>OZ025301.1:144744530-147572864 GCA_964019185.1 Maratus speculifer | reverse complement strand
CGGTCAAAATATGACACATTTGTCAAAGATGTTGTTCACATTATTTTGTCCAACTACTGTCTATCACCTACAAAAATTTGGAAACGTTCGGGCGGGAAGAAATATTTTTTCAAAATAAAATGAGTGAAAATTTCGACGAAATCGGTAAAAACTTGAGTGTTTCGTCAATGTTTCACCCATTTTTGGTACGCATAGATTCCAAAAATCAAATTATGCAGAAAATAAAGCACTAAATAGCAAATATTTTCATTGCAATATTTTTTTCATTTGAAAATATAAATTCAATTGAAGTGCAGCTAAAGATAAAAAATCAAGCAAAATTGAGGTTTATTTGGCACATCCATTACGGGCACGAACAATGCCGGTCGGACCAGCTAGTTATTAATACTGTTAGAAAAACCGTTGCTATAAAGATTACGTATAAAAGAATAGATAAATGATGCAACGCGTTTTTTTTTTTTCATATTTTTGACTTCCCTCCCCCTTTTGTCACAATGTTTCAGACTTCACTTTATCCGCTCCCTCCCTCTTATCACATTTCATGCTATATTTCGTAAGAATATACTTGCAGTCGCAAACAAACCACTACGTTTTAGATCACATTTCAAATTTTAATTTTAAACTTTAACTGTGTGTTTTAATGACATTTGTGTTCTGAGCAATTAAAATGATTTCTACTATGTAATAAAATACCGGGTGTCCCAAAAATGACTGATAGACTTTAAAATTCAATAACTTGCAAACGGTGACAGCTATTTAAAATTTTTTTATTTTAGTTCGCATCTCAAACAATAGGTGGCACTGACGGCGATTGAAGGCCAGGTGATCAGTGCTGAGTGAAGCGTCGACCTGGTCTTCAATCGCCGTCAGCGCCAGCTATTCTTTGAGATGCGAACTAAAATAACAAATTACGGTAAAAAAATTCCTGACATTATACATAACACTCCTGCAAAAATTTTTAAATAGCTGTCACCGTTTGCAAGTTATTGAATTTTAAAATCCATCAGTCATTTTTGGGACACCCGGTATGTATAAAATATGTAATATACTATGTATTTGTACTTTGTAATAAAATATTAATATGAAAGAGCAATTGAAAACAGTAGTATTTCGGAATTTGAAATAGAATTTAACATATATGGTTTAAAATCTTATCTTTATGAACACAAAATATTTTAATCTTAAAATAACTTTATACTTCATAATTTATTCATAATTTTTGGACAGCCCCTGTAGAATAATTTTCATACTACTTACAGTTTCCTATTAAACAATTTTCACAGTATTAGAACAGGGTGGCAAGTGGTCAGGGAATAACAAGGGGTCAAACAAGTTGGAAATTGCACGTGAAGCGTAGCAAATAAGGTGCGTTCGTACGATAACGAAGTTTTAAAAATATCACTCTCATATATCAATCTCATAAAACTGTAAATATTTACAATTAAAATGTGCACCAAGCAATGTTCTCCCTATACCATTATGCAATGGAATACTTTTGTGTGGCCTTGTAAATCAATAACAAATATTCTTTGCACCACAAATTATGCAAAATGTATATTATAATATCTACTTTATAGATACATATCAATTTTATTACGTTCGAACGAGTGTAACACCATTAAAATGCATTTGAAACTTTTTCCCCATTGACCGTAATGTAACGGAATCCTTTTGATTGTCCCTATAATTGATCTATGCATCCGATTTTCTTAAAATTTGAAATGACTCGACAAAATTATGTAATGATAATATATTTTAAATTTCAAACTATTCGGTTGGGTAGTTTTTGCGTTGTTATATGCGAACGGATAGACATACGGACGGACAGACGGAAGGACTGAACGACAACAATAGGTGCTACGTATTTACATAGTTACGAACGCACCTAAAAAAAAAGAAGAGTTTACCTCCATTATTTGTTAATAGAAAATATTTGGAGTAATACAAAGAAATTAAAAAAGGCAAATTTCGAAATACTGGTATTTAACACTTTTTTTGGCTGTTTTTTTCCCCTGACCACTCGCCACACTATACATACAAGTACTATAAGTACCGTAAACAATGAAAAATAAAACTATAAAAAACTGTTGTTGCTTGATCAACGACTGAATGCTTAATTGCGTAAAAAGAGCGTTGCGACCTCTGAACAATTTAATAAGGAAATAATTTTCCTTTCTCGATTATCATTCATTTTTAACTGGCTTTCCTTGTTTTGAACCAGCAGTTTAGAATTTTCATGAAATATTTGCTGTTTACTAAAAGCTATTTTAACAGCTAACAGGAAAATTTTGCAACTGAATTGTGGTCTTATAGTACGTTATAAAAGAGCACTTCAAAAACGAGGAGCGCAATTAACCATTTTCTAATAAATTAAAAAATGAAGAATTTTAATATTATATGAGATATTTCTAAAAACTAGGACTTCCCTCAGAGGGATTAGTCTGAGCGATATTGCTGAGAATGCACATTCAATAACTTGCGATAAGTAAAAAAAATGAGATGTTACCTTTAATTGGTCATTCATTGTGATAAAATATGATGAAAATAAGCATATTGAATCATAGAATTACAAAATCTTATATATTAAGTTGCATATACTATTTTTATAAAAGAAAAGCAAACCATGCATGGATATAAAATTGGAAATATGCAAAATGTTAAAAGCAATACAGAAAATAAAACACCAAATTTTCCTATATTAGAAACATAACTCTTTGAAATGATGTCATGAGCATAAACAGAAGCTTCGCACCGATTTGAGAAACTATAAATAACATAAACTATTATGTTTGAAGAGAATGGAGTGTATTTTATATGGTGTGAAATCCGTCCGAATAGTTTATAATGTTGAATATCTGTTTTCCACGGATGCAATGAAGTTGTCGATAAGAGTTAAGGAATTCTTTTTTAAAAATTTGTCCTAAACGAGCACTTACATCTTATAAGTTACTGTGATGCCAAAGTTATAGTTTCTGACACCAACAGTATCCTAGAAATTGCAATATTTTCAATAAATTGGGTTTAAAACTTTTTCTAGAAAAAAAAATTGTTTAATTTGTGAAATTAAATTGTCGAATGTTTTAGAAATCGTTCATAACAAGAATATTATATCTTAAAAGTTGCCACCAAAAAAAAAAAGATTTTAAATTTTTAGTCATATCAGCATCAAAGGATTCTCAATTTTAGAACTTTTTTTGCTCGAGCATTGATGGTGATTATTGTTCCTACGCAAAATATAGTATATTTTGCAGCAAAGATGGTTACCAACATTTTTTGCCCACATTATTTTTTTAAATCGGCTAGGTACTCCAAATGGTAACGAAAAACACATAAACGTTAATGCTTTATAGCATGAAAATACAGAATCAAAAGCTATTTATCTCCTATTATATACACATAAATTATGTAATTAGTGCTATCAGATGCATTTTTAAATATACATAGATCAATATAATGCTTCATTTTTCTTTTATTAGTATTTCTTAGTATTCATTTTTCATTTATTTGTATTATTCAGTAAAAAACTCACTTTCTTAAGCCCGAATTACATCAAACTTTTTATAAAAGCGCCTAAGTCCATATAACAGCGAAGTATTGTGAAGAGTATTAAATACAAGGTAGTAAGACACTCAGCCAAAGGCAGGTAATAAATCGCCAAATATTGTTCTTTTTGCCCTCTCTCGAAATGCATTTTTTCCGTACATTTAAAAAACACGATTTTGAGTCATTTTATTTAAAATTCAAATAAATAAATAAGAGGAAGCAATAATAGAATAAGTCAAAACATTTTATTTCAGCATCAAGGAATTGAATCGTAGTTGCACATGTGGAAAAAAGCTGCTTTTGGCCAAAAAACGTTGTCTTCCCTAAATTTGAATCCGATTAAGAAAAGTACCGTGATTAATTAAAATGTTAGGCAAAGCTGCCAAGTCTCCGGCATTTTGGATATCGGTATTTTAATACAGAAAATGTTTTATTAAATTGGAACATTCAGCGGATTTAAAAAATAACTTTTCCTATAGGAAAATTCTGATATGCAATAAGCGGGGACTTGGCATCTCTGTATAGGAATATTTCGTAATCTACTTTTTAGCCTTAAAAAAAGCAACGACCCTTTTTCGGGTACAAAAAGTATTGCTAATTGTTCCATTTTGCATACAAAGTACTGATTGTAATATTGATACAACAATGGTGATAAATTTCCAATAATTTTTCAAATCCCATTTATTTCTTTAAAAATATAAATCTTTTATTCATTTAGTTTAAAATAAATGGTTTTTAACTAATTTCATAATACTTTTGAAATATCACTTTTCATTGGCCATTTTTTTAAAGCATTTAGAAAATGGTTGTTGTTTTCAGTCAAATATAGACTTTGGTGTGTCCGCATTTTATTTTATTATTATTATTTATAAATGGTGGAGAAATATTCATACTTAATCCATAACGTACATACTCTGTTATTACATAAGTCACCTTTTTATTATCATAAAAATTATGTTTTTACTGATTTTTATTAACTCAATAGGAAAAATTTTGTGCTTTGAGCAATAGATGTCCGCATTTCATTTATTTATTTATTTTAACAAAATTCTTTGTATTTAGAAGAATTTTTATTTAAATAGGAAATCCAAATGTCGCTGATAATAAAGAAGAAAGTTACAAAAAAAAGTTACAAAACGAGTAGACGCATACTATCAAATATGGAAAAACGACGAATCCAAAAAAGACGTCGTATGAAATATCATCTTTTAACGCAAAAAACCGAGGTCTGATTATCGAGCCTACTGATTACGAAATGTGCATTACATAAAAAAACTAGTCGTTGGAGGCCACCGTAATACTTACCCATCATGGATATGTATATGAAAATAAAACATGTGAAACTATTTATACAATGCATTGCAATTCATAAACAAAATTTAAATATTGTTAATATACATAGTAATGCTATATTAAAGAACTGCTGATGTACCAATTTCGACAAATTATATAAAACGCCAAACTACTCAAGTAGTACCGAACTGCGTAAAAGAAACATCCTTATAACTCCAAAAATAATAACTCTATTAACTAACAATTAACTGCGTCGGATTAAGCGTCTCATTTCCAATTAAAATATACTTCTGAATTGAAATTTGAATGAAATACAGGGTCATGAAAAATCGAAGAATGTGGAAAACAGGATTACAAATATCTCGGTAACTAATAATCCGATCGACTTCGTTCTATATGCAAAATGTGTGTTATTTTATTGCCTTTTACGTCCATTCCTTATAACAAAAAAATTCGAAAATTTTTATGTACCTTTCATCAGAACGAATTTTTCGAGAGTCCGAAAAAAATAGTTCCGTATAATCGAGGTTGCTGAT
The DNA here is from genome assembly GCA_964019185.1 of Maratus speculifer. Lineage (NCBI taxonomy): Eukaryota > Metazoa > Arthropoda > Arachnida > Araneae > Salticidae > Maratus > Maratus speculifer. The sequence goes on along the minus strand of OZ025301.1, from coordinate 147,567,492 downwards.
ATTAAATAGGGTTCGTCCCATTCTTACATACTAACTACATACAAAATTTCAAGTCTCTATCTCAATTTGTTCGGGAGATAGAGCGTTTACAGACAGACAGACTGACAGACAGACAGACAGACAGACAGACTGACAGACAGACAGACAGACAGACAGACGGACGGCAGAAATTTTTTTCTAAAAATATGTTTTTCGGAATCTCCACTATCTAAAACGTGTAAATGCGTCAAAATTTTTTTTTCGATTTTCAAAACGATTGCAAGACTTACCCTATACTACGTATGATGGGTAAGTAAAACTGCAAATATTGATTTTTTAGGTGCGTTCGTAATTATGTAAATACGTAGCACCTATAGTTGTCGTTCAGTCCGTCTGTCTGTTCGCATATAACAACGCAAAAACTACCCAACCAAATCGTTTGAAATTTAAAATATATAATTATTACATAATTTTGTCGAGTCATTTCAAATTTTATGAGAATCGGATGGATAGATCAATTACAGGGACGATCAAAAGTACTCCGTTACATTACGGTCAATGGGGAAAAATGTTTCAAATGTATTTTAATCGTTTGAAATTTAAAATACATACTTATTACATAATTTTGTCAAGTCATTTCAAATTTTTTGAAAATAGGATGCATAGATCAAATATAGGGACACTCAAAAGTACTCCGTTACATTACAGTCAATGGAAAAAAAGTTTCAAAAATGCATTTTAATGTTATTACACTCATTCGAACATAATAATATTGATATGCATCATAAAGTACATATTATAATATAGATTTTGCATAATCTGTTGTGCAAAGAACATTTGTTATTGACTTACAAGGCCACACAAAAGTATTCCATTACACAATGAGTATAGGGAACATTGTTTGGTTCGCATTTTAATTGTAATTAACTATTTACAATTTTATGAGATTGATATATGAGAGTGATATTTTTAAAACTTCATTATCATACGAACGAAATCATACGAAACACATATCATCATTTGCTACGCTTCACGTGCAATTTCCAACTTGTTTTTCTTTTGTGCAGTTTTGGCTTCGATGGTTGCGCTATGTTGCAAAAAGATGTAAGCGACTATGAAAACACACTTGGTAAACGTTCATGCTCAGTTTTACAAATAAATATGGCACATATATGCCCTATACACACCGAGGTACCTAATTGGTGCCAAAATGGCGTTCAGTTGCCTAACATGCTGGTTATCATATAAATGTTATAATAAATTGTTTGTTTTAAAAATAGTATCATTTATTGATTGTTATTTCTTTTTTTTTTTTTTTTAATAACAGAAAATGTTTCGTTTATTCCTTTTTTTTTTTCATTTTGAAATAAATAAATAACGTGTTATTATAGCATGCTATATGTATCTGGTAATCAAAACGATGTTTTCGCCTAATTGGTATAAAAAATCTCGCCAAACCCGGTGCTTATATTTCTAGTATATTATCTCAAGTATTTTATTTATGTATACTATAATTGTTTTTACATACCACTTACTTCTTCTTGTATATAAAAATAGGTAAGTGGCTCCTTTATGCAGTATAAATTGTATAAATCTTTAAAAAATAACCCCCGTTGCCCCTTTTTGGATCGAATTTTAAAAAAATCAATGTCTAATTCCAGTATTGCTCCCAAGTATGCATAAATATTCCAAATTTCAAAGTTGTATGCCAACAGGAAATGAATGAAAAATGGGAAAAGATGTCACATATGCACCAAGGTACATAATTGCCGTCAAAATGGCATTATTTTACCTGAGATGGTAACCCGGCTTTATTTATTTATTATTTGTTTATTTACTCATAAAATGTTTATTTACTTTCATTTCCTTTTTTTAATTGTATAAAATATTTCTTTTTATAGTTATTAATTATTATTTTATTTACTGTAATTTCTTTTTGAAAATAAAAAATAATTTAAAAATGTGTATGTAAGCGTTATTTGAAAACGGAGTTTTCGCCAAATGGGCTTTGAAAAAAATTGCGCCAAATCTGATGCGCTTGTGGTATCCATGCCAAAAAATTAGTGACCAGAATTGATTTCAACACACAAACAGAATATAAGTTAAAAGAAAACTTGCAATAAAAATAAATATAAAGGGAAAAGTGATGTCATAAAAGACAATTTTTATTTAAAAACGTAATTGTTTCTAATTTTCACACGCGAAATATATAAAACATTCTTTAAGCGATCAAAAAATGCTATTAAGAGATTATCACAAAATCTCAAAATCAAAGTTTTTATGACATTTTTTTTTAATTTAAAAAAATAACAGTTTTATCATATCCTGCATGATTAAATTTTAAAATGTTTTATTGCATTCAATATTTCTGAGTGCGTAAATGATTACTATTTACTCCATGCACGGATTCGGTTATCTACGAAAATATCCAGCAGGTGAAAATCACGCACGCCAATTTTTTGTGACGTATGCAAATAAATTGTGCTTTTTTATCAGTTTTTTTAATATAACTTTTAAACTATTTGGAATTAATTTTTAAAAGTAGATGCATTCACCAGATTACCTTCATAGGTATCTTCTGGTACAAACAGAATCGAAATCCGACAAGTACTTTTTGAGATTTGCTTGACGAAAAAAATTTTTTGATTTTTAATATCGTTACGTACTCTGAGTATAAGACTTCGCTACGCTCAGACAATTATTAATTTTTTAAATTAAATTAAATATTAAGGGAGGGTTCTATTTCTTTGCGTCGAAATTTTCGAAGTATGATTTAAATTCCATATTTCTTTTCTTTTTTTTTTTAATATAGTTTGAATATGTAAATTATTATCCTAAAGCGGCTTCGGAATTTTCCAATATTTCGCAGTTCTTATTGCTCCTTAAGAGTAACTTGTTTAAACTTGTTTTTCTCAAAACCAAGTTTTTCAAACTAGACGATTATGAAAATTAACACAATTTATTACAATAAGCCATCTAATCATAATCTGCAGTTTGAACACTTTTTCTACATTAATTATTATTACAAGGTTATTCAAAAGATCGTTCTTTTTCAGTTTGTTGACAGTTTCCTGTGGGATTTCAGAAAAAAAAATTCATGGAAATATATGAACTGTTCTATTTTATTTATACACCTGGAATTTCATAATAATACCTCGTATATTTTTCTAGATTTAAAAAAAAAAAAACATCTAAAATCGCAAGTGTCTGTTCATTAAAGGCCATATCGTGTACATGTGGAAGCATGTAGTCAGGTAAAAGCCTCATTCCCTAATCAAGGCTCTAAATTACGAGAACAACTCAGCTGGGGGTCCTTTGGTTGCTCGGCATAATGTAAGGTGTGCGATGAAGTGTGAAATTAAACAAATAAATCCACTTTAAGCAATCATCCAACACATCATAAACAACGTTAAACAGAGCCGACGTTAAGACGGTATAAATGCTTCTCTAGCATACAGCCGCCACGCGACGATCAGGCGATTTTCCCCATTTTCAAGTACTCAATTCCATAAAACTGGGTTATAGCCCGGTAGGTAGGAGCCTCTTCATTGATTATAAAAAAATATATATGTACGACACGAGTCGTAGGCTGGATATCCTCTGGGTCTGGTGATAGCTCCTCTGATCAGTGATAGAGAATTGGCAAGCAATGCCAACGACCCGGGTCCGAATCCGGGAGTGGATACTTTTTCAATGATTGGTATCGCGCTGGTGTAGCAAAAAATTTGGCATTTATAAATCAGTCAACAATATAATTCTTCTTAAAACAAATAAGTTTTTAAAAATCTACTTAAACATGCCTCTGATTATTTCAAAATCACCTTTGTTGTTTATTAAAAAATCAAACATCTTTTTAAATAAACATTTAAAGCCTCCATTTTACTGCCTGTGTGCTTTGCTCCCATTTTTAACAAAACGGTTGATGGAAGCAAGAATTAATACCCATGTAATCTTGCGAGACATTTTACGTAAAAGCAGCTGCTGTCGTGGAACTTTATTTAGATGGCGTAATCGAAATAATGCTAGCACGTGAATCATTTGCAGGTTATACTATTTTTTGCTCTGGTAATATATTCAGAGGAGACTACTTACTTAACTGCTGAAGCCTTAGCAATGCTTTACGTGGAATGTGCTGCTGAACACGTAAATAAATCGCGTCATACAATCCATCGATTATTTCGCGTTGGAGTAATTAATTTAGAATGCTCGTTCTGTTCGGGCATAAAGAACAATTATCTTTTCAAAAATGTTTTGGGAAAATTGTGCTATATGTTTATTTACTTAGTTTTATTTAGAATTATGTACAGGGTGACTACATTAATACAGAGGCGAACAAAGGCCAATTACCTCTGTTATTCTTTTAAGCCAAGATACATCTTTCTTGCTGTCAAATACCCAACAAGCAACATTTGCTTTGATCAACAAATATTTAATCCTTTTAAAGTGCATTCCATGTAAAATACTTTACATTTTTCATTCCCAATCCATGCTTCTGATTCGCAATCAAGATCATATACACTGAATTATGAATCATTCTGTATAAATAATACACGGTGTTTCAAAATTCTCGGCTCATTTCATTGAAACACACATTTATTCGGTTTATCACCTTGAAACATGCATGCATGACAAATTATTGTAACTTTACAATCTGCCTATACATGCTTGAAAATGACTCTCTATATTTTCTTATTACTGATGTCAGTTTCTTTTCCATTGTAGGCACAAAATGGACACGCGACAGAACAGGAACACGCGACTTTTGTCGACGCTTACTGTAGTCTATAGCACACAACTCCTAGATGTCGACTTTAGTTGACTCCCGCACTCGGATCCTTCTGTCGACTCTCTCACTAAAAGGGTTAAATAAAAAATATGTTTTTTTTTTCTTTTATGTATTATCATTTAATCCAAACCCCCAAATTTTAATCAAATTTTTAAAAAATTAAATTTAAAAATAACTTTTTGCATTATTGAAGTATTTACACACGAAAAATAATGGATACATAAACATACATTTCAAGAAGAAAAAAAAAAGAACAAAGAAAGATAATTGGACATAGATTAGGAAACATTTTCCAACGCTACCGAAATATTGGTAAGAAATTTCATTCCTGTTCTCACAATGAAATGATATATTTAAATAATTTTGTGGGCGAAATATACCGCACAATCTTATATATGATCTAGAGGTCTGCCTGGGCCCGAGATTGGCCCGTACCAGTCCGCCCGCCCGAGGGCTGGTCCGGTAAGATGAAGGAAAAATTGCAAACATGCTAAGCAAGAGCGAGCCTATGAAAAATTGAAGTTCCGTATATAAAGTTTAAAAGGATTAAACTAAGCGCCTATGGGAGCAATTTCCAATAGGCGTGACTGGCGATAAGGATAAGTGTAAATAAGCTTTTAAGAACCTATGGTATATTGCCATCAGTACAGAAAAATAGCATGTCCAGCGTAGAGCAGCAGTTTCATCGTGTCTGAATCAGGGCTTAATTATCTCAGCAAACTCGGTACGGACTAGGTTCAGGATTAAATTTTTTTTCTAGATATTGGGCCTACATGGCGGGCCATTACTGCTTCTATACTGCATTCTATGTCTTGCGAAGATATAATAATGTAAAAAATATAGTAAAGTATAGTGTTAAATTTTCTCATAAAAATGTTTACAGTGTTCTAAAAAATAAAAATAAATCAACTGTATTTTAAGAAAAATCGGTATTTAGTGGGGAAATTAAATCTGGTCTGTTTTCATTAATTTTTCCACAGACCAGTTCGTGAACAACAAAAGTACACACGGGCTGGTTGATATTTTAGTTTTTGAAACGGGCCGAGTCCGGACTTGAATGTTCCGGCCCGTGCAGATCTCAGACTTTCATATATAGAACTTATACACCTCCCCCCCCCCCTCCCTAGATCATTAAAAATTAGCTAACTTTAAAACTGTACACCATAGCGAAAATTGCACTTCCAGCTTATTCTTGATCATGACCGATCCTGTAAATGAATAATACTCTTGTGCATTTTCGGAAATGAATAATAAATTTTATACTCAATCAATATTTTCTGAAAATATATTGTTCTCCTTAACGCTCCAATTTTTCCATATAGATCATGATGTAATAGAATTGTTTTGTGCGCCCCTGTAGACGAACTATGAACGCTACTTACTCGATACTCTTAAGAAAGTTTGCTGTACTAAATCTAGTAATATATATCGATCTCATTATGTTTGAAATAAGCAATAAAAGCGCCATAAATTACTTTCCCCCTTAGATCATAATGTAACGGAATACTTTGTATGCTTCTATAAATAAATTATAATAACCACTCAATTTACAATGTTAAGTATTGCACACTAAAACTCAAAAATATACACAGAAATTTGGGTATATTTAATTGAGTTAGAGCACGCACAGGCAAACAGATCGACCTTTTCAACTTTGTTGAAAAGTTGTAAAAATGAGTAAAAAATATTAAAAAATAAAGTACAATTTCACGTCTCAGATCATCGTAATTTCTAAACGACAATTTATTAAAAATTAATCTCTTTTTTTTAATAACTCCATAGCATATAAATATATCTGTAAGTCGACCTTTAAAGTTTACTCAGGGGATTTTACTAATCCCCAGTTCATATATTTGCCTGCTCAGCTTTTCTATTTTGGTATATCTTATCTTTAAATCGATTTTTACAAGCATTTAATTCGTTTAAAGCGCTTTTCTTTAATTTACTAATTTAACATAGTTTTTTTACTTTTTAAAGTTTTTTCTTAAATTTAGCTTAGAGCATGTTAATTCTATTTTTGTGTGCTGAATATGCAAATATTTTGCAGATTAACAAGCTGAAATTTATTTTCTAAGATGTAATCCCTTTGAATTTTGTAATTAACCGACTTCAAGGAGGAGGTTATGATTTCGACCTGCATGTATTTCTTGTGTTCACTCATAAATTCTTTAAGGGGGCTCAGGAGTTGAAAACTTTTCAAAAAATCGACTTTTTTTTATGATCTAGTTTGATTATGCAATTAATTCTTAACTCAATGCAAAAAACCGCATAAAAATATTAGCATTTTTAACGGAGTTATAAGCATTTATGTATCAACACTTTCATCATACATATAATTTCAACTTTAAGTCGCGTTTTCTTAAAACTTGATTTTTGACGACTAACACCAAGATTTAAAAAAAACTATTTGATGGAATGGCTTAATTTTTTTTTTTTTTTTTTGCATGCATATAACATCATTATCTAGATTATGAATTAAGGATATAACTATCACTTAAAAAAACATTATTAAAAAATCTCTCAAAGTTGAAAATTTAAAAAAACCCTAAAAAATACAAATTTTTCCATTAAAAATACTCAAAATATTAACCTATCTAAAATATATTAATTCATAATCTAGATAATGATGTTATATGCATGCAAAAAAGAAAAAAAAAATTAAGCCATTCCATCAAATAATTTTTTTTTTTTAAATCTTGGTGTTAGTCATCAAAAATCAAGTTTTGAGAAAACGCGACTTAAAGTTGAAATTATATGGATGCGGCTATGAAAGTGTTGATACATAAATGCTTATAACTCCGTTAAAAATTCGATGTTTAAAAGCAATGACATAGGTTACCAACTTTTTGCTAAAATAGTTATTTTTCTTAATTTAATAATTGTAGTTCAAAAGCAATTTATTAATAAAACAAAAAATACACTACTAAGGACAAACAATATTAGACCGGGACGCCACTGCACAGATCATCATCTCATCGAGTCAGGGGTAGATGTCTGCGCAGACCCGAGTACTGCTCCCAGCCGGACTGGCGGAATGGCTCCGAGTTTTCTAACGGGCCGGGCCGGCAAAATTAGAATAATTTTTTCGACGGGTACGATCGGCCGACAAACAAAATAAACGGGTCGGGCAAAGCGGCAAAAAAATTGAACGGGCTATACAGGCAGGGCCGTTAAAAAAATTACACATTCACACTATTTTCTTTATAACTGTCTTCTATCTTTAAGAATAAAGTATTGGATTCGTAAAAATTTTCGATTTCCAGTTTTTATACAATTGCTGCATAATTTTGTCTAGTCATTTCAAATTTTATGAAAATCAGATGTATAGTTTGACTACAGGGACAATCAAAAGTATTCCATCACATTACGGTCCATGGGAAAAAATAGTTGCACGTTTATTTTAATGGAACACCATTAAAATAAACTTGAAACAAGTTTTTTTTTCTTTCAGCCTTTCGAACAGGATAAAATTGAAATGCATTTACTGAAGTGTATTAAAATGTATATTTTGTGCATTATGTGATGCAAAAAATGTTTATTATTCATTTACAGAGCTACACAAAAGAATTCCGTTACATAATGATATATGGGAAAACATTATTTTCGGCGTATTTCCATTATGTTAAATTATTTCATATATAAGCAAATTGTTAAACGTTGCTGAGATTTATTACAAGTTACTTCCTGTATAATAGAAAGTACAAAGAGTATTTACAGAAATTCACAAAAGATTTTGGTAACTATACTGTATGTTACAGATTTTTGCTGGAAATGCATTTTTAGTTGTGATGTGAGTTTTTAAGTTTAACTACATTTTTACATACTATTACTTTGTGTGCATAAATTCTGTAGATCATATACATGATAATACAACGGAATCTATAAGAGTTACAGAGTGTGAATGAAAACAGCTTAAAAGTAGTTTTCGAATGAGTTGCGCATTTTTACGATATCCCATGATAGATAATGATTTTTGGTTGTAACGGTTGGGTGTTCGTGCTGGGAGTTAAGTGCAGACATACTCATGAATTAAGATAAAAACACAGTTTATTAAAAACGATAAGGGCTCAAAGGGGAGTGGAGCAAGTCTGTAAATTTCACAACTGAGAATACTACTAAAAGATTAAACTCATATTCACAGCTCCGGAACTAGCTCAATCGGGGCACCTCAGATTACTTCTCAGCTATCTTTCGGCTAAGCTGCTAGATAAAGCTTATTAGACAGCCCGTGGCTGTATGTATTTCTTTATTCAACTTTGGATAATCAACACAATTACTATTAAATCCTTACCACTGGCCAACTCTGGTCAAATACCGAAACTCCTTAGCAATTCACTGGAGGCTTGATGCTACTTGATACTACTCTCTCTGGATCAATTAACGCCGCTAGACACACTCTGCTAAACACCAGCGGGCAATTGCCGCTAGAAACACACTTCGCTGACTAATATCGATAGACACCAGGGCTATAGAAGATAAGGGCTGGTTCATCCCTTTGACTGGAAGGATGCCGCCTTGTTCCCCCTACTAGGTGTCTTGTGACGTCACTGGGAACATACTTTCAGTGTGTGGGTGCAGATGACCATAGTATTCTGGCTAGTAAACAATATAAAAACAAACTAAAATAATAGTTTCTTTTTGCAATCTTCGATAAGATATTGTAATCTTATGTAACTTGTATTTAAATGCGCAGTTGCAACGAATTGCAATACGTATATAAAGTGTTAGAATAAGACATTTGAACAGAACTGCATTGCTCATTTCGTCCAGGAAAGCTGGAAAAAAAAAAAAAAAAAAAAAAAAAACGTTAATGGACATTATCGAAATTATAAAAATGTAACTGAAAATGACATCCAGAAGCATAAAATATTCACGATGCTTTATTTTATTTTATTTCATTTTTTTATGTAATCTTATGATTCTTTTTTTTATTTTATTTTATTTTTTTTTTTTTTTTGAGTTTTGAGTTTTGAGTTTCGTAACATTTTTTCAATGGTATATGCTTCAACGCGATAAAGAAAAAAATGAGGTGAATATTGTGATTAAATAACTTCATAAAAATTGATTTTAGTTGAAAGAGTTTTTTTTTTTTTTTTTTTTTTTACTTATTTTAAGGGGGGGGGGGGGTCGTACCTGTTATTTTGATAAAAAATGAAAAAAAAAATGTCGAATTTCAAGTTTTTCTTTTACAATATTTCTCAGTATTACCATTCAGAATTTCGGAATGGTACGATAACCAATAAAAGAGATTAAGTCATAATGGTGAAATTTATTGTTTATGTGTAAGTGAAATGTTTAAACTCATTTTCTCAATTCGAATTTTTTTTATATTTTCATTTCAGTCGAAATGATAAGACTTTTACAATAATAAAGCAGATTGTCTGAAATTTATTAAAAAGTATGTTTAGACCCTGAGCATCGTAACTAAATACAGAATTTTTATTATGTTTAGTAATTTAAAACTCATAATCTTGTTATTTTCCCAATTCTTTCCATATACATTCACTATTTTTTTTCCCCTGCTAATCTAATGTATTCATCAGAAATCCGATATTCAGATTTATAGAACAATGTAGTCTAAAGAAAGGATAAAAATATCCATTTCCATTTATAAAAAATGAAAAAGAAGAAATTTTTAAATTATTAAACTTTTTTAAAAAATGACGTTTTTTAAAAAAGTTATTGCTATATTGCGAATTTAACACTTTTCATATCTACTATGACTGCGCTTTATTCAAACATAAATCAAAAAAATATAATACAGCTTACAGTTATAATATATGTATGGTACCGAGTCCTCTTAATTTTATTTTACAGCTGAAAATGTAATTATTTTTCATTATTTATGGTATTGTTATGGCTTCAATGAAACATGTAAAATATTTCCTTATTTTTCCTTTGTTTTTAAATAATACTCTATTTTTGCGATTAAAAAAATATTAATAATTAGTCATTATAATAAAGTTTTTGATTAACATTAAAAGTTTTTAATTGTAACTCAGCAACACACCTAGGATTGCGTTTTGAAGGGGGAATATTTCCCTTTACTATTCCACAATTTTTTATATTGTTCTTATAATTTTAGTCAAGAGTATAAAATATATCTTTATTCTCCTTTTTTTTTTTTTTTATAACTCATGTATTTTACTGTGAAAAAAAAATAATAATAATGATTGTTATTTTTCTCATTAATGTTAATATGTTATTCAAGACGTGTTAACCATAAATCAAGCCATGTCACAAACAAAAATAACTTAATCATTGAAAAATACTAAAAATAAATTATTTCGTTAATTTGTTGGAAAATTTGTAAAGCTACTTTTATGAAAATATTTAAAACAACTTAAAAACAACAAATAGCGGATAAATGTTCAATAATTTTTATCTTGAAAAAAATACATAGAAATAAAATTCGAAAATTCCTTTTAAAAAACCCTATAGCTCTCTATATAATCCTCATCAAGTTTGTTCCCAGCTACGTCATCACCCCTGACTTCCGTCGGCACTTTCTACTCTCTCGTGAACTAGCCCTTGTTATTCTATAGTCCTGGATAGACACACTCTCTGCTGGTTGCTGTCGCCAGGGACACCCTGCTGGCTATCGCCAGAGACACACTACACTCACTCAAACTCCAAGCTTTTATATGCTGCAAACTGAGATACTTCAAATTTACATATTACTACTAACCGCGAGCCTAACTGTAGAATCCGAAAGAGACACACACGCTCTAGAAAATTAAAGTAAAAGAGAGGATAGATGTCACTTTAACGCTTACACATGTTAAATTATTGACGTCACGATCTCAGAAATACTAGAGTGCCTTTATGACAAAGGTCACTCCCTCACATGGTTTGCATGTTAATTACGTCCCATTTAAGAAGAAGTCCTATTATATTTGTATTGCTGAATTGAAAATATATAATTGTATTAAATTTTGTATTCATGTATAAAATTGTATTCATGTACATAAGAGTTTAACAGCTTATGCATCAAGCTCTGATTTTTTATAAAATTAATTATTGTACTAACACACCTCATTTTCCCTGTTTGATGTGCATTTTACAGATTTTTTTTCGCTTACTTATTTCGTCAGCAATTTCTGTGATTCAAATAAACTTCATTTTATCATTGGTATCAATATATTGGTAACCATCAGTGATTGTGTTGCCAAAAATAGTTTGTAATTAAGCAATATGTTGTCAAAGAGTGTCTGTCTGTTTATCAGTGGCTATCAAATGCGTTTACCTCTTACTTAAAATTCTTTCCAACTAAAGACGACATAATTTAAGCATTACACGTTAAACGAAAACTTACAACGATTACAAATATATAGTTATCTGTTGTTTTCAAGTATTTCTCTTTTAAACGTGATTTTTTTTCTTTTTTTCCTCCCTTCGGCAACATCTGCGATTCATTTTATGATAAATCCAGTAAAGTATTTATTCAGCCGCACGGAGTTGGCTTATTCGCACGCTTAATGAATTTTCATAACTGCACTTTTTTAATGCATTGTAAAGGTAGTTATTGTGTTTACAAATTATGGTCCGGTTTACTGAAGTATAGTAAAGTTTCATACGCTGGATTATTTGGGATATCGCAAAAATTTGCTATTTTATATCTATGAAAGTTTATCATTCTCAAGTAAAATGCGTTAATATTACTCAAAATGTATTTTATGTCTTATCAGATATTAATAATCAGGGATGTAGTGGAGGGTATAAGGGGATATACGCCGTGTACCTTCTGGATTTCTTTAAGAAGCTCCGTACAACTTCTGTTTCTCAAACAAAGGAAAATCGTTTACCCTAGCTATGAACGTTCTTGACGTCAGCGTATACCCTCTGTCAAAACCGTATACTCTGTGCATTTTTTACGACTACAACATTGTTAATAATCGTTATTAAACTCAACGTTAAAGAGATTGCATGTAGGTCTTAGTCTTTTTACTTTCTTCTATCTTCAATAGAAGAAAGTATTGTAATCGAAATTTTTTTCGATTTCCAGTTTTCGACGGATTTACACGTTTTAGGGGTCAGAGATTCCAAAAAACATGTTTTTACAAAATGTCTGTCTGTCCGTGTGTCTGTATGTGTGTCTGTATGTGTGTCTGTATGTGTGTCTGTCTGTGTGTGTGTCTGTGTGTCTGTATGTCGCCATTCTACCATCAAAAAGTGTATGAAGTTATGCATAGAATTGAACCAAATTTTTTGTGAATGTTTTTGGCTGTGGCAAGCAGGTCCTCCTTCAGTTTTGAAATATTCCGCCGGAAGGGGGCGCTACAATCGCGATTTTTGTGCCATTTTCAATATTGTACCGACCAAAAGTATATGAAGTTATGCATCGAATTGAACCAAATTTTTTGTGTATGTGTATGCCTATGGCTAGTTGTTCCTCCCTGAATTTGAAAAAAATCCGCCGGGAGGGGGCGCTGCAATCGCCATTTTTGTGCCATTTTCAATATTGTACCGACCAAAAGTATATGAAGTTATGCATCGAATTGAACCAAATTTTTTGTGTATGTGTATGCCTATGGCTAGTTGGTCCTCCCTGAATTTGAAAAAAATCCGCCGGGAGGGGGCGCTGCAATCGCCATTTTTGTGCCATTTTCAATATTGTACCGACCAAAAGTATATGAAGTTATGCATCGAATTGAACCAAATTTTTTGTGTATGTGTATGACTATGGCTAGTTAGTCCTCCCTGAATTTGAAAAAAATCCGCCGGAAGGGGGCGCTGCAATCGCGATTTTTGTGCCATTTTCGATATTGTACCGACCAAAAGTACATGAATTTATGCATCGAATTGAAAGAATTTTTTTGTGTAAGTGTATGGCTATGGCTAGTTGGATCGTCCTGAATCTGAAAAAAATCCGCAGGAAGGGGGCGCTGCAATACCGAATTTTATGCCATTTTCAATATTGCACCACATAAAAGTGTATGAAGTTAGTTCCAGAACTGAACTAAACATTTTGTATATGATTATTTTTTGGTAAGGCAAGTAGGTCCTCCCTGAATTTGAAAAAAAAAATCTGCTTATCATTCTATTGTCCATCGGCTCGTGCAGAGAAGGAAGTTCGTTTTTGCTCTGATTAATTGATTGAAGCAGAATTTTAAGATGAAAATCAAAGTTGATAAGATATTGAATTAAAATTATTAAAGCATTAAAATGAGTAACTATTTTTTTTTAATATTAAAATGTATGTATGAGATAGAAGAAAGTTTTGGGATTGGCACATCCAACTAGTTTTTTTTTTCTTCCCATTATTGGCCGAGCCCGAAAAATTTTGTGTCATCACAAACAGGGCCTTATTATCAACGGAGCATTCTCCCACCAATAAAAAAGGACATTTTTTTTTCTTATTTATGACAGTAATTTCGAATGAAAAGGGTGCTTAACACTAGATTTTTACACAAGTTTTATTTTTAAAAAATTACACCGGATATTTGATTAAAAACTGCTTTACTTTTTTAATTAAACCTTTTAACTTTTGTTTATTTTATTCCTTATTTTATTATATTATTTTATTTTGTTTATTTGTTTATATTAAAAAGAAATTTCTGTTTTGAACAGAAATACATTCATTTGGAAGGGGTCAAAATGGCCCTGCATCATCATTCTAGTATTAAACAAAGAGGAAATTTCCATAAATTTTGTGGTGAAAGAAAAGTATTACTAATCAGGCCCTGATCACAAGCCGAACCCGAAAATTTTTATGTCATCACACCCGTACACGCGCATGCCTTGTATAGAAATTAATCAGCAGAAAATTGATAGCAGCAATTTTAAATCGTTTCAAGATTATGTTTTACATGCTTTCTTTTAACATATAATTATCTTTGTATGTTTGTTTGTGACAGTCTTGTTGCTTATTCTTTACTCATTTTCTGTTGATATAGAGCTTTAGAAATATATGTTCAATCCTGGCGCAATACAGGAATTGGCTATTGAATTGGCTATTGAAAAAGGAGTGAAAGTGAAAGTCAATTTTTTAGATCCGGAAAACATTGGGGGGAAATGTAGATATTAAAGAAAATGGAATATTTCTTGTACTATGTTTCTTTAAGCAAACGTATAACAAATTCTGGATATGGTGTAGTATAAAACGTCATTACAAACAATATTTTCTGTAGTAATAATTTCTGTTGATTCTCGGATGATTAATTCACAATAATTCTTCAAGAGACATATAATTTTGCATCTTCGAAATTAACTTGAATGCTTTGCTTCTGGTTGAATCTTGACAGGGCTTTTGCTGGATGATTGTACTTTAACTCTCTCAAATATTCTTTGATATGATCATGATCGTACAAGAAGTGTACTTAAGTTACTCTTAAGTCATTCCTATGTATTCGAGTCGAGGTAAATATTTTCTGTTTTAAGTGGAATTAGATATATTCCAGAATTTTCAAATTTCGGAATCAAATCATTTTGGCCCTAATTATCTACATTTTATTTTCCCATTGTTTTCCGGATCTAAAAATTGATTTTCCCTTTTACTCTATTACGTGCAATTACGTGACATTGCAATTACGTGAATCTATTGCAATTACGTGACATTTGAAAATTAAGATAATAATATTTGTATTTTTATATTATCTGTCGATGGATGTGTTTACAGTTGAAAGTACTAAGGATTAAAGTAATTTAACACCTTTTTAAAAATTTTTGTCATATTTTTAAGTAAGGGGCCGTCCATAAATAATGTCATGCTTAAAGGGGGGGGGGGGTCGTGAAATTCTGACAAGGGGGTGGGAGGGTGTAAGAATAAATGTGACATCACACATTTTGGTTAAATAAAAATATTAAAAATCAGCAGATTGAATTTTCAATTTATTTTGAAATTAAAGTAGTTTGTGTTCTCAAAAAATAAATATAAAATCCCATTTCAAATTCCAAAATACTACTGCTTTCAATTGCTCTTTCATATTAATATTGTATTAATATTGTATACTAATTATAATTTTTGTTGTAAACCTTAATCTTATTTCATACAAAATAAGTAAACAAATCATTTTTATTGTTACTCTCACAAAAGTCACGAAAAAACACAGTTAAAGTTTAAAAATAAAATTTGAAGTATGATCTATAACAAAGAAGTTTGTTTCTAAACTGCAAAAATATGTATATGTAATATAGCGTGACATGTGACAAGGGGGGGGGGGGGATACGGATAAGTGTGACACTTTGTGGCAAAGGGAGGAAGGGGAGTCAAAAATATTGAAAAAAAAAGATGATATCATTTATGGATAGCCCCTAGTGTAGTTTTAAGTTTACCTTTTTAAAGATGCATATAGCATTCTACGTATTTATTTGCTGATGAAAATTATAATTGTTATTAATAGAAGTGATTATCACGAACCCAGACAAAGCGGACGGGTCAGCTATAGTAAAATAAAGTAAATTCTATAGTCACGATACGTGGCTTGTTTCTTTATGAATGAAACTATTCGACTCATATAACTGACGTCACTACAAGATGCCTGTTCATTGGAGCAAACAAATTTCGTCGCTCAACTTGGAATTTATTTCCGGTTTCCTCAATTTGATTGACTATTACATATTCTCTTTTGAAAATATTGAGGCATCGTTTGTTTATTTTCTTGGGAGAGTAGGTAAACCTGCCTTGGAACGTGGGATTTAATCCGCAAAGTGATTACAGTCACGGTTAATTTAGTGTCGTGTATACTGAATTTCAATGTTATATCATAATGAAACTGGAATCATTGACTCATTTATTATTCGAATTAAAAAAGAAATTATCATGATTGAAATACTTCTGTTACAGGTAATTATTTTTGCCTACGTACATAGTTGCCAATTTTTATGCTTTTTTGTTGGCACTAAAATTTAAAAGAAATATTTTTGACCTATTTAATGACAGATTTTGCTAGTTAAAAAAGCTAAAATCAGCAAGAAAAAAACATAACAGTTAGTTGGCAACTATAGAAATGAAAAGGTCATTTAATACAGTGAAACCTCCAAATAAGAGACACTCCGAATAAGGGACACCTCTATTTAAGGTACAAAACTTCTGGTCCCAGTCCCTTGGTATAGGACGTGTAATGTATTTACCTCTGAATAAAGGACACTCGATTTAAGGGACACTTGAAAATAAGATTAAAGACAGCATTTGAATTTCAGATAATGAAATAGTCTGTGATGAAAATGAAAATAGTACAAATTTTTGTGAACTTATCAAACTGACAGACAGTTATGTTGATACAGAGGCATGCGACAGAATCGACAAGCACTTATTTACCCACAATTCTGATTTGATTTCAGTGCGTTTATCCCCATTGAAAATAATGCTGAAAATTATCAGGATGATTCTGAAAGTGGAGAATAAAAGAAAATTGTGAAATACAGAACTTTACAGATGCTTTAAGGCAAATCCAAAAGAGTAAATTTTATGACAAATGTTTTAATTTATTTTTATTCAGAAATGCCTGAAACTAGCAGGCATTGTTGCTGAGAAACTATGTAATCAAACTGTTTTTCTGCTTTTTTCCTTTTCTTTCTTTTCTTTTTATTTCAAACGCAATAGATTTGTCAGAAAATATTGTCATTGTGGGCGTTTTGAACTTAACTTATACTCGAAATAAGAATAAGTACTCAAGACTCAAGAAAGGGTGAAAAACATCTGCCCAATGATCAAAATCAGTTATAACTCAATAGATAATTTATTCAAAACTGGAAAATACAGTTTGATTCCAAATCAATAGTCATTCGTTCCAATCTTATACCTTTCCGGTAAAAAATAAATTTGTAAATGTGTCTAAACGTTTTCCGCTTGCTGAGCAGTTGAGAGATTTGTTGCCTTAAAATACGCTTAGCAGTTGAATACATTTAAAAAAAAAAATACTGCTGATAATGAAAAACTAAAATTTATAAGTATGGTAAATCAACACTTGAAAAGTTTATTGTGAAAAATTGAAATTTACAAAACAATCACTTTTGATTGATTACTTTATGTATAATTCTTTTAAATGTTTTTATACTTTTTGCATGTACACAGTTTGCATAAAAAATACAAATCATTTAAAAATTCTACAAATTATTTAATGATTTAATAATAAATTACAAATTTTAATTAATTAATTATCTATTCCTTTTGTGTTTAATTAACATAATTTATACACTTCGAATTAATTTTAACTTCACCTTCAATGTTTTATTATTTTTATATCTTTCAGGACGAATAATTTAAAAAAAAAACTAATAAAAACTCCGAATAAGGGACATCTCTATTTAAGAGACAAAAGTTCCGGTCCCATAGGTGTCCCTTATTCGGAGGTTTCACTGTATTAAAATTTTTAGACAATATTTCTTATTTTAAATTAATCGCTTATGTTCTTCATTTTGAATTGGATATATTTTGTAGGTAAATTTAATGCTTTTCTAAATTGCAGATTTCGCCAATTAGAAAAGACATATTTTACTATTAAATTTTAGACGTAAGATAAAAATTAACAATTTTACAACAACATTTCAGTGTTGCCTGTAGGCTTCTTTATGAATTTTGCTACCGCATTACGAATTCATGAAAATTTTCCATTCTAAAGCATTTTAAGTAAATTGCTTCGATTAAGTTAAAAGATTTACATAATCCATTAATAAATTTTAGAAGGATTGAAGAATTTAGAAGGATTAATTAAATTTGAATTTACAGGGATTTTGTGCAATATTTATAACCCCACTCAAATCTTTTATTTTAAATTGTTTTCTTAGTATTTTGTAGAATTATAAAATGTGCAAATATGATGTTCTTACAATATAAATATAAAAATAATTCGGAATTGAAATATCCCCATTCCCATCCCTCAGCGCCAAGAAAGCTGAAAAGATATAAAGGCAAAAGAAATCATCCTTTTAAAAATATTTTTGTTTTATGTAACCTATAATGCTTTTGGAACAAAATAATGTAATGTATTTGTAATTCATTCTAAACAGTATTACAACTAATTGACGTATTAAAAGAATTTTATCATAAGTAATTTTTATGGTACTTAAAAGTACCGTTGGTAGATAAAGGGTCAAGATCTTTGGAGAAAATCTTCAGTTTTAATTATTTATCAGTAAACTTCATTTGATCTTATATGTATTAATGCAGTCGAGTCTCTATATAACGAAATCCATCGTTCCAGCAAAAAATTCGTTATGTAGAGAAATTCGATGTATAGAGAATTGTGTTAAAAATCGTATTTAATGTGTAAATTTTGAAGAATATCATTTTTTATCTTTTTAATTAAGAATTTGAAATGTTAAAAGTAAATATAACCTAAGATTTTATTTCTTAATTATTTAAGCAGTTTCAAAACGGAGAACAGACATTTATTTGAAAGCTTAATGAAAATCAAATGAGGAAGACTTTTATTAATTTCAGACGAAGAAATCTGTAATTTTTTGTTGTTTGGATTTTAAAACTGCTACGCTCTCAAAAAAATGCTCAAATTTTAGCAAGGAAAGAAAAATTATAGTTAACATTTTCCTCCATTTGAAGGCCTCTCTTATGTGCATCTCATTGATTTCTGTCTTATATGTCTAACAATCCAATAGACTCTGTGTTAAGATGGATGTTGAAAGATGTATGGGAGATGGGATGAACTTCGTTGGATTTTAAGAACAAGGAGAGAAGTAATATTAAAAAAAAACTCAGCACTGAACGATAAATCAAAAATAAGTGATGGAAAAATGATTCCATATGATTTCGAAGCTTTTTTAAAACTGTATAAATTAAGACCAATTTATGAAAAAATTCGTTATATGGAGATAGATATTTCGCTATATAGACACTTTTTTAATGTAATCCTGCGAAAAGGAAACCGTTCCTACTAAAAATTTGTTATAAAGAGAAATTCGATGTATGGAGTTTCGTTATAGAGAGACTCGACTGTAGTTACATTTAAAGATCTGAATTATCGATTTCACCAATTAAATAAGGCAAATTTTACTGTTAAATTTTAGTTATAATAAATAGACCTAAAAGTTGGCAGTTATACAAGTGCATTCATTTATTGACAAAATGACCGTTTGTTTATTCTGAAGATTTTTAAAAATATTTAAACCTTACACTTATTATACAATTATATTTAACCACTTAATTGATCAATATTTTTGAAAAACTTTCAAATAATGTATATACTTTTTCAAATCTTTTACAGAATTTTTAATATTTTATCACCAGTTTTGTAAAACAAAACTTTTTTGGTTAATTGAATGAGAAAAATTCGCGGATTAAATAATAGAAAATTTACAATATAATGTCACTGGTGAGAATAATAAATTACAATTGGAGTATGGATCTCACCGATTGCGAAATGTGCGACGATAACGAAAAAGGAAACAGTGCAATGTTGAATTAATTGATTGTAAAGGACCTTGTTTATATACATGTATATACACACACACGCATATATATATATATATATATATATATAATTTATTTATAAGTCTTAAGTTTTAGTCTTTAAAAAAATCATTTTCCAAATGGTTGTTGTAATTTATTAAATTACAATATTATTATTATATTTTTCTTTAATAGTAACACCCAAGCTTTACACCATATATAAATTATACACAATTCAGTTAGCCTAATAACATATTCGCATGAAATCTGTATGCTTAGTTTCAAAGAAATTAATTATTTTAATATGAGCCCAGGGCCGAAGCTAAATAGGCGCTATGGGCGGCTCAGCCCCCCCCCCCCCTAAAATACTTTGAGCTTCCCCCCGCCCCTTGGAAAAAAATGAATTTCTGTTCCGAAAATTCAAATAAAATTCTGTTGAAAAATCTAATGTTTTTTTAGACCCTTTTTCCGAGTTTTTCAAAATTTCTAAATTGTATCTAAAATAAGTGTTTCAACACTCCCTCATCCTATTTGTACAAATGAAGTTAAGATGATGTTTAATTTTGCACCAGTTATATACTCAAAATTTTCATCATCATATACTTTTCTTAGCATAAAATGAAGTTATTGCAACAGTTTAATAAGAAACATAGTAGGTACAATGTGAATATGCACTAATTTATCTTTCTACGTCAGAGAGAGAGATAAAAAAAATTATGAGCCCCACCCCTTACATTCTCTTGAGCCCCCCCCCCCTATTGTTCATTTCTAGCTACGGCCCTGTATGAGCCTATTTCAGGGGCTATGTCCAAATTGAAATTTGGTATTTGATTGTTCAAGTGCTGCAGAATGACTGTCTGGATCACTTCTATTAATGTATTATTTTTTGCCAATATTGTTATATATTTTATGGCCATTTCATTCGCTTAATATGTTTCGACATTTGCCAGGCCAAATGTTTCAATAAAATAAGTAAAATTCATTTTTTATTTTTTACTTTCTTCTATCTTAACAAGAAGAAAATACTGGATTCGTATGAATTTTCGAAGGATTTATAAGATTTTTTTTTTTTTTTTTTTTTTTGGGGGGGGGGGGGGGTCAGAGATCCCGTAAAACCTATTTTTACAAAATGACTGTCTAAGAGTCTGTCTGTCTGTAGTGATAAAAATGTTGTGATCGCTCTATCTCAAAAACTAATGTACGGAATTACACAAAATTTTAGATTCAGTTATACCTTGATATAAACTGGATCTGATTAGTTTTTGGTGCACATCGCTCAAGAGGGGGCGCTGCTATGCTGCCTTTTTCACAATTTCCACAAAAGCTATATCTCAAGAACTAATGAACGGATTTTCGTAAAAACTTTATATTCCGTTAGTACTTGATATTGTTCTGATTACGTGTAAATCGCACAACAGGTGGCACTACTATGCCGCATTATTCATTATTATCGCAATAGCTCTATCTCAAGAACTAATGCACGAATTTTTCATTAAAATTCAGATTCAGTTAGTTGATATAAATAATTCAGTTGATATAAATAAGTTTCTTTAGTTTTTGGAATAAATCCCTCAACAGGTGGCGCTGCTGTGCGTTATTATTCATAACTATCGCAATAGTTCTATCTCAGGAACTAATGCACGAATTTTAACCAAACTTCTAATTCAGTTAGTCCCTGAGATAAATGACTTTACGACTTTATCTTTAAAACTGACAGTTTTAGATTTAGTTAATTGGCCAGAGACTAAGAGGAGATGGGATATATTCAATAAAAATTTACTTTTTCCATGCTGCTCGATCACACACGGCAGACGATATATCTGTATAAATAAAATGTTAAGCAATCTTTAAAGTATAAAAAAAAGCACAAACGCTAAAAAAAGACGCAAAATGTTGCAATCAAAATTCCTTTATATAAAGGAATGTGAGAAATAATATGGCATTCATGAAAATTATTCCTTTTCATCTATGATTTTATTCTCCAGAAACGTAGAGACCATAAACCTCTATTATAGAAAATAGGAACAAACGGGTAATTTATCTTGCAGAAAATGGCAACACAGCACACAAAGAAAGAAAAAAGAAAGACAGCTTTTCCAGCATCTTTTTACGCATTCTTCTGTTATATATCTGTATTTATCTGTCTGAATTTGATGACACTCTTTTGCAACAATGCATATGTGAAAGTCAACGTTCAAAATGTGTTTCTGGTGTGAGCTAGATTATATGTCGAAAGATAGAAAATAACAAAAACAAAATGCAATTTGCGTGTGACTTATTTAGAATAGACACGCAAAAGGTAAGATGTTAGAATTTTCTTTTTGGCTTGAGGAGAAAAAAAACTGTAATTAGTTGTAGAGATGGCAAATCGGAGATTGTACGATCGATAGAGTCAATTGTTATGTCGAATCGATTGTGTTATAAAACAATCAATATTATGAGTTTGATATTTATTCCTTTGTGTTGAGTAAACACATCAATGAAAATGGTTTGTTTTGATTCCCTGAGTTATTAAGAGAAGAATTATTGTCTTAATAGAGTAACGCATTAAGACAAGAGTATTTTTTTTAATTGATGTTTTAAAAATAATGATTTTGATTTTGTTTGAAAACATTACTTTAAAATTTGTAGACAATCCTGCATCCGATAAAAATTGCTCTTTTAACTTTGAACGGGCAGTGCTTTGAGGCCTATAGCTACTACGGCTGTCGCCTCGATTGATCCAGAATGTACAGAAACAACTACAAAACACTTTATTATTACAGAATCCATTACATGCATTTTATTACACATCAAAGGGACAACACAGACACCCATGCCGCTAGCCGGACTCGAACCGGGAACCAGCGGCGTGGGAGCAGCTGCCACTACAAATCACGCCACTGGGTCGGCAAAAATTGCTCAATCATAATTATCAATTGATAGAATAGATTGTTAAGTTGCATCGGTTGTATTGTCGGTTGTTGACTGCTTTCTACACATTAATTGATTTCAAAATTTAAAATGTATACGTCCTCTTGTAAATTTATTTAACATGTAGAAGATCGACACTGAAATCTTAGATGTTTACAATTGGACCAGAAAGCGGCAGCACATACAATCACCTCATCAAGTTCACAGATGAAAATCTAGGATTAATTGAATTTTTATTCTCATTTTATCACAATCGGCCGGTCAAGTGATATCTTGGTGAAAAATATGTAAAAACTAGATTTTAGCAGTCGACTGATAGGTTTACTATTATGTTTACCTGTTCACAGTCTTCCATGTTTTCAAACTTTTGGATGCAGCAAAGCGAAATGGTAAATCTACGAGTCAATCATTAAAATTAGGTTTTCAGGTGTTTTCCACCAAGATAGAAAGATTTATCAATTTTTAATAATTGTTAGTACCTCGTTTAGATATATCATATATATATAGTATATATAATTTTTTTCGCCAAAATTAACCTTTATACCATATTAATTTCCTTATAATAATATTCCGTACTTAGTTTAACTTATTAAATTAAAATCTTGTTTCTAAATCTAATCTATTAATCTTTATGGAAACGATATAAATTCCTAATTCGCCTTAAAAAACATTTATTCCAATACGCGTAATTTTAAAGGATGGCTCTAAATTAAAAATATTCTTAATTAAACTTTATTTCTTAATATTCCAAATAAAACTCATTTTTTCTATATTTTTATCAACCCTTTTTAAGAAAGTCTTATTAAATTTATTCCAAAACCACACCTTTAAAAAAATATCATTATTTTTATTTATCCATTTATTTATTTTCCCTCTTTCAACATTCGATATGTGTGCATAACAATAAATTCATTTATTTTCTTTTTCTCTTAAAATTAATCGTCTGCAAAAGATCGTTTGCACAAGATATTTGAAATTCTGAGTCGATTATAAATTGGTTAAATTTTTTTTAAATAAATTATCGTCTGTGAAATATAGTCTCGACTCTGGGCATGAGTTATGTTTACATAAAAGAATGATGGTTCGAGAGTAAAGAATGTTCTAGAATTTTCTTTTTAGAATTAAGAGGGGAAGTCTCGAGATGAGAAGGGAGATTCTTGGTTTTTTTCTTGGATGAGTACGGCTCGCTGAAATAA
This sequence comes from Maratus speculifer, assembly GCA_964019185.1. NCBI lineage: Eukaryota > Metazoa > Arthropoda > Arachnida > Araneae > Salticidae > Maratus > Maratus speculifer. The sequence continues at coordinate 147,543,272 of OZ025301.1, read as the reverse complement.
TGATGGAATTTTCGGTAAAAGACAGTTGCAAAAGAAGCCTTTCCCTTTCTCATACTAAAGATTAATAAATTAACTTACAGCAGCTAATGAGTAATTTATTGGATCCTCTACATTTATTTATTTTTTTTTCTCGCTGACCATTACTTTTGTGCGGTAGAACGGGGACCCTGGTGATGATGTCTCTGGCTCCTAACTTTAAAATGTCACATATATTTTTTTAATTAAACCTTTAATGGCCTAGGGTAGTTCCAGAAATTACGTAATTCAAAGAATCGGAATTCATACCAGAAAATCTAAATAGCAAATTTCGGTATAGATAATAACGAATATTCATTAAGACATTACAAAAAAAATTATTAACTAAAAATTATAAAAAAATTTAATTCTAGAAACAAAAGACAATTTGTGCCGAAGAATACTAAATGTTTTTTCACATAATTATTCTACTGATAATTCAATTTTTAATTTTTATTTAAAAACATTCTTAAAATTCAATAAAAAAGCTTTTTTTTTTATTTTTTTGCTTATATTCCGTTTATTTTTAGTCCGAAACTTTACTTAATTTAAAAAAAAAAAAAAAAAAAAATTAAAATTAAAGCTAATTTTTGGGTGGGTAACAAATTTGGAATAGACCACAAGCATTTCTGACGTCAAAAAACGTCACGATGGGTTATAGCCAATCGGTATCTCTGTTTATTCCACAAGCGTTCAACAAAAGCCAATCATATACCGCAATGCTTGTGGGTAACATTGCAAGTGGTCGTGTTTCCCAAGTGCTAGTGGTCAATTGCCCCCCATGGCTCACGTTGAAAACCACTGCTGTAAAATCTCGTTTATACGATTGTCCGAGTGTGTAAATGGGAGAGTAACCTAGAGAAAATATACGAATGATGAAAAATTTGAGTAAAGAATTTATTTTTTTCGTTAATTAAATCAAACGTAAATTCGAGATGTTTAAAAAGATATATAATTTGCAAATGATAACTCTTTTTTTTTCCTACCGAAATCAGCTAAATAAACAGATGTAAGCAGGATTGAAAGTGGTATTACATCTAGGTCAACTAGTTTTACTTCATGAAAGTAACAGAAACTATTCAATTTTTTATGTGTACCCTATTCGTGTTTTATTACTTTCACTAAATTTGCGGAAAACCTCCATTTTTTTTTTTTTTTTTTTTTTTTTTTTTTTTTTTTTTTTTAATTCTAGCGATAGAGATACTGATAAAATTGACCTTCTAGCATCTACTACATGCAATGCAATAAATGGAAAAAAATAAATAAATAAAAATACAAACAATTTTTCGAATCACGCGAGCAAAGTTTAAATGTGTCATGACACAAGAAAGGAAAATTTTTATTAAATTTTCATATTGTATACTAGTTGTTTCTTGTGACTTTGTCAACGTGAGATACGAAGAAAAATCAGTGTTACTACTTAACCCTTATTGGCACCAGATACTTTTAACGAAATTTTATATTTTTAACTTTGGAGGCAAAATGCTAAAACTTGCTTTTTTCTAATTTTAAAATAAAATTTTTAAGTTTTTCCGGTGAGAATTCAATATCACACAGACATTATTGCTTCTCTCTAAAGGAGTTAAGGAGAGACATGAGTAAAGATTTTTGAAAAAAAAAAAATTTTCTTTTATTAGCTTAAAAAATGCTTTAAACCTTCCTCAATCCATTGGTATGATTGTTTTTTAACTATTTCGAAAATAGTTTTGTATATTTTTCTACGGAATAGGCATGCTCAAATAGGCATGCAAAGGCAAATTTGCATGTAAAGGCATGCAAAGTGATAAAACTTTTATGTATATTGTTCAATTGACCTCTTTTTTTTTCTTCCTTGCGGTTTATTTGATAAAACTAAGTGTCAGATTAACAATAAAGTATTTTTTTTTTCTTATCACACATGAAAATGTATAATAAATTCAGTTCTTACTGTAATTTTACCAGTCAGTACTTGCACATTTTATTATTTTTATTTTCCCAAACAAATTAACTTGAGATAAATCCGTTACTGAAAATTATACAGCACGAATAATTTAAAATAATAATAATAATAACTCAGAATGTTTAAAATTATACGAGGAGAGGAGGAGATACATTTTAAAATTTACTTAAATTTTTCAAAAGAATTAAATTTTTCGAATTATACCAGTGAAATCGATCAGTTTCTTGAGAATCATTTTCCTTCATTGAATCCTTTATTATTATGCCAAAAACTATCTTAAAATGCGTAGGAACTGCGCAAATATAACGTTATTATTTTTGGAGGGGAGAGGTCTGGCGCATGATATCGTAAGATATCTCTAGAAGCAGGGGTTAGGTCTCTTGATATCAATATCATTTTTGATGCAACCCAAAATTTTTTTTTTTTTTTTTTGTAACTTAATCTTTAGTTCGAAATAGTTTTTTTTTTTTTCTTCTTCTTGTGTGTGTGTCCTTTTTCATACCGATTTTTATGAAAATACAAAATTATACATAAAATAAATAAACTATAATAAAATTATTTAATTCTAAACTATGGAATACCCAAACATTTTTACATTCCAGTTTTTCTTCATATGTGTATGAATCACAGTTCGAGAAACCATATGGGAAGTATATTTGAAATGAAAGTTTGTGTTTACTAATAAATAAAGTAGAAAAATGGTGGCCACTTGTTTTGTTGATAAGAATTTCTATCTCCCCCCCCCCCCCCCCCACCCGACTTCTCCTACGTTCGGGCAATTGCGACAAATTTTCTTACTGGTGAATGCTTTATGTAACAAAAAGCTATTATAAAATACTTTCAAATAATAACGATTTTTTTTTCAGTGTTATTTGATGTAAATAAAGTGAGTTTTTATCGACTTTTCTTTATTTGAATCAATAAAGTAGCGGGGAAAAATGCAATCAGTTTTGTATATCACTTCAAACAATCGAAATAAATTCTAAAAGTATTTAAAAAAATTACACTTTAATGGCGATATCAGTACCGGTGTGTGTGTGGGGGGGAGGGGGGTTCTAGGGATGATAACATATGATATCGGAGTGGGAAGGGGGGCCCAAAATACCCAAAAGTTGATAAAATTATAGTTGCACATCCTCTTAAATCTGAAAAAAAGCTCAAATGGTACCGAGTCCCCTTGAGGAGGCAATTGTTTAAAAACTCCCAACGTCAGTATCTGACGTCTACTTTCTGATGGTAGAAGCCGTATTTTAATATTTGTATCAAATACTGAGTCACCTCGCTTTTAAGTTTTCCCATATGTTAACATGAGACTTCGCGATCGGGGAGTTTCAGTGAAGCATTTTCTTAAGCAATAGATTAAACGATTTTTATATCATCAGTCTTCGAGCTTCGATGTGAGAATTATATTTACTCACAAAATAAAACAAGTCTAAAATTGTACATCAAACATGACAAATGCGGTACGTTCGTACTATAACTAGTTTTATAAAGATTCAAATCTTGGTGCCATAGTTGATGCACTTTTATGCAAAAATACATGAATACGAAATGTATTAACCCTTAAATGCATATTGTATCATTTTCGATAACATAAGTGTTCCCGATTTATTGGGGGTTTTATTCACATATTCCGTATTCTCACCAGAAATTTAAAAGAGCAATTTTCACTTTACTTAATGACAGACCATTCGTAATTAAATAAAGAAAAATTTACTTCTTAGATTTTTCTGGTATGAATTCTGATTCTTTGAATTGCGCATTTTTTGGAACGCGTTCTATCCTATGCATTTAAAGGTTAATGCATTAATGCATTAAATTCAGTCATACCGAAATAATAAAACTCTATCTTAAACAGGACGTCATCACCATGACGACCTACAGTCATTAGCTATCGTGGTATATCACTGAAATAATCACATATGATAGGATTTAATAGAATGGAAAAAACTTTTACTAATGACTAGTGTCTTTTGAAGGTGTGTTCGATTTTCATGAAATTCAAATGACGTACCAAAATTCGGCAACGATTATCTGTATATGAACTTTCAAGCCCTTCGGTTAGGTATTTTATGCGGACAGACATATACCAAGCGACGACTATAGGTGCTACGTATTTATCACTGTAAAAAAAATGACCTTTTTGCTGCATCGTCACTCCACCGCTTTTATAGAAAGCGATTACTTCAGCCTATTATAGAGCATTCTCATGGGTCAAAATAGAGATATTCTATAAAAGCGGGGGAGTGACGAAGCAGCAAAAGGGTTTAATTTTTTACAGTATAGTTACGAACGCACCTAAAAATGTGGACGGGCTTGGGAGAATGCTATTTGAAGTGGAATAATATATTTTAAGTTTCTTTAAATGTTTTATAATTCTTTAAAGAATAAGTTTGAAGAGAAAATGAATTCTTATTAATTATTTTTAAACTAGTTATTGGGGAGCACTGTAATTCTTACCCATCATGGATATACATCTATAAAATATGATAGTAAAACACGTAAGCTATTCATAAAAAGCATTGCAATTCCAAAATAAAATTTAAACGTATATGTCAATATTTTTAAGGCATGGTAATGCTCAATAATGTAGAATTGCGGGTACTAGTCGACTATCTCAATGACCCATTTCAACAAATTATATAAATTGCTAAACTACTTGTAAATTACACAAATTGGCATAATTTGTATTTTAAGGAACGAAAGAACAAATAAATTAGTAAAAGATTAATAAAAATTCAAATTAAACGTCAAATTAAAAAATCAGCTATGATTACAAACACATGTAACGTATATAATGTCAAGTGCATGTAACATTTACGATAAGCCATTATTGACATTTAATCTTATAGTTTGGTGATATTTTTTTGGTCATGTAATAATCAAGTAGTACAAGAAACATCCTTATAACTCCAAAAAAGATTTACCTTTAACTAACAATTTACTGATTCGAATAAAATGTCTCATTTCCAATTAAAATATATATTTGAATTGAAATTTGAATGAAACACAGGGTCATGAAAAATCGAAGAGTGTGGAAAATAGGATTATAAATATTTCAACAATTCATTATCCAATCGATTTCATTTTTTATGCAAAATTTATATTTTTTTATTATGGTTTACATCCACTCCTTAAAATAAAAAAAAAAAAATAAAAAAAAAAAAAAAAATTGAAAATGTTTGTATAACTTTTACCAGAACGAATATTTTAAGAACGAAAAATATAGTTCCGGATAATCGATGTTACTGATATTCAATAGACTTCTTCCCATTATTACATGCTAAATACATGAAATTTTAAGTCTCTGTCTCTCAATTATATCAGGCGATAGAGAGTTTACAGACAGGCAGACAGACAGACACACACACACACACACACACACACACTCTCACACACATAAATAGACGGACGACAATTTTTTTTTTTTCTGAAAGTATGTTTTTCGTAATATTTAGTGTTTGAAACGTGAAAATCCATCAAAAAATTTCTATTTTCAAAACGATTGCAAGATTTACCATATACTGCTTATGGTGGATAAGTAATAATAAGTCTGACTGGCCTTCGAACTCTATTGGGACCTGGTAAGTCGTATACATATCATTCACACGCAAGAAAATGGCAAATATCCCTAAAAATTTATTTAGTGTTTTGTTCCATTAAATTGTATGTGATAGGTGCGTCTCGCTTCTGGAAAAGTTTCATAAGTGTCGTTATACGGAAAATACATTTATTATACTATATGTCCATTCATGATCACAGAGGAAGGGTGGATTTTAGTGGGAGGTAAAATTGTGACACCGTCCAAATCTCATCCTACTTCTTTATTCTTATAGACCAGGAGTTGGCAGCACAAACAATCACTTCATCGAGTTCATCGTTTAAATTCTAGTTGAAACTCGATTCCCATATTAAAACGCGATCAATCTGCCAAGTCATACCTTGGTGGAAAACATGATTTTAGCGGTTGACTCATAGATTTACCATTGTGTTTGCTTCCAGTTCTTAATATTTTCTTACCTTTGGATGCAGGATAACACGCTGTTTATTTGCATAACATTGATTATGTGGAACATCATTTGCATTACAGCGCATCTCTATTAACATTATTCTTAAGTTTAAAAGGAAGTGGATACTGAACGAGAATTATAGTTACTTCTCTGCATTGCACATCATACCTACATTGCACGACTGGTAAAATCGTTCTACTTAAAAGGGACTGTGCAAATATAACGTTATCATTTTAGAGGGGAGGAGGGGTCTGGCACATGATATCATAAGATATCTCTAGGGGGAGGGGGGGGTGTCTTTTGATATCAATATCATTTTTGATCCAACCAAAATTTTCTCTTTTTATTTGCAACATGCTCTTTGCTTCAAAATAGTAAGTTATCTTTTGTTAGTCTGTTATCTTTAGTTATGAAAATACAAAGCTATTATCAATATCACTAAATTATTATAAAATTATCTAATTTTGAAACATGGAATTCCTCAATGTTTGACACCCCTATCCTTCTGTCATTATGTATGCATACCTAATCACTGTTCGTGAAACTATATACAAAGTATATTTGTATTGAAGCTTGTGTTTACTAATAAATAAAAGAAAAAGAATGTTTTCCACCTATTTTGTTGATTGGAATTTCTACCCCCCCCCCCCCTTCTTCCGTGCTGGGCAAGTACAACAAGACACTATTACTGTTGAATGCATTATGTAATAATAAGCTGTTATAGAATACTTTTAAATAGTAACTATTTCTTTTAAATGTTATTTGACAGAAAGTTATATTTTATTGACTTCTCTTTATTTGAATCAATAAAGTATGCTAAAAATAAATGTAACCAGTTGTGTATATCACTCCAAACAAAAGATACAAATTCTAGATATTGATAACGTTATCATTACCGAAAGAGGGGGGGGGGGGGTCCAAAATTCCCAAAAAGTTGATAACGTTATATATGCACAGCCCCAAACCATGGAACTATTAAGAAAGTGGAACTGAGATATCCTTAAAATAGTAAAACTTCAACTGTAAACGTTTTCGTGAGGAGGGTTCATTACCAAGGCAGTAAACTCCCTCGTGCAGATTTATGCTGAAATTTTTTCTTTATTTAATCGCCTCATTAATGAAAAATTTCGATCAAAAATGATGACAAAAATCGATATTAATTTTTTACTGGTAAGAGTTTAATTTGCGGTAATAGGTCTGCCACATTGTGACAAGCAAAACAATCTCCAATTAAAAAAAAAAAAAAAAAAAAAAAAAAAAAAAATGTTCATATTTGGGCAAACAGATACCAGTAAAAATAAATAGAAATATTTAACTATATTTGTGAGTAAAATTCCCTACCAATAAGACACTAAAATAAGATGAAATTTTCTATTTAAGCTTTTTGGTGGAATTTCTCATATGCAGTAATCAGGAACTCTGGACTCGATTTAAAAAATAGCAGCCATCTTATGACAACTTTCTCAGTACTTCACTCGCAATTGATAGACAATGCACTATATGTCTCCTCCTTTCTATCCGTAACTCCAATATTAAAATTAACAGAATTTCATTACAGCTGTAAATGAATTCCGCCGGTTTAAGCAGATGTGAAGAGTTGGAGGTCCAATGTTCTCCATTTGCCCTATGCAAGATTATAAAAAAAAATTTTAAATAACTGAACAACTTAGCATTCTTCAAACTAGAGGAAGAATGTTAATCCCGTGTTTAAGCATCAAAAATGTGGCTTGCAGCAAGCAGCCAGCAATCACCAAACTTCCAGTTAAAAAAATTAAAAAATACAGGGTTATCGAGAAGTAAGTTTCCCTTATGAGAATGCTGTAGTATGCATTTTAATGGTCCAAATGAGATAAAATTTGAACTACAGATAATTCAAATAATGCGCTTGACATTTATTTAAAAAAATTAAAACCACAAAAATCTGAAGTTATGGGGCGTTGTAATACACAATGTCCGCATAATAGTATGAGTGTGCCAGTTGCTTTTTGAGTTTTGAATATATGATGTATTCCACTGTATAGGAAAAAAATTACAGCGAATTTTGCATTTTACTGACCAGTTTCGCTTTTTTAACATTATTTATTATTTATAAAGCAAATTAAATGTTATTTGTGTTTTACAGCGCCCCCTATATGCAGATTTATATATATGTTATATATATATATATATCATTGTCATATATATGTCATGTATATATATATATATGTCATTGTCATGTATATATATATATATATATATATATATATATATATATATATATATATATATATATATATATATATATATATATATCATTGTCAAGCACATTATTTGAATTATCTGCAGTTCAAATTTTACCTCATTTGGACCAACAGAACGCCTAATAGAGCCCTTTCATGTGGAAAACTTATTTCTCGATAACCCTGTATTGTTTAATAAATTTGCATGCATGCGTTCTCTGTCAAGAGTAAAAAACTAATAGTGATGTTTTTTAAAATCGATTCGGCGAGTAGCCAAAGTAGATTTTAATGGAAATTTTTGAGAGAAAAAAACATGATTTGCAATAACAAAAATTAGGTGTGATTTTCAATATGAGTACACTGTTAAAATTTTTTGTGTGGAACTACAGAGAATCTACAGGTAATTCATTATCTTAAGTCTTATGTAAGATTATAGAGATTAGGTTAAAAAACAGAGACTTTATTCGGTAAATTTACAATAGACACTGTAAATTAACATCGTTAAAAATACAAAAGACTCCGTAAATTTATTTTTAATGATATTAATTAAAATTAATTTTCAAAATGAGTGAATCACTGCATTTTCAGAGAATTTCAAATAATTTGAATTTTTGGAGGAAATTACAACTGCTATATCATTTAATTTTTATACAATTTATTTTTCGTCGTCCTGGGGTTTTAACGCAAGAGCTCTTGACACAAGAAGAATGCCTTACAGAATAAACTAGTGAAGCTGAAATTATTTCAAACAAATTATGTCTTTTATACGATTTAACGGGTACAAATCAATTAAATCTATCCCTATTGAGAAGCGATTGTTGATAAAAATCCTCATTATCTCTAAGGGAGGAAGTTTTCCCTTTCTATATTATTTTAAGTTAAAAAAATTAAACTAAATTTTCTTCTTTGAAATTTTTAATAAAATTCCAAAAGTATTTTAAAAGATGTATTTTGAATGATTAGTTTTAACAGAGATAAAAATATCTTTAAATAAAGTTATGGAAATCCCTCCAGGGAATTATATGTAAGATAAGGAAAATATGTGTAAAATGATGACAGAGAAACTTGATCGAATGCATTTAACTGAGAACTAGTGTAAATTTGCAGAGAGATTCGCTTTTTTTCCAATGTTTTTACAGAAATTTTAACAGTGTATTAAATGCTTATAAAAAATGTCTTTTAAAAATCGTTTTTTTTTTTTTTTTTTTTTTTTACTTTTATTCTTTAACCTAGTCCCTCCGCGATGGGAGCTTTTTACGAAATTTTTAATGTTTTGTCACCTGTTTTTAAAAACAGAAATTTGCGCCTTTTTAAATCGAGAATATGCTCCGATTAAATAAAGCAAATTTTGCAGTGTCATTTAACTGTTAAGGATAAACGAGGATTCTTAAGCTTTCTTGGAGCACCTATACATGCCGCTCATCCCTAAAGGGTCAAAGGGTAAATATATGTTTTCTATACATTTAGAGGAGCGATACAACTGAGTGAAAACATGTAAAAATCGCCTCGTGCAGTTAAATAATAAACAGGAAGTCGTAACATTGCGTGCTCAAACCATTCCGTTCGAAGCCTTTGTGAATATTAGTCTCACCGAATATTTTGATCCTATTAACCTATTGTTTACGCGTTTCTCAGAGAAAAGGGAAGGTAAATTTTTTTAAGCATTTAAAGAAACTGTTACGTACTAAATGAAATCCCGCCATTTATAATGAATGAAAAAAATATATATATATAAAGTACAAAATATAAGAAACATCCCACGTTATAGATAAAAATCACTATTGGTTTATTTGTTCCTTATACTACAAATCTACAGTTTTCGAGTGAGTTCCACGAATATTGATATGCATGCATTTTAGAAAACGGGTCAACTTTAAAAATTAAACTTTAAAATTAGAAATCTATTTTTTTTCGTTCATTATCTAATGCAATTATTTCTTTTCTGTTTCCACGAAAAAAAAATTGTGTAAAGCCGATATATTTTTTAATTAATAAAAGTTCAGACTCACATGCAGTTACTTTCACTTTCAAAACTGATTCCGGAAATGAAAGTGTCATTCTAAAAAATATCTGATACCAAAATCTAAAAAGTAAAAAAGGGACGATGTAGAGAAGGATCTCAGCTGTCCAGTATAAAATAAATAAATTAATAAATAAAATGTTGAAATGCAAGCGAGTTATTAGAAAATAACCTCCCATAGCAATAGCATTAGCTCGCGAGTGTCTTTGCTTGGATAGGACAGGAGCCTTAACACTCACAAAGCAGTGTAGTTAAGCTAAAAATTTACTGAAAATTCTTAGCTCAGTCCGTATCTACAAAAAAGATATGCTGTCCTGCTTTTGAAATCGTTTAGAATAAAATCGCAGTAAAAGTTACACTAAACTCAAAATAATGTTTTCTTTGCGAATATAAATTTAATTTTTAAAACAGGGGTGGTCTGCAAATTGCAACATATCCAGACAGCCATATTTCAAAGGTAACAATCATCTTTGATATGTTCATTTGAATTCCTTGGATCAAATCGATCTGCAAAAGTGTATATAATTTATGCACTTCCTCCTAAATCTTTATTTTATTATAATTATGGATCAGAATGTGTCAGACATTTATTTATAGCTTTAGAAAAACAAAATTAAGCTGTCACATTAAAATATAACACAGTCAGTGAGCGAAAAAAATTAAATATAAAATACAGGGTGTTTCAAAATAACGTGGACAAATTGATATGACAAATCAGGCATACGACAAGGATAAAAAATCACATAGGATCATAGGGCCGCAAACCCCTTTGCTGAGTCACAAATACAGGGTGTTTCATCCTAACTCAGTTTGGTTGACGATAATAAATTTCAGAAAAATGAAATAAATTATAATAAAACATTTAATAGACATTCTCACCTTTGTTTTAAATGTGATAACACGACTTAAAAGTGGTAGAAGTTTGCTTTATGCGCATCAGCAATACGCAACTTGGCACCTCACATTTTGAACTGATCATCAGTTTATAGGGTATCATCGATTGCTTGAGCAATATGTTTTTCCAGATCTTTTCGTAACGTTATCACATTTCGCACAAAATTAGGTACATATCGTTCCATTTTCATTACGATGTTATTATTTTACTGGAAATTATTTTTCAAACAGGTTGTAGCTAGAAAGAAACACCCTGTATTTGTGACTCAATAAGTAGTTTGCGACCCTATGTTCCTATGTGATTTTTTATCCTTGTCGTATGCCTGATTTGTCATATCAATTTGTCCACGCTATTTTGAAACACCCTGTATATCAATTTTCTTTAACAAATATACAAAATTTTACGGTTATATGCTAACAAGGGAACCTATTTTGGTGTTACTCGCACCTACCATTGAGACTTAGTGCATTTTAAAGCGCTACAATAGGAAGTTTGAGAATCGAATTATTTTTTTCTTAACCCTTTCGGGTCCGAAATTTTTTTTCTGTTTTTAGAAAAAAATACTTTTAGGTTGATAACATTTACACTAACTAAACAAATGGATTAATTTGTGTTTAACGAATATTTCATTGTCTGAAAAATAACGAATATATATATATATATATATATATATATATATATATTTAATATAGTTTTACAATAAAATTGAACTTATATTACAATTTTCTAAAACTGCTTGCGCTTTATTACACATGATTCTTTCAGAAAAGCAACTTTTATAATAAATTTAAAGAGTGGAATATATGTTTAAAATAAAAGAATTGCAAACGGCGCAAAGAGAATTAAACAAAAAATAATAATTATTATTATTACTTAATGCCTAAACACAAATGAAGTCATATAGTAAATGCATAGACATATACTAACATTACTACATGTAAATAGTAAAAAAAAAAGTATTTGTTAAAACAAAATAATAATCCATTAACAGAGATGTACTATTAATAGTACACCAGACCCGAAAGGGTTGAAGTCACATTTTTTGATTTTGCAGCAGCATAACTTTCTGAAAATGCTATTTTCAAGGCCACTTATTAACAAAGTTTTTTTTTTTTTTTTTTTTTTTTTAAGAAAAGCATTTAAAAATATAAATTAGTTAGTAATGTATAAACAATATTGAAAAAAAGTTTAAATATTCCCCCCGAAAAAAATTTACGAATTTGGTTTTGAAAAATTACATTATTCACACTTTCGGCGGGGAAAAAATTGGCGCATTTTCAAAAGTAGAGTTTTTCGGCAACCCTAGCCGAATGTCACAGCCCCAAAATAAGGCAAGCAAAAATTTTGTAGCACCATATTTGGCGACTAAACTCACTTTTGACGTGAAATAAATAAATGAAAATCTAATAATGAAAAGAATTAAAGTATAAAAAAAGTATAAAATATGATTTTAACAGAAAATTTTTATCAGTTTTCTAACCTTTATGTATATGGCTACAAAATGCACCAGGTCTCAATGCGCGCAACACCAAAAGAGATTCGTTTGTAAGATTTTTCTTATATTTAGCTACAAATGAAAAATCGTCTTACACAGTCGAAAAGTAAATTTTCTTTACATTTCAGAAACTAATCATATAGGAAAGAGCTGTATTGTATATATATATAGCTATAATTTTTTGATATGCGGTAGTTATTTTTATATAAAAATTAATACAAGCATAATTCATAGTTTCTACTATTTACATAAAAATACAAATGGGAATTTCGTTCCGGTTGCTTATTACTCGAATTTTGATGGACTTGCACTGTTAGTTAAATAAGTCTTCAGAAAAGTAGTATATTGCATATCGTTCTATGTAGCTTACAAGGAAGGTTTCCATACTGGGCATACTCAGAATTTTTTGAAAAAAATACTGATTAAACTACTCATGTATGTAATAAAGGACCAGTCAAATTTAGCGGCGGAATTAAAGAAACTCGGTAAAAAATAAAATACTTTCCAGTATTCGGCGCGAAAAGACGAAAGCGTCACGCGATTTGGCGAGACACATTTTCCCTTGCCAAAAGCAAACGATTTTAATGCACCTGAAAATTTTTTGTCAATTAAATTTTAGAATACATGTAAATAGTATTTAATGAATTTAAATTTGAACAATGAGAAAGTTTGACATATAGATGCATTTTATATTACATATTTCTGTTGTTTTTGCTGCAGTTATTTAATTTTATTACTTTAAAAATAATTTCTTATATAAAAAAAAAAATACTTTTATATTGAAAAGTATTTTTTCATATATTTAAGCGTATATGACAAAATAAAGGCCAGATTAAGAATGCTGCAGTAATGCATTTCAATAGCGGATATGTTTTTGTTCCCATAGCAACACGATTGAATCGACAGAGCTCAATTAGATTGGAGTTAATTTTGAAATTGAAACAATTTTAATTAATTTAAATTTTGTTTTAATTCATAAAATTTCACAGTTAATTTTCATTTTAAATGCATTAATGGCAAAAATATAGTCAAAACAAACTAAAGCCGACAAAACTAATGCATATAAATAAAATTTCTTTAAACAAGTTCAAGATGAAACATTTTTACCTTAAAAAGAATTTGACACAAAAAAAAAGTATTTTTCGAAATTTTATTTTGCCGCCAACCGATGATAAATTGCCAAATAAAAGAAATGTTCATTATTTTTTTACAAACATTCTATCGGGGTTCCGCCAAAAATTTTTTTTTACGAACATATATATCCGCATGAGAAGAACAATCTGTAATTTTTTTAGAATTTTCTGAGTATGCCCGTATGGCGACCTTCCTTGTTAGTTTGAGAAGCATAGGGTGAAGTTCTATAATCATGTGAATCCAATCATAAAAAATAAACTTTTTTAAAACGTTCTGTTGATGAACGAACTTTGATGAGACTTGCATTGTTAATTAAATGCTTTTTCAGGGATTATTTAATTATCAATAGTATATTGCTCTATGTCACTTAGAAATAAGAATTGTAAAACCTCCAAATAACGGACACCTCGGGAGCGCGTAAACTGTCCGCTATTGGGAAATACCTTGGAGATTAAAAAATTGCTAAGAAATGCTTAAAGTTTCATTAATTGACTTGTATATGTTACAGGCCAAACCCGATTTTAGGCCAAACTAGATTGGCCTAGTCCAAACTAGTCTATCCTAATGCCCATCGGATAGACTAGTTTTTCCTAGGCCAAACTAGTCTATCCTAATGCTCATAGGTTAAACTAGTTTTTCCTAGGCCAAACTAGTCTATCCGAACGCCCATCGGATAAACTAGTTTTTCCTAGGCCAAACTAGTCTATCCGAACGCCCATCGGATAAACTAGTTTTTCCTAGGCCAAACTAGTTTGGCCGAACGGTTATTAGGATGAACTAGTTTAGCCTGCTATTCATTGGTTTGAACTAGTTTATCCTAGGCCGAACTAGATTGTACTAGGCCAATTCAATTTGGCGGGATTTTATTGAATCTAAAGATCGCCACGGCGCCAACTTTCTAGTTTTGATCTAATTTATCCTAGGCCGATGCAGTTTGACTCGCTTTTAGCTCACATATTATCAAAGCCTGAGAGCTAATGTGCTCGTAGATTCTATGTGTGTGTATGTAACCATGTACGTATGTATGTACGTACGTATGTAGGACTAACATATCGCGACTAATATAAAGGACTAATGTGGAATTAATATAACACAAGCACCCAAGTGTTGGAATTTGGAATTTGGATGCGATTTAGTTCAAATCAGCCGGTTTCGCCCGCTATCGGACAACTTGTTTTATATAAAATCTCGAAACGGGCGTATGTCGAAGCGAATGAATCTCGAAGAGAAAAAAACACGATGATAAATATTTAAGAAAAAAGATTCCGCATCGAAATACCACTATTTCCTAATAGTAATTTTTGTCAAAATGTTATATTCTTGCTGGAACATTTTGAAACTTTGTGACAGTTTATGTCATTTGGTATAAATTTATAAGAAAAAAGTCACATTTCGGCGTGAAAGAGGGTGTGGTTGCGAACAAAATCAGGAAATATAACGGAAATTCTAGCTTTTAAAGCACCGCGACCTCAAATAACATATCTACTAATAGGTTGTTTAACGGAGTTTCATTCAGATACAGTTTTGTTAATAATAGAGTGCACTCCTTATTGTTGGAATGAGGAACTAATATAACGTGGCTGAATTAAAACTTGCTGGCTTCGCCCGCTATCTGACTGGCGTGGGCAGCGGGGATATGGTTGGAAATTCGTTCGCTTCGAGGCTCTTTCGAAAAGGAGGATTACATTCGGCGGTGCGTACTCAGCACGCTTGCTACGATTTGAATTTCGTTCGCTTCGAAGTTCGTTCAAAAAGGATGAGGGCATTCGGCAGTACGTGTGCAGCACACCTGCTATAAGCTGTCGCAAGCTGTAGGGACGCGGCTGAAGAACTAATGCACGAAATTTAATAAAAATTTATATTCAGGTAGTCTCTGATCTAAATTGATGCTGATTAGTTTTTGTTGTAAATCGCTCATCAGGTGGAGCTGCTGTTTTGCATTTTTTATGATTTACGCATTAGCTTTATCTTAATAACTAGAACACAAATTTCCATCAAATATCAGATGCAGTTCGTCCATGAGATGAGTTGGTGTTGTTTCTATTTTGAAGTAAATCACTCCGCATGGCTATGCTATGCTGCATTTTTAACAATTTTTAGAATAGCTGTATCTCAAGAACTAATGAACGGAATAATAAAAAGTTATATTCAGATAGTCCCTGATATAAATTGATTCGGATTACATTTTCATGTAAATCGTTCAACAGATGGTGCTTCTAAACTTCATTTTTACCGATATGCATCAACATTATTTGAATAACTTATTTACGGATTTTCATCAAACTTCCGGATTCAGTAAATCCGCGATATGAACTAATTCTGTTTACGCTTTTATATTAATTGCTCAATAGGTGGCACTGTTGTGACCAATTTTCCCGATTCCTGAAATAGCTCTGTCGCAAGAAATAATGCACGAATTTTCATCAAATTTTAGATTCAGTAAGTCTGATAAAAATTAGTATTCTGTAGTTTTTGGAGTAAATCTCTCGAAGGGTGGCGCTGCTATACGGTATTATTCGTGATTATTGCAATAGCTCTATCTCAGAATCTAATGCATTAATTTTCATCAAACTCCAGATTATGTTAGTCCTTGATATAAAAATTATAAAAGTACTTTTTAATTTTTGGAGTAAATCGTGCAACAGGTGGCGCTGCTATGTGGCATTATTCATAATTATCGCAATAGTTCTATCTCAAGAACAAATGCACGGATTTTCATTAAACTTCAAATTCAGTTAGTCCCTGATATAAATTACTGTTCTTTTGTTTTTGGAGTAAATGACTCAATAGATAGCGCTTCTTTGCAGTTTTTTTATGATTTCTGCGTTAATTCTACCTCAAATAGTACCAATACACCGATTTTCATCAAATTTCAGATTGAGTTAGAATTTGAAAGACGTTGCTACAGATTTCTCAAAAAGTTCCGGCAAGAATTTAACATTTTTACAAAAATTGCTATTAGAAAATAATGATATTTCGATATGACATCTTTTTTCTTAAATATTTATCATCATGGTTCTTTCTCTTCGAGGTTCGTTCGCTTAACATACGTCCGTTTTGAGATTTTATAAAAAAGAAGGAGCCCAAAAGCAAGCGAAGCCAGTTTGTTTGAACTAGATCGCGTTGTATTAGTTCCAAATTCCAACACCAGGGTGCTCGCGTTATATTAGTTCCACATTCCATCACCAAGGCGCGCACCCTATTGCCAACAAAACTGTATATGAAGGAAACTCCGCTAAACAATCCATCAGTAGATATGTTACTCGATGTCGCGGTGCTGCAAAACAAGAATTTAAGATTTTTGCAAAAATCACTATTCGTCAATAGTGGCATTAAACGCGGAACATATTTTTATAAATTTATATCATGTGTCATAAACTATTTTAAAGTTTCAACTAGATCAACCTACAATTTCCGTTATATTTCCTAATTTTCTTCGCCCCCCCCCCCCTCTTTCCCTTTCGTAATGGGACTTTTTTTACAAATTTTATCATGTGTTATAAACTATCACAAAGTTTCAAACAGTTCCAACAAGAATTTAACATTTTTACAGTGGTATTTGACGCGCCATCTTTTTTCTTAAATATTTAACATCATGTTTTATTATGTTTCTAAAAGTTTCAAATAATGGTAATATTTAACAGCTAAAACATTAAAAAGTGCTGAGCTTTAAAAAAAATCTAGCTTCCTCTTACTCTACCCCCCCCCCCCCTCTCCTAAATTTCAAGTGTCATGCTTTATTTAAGCTTTTTCTTATTTTTAAAAGGATTCGGATATTTAGTTTCTTAATAAGAACAATTTCGCCTGAAGTGATGTGTGCAAAAACCAATATCTGTTACGAATTAAAAACTTTTCATAAAACCGAAAGTTTCTATCCGATTAAAAAAAAAATCCGTTCCACGTTTATATTTAAACTCAGAACCCCCCAAATTAATCAGGTAAACGCCTTATCAGAAGGAACCTACAACCAAAATTTGAAACAAATCGGTAAATTCTCTTTGAAAAACCTATTTATATAGATTAAGAGTGTTACCTCCCATTTCTCCTTTCTTTATACGTAAACAATGAACACCCACAACTGATCATGGATGTACCTTATCAAAATGATATTATACCTAAAATTTTAATAAAATCTGATCATTTTGCATGGAAAACTGACTTAACTAAATTAAGGAGCGGGGGGGGGGGGGTGCGGATTAGCCTTTTGTTCTCCTCCCCTTATTCTTATTCAATGAACCCCTGAAACTAATCAGGAAAGTTCATTATCAAGATAAATCTATGTCCAAAATTTGAAGCAAATTGGATATTTATATCAGGAGTTATCGCATTACGTACATACGTACGTACATACGTACGTACATACGGCCATACATACGTAAATGGTTACATACACACACACAAAATCTGCGAGCATATTAGCTCTCAGGCTTTGATAGTCTGTGAGCTAAAATCGCGTCAATCTGCATCGGCCTAGGATAAAATAGATCAAAACTAGAAAGTTGGCGCCGTGGCGGTCTTTAGATTAAAAAATATCACGCCAAATTGAATTGGCCTAGGACAATCTAGTTCGGCCTAGGATAAACTAGTTCAAACCAATGAATAGCAGGCTAAACTAGTTTATCCTAATGACCGTTCGGCCAAACTAGTTTGGCCTAGGAAAATCTAGTTTATCCGATGGGCGTTCGGATAGACTAGTTTGGCCTAGGAAAAACTAGTTTATCCGATGGGCTTTCGGATAGACTAGTTTGGCCTAGGAAAAACTAGTTTATCCGATGGGCGTTAGGATAGACTAGTTTGGCCTAGGAAAAACTAGTTTATCCGATGGGCGTTAGGATAGACTAGTTTGGCCTAGGCCAATCTAGTTTGGCCTAAAATCGGGTTTGGCCTGTAACATATATATGTCCTAAAATTCTACTATATGATTAATAAGAAATTAAAATAATTTTTTAAGCAATAAAATTTAAGTAAAACGGTACATACCTTTGTGCACTGTTTATTATATACTTATGAAAAATATGTATTTAAAAAGTTTCCTCTTGCATTTAAAGAGTCCATGTCTTTTTTTTTTTTTTTTTTTTTTTTTTTTTTGTTCAATGTGAAATTTTAATCCTGTCAATAGTTTTGATTTTTCTGATTCATTAAAAAAAATAATAAAAAAATGTAACTGTTTACTGTATTTTGCCACTTCTTAAAAGCATAAAATTTTAAATCTTACGGAGGGGATTTGTGGGGGGGGGGGGGGGGCATTGTGATGCTCCGGGAGGTAATGTCCCTCCGGACTATTTCCTGAATTTAATACTGGACGTGGGAGAGAAGATTTTCCCCGGCCCACTGTCTACATTTATCTGTGATCACAAAGTTTTGACACATTGCCCTGACAAATTTAGAGGCCTTTTTACTTTTTTTTTAGGTGCGTTCGTAATTATGTAAATACATAGTACCTATTGTTGTCGCTCAGTCCGTCCGTCTGTCTGTCCGTCTGTCTGTCTCTCCGTCCGTCTGTCCGCATATAACAACGCAAAAACTACCCAACCGAATCGTTTGAAATTCAAAATACATAATTATAACATAATTTTGTCATTTCAAATTTTTTGAAAATCGGATGGATAGATCAATTACAGGGACATTCAAAAGGATTCCGTTACATTACGGTCAATAGGGAAAAACGTTTTAAATGCATTTTAATCGTTTGAAATTTAAAACATATAATTATTGCGTAATTTTGTGGATTCATTTCAAATGTTATGAAAATTGGATGCATAGATCAATTACAGGGACAATCAAAAGGATTCCGTTACATTACGGTCAATGGGGAAAAAGTTTCAAATGCATTTTAAGGATGTTACACTCATTCAAACATAATAGAATTGGCATGAATCTATGAAATATATACTAAAATATGCATTCTATACAATCTGTCATGCAATGAATTTTTATTATTAAATTACAGGGCCATACAAAAGTAGGCCACTATATAATGCTATACGGGGAAACATGGTTTGGTACGTGTTTTAATTATATTCAACTATTTCACATTTTATGAATAAGATATACGTTGCTGAGGTGTAATAAAAATTACTTCCTGCATATTTACAGAAACGTAAAGATTTCGACTACTATACTGTATCCGGAGTACGCTCTACTATATCAGCAAGATCTGAATATTTTTAAAACTTCGTTATCGTACGAACGCACCTCATTTGCTACGTTCACGTGCAATTTCCAACTTGTCTTAGATAAAAAAAAAAAAAAAAAAAAAAAAAACAATTTTCCATACTTTATCGCCAAAATTACTGTCCGCTATTCGGAATGTTCGTTATTCATACAAAACCGAGGTTAAACATACAATAATTTAGACTTTGGGAGTGGGAATCTGTAAACTGTCCGTTAAATAGATGTGTCCGCTATTCGAGAGTGTCCGTTATGGAGGTTTTACTGTATTTGTAAAAGTTCTATAATCAGGTGAACTCAACTGTAAAAGATTAACTTTTCCAAAAAAATCCTATTGGGCAAATTTTGAAAAGAGATGCATTGTTATTTTCTCAGGCATGGTTTTAGTATTGCATATTGTTTTATTATTCTATACTAAATCCCTATATAATGATCAACTAGCGTTAGCGGGCGAAGTCTTGTAATTTTAATATAAATATATTAATAATTTTCCTAGTTAAAATTACGTCTTTGAATAAAAAGAAATGCCTATAAGTTATTTTATTCTACTCGCTGAATCTTATTTAAAAAAATCTGGCGGATTTTTTTTTCTTTTTATGAAGACATAAAATAGACTTTTTCACATGGATTTAATATTAGTATTCTCAACTTCTGGCCCCTTTGAACTCGACAGGGTTAGATCAAAATTTTAGACAATAAAAAAAAGCATAAACTATATTAACAGTCCAAGAAAAATTAGTGATCACTCATAGAGTAAAAAGAAATTAATAGAGTGGAAGTATAATGTCTGGGGTAATGCTAAAAATGTAACCCTGCATTAAGTCCAATTAAGTACCAACAAAACCACGTGCTTTGACATGCCAATCAATTGAAACAGGTTTAAACCGTATTTTTTTTTGCTCCTGTTTTTTTTTTTTTTTTTTTTTTTTATTAATCTATCGCTTCACCGGTAAGAATTGATTAATTGCCGAAACGTCAGTGAAGGCTTACTTTGGAGACACGAAATTTTTTGGTTTCTGTCTGTCAGTCAGTCAATCTGTCTGTTCCGCGATAACTAACGCAAAAAACATCCGATTGGCTTGAAATTAAGTGGGTATGTTAGTGAGGCACCGGGATTAAGCTGTATAGTTTTTTGTTAGATTTGATTCATTCGTTCGGAAAATATAGAATATTTTATTTTGCGCAATAATGCTTTTCTATGGCAAATCCAATGATTTTCAATTTTTTTTTTCCCTTGAGAGAAAATGAAACATTTCATTAATGGAATTCAATGATAAATGGATACTGAAAATTACCAGTTAAATTATTCGTATTGTTTTTAAATTTTGTCTATGCATTTGTCAGATTTTTTAAATTATTACTGTAAATTTTGGAGATTTTTTTATAAATGTGTTCCAATAATATAAACTAATTTGTTTTAGAGAATTACTTATTTAAAATGTATTTATTTCATTTTCTTTATTTTCTCTTAATGGTTGCTAAGCAACCATACATCCTAATCCTTATTTTATTTTAATGCTATAAATTTGAAAGCGTGTACGAAAATTTAAATCAAGTCAACGTCAAAACTTATGAATTAATTAACACTAGAACCGCCATTAGGGGTCATTATGACCAGTGTACTCGCTGTCGCTCGCCATTGCGCCAAATTGCGACTAAATTCTTCATTTGGCGAGCAAACAAACGATTAGATTCGCCAAATTGCTAGTGCTCAATTTTTGTTTTTTCTTTCTTTTCTTTTTCGTTTTTCATACACATGCATGTATATATATATAAGTTATTAAATTCAATGGTTAATTTAAAATGGTTAATATTGTTTACTATTAATGGTCTTATTGTAGCGGTAGTCGTATTGTTGGTTGTAGCGGAGAGTTGAAATTAGATTGATAACAATCGCTGTTGCAGTTATAAAAACTTAGGTTATTTTAGAACGTATTGAAAAAAGGGGGTACATTAAAAAATTAAAGATATTTATTTATTCATTTATTTTGCTACACGGCGAATTTATTTTGCTAATACTTTTTTCATTTGGCGAATGTTTTTTATTTTTAATTAGCCAAATTACTAACGTTGGTCAAATGTCAGCGAGAACACTGATTATGACCCTTTGCCAAATTGAAAATAGCTGATTCGAACCAGAAATTTCCTGATGAGATTTGTTAAATATGTGCAGAACAAAAATTGGCAAATTAAACAAGTCAAACAATTTTAAATAAAAATTCTGGTGTCGAACACTTTTTATAAAACTTTAATAAAATAACCGGCGGTTCTAGTGTTAATGTCTTTTTATCTTTGCGGATAAATATAACATAGCCCAGAAAAGAATATATGCTATGTTTTATTAATTTTATTCAAATATTTTCCTTAATAATTCAAAATTTCCTTCTTTTTCATACAGAATCAAGAGCGATTTTTTAAATAAAATTTAACCAATTTCCTTTATCGTTGCCAAAAAAAAAAAAAAAAAAAAAAAAAATTGGAATATTTTTTTAACTGCAATAAGTTTCAATTGAGCAATTCCCATTCGAAAAATTAAACTAAGAAAAAATAAATATGACGTCAGAATTAAAATAAAAATAAAAATAGTACTTTGTTAAATATTAAACACGGAAATTTGTTTCGTTAATAAGAATTTTTTTGACAAAAATGGGGGCATAATTAGAAGTAAAAGAAATAAAAAATAATTATATTTTTAACAAATATTTCAATTGGTAAAATTTGACGTCATAATTGAACAAAAACAGGTATTTTATAGTAGTCGTTAAAAATACAAGAAACATGGATATCAATAACTCATGAAAAATAACGCCATTGCCGAAACTTCAGTGAAGGCTTACTTTGAAGACACGAAATTTATTGTTTTTTATCTGTTAGTCTGTTCTTCTGTATGTTTGTCTGTCTCGCTATAACTGCTACAAAATGCAATCAAAACATTTTTTTTTTTTCGGAAACAAAATTGTAAAATTCTAGATTACTGAGTTTACACTTACAAAAGTTCCTGATACATCAGATTTAGGTGTTTGTGGTTGGCAGGTATGTAGAAGTATGAAGATAATGAAAAATATTTGTCCAAACTGTTACTTATCCTTATAAATCAAAATGTATAAGGAAATGCAAGATATACAATAACCATTAGCACAATTATTAGAAAGTGCCAAATTTAAATTAAGTGAGGCTACGGGGGGTTCAGGGAAGCGGAGCCCCCTTGAAGAAATCTACTATATTATAATAAAAAAAAACAAAAATAATAGATCATAAAATTTTCAGAATATCCTAATATAACTAAATTTTTAATTTACCGCTTTTGAAGGCTGAAAACTTCTAATTCTTATTTTATTCTTATAAATAATTAAGTACTATGAAAATTTTAAATTAAAGTTTCCAAGAAGTTGAATATTACCCAGAGTGTGTTTAAAAAAATATGCATACAGTGTCTCACAAAAGTGATGGGACACTTGTGCTTTATAAAAAGAAACTGCAACAAAATAAATAAACAAACATGTGCAAAAATTTTTTGGATGTGTTTCATATTTAAAGTTAGTAACAATTATTACATAACATACATTTTGTCAAAATATTAAAATATTAATTTAGTAAAAATACAATTGTTCAGAACGGAGCAAAAAATGGCTCACATAAGTGATGGGACACTTACTTTTCCATCGAATATTTATCCAAAAATTTTACTTTTTAAAAGGTTTTAATATTTTGTTGGATTTCCTTTTACTTTTAAAACACGATTTAATCTTTTTGGGATTTATTCGACTAATTTTTTTGTGATTTCTGGAGTGATTTTACCCCATTCTTCTTGAAGCACCGATTTTAGTTGTTGTTTTGAAGAAATGGTGTGTTTGCGAATTCTTGATTCCAATTCTTGCCAAATATTCTCTATGGGATTTAAGTCTGGAGATTGTGGTGGTGTTTTTATTATTTCAGGACAGTTATATAGCAGCCAGAGTCTAACGTTCAGAGCAATGTGCTTGGGGTCATTGTCCTGGTAGAATTTAAAATCGTTATGAAGGTTCAATTTTCGTGCTGAAGATTTCAAATTTTGCTTTAAAATATCAATATACTTGTACTGATCCATTATACTGCCAATAAAAACAAGATTACCAACTCCAGCGGACGACATGCACCCCCATACCACAACTCCTCCTCCACCATATTTTATTGTTGGTACCAAGTTCTGTTTGTGAAATTCCTCCACACCAAGATTCTACCGTCAGAACCAAATATATTAAATTTACTCTCATCAGAAAATATAACTTTATTCCAGTAATCAGAATTCTTATTTATGGTGGATTTTGCGAAAGCTAGTCTGAGTTTTCTATTCTTTACACTTACGAAGAATTTTTTCCTGGCTACTCTACTGTGATATTCAGCAGATCGAATTACCCTTCTAATAGTCTCAGGATTAACAATTATTCCATATAATGCTTGTAAATCAGCAGCAACTTTTGAAGCACTATTTCTTGGAATTTTTTTAATATTTCGAACGATAATTCACTTTATTCCATTTGATAGCTTTGATGGTCGGCCAGGTCTTCTTTTATCCTGAATCATATGATTCTTTTTATATCGTTTAATGATACTGAAAACTGTTGAACGACTCAAGTTAACTGTTTCAGCAGTTTTTCTAATAGATTTTCCACATTCAATATGCAAATTAATAACTAATTTTCGAATTTCAGGCGAAGTTTCTTTTCGTTTAGCATTGTGATGGCTACACAGAGATAAAAAAAACACAAAAATTCCAAAACAAACTGGAGAGAAATACTGCAGACGATTTTATAAATTATTGCCAATTGCTTTTAAGTAAAAATAAAACCCCCAAAAATATTTTTATTGCTTATTTCAGACGATTTTTGTTGCATATATAATGGTGTCCCATCACTTATGTGAGCTATTTTTTGCTCCGTTCTAAACATTTGAATTTTTATTAAATTAATATTTTAATGTTTTGACAAAATGTATGTTACATAATAATCTTTACTAAATTTAAGTATGAAACACACCTACAAAAAAATGTGTACATGTTTTTTTAATTTATTTGAGTAGTTTCCTTTTGTAAAGCACAAGTGTCCCATCACTTATGTGAGACATTGTATGAGCAAAGCTGACGTTGAGGCTCCTGATCTGCAGATTTACTAGTTATTTTATCATATGTGTTTTAAATATGAATATAGACAATACTTTTAACATTTTGCTTTAAAAGATAACATTCTTTTGTTAATTATCTTAAAATCGTTTGCAGTCAGAAATCTAGATTTTAGATTAATATTTATTACTTAAGTTTTCATACATGATTTTAAACGAATGTTTTCATCATTATATTTTAAATATTTAATGCAATTATTAATATGTTCTTAAAAAGAAAGATTTTTCATCTACGTTATAAAGTATTAAAAATTACTGTAAAGAAGGAAACTTTTAGTAATGCAATTTTTAGTTCGTATCAAATGTTTTCAATTTCTTTTTTAATTTTAATTTGACATTTAATTATTGGTAATTTATCAATTTCAATTATTTTAAGAGCAAACGTTTATTTTATTAAATAATAGAACAAAGACCATTTTAAAAATTTATTATTTTCTTAAAATATGCTTTAGTTGTAATTCATTTCTTTCAATTCGTCTTATTAATACAAAATCCCTTCCGCGTGCTTTTGTTTGGGACATTAAAATTTGAGCTATAATTGGTTTCATATTGCAAACCTTTCTTGAGGCTGTCTTCACCTCCACCTATCTCATTCCTCCATGCCTCTTATCATTAACGCTCATTCATAGGCAGACGATAAAATCAAATAAAAATAAATATTATTGGTATCAGGAAAAGTAAGGTACTGATAATGGAAACAATAAGTCAGAAAATAATGAATTCAAGTTAAATGTTCGAAAGTTCCAAACAATTTTATCTTTATTTTAGATATTTAGCACCTTGAAGTAATTTAAGTATCTTAAAATCATTTTGCGTCTTATTGTTTTAATGTAATTCTTTCATTATTCATAGTTTTTGAACTGGCAACATGCGTCCGAGATTCAGTTTTCTTTTGTATATTTAAATTGCCTTTATCCTCTTTTCAACATCGTTTGCAGTATCACAAAACAATGAATCGGCAAAATTCTGCAAAAACTTGGAAACACACAAATACATAATAATAATAATAAAAATCGTTAATGTAGGAATCTTGTAATCTTACTTAAAATGAAAATAATAATAATAATAACAAGGAAAAGTTTATCTTGTATTTTTAAGAGACAAGTGTATGCAAAAAGGAATGTAAAAGTACTTTTTTTTTTCTGGTTACAGCCCTATTTTTCAGTTTCCTCATAAAAAGTATAAACTCTGCAGATGTTTTTTTGTTTTAGATCATTTATCTATGGGTGTCCACTCGCAACAATGTCTAATGGCTAATTTGTAAACCGTTAGTCATAGACATATTTTTACTATTACAAAAATGTTTTAAATTAAATTTAAAAAAAAAATTAAAAATCGTCTGCATCAAAAAAAGATTAGTTGGGCCAGGCTTCGAGGGATCGTTCACAAAAAAGCTTATAGTATTAGAAGGATTTATTTCGCGTTTAGATTTCAACAGAGCAGAAGAAAGAGCAAGTCGATCAAGTTTTGCCAACTTTAATTTTTATTCATAGGTTTTAGATTAGATAATCTAATAGCATTTTAAAATGTTTATGATTTTGTAATGCATTTCCACTGTTGCTTTTTATCATTTAATTTAATAAAAATTCTTACATTTTCAGATTCTTATCTTATATTGTTTTTATATGACAGAATAAAAATAGATTTCAAATTTTCATAGCAATAAGGGGGTGCTAAAGGGAGCTCAATCCCCTACGTAAAGTATTTTGAGTCTCCCCTGGAAAAGATTTCGAAGTCACTCATTGAATTTATATTCCGAAAATCCGAATGAAACTCTGTTCAAAAATCTAATTAGTTTTGAGGCTCTTTCACAGTTTTGCAGAAATATTAGATTGTAACTAAAATAAGTGTTTCAACAACCGCTCATCTTATTTGCCCACATGAAATTAACATGATGTTTAATATTGCACTAGTTATACACTCGAATTTTTCATCATCCTATTCTTTTTTTTTTTTTTTTTTTTTTAGCATAAAATGAAGTTATCTCAACAGTTTAATGATAAACATAATACCTACAGTGTGAATATGCATTAATTTATCTTTCTGCGCCAGAGATAGAGAGAAAAAATATGATCTCCCCCTCCCTATATTTTCTTACCCCCCCCCCCCCCCTCTTCCCTATTATTCACTTCTAGCTACGGCCTTGTGTCCCACACTCCCAAAATATTCAACTATCAAACCTAAAGAAGAAAAACAAACATAAGTTTTACTATTTTGCATCCGTGGACTATAAAAATGGAAAGCGTTACAATTTTAATGTCTATTTGTGTCTTCCAGAGCAAAAAAATTTCAATTGAAAGAAAAGAAAATAAAGATGAAAATTTTGCTAGTTCGGTTTGAGGACACAATAACAGTAACGCAAATTTAAACAAACTTAAATCTCAAATAAAATTATGTACAACATTTTCAAATAATGTTTACTCCTAATACTTTTGTTTGTTTCTTTTTTATGTTTAAGCAAAATTTTTTAATATTTATGCTGATATTTTATTTAAATTAGCTTGTGATTTTTTAACGTATTTTTATACACGTATTTTTTGTATTTTCTTAAATTATAGATTTTTTTCTTATAATGATTGTTGTTAAATTTTTCTGGAATTTTTTTGTAAACTCTTTTTTTTTTTTTTTTTCTAATTGAAAAAAAAAAGAAAAAAAAAGCAAATTTTAATTTTGATTTTCCAAAAAGTACCTCTCATATCATTTGAAAACCTTTAAAATTTAAAATCTAAACCTTCCACTTTAGCTTTATAAAAAGTCATCAAAACATCTTAATTAAGTTAATTTCGGTGGCTTATTTAAAAAGAGAACAGACGTTAACAATCGCTTCAAAATTGTCGACATATTTTTTTTTATATATTTTTTCTTTCATTGAAATGGAAAAACAAACTGGCCAAAGAATAGTTCTTTCAAAACCACTCGACCAAATAAACAATGAAGTGGTGTAACAGGGTGACTGCCTTCCCTAAATTATAGTATCTATAGGTGGCGCTATTGACACCTTCGGCAAAATATCTTGAGATATTTTGCCTTCCTTTCAAAAAAGACATGAAATGAAGTGAAGTAATTGAGTTTGTAGTTAAGATGTAAGATTGGGATGTGTGTTCCAATACATCTCTCTTAGAGATGTTCTTTGTGCTAAGTATTTTTTACGAATATTCAATTGATTGAGAAGCGCTCGTCTTGCGATTTGTATATAGTGTGTTTTGTGCTGTGACGTCTACAATAAAAATGTGTCTGTAACCTCTCTGTTCTATATTTTAAGTACAGAACGACATCCCACACTGGCGCCCAACGTAAAATGGAGTTCTTTCGGAAAAATTTTGTGCTTTCAAAGTCTTTGGGCCAAGTTCGCTGTTGTCATCCTGACAAAATTCCAGAAATTATATTTAAAGTAGAGTAATCCGTACTCACTTCTAAATTATTGTCACCTCGACAATAAAGGAAATTTTGTGTTCTCAAGTGCCGTGTTCGTCAAGAACAATTCATCCTGTGATTTCCAAAAAGTTCTATTATATAATGTGCAATATCAAGTATCAAGATATACTCCAGTTTTGTGCTAATTTCTTTAATATCAGTTATGTGTGGTAGTATCATCGCGACAAAATTCAAGAAAGTATAAAAAAAAAGAGTAATCTGTACCCATTTTAAAGGTGTTGTCAAATCTACAATGAATCAAGCTTCTGTTCTTATTTTTAATAGTGCTTTCTTCTTCTTCAATTGTGTGTTTTAAGTGCGTCATCCTGACAAAAAAGCAAGAAAATGCATTCGAAAAGGGTAATCCGTACCCTTCACATTGGAAATAATTGAAAAATATTGTCATGACAATAAATAATTTTTCTTTTATTTGTTTTACCGGTAAAAGTTGAAATTATTTTTTTTGATTGTTTGTTTGTTTCTCTTTTTTTTTGCTGGCCAGCTGCGGAAAAAAGTTTTCATTTTCTTTTATTTATTAAGATAAATGCTGTTTCATATATATATATATATAATTTTTTTTGTTTGTTTTGTTTTATGTTGATTTTGAATAAGATTATTAAGAAACATTGGTTTTCTGAAATTGAAAGAGATTTTTTTTTATATTGTTTTTAAAAGCAAGGATTCTGAGTAAGTGAATTTTGTTTTTGTTTTTTAATCTGTGCACAGAGTTTAAAAATGATTTTGATAAATTTTATTATTTCGTATGTTGTTTATTTTTTAGATGTAAAGTAAGTTCTTTATTCATATTTCGAGTTGTTTTCATATTTATGTGTGGTTGATAATTATTTCGCAATGAAGTACCTATAATATTTCATATATTTAAAATGAATGATTTATGTCATTGGTAAGCTAATTTGGTAAAAAGGTTGAATTTTAACGTATAATAATATTTCTTCTAAATATTTTCATGAGCTCATTAGTGGTATATTTTAGTATGTTTTAAATTATTTCCTGCATTTTTTTTAACATTTATTTATGAAAATTTATCTATATTTACATGTTTTATTTACCTGTAAGGGGAAGGTAGTCATTTTGTTCTTATTATTTAATGGGTCACGTATCTAATAGTTTTCTAATTTAAGCATAAATCAACAATATCAACAACAATTTGGGAAAAATGGCATTTCTTTCTAAAGGAAAAAAAATCGATTTGTTTAATTTGGGCACAGAATTAGAGTTAGATGTAGATAAAGATGATAAACTATCAGTGTTACGTGAGAAAATTATGAAGTGTCAACTGCTTAAAGACGACGAACAATTTGTTAAAGAGGCATTTATTGCTATCGTGGAAGATCGCAAAAAACAAGAAATTGCAGAACAACAAATGATTCAGGATAAACGTATTGCAGAGGAAAGAGCATATGAGCTAGAAAAGCTTAAGCTACATGCTCAAAACCCTACCGCGACAACAGTACCACAAAATCAAATAGACCAGATGCGTATAGATATTAAAAATATCTTGCCAACATTTATTCCTGAAAAGGATGATATGTCTTTGTTTTTGACAATGTTTGAACGTCAAATGAAAATGCTTAATGTCTCCAAAGAATTTTGGGTTTCTCAATTAATTGCCGTACTTCCGAACGACATTGGTAAACTAATCGCCAGAGAACCAGAAGAAATGTTCAAAAATTATTCTTATATTCGTGACATATTGCTTAAAAGATTTAAGTTGACAGCAGAAAAATTTAGAGTATTATTTAGCCGACATCAAAAACGAGAAAATTCTACTTGGAAAGATTTTTATTTTGAACTTAGAAATTATTTTGAGGGTTGGTTATCCGAATTAGAAATCAATTCATTTGAAAAACTAACTGAACTAATAATCGCTGATCAGATTAAGAAAAAGTGTCCACATGAATATAAAAATCATTATTTAGATGGTTGGGACAAGTTAAATGATCCTGTCGTGTTGGCTGAAAAGCTAGACATTTACGAAAACATTAAACCTTCTTCTCAAAAGTCAGCAAGTTATCCAAAAACGTGTGAAGCGCAGAAACATGTTTTGCCGAAAAATTCAAATGGTCAAGAGTTATGGAAAAATCAAACACCCAAACATGAAACTAACGAACATTTTTCAAATTATAAAAATAATCATTCTACTTCAAAATATACAAATTCAAGATACGAAAACAATGATAAGCGTCCGATTATAAATTGTTATGGCTGTGGTAAACAAGGTTTTGTCAAAGCCAAATGTCCTAATTGTTCTCCATCTACTTCTACGCAGACGCAATCAGCAAATTTTCGTTCCCTTCATCTCAAATCTTGTTCTGTCAATACTCAAGCAACACCTTTGTTATACATAAAGGTAAATGGTGTTACAGGGGTTGCTTGCGCAGATACAGGAGCTACTCATTGCATTGCTGGGGAAATGTTATACAAGATTCTGTGTGACCAAGGAACTGTATTCGAAGACACCGGTGTAAGCATAACACTTGCTGATGGACTACGAAAAGAAACCAACGTTCTTCAAGCAACAATCACAGTTGAAATAGAAGGTCGTACAACTAGTACAACGATTTTTGCCTTACCCGAAGCCCAGGGAAATAGAACATTGTTAGGCATAGATTTTTTAAATAAAATGGGGATCGTGCTAGACATGAGAAGCCAAAGTTGGTATTTCCAGAACAATCCTAAACGTAAAATTCCCTTTTCTGATGATCCTTTCATTACGACGCCTGAAATCTCAGCACCAACTGCCACAGTTAACTCGGTTATGTTAAGAGAAACAGAAGGTCAGCATCTATCTGAGATACAAAGAAAAAGGCTTAATGACTTACTTGAAAAATTTTCCAATACCTTTCGACCAGGGGGAGAAGCAACACCCGTCGTCGAACATCATATAAATACCAGAGACCATCGTCCTATTTCACTACCTCCTTACAGGTTATCACCGGCAAAGAAAGAATTGTGTAAAACCCAAATTGATGATCTTCTAGCCAAAGGAATTATTGAAGAGTGCGAGTCTCCATACTCTGCACCAATAGTACTCATTCCTAAGCCAAATGGTAGTGTTCGCTTATGTGTAGACTACAGGAAGCTGAATGAAGTTACTATACCAGATACCTATCCACTCCCTCGTATGGACGATCTTTTGCATCAGGCGAAAACTGCTCAGTTCATGACAACGCTGGATCTGAATGCTGGTTACTATCAAGTGAGTGTCTATGAACCTGATCGAGATAAAACTGCTTTTGTATGCCCTCTAGGAACATATCGCTTTCGAAGAATGCCGTTTGGTCTCCGCAATGCCCCTGCAACGTTTCAGAGGACAATGGATAGCTTTCGCAAAGGACTCCCAGATGTAAATATTCTCACTTATCTTGATGACTTAATTGTTTTATCATCAAGTTTTGAACAACATCTAGCTGATCTTGAAGCTGTTTTTAAAAGATTAGACAAATGGAAACTTTCTGCAAATAGAGAAAAATGCAACTTTGCTTGTACCAGAGTAAAATATTTAGGACACTGGATCACACCTAATGGCCTAGAAGTTGATCCTGGGAAAGTTGATGCTATTGTGAGGATCCCACCTCCGAAGAATATAAAACAACTGCAATCCTTTCTGCAGACATGTTCATGGTATCGCCGTTTTATACAAGACTTTGCAAAAATATCCAGACCACTTAGTAATCTCACAAAAAAGAATGCGGAATGGCACTGGGGTGCTGATGAAGAAAATGCATTTCAAACCTTGAAGCAATGCCTCGTTTCAGCTCCAATATTGAAACAAGCTGATGAAACTAAACCTTTTTTCATTCGAACTGATGCAAGTAGTTATGCTCTGGGAGCAGTACTTCTACAGGGTGAAGGTCCTGAAGAGCATCCGATTGAGTATGCAAGTAGATTGTTGACTGCTGCAGAACGCAACTATCACACCACAGAAAGAGAAGCACTTGCTGTTGTCTGGGCTCTTAATAAATTCAGAGGATATATTGATGGAACAGAAGTTACTGTGGCATCCGACCACCAGCCTCTCCGATGGCTCATGAGTTTAAAGTCACCTTCTGGAAGACTTGCCAGATGGGCTTTGCAATTACAAGAATTTAATTTGAAAATAGAATATATTCCAGGCAAAGCTAACGTCATAGCTGACATGCTTTCTCGTCCTGCTTGTGATCACACCAATAAAGAAAGTTGCGATATTTGCGCTATAGTAGTTGATATTCCTTCTAAATCATCAAGTGATTTACGTGCTGAACAAATGAAAGATGAAGAATTAAAGAAAATTATTAAAACTTTCGAAGATGAAGAAAAAACCCTTGACTATACTAACTGGACTGATCGCGGTTATATTATGAATCAAGGAGTTTTATACAGGTATTCTCCAAGTTCGGAATCAGAAGAAGCTCAACTAGTTGTCCCATCACATGAAAGGGAGAAAATTTTAAAAGAACACCACGATTCACCTACGGCTGGTCACTACGGTGCTGAAGGAACGTTAAATAGAATATCCAAAAGGTATTATTGGACTGGAATGCGTTCATACATTTCAAACTATGTCAAAAATTGTGCTGAATGCAATAGGTATAAGCCTTCTAATCAAAAACCATCCGGTTTGTTACAAACACCAGTGTATTCGCAAAGATTTGAAGTTCTATCAATTGATCTTTTTGGTCCTTTACCAAAAAGTAAAAACGGTAAAAGGTGGATATTTATAGTAGAAGACTGTGCAACAAGATGGGTGGAATTGTTTGCCCTTACACATGCTACTGCAGCGCAGTGTGCAACTACGTTGCTTGAAGAAATTATCCTTAGATATGGTCTACCGAGACGTATAATATGTGATAACGGACCCCAATTTGTTAGTAGTGTGATGCAACAACTTTGTTTTCTTTTAGGTATCAAACAAAATCCAACTCCCATATACCATCCCCAGGCTAATCCTGTGGAGAGGAAAAATAGAGATCTCAAGCCGAGATTAGCTATATTAGTAGAAAATGATCACTGCTCTTGGGAAGAAAAGCTTCCAACAATCCGTTTTGCACTAAATACTGCTAAGTGTGACACTACTGGAGAAACAGCAGCATTCTTGCAGTTTGGAAGAGAATTGAGAACAACGGATGATGTTCAGCATGACATTCGTGCTGTAATTCAAAATGATAATTTTGTGCCTGAGATTACTCCATATCTCAAGAAATTCGCAAAATTCACCAAAGAAATCAAAGACAAAGTTGAATCTAAGCAAGATCAGAGGAAAAAATTTGCTGACCGTAGTCGGAAACCGGGACATAGTTTTGTTCCAGGGGACAAAGTTTGGGTTGACTTACATCCAGTAAGTAAAGCCTCTAACAACAAAACGTCGAAGTTCATGCCTAAACGTGATGGACCTTACATCATTTTAACTCAAAAATCACCCACCACTTTTGTCATAGCAAGTATGGACAGTCCAAATGATCCACTTGCTACATGTCACACTTCTGCCTTAAAACTATGTAATGACTCTGACATAGTGCCTGTCGCACCCATTAGGAAACGCGGTAGGCCACCAAAGAAAATTACTGGTTCCACACCGGGACGTTCGCGGAACCAGAGGGGGAGGCTGTAACAGGGTGACTGCCTTCCCTAAATTATAGTATCTATAGGTGGCGCTATTGACACCTTCGGCAAAATATCTTGAGATATTTTGCCTTCCTTTCAAAAAAGACATGAAATGAAGTGAAGTAATTGAGTTTGTAGTTAAGATGTAAGATTGGGATGTGTGTTCCAATACATCTCTCTTAGAGATGTTCTTTGTGCTAAGTATTTTTTACGAATATTCAATTGATTGAGAAGCGCTCGTCTTGCGATTTGTATATAGTGTGTTTTGTGCTGTGACGTCTACAATAAAAATGTGTCTGTAACCTCTCTGTTCTATATTTTAAGTACAGAACGACATCCCACAGTGGTTGTATATGACTTGCCTGTGATTTTCGTTCTCTATTTTAAAATTTTGTCAAGAGCAGTGAGTGCCATTTCACTGTAACCTACTCCGGAGATCTTTACGGAAATAATAACTTAAGTTTACGATACAAACATTGTTTTTTAAACAAAATATAGCAATTAATATCAATATTAGAATTTTTCAGTTTGAATTTGAATTTCTCCCCATCTTATAAATTTATTTTATGTTTTTTTTACTACACGCAGTGGTGTAGTGGTAAAAAAAAAAAAAAAAAAAAAAAAAAAAAAAAAAAAAAAAAAACAGAGAGCACGCGCTCTAAGCTGAAAGTATACGCTCAAAACAGAGGGTATTACTCTAGAGTGTAACTACTGTAGCTTTCTTGAGAAACAGAAGGTATACGGTGTTCCTTAAAAAATCCAGCGAATATACGGCGTATACCCCCATACCCATATACCCTCCACTACATCCATAAACATGTAAATATTACTTAAAGGCTTAAAGTATAAGTCTACCTTCAAGGCACTTTTTTTTTTTTTTTTTTTTTTTTTTTTTTTAGTTTTTTTTAGTTTGAAAAATATAAAATTTTGATTGTATACATGTGTTTTTAGTTAAAACAAGGAACAAGACTATAAATTCAAATAAGTGTTTAATGGATTTTCAATAAAATTTTTCAAATTAAAGCAAAGAATTACAAATTGGTCAAGATATAGCTCTTTCAAAACCACTCGACCATATAAACAATGAAGTGGTTGGATTTGACTTGCTCTGTGATTTTCGCTCTCCATTTTAAAATTTTGTCAAGAGCAGTGCCATTTCACTGTAACCTACTCCGGAGATCTTTATGGAAACAATAACTAACGTTTACGATACAATTTTTAGGTGCGTTCGTAATTATGTAAATACGTAGCACCTGTAGTCGACGTTCAATCCGTCTGTCCATTTGTCCGCATATAACAACTCAAAAACTACCCAACCGAATCGTTTGGAATTTAAAAGATATAATTATTACATAATTTTGTCGAGTCAGTTCAATTTTTTTGAAAATCGGACGCATAGTTTAATGACAGGGACAATCAAAAGTGTTCCGTTACATTATGGCCAATGGGAAAAAATAGTTTCAAGTCCATTTTAATGGTCTTACACTCTTTCAAGCATAATAAAAGTGACATGCATCTATGAAGTATATACTAAACTATAAATTCTGTAAAATATGTAATGCAGTATTATTGTTATTAATTTACAGGGCACACAAAAGTATTCCATTACATAACGATATAGCAGGAAATATTGTTTGGAGTTAGTTTTAATTATATTAAACTATTTCACGTTTTATTAATTTGATATACGTTGCTGAGGTTCACTACAAATTAATTCCTGTGTAATAGAAAACCTATAGTATTTATCGGTACACACAAAAATTTTCGGATACTGTACTGTATCCGAAGTTCTGTATATTGTAAAAACTTTCTTACAATACGAAGGCTCCCCATTTGCTACGTTTGACGAGCAATTTCCGACTTTTTTATATTATCTTACATGATAGATTTTTTTAATAATGATTGTTATTTATATTTTCATGTAGTTTGTTTTTCACATAGATGAATGGGGTACAGGAAACAAAGAGAGGAAGGAGGACATCTCTTACCTTCCTAAATGTTTGAAAATACATGAATTTTTATCCCTTTTGGCTAATTTTAATCATTTGGTACTTTTTAAGGGAAATCCTAATTTTGCTCATGGGGGAGGGGTGACTAAAGAGGTGGGCCTGGGACAATTGCTTCATATGCCCCTGCATATGTCGGGCGCTGTTTCAAGCTGTTAGTCAGTCAACTCTCTAATTGTTTTATCCAATGTTAAACTTAAGCGCATGGAATGCATTCGTATATTTAAAATATCTCCTGGGGAAATTAATATTTCTAACTTATTTTTTTTTTTCTGAGTATTCTTCTTAAAGAATGTGTATTCATTTATTTAGTTGCCAAAATGTCTTTAAATTATGTAATTAATTTTATCCAAAGTGTTAAAAACTTCTATTCTCAGCTAGTAAATTTTTAGAGCATAAAATAAAAAATTAAGCATAAAATTTAGAAAAATTTTACTAATTTAAAAAAGAGTACCCCTTTAATAAGAGTGCAAAGTAAAAAGAAGTTAAAATATATAATTTTATTAGAAGATACTGTAAACATACAAATGCATTCCAGGCCTGTAAATTTAACATTAGCGACAGTAATTATCTGATTTGATTGACTAACAGTTTTAACCCGTTCGTGACGAGCTGCCCTATATTCGTGCCGGTTACGGAACACGAAATCCTTGATACTAACACTGATATTTTAGTAGAGAAAATTTCCCCTGTAATTAATGACGACGATAAGAAATTTTGCCTCGGAACTCGAGACCTATGTCCAGGGACAGACTTACAAATTTAGTCGCATGGGCACAAATGTAAGCATGGGCACAGATGCTTACAGGGACCTTGACCAAATATATATCATATACACATGTATGTATTATTGAAAGCCGCACTTATTAAGTTCATTATTGACTTTAATATATTTTTTAAAATATTCATCAAAAAACTAAATTTGGTAATTATTAATTAGCTTTTTAATAATGATTTTATCATTATTAAATTTAATTGAATAGATGTTTTCTAATAAATTGTGTGCTTCAGATTTCTGTTTTCTAAGTAATTTCATATAACTGGAATGATAAAGCATGCAACAAATGATGCATTTTCTACAGTACAGTAATATTTTAAATATTAGGTATTAAACAAATAATATTTTATTTTAAATATAAACATTCACTAGAAAAAAAAAAAAAATATATATATACATATTTTTCTTTTTTAATTGTTATACATCCAATTTTGGACAATATTTTAAAGGAACATCAATAACATTTTGGGGCCCTTGGGCCTGTGCCCCGAATGCCTTTTATAAATAAATCGCTGCCTATATCTCATATCTCCGATAGAAAAGCAGTTGAGGTATATGACACAGTTCGTTTCCTTTGGCAGCAATGTGAAAATAAAAAGTGTGTGCGTGTATGTGTGTGGCAGGGAGGGGGGGGGGGCACTTAAGTTGTTGAATTCAAGAAGAAAAAAAAGAACAGAAAGGAAAACGAAAAAATAAAATAAAAAACAATCAATTACATAAAATAATTTAAAATTTTAACATTTAATTAACAGACAAGCAGGCATTTAATCAAAGATTTTTTTTTAACATTCAAATCAGGCAAAAATTGCAATATGTGAAAACTGGTGCTGAAGAATTAAAAATAAAAATGTAAAAGAGATGTAAATGCTTCTAAAAGTTTTTACATAATTTTCTTAAGTTCATGATGCAATCAATCTTTTTAAAAACATATAAACGAATTAACTTTAACCGTACAAATCGTCTGTTTAACTTTTATTTTATATGTAGATTTAATTTATTTTATTACATGGAAATTACATGCAAAAATAAAATTTAGAGGGACTTCTAGATTTTAATTTTTAGAGCACACACACACACATATATATATATATATATTATCATTTTTTACTGCTTACTATCCGTTCGAAATGGCCAGTTACATTTTCATAATTTTAGAATAAAAAATAAAATTTGGATTTATTTCGCTTTATTTTTATTTAATTATTTATTTTATATTTAAAACATGTTGTTAACAATAACCCTTTCAGGGGCAAAGTCTTTTTTTTTTTTTTTTTTTTCGTAAAAATGTTGAAGGGACTGAATTTTACCAGAATTTACAAATAAATTGATTTGAAAATAAATTAATTATTTTCTTCTCATACACTATAACATTAAAATATTACTAAAAAGTCTGTGTGCCATTCGGAAATTTGAAATAAATAATTTATTACCACTCTTTAAAGGGTTAATGTTAATAAACAGCAAACAGACCAAAATAAGAGTCGACACATATAAATAGTATTTCTTCTTTTAAATATAACTGTAAAATATAAAGGGAAAATGGGCAGAATTGTATTTGTTGCGGAAATCTAGAGCATAAAATCCGATTAAAAAAGTGTGCGGCTACCATTCGACCTTGCTAAAAAAGCGCGTAGTTATCTTGTTTTGTTTTGTAGTCTTCTACGGCTTCACTAGATGGCGCTAGTGAAAGTGATGGTGGTCTCATGTTATGCATTTCGAGAATAGCTGCAGGTGTAATCGCAATTCTACAGCACGAAGTTTTCACATTCTTTAGCCTTGACACGTCATTTTAGTGCATCTTTTTGCCCGAGGCAGGGAAAATTTTTCCTCGGTCGAGTACTTTTACAGACTTGAAGTTAATGGTACTGTAAAACTCAATCACTTCTGAATTTTTTTGAATTGTAAGAAGAAATAACAAGAGAATGGCCGAGTGGGCTACGTAGAAAAGTTTCTGGTTTCAATTTCAAGGTGAGTTTCGTTTCATGAAAAGTTTTGCGACACCTACATTCAAATATTTACAACTACTGCACTAATTTGTTGACGTCTTGTAAACAATCGGTTTAAAGGTAGTGACGTAATGTTCACTACGCCATTTTCAACTAATAAAATTGATGGATAAATCGGTGCCGAAATGCAACATTGTCAGCTGATGTCCCATTGTAAATAAATAAATAAAAAAGGTGAATTTGATTTTCTTAACCCTTTTCTTTATTATACATAAAGATCCTACTCCTTCGAGTTTTTCATGTGGCATATACATCCTAATTTACTATTGATTTATTAAGTTAATCTAATTAGCTCAGATGAACTACACACTTTGAATACATTCTTTTGAAATCGAAATGTTATGTGAATTTTATTGAAATTTTTCATTTTGTTGTCGACATATTTGTGAGCTATTTGTTTTTCTATTGATAAAACATTGTGTTTAATAAATGTTGACGATTTTTCATCACTGAATGTGTTAACTCCTCAAACATTCTAACTTGAATCGGGTTTATGAATGATACATAATATAAAAAGAAATACGAAAGTATTTGATCATTTAAATCATGTGTAATATGATCTTTTAAATTACCTAGTATGTTTCATAATATACTTGAATTTAAGAATAATATTACAGACAATAGTGAAATTAGGACTTTAAATACCTTACATTTTTTTTTTTTTTTTTTTTTTTTTTCTGTTTCTCACTTATTATCTAAATAAAAAAAATCTTAACACTAGAAAAATTTTATAGAAAAAAAAAAACTAATTTATTTGCATAATTTCTATTGATATGAAAGTGTTAAACT
This sequence comes from Maratus speculifer, assembly GCA_964019185.1. Lineage (NCBI taxonomy): Eukaryota > Metazoa > Arthropoda > Arachnida > Araneae > Salticidae > Maratus > Maratus speculifer. Next base: position 147,503,620 of record OZ025301.1, on the reverse strand, counting down.
TTGACATATAATACAACAAAGTTACTATGAATTTAAAATTATTCTCATGTGTATTATTAATTATTACTATAAATCATTAAAATACAATAATTAATGTGGTGCACTCACATTATGTTCACTTCAGTTAATTGGGATTTTAAAATTGTTACAATTATCAAAGTAAATTAAAACCAAATATGTTAAGCTGAAATTGGATTTGAAATCAGTTTGTGTTTTTAAGTTATAAATAATTTAGGAGCAAATTGTGCTTTTGATTTAAATCTTCAAATCATCTACTAAACTAGCATTAATACTACTCAGAAATCGAATTGAATTAAAATATTAAAAAAAGAATACTTTAAGATACTCTTTAATATTGCAAAATTGATTAATGTTCATGGTGCAGTGCAGTGACAAAATCTAAGTGAAGTATATTTTCTTACAAGATAAGCTTCTTCTTGCAATAATATTACATTAATTTTACGTTATATTTCTTAAGAAAATAAAAGTCAATATTTTTTGTTATGTTTCTTCTATTACTTCTTCAAGCAATGCAAAGGACTACATGAAAAATAAATTATTGATTGAATTATTCTTATGAAAAAGGTGTTTGGGAAATTTTATTATTTTGATATGATAAATTCCGATTTAATTCTATATAAAACAACAATAATAAAAATTATTAATTTTCAATTTTATTCCACATATATGTTATGCTGTCCTCTGGAAAAAAAAAAAAAATTACATTTTTTGCAGTTTTGACCAATATTTTAATGTTGAGCATTTTCAATTTTATTTTATCACTGTATTAAAAATAGTGGCTAATTAAATCGGAGTTAAAAAAAAAAAAAAAAAAAAAAAAAAAAAAAAAAAAAACTACTTTAAATGATATGTATTAATAATTAGAGTAACTGTAAGTATAACATGATTAAGTGTCATTCAAATAATTTATATTAACACTTTGGAAAATTAATCAAATGTTATGTATCTTCGATAGTTTGCATTCATTCAGTTTTTGCAGTCTTAATTTCATATTCATTGTTTTGATCCTCCCACTGAATTCTTGTTCTACAGATTTTTCAAAAGTTGGAGAAAGTTCTAGGCCTCCACATCTATAAAACTCTTTTTGATAGGATGTCAAAATTTAGGGCACAAATACTACCATCTTGTCCCGAATTTCAGATGCTGAGATAAATTTGAATTAATACAAAATATGATTCTTTTGTGATCACCTAAAAAATATTTTATTCCTTTGAGAAAGAAAAATATGTATCCTGAAAGACCCACCAAAAACTTTTTTGTGCATACCTTTACCAAATTTTTGCTTAAATTATGCATATTGCAAAGTTACATTCTACAAAAAGTTATAAATTTGTAATTTTGTTATTCTGTATCCCATTAAAATGATTATAACTAGTTAATTTTTCATTTATTTTTTAAACATGCATGCATTCCAAAAAAAAAAAAAAAAATCTATAGCTGTATTTATGAGAATTTAAAAATCTATATCTTTCCCATCTAGGAAATAATAATTTCTATTAATTTTCCTTTCCATTTTTAAATACATGCACACACACTAGATAGAATAATCATAATAAGAAATTTATAAATAATCATAATAAGAAATTTATAAATATTTTTTATCATTTTGCTTATAGTTTCTAGTAATTTTCCATTCTTATTTCAATCACATATATAATTTAAATTTTCAGTTACAAATATATTCTTTGTATTTATACAGTTTAAAAAAAAAAAATTATAAATCTATAATCCTAACATTCTGCATGTCTGGGAAATAGCAATTTTCACTAATTAATTTTCCAATTTTCTAATGCACACAAATCTATTATTATATATATATATATATATATCTAATCCCTTATATATGTAAAAATCTTATTATTCTATGTATATATATATATATATATATATAATGTTTTTTTACTATTTTTAAATAAATAAAAAAAATTATTTACAAATCTATAATCTTATCATACTATTTGTCTGAGAAATAATAGCTTCTGTTAAATTTTCTATCCCTTTTTAAATATATGCACACAAAATAGAATGATGTATTACTACAAAAAATTATAACCTTATTTTGCTTATCTGAAAAATAATAATTTCTAGTTGTTTTCCATTCTATTTACATTTGTGCTTAAAATGTATTCTGTATTACTTATACTATATTTAAAAAATTTATAAATCTCTAATCCTATCATTCTGCATGTCTGGGAAAGTCTTTAAGGAAGCCATTTAAAAAGCTGTCAACCTAATGTAGATGTATAGAAAGGTTAAACTCATGACTTCTTATGTATCCTAATTGTCGTTGAAGAAAACTAAAAGTGCCATTGGTCATGGTGGAACTTTAATAGTGGTAATTGAGAGCTTTTGTTAAGTATCTTGGATTATACTTTTTGTTGTGTCTGTCTAACACTGATCTTTGTCAAAAAAAAAAAAAAAAAAAAAAGATTAATGTGTAGGATTTGAAAGAAAAATTACAATATTGGTAGATGAAATTAAGTTACAGGATTGATATATTTGTTAGCATTTAATATACTATTTCTTGGTATAATGTGTATATATAACAGAAGCTAAGCTTAAAAATAAAAAAAAATAAACGATTATTTATTATTGATGTTGAATAATAAATATTAATTTGCATATTAATATCTGTAAATGAATTTTCATGTTTATTTTTTTTTTTTCTATTATAGATTTATTTTGATTATTTTATTTTCATTGTCTAAGGTTTTTTTATATTTTTATTATTTTTTTTTCTTTTTCTTTTTTTTTTTAACTCAAATCTACACAGCTTGGAACCAGAGGTTGTGCAGATTTTAGAATTTCATGGATTTTTGATCATTGCTTTGTTTTTATTTTTTTAAACAGTAATTTGAATATAATTATGCAATCAAATTTATAATAAATGGTCGCAGAATAGTAAAATATTAAAGTATTCAAGTAAAAGTAATAAACTAAAATGGTTAAAAATGATTAAATTATTAAAAATAAAAATGAAGTAAATAATGTACAATTAAATAACCTTAATAGAGATGGGATACATTTTCTTGATTATTTAAAGAAACTTTCCTCATAAGGCTACCCTAATAATTCACATCAAAATCATAAAGTAAGGAAGTTTTATTTCAGGTTTAGCCAGTTTAATAATTAAAAAGCTTGATTAATATACAAATATATTTGGTTAAAAAAAAATACGAATTGAAAATTTCATTGTTTGCATTTGTGGTGATGTGCAAATTTTAGGCCTTTGTGGATTTGAGGAATTCTATTGTATTAATATAGAATTAAATGCACCAAATAAACATTTTATTATTATCCATGCAATATTGCAGGTTGCAATATTTCAACCTGCAAAAATGGAATTATTGTCAGACAGCTAGAACATTTTACTCTCACAATGTCAATATTGAAAAGGTAGGCAAATAGATTCTTAACAGCCACTTTTTTCACTTAGTGAGTCAATGGCTGATATTAATATTTTATCCCCCCCCCCCCCCCCACACACACACACTCAAAAAAAGGGTGGGGTGGGGTGGGGGGGAATCAACTGCATTATTAGAAAGCTAATGATTAAATTTTTATTTAGACAACTTAGTAGTAAATTGCTTTCAAGAGACATTCATTATTGATGCTATCATCAAAAGGCAAATTAAAAGGATTAAAAAATAAATAGGACGTTTCCATTTTATACACCTTATGATACAAAAAATAGCCAAGAATGACTGTTATTTCTTTATTTACATTCAAGGTGCAGCAAAGCCTATATGTTGCCGTATATCTTCTGGAAATTTTAAAGAAGCTACACCATACCCTCTGCTTCTAAAAAAAAAAAAAAAAAAAAAAAAAAAAAAAAAAAGACATTTTGGCTTTACGACTACAGCACTATTTATATTTCAATGGCTTGCATGAGCTCTTATCTAAGCATATATATAAAATTAAAAATAAATTACAAATGCAGGAACAAGATGGTAAAATTCTAAAGATGAACAAAATATGAACAGTGGAAATCAGAAATGTATAATTACCAATATATAAATATTGATATAGATTAAAAAAAAAAAAAAAGTGTATTCTATTATCTCTGGATAACCTGTAAACAGATGTGAATAGCACCTAGTATATAAAACTTCTGTATAGAGTTTAGTCACTTCCACTTAATTATTATTATTTTATTTTTTTTTTAATGCAGAAAGATAAAAAGAGCCCAGTTACCAGAATAATCTTTGACCAACCAAAAAAAAAAAAAAAAAGTTTAAAATTTTGTTTTATAAAACAAAATTTTCTTCATATTGAATCCTTTAATTTTACATATAAAACAAACTGTATCTATTTTCAGTTAGTAGAAAATAGTAGACCAATAATAAGTTCTTGAATTACCTAACTCGGAATGCTTGTGTTCACTTCATATTGGAGTTTGAGTCAATTTTAAGAATGCAACAATGAATTTAGCTGGAGTGAACTTTGCTAAATAAAGTTTTTGCAGTAAGCAATAACTGATATATCAAACAAACACTTGGTGAAATGGGAAAATCAGACAAGGCCATACAGTTAATTCTTTTAAATATATGTATAAATTAAATGTGAAATAATAAATATATCTTTTAAATAATCTCATAAAGTAGAATATAGGTAATATGAATATGAACAAGGTAAATTAGCACCAGTGCCAAACGTAAGGGCTAGATGATAATAATCAGAACCAGAAAAACAAAAATAGGTTGCCATAAGCAAAAGTACAATTTTACATTTAAAATTAGTTCATCTTCAGTTTTGTTCTAATTGGGAAAAAGAAAAAAAAGGGGAGGAATGATTTTTTTTTTTTTTTTTTTTTTTTTTTTTGTAATAGAATATTTATTGTTTCCATGTTAAGTGGCAGTATGCTTTAGTTTCTAATATATATTATGCTTGAAAATATTTATTATTAGCAGTAAGTTGACCATTTTGAAAATTTCAGATAAACATAAAAAAAAAAAATGGATATTTTTTATACTTTCTAAATATTATATTTATGAACCCTGTTTACTTTGGCTTGTAAATAAAATATACTATTGTTATTATTATTATTTTTTTAATTTAGGGGTCATTTATAAATGATGTCACACATTTTTTTCAGTATTTTTGTCCCCCCTCCCCCCCTTTTGTCACATGTCACGCTGTATTATGTAAACATATACAGTTCAGCAACAAAGCAGTATGTTATAGATCTTATTTCAAATTTTATTTTTAAACTTTAACTATCTGTTTTAATGACATTTGTGAACATAACAATAAAAATGGTTCATGTACTTATTTGTGTGATATTAGATTAAGGTTTATAACAAAAAACATAGTAAACATGCAAAAGTAATAAAATATTAATGTGAAAAAAAAAAAAAAAAAAAAAAATTAAACAGTGTTATTTTGGAAATTAAAAAGGAATTCAATGTATATATTTTTAAATATTATCTTTACTTTATGAATACAAATTTCATAATTTATTCTGCTGACTTTTAATGTTTTTTATTTTAATCAAAAGGCATGATGTCACTAAAGGGCAAAACTAGCACTAGCCACCGGCCACAGGGCCAGTAAGTGAGAAAAAGTGGCCAGTGAAAAACTGTCTATCAGCGGCCACCTTGTGGCCACTTTTTTACTAAAAGAGAATACCATTTTCTTACAATTCATCAACAATTCTACTTTTTTAGGTTCCAATATATTTATATTAACATATTCATTTGTGCTATTCAATCTTACATTAATCGTTATAGAAATTTTAACTGTTTAGTATTTTTAAATAAAAAAGTGGCCACTAGTTTAAACATAGTGGCCACTTGAAAAATTAGTCTTACTGGCCAGTGGCCGCTAAAAAAAATTCCCAATTTTGCCCTATAGATGTCACACTTCTTACCCTTTCCCACCCCCTTGTCATAATATCACAAACCCCCTCCCCCCCCCTGTCTGAGTGTGACATCATTTATTGATGGCTCCTTATTAATTTTGTAGCTGTTAAAATGGAATTATGTTTATATTTTTCTTTTTAATTAAAACTATCTTTGAATAGAAACATTTTATTTATATTTCCTTTTAAACCTTAAATTAAGGATGTTTTTGTTATTTATCTCTTTAAACTGAGGTAGAGTAGTGACAATTTTTACTTCAAATTCCAGTGCATTTAAGATATGTTTGTACGTTTTGATATGTAATCAGTTTTCTTTGCTCTTGAAGAACAGATAATGTTTAGAGTATAGATATGAATTTATAGATTAATAAATGTCAATCTCTTTCTTTAAAGGTAAAAAGAGTTGTATGATAGAAGATTGCTATCAAAATATTTACCATAAATTCAGTGTATTTAATTAAGATAAGTTTGTAGGTTGTGATATGTAATCAGTTTTTCTTTATTTTTTTTTCTCTTATAAAATAGATAAATGTATGAATATGTCCAATTTTATAGTTTTTTAAATTGCCAACTCTTTCTTTAGGTATAAATCAAGATGTCACATCACAGTGATGATGGATTGCTTATTGCGGGTAGTGATAGTTTCTGGGAACCTGCAAACTATAAAAAGACTACCAAAAGGATAGAAGATGGATTTAGATTGTCAAATGAAATGATAACTTTGATTCAAGAAAGATGTGAAATTGAAAAAGTGTTTGCCAAAAGTCTACGCAATTGGTCTAAGAAGTGGAATGAACTAATTGAGAAAGGTATCAAAATTGGACATATGTTTTTTGCATGATTCATTTGAATTAGAGATCATTAACTTTTTAAATCACCTTTATAATTTTGTATTTTTGATAATAGCATCCTGATATTGATGTTATAATAATTCAATTTTATGCTCATGGAAAGGAGTACATAAAACAAGATTTATATTATAAGAGAAGTAAAGAAGAACTTTTTCATTAGCTGGGAACCAGTCAAAATTTTGGACTTCAGTTTTCTAAATTAAAAGACTACTACTTCTTGAAATTTAACATTACACCTGCCAACTGTTACTAAAAAATCATGGCTGCTAAAATTTGGACTTATAAAAACTACGATGCTACAAAAATCAATCTTAAACCATGATTTTTTGCAAAAAATACAAACACTTTTTTTTTTTTTTTTTCATAGTTGCGATTTTTATTCAGTGCAACATTTTTAGGAGCGATTCTGTTCCGAAAGCTTAAAAAAATTGGTTGTTTGTCCAAAAAGAACTGCATAAAAACTTCTTAATATAAAACCCTCAACCCCTTTGCGATGGGAGTATTTTATGAAATTTTTAATATTTTGTCACCGGTTTTTAAAATCAGAAATTTCTGTCTTATTAAATTGAGATAATGCTCTGATTAAATAAGGCAAATTTTACAGTATAATTTTATCTGTGGAGATAAACAAGGATTCTTAAGCCTATTTACAAAAACATATACATGTCGCTCGTCCCCAAAAGATTAATGAATATTTACCATGAGTGAATTGTTTCTGTAAATATATGTACAAGCAGGGGTCGATTTAGAAAAAGAAAGTTACTTAGCAGTAACTGCTTTACAAAGTCAGTTTTGAATAGCAGTTAGACACTTTTGTATAGCAAGTAAAAAATAGCTAACGTAACTTTTAAATCTTGAAAATTCACAAAAAATTTTTTTTTTAAGGCAGGGACGAATCATGTGTTTACTGGGAAAACTGTGTCCAGCAATGGCGTCTCGCTGTACTTCCATTGTAAATAAGCACTTGGGGAGAGTGAAAACACAACGTATGTCGTGTAAAAACATCTTTAAATTTTAAGTGTACATGACATAACAAAGGGTGTGGGAAATATGCATCGCAATGATTGTGATTTAATGCATTTCTTGGATCGCATTTTAGTTAAATTTGAATCGCAAATTGCGATGCGATACCGCTTAAATCGAACCCTGTGTACAAGAATTCCCTTCCTTAGAAACAGGGTCCTCACTTTGAGTTTCTAGAGGGGAGAGATTCTTTGATAAACAAGATTTGAAATAGTGTGCGGAATAGCAGGATTTGCACACAGAAAAGGAAAGTCCTGGATAATGAAAAATGCTATGCAGCATAACCCCCTGCAAATTCTACAGACGTATGATTCTTCTGCAATTACATTTTAGTCTGAAATTTTTTTTTTTTTTTTTCTTTATTTATGGAATTTTTTGAATTTGCTGCATCACAACACAAAAATCACCGAAGAGTCGCAATAAAAAAATGGAAATTTGATTTAAGATTTACTGTAATAAGTGTGGATTTAAAAAAAGAATCATGATAAAAGCCATGAATTGGAATTGTGGGGGGAAAATTGTGAATATCAAGAAATGACAGCAGAAAAAAAAAATTGCGATTTTATCAGAATTTATTATTTAATTCTGGGCTAAAATATTGGAACTTAACTCCTTTTACAAATGTAAAAAAAAAAAAAAAAGTGCTGTGAATTGAGATGGAATTAAAAAAATTGTATAAGAATTTTCAGAAGAAAAAACTTCTAACTGAGTTGAAAGACTGAAACTTTATTCCTTTTACCATTGTTAATATGTGACTGTGAAAAAAAAAAATTCAGATTAATTTGTTTTTGTGTGTGTGCTATGATTTTTCATTTTCAAAGGTAATAAAAAGGTTTATTTAAAGACATGTGTTTGACACAAAAGGTGAAAGCTTCCTAAACATTAAAAACAAAATTTTAAAAGTCTAAACATAGACAAGTTCCAATTACTGTGACCATCATTAGGATCATACTCTTTTTCTTCTTCTTTTTAAGTTTTTTTTTTTTTTTCTTTCAAAATGTCCTTTGATGAATAGATAGTCTTCATCTTTTTATAAGTATTTTAGTATGGGTTATAAAAATTGACATTTGCAAAATGATGAAAATCTGTGACTATGTTCTTAGATGACAAAGATACAATTCATAGTCTCAGGTTTTGATCTTAAAAATGATAATTAAAATAATATATTCTTGATTCTGAAGCCTCAGAGTGGCACTGTGGTCATAGAAAAAATGATATATATATCTATACTGAAAATTATTTTTTTAAACTCTGCATTCCTTTTCTTTTGATTTATTCCCGATGTACATTTATAGATTTCTGAGAAATCAAGCATAATGGAATTTATAATGTGCTAATGGCTTAAAAAAAAAGAAAAAAAAACCCAGATATTTTCAGCAGTGTCAAGTGAAACAATCAATTTTATGATGTCCTGTGTGATAAAACATTAAATATTTCTATTACCTGTGAATTTCCTATATGCTTTTAATAAAATAGTTATTGTGAAACTATACATGTCTCATTACGATTACCATTCTTATCTTCCACTTAGGTTAGTTTCTGTATCCACTTCTCATAACATTTGTGAATGATATCATTGTTAACTTTCAACTTAACATTTGCATTTAATACAAAGAAGTGCCCAGTTAATTGAAAAATGCTGATACATAATAGTACAAATAAATCACTACAATTTTTATATGCAGTAAACTTCCTAAAATCCGCACATAATTTATGGATGTAAACAATTAGTTCAGATATAGGAACAAAATTTTATTTTTTTAGTTTTATATCAATTCCATATATATTTTGTAATTTATTGTTAATATTTCTGAATTTACATTTTTCATGAAGGAAAAATAAATTGATTTCTGAAAAAAAATCAAGATATTGCTGATATTATTGGTAATCTCAATCTTCTTACAAAATATACTTATGAATTAATCAAGCTTTTTTGGTTATTAAGTCTGGCTAAATTTGAAATAAAACTTACATATTTTATTATTTTGATGTGAATTAGTAATGTACAAGCGTGTTTCATTGTATATCTTCTGAAAATACATTTCATCTTTATCATGAAGATACATACATTATTGATTATTAACTTGACTTTTGCTGTTAATATTTTTATCATTTTAAACATTATCTAAATTTTTATTATTTTAGTTTATTTTAATATTTTATTATATTGTAAGCATTCATTATAATTTTGACTGCATAATTAATTACATTCAAATTACTGTTTTAAACAATGCAAGCAAAGCAATGACCAGAAATCTGCAAAATTCTAAAATCTACATAACCTCTGGTCCCAAGCTGTGTGGATTTGAGGGAGTCTACTGTAGTAGACTCTCTCAAATACACAACCCTAAAATCCACACTTCATCACAGATGTAAACAATGAAACTTTGAACTGAGATTTAGGGGCAAAATTACAAAAATTTTTAGTTTTATATCATTCTATGTATATTTTAATGTTATTCTCTTTAATATGACTGAACTTGTGATTTATCATGAATGAAATATTAATTTATTTCTGAAAAAAAAAAAAAAAAAAAGCTGATATTACTGGTGATTGCAATCTTTTTACAGTATATATATGTATCCATTAAGCTTTTTTGGTTATTAAATTTGGGTAAACCTCAAGCAAAATTTATTTAATTTATGATTTTGATAAGAATTAATAAAAGTACGTTTATGAGGAAAATTTCATTGAGTTATTCAAGAAAAATGTATCTCATCTGTATTATGCACATTTAATTATACATTATTAATTATTACTTGAATTTTACTTTTAATAGTTTAATAACTTTGTATCTTTTTAATTTATTCTTTATTTAATTAATTAAATATTTTATTACAGTAGACTCCCTCAAATCCGCACAGCTTGGGACCAGAGGTTGTGCGGATTTTAGAATTTTGTGGATTTCTGGTCATTGCTTTGTTTACATTTTTTAAACAGTAATTTGAGTGCAATTAATAATGCATTCGGAACTATAATGAATGCTTACAATATAATAAACTATTAAAATAAGTAATGAACTAAAATAATAAAAATTTAGATAATTTTTTAAATGATTAAAGTACTAATAGCAAAGGTCAAGCTAATAATCAATAGTGTATGATTAAATATTCATTATAAAGATTAAATGTATTTTTCCAAAATTATTCAACAAAACTTGCCTCATAAAAGTATATTCCTAATTCACATCAAAATCATAAAATAAGAAAGTTTTATTTCAGGTTTAGCCAGGCTTAATAACCAAAAAATCTTGATTAATGCATAAATATATTTGGTAAGAAGATGTGATTACCAGTAATATCAGCAATATCTTTAATTTTTCCCCCCAAAAAATTATTCTTAATTCATGAAAAAAACATGAATGGAGTATTACTAAGAAAATTACAAATTAAAAAATATATGGGATTTATACAAAACTAAAAAAAATCAAATTTTGTAGCAATATCCAAATTGAAAGTTTCATTGTTTACATCCATAAAATATGTGCGGATTTCTGGTTTGCATATTTGAGAGAGTCTACTGTATATTGCAAGCACTCATTATTTTGATTACATTTTTACATTTAAAATACCGTTTGAAAAATGTAAGCAAAGAAGTGACCTTAATTCTGCAAAATTCTAAAATCTACTTAACCTGTTGTCAGGATAAACCCGACACATTTTTCGCGGCTCGCTGTAGTAGTACAGTACAGTAAAAAAATAAAAGACATATTATATAAGAATGCAGAATGCAGACCACACAACATAGTTTGAGGTGCACGTGCATGCGGGAATTCGTCAAAAGGATAGAATTTCCACGATTTAACGACTTTTGTGAAACGGGGTGTTTGGTAAGGGGTTACAGAACTCTGACTAAACAGTCAGTTAGCCAATAAATTTGTCAAAAATGTTTATAAGTTAGACTGGAAAAGATTGAATTTCCAGTAAACAAGAGTAAGAATCTTCGCGCAGATGGGAGTCCAAAGAAATAAATATGTCCACTGTGGTATTTGAATGTCTGCAAATTTAGTAGAGGGATTAACATGTTAGCTAAAAAATGTCGCATTCAGTAACACGATTCTCACATTACATCGTAAAAGGGGTTTTAGCTGTTTACTTGGATTTGTTTTCAGACCACCTGCATATGGAAATGCGCGTTACTTGAAAAATTATAATGATATGCAAGAGAGAGAAATTTTATAGGAGGATAAGATTTTTAGGAGGGATTTTCAGGCAGGGAGAAGTTAGTAAAAGGGGGATATCGAAAAAAAATAGCGGAGAGGAAGGTTAGATGAGAACAGACTTTGAAAGCAGTTTTGGTGCTCTCTCTCTCTGGCACAGAGAATAAGTTGATTGTTTGTGATATGAGCACCGGTATGGGGATGTGCCTGACGCCCGACGATGACGTTCCTAGTATATCTAAGAGGTGAGTGGGTTCCTTCTTGAGTTTTTGAGCAACCTTATCATATTAGGCATCCTTAAAAATCCTGTATTATATTATTAATTATAATCGCAATAAATGTATTGGAAGATCTACAATGTATTTATTATGCTTTAACTATAAATAAAGTGTCGTTATTATCTTTATGTTTAGACTCTTATGTCTTCTAAAACATCCGACTCTAGAGCCTGGGAACTTTAAAACAAATAAAATAAAGTAAAGCTATAAGTAGTCGGACACTGTGATCACAAGCTGTGCAGATTTGAAGGAGTTTATTAGGTATAAAAAACATACATCAGAAAATATGAAAAATTCTAGCTAAAATTTTGAAATGTGAGACAAATTTTGAAAATTTTCAATTTAGCAGGATGGCAATTCTAGTTGTTTGCATTTGTGGTGTTGATATATACCCCTCCCTCCCTCCCCCCCCCCCAAAAAAAAAAAAAATGTTTTCTAGTGTGCATCTACAGTAGTTTGCTTTAAAAAAATTAAAAAAGAAATTAATCATCTGACAAGTAAAATCTATCTTGTAGTAGAGATTATGTTTATGACTTCCGATCAAAGCTAATCTTTAATCTTTCATTTCTTCTCTGTGATAGTTACATTTTTGTATGTAAAACACCTAATGTAATTGTGACATTATATTTATTCTACATCTCAGAAAAATTTAAATTACCACTTCAGTGTCAAAAGTTTTCTTTTTCTTTTCTTTTCTTTTTCTTTTCTTTTCTTTCTTTTTTATTTTATTTTATTTTATTTTTTTAATAAAAGTACAGTAGAGTCTCAAAAATCCACCCAGCTTGGAACCAGAAACTGTGTGGATTTTAAAATTGTACAAACTTTAGAGTTTTGCAGATTCTGAATTAAATGTTTTATTTTTTCCTGCTTATCTGTATCCATTTATAGAAGGGGCATTTAATAATCAGTTTAAACAAATAAAAATTTTAATCTCCTTTATTTATCTTTGTACATTATCCTTTTCTTTAATAGCCAAAAATATCTTTCTATTACAAATTTTAAACATTTCTTGTTTAGTCCTTTGCTTGAGAATTTTAATTTTCTCTTTTGAATTCTGTAAACTGACATTATTTCCTGTTGGTTAACACAATTCTGCTTCTCCAAGAATTTAAATATTATTTCAACTAAATCCAAATGTTCTTCAAACTTCATTTTTTTTTTTTTTCTTAAATTTACTGTCAAACTCGGATCTGTTGTCTTTGGGTGTGTTCATTATTGAATAAATAATTTCTTCATCTGCAATTTGATTTATAAAGACTTCTTTATTATTCAACCTTTCAAATACATCTTTTTCTTATAAAGCTCTTGTGAACAGGAGTTAAATTTTATTTCATAATGCAACAATTCAGATATTTTAGCTTGATGTTAGCAAAAAATTTAAAATATCAGTATCTTCTTCATTATTTTTGGTAAATTGTTGCCAAGCCATATTTTATTTCGTACATTAATTAAAGATTTGCATTAAATATAAAATAAATTAATTTGTGACTTGTTACAGCAGCCCATATACAATTCCACTACTACTTCTGGATTTGTTTACATTTTTTTTTTTTTTTAATTTCTGTTGTTTTACATTTTGTTGTGTGCAAGTTTCTGTAAAATAAAAGCACTTAATTTATATAATACACTGACATTGCTATTTCCCAATAAATGTACCTTAAAAATGATTTTATTTTCATTCACTGATGCCTAGAAAAAAGATTATCTTCTATTTTGAAATGCAATGCAGATTTTAGAAGATTGAGAATTTTAGAAATGCAGATTTTTGAGACTCCACTATACTGTGTTGTTAGGTAGAGACCCTTTAGTCTCAAGTTTAATGGATTTTATACAATGCTTTTTAGTTCTTGAGAAACAAAAGGGTCTAATATCAAAATACAACATTAATAGTTACTTTCTAGCGAATAGACTATGTTGATTGTAACTCAGTTGGCACAAAGTTTGCTTGTTGTTTTGGAAGTGTGGGTTTCATACTAGAGCTTGCTATATTTGTTTTTTCTTATTTTTTGTTTTATAAATGTACTTGTAATTTAATAATCCCATTGTTAGTTAAAATTTATAATATTGTATATCAATATTATAATTTTAATCTATATACTTTTACGTAGTAACTATATACAACTGTATAAAACATCACAAAAGTGTTGTTATTATTTTTTTAAATCACTTTTAAATTATATTTCATGTGTTCTTTATCAATTCAATGATGTTGAATATTTGTGTCAGTTCATGATTTTAAAGAAATATTTATGTGTTGCCTTAACAAGGGAAGTTTTAAAGCAACAAGCATTATTTAAAAAATTAGCATAAGAATTAAATTATATCTCATTTTTGCATATTGAAGTTTTTTAAGTTTGTAATACATATATGTATACTTTCACATTATTTTCTTTCACATTTATCTTCTCTGGTTTTATTTTATTTGAATGTGTTTTATCATAACTAGAAGGTGCCACAACAGATCTTGTAATGATTTTGAAATTTTTATTACTTAATAATAGATGCATTTTTTAAAAATCTCTTTAAATGATCAGAAATAATGGTTAAAAATAAAAAATGTTAAAGTTTAAATGTGTTAACATAGTTATTAAGGTGTGATATTAAGATTTTAAAATTAAAATTACTAGTATATTTATAAAACAACTAATGAGATAAACAAATGTAATGCATTCCGGTACCAAATATGAACCCATGGGACAGCAGGCAAATGTTACAACTGAGCTATAATGAACGTTATCCTTTCATTATAAAATAAATATTTAAGTTGTGTTATTATATAAGACTTCCACCCAACCTGTTTCTCAAAAACTAAGAAGTGTTGTATGAAATCTGTTGAACCTGAGACTAAGAGGTCTATGATATTAAGATTTTAAAATTATAATTACTAGTATATTTATAAAACAACTAATGGGATAAACAAATGTAATGCATTCCGGTACCAAATATAATCCAAATAACCCTGTAACATATATTAAAATAATCAAAATTTGTAATTACCAAGTTTGGCCCTTTTTCTGTAAATTAAACATGAGATGTTGTCTGTTAATTAGAGTTTTGCTTGGAAATTAGGCATTACCTTAAAAGAAATCTTTTTAAAACATAATTTCTCTTGCATATTATCATCTTTACAAATTGATGAGAGTCATTCTGAACAAATTAGGTTTTTTATGGATTTCTTTCTCACTGCTTCAAAAAAAAAAAAAAAAAAAAAAAAAAAAAAAAGCAAATTCTATTTCATTAAGATATGAAACTAACTTATTTAATTTCATGGTTTGCATGTGAAATGAAAATCTCTTTTGTACTACAAATTAAAACAGGTGCTATGAATACATTATTCAGCACAATGTTGCCTGTCAAAATAATGTTCGTTCCTTATAGATTTTAGCTCACTAAATCAAAATATGGCAATGAAATGGTTGTATTATGTGTGGCAATTGCTGCATCATGTACAGTTGAACCCCGTTATAGCGAACTCGGTATATAATGAACTCCCGGATGTAACAAACTAAAATTTTGGTTCCGTCATTTTCCTATTGTATTTAATGCTAATTTATTATTTTATAGCAATCTCCGAAATCTTAAGATCAGTTATAACAAATGTTTTTTCCATTTGAACATGATTTTTTAAAAACTTTTCTGCAGTTGTGAAAAAGGATTCAATTCTAACTTTATAGCAAAATGAGAAAATGCATGCTGTCTAGTGAAACATGTTGCAAATTAGCGATAAGTCATTAAAGGGTAGAAAGAAGTGTATTCTTTCTCTTTTATGGTAGCCATTATGTACATCTGATCATGCCTGCCTGTCAGTCATTTTCCATTATTCCTATCACAGCTGTTTAGTAACGTATTTAACTCTAACATGTTCATCTAATTTATTCAAGAATAATTCGAGATATGGTAGTATTGAAAAAACGTCTTCTTTGAATCACACAATACTCAAAATCTTTTTTTCTTTTAAATTATAATCTCTGGAATTCAGAAGATGATAAAATAAAGAACATTTAAATGATAAAAATGTAAACAAACAAAAACAATAAAATAAAATGATTTTTAAGCACGCCAGCAATAAGCTAGTGTTGGAATCCAAAATCTGGAAAAAGTGTAACGCTTGTAGTGTAGTCGGAGAGCATTCCTTAAATTGCCTGCCCATTTATTTTAACTTTTACTTATCCGAACTAGAGACGGTATATACTTGTTCGGATAATAGGCGTTTTACTTTATTTTTATTTATCTTTATTTTTAATTAATTTATTTAGTATTGTGTCAGTTTAATGCAACAGATTTTAATCAATTTAATTCATTAAGAATCTTATTTAATAGATTTTATGTTTTTTTTCTTAATCAATCATTATTAGATAGAAAGGTAGCAGCTAAAAATGTACACATTTTGTGAACTCTAACACTTTTTAATGGTTTGAATATAGCAAACAAAACCTTCAGTCCCTTGAAGTTCATTATAATGGGTTTCGACTGTACATATTTATAGATAGGGTCAGAGCCATCCTTAGGGATATGCGGTAGATGCGGCTGCACAGGGCCCCATGCCTAGAGAGACCTCGCACCTGGGCACAAAATATTTTCTCTTTAATAATAATAAAAAAAAGATGGTATAATAGAAAATCTTTAGTATAAACTTATGATTTTAATTAAGGAAATGTAGTGATCTTGACATAAAATGTAGCCTATGTTGGAAGAAAGACTCACCATCAATTTGCCATTATTACTTTTGAAATTGGCTCAGTAGTTCCAGAAAATACTCCTACAAACACACAAACAAATGCTGCTCCTTTATAATAGTTAGGGGATTGATACCTTGCTCCCCGGGTCGCATTATGTAGGTGAAAACCAATCTTTTTTATTGATAGTACAGTAGGTATGATTATAGTAAGAATCTGAAAGGAAAGGGTGTTGAAAAATCCTTGCATCGGGTCTCGCTTTAAGCCATCCTCCAAAAGGATGATTCTGAGTATGGTGGCTTGTTTTTAAAATTCAGCTAATTTGTTTGTCTTGCATTACTAAAACATAGGTAAATGTAAACAAAAAATATAATTATGCAATAAAGAAACATATATATAAATATTTGAACAATCTATAAGTAAATGTGTATAAACATTGGTGAAAGTATAGTTGTAAAAAGAATTAAATTATATTAGTGTGTACTATTGGCACAAAAAAAGGGAGGGGGGACACCAAAAGTACAATACACAAGGCAAATATCAACAAAATATATTTTTATGCAGTGTTCTCGCTGACATTTGACCAATGTTAGTAATTTGGCTAATTGAAAATAAAAAACATTCGCCCAATGAAAAAAGTATCAGCAAAATAGATTCGCCGTGTAGCACAAAAAATTATCTTTAATCCTTTAATTTACCCCCTTTTTTCAATATGTTCTAAAATAACCTAAGTTTTTATAACTGCGACAACGATTGTTATTAATCTAATTTCAACTATTCGTTACAAATATATTAAAAATATGCATATATTAAAAATATGTACAAATGCATATGCATGAAAAACGAAAAAGAAAAAAAATGAGCACTAGCAATTTGGCGAATCTAATCGCTTGTTTACTCGCCAAATGAAGTTTTTAGTAGCCATTTGGCGCAAGGGCGAGCAACAGCGAGAACACTGTTTTCATGGTATATTTTATGGATTTGTTATTTAAGATAGTAAAACTCTTTTTTTCATTAGATTAATTTTAAACACGATTATTCAATCGGTAAAAAATTGCATGCTTATTCATTCGGGAAATTTACATCTTTTTTTCATGTTTTCATTTTTATCTAGAATTTTAATTAATATTATAATCCTTCTATATCTGTTATTATATAACAGAAAACTGTTTCTTGAAAAAGGGTATGTGTTGGAACAGTTTTATGTTAGATTTATATAGTTCACATGTCTGTTTTGCAAGGAGCCAGTTTTCTCATTTTTTTGTTGACCAATGTTGCCATATTTTGTGGATAAAATTATTCTTAATATATATATATTTATATTTAACCTTTAAATATTTTTTAGAATATATATTTTATTAAAAAATACATCTTGTAGTTAATAAGTTAAGCAGTAAAGAATACTTTTATTCATTTTTCCAGCCCTGAGTTTCTGGCAAAATTATTTGTTGAAGGAGTAATAAAATGAAATTTAAGATTATTATTACTAAATTTGCTTATGAACAAGATCCTTTCTTGAACAAAGTCTTTCTTGATGTCTATGTCAATGATTTGCATTGGCAGTTAATAATTTTTAATTATTCTTAATACACTGCAGTTTTTCTCAACTTTTTTTTATTATTTCATAGCATGGTTAAGTCTCCTGTCCCCATCAGGTGAAGAGTTCGCGAGCTAAAGCTAATCCTACGAGAAAGCTATTTGCTAATATCTCATTTGTATTTCAATATTTATTTATTTATTTTTATTTATTTATTTGTTTTTATTTATTTTTATTTATTTATTTATTTTTTTTTTTGCATTGGGTAGCTAAGATACGTCTCTACATTGTCCTTTTACTACTTTTTTGATTTTGGTTGCAGATATTTTTTAGAATGACACTTTTATTTTCTGAACCAGTTTTGAAAGACTGGGTAACTTTATAAAAAATGTCTGCAGCCAAATTCAAAAAAGTAAAAAAGGAGTGATGTAGAGATAAATTATTTGATTAAAAAACATATTTAAAAATGTTAAAATGCAAAAAAGATATTAGCAATAGATTTGCCTGACAAGAACAGGAATCAGAAACTGTTAAACTTTCCAACGCTCTAAAATTATGATGATGGAAAAAAAAAAAATGTCAAAGGGATTATATGTAATTTTTAATTTACTAACATAAACAAAATACTCCATCCAAAAAAAAAAAAAAAAAATTTTAAGTAATTTTTGTATTGCTATTGCATTTTGTATTGTAATCTATTTCCAACCAAAGACATAATTTCTTCTACAAATATTAGTTTTTCTGGCTGTTTTCATGATTTCTTAATGTACTTTCTTTCATAAAGAGTACATAAGTAGAGAAATTTCTAAGTAATGCAAGTTTATGGCACTAAATCTTATTTGAAAATAAATCATATAACAAAAAATATCAAAGCATCTGTACTTGTGTTAGTTCTTAAATATTTAATGCAAATTTACTTGAACTTTTTGTGATGCATCGTGTTACTCCACATCACTGTAGAACCACTGCTATAATATATATCGCATTTATTCAGTATTTTTAATCTTAAAGTATAGTCAAAACAACCATCATTTCATACTATATCATAGAGTTTTTTAGTTAAGGATAAATTAGTATTGATTAGGAAATAACTAATTTTATTGACTGTTTAAAATGGCACCGCCACACAATCGTATCTCACAGAGTTCACATGTTATAGTTTTTAATGAAACATTAAATGTTAAGAGACATTTACAGTTTTCATGTCTGCAGTTTAAATTGCATTTTTTTTATTTTCAATGTATATGTTTATTGATATAATGAAATGGTTCATTTCTGTACTTTTTAAAAAATCACTTTTGTATCAACAATGTTTATTTTCTTTCTTTTGATTTTATTTATTTATTTATTGCAAATGTTTCATTTAGTGCCATCTTTTATACTTGATGACAAGGGTGTTGTACCAAAAAACCATGCCTTTCAAAAGCATCAAAAAGTGTCATTTAGTTCTGATTCTTATGATCAAATGAAATATCTTCTTCTATTAATAATTTTAACAAAGTATGTGTTTCTGGTGAGAAATGGAGCAAACAATCTTATTAACATGATCTCTTAAGATCTATAGTTAACTTCATGATGTTTTACTTGACTAACATATTTATGTCTGATTTTTTGGCCACATTTTATTAGAAAATCTTTCTTTTGGTCAGCAAACTTATACTTATTCATTTGTGAGAAAGAAAATTTAATATATTCATATTGCACAATGTTTTAAAAGCCTTTTTATTGTTGTTATATTGATATTACTGCTAAAATTCTATAATCTGGAATAGTTATTTAAAATGTCTTGAAATAGCTTCTGACTATTTTAACATATACTCTTTAATTTCCTACATCTGCATCTGTGCTAATTATTACTGTAAAATTTAATTTTATTTCCTGAATGTATGTATGCATACTAAATTTTTAAATCTTAATTACAGGTCCAGAATATGGTACAACTGAGGCTGCATGGAAATCAACTCTCGTGGAAGCTGATCGTCGCTGTGATATGCATTTACGTGTTAAAGATCGTTTAGTGAATGAGGTGATTGCTCAAATTAAACAGTGGCAGAAAGAAAATTATCACAAGTCCATGATGACCCTCAAAGAAAGGAAGGAAATGGATGATGCTTTCAAAAAGGTGTGTATCAGTTTAAAAGCGGACATTTATTGAAATGTGATCCATGAATGCAGCTTATATGTAGACACTGCTTTTCTTTTCTTTTTCTTCTTCTTCTTTTTTAAAGAATATCTATTATTCTATACATTGGTTCTGCATGTAGTTGAAATAAGATTTTTGTTGTGTAATATTTGGATTGTTAATTACAAGATTGGTTGTTTGTCGGGGTTTTTAACATTTCTTCCCATATAACATTGCTGGATTGAAGATGATTTTCTATAGGTAGATGAATTTTTCACATGTTTTGCCCCTGAGCACTCGGAAAAATACCCCAGAGTATTCCATGCACATAAACTTGTTTATGTTCTTGTTATAAACTTGTCTGCTGGTGATACAGCTGTAATTAACATAACATCAAATAATCATTCATTCATTATGCACCTTAATACTACTAAACATAAACAAAAAGTTAAATTTCAAATAAAATTGTGGAATTCTTCAGCTAATAAATGACATTTTAAAATGTCAGATATTCATAGATTGTTACTAATGAATTCAAAGGTCTGGGCTTGTGTGTCATGTACAGTTGTTGCAAACATTGGCATTGAAAGGAATTTATGTATTTGCAACATAAATCCAAACTGATCTCTGCTTGAATCAAGCATAATTTGCAAATTCTGGATATTCTAGTCTTCTATTAACAGCTTTTTCACAATATGAAAGGAAAACATTGGCCATGACACTGCCAGTGAAATGCCATATTCATCTTGTTATAAACTTGTCTGCTGGTGATGCAGCTGTAATTAGCATAATCATCAAATAATCATTCATTCATTATGCACCTTAATACTACTAAACATAAACAAAAAGTTAAATTTCAAATAAAATTGTGGAATTCTTCAGCTAATAAATGACATTTTAAAAAGTGTGGCCGTTAACATTTATTTGGGAACTAGCAGGCTAAGCCTGCTGCACTGGTCTATTTTACAAAATAAAACATGAATCAAACAAAATGTTGAATTTGATTGTGTTTTTAAAAGCAGCTTCACCTCAAACGCTTTTCACATTTCTGAAAATGATACAAATGCCATTGTATTTAAAGATAGAATACCAACAATTATAAATGTGCAAATAATGCATGAAAAGGTAGCAAACAGCTGTTTTGAATCTACTATCGAGTTTCTTAAGCAGTGCAAAACTCAGCGAGGTAGAAAAAACAAAACTGAGCCAAAAATAAAAACAACAACAATAGAATTAAGGCCCGTTGACGCCAAATATATTAAAATAATAATAATATATTGTGTTGTTGTATCAGCTTATGCATTCCACAAAATTCGGGCTTTTAAGGAAGAAATCTTTCAGTTGATCATTTATTGTAGAGTTTGATAGATAAATGAGGCAATTATGAAAACAGCAATTTAAATATTGTAAATATTGCACCATACTTTTAAATTAGCGAGCATTATAATCACAGAGATTGACCATTGAGTTTAAACAATTTTCAAGTGATTCATTTTCATTGGATAGTTTTTGAACTCTAAACCTCTCAACTTGACGATATAAGAAGAGCCATTGAATAATATTCAATGGCTCTGGATATGGGTATCTGTGGAAACCTTAATACATCCTCACTCAATATTATATTTCGAAATGTATATCTGCTCTTGACAAATCTATTACACTTTTCCGTCTTTGGAATCCAGCAGAATAAATAAAATAAATTAAATTAAATTTTCCTTAGAAAATTAAGGTGAATGTTTTTTGTATGTGTGAAATTAATTTTTTGGCATAGATGTCATATATGATACGCATCAGGTTGGCGCATTTGAAACAAAATGATCATTTTATGCCTCATATGGTAACTAAGAGGTACTACTTTGTTTTTAATTTATTAATAAACTGTTTATTTACTTTCATTTGCATTTTAAAATGATACAAATTATTATGCTCTATATTAATTAAACTTTTTTTATTTGTTATTATTATTTCCTGTTATAGAAAATAATTAAAAAATGGAAATGTAACAGTCATTTGAAAACAAAGTTTTCGTTAAAGTGGCGCCAGAAATAAATCACGCTAACATGGTGCATGCATGACATTTGTGCCTCTTTCTTACAACATGGGTGTGCATTTGCACTGAAATTTTGTTATTTAACTCTATTTTTATAATATTAACTGGTATTTATACAATTTATGGTACTACTTGATTATTATGTCGAGAGAAGAAAAAAAAAACAGATTATAGGAATAAATGCCAAAAATCGATGATTGTAAGTGTCACCTGCCATTGATATTACACGTGATACACGTATTTTTTACGTCATAAGTGATTTTTAATTTGTACTTTTTTCTTATGTTTTACTGTTCTTTCGTTATTTAAAATGAATTTATGTAAATTTCTATAATTTGGCGAATAGTTTCGCGTTTGGAGAAACTGGCCGACATGTAATCAAGTAGCACTCAATTTACATTTGATAATATCATATTTCACAAAAAACTTCGGCACAAACATTATATACCTCCCGGGTTTGGCACGATTTCCTTCCAATACCAATGCAGCAAAATCCTTGTTTTAGAATATCGAAGCAATGTACATTTTTAAAAAATTATTTTTTTATTATTTAAAACCAAAATATCAATAAATAAAAAAATAACTATAGCACAAAACAATTTATTGAATTTCTAAAAAGAAATTGAAAGTAAATAAACAGTTTATTAATACAGAAACAACTACAGCTGGGATAACATATAAAGCAAAATAGCACCGTTTTGGTGCCAGTCAGATACCTCGGTGCATATATAGTATCTGTGCCAAAACTTCCATGTTTGGAAAAAACAATAATCGCTATTTATAGGGCATGTTTAAATACTGTAGTGTAGTGAAAAAAGGGTATAGATATCATATATACACCACATTGGCGTGGTTTTTTTTCTGATGCCGATTCGGCAAATTCTTTGTTTTCAAATACCAGTTACATATATAGTTTTCAATTATTTTTTATTATTTTAAGCAGAAAATAGCAATAAATAAATAAATAAAGTTTAGTTCATAATTATAAAACAAAACTATTTATATCCTTTGAAAAAAGAAAATAAAAGTAAATAAACAGTTTATTTATGCATAAACAGTCGGGTTAAAAAGTGAGGCATAAAATCACCATTTTATCGCAGTCGCTTAAATGTGGTGCATATTTAACAAATGTGCCTAGATCAAAATAGTTTACATAATTGAAAAAAATAAAATAAAAGAAAAAAGTAAATAAACAATTTATTAATAAATAGACAACAACATCCGGGTTACCATATCAAGCATAATAATGACACTTTAGCATCAGTTAAATACTCAGATTATATATGACATTCTCGTCAGAAACAAATCGTGCCAATGTGGGACGTATGTGATATATGTGCCAAAAAATTTTTAAAAGTTGCAGTTAAATTATTTTACAATATCTATGTATGTAGAAAGACATTTACTCTAAAATTTAAATATTATTCATTTTAATGGTATTGATTGCTATGTATGTATTTAAATTAAATGTAAAAAAAATTCCTAAAAATGCTCTCATAGTTCTTGCGAACATTGCTCCGTCTTGTGCTTTTTTGGTTTAGAATCGCATTGTTTGGCGACAAAAGTAGATTGAAACACCTAAATGAACAAATAGCATACAAATAACAATTAGAGCCATTTTTTAAAGTTAATTCTGCGAGTTTCTTCTGTAAAACACATAATGGAAAAATTAGATAAAAAAAAAATATTTTTAAAAAAGAAAGAAAAAAATTACTTATGTTTTATCTAATGAAATTTTTGAGATATTGTTTTCTTTTAATCTGGCTCAAAAGAAATAAATAGCTAAATATTGTGTCACTTCAAAACTTTCTTTCATATTGAATTACTTTTTAAGTATTATGATTTTATTATTATTTTTTTTTTTAATTTAAGATAAATATTTTTCTTTCATAATTTTCTTTTAAATTTTTTTAATCATTATTTATTTTAAATCAATGAATTAACAGATTTTTTTTTTTTTTTTTTTTTTCGAGATGTTTATATTATTTTCCATAAGAGAAAGCCATTTCATTTCTTTTTTGAAATATAATTTTCACCAAAAAATAACTACTGGCAACTCTTTCGTTAAAAAGTAACAGAAAAATATGAAATTTATTACCAAAAATCAGAGTTATCCTTGTATATTTTAATCACAAACCTCCGCAAAAATATTTCTTATCAAATGATGTAATCTGAAAAAAAAAAAATCCATCGGGTCGTTTTTGAAAACACTCGAGCCGAAGTTTTAAAACTTCTGCTTTATAATATATATATGATTAGAGTAGAATTAAAACTGAATTCATGAATATAAAAAACAGTCACAAAATGTATTGCAGTTTATTTGATTGGAATACATGTTCTTAATAAAAATGAATAGCTTTGTAATGAATGCACTCAATCTTAAAAGAGACCAAGTTATGCATTTATTTAAAAAACTCATTGGCACAGCATGATCCAGTATGAAAAATTTGTGAAAATGATATACTGATATTCTAGTATAGTGATAACATGTTTTTATTTTATAAATAAAAATGTTTTTTTTTTTTTTTTTTTTTTTTTTTTTTTTTTTTTTTTAAGTATGGCTTTTTTTTGGAGGATGTAGATCTTGAATTCTTATTTCAATAACATTTATTCCAGCTCATAAAACAAACAATTTAAACTTTATTTAAGAAAAGAGAGTGAATGAGAAATTAAAACTTCTGCAAAACCAAAACTGGTACTTTTTATTAGACAGATGCTGATGATAAATCATCAAATATTGCTACCATTGCCACTATTTGTATTACATTCATTACATTTAAAATATAAACCCTTCACTTATTTCATTAAGTAATGTCTTAAACTGTTATAATGAGTTACTCTCATTTCATTTAAAATACAAAAAGAAGTACCATAAACAAAAATAACTTATTTCAAACATCAATTTTTTTTTCCTCTCCACACGAGAAAATTGAAAGCTGCTGTTTTTATCGAAAAAAAAAAAATTCCCTTGACGAGATTTGCACCCAGCTTGCCCATGAAATCTGTAATGTCTGTCATAAAAAATGGGATATTTTTTTAACCCTGCTGTTCTGTTCGGGTCTATCTGACCCGAAAATTTTCTTGTTCACTTATAAAAAAATTAGCGCAGAGATATTTCCATGAAACTTTTTGACTTTGTTCATTAGTAATATAACTATATATTCCTAGAAGTATTTACGTTTATTTATATTTTCAAGATATATTTTTTAACTTAGTCCTAATGTACTGTTTGGGTCATATTGACCCGAGTTAAAAAATAATTTTATCGTGCACTTTTAATTTTGTTTGGAATCATTCAATAAAAATAATTACTGCAACGTATCTATTTCGAAATCTGTTTTGTTGGCACAGGTGTTAGATCACGTGACAGGAGAGCAAAGTCAAATGTTGATATCATTGGCGGAAGGGGAAAAAATGCACCTGTTAGTAGCATTTCTTTCTTCTTGCTGTATTTCAATTTCTAATAATCTGAAGAACAGTTGTATCTCTGAGTATTAGTGAAAAATGGCGAATCGTAGAAATTTGTTAGAAGTTGATATTGCTAAATTAATGGAAGCCTCTGACAGCGAAGGGGAAAATGCGTCTGAGTATGAAAATCATACAAGTGCGGAAATTGAAAGTGAAAGTTCTGACAACGATTTTGATAATGATATTCAAAAGACGCACATTATACAGAGTATTCAGTCTAAGAATCGTGAAATAGTATGGAAATTGAATCCCCTTCTTCATTCTGGTCGATTAACATCTGCTAATATTATAAAAACTACTCCAGGTGTCACAAGATATGCAACGACATTGATAACTGACATAAAAAGTTCATTTGCGTCGGTATTCAATTCTACAACTGAGAACGAAATCATAAAAATGACTAATATAGAAAGTAGAAAAGTGTATGAAGTGGAGTGGAAAGATATTAGTACTGAAACTTTTCAAGCATACATCGGATTATTATTATTAGCTGGTGTGTACAAATCATATGGAGAATCCACAAAAAGTTTGTGGAATCAAGAAACAGGCAGAAATATATTTCGTGCTACAATGTCCCTCGAAACCTTTCATATGATATCGAGAGTTATTCGTTTTGACAATAAATCTACCAGACAAGAAAGAAGGTCTGTAGATAAATTAGCTGCTGTTCGAGACATTTGGGAAAAGTGGATAGAAATTCAACCTAAATTGTATAATCCAAGTGAAAATGTTACTGTAGATGAACAATTAGTAGGATTTGGTGGACGATGCCCTTTCAAACAATATATACTTAGTAAACCCTCCAAGTATGGGATAAAAATATGGATTTTATGTGATAGCAAAACTTCTTATGTACTGAATGCACAAATTTATACTCGAAAAAATCAAGGACCAAAGCTAGAGAAAAGTCAGGGTATGCGGGTAGTGAGTGACCTTACTTATGGGTATTCGGGGGCACAATGTTACATGTGATAACTTTTTCACATCCTATAACTTGGTAAAACTTCACCTAAAACGGAAAATGACTATGCTTGGCACCATTAGAGAAAATAAGCCCGAACTTCCTGAGAAAATGCTAAACAAAGAAGTGCACAGCTCATCATTTTATTTTACAGAAGATACAACAGCTGTAAACTACATCCCTAAAAAGAATAAAAATGTTATTCTTACAAGCACTTTCCATCATGAAAATGAAGTTAGCGACAGACCTGGCAAAAAACCACAAATGATATTAGATTATAATGCAACTAAAGGGGCGGTGGATAGTCTTGATCAACTTTTGAGTACATACACTTGTAAGAGAAAAACAAATCGCAGGCCTATGATAGTATTCTATAATATGCTTGATACATCTGCTTGCAATGCATTTATTCTGTGGATTTCAATAAACAGCAAATGGAATGAAAATAAATTAACCAAACGAAGGCTCTTTTTAGAAGAATTGGGGAAATTTCTAATTTTTCCACACATTGAAGTAAGACAGCATCTTCCCAGAAGCGAAAATTCAGTCAAAATTGTGAAGAGAATGCGTAGTAAAAGTGCAAACGTACCCTTGGAATCAGATGAGAACACTCCATTGTGTACTAAACGTGCAAGATGCAAGTTCTGCCCATCAAACAACGACAACAAAACTAATGTATTATGTTACAATTGCAAAAAACACACTTGCTAATTTCACGTAAGCTATATTTGTCTAAATTGTAAATAAAAGTAAGTATTCAAATATTTTTAAGTTATTTTACTGGTGTTTTGTATTATTTGATATATATTAAGCTTATTTTATTATAATTTTTAATTATTTCTAAAATAGTTATTTTCATTTACTGCTAGAAAAGGTAATATTCTAAATCGGGTCACATTGACCCGAACACTACATACGTATAGTAAATGCGAACAGAACAGCAGGGTTAAATGTGATAATTTCAGGTATATTTTCAATGTTTTATAAAACTATAATGGCTTTTCTGATATCTATGTCTATGTTGGCATGATTGACAATGAATATAAGCAATTTCGGCACTCACATAATATGTTTGGTAGAAAGACTCTCTTTGATATAAAACTGCTGCTAATTTTGTACCAACAAATACATGCTATACTATGTGACTTGTTGAAACCTAAATTACAAAAGAGGTATCATAAAAGTATTTTGAATTGTTTCATTTGACAGCCTTTATTTCACCGTATTGCAAATGTAAAATATAGATTTTTAAAAGCATAATTCTTGATGCTTCTTTGCGTTTAACAGAAGACTGTTCCATCATGTTTACATGTCTATATAAACATTTTAATTGTAAAATATATGTTTCAATAGCTTTAAATTACTTTTGAATGACAGCACACCAGCAAATGTAAATGTTAATTTGGTTTTAATCTATCAAACATCATTTGGTCCGCTGCATCTGGTCATTTTCTTGTCCTCAAATTAGTATTTAAGGCAGGGTTGCAAAAAAGCGGGCTAAAATTAAAAAAAGCCAGTCCGGCTGGCTTTTATTGATTTTAGTCGGCTTTTTTTGGCCAAAATCGGCCTTTTTTGGCCATAATTGGCTTTTATACGGTGAAGTCTTTTTATTATAAGCAACACATTTTTAAGTGTCTTTTAACTAATTTTAATGATGTTTAATTTACTTTGAGTTTAATAAATTTGTTTCTTAATATGAAAAATTGAGATTTTAATTATGATTCACTGAGAAATTGGGTTATAACCCAAATTTTCAATAATGAAGACATTAGTACTAGAATAACACATTGATGGAATCGCTAGTGGTTTATAGTCAGAATTGCAAATATGTCAGCTAAATTATAAAATGGCCATACCAAGTGCTTTTTCTGATTTACATTGACCTTTAATCCTACCTTTGTTTTTCCATTTTTACTGCTTTATAAAATTAAAGGTTACTTAGTTACATGTTTTATTACTTAACTAATTTTAAGAGTTATTAAAATGTCATGTTTTATTCGCTATAAACATTTAAAATCATACATATAAAAAAACACCATTTCTCACTATTGAAAATAGTATTTCGAATTATGCAGATTTCATAATATATTATATTTCACAATTTATTTCAGTATTCTCAATTAGCATATGAATGAATATATTCATTCATGCAAGTAGGCATATATGCACTTTTAAATAACAAAGAGCTATTCAAAATTTTAATCCAACAAATTTTATTAGAACATTTTTTGTTGTTTAATTTTATGTAATTATGTATTAAACTTTCCTCAAATATTGAATCCTTCCTAATTTCTCTTTCAACATTGTTCATTTTATGACTTAATCTTTACATATTGACCTGTAACAATGTTTCCATGAATGCTTTGATGTGTTTCATTTTGTTAGTGTTCATTTTAGGCCATTTTTGAAGGGTGCAGCACCCTGCCCTTTTTAAAAGTAGTAAAATGCACCTCTGATTTTACCCAGAAATTTTTGATAAATATTTTTTTTTTTTTCGTAGTATTTCTAAATTTGTGTGAAATTTCTAAAAATGATAGAATTTTTTCATTTCTTTAAGAAGAAGAACATGAAACCATTCATTCATGTTTTAATTTAATTGTATTTCTAATTTTTATATCATAAAATCATTCGAAATTAATGTTACTTGATTTATCATATTTAAAAATTATGTATTTTGCTGCTTTCTTTTTTCCCTTTCTAAAGGCAATAACAATTTTTTTTCTTGAAAAAGTGCCCTTTTATGATACAGTAGTGACTTTTTTGATGAATAGCACCTTGCCCTTTTTATAGCTATAGGGAACACTAATTTTGTCATAATTCCATTAAATATAATTCTTAAGAATGTGTAATATAAGTAGAACTATGAAATGTAGAAGTTTAAAACCCATTTTTTGAGTATATTTTCTTTTTTCCAAGATTTATATTTTTCAGACATAATGCCTTCACAGTTGACTCCTAGCAGTTATAACGACTTATTTATTTGAAAAATTAAATAGAAATTTATAGCTTTTTTAGTAGTAAATTATTAAAAATGTATTTAAAATAAATCAATCAAAATTTAATATGGATTCAATACAAATTAACACTTTAAAAATAAAAGCCGGCTTTTTTTAATTGGATAAAACCAAAAAAAGCCGACCGGCTTTTTTTGGCCTGGCTAAAAGCCGGCAACCCTGATTTAAGTCTTATTTTATGTGTAAATGAAACGCTGAAAAGTGACTGCAGAAAGTACTAAGTCATCAAACATAATCTCAATTCATACATCATTTTCAAGATGATATTGTCTATGCAATACTAAAAGGCAGTCAACCTGAACTCAATCTGTCGTAAGATTATGTCAAACTCACCTAAAATTTGAATTGCATTACATCTCCTATAGATTAAAAATCTCATTATAATAGTGTTGCTGATTAACGACCAATAGTATAACAGAAAACTTTGCTTATGGCCGAAAAAAAAAAAAAAAAAAAAAAAAAAAAATCAAAAGGAATTTGTTTGAATTTGAAACCTAATTATATAGTTTTTATGTATTTAGATTACCTAAAGTTTTTTTTTTTTTATGAAAATGTTCAGAACCATTTTTGATTTATAACAGTATTCTCAATTCTGAGTTTGACCTGGAAATTCTTTCTTTCCAAGTAATAAAATATAAGTGATTTACTGATTATGTGCTGCATTCTAGGGATCAACCACATTTACCGAATAGGAATCAGTGTTGATTAATTATCAATTTAAAGAAAATTGCACTCTACTTTTTTCACAGTTATTGAACTAAAAGTTCAAAGACCACAATGAAATGTGACAGTTTCTTATTTCAATTCATTCAGTTATTATTGATTCTCAAATTTAACATCATTTATCTTACTCAATTTTCTCCAAACTGTATTTTTGTCACTTGTACCCTTTGGCTTCTGAGGCCCTCATATATATGATACAATAGACTCCATTAAATCCGCATCCCTAAAATCTGTGAACGCCAGAAATCTGCACATGTTTTTCAGATGTAAACAATGACATTGAAGATGGCACTAAAGTCGGTGGCTAACGCAATACAAATAATTTTATAACAATATCTATTTTTAAATCATTTTCAACTTCTTTTTTTTTAAATGTCTTTCAATTTAAATTCTGTAGTGTTAAAGAATATGTTTCTTAGACGTACGATGATCGATATTTAAACGAAATTATCATTATCGTATCGTAGTTGCAGCGTAATATAACTTTCAATGGTCGTTTGGTAGTGTTTGTAATTTGTGTGGCATAATAGTTTTTGCTATATAAAATTATTATTTTGTTGTTCTATTACTATTTTCTTGTCCGTGCTAGTTATGAAACGAATTTCGGATCTACATTCGGTTTACAATTAGGATGATCAATATTTAATTGAAATAATCATTATTGTATCGTAGTCCCAGCATAATGTAACTTTCAGTGACTATTTGGTAATGTTTGTAATTCAATGGGCAGGATAATATTTGTTGTATAAAATGAATATTATTTTTGTTTATTAACAAAGGCATATATTTTTCTTTATAAAAAAAATTGATTTTTCCTCATTATTATTTGTATTTAGTATTGTATCTTAATTATCTACTTTATTTTAATATTTTTCTATAATTTTATTTTACTTAACTTTTTTTGTAATAATTACTTGCTTTTTAACAATTTATTTATTTAAATATTTTACTTTTTGAGTTGGGGAAAAAGTAATTTCGCTTTTTTTTGTATTTTTCAAAGTGAATTTATTTATATAAGTTTAAAAAACTAATCAACAATGTATGTGTCGTTTTGTTCAATGAACTTTTGCCACTTTTATGGTTAAACCATAATTCCGTCACTGTAGAACTTCTCAGATTTCTGGGCGAAAAACTGAACAAGGTGATTTTCACAAGCCTCTTTTTAAACCAGCTTAACACCAATAAGACAGTTCTGCAGAGAGTGGAACGAATGGTAATTGGTCGGGGGCTGGTCCGTACTATACGGTGGTTGCATCAAAACCTCCCACCCAAGCTCTCTCAGTTTTTGCCAAGTGACAAAAGATGTGTGTGGTTTAGCATTGTTGTGATGAAAGACAATGCCTTTCCTATTGATCAATTCTGGCCTTGTTTTTGCAATCACCTTCTTTAAATGCATTAGTTGTTTACAGTAGATAGTTGAATTAATGGTTTGGTTAGGTTCGAGCAGCTCATGATGGACAATTCACAGCCAGAATTCGGCTCTAGGAGGGGTTGTGAGTTTCTGATAATGGTGTTTGTCGGTTATTTGAATCTCTGGTTAATAGAATTATTAATTATAACATTCACTGTATAATACTTAAACTGAAAGAGCATCTGTGTGTCAGGAAATCAGCATTTAAGTTTGGTTTTGATTCTAATTGGCCACAATTATAGCAATTTTTCTTAGCTCTGGGAGGGGTTTTAACACCAAAATCACCCCTTTGGCTGCGCCACTGGCATCACCTTCCTTGGATTTAATCCGGGCTTTGCCACTGTTTGTGAAGCTTCTCTGGGCTTTGACCATGATTTTTTTTTTTTGCTTATTGTTGTCGTACGTGATCCACTTTTTATCATCCGTAATCATTCATTTAAAAAATGGCTTTATTTTGTTCTGTTTCAATAGCAATTCACAAATGGAAACTCTGCCCATTAAATTTTCACTGTAAGTTCATGGGGAACTCAAATATCGAGTTTTTTTTGGTATCCACTCTTATGTAAATGGTTCAAAACTGTTTTATGGTCGATGTTTAGTTCCGTAGCAATGTCGCGGAAAGAAATATGTCGGTCTCCCTGAATTTTTTTTAAAATTTCATCGACTTTTTAAACGATTGGCTAGTTCATCTTTAACATCTAAATTTCCGGAATGAAAACAACCAAAGAAATTCTGACACTGGCGTTTACTTAAGCACTGATCACCAAAAACATAACACAATTTTCTATGATCCTGCACCACATTTTTCCCTTTTCAGAAGTTAAAAAGTAAAATGTGACGAAAATGATCTTCTGGAATCTCCATTTTTAAAATGCAATAACTTTTGACTGATTAAACAGATGACACTACCTTTATATCTAGAATTTTCTAGAGACTATTGCCTTTCAAATGCTATAAGTATTGCTTAATTGAGTATGTATTACTGGAGATATGCAACTTTAAAGCCATCCATATGGAAAAAACGAATATGGAAATACTTTTTCCCCAACCCAATATTTTTAATGTTTGAATTTATTATATGCATTTATTATAAGGCTCAACTCCTAATGAAATTAATGTTACAAAAATGTAAACAAATCAATGACCGGAAATCCACAAAATTCTAAAATCTGCACAACCCCTGGTCCCAAACTTTGCAGATTTGAGAGAGTCTAAAGTATGATTATTACATTTCCTTTATTTTATTTTTTACTGTGGTAAAGCAACCAGCATTTAAATATTTGTTATGCCCAAAAGATGGTCAAAACCTATAACTATCAGATTGATTGATTTAATTTTATATTTTAAGTAGCAGTAATAATGAACAGGTATAATTTACCGTTATTTTTCAAGATAAAGGTCTGTAAATAATGGCTTGCAGCTTTGTGCATTCTGTCAGTGAAATAGACTACTAGTAGAATTTTGTGTCAAAACACCTTCACTGTTTAAAGGAGAATCCTAAACTGAATTTAGTGCATAAGTTTTGGTAGGTAGAAAATAATGTCATTTAATCAAGTCATTTATTTATTTATGTCAGATATGCAAGTTGATGCAAGATAAAGACTGAAACACTTTTATCTATTAATGAAAAAAAAAGATGCTTCCTTTCCTTTAAAAGGACCACCCATGGACTCTTAAAAAATTATGAAAGTTAAAATTCTGAAAAAAAATATTGCTTTTTATTAAAAAAATATATATATCATGCAAATAAATGTAAATGTGTCCCTGAACATACATTTTCTCAATTCACACTTGGATTTTGTTCCTGAAATTCTGAATGCCATGAGTGATGAGCTGGATGAGTGTTTTCAACTGGACCTTAAACTTTTTGAAGATAGGCACAAATGTTTTTGGGA
Organism: Maratus speculifer; assembly: GCA_964019185.1. Taxonomy (NCBI): domain Eukaryota; kingdom Metazoa; phylum Arthropoda; class Arachnida; order Araneae; family Salticidae; genus Maratus; species Maratus speculifer. The sequence continues at coordinate 147,469,570 of OZ025301.1, read as the reverse complement.
TGAAAGTATGCTATGGGACTACTGCTGAGCTATTTTAAGAGAAGCAGATCAAGAAAATTATAAAAAGAAGAGTAAAATCAATCATTTCTATATTTTTCTTATGTTTCATGTTAATATATTTTATAAAGTATACAATAAATATTTTAAGAACTAGACATGAAAGATTTTTTATAACAATTTTCCTGTACTACACTGTTTAATCATATTGCTTTAAATATTGACTTGTATTTGCATTATTAGTATTTAATTTCATATGATCCTTCTTTAAATATTTCTAGTGTTTGTATTTTGTAACCAAATAAGTGTATAACTAAACTGAACATCACTTCAAAAATTCTGCCTAACTAACTCTGTGTTCTTACTTTTCAGGCACAAAAACCATGGGCTAAACTGCTTCAAAAAGTTAACAAATGTAAAGCAGACTATCACACTGCTTGTAAAAATGAGAGATCAGCAATAAATCAAGAAAGAAATGCAACCAGTGACACATCATTATCACCTGATCAGGTATTTTTTTTTAATTTGCTATGTTGATTGCATTCAATTAAGAAAATTAAAATTTACTTTGAAAATATCATGTCACTCATTAAATACAACAGTGCCATCATTATAAAGTTGTCAAATTTGAATTAGTCACTTGGTTTATAAATATTTTTTATGAGTTTAATGTATATTAATGTATTTTTATATGTACTGATAGTTAGACCATCAACAGAAGTCATTGCCTCATTTGAATCAATGCTGCATAAATTTTGAAAAGTTTAGATTTTGACTAAAAATGATTATTCTATTAAGATTTTCTGTTTTATTTCTCAGTAAAGATAATTTAAGCTTTTCAATTGCATATTTTACAATAAATAAATAAAAATTTATGAATAATAATAATAAATGTTATGATGATATTCTATTTAATGGGTGATATATTGTCATTTATCTTTAACTTCCTCAGTCTTGATGTCGCCTGTAAGAGACACTAAAGAACATCCTTTCAATTAGTTTAAATGTTTCTTCAATTGTTAAAATTATTTCTAGACCTTTTTAATAAATGTGTGCATATCACAAACATTGCTTTATAGATTTATACATCTTTGTAGATGTTTTAGAGTAATATTAAATAAGATTTTGTAATCCCATGTGATATTTGACTCAGGACTGAGGAGATTAACACACTAAGCATTCACAAAGTGTAAGATATTTTGTTTTATTTTTATCTCTCAAAAAGTATTATATTACACTAAGATATTTAGGAATATAAAGTCTTTTAAGCATTTCCTTTTTGTCAACAAAAATAATACAAAGAGTTGCATCTATTAATTAAGTATTTACAGTTAACTATATTTTAGATAAAATTACTGAGGTTTAATGTGTTAATGATATACTTAAAGTGTTTCTCAACCAATTAATCCTAACGCTGACATCAGAAATTAATATTTTATGACATGCCAATGTTAATTACATGAAATATTATTTGTGTTTTAAGTTTATATTAAAAATTCTTAAATTCAATCTTTATTGCTAAGTCAATTTCTTTCATGTGAATAGTAATTTTTTTCAACTGAGTGAAAATTGTATTCAGGCTGGGATGCAAATCTACAACATTTGGTTTTAATTACTAATGCTTTTCCAATTGAGCTCTTTAGATGACATCCCAATGAACACAACTGACTCAGATGAATATTTGGTAATGACAACTGGTTTATTATTTGAAACAGCTAAACAGAATTAACTGTAGGTGAATGAAATTCAATAAACTATGGATGTGTAATTACACTTTTATTATTTTAACACAAGCTAACTGGTTGATAAATGAATTGTACAAGTAATGTTTTTCCAACTGCGGGAAAAATATGTCAAGGCCTGGCTAAGAATTTCTAGTGATGTGTTTGTTATCTATATAAATATATTTTTATCATTGTGTGCATAAAGGTTGAGAAACACTGGTGTTTATAATAATTTATTATTCTGATATGAAATTAAAGACATTCTTTTGTAGTATAAATAGAAAATTTATCAAAATATTACCTAGACTAAATTTCATTATGAAAGTATATATATATAATTTTATTACTATTTTCTTTTAAGGTTGTTCTCAAACTCATACGGGCTACTTTCTGATACATTTGTGAATTCATTTTTATCCATAAGTACATAAAATAGGCAGGTTCTCTTCTTCATAAACTAGGAAATGTAGTAACATTTTTCATCCATATATAAAAGCAAAGCAGCTTCCATAAACTGTGGTCAAAATTTATGTTTTGAAGCAAATTTCTCTATGTTATAGTTAAAAAAAAGGTCAACCATAACACAGTGATTGCTTATAACTCAAATTTTGATTCACATCCAAAAAGTTAAAAGTACTACTCAATTCTAAATCACTAATATTTATGCATAAAGTGAGTCTATGAATATGCCAGAAAATTTTCCCACTGTAAAGTAGTGGAATTTTTGAGAACTACCTTAATTATGTTGATTATTTTGAAAGTTATTACTCCTCTCCCAAACTTGCACATCCTTAATTATTGTGCATTTAGCAATGTTTCATCAGGGATTATAGATTTAGCTTCTTAGAATAGTCAATGGAGATTTTTTTTTAAGTAGAAACAATTGTATACTTAGTGTTTCAAATTTCAAAAATTCTTCAAAGTTTTTTTTTTGCATCAAAAATTAATTTAATTTTTTAACGATGCCTGCATGTGCTTATTACCATCTCTGTTGGCTGAAAGCAATGCATTAATTTTTGCTATTTAAAGAAATAAACATGTATAGTTAAAGTTATTTTAGTTTCATATGTATTTTGCTTTTTTAGCCTCATCACAAAACTCAATGAAATATACATATCAGTAAAATGTGTGTTACTATTGGATGTTAAATCTTCTGGAAATATTTTAATTATTTTATTACTAATTTTCATAATGATAGTTCGGGTAACTGTTCATTCTTCTTTGAGGTAAAATATTTATACATGCTTATTGAAATTTGTTAAAAACAAAAAGATTTTCTGTAATTAATTTTCTTGTTAAAAAATTTTAACTTTAAATTTCAAAATTGTTTCTTTTTTACCTAACTTTTCAGTCAATTATTCGATGTGTTATTTCAAATGTTAAAGTCCAGAATTAAGAGACAGCAAAAATAAAAAGCCAGTTAATTAGTAAACTGACATTTTATTCATTCAAAAAGTTCAAAGAGTTAAATGTTCAAAAGCAAGTTTGACCAGTAAATTCAATGACTGTCGATTTGCATTTCACAACATCACAACTTTTCCTTCTAGAATATGAAATATTGAGTGATGAAATTAACACTAGTTATCTGCATGGATCCAAGGATTCCATGTAAGCTCACAAAATTTTAAAATTTGAATTGTTTTTCAAAATATTATTTCTGTGCAATTTTTTAATTCCTCTATTTTTCAATATAAATTAATAAAAGATAAACAAAGGGAAATAATGACATTGTCTGCTTTCCAAAATTATGAATAAATATCTTTTTTTTTTTTTTTTTTTTTTTTTTTGGTTCTATAAATTGTTTTAAATTCTACTAATTTTGATTAAATTCACTTGCTTTCAAAATGTAATTGTCAGTTAATTTGTATTGTAAATATGATTACTAAACTCATAATAATAAAATTCATATGATCTTTTTTAATGTCGAACGAAAATAAATTTCTTCTTATCCTCAAAAATTAAACAATGTCGTGCAATGCAGATGTAGCACATTGCATTGCTATACAAGCTAGTTTATTAGTATTAGTTGTTTATTCATCTATAAAAAAATGAGAACTGTTCTCAAATTTTTCTTCACAATTTATTTTTTATTTCTAACTATATGGTAGTTTCACTTTCACATTCTAAATAACAGGCATCATGCAAAAAATGTTCCTTCAAAAGACAGAAATTCACCTTTTGTAAGGAATTTCGGATGTCCTATGAAGAATGTAACAAAAATATTAAAAGTATATTTTGGAAAAGGAATGACAGAAAAAATTTGCTATAACATCTTTGGCAAATATGCCCCCCCCCCAAAAAAAAAAAAAAAAAAAAAAAAAAAAAGTTGTGCAAGCTATCTTTGCATAGAGAAAATATATATTTTTTTTTATTTATTATTATTTTTTTTAAATGATCATTTCAGAAGGATGTTGCACTTTCTTGTTCCTCTGTTTAAAAAAAAAAAAAATTTCCTTATTACCTTTTATATTAAAAAATTTGCTTGTATATGTTGTATCTTGAAAAGAATTTCCTAAAAATGCTTTTAAAAACCAAAAGAAAAAATTTAATTTTTAAAATGGCCATAAGTATCTGTACTCTTAAAAACAATAAATATTCCTTTAAAAAAAAAAAAAAAAAAATTCCATAAGGATTTAAAAATTTTAAGAATAAAAAGAAAATTACTTGTAATGTATTTATCACGCTTTTCATATCAAAAGATCCTATTCCTTTTTAAATCTGAAGGGAAATTGGTAGAAATTGTCTGAGGGATTGACTATTTGGGGTTGTCTGTACATAAATGGTTTTGTTACAGTGTGATGGAGATGTATTGCTGCGACAAAAATTACAACGAAGTGGAAACATTTTATACAGGGAAAAGAACTTTTCTAGAATGGAAGATTAAAATCTATAGTTTCCAAATAGTGAATTTACTTTAAACTATAATGTATGAACTAGCCATTAAAGTGTTAATTTGACTAAATGTGTTTTTGAAATTAATTTTTAAATGGTAATAAAAGTTATTTCAAATAGTCATTCATCAGAAGTGATAGAAACCAATAAATTGAACTAAAAGCAAAATATATTTGAATGTACAGTAACAAACTATGGATATTCTAACTGCCAATAAAAGTTAATCATCAGTATACATGAAAAAAAATCTTGTGCTCCATTTTGTGCCTGAAATAATTAAAATTCAAAAATATGTAAATTTTATGGTATAACTTTGATTATTATCAGTTGTTGATTAATAACTACTTTTCATATCCTGAAATTAGTTTTCCAGTATTAAAAAATCATGCTTATGTTTTAGTACCTGAATTTCATGTCCTATTAGATAAGCTTTCTGGCCCTGAAAGTGGATAGATAATATTTTACTGCTGGAAAGCTCTGGAATTTCATAAGATTCTAAATATCATAATTTGTTCAATTTCAGACATATTAAAATGGAATTTATATGAGTTACAGGACAATATAAAAATTTAAAAACTGTTACTTCTTAAAAATTAATTGCAGGACTATTTCATCTACATAACCATAATTCCCATCTTATTTTGTATACTTTTGTAATTTTAATTTACATTACCTCCATATCTCCAATAAATAAAGCATTAAGATGTGTTTCAATATTTCTGAAATACCCTGTATAATAGAAAAGAAATTATTTTATCTAGTAATTTAAAACTACAATTTTAATTACCTGTTGTTAGTGGAACTTTTTTTCTTCATACTTTAAAACATGTAGTGAGGTTTTAGTCAAATTTCGTCAATTATATCTTATTAAAGTTTAGTGAATGAGGAAAGCAAAGCTTCGTTTGTTTCTATTCCAATTTTTGGATAAGATTTCTTGAAAATTGAGTTATCAATTAACAATGTAACTTAAGAAAAATATGGATCATACTAAGACTGATGTGGTAATAACTTACCTCTGATTTGTTAAGTTTGGCATGTGGTCTGAATTATTAAAGATCAAAGTTCTAATGTAAATCCTATGGGCAGTTTTGATAAGCATTTTCGAGCACAATAATTCATGTTAAAACATTGTGTGAATAGATAATCAATTAAAAAATTGTTGACATAAAAATCAATATATTTAAAAACACAAGCCTGTTTTTTAATCATCTTTCCTGAGCTGTCTGATGTCAGGAAAGATGAAATGATGTCAATTTTAAAGGATAAAATTTTAAGAATTGCATAAAATTTAAATATACAGCGAAAGTTCTCTGAAATGCTAATTTAATAAATAAGCAAGACTCTCATAAAGACCTTTTATTTCCTATAATTTTTGGCTATAGCTTCAACATTTTTTCCTCCATTAAAGACTCCCTCTCTGAACGATCCTCTTTCTACTTTTCAGTTGTAGGATTGGATTACTTTTATTTGCACTGGGGATCACCAAATTCCACTTCTTTTCAGTAAACACTTTCAGTTAGCTAGCAAGAAAAGCACTATTGTCCTTTTTTCTTTTTTCTTTTTTTTTTTTTTTTTTTTCTTTTTTCTTTTTTTTTTTTTTTTTAGAATTGACTGAGTGACAGACACCCTGTGAAATGCAGAGGTATTTTTCACATTAGAGGGTCTAAATTAGAGTTTTGTCTCAATTCTGTTGCTTTTCTTGGAAAGATTGTGACTTGTTGTTATCGCATCAGTATGTTTAACTATGGAAGTTAACAAACTGGTGTGTATCCATGTCGAAGTACATATCATGTTCTTTTTGCTGTGTTTAGTAATTTGATCATTAGTGTTGATTCTAGAAAAAAAAGGGGGCTGCCATCAAGAATTTTTCAAAAAAGGGAACACTATTCTAAAAAATAGGTAAATTTCTTTTCAAAATGGGAACACTATTCTAAAAAACAGGGGCACTCTTGTTCACCAAAAATATTTTGAGCTGGTTTGTTAGCCCCCTAGAATTTGCGATATTTTCCTAAGATCACTTGAATTGCCATGGGCCACAAAGGAAGTATTAAAAAGGGGTCCTGCACCCTGGTAAAACTGCTTAGAGTCAACACTAAATCATATCTCATAGAATGTGTTAACTTTGAAAAACAAAGTGAAGATTTTAAGAGCATACGATAATGAAACATTGGAAAAAAATTGGCAACACAGTTTTCAAAACTCAAATATAGATTTAAAAAAAAAGGGGGAGGGGGAAGATTTTCTGTTAAAAAAGTATGACAAATTCAGATTTTGTTGAACTAAAAGAAAGATAAACAAAATATTTAGGGAACTTCTATTGAAAGCTGTATTGACTTTCTGATAATAGATTGATACAAAATCCAATACGTGATAGTGATAATATTAAAATAAATAATTCATTTAAAGAGATCAAAGAACATATAGGTCAAAAATTGTTTGTGAGAAATTCTTAAAATAAAAGGAAAATTAAATTAATTACTTCTCTAAAGCATTATGGACATAAACTATAATAAATTAAAGCTTTGCCTTACCCATTATTTCTATTCAGATGCCACTTTTCTGAAAGACCATTTTTTGGGGGTTAAAAATGGCTAAACAGGAACCCAAAGAAGATGCTAATTTCTGATTTACAAAATTATATTTTCATAAATATAGTTCAATTTTTATTTATTTTTTTTTTTAAGTTTTCAATTTCAAGTTTTAATTTTCAATTTTTAAGTTTTTTTTCAAAAACAAGTTCAATTTTTACAGACTGATGAATTCTGTGATAGAAGTCTGAAGAGACCCATGTGAAATATATTATTATTCTTGTTTACAAAATATCCATTTACTAATTTAAATGCTTCTATATTTTAGTGAGAATTTTATCTCATATCACTGCTATCATCATTAAACATATTAACCTAGCATTCATTCTTTCCATTATTTAAAATTATTGTACCAAATTAATCTAAGTTTGATGCTCAAAGGTTTACCAGTAACTAACAAACATAAGTCCTGAAGAAGACCTATATTGTGAATACATGATTAAAACAACCTTAGCAAAAATCATTAATCTAATTAAAAATTTCCTAAAAAAATAAATTCATTTTCTAATCTGACTCATTATCTTAAAATAATCAAAAATAAACTCTAGATAGGCTAATTCGAAGAAGAAGCCTTACAAATGAACCCTGATCTCTTTAAAGAGATTGAAGATTATTAATAAGGATCACCCAAGATTATGTTTTAACTCTCCGTGCAGAATTTCATGGCGGCATTTTTGCTGTTTCAACGTTACACTTTGACTTATACCCAATAAGTTATATTTTTCTTGATTTAATAAACTATAAAATAATATTTTTTTTTATAATTTAAAAAATGCACTTTGTGTGACATAAAAAAAGAAGATATAAACAGTGCGTTAATAACTTTTAATTATCTTTTTTTCCCTATCATTGGTTAAAATAGCTTTGCTTTATGTTTTAAGAATGATTTAATTAAAAGAAACACATTTACAGAATTTGTAATATTTAAAATTATATTTTAATAACTGGAGCTATATTTTAATAACTGGTGAATAACAAGGCTATCTTTTGTATCTCTTACAATAAATCTAACTATCATCAATTCTAAGCAAAATATTATATTTATTTATGCCTGGAAAAGGATGTGTTAAAGAATTGTATTTCTTTAAAATATTTTATTGTGATGTAAATCATCTCATCTAAGAATTGCTTTTAAAAGTCCTTCTTGATAAGAAATCATAAGGAACAAGCTTTTTCTAAATTGCAGGCATTGCACAGTAAAATGAAATTAGATAAGAAACATGTTTTAGATGTAAAACCTTTGTAGAGACAGCACCAATATATCTCCTCTGTACACCAAACAGTGACACAAAAATTAGTGTCTTTCATGGGCACCCACAAAGGGCTGGTGATTAAGGGGTTTAGGTGAGGCTTGCTCTGGACTTTCAAATTTATTTAGCCAAATTTTCTTTTTCTCTCATGAATTTGAAAATCAAAAAAATATTTTTTTACTCAATTGATTTAAATAATTAGATGTTAAAAAAAGTAACCTTTTAAAATGTCTAATTATTTAAACATATATCAAAGAATTTAAAGCAAAAATTGTTTGTGAGAAATTCTTAAAATCAAAATGAAATTTAATTAATTACTTCTAAAGCTGTGTAGACATAAAATGTAATAATGTTTCATATAATATGCAAGATATAATAATGTATAATAATAATAAAAAAAAAATAAGTTTTTTAATTTACTGGGATAATTTTTACTTCTGTTTTTCTTTTTACATCCATGTGTTAAAATATTATATTGAACAAAAAATTCATTTAGTTCTCCCCTCTGATAAAAACAATAAACAGTTTTAATTCTTATTTTTTTAAAAAGCTGGTTGATCTTTATTTTTTGGTTTTTAATATACATAACAATTTTCTGGATAGCTATAAAAATTATTTTTTGTTAGATTTTCACTAAATATTCTTGATTTTGTTTATTTCATATTTAAATTCTGTTTTTAAAAAAAAGTGACGCCAGCAGGCTTCATGCATGTCTGTTCCAAAGTCTTGCCGCTTTTTGGATTTTATTCTGTGGTTGCCCATGTCGTTTTATTATTTTTTGAGTTTTTTAAGTTGTTTTTATTTTTTCTATTATGTAATAAGAATTTATGATATTATTTTAATATCTGTGATTTTTGTGCATTTTATAAATAAAATTCTCTGTACTTATTATTTACTTTTTTTTCTTCACTAGTTGTCCGCTCAACACGTGAGTAACACACATGTGTTATTAGTGTTATTAGTTTTTTTTTTTTTTTTTCATATTAGTAAAATGTAGTGTTGATGCAATATGAATTATTTCTTAAACTCGAATATTTTTTAATGTATAGATCAGAATATTTTTTTTATGAGTATTTATTTAGAAAGTTCAATTGTGTAATGCACCAACTATTGATGTGTGAGAGGAGGAGAGATGCAAATACTACTTTAACTAGTTCTAATTGATACAAGAAAAAAAAGTATCATTTTTATTCATATTTTATAAATATAATTTCGTATGTGAACTTATTTTGTTACAACAGATTATCTGTATATTAAAATTGAGTCTCACTTTTAGATGTTTAACCCTCTGACAGTCTTGCAAAAAGACAAAATTGTAATGTTGTTTCCTCTGAATTTATTTTTAAGTTGATTCTTTTAACACTATATATTAAAAAAAAAAAAAAAAAAAAAAAAAAAAAAAAAAAAAAAGATTACGAATGTGTAAAGAATTTAAAATAAATTAAATCATTAGATTTGTACTAATTTAAATATTGCTTATATTGCAGTGAAACCTAGAGCTTAGTGATTTTAGTGCCTAGTGTACATTAACACAAACTTGTCTGTGAGAGAGTTAGTAGCAACTCAGTAATTTTATTAGTTTATTAAAAATTAGTTTGTAAGATATACTACATTTTGAATAAGGAATGAAATTTAAACAGGGTTTGTACAGTTTCTAAGAGCCATTAATATTTTCAATAGTAAATTTGAAGTTCCAAGACTTTATTATTATTATGTAAAAAAGTCCTTGATAGTTTGTAAGAGCCCTTAAAAATCTAATGTTATTTCTGAATCAGAGGTGAAATTTTTCTACAACTTTTTTTTCTAAATTTCCATCTGCAAATATTTTTCTAAATTCCTCTTTGTTCACCCTGTCACCATCTCCCCATGCATCAAATGTAACAAATTTAAAGTTTTTGAAACTTTTTAAATTTTTAATAATTTTTCTGTCCTTATTGTAAGTTTCCAGTAATGACATACAATGAATCATCAACTCTTTGAGTATTTAAAAGTTGTATTTACAAAAATGAAACCCTGTATTCAAAAATGTTTGTTATGAATGTTCAGTTTATCAATCTATGTTTTTTTCTGTTTTGGTTGTTGGAAATCTTTAAAAATCCTAGTTTTATTTAAAGAAATATGTGCAACCCTGCATAAGTTTCAGAATAACTTACGTTATCTACTACTTTTCATTTTATTATGATACTTTGTAAAATGTATTTCTTATGCACATTTCAGATTGAATTGCTCTTGAAATATAAATTATTAATTAATAGTGCAATTGTAAAAATTTATGAATAGAAATATATTTTTTTCATTTCTATTAAAATCAACATAATCACTCCCTCCACCTTATTTCTCCCAAACTATTTTTCATTCACTTCCGACTTTTCAAGTTAAGACAAGCTATTTCCAAGTTAGAGAATAAAAATATGTAGAACTTTTTACTGTAATTTTGAAGTTTGTATCAAATTAAATATGTAGATGTCTTGTAAAAGGAATAAAACTGTAATAAGAATGTAAAATATCACAAAGGAATTTCAGTATAAAGATTTTTTATTCTGCAACTTTTAGAACTGGAATTATGGCTCACATTAATTTTTTTTCCCCTGTGTATATGTTGGCACTGCATACTTTCAAAGGATGATGTATGGTTTTATGTTTTTTTATTTATAATTATTCATTCCTTATCACTTCATAGGTCAATAAAAAAGCTCATTATTTAAATTAAATAAAAGTATGAATTAACATTAATAAATTTATTTTATTCCTTTAGGTAAAAAAAATGCAAGACAGAGTTTCAAAATGCAAAGAAGATGTACAAAAAACTAAAGAGCGATATGAACAAGCTCTTCGTGAAATAAACGATTATAATGCCAAGTACATGGAGGATATGACAGTTGTTTTTGACAAATGCCAGGAATTTGAAGAAAGAAGACTGAATTTTTTTAAAGAAGTGCTCTTTGGCATATGTACCTGCCTTAATATTTCTCTTGACCCAGAGTATGGTCTTTGCTTAGTTTTTAGTTATTATTATTTTTTTAATAATTTTCTCAAAATACATTGATCTATGTTTTCTCATTCCTGGTAACCTCATATAAGATTTATTAGAAAACCACTTTTTAAAAACTATACATTTTTGATAATTCCCATAATAAAGAGTCAAAAACGCCTTTTTCTGGGAAATTTCGGTAAATTTTCATTTGACATGATTCCTAGACCCCGTAAAACCATCCTCTTTTCAAATGTTGGTATGCATATATATTAATTAAAATAAATAGTTTCATTGTAAGTTGAATTAAAAGAACTTATACAATATACCTAATTCCTGATAATGAAATTCTAGGATTCCTGAATAAAATTTCTGATAATGAAAAATACTTCTAGAAGTATTTTTAAAGGTAATGTAAAACAGAAAAATCATGTTTTCGACTGCGTTATTTTCAAAAGTGAAGTATTTACACTTGAGAAGTATTGCAAAGCAGCTGGCATCAAAATAATGCACTTCTACAAAACATATTTCAATCTTAAGAATTAAAATACATGTATTTTTAAATAAAATGATGTCATTTGCATCCACTAATATCTTGTTCCTGTTTTATGATCTATCCTTAAACAGCATCTATATAGTAAAGTATACATATTAGGCCATTATTAATGAATAATACTCATACCCAACAAAAAACCATTTTCATCATTTAATAAGTAAATTGTGTATCTAATGATTCATTTGCCTTCATTTGTTTGTTTTTAATAACTCCATGTTTTATCTGAACTCATTCATTGATATTTCTTGAAATTCCAGAAAAAGATTTTACACACGGATTGATAAGTTTTATTCTTTCATCTGTTTGATATGAATTAAGTAAAAGCGAGAAAATAACTAACACAACTATTCTTTAAAATACATTTTTGTAAAGAGAAAGAGTTGTATTGAATGTAAAGTAAGTTTGTAATAAACTAAAAATCGCTTAATTAATAAATAAAAACAAAATAAAACCAAAATTCACCTTATTTTATAACAGATGATATTTCAGCTTAGCATACATTTTAAAATTTTCTCACTTTTTATGAGAAAAAGGCAACGAAAAGATACAGCAATCTGCTTTTTTTACTTACCTTTTAATAGAAATTAAATGCTTTTGTTGCCACAAATACAAAAGTGATATTATAAACTACAAAGAAAATAATGTCTCAAAAATAAATTAAGATACAGTTTTCAAGCAATTTACATTTAAAAACATATTCTCCCCCCCCCCTCCCCCATATATGATAGTGTAAAAATTAAAAATGTGGGGTGTTTGGAAGTTTAAAAATTTGCAGTAGCAAAAATTGTAAAACCGAAATTTCATTTCAAATTTCAAAGTGTTGCCATTCGCAAAATGACTTATATGTTACACAAAGACTTTATATAGATTATCTGTTCTCAGCAGCTACCTTATGGCCATGGCCACCTTTCCTATACTGAGAGAATAAACTTATCTTGCATTCCATCAATGGTTCCATATTTGCTGATTGCAATGTATTAATAACATATTTGTTTTGAGCTTACCTAATTTCTTGAGTAATACTAATAGAAGCTTTAAAAAAATCACTTTTCAATAAAAAAGTAGCCACTAGATTATAAAGAAAGGCCACTGATGAAAAATTTCCCAGCTTTGTTCTTTACCTTCAAAATAAGTAAAATAAAAATCTCATGCTTACAGAGGTAAAGTTCAAGTGATTAATAACTGTAAAAAATAAAATAAAATATATAAGTTATCTTTTTTATGTATGCTGCATTGCTTTTTTCCTTTTTTTTTTCCTTCAAAGTTTACTTAAAAAGTGCATGTGAAACATAATGAGTATTTGGGATTTGTCTAGCCTCTATATATATATATGACTACTGGTCACTGCATTGACAGAAAATTTTGTATTCAAATTTATTAAACCAGTAAGCAACGCATGGCTAATGCTGTACAGTTTTAACGCTATTAGATTTTAATAGAATAAAATCATATATATGTGTATATATATATATATATATATATATATTTTTTTTTTTTTTCCATTCCAAATAAAGTAGTAAAAAATTGTGGTGGGTGTGCATGTTGCATGAAGGTGTGGTATACAAGAAAAAGAATAAGTCCTTAAATTTTAATAGACTCTTTGAATTTTTTTACTTCTCAAATTTATGTGAACCTTGGACCTTTACAATTATGTTTTTGCTGAGCTTAGATTATGATTTCATTAGGGTCATTACCAAATTTAATGTTCAAATTCTTAAAAAAAAAAAAAAAAAAAAAAAAAAAAAGCATTAAAAATTTGTTTTTTTTTATTAGTTTTTAAGTGCTAGTTTATGTCCTATAAATGCTGTTATGTTAAATTAAAGTTAAACACATTTAAAGTTATAAAAGTACATATGATACACTGTATACATAATTAGTTATACAGTACAATATGTGTAAAATTCAGTTTAATGATAATAAATTGTTCTCTCACATAGCTATATTATATTATTTTAAATACTTCTATTTGTTTCAGGCTTCCACAAATCTATGAAGAGTTTAGGCATTCTATTCAGAATGCTGATGCCAACAAAGATCTTAAATGGTGGTCCAACAATCATGGTGTTGGTATGGCCATGAATTGGCCGGTGTTTGAGGTGAGAAATATAGATTATGAATTTTGACGCCAAATTTTTCCTTCTTCATTGTTAAATTCATTACAAATTGAGACAGTTATAGAATTATAAAAAGATCTTTTGCTGTATTTGGATACATAATTGATTGATTTTGTGTTACTTTCTACTATTTTGTTTTTCAGTTGTGCTGATTTGGGAATGCTTAAAGAAATATCATTATCATTAAAAATTACTTGAATATTTATCTAATTATTCATAATGTTGTTTAACAACAGTAATTATAAAAGAAAAAATTTAATCAAAGACCATCTTTTAGCATGTTGATAATGAATTATCAGCTTTAGTGTTCTTTCAGCATTATTTTATTTTATTCAACTGCACTTTATCTTATATTTTTATTATAATAATTATATAAACTTGTTTGCCAGCTTACCTGAATAATGGCTGTATATTTGAATGAAAAAAAGCTTTAAGTATTGCTTAGGAAAAAATTTAGGTTGTTTAGTTAGTTTTTGGCTTTGGCATGATTAATTACTATTTATTGCTCACACAGTGTACAGTGTTTCATATTAAAATATTATCAAATTATCATAATTCGTCTTGAGAGAGAATTAATTGATTGTAATGAAGGCCTGGAGATTTTTAAAAAAAAAATTTTATTTTTATTTTTTATTTATTTATTTATTATTATTATTATTGACAACTGCTTTGTGATTTTAAAACTTTTTTTTTTAAATTGAATTTAAAAGATGACTGATAAAGAGCCATGTTATCTGACCCTCATTTTTTTTTTTTTTTTTTTTTTTTTTTTGTAATAAAAAAATATAAGTTATTTTAAATTAGCAATATATAATAATGTCTAATTTTCTAAGCATTCAATTTGATATCTTAATCTAGCACTAATAATTTTTATAAGGGTTATGTAACTCTTTAAGTATCCACAATAAATTTTTCATGGAATGATATATAATAACAAAACTTAATCGTTTGGCTCATTTTCTGAAGTAAATTTGAATTTTCAAAAAAGCAAAGCATTTTCTATAAATAAATAATTCATTTACCCAACTGAAATGTATGTATATTTTTTAATTTAATCAATTGCTTGCATGAATATACAAATCTATTATAAAATATTTTTATTATCTTTTACTATTTTCAACCATCCCAATGGAATGCATAAACTTATCAGATTTACTACTTTATTTATGCATGTTGCTAACTTTATCTATGTTATTATTATTTATACTTAATTGCATTTTATATGGAGATATATTGATTTTAGTACTTTTAGCTTCAGATAAAATTATTTTAAGAAAGAAATTATGAATATGTTTTTGTGTAATGATATTTTATCCATTAATATATTGATATTTATATTTTTTAATATTTTCCTTTTCAGACTTTATTATATTTATTTCACTTGTTTCTTTATTTTTGCTTAAGATAAATATTTTCCTTCAACAGATCTAGTTTTTAATGAATTTCCTGTTGATTTTTTTCTTTCAGATATAAGAATGTACTTAGCATATTTTTTCTCTCTTATATATCCTTCTTTCTCCCCTTTTAATGGTTATAGTTGGTTATATTTTTTGGGATTAAGTTAGTTTGGTGTTTATCAAATTTTTTATTATGCCGAATGGCTGATATTTTATGATTAAAATTTTTCAAAGACTTTATTTATTTTATTGTTATTATTATTATTATTATTATTTTTTATTTTTTTTACTTTCCAAATAATATAAGGAAAGTATTGGAATTATGATAAAAACGCAATAATAGAAATATTAATCTTTAGATTTTGGGGAACCATGGATTCATTTTTACTGTTTTTACAATAATTTCATATTCAATTCCAATATTTATTTTAATTTACAAGTCTTAATTCCATAGGCAGAAAAAAGATTCGTAAAAAATTACATCCTGTTTTAGCATTAGGAATAAAAGAACATGTTTCCTTTAGAACATAAGGTCATTTGCCCCAGTGGAATCATTTAATTAGAATCTAAGTTTTTATGTATTTTTACATTATTAGTTGCTCCAGATTTTTATTTTAAATATCCAAACATTATTTCTAAATCGTATATTAAAACATAAACATTATAGTATTAGATTATTAAAAATAATGTAGAAATCTGTACTGTTTGAAATTTTTCATTGCATTTTCTGTTATTTAGATTTTTGTTTATTATTTTTACTGATTTTTTAAAATTTAAGAATTGTTTTATTTACATTCTTTGAAGAAACTTTTTTTTTTTTTTTTTTTTTTTTTTTACATTGGATAATAGGAAAGCCAAAAATAATTTTTCTGTTTGTATTTTTAGTTTGTATTTCAGTTTCCAAATTATTAGCAAGAAATTACATTTGATTTAATAATATGTATATTGTATAGAATAACTTTAAATTTTTTAAGAAATTATCAGTATTTTTATTATAAATAAGTTATACACTATGTTGATTGTTATCCAGATTTATACACTTTTTCTTTAGATTTTTAAATATATATATATATATATATATAGAAGCACTCTTTCAAATCAGTAATTTTAAAACCATCTTTAAATAGTTTACTCATTATAAATAGTTAGGTATTGTACTGAAAAAAGAAATAGACTGCTTTACTCTTTGTTATTATAATTATTATCTTAAGATTAAAAAAAAAATAGTTTCCATTTCATTCTCCTCTCCCCCTTTGAGTTTTCCACTTTTTTAGATTACAATAAACCCTACAAGCCTTATGCTTTTATATGAATTTTTTTAATTACTTTTATTGACTATGCTATGTCATTAACTTCAGTTATATTACCAGAAATATTTTAAATTATTTTTTTTCCCCTTTACTTTAACCAGAACAAATCATTTAACTGTAAGGTGTTTTTTCATTTCATTTTATGTATTCAGACTCACTGGTTACTTATTTTCTTTTCTCTGCTCGCTTTTTCTGCGGTGCTATTTGCAGGAATATTCTGAGGAATTCCGGGATATCGTAGGAAAAAGCAAGAAAGCACCATTCCCGGAAAATGGTATAATGCTTGTGAACCAACACCGAATTGGCGAAGATCTTCCTGTAAATTAATTTTTTATTTTGGATATTCACTGTGGGGTGCTTTATTTTTCATGTTAGTTTCTATCTTGCTTAAACTCTTGCTTCCGCTAGCTTCTTTGTTCTTTGTCTTGGTTGGAAAAAAGTCTATGTAGATGCTTTTTTTGGTTTGTAGATTAACAAATAATCCCAATAATCTCTTTAGCTGTGGTGGTGGTTGCAATTTATATCTGTTATCATTCCTTATTCACTGTACGAGAACAAGTTGAAAAATAAGTGAAACCATAATAACTTAAAACCATAACTAATAACCATAAAATAAGTGACCATAAATAACTTCTATGGCTGGTGTTTTTATTCAAGATAATTGTAGATTGATTACATAAAGAAATAGATGTTTTTTTTTAATCTGCATAATCAGCAAACACATCAATGTATTTGTTACTTTGCTTACCAAAGTTTAAAAATTCTGTTGAACAAAAGGCACATTCTACATATGGAAAAGTAATTTTTCACTTGTCTTTACATTGGTGCAAAAAGACTCTCTTATATGCCAGAAAAAAGTAGTAGCCTCTTGGCACCAGGCCAGGACTGTAGGGATGGACAAGGTGCTCTCACCCAAGGGTGGCAATGACACCAGGATCAAACATTTCTGCAAGTCTTTCACAACTTTTTAAAGTCTTTTCCAACTGCTAAACAGTTTTTATTTCCTCTAGTGTTCATAGAAAAAAAAAAAAAAAATTGCTCTTTATATTTGCTGCTTATATCAACTTTCTGTTGGCACTAACATCCTACCTATCAGTGCCATCTGCAGTATCTTGGTTGTATGTCATTAAATAAATTATTGATGGCTCTCATATTAAATTGATGTTATTTTTCTGGTCTCATAATTTTAAGACTTCTCAGGAAAAAAAAGCAGGGGAAACTTATTTTCCGACTTTGTCTCGTAAATGTCCTGTAGTATATGCAAAATATTTTATTGTTTTTTGTACTTATGCTGTGTGTTTTGTTGCAAAAGAAAGTTTGAGATATTTTGAAATTACAATCTTGATAAATTTTTAAATATAACTATGAAAAATTTACAATGTTTAGAAATAATATGTAAAAAGTTCTATATTTTGAAATGTATGAAGTATTTTATCATTCACTATCATCTTAAAAGTTATTTTTCTGTACTTTTGAGAAATTGGTGGTTTATTGTGAATTAATGCTCCTTTATTTGAACTTTAATAAGAATTTGTCACATTGAATGTAAAACATAAAACTAAATAATTAAAAATTATTATTTATATCATACAGATCTTATCACATAAATTAACTTAATTAATATTTATGAATTATGCAAGTTAAATTAGTAAATTAAGCAAATGGGTTTTATTTTACTGTCTTTTCATATATATATATATGTGTACATATATTTCAAATACAGTTTTTTGAAATTAAATTATTCATTCTAACTTGTAATTAAATTTAAAAATTTTGTTCTGAATATTTTTACAAAAAGATAGGGAAGCTTATACTTTAAAAGGATATGGGTTTATTAGCTGGTGTAACAACATAATCAGATGTAATTGTATGAGATCATTCCTTTTTTTTTTTTTTTTTTTTTGGGGGGGGGGGGTATAAAAGGTGATGTAATTTTACAATTTGAAAAGATTAATCACATTTTTATTTAATTTTCTATAGTAAGCAAGGAATCACTTTACAATGTAAATTTGCTGAAAATCATGAAAATTGCATTTTGGAATGTGTTAATTTTTATGCAGTTAAAAGAGAATGCTTGATAAGAAAATGATAATATATAAAGGCTATAAAATTTCATTGGTCAAAATATTTATACCAAAAATGTAGCTCTGTAATGTGGCAATATTTACTTGCTATGTTTAATACAAACTAGGCATACACCCTGTACTACATATGTTCAAACTGCATGCTCTATCACTTTATTTTCATCTATTTTTTGAATGAATTCATAAATACTTTTTTCATATGTATCATCAATATCAAAATCTTTTAGCTTAAGTAGTCTTTACATTACAATTTTTAAAGGTGAATGTAATCAAATTGATTTATGCAAACAAAAGTATTTGTTCATCATTTCAGGAAATAGAGATAGCCTATTGTTTTCATTTGTCTTTAGAAATTTTGTTATTACCTTTACAGAAATGTCATTAAAAATGACCTCCCCCCCCCCCCCCCCCAAAAAAAAAGGTAAACTTTGAAATTATGAGAGTTATTATAATATGCTTCAATCCATGCAAATAATTGAGGTTAATTTTTATTATTTAACCTTTATTAATAATCCAGGAGCTGATGGCATCAAAAGCCCTCAACGTTGCAGAATTGAGAAATTTTTATGAAAATCATTAGTAAAAAGTCATACAGACAAAATGAGCTAGATATGACTAGGTTTGGTAAGCCAAAAATATATTTTTTAAAATTAATTATTATTATTCACAAGTAAGAAAAATCATGTATGAAGCATTATGAAACATTTTCCAACACTTCCTGAAATCCTTACAAAACTTTGTTATTTAGGGAAATAAGATTACTGTCTATAGCCAAATATGTATTCCAATACTTTTGAACAGCCTTGTATTTGATCTGTTGTTTAATATATATACTATATAATTTGAAATTTAGTTTCGCAAGAAAATGACAAGCTAGTTGAAATTTCTCTTTCAGCAATTTGTACTAATAGATAAAAACACACTTGAATATTTTTGTTCTGCCCTGTAGTTTATCTAATACCTTTATTGTACTCCAGTATTTAGCTAAAATTTATTTTTAAATAAAACACTTTTAAAATTACTGAAATCACATTCTCAGAAATTATCATTCATAAATGTTTATTTATTCAATTATTTGTGTGGCCCTGTGTACCATTTTATTTATATTCTACAAACATTTATTAGTAAAATGAATGCATTTCAGCCTAAAAATGCATAACTTATTTAAAAACTACTGAAATCATGTTCTCAAAAATTATCATTCATAAGTGTCCATGTATCCGATTCTTTGTGTGGCCCTGTATGTCATTTTATCTATATTCTACAAAATTTATTAGTAAACTGAATGCAGTGCAGCATAAAAATGCATAACTAATTTAAGAACTACTTTTAAGGAATTTACGCTTATATTCAGTAATATTTGCAAGCTCTTTTGTGTAGCCCTGTATATCAACTATAGCATTTATACACACCATACAATATGCATCGATTTAGTGGAACTTAACAGTACATATAATAATTAAAATGCATTTCATCTGTCCATCAGTCATCATTGGCTACATATACAGTACTTCAGAAAGAATTATACTATTTGAAATATTTTATATGTCCCTGTAAATGCTATGTACTTTGTATTATGCATGACTATATTGTATAACTTATATTAAGTCTCAGTGACTCTTATCATCATAAAATATTTTAATATAATTTAAAATTTGTCACAGACAATTCTGTGAATGTAATGGAATTATTTTGTGTGGCCCTGTAAATGAATAATTGCTATTTTTTTCATTGCATATTTTAGTGCAGTATGTAAATACATATAAATTTTAATATGTTTGACTGGGTGTAACATCTTTAAAATTCATTTGAAACTGTTTTTTCCCGTAGGCTGTAATGCAACAATAAACTTCTGACTGTCCCTGTAAATAAAGTTATCATGCTAGAAACTTCATTTGAAATAGGGTTTGTTCTAGGATAAACTGCAATAGCATCCGTAAATTTTAGATCAATCTGAATATATTTATAGGAGTTAGAGTGTGGACAGACAAACCGAATTCTTAAACATTTTTTAACTTTATTGGGAAGTGTTTAAAAGATATAATGTTTTACCGTCATCATGGATATTGATCATTCTTTGAGTATTTTACAGAATTTTTTTTGCCCTTTCAATAAAACTTGGTATGACAAACTTTATACTGCTAGAAAAGTCTCATATCTATTTTAAGCAAGCAGATAGTGATAAAATTTCACATTTATTTTGCTTTGAATTTCTACTGGTAGCTACTTTATTTCACATCTGGGCACTTCTAAATGTTATTTTTCCATAAAAATTGCTAATCATTACTGATTTTTAATAAAAATTAATTTAATTAAATTATTTTTATGTCTTACGTAGCTCATTTTGCTTTTGTTTGCATGAACTTTTTACTTGCAATTTACTTTTAAAAAAAAGATCAATTCTGTGATGGCATGGCTTTTGATGTCACCCCGGACTGTAATAAAATAGAGTTTGAGTCTTGTTTGGATACACTCTTGTAGTAGGATAGATAAGGTCATCACATGGCATTGAGCCATACGACATTCCAAGGTGCACCTAAGAACCAGTCAAAGAGATTTTTTTTTTTTTTTTTTTCAAAATTCGATTTACATTTAAAAAAATAATGTGATCTGTTTCTTTGTCTATAAATATCACATAATTTAATTGTTTACTCCACAAAATAATGCATTCAGTTAACATTTGTCACAAAACTGTAATATAATTGTTTGCTTTTAATTTTTAATAATAAATATCAATGGAAGAGTGAAGGGAGAATTGCATTTTATTGTTGTTAATATAAATAAAATCCAGATCTTCTAGTGAAGACATTTTATTGTTCTGGGAGTAGAACAGAATTACTTCCCTGTGTCTACTTTTGAATTCATCACTGATCTTAAACTTCTGGGCATTGTCCCTTTTGTTTCTCTCTTTCATTGTCTTGTACGTATGTCCTCTGAATCCTTCTAAATCCTTTGCATTTGTTGCTGATTTTGTTTGTTCTAAGTTAAAATATTAATTACAATGTTTTTTAGTTTTGTATTTAAAATAAATTTGAAATAAAACAGTTAATATAATAATAAAAATAACAATACCCAGACTTGCCAACTGCTACAAAAAAATTGTAGTTGCTATGATTTTGAGTTATAAACCACGATGCTACAAAAATAGGTTTTTAACTATTATTTTTTGCAAAACACACAAATACATTCTTTTCCAGTTGTGATTTTTTAGTCCATGCAGCATGTCTTTCAGGAGTGATTGATTCTGTTCTGAAATTCTAAAGCACTCAACTTTGAAAGTTTAAAAAAAATCAGCCATTAGTCTAAAAATTTAGATATTAAAAAATGCTCTGGGGGGGGGGGGGGAGGAGGAAAGGTTGCATAATAAATTTCTCAATACAAAATTCTTTTCATGATTATTAGCCATGAGTGAATAGTTTATCTGTAAATATTCATGTTAGAAATCCCCTTCCTTAGAAACAAAAGCATCATTTCAAAAGTTTATAGGAGGGGGGGGGGGAGGAACTCTTCTTAGGCACAGGGTTTAAAATAGTGTATGGAATTCTATAATTTACATACAGAAAAAGAAAGTCCTGCAGATTCTTTGACACACCTATGATTGATCTGCGAATATATTTTAAAATTTCTTCTAAGTCTGTGATTTTTAATCTTTTATGGATTTTCTCTTAAGCAGTTCTTAAATTGGTCATGCAAAAAATGAGAATTTCATCAGTGATCTCAGGAACAAATAGTGATAATCTTCAATTGGTCTCTGAATAAAGTCTCTAATTTCATAAAGAGTTCAGGAAGAAATTTCAAATTTCGTCAAAAGATTGTGCAAAAAAATACTAATTTCGATAAATTATCTATTGCAAATTTCATCAAAAGGTCCCAGAAACAAATGAATAGTGTATTTTATTAATTAGTCGGGAAAAGAGAATGCAAATTTTGCTGATAGGTTGCGCTAAATTATTGTGAATATTGTTGATCAGTCAACACTGTTGCAAATTTTGCCAATAAATCACATAAACTATTTTGAATTTCAAAAATGACTGTGTAAAAATAACCAATTTTGTCAATTGGCTTCAGAAGAAAATTAATTTTGTCAAAGAATTATGGTAAAAACGTGAACTTTGTCAAAATATTGTAGAGCAAAAATGTGCATTACTTCAAAAGATTGTGGAAAGTTAACGCAAATTTCATCAGAAGATCAGTCAGAAAATGCAAATACTTTAGAAGATTGCCGAACTAATTTCATCAAATGATTGTGGTAAAAAATGCACATTTTATCAAAGGATTTCTGTAAATAATGTGAATTTTGTCAAAAGTTCATGGTAAAAAGTGCAGATTTCAACAAAGAATCGTGTTAGAAAAACTTGAATTACAATTGTGAGAAAAATTGTGAATGTTATGAATTAATCGTGAAAGAAAAAAGAAAAAAAAAAGCAAATTTCCTCAAAATTTGCTGCACTGGGCTTAAAATTAGAATCTTTTACAAATGTCAAAAAATTGCTGCAAAATAAAAAGAAACCCTAAAAGTTTTTTAAAAAATTTCAAAGGAAAAAAATTATTACATTGAGTTGATGGGCTGTACAAAAATCAACCAACCAACTTCCAGATTAAGTTTTGTGTGCTATGTTTTTCCTTTTCAAAGATTGGCAGGGTCTGAATCTCTTAATGGGAATAATAAATGTTAGGAATTTTCCACAGTTGTAATATTCATATAAATTTTAAATATTTTTTAAGCCCATTTTTACTTTTATATACTATTGTTCCAAATATCCATTGTCTATAATTTTACCAATCTGTATTACAAAAGACAACTATGTTTGGGTTAACGCTGATGTCATTTTGATGCTGACAACAACAAATGATTAAATTTAACTTGACGGATTTCGTCAAAAAATCGTGATAAACTGGCAAATATTGTCAAAAATTTTGGGAAAAGCAGCAAATTTTGTAAAAAATTTTTTATAAAATGGCAAATTTCGTCAAGATACGCGAAAAATGGCTAATTTTGTCACAAATTGCAAAAAAAGGCAAATTTCTTTAAAAGATTTGCGAAAAAATGGCTAACTTTGTCACAAATCTCGGAAAAAATGGCAAATTTCCTCAAAAAAGTGCGAATAAACAACAAATTTTGTCAAAAATTCGCGATAAAATAACAGATTTCATCACAAAATCTCAAAAAATGACTAATTTCCTCAAAATATTGCGAAAAACGGCAAATTTCGTCTAAAAATCGCGAAAAAAACGGCAAATTTCGTCAAAATATTTGTGAAACATCGGCAAATTTCATTAAACAATTCTCGAAAAATGTAAATTTTGTGAAAAAAAATCCCGAATAAACGGCAGATTTCGTCAAAAGATCGTGAAAAGACACAAATTTTGTAAAAAAGGCACAGAAAAAAAAAAGTCAATGCCTGGAGTGAATTTTCCTGTTCCAAAATTAATTTTTTTGCTACTCTAAAAACGGATTTTCGTGATTCACTATCCATTTTTGACTGCTCCAAGTCTTTCTGAGTAAATGTGACTCAGGAAAACACCCATTCATTAAACAAAAAGTCTCATCACTTTACTCAACAAAAGTATTCTTTTTTTTCAGCAAAAATGTCTTTTTCTATAAATCAGTCTTGCCCCCTTTTTTAAAAGAAATGCAAACAATAGTGATACTTGTTATCTTCTACTTTCAAATGTTCAATATTTTATAGTTAAATTTGTACCTTGCAAATTTATTTTTAAACAAGTAAAGAAAATTTCTCATACTTTTAAAAACAACTAATATTGGTTTTATATTTTTATTTATTATTAAAACAATAATTATTGAATTTCATTTTTCTAATGCAAATGAACAAGTTCAATTTTTGCATCTAAAAATATGACTCATTAGTGGAGACCCGCTTTTGTTAAAAAGAAACCCAGGATTTTTCAAGTCCAACGGCATTCCTGGATTGGGATCATACTAATAGCCACCAAAGTGTCACAAAATATCGCAGATAAAAAGCTAATTTCGTCTGAAGATTGCAGATATAATGCCAATTTCATTAAAAAAGCGCAGTAAAAAATGACGATTTCGTCAAAAGATTGCGGGAATAAAACGGCGTTTTCGAGAAAAGATCGTATAAAAATGTAAATTTTGACTAAAAATCCTCGAAAAAACATCGATTTCATAAATAAGAGAAACAGGAAAACACAGATTTTTATCAAAAGATCACAGAAAAACCACCGATTTCGACTAAAGACCGCAAACAATCGCCAATTTTGCTAAAATATCGCAGATAAATCGGTGATTTTATCTGAAGATCGCGGGAAAGCATCGATTTCGTCTGAAGATTGCGAATACCCCCCACCCCTTCTTCTTGCAGGGCGGTAACTCGCAAAATTCCTGCAGAATTGGGGCTGTGCAAGTGCATGCCACATAAATAACAGCAAAAGTGGATGTCTTTAAATTTTTTTGGACTCCTTGGATTTTTTATGTACTCCTTGGATTTTTCCTTCCCAACTCTGTATGAACCCTGGTTAGGCAACCTAGATGTAAATTGAAATTCAGTATTATGTTCCTGGATCCAATAGAGTTCAATTTGAGTGATGTGGCATGGCACACTGTCTTTCACAAAGACTTCATTTCCATTTCGGAAGTACATATATTGTATGATGCAAATGATCAGCAGTGATGTTCAGCTAATCTGTGTTGTTTGTGGTCTGTTCTACAACAACCACAGGACTCAGTGATGTCCATGAGAATGTTCACAAAAGTTTAATATAGTAAAACACTGGCCTGCGTATAACCCATTGCATAAGGAGGAGTAATGGTTCACATAGAAGATGATGTACCTAAACACAGACATCGAGGTGTTGAAGGATAAATGGTGTTTCATTTGACAAAGCAGCTCTCATCCTATGTTTCATAATCCAGTCATGATGTTCCTAGGCCTAGTATAGGAGTATTTGGTAATGCTTCATCAACATGGGCTTGTGAGTAGGACTTTAGCCCTATAGTCTAACATTCAACAGTGTCATCTGAATTAAATGCTCCGAAAGAATCCCACTTGGACCTGAATTGTCTTGAGCCAGTTTCTGGTAACGATTTTGCTTTACCAAGAGAGAGGGTGGACTTTCTGACATTCTTTTTATTTGATAATGCCTATATGTCCAATGCAATGACTTCTATGAATGGTTTCACCATCATTCAACCACTTTGTACAAGTACTAACAACGATATGTCCCAAATAACCAATGAAACATGTTTTTCAAAGTCACTCGTAAGTAGTCAGGCATCTGAATTCTGTCCTTTATCAAAGTAGCTTAGATCAGCTATCTTTAGCCTCACAAGTAGACAAAAGTGCAAAAATGATTCATCAGACTCTTTAGAAGCATTTAAGCACCATTCTACAAAATTATGTGTCTTCCACATCATCCAGATGAGTTCATTGCAAAATGTGGGATTGGTCATAATTTTTTGGCTCTTAAATGTATATGTATCATGTAGAGATGATTATAAAACAGAAATCCATCTGCACTTAAATTAATATAAATAGCTCATCTTTTGTTCTCAATTTATATTCCATAATAATATAAAGACATTTCTCAATAAATAAATAAAACACTAAAATATAAATAAAACACAAATTTATTATATTTAATCAAATTTTGTGCTATAAACCATGGAAATGAAATTAATCAAAAAAGTTAGTTGTAAATACTGATTTTTGAGTGATATGTAAGGTCAGTGTGAAAAAATTCTTCTTAATGTATTTTAAAACTTGAACTCACTATTGTTATTTTCCATATAAAAATATTTTTGATATTGTTAGTTATAATTGTTATACCTTAAATATGTACAGAGAAAAATAAACCTGAACATCAGAAATAATTTTTATAATATTTTGTACCTGTATCCTGTAAACATGGAAGCCTTGATTTATTCTCATGTTTTTATAGTATACAAAATGTGAAAAGTCCAGTGGAATGTTTTTTTGAATATAGAAATGTTAATTGAACTTATAATGAACCTTAAAAACAAATTGTGATTTTAAAAAAATCAACATTACACTGGCTAATTAACTTAAAAAACATTTATTATTTTGAACCATAGTTAGCAAAATGCTACTGCAATTAATTTTAATTATTCTTATTACTGGGAAACTAAACTGTATTTAAAACTGAATCTTGACATTATTAATTTTTGGAAGTAAAATTTATGAGTTAAACTGTTTTCTAGTGCTTTTGAGTCATCTACTGCTATTTATTTAAAATGGAAAATCCTTTTGTTTTTCATGCAACCTGATTTTATCACACATAATTAGGAAAAGTGATTTAAAGTAGCACTTGTATTTGAGATATGTAAAATGGAAAAAAAAAATTCTTAGTATTGTCAATGAATAAATAATACCTTAATACTATTCTCTCTACTTCATGCTAAAACATTCAAAATGATATTGATTGTCTGCTACAGATAAATAAAAAGAATAACTAAGGAAACTACAGCTCAAATTAAAACAACCAACCCATCTATTTTTTATGGCTGTTGAGTGTTATAAACAAACAAATAAGTGAATTATTAAATACATCTCAAACGATAGAAAAGCAATATGCAAACACATGCTTGAAAAAAGCATCAATATACACAAGTGTATAAAAAAAGATAGATGACACAAGTGCTATAAATAAAGATGCTAAAAATAAAACCAAGCAATTTTACAAGAAAATAGCAACATACTGGGGTACACTAAAGAAATAGAAGGAGCAGATGGGTAAATGCTTGGATAGAAAAAAAATGGCATACCAAATCCAAAATAGGTAAAATAAAAATAACTATACAAAAAATACCATAAAAAAGAAGTATCAATTTTCTTTACTCATACCATTTACCATGATCCTATTATATTGGGAGTGCTGCTGTACCGGAGTTTAATGATACAGGTGGAGGCCTGTCAGGGTCAGATTACAACACTACTCAGTATTCCGTGCACTAAGTAAAATATAAACTCCTAAAAAAATTACATTTGGGACCATTAATCTCATAGATTTAAATTTATTAAATAGGTAAGTTATGAAAATCTATTTTGAAAAACACTTGAGTAATAAGATACTAACATGTCATGTAGGACAATTAAGGTTTAAATAAAGAGAGCATAACTCATTAGTTAATCTATACCTCAATTGCTTTTTAAAACTGATTAAAAGTATTTATAAATTTTAAATTAGCAAAGTTGGATGTGCAATGTGTTTAGCTATAAAATAGTTAGAGCTTTTGTTTGTTTGCATTTTAATATTCATTTATTTTTTTATAGTGGTTTTTAATCTAATTTAAAAACATAATTTGTATATTTTTCAGGAATATAATCCAGAAATTCATCAATTGTCCAAAAAAGAAAAGAAAAACGATGGTATCACTTTAAGTAGTTTAAGGCATCATCGTAATAAAAATGGCACGAAACTATCCAATAGGCACTCAGGTGTTAGTTCGTAAGTGTGTATTTCATTATTCAGAATGTAGTATTATAACGAAAAATAATTTTTGGAAATATTTTAATGAAGTACTTTGTAAATGTATTGGGACTTTCTAAATGTTATTTATTATATTCTTTTTATTTAACTTAAGTCAGTTTTTGTATGTAAATATGGAATTTAGCAATTGATTTTTCAATGACTTTTTAATATGCTAAAATTATAAAGACATATATATATACACACGCCTTTTGATATTTAATTAGAAATTTAGGGGCATTTTTTTCATTAGCCGACTACATATGAAAAATTACCAAACTGTTTAGAAGTTAAAAGAATGAACAATTGTGTTAATTATGTGCCACGCTATTTTCCTAAAGTAAGCCAGTGGGCTGTAAAACAGCTACAATTAAATATTTTAAACACTAAACATTTAAATTAAAAAATAATAATAATTAAGGGAACCTAATTTGTATTTATAAAAGGAAATCCAAGGTTCAAAGAAAACTATAGAGAATTTCAAACGATTAATCTAACAGGTACAATTGGGTTAAAACCTGGCACTTCCCATCTACCAATTTTGAGGGCAGAACCTCTCAGCCATTAGTGGGCTATTACTTTATGATTTAACTAGATAATGTCTAACTTAATAACTCGAATTTTTAATTAGTTGCATTTGAATTAATTATTGAAATCATGACAAATTTCTATATTGCATAAGTGATTCCTGTATGTTTAAGGCAACAGATGATGCTATTAGTTTAACCTGTTCAATGAAGTGAAAGAATTTAAAATTTTTAATTTACAACTAATTATGCTTGTTTTTTATCAGAAATTTAATGGAAATGCTGTAATGTAAAGCATTTATTTTAATTTACTAAGGCCTTTTTTAAATAATAGTATTTGTTTTTATTTATATATTTAAACTATATGACCATTAACAGCTGTCATGAATTTTATTTATCTGTTTCATTTTCTAAAAACTTAAGTTTGAAATTTATGCAGCTAATGATATATAATATATATTTTTCATTATTTGAATTTTATTTTACATTTTTTTAAATATTAAACCATGGTTAGTAAGGTAATCTCTTTTATAACTTTTATACAAATATTATTCTCTTGTTCCGTTTTTTTTTTTTTTTTTACAAGAAAACAAACTTTTTTTTTTCTTACACGCACACATCTATGTTCTTGATAATGATCAGAAAATATAATGAAAGTTGTCGATATGCTCAATTTATTTAATTGATATTGCATGCAAATTATTTTAGTTTAAACATCTGAAATATAAAATTATTATTTTTTTAAAATATTGTTGAGTGTCAAATTTTATTTAATTATAAAGCATTATTGAAATGAGCTTTTGACAAAAATACAACACAAATCATTTTGCCAGGCTTTGGTTTGAACCTACATCCTCTTCAAAAATTCGGAGCTTTAAACTGTTTGCTATGCTAGCGGGAATCCATTTTACTTCCTTCTAAATTAAAGTTAAAAAAATAGTTGATACATCCACAAATGCCTC
This sequence comes from Maratus speculifer, assembly GCA_964019185.1. Taxonomy (NCBI): domain Eukaryota; kingdom Metazoa; phylum Arthropoda; class Arachnida; order Araneae; family Salticidae; genus Maratus; species Maratus speculifer. Next base: position 147,439,730 of record OZ025301.1, on the reverse strand, counting down.
GAATTTGAGTTATGATCTTACAGAAATAGTTTTGCTTTTTAATGTTTGTGATACCATATTTTTCCAAAAAAGCAACTACAACTTAAGATGTTAAATTTTTCATTCATCATGTGTAGCAATCGGCAATTTATAAGACATATCACTAGCCATAACTTTTAGCCTCAAATCACTGTGTTTATCTGCTGTGTGTAATATGATAAAAACAACATGACACCTCCGGAATAGCTCTTAATATCGACACAACCAATTTTTTTATTTTTAAAATGCTGAAAGATTTAATTACATTAACTTTGAAATAAAAAAGAAGTTAAAAAAATAGTTGATACATGCACAAATGCCTCGAATTGGAGTTATGATCTTACAGAAATAGTTTTGCTTTTTGATGTTTGTGATACCTTTTTTTTCCAAAAAAGCAACTACAACTTAAGATGTTAAATTTTTCATTCATCATGTGTAACAATTGGTAATTTATAAGACATATCACCAGCCATAACTTTTAGCCTCAAATCACTGTGTTTATCTGCTGTGTGTAATATGATCAAAACAATATGACACCTCTGGAATAGCTCTTAATATCGACACAACAATCTTGATTCAATTGCATTAACTTTGAAAAAAAAAGAAAAGTTTGTTTACAATAAGATTGAATTTGTGGCCAAATATCTTTCATTTAGAAAAAAAAAAAAAAAAAAAAAAATGTTGTAATTTGATGCAGTAGTTTCTTATCATAAACTGTCGAAAGAAAATGCTTAGCATTTTAAATATATAGATAGTTTAAAATTTATTAAATTATGCTTACACATTGAAGAAATAATTTTAAAATTCTGAATAGATAGTTTAAATAATACTTTTTTTTTTCTTTCTTGTTGTCATATTTAAAAAAATAGAATCAGTCAAATGTGAGTTTTACTTTCATAGAAAGAGAACCTGCTACAAAATTTAAACTTGGCATTGTGCTAGATGTCAGTACAGGCCAGAATTTCCAGGCGCGGCACGGCCTGTTGTAAATCTCAAAAGTTTGGCCCGTATCGAAATCAGTGAAAACAGGTCCGGCCCATTTTGGCCTGTTACAATTTCAACGATCTCTAAAAAATTCAGATTTTTATCATAAGATTCCTTTAAAGAATACTGCATACATGTCTATGGAATATTTTCACAGAAAATTTACAGGAAATACACATTAACAACATTAATGATTACTTAGATTCTTAGGCTATCAACATTCGAATAAAGATTCATTAAAAAATTAATATGGCTTAGAATTTAAAAAAAAGAAAGAATGCTAAAAACATCGTTATTTTTGAAGCTGTTTAATAAAAGAAGATTTATAAAAATATTTCTATATCATTTTATTAAAGATTTTAAATCCAAATTCATTCTTAAATTCAAAGAAGCTCCTTTCTGATACATTTCTAAATTCATTTTTTTACAGAAACACATTAGATTATAAGGTATCTGTATTCAGAAACTATATAATCTAATGGCGATATCCATTTTTTGATACAAGCAATTTAAGAATACTGCAAGCAAATGAAATATCCTCATAATTAGCATTTTGAATAGAGTTTCCAGAAGAGATAGCATGGGAAGGGAGAAAAACCTGCAATCATTTGAGAAACTATTATATCTCAACACAAGGTTATACAAGTATTTTATTTACCAGAAATGAAAAATGCTGTTCGATTCCAAATCCCTTCAATAGTTAGGCTTATCACTTTTATACTTTTACAATTTAAAATTAATCAGAAAATGTATCAAACTTTCATATTATTGAGAAATTAATTTAAAAACTATCAAGAAGTATATATCCAAAGATTAAGCTAACATAAGTTCTTTATCGCTGTTAATAATTTTACAAATCATGTTTTCTGCCCTACAGATCTTGAGGACAATTAAGTCTAGTTCCGGTCCGGCCAGTCTATATGTAGAAAAATAATGCAAACTTGATCTCGGCCCGGCATGGTTCAGCTAAAAAAATATTAAAACAGGTTATACACAGTGTAACTCTATAATGCCGATCTCTACACTGTACATTTTTATATTGATGCTGTCAAACTAGTATGGCTTGTGATGCACATTTATACTTATTTTCGTTGAAAATAGCTCATATTTTATTGTTTCTGCTTAAATCTTCAGAACAGGTATCTTCTTTTTTTTTATCAACCTGGCCTGTCTGGCCCGTTCAATTTTTTTGCTGGCCCGGCCCGTTAGAAAATTTGTAACGATTCCGCCGGGCCAGGTACGGGCCAAGTCCTGGCCCGGGCAGACCTCTACATTGTGCCCAGCACATTTTGAAAAAAGGTATCAAAGTTGCAGTTACTGTCTTGGTCTATGCCACTTTTTCTTGATAGGTTTCTTATTAATATCTCAGATAATAACGGATAATTCTTTTTACGAAGTAAAGTTTATCTGTAACAAAAAAATTTATTAAAAACTGATTTTATCAAAAACTGCATTACTATGGATAATCATAAATGTGCTAGTATTATAATTTGTCTAATTATCATAAATATGCAGCAAAAATTACAGCATTATGGACATCAGTTAAAAATTACAGCAGAAAAAAATGTGAATTTTGTCAAAGAATTGCATGGAAAATAAGAAATTTGTTAAAATATCACATACAAAATTCAAATTTTGTCAAAATATCGTGTTAAAATCACAAATTTCATCAGTTTATCAAGTAAAAAATGTAAATTTCGTCAAAATTTCACTGATAAAATTCCCATTTTGTCAAAGGGTCTAATAAGAAATGTCAATTTTACTCCAATTTTTATGCAGAATCGCCCCCAAATTCTGGATACTGGTAACTTTCATTGAACCTTGGCATCTATAATTTTTTGGTTAAAATAAACTACTACTACTCCTATTTTTTTTTTTTTATAATTTTAGTTGCCATATATTCGGAAATATGAGTAGGGAGTATATTTTTGTTGAACATTTTTAGGTATTATATATCTTTGAAATATAATACCTAAAATTTAAATAAGTATTTTTTTGAGTTTGGCATTAAAAGATCTTTTGAATGATAGAATAATAATTATATTACTTAATGAAAAGTAATTTAATTGAGCCTCTTTAAATTTTTCCTAAAAATATTTTGAAATAATTAATAATCTATAAATATATGGGTCAGTAGCCTTTTTAATTTTGACAAATTTAAACTTTCCAGAATTTTCTAGAACAGTGGTTCCCAAACTTTCTTGGTATGTGACCCACCTTTCAGTGAAAGAAATTTTCGCGACCCACCCAAGAAAAAGTTGTATATCAGTATAACAATTTTTGTACGATCTCTAATATGCTCGGCTATCCTATTCTATGAAAAACACTAATTTTTGTATGGAAGATACATGATCAACTAAAACAAGAATCAGTAATCTCAATGGGTATTAGTAAATAGTAATAAAAACAATGCACAAACTACAAAGATAGTTAAAAATACATTTAATTATTATGAAAACATAACTTTATAGTCAATTAGATACTTTCTGTTGAAATTGTCATATCTTTTTAAACAGATGAAATAAAAGTTATGTTAATTTTGATCACAAACCTCGATTTTTCTGAGACCCACCAAAACAACTGCCATGGCCCACCAGTGGGTCGCGACCCATAGATTGAAAACCACTGTTCTAGAAAATGACTGTGAATGATGGAGCAACGAGACACATAGACAAACAAATGATCCATTCGATTTTTGTTTTTTAAGTACAAAACAATAAAAATTTCAAAAACTATATTATTTAATGTATAATTCATCCATCAAGCAGAAATTAACTTTTATTTTAACAATATATCTTCCCTTCACTTTGAAAAATAAATCATCATAGACCTGTGTTTTATAAGCTAGGTTTCATCTTCATAAAAAAAAAATTGTGTATATCTAACTGGTAACAAATCTTGTGTCATTTGTTAATAATTATTATATATATATATATATATATATATATATATATATATATATATATATATATATATATATATATATATATATATATATATATTATTATTAATAGTTTTGAATTTGTTAGGAAAATTAGTTTCCTTCTTTTTTAAATCTATCTTCTTAACTATTAGAAATGGTCGTGATGAAGCATTTGATGAAGACCAAGAAGATTGGGATGAAGGCTCTAATGAATTAGTTGATAATGGTGAACCTGGTGTTCCTGTGAAGGCATTATATGATTATGAAGGTGCTGAAGCAGATGAACTAACTTTCAAAACTGGTAAATATATTAGATCAATTTTTAACAAACAATTATGGTCAGTTTTACTTACTTATCGGTTATTATTAATAGTAACTGTTTATTATTGATAAATATGTTTATATTGACCAAATGATATCCAATTAAACTAGTTAATATAATAAATTTCTGAGAATTTTTCAAGTTAATCTGTTATTAATAATTGCCAATCAAAGTTGGTAAATGCTGTATACTCCGCATTAGGCGGCATGTTGGAAAAAATAGAAATACACCAGCTTGCCGGAAAAACTCGTATTTATCGGCATGCTGGAAAAAATGAGGTTTCATTATTGGAGAATAGCTGTCTGATTTATTTTCCTTTCTCTAAAAACATTTTTTATTTAAAGGAAAAAGCACCATTACTTATTTTTCTCTTGTTTCTCTTTAAATATTAATTTATATTTATGTAATTATTAGATTTTATTTATTGTATGGAAAATTTTCATATGTAGTGTTTCTATTCCAGGATGGCATTATTAAGTTAATTGCTTTTTTTAATATGAGTAAGCACATATTTTTCTATATATAATTATATTTTTCTTATTTTATATATAGTAAGATTATTTCTGTTTATGTAATAATTTATGAGATAATTTGTTTCTACAATGTAAATTTTGGATGGGTACTAGGGAATGAGCTTTTGTGTGAAATGGTATAAGACATGAAACACGCCTTTATTTTCTTGAATATGTAAAAAAGGTAAACTAAATAATAAGAAAAGTCAGGATAAACTCTATTTTGCCCCCCTTGGGCTTAAGAGAAATCGCTGCTACTGAATACAGCTAATGAACCCCATTCCTTTCTGTTTTCAAAGGTCCTTGAATTTTGTGGCATGCTGGGAAATGCGGAGAAATACAGTATAATAACTTTCAACTCATTTAACATGAGATTTTTATTTCATGTATGTTTTTTTATAAATATTCATTGTTAAAAGTATGCATATCAAAGCTGTATAATTTATTCTTTGAATATTTCAGTGTTTAAAATTTTTATATAATTTATTCAGTAATTATAAAAGTAACTGTAACGAACTGTCGAATGTTGCGAGTATATTTAATAGTCATTAGGTCGCTGGTTCAATTAATACTACTAATAATACTTAAAAATTCTTTATATACAAATTATTTACACATTATTTACATTTCGAATAAAGAATACAGATCCAGCAAAATCACGAAAGGTCCGCTAAGATTGCCGAAAACAAAACAATAACAACGATATTCCAATGTTGCCAAAACGGCAAACCTAAAGTACACTAGAATGCGCCAAGGAGACGTGCGGCATCCGAGGTTATGGTGAAGCCGTTACAAAAGAATGCGCCATGGAGACGCGATATACAAGATTATGGTGAAGCCGTAACAGTAACTATAAAAATAACTAGCAAAAGCCGTGCTTTGTTTGGATTCGCGATTATTTCATAATATAAATATTTGAAAATAACATTATTATTTTATATTATTTTTGTATCTTTATTAAGCAAAAACTTTATCTTATGTTTTGGCGAATTTAAATTTTAGAAATGTAAATTCAGCCAAATAATTAAGAATTTCCTCGGAATTTTTTATCTATGATATAAGACTGGTATAAATAAAAATATTTTCAAAGCAAAATTTTACAAGATATTTTTTTTAATTTTTAACTAAAAGTTTTAAAGATGTTTTTGCATTTTCCAATAGCTTCTCGTGTTATCTCAAATGATTTGAAATAGGTATGTTTTCAATCTTTGTAATTCACATCAAATAACCTTTGATAGCAATCTTAAAATAATACATTCAAAGAAGGTTATTTCTTCAAAATATTTTTTTTTTTTTTGGGGGGGGGGGGGGGACATTTGAAACCTGCTCTCGTTGATACTAAGAACTATTAAATGTAATTTTTTTCATTCTAATTTCTTCTTTTTTTCTGCATACCAGCATATGAAAATTTTTTATGTTGTAGAATCTCTCGTAAGGAAATCTTCTATTAAATGCTAAACCTTGAAGGGTTTTCACTCTCCACAACGCTACGTGCATTAAGCAAACTGGTTTCTCTTTATCCCCGATATCTACTACTGCTTTATCTAATGTCAAACCTTGGGATTTATGAATTATAATTGCAAAAACTGATTTCAAAGGAAATTGTTTTCTTGAGCAATTTATGATTCCATTTTTCCAGGATTTAATTATTGGGGGAATTGGTACGCACCAATTCTTATAAGTTAAATTACTGTAGTATTCAAATTTATCCATGATTATTCGCGATATCTGGTCTGGTGGCTTGTGATTTTCTTTAATAAGCGCAACAAAGTCTAAAGTATCGTTCACTAAACCTTTTTCGGTCCACAAATAAGAATGTAACATTACACTTTTAATCCAAATGATAAAGTAAGAAATGATTAAAGTCCATTTGTCGTTTCTGAATCGGCCAACTTTGCTTTAGTACATTTATAGAGAGCTTGAATCGAGGCAACAACTTTAAGCAGTTCTTTTAATTTTTCATTTATATAACAAATTTAAAAATTAATTTTATTTGTTTACAATTCTTTTGTTGCCACTTTACAAAAAAAAATCCATAATACAATTCTTTTAAAATGTTTAAGTGTCATTTGTGCAAACGATTTTTCAGAATGATGAAAACATATTTTATTTATTAAATTAATCATGATTCTATCTATAATTACTTACTCCATGATTTATTTTTTTTTTTCTGAAAATATACGTGTTTCATTTTTTATTAATTTGCTAAAATGCATCCGCATTGGAAATGCATGTAAAATAAATTAATTAAAATAATAATTTTTTTAACATTTTACTGTAAAAAAAATTATATTGTGCAAATCTACAGATCATAATTTATTTTTGTGTTTAATTTGAAGTTAAAATATTGAATATTTTTTTTGTAATGTGTACGACAAAATGTAATTTGAGTGGCCTAGTAGATGATTTGCTTCGCTCATCCTAACTATTTTAAGCTGTTTAGTCTTTTGCATCTAATTAATAGAACACTTTTTTTGATTGAGTATTGTTGTCACTTAACAACTATTTTTGTTTTTAGATTCAAACAGTTATGATAATACATATTTTTGTAAAGTATATATTCGTTACTAAGCTTAATTAATCACATTGACCGAACTTCATTGGTAATTATTAATGGTAACCGATAAATTTGATTATTATGCAACATTTATGAAATTTACCAAAAGACACGGTTATTATAAATAATAACCGGTTATTAAAAATTGAACATAAATGTCTATACAAAGAGTTATTTAAAAAGAAAATGCATGTGGCTTAAATAAATAAACAGACAAAAAAACCTAAAAAATCCAGGGCTATTTGTTACATCTTCAAAAAGAATCCTCAGGAAAAATGTTCCATATTTTGTTAGTAAAATAATTACTAACATTCGAAATGCCAATGTCAGCACACCATCATATTGAATATAAGCACACATCTCAAAAACACAACTCCACATGGCTTCCAAAAAAACTAATAAATGTCTGTATTTAATTTTCTTTGATGTTAGATCACAATTAAGATCAGTTGACTCCTTTTCCTCAATCATAATTGCTTTAAAAGGGATTCTTTACTAGTTCTGATAGTTTAATTTTAAAGTGAGTTAATTTCCATGGCGTGAAAACGTGTTTTGGAATTTTCCATATTATTGACTTAAATACACAAATTATAAATAAATAAAAAAAGCTTTGAAATATAGATTGTTGCCAAAGGTAGTTTTTAAGTTGTCAAAAGATAATTTCAATGGAAAGAAAATGAACTTATTGATAAAGAATAAATTAAAGCACTAAGTATTATACCAGTCATTTTAGCAAAAGAAGGATTTTTAATCAATAGTTTTTTTTAGAGTGGAATAATTTATGAATTATGATATTTTATCTATAATAATAAAGAGAGAAGGATGTTTGTCTGTCAGCGCTGTTCTGAAGAGACTGCTGCACGTAGAGTTACAAAATTTGGAGGGAAGGTACTTTTTTACATGTAGTTTTGCACCTCGAAGCCCGATTTTTGATTTTTTGTTTAGATTTTTTAAAAATAATTTTTTAGGCGATTTTTAGCGTTATTTTTGCGATTTTATCCCATTAGTGAAAGGAATACGGTTTCATTCTTTTAACCCAAAATAGCAATTTTTTTTCTCTTTTCAACAAAGTTTATTCGGAATTTGTACAGCGATTTTTGAATTTTTAACGAATTTTTAATGCGATTTTTAGTGTTTTTTCTGATTTTGCGGCTATTTTTTGAGATTGATAAAAAGAAAATCATTTTAAACTTTTAGCCTAATGCCCTAAATTTTGTGTTTGTTACGATTTTTAGATTTCAACGATTTTTAATGCGATTTTCAATGCGATTTTTAACGTTTTTTAAAGATTCTTGCGTTTAGCATCTATTTTTTTCATAGTTGTTTTATGAAAAACTTGAGCTGTTGAGAATACAATAAGTAGTATCTTTTTGTGAAATCTACCTAAAATGTCAAAAATTTAGGTACCACTATTTTCGAATAGCAATTTCATAAACTATCTTAAATTCTTGCTTAAGACCGCTACCCCCTCGAGTTATATATCACCTGATAGGTTATTTAATAGAGTATGGTTTTGATAAAGTTTTTGAAGAATTGAGTGCTCTACCTGGTGGTGGAAAATGGAACTAATAGAACGCTATTTTTTTTTTAAATCTATAATAATAAAGAGACAAGTTTGTGTGTGTGTCAGCGCTGTTCTGAAGAGTCTGCTGTACGTAGAGTTACAAAATGTGGAGGGAAGGTACTTTTATACATGTAGTTTTGCACCTCGAAGCCCGATTTTCAATTTTTTGATTAGATTTTTTTTTTTTATTTTTTTAGGCGATTTTTAACGTTCTTTTTGCAGTTTTATCCCATTAGTGAAAGAAATACGGTTTCATTCTTTAAACCCAATTTAGCAATTTTTTTTCTCTTTTCAGCAAAGTTTATTCGGAATTTGTACAGCGATTTTTGAATTTTTAACGAATTTTTAATGCGATTTTTAGTGTTTTATCTCATTTTGCTTTTTTTTTTTTTTTTTTTTTTTTTTTTTTTGTGAGATTGATAAAAAGAAAACCGTTTCAAACTTTTAGCCCTAAATTTTGTGTTTGTTACGAATTTCAGATTTTAACGATTTTTAATGCGATTTTCAATGTGATTTTTAACGCTTTTTCAAGATTTTTTGCGTTTAGCATCTATTTTTTTCATAGTTGTTCTATCAAAATCTTGAGCTGTTGAGAATGCAATAAGTAGTATTTTTTTGCGAAATCCACCTAAAATGTCAAAAATTTAGTTACCACTATTTTCGAATAGCAAGTTCATAAAATATCTTAAATTCTTGCTTAAGACCGCTAACCCCTCGAGTAATATATCACCTGATAGGTTGTTTAACAGAGTATCGTTTTGATAAAGTTTTTGAAGAATAGAGTGCGCTAGCTGGTGGTGAAAAATAGAACTAACAGAACGCGATTTTGTTAAAATTTGGAAATATAACAATGTGATTTATTTTAAATTTTAAAATGGTTTATAATACATGATAAAAAATGTAAACAAAGAATGGTGTGACACATTTCAGGGTGCGTGAAAGGAGGGGCGCGAACAAAATTAGGAAATGTAATAAGGAAATCTGTTTTACACTTTAAGGTAGTTTATAACGCATGTTAATTTTTTTAAAGTACTGGCGATGCTCTGGAGAGACTGCTGCACGAAGTTATGTATAAAATTTTACACCTTGAAGGCCGATTTTCAGTTTTTTTAAATTTAATTCATATGCGAATTTTAGTGGGTTTCGAGGCGATTTTTCCACATTAGCGAAAAGGAAAGCAGTTTCATTCTTTCGACCTAAATTAGTGAATTTTGTTCTCTTTTCAATATAATTTATAATATATAGTATAATTTATAATATATATTATATATAATTTATTTGGATTTCGTGCAACGATGTTTCGATTTTTAGTGAATTATTTAACGTAAATTTTGCCGCTATTATTAGACATTAGTAAAAGGAATTTTGCTTAAAACTTTCAGGCTGATGTATTAAATTTTAGCTGTGAAAATTTATGAATTTCAGTTAATTTTAATGCGATTTTTCGAGATTTTTTGCGTTTGATGTCGGATTTTTGTCATTCATGAGATATTTCCAATTACAACGTTTTACCCTATTAGAGTAAATTTTGACCCCTGTGATTTTTTAATATTAGTGATTTTTAATGCACTTTTCAATGCAATTTTTAGAAATTTTTCGAGTTTTATGGTGATTTTTTGATATTTGGAAGTAAAAATTGATTTCGAACTTTTAATCTAATATAATTTTAGAGATTTTTAATGCGGTTTTTGAAGAAGTGTTGTGTTCCGTGTCGATTTTTTATTATCTATAAAGGATTTTCTTTTACTACGTGATTTTCCTGTCGACCAATTTTGCCAAATTATATCAATCGTGAAACAAGCCAAATTATGCAAATAGATGTAATTTTTATGTTAAATAATGAAAGAAGAGATAATTTAGAAAAACATTAATACAAATACATATAAAAATAAAAAGTAAAAACCACTTGATGACGTAACAAACATATGTAACATGTTTAATGTCAAGTGAATATGGAATTTACAATCCGCCATTATTGTAGTTTAATCTCATGGTTTGACCCAAGATAGTTTCTTGGTCAACCGGATAATCAAATAGTTCAGATTTCCGATTAGAATGTTTTATCCGTTTGATGAAATTCTGATTACTGCGATTTAGAAAATAACTAGCGATATTTAGTGCATTTTTCAATGCGTTTTTAATGAACTTTTTAATGCGATTTAGTACTATTTTTTTAGATCCCCACCACAGTGGTGTCTTAACAATTAAAAAAATTATTTTGGTTTCAAACTTTTAGCCTAATATAGTAAATTTTACCATTTACCTTTTTTTTTAATTTTGTTGATTTCCAATGTGATTTTTGATATATTTTGTGTTTTGCGTCAATTTTTTTGTAATTCATCTAAAAAAGAATGGTTGCTACGTTTTACACGACTAGAATATTTTTTTATTCACGGGATGTATTTACATTTAGCAATTTTTAATGAATTTTTCAATGGTTTTGTATTGGTTTTTTGAATCTCACGGCTATTTTTTGAAATTTCGAAAAGGAAATTAATTTCAAACATTTACACTTCATTTACGAATTTTGAAATTTAGTAATTTTTTAATGCAATTTTTAGCAATGTTTTCATTATTTCTCACGCTTTGCGCCGATTTTTTCATTCGTATTTAAGAAATAATTCAGATTACACTATTTTACTCTATTAATATAAATGTTGTCCCCCGCTATTTTTAAATTTGAAACGATTTGTAATGAATTTTTTGAATACAATTTTTAGATGTTTTCGAGTCCACGGTGATTTTTTTCACAATTGGAAAAGACATTTTTAAATAATTTGTAGCTTAATGTAGTAAATTTTGACATCGATGATTCAGATTTTTTGTGTATTTTCATAAAATGTTTAGCAAGTTTTGTGTCGATATTTTTTAACTAATGGAAGAGTTTAGATTTCAATGTTTTGCCCCATTATGGTAAATTATGTCGGCAGGAATTTAATATAAATGTTTATCTTACTATGGCAAATTTTGTCCGGATTTTTTAATTTTACTGATTTTTAATCTGTTTTATAGTGATTTTTCAAGTTCTGTGACAGTTGTTGACATCGGTAAAAGAATTTCGGTTTCTAACTTTTAGCATAAATAGTACAATTTGTTTTCCACGCTTTTATGAATTTTGCCAATTTCTAATGCGATATTCAATGTAATTTTTAGTTAGTTTGGGAGATTTTAGGTGTTCTGTGTTGACTTTTCCTTATTCATGAACGATTTCCGATTACAATATTTTCGACTGAACCTTAAATTTTTACACCCATGACTTTTAAATATTCAGCGATCTTTAATATAGTTTTTGATACGATTTTTAGCCATTTTTTTAAGTTCCTTGGCGATTTTCTGCCATATAGAAACCAATTTTGATATCAAACATTTTGTTTAATATACAGTAGACTCCCTCAAATCCGCACTCCTAAAATCAGCAACTCTCTAAAATCCGTACATAATTTACAGATGTAAACAACGAAACATTCAGTTCAGATGTAGGTGCAAAATTTGACTCTTTTTTTAGTTTTATATCAACTCCATACATTTTTTAATTTGTAATTTTTGTTAAGTTATTGAATTCATATTTTTTCATGAAGAAAGAATAATTTATTTCGAAAAAATCAAGATATTGCTGATATCATTGGTAATCATAGTCTTACCAAATATATTTATGTATTAATCAAGCTTTTTTAGTTATTAAGTCTAGCTAAACCTGGAATAAAACTCTTATTTTATGATCCTGATGTGAATTAGAAATGTACCTTTATGAGGCACATTTCATTGACTAATTTAGGAAAAAAAATTCATCTTTGTAATGAATATTTAATTGTACATTATTGATTATTAACTTGACCTTTGCTTTTTGTATTTAAATCATTTTAAAAATTATCTAAATTTGTATTATTCTAGTTTATTACTTATTTTAATATATTGTAGGCATTCATTATCTTTTGATTTCATTATTTTACATTCAAATTACTTTTAAAAGAAATATAAACAAAGCAGTGACCAGGAATCTGCAAAATTCTAAAATCTGCAAAACCTCTTGCTGTGCGGATTTGAGGGAGTCTACTGTAGTTATGTTTCGAATGCAATGTTTTATCTCTTAATATGATTTTGGCGTTCCATGCCTAAATTTTGTAATTTATGAATGATTTCGATCATAATCCCCCCCCCCCCCTCGCTGCCTTAATATTATTTTTTTAAGCATTGACTTCCAAATATTTAGCTATTTTTAATGCAATTTTCAATGTAATTTTTAGCCATTCTTCAAGTTTCGTGGCGATTTTTTTACATCCGGAAATCAATTTCGATTTCAAACTTTTTGGTTAATATGGTTAATTTCTTGATTACAATATTTTATATTATAACAGTGAATTTTTACCCTAGGAATTTTTTAATGTTTTACGACTTTCTTTACAATTTTAAATGCAATTTTTGGGCTTTCTCCGTCTTTTTTTTTTAACATTTTTTAAAGGAATTCGATTTTAAATTTCTTAGACTAATAAGAGTTTGGTTTCAAACTTATATCCTTTACGGTAATTGGTTTGCTCTCTTATTTTGATCTACAGCAATTTTTAATGCAGTATGCTTTTTTTTTTCTTTTTTAGTTTACGGCGATTTTTTTCAGATACGGAAAAGGAATTCGGTTTTTAATTTCTTCACTAATGATAAATTTTCTCCTGTGCGATTAAAGCTTTTTATTGCGATTTTTTAGCTTTTTTTTTTTTTTTTTTTTTTTTTTTCGTATTTCAATGCTTTTTACATTATCAAATTAATTAGATTCAAAACATTTATCCAAGTAGAGTAAATTTTGAGTTCCGTGATTTTTGAAAATTTTGCCATTTTTAAAGCGATGTATACGTTTCTTCGCGACACGCTTCGATTTTTAGAGGTTCAATTTTCGGCCGATTCTGATCTCTTTTCTTCAAAGTTTATTCGAATTTTAAAACACAATTTTTGAATTTTGTTTTATATTTTTATGAGATTTTTAATGTTTTTTTTGCGATTTGTAAGATTTTTCCACATTAGTAAAAATAATCCAACTTCAATTTTCTAGCCCATCTCTTTTCAACGACATTTAAACGAGCATTTTTAAAATTTTTCGAGGTTTTTATTATGATTTTTAAAGTTTTTTCGCAATTCTTGCTACTTTTTGATGAACCCGGGCAACGCCGGGCAGAACAGCTAGTTAATTTAATAAAGGATTTTAAAAGGGTTTGATAAACAGAAGAAATCATAGAGAATTTTACTAGGGATTTAAATAATAAAAAGTTTTATTTAAAGAATGTAATTAATTAGCACCATTTTTTGGATTTAAACAAATTGGAATGAATATTTTTAGGTGTGTTAAGATTTTATACTTTTCATATAAAGAATGGTAGATTATTTAAAAAATAGGTTTTTAATTTAATAAGCTAGAATAATGCATTGAATATTATTAAATGGATTATTAAAATAGAATAATGGTAACCTTGATGATTTTTTTTTTAATTTTGTGATATACATATAATGGAGAGTGGAGTGGAATGAACAGTGGGAATAATGGGACAAAAAAATTTTTCCTTTATGGATCATTCTAAACATCTTATCAATCACATACAAGATGAAGCTATGGTAGATCAATCTTCAGTTTAAAAAAAAATTGTTGATTTGTATAAGCTTGCATATTTATTAAAGAAAAGATTATTTAAAAAATCAAAAGTAAATTTGCTTCATATACATATTAATGATTTGTTTATGCACAAATAACAATTTCCCTGTTTATAAAACATTATCTACACTATTAAATTCCGACCGTATGTATGTATGTGACACTATCTCCTCCAATCCCGGAAACGGAGAAACGTTGTGTTTGTTTTGAATTGAAGGGAAAAAACACTGGAATCCCGAGTTGCTCATTCACATCCCGAAATTCCAGTTAATTGGTAAGTTATTAATTAAAAATGTTAAAATTTTAATTACTGTGCCCCTGTATGTTTGCACAGTGTTCGCACAGGTCGAAAAAGATCCCACCTGAAGTCAATCGACAATAAATGACAAAAGTAGAATATTTTTTCTCTTTTTAAAATTGCCATCACAGGCGTTCTAACAGAGTCAAACAAAAAAACAATGAGATTTTTAAGTAGATTGTTTCTTTCTTGGGCTAAGGGTCTAATTTTTTTTTTTTTTTTTTTAATCTACAAATTTTTTTAATTTTTTTTTTTTTTTTCAAATTTTTTATGAAACATCAATTTTCAGTCCTTTTTTTTTTCAATATTTTCGAGGAATGCATTTTTGAATTCCAACCATGAGAGTTCTCAGAAAATCTGACGAAAAATGATGCCAGATTCTAAATTCTCATTCTTTTCCTAGAGTGACAGTATATATATATATAGAACCATTAGATAATATTACAAATCAACATCAGTTTCTGGAAAAACTTGTTAATGGCAAATTATATCAAACAGAGGAGTTGTCAAAATTTGGAATAAAATTGGAAATTTCGTATTTAGCTCGTTATCAAGGGCAATGCTAAATAGCCACATTAATTGTGATTAATTTCTGAATAGAAATCAGGAAGACCTAAAAATGATTTCCATATTGCCCGATTAATCGCAAATGAGAACTCAATTCAAAGAAAAATATTAGATAAATAATAAGACAATAATAGAATTATCAATATATTAATTGCATTGGAAAAAATATTTCCAAGAAAAAAATATTAGAAAAATAATTAAACTGTAATTGAATATTGATAAATATAAACTTACAAGTATCAGTCGCAACCAATAATCGCCATTGAGAACAGGAAAAACAAAATAATAATATAATTGAATTATCATTGATAGATTTCAAAGGAAAAATCATGTCAAAGAGAAATAATTAGACTGTAATTTAATTATATAAAATATAAACTTACAAATATCGATTTCGACTATGTGATGGCAATACCACTTTGCATTCAGTCACATTAGACAGTTAATATCAAAGTTAAATTAGAAATCAAATAGTTTTTATTAATAATAGATATTTAAATAACTATTTTCAAAAATATTAATTACGAAACATAAGTAGACAAAATTTTTTTTTTAACTTAATAAAAATAGTTAAACTATTTAATACTAATTACAAGTTTTAAATTATAATTATAGAATTAATTAAATTGATTGATATCGATAATGATTTTGTGCATGTGAGATAAGTACAAATTAACTACAAAAGTGTCAGTGGCGCCATCTTTAGTTTTTAAACACAATAAAATAATGCAAAAAATTTATAAAAACAAAATTTTACAAATTACGATATTTATTTGTTTAATATAGGGTTGGAAAAATATATATGTCTAAACATTGGCTAACTATTTGTAGAAGATAGAAAAAGTCAGTTGAGTGGTTGGTTGGAAAATTACAGATAAGCGATTAAGAATAAACATTTTATATCTCACTGATTTTTTGGCATTTTCACTCAAAAATTTGTTTAGTTCTTTATTTAAATGTGATTAAAATGTATTAAAAATTTTGAAAAAATTGAATACTTTAAAAAAAATTAATTTCATTGAATGCGATAACGAAACGAAATAATTACAAGAAATCTATTGAAGAGAGTTTTTGGCATCATGCCAAAAGGGAGTTGCTTCTCTTGTGAATTCAAAATATTTCAGGGGACTTCTGAATTTTATTTCTGCTTTTAAAAAAAATATTACTTTAAATGTCATTACCCAATTCACAGGTATATTTTGTGTTCTTCAAGTTTTCTTTAGATAAATCGACCAGCGTAGTGGGTGAAGGCAGCTAGTACTGTATATTATCCATAATTTAAACCAAACCTAAAAGCAGCATTTTTATTTATTATGCAAGAAGTTTAATATAAAAACTGGAAGTGGTCAGGAATGGGGCATACCAGTAAAGTGAAGAATGGGATATGTCCATTTCCTTTTTTTTAAATAAGATGAATTTAATTGTTCACATGCAAACATTTTTAGAAGATAATATGTTATTATAACCTTGATAATGTACTCATTTACCTCAAAATGTAAATAAACTGAAGTGATGATTTATGACTGATAATCCTGAATTTTAATTCCAGTCATAAAGATACTAGAATTTTAGATTGTGGTGCATACATTATCAACGTATAATTATACAACATTGTAAAAATGTTGTAATTATAGAATTTTGCAGGTTATAGGTCATTTCTTTATTTACATTCTAATATTTGGATTTTATCTTCAAATATAGTAATCATATTGAAAATAATAATATAAAAATTAAAGAAAAGGCTTTTTTTAATATATAAAACTATATTCAGTATTAGAAATACATATAAATGATGTAATAATACAAAATTAACTAAATACATTTGAACAAAATTTCTACTTATTTTTAAATTTAACAATCATTGCAGTGATAGTAATTTGATTTAAAGCTTTTAACTTATGCTGCGAAATTTCAACTACTAGTTACAATTTCTTGACCCGTAATGAAAGTTTGTTTTCTCTAAAAAACTAAGATATATTCGTCTCCATAAAACAACCTCTTCAAAAGCAATTTTATGTTTTTGAACATCAGATTCGGTCTCTGAATCAGTTAGTTCATCTTGAATTCAACACAAAAAATATTATTTTTTGCATTCTACGATTTCATTATTCAATAGGTATGTTGACTACATCCACACATTTAAACTCCTATACTTTCAGCATGAAAATAAAGAGATTTGATTGGGTGGCATACTATTCTGGAATTTGTAATTTACAGTTATGTGAGCAAACAAATACATTCAAAATACACTATATGGTGTATAATTGTATGGTATACTTAATAGTATGTTTGGGTGAAACATTTTTTGGATGAAGTTTTTTCTCTTCCTTTCTTTAAAAATAGTTAAAGTCAATTATGTATTTTGAAAATAATTACTACTTCCTTAATTATTATCTCATTTTATGTGCTTAGCAAATTATTTTAAATTATAGGTGATGTATTTGAAAAGTTAGAAGATGAAGACGAACAAGGTTGGTGTAAAGGAAGAAAAGATGGCCGTGTGGGTCTTTATCCTGCTAATTACGTGGAAGTGATAAGACGATAAATAATTTGGCTCATTTCATCTGTCTTATAAAACTGTTAAAAAATTCCAAAACTTTTATCATAAATTGTGACGTTAGTTCAAGTGCCATTCTATCATTACATATTCATGAAACATGAAGTATCACTTCACTGTGTTTTTTATAAATTATTATGTAAGAGATATACATGTTTGAATTATTTCAAATTAATATTTGGATATTATTTACAGAAAAAAAATTAGAAAATTTTGTTATTGACTAGCTTATTTACATTTTAAAATGCAGTAGTCCCCAGTTATAAAGAAAATTGACTAACCTGAAGAATGGTTCAAAAGTTTATTTGAAAACTGAAAACTTTCAAGCTGATTTTAAAAATTCAGTATGCCTTGCTGACACAAACATAAATTGAAGACAAAATGTATTTAGTGAATAATGTTGCCTAACTGCACCTGATAATATAAGCCAGCAATGTTGGCTAGTTACAGCTTACAATTTTAAGAAAATAATTATATCTAAATATAGCTAATAATATTAAGAAAGTAATAATTATAGCTAATAAATATTATTTAATTGCAGCTAGTAATATTATAAGAGCAATTCTATTCATTTGCAATATTAAAGAAGTAATGCTGTCTAGTTACAGCTAACAGTAAGTAATTTTACCTATCTACAGCTAACAATATTAAGCCACTAAGCAATGTTACCAAGCTAAAGCTAACAGTGTAATTCAATAATTTTGCCTAGCTATTGCTGGCACTATGTTGAGTTTGCATTGCATGCACTGTTCCTTTTGTTTGAAATGAAATTGTCTTAAGGGATTCCTGATTAACAAAACATTCTAGTACTTTTGGCCAAGTAATGGTTTGTAAAGAAAAATGTATTTAATGTAATTTGTATTTATCTTTTACTTTGACATCTTTGGAATTTTATCTTGTGACCTATTGCATGAAAATTTGTAGGATTTCTTCTTTCTCTCTCCTTTGTTTTATATCTTGCTTCATTCTTTATTGTTTTGTTATTTTCCTAAAGATTTTTTTTTTTTCTTGTTGCATTTCTATAAGAAGTTTTTACTTGTAAAACATAAATTCATGCAAAGTTATATAAAGCCTATTTAAATCATAACTAACAACTTGTTTTATTACAATAATTATTAACTATTTAAATTTATTTATTAATAATAGCATAAATTATTGTAATGAAATAAAAGCCATGTAGGGGGACAAAAATGAAAGAGGAATTAGACTATTGGTATCAATAGCTTGCCAAAATATGGTTCTGTAATATAACATTTGAAAACAAATATACATACATATTTCTTCATAAGGTTTTGTTGTTCTGAAATGATTTTTGGGACTTGCTTTAGTTTTGCAATTACATAATAAATTGTATCATAACTTGGGACAACTGTATAGTAAAGATGAGCTGGTATTTCTAGTTGTTGCAATATTTGTGAAAATATATTGATTTATGTTTCAGTGACCGATGTTATTTTTTGATATGATTATTTTTGCAAGTTGATAGATTTTTTAAGTTTTATTTTCAAATTTTATGTCTATATTACTTTAAAAAGTAAAATTATACGTATTTGCAAACCTTACAAATACTGTTTAAGATTTTTTTTTTTTAAGATGTTTTATTATTTTACCTTTTTAACAATTTACTGGTGAAAATCAGTTTATCTGTTTTCTTACAGCTAAAATATTGTAAAACTTTAAGCAAGACAATTACTCAAATCTAAATTTATATAGACTGTGATACATTAGAATCTCTGATTAATGATAATAATAAAAATAATTAAAAAAAAAAAAAAAAAAAAAAAAACCTTAATAAATCAGCATAGTTTTGACATGAAATTGCGTTGATACTATACATATATAAACACCTATTATTTTCTCTGTATCTATTAGTTTCCTCTTGCTCTAAGATATATTTATAGTTTAATTTCTAAGTGTAGATGTGTGCAATGATAAAAAGTTTAAAATTTGTCTGCAAATTAGTCAAAGAGATATTTATTACTTATGTTTGTTGTTATTTTTAAGCAATCTTATTTCAGCACTGAGTTACACTTTTTCATTTTTATTATTATATTTCTGTTTTTGTTTTTTAATATAATAGAAATAAATGAGTATCCTGAACATTCAGATTTTAATTTTTTAAAAATTATACCAATATTTTCCTTTTTTAATGTTTCTTTTCTTTTCTCATTGAAGATATATCAATATAATGGTTGCTAGCTCAAAACAAATATCTTTTATTTCACAGTTCCTATATTAGTAAAAAGTGCCTCAAAACTTTTGTTTTAGGAAATGCATAGGTTATTTTACACATTTAGATTTTATGTAGCAACTGCTTTTGCATTTAAAAATATTTCTTTATTACAAAGTTTTTTAAAAATATATTTGAGAAACAAGCTAAATTTTTAATTAAAAAAGGACGGTAGCTTATAACATAAAATACTTTTGTTTCAAAATGCATTCAAATTAAAAGATTTAAACTTGTATTATGTGATTCTTTCTGGATCTGTGTTTATATTTTTATATCATAATAATAAACATTAAATATCAACTTGTTATCAACATGTTTTTTATTAATCTATTTATAGCTTTGGTTGAAAATTTTAATTTTTTGCTGTAAATTCATATATAGTAGACACAAAAATTTATGGATTATTTATTTGTATTAATAAATGAATACTAAAAATGGCATCTGATATTCCAAAAGATTTCCAAATTTTCAACTGACGAGAATAAATAATATATATTAGTAATATATTGGCAATTTATGATTGACTTGGTATCCCACATGTAACACAAAAAATTTTAATTTTCATAGAAGACCATATCTTCAAGGAGATTTGGTGTTTCACTAATGCTTTTAATACAAAAAAAAAAAAAAAAAAAAAAAAAAAAAAAAAGCATTAAAAAAAAATTATTAATAAAAATAATTATAAAAATTAAAATATAAATTAAATTTATTATAAAAACATGTCTTATAAATTAAATGAACAGATATTACAATTATGGAATGTAATGCCCTGAAAATATATTTTGTTACTTTTGAATTGAACCAAAAATTTGCTTCACAAATATTTTTTTTTTTTTTTTTTTTTTTTTTTTTTTTTTTTTTTGCAACATTCTTGCATTGACAATGTCTTTTCTGATGCATTTAGTGAAATTGTCTACATTTTGTAAGTAAATATCTGAGAGGTGATTGTAGTTTCAATAATGGACATAAATAGCTTTATAGTCAATTCATTGAAAATTTATATTTTAATTCCTCCAAATGCTTCAATATCATTAAGTGAAGCACCAAATGTCCTTGAAGATATTGAGTCTTCTGTGAAATTTAAATTATTTGTATTATAATGGGTGAGATACAAAGTTAGCTGTAAATTGTCAATAAATTACTAATGTAACCTGAAGATGAGTTTGATTAACTGCATTTGAAATTTTCTAATATTGTAATCTACATAATCTACTGAGAAAGTGAATTAAAAAAAAAAAAAAAAATTAAATATATTTCATAAAAACATGTAGAAAATTACCAAGTAATATCCTAAAAATATAGGAAAATATTTTGATTAAAGCTAGATTGAATTAGAAAAGTAATACAGAGTTTAAATAATGCAACTTCAAAATTGGATATTATATCAAAATTTTCAACTTGGGCCAGAACCATAATAAAAGTTTCCTGGCTCAATAAGAACTTATGAGCTTTAATTCTTTCTAAAAGAATTGTAACTTGCCTATAATGTACATTATTAACTTGTACAAATAAACAATAAAATTAGTTGTGCATCCAGTTGTGAAGCATTTATATTTTATAGCATACATATTCTTTATATTGCTCAAACTGTTTATTTATAGCTTTTAAAAACTTTTTTTTTTTTCTAGAATATCTATTTTAAATAAGAAAACACAGGTTATTTTTTTAGATGTTTAACTGCCATTGTAAAAACAGACCAAATCTTTTTACCTCTTAGTGTGTGCTAATATATTTTCAAAATAAAATTAAAAAATAATCCATATTGCTTTTTTTAAATTAGATCTTTTATATTTAAACTTACACTCTTAAAAAAGAAGTTTTAATTATATGATAATTTCTGCTTATTCATTATTTTTTAAGTGATTGTGTTATAAGTACCTACAATTTAACTTGCTTTTATATATATATATATATATATATATATATATATAGGGGAAAATATTTGTAAAACATTACCATTTTGATTTTGTAGCTGACAAAGTTATACTGGTAGACTTCTGATTCTGATACGAAATTATGTTTTTTAATTAAAGGGGGAAAAAGTTAACAGTATTTTACTATTTATACATACTATATTTTATGTATAATTCTCTTAATTTTGTTTAATTATGCTATTTTTCTTATAATAAGTAAAAATAGCAAAATTATACCTAATAAAATATGTTTTATTTTATATGAAAACAGGTGTAATAAAAATTTTTTTATTAAAAAATAGATAATGCAATTAAATATTTGGTTAAAGAAAGGCAGTAATGTATGCTCTTTTATATGTTGTTATTATTATTCATTTGATATTTTATGTTGGAATATAGTAATATATGTTTCATTAAATTATTTATTTTGCTGATTCACTTAGTGAATTTTGAAAAAGATATTGGCATGTGGTCATATGAAGTTTCTTAAACAACTTTGTTGTTTTAGAATACAAAGTAGAAAGTGAACATGAAAAATTTATTAAAAATCCAGTACTTCTATAGCCAAACCATGTTGCTGCTTCAAAAGTTTATAAGGTTTTATATTAGCAAAAATGGCCATTTTTCTAAAGGAATTTAAGATATATTTTATCTATTTAATAAATGTATGAGCTAATAAAATTTGTATGCCTATATTGAGAAGGGGAAAAAAATCTATAAATTATAAATCAAAATTTAAAATTTGCTAAGATATAGCAGCTTTAACAAGCCTATTTATTTCTTTGATTATATATATTTTCCTAGTCACCTTTTTCTTTTATTTAATTTAAAATTTTAGATCCTTTGTAAAAATAGTATGAAAAGTTTTCAGGCTGATTTTCTTCTTTTTATATTCTTGAGCTTAATATGTCTATTTTCTACCTGTTTTTGTTTCTCAAAGTATTCTTTATTAAAAAGATGTATAATATTCCTCAGGAAAAAAAAAAAAAAAAAAAAACTTTTTTTTTTATTTATGTTTAAAATTTGTTTTTGTTGGGTTTATATGTTCTTTATTAAAAGTTGTTTTATATTCTTTATTTGTATCTTTGAATTGTTTCATATGTTTTTGTAATTATTTGTAGAGAATCTCTTCATATTTACCTTTGCGTGTAAAAAAACAAAAACAAAATTGAGTTGGTGGTTTAAACTGTATATATGCATAAATGTGTAAATATTTTTATCAAAGAATGTGCTTTATGTTTATATAGCATTGGTTAAATAATCAGATTGTGTTGTTGTAGAACATGTAAATTGTTATATGATGTAACAGTAATCTGTATGTTTTTGTTCAAGCATCTGTGTAAGTTTTAAATCTAACACCAATAATTTATATCCTAGAATATCTGTAGTGCTTTCAAAAACAAATTTTGATAAGGCTGTAACTAATTGAACTTATCCTGCTTTCTTAACATTTCAGTTGATCAAGATTTCATATATTTCATTACACATCGATTGGTAATAAGCTCCAAATTTATCCATGAAATCTAATATTTACAATTTTAATATTTCATAGCTGTCGTATCATTTTTTTTTTTTTTTTTAAATCTACCATTTTTCTTTTTGAAGGAATATCCAAGAATACTTTAAAAAGTAAATTACAGCTGATTAAAAAGTAAATTACAGCTGATTTAGTATTATTCTTTTGGTAAATGAAGTAAACAATTCTGCATTTTTTAAATTAAAGAAAAATTAATATCTTAAAATTAAAGTAGTGAGAAAGGGAGTTGTTAAAATCTATCTTTATATTTTCAGAAATTCTCTATTTTTATTGATTGCAATATATTATATTTTTATAAAAATAATTTTAACATCTTTCATTCTTTGACTGATGAAGCTGTTCCACAAGCATCATCAAAAATGACAATTGCTATAATATTTCGCTAAATATTTTCCTTTTTAAAAATTTTAAATATCAAATATTCATTTATTTATTGGAATAATGACACAATTGTTGTACAAATTATACTGCCATTTAGGCAATTTGAAATAGATTATTACAATTGCAAGCCATTGTTATCACATTATAAATTTTAAGCAAATGTCAAAAGTAGCATATTTTAAGCTGCTGAAACTGAATAAGATGCAGCAACAGGTGACCACTGTATATTTTATTACATTTGAAATACATAGTATTAATATACGACAGTATTATGTTTAACTCTTTGGGGTTAGTGGATTAAAAACTGTCCCACATTTTGCGTACTTTTTTATGCAATGTGTGAAATTTTTTAACCTACTTTAAAAATTTGAAATTATACATAATACACAACAGTATTGTTAAAATTTTGTATTTATTCCTTCCCTCTGTGTTCTTTATATAATCTGCATGACAATGGAGAATAAGTTTTCTGAGCAAATAACATTATATGACCTTAATTTAACACACATTTGTATTAATTAATGTTATATATTCTCTTTGATTGAAGTTATCGACTTTTGATTGGGTTGGATTAAAAACAAAATAATTTTTATATTTTGCTATTGTCTGCTTTAAATAAATTTATCTGAAAGGACATTAAAAGCTGAATTTTAATGAAAATTTATATTTTATTTGTTTTTTGTAACTTTGAGTTGTCTAAAAATGTGATTATCTTTTATTGAATTGGAGTATAAAAAATGCTTTTTAATCTTCTGTTTTTGGCAGCTATGTTACACATTTCTTAATAGGTTGTGAATTTTAATCAATTAACCTGTTAATGACCAACATCTTCTACAGCTGGAATCATTCCATAACTCTACAGTGTAGTATTAAATTTGTATGTACATATTTATGGAGCTTCCATTGATAATAGAGTGCAAAACTATGTATATTTAAGTATATTTCAATAATCAGTTTATATTTCAACATAACATAATAAGCATTTCTGCAACTAGGCAGATTTGGGTCAATGTAAAAAATGCACTAATTCACTTTTTATACTGCCTCAGTCTTGTATTTTATACTGTGCATTTGTAGTATTTATAATGCACATGTGAAATTATTAATGTAACATACATTATTTTGATATGGTTTCAGAAATCTTGCCAAATAATAAAAGCATCCATTTATAGCTATCTTATAATATAGCTAGTGAAAAATAAAACAATCAGTATTAAAATTTAAAAGTTCTGCTTGTTAAAATTATTTAGATATAGAATATGTGGATAATTGCATATTCAGGGTGTCTACAGAATCTGGGAATTATGGAAGAATAAGGGAGATTTATCAATTTGGAAAATTCAAGGAACCTTGTAAAAATTATTGAAGATCAGGGAAATTTTTCTGTATGCAAAAATATTTGCATTTTCATGTTGTTGACAAGACTGGTTTGTTTAGTTTATATTCCATTTTTTTTTTTTTTTTTTTTTTTTTTTTTTTTCACATGCTGATTTCCCGATATTTTTAAAAAAATGCATGTGATATGAATTTTTGATATTTAACACAAATTATAGTGATTAGATGAACTCATTTTCTGTGGATAGCTCTTACATCTAAAACAATTAACCCATTTTTGAAAAATATTAATAATACATTAACATTATCTTACAAGGTGGCCAACTTAATCCCATTAGCTATTTCATCAGATGTAGATATATGTCTTAAAATTGAACATTCTTCTGAAAATTAAGAAATTTTCTGGTTATCATATATCCATTGGCCACTACATGAAATTGGGTTAAATTTTGAGTTTGGATTTATAAATTTGTAAACTAACACTTTATGGATATTAGTCAGTTTTAATGTTTTTCTCCCAAATGAGATATTAGCTAGCCTGATAAAATCGGGGAACATATTTTTTTTTTTTTTTTTTTTTTTTTTTTTACAATGTTCTGAATGTATGTAGACACCCTGATATTTCAATTTAAAGGCAATGTATGTATAGTGTTATGAAATTAAATTTACATTTTTGACATACATTTAAATTTGTGAAGCAATTGTTTAAAAGAAAACTAGTAAAGTCATCTCCATTTTAAATTATAATTATTTTTAATATATACATACATTTGAAAGAAATGGTATCTTATGATAAAATTGTGAACATGTCAAAAACTATTTAATTAAAAATGTTGCTTAATTTACATATATGACATATAAAAATGTTACCTAATTTTATTATGACAGAATAACACATTTTTATGTACGAAAATAAACAGCATTAAATGAAAAAATTCATTTTGTGCTGTAATGATTTTAAAAACTTTTTTTTTTTTTTTTTTTTTTTTTAATATTGGAAAAAATATAGTTTAATAAAAATGGAAAAATAAAGGTGGAAATGGCTCTACTACAGATTTTAATGAAATAAATTTCAGGTGTTATAATAAGTCAATATGATTATAGTTTTTATTTATGCTGAAATTTAATTTTATGTATTGTTGATTTATTTGTAGTATATTTATTGTCTAGGGAGGATGTGATGGGGTTCCTACAACACACAATTAAAGTTTTTGAGTTTTTTGTTATCAAATGTATAAATAAAGGGAGAAAAACTATCATTTCACTGTAGTGTAAAATGCAACAGTATTTATTGATATTTTAAGTAGCTGTGCTATTTAAACATTTGTTTAGGAAAAAAATATTTCAAAATTCTTTTAGAGTTTTTAATTATTTCTTCAATTAATGTGGAGAAATGTGATCCACTTTTTAGTTTTGTGGGAACCTTATCATGAGCAATTAAGTATTGTTACAGTTCATGTGAAAAAAAAAGGTTAGTGATATTTCTTTTAAAATTTTTATTATTGTTAGTGCATTGCTCTGAATGGTTGTTACATTTGTAAGGAATACCTTACTGAAAAAGCCTTTGATATTGTGTTTCATGTGACCACAACTTTTTGAAGCATAAGAAACAGGATTTTTTATGCTTAATATTATGGTCGAAACCAGTGTTCAATTCTATTTTATATCTTGTAGTTTTTATATTAAAATGGCATATTTTTAACAGGAAATCTGTATAACTCTGATGTGGATATTTTTCAAAACTGAAACATGACCAATATTTACAGTATCTACAGTGATATTAATGTCCATATAGTTAAACAGTATTTTGGAGGCTTTTTATTGCTAACTCTCAATACTAATTCAGAAACTAACAGTGTACAATATTTACTGAAAAAAAAATTGCTTTGTACAAATTTTTATGGCAGCTGCACTTCTAGTTTAAAATAAAATTATTCTACAGCATATTGTTTTCAGTGTCTTCTTTTAAATATGTGAATTCTTTAAGCAACATAGATGGTTTGTTTAGTGATAGCTTTTAAAAAAATACAGATCTATTCATAATCATGTTTTTAAAACATACAGAAAATGTTACATGTTGAAAAAAAAAAAGTTTGGATTTAATTAACTTAAAGTTTCACCAGCAAAGCAAATTACTACAAATAGTAATTTTTTTTATTATAATGGGGGAAAAAATACTATATGGGGAGAGCCCATTGAGGGACATCCCCCCCCCCCCCAGAAAATTTGAGATTTTGCATTTCCAGTGGTAAAAAAGTGTAATTTCCCCGCCCCCAGAACTCTAGTGTGTGTGTCCCGGAGCCACATAAGTCTCCCAGAGAAAAGTGCCTGAATTCAACACTGCTGAAAGTGCCATAACAGAAACATGGAATTTGTAAACTTTAATGGCTTCTCTTGAATTGTTGAAATGTTTAACGCTTATTTTTTATGAACATATATAAAAGTAATTATTAATGCTAAGTCTAGAGAATACAGGCAATAATTGATCAATTCAATTTTTTCATGCTTCAAATAATCCATAATTAGCAAAGCAGTATAAGAGCTGGCATTGTCCTGATGCAGAATCATGCAGCATATTTAATTTTTTCCCCTACTTCTGCAACTACATTTGTCAAACAAATTGTGATAAACCAAGGAGCACCGACTATTTTACGATCATCCAAAGGAACAATTGCAATGTAGCCAAATTTACCAAAAAAGACAGCACTTTTTTTTTTCTTTTGAAGCATTTTTTGCACAAACAACTTTTTTTAGTGTAATGTTATCTAGAAACAGCCAAACAGTGGATTGTTGTTTTGTTTTGGGGTAATCTGATTAATAGAAATAAAACTAGGTTTTCTCATATGTTATTTATTAATTATATACAGTAGACTCTCTCAAATCCGCACTCCTAAAATCCGCAACTCTCTAAAATCCGCACATATTTTACAGATGTAAACAATGAAGCATTCAGTTCAGATGTAGGTGCAAAATTTGACTTTTTTAGTTTTATATCAATTCCATATATTTTTTAATTTGTAATTTTTGTTAAGGTTATTGAATTCATGTTTTTTCATGAAGAAAGAATAATTTATTTCTGAAAAAATAAAGATATTGCTGATATCATTGATAATCATTATCTTACCAAATATATTTATGTATTAATCAAGCTCTTATACTTATTAAGTCTGGCTAAACCTGAAATAAAGCTTCATTATTTTATGATCTTGATGTGAATTAGTAATGTACCTTTATGAGGCAACTTTCATTGAATAATTTAGGAAAAACGCATTTCATCTCTATAATGAATATTTAATTGTATATTATTGATTTATTAATTTAACTTTTGCTTTTAGTATTTTTATCATTTTAAAAACTATCTAATTTTTTTATTATTTTAGTTTATTACTTATTTTAATATTTTAGCATATTGTAACCATTCATTATACCTTTGATTTCATTATTAATTACATTCAAATTACTTTTTAAAAAAATGTAAACAAAGCAATGACCAGAAATCTGCAAAATTCTAAAATCCGCAAAACCTCTGGTCCCAAGTTGTGCGGATTTGAGGGAGTCTACTGTATTTCACATTATCGCATGTTAATTAATAAATCTTCTTTATAGGAAATTATTCTATTCTTTTTTCATTACAAACTTTGCTCAAATAGCTTGCTCTGCTCTTCAAATTTGCATAGTCACTTTTACTAAGTAAGTATAATTAGCATGCATTGTTATTTCAAAGAAAAACAATCAAGCAATGTTTCCTATTTTTACTTTCTTCTATCTTTACAAGAAGAAAGTATTGGATTCATGAAAATTTTCGACTTCCGGTTTTTGACGGATTTATACGTTTTAGAAGGTCCTGAACACGTTTTGACTATTTTTAGAAAATGTCTGTCTGTGAGTCTGTCCGTCTGTCTGTGAGTCTGTGTGTCTGTCTGTGAGTCTGTCTGTCTGTATGTGACAAAAAAATTGTGGGCGCTCTATCTCAAGAACTAATGCTCGAAATTTAATAAAATCTTATATTCAGTTAGACCTTAATATAAATTAGTGCCTATTGGTTTTTGGTGAAAATTGGCCTGCAGGTGGCGCTGCTATACTACGTTTTTCATGATTTTCAAGATTGCTATATCTCAAGGACTAATGCACAGAATTTCACCAAACTTCAGATTCTGTGACCCCTTGATATACATAGACGCTGATTAAGTTTTGGTGTGAATTGGCCAGCAGGTGGCGCTGCTATGTCACGTTTTTCATGATTTTCATGATAGCTATATCTCAAGAACTAATGCACAGAATTTCACCAAACTTCAGATTCCGCGATACCTTGAGATACATAGCCGCTGATAAAGTTTTGGTGTGAACTGCCCTATAGGTGGCGCTGCTATGCTACATTTTACACGATTTTTGCGATAGCTATATCTCAAGAACTAATGCAGAGAACTTCATCAAATTTTAGTTTCTTTTACACTAGAATATATAACATAATTAGACACTGATTACATTTTGGTATTAACCTTGCAACAGGTGGTGCAGCTATACTGCATTTTGCACGATTTTTCCGATAGCTATATCTCAACAACCAACGCACAGAATTTCATCAAACTTCAGATTTTGTTACAAAATGACATATAATTACACGATGATTACGTTTTGTTATAAATCCTTCAACTGATGGTGCTGGTGTGCTATATTTTACACTTTTTTTAAACTAGTTATATCTCAAGAACTTATGCACAGAATTCCATCAAATTTAAGATTCTGTTAGGTCTTGATATCAATAGATGCTTATTAGGTTTTAGTATGAATTACCCAACATGAGGCACTACTAAGTTCATTTTCTCAGAATATTAATTAAATTTTGTGTTTTAGGCTTTTCGGATACCAGAATCTCATTAGGCTAGGTTCGAGGAAATTCGATAGTGGGCAACTCTGGGGTCACCACGGATTTTTTGTTTGTTTTTTTAATATTAAAATGTACTTATGAGATAGAAGAAAGTTTCGGGATTGACACATCCAACTAGTTCTATCAAAGCTTTGTATCTTTCATATATTTGTATCAATTTTTACTTTCTTCTATCTTTACAAGAAGAAAGTATTGGATTCATGAAAATTTTCGACTTCCGGTTTTCGACGGATTTATACGTTTTAGAAGGTCCTGAACACGTTTTGACTATTTTTAGAAAATGTCTGTCTGTGTGTCTGTCTGTGAGTCTGTCTGTCTGTATGTGACAAAAAATTTGTGGGCGCTCTATCTCAAGAACTAATGCTCGAAATTTAATAAAATCTTATATTCAGTTAGACCTTAATATAAATTAGTGCCTATTGGTTTTTGGTGAAAATTGGCCTGCAGGTGGCGCTGCTATACTACGTTTTTTATGATTTTCAAGATTGCTATATCTCAAGAACTAATGCACAGAATTTCACCAAACTTCAGATTCTGTGACCCCTTGATATACATAGACGCTGATTAAGTTTTGGTGTGAATTGGCCAGCAGGTGACGCTGCTATGCCACGTTTTTCATGATTTTCATGATAGCTATATCTCAAGAACTAATGCACAGAATTTCACCAAACTTCAGATTCCGCGATACCTTGAGATACATAGCCGCTGATAAAGTTTTGGTGTGAACTGCCCTATAGGTGGCGCTGCTATGCTACATTTTGCACGATTTTTGTGATAGCTATATCTCAAGAACTAATGCAGAGAACTTGATCAAATTTTAAATTCTGTTACACTAGAACATATAACATAATTAGACGCTGATTACATTTTGGTATTAACCTTGCAATAGGAGGTGCAGCTATGCTGCATTTTGCACGATTTTTCCGATAGCTATATCTCAACAACCAACGCACAGAATTTCATCAAACTTCAGATTTTGTTACAAAATGACATATAATTACACGATGATTACGTTTTGTTATAAATCCTTCAACTGATGGTGCTGGTGTGCTATATTTTACACGTTTTTTTTAACTAGCTATATCTCAAGAACTAATGCACAGAATTTCATCAAACTTCAGATTCTTTTACACCATAACATAATTAGACGCTTTTTTACGTTTTGGTATAAATTGTCCAAGATATGGTGTTGCTGTGCTACGTTTTGCAATTTTTTTGTGATAACTATATCTCAAGAACTAATGGACCAAATTCCATCAAATTTTAGATTCTGTTAGGTCTTGACATAAATAGATGCTTATTCGGTTTTAGTATAAATTAACCAACATGAGGCACTACTAAGCTCATTTTCTCAAAATATTAATTAAATTTTGCGTTTTAGGCTTTTCGGATACCAGAATCTCATTAGGCTAGGTCAAATGTTCGAGGAAATTCGATAGTGGGTAACTTTGGGGTCACCACGTTTTTTTTAAAATATTAAAATGTACTTATGAGATAGAAGAAAGTTTTGGGATTGACACATCCAACTAGTTTAAATTTAAGCTGATTTGCAAAGACATGAAAATCACAAATGATTTATTTGAGGAAGGAATCTGTTATAATTTAAAATGTACATCTTTTATAGGAAATAAAAAAACGATATGCAATTCTTTGCAATATAAATAGTAATTTCTGCAAATTTCGAACATTAATTGTTTGAACGACCTTTGATAATGTGTATCAGATTTGCTTGTTGATGCAATAAACAAAACAGTCCTTTTAGAGAGGTATATATTTATTTGATATGAAATTTCTGTTTTGGTAAGATTGAATACAAATAATGTTAATTTGATAAAATTCATTATGAGCTAGGAATTAATTATAATTTTTATTTCCATGAAAAAAGTTGTTAAAAAATGAGATATTAAATTTAGAGCAATTTTCTGTTTTTTTTTTTTTTTTTTTTTTTTTTTTTTTGTATTGCGTATTTTTGGTATAAAGCTCGGGCTCAGATTTAAAACTGCCATGTCCGAATTCCGGAAAATGAACCTGAATTCATCTCTAGTACACAGTGGCGCAGCTTCGATGAGTGACACTTGGGGCAGATATAAATGGTGTCACCCTCCCCCCCTCCCTTCCAATACATCATATTTTTCAATCACAACTCTACATTATTATAACAAATGACAATACAATTCCTTATTGCCAAAACGTCAGTGAAGGCTTACTTTGGAGACACGAAATTTTTTTGTTTCTGTCTGTCTGTTCCGCGATAACTGACATAAAAAGCATTCGATTGACTTGAAATTAAGTAGGTATGTTAGTGAGACACTGGGATTAAGCTGTATAGCTTTTTGTTAGATTTGATTCATTCGTTCGGAAAATATAGAATATTTTATTTACATTGTTACATTATTTACATTTTAATTACATTATTATTACAACATTTCTGTGGCAAATCCAATGATTTTCCATTTATTTTTTTTTTCTTGAGAGAAAATGACACATTTGATTAATGGAATTCAATGATAAATGGATACTGAAATTTACCGGTTAATTTATTCGTATTGTTTTCAAATTTTGCCTACACACTTGTCAGATTTTTTAAATTATTACTGAAAATTTTGGAGATTTTTTATAAATGTGTTCCAATAATATAGACTAATTTCTTTTAGAGATTTACTTATTTCAAATGTATTTATTTCATTTTCTTTATTTTCTCATAGTGGTTGCTAAGCAACCATTAATCCTAATTCTTATCCATAATTTGAAAGCGTGTACGAAAATTTAAATGAAGTCAACATCAAAACTGATAAATTAATTAATGTCTTTGTATCTTTGTGTATAAATATAACATAGCCCAGAAAAGAACATTCGTTATGTTTTATTAATTTTATTCAAATATTTCCTTTAATAATTGAAAATTTCATTCTTTTTCATACACAATAAATAGAAACTTTTTAGATAGAATTTGACCAATTTCCTTTATCGTTGCCAAAAAAAAAAAAAAAAAAAAAAAAAATCTGGAATAATTATTTTTCAACAGCAATAAGTTTCAATTGAGCAGTTTCCATTCGAGAAATTAAACTAAGAAAAAATAAATAAATATGACGTCAGAATTAAAATAAAAATAGATATAGTACTTTTTGTTAAATATTATACGTGGATATCTGTTTCGTTAATAAGAATTTTTCTGACAAAAATGGGGACATAATGAAGTAAAAGAAATAAAAAAGAATTATATTTTTAACAAACATTTCACTTGGTAAAGTATGACGTCATAATTGAAATAAAACAGGTATTTTATAGTAGTTGTTAAAAACACAAGAAACATGGATATCAATAACTCAGGAATAATGACGTCATTGCCGAAAATTCAGTGAAGGCTTACTTTGGTGACTCGAAATTTATTGTTCATGAAATTATTCGAAATTTATTGTGTATTCCGTCTGTCAGTCTGTTCTTCTGTCTGTCTGTTCCGCAATAACTGTTGCAAAATGCAATCAAACTTTTGGTTTCAGAAAAAAAAAATTGTAAAACTCTACATTACTAATTTTACACTTTAAAAAGTTCCTGATACATCAGATTTAGGTGTTTGTGGTTGGCAGACATGTAAAAGTATGAGGTTAATGAAAAATGCTTGTCCAAACTGTTACTTATCCTTATAAATCAAAATGTATAAAGAAATGCAAGATATACGATAAGCATTAGCACAATTAATAGAAAGTTGAAAATTTAAATTTAATGAGACTACGGGGGGTTCAGGGGGGCTGAGCCTCCCTGAAGAAATCTGCTATGTTACAATAAAAAAACAAAAATAATAGATCATGAAAATTTCAGAATATCCTAACATAACTAAAATTTTAATTTAACGGATTTGATGGCTGAAAACTTCTTATTTTATTCTGATAAATAATGTAATTTGAAAATTTTAAATTACAGTTTCCAGAAAGTTGAATTTTGCCCATAGTGTGTACCCTCTAAGCGTCTGAACGTAATATTCCGTATACTAAGCTCCAGTTTTCACTGCAATATAAGCAATATTTAAAATACTATAATTCTATAGATTTAAGGAATTTTCAATACATCGAAGAATGATTCATACTCTAGAAGGTTACATTCATGCTTATAATAATTTTTTTTATATACAGTGAAACCTTCAAATAAGGGACACCTTTGGGACCGGAACTTTTGTCCCTTAAATAGAGGTGTCCCTTATTCGGAGTTTTTATTTTTTATTTTTAATTAATCGTCTAGAAAAAATATAAAACTAGTAAAACATTAAAGGTGAAGTTTAAATGTATTTGAATTGTATAAATACATTAATCAGGCACTAAAGAAATAAAAAATTAATTAAAATTTTCAATTGATTACTAAATCATTAAATGATTTGTAAAGTTAATAATTTGTATTTTTTATACAAACTGTGTCCATGCAAAAAGTATACAAACATTTAAAAGAATCTTACTTGAAGTAATCAATCAAAAGTGATTGTTTTGCAAATGTCATTTTTTTCACTATAAACTTTTCAAGTGTCCATTTATCATACTTATAAATTTTAGTTCTTCATTATCTGCAATACTTACAAAAAAAAAGTATCAATTTCAACTGCTTTGCGTATTTTAAGGCAACAAATCTCACATCTACTCTGTTTAACAAACGGAAAAGTTGAAACATTTACAAATTAATTTTTTTTAACAGAAAGTTATAAAATTGGAATGCCTGATTATGGAAGCCACTTGGAATCGAGCTGTGTTTTCAATTTTCTAGTAAATCACCTATTGAGTTATAAGCGTTTTGATCATGTGACAAAGATGTTTTTCACCCTTTTTTGAGTAGTTAATCTTCTTTAGCATTGAAATTCGATTGAAAACACCCAAATTAACAATATTTTCTAAAAAATCTATTACGTACAGAAAAAATAGTTTGATTACATTGTTTTTGAGCAACAACGCCGGCTAGTTTCAAGCACTTCTGAATAAAAATAAATTAAAACTTATGTCATAAAAGTTGTTCTTTTGGATTTTAAAACAGCCTTAAAAAACCTGTGAAGTTATTTATTTCACATGTTTCTTTTATTCTTCATTTTCAAAATCATTCTCGCAATTTTCAGATTTACTTTCAATGGGGATAAACATACTAAAGTTGAATTAGAAATATGGGTAAATAAATGCTTGTCAATTGCAAACATGCCTCTGTATCAATATGACTGTTTATCTTTCTGATAATTTGCAAAAATCTGTATTTTCAATTTCATCACAGACAACTTCATTATCTGAAATGCAAAAAGCCAAGCCTTTAATCTCATTTTCAAGTGTCCCTTAAATCGAGTGTCCCTTATTGAGAGGTAAATACATTACATGTCCTATACAAAGGGACTGGGACCCAAGGGCGGCGCCAGAGGGGGGGCCGTGGGGGCATATGCCCCCCCGTCGGGCATACCTGGCCCCCCCATCGGGGTCAAAATTCAATTTCGTCGGGGAAAATATTTTGACTTTTGAATTTCAGCCCATTCAAGTTTGGTCGAAATATGGAGTTTTTTTTTTTTTTTTTGAAAGTCGGATTGACTAAACTAGCGATGCACAACCTTTTTGACAGAAAATCGTTTGACACCAGAATATTTCAAAAGTGACTTTTGTTTTCTTTCATAGCAAAGTTTTTGTCATTATTATAAGGAAAATTATTCTGCTTAAAATTACTGGTATCAGTTTGGCCCGCGGGCCACAGGTTGTGCACCCCTAGACTAAACTAACTCTTTTTTGTACATTGGTTTCTGACTGAAGTTTGATTCTTGCAATTTGAGTTTAGATAAACCCGAATTGTCGAAAAAAAATCTGAATTTTTTAAATAAAAGTCTACATGGATGGCAGAATAGGATAATGCATGAATGACTCTATGCATGTTTATTTTTCAACAAAAAGATAAAATTTATACTAAAAATCAATTTTATACTTTAACTACATTAAATTTGTGGATCAGTTTTCGCTTATTTTGGATTTACGATCGGCTTGGTAATGAAGAATTTTTAGTTCAGTTAAAATACGAAAACGAAAATTATTTTGTCGGGGTTGTCTTGGATAACAAGTAGAATGCTTCATCGTGTGGGGCAAACTGCACCTGACATGACTCGCAGTTTGGACCGGATCGGGTTGAGCCTAAATTTTTGTCGTTGAGTGTCGGACTAAAGTCGGATTAACTTTGTTTCAGGTTCGGGTTGGATGTTGATACTTATGGTTCTTTATTCGAGAAGAATTGATCTCTCAAAAGAATTTACAAAACTTATTTTAAGATAAAAAACTGTATTTGAATGTCAATGAATTTATGTATACTGATTTTTTTTACTTAAAATCTGAAATTGTTACTGAATATATATTTGTAAACATATTCTTACATAACTGCATTACAGCATGGATATATTTTTTCATCAGCTACAATTAGGGTTTGGTTGGGTTGAAATATTTCGGCTTCAGGTCGAAATGTAGAGATGTCTAGCTCAAATCGGGTTTCGGGTAGAAACCCGATCCTGCATCTCCTCGGAAAATTAAACTCAACTCGACTGGTGGTTTTAGTCGGACCTGGCTAAAGTTAATTTTTTTTCGGAAAGTTTAGGATTGACTTCTATTTTTCGAGTCGGGTAATTTTAATTGTTTTAGCGTATGGGCTCGATTCTATCAAATTCTTCAAAAGTATCCCCAAAATATATTTTAAAATGAAAAATTACATTATTTGAATGTCAATGAATCAATATACAGATATATCGATTTTTCTACTTAAAAAATATAATTGATACTAGACTACTTTTCCATTAATGCTTTACAAGATGGAATTTTGTTTTTTCATACTGAGTTGGGATTGCGTTCGGAATGAATACTATTGATTTTAGAAGTTTTGTCAAGTTCAGGTTATCTATTTTTTAAAAACTGTTTCAGGTTGAATAGATATATAATTAATTAGCTCAGGTCAGGTATAACCCATTCCGCGGAGGATTCCATGCTCGGTAAACAATCCGTGAATTGAACTATCCCCCCTCCATTGATTAGATTCCGCAAAAACAGAAAAAATTGCACTTTAATTTTGCCATTTCTACTCCACCTCCCGCAAAAAATACAGAAAAAACACCAAATACCTGAAATACTAACACCTAAACAGCATGTTCGTCAAATTACATGGGTATTCTGGCATCTGTGTTGCTTAGTATACTATTCGTGTTAGAAAAGGAATTTAAATCCCTTTTATCTATAAATATGTAAAAATGAGAAATCTAAGATCAAAATTTAAAAAATTAAAAATCTTATGTCAGAAGGCAGAAATTAATTAAAATAATAGAAAAGATGAAAATCAAAGGAATGCTTCGACAATGTTGAGCGGGAAATTTTGGTCCTCGCAGACCTCTAACCCGCAGCTAGATCTCATGCATAACCCGCAGTTTGTATCAGCGATATATTTATAATTGCAGATCGCTTTTCGCTGATATTAAAATAATTCACTTTTAGATTCCCAACTATTTTACAATTTTTCACTTCATTTACATTTCTCTTGGAAATTTTGTGTTAAAGTTTTTGTTTCAGATTTAAATTCTGATCTTATCAAAATTTGGAACATCACACTTTGTGCATTTGATCAATATACATTCTAAAGCAAAATGGAAATTGAAGATATTTTCCCCCATTGTTTTTATTATTATTTCTATAGCTAAAAGAGTCTGCTTCAATTTGAACATTTTTTCGAAAATAAAGAAAATTAATCAATTTAATGCTAAAACTACCTGAAATCCTCCAATATCTACAGATGCATTTTTTTTAATTAAAGGACTGTTTAATTAACTGTGCAACAACGCTGTGTACTAGGATTTTCTATTATAATCTGATTTTTTACTTACCTCTATTTTCTCTCAAAATATGAAAAATTCATGAATCAAATCTCAATTTTTTAAAAAGTTCTACAATCAAAAGACAGAAAATTCTTCAAGTAATATAAAAATCCGTTCCAACCACAAGTGCGTTCCAGCAAATTACTGCCTGTATGTTTTATTTTTTGCGAAATGTTTTTTGAGAGTTTATAAAATAATTACATTTTCTCAACAAGTTAGAAATTGCACGTGAAGCGTAGCAAATGAGGTGCGTTCGTACGATAACGAAGTTTTAAAAATATTACTCTCATATATCAATCTCATAAAATTGTAAATAGTGAATTATAATTATTTTCTCCCTATACTATTATATAATGGAATACTTTTGTGTGAGCTTGTAAATCAATAACAAACGTTCTTTGCACCCCAAATTATGTAAAATGTATATTATAATATGTACTTTATTGTTGCATGTAAATTTTATTAATTTCGAATGAGTGCAACACCATTAAAATGCATTTGAAACATTTTTCCCCATTGACCGTAATGTAACGGAATACTTTTGATTGTCCCTGTAACTCATCTGTGCATCCGATTTTCATAAAATTTGATATAACTCGACAAAATTATGTAATAATTATGTATTTTAAATTTCAGACGTATAAAATACATTTGAAACTTTTTCCCACATTGACCGTAATGTAATGGAATACTTTTGATTGCCCCTGTAATTGATCTATGCATCCAATTTTTATAAAATTTGAAATGACTCGACACAATTTTGTAATAATTATGTATTTTAAATTTCAAACTATTAAAATGCATTTGAAACTTCTTCCCCCATTAACCGTAATGTAATGGAATACTTTTGATTGCCCCTGTAATTGATCTATGCATCCGAGTTTCATAAAATTTTAAATGACTCGACAACATTTTGTAATAATTATGTATTTCAAATTTCAAACGATTCGGTTGGGTAGTTTTTGCGTTGTTATATGCGGACAGACGGACGGACGGAACGACCACTATAGGTGCTACGTATTTACATAATTACGAACGCACCTAAAAATGACTAAATTAGAAAATGATGAAAAAAGTAAAACGCAGTACTTATAAACTCTTAAAATTTATATATTTCAAAAATTCTAGTTCGATTAATTACTTTCACATTAATTTCAAGGAAATTAGTATTTAGTACAGCAACGTGTTCAGATTTAACGAAAAAGGATATGAAAGAAATTTCAATTTTATACAGATTTTGTTCTAGCCAAGTATGTTGTTTCTTTATACTCGTATTCTTATTTAGATTTCAATCTAACGATGTTTAAACTGCAAAGAACAGCTGCGGTTCACCAAAAGGAAATGCATGACTATCTGTTTTGAGTAGTTTTCAAATTCTGTTCTGCAAGTTAATATAAAACAAACTTTTCGACTGCTGGAATGATAAAGAGATCGATGAATATGTTGTTTAGCTTCAGCAAACGTATTCTTGCTGATTGGTTGTAAAAAGAACCTTTATACATCTCAATGTTGTTGTGGGAATTACTAGAAAAACATCTGCTCTGATAGTCTCGAAGGATATTTCAGAGTTACATAAGGTGCAGTTCCCTATTATCGACATTCGTCCATTGACCACAGATATAAGGAGTTAATTCTTTTTCCTAATCTAGTATTTTTATTTAAAAATATCGAAATCGTCTATTTAATGCTTTTTTTTTTTTTTTTTACAAAAATTATATAATTAATAATACAGTAACCGTAAGAACAATGCTACAATGACCTTTTAAAGAACGAATCTGACTATAAAACAATGAAATTTATGACTTTGCAAATTTTGCATTTGAATTATTATTTCTACTAATTATAAATACTTTATGAGTTCAATCTTTTTACGAATGTGTGAACTATACTATTTTTCTGCAGTACATAAAAAGTTTCAAGTCTTTCATACGAGTAAGTTCAAATGATTTCTTATTTCTTTGCGTTTGTATGTAATTTGATATTTTTACCCGAGTGCTTTAATTTTAAAACTTCTTTATACGCAGAATTCGTAATTTTGTTGATAATAATAATTTAACTTTTTAAAGAAATTATGTAAGTTTTTCATTTGTATTTTTGCATTCAGTAATACATACAGTAGAGCACCCATTATTACGCCTCATATATTACGTACGACATGGATTAAATATTAATATTCCTGGGCCCAACATAAACAAGGTTTAAATGAAATTTCAGTTTTACAATTTTCGGAACTGCGAATTTTTAAACTTCTAAATATCGCACATTTTAAATTTTCACACAGTGACATAGAGAAAAAAAATGCTCTTTTAAATGGAATTTGTTTGCAAACTTTACCACAATTTGTTTTCAAATTATTAATATTTTAAAAGTTTTTATTACATTTTTTGTCATCGTGTCAACAGAAGTATTCCATTTTTGGACATTAAATATGGACCAATCACAAAACGAATAAAATAAAATAAGTTCCGGAATTCAACCAATAAAAAGATTCAGATCTGCTTCAGATTTTCCAGTTCTCCACCAAGATCAACAACTATTTTCCAAATAGTTAAAAAAAAAAAAAAAAAAAAGATTAATTCTTTTTGATCAGAACTCTTCGTGTAAAACAGTTTATAACAATATAGAAGTAAAAATTCATGTTTTGTAGAAATAGAGTCAAGTCGGGTCGAGACTTTAACTTTTTTTTTTTTGGGGGGGGGGAGGGGTAAGGGGCTAATATATATAATACTTGCTAGACCATATAAGCAGGACAACTTTTTTAATTTTACGCAGACCGGAACATTTATTTTGTACGAACTGGGCCCTTGAAATTTTTGCCCATGCAATTTTTAGGACCTGCTCCAGCACGCGGGGGCCTCTGATATATGTTATGAACTTGGCCCCCCTGTCGGGGATACAGTGCCCCCACCTCGGGCAAATTCTGGCGCCGCCCTTGCTGGGACCGGAAGTTTTGTCCCTTAAATAGAGGTGTCCCTTATTCGGAGTGTCCCTTATTAGGAGGTTTCACTGTATAATGTTGAAAGAATCATATTTTCTTAACATTTAAAACAAATTACAATTTTACCCTTTTGCAAGACGCTTGGAGGGTTAAAAAAAATGATGCGCAAAGCTAATGTTGAGGCTCCTGATCTACAGATTTACTAGTTTGCCTTTTGCCCTCCTGCATAAAAGAACTGCAGAAGTTACTCATCACTCAACTCATAGTCCGCATAAGTCAATGTGTTGTCTATATTTAGAAGAAAATTCTTTCTTTTAAAAGTTGCTTTTGCTATCTACTTATTGGATACGTAGGTTTTTATTCCCTGGTGCATGTCTTATTTAATAACACCATCTATACTAATAAAAGAACAAATCGCTCTGTCTGTCTGTGTGTCTGCGATAGCTAGCAAAATCTATGGAACATAAGAGGCTCAAAATTTTTATGAGAGTGGCCCAATATCTCTCCTGATGCACCTGAAGCTCAGAATTTTAATATTTTGATTAGTTTCAGATATATTAATTATGAAGTGGAACCCACTTTCTTCAAAAAGTCATTCTTTTAATGTTTGGGAAAAGAAATCGTTTACACATGCGCACAAACTCTTTTACGCACCTAAACGAAAGAAGAAGCATTTATCCATGTTTATTTCTGTTTTTGGATCATTTTGTTTAAACCCAAATCAACCGAACTGCTCGGCGCAGTTAAACTTAACAGACATAATTTGAAAAATCATACTTTTAGCTCTCAAATGCTATAATCAATTCGAAATGTTGCAGTTAACGATTTAAAAAGAAATATCCAAAAGAGTCGTTTTTTTTTTTTCAAAACCATTTTTCTCCCTTTTGTCAATGCTCTTCCAGGGTGTAATTTTTAAAATGTAAGCAAACAAAATAGAAGTTATTAAAGTTGAAATTTTCTTCTAACCGATGGTGCAATTGGTTTTAAAATATTTGGATTTTAACCCTGTCAAATACACTGGCAAAAGAAGGTCATTTTGCAACTCACAGAGAGGATATTTTTTCCATGCTAAAATTATTTTAACGTACATATTTCAACTCAATCTTTTAAAATCTTCTCAATAGAACAATTTTATACACCCTACAGGAAATACGAAACGTTCGGACCGATAGAAATATTTTTTACAAAATAAAATGTGCGAAAAATATGATGAAATCAATAAAAACAGATCGTTTTCATTGCGTTTTTGTCTTAGCAAAGCGCAATCCTATAAGTACCGGCAAACAAAAAACATATTCTTAAAGCTTAAAAACATTCTTATAATCTATGATGCAATCGGTTTTTAAAATATAAGATTAACCCTTTAAAATACACCGGCAAAAAGAGGTCACTTTGCAACTAACAAATAGAATATTTTTTTCTATGCTAAAAGTATCCAAGCATACATATTTCAGCACAATCTTTTAAAAGCATCTCAATAGACCAAATTTACACCCTCTTAAAAAAATTTAAAACATACGGGTGAGTAGAAATATTTTTTAAAAAATAAAAAGTGCAAAAAATTTGACAAAATCAATAAAAACCAGATCATTTTATTGCGGTTTTGCCTTTGCATGGCGCAATTGTATACGTCCTGAAAAACCGAAAATATTTTCTTAAAGCTAAAACACTTTTATAATCTATGGTGCAATTTGTTTAAATAAAATACGAGATTTAACCCGTTCAAAGACACCACAAACACGAATCACATCCCGGCTCATGGATAATACATTTTTCCTACGCTAAAAGTAACTAAATGTTTGTATTTTAGTACAATCTTTTTAGAGGCTTTCAATAAACCAGATTTACATTACTTACAAAAATTTTGGAACTTTTGTATGGATAAAATTATTTTTTTACAAAATAAAATATGTGAAATTTTTTATGATTTCAGTAAAAACCTGAGTGTTCTGTCGCGGTTTCGTTCGCTTTCAGTATGCATAGTTTCCAAAAAATAAAATTACATAGAAAATCAAATACCAAACAGCATGTGCTTTCAATTCAATATCTTTTCGCAATTTTTCGATTTAAAAATATAAATTTTGACAAAATGGACTTAAAGATGTAAAATCATAGGAATTTGAGTTTAACTTAAAAGTCATTTAGAAAACAAATAACACATTTGAAAACTGAATAACATCACGGGCCCGAGCAACACTGGGCAG
Organism: Maratus speculifer; assembly: GCA_964019185.1. Lineage (NCBI taxonomy): Eukaryota > Metazoa > Arthropoda > Arachnida > Araneae > Salticidae > Maratus > Maratus speculifer. The sequence goes on along the minus strand of OZ025301.1, from coordinate 147,396,518 downwards.
GTCAGCTAGTTCTGTATAAAATTTCACATTCTCAAAGAAAAGAAAACTAACTCTATTGCGCCATTCTCTAAAAATTTCATTTTATTTCTGAATTCCTTTCCAAAATCTTATAAGATTATATATTTTATTTACAAATAAAGATTGGGTGTCACCCCTTAGAGGATGACACCCGGGATGGAGGACCCTATGCTTGCTACGCCACTGCATGTACATATGATCGAATATAAGGAACTTTTAATTATTTATTTGAAGTAAAATAAAATGAATTTTAAATAAGCATGATTACAAATTATCATTCTCAAAGAAGATTTTATAGTTGTTTTACAGCGAAAAAAAGAACCAGATGTTAAAAAAAAAGCAAAACATACAAAATAAAATCCAATAGTAATGCTGATAGTGAATGTCAATGAAATACCCATCTCTATAATAATAGCTTCAGTCATGTAACTGTCATCAACAGTTACAGGTTGACCGATTCATTTTTTATATGCCAATTGGCAATTTTGATATTTTAATGTTAGCTGGGTGTACGTGTAGTTGATAATTTGCTAAATTTTTTTGATTGTCATTATTTCATTTATATTTTAATAGTCCAAGTCAAGTAAGTGTCATAAAAAATTACAAACTAACCTCTTTGCTTTCCATATACAAGGCAACTAGTTTGAATTAAAATTATTTAAAAAAACAAAACTACATAAAAGTTGCCATGAACACAAAGAATTCTTGGTAATGTTGGCCAAGTGCAAATCTCGTCAATAGCATTTTTTAACTAACCAGTTGGTATCTTACTTTTTGCATGGAACATAAAACAATGCTTTGATGCTGATATTAAATGTTATGGTTTAGGTTCTATTTATTATTTTTTCTTTACTCCTTCTCCCCTCCAAGAAATAAGTGGAAGTGATGAGTTTTAAACTACGCTTACATGTTTAAAATAAAATTAAAGAAATATGAGAAAATACATTGGGAGCAATGTTTGGTAAGCTGCACCTGACTACATTTAAAATAAAGAAACTAAGAATATTTAAGCATATTTATACTTTTCAAAAAATGTTAAAAGGGCTATTGAAATTATTGTATATTTGAACAAGTTTATAGAAAATGTCATTGCAGCAATCGCAGGAGTAGTTCTTCCTGCAAGTGATAATGTTGGCAATTTAAGAAAAATGTTGTCAAAGCACATCAGGCTTACACCTGGAATATCTGATCTAAATAAAGTATTCTATCTAAAATAAAGTATTATATAAAAAAAAACAATGATTTATGGAAATTTTTATACTTTATAAAAATTTCCATAAATCATCATTTTTCTTTATAATACTTTATTTTAAAATCAAATTCTTTCACCTCAATTATCTTTACAAAATGCCTACAAGTTTCCTTCATTGTAAATGTAACTAAAATATAGTCATTGACTTTTAGTTCAGTTAAATAAGTAGGATCATAAGTTTAATTGCAACATCTTCCGTGTTAATTATAAATAGAAGTTTTCTTATACGTCCATTTAAAAACATTTCATTTTTGTTTCAATCGAAACATGTAAAAATTATTAAGATCTTTTAATGTTTTTATTAGTATTTGACGTCCTTTATAGCAATTAAATATTTTAATGCATATTTCTGAAATCTTCCATGTTGTCTGAAGTGTCGAATCATCATTAACTGAATAATTAACATTATCAAAGATGCCATATTTACAATGATCAAAAGTGTCCCATATACCCATGTGGAATATTTTGTTCTATAACTTTTGTTTTAATACAGTAAAACCCCGATAATTCGGATTAATTGGGACCAGACCCAATCCGAATTATCCGAAGAATTAGAAAAAAAAAAAAAAAAATGAAATAAAACATATTTACAGAAAATCACCCTTATGTTAAACTTATTGAATATTTACAGACAGTGTTTTCTATAATTTTTGTGAGCCGTACGGTCACGCTTTATAAATATAAATAATTTTCTGCAAGTGATATAGTTGAAGCGTTTTGTCATAATAACAGGGGAACAGACTTATGGACCGACAAAGATCGGAAAGTGATCCTTATCAGACATTGGGTCTTATAGGGATTATATTTTACCTTGCTTTCTTGCAATGGTTTAAATAAAAATTTATTGTGCTGTGATTTTTTATGACATTTCTAAGTTATTTAAATAGAAAATTGGAATTGCCAAACTTCGTGATACACTGTTGCTTCTTTGACAGATAATATAAGTTTAAATAAGAAAGCTTAAGGCATTCTTTAAAAAAAAAAAGTTTTTTTTATTCGGAATGCAACGATGAAACAAATTAATGTTATAGAAATTTTCCAATTGCTTCTCAAACTTGAAAAAAAAAAAAAAAAAAAAAAAAAAATTAGCAAACCAATCTGGATTTTTACGGAGATCCGAATAAGCAGGATTCTACTGTACTTGAAATCTTGAAATACATTGGCAATTTTATATATGAATAGATATTTGTTGTTTTATTGCTCTTGTATATTATCAAAATTTTAACTTATTCCTTGTTTATATAACAACCTTACAGCAGAAAATAAAAAGAAAAACTAATGAAGAGTGTCATGATACAGATCATAACATCTGTTTATTAAAAATAATTTTAAAATAAAATTTTAAATATTTAAATTTCACAAATAATATTTCTTTTAATTTTAAAGTTTCCCCTTAAAATATTTATTAATTTTCAAAAAGTTCCATCCTATTTTTATTTAAAAGCATTTTTATTTTGTTAATCCAAAAAGATCCTTTTAGTCTAAAAAGATCATTTAATACAATTTTAAATATAATAAAAATCTTAATTCCAATATTTAATTAATTATTTTATACTTCTAACCATAATTTATAAGAATAAAATTCAAATTTAAATCTCCAATGATCTTGTATTTCTTTTATGACAGTATAATTTATCCAAACAGGTAAAAAATTAAAGTATGTTTCAATCTTTTTGTTGTAATGTGATATTGCAATACATCTCAGCAAATTCATTTATTGCCTGGTGAAGTTGTAGTTTGATTCTAAAACACTAAAACTTTAATGATCAGAATAAAGCTTAACAGGAAAAAGCATTGGAATGAACAAACTTAAAAAAGAAAAATCTTTATTTCAACATTTTAATAAAATACAGCTTTGAAAAATGATCAACAGTATTAAAAAATTGTTTGAAACTATCACATAAACCACATTCCATTGATTGAAAAAAAAATGTGAAATATTAAAATAAATGCAATTTAAAGCTGCATTAAAAAAAAAAACAAAAAACATGAGTATAAAGATATGAAAAACAAATTTTGAACTACAGGCATATCTGTTCTTTTTCAATTGAATTCACTTTGAAAGTGAATGAATGATGAGTCGTCAACTTTCAATGAACTTTTTTGTGATTTGGAAGATTCATTTTTCTCACTTTGATCAATTTTATACTTCAGTTTGATTCGTTCTCGAATAAGCAAACCTTTGATAAGTTTTTTCCAGTTTCTGAACGAAAGGGTATTTATAATAATGTACATCAAGTGGATAGTCTTTTCATATAATAGATTCTATAAAATTTTCTAAAACAAAAAAGAAATATTCAGCTTTTAGTGCAATGGATTTCTCTATTATTTAATTGGGGAAGAAGATGCATCTTGATCATGAAAGTTTGTAAGTTATTTAAAGGTTATTTCATAATGTAAAAATTGTGAAATTAATATCTGAAAACTTGATGTAGCATAATCTTAGTTATATATATCGACTAAGAATCTAATTCAGAAGTAAAATCTGAATTTTAGGTAGAAATTGAATCAGGCTTGGCCTGTTTTTATTGTATATCTGTTACTGAACATAATATCAAAAATGTTAAAGATTTGCAGAGCAGCTTATACAGCAGAAGTGCTCAAGCAGATTACCAAACCACAATTAAGAGAAAAGGAGTTTAGAAGTTAATATCAATTTATCATAAGTTGATATGCAAGAAAAAAGTATAAATGACTGATATATGGTGATATAAAAGATAGCAGTTTTCACTGATTTCTGTACAGGCTGAACTTTTAATTTCTATAACAAGCCAGGCCTGGGAAATTAGTCTATGCAGGACTCTACCTACTTTTCAGGCCAATGTACAATAAGCAGTATCGTTCATGCATGCGTACTTAAAAGTTATTCTATGCAAATGCCTACACTTCATAAAATATTTAATAGACTTATTTTCTAATTGAACTATGTTGCTTGTACTATTTTTTTTTTTTTTTATCTGCACTAAATTTGGTGGAAAACAGAGCATGCAATAAAAAAAAAAAAAAAAAAAAAAAAAAAAATGAAAATTTCTTGAATTCTTTAAAGAAACATTTATATAAATATATATGTTATTCTTACACAAATGTTGTATAATAATCACATAGCCAAGTGCTGCAACTCCATATCATTTCAAGCACATTATTGTTTTTCTTCAATTTGTAATTGGTCTCTTATTAGTCCTTGTGATCAAACCTTCACTGAGGATTGAAACCAGACATTTTCTTTATATGCTCCGAGTTCCACAAGAATAGCCCAAGTACTTCTCTGGATATTTGGCAATTTATGACAATATAGTGTATCCCAACAAATAAAAAAATAAATTTCAATCTTTTTGGAAAATCTTTTTGTTGTAATGTGATATTGCAATATGTCTTAGCAAATTTATTTATTGCCTGGTGAAATTGTAGTTCGATTCTAAAACACTAAACATTTAATGTTCAGAATAAAATATTTTGAAGTGATAAAGAAAAATGCTTAACAGGAGAAAGAACTGAAATGAGCAAAATTAAAAATGAAAAAAGTTTATTTCAACATTTTAATAAAATACAGCTTTGAAAAATGATCAACAATAGTATAAAAAATTTGTTTTAAACTATCACACAAATCACATTCCATTGGTTAAAAATGGGAAATATTAAAACAAATGCAATTTAAAGCTGAATAAAAAAAACATGAGTATAATACCTGAGAAATAAATTTTGAACTACAGGTATATCAATTCTTTTTCAATTGGATTCACTTTCAGATGAGTCAACTTTAGATGAACTCTCTTGTGATTTAGAAGATTCATTTTTCTCACTTGGATCAATTTTATACTTCAGTTTGATTCGTTCTCGAATAAGCAAGCCTTTGATAAGCTTTTTCCAGTTTCCATAGATTCTCTTTTCTCGTTTCTAAACAAAAGGGGATTTATAATGCTATTAATATACATCAAATGGATATTTTTTTCACATGATAGAATCTATAAAATTTTCTAAAACAAAAAAGATTCAAAATTTAATGCGATAGATTTCTCTATTACAGTAGACTCTCTCAAATATGCAACTCTCTAAAATCCGTACATAATTTACAGATGTAAACCATGAAAATCTCAGTTCTGAGGTAAGGATGAAATTTGATTTTTTTATTTTTATAGCAATTCTATGGATATTTTAATGTGTGATTTTCATTTCATTAATATTACTGAATTCATCCTTTTTCATGAAGAAAGAATAAATTTATTTCTGGAAAAATTCAGGATATTGTCGATATTACTGATAATAATGTTCTTTTTTCAAAATGTATTCATGCATTAATCAAGTTTTTTTTATTAAGTCTGGCTAAACCTGAAATAAAACTTCCTTATTTTATGATTTTGATGTGAATTATTAGTGAACCTTTAGGAGGCAAATTTTATTTAATAGGAAAAATGCATGTCGTATTTATAATGAATATTTAACTATATGTTATTGATTGTTATATTTAACTATATATTCTTGATCTTTGTGTTTAATATTTTAATCATTTAAAAATGTTATCTAAATTTTTATCATTTTAATATTTTACTATATTGTAAGCATTCATTACAATTTTGACTGCATTATTAAGTGCATTCAAATTACTGTTTAAGAAATGTAAACAAAGCAATGACCAGAAATCTGAAAAATTCTAAAATCTGCACAACCTCTGTCTTAAGCTGTGTGGATTTGAGGGAGTTTACTGTATTTAATTGTGGAAGAAGATGTGTCTTGATAATGACAGTTAGTGAGTTATTTAAAGGTTTTTCGTAATGTAAAAACTGTGAAATTAATATCTGAAAATTCAATGCAACATATTAAGTTTAAAGCTATAAAATGAATATGTTTAAAGCTATAAAATGAATTATTATTGTTAGTTATTGACTATTTCAGGCTACTCAAGTAAAGGATGACTGATTTACTGCAGTGTTTAAAAGAGACGCAAGGGACAGATACAGATTAGTACAAGGTTATCATCTGTGCATAGAGTTGATGAAAACTGATTTATTTCATAACTGCATTAGATATTTTAAATTCAGTGTATAAGCACTTCCTTTCATATATTTAGGGTTTGAAGAAAGAACCCAAAATACAAAGGTCTGCAAGGACAAAAGGCCTGGAAAATGAAGGTAATTTTTCAAAGACGCGATATAACTAGAATTAAGGCAATTTATATTTAAGGGCTGGATCAGACTAATAAAAAAATGAGCAGGCTGTTAAGTCCAATATAACAATTTTGTAAGAATCGAACTATGCCGATAAATTAGGAACCATTTACAATAGGCATAATTGGGGGAGAGTACATACAAAGACACACTCAAACATTTTATGGGACAGACGGTTTATGCAGATCTTTTACAGGAAATAATGCGAAAATTTTAAATTTGTGCTATTTTTAAAGGCAAAAGTACTAAGAACCTGGTACAGTTGGCCCCGTTTAAATGAATATTGATGGTTCCAGAAAAAATACTTGATTAAGCGGGGTATTTGATAAAATGGGGAACACAGATATGTAATATTTAATGTGTAATAAAAACATAAAACAACTATTAACAACATAATTAATTAATAGCATAATAAAATCCATTATACTTAATGTAGTTCATTGGAATTTGGTTAAAACTTTGCTATTTGTATTTTACGTTATTTACACCAGCTGAAAAACGTCGTTTAAAGTGGTTTGTTTAAGTGAAAATTACTGGAATTATGCACAAAAAACGTGGAAACGTTTTTATGTGTTAAGACATGCTTTCTGCATAATCATAGCATCATTTATTAACAAAAATTTCACTTTTTTTGCTAAACCCATTCCAGCGCATATTGACCAATGTTATGAAAACTGGGATTATGTTCCCTCTTTCAATCCCAATTTCCTTTTTATCTCTGTTCTTTTTGGATTTTTTTGGTATTGCGTTTCATATTGGAAATTTACGTCTGTGATATGGACTTCTGTTTTCTTAAACTCTTCAAAAACTGTAGTTTTTCAGAAAGGTAGCTTTCCATATAAAATTCATAGCAACGCTTTTTTCCGAACAAAAACGTGACTAAACTTACAAAATGCAAAAATAATCCACATTGGCCAACTTATTTCACCCAATCGTAGAAAAAGGAGGGGAGATCATTTGACCTGTCCATTACACACTTGCCAGTCAAAATCATTGAGGAAGAACTAAAAATTTGTTTTCAATGTAAATGAGCAGAAAAGGTGAGGAAAAATTCAAGCTGAAATGTGTTTTTCGCGCCTGTTTTCAAACCTTGGTCACCCAGATGTTATTTGAATAAGCGGGGAGGTTCGCGAAATTTACTTAGTTTAAGCAGGGAAAAATAACATAGAACCAATGGCGATAAATTCAGTTTCGGAGAATTCTATTCGAATAAGCAGGGTATTCGATTATCCGTTACCTAATTAAGTGGGGAGAACTGTATAGCATTGTAATAGTAGCCTTTTTTTGTTGTTTTGCCTCAAAATTTTCTGGTTTGTATGACTTCAAGTCAAAATTCTAAAATACCCTTTCTTTCTTTATTTACTTTTGGCACAGGAGTAAAAATAAGATGAAATTGTAACTCTTTGTTCCTGAATCAGCAGTACCAGAAATAGTGATAAAATAGTGAAATTTCATGATTTTTTACCCTTTGAATTTTGGATTTTCCAGGTCTTCAGAACCCGAAATAAAGCTAGAATGTAAATCTTTGCATTAGGATACACAGGATTCAAATTATTTCCAAAATAAATTTTCCAATCCAAAATAATCTTTATTTTACCAAATTTCCATACAAAGTTCTCAAAGTCTAGAGAACAACTAAATTGTAATGATTTTGCTTTTTTTTCTCAGTGCATCGACCCAAAATAGTATATTTTTATTTTGTGTTTTTCTTTAGACTTCGATAGTTGAATTTTTCGGGTTTGCATGTACAAAATTATAAAATTAATAAAGTGGAAAATATATATTTTTTAAATTTATTTTTGAAGATGTGAAAAGGGAATAAATTTGAAATAGGGAGATTTAAGCTTAATTCTTTTTTATTTTTCATCATTATTTTAACTAACAGGCAACACTAACACAACAGCTAGTCCACAGTTGGTATAGGAGTGGGAGTCAACATTTTCTCTACTTCCACAACTCTGGTTAGAGCCCCATTGATTATCTTAACATTTAAGAGCCTGCATCAGTCAAACCGAAACTCAAAATCCTATCACAAACCTATGCGTGTTGTCACCAGGAAGGCGTATCCCGAACCAAAAGATTGACACTTTAAAAGACCAATGATATTTTCCAAGCTTGTAATTAATAAGAAAATGGTCATCTCACGCCACCCTTTACCTCCAGGCGATAAAAAGGGGATAAGATACCCCAGGAAGAAAAAAGTCATTAGCAAATGCTAAAAACTCTCGCTTCTTTTCAATACTGATAGCCCGAGGGATATGTGCATTTGGATAGTTTCTTCGAGATAATTTCTGACCAAAACACTCGGATCCGTTTTAAAACAAGTCGACATTGACCTTTTTTGTTAGATAGTTTCAAGTGAAATTGAATCATTTATATGTAATTTTAAAAGACAACATACAGATCGTGATTATTATGTCAGAGATTGCACATTAAACATTTTCCAAAGAATCTCCTCTACATTTTAATATTTTTAAATGATTTTTTTAGCATTGAATAGCTGAGATCATTGAACTGTACAAAGACCGTTTTATATTTTTTCGATTTTGTTACGAGTATTTTATAGTGGCTTACATCAATAGAGCGAAATCCCAAGATAGAAATTTTTAAGATATCTCGTTTGTATTTTAATATTTTTAAATGATTTTTTTACCATTGAACAGCTGAGATTTTTCGGTATAAAGACCGTTTTGTACTTTTTTGATTTTGTTTACAGGTGTTTTAAAGAGGCTACTTCAGTTAAGTGAAATAAAATGGAAGAAATTTATAAAAATATCTCTTCTACATTTTTATATTTTTAAATTATTTTTTGGCATTCGATATCTCAGATATTTCGGTACAAAGACCGTTTGGTACTTTTTCGACCTTCTTTAAGGGAATTTTAAAAAAGCTACTTCAGTCAAATGAAATCCAATGGAAGAAATTTATAAAAATATCTCTTCTACATTTTAATATTTTTAAATGAATTTTTCATTGGATAGCTGAGATCTTTCGGTACAAAGATCGTTTTGTACTTTTTCGACTTTGTTTAGGGAAATTTTAAAAAATCTACTTCAGTCAAGTGAAATCCAGTGGTAGAAATTTATAAAAATATCTCTTCTGCATTTTAATATTTTTAAATTATTTTTTGGCATTCGATATCTCAGATCTATCGGTACAAAGACCGTTTTGTACTTTTTCGACTTTGTTTAGGGGAATTTTAAAAAATCTACTTCAGTCAAGTGAAATCCAGTGGTAGGAATTTATAAAAATATCTCTTCTACATTTTAATATTTTTAAATGATTTTTTTGTCATTGGATAGCTTAGATCTTTCTCTACAAAGAGCGTTTTGTACTTTTTCGACTTTGTTTAGGGGAATTTTAAAAAATCTACTTCAGTCAAGTGAAATCCAGAGGTAGAAATTTATAAAAATATCTCTTCTGCATTTTAATATTTTTAAATTATTTTTTGGTATTCGATATCTCAGATCTATCGGTACAAAGACCGTTTTGTACTTTTTCGACTTTGTTTAGGGGAATTTTAAAAAATCTACTTCAGTCAAGTGAAATCCAGTGGTAGGAATTTATAAAAATATCTCTTCTACATTTTAATATTTTTAAATGATTTTTTTGTCATTGGATAGCTTAGATCTTTCTCTACAAAGAGCGTTTTGTACTTTTTCGACTTTCTCTAGGGGAATTTTAAAAAAGCTACTTCAGTCAAGTGAAATCCAATGCTAGAAATTTCTAGAAATACCTCTTCTATATTTTAATATTTTTAAATGATTTTTTTGTCATGGGATAGCTCACATCTTTCGGTACAAAAACCGTTTTGTACTTTTTCGACTTTCTTTACGGGAATTTTAAAAAATCTACTTCAGTCAAGTGAAATCCAGTGGTAGGAATTTATAAAAATATCTCTTCTACATTTTAATATTTTTAAATGATTTTTTTGTCATTGGATAGCTTAGATCTTTCTCTAGAAAGACCGTTTTGTACTTTTTCGACTTTGTTTAGGGGAATTTTAAAAAAGCTACTTCAGTCAAGTGAAATCCAATGGTAGGAATTTATAAAAATGTGTCTTCTACATTTTAATATTTTTAAATGATTTTTATGTCATGGGATGGCTGAGATTTTTCTGTACAAAGACCGTTTTTTATATTTTCGACTTTCTCTAGGGGAATTTTAAAAAAGCTACTTCAGTCAAGTGAAATCCAATGGAAGAAATTTATAAAAATATATCTTCTACATTTTTATATTTTTAAATTATTTTTTGGCATTCGATATCTCAGATATTTCGGTACAAAGACCGTTTGGTACTTTTTCGACCTTCTTTAAGGGAATTTTAAAATGCTACTTCAGTCAAATGAAATCCAATGGAAGAAATTTATAAAAATATCTCTTCTACATTTTAATATTTTTAAATGAATTTTTCATTGGATAGCTGAGATCTTTCGGTACAAAGATCGTTTTGTACTTTTTCGACTTTGTTTAGGGAAATTTTAAAAAATCTACTTCAGTCAAGTGAAATCCACTGGTAGAAATTTATAAAAATATCTCTTCTGCATTTTAATATTTTTAAATTATTTTTTGGCATTCGATATCTCAGATCTATCGGTACAAAGACCGTTTTGTACTTTTTCGACTTTGTTTAGGGGAATTTTAAAAAATCTACTTCAGTCAAGTGAAATCCAGTGGTAGGAATTTATAAAAATATCTCTTCTACATTTTAATATTTTTAAATGATTTTTTTGTCATTGGATAGCTTAGATCTTTCTCTACAAAGACCATTTTGTACTTTTTCGACTTTGTTTAGGGAATTTTAAAAAAGCTACTTCAGCCAAGTGAAATCCAATGGTAGGAATTTATAAAAATGTGTCTTCTACATTTTAATATTTTTAAATGATTTTTATGTCATGGGATGGCTGAGATCTTTCAGTACAAAGACCGTTTTTTATATTTTCGACTTTCTCTGGGGGAATTTTAAAAAAGCTACTTCAGTGAAGTGAAATCCAATGCTAGAAATTTCTAAAAATATCTCTTCTACATTTTAATATTTTTAAATGATTTTTTTGTCATTGGATATCTCAGATCGTTCGGTACAAAGACCTTTTTGTACTTTTTCGTCTTTGTTTAGGGGAATTTTAAAAAAGCTATTTCAGTCAAGTGAAATACAATTGTAGAAATTTATAAAAATATCTCTTCTACATTTTAATATTTTTAAATGATTTTTTGTCATGGAATAGCTGATATCTTACGGTACAAAGATCGTTTTGTACTTTTTCGACTTTGTTCAGGGGAATTTTAAAAAAGCTACTTCAGTAGAGTGATATCCAATGGTAGAAATTTATAAAAATCTCTCTCCTACATTTTAATATTTTTAAATGATTCTTTTTATCATAGGAAACTGATATCTTTCGGTACAAAGATTGTTTTGTACTTTTTCGACTTTGTTCAGGGGAATTTTAAAAAAGCTACTTCAGTCAAGTGAAATCCAATGGTAGGAATTTATAAAAATATGTCTTCTACATTTTAATATTTTTAAATGATTTTTATGTTATGGGATGGCTGAGATCTTTCTGTACAAAGACCGTTTTTTATATTTTCGACTTTCTCTAGGGGAATTTTAAAAAAGCTACTTCAGTCAAGTGAAATCCAATGCTAGAAATTTCTAAAAATATCTCTTCTACATTTTAATATTTTTAAGTGATTTTTTTGTCATTGGATAGCTGAGATCATTCGGTACAAAGACCGTTTTGTACTTTTTTTAATATGTTTACAGGTGTTTTGAAGAGGCTACTTCAGTCAAGTGAAATCCATTGGTAGAAATTTATAAAAATCTCTCTCCTACATTTTAATATTTTTAAATGATTTTTTTTATCATTGGTAAGCTGATATCTTTCCGTACAAAGATCGTTTTGTACTTTTTCGACTTTGTTCAGTAGGGCTGGGCGATATCAGAATTTTAATATCGTGATATATCGCTGAACAAATATCGATATATCGATATATTTCAATTCATATGTCACTCCATTACAGGGTCATAAATGTATCTGTCCTCTGTATAAAATACTACAAACACATAATAGTATATATATATATATACACACACATACATACACACATATGTATATGTGTGTGTATGTTAATTATCAAGAAAAAACAAAAATATCAATATCTTAACATATTCCAAGGAACATAAATTTTAATTTTTATGTATTGATTCAAAATATGCAAATCTTTTACCTGCAGATCTGATCTAAAATATGTGTTATTGAAAAGTCTTGGGAAGTTAAACATTATAAATCATTAAAATGAAACAAGAAAATGTATATAAGACAACAAATAAACATTAGATATATTGAAAGAAAATACTTTAACTACCTATAAACTTAGAATTTTTTATTGCAATACAAAAAAAATTTGCATTTCTGAAATTTGCAATTTTGAGCAGTAAGAAACACCTTCTTTTCGTTATTATAATAAATAATTCTATTATTAGTCAGAATACAAATGAAAGCATCAGAACAATCGAATAATTTTAAGAAAACACGAAATTTAATACAGTACAAAGTCCCAAATCAGGACGTTTTGCTAACTACCGTTTTTTTTTTTTTTTCTTTAATAATGTTGAATTAATCTCTATCATGATCTTTTACTTTTTCGATTTTGTTTACAGATTTTTTTTCTATGATGCTTTTACTTTCGAAACCGGTTTCAAAAATGAAAGTATTCCAGTAAAGAAAAAAAACTTGAAAACAAATATTAAAAAACGGCTTTTGTTGAAAGAGATCGACCTCAGATGTGCAATGCAAAAACAAATAAATAAATAAATAAATAAACAAAAATATGAAAATGCAAACGAGGTATAAAAAAACATTATTATCCTCATTCTTTTATGAGAGATAAACTGTTCGATTTTTTTTTATTTATTTACTTCTTTTTTTTACTTATAAAAAGAGTTTTGTGAAAGTATCAACTAGTTTCAGTTGTTTAAGTGCGCGAAAAACACATTCAACGGCACATACAAACGAAAACGCGGGAGGGGGGGGGGGAGAAAAACAAAACTTTTATTCTTTACCATTAAGAAGAAAAAAAATTCATAACTCCTAAGTTAATTTACCGATTTTTTTCAAATTTTCAGCAATTTGCAATAATAGTAAATTAGGCTGTGTGACAAATTTTTATTAAAATATAATAAGTTATTACAAAATTTGAGCGTCTTTTGCAAATGTCCAGTACAGAAGAACCTCAAAGAAAATGTAGGAAACTATCCATCGTTTAATTTTGTTTATCGAACTCAGGGAAATCGAAACTTGAATGTTTATATAATCATATTACCATCTGCTGTGGATGGGTAATATGTTTTGCTAAGCAGAAAGACACCATCCATAGAGTTGTAGCGATCTTTTGAAATGAAAAATATTTTCCTTCCTAATTTAAGAAAAATTTTCATTTTTTTTTTTTTTTTTTTTTCGTGATTTTTAAAAAACTGTACGCAAAACGGATAAAAATACAAGTATCCAATAAACTCTAAAACTAAGAACTTCGGCTTTAAGTAAAATTTCTGCTTAAAATAAATGACATAATAGAATCATCATACATGTAAATTATTAATGTTATTAATAAAAAATGTAAAATAACATGTGATTTAATATAATTATTTATTAATGCTATTAATAAATGAAAAACTAACATACAAGAAATATCGATTAATTGTGCTCACATTCTTGAAAATATGTCAATCTATTCTGTATTCCATCAGCAATAACTGTACACAAGCTCACAAGAAAACAATAGTCAGCCACCGATATGGAGTCGACAAGTGATTGTATCGGAAATGCCCAATCCTCGAACGAGTGTTTCAGCTTCGATTCTCGAACGAACTCCGATAAATAAAGTGATACATCAGAATAGTAGACTATTCGCCCATATTCTGGTATGTGCGCGACACCAGCGCAAAAAGTAGACTGTTCGCCCATATTCCGGTGAGTGCACGACACCGGCTCAAAACCGGAAGTATCATGGAAGTGCCGATTACGGCACGAACATTTGCAAAAGTGAACAACTTTTGCGCCGATAGAGGTAGATTCGAAACTCCATAACTCCGTAACTAATTCCGAAAGTAGGAGGAAATACCGTTTGAAATGATATATCGGAAGGATTGAAATCTCAATATCGTTACCGCGGTGTTAAAGAAATATCGATATATAACGATATTACGGTATATTGCCCAGCCCTATTGTTCAGGGGAATTTTAAAAAAGCTACTTCAGTAGAGTGAAATCCAATGGTAGAAATTTATAAAAATCTCTCTCCTACATTTTAATATTTTTAAATGATTTTTTTTTATCATTGGTAAGCTGATATCTTTCGGTACAAAGATTGTTTTGTACTTTTTCGACTTTGTTTAGGAGAATTTTAAAAAAGCTATTTCAGTCAAGTGAAATACAATTGTAGAAATTTATAAAAATATCTCTTCTACATTTTAATATTTTTAAATGATTTTTTGTCATGGAATAGCGGATATCTTACGGTACAAAGATCGTTTGGTACTTTTTCGACTTTGTTCAGGGGAATTTTAAAAAAGCTACTTCAGTAGAATGATATCCAATGGTAGAAATTTATAAAAATCTCTCTCCTACATTTTAATATTTTTAAATGATTTTTTTATCATTGGAAACTGATATCTTTCGGTACAAAGATTGTTTTGTACTTTTTCGACTTTGTTCAGGAGAATTTTAAAAAAGCTACTTCAGTCAAGTGAAATCCAATGGTAGAAATTTATAAAAATATCTCATCTACATTTTAATATTTTTAAATGATTCTGTTGTTATGGGATAGCTAAGATCTTTCGGTACAAAGACCGTTTTGTACTTTTTCGACTTTGTTTACAGGTGTTTTAAAGAGGCTACTTCAGTCAAGTGAAATCCATTGGTAGAAATTTATAAAAATATCTCTTCTACATTTTAATATTTTTAAGTGATTTTTTTGTCATTGGATAGCTGAGATCATTCGGTACAAAGACCGTTTTGTACTTTTTTAAATATGTTTACAGGTGTTTTCAAGAGGCTACTTCAGTCAAGTGAAATTCATTGGTAGAAATTTATAAAAATCTCTCTCCTACATTTTAATATTTTTAAATGATTTTTTTTATCATTGGATAGCTGATATCTTTCGGTACAAAGATCGTTTTGTACTTTTGTCGACTTTGTTCAGGGGAATTTTAAAAAAGCTACTTCAGTCAAGTGAAATCCATTGGTAGAAATTCATAAAAATATCTCTCCTACATTTTAATATTTTTAAATGATTTTTTGGCATTGGATAGCTGAGATCTTTTGGTACAAAGATCATTTGTACTTTTTCGAGTTTGTTTAGGGGAATTTTAAAAAAGCTACTTCAGTCAAGTGAAATCCATTGGTAGAAATTTATAAAAATATCTCTCCTACATTTTAATATTTTTAAATGATTTTTTGTCATGGCATAGCTGAGATCTTTTGGTACAAAGACCGTTTTGTACTTTTTCGAGTTTGTTTAGGGGAATTTTAAAAAAGCTACTTCAGTCAAGTGAAATCCAATGGTAGAAATTTATTAAAAAAGCTCTCCTATATTTTAATTTTTTTAAATGATTTTTTGTCATGGGATAGCTGATATCTTTTGGTACAAAGACCGTTTTGTACTTTTTCGAGTTTGTTTAGGGGAATATTAAAAAAATTACTTCAGTCAAGTGAAATCCATTGGTAGAAATTTATAAAAATATCTTTCCTACATTTTAATATTTTTAAATGATTTTTTGGCATTGGATAGCTGAGATCTTATGGTGCAAAGACCTTTTTGTACTTTTTCGATTTTTTTTACAGGTGTTTTGATGAGGCTACTTCAGTCAAGTGAAATCCATTGGTAGAAATTTATAAAAATATCTCTTCTACATTTTAATATTTTTTAATTTTTTTTTTTTTTTTTTTTTTTTTTTTTTTTTTTTTTTCTGTGTGTGTGTGTGTGTGTCATGGGATATCTGAGATCTTTTGGTACAAAGACCGTTTTGTACTTTTTCGACTTTGTTTAGGGGAATTTTAAAAAAGCTACTTCAGTCAAGTGAAATCCATTGCTAGAAATTTATAAAAATATCTCTTCTACATTTTAATATTTTTAAATAATTTTTGTTGTCATGGGATAGCTGAGATCTTTCGGTACAATTAAAGAATTTTTTTAGAAATTAAACTTCAAATATATGAAAGAAAAATAATAAAAATGGTAAATGTGTTTTTTTTTTTTTTTCGAAATCAATAATGCTTTTAAAGTAGATTTGAGATTACATGTTTAGTTAAACATACTTTTTGAAATCAACATCTATTTACATCATTTCTGATCCAATTTCTTGCGTGAAATATCATGAAGGATTTTTTTTTATTTTGCGTTTTTGCCTACAAGTAACCAAAAGCGCAGGGATGCCACGGACGCGCTATAGCGCGTAAAATACGCAAAAAATCGGCGACGGGACGCAAAAAAATGGAGCTTACGCGTCCCGCGGGACGCGTAATTTTCGTCAAAAATTCGCAAAAAAGACAAATTTCACTAAAAAAATCGCGAAAAAACGAATAATTTCCGGCAAATTTCGTCAAAAATTTTGCGAAAAAAAGACTAATTTTGTTACAAAATCCCGAAAAAAGGCAGATTATCTCAAAAAATCGCGAAAAAACGACATATTTCGTCCAAAAATCGTGATAAAACGGCAAATTTTGTCTAAAGATTCGCGAAAAACGGCAATTTTCATAAAAAAAATCGCTATAAAATAGCACATTTCGTCAAAAGATCGCAAAAAATCGGCACATTTCGTCAAAAGATCGCGAAAAAACGGAATATTTCATCAAAAAATCGCAAAAAGACAAATTTCGTTAAAAAATCGCGAAATAACGAATAATTTTCGGCGAATTTCGTCAAAAGATTTGCAAAAATTGGCTAATTTTATTACAAAATCTCGAACAAAAAGCAGATTTCCTCAAAAAAATCGCGAAAAAACGACAAATTTCATCCAAAAATCGTGATAAAACGACAAATTTTGTCAAAATTCACGAAAACAGTAATTTACATAAAAAAAAATCGTGATAGAATAGCACATTTCGTCAAAAGATCGTGAAAAACCGGCTCATTTCGTTAAAAAATCGCGAAAAAAGGGCAAATTTCGTCAAAATATCGCGAAAAAAAACGGCAATTTTCGTCAAAAGATCGCGAAAAAACGGCAAATTTCGTGAAAAAATAGCTTTAAATGCAATTTTCGTGAAAAAAATAGCTTTAAAATGCAATTTTCGTCAAAGGTGTACGAAAGAAAGTTAATGACAGAATAGAATTTTTCTTTTCCAAAAACTAACTTCCCTGCTTCCAAAGTTTTTTTTTTTTGCTGCGCCAAAAACAGATTTTCCTGCTTAAAAATCTCTCTCCTACATTTTAATATTTTTAAATGATTTTTTTTATCATTGGATAGCTGATATCTTTCGGTACAAAGATCGTTTTGTACTTTTGTCGACTTTGTTCAGGGGAATTTTAAAAAAGCTACTTCAGTCAAGTGAAATCCATTGGTAGAAATTTATAAAAATATCTCTCCTACATTTTAATATTTTTAAATGATTTTTTGGCATTGGATAGCTGAGATCTTTTGGTACAAAGATCATTTGTACTTTTTCGAGTTTGTTTAGGGGAATTTTAAAAAAGCTACTTCAGTCAAGTGAAATCCATTGGTAGAAATTTATAAAAATATCTCTCCTACATTTTAATATTTTTAAATGATTTTTTGTCATGGCATAGCTGAGATCTTTTGGTACAAAGACCGTTTTGTACTTTTTCGAGTTTGTTTAGGGGAATTTTAAAAAAGCTACTTCAGTCAAGTGAAATCCAATGGTAGAAATTTATTAAAAAAGCTCTCCTATATTTTAATTTTTTTAAATGATTTTTTGTCATGGGATAGCTGATATCTTTTGGTACAAAGACCGTTTTGTACTTTTTCGAGTTTGTTTAGGGGAATATTAAAAAAATTACTTCAGTCAAGTGAAATCCATTGGTAGAAATTTATAAAAATATCTTTCCTACATTTTAATATTTTTAAATGATTTTTTGGCATTGGATAGCTGAGATCTTATGGTGCAAAGACCTTTTTGTACTTTTTCGATTTTTTTTACAGGTGTTTTGATGAGGCTACTTCAGTCAAGTGAAATCCATTGGTAGAAATTTATAAAAATATCTCTTCTACATTTTAATATTTTTTAATTTTTTTTTTTTTTTTTTTTTTTTTTTTTTCTGTGTGTGTGTGTGTGTGTCATGGGATATCTGAGATCTTTTGGTACAAAGACCGTTTTGTACTTTTTCGACTTTGTTTAGGGGAATTTTAAAAAAGCTACTTCAGTCAAGTGAAATCCATTGCTAGAAATTTATAAAAATATCTCTTCTACATTTTAATATTTTTAAATAATTTTTGTTGTCATGGGATAGCTGAGATCTTTCGGTACAATTAAAGAATTTTTTTAGAAATTAAACTTCAAATATATGAAAGAAAAATAATAAAAATGGTAAATGTGTTTTTTTTTTTTTTCGAAATCAATAATGCTTTTAAAGTAGATTTGAGATTACATGTTTAGTTAAACATACTTTTTGAAATCAACATCTATTTACATCATTTCTGATCCAATTTCTTGCGTGAAATATCATGAAGGATTTTTTTTTATTTTGCGTTTTTGCCTACAAGTAACCAAAAGCGTTTTACTAATAGCCAGAGGCAAGAAATTTCTCCCACTTCCCTGCGAGACTCCCCGTAGAGTAAACCCTTATCACCTTACACGCTAATGGGTTTTAGGGTGTTTCCCTTTTGGAGGTGGAGTTTTACGGCCTTTTCAACATTTTTAAATCAAAGTGTTTCAACTTTTTATACAAATAGCATAGATTAAATTTTCTTAAAAATCAAAATAAAAAACATTTTCTGAAAGCTAAATAATTAAACTCTGCATGCTGTTTTACCAAATTTTAAAATGTCAAACAGATTTTTTGTAATAAGACATTAAAGGTGAATTTTAAAGATTATAAAATAACGTACTTGTATCGCCTTAAAATTAAAAAAAGAAATAAAATTTCAAAATGATGTGCATAGTTTAAACTTACAGGTTTTCAAAACAACAAAAATTATTAAATTTGAGTAAAATGCAAAGGAAGGAAAGTGATAAATTTCTTCCATTGAAATAACATTAGCCGTTCTATCTCGGAGCGTTACTGATGTAGGGCCTTAACTTGCTTTTTTTTTTTTTTGAGGGGGGGGGGAGGAGTCACATACCACCTTTATTAACCAAGTTCTTCAAGTAATGAAAATTGCTGTGTCACATAAATTAAACTAATACATACAGGGTATAAGAGTCATTCTCCCATACTTTAAACTTTCAAGAATAAGAAACTTGTAAAATTATAAAATATCATTTTTAAACTTCTAATTTTAAATGTTTGTGTTGCCATAATTAAATTAGTTCTTGTTTGCATTAACGTTTAGCATTGCATCACCGCAGTGAGATCCATAACATCCATTTATAAGTGGAATAGAGTATAATAGTAAGGAAATCTACCATCTGATTTTTAGACAAGTTATGTTAAGCCTAATCCAGGAGGTGGTATTTAGAGATGCAATGGACAGCTGGAAAATATCCGATATCCGGAAATATCCAATATCCAGCATATCCGGTTAATTTTTCAATATCCAAAATAATGTAGGATATCTGATCACAATCACCAGATATACAACTTCTCTATCGGATATCTAGCAGAATGCAGCAAAGCAAACATATATGGATAACAGTAATCGTTCAATCCCAAACAATGCCAAAAAACTTTTGTATATAATGCAAAAAATGAAATATTATAACAAGTTCTCTATTGATAAGTAAAAAATAGTTCTTAAAAGTTTAAAGAACTGCCAATTTTCCTAATATTGATATTTGAACTCTGTAATAAATTTCAGAATGTACGTTTACATATTTTGGAAAATTGAATCTTTACTTTCAGATTGTAAAACAAAATTTGAAGTTGTTTATTAAAATATGACTTTATTAATTTTCTTTTCTTCTTTTAAGTTAAACAATTAAACAGAACTATTTTTACTTTCATCTATTTTTAATGGAAGAGAAATTTTTTTTTTTTTTTTTTTTTTTTTTTTTTGGGGGGGGGGGGGGGGGGGGACAGATTTACATGTTTTTAGGGATTAGATATTCCAAAAAACATGTTTATACAAAATTTCTGTCTGTGCTTGTGTTGGCATCATACCATCAAAAAGTGTATTGAGTTTTGCATAGAATAAAACAAATTTTTTGTGCATATTTTTGGCTGTAGCCAGCAGGTCCTCTTTCAATATGGAAACATTTTGTTGGAAAATGATGCTGGAATCGTAATTTTTTTGCCATTTTCATTATTCTACCATGCAAAAAATGTAAGTTAGGCACAGACCAAATTTCTTTGGGTATGTTTCTGAAAATGACTGGCAGGTCTTCCTTCAATTAGAAAATATTTTGTCAGACGATGATACTGTAATAACAATTTTTGTAAAATTTTCTTAATTTTTCATAATTCTTTTATACAATGTATTGTCGGTTCGTGCAGTGATGGGAACTTCACATCTTGTTAAAGTTTCTGCTTACAAACAGATGATGTATAGCAAGATAAAGAAAAGAACATTGATTTTTAAAAAATCATGATCGAGATTAATTCATTCTTACTCTGATTAATTAACTGGAACAGAAATTTTAGGTGAAAATCAAACTTGGTATAGTATTGAACTAACAATATTGAAATAGTATTAATATTTGTAACTATTCTTTTAAATATTGAGATATATAAAGTAGAATAGTTATTTTTGTAACTTTTTTATAAATATTTAAAATTAAAAGTAATTTTCTGTAAATTTCAAAGTAATTTAACTTAAAATAAAATTAAATGTGACTTAAAGTAAAAGAGTATTAAATTATTAAAACACGAACAAAGGCATCAAGTAAGCCTATGTTTGGAGATAATTCTTCAACCATGGGTATATAAGTAGGAATTTTATGTTTAGATTATAAAATAAAAGTATGTACTAAAGAAAATTAAGTAAAATAAAAATAAATGCACATCAGATTATGCAAAATTAAATAATAATAAGAAGAAGAAGAAATTTAAAAAGGATAACCATGTTTCCAATAATTTCCTATGTTAGAAAAGTTGCTCTGTTCTTTTTGTTAAAAGTGGAACTTGTAAAAAATTTTAAACAATACAAAATCGAATAAAATCTAAATTAAGAATTACTTTAGCAACTCAGTTATTAATTGCTCATAACATTGAGTGAAAGTTGAAAAATAGAGATGGTATATATAAGGCTTGATTCTGTTCCTTTGTTTTAATTAAAATAAACATTTTGGATAATTATCTTGAGTTGTTGATTTAAATTATTTCAATGGTAATTTGTCATGTCTTTATAAATTGTAAATATTTCAATGTCATGTAAAAAATAGCAGGATTTAATTTTTTTTTTCTTTCTTTCTCAATTTGGCATTTATAAATGTTATAAGGAAAACTCTATCCTCCTGGGAAAGCCTGAATTTCAAGCCCTGACTTTAAAAGAAATATAGTTTTTGTAAATTATATTTCAATACATTTAAAATGTTTTAATGATGCGTGAAGTATGTTAGCAGTTTATTATTTGAGATGGCATTGTATTAAAAAAACATTCACCATAACTAAAAACATCTTTAGTACTGGATATCCAAATCAGACTAGGAAAGGAGCTTTAGGCACCCAGTATCCGATATATGGCAAAATCAATATCGGGTGCATTCCTATCCACAATGTTCACTGATTTTTAACAAGTTATTTACACTGAACCAAATAACAAAAATACCACTAAAAGTTCAGGAAACTGATATTTAAATGCAGATTTCAATTCCACAGAAAATTTCTCGTCAAAAAAATACAACCAATTTTTTTTTTTTTTTTTTTTTTTTTTCCCAGCATAGTTCTGTATGGGAAAAATAGTTGAAAAAGACTATGTGGCTGCATCTGGAATGACTTTCTGTAAAGTTAATTTTAGCAGGAAGAACGATAAAGAAACTAAAATCTCAGGACGATATTAAAAAAATAACAATATAATTGTGTGCAGCCAAATTTTTGTTAAATATTTAAGAACTACTTTTTTTAAACAATTTCATCTAAACATCTTCAAAATCAGTATGAGGATAATAAAAGAATTTAATGTAACATTTTGAATTTGAAAATCTTTCAACACTAATTTATCTCATTGCTATTGTTGTAAAATTGTAAAATGATATGTTTTATTTTACAAACTAAAAGAAAACCAAGAATATAATTAAAATAAAAATTATTATTAGGGGTCATAAAAGTCAAAATTATGTGAGAATTGCTTGTACCTGAACAAATGTCAGAAGGATAAGTGGTGATAATAGATATTAAGATATTTAAAAATTATAGGAAGTGAGGGTTGCAACCTAGAAATGAGACAGGCTCAGCCAGAGCAATTGCCTGAGTCTGGGCCAACACAGGTTCGGGCTCTATTTTTACTTTCTTCTGTCTTCAATAGAAGAAAGTATTGTAATAAAAAAAAATTTCCAGCTTCTGGTTTTTGATGGATTTACAAGTTTAGCGGTCAGATATTCCAAAAAACATGTCATTACAAAATGTCTGTCTGTCTGTGTGCATATCCATATGCCATCACAAAGTGTATGAAGAATAGAGATGAACCAAATTTTTTGTGTATGTTTTTGGCTGCGGCAAGCAGGTCTTCATTTAATTTTGAAATCTTCAGTTGATAGGTGCGCTGCAATAGCGATTTTTATGCCATTTTCAATAATTTATCATTGAAAAACATATGAAGTTATGCATAGAGTTGAAACAAATTTTTTGTGTAAGTATTTGGCTATGGTTAATTGGTCTCCTCTGAATTTGAAAAAAAAAAATCTCCATAAGGGGCCGCTGCAACAGCAATTTTTGTGCATTTTTCAATATTGTACCATCAAAAAGTATATGAAATCATACACAGAATTAAACCAAATTTTTTGTGCAAGTGTTTGGCACAGTCAGCAGGCCTTCTCTGAATTTAAAAAAAAAAAAAAAAATGTCGGAAGGAGCACTATAATTGCAATGCCTGTGTCATTTTCTTTATTGTACAATCAAAAAGTGTATGAAGTTATGCATAAAACTGAACGAATTTTTTTGTGTATGATTATTTTTGGGTATTTCAAGCAGATCCTCCCTGAATTTAAAAAACATCTGCCTACCATCCTGTTGTCCATCGGATGGTGCAGAGCCGGGATTTCGTGTCCTTTTAATTCGGCTATTTGTAAATAACTGACATGTGTGACTAATTTTTGAAATATTAAGATGTACATATGAGATAGAAGAAAGTTTTGGGATCGGCACACCTAATTAATTATACTAATTTTCAGGATTGAGCAGGCTTGGAATCATTCTTTCTGAACCAGAAAATTTTATTTATCGATAAATAAAATAAATAAATAAATAAATAAAGGAACTCCCCCCCCCCCCTCAAAGTTACTTATTTCTTTTTTGGTCATTGTAAATACTATTGTTATTTTGATGAAAATGAAGGGAAACAAAATGTTAAAAACAGAAAAATTGTTATATTTGCAGATTTATATCTAATATTTCTGATAATGATTTGCTGATATGGTACTTATGAAAGATGCATAAATAATGAATTTGTAGTTCAATTTTCATTTATGACAGAGATAATTTTTTAATCGATCATTTATTTTATTTATTTAAAAATCTACAAAAATCTGTTTTTATCAACCAGAATTAGCTTGAGGTTTGCTAAAATTTTAATCTTCTATTTATACCATTCATAATCCCTCTTCAAATGAAAATAACTTAAATGATCATATCTATTATAAACTCTGTTGATGCTGGAGCTGTACTCTAAACATTTACAAAGTCACTAGCAATTATATGTTACCATGTTATTCCAATAGAAAACAATAGAGCAGTCTTTCAGCATAAAAACATCAGGCTTTCAAATTTTTAATTTAAGCTTATTTTCAGGCTCATGCAGTGTTCTCGCTGACATTTGACCAATGTTAGTAATTTGGCTAGTTAAAAATAAAAAATATTTGCCAAATTTAAAAAGTACTAGCAAAATAGATTCGCCATGTAGTACAATATATATATATATATATATATATATATTATTATTATTATTTAATGTACTCCCTTTTTTTCAATATGTTTTAAAATAACCTGAGTTTTCATAACTGTGACAGCGATTGTTATTAATCTAATTTTAACTTAACTATCTGCTACAAATATTAAAAATATGTATATCTTAATATATATATAGATGCATGCGTGACAAAAAAAATGAAAAAGAAAAGAAAGAAAGAGCAAAAATTGAGCACTAGCAAGTTGGCGAATCTAAACGCTTGTTTACTCGCCAAATGAAGAATTTAGTCACAATTTGGCGCAATGGCGAACAACAGCGAGAACACTGGGCTCATGTCAATCACGAAAGAATGTTATAAAGAGGGAATTGATTATAGTAAAAAATGCAAACTGTTTATAGAAAATTAAAAAATATTAGCACATAAATAATAATCTCTGCATAATGTATAGCTTTGGCTTTGGGCTCGGGCAGGCCGGGTCTCAGGAAAAAAAAAAAAAAATAAATAAATAAATAAAATAAAAATAAAAAAAGAGCAATTTACATATTGCAATGCATATTGCAATTTACTTATTTAACCAAAAGCAGAATTTACTGAACCCATAATTTTGCTTGTAACTGTAATAACAATTAAGATATTTTTTTTGTGAAATCTTGCTACCTTATGTCACAATATTTGAATATTCCAAATTCAATGTAAAATTGATTCAGTAATAAAATAAAAAATTAAATGTAAAAATATTTGTTCTTAAACACATTTATGGAATACATATATAAACATACTTCTTCTTCTCTTTTTCTAATATTCTCTTGCTCTTCATCCCATGCAGCTAAAACGGTATCTTTAAACTCTTCACAAATGATGAATCCATCAAATCTATAAATATTCAAATAAATGAAAATAAGTGTGACAACAATATAGTATTTCACTAGAAAAATAATAAGAAAAATAAACACAAGATTACCAACTTCTGACTACATCAAGCTCGGTAAATGTATGATTTTAAGGTATCATATCTGTTATTAAAACTATGAGCACATTCAAAGTAGAAAATCTAAGATATGATAATGTTAAAATGAATTTTTATTTATGAAGCACATTAAAGGGTGAAATATTTAAATGTAGCACAAAATAATAATAATTAAATGATCTTTATTTTGGTATGTAACAAGACCTAATCCCATATTTATATCTTATGTATACATGTTTGGTAAATTCATTTTTTTTAAAGGAAAATTATGTAATGTAAAAAGGATATTCCATATATACAATAAACCTCCAAAATGGACAATTTTTCCAATCCCCATTCCCAAAACCTAAATTTCTGTATGTTTAACCTCTGAATAATGCACATTCCAAATAGCGAACAGTATTTTTGGCAATAAAGAATGAAAAATTACTTTTTAAAAAAAGTAAAAAGCCTCCAAATTTATCAGGGCAATGTATCACAAATTTTGTGTTCACAGATAAATGTAGGTGTGGGCTGGGGAATCCTCCCCACCTCCCTCATATCCATGTCCAAAAAAGAAAACGCCCTTCCTTGAAAGATTTAGGACTTTCTGCTGATTAATGTCTAGACGTACAAATTCAAGAAACAAAGAAAAAACAAAAAATTCCATTTAGTAGGGCTTGTTAGTAAAATTCAAAAAGCAGTTAACTGGATTGCATCATTGCATATAATAGAAGAAAGAAATCAGAGACGTCACATGGCATAATATAATCTGAGTAAAAGAAAAACAATTGCTGAAAAATCTAACATACGATTTTATCTATCTTTACTCTTATATATATATATTTATAAAAGAGTTAACCACTCTATATATACATAAATTTATCTTTATTTATTTATTATTATTTTTTTTGGAGGGGAGGGTGGAATTGAGTACAGATTTTTTTTGGGGGGAGCAAGAATTAGAGGCACCAAAAATGCAACAAGAGCAGGGGATAAAAAATATTTTGCAATATCAATTACTGTTTGATTCTTGTTTGTGATTAATTTTTGAGAATAACCTCTAAAAGAAAACAACTAGCTTTAAAAGAAAAAATTTAAATTGTAAGTCTGTCTGAGAAAGAGACATTAAGTTTATGAATATTTGCTGAATGTTTTAAAATAAGTAAAACAAACAATAAGTAAAGACAGGTAGGAAAAATTTTTTGAAATAAAGAAAAACAGTAAAACCCTGATAATTTGGATTAATTGGAACCAGACCCAATCCGGGTTATCAAAAATCCAGATTATCCGGAGATTGAAAACAAATGAAATGAAATAAAACATACTTACAGAAAGCCACCTTTATATCAAACACATTCAATATTTACAAATACTAAAAATGTTTACTTTGTAACTATAAATTTTTTAATCTTCTGCTGTGACAGTTTTGTGGGCCGCATTTTCACAAATCCGCTTGAGCATAAGTAGTTTGTTGGGTGTAGTCTCCACATGATGTTTAAAACAAACTATTTATTGTTTTGAATGGAAAATTACTTCATTATGGCTAATAACATTTGGTTGATCATCATTGGTAATGGTATTTTCGTCTGTATCATCTTTATTTTCAGTTTCTACAGATAAGCACAAAGCGATTAATTCGTCATCTATAAGTAAAGCATAAGCTTCAATATTTTCAGTTTCCAACCAATTTCTAATGTCACTGCTATCAACATCTGATCAACCATCAATTTTTTTTAACATGCCAACAAAATCTTCAGGTGTAATTTCTTTTGCATTCTTGTTTATTCTGCCCTCTATTTCATTTTTACACAAGTGATTTGAAGAAGTGTTTTGCTACAAAGACAAGGAAACAGCCTCGAGAGAACTACGGGCTGGTCAGTGTATCTATATGGACTATTTTATCTTGTTTTCTTGCAATGCTCTAAATAAAACTTTATTGTGCAGTGAATTTTTGATGACATTTCTAAATAGATTAAAGAATAAACTATCAGAAATGGAATTTCCACACATAAAGGATGCATAGCTGATCCTTTGACAGATAACATCAAAGAATTTAAATAAGAAAGCTTAATGTATTCTTCAGAAGCGATTTCAAAAAAGACTTTTTTTTATTAAGAATATGAGAATGCAATAAATTTATGTTATGAAAGTTTTTCCATTGCTTCTCAAATTTGGGGGGGGGGGGAAATCAAGCAGATTGATCTGGAATAATGGGGTCCGAATTTGCGGGGTTCTACTGTAAGAAATTTGTAGATTACTAACTCTAATTAGAATGTGAAAAATGTAAAATTGAAGAAGATTTATTCCATTGAATTCATTCTATAATTCTGAAACATTTTTATCAGTGAACATTTGATTCAGGAAAAGGTTTTAAAAATTACTATTTAAAAATTACAATCTTGGCACTACATCTCTTTCAAAATAATATGTGGAGACGTAAAATCTATAGATTTTAAAGAAGTCTAGAGAACAAGACATGAACAATTGCAATCAATGTGTGAAGATTATGAGGAGAGAAACATTTTTAATGCCGGTGAAACTGGACTTTTTTTCAGAATTTTTCTGAATAAGACTTTGTGTTCTAAAAGAGAGACTGTATTAGCAAAAAATGTCAAAAGAATGGCTAACTAGTTTATTATGTTACGATGTGTTGGGATAATTTGGAATCTCTCTTATTATTGTAAAAATCTCTGAAATCCAGGTGCTTCCCAAAGAACATTCAATTTAATAAATTTGGCACTGTGTGAAGTGCTAATGAGAAAGCGTGGATAACAGACATTTAATGATCAAATGATTAAATTTCTTTGATAATAAAATGAAAAAACAACATAGGAAAGAATACATGTTCTATGGTTACACTTGAAAACTTCCTAAACTTAGTTAATGCTCTCAATGCTATAACTTGAATTTCTATAGCTGTAATAAACATAAAACTGGAAAGCATATAACAATGCTAAAGAAATGCAGGATTTATATTAAAAGAAATTAAAACACACATTTCAACACAAATGAAGAATTAAGCAAAATAAATAAACTAATGAAATATATCAGGATTGAAGAAACTGTCGAAATTTTTATTAGTATTGGTGATGAAATCTATTGAAGAACAATCGGTTAGTGTGTGTGATTATGTTCTTCAGAATTTTCAAGAAAAGCTGACTCTATTAGTGATGATGAAACAGATGATGCTTTCTGCAATATAAAGAATTTCCAAAAAGCAGCAAAATACAGTGACCAGTTACAGAATTTTTTTTATTAAAAAGATGACTTAAAAGAATTAAAACTACTGACAGAGCTAAAAATTTTTAATGAAAAACAAACTACATGTAATCACAAGCAAAAGTAAACTTTTGTAGGATATTTTTGTAAGAATGTAATGAACAATGGAAAAAGAGATGCACAGTTTTATTTCAGTTTTACTGTTTTAAAAAGAAGTAATAATTTTTGATTAATCACATGATAAAGATTTTAGAATACATAAAAAGACAATTAATGAAATATAAAGCATTTCTTAGCAATTTTTGAATATCTGAATTTTTCCCAACAGCAAATACCTTTAGGGTTCTTGTTGCTCGCCATTACCCCCAAATTGCAACAAAATGCTCTATTAGGCAAGTAAAAGAAGAATTAGACTCGCCAAATGGCAAGTGCTAAATTTTTGCACTCTTGTATATGTGGTTGCCAATACAGATTCTTATCCGCATTATTGAAGAATTGGATATTGCTTTACATGTTCAATCGCACCATGCCATTTAGATTCTTCTATTTATAGACATACTGACTCAACATCAATTTATTTTAGCAACAACCAAAGACAGAAAAGATTATGAGATATATATTTATCTATTCTCAGTTAATCACTATCTATGTATTTTTGTTGTGCTGTAAGAAACACAAACAAAATTATTCCAATCAAGTACCAAATCAAGAAAAGTTTTACTGCAATGTGATGTTGAAATTAACTATTTACCA
Source organism: Maratus speculifer (assembly GCA_964019185.1). Lineage (NCBI taxonomy): Eukaryota > Metazoa > Arthropoda > Arachnida > Araneae > Salticidae > Maratus > Maratus speculifer. The sequence continues at coordinate 147,366,993 of OZ025301.1, read as the reverse complement.
TACTATTTATCAGTTGTATACAAAAAAATCTTTGGACTGACAAATTTTTTTTTTTAGCAAGTCAAAATCTCATAACAATTTTATAATGTACTAGCAGTTACCCGTGACTTTGTTCACATAACATTTAAAGAAGAAATAATTGATCAATCAAGCAAAAAATTTCGATGATGAAAAGCATGTGTGATTAACTTTTTATCGTGCATTTATGGTAAAAAACTTCTGATAATCCCTATTTGCTAATTTGTTTGCTGGTTAAAATTTTCCTTTCAGTGATTAATACTAATAGACAGAAACATTCTTGAATTTTTTTGTTCAGCCCTGTAGTTTTTCAAGTGCCTTTAATACACGAAAGTATCTTTCTAAAATTTAGTTCAAACAAAAATATTTCTTATTACTACCTAAATTACATTTTCAGAAATTATCATCTGAAGACAACCTTGTATCCAGTTCTTTGCGGGACCCTGTATATCATTTTATATATATACTACAAACATTGCTTAGTTTACTAAATGCAGTTCAAAATAAAAATGCATATTTTATTTAAAAACCACCTTTTAGTAAATTACGTTCATATTCAGTAACCTTTCTGAGATCTTTTGTGTAACCCTGTATATCTAAATTCAACTATTTATACTATTAACATTTATACTCTCCATTTAATATGCATACATTTAGCGAAACTTAAAAGCACATATCATAATTCAAAATGCATTTCATCCTTGCAACAGTTATCATCCGTCATTTACAATACTTCGAATAGAATATATAATATTTGAAATCTTTTGTGTGTCCCTGTAAATGCTATGCACTTCGTATTATGCATGAAATAACTCACATTAAGCCTCAGCAACGTAATCAATTTGATTATACATGAAATCGTTTACCATAATTAAAATATGTCGGAAACTGTTCCTCCCTTTATTCTTATACAATGGAATTCTTCTGTGTAACCCTGTAAATGAATAATAAGTGTCCTTTTCACTACATACTTTACAAAATGCATATTTTAGTGTACTTTGTAAATACATGTAAATTTGAATATGTTTCACAGGGTGTAACATTCTTAAATTTAATTAAAACGATTTTCCCCATAATGCCGTAATGTAAGGAAATTTTTTGACAATCCCTGTAAATAAACTAATCATGGTAGAAACTTTATTTTCATTAGGTATTCGTGCTAGGTAAACGTTAAGAGCATCCAAAAATTTCATGGAAATCGGAGTATATTTACGAAAGTTAGAAAGCGACCAGACAGACAGACAAACCGAAAGCATAATAACTTTTCAACTTTGTTCGAAAGTGTTAAAAAATCGAGACAAAAATATATTAATCAGTAGTTTTATTTTCTGCCTTTTCCCCACAAAAAATTTCTTCCATTGATAATTATGAGTTTTGAATAAAAATATTCATTTGTATGTAACTTATAACTTATTAATTAATGTAAGTAAAAAATATTTCTGATTCATTTTAAATATGACGTCATTATTTATCTCGCTGAATCAGCTACTGATATTCATACCCCTTGTATTTTTAACGACTGCTATAAAGTACCTGTATTATTTCAACTATGACGTCATATTTTCATAAGTGAATCATTTTATTAAAAATATAATTCTTTTTCATTCTTTTTACTTTTAATTTATGTCGCCATATTTTACACAAAAATTCCCATTAACTAAACAAATATCCTTGTTAAATATATTTTAAAAAATACACCTTTTATTTTTATTTCAAACATGACGTCATATTTATTTTCTTTTAAATTATTTTCTTATAGTTTTTTGAGTGGAAGTTTATTACTAAAAATTCATTGCCGCTGAAAAATTATTATTCCAATTTTTTATTTTCTTGGCAACAGGAAAGGAAAATGGTTAAATTTTATCTGAAAAATGCCTATTGATTTTGTATGAAAAATAATTAAATTTTGAATTATTAAGGAAAATATTTGAATAAAATAAATAAAAATTAGCCTATGTTCATTCCACTCCTATAATCTATCTATATGCAAAGATTCAAAGACATTAATCCATCCGTTTTGAAGCCAAGTTTATTTTAATTTTTCGGACACACTTTCACATTTATAATATATATAAGGATATTTTCATAACAATAAATCAACAATAGCTGTTTTTGATTTTCATTTTTGAAAGAACATTTACACATTTAGAACTGGGCGACGTTTAGAATGTATTTATTAAATAGTTTTTCCAACAGATAGTCAAATTTATATAAGTAATTGGAAAAAAATAAAACAAATTAGGATATTTGAGAACCTTTGGAAAAAAAGGATGCAATAAGAGGTTAAAGATACATTTTTCAGTCGAAATCATTTCATGCTGAATCTGTTTTGCTAACATTTCTTTTCATTTATTTCTTATTTGCCAAATCGTTAATGTTGGTGAAAAGCTAGTGAGAAATATGGATACCTCCAAGTAGCAGACAGTTTATGCACTCCTGAGGTGTCTGTTATTTAAAAGTTTCACTGTAGTAGAAAATTAATATGATCAAGTTTTCTATATTTATATCAATTATTTGGATTTCAAAGTGGTACTTAAAGAAATTCCACTGATGTATAAGCATCAGTAAGCTGAAGGCAGAGTTTCCTAGTACCAGGGTTAGACATTGGAAATTTTAAAAAATGCCTCAAATGATGCCTACAATTTTTTTTTTTTTTTGATACCAAACAGCATTTTATGGTTGTAATTTTATGTTGCGTCATATTTTCTCATTTGTTTTTGCAACCATGTTAACAATATTGTTTTTATTTTTATAAGTTAAGGCAGGGGGAGAGGTGTATATATTAAATACTATATTCTTATCTTAATTACTAAACCAAAATAAAAACTGGCTTTCTATAAAACTGTAAAAATTGACTAAACTAAAATATATGAATTCTAGAAAAATGTTTAACTAATTCTTTTTGTAAAGCTAATATGAATACAATAAAGAATACTGCCCAGTTAAACTGATGGCATTGAGCTCACAGGCTACAAATACTAATTGTACATTAAAGCCTTATATTTTCAAGGGTTAATTCCGTTCGAAAAAAAAATTAAGGGGAAACAGCTCTCCCCTTTCCTCTTTTTTTATACTTAATCATTGAACCTCCTAAACTATCAAGGACAAGCTTTATCATAAAAAAAACCTATATCCAAAATTCAGAGCAAATCGGATAATTCTTAATAAAAACCCATTTAGCATTTATATAATTTAAAAGGAGTTATTCCCCTCTTTTATACTTAACTATTAAACTTCCAAAACTATTCAGAGATTTGAACGAAATCTGACAATTCTGCTTGAAAAATCCATTTATACAAGTTAAAGGGAGGGGCATTAGAACCCCCATTCCCCCTGTTTATACTTATTCAATGAACAACTAATAACAGCCACGGTCACGCCTCATCAGAATGATCTTATATCTAAATTTTGAACGAAAACTGTTAATTCTGCATGAAAATCCCGTTTATATCAATTAAAGGGAGGGGCATGAGCCCCCCCCTCCCCGTTCCCCCTGTTTATACTTATTCAATGAACACCTAATAACAGTCACGGAATCGCCTCATCAGAATGATCCTATATCTAAATTTTGAACAAAAACTTAATTCTGCATGAAAATCCCGTTTATATCAATTAAGGGGAGGGGCATGAGCCCCCCGTTCTCCCTCTTATACATATCGAATGAACTCCAAAAACTAATCAGGGAAGCGCCTTATCGGGATATACCTATATACAAAATTTCAAGTGGATCCGATATTTTTATCATAAGTTATCCCGTTACGCACGAACGAACATACAGAACGGATGGGCACATAAGCTCACAGGCTATGATAGCCTGCGAGCTAAAAATTAACAATACAAAATATGAAAATACAAACAAACAAACAATACAAAAATTAAAATCATGATATCTAATTTTTAAAATCGGGTATCTTAATTTGACTATACATTACACCAGAATACCATAAATTAAAGGCCTTTTCAGCATTAAAATCTTTCGATTGGGGTCCATAATTTTAGAAATCAGTTTTATCTATCATTAGTTAAAATGAAGTCAGCTTAGATTTGATTGGCAGGTGCATGGGAGTTTTAAAGCGTGCTTTTCAAAATAGGTGTGACAGAGTTACAGAATACAGGGAGTCTGGGTTTGATCTTGGAGTTTAATTAGTTCTTATCAAAGTTAAAGAAAGCATGTGAATACTATTCAGAGAAAATTTTAAAGAATTAAAGCATTTTTTTTTTCTTTTTTGTAATTATGGAAAGAATCTGTGTTCATCCTGCACACATAATTTATTCATTTAATTCATTACATTAATCATCAATAAAACATAAATTGATATTTACACAGGATTCATCCTGCACACATAATTCATTCATTTAATTCATTACATTAATCATCAATAAAACATAAATTGATACTTACACAGGATGAACACTCCCTTTGTGCCCATCAAACCCAACAACTGCAGGACTGCAATCAATACCCAGCTTCTTACAAATGCGATTTAATCCAGGCACTGTAAAAATAAAGCAAATATTAAGATACAGAATATAAAAGAAAAATGAATAAATGAATAAATGTCACTAAAACAAAATATACATGCTAGAAATGATTACAGAACACTGAAAGGCTTATTTATAACCCCTTCAGATCCCGGGGTTAGCAAAAAAAATTAAAATTTATTTTTAGTACATAAAATTTCATGATAATTTGGGACTCAAAAAGTACATTTTTTACAATTTCTTTAGAATTTATTTTATTTTACTCATTAGCTTTGCAAAAACATTGAAAATCATGAAATAAATATATATTTAATAACTTTTTATTGCTAATGGTATCTTTATGGACAATAAAGTTATTTACATTTTCATTTTTGTACAATTTATACATTTCTGCTGCAAACCATTTTTCATGTAACACATAGCTCGCTAAAAAAGCTCTATAAGAAACAAATTGCTATTTTGTTTAGTTCTGTTATCTGTTAGGCTGCATTCCTGGGCAGTGGAGGGGATGTTCTGTCTTAAAATGTTGTCAAATTTGTTGCCAGCTTGGCGATATATCTACAAATCTGGTGATCAAAATTACTTGCCAAAAGTGATGCCAACTAGGCATTATTTTCAGTATTTCACCAAACTAATAATAACTTTAAACTAATACACAGATTAGTTTAGATTTGTTAGTTGAAGTTGGTTGATCAAGTTCCTGAAAGGATCTGAAAAATTTGTGAAGCCATATGAAAAACTGGTAGAATCAGAGACAAAAGTAGAGCTTGATTTAAAAAATATACGGTAAAAATTGCGAAATATTTTCAATCTAAAAAGTCCATGGAAAAGAAATGGAATCAGATTATCTGTAAAGCTCATTAAATTACCTGAAACTTTTGTTACCTGAAAATGTGGACCGAGCTTTACTGATGTCATATTAAGAATCACACTATTATCCACTCAAAATGATTACTGGGCAAAGTAGTTAATAAAATTTATAATAATGTTGTCTCAAATCAACTAAGTTAATGCTAAACAAATATAAACCATGAAGTAATAATTAAAATACAATATGAATGTTGTTAGGTTGTTGTGGAATTGATGTAGATAAATATTTCAGAACACAAATATTTAGTATATGGTTTAATTTTTTATGTTTAAGGTTTTGGGTTTATTTGTAGCTTTGATCTTCCACTTATCAAAAAACCTTAAAATGGAATTCTGTCCTCACGTTGTGCTGAATGGACCATTCAGGTTCATGTTCTTCATTATATCAGCCTGTAACTTATAGTTATGGACCCAATTTTTTAAACTGACTGGGAATGGAGTGTGTTAAAATGCCTCTTTTTCCCTGGATAATTTTAAGGAACCAAAATAGCTCAGTCTACATTTTCAGCTAACAAATATTTGGGTAATTTCATGAGCTTTACAGATAATCTGATTCCATCTCTTTTCTACACACTTTTATAGATTGAAAATATTTGCAAATTTTTACTGTAACTTTCTTTTTCTTTTAGATCAAACTCTACTGTTTTCTCTAGTACCACCAGTTTTTCATATGATACTTCATTCCAATGAGATTTTTATTAAATTTCTTATTTATTTGCCCAATTTCTCAATTACCTAACTTTTCCAGGTTTTCAAGGTAATATAGCAACACTAATTTCTATGAGTAAGATTCTCGTCAAAAATAAGTTTTTTTCTTTCTCAAAATGAGAAACTGATAAGTGTTCCAAAAATATTATACCATTTATAATTTTTTTTTTTTTTTTTTTTTTCATCTGCGAGTTGCTGAGAGGTTAGTGGGCTTCATCAGCCCAAACTATCCAGCTTGAAAACACCAGTCAATTAATCAAGCTTTTTTTTTTTTTTTTTTTTTTTTTTTTTGCGCTGTAAATCTTAGTTGAAAATTTCCAACCTTACATTGTGAATGATGCGTGAATTTCAGATGTTTGCAGATTTTAGAGTTATAGATTTTTGAAAGACAGTAGTATCAAGTATAAATAACTTTTGAAAAAATAACAGCATTAATAATTGTTGAAAATAGAAAACAATATTTTAAGAGTGATCTTTAAGAATGATTTAAACTTTTGGCGGACACAAATTTTACAATAAAAAATATAGTTCTTAAACCAATCCCAAATACAGCATTAAAATTGCTTAAAGGTCATTGTTATTTCTTAACTGACTTTTTCCCTTTTGATTAAAATAGATTTTTTTTTTTTTTTTTTTTTTTTTTTTTTTCATTTTCAATGCATTTTTTCATGTCTTTGATAAATTTGCTTTGAACAGGCTCTTTGGCAAATATATCTATACATAAATTATTTCATGTTTTTAAATTTTACTTCTTAAATAATGCAATTGATATGTTTAATGCCAAGTTATTAGTTTGTTGATAAGATTGCTGAAGGATAAAATTTCCGCTACCAGTGGATTTGCTAGATATGTTTAACAAATATATGTAGGTGTATATATATATTCATTTCTACAAATAAATTTATAAAATAATCATGTGCATAGGATTTTGGAGATTTTTGCAGAAAATCAGATCACAGGCAAAGGTACTAGAAATCGTACACAATCCGTCCAATAAAATAGTATCTGTGGGAAGAACATTGTGCTATGACAATGTTACAAAATTACACACACAAAAAAAAAAAAAATGTTATGTATTCTCAAAAGCCAATGCCTAATTTTATGAATGTACGTTATTACAAAAAAAAGTCCATTACAATATGTGATTTGAGGTGGGTGCAGATTATTGAAAAATTACTGCATTTTTTATGACTGATGAACTTATTACAAACACATTACTTTGGCTATTTTATTTTTAGAACATGCAATATGAAAGGAAAAAATAATTATTTAAACTACCTATTTAGGATTTCTAAGGATTTTTTTTTTTTTTTCCCCATTGTATAATCAATCACAATTTAATATTAAACTGTTAAAGGATAGAATAGTATAAAAAAATAATTAAACTATTTAAATTTAATATTCTTTGGTGTAAATACTTTGTTGTTGCAGATTCATAGCCAGTTGCTCTACTTTGGCACTTCTTTGATTAATTTCATTATTTCCATAAATCATGTATAATAACAACTCGAGATCGACCAAAAATTCGGTTTTGTTTACAGTACAAAATCAGAGTTTTACCAAAATTATATTTTTGGTGAAAATTCAGTCAGAAAGAAACTATCTGTATTCCAAAAATTTTGTTTAATCTTTTGGAAATTTTCAACAATACTGATTGATTTGAGCTACATTGACTCAAATGAGACATTCTTTAGTAATTGCTTTCATTTATGCTTATTTGACTTCACTGTTTATAATTATTAGTTATGACTCACTCAAGATGTTAATGCAAATTATAAAGCAAGTAATGCATATATGACTAAATTTTAAAGATGCTTTTCACATGCTCATTTCAGAGAAAACTTTTATTATACATCTACTGAATATTGCTTCAATTAATCTAATTGATGTCCTTACTATTTTTCAAATAAAGTTATTTTGAAAATTGTAAAACTAAAAAAAAAAAAAAACTAAATTTTATTTCAACAGTTAAATAAATAAATAACAAAGTAAATCAACGGAAACTCAATGAGCGAAAAGATAAAATTACTGGATGGGCTCGCATTCCACAAGCCTGTAAAAGTTGGAACAGATGATCATTTGAAAAATCATTATAAAAGATAAACCATGGTATGTATACCTAAAACATTTTTAAGTTAGATAAAATTCGTATAATTAGAAAATCATGTGTTATTGATGAATTAATTACATTTCCATTTATATGAAAATAAAATGTTTTGGACAAAGGTACAAAGAGCCAACTTGAAACATGCATGTAATCAATTAGTAATTATGTATATTAAAGATGAAAACAAGGAATTTTGCTTAGTGGCCACTGGCCGGTAGGTTGTCTTTTTTTAGTAGCCAGTAAGTACATTTGAGTTACTGAATATTTAATTACAAGATATATATGAGCTTGAACATAGACTAAATAAGTAATATATGAACTACACTGTAAAAAAAAAGGGTCGATCTACTAAAAAAAACTTTAGTGATCCTTGTAATTACTAAAAAATTTTTAGTAATCTTAGTCGGTTACAAGAAAATCTGTAAAAATTACTAGAAAAAAGTTAGCAACGAAGAGAGTTAATAGTTTTACATTTTTAATAACTATTACTAAAACTCACCTGGTGTGGCCTTGATAGCATAGTGGTTATAGTAACGGACTCCAGACTAAAAGGTCCCGGGTTCGATACTGACCACCGCCAAATACGCCCCAAATGTATATAGTGTAAGTACTCATTAGTAAAGGGAAATCGTTAGTAAATGAAAATCCTGTTGGAGCATTTAGCAGTGTTTGGTGCTGCCATCTACTGCAGTTTTGCCGAAAATCTTGATCTTCATAAGTCTGGATGCAGCTCGAAGGAACCTCCTGCCCTTCGGGTGCACGTAATGGTTATTAAAAATAATTTTGGAGCTATTACTAAAATTTGCTTGGTGGCTCATACTAAAAATTTTTAAGTTAGTTATACAAAAAATTCTTTTGTTCAGTTTACAAAAGAAATGCTTGTTTCACTTGCAAAAAAAAAAAAGTTTGTAATGGTTACTAAAAAATTCTGTGGAATACAAATTTTCTAAAAAATTTTTAGTAACCTCTTGAATTTTTTTTTTTACAGTGTAGTTAAAAATATTTTAATTTATATTGTTTGGAATAAACTTGAGATACTAATTTCAAATCTATTTTAAATTAACAGCAAAGTTATATGTATGTAATATGCATATGTAGTTAGCTACACAAGTCCAACTATGCTTAGGTACTTGCGTAGCTAACGACATAAACCCCAACCCTCTTTTTTGTAAGTATTTATCTAGAATTAAGATGTAACCCCTCCCCCCCCCCCCAAAAAAAAAAAAAGTTTTTCCACCAACTAGCAAGTTTGATTAAAAAAAAAAAAAAAAAAAAAAAAACCATAGCAAATTTTCTAAAAAATAAAAGGGGGGGGGGGCTCTCATGAAAATAACATTATATGTTTTTCCACAATCTTTTAACATAATGTGCGTTTTTTTCTTTTTTGTGATCTCTTGATAAAATTTGCGTTCGTTTTTGTGACTTTTTAACGAAAATCGCGTTCGTTTTCGAAACTTTAACGAAAATAGTGTTTGTTATCACGATTTTTTGACGGCACTGGTGATCATTATCGCGACTTTTTGGACGGTATTTGCGTTCGTTATCATGATTTTTTTGCCGGTAATTCGCATTCGTTATCGCATTTTTTTGACGGTATTCGTTTGTTATCACGATTTCTTGATGGTATTTGCTTTTTGTGTTTGTTTTTTTTTAATTCACATTTTTTGCGTTCGTTTTTATGTTTTTTGACGAAAATCACGTTTGGTATCGCGATTTTTTGCCAATATTAGAGTTTGTAAACGCAATTTTTTCACAGTATTCGCGTTTGTTAATGCGATTTTTTGACGATATTTGCGTTTGTTAATGCGATTTTTTGACGATATTTGCGTTTGGTATCGCAATTTTTGACGGTATTCGAGTGTTATCGTGATTTTTTGACGGTATTTGCTTTCTTTTTAAAATAAAATATCCGTTTTTTGCATTCGTATTTACGTTTATAAAATGAAAAGTGTGTTTGGTATCGCGATTTTTTGCCGGTACTCGCGTTTGTTAACTTTTTTTTGCCGGTATTCGCATTTGTTAATGCAATTTTTTGACGGTAGTCACTTTTTTGCATGTTTTCACGTTTTTTTGTTTTCAAATTCACGTTTTTCCCATTTTTTGACAAAAACCGCGTTTTTTTTAGTTGATTTTTTGACAAAATACGCAGGTTTTTTTTTTACAATTGCTTTTTTTTCCAATTTTATAAAGATATTTACTGTTTTTTTGCGATTCTTCGACGATATTTGCATTCTTTTTGCGATCCTTAGACGGTGTCTTTTCACGATACTTGCATGAAATTCATGTTTTCCGCAATCTTGTCAAAATTTGCAGGCGTTTTTTTCTGCAATTCTTTTCACAAAACACCTTTTGGAGAATCCTGCATTTGGCCGGTACTTTCCACATTTTTAGTCGCCAGTTTTTCACATTATGTCGCCTAGTGGCGACTGGCGAGTGCTTATTTTCATCTTTAATGTATATTTAGTAAATATTATAATCAGTTAATAAAAATGCATTGCATTGATTAATTACAAAAGTTTTGTTGACATTTTCATTTTCTTCCAAAAATAGAAAGATTATTTCGAAGGTAGTAGGAAGTTTGATTTCGGCCTTAAAAATCTGTTTTGGCCAATTCTTAGACATAATCATAAAAAATATTTGGCAATTTATCATCTGCTAACCAGCTAATGACCCTCAGCTAATGTTAAAATGCTTTAAAATTAATTGATTAGCTTGTAATTTAATTCTAGAAACATTAAAGAGTTGTGTTGTCATCAGATACATACATTTCAATTACTAAAACAGATGTAAATCAAATATAATTTTAGTAATGACTTAAAATTATACATTATTATACAAAATTGGCTTTTCCTCTTCAATAAAATACATACATTGCAAGTGAACAGTTCCTCTAGGTAGCATGCAAGGCTTGAATAATTCAACATTCCCATATTCATTTCTTGGCACTTTGCCATCAACAGCAATAGGAGGTTCATATTGCTCAGTCTGCCAATGACCAAAAATTTCCAAAGGTAAGTCTGTTCTTAAAACACCAGCAAGCTGCAAAACAAATAAATGTATACATTAAAAATAAGTATAATAATGACAATCAGGAATACCTGGATATAAATAATATACAAAATCTAAATTAAATGCATTAAAATTAGATTTGGTTAGTAATGAATGATAAAGGCTATTTTTATTCATTGTTTTTGCCATCACTCATCAAAATTCATCATTCAAAAATGCTTTTAAAAAATGTAAGATTTCACTTACTTTCTTAAACAAAGAAAAATAATCAATGTTTATTTTAAAAAAGTTTTTTGAGAAAAATCCTAAGGGAAAATTCTAAAAATTTTTACCAGAAAACTCCCAGCAGAAAATACGACTATTATATCGGCCATTTTCAATATAGTGTCAAGTCCATTACCAAATGTCAAGTCTGTTACCGCACGGTCTTTTAATGATTATCCTTTTTTCACCATTCTACTTTTATTTTTTATTCAACTAAGAAACAAGTATGCAATTTTTTTTAAATTTAATAATTTACATGAATATATACTGTAATTATTAGAAAAAGTTCTTGTATAATTTCTATGTGATCAAAATCTTGTGGCTAAAACTGTCTCTCATTTCAATTTGATTTAAGTATTATTGATAAATATCATGTTTTGAAATTTAGGGACATAAGTCACTTCAAAGTAAGTTGATTTCAGGAAATTTAATAAATTTAAAGCAGAGTATTTTCAGTAATTTTGTATGGTAATGGACTTGACAATTTGCCTTACAAGCCAACTTTAAATAGCATTTACAAATTATATTATAGGGAAAAGTTCACAACCATTTTTTTTCCCATGTATCTTAAACCTTTACTTTAACACTTGTCTCCATTTAAAAAAAAAAAAATAATTAAGTTCGAAAAAAAAAAAAAAAAAAATCTGAAATGTAAGCGAATGGTAAAAATGGCCCATATATCAAGTGTTCCCTTTACATTTGGCATGGCAAACCTTTTCACAACCACAAGCTGAATTTTCCAAAAAAAGATTTTACATGATCAAGACAGACACTTTTTACAAAAGTAAGAAAATCAATTTTGTTCAACACAAAAACAAAAATTTCAATTTATAGAATACAAAATGAAACACTTTCTAATATCCTTGAACAAAACAGAAATATAATTTGCAGAAACAATTTTAAAATTAAAGAAATTGTAACTTTCAAAATGTGTCCCAAACCTTGTCATATGCAGACAAAGACAGGGTAAAAGAGAGGGTTGAGCAAAAGCAAAAACTGTTTATGAACTGAAAAAATGAAGAGGGTTAAATGTGTTTCAATAAATTACTGTATTTTCGGGTGTATAGCCCGCACCCCTAAATCGAACAGTGCAGTAGAAAAAGTTTGTGTATAAGCCGCGGAGATACATCGGTGTATAGTCCGCGGGCTATACACCATTTACGAACGTATATTTCAATCAGGGTTTGAAGTTAGAAGCCATTAGTCATAATTTTCAACACAAATTTACCAATTTTTTTCGTGATGCATAATACCTACAGTAATTCGGCTAAAAAATTAAGATTATCAGTACTGTAATTTTCGGAAGAAACGCTGTGGCGTTTATGTGTTTTAAAATAAAATTTCAAGCAATGCAGCGTTTCTACCGATGTGGCATTTTTTTTCCAAACAAACGGGATATTTTTTCTGAATTTTTCCGAAAATTAATTTAAAAAAAAAATCTGTCATAAATTTAAAATTTTGGACATAAAATGTATCGTGAATTCCGTCAAATGGGTGCAAAAAAATCGATTTTGTTAATAGTTTAAAAAATCGCCAATTTCGTGAAAAGAATGCAAAAAACAGCAAATTTTGTCAAAATATCACAAAAAATGGCAAATTTCATTAAAAGACAGCAAAAAATAACGCAAATTACGCATAAAATTGAAAAAAAAATTGCATCAAAAAGGCACGGAAAAATACATAGTTAATGCAGGAAGTGGGTTTCTCTCTTTTATAACTTTTCAAAAAAAAAAAAAAACTATCACAATTTTTTTTTCTGTTCCAAAGATTCAGACATCAAATTTAAAATAATGTGGATGAGCCGAAATTTTCAGATCCAACCGAACGAAATATATTAACCCTGCCTGAAATGCTAAAAGTTTGCCCCACCCAGCTAAGAAAACTCAATGAAATCAAGTCAGGGCTAGGTGTAACCAGACTCTATTTTTCATAGAACTCATAGATTCATTTTTTATAGAGTTCTTGTGCGAACTGTATTTTTTAAAAAAGTTAAAAAAAAAAAAAAAAAAAAAAAAAAAAAAAAAAAAGATTCCATGAACAAGTCAGAAAGTTTCGCATTGTTGAAAAAAAAAAATGTTCAAGTAGCAAAAAGAAACAATGAACTGAAAGTATGAAACTAAAGCAAAACTCTCTTTTTTCTCTAACGAAAAAAAAAAAAAAAATTAGTTATTGATTAAACAATTTTGTTCAAATTTTCAACAATTGGCAATAATAATCAGTTAGGCTGAATACCAAATTTTTATTAAAATATATTGAGTTTTAAGAATATTATAGATACCAATCAAATAACTCACTGTTTGACTCACTGGAAAAAAAAACCCCATTATTTAGATGCGGCAACTCGGACATCGTGAAAATCCAATAAGTGATTCAATTATAATGTTTTGCTATGCAAATGAGAAGCAGTTTAAACCAAAAATATTTCATAAGCATAGAGATGTAAATTTTCCAGAAAAATATAAGTGGCGGAAAAAACTGGTTTTTTACCGGTTTTTTTCGGAAAAATTGGAAAAATTGATTTTTCATGACTATTTCTCCCAAATAAATTATATTTTCTTAAAGAATATTAAATAATAAACATTTTTTTCCATTTATTTGTATTAAATGAAAATTCTTTTCACTTTATATTACAAAATAAAAAGAAAGTAGCAAAGCCTGCTTTGAAATTTTATTTATTTATTTTTTTTTTATTATTATTATTTTTTTTTTTCCCACAGCCTAAGAGTTTTTAAAACACTATTGTTTGTTATATCCTATCTCTGTTGAAATGATTTTTCAGTTATATGTTTAACTACCAATTGACCTAATTTAAGAACCTTAGCCAATATGTCTGCAGTTTGGAATGAAATAAATTATGCATTCCATTTACATGAACCTTAGCCAATATGTCTGCAGTTTGGAATGAAATAAATTATGCATTCCATTTACATGAACCTTAGCCAATATGTCTGCAGTTTGGAATGAAATAAATTATGCATTCCATTTACATGAACCTTAGCCAATATGTCTGCAGTTTGGAATGAAATAAATTATGCATTCCATTTACATAAGTATAATTTTTAAGTAAATGATACTAGTTTAAAAAAATTGTTGCAGTTTTGTCATTATTATCAATATCAGTATTTAAAAAATTCCATTGTTTGTTTAAAAATATGTGTATTTTTACATTATTATAATCAGGGCTCGAAAAATAGCGTTCCCGGGATCCCGGGGAACCCAGAAATCGTTTCCGGGAATGCATATTTTATCACTAAGGTTCCCGGCCGGGAGCCTAACCTTTTGCCGCAGACGCATTATAACGCGTAAATTAAGCAAAAAATCGGCAAAAAAATAGCTCATAAGCGGCTCAGGGGATGCATAATTTCGTCGAAATATTACAGGAAAAGCCCGAATTTCAACAAAAGAATCGCAGTAAAAACGCAAATTTCATTAAAGGATCGCAAAAAACGGCAAATTTCGTTAAGAAATCGCGTAAAAGCGGCACATTTCGTTAAAAAAATCATGGAAAACAATAAATTTTGTCAAAATATCGGGAAAAACGGCAAATTTCGTCTAAAAATATCTAAAAGACAACAGATTTCGTTGAAAAATCGGATGAAGCATCGCAAATTTCATTAAAAAATCCCAAAAAAGGCAAATTTTGTAAAGATTTTCTTTTGAAAAGCAACAGGCTCCATTAAAACATCGCTTTAAAACGGCAAGTTTCCGTAAAACATCGCGATAAAACAGCAAATTTCTTCAAAAAATCGCGAAAAAACGGCAAATTTCGTCAAAAAATTGGAAAAAAGACAAATTTCATTAAAAAATCGCAAAAATCAGCAAATTTTGTTAAAAAATCATGGAAAACAACAAATTTTGCTTAAAAACAGCGAAAAGACAACACATTTCGTAAAAAAATTGTGAAAATGCTCCAAAATTCCTCAAAAAATCGTGCGAAATAGCGCAAATTTCATTAAAAAATCACAAAAACGGCAAATCTCGTAAAAAAAAAATTGAAAAACAGCAGATTTCTTTAAAACACCGCGATAAAACGGCAGATTTCGTCAAACAATCGCGAAAAAACGGCAAATTTCTTTTTTTAAATCGCGATAAAACGGCAAATTTCTTTTAAAAAATCACGATAAAACGGAAAATTTTGTTAAAATATTCATGCATGAATTTTTTCGGGAACTTATACTTTTCATCTGGGAACCTATATTTTTCATATAGGTTCCCGGCTGGGAACCTTAAAATTTTCAAAATTTTCAAGCCCTGTCATTATTACACTTTTTTCTTACAATTGTAATTTTATTTCCTTTAAAAAATATGTTTAGTTTTGGTATAGCTTTCCAATCTCAACTCAAAGTATTGATTTAGTTTTATAATCTAAATTCAAACAAAACTAAGTTTTTGTTTAGCTTACTCAGGTCTGCAACTAAAAAATAGCATAGGATTTATTGACTGGTAGATTTTTACTTACTGAAACCAAAAAAATATTTTTTTAAAGTTTAATTAAACGTAATTTTTTTCTTTTTATCCTGAAATCTGGTATTCTATTCTTGAGTAAGAAACCATATTCAATAATGTTTCCATATGGTAATTTCATATTTCTAAGAATGGAACTCAAAAGTTATGAAAACAGAACACTACAAATAGAAAATGTTCGTGAGGAATTAACAAAAGTATTTACATACAGAGGTAAATTTCTAGTTTGCTTTAAAAAACTACAAAAATTCAAAATTTAATCAAAAGGGAATGTATAATTTGGAACACAGTTACTTGTAATAAAATATGGGATTTTTTTTCATCGCAGTTGTACTTTTCTAATGCAAACTGCCCATGTTTTTGAGACATTACTGTACATTATTGAGGTAAAATGGAGGTCAATTTTAGATTCAATACCTTGAAAAAACATTCAATTAATCAGCTATAACAAAATCTTGAAAAATGCAGCATAGTAGTGCCACCTATAGGGCAATTTACACTAAAAACTAAACAATCTTAATATATATCAGGAACTGTCTGAATCTGTAGTTCGATAAAAAATCGTCCTTTAGTCCTTGAGATAGAACTATTGCGATAATCATGAATAGTGCAGCATAGCAGCGTCATCTGTTGAGCGATTTACACCAAAAAGTAATGTGCACAAAGTTATATCAAAGATTAACTTAATCTGAAGTTTTATGAAAATACATACATTAATTCTTGAGATAGAACTATTGTGGAAATTATTAATAATGCAGCATAGCATCGCCATCAGTTGGGCGATATAAAATAGACAGTCAGTTGTGCGATATACACTAATAACTAAACATCTCGATTTTATATCAAGGTGTAACTGAATCTAAAGTTTTGTGAAATTATGTGCATCAGTTCTTGAGATCGAATGCCCATAAGATTTTTGGCCCATACAGACTCTCAGTGTTACAGATATTTTCCAAAAACTATCAAATCGTGTTCAGGACCTTCTAAAATATTTAAATACACCAAAAACTGGAAGTCAAAATTTTCACGAATTCAATACTTACTTCTTGAAAAGATAGAAAAAAAAAATAATAAATGCATGCTTCAAATTTTATGTTAATTTTTTAATTTTACCATTTCTATTAATCGGCATATTATTGAAATTATTTTTGCACATGAATTAATTTTTTAAAAAAGAAGTTGCATTTAATTATACATCTAGATTTTTTTCATGTAATCCTGTTTTTGTGAAATTGTGAATTTTTTGTATATATACTTATACAAAATATATTCAGAATTTGTGAATAAGAAATTATTACTATTTTTAGAGTCCTATTTAGACATTTTTAATAAGGTTATTTATGCATATATACAACTTGATAAGATTCAGCTGCTATATGGCATGAGACTTTTTTTTTCTTCAATCACTGCATTTGCGAAAAATTCAATTTCTAGATTAAATTTTTTTCTGAAATGTCTATTTTCAAGAGAAATTTTGCGAAGGGTCTTGTGTTACAAACAAGAAAAAAATGTGAAGGATCTTTTCAAGTCTTCTCAAACAGATTTCTGCTCAGAGATCAGATTACCCACATTAAAGTTTTCATGTGAGACACTCAACAAAAAAATAAAAAGTATGAAATGTAGCTATTACAAAATTTTCACTATATTATTTCATAAATGAAATTTCAATTTTTCCAGTTCGGAAAAATTGAAAAATAAGCCTTCGGAAACCCCCCGAAAAAAACCAGGTTTTTTCCGAGCATTCCCATCTCTACATAAGCAGAATGGAAGGAAAAGAGTATTTATTTAAAACAAACAATTACTTTTTACACAATATACTTCATTTTTCATTAACATCTTATTTTAAAGAGTGAAATCTGGAGGAATTAATAAAACACATGCCGTTCTTGGGGAACTTTCACATTGAAAATGCAATCTATATCGGTTATTTACAAGAGAACACCCGTTTTCTAATATTAATATAATGGACGACATTTTTAAAAAGATCTAGTTTGCACTTTAATATTTTGTTTTTGTTTTATTTATTTATTTTTGCATTAGCTAGTGGAGATCGTTCTTTACAAAAGACGCTTTTAACTTTTTTGACTTTCTTTGCAATTTTTTTTAAACTGGGATATATTTATTTTCGTAACCGGTTCCGAGAGTAAAACTATTCAAATAATAAAAAAATCTTGTAAATTAATTTGAAAAATCCTATATAGAAATTCCTTTTTTTTTTTTTTTTTTTTTTTTTTCCCCGTGATTTTTTACAGAAATACGCATTTTTCCACGGTCTACTGATGGAATCAGTTTTTTCTTTGTTCACAATCTTTTGATGAAATTTTACGTTTTTTCTTCGATCTTCTGACGAGATACTCGATTTTAATAAGATCCTTTGATGAATTTCATATTTTTACTGTGATCCATAAAGAAAAGTTACATTTTTAGCAATCCTTTGATGAAATAAACATTTTTTTCAAACAGTCCTTTAACAAAATTTGCATTTCCCTGTGGTCTTTTAAGAAATCAGCATTTTTTCCACAACATTTTGATAAAATTATTGTCCCCCCCCCCCTTTTTGCTGCGATCTTTGATAAAGCTAGCTATTTTTTCTGTGAAGCCTTTTTATTTTTGACGACGTTTTTTCTTCTGACCGGCCAGACTGGTCGCTGAAACCTGTTAGGTCAAAGGTTACATTATTTTGAAGTGGAGGTCAGGTAGCTATTATAGATTTATTAGTGCAATACTTGGCGATAGTTGCGACAGTTCTTTTAAATCCAGAAATAACTGTATTTAAGTAGTAAAAAAAGCCTTTACAAACATGGGAGAATTCCCTAAATTTCGCGGCATAGTGAAAAAAATTACAAATTTCGATGTTTTTTTAAAGATTTTTTTAGGTTTAAAAATTGTAGAAAAAATATCACGATTTCCAATTTTTTCTAAAAAAATCTTTGTATAACCCGCACCGTGTATAAGCCATAGCGGCTTTTTCGAAGGTTTTGTTCTTGTATAAGCCGCGGACTATACACCCAAAAATACGGTAAGTCAAATAATAAAGATGCCAAGTGATAAGTTATCATTGCAGATATCAGTCTGTCATGTGAATATCTAGATCAACTCTCTAATTACTGTTTTATAAGGGCTATTGACAGAAAATAATCCTAGAATTGCTGAAATAAATGTTTTTAATTTTATTATTGGCATATAACCTAGCGACAGCTGTTGTCAATCCATTAAATTTAAGGCCATTTTTATGCTCTTTCAACCTTTCAAAAAATTTTCCCTAATCATAATGATATAGTATTTTTTCTGATTATTGTTTAAAAGGAGAGGAATCTTATAGACACTGAAAACTAGTCAAGGGACATGGGATCTCATTTAGCAGAAAGTAAAGAGGAAAGGTCTTAAAACTAATTTTTGGACCAATTATGGATGACAATGTTTGGCATATCAGATCAAATATGGAGATTGAAAAACTATATAATGAAAAAGACATAATACATACCATTAAAATAAGAAGAAAACAATGGGTACACCATTAATCCAAATGAGGGATGACAGAAGTACGAAGAAAATGCATATTGATAAATTTATTGGGAAAAGGAATGTTAGTAGACCCAGGAAAAAAAGGACAGAAGAGATAGAAAAAGACATAGCGCAAAACCAAACTATAAATTAATGGCCAGAGATTGGAATGTCTGGCAAGGTCTATTAAGGGAGGTCAAAATCCTTCATGGATTGTACAGCATCATTGATGACGATGATGAAAGAGGAAATGTTGGCAGGAGAGGTAGAGATTTTTAAAGAACACAAAAGTGACATTAAATTTAATATATTGACAACAGCTATTGCTACATTATAAGCCAATAATAAAATTAAAAGCATTTATTTCAGCCTGAACGCCAGCCTGCTAACAGTTTTTATATGCAAATTATCAATAATGTATTCAAATAAAATTTTGAATTATTATATTTTGTATTGCCACATTCAAAAATTAATATCCAAAGAAATCATTAAAGATTTTCCTACTTACATAGCAGCAAACAATTTTTTTGTTGTTGTTGTTGCTGTTTTTGTTTTTTCTGGTGTGAAAAATAAGCATTAATTTTTCTCAGAGTCTAACTTAAAATAAAAAGATAAATGATCCTCTATAAGATGAATATAATATTTTAATAAGTGAATAATTAAGATTAAACAAAATGCATGAGTTTCAAAAGTTTACAGATAATTTAAAAACAAACTTTTTTTTTTTTTTTTTTTTTTTTTTTTTTTTTTTTTTTTTCCAGAAGCAATTTATAGTAAAATAGGAAAAAATAAACCTTTCATGCTTTGAAGAATAAAAACACATTAGCATCTTTTAAGAGAATTATTACACAGATTCACCATCCTTTTTTTAAAAAAATCATTAATTTATTTTTATATCTAGTCATACTTCAAAATCAACTAATACATTAAAATGATGTTCAAAAGTAAAGATAGAACATGAAAGAATACCCTATCCCACTTTGGTCTAGCTTTAACTATCTTATATGGTTCCTCTCCAATTCTAACAACTCTTGCTTCTTTAAGCCATGTTTCACGTGAATGTAGCTGATGCACACAGTCTCTAGCATAAACAGGTTCCCCTCTAAAAAATCCCACAGGAGGGGCATCAGGAGGATAGATACCTTCAAACTTCAACAGATGTCTTTTCAGAGCATACAAAGGATGATTTTTGAATCTAATGAAATATATTTATATTAAGTAAATATCAAACACACAAAAGGGAGAAAAAAAATTAAAAGATCTTATTGGCAGATTTTATGACTAAAGTAAAATATTTGTAGAGTTTTTGTCATCACAGACAACACCATCATCACTTGACCTTTTTTAAATCAACTTAAAATATTCATTTAAATTTAACATCAGGGATCCAATTTATCTATTGTGTTTAAATTGATTTTAAACAAAAAATTGATTTAAACAGAACCTAGCATCAACAATCTGTTTGATTGGATTGAATTTTTAAAAAGAAAATTTCAATATTGTGCACTGATATTCAATTAGTGCATTGATATAAATCAAAAATAATTTGATTTATATCAGATCCAATTTAACTCAAATGCTACAACCCAATTTTTATGACATAATTAAAATCAGATTTAAAAAGATACAGAAAGATGCTTTATAGCCAATCTCTCTCATTTATGCAAAGATTGATAAATAAATTTACAAGAGTAAATATGAAAATTTATGTTAGAGGTTTTTTTTTCTAAGTCAAAATTTTCTTCAAATTCCTGGTTTTTCTGTTGTAGAAAGATTGTGTTGTGTATCATACACGCAATTCTTTTTTGTTTTTACCAATAAAATTAAAAAAAAAAAAAAAAAAAAAAAAAAAAAAAAAAATTGGATGAATTACATATTTTTGAAATATAATAATAATATAATAATAATAATAATAATAATTTGATAATATTTGCTAAATAAACTTTTATTTCTACATT
Organism: Maratus speculifer; assembly: GCA_964019185.1. NCBI lineage: Eukaryota > Metazoa > Arthropoda > Arachnida > Araneae > Salticidae > Maratus > Maratus speculifer. The sequence continues at coordinate 147,345,609 of OZ025301.1, read as the reverse complement.
TATAGTAACACATTTCAACAATCTTTCAAATTAAAATCAACCAGAGAAGAGATAAATATATATATTAGACAACATAAAAACAATCAAATCATCTTAGGTAAAAGAATTTATCAACATTTAACCTTCCAGCTGGTGTGCCATTGTAAAAAGTACAACATTCACTTTCTTTTTTCTTTAAAACAAAATTCACACCTGCTTTAATATATTATAACAAAAAAAAATCAAAATGTATTGCAGAATATTTTCATAAATTGTGAGCAGAGAAAAAAATATGATATATGTATGTTAAATTATTTGTAAAATTATAACATACCAGTAATAATTAAATGTTTTTCTCCAGCTGTACAATTTACAATGCGCACCTACTCATGTGACGAAAATTTGTGAGCACAGCGAAAGGTTACGGATAGAGATTGATCAAAAATTCGGTTTTGTTTTCAGCCCAAAATCTAAGTTTCGACAAAAATTCGTTTCCAACAAAAAAATGCTGCCATAAATTTGGCAGGACTGAAACTATCTATATTATAAAAAAACTTGCTTTTTTCCTTCAGAAATTTTCAAAATTACTCATTGATTTGAGCTGCATGCAGTCAAATGGGACACTATTTATTGTTATAAACTTCACTATTTATAACTATCAGTCAAGATTGACTCAAAATGCATGTGCAAATATATGTATAAAGCAAGAAATACATATATGGCTAAACTTTGAAGACTTTTTTCATATGATAATTAAAAGTTGCAGACTTAATAATAATAGAAAATTTATAGTTTGAAATCGCAGAAAGTGTTTTGAATACCCTTTGAATAAATATTTTTTTGTATAACTGAATATAACAATATATTCTAAAATAAGAGATAATCATTTACAAAAATCATTATAAATATAAATCAAGGTATGTTACTCAAAACATTTTTTTTAGTTAGATGAAATTCATATAATTAGAAAATCATTTTGTGTAATTTTATTTTATATGAAAATAAAAAGTTTTTGTCTGAGGTACAGAGAACCAACTTGGGCCACACATATACTTGCTAGCATGCTAACATTATATATATAAAATCCCTCCATGTATAACGATTCCGGGGTCAACCCATCCACGAGAAAAAACACTTATTGTGACCAATGACAAATTCCATTGTGAAAAGTTATCTCTGATTTTAAAGGCTATCAATTTTTTGTCCAATGCAAACGTTCCAGAGTCATAATGTGGAGCGTTCTCATTTGTCAGATTTACAGTTTGAGCTGTAAATGACGTCACTACATTTTACTGTGCTTTGAAATCTTTTCCCTATTTTAAACACAATATTCACACTGTTAAAATGTGACTCATTTGCTGCAGCATCACCCCACCGCTTTTATATAAAGTGGTTACTTTTACTGTGTTATGGAGCATTCTCATTGGTCATAAAAGAGATATTTTATAAAGCTGTGGAGTGACGCTGCAACAAATGGGTCAAATTTTTAACAGTGTAATACAGTAAAGTAATCATTTTCTATAAAAGCTGTGTAATGACGATGCAGCAAAACAGTCAAATTTTTAATAGTGTTTAATTAAAACTTTTTATTTAAGAAAAGCGAAGGTGCGTTTTAAATACAATACTGTTAGAAATTTTATATTTGTGTTGTTTTATTTATTTATTTATTTATTACGGGTAGAAGCATACGTCTCAGTTTTTGCCAACCAACCATTTTTTTTTTTTTTTTTTTTTTTTTTTACAGCCGTGAATGACTTTATTGTCACATAACGAATCACGATTGTTTACTCTTTATTGTTAACATTTGTTTTCGATCTTATAAAGTATTTTCTTTTAAGTATTAGCTAATGGTATAAAATAGTTAATTCACAAGTGTTTTAAAATAGCATTATTAGTACATGTTTTGCATTATTAATGCATGTTAATTTGCATGTTTTTTGTAAAATAATTGCTGTAATTTTGTGAGTGAAATTCATTACCGGCGTATTCTATGCCATTATTTTACCCATTCAATTAATAATTTGGCTACCCTTTCATAATCGTCTGGAAATGGCCAAAATGGGAAAAAAATTTATATACATTTTGGATATTTTTATTATTTTCTCTCAGTATTTTAAAATATTTTTTGGCTGTAGTTTCACAATGTATTCTTTTATAATTGATATTTTACCTTACTTTATTCTTTTAAAATTTATGCATTTACCATTTGTTCATTATAATCCCTCCCCATCCACCAGATAGTTTTGTTATAGTTTTAAATGCAGATTTCTATTGATTTTTTTTTTTTTTTTTTTTTTTTAGATTTTTCCCGCATGTTCAATCTTTGTATTTTTCAAAATTGTTTAAGCCTAAAGTGGCTATGATTGACCAAAGTTGTTGTAATGTTTTATCATCCTTTTAAAAATGGAAACACGTCATTTTGACGGGCTATCTTCTAGTAATTAATAATTGTGCTTATTTATGTACATATTATTTCTTTCCTAAATGGGACTTTTTTTTTGGGGCCAAAAATAGGAAGGTTACTAAAATTTTGTTTTGATTGGTCCTTATTTAACGATATTAAAATTCAAATATTGTACATTGAAACAAATATAGTATGTATTCTCTCACCCTTGAATGGTGGTGGGCAGTGGCTTATTCACTAACATTTCATCCAATTTTTTCTCCTCCGCTTTGTTTTGCATGGAATTTGGAGGCAAAAAGGGTTCCAAAGTTTCTTCCCACCAATCAGGATCAACTCTTAATTTTATAGTAGCTGTCATATATTCACTGCAGTAACGTCTTGTCACATCTTTGACAAATGACTCATTATCATAAGCTAAAATGTAAGTCACAGGCTTTGGTGCAAGTCTTTCAATGTCATATGGTTTATCAATAATATTATTTGCACATTCGATAGAAATCCATGATTTATTTGGCTTTGAATATATTTCTGTCCAACAGATGATGTTCTCTGAATCAAAGTTAGACAGTTGAGGAGATGGTGGTTCTGAGTCGGATGAAAGTACTTTGCGATTAGGTGTTTTACTGCATGACTCACGCTTTTGTTTAGCTTTCATTTTGGGTAATTCTTTAAGATCTTCGTCACTGCTGTCATTCCCAATTTCAAAATCTTTATCATCACTATCATCTTCACCATCACTACTGAATTTATAATTTTTTCCAGTAGAACGACGAGGTCTAGAAATTTTGACATCTTCAGTATCATTTTTCTTTCTACTTCCAGATGGCTTTTCTTTAATTTGTTTTGATGTTTTAGAGATCTTTTTTTCCTTTTTGGCTTTAAGCTTTTTTGATTTTTCCTCAGATTTTGCTTCATTTGATTTTTTTGAACACAGTTTCTTTGTACCAGAATTTTCATCATTTGCTTTTTCAGGATCATCAGGACATTCAGATTTTTTAGAATTTTTCTTACTAGTAGGTTTTTTCAACAAATTTGAAGCCTTATAAGTAACAGGATACAATGATACACAATATCGAACCTTAAAACCCAAAATACGTGCGAATACAACAAACATCAAATTGTACTCGGAAGCATTCAAAGCAACTGCCGACTCAAAACTTTTTACTAAAGAGGTAAACAGATTTAAAAACACACACTTTTTATTTTCAAAACTAAATGCATTTCTAAACCATGACACCACTTTTTCAATGCCATCCACATCGATTTTATCCACTTTTTTACCAGCAGTAAAAGAAAACACGTCATTCGGAATTAGAGATAAAGCTAAACTTCTAATAGTATCAGAATTCAGGATTTTATTCACATAAATACCATGAGCTAAGAGACATAATAAATGAGTTTTATGAATGCACAGCTGATTGTCTTTCCGCATCCTATTTATATACAACCTGACCCATTCTCTTTCATCAAATGCTTTCTTTTGACGTCTTTTTGTTCTTAATTCTGGGCAGTCAATAGTTATTTCCACTCCTTCTTTGGGAATCTCAGGTTTATAGTCATCAAGACTGTTGGTTTCATTGTTTTCTTCAACTTCTTCCCATTCAGATTCACTACCTGATGAATCGTCTTTATTTTGCTTACAGTCATTAGAAAAACTGGAACATGGTTCAGATTTTAAAAGAGTTTCTTTGATAATGTCACTTAAATTCTCTGAAGAAATGCCACTATCTGTCGAGTTATGGAAACTGAAACCACTAGAATCAACAGGTTCTTCTTTTATTGAAACATCTTGGTCCTTAATTTCTTTTTTTACAAGTTTCAATTTTTTTTTATTAAATGATTGTTTTTTAAGAGATTTTTTATCTTTAATAATTTTGTTGTTTGATTCTTCATCTGAATCCAAAGAAGAAAGTTCATCTTTAATATAAATACTCTGATCATTAGTATCGTTTTTTGGTTTCAAATCTTTTTTACAAAATGGAGATTTTTCTTTAGCTGCTTTTTTGTTTTTTGTAATTTTATTATTTGATTCTTCATCTGAACACAATGGACTAACGTCTTTCTTTCTTTTCACACTTGTCTTACGTGTTTTTGTTTTAGATGTAGCAGAAATTATTTGTAACTCTTTCTTCTGGGAAGCACTTTTAGAAACATCAGAATCTTTTTTTTCTTTTTTAACCTCCTCTTGTATGTTTTCTTTTGTTTTTCGTTTTCTTAGTTGAGGCATGATAATTTAGGCTCTTTTAAACTGGAAAAATAAAAATATTACATTTTAATAAACTTTATCAATGATTAACATTAAAAGGCTAGTTAAAATTGTATAATATAGTAAAAGGATTTTTTTTTTTTTAATTTTTAAAAATGTAATAATATTTATAAAAGATTCATCAATTATTGGAAAATATTTATTTATTTAAACTTGTAGTGCATAAATACAATGAAAAATATACATATTTGTGAGTATATATATGCCCATATTCTTGCATAATACAAAAGTACACATGCATACAAGTATAAGAATACATTTGTTTTGAGTTGAAGGATTTTTCAAAAAAAAAAAAAAAAACCTCTGTTTTAAGACAGTCATGAACATGCATCAGGAATAGTCATCATAAGATATCAATAACTGATGATGTTATAAATTTAAAAAAATGAAAAGTACTATTCCTGGATGCAGAATCCGCGCAAAGCTGCAACGCACGTCATAGACTCTTGGGGAGATTTGCAGACTATTTTCAACTGTTTAAAAAAAAAAAAAGTTTGCAAGAAATTATTTGCTATGTGCCATAGTAAAATGATCCATGTCACATGAAATTGATGAAACTCTAAATCATTTCAAATTTGCCGAAAAATTTAGGCAATCATTTCCAAAAAGTTAAAAAAAAAAAAAAAAAAACTATCATAATTCTAAAAATTTGGACATAAAATGTCTCGCAAATTTTGACAAATAGTTGTTGTAGTTATGCATGATCTTACCTAAATAAATGATTAGTAAATAAATTAGCATACATATAATGTTAAAAATCTGCAATTTTTGTTACATAGTCACTTCACCGCTTTTAAAGAAAATCAATACTTGATGATATTATAGAGCAGGCCTGTCCAACCCTTCAGTAAGCAGGGATGCATCTCAGGTCTTGGCACTCAATGAAGGGTGCTATTCTTCACATGACTGAAAACATGCGACACTATTATCGCACAATATTAGTATGTACACACGTTTTAACATAATGCAAATAAATCTTATAGTCGCAGACAAGAGGTCACTACAGTTCGGGAGTTATATGTATTAAATTTCAAATAATAACTTTTTCTATGAGAGGTCTACAAAAATGGTTGTAGGTAAGACGCCTGAAATTGTAATCACACCTATAGTAACAACAATAAAAAAAAATAAATAAGATGAAAATCAGAGATATTTCTAGACTTCTTTTAAGATGTGAAAATACTAGGGATGCACCGAATAGTGATTTTGGCCGAATGCCGAATATTCGGCCGACAGGTGAACCGAATACCGAATATTCAGCTAGCCGAATAGTAATTGTTGGGCCGAATACCGAATATTTGGCCAGCCAAATAGTTAACTATTCGGCCGAATACCGAATATTCGGCTTTCCAAATTTTTTTTACATTTTAAAATTTAAAGGTATTAAAATGTTACTTTTTAAAACAGTTTTACATAATATTTAATAAAAGAAACTTACATTTTGATAAACAAGGGCTTTTAATAAGAACATTTAGTATTAAAAAATATCTGCCTTGAGTTATTTAAGAAGCACAATTATGAAACTTTAATTAATAAAATTTTCTATGAATCAAAACAAACATTTTAAAATCAAATAATGAAAAAATGGCCAAAGAAAAATTTTACAGTCTGATAACTGTCCTTTTTAAATAACTCAAGGCAAATTTTTTTCAATATAAAGTACAAATACTTTTAACTTAATTTTGAATAAAGGCATGTTTGGCTCATAGTTCTTTTCTTATGAATGGTGGTATTTTCCACCCTTTCCATCATATCATATTTTACAGAAATCAAAGCATGTGAGTTGAAAATATGTTATCTTATTTACTGTTAATATAATAAATGAACACACAAGTTTTGACCTTGAGTGAGATGAAATACAATGTACTTATGACTCGATAAGTTGATTATGATTATGGTTTCATGAACAAAAATTGTCTGCCTTGATAGCTATTACTAATCTCAAAAGCTGTTTTTTTTTCTTTTAAAGGACTTTTATTTGGGGGAAAGCAAGAAACAGATTATTTACTAAACAAAATTTAGAAACTTGTATCTGCACATAATTTATTCTTAAGGAGAATCCTAATAAATCACCATTTTAATCCTTCTCATGTTTAATTTTCTTAAGTTATACTTTACAAACAGCAAATAAATAATGCAAAAAGATTCTATTTTATTTCAAAATTATTTTATTTCTAATTGTTTTAAATATAAATTAAAAAATTGACAGTTAAAAGTAGAAATAGTGAAAAGTTTTTATTAAGTATTGAATGGCCGAATACTATGGTCGAATACTTTGATATTCGGCCATACCGAATATTCGGCAGGCCGAATAATTTCATATTCGGCCAGGCCGAATATTCGGCTCAACCGAATAGTTTAATATTCAGCCTAACCGAATATTCGGTAACATGGCCGAATAGGCCGAATACTGAATAGATACCGAATATTCGGTGCATCCCTAGAAAATACCTTTTGACTTATTTTGAAGATCTAAACATAATTTTATAAAAAAAAATTACAAAAATAAAGACACACTTAATAATGACCATTCCATGTTGATTCCAGAGAGGTAGTCTGGAACTGCTTTCATAGATGGAAATCATTCTGGTGTATTTTATTGATTTTACTAAGTAAATTGAAAAAAAACAAATGTCAAGTAGGAGACATTTAACTCCTCTATCTTTCATGAAAAACAGTCAGTGAACCAGTGTGACAATAGCAAAAAGAAAAAACTTAAATTTCATGCACATATATATCTCTTCAAAAAGTCAGGAAAGAGAGGAGAACTTGAAAAACGCTTATTTTTATGCTAAGTCTTAAGTAATAAAAATATCTATTTCTAATTATTACCATATTTAAACATCATATTTACAGCTTATAAACAATAACTACAAATCGTAAAAGCATGCATCATTAAGTTTTCAAAGTATGTTTATGCTTTTAATACATATTCAGAAATTTTAAAAATATTTCTGATATAAATAGTATTTTAAAGAAATCATTCTTTATGATGAAATTTTACTTATAAAAGATTTAATACTCAATCTTCAAAAGGGCGCCAAGAAAATCTTCAAACTGTGCCATGGCACCATGTTAGACAGCCCTGTTATACAGTATTCTTATTGGACAGAATAGAGATTTTCAAATGAAAGAAGTGGAGTGACCATGCAACAAAAATTGTAAATTTTTAACAGTGCAATTAAATTTGTATAGGTCTGATAGAATTAATTTACTTAACGTTATAGGAAAAAGACATTCATTGTATGTTACAAAGTTGAAAGTTATATGGTAAATTCTTAAAGTATTTCTTCCCTGTGGAAGAAACTTGCCAACCCTGTCTATAACACAACATTGTTACTAGAGTGTACCTGACTTGATATGGATAGTACGTAAATATTGCCTCTGCTTGCAAAAAAAATATTTAATCCATAAATCATTAAAATTTAATATTATTTCATCATACCTTAAAATTACACATCTCCCACTTTTTTAAATCATAAATAAGAAATTTTCTCCAGCAATAATACCCTTTAATAATAAACTTGTAGCCGTTTTAGTGACTCGCACCCTGATCTTTTTTTTTATGGAGTGAACGCTAATTTTCTGTACAAAAAAAAAATTATAATACTTGTAAGAAATTTTTATTTTGCTAAAATAGCATGGTAAAATTGTATTCTTAATAAATGAAATTAAATATAGAAACCATTTTTTCAGTATTAAATTTTTCCTAGCAGTAACATAGCAATAAAAGTTTTCCCGTGTTAAAAACCTTTTGTCACTAGCTTAGATTTTTTAATTCATCGAAAAATCTGGCAACTGAGATTTTTTAAACTCTTTATTAAAGAATAGATTTTAATTTCATATTTTGTCTTTATGTTGTAAAACTTTAACATTCACAAGTGATAACTTTATTTTTTGTGCCTACCTACACTTTTTTTTTCTAATTTTATTTGATAACAAGACCCGTGATAAGTCTTTTAAGTCAGCCGGGTACCGGTAATTTTTACCGCACATGTATACGCGCTATCTGTGCCAGGGTGATTAAATATGAAATATAATATTATATAGTAGTAATATAATACGCGTAGTTATATTATTATATCACACTATCATTAAAGCATTCAACAAAATAAAATAAATGACAAAGTATCCCCCCCCCCCCCCAAAAAAAAGTGTATTCTCATTTAAACATAAATTTACTATGCTATGTTACATAACAATTTTTATGAAATCATACAAGTGAAATATTATTTTAAAAATTACTCATAAAGTCGCTTTTGAAGAAAATAAAAGATTATCTTAAAACTAACTTAATTTGTTTTAAATGTTACAATTTAATTTTATGAAACGAGCCCTTTAAATCAAGCAAAAGCAAAACAATAATATAAACAAACCAATCACTGCAAAAGCCCGCGAAATGGTGCACCCGGCATGATTGCAGTGAAAGTTAAAGCAAGATCAGCATGTGGGCGGGATACATGTGAAACGCGTCTCGTCACAACTTGGGTTGCAATCTCAAATCTTGTATAACGCGATACAAGTGAAACGCATTTCAGCCCAAGGCGTCATGTTGTCAGGCTACTCGCTCATTCCTTATCATGGCATCACAAAAGCAGCTACAAAACATTATGAACATTTGCATTTAAAGAATTGTTTACAGCTTTTAATAGTCTACAAATTTTTTCTTGGTGTGTAATCGTTGAAAATGTTTTGGTGTGAGTCTAATAATATATGCTTAAAAATTTTGAAGCAGTTCCAGATATGTTTTAAGTTAGTTGATTTGGGAATTAAGTTTCACAGAAGCATCACAAAAGGTGGCTGGTCGCTATCAACGACGCGTATTTTCGAACTGCAGAACTTTTCGTCAAATTTTGGCAAAATTAAAAGCAGTTGAAAAATCGCCAAATCACGGCGCAACCACTACAAATGGAACAGCAGTGTCTCTTTGGTTGACTGCTAGACGCCTCATGCCGAGGCACTGTAGTTACAATTGATGCAGGAACGACCATCCTACAATAAAGCTTAAGATTTAATATAGCGAGGCACTGCAATCCCAGCCTTACAGTTTTACAACATAAAGGAAAAAAATATCGCATATCGGTAACTAAGAAAATCTAAGCTGGTGACAAAAAGTTTTTACCATAGGAAAAATTTTATTGTTATGTTACTGTAGGGAAAAATTTAATGTTGAAAAAATGATCTCTAAAATTAATTTCACGTATTAAGAATTATTAGAAAACAGGAAAAAATAGAGATAAAATTTTATCATGCTATTTTAACAAATTAAAAAATTCTTACAAGAAATTATATATATATATATAATTACTATATTATTATTATTTGAACAGAAAATTAGCGTTTACTCTGGAAAGAAAAAGAGCACGGTGCTAGTCAGTAAGACGACTACTAGTTTATTAGAAAAGAGTGTTATTGCTGGAGAAAATTTATTGTTTATCATTTTAAAAAGTGGGGGACATACAGTTTTAAAGTATGATGAATAAAATATTAATTTTTAATGACTTGATGGATTAAAATTTAGTTTTACTTGCGAAAAAAGGCAATATTTACATATTAACCATGTCAAGTCAGGTACACCGTACACATATTAACAATGACGTATTATAAATGTAACTAGAGAGACTTGACCCGATTTTTGATTTTTAACTTCTTTTTGCACAACCATAGAAGCCATAGACTTCTCATGCAAGATTTATATGAGATGTATCCGTATATTCATTGATTAGTGTCAATACAGCATGTATAATATTGCACGTAATACTACATTTAAATACAGCCCCTCATCTTTTTGCTTCTTTTTCGGAACAATGAATTTTGAGCTTATTCCATCGTTGAAAATTTTTAGAATTTTCAAGCCATGTTTTTGAGACATTCTCAAAAGTTGCTCTATACATTTAGCTAACACATTATGCAAATTATATTTTGGTTGCTTTCACGCATGCGAAATGAAAAATTAGTTAGTAAACCTACTCATTATTCATAAATTTTTTTATTATTTTTTAATTCTAATTATAGGATATTATATAGGATGTTGTTTGCCATGTTTTCTGAAAATAATTTTTTTTTTTTAATTAAGAATTCTGAAAATTATAAGCAAAAAATTTGGCAAATGTTGGAACTGTTTTTATAAAAACCTTAATATCTTTACGAGTATACATGCTATTATCATAAAAATGAGCACAGTTTATTACAATAAGCCACTTAATCATTATCCACAGTTTGAACGCTTTTGACACTAGATTAGTGTTGACAGGGTTATCCAAATGATATTCATTTTTTTTTCAATTTGTTGACAGTATTCCTTTGAGGTTTCGGGAAACAAATCTTCGCGGAAATATATAACTAGTTATATATTTGCAGAATAGTACAAGTACTTGTACTATTCTGTTTACAAACCCGGAGTTTCAGGATAATCCCCCATGTATTTTTCTAATTATTTAACAAAACGTTGAAATTCGCAAGTGGCCGGTCACTTTTGGCTATATAGTGAATTAATAAAAATATGAAAATGTAAGTAAACATTAGAAGCTCTAAATATTGATTGATTATAATTCAAAAGCTTATTATCCAAATAACTCTAAATTTCATTTACAACATAGTTTATGGGTGCATTCCAATCGAAATTGCTTGTTTTCTGATTTATTTATAATTTTATTTTTGATCTCAAACTCATCAAAGTGGTAAATTCTCTTAATTAGAATAACTACTTAATGTGTCGTGTTTGTCTTTTTTTTTTTTTTTTTTTTTTTTTCTTTTTTTTATAAATGTTGAATATATTTCAAAAAAATGTTGTCAAAATTAACGTTTTGTACTGAATTTTCCAAAGTGCGAAATCTGGGAACGAAAAGAATGATCATACTGAGAAAATAATTGTTTATAAATCAAATTCTAATGATTTAAGCGAAAAATGAAATCACACGGCCTCTTATACATCTCTTCAAAAACACCTCAGCAGGTTCCATGATTTTACTTTAAAAAATGAGTTTGAAAATGTCTCAGTATATTTCGAGCTATTGAGGTTGAAAAAATATTTTTCCGAATGTACCGTTAAAAACTGGAGATTTAAGATATTTTGATAAAATTCTGTGATGCCATTGATTGGTACCCATAATTTTCTTCTACGATTATTGTTTATAGTTATATGGAATGTTTACTCTTTTTCCCACGGCTGTACCATTTGTACGTGTAAATAAGTTCAACTCTAAATTGAAAAAGAAAAACAAATATTTTTTATTTAATAACTTACCCCATAAAATTCAAGAAAATAAATTAAAAATTAAAAATCGTAATTTATTCCTATAATCCTGTCGACAGTTACAGATTAAACAATGAGTGAGCGCCGTACGGCTATGCTCCTCATTCAACTGTAAAACAGAGTGGGTGATGATGACTAGCGTGTCAATTTTAGGGATGGGCGTTCCTTTGACTAAGGGGCGTTCCTGCTCCTTTTGAAAAACGCAAACGAACTGTGGTGAGCCACGACCGGACTGATCTCATAGCGGCCTTCCCAATTCGCAAAATTTCAATGCATTTGGAGGAAACAGTTGCGGAGGATTTTTGCCGAGAGAGGGCGCTAGGTAACCTCCTCAATTCCCGGATTCCCGCGATTTTTGTTATCAGATATACGTTTGTTTTTATTATTTCTCTTACAATTTATTTAAAAAAACAGCCCTTTTTAGCGCTTTTCAGGAATACTGAAATATACGTATTGCAGAAATTGTTTCTGCATTAGTTATTTTTATAGCTGTTGAAGTTCTCAGGGGCTTTTATTATTTTTTTTCATTATGGTTTATTGTTGTGTACCGTAATGTAAATCATCTAGCAGGCAAAAGGGTGAAGATAAAGTTTCTTTTTATGAATTTCCCAGTAATGTCGATTTTCGAGAGAAATGGATTAAAATTATCTCAAGAGAATTTACCGTAAAGGACAAATCAGTTGTTTGTAGCAAGCATTTTACAGAAGAAGATTATGTTCCTGGTAAAAAACGCAGGTTTTTAAAAAAAGATGCTTGTCCAACAGTCTTTCCTAATTATCCGGAATATAAAATTCCAAAGATTGTTGCAAAGCGGAGGGCCATAATTAGGAATAGTCCCCAGTTAAAAAGAGGATCAGAAGAAGAAATAACAAATTCCAAACGAAAAAAAAAATGAAAATACATCAGGAAATGATGGAAATAAAATTTCTGACACACAAAATTCAGATGCTGAACAGTTAATGTTCTTTGTAAACAGCTTACTAGCACAAAATACTAATGTAGTAGCCCAGTTGTAGGTCCATATTCTCCTACTAAACATGATCAGAATGGATCGAATGAACAAGAAAAACTATTAACCACTTTTTAAATAAAGTTAAAGCAGCAAGATTAATGAAATCAACACTATGCAAAAGGAAGAATACAATAGCTGCATTGAAAAGCAAAATTCAACAGCTCGAAAATAAACTACAATATTACACAGAAAATTCTTATCATAGTACTCTTGAAAAACTTATTGCTTTATCAGATACGGATCATTTAAAAGCAATTTTCATATTAGAACAAATTCGTAATTTTGAGAAAAAGGTTCCAAGATGGAGTGAGAAAATTATACGTAACTGTGTACTGTGGAATGCTGTGTCCCCTAAGGGCTACAATTTAGTAAGGGAAATTAATTTATGTTCCTTGCCTTCTAAATCTACACTAACTAGATATCTTGGTCCAATTACAGGTGAAATTGACGTCACACCTTTAATCAAAAACAGACTTGAAGATGAATGCTCAAAACTCAATGATTACGAAAAATGTGCTACAATCATCATTGATGAAATGTCAATAAGACAAATGTATGTTTATGACAGAAAGGTAGATACATATTTTGGAAAGAAAACAAACATATCAGAAAAGGAAAAAGATACAGCTGTTGGAAAGTTACTGGCAAATCAATTACTCTGTTTTATGTTACATGGCTTATCATCAAATTATTGTATTCCCTGTGCATATTTCTTTGTGAAACAACTAACAGCTGAGCAACTCCATATGCTGTTTCTTGATGTTTTGAAAAAAGTTGAAGAATGTGGTTTTGTTGTAGTACGAACTGTAACAGATAACCACAAAACAAATGCTGGAATGTATAGAAAACTGGGCAAAGGAAAACTGGTACCTAGCATTACACATCCATTTGATGATACACGAAAATTCTTTCTCAACTTTGATCCAAATCACATAATAAAAAATATTAGAAACTTATTTTTGGAAAATGACATGACTGATGGTAAAGAAGTCATTAGTGGAAAGTACATCAAAACGTTGTATAAACTTCAGAAGGATGATACACTCAAACCAGTTAGAAATTTAACATTAAAGCATATTGAACCTACAAATCTGGAAAAAATGAATGTTAGGCGTGCTGTTCAAATATTTTCTCCTCCTGTTACAGCCGCCTTAGAATACTTGAAAAATTCAGAATTTTATAAATCAGATTTTGCCAATTCAGGAGCAACAATAAAATTTCTTTCTGCCATGTTTAAGTGGTTTTCTGCACATGACACAGCCCGTGATAATTTATCAAGATGTGAAGACAAAGTTTGCTTTTTCTCCTGCGATGATGAACGACTGAATTGGCTTGAAAATGAATTTCTCCCGTACCTTGAAAGCATCAAACAAGCTTGTGCCAGTCATACTCCTTCAATGAAGTTTCTAAGTAAGGAGACTTATGAAGCTATTGTCTTAACAACAAGGTCGACAGTTGAGTGCATAAAGTACCTATTGACTAATGGTTATCATTATGTACTTACTAGAGCCTTCAATAGCGATCCCATTGAATCCCTGTTCAGTGCTTTAAGACAAATGAATGGGGGTAATGATATTTTAGATGCTAGGTCTACTCTTTTCAGTTTAGAAAAATTTTTGAAAACTGGACAACTGATAACATCAAAGTATTCAAATGTTGGTAAGGGAGACAGAGTAATTTCAAGCACAGGTTATATTTCAAAATTGAAGGTATGTGACAGTGAAAATGTATCAGCACCATGTCAGCTTCCCACAAACGTAAAAATCTTATTGAATAAAATTCAAACTGAACAAAGCACTCCACCAAGTAACATAAAATTTGCAAGTGTTGCACTTGTTGCTGGTTATTTAGTAAAAGTTGTAAAAGAAAGGGTTGAATGTTTAGTTTGTTTGAATGAAATATCTAGCAACAATTGTCCAGCATCAATCTTTGGTTTAATAGCCAATCAAGACAGAGGGGTTCTTTGCTATCCAAGAGTGTCATTTGTGACTACAATTTTTATGTTACAACACAATTTGTTGAGTCAGCTCTACCCTTATTACCCGAAAAGAATATTATGCAGATCCTGTATGATTATATATTCCCTAATCTTTTGAAAAATCCACTATTTAAATGTCCGGAACAGCAACATACTGAAAAGATGTGCGATATAATATGCATTAAATTCCTGCCTGTTCTCTTGAAAAACATCGCAAAAACTGTTACAGACCAAATTAGTTTAAAGTTATACAATAAGCCCTTACACAGAAAAATATTGAAGCTAGTGTAAGACATGTTTCTTTTCTGTTTTGCATCAGGAACTTACTCCTCGCCTGGTCCTATGGGATAAAAAGAGGGCACGGGCAGGGCCTAGGGGGAGGCTCCCTAGGTGCTCAACCGTGATCCAATTTTATTGAGAGAAAGGACAAAAAAATTCAACCTCGAAAATGCTTTTCACATGCTCATAAAAAGCTGCAGACATGATGTGAGTTCGAATTATATAGCAAGCAATGCGTAATGTATCACTAAACTTTGAAAGTGCTTTCCACATGCTCATTAAAAGCTGCAGACATGATGCGAGTTCGAATTATATAGCAAGCAATGCGTAATATATCACTAAACTTTGAAAGTGCTTTCCACATGCTCATTAAAAGCTGCAGACATGATGTGAGTTTGAATCATAAAGCAAGCAATGCGTAATATATCACTAAACTTTGAAGGTGCTTTTCACATGCTCATTTAAAGCTGCAGACATGATGTGAGTTTGAATCATATAGCAAGCAGTGCGTAATATATCACTAAACTTTGAAGGTGCTTTCCACATGCTCATTTAAAGCTGCAGACATGATGTGAGTTCGAATTATATAGCAAGCAATGCGTAATATATCACTAAACTTTAAAGATGCTTTTCACATGCTCATCTTTTAGAAAAATCATCATAAAAAATGTCGAGGTATGTATATTTAAAGCTTTTTTTTTTAATTAGAAGAAATTTGTATAATTAGAAAATAATTTTGTGTTGTTGATGAATTAATAACATGTTATTTTATATGAAAGTAAAATGTTTTGTTCACAGCCACAGAGTAAATCAATTTTATCTTCAGAACTTGGGCTCTAAGCAGGGGGGAAATTACAAAACTTTCTTTGGAAGTAAGGAGGGGTTGGCAAAGATTTTTGGAGGGGGTAATGAACAAATATTTAATCTGATCATGTTGTGCCCCATCTAAATAATAATAATAATAATAATGAAATACTCATTTTATACTTTTTCCCTTACATTTATTTTTAAAATTAGTTAATGTATTCAATCATATTAAATGTATCTAACTTTGGGAACGTTTAAGTGGAAAATAAAATTGACAATTAATATTTTCTAGGCTAAAAATGCTATTTAAATGCTAATGTTTCGGCTTCATCAAATTTAACTAGTTATTTTTGCTTTTGTACATTTTAAGTTAATGTGTGTGTACATATACAGGGTGTCCCCTCTCAACAGTGGCCAATAGCTAATTTCTAAACCGTTGGTCATAGACATATAGTTCCAATTGCAAAAATGCTTTAAAAAAGGTAAATAATTATTTTTTAAGCGATTTAGGTCAAAAAAATGTTTTACTAAAAAATTACGAAAATTAAATTTTTATACAGTCCCCCGGTCCTATAAGTGATAGTTAGAAAATTTTTACCACTACTCTAACAAGTAAGACAAAAAAAGTCCCATTCCTCTGCGATCAAAATTGACCGAGTTATAGCTGTTCAAAGTTGAAGCATATTTTTTGCTGCAAAATAGGGGTCAGTCACAAATTTACTGGAAATAATAATAAACATCAGATAGAAAATTTAACTTTAAACATTGAGAGTAAAAAAAAAATTTACAATATTGTTTCTGAATTTATGTTGACATTTACATGTTAAAGTAAAATATACAATTTGTGCCAAAAATATAAGTAAAAAAATAACAGTAATTTTAAACAATAATTTAAACTATCAAAAGCAACAGTCACAAATCGTTACAAAATGATACATATTTAAAGCTCTATTAGATTACTCAACCTAATAGAATTTGATGTAGTCCTATAAAATAAATAAATGGAACGTACCTAAAATCGAATTAATATTACATTGTCATCGGGTTTAAACAAGTATGGGAATTGAACCTCAATCAGATATTTGGAAGTGAGTTAAAATTTGAATATAAGTTTTGAACTGGGAAAATTTACATACGAAAACTATGAATAAAATAAAAGCTTATCAAAATAACATATCTTTTTAAAATAAAATCACGAAAAGAATCAGTTTCATTTGCTTACAAAATAAAACATACGTAAAAATACAATTGAGGATATGAATTTCAAAACTCGACTTATTGCTTTTTGAATTCTCTATCAGTCTATAGAAACCGCCACTATTGTAACAATGCAATCTCAAAATTTATAATGAAAACCAATAGATGCATTTAAAGTTTTTTCGCTATTTCCCAAAATTTGATTTTTTCGATAAAGAGAATTTTGAAATTCATGTCTTCAGTTATTTTAATAACCAATCTAGAAGTTAATTAATTGTAATTAACACTACCGTAAAACTTATACGGTGACAGCGCGTTCAGTTAAATCGCTCATTTAAAACATTTTGTAATTGGAACTATATGTCTGTGACAAATAGTTTAGGAAGTAGCCTTTGAACAGCGTTCGAAATCGACTCCCTTTATAATACTTTAGACACTTAGTGTACATTCCCTTAAAGCTCAGTGGAACTCATCCGTTTTCAGCTATAGAAAAGTGGTTTAAGTCTTGAAATTTTAAGTTTCATAACTCGGTCAATTTTAATGTTACATGAATGGGACCTTTACTGTATTACTTGCTAGAGTGTTGAAAAAATTTTACTAAATATCACTTATAGGACCGGGGGACCAAATAAAAATTTAATTTTCGTAATTTTTTAGTAAAACATTTTTTTTTTTGACCAAAATCGCTTAAAAAACAATTCTTTGCGTTTTTTAAAGCATTTTTGCAATTGGAACTATATGTCTATGACCAACGGTTTAGAAATTAGCCATTGGCCACCGTTGAGAGGGGACACCCTGTATATAACCATTAATTGCAAATAAAGATTCTTAAAATAAAGATTTTTTCAAGAATTAAAAGCAAATTTCCTTCATATACTTTCATGGTTTCTGTATATTAATGACTTTTTATGTTTAGTAATAATTATAGTATTTATGCAGAGCCGTGCCAAGCGGGGGGAGAAGGGGGCGGTCGCCCAGAGCGCGGAAATTGAGGGGGCGCCAAGTTTATATTACCATCGTCGTTTGTTTCTTTCTTCTTCTTCTTCTTCTTCTTTTTTTTTTTTTTTTTTTTTTTTTTTTTTTTTTTTGTAGAAAAATTATGTATACAAATATATTAGGATATTTGTGCGAAAAAAAAACATGCATTCTCAAAATAGCATGTTGCTTCTTTCTTGGCATCCAAAAGTAATTATACAATAATGTTAGAAACGTTGTTTCCACATATGTTTTCTGCGTCTCCTTTGCCAAAATATAAGTGCAATGTTCTTTTATATTATTTGGTTTATTAAATTAAATCTTTTAAAGTTTCAAATAAATGACAAATATGTATTCAATGGACTTTAATTGTGGTTTTACACTTTTCAATTTTGTGATACCTACCACAAAGAGAAATGGTGATTGGTGGAGGGGGGCGCTAATTTAAAACCTTGCCCCGGGCGTAATTTTCTCTTCGCACGCCGCTGTATTTATGGAACGTTATACTGAATAATATCAATAACTTCATATATTACAACATAAAAGAAACTTACAATTTTTTTAATTTCATTTTTTCTGCAAATTATGTTTCTATATTGCTCAAGAACATTAGAAAGTGTTTCATTTTGTCTATACTAATATTATAAAGAGGAAAGATTTGATTGTTTGTTTGTTTGAATTGAATAGGCTCCGAAACTACTTGACGGTTTTGAAAAATTCTTTCACCGTTGGAAAGCTATACAATTTCCGGTGAACATAGGCTAATTTTTAATTGATTTATTCAAATATTTTCCTTAATAATTCAAAATTTCATTATTTTTCATACAGAATCAATTAATTTTTCCGATAAAAAATAACCATTTTCTTTTCAGTTGCCAAAAAAATCAATATATGGAAAATAATTTCTCCTCGGCAATTAATTTTTAGTTGAACAGTATCCACGTGAAAAATTAAAATAAAAAAAATTTCAAAGGAAAATAAATATGACGTCATTTGTTATATTATCGGAAGTTTTGTTTGCACAGATATCATATACACACCGAGGTAACCTAATGGACACTAAAGTGATGTTATTTTGCCTGGCATGGCAACCCGACTATTGTTTATTTAATTATTAATAAAATGTTTTTTTATTTCCTTTCTCTTCTTTAAAATTATGTAAATTGTTTTGTCATATACTTATTATTTAAATACTAATTGTTATTATTTTTTAAATAACAGAAAATAATTTAAATATATATATAAAACTGGTATTCGAAAACGATTTTTCCGCCAAATTAGTGTAAAAATTTATCCTGCCGACCTCGGCGCGTACATGACTATTGCGCTGTTTTGTTTATGTATTAAGGATACTTTTAGATCATACATCCGATTACAGAAAATTAGTCAGATTATTTAATTAGAAGTTATTAAATTTATGTTTTTTTATTATGAAACAGACGAAGAAAAGAAAATTTACTATTGCTGCCCGACTAGAGAATTAACCTTGATGTTATTTTAAAAAACTATCGAAATGGCGATTTTTTAATTATTTGTTTACGTTTTTTTTTTGTTTATATTATTGCAAACATTTTTCCACTTTTATACACGCATCACCTTGGCGTGATTTTTTTTTTTATGATGCCAATTTGGAGAACACTGCGTTTTCAAATACCAATTACATTTATATTACTTATTTTTATTTTCTATTTTTTTAAAAAGGAAATAATAATAATAAACTAAGTCAATAAATAATTATGGAACAAAACAATTTACATAATTTTAAAAGAGAAAAGAAAAATAATGAAATAATTTACTCAAAAATAATCAACTATTACCGGATTACCACGTGAGGCATAAAATCGCAATTTGCTGCAATCGCGCCAACGGGATCCGTAGATGACACCTGCACCTACATGTTATTGGCAATATTATTGTTTATACAATTTGTTTATATAATTTGGTAATACTTGATAATCCCATCGACCAAAAAACTATCGCTAAAGTATAAGGTTAAATGTCAATGGATGATTGTAAATGTCACATTCATTTCACATTAAATTTGTTATATGTAATTGTTACTTCATCAACCAATTTTAATTCGATGTTTATTTGTATTTCTATTAACATTTTAGTAATTTATTGATTCTTTGGTTATTTAAAATAAAAATTATGTCCATTTGTATAATTTGGCGAAATTGATCGACGGAATAATCAAGTAGTCGAACAAAAAACTATCGTCAAATTATAACATTAAATGCCAATAATGGATGATCGTAAATTTCACATTTATTTGAGGACAAACATGAAATAAGTCTGGTACATTTGTAACAATATCGTTTCTAGCACTTCTAATGTTTGACACTAAAAATCATAATGGAATCGATTACAGAAGGTAGAAAGATTTTATTAGATGCAAACTAAAGACTTATTTTTCTACAAAATTTAGTCATCAAGATTATTCTGATTTAACGGCTACATGTTAGCAACTGTTTTATAAAAGGAAGAGGTAGTGAAACTGATGTAATTTTAATGTTATTCAAATAATAAAGCTTTAAAACACACTTTTTATGCTTCATTGTTCTACTAAATATATAAGTGAAACACCCTTCTTCGTCTGCCACTTTCACGGAGGGCACCCTTTCCTTAGGACCTATATCCCACGTGTAGATAAATGGCCGTCATAAATACAAACAAACAAAAACTCTTCTTTATCTGTAAATAATTCTTTACATTTTTTACTCTATTATTCTTGCTGGAACAGATTAAGGCAGATAGGAAACTACAGTAGACCTGCTAGCAGAGGACGTTTATTAAAAAATGTAACATGAAATGACATTGTATGTAGGCTACCAGAACTACACATAGTGCAAGTTCAGATGTCAGGATTTTAAGAACTAAGAAATGATAATGTACAATCCGAAAGTTTATAGAGTTTGATAATCAATGTCACTAATCATTGCAATGCCCTCTAATGTAATAGTGTGATGACTCGAGAATATTTTGATTCCTGTTGTCATAACGGTCTCATGTTCATACGAAACTCTACTATAAATGATAAAATAAAAGAGATGGTGCTTTATTGCCCAAATTTTCGCCGACTTACAATAGTACAATATCGCAATGGCGTTGGCATGATTTTCAGCAATACGGAAGATCATTCCAGGGTGGTCTATACTGCTTTAAAATAAAATTTTTAAATCACCATTTTTTTTTTTTTTTTTTTTTTTTGAGTCAAGGTTTGTTTGGAAATATGGACCAGCGAAGCGGGCATAGCCTGCTAGTATTCTATAAATTGAAAGTTTTGTTTTTGTATCAACAAATTTGTTTTTCTTAATTTTGTAAAAAATATCCCACTCTTCCCTACAAATGAATATTTATTTGTTAGAAATATGTTTCTATATACGTCTAATTAAGAATTATGTATATTTACGTTTGCATTAATTATTAAAAAAAAAAAGATTTGGGCCATTTTCGTATTTGTTTTCGTCCGAAAATAGGAAGAATAACGAATTTATGTTTCGGTTTCAGTTTTGTCCTTGTAGGTATGATGAACTTGTATAATTCATATCTGCTGTTTATATTTTTTGCATTTTTCTTAATAACCATAATATATAAAGGAAATATTTAATATCTACTGCCTATATGCATTAATATATTATTTATGTATTTAGTAGATAAATATATGTGTCAATTCCAGTATGTTTCGTTTATGTTTATGAACTCTAATAACAGTGGTTGAATAGTATTTGTTCTAAATCTACATAATTATTCATATTTCTCCACCGAATTAAATAAATAAAACTCTGCGTATTCAATATTAAAATGATTAATTTAATAACAATTCCCTCTTTCCTTAAACATATCGTACTTTTTATTAAAAGCCTCTGTTTATGTTGTAGAACATTATTTGTATGTAAATAAAAAATATTTTACGCCGATGTATTGCTATACAATGTACTGTTTTTAACTGATTTCTTATTAAGTCTGCAATTGTATCACACTATAGGTATGTTATGTTAGCGATTCTTGTTGCTAGCACGATAGCTTATTATAAACACGATTAAATATAGCAAAGCCCTCGTACTGAGTTTTCTACTCGCTTTTGAGGAGGTTACGTGGCGCCCTCTAGCTAGATCGTGAATTACGGAGTGTTTCCGTGAAATCCTATGAATTGAAAAGGCCGGTAAGCGTCAGCCAGCGCATGAAGTCTGGCCGTGGGTGAGCACTCAACGCTCCAGGATATGCAAACTGCAGGCTCCTCCTACACTAAATAACGAGTGCCATCTATTGGTTCATCCTAAAGCAATAACATCTTGAAAGATTCTTTAAATTAATTTACAATTTTTTTCTGAACAATAGATTAAAAGCACTCATATATTCTTACAGGGCCGGTGCCAGACGTGAAGCAAGTGAGGCGGTCGCCTCAGGGTGCACGCATAAAAAGGCGGCATTTGCCTAACATACGTTGAACATATAATCCACCATTTTATTAGTCTAAACTTTAAAAAAAAAGAAGAAAAATGTGATAATTTTTTTTTCTTAATTTTAAATAAAATATCGAATCCATTTCATAAAATTACAGCGAAGCAATAATAGAAGCCTCCACAAACTTCATTGTAAAACATGAGTGAAATCGACATTAAGACATAATATTACAGTCACAAACAATTTCATTCGTCTTTTCTTTTTCTTTTCAAATATGAGCCTTATACTGAAATCAGCAGAATTCACAAAGGGCAGACGACGCCAAACATAAACCAAAACTTTTTCTCATCATTTTATTTTTCTGCAGTGTCATGTATTTAGTATTTCATTATTTTACTTGTGTTGTCCGTCATTCGATGGTGCATTAATTGATTATACTTTTCATTAATTGATTCTTCATTTCATTATTGATCTACATGAATTAATTTTATATATATCAAACGTTTTGAATTATTAAATTTTTCAAAGGTTATAAAAACTATACGAGAGGTTAAAATTTACTCTAGAAAATGTGATTAATACTTTTAATTTTTAAATCCACGATATTCAATATTTTTAAATGGCCTATCTGTTGGTTTTTATCAAAATGACCTCGTATTTTAAGTCTTAAAAAAACGCCAAAGTACATATGAATCCTTTTCCCATTGAAAAGCCTTGCAGAAACATCGATCGACAGAATAGCTTTTACGGTGCCGTCACCTAATCACAAATAATTTTTATACTTGTTTCGTGAAGTATAATTTTTTTACAAATACTGTATTTATAGATTTGATTTCAAAAATATAATTTTCGTTAATTACAAAATTTTATATATATATATATATATATATATATATATATATATATATATATATATATATATATATATATATATATAAAAGTGAAAAGTAACTGGTTACAATTTTCTATCAGCGGAAAAAGAGACAGCCAATGTGAGGTAAAAAATAAAACCGATTTTCATATCGGGATTGTTTCGTAGTACATAAATTTAATTAAAAATATTGCAATTATAGATTTGAAAATTATGCATCTATGTGTATTTTTTAACGCTGAATTCAAATATGTATTTTTCGTAAAAATCTATAAATAACATTTTCTTAGCAAAAAAGGTCGTTTTTTTAGATGAAAAGTTTTCCTACAGAACGTTATTTAAATTTTAATTTTCTGCATTAATTATCATTATTTTAAGCCAGATTTTTTATTATAGTTTATATAAAATTATTAAAAATATAAAGTCAGATTTTTTTTATTGTAGGCTATATAAAATCATTAAAAATATGATATTGACGTAGCGAGCATCGTCCATTTAGGTTACTGTTAAAAAAATTAAATGAAAGCAAATGCCACAATAAATATAATTTTAGATTTGATTTTTTTTATTAAGCCCTCCGATACATATTCATTAGAATTTCAAAGAGGGGTTAATGTTAATTTAATATTCTAAGAAATATTTGAGTAAGAGTGAAACACTTACGTCATAAGGGCGGCAAAATAATGCTCGCCCCAGGCTGCAAAATCTCTAGCGCCGGCCCTGTATTCTTAAATAATAATAATTAGTAGTAATAGTATATGTCCTTTCTGTGAGGATTACCCATAAAATTTCTATTTAATGAAATAAAATCATAAGCTACTTTAATTTGAAATAAAATTTCTTTAAAAGAAAATAAATAAATAAAAATGAAAAATGAGAGGTTGGGGGGGGGGGGGAGAGGGTATATGTTAATATCAAATACTTAATTTATATGCTTTAACACTGAAGTTTTATATAGGAATATATGTGTTTCTTGACTTAGAACTAGCATCTGTTACTATTAACAGGTTTTATTTATTTGCCATTTATTACTTTTATTTACTTATTTATTTATTTATTTATTTATTATTATTTTACTTTAAAGAGTATTTATTTCAGATTTATTAGTTTATGATGTCATGCAGTAAATTGAAAAAAAATTACGGCTCATTTAAATCATATTTAATTATTTTTATTATTTAAGAAATCAAAGAAAGACTTTTTTGTAATTCATTAGTTTTGTATCTTGACAAGGTTGTTCTTAAGTTCAAAAGGCCAATTTTATGAAATAAGTTTTCATTTATTTTTGTTGGAAATGCATGAAACTAGCAAGTGCTGTTGTTCAGAAACTACTTCCCTCCTTTTTTTCTTCTTTTTATAAATCTTTCAGAAAATAGTGTCAAAATTGTTGTTTTGAACTGAATTTCTGGTATTTTTAATTTATATTTAATAATAGAAAGATAGAGAGGAAAAAAATAATAATAACAAATAATTTCTAATAATTTTAGCCATCAGTTATTTGCAAATACCTTCATCCAAATCTTGTTTAATTTTGTAGAAGATTTTTTTAATGTAAAAAACAACAAAAATGCAAAATTTATTTAACTTATTTTTTTATAAATATTTAAGAGCGTGTTACATAAAAAATATACATATACTCTTACATTTGGACTTAAAAAAGTAGTTAGAAGGTTTTTGTTAAATCTAGTTAAAATTTAAATCCAAATTAATTTTACATTTCTATTTTCTTCATAGTAATCCATTAAAAACATTTTTTATAATGTACTTAAAATAATGATAAAATATAGTTATTTCTGTGACTACCCATAAAATTTTCATTTTATGATATGACATCATAAGCTGGTGAATTTGCATAAAAGTTCTTTAAAGTTAAAAAAGAAAGAGAGAGGGGAAATATGCTTTAATACCAAATATTTCATTTATAAGTTTTAAGTTGAAGTTTTATTAAAGTATATTTGTGTACATGAACCGCAATATAAAATATGCATAAAGTTTTTTAGGATTTTTCGGACCACGTATAATCCTTGCAGAATTTTGTCGAGTTATTTCAATTTCCATGAAAATAAAATTAAAATTAAAAAAAAAAAAAAAAAAAAAAAAAAATAATCACAATTTTCTTCATCGTATATTAAATCCTGTCATACGTAATTTAATGGTATTCCATAATGGATAATGATTTTAGTTTGCTATGGCGTTGACGCCCTATTTAAGATGGAGTCCTATTTTTCCGTGTTTTTTAATTTAATTTATATATATAATGATAATACATTTTACATTAATTCATTTTTGAGTAAGAATACAACAACTATTGTGCCAAGATCTTACTAGTTATAAAACTAGTTAGCATGAATGCACTTCATTTGTCACTTTTAACGTACAATATCCGGATTGTTAAGAAAGATAGGGAAGTAAAACGAAACCTGTTTCCCATTAGAAGCAGGGAGAGAGCCGATGCCACCAGATTTCTGTGAGGTTCACCCATATCCCAGCATTCCGCGAGAAAAACCGTGAGCATGGCAAAAGTTTGGCGCGCTTTTTCACTTATTTGGAAAGTGAAGTGACGGGTGCTGCTACAGAGCGTGAGAGTTAAAACACATGCCAAGTTATTGCCAATCGCCAATACCAGCCGGTTGCCGGCAGTTTCAGGGTCACACCTATCCCAGAATCCTCGGCTTTCTTCGGAAGTGATCCGATGACTAGTACTCTTTCCTTATCTCCATCATGCAAGTAAAGTCATCATAAGTCTTGCAATCATTTTGAAAATCGAAATTTTTTTTGACGGATTTACACGTTTCAGATACTGCAGATTCCTAAAAACATATTTTTAGAAAAATAATTGCCGTCTATCCGTCTGTCTGTTTGTGTGTCTGCAAAAGCTCTAACTCCCGAACAAATTGAGATAGAAACTTGAAATTCTGTTGTAGATGATTGATTGATTGTGGCTTTTGATGTAGTTAGTATTTAAGAATGGGGCGGAGCCTATTTAACACCAGTAACCTCGATTATCCAGAACTATTTTTTCGGACTCTCGAAAAATTCGTTCTGATGAAAGGCATACAGATATTTTCGAAAATTTTGATTTTAAGTAATGGACGTAAAAGGCAATAAAATAACACAAATTTTACATAAAGAACGAAGTCGTTCGGATTATTAGTTGCCGAGATATTTGAAATCCTGTTTTCTACATTCCTCGATTTTTCATGACCCTGTATTTCATTCAAATTTCAATTAAAAGATATATTTTAATAGGATATAAGACGCTTAATCCGACGCAGTAAATTGTTAGTTAATAGGATTATTATTTTTGGAGTTAAAAGGATGTTTCTTTTACGCAATTCGGTACTATTTGAGTAGTTTGGCGTTTTATATAATTTGTGAAAATGGGTTCATCAGCAATTCATTAATTGAGCATTACTATATATATTAAAAATATTTAAATATATGTTTAAATTTTGTTTTGGAATTACGATGCAATTTATAAATAGTTTACACATGTTTTATTTTCATATGTTATATAATTCATATTATAAATGCGTAAGTATTACGGTGGCACCCAACGATTTGTTTTCTTTCTTTCTAATTATTCATTGAATTATTTTTGGTTTTAAGGAGGTCCAAGATACTTTTTAAAATAATTTTTAGTTAAAATTAAGAAGTTTTTGTGATGGTTAATCATATCATTTGTAAACAAAATCATATAATAAAATTTGTCACAATTGAAAAAAGAATTAAAAATAAATAAAAAATTGGAATGTATGTTATAACTCTCAATATTATTTGTAGAATTTCATTTAAATAAACAAAAATGTAAACTTTAATCTTTATTCAGCATTTTTTAAAATATTAATTTATGTAAAAATAAAAAAATATTTAAAATAAAATTTTATAAATAAATGATGTAACTTAAAAAATATATTTTCATAATTAAATATTTTTTTCGAACTTGCCAAATCAAAATTAAAGTAAATCAATTGAAAAAGGCATGCTCCAAATTTGAACCCTTTACCTCTAACGGTTCTTGACTTATAACACTTTAAATAGGAACATGGTGAGAAACCCATCAAGAAAAATGCATTTTCATTTGAAGTCATGTGAACATGTCATTATTGCTTGATAGGTAAATTTTAAAAACTAACCAAAACGAAAAAATAATATTTCTTGAATTAAAATAGAAACATGATTTAAATGTCCTTAAAAAAAAAAAAAAAAAAAAAAAAAAAAAAAAAAAAAAAAAGATTGCAACACACACACACACATATATATACATATATATTAGAAAATTTGAAGATTTTTTGTGTCCTGGACTTCCTAACACATTTGAAACTGTCTAACAGTGGCGTATTCAGGAGGTGGGTTGATAGAGCTGCAGCCCCCTCCGAAATTTTTTGAAAACAAAATTTCATTACGAAATTTTATCAAAATGTAATGAAGTCTGCTGATATAGAATTTAAAAGAAACTAAAAAATTATTTCGTTTTAAGCAGGTTTTCATTTTAAAAAATGTTTTTTTTTCGCTGAGACCACAAAATAACAATTTCAGCCAAGTTTCTGATATACGCAGGATCTATTTACATGCCGTAAAAATTATACTAGTTAAGACGAAATCCTGCTTAAAAAGAAAATCCTGCTCCACGCAGTTCCATCTTAGCAAGTTCGGTTGCATAATGTATACGTTACCTGCTATGATAAAAATCCATTTAAAGCGAAAATGTTAACGTTTTTATGATTTCTTCTCAGAAATCTTTACTTTATCTCAGCCCCCTCTGAAATGATAAATCTAGATACGCCACTGCTGTCTAACACTACTGAGAAATTCTTTTAACAATGTAAAATAATGGATTTTAGAGTAAACCTTTTTTATTTCGATAGAATATTCCTTTTATAGAATGAATGGCATAATAAATTCTATGAAATATTTCTATTGAAATTATTTTTCATGCTCGTCGAATCTCACAGACGTACTGAATATATTTCCGAGAAAAAATTCCATTCAATTTGTGTTACGAAAACTTTTTACGTATTTTCACATGTTATGGGGTCTTTTCATAGCTGTATGTAGAACGGATATTTTTGAAGAATGTCTCCTTGCAGATAATATAAAATTCCAGAGAACTCCTGGATTTAATGTATAAAAACCTGGAAAGAATACACGAACAGATTTCAATGTACGTATGCGTATAAAATTATTCCTCTTTTGAAGCACAAATATAATAAAATAATAATGATGTAATTTATTGTTATAATGAATATATTTTTGTAATGATATAATTTATAGCAATTGAAACGGCTTTTTTAGGAGACTTTATTTCGGATTCCAAGCTTTATTTATTTAGTATAACTAAATATAAGAAATCAAAGAAAATTATTTCAAAAGACGTATTCAAAGCTGTAGCCAAGGGGCCAAGCCTCCAGTGTAGGCTCAAAATAATTTAGAGGACTCAACCCACCCCCCCCTCCCGTCCCGCCTAAAATATTTTGAGCCTCCCCACGAAAAGATTTCAAGGTCATTATATGAACTTCTGTTCCGAAAATCCAACTGAAATTCTGTACAAAAGTGAAATTTAGTTTTGAGGCCCTTTCAAAGTTTTGCAGAAATACTAACCCCCCCCCCCCCCCACTTCTAGCTACAGCTGGTTATAGCACGAATGCACTTCATTTGTCTCATTTCACGTACAATTTCTGACTTTTTTCTTTTTTAGCTCACAGGCTATCATAGCCTGAGAGCTTATGTGCCCGCCCGTTCTGTATGTATGTTCGTACGTAACGCGATAACTCATGATAAAAATATCCAATCCACTTGAAATTTTGTATATAGGTATATCCTGACAAGGCGCTTCCCTGATTAGTTTTTGGAGTTCATTCGATATGTATAAGAGGGGGAAGGGGGGGCTCATGCCCCGCCTTAATAGAAATAAGTGGGTTTTTCATCCAGAATTAAGTTTTCGTTCAAAATTTAGATATAGGATCATTCTGATGAGGCGATTCCGCGACTGTTATTAGGTGTTCACTGAATAAGTATAAACAGGGGGAACGGGGGTTCTAATGCTCCTCCCCTTAATTTATATAAATGGGTTTTTCAAGCAGAATTGTCAGATTTCGTTCAAATCTCTGAATAGTTTTGGAAGTTTAATGGTTAAGTATAAAAGAGGGGGATAACTCCTCTTAAATTATACAAATGCTAAATGAGTTTTTTTTTTAAGAATTATCCGATTTGCTCTGAATTTTGGATATAGATTTTTTATATGATAAAGCATGTCCTTGATAGTTTAGGAGGTTCAATGATTAAGTGTAAAAAAGGGGAAAGGGGAGAGCTGTTTCCCCTTCTTAATTTCTTTTTCGAACGCAATTAACCCTTGAAAATATAAGGCTGTAATGTACAATTAGTATGCGTAGCCTGTGAGCTCAATGCCATCAGTTTAACTGGGCAGTATTCTTTTTATTGCTAATTATTAATTGAATTATTATTGGTTTTAACATATTTGAAACTGATTCACACTACTGAGAAATTCTTTTAACAATGTAAAATAATGTATTTTAAAGTAAACCTTTTTATTTCAATGGAATATTCCTTTTATAAAATGAATAGTATAACAAATTCTATAAAATATTTCTATTGAAATAATTTTTCATTCTCGTCGAATCCCACGGACGTACTGAATACATTTCCGAGAAAAAATTCCATTCAATTTTTGTTACGAAAAATTTTCACGTATTTTCACATGTTATGAGTCTTTTCGTTCCTGTATGTAGAACTGATATTTTTCAAGAATGTCTCCTTGCAGATAGTATAAAAGTATAAAGAACTCCTGGATTTATTGCATAAAATCCTGGAAATAATACAAGAACAGATTTCGGTGTACGTATACCTATAAAATGATTCCTCTTTTCATGCACAAATATAATAAAAATCTACAACTAAGAAAAAGAAATATCGACTTTGTAACGATATAATTTATCACAAGGGAAAATGATTTATCAAGTACTTTGATTCAAGTTCTAAATTTTATTTAAACTGAACATAAAAAATCAATATTTAATACGTGAATTTTCACAATACTATACTAAGCGTAGAACCATCTTAGTAAAAATGTCCAAGCCGGGGATCGAACCCGGAACCCTTAGAATTGCACTCCAAGTGCTCTACCATTTAAGCTACGAGGACGATGCCCAGCTTAGCATTTCTCACTTCATACGTTGGTTAGGCTGCAATTGTATTAAATAGTGAAAAAACACCGTGAGCACTGGTGACAATTAATAAATCAAGTAAAACACTTTTGTAACACGCGCTTTCCAAAGGAATAAAAAAAAATAGACTTACGCGTCACGTGACCTGAGATTTGCTAAATTAAAAAAAAATGTAGTTGTAATATTTCTCGTTTAAAAAGAAATCTGGCAACACTAGTTCTATTAAAAAAATGTTCTTTTCTTAGTGATATTGGAATGTTGGTTGTGAAGTGTAGTTCATATCTTGTGATGGTGGCGTGCGCCAGAATTATGTAAAAGCTTTATTTTTATGTTATTTGTGTTAGTCTACTATATGTGAGTGACGTCTTTTCAAGTAATAAAAAGTTTATAAAGAATAATGCAAGCCCCGAGATATTTATTAAGATAAGTTATCACTTCTTTCTTTCTTCTCTTCTATATTTGTAAGGCGAATTCTTACAAAATGGCTACCCAACGTCTGGCTACGAATCAATTCCAAAGTATTCAGCAATCTTAGTTCCAGAAAAGTTCGATATTTTGATAATGAAATATGATTAATAAGAATGAAAAAAAATGGCTCGAGCGGTCGTGCTCGTCTTTTTGTGAAGTATATTTTAAATGATTAACATAGTAAGTTTGTTTCGTTGATGTGAAATCATTCGATTGTGAAATATGTACGAAATAAAAATGCATGCATGTTTAATGCAAGAAAATGGCACGAGCAGTCGTTGCTCGTTTGTTTGTGAAATGTGTTCTTCAAAGCTTGCATGTTCTGTGCCTTTAAAGTTCTCGTTCTTCGTTTGTGAAAAAATATCTACGGAATAATCTTATGCCAAGCGCCATTTTCATTTGTTTGTGATATATGTTCTACGGACTGAATTTGTTTAATTTTCTGCTTCAGTCATCGTCGTTTCATCTTATATGTGTTTATTTTGGAACATTTTAAAGTTTGATACTTTTGTCATATATTTTCAATAAGTAAGCCAAGTTTTAAAGTATCTATAATTCTTTTCGCAAGTTACCACATTTTACCTGTCTGTAACATTTTGCATACCACATATTAGTTTTAATTTATTGATTACTTTACAATTTATTTATGTATTGTGTAATTTAATTCCCCTTCCCTCCCCATGCTTATATTTTTTATTCTTTTGTTTATTTTCATTCTCTGCATGCATGTTTAATTTTTATCTTGATTAAATAACAACTTTTCTTACTTCGAATAAAAAAGAAAAACAATTAAAAAAAAGGGTTGATAAATAATAAAATAAGCATTTATTTACGTTGATATTATTTTTCTTTTTTTTTTACAAATAGGGAAATAAATTGGGTGAAAAAAAGGGAAAAATATATTAAAAGGTATTTATACTTTGTATTTCAAGTGTCATATGGTATGTGTTTATTATTTTTTGTTTGTTTTGTTGTTGGTTTCGCAAGATAACAGAATTTAATTAGAAATTCTATTTGAGTGTTCTGTTGTTAGTTATTTTTAAGCATTTAATTTAGAGTTCCTGATATATTGTGAAATAGCATTGAATACGATTTTTAAAACAGATTGAGTAAGTTTTTGCATTTATTTATTTATTTATTTTTATGAAATAAGACTTTCTTTTCTTTTAAAGTTATATTGAAAAAAACTATATTACGTAGTCTTGTCTTGATAATATGATAATAATATTGCTTGACATTTTAATTATTCAGATATGTTTTGACTTATTTAGAACATTGTTTATGAATGTTGCCAACAATTCAGTACTAGTTTTATATCAGTTAAAATAATGTTTTGATTTAATGACACGTAATTTAAAGTATATTTTCTTAAAAAAAATAATAAAGTTTAAATTTTAAAGATACTTTTATGAAGTTTTATGAAGTTTAATTATTTTAAAAGTATATTTTGCTAACGTTAAAGTTCACTGTTTTGTTTTATTAATGTCTTGTTTACATGAGTTGTAAAGCAAAGCTTACGTCTGGGGAACAATTTATTTAAATCGAATTTTTAGCATTTGTGGGTATATATCTTGTTGTTTGCTAAATTTACAAATGTCCGACCTCAACAAAGCACGAAAAGAAGACCTATTTCAGGTCGCTTTAGAAATGAATTTAAATGTACAAGCCTCTATGACTGTTGTCACATTGCGTGATAAGATTAAATCCTCTCCCTCGTATGAAGTTGATTTCGTAAATTCGTTAGTCAGAAACCAAATTGCGACTCGCGAGGAAGAACAGCGTAAACGAGACTTAGAGGAAAAGCAAAAAGCAGCTGAATTAGAACAGCGTAAATTAGAAGTAGAAGAAAAACGTCGTTCGGAAGAACTGGAATTAAAAAAGTTTGAGATGAATTTTGAGCTTGAGAAGCTTAAGTTACAGGCTCAGAGCCAAAGTGTTTCCAGTGGAGCGGTAGGTGGTAATGCGGCAGGGATAATGTCTCATCCAGAGAGTAAAATAGATATCCAGAAGCTGTTGCCTACATTTAAGCCAGAGACAGATGATGTAACATTGTTTCTGGTGCTCCTGGAACGACAGTTAAAGCTTTCGAAGGTACCAGAGCAGCTCTGGGTTTCTTATTTACTAAGTGTTGTACCCTCTTCTATATCTACGCTTATTGCTCGTGAAAAAGAAGAAAACGCTTCAGATTTTTCACATGTTAAAGGTCTACTTCTAAAAAGGTTTAAAATTAGCGCTGAAAGGTTTAGGCAGCTGTTTTTCACGCATTGCAAAGATAAAGAAATTACTTGGAGAGATTATTACTTCGAGTTACGTGCTTACTTTGAAAACTGGCTTAAAGAGTTAAATGTAACGTCTTTTGAAGCTCTTCAGGATCTGATCATAGCGGATCAGATGAAAAGCCGCGTGCCTGTCGAATGCAAACAACATATGTTAGATGATTGGGAACATTTAAATTCGCCAGTCGACCTTGCTGGAAAATTAGATGCGTATGATACCATAAGATCTACGTTCTCTAACGAAGATCCGGTTTTACACCAGAAGAAAAAAGATTATTCTCGTCGAGAAAATACATGGAAGCAGAGTAAGCCTCCAAAAGAAGACAGATCTTCCCCCACGTTTGATAATCGTCGCTCAGAATCCGAGATATTCTGCTATGGTTGTGGCAAAGTGGGATTTATAAAGAAGAAATGCCCAGATTGTTCCCCTACGATTGAGAAACAAACAGTGCAAGCCCAACGTCTTAAGCTGTATAGTTTAAATACATCAACAGTTTCAGCTTTAAATGTACCTATTACGATCTGCAATAAGAAGGTATTAGTCTGTGCAGATACGGGAGCGAATCGTTCTATTGCAGGAGAACGTATGTATAAATTATTTTTGAAAGCTGGTGTTGCAATGAAACCTCATACTCATGAAGTAACATTAGCTGATGGAACTACGATGGCTAGAAAAACTCTTTCTGCCACTGTGCGTGTAAAGATTGAAGGCCGAGTTTTCAAAACAGAGTTTATTGTATTACCAAATGCCAAAGGTAATAGAACACTTTTAGGAATGGACTTCCTGCGCAAAGCTAACATAGTGTTAGACATAGCTAAGAAAAGATGGCATTTTAGTGATAAACCCCAGAAAAAGTTCTATTTTGTAGATGTACACGAAGAAGAAATAAGAATGTCTGCTGATGCGGTCGACATCAGTCCGTGTGCTTTACGTAAAGATGAAGACAAAAATTTAAATTCCGATGAAAGGAAGAAACTTAAAGGTATTCCGAAAAAGTATGAAAAATGTTTTCAACCAGGGGGAGCGAAGACCCCATATCTTAAGCATCTTGCAAATATTTTGAAAGATGTGAAAGAACGTGTTGAAATGAAACAAGGCCAGCGGAAGAGATATTACAATAATAATCATAGACGATTATATTTCAAGCCTGATGAAAAAGTATGGATTAAGCTACATCCAGTTAGCAATGCAGGTAGAAATAAAACATCAAAATTAATGCCTAAGAGAGATGGCCCATACATAATTTTGACTCGAAAGTCACTAGTGACATATGATATTGCTAGTCTAGAAAATCCTACTGAACGAATTGGATCTTACCACGTTTCTGCCTTGTTGCCTTTCCAAGAATCTGAAACTATTCCAGTTGCACCCTTGAGAAAAAGAGGAAGACCAAAAAAGCATCCTGTTTCCTCTCCGAGACGTAGATCGGAAACAGAGGGGGAGGATGTAACACGCGCTTTCCAAAGGAATAAAAAAAAATAGACTTACGCGTCACGTGACCTGAGATTTGCTAAATTAAAAAAAAATGTAGTTGTAATATTTCTCGTTTAAAAAGAAATCTGGCAACACTAGTTCTATTAAAAAAATGTTCTTTTCTTAGTGATATTGGAATGTTGGTTGTGAAGTGTAGTTCATATCTTGTGATGGTGGCGTGCGCCAGAATTATGTAAAAGCTTTATTTTTATGTTATTTGTGTTAGTCTACTATATGTGAGTGACGTCTTTTCAAGTAATAAAAAGTTTATAAAGAATAATGCAAGCCCCGAGATATTTATTAAGATAAGTTATCACTTCTTTCTTTCTTCTCTTCTGCATTTGTAAGACGACTTCTTACACTTTGTAAAATCCCCATAAAATGAACATAAAGTAGGACGCGTTTCGAGCTACAATAATAACATCTTGTCATCAGCTAAACCGACACGTGTTCCGTAAGGGCACAGAGTCGAGATAAAGTGAAAGAAAGAGGGAGGATATTACAAAGAGTGCGAGAGGTGGCGCTATCTCAAAGAGCCCAGGTGGAAGAGAAAAATGATGCCGAAGTAATAAAAGAGAGATAAAAAAGAGGAAAATAGAAAAAATAAAGAAAAATAATAAAGAAAATAAATAATAAATAAATAAATAAAATAAATAAATAAATAAATAAATAAAAATGAAATAATAATAATAGTAAAAATAGTAAATAAAATAAATAAAATAAAACAAGAAAAATTTATAAATAATATTAAAATTGAAATATATATTGTATATATATATATATAATACAAAAGGGGATTTCTACGCAGGAGAAAGATAGGGCGATGGAGAGAGATCATTGACAAGAATATTAGAATTTTTACAAATAAAATAAGCTTCGTGAATATCTAAATGAGAAGGAGAGGCAGGATTAGAAATAATTCTGGCCATGGAAAAAGTCATCATTTAAAATTTTCCATGGCCAGAATTATTTCAAATCCTGCCTCTCCTTCCCACTTAGATGTTCACGAAGCTTATTTTATTTGTAAAAATTCTAATACTCTTGTCAATGATCCCTCTTCATCCCCCTATCTTTCTCCTGCGTGAAAATCCCTTTTGTAATTTTTTTATATATACATATTTATTTTCAATTTTAATATTATTCATAAATTTTTCTTGTTTAATTTTATTTATTTATTATTTTTTCTTATTCTTTATTTTATTTATTTATTTATTTTATTTACTATTTTTTTATTATTATTATTTTCTTTCTTTTTATTTATTTATTTATTTAATGTTTATTTTTTTTTTAATTTTTTTCTTTATTTTATTTATTTTCCACCTTTTTTTCTCTCTTTTATTACTTTCGCATCATTTTTCTCTTCCACCTGTGCTCTTTCAGATAGCGCCACCTGTCGCACTCTTTGTAATCTCTTCCCTCTTTCTTCCACTTTATCTCGACTTTTCTCTTCCACCTGGGTTTATTCAGCTAGCGCCAACTGTCGCACTCTTTGTAATCTCTTCCCTCTTTCTTCCACTTTATCTCGACTCTGTGCCCTAGCGGAACATGTGTCGGTTTAGCTGGTGACGAGCTGTGTTATTATTGTAGCTCGAAACGCATCCTACTTTATTTTCATTTTATGGTGATTTTACAAAATGTTTTACTTGATTTAATTGTATAAAATATTCTACATTTTCAAGTGTAACTTCACTGCTGAAGATTAATTGAGAAATTGATTAATATTAAATATATATGTGATTTACCGATGCTGGGTTTCTTGGTGTCTCATGTTAAGCCACAAGATTGTGTGTTCATGAAGACAGTTCCATATAGTGCTGTGAATCGCAGCCTAACCAACATTTATAAAGTGAGAAATACTAAGCTGGGCATCGTTCTCGCATCTTAAATGGTGGAGCACTTAGAGCGCTATTCCAAGGGTTTCGAGTTCGATCCCCGGTTTGGACATTTTTCACACTGTTGGTTTCTACGCTTAGTTTGTTTGTTTGTATTCATGTCGGCCAATTATCTACACTACGGGATATAGGCCCTATGGGGTGGGATGCTCTCCGTGGGGGTGTTTCTAAGGGAACCTAACCCGTATTTACGCAAGGTTCGAAGAAAACCACGGAAAACTCCGAATGGTTAGGCCGACGGTCGCGATTGGGTTCGAACCCAGCACCTACCGTCTACCAGTTTGGAGGTCAGAACCTCGCGGCCACTGGTGGGGCTTCTACGCTTAGTATAGTAGTGTGAAAATTCACGTATTAAATATTCTATATTTTCAAGCGTAATTTTACAGATGAAAATTAATTGAGAAATTTATTAATATTAAATATATATCAATAAAAATGATTACAAATGACAGATTTTTAAACGCTTGACTCACTTAAAATTTGAATTTAGGCTATCCATTTCAGCTAAAAATTCCCATGCCTATAAAATGATTTTTTTTTTTTTTTTCTCAGGGTAGTTTTTCCTTTGTTAAAGGCGAATTAACAGACAGACTGACAGACGGACCAGAATGAAACTATAGGTGGTACATATTTATATAATTACGAAGTCTTGTATAATGTAGTATTTTTAAATGTTGTCAATGTAAAGAAGAGTAAGGTTTTTATACGACTATTTCAAAAAGAAATTAAAATGCAAATCTCGTTGTTAGAATTAGTGTTACTGAATTCCGATTTTTATTCCAAAAAATTTTCAGACACGAAATAATGTTCTGAACTTTTCGATTAAAGACTTCAAAATGAAAAGCAAGATTCAGTGTCAAGTTTTCACTTCATGACACTTACTCAATGCCACAAAACTATGATCACCCCCCTTCCCCCCCAGGACAACAGGACCGCTATCTATCATGAATTTATAATAGGATATTTTTTGGTAGAAATCTACATTTAAGGCCCCACACTAGGCACAGAAAAATACCCGGATTATAAAGTAAAGTCTATGGGAGCCATAGGATAGTTAAGGTTTTTGTCCTCACTCGAGGAAACTCACGCGAGCTAATGCTATTCCTATGGGGAAGCATTTTTCTAATAACTCTTTCGCATTTTGACATTTTTGAATATTTTTTTTTTTTTTTTTGCATTGGATAGTTGAGGTGCATGCCGACAGCGCGCCTTTTTTACTTTTTCGATTTTGCTTGCAGATATATTTTTTAAAAAGTACTTTCAGTTTCGAAACCGGTTTTGAAAGTGAAACTAGCTTTGTAAAAAATATTTGCAATTGAAATCAAAAAAGTAAAAAAGGTGCGCTGTCGGCATGCACCTCAGCTATCCAATGCAAAGAAAATTATTCAAAAATATCAAAATGCGAAAGAGTTATGAGAAAAATGCTTCCCCATAGGAACAGCTTTAGCTCGCTAGCGTTTCCTCGAGCAAGGACAGGGGCCTTAAGGACGACCTACAACCGGCCTAGTTTTTACTTTTTTGATTTTGCTTAAAAAATTTTTATATTACGATAGTTTCAATTTCAGAACCGGTTTAAACCGGTTTTGAAATTTAAAATAATTTAAAAAAAAATCTCAAACCAAAATTGAAAAAGTAAAAACTAGGCCGGTTGTGGTTCGTCCTCAGCTATCTTGTGCAAAAAAATCATGTAAAAATATTAAAATTTGGGCGAAATATATGAAAAGAACGCCCCCATAGACTTTACATTATCATCCGGGTTTTTTTCTGTGCCTAGTGTTGCGTATTAAGGGGCAGGTCATTCAGCTTCCGAATTCCCCTCAGTAATGTTAAGTTTATGGGTGTTTAATGTATTTTTATACTCAAAATATTTCCTCATAAAATTCATATTTTTAGTTTCTTTTTTAAATATGTCTCTTTTTTTTTTTTTTTTTTTTGCTTAGTTTTCAAAAAAATTCTAAATGCCATGCTTAATTTAATATGAAGTGTTAAAATTTTATAGCCAGTTTGTTAGTTTTTAAGACACAAAATATTAAATTATTTGTAATTGACGTATTAATTGTAATTCGGCTGAGTATAAAAATAGTCGTGAATCCTGGTCTGTAATGACTATCTTAAATAAAATGAACATTCCTAAACGAAAATAGCGGTATTAAAAATTCAAGAAAAAGGTAATTATACAGATAATTTTATTTTATTTTTTTATTTTTTTTTGTTTAAGGAACAACATTTTATAAAATGTAAAAATTATCCATAAACTAATAAAATATTAAAAAAAGTTACAAAATTTTAATTATTCAATATTCAATATATGTTATGCATTTAAGGACAAATATGAAAAAACATAAACCTTATAATCGCATAAAAATTACAAATAATAAATGATTTTAAAAATATGCAAAAAACAGGTTTGGACTTGAGAATAGGCCTCAAAATTGCGTGTTATTAAAAAAAAATTCTGTTTATCTTAACAATCACACCGACAAGCTTAGAGAAGAATTCTCTCCCATAACGCTAGATCATAACAGCCGAAGGAAAGAAAAGCTATAGATTTGCTCGCAATGATAAAATGATTTCGACGCATCAAAATACTTATAAGCCGTTTGCAAAAATATCTATCAGTGATGCCGCTGGACTTGAAAAATCCTGGGTCCCGGGGACCCAGGACTTCTAAAATTCTGGGTCCCTTTTTTACAAAAGCGGGTCCCCACTAATAATAAGACATATTTTTAAACGCAAAAATTGAACTTGTTCATTTGCAAAAGAAAAATTAAATGCAATAATTATTGTTTTAATAATAATGTATAAGTAATCAAAGCCAATATTAATTTTATTTAAAAACTATTAAGAAAAAATTTTACTTTTTTAAAAAATAAATGTGCAAGATACAAATTAAATTATAAAATAATGCTTATTTGAGTGTAGAAGATAGCAAGTATCACTATTGTTCATATTTCTTTTAAAAAGGGGCAAAACTGATTTATTGAAAAAAGACATTTTTCCTGAAAAAAGAATACTTTAGTTGAGTAAAGGGGTACTTTTTGTTTAATGAATGGGTATTTTCAGAAGTTAGATTCACTCAGATTTGGAAAAACAATCAAAAACAGATTGTGAAGCAGGAAAATCTGTTTTTGAAGCAGAAAAAAAAAAATAAAAAATAAATCAATAAATAAATAAAAATTGGAAGCAGGAAAGTTAGTTTTTGGAACAGAAAAATTCTATCCTGGCATTAACTTTATTTTCGTGCCCCTCTGACGAAAATTGCGTTTGAAAAGCGATTTTTTGATGAAATTCGCCGTTTTTCGCGATATTTTAAAGAAATTTGCCGTTTTTTCGCGATCTTTTGACGAAATTTGCAGTTTTTTCGCGATCTTTTGACGAAATTTGCCGTTTTTTCGCAATCTTTTAACGAAATGTGCCGGTTTTTCGTGATCTTTAGTCGAAATGTGCCGGTTTTTCGCGAACTTTTGACAAAATTTACCATTTTACCATCTTTTCACGAAAT
This sequence comes from Maratus speculifer, assembly GCA_964019185.1. Taxonomy (NCBI): domain Eukaryota; kingdom Metazoa; phylum Arthropoda; class Arachnida; order Araneae; family Salticidae; genus Maratus; species Maratus speculifer. Next base: position 147,305,383 of record OZ025301.1, on the reverse strand, counting down.
TTGCCGGAAATTATTCGTTATTCGCGATTTTTTTAACGAAATTTACTTTCTTGCGATTGTTTGACGAAATATGCCGTTTTTTCGCGAACTTTTGACGAAATCTGCCAGTGTTTCACAATTTTTTGACGAAAGTTACCGTTTTATTACGATTTTTTGATGAAAATTGCCGTTTTTCGCGAATCTTTTGACAAAATTTGCCACTTTATCACGATTTTTGAATGAAATTTGTCGTTTTTTTCCGCGATTTTTTTTTTGAGGGAATCTACCCTTTTTTCGGGTTTTTGTAACAAAATTAGCCTTTTTTTGTCGGAATTTGTCTGAAATTATTCGTTATTTCGCGATTTTTTAACTAAATTTGATTTTTTTGTGATCTTTTTTGCGAAAATTACGCGTCCCGCGGGACGCGTAAGCTTCATTTTTTGCGTCCCGCCGCCGATTTTTTGCGTATTTTACGCGCTATAGCGCATCCGCGGCATCCCTGATCTATAGTTCCATGAAAAAGAAAATACTTGCATTGTTGGGAAAAATATAGTCTCCTGTATTTCAAAATATACGAAATGCTCTAAAAATATTACAGGAAAACAAATTCTTATGTAGCTTCAATTTCCTCAACGGTGGCCGAAAGGTTCCGCCTCCGAAAGTGGTAGACGGCAGGTACTGGGTTCGAACCCAATCACGGCTGTCGTTCTAACCGTCTGTAGTTTTCCGTAATTTTCTTCAAAGCTTGAATTTCCTTGCGTAAATACGGGTTAACCCATAGAAAGAACCACAGGGAGGGCATATTCCCCTTTAGGGCCTATATCCCACGTATAGATAATTGGCCGACATAAAATGCAAACAAACAATTTCCTCCACGAACCCGAAAGAATAACACCTGTATGCGAAAAAAAAAACACCTTGTTCGCACGATATGATGAAGATGATAAAAGGCTTTATTAGACTGTTTCAGTTCTTTATACATAATCAATGAACCTCCAAATCTGATCAGCTAAGCGATTTATCAGAAGTAACCCGTATACCGAATTTAAAGCAAATCGAATATTTCTGCATGTAAAAACCATTTATCTAAATTAAGGTCGGGATTAGCCCCGCTCTCCTTTTTATTTATAATCAAGGCACTCACAAAACTAATCACGGAAGCGCTTTTCAAAATGAGCCTGAGTATCAAATTTGAAGCAAAAGGGATATTTCTATCAAGAGATTATTGAGTTACGTATATATACATACGTGTACATACGTATACAGAACTTACGGGCACGTTAGCTCTCAAGCTAATGTATAGAATGTGAGTATAATAATAAGTGTAATAATAGAACGTGAGCTTAAAAAGCACAAAATTTCAACTTTTCTGTTATTCAAAATATATTTTATGCATTTAAGAACAAATATGAAAAACCATAAGCATGATAATCAGCAAATATGTGTTTGAGGAACAATAAATGATTTTTAAAATGTGTCAGAAAATACCAGGTTTGGATTTGAGAATAGGACTCAAAATTGCGTATTATTAAAAAAATTGTGTCTATCTTGACAATCATAGCGACAAGCTTAGAGAAGAAATCTCTTCAATAACACTAGATTGTGACAGCCGAAGGGAAGAAAAGAAATAGATTTACTCGCAATGATAAAATGATTTCAACGCATCAAAATACTTATAAGCCGTTTACAAAAATATTTAAAGTTCCATGAAAAAGAAAATATTTGTATTGCTGAGAAAAATATAGTCTCCGGTATTTCAAAATACAATCGAGTCTCTCTATAACGAAACTCCATACATCGAGTTTCTCTATATAACGAATTTTTTGCAGTAACGGTCCACTTTTCGCATGATTACATTAAAAACAGTCTCTATATAGCGAAATATCTATCTCCATATAACGAATTTTTTCATAAATTGGTCTTGATTTATTCAGTTTTAAAAAAGCTTCGAAATCATATGGAATCAATTTTCCATCACTTATTTTTGATTTATCGTTCAGTCATGAATTTTTTTTTTAAATATAACTTCTCTCTTTGTTCTTGAAATCCAACGAATTCATCCCACCTCCCACACACCTTTCAACATCCTTCTCGAAACAGAGTCAATTAGATTGTTACACATATTAGAGAGGAATCAATGAGAGGCACATAAGAGAGGTCTTCAAATGGAGGAAAATGTTAACTACAACTTTTCATTCTTTGCTAAAATTTAAGCCTTTTTTTTTTTTTTTTTTTTTTTTTTTTTTTGAGAGCGTAACAATTTTAAAATCGAAACAACAAAAATTACAGATTTTTTCGTCTGAAATTAATGCAAGTCTTCCTTATTTGATTTTCATTAAGATTTCAAATAAATGTCTGTTCTCTTTTTTGACACTGCTTAAATAATTAAGAAATAAAATGTGAGGTTACTATTTACTTTTAAACATTTCAAATTCTTAATTAAAAACATCAAAAATAACATTTGTTCAAAATTTACACATTAAATACAAGTTTTAACATCATTTTCTATACATCGAATTTCTGTATATAACGAATTTTTTACTGGAACGATGGATTTCGTTATATAGAGACTCGACTGTATATGAAACGCTCTAAAAATGTTAGATGAAAAGAAATTCATACATTGCTTCAATATCTTCCACGAACCTGAAAGAATAACACTTGTATGTGAAAAAAGTACCATGTTCCGACGATATTACGAGAGTGATAAAAGGCTTTATTAGACTGTTCCCCTTGTTACACATATTCAATGAACTTCCAAATCTAATCAGCAAAGCGATTTACCAGAAGTAACCGGTATACAAAATTTGAAGCATATCAAATATTTCTGCGCGTAAAAAATATTTATCTAAATTAAGGGGGAGGGAGATTAGCCCCCGTTTCTCTCTTTATATTTAATCAATGAACTCCCAAAAGTAATTAGGGAAGCGCCTTCTCAGAATGAACTTATTTACCAAATTTGAAACAAATGGGATATTTCTATGAAGAGTTATTAGTACATACGCATGTATATGCAGAATTTACGGGCACATTAGCTGTCAGGCTAATGTGTAGAATGTGAGTGTAGTAATAATAGAATGAGTGCTTAAAAACAGAGCCCGATCAAGCTGAAGTTGGGCCCATGGCCTGTTAAAAAGTTGGGCCCCCTACCTCCCCATTTCCGGCAACACTTTCAGAAAAATAGTTGGTTTATTTGATGTCTTGACAAAGTTGTGTGAGTGAAAGTTTCAAATTTACAAATAAACTTAGCTTACAAGAATAATCAAGAAATTGAATTACAGACCACTTTCTTAAATATGCATTTGTACAATTCACAAACATCTATGATTCACAGTTGCAGAATAAATGAGGACGTCTTATTCAAAACTTGCATTATCCTAAATCATAAATATTGTGTTTTTTCTAATAGTCTAGTAATCATTTTAAACTATAATTCTGAAATTGTAAAATCCTCGTTTCTGTTGAATCCAATAGATACAGTATGCAGTATTTAGCATTTCCCCCAAATTTGATTTTCAAATTTTGAAAATTATAGGTACTCTCAAAATGAAAAGGACTTTTACAGAAAAGTGCCTAGGTTAAAAGCTTCTAAAACTAGTCGTTGGGGGCCACCGTAATACTTACCCATCATATATATGCATATATAATATATGAAAATAATACATTTGAAAATTATTTATAAAATGGATTGCAATTCCAAAACAAAATTTAAACGTGTATTTATATTTTTATTGTGCATAGTAATGCTGTATTAATGAGTTGCTGATGAATCTCTTTCGATAAATTATACAACACGCCTAACTACTCAAATAGTACTGAATTGCGAAAAAGAAACATTCTTATAACTCCAAAAATAATAATCTTATTAACTAACAGTTTATTGCGTCGGATTAAGCGTCTCATTTCCAATTAAAATATATCTTTGAATTGAAATTTGAATGAAATACAGGGTCATGAAAAATCGAAGAATGTGGAAAACAGGATTACAGATATCTCGGCAACTAATAATTCGATCAACTTCGTTCTTTATGCAAAATTTGTGTTATTTTATTGCCTTTTACGATCACTCCTTAAAATAAAAAATTTCAAAAATTTTTATGTACCTTTCATCAGAACGAATTTTTCGAGAGTCCGAGAAAAATAGTTCCGGATAATCGAGGTTACTTATATTAAATAGGCTTCGTCCCATTCTTACATACTAAGTACATACAAAATTTCAAGTCTCTATCTCAATTCGTTCGGGAGATAGAGCGTTTACAGACAGACAGACTGACAGACAGACAGACACACAGACGGACGGCAAATTTTTTTTTCTAAAAATATGTTTTTCGAAATCTTCAGTGTCGAAAACGTGTAAATCCGTCAAAAATTTTTTTCCGATTTTCAAAACGATTGCAAGATGGGTATGATGGGTAAGTAAAAATTATTGAGTCATTCACAATATTTAAATTTTGCGTTTCATATTTTATAAAACAATATTACTTGAAAAGTACTTGATTCAGGAAAAAAAAATCAGCCACATAATTTGGGGGCCCAGGACCAATGCCCCGGAGGCCGGTGCATTAATCAGGTCCTGCTTAAAAAGCACAAAATTTCAAATGTTCAGTTATTTAAAATATATCTTATGCATTTAAAAACAAATATGAGAAAACGTAAACATGATAATCAGAAAATAGCTATTTGCGGACAATGATTGATTTTAAAAATGTACCTGAAAACACCAGGTTTGGATTTGAGGACAGACTTCAAAACTGCGCGTTATGAAAAATTTTGTATACATCTTGGCACTCACAGCGACAAGATTAGAAAAGAATTCTGTCCAACAATAACAGCAATAAGGAAGAAGAACAATGTATTTGCTCGCAATGCTAAAACGATTTCGACGCATCAAAATACTTATAAGCCGTTTACAAAAATATTTATAGTTCCATGAAAAAGAAAATATAGCCTCCGGTATTTTAAAATGTATGAAACACTCTAAAAAATATTATATGATAAGAAATTCTTATATTTCTCCAATTTTCACCACTGACATGAAAGAATAACACTTGAATAAGAAAAAATATCTTGTCTTCAGGCTATTGTGGAGGAAAAAAAATCCACCACATTATACCTGTTTTTTTCCCCCTAAAGGACCGTAATTATATGTTTCCTAGTTTAAAAGGGATTGTGAATAGATTATGAAACACTTTCCAATATATCAGAACATTATAAGAAACTTTACTCTTAAATAAGATAATTAGGTTGTTTTTGAAGAAATAGACCCTAAATGATTTTAATGTGCTGTCTTGTTATAATTTAATTTAAATTTGGTATACTTTGATTTACATATCAAACTGTTTTAGCAGATTTTGACTTTGCATTTTTGATTTTTTGACCCCCACCCTTTTTTTTGCAACATTTTATATTTATTTAGTTGTTTTCTTCTATCTTTACAAGAAAAATATTTTGGATTCGTGAAGCAGTTTGAATTCTGGTTTTCGACGGATTTAGACGTTTTAGGGGTCTAAGAACCCGTTTTTATAAAATGTCTGACTGCGAGTCTATTTGTTCATTGATGCCAAACTGAGTGGGAATTAAAAAAGTTGAAAATTCGACTCTTTTGAGACGAGGCAATTCACTAGCAAGGAGTCGATAGTTCGACTCACTCTTAATCGACTTGATTCGATTTAAAATCGACTCTTCGTTAAACTCTGAGTTGTATACTGGGAATGTGGAATTTCAAGGCAATAAATCTGCAGTGTTTTTAACAAGACAAAGCTAAACTTTTAATATAGGAGGACCAATTACACTGTTTGATAATATAACAAATAATAAAATAAGCTCATCAGCATATACTAGATGTTAAAATTTTTTATTAAAATTCATGTACTACTTACAAGTAAAGCAGAGTTGATTTCCTACAGTTTCGAACAATAAAGCTTGTTCATCATCAGGGAAACATTAGAAGATAAAAAACTAACACGTTACACAGTTCACATAATACAATACTAGAAGCAAAAACCCGCCTTTCTTCTGAATCCTTCACCGCCTTCAATCCAAATTCGCATGTGAATGCAGCTGTGGCGCCATCTATAGTGTAGAGATCAAATTAAAGTTCATTCGAACTTTATTTCTGTTTTTAGAAAGTCTATCCAGGAAATAGGTATAAAATAGGATAAATTATCGTTACATAGTTGGTTATTCCGTGTTATAATTTCTATTGATTCACGAATTTTAGACTTATGGGGGTTCGTTTGCCGGGAAATAATTCTTGCGTTGTTATAATCAATTGATTGTACTTCATTTATGGAACAGAGTCTTGATATGGATGTGCTTGGTTTATTATACTTAATATCTCTTTTATGTTCTTTAAGCCTTTTGCTGAATTTTCGACCAGTCATTCCTATGTAATATTTGAGATGATTGTTGTTAAGCAAAAAAGGTATATCATATACACCTGCATAATTAATGGGGTCTATTGGGTCTAATTTCTTGCTTATTACTTTCATAAGATTAGGAGGAGTTGATGCTATTAGTTGAATATTATATTTCTTGAATAACTGTTTTCGTCTTTCAAAGATGATTGGAATGTATATAATTTTTCTGTAAGATGGTTTGGTGGTTACTTCTTGATTAAGATTTGGTTTATTAAAACTAGTAAATCTACAGATCAGGAGCCTCAACGTCAGATTCTTCATATTTTTTATCATATTTTTTTATTTGAATTTTTTTTTTTCGAGCCATTATTTTGCAATTTATTTATTGATTTTTGTTTCCAATTATGTTTGTTAAAATTGCATTACAGCTGTTGCGTGTTACATTTTACGCACTTATGATAGATTTAACACTTAGAAATACCAAAACAAAATAAAATTATGAAATCTAGTACCCCAGAGTTCTATAACTTTAAAAATCTATTTATTATATAAGAAATATTTTTAACTTCAAAGGGCTCTGCTATCTCCTAACTGAAGAATGCTTCTATTTCTCATTATTTCCTACATCTTTGATTCTTAAAGTTTAATATTTTACTGATAGATCTTAGATTTTTAATTTGTTGGTTTAAAATATTCAGAAATAGAAAAATTACTTAGAAGAGAAAATATTACTTAAATTTTATTGAATAAGTATTTCAATGTATTGGCTATATAAATACGTTTATGTAGTTTTTAATTATGATATAAACCAATCGAAAAAAATATTTTATATTTTCGATACTTACCAAACATTTTTTGAATGCTCAATTCTTGCACATATATCAGCAAAATGTATTTTTATTTTTTAGGATGTGATAATAAAAACATGAAATATTTAAGTAAATACATTTTCATATGCTTTAAAATTTGTTTAATTAACGTTTAGCTTTTCAAAATTACAGAGAGAAACATAAAATATCAATTGCAGTTTGAATAGGCAAATTTTACAATATCAGTAATTAAACGCCTAATTCATAAAATGATATTCTATTGTAAAGGAAATGTTCAGTTAAAATACCCTGAGGAATTTTTAGCAGTTGCATCGCTGATAAGATGCAAGTTTAAGCTAATTCTAAGTAATTTTTGAATAGTTTATTATTTTTTTTTTCCAGATACCTTCTTAATACCAGAAATATAACATTGTTTGAATTTCTTCTTAAGAAATTCTTAATGTTATAATATTTTTATTTATTTATGAAAATTGCTCTGAAAATACATATCGATTACAGTTACAAAAATCCAACCATAGACTTTGAACCGATTTCTTGCAACGGGTTTTTAATTGTCATCTAAATAGAAGCAGTTATTAATTAAATTTTCTAAAATTTACCTATTCAAAGCTGTTTCAGCAAAAAGGCTTATTTCTTAAATTTTTGCAGTCACCACACATTTAACTTTATTTACTTACTTATTTTGCATAATTTGAGCCATTGAAAAACATTACACTTCTTTTTAATGTTTGTAAAATTAGTGTTCTGTAAGTTATACAAAAAAAATATATATATATATATATTTGGATTTAAAAAATAACTGTATTATATATGCATTAAAAAACCGAATTATTCTATACAGAATGCAATTTATAATTTGCCTACCTTACATACTTCATAAAAATGTTCCATTTTAAGTAACGCTGAAAATATCATATCATTGAAGTTTCATACAGTTTTGCTTTAATTTAGAACTAAAATCATTTTTTTCACATTATTATACAAAAAATATGTAATATATTTACAATAAAAATATCTCCATTGCTTTCGATAAAAATATCTTAAACATACCTTAGCGTAAGCTGTATTACATTTTACATTAAACTTCATTCTACTTACAGCATTACAACTTGCAACATGAAAAAATTGTACATTATTATAATATGTGCACAAATATATTAAATCAAGAACTTTTACATTAAGTAAGCCAACCGCTACATTTCAGTAAATATAAAATTTACAAATAATCAAATTATTTTAAAATTAACATTTCATTAGAAAGATAGAATTCAGCATTACCGTCACTGGAAAACAGATAATACATAACAAGTGTTTAATATTTTGCCAAACATAATTAAACTTATTTGATTAGGCAATTAATATAAAAAAAGATTGAAAGAAAACTTCCTTAGTTATGCTACACAAATTAATCAATTTTATATAAACAATTGGAAAATATATATAAATTAATTGTATTTTACCGTGCAAGTTCAACTAAATAAGGGATTCCCAATACTTTATCTACATAATCCTACTTACGTGCTAATGAAATTTTAATACCAAAGAAAAAATTAAATATATATATATACAAATTTATGTAATGCTATATTGCTCTGAATATCTAATAATATATTAAAATACAAATGCAATGCTTTAGCCAAATTAATAGCATTGTTATACTTTTCAAATATACAAAAAAGAAAAAGAAACTATACAATACAAATCTACCATAATACATTTTTTTTTACATTTATATTTTATGCAATACAAATTAAATGAAAACTACATACATATGCACACAGTATTTAAATTATTTAGACCAGTATTTCGCTGTTTAAATAAAACAAAATAAATTTCACTGTACTATTCAAATATAAATGAAGCATAACATTCAGACAAATAAACAATGACGTACTTTATTACATAAGAGAGATTTCTAGAGTTGCAGGAAGATGCTTCGTAAAATATTGAATGAAAAATGTTTTGCAATAAATGGATATATTTTTTTAAATACTGTAATATAGTTTTTTAATGTTTATAACTATTATATCATAATTTATTATAAATATGATAAGATGGCATACTTATTAATATTCGCAGCTGCATACGAAAAAAAAAAAAAAAAAAAAAAAACCTTTTTGGGCCGATTTTTTTTTAGTTTTTAAAAAAAGCTATTTTTGCGTTAATAACAATAACTCTAGCTATCCATATGGATTAATTAGACTTTAACCAATACTTTATTGTCTAAAAAATAACGAAGATTGCAATTTTGCGTACTATTCAATTAATATCCATATAACAATAGGCTAAGGAAGAATTTTTGAAGATGTTTTGAAAATATTGTATTACAAAAAAATTTAACTTACATTCTAATACTTTTTGTTTCTATACTACACACTACTTTTTCAGGAAAGTAACTTTTATTTTAAATTTAATAAGTGGAATATATGTTTAAAATAAATTAATCGCAAACGGCACAAAGAGAATTAAGAAAATAATAATAATAATTATTATTACTAAATGCCTATATATAAATGAAATCATATAGTAAATGCATAGACATATACTAACATCACTATATGTATATAGTAGCAAACGTATTTTTCAAAACAAAATAATGTTCCATTAAAAGAAATGTACTATTAATAGTACACCAGATCCGAAAGGCTTAATAATTATGGGCAAAGAAAAATATGACATGCATATTTTAATTCAAGAATTTCAAACATCAAAAGAATATAAAAACAAGATGAATGTAGATTCTACCATTGCAGAATTCAGTTTCGCCTCCGATTAGAAAAAAAAAATCGATAGAAGTTTTTTAGAAGGGCGACCCCGTTTAGATTGCAATGAACTAACTTCATTTTTCTTGTGATTATCAATATAATAGCAAACAGAACGACGTGAAATACCCAATTGAATAGCAATTTCTCTCTGAGACATTGGAATTGCGGAATAATAAAGAGATACAATTTGACATGCTACTTCTTCATTGACTAGATTCATCAAAAACGGGTTTTTTCTTTAGTTTAAACGCTTTTTTATAGACTCTGAGTAAAAGGAAATGCAATTTAACAATTAAACGAAGGGAATCGCGTCGAATTCGACGAATGAAATGTTTAAAAGACCCGATCGATTTGGTTTTAAAAAAGCAAAAGTAATTACATTATTGTATCAATATATTATAAATATATTTACAAAATAAATGTCAAATTTGCCAGTTACAATTTTGCATTCAAATATTCGCACATCTACAGTTAAAATTGTAATATGAGTGCCGGCAAAATCCAGAAATTTTATTTTATATGCACTCACAGAAAAATAGCTTTATTTTAAAAATAAGAAAAAAAGTAATATTTGGTACTACTAGGTTATCCCATCGACCAAAAAATTATCGCCAAACTATAAGATTAAATGCCAATAATGGATGATCGTGAATGTCACATTCAATGACATTAAATACGATTCATGTGTTTAAAATGTCATTAAGTGATTTTTATTTCGACTTTTTATTAATATTTTTATTAATATTCTACTAATTATTTATTTTTTCATTATTTAAAATAAAAATTATGTCAATGTGTATAATTTGGCTATTAATGTGGCGATTTGTATAATTTGGCGAAATTGGTCGACGGGATAACAGAGTAGTACCTAATATCGTTATGAGTAAAAATACGATGTTTTAAATAGTGACGTCATTTTCTCTTCAAATGTTCTTTAAAAGTTACTGTTTATGAAAAAGGCATCCATAATAATATTGTAATTCCCTTTTATCTGGTTGCTGAATGACATAATTTTCCTCATTTGAAATTTCTCTTATTTTGATTTAGACATTAATTTTTATCATAAATTATTTTCTGTCATTTTATTTACATTATTAATATTATTTCTCAGTAAATATATATATTTTTAACTCAATTAGTGCATAATTATACGCAATCATTTTAGAAAATAAATTTTTATTATCGAGAGAAAAGCTAAACTGTGTTGCCACCATTTTGAAGAAATGTCGTGAAAAAGCTTTTAAAATTAAAAATAAAATATAAAAATGGAAATAAATTAAAAAATAATTAAAATGGGCATAACTACAAATAAATAGCTTTCATTTAAAAAAATAATTATCAAAATCGGTTGACTAGAAAATTCAGGGCTGATGACACGACATTTTTAGCTTGTCTGAAAGAAATAGCATCGGATGCTAAAAAATGACTATAGTTATAATGATTATTGATGCAATTGTTTTCCCGTTTCAAATTTTAAATTAAGTATATTTTCCGAAATGTATTCGTGAAATAGTTTTTCGTGATATTTCAAGTCAGTTTTAAAAGTCGTTTTTCTTCAGCTATTCTTAGAGATAACAGTTTGCATTTTCTTATGTTCTCAAGTCTATCGTAAGAAAAACCTGGATCGAATACGAGGTCTTCGATGCATCGTACTCTGGACAATGCTACGTATGTTATACCTAACATAAGTTCTTTTTCGCCAATGTTTATTACAGCTTTTAGCAACGTGAGGCCCTGTGATTTATGTATTGTTATTCCCCAGGCCAGTGAAAGAGGGAACTGCGTCCTTGAAACAGTGGCGTAGCAATTTAAAAGTTATGGGGGGGGGGGCTCAAATAACTTCTAACTCAATACGCACAAAATAACTACAAAACTGAGAAAATCTATAAAGAATAAAACGTCTCAATTAGTAATTATGTAGAATTATAAATATATTTATTCACAATTAAAATTATGTGTATGCACATTATTTAAAAGCAAACATTAAAGAATAGGCTAAATTTCACAATTTTGTTAAATATGACACTACAATACGAAAGAAATTTTTCATAAATATAACCGAATTTTATAAAAGAAACACCGCGGCGTTTACTAGTTTGAAAGTTTGTTTTATTTTTTTCCAGATGCGACGTTTACTTCTGCTTTTACTCGATCTTTTTACGAAATCGGTCGTTTTTTCTCGATCTTTTGACGAAATCGGTCATTTTTTCTCGATCTATTGACGAAATCGGTCGTTTTTTGCAATATTCGAAGAAATTAGTCGTTTTTTCTCGATCTTTTCGCGAAATTTGCCGCTTTTTCACGCTTTCTTGACAAAATTGATGTTTTTGACTCATTTTATTAAACAAATTAGCCGTTTTCTCGTAATCTTCTTTAAAAAAAATGGCTGTTTTTTCGCGCTTATAAGACGAAATTAGTCACTTTTCCGTGATTTTTTGATGAAATTTATTGTTTTTTCACGATTATTTGTCGTTATAGATTGTTTTTTCACGATTTTTTTTACAAAACTTGCGTTTTTACTACGCGATTCTTTAGAGAAATTTGTTTTTTCGTTAATTTTTGAGCAATTTACGTTTTTTAGCGCTTTTTTCGAAATTCGCGAACTTTTTATATATCTGAATTTTCCACTAAAAGTAACGATATTATAAACCTGGAAGATCGATCGAAAAACCCGAATTGAATTACATTAAAATATTTAAAATTTGATTTAAATATTTTAAATAAAGTTATAGATAACTCAAATTATAAGACATCTCTTACTTTACATTATTCAGAAAACGTTAATTGAAGTCAGATCAACGCAACGCTGTCCACAAAAGAAGCATTCATATGAGTTAAGCGATTACAATAGTTAAAAGTTATTGAGGGGGGGGGGGTCAGTTTTGACGAATACAGTGATTATGACGAATGCGGCGTTTCTTCAATAAAATACAGTGCTTAGAAAAATAAATATATATATACTTACAAATTTTGTCGTCATAATACAAGGTAAGTGCGGTTCGAAGCCATTGTGTTCAAAATGGATTCAGCATTTAGTTTTATTTCTTGATGAATGTTCATCAGTGCAAGTCCAGAAAGCCGAGAATTTGACATACTGTTCCTAAGGTAAGTTTTTAACTGTCTCAATGTGGAAAATGTTCTTTCTGGAGTGGCTGTTGATACTGGAAGCGTTGATAATACTTTTAACAATTTTTTGATGTTGGGATAAACATTCGCATTACATTTTGATAATGACTCTATCGCAGTGCTTGGCCTTTCTTCTTTGTCTAACGATAACCATTTTTCGAACCACATTTCAATTTCAGCTTGTAAAATATTCGGAAAACTTTTTATATCAGAAGAATAAAATTCAGCACATTGCATGATATTTTCTACTGAAGATTTTTCTATGTATTTTGGCAGTATTGCGTATAAGCTAGTAACTATATTCTTATGATTTTCAAAACGGTCAATCATATTTTGAATAACAAAATCCATGAAAGGTATGAAAATTGTTTTTCTGTAATAGTCTTCTGCTGATTCACTAGGTGTATTATCCCTATGCATTTGCTTTTTTAGCAGTCTAGGTTTTTTAATTTCTAAATTTAAGTCCTTTGCGACTTCGGAAGCTCGTTCGAATATAGCTGAAAATTTGGATTTAGAATTTTCACGCATTTTTCTAAAAATCTCTGTCACATCACTTATGGCTTCATAAGATGATATTAAATCAATATCCGGTTTCTGTAGGGCAATTGATAAGTTGTGTGTGATTGAGAAACATTTTTCTGCCACAAAAAGCGATACTAAAAAACTACTTTGGCATAAAGCATTGTAAAACAGCATAGCTTTCTTTGATGCTTCGGTTTCGGAAGTGGCGTCTTCAGTAATTTCCAGCAAGGTTGAAAGTATTGGTTCCAGACATTCACAAAATGTAAAAATAGCTTCGTGGCGTTCTACCCAGCGAGTTTCACAAAATTTTTTAAGGCAAGTCGTTTTTCTGGATGTGTTTTTACTGTTTAAAAACTCTAGAAGCCTGCTCTTTAAAATTTTCCTTCTCTTTGGCGAAGCTCTAAAATAGGTGACTATTTCTTGAATAGTTGCAAGGGAATTTCTAATTGAAGGGACAACACATGATTTTGATAAAACTAAATTTAACACATGGTTGCAACAATGGACATACAATGCTGCTGGGTGCACCTGCAATATTTTTGCTTGAACTCCATTCAATTTTCCAGACATAGAAGCGGCGCCATCGTAACCTTGGCCCCGCAAGTAGGAAATATCGATCCCAAGTTTTTTGAGATTTGACAATATTGTATCAGCGATATTAGCCCCAGATAAATTTTCAATTTCTATAAAGTCTAAGAAGTCTTCTCTTATTATACAAGAAGAATCAGATTCCTCGATATAACGGACACAAAGTGTCAGAACTTCCTTTCCGGAAATATCGGTAGTCTCGTCTGCGAGAACTGCGAAACATCTCGCATTATTGACTTTTTCAACTATTTCATCTTGTATAGTCTTTCCACATATTTTGATGATTTCATTTTGTATGTCCGGACTTGTATATTTTTTTGAAATCATACCTGATTGAATTTCCTTTAAGTCCTCAGCTTTATCGCTAGCTTCCAAACGAAATCGAAGCAAAGCTCTGAAATTACCTTCATTTTTACCTGTTTCTTCAACAGAAATATTTCCAGAATCTCTGTGACCACGTAATGCAAATCCTTGTCTTCCGCAAACAATAACTGTTTTAATTACGGAAAGGAGCTTCAGCCTATTTTTACAGATTTCTGCATTTCTGTTTTGATGAAGTTGTATTTCTATATTTTCATTTTGCCCTTTCATAATTTTCTTGAATTCTTCTGCCATAATAACGTAATTCTTATGATATTGGCACATTTGATGCGATGTGAAGCATGCTAAAGCATCTTTCCATTGTGAAAAAGCCGATAAAACTAATTTACCCAATCGCTGGTTTCCTTGACCACCTTGCCCATTTGAAAATACTACACAAATTTTGCAAAATGCTCCATCAAGTTTTGCAGAGTAACTTAACCATGGAAATTTTTCAAACCAGTGATATTGAAATTTTCTTTTTTTATGGTTTGCTGGGAAAGAAAAAGATGGATCTGGCTTCCACGAATTTTCTAAAACTTTTAATTTTTGGCAGTCATCGAGATAAATGCCATCGCCAATAAATAGTCCTATATCCATATTACTTTCAGAGAACGATTTAGATAATGTATTTACATCACTTTGTCCAATGCTAATAGCTTCTCTCGCTTCTTCAGTTTTTTCATCTTTAACTGCAGAACTTGATTCTTCACGTTTTTCTTCCATGACTTCAGAATCTTCCGTTCTTTTTGGAACTTTAGAAGAGAAAAAACTCAACAATGTTTTTTTCGGTCTTTTACGAGAATTCATAGTGCAGTTTTATTTTTGTTAGGTATCGTATATAACGTTCACATAAACTGCTACCTAGGGCGATAAAATTCAACTAAACCTTAACAAATCATAACACGAAAGGCAAACAAAAAATCAAAATGATTTTGAAAACAATCTTTTCGGAAGAAATTCTGTTCTATTCGCAAAATATCAGGGGAATGACGCAATCCACTGCTAGCAATAAGTTTTAATTCGACCAATGACGTGCCACTAAAATCTCCCCCTCTTGCTGGACACGTGTTTTGTTCACGTGCTATACCAGTCGGATCTGAATTCGAAGCACTGCCGTTCCCAGAAGATTAAAAAAAAAGTAAAAATGAGAAAAAAAAAGCTTTATCTATTTTTTTCCTATTACAAATGTTGCTTCTAACAGTTCTATTATTCTACTATAATATGCTTTTAGTCCCCCCCCCCCTTTACTGAAATTGATCGCTATTAAATATTGCAGATTAACTTGTTCGAACTTCCTAGAATTTTTCAAATTTATTATTTTTGTGAATTTTAACAAATTAACAATACAAATTAAAACCTATTAGAATTTTCAGATTATAGATGAGCTTAAGCATATTTATTATTTTACATAAGTTTAAGCAACAGAATTTCAAATATTTAAAATTTTCATTATCACGAAATAATTTGAATGCGTTTATTAAATGAAATTTTTTTGCCTAATTAAGCTTCTGATAAAATCCAATGGGGGGGGGGCTTGAGCCCCCTGAGCCCCCCCCTTTCCTACGCCCCTGCCTTGAAAATGTCCTTCCATTTGCTGCCCATGAACGACTTATAGAAGGTATTGGAACTAATCCATTAACAGATGGTCCTGTGTACTGCTTCGTAATCTATGCTTAACGCATGATTTTTCTTACTTGTTGTGAATTCTGCCCACTTATGTATTATGTTTTTTGCCCGCTTTGACAAAATGTGTGCTCGTTTAGAGACTTTGTGACTTACTTGTTTAAATTTTTTAGCAGAGAATTGTAATCATAATACTTAAATGCATCTGCTAGTGCAATACAAATTGTTTAAAAAAAGAATTGAGCTATCAAAAATATAAAAATTACGTACTTTCTATTTCGAAAGAAATTTCTCTTTATATTAAACAAGTAAGAAAAATCATGCGTTAATCATAGATTATGAAGCACTTTCCAACACTTCATGAAATCTTTAACAATACTTCTTTAATTAGGGAAATAAGGGGTATATAGCCAAATATGTATTCCAATGTTTTTGAACAACCCTGTATTTGATCTGTCAGTTGATATACATATTATATAATGGGAAAATTTAGTTTAGCTAGAAAAAAGCTTAAAATTCTTTTTGAACAATTTGCACTAATAAATGGAAAACATACTTGAAAACTTTTTTTCAGCCCTGTAGTTTACCTTGTACCTTTATTACATGTTAGTAAGAAGCTAAAATTAATTTTAAAATAAAACATTCTTAAAACAACTGAAATCACATTGTTATAAATTACCATTCATAGGTGCATACGATTTTCATAAAATTTGAAATGACTCGACATCTAATAATTATATATATTTTATGTTTCAAACTATTCGGTTGGGTAGTTTTTGAGTTGCTACATGCGAACAGAGGGACGGACGGACAGAGAGACGAATGCGCAACTCGGGAACCCGGGATTCTTTTCCCTTCAATTCAAAACAAAAGCGACTTTTCTAAGTATCCGGGATCGGAGGAGATAGCGTTACATACATACATACATACGGTCGGATTTTAATAGTGTAGATTCTTGGTTGTAAATTTTAATTTGCTGACAGATGATTTTCGCTTCTGTTGAAAAAGTTCATTAATGAAACGTCAATGTTTGAAAATATATTTTTAGTTTTAGAAAATTTATTTTAATTTTTATACCATCTGCACAAATTGAAACTTAATTCTTTTTAACTTTAAAGAAAAAAATAGCTTCAAAAATACATTAATCAGTTTTATTTTCCCCTTTTTTCCGACAAAAAAAAGCCTTCCACTGCTAATTTTTAGTTTTTAATGAAGTTTTTTTATCTGTATGTAACTTATAATTTAGTATTCGTAAAAAATATTTCTTATCCATTTTAAATATGACGTCATTATTTTTCTAACTCCATGAATTACTGCTATCCATGTCCCGTTTATTTTTAACGACTATTATAAAATACCTCTTTTATTTCAATTATGACGTCATAGTTTACCAAATAAATATTTTATTTAAAATATTTTTATTCCTTTTATTTTTAATTATGTCGCCATATTGACAAAAAAAAATTCATGTTAACGAAACAAATATCAGTGTTTAATATTTAACAAAAAATAGTATATTTATTTTTGCAAATACGACGTCATATTTATTTTTTTCTTTTAAATTTTCCTTAGTTTCAGTTTTCGCATGGAAATTGTTCAATTGAAAATTTATCGTCGCTGAAAAATTAATATTCGAAATTTTGATTTTCTTGGCAACGGAAAGAAAATTGATTAAATTTTATCTAAAAAATGCCGATTGGTTATGCATGAAAAATAATGAAATTCAGAATTATTAACGAAAATATTCGAATAAAATAAATAATACATAGCCTTTGTTCTTTTCTGGCTATAATTATCTATACGCAAAGATACAAAGTTGAAGTTATGCTATTGAAGCATTGAAGTTATGTTATTCAAACTTCCGTACACATTTTAAAATTTATATTATAAGAATAAGAATTAGGATAAATGGTTGCTTAGCGACTACTAAAAAAATGAAGAAAACGAAATAAATACATTTGAAATAAGTAAATCTCTAAAACAAATTAGCTTATATTATTGGAACACATTTATAAAAAATGGCCAAGATTTACAGCAATAATTTAAAAAATCTGACATATGCATAGATAAAATTTCAAAACAATATGAATAATTTAAGCCCCCTACTGGCAAATTTCAGTATCCATTTATCGTTGAATTCCATTAATCAAATGAGTCATTTTCTCTCAACAAATAAAAATTTGAAAATCGTTGGATTTGCCATAGAAAAACATTATTGCGCAAAATAAAATATTCTATATTTTACGAACAAATTAATAAAATATAACAAAAAACTATACAGCTAAATCCGAGTGCCTTACCAATATACACACTTAATTTCAAGTCTTTCGGATGTTTTTTGCGGTAGTTATCGCGGAACAGACAGACTGACAAACTGACAGACAGACAGACAGACAGAAACCAAAAAATTTCGTGTCTCCACAGTAAGCCTTCACTGACGTTTCGGCAATTATCAATAATCTTATATATTGTTTTTGGCTGGAAACCATGATTGCTTGCAACTTGAATTATATAACTAATTTCATCTGTTAGGTATTGCTCTGAACATACTTTGAATGCTCTATGGATGTAAGATTTTATGGCACTGAGTTTATAAGTCCATGGGGCTATTGCATCTTTAGGTATAATATGGTCTAGCTTTACTTTCTTTCTGTATACTTTTCTATTGATTTTGTTATTTTCTTTTATCAGTAGAATATCTAAGAATGGAAGAGTATTATTATTTTCTATTTCCATAGTAAACTGGATGTCTTTATCAACTCTATTGATTTTTTCAAGGAAATCCTTCAATGATCCCAAACCATGATCCCAAACTGCAAATATGTCATCTACATATCTTATCCATATGCTAGGAGCAGGTTGTATATTATCTAAAATGTAGTTTTCTAAAGGTCTTAATTTAAATTCAGCCAGGAGACCAGATATAGATGAACCCATAGGTGCTCCTTTTGTCTGTTTGTAATACTTGTTGTTAAATATAAACACATTATTGTTAATTATTAGATTTAAACCTGTCTTTAAAGAAACCTTCATATTTTCATTCATATTCACCTGTTTATCTATTTCATCATAAATAGTTTGTAACAATAGCCCCATGGACTTATAAACTCAGTGCCATAAAATCTTACATCCATAGAGCATTCAAAGTATGTTCAGAGCAATACCTAACAGATGAAATTAGTTATATAATTCCAGTTGCAAGCAATCATGGTTTCCAGCCAAAAACAATATATAAGATTATTGATAATTTTAATAAACCAAATCTTAATCAAGAAGTAACCACCAAACCATCTTACAGAAAAATTATATACATTCCAATCATCTTTGAAAGGCTAAAACAGTTATTCAAGAAATATAATATTCAACTAATAGCATCAACTCCTCCTAATCTTATGAAAGTAATAAGCAAGAAATTAGACCCAATAGACCCCATTAATTATGCAGGTGTATATGATATACCTTTTTTGCTTAACAACAATCATCTCAAATATTACATAGGAATGACTGGTCGAAAATTCAGCAAAAGGTTTAAAGAACATAAAAGAGATATTAAGTATAATAAACCAAGCACATCCATATCAAGACTCTGTTCCATAAATGAAGTACAATCAATTGATTATAACAACGCAAGAATTATTTCCCGGCAAACGAACCCCCATAAGTCTAAAATTCGTGAATCAATAGAAATTATAACACGGAATAACCAACTATGTAACGACAATTTATCCTATTTTATACCTATTTCCTGGATAGACTTTCTAAAAACAGAAAAAAAGTTCGAATGAACTTTAATTTGATCTCTACACTATAGATGGCGCCACGGCTGCATTCACATGCGAATTTGGATTTCCTTCAGAAGAAAGGCGGGTTTTTGCTTCTAGTATTGTATTATGTGAACTGTGTAACGTGTTAGTTTTTTATCTTCTAATGTTTCCCTGATGATGAACAAGCTTTATTGTTCGAAACTGTAGGAAATCAACTTTGCTTTACTTGTAAGTAGTACATGAATTTTAATAAAAAAATTTTAACATCTAGTATACACTGATGAGCTTATTTTATTATTTGTTACAAAGCTAAACTTTTTACTAGATTGCAAAAAATTTGTCGCATTTTCGTCTTGACAGAACTAAATTTTCTGCTTGTTAGCCGTGAAACTTCAATAAATTTGAGACAGTTGGAGTTTTATATTTTCAATGTAGAATTGTTTCGATTAATAGACTGGCAGCAATCAGTTTTTAAATATTGGCAAGCGGTCTTATTAGTCCAGTCGCCAATAGAACTAAAACCTATGTTATCGAGCACAAGAAAAATACTTTTAATTTATGCAAGAGTAGTAATAGGGGAATCTAATGGCGAAATTCTAAAACGGAGTGCCAAAATCACAGTCCGGTGAAATCTAAGCGCATTATTGGTCATTGAGCCGCGTCCTTTTCAGAGAAAAATCTCTTAGCGGTAGGGGAAATGTCGCCTTACTCCTTTTTCCGAGAAAAAATCGTAGCGGCCATTTTGAAGTAAATCTGATCTGTTTTCATTTATAATCAAAAATTTTCACTCTCGTTCTATAAAATGTCATCAAAATATCTTAACTGAGTTAATTTCGATGGTTTATCGTAAATAAGAACAGACGGTAACAATCGCTTGAAAATTACTTTACCCCTCCTTCTTTTTCAAATGGAGAAACAAATTCGTGATTTTCACCCTTTCCACACGACCAATGAGGTGTCTGGATTTTACTTGACTGTGAATTTGGCCCTCCATTTTAAAATTTCGCAATCTAATGATCCATGGGTGCCGGAAGTGAAGTGGTGCATAAGCCAAAAATTATTACCACTAGTGGTTTACTCGTAGGTTTAACATTGTGTTTGCCGTACAATCAAAGATATAAAAACAGGGAAAATGGGGAGCAGGAAAACAGAACGATAAACCTACGTGTCAACCACTAGTGGTATTATCAGTAGCGGCTGATAATACCACAAGTGGTAGATAATACCACTGGTAAATAATACCACTATCAGACCCTGGTAGATAATACCACTATCAGGGGGTGCTGTATCAATTTATTCACGCCACTAAAATTGTATGGTAATTTCAGTTTTATTTAATCAACAAAATTTGTCAAATAAATAATATGAAAGATTCTGTTAAATTTTAGTGGTGTGAAAAATCTGATGCAGCACTCACTGACAAGCCACTACTGGGTATTATCTTTTGGCTTATGCACTACTTCGCTTCCGTCAGACATGGATAATTAGATTCCCATATTATTACTCTTCCATAAAATAAAGGCTTTTTTCTCGTGCTCGATAGCATAGGTTTTTGTGCTGTTGGCTCTTGGATTATATGAAGGATATTAATTTAAGAAAGACATCTAAAGAGGAAGAAGTTTCTACAACTTTAAATCTGCCAGTCATTCAGCTTCCGAATTTTCCTCAATAATGACCTTTGATGCATTCTTATATACAAAATATCTCAAGGATGTTTCTTTTTCTTAGTTTTTAAAATATTCCTAAGATTTACACTTAATTTTATACGAAGTGTTAAAATTTTATTTCCAGTTCGTCAGTTTTTAACAGAGAAATATTAAATTAAATATAGATTCCAGAAATATTTTGAAAACTAAAAAAAAAGGCATCTTTTAAGAAAAAAACACCGAAAAAAGAAGTGAAAATTTTAATATTCTGAGTGCATCAAATGTCCATAGTTTCGATATTACCAAAGAGAATTCAAAGTATAAAGTATGAGTGACAAAGAGCCTTAAATTCCAAGTTTAGATTCAATTAGTTTCAGTTACTTATTTTAGAATGACATGAGAGGCGTAGCCGTTAGGCGCCTTCTCATTGTTTAACACTAGAACCGCGGCGACGGGTCATTTTGACCCGTATCATATGGAGAAACATCTATTCGAACCAGAAAACTCTTAATAAAGTAAGCTAAATACATGCTGAGCATAAATATTTTCAATAAACAACTTAAATTGTTCTAAATGAAAATTCCGGTGAAAAATATTTTTATAAATCTTTAATGAATTTTCCCGCGGTTCTAGTGTTAAATCATGGTGCCAAAACCCGGGATAGTCTTACAATTTACATCATTAATTAGTATTACATTTTTCTACTTCAATTTTCTGGTGTAAATTCTTGAATAAAAGATAATCATTTATATTCGAACGTTGAATGTTTTTGATTAATACATTTTCAGCAATCTCTTGTATAAAATCGCACTTTTAAAATATCTCGACAAGTGGGGACGAATTTTCCCTTTATTGAATCTTACGTCAATGAATAAGAGTGTAGCTTCTAGTATACAACAAATGCATTTATTATCTTCTTATATATCTCTTATATCCAGTAATTTGCTACTTCATTCAGAGCACCCGATCACTAATGCTAATTCAATGGGAGAAAGTTTTTAAAATATATCGTTTGTATTTTAATATTTTTATTTTATTTATTTTTTTTAACAATTTATTAGTTGAAGTAGATTTGTATAAAGGACGTTTTTTAATTTTTCATTTTTGTTTGAACTTTTTTTTCTCCTTATATGAGGATGCGTTTATTTCGAAACCGATTGTAAAAGTGTCCTAATTAAAAATACGGATAAATTAGTTCAAGAAAGTGCTAAACGGTCTTCATACAGATCTGTTTCAGCTATCCATTGCAAAATAAATAAATAAAAATAAAATAAAAAATGAAAACGTTAAAATGCAAATGAGATATTATAAAACATTTCTTCCTTTGGATTAGCATTATTGAAAAGATGTTTTTCCCTGATTGAAGACGTCTCTTAAATTTGTATATTAAAAAAAATATTAACCGAGAGATCTATAAATTATATTACTTTAGAAACGTTTTCTAAATAAGGTTTCTATAGCTTTAATGTCCTGATATCATAGGAAATTCCGGTTGCTAATGCGTTAACCCTTTCAGGGCATGGTACTTTTATTCAATGCTGAATGAGTAAATGACACCAGCATTTACTCAAGCAAAAGCTTTTGTTCCCGTACTTAATAAAAGGAAAATCTTCATTGGAATATTCTGATTGGCTTAGGTAACTTTAAGGCTGCAAAATTTAATGGAAACAAATAAAACGCCCTAATAACGGTAACCCTGTCAAATATGACGCCAAGATCTAATTTTGGCAATCCTAGCGGCAGCTTTTGTGGAGGCATGTGAGGGATGATTTCTCTTTGCGCCTGTAATGTAGTTTGATAACGGAGCTGCGTTGTTTTCGTTTTTTGACTTCCGCGCAGTTGAAATGCTGAATTTCAGTTTGAATATTCAGACTTGAAATATCTAATGGTACTTTCCCGTATCACTCCTCTCTTCTTTTCCGTCCATTGCAGCAGCACTTAGCTTCGTGGGCACTGGGGACTTCAATTTTTTTGTTTTCAAAAATTTTTTTAGTTAATTGTGTTGGATTTTCTTGAATTGTTTCATTGATTATGACTGAAAATTTCCCTTCAACCTCCACTTCAAGGAGGTAAAAAAAAAAAAAAAAAAAAAAAAAAAAAAAAAAGCCGATGTTTTATGTAATTGGGCAATATAAACAAGATTGAACTCCGGGCGAAAGATTATGATACTTTTAAGGAAAGATTTAGATGTTCACCTTTGCCTAATCGGCCTTTTTTTTATTTTTTATTCGGGTGCATGTTTTTATTTTTATTTTTTGGAAGATTCAATTTTGATTCACAGGAAAATGACCTGCCGAAATTGCGGATCGGACATGAAGATGATAAGTTGGCAACTACGCGCCGCCCGCAAGCTGTGGTATTAAAGCAAAATCAACTATTTATTTTTATATAATATTATGTTTCGGTTTAAAATTTTTAATTATCTTTTTTGTAATTGTGTATTTTAATTTTTGGAATTTCCACTGGCACCCTGTATATAGATATTTTTTAAATTATTTTCTTTGGAATTTAAATTATTTCGCTCGTTATATATATATATATGTTGTTTTTTTTTTACTATTTGAAAATTTAAAGATATCTACAAAATATAAGTAGGGTAACATCCCCAGTAATTGGCACTTTAAGAATTTGTCTTTAAACTTACTTCAATTTTCATTAAAAGAAATAAGATATTTACTTGGAAATAATTTAAAATCAAAGAATGCATATCAGTGCATATATTTTGCCCACTAAAAGCAAAAAAATTTGAAAAAGTATTTTTATAAAATGGGGTGATGATCCACATACCATGGGACTCTTGCATGTTTTTATTGTTGTTTTATAATGACTATGGTAAAGCACTATTTATGTGATGCCTGTTAAAAAACATTAAAAAATGAAAAAATCCCCAAATTTTGAGTTTTTTGAATAGGGAATTTTTAGTTATTAAATTCCTCTTTCAAGGAAGGTTTCCTCAAAACTCAAAAAATTTTGAAAAGAAAAAAGAAAAAGAAAAAAGAAAAAACTAATTAAACTACTTATGTATGTAATAAAGGATGGGTCAAATTTAGCGACAATAAAAAGTTTGTTAAAAAAAAAAAAAAATTAAATGTTTTCGAATATTTGGCATGAAAAGACGAAAGTGCCATGCGATTTGGCGAGCTGCATTTTTCTCCGGCAACAGCAAACGATTTTCATGTAACTGAGAATTATTTGTTGGTAGATTTTTAGAATGCATGTAAGTGGTATTAGATTAATTTAAATAATAAGAGAGTTACTGTTATATATAGAGCATATATTACTGTTAAAGTGTATAATTCAGTTATTTTATAAAGTACCCAGTTATTTAATTTAATAACTAGCCAATTCCTTTAAAGTACGTAAAATTATTGAATTCTATGATTTAACTGGTTATTTCACAGAATAACGATTGCTTAACGTCTAAAGTATAAAATAAACAATTTAGCAATAAAAAAAAGCTTTTTTTTTTTAAATAAATTAACTGATGATGAATAGTTAAAGAAACTCGAAAAATACATCGCAAATTATTAATAGATGATTTAGTAAATAATATATAAAAACTGAATACATAATATATTATTATTTTTATATTAGTTAAAAGTAATACAAAGTGACGGAATGTAGTGCTGAAATAGTTGTGTAATTTTTTATAACTCAGATTTACATAATTATTAGATTAATTTGTCCTGTTGTCAAAAAATTTTAAGCTATTTAAAAAGTATTACAAAAATTATATCCCAAAAACAAAATATAAATACTGCTTACTAAAGAAATAATAATATCATAAATAATGGTACCAAAATGATGGTGTTCGTCCCGAATCAAGCATATGCTATACTTTATGTATATATTAAATATTTCAAGTATAAATATCATTTTAGATGTAGTTTTTTGAAGGAGCCATCTAGTAAATGTTATTTAACAAATATAATTATTTTTTAAATGGAGGCTGCTTGTTTTCTGTGGAAAATATAAGTAAACCACAGGTGAGGAGTAAATTTCAAACTTTCTTTGGACCCATCTTATGATACATCATCGAAAAGTTTTCGGAAAAATCTTTCATATTATGAAACTTTCTCTTCCTGAAGGTTAAAATTCTGGAGGAGGAGGGGGAGCGGTGAATAGATGAATTTTTGTAATCGTAGCTATTTAGAGAATAAATATCACTTTAGATGTGGTTTTTGATGGAGCCCTCCGGTAAATTTTAATTATTAAATATAAACATTTTAAAATATGGATTGCGTGATTTCCGGGCGTATTCTGGGAAGAAATAGGAAAATCACGTGTGAGGTGTAAATTTCAAAATTTTTTGGATCTGTCATGTCATAAATCACCATGATTTTTTTTACGGAGACCTCCGATACATAATTTATATTATATGAAAATTTCAGAGAAAGGGCATGTGTTTCCTAGGGCGCAATAGTTGGAATTTTAAGGGAAGCATTTTCCTATCTTTTGCTGATACCCCTCTTGTGATATGTCGTTGGAAAGCTCTGTGACTACTATATTATTTTATGTACCTCGCGCACTCCTTCCCCTACTTTGTCCGTGCGGCTCTTTCCCAAACTGAACCGATACCCGTCATGTGATATGTTGTTGGAGGGCCCTATGGTCATTTATTCCTATTGTAAACTTTCATTGCTCCGGCACAACTTTGCCCTCCGGGGGGTTCGTTTAACGTATTCCAGTAGAGATTCTTCTAATAACGGGGAAATTGTAGAACTGATCTCATATGACATACAAAAATCAATAATAGATTTTGATCTCATTTATTATCTTTTTATTTCACGTTCATGATACTACAGGTGCTTTTGATTATTTTTTCTTTCGTCATTTTGCTACTAATTGCCAAAAAATTCGAATCTTTGATATTTAAACTCCCCTTACTTTTTTATACCTAATCGTGACTTTTCAACTTTTTGCAATCAGGAAATGGTGTCACATGACATTTCCACTATTGTGTCCCCTTATAGCTTCCTTTCGGTTTGGTATTGTTTTTTAATTTTATCTTTTTTTAGTTACTATATATTAGCTAAAATCTGTTTTATAAATATGTAAAGACAATGATTTTAATAAGCGATTGTAGATCATCTCGATTTTAAATTCTCGAAATTAATCGATGACTTTATCGATTGTATATTCATACGATTATGACTTTTATCGATTTTGAGAATCGTCTATCGTCGAATCGTCGTAATCGTCGAATAATTTTTGAGAATCGTCTATCACTGTTTCTGATTTCTCAACTCACTCACTGTCATACCTCAACTCAGCAAAACTTCGAATTCGAATCAATAATTGGAAAATAATGTACATGTACTACACAGTAAAAAAAATCCAGAAACGTTCCTGGGAAAAAATGGGCAGCTGAGTTGCCCATTATTTCCAAGAAACATTTCTTGAAAATGACCGGAAGTTTACTGTACAACTAAAAAACTTTCCACGGAAATGCCAGTAATCTTCCTGTGAAATTGCAGGAGCGTTTCTGTTGACAACAAAACATTACTGATATTTCGCAGAAAGCTTAGATTATTTTCTCTGGAACGTTTCAGACGTGTTCAAAAAGATTTCTGTTATTTTTCAGAAATGTTTCATATAAATTATGAGCAATTCATCTGCCCATTATTTCCTAGAAATATTTCCGAATTTCTTTTTACAATGCAGGGACATTTCATATATTACACTTTTTTTTTTTTTTTACTTTCATTAGATTAGATGAAAGATATTATATTAATACATTTTTAAGATTTAAAAATATAGACTTTTTTTTTTTTTACTTAAAACATAGTTGAAGCAGTTTATGACTCATTTTTAGACATATAATTTAAACCATATCTGAGAATATTTTTTTATAAATAATATTTTTTCATAGATTCAATGTAATTAAAGACAATTGGATAATTCTTCCTCCCTTCAACAGTACATACACGACTTTAATTTTCTGAATTTTTATATCTTTGATATAACTGTTACAATTTTTTACGTTTCATTTATAATTCAAGGAAAATGTGCACAAATAAAAATCCAGACACATTTTATATACAACATTCTAAGGATTATTTAAATTTTCTGCAGTTTTTCTTTTCTTTTTTCTTTTGTTTTGTTTAAGGTGAAATTAAAATAGCCATTTATGTATGATTAATACAATTTAGATTTATTCTGCTATAAAAATTTAAAAAAGCCTTAGGAAATAGGCAGTAATCATTTTATGAAGCAAAAATTAGCAATATTTTTCTTGGACAAATAGAACTATTTTCAATAGTTTCATACATAATTTAAAATATAATGTTATATTTCACCGTTCATACGTAAATATTTGCCATCTGATAATTATCAAAATCTGAAAACATAGCACATCTTTTTTCTTCCATATAACCTATAAACACATTTAATAATTAAATTTGCGAAACTTTTATATATTAATTCGTTTAAGATTTCTTTTAAAAATGATATTTAGTATAATATTAATTATGATCTTAGTTTTATACTATATGTAATTACAAATTTTCTTTTCTCCATATTTACAACCATTTTTAAAAGCTCTGTTTTATTTGTAAATTAATTGTAAGCTATTAGCAATAAATCACATAAGAAATTGGATAATTTTAAGTTCAATTTGAATTTTATAAAAATACTTTTGAAGAATAGCCGTTATTCAACTTGATTTAAATATAGAATATTTCAACTCAAGCAAAATTAAATGAAAAACTATATATAAATTTACATTTTAGGAAGCAAAAAGTGAATTTGACAGCTTCAAAAGCAAGGATAAAAATAAAATCATGCGGATATTACTACGTTAAATAATGCTAAATTTTAACATAATACAATATTTTTCTGGAGAGAGATAGCTACTAAAATATTTATAATTATTAGCATAACAAAGTTATTTTTTAAAATGAAAAAGTAAAAAAAAAGAAAGAAAGAAAGAAATGTTCTTTTCGACCGTTTTCTTTTAATTACAAAAAAAAAAAAAAAAAAAAAAAAAAAAAAAAAAAATTACAATAACGTTTATATGGATTAATTTTAATTTTAAATCTTAGACATAAATCTATAATTCTTAAATAGAAGCTTATTAAAATATAAATAACATTAAGACACACATAAAAACCTCATTTGTTCTAAAATTAATATAGCATATAAAAAAATATTAGTGGATCAAGATAGAATATTATATATCTATATTCACTTACTCTTGTGATTATCCTTTTCTTTTAATAAATAATCCTTTAAATGAGGTGAAAAACTTTTATATCCAACAAGGGTGTCCTAGATAACTGATTAATTACTTTTTCATTTAAATTAATCAAGCTACCATAGGATCCCCAGTTAGATTAGAATTAGTATGCAGTCTTTAATAGAAATCCAAAAACTAGACGCATTTTTTTACACGTGCTGCTCGTTAAACATTCCATAAACAGATAAGAGGGATAATCTTTTAGCGATGTCACCCTAGAGCATGTCAAAAAGGTATTGCATTTTCCTCTGAAAGGGCTTGGCATTGTCAATAGTGAAAGAAATGATTCTTCCCTTTATTCACTTATTCGTATTCCACAATGATTTTTTGACATTCATATAAGGAATTCGTTTTCGAGACTCGCGCGCGACGCGAGCAACCGATAACAACGACAACAACAAAAAAAATGGCTTCCCCTTCCGACGCTTTTTCCTGATGCAAACTGTTTTTCTGGAAGGTTTCAGGTATGAAAACCAGGATTTTACAGGAAAGTGGTAAATTACTTTGAAAACCTAAAAAAAGGCGAAACGTTCCGGGAATATTCTTGGAACGTTACCACATTTTTTTACAGTGTATATACGGAAAGGGCATGCTTACTAACAAACACTTCCATCAACCAATCTAACATTAGATTTTTGTCGTTGTGATGTGATCATCACAGGATTCATCTTAGCGACGTAGGCCAATCACATCATAGAACTGTAGAAAGCAGACCAATCAAATCGCTCTAACTCACATGCGTATTAGGAGTTGTAAAGAACGAATAGGCGTTTCTTTGTTATTCATTGCTATTCGACCCACAGTGACGTCAGCTGACCTTTCCTTATTGTTTAGTACATCACAAGTATATAAAATTGTTTCAGAAAATCATTACATAAAATCGTTGAACAAATTCATTTCATAAAACTGTTTTATTAATATCTTATATGATAACCTCAGAAACCAAGGGGAACAAGTGACAACAATTCTATTTGGAGTAATTTGAGTTTAAATATAACTGATGTTAAATTTAGATATCAATAATAATTGATTGAATTAAAATAGGAAACTGCCGCTTATTTCAATAACTATAGAAAAAAGTAGAGTAGGTACAATTTTCTTTAAATTTATAATTAATCAATATTGATTATTATTCGATACAAGAGGTTTATCTCTAGAACACTGCATATAATTAGAAAACCAATTACATTTCTCACCCTGAAAAGAAAAACGTATATTTCCAAAAAACGTATATTTCCAAAAAACGTATATTTCCAAGTCGTCTGTGCACTTAATTCCTTTTTTGGAATTTTATCACTTATACCTCTTGGGTTTCTGGGATCCTCATATATAAACTGGTCCTTTTAACGCATTCGAACTGAAAATACGAATTCTTGTATTTATGTACTGAAACATCGTTAACTAAAGACTTCTAACTTACAGAAAATTTACGTAAATCACACATTTTTTTTCAGATTATATGTCTCTTCAGTGGCACCAACTTTTGAAAATTATTGGATTGGCTTAAAAATATTTCGGTAAAATGGTACGACCAGTTTGTTTTTCTTTAAAGGGTGGGCAGAAGGTGAAAGATGAGAATTTTAAGTCAAGCTATCATATTTTAATAAACTTGCAATTTTATTAATTTATATTCTCATGCGTTTTCCCTAATAAAAACACTAATATTTATTGTACAGTCACAGGAAAAAAAATCTTGGCACTTGCGATTTTAGACGTTTTGTTAAATATCTAGAAATATACATAAGGAATTATTCTGAAACTCCAGGTGTGTAAACAAAATAGTATACTTCATACATTTTCTCGAAGAATTTCCCCTGAAATCCAACAGGGGACCGTCAACAAATTGAAAAAAAGGAAGATCTTTTGGAAAACCCTGTCAAAACTAATGAAGCAAAAGAGTTCAAACTGCAGATTATTATTAAGTGGCTTATTGTAATAAACTGTGTTCATTTTTATGAATATAGCATGTAAACTCGTAGAGAAATTAAGGTTTTTATACAAACGGTCCTAATTTTTGCCAAGTTTTTTGCTTATAATTTGCAAAGTTCTGAATATAAAATAATGTTCTTTTCTGAAAATATGACAAAGAACATTGTACACAATACCCTGTCATCAGAATTTAAAAATAATGAAAATTGTATGAAAAATAAGTATGTTTACTAAATAATGTTTTACTGCGCATGCGTCAACGCTATTAAAATTTCATTTGCATATTATGTTAGATAAATGTATAGAGCAACTTTTGTGAAAGTCTCAAAAACATAGCTTAAACAGTCTGAAAATTATCGTCGATAGAATGAGATCAAAATCCGTTCCCTAAATGAAGCAAAAAGATGAGGGGCTGTATCCATATTCCATTGATTAGTGCCTACACAATATTGCCTGTACAACTAAATACTTGGATAAAAACCCGGATTTTTTTGCTTCCTTTCGGGAATAATGGATTTTGAGTTGATTCTATAGCGGATAATTTTCAGAATTTTCAAGCTATGTTTTTGAAACTTTTACAGAAGTTGCTCTATATATTTAGCTAACACAATATGCAAATGAAATTTTGATATCGTTGACGCATGCGCAATGAAAAATTATTTAATAAACCTACTCATTTTTCATACAATTTTTATTATTTTTAAATTCTGACGGCAAGATTTTGTGTACAATGTTGTTTGTCATATTTTCAGAAAAGAACATTATTTTATATTATGAACTCTGCAAATTATAAGGAAAAAACTTGGAAAAATTTAGGGCTGTTTTTATAAAAACCTTAATTTCTCTACGAGTATACATGCTATCCTTATAAAAATAAACACAGTGTATTACAATAAGCCACTTAATCATAATGTTCACATTAGTTTTGACAGGGTTATCCAAAAGATCTTCGTTCTTTTTCAATTTGTTGATGGTCCCCTGTTAGATTTCGGGGAAAACTCTTTGCGAAAATATATGACGCTTACTATTTTTTTTTTTACACACCTGTAGTTTCAGAATAATTCCTTATGCATATTTTTAGATATTTAACAAAATGTCTAAAATCGTAAGTGTCATTTTTTTTTTTTTTTTTTTTTTTTTTTTTTTTTTTTTTTTGCGGTGACTGTAATATCATTATTTCATGAACATGACTACAAATTGAAATAGCTGAAAGTTAAATATGGTCATTTCTGTTATTTGGGATTTATGGATGTCAGCTGGAGAATTAAAACACATGGTCATTGACAAAATAAATTTTGTTATAGGGAGAAAAATAATCGTAAAAAATAATGAAATAAATAACGAAATAGAACAATAAAAATTGGGTATGCTAGAATTTAAAATTATTGAGTAGGCTCGGGCCCCACGGGCCCATATAAATTGGCTCCACTGTGACTCTTTGCATTATATCCGCACATAAAATGACATCTACGATTGCATTACAATGAAGAACCTACCTGGGAAACAAATTTATGAAAGACTTTCAGAAAAAGGGCGGAGCTTTTACTGATTTGGGACATTAGCGACCGGATAATTTTGTGTGAAATCTGTGTTTTAGCCCTTTATCTACTGAATTATGAATTCATAAAAATTTTATCTTCTTAAGCATTTTTCATGAATTACTTAAACTATAGTAGAAGATTTATAGAATCATATAATAAATTTTAGAAGGATTTTAGAAGGACTGAATGATTTAGTAAGATTAATTAGTTCGAATTAATAGGGATTTTGCGCAATATTTATAACCCCACAGAAATATTTTATTTAAATTTTTTTTCTTAGTATTGTGTAAATTTAGGAAAAGTACAATCATGATGTTCTCACAATATGAATATATAAATATTTCCGAATTGAAAAATCCCACCCCCTCTTCCCCTCTGCCAAGAAAATTGAAAAGACGCAAAGGCAAAATAAATCACCCTTTTAAAAATATTTTTGTTTTGTGTAACTAGTAATGCTCTTGAGACAAGATAGTAATGCATCTATAACTCATTCTAAACTATGTTACAACTAATCGATGCATTAAATGAATTTTATAATAAGTCATTCTAATGGTACTTATAAGTACTGTCAATAGCAGCTGCTACCTCTTCGTAAATTGATTTTCCATATATTTCTCAAATTTATGCATAAAGAAAAATAACTTTCACTTGCGGATTTAATGTAAAATATATAACAATCAAAAACATATGACAACAAGATACAAATAATTTTTCTATGATAATGGAATCGCGCCCTTAAAGATTGATGTATAGTTCATTAAAAACATTCATTTTCGATACGAGTTGCTAGACGCTAATTTTTTAAAACTGAGATTTCATACATAATTGTCGTATGCCAATGTTGAGTCATTGTTGGAAAAAAAACAAGTTGGAAATTGCACGTGAACGTAGCAAATGAGGTGCGTTTGTACGATAACGAAATTTTAAAAATATTTAGATCTTGCTGATATAGTAGAGCATACTCCGGATACAGTATAGTAGTCGAAATCTTTACGTTTCTGTAAATATGCAGGAAGTAATTTTTATTACACCTCAGCATCTTATTCATAAAATGTGAAATAGTTGAATATAATTAAAACACGTCCCAAACAATGTTTCCCCGTATAGCATTACGTAGTGGAATACTTTTGTGTGGTCCTGTAATTTAATAATAAAAATTCTTTGCATCACAGATTGTACAGAATGCATATTTTAGTATATATTTCATAGATTCATGCCAATTCTATTATGTTCGAGTGTTGTAATATTATTAAAATGCATTTGAAACTTTTTCCCCACTGACCGTAATGTAATGGAATACTTTTGATTGTCCCTACTAGAGGTCTGCACGGGCCGGGCTCGGGCCAGGCTGGGCTCGGGCCTTAATTTTTTTGCTGGAGTATCGGGCCGGGCCTAACTTTTTTTTCCGTACGAAGCCGAGACTGATTCCATTCTTCCTAGTTTTCATGGACCAAAATAATCAGTTCCTATTGAATCTTCCTATATGAAAATCCTTTTCTCGACTTTTTATAAATCAGTAATATTTTGCTTTGTCCAAAAATTTCTGCAAAAAAAGCATATACTTTTAAGCCGTCATTATTCTACAATTAAACATTAGAATTTATTCCTTTTAAAGAATCGTAGATTACTAGGCGTTTTAAAATAGAATTAAACACACACACACACACACACACACACACAACACAAAAAAAAAAAAAAAAAAAAAAAAAAAAAAAAAAAAAAAAATAAAAAAAAATAAATAAATAAAAACATG
Organism: Maratus speculifer; assembly: GCA_964019185.1. Lineage (NCBI taxonomy): Eukaryota > Metazoa > Arthropoda > Arachnida > Araneae > Salticidae > Maratus > Maratus speculifer. Next base: position 147,271,358 of record OZ025301.1, on the reverse strand, counting down.
ATTATGACGGATTTTTTTTTTTTTAAACTGAAAATTGAAAGTTTCTTTTAAAATGTTCATCCATGCAAAATGAATACAACAATACGGGAGAAAAAAATATATTAAACATTTACATCTGTTAAGAAGGGAATGTATTTTTTTTTTTTTTTCGTTCCAAAGCGATTTGGTCTTTGGAAATTTTACCATATACCGCTTTTTCGATTTTTTGTCTCCATTACAGGGAATATGGATTAATAATACTAGTGATAACTGAAACATTTACATACAACAAACAAAGATTCATTTAAAAGCATAAATATCGCAGCCTACGGCACTTCTGCATAAATGGAGATTATAAACATGAAAAAAAAAAGACTAATATAATTTTTTTTTTGGTCAGAACTCTTTCATAAGATTAAAGATCAATGTTCTGTAGAAATTCACTCGAGCCGGGCCGGGTTCGGGCCGAAATTTAAAATTTTTTCCGGACCGGGCCGAGCTCTGGCCGCAATTTTAACTTTCGGGCCGGGCCGGCTCGGGCCATTATTTTTTTCGTTCGGGCCGGGCCGGGCTCGGGCCGAATTTTTAACTTTCGGGCCGGGCCGGGTCGGGCCAATATTTTTATTCGTTCGGGCCGGGCCGGGCCTGGGCCGAAATTTTAACTTTCGGGCCGGGCCCGGGCCTGGAAATTTCGGCCCGTGCAGACCTCTAGTCCCTACAAATGATCTATGCATCCGACTTTCATAACATTTGAAATAACTCGACAAGATTACGTAATAATTATATCTTTAAATTTCAAACGATTAAAATGCATTTGAAATTTTTTCCCCATTGACCGTAATGAAACGGAATCCTTTTGATTGTCCCTGTAATTGATCTATGCATCCGATTTTCATAACATTTGAAATGACTCGACAAAATTACGCAATAATTATATGTTTTAAATTTCAAATGATTAAAATGCATTTGAAACTTTTTTCCCTATTGACCGTAATGTAACGGAATCCTTTTGATTGTCCCTGGAATTGATCTATCCATCCGATTTTCATAAAATTTGAAATGACTCGACAAAATGATGTTATAATAATGTATTTTAAATTTCAAACGATTCGGTTGGGTAGTTTTTGCGTTGTTATATGAGGACGGACAGACAGACAGACGGACTGAACGACAACAATAAGTGCTACGTATTTGCGTAATTACGAACGCACCTAAAAAAGGGTAAATACTTCCAACTAACTTTTCGACAAATTATCGTAGAAGAAATGCAATAAGATAATTCGACTGAAGGTAAACTGGAGGAAAACTACTCTAGTAAGCACTTTCAACGAACATGCATTGGTTCATTGGTACAAAACGACTGCAAATAAAGTCTACTTTTAAATGACGTGTATAAAATTTACTTAGGGGCCATCTTCACATTAAAACAAACCAAAACTTCCTTTTTTTTCAGTGGCAATATCGAATTTTAATAACATATATTTCAAATCTTCGGTTCAAACTACGTAAAGACACAAAATTTTAAGTCATTTGAATGATAAGTTAAATTTTTATTAATATGTCCTGAAATTATATTCCTAATGTGTTTATTTTACTTACCCATCATACGTAGTATAGGGTAAGTCTTGCAATCGTTTTGAAAATCGAAAAAAAAAAAAAAAAAAAAAAAATTGACGGATTTACACGTTTTAGATAGTGGAGATTCCGAAAAACATATTTTTAGAAAAAAAAAAATTGCCGTCCGTCTGTCTGTCTGTAAACGCTCTATCTCCCGAACAAATTAAGATAGAGACTTGAAATTTTGTAAGTAGTTAGTATGTAAGAATGGGACGAAGCCTATTTAATATCAGCAACCTCGATTTTCCCGAACTATTTTTTTCGGACCCTCGAAAAATTTGTTCTAATGAAAGGTGTATAAAAATTTTCGAATTTTTTTGTTTTAAGGAATGGACGTAAAAGGCAATAAAATAACACACATTTTGCATATAGGACGAAGTCGATCGGATTATTAGTTGCTGAGATATTTCTAATCCTGTTTTCCATATTCTTCGATTTTTCATGACCCTGTATTTCATTCAAATTTCAATTCAGTTGTATATTTTAATTGGAAATGAGACGCTTAATCCGATACAGTTAAATGTTAGTTAATATAATTATTATTTTTGGAGTTATAAGGATGTTTCTTTTACGCAGTTCGGTACTACTTGAGTAGTTTGGCGTTTCATATAATTTGTCGAAATTGGTACATCAGCAGTTCTTTAATAGAACATTACTATGTATGTTAACAATATTTAAATTTTGTTTATGAATTGCAATGCATTGTATAAATAGTTTTCACATGTTTTATTTTCATTGGTGGCATTTTGGTCAGAGATGTGATGTGACCAAAGATCATTGTGACGTCACTGTGACTATGCATGCTATGAAGGTTTTATCTGAAGTATCCAAATAAAGGGCAATTTCAAGTATAAGTTTAAAATCTAGCAGTGATTTTGTCTGTTTATTTTTTAATCAAATTCGTTGAACCTTTTTATTTTGTGAATTCAAATTCAAATTGCAAGCACATGTTCAGTTTATAGAGTGGTGGAGTAGAAATGGGTAACAAAAGTAGCGATCATAATAGTGAAGTGTTGAGAATACAGAGAGTTCATCTTTTGTTAAATCTATGGAGTTTTGCTTGGACCGTCGGAATGTGTTCATAATACCGGGGAGTTCATATTAGAGAGAGTTCAGGTAGAGAGAGTGCACTGTATTTCATTTAGAAAAGGCCACAAGCGTCTTACGATCACACTTTCTCATATTGTACCTCTGATCCTGTGACCTGTGAGATCAACACTTGCGCATATCGGTAGGACGTTTAACGTATGGCGATTTTAGTTAGATTCTATACAAGATAGTTAATTAATCAAATATATGTCGAACAGAAAAAATGAAAATTAAGTTTCAATATTTGTATAATATTAAAAAAAAATTAACATGAATTTCCCGAAAGAATATTTTGCAATAAATAAAAAGAAATATTTCTTAATGTTAACTTTTTTCTTAATGGCTCCTTAAGAAATTAAAATAAAAAGAGGATTAATATTTTGTAACAATTTTAAGTTTAGTTTAAATGCAGTATTTTAAATATAAAAATGTATTTATTTCATGATTTAAAATCAATTTATTTGTTTTGCAGAAAAGCTCTAATGAATATTGCTTCTTAGGAAATTACAGGGACAGAAATAATATTTTGTAACAATTTTAAATTAGTTTAGATGCAGTATTTTAAATTAAAAAAATTATTTACTTCATAATTTTTATTAAAAAAAATATTCCTTAAGAAATTAAAATAGAAAGAGGAGTAATGTTTTTTGATAATTTTAAGTATAGTTTATATGTAGTATTTTAAATTAAAAATTTTATTTATTTATTTACTAGCAGGCTAAGCCCGCTGCGCTGGTCTGTTTTAAAAAACAAAACATGAATCAAACAAAATATTGAATATGATTGTGTTTTTTAAAGCAACTTCACCTCGAATGCTCTTTCACATTTCTGAAAATCATACAAAACGCCATTGTATTTAAAGATAGAATACCAACGATTATAAATGCACCAAAAATGCATTAAAATTTAGCAAACAGCTGTTTCGAATCTACTGAATAAATCACATGCAATTCGGTACAGTAGTTTTTGAGAAAATAAGGTTAAAAAAAAAAATATTTCTTAAAATACTAATGTTTATTAGCTGATAATAGGGGAAATACATTGTCAGATATGCAGATACACCTCGGAAAAAAAATCAAGAAATTTGATTGAAAGGCATGTTTTCAATGCTTATTCGGCTATGCCCTTTCGTAAACACCCGTCATGTGACATATCTTTGGAAAGGCCTTAAACTGCTTATTCATATTTTGCACGTGCGGTGCGCCATCCCCCCTCTTTGCCCCCCCAGGGGTACATTTTCTAAATTTGTATATACACCCATCGCGTGGCATATCGTTTAAAACATAGGTTCTCAATGGGGGCGGTATCGCCCCCCAGTGGGCGCTGGAGCCTTACAGGGGGGCGGTAGCTAGTCTAGAGAAAAATGGGGGGTGTTAGGACAATCACGGGGGGTGGTCAGGGTGTACCTACCTATTTAGGAACTAATGTAATTAAAATAGCTTATTTCCTCCGCATTGCCCGGTACATGACAAAAACCTTAGCTGTAGCTTTAAATGAAAATCTATACAATCAACGATTAATGGCATTGAAATATCATTATGCTGTTACTTAAATACCTGCAAATTTTCCATTCAATTTGATGGATCAAAGTTACCAAAAAATAAAAACTCTAGGAAACTGATATAAAGAAATAATCAATATTTAGCACCACGAAGTTAGTCCAAGAGAAATAAATTCCTTTTAGTAATATTTTACTACTGATGTTGCTCCAGCAACGACGGGACATGAACAGCTGTATTTAATAAACACTTCATTACATTATTAGATCAGCCCATAAGAATTAGAAACTATTCATAGAATGGCAGAATATTTTGTCAACTTTATCGTGAAAATCGTTTCACAACAAAGTGAAACAATTATTTCATTTTGTAGTGCAGTTTTCACTAGAGATCTGCACGGGCCAGGTTCGGGCCGATTTTCATTACCAGCATTCGGGCCGGGCCGAGTCTGGGCTTTATTTTTTCTGAAGACTCGTGCCGGGTCGGGCCTAGTCACTAATCTTCCTGGGCCGGGCCGAGCCGGGCCTTACTTTTTTCCTGAAGGATAGGGCCGGGCTGGGCGTAACTTATTTTTTCCGTACGAAGCCGGGACTGATTTCATTTTTTCTAGTCTTTACGGGCCAAAATTTCAATTGCGGTTGAATCAGCCCACATGAAAATCATTTTCCAGACATGGCCAAGTCTGTTCAAAAATCAGTTATATTTGGCTTGGTCCAAAAATTTTTGCGAAAAAGGCATACACTTTTAAATCGTCTTTATTCTACAATTAAACATTAAAATTTATTCTTCTCGTAGATTTCTAGGCTTATTAAAATAGAATTAAATGCATGATGAAAAAAGAACATGCCTATGAAGGAATTTTTCTTTTAAACTGAAAACGGAAATTTTTTTAAAACATTTTTTAAACTGTTCATCCATCCAAAATGACTAAAATATATGCAAGAAAAAAATGTATTATACAATTACTCCTGCTAAGAAGGAAGCTTGTCTGTAATATATTTTTTTCTTTCCAATGCGATACCATTTTAGAAGGTTTTACTTTCACCATATACCATTTTTTAGATTTTTATGTCTCCATTATATGAAACAGGGATTAATAATTATAATGATAACTAAAACATTTACATGCAACAAACAAAGGTTCATTAAAAGCAAATATCGTACCCTACAATATTTCTACGTAAATAAAGATTATAAATATGGGGAAAAAAAAGTCTAAGATAAGTTTTTTTTAATCAGAACTCTTTCGTGAGAGTAAAAATCAATGCTTTGTAGAAATTTACTCAGGCCGGGCCAGGTTCGGGCGAAATTTTAACTTTTTATTGGGAGAATGGAGGACATGATAACAAATTGAAAAAGCAAAAAAGGTTAAACATGGAGCAAAACATTTCAGTCAATTTTTGTTTGTTTTAGACATAATTTTGTTATATCGATATTTATATGCATTTATATTCTAATTAACCTTCAAAGTTTGCGATTTAAACCTAGATTCATAATTTAAATTAATTAAAATTGTTTCAAGCTCAAAGTCCCATTGAGCATTGTCGATTAGGTTTTGTTGCTATTGAAATATTTGGTTTTTATTTTTGAATACGCTTACATGTATGAAAATAATTTCTGTCAATATGAATTTTTTTATTTGGCAAGGAAAATTGCTGCTCGCCAAATCGAGTGACACTTTCGTCTTTTCACTTCAAATATTAGAAAGTATTTATTTTTTTACACACTTTCTACTGAAATTCCGCCGCTAATTTTGACTGATGCTTTACTACATACATAAGTAGTTTAATTAGTATTTTTTTCAAAAAACTTCTGAGTATGCCCAGTATGGTGACCTTCCTTGTTAGTAAGTTGTCTAATCTTATTCACTGTTGTAATTAGGTAAAAAAGCGATGTATCCAGACATTCATTCAGTTTTTGGCAACCAAATGCTGACAATACGATGTTTAACACAATGTACAGCGAGTACAGTGGCGCAAACTTTTGAAAAAATATTGGGTTGATTCAAAAATATTCGTTAGGCCGACAAATATTTTGGTAAAATGGAGCAATCAATTTATTTTATTTACTTATTTTTTTTATCCTTTGAATGATTGACAGAGGGGGAAAGATGAGAATTTTAAGTCAAGCTATCACGGTTTAATAAAGTTGTAATTTTATTAAATAATATTCTTATGCGTTCTTCCTTATAAAGACACTAATATTTATTGCAATATCATTATATCATGGACATAACAAATTGAAAAAGCAAAAAAGTTAAACATGGAGTAAAACATTTCAGTCATTTGAGATTTATGAGTGCCAGTCGGAGAATTTAAACACATTTTCTTTGTCAAAATAAATTTTGTTCTAAGAAGAAAAATGAATAATAAAATAACAATGAAACAAATAACGAAACAGACCAATGAAAATTTTGTACATTACGATTAAAAATTATTGGGTGGGATCAGGCCCCACGAGCCCATATAAGTTGGCGCCATTGAGCGAGTACATTTGGTACTGCTTCTTTCAAATGCGCTATGAAACCCTTATGATGCCCCGTCATTGTTGGAGCACCATCAGTAGCTACTGACAAAATATTATAAATAGGAATTTCTTTATTTTGAAGAAACACGTTCATGTTGTTAAATATCGATTCCCTCTTTGTATCAATTTCCAAATTTTCAACAAAGAATAACTCTTGACAATTTTTTTCTTCTTTTATGAATAGGACATATGTTAAGAGTAGTGCTTCGTTACTTGATAGTGTAATTTCATCTACTTAAATGGAAAATTTGCGTCTTTAAGTAATCGCATAATGATATTTCAGCGTCTTTGTCCATTTCATCTGTTCTTCTTTGTACTGAATTATTACTCAGAGGAATTTTTTAATGATATATGTCGTGTTTTATGATGCAAAACAGTTGTTATTACGTCTGAGACCTCGGGCAAGATTAATTCCTCGCCAATTGTGTGTCGTTTTCCAGCTTTTGCGATTAGCAATGCAATATTATAAGAAGCTCGTAATTCGCTGTTTAAATGTTTCTTTAAATGTCTTAAAAATAAAATAAAGTTTTGTCTTTGTTATCAGCATGCGTTTTATTCAAATGTTCTTGTAATCTACAAGGCATCATGGCTTCAACTGAAAAAACAAGTTGGAAATTGCACGTGAACGTAGCAAATGAGGCGCGTTCGTACGATAACGAAGTTTTAAAAATATTCAGATCTTGCTGATTATAGTAGAGCGTACTCCGGATACAGTATAGTAGTCGAAATCTTTACGTTTCTGTAAATATGCAGGAAGTAATTTTTATTACACCTCAGCATCTTATTCATAAAATGTGAAATAGTTGAATATAATTAACACACGCCCCAAACAATGTTTCTCCGTATAGCATTATGTAGTGGAATACTTTTGTGTGACGCTGTAATTTAATAATAAAAACTCTTTGCATCACAGATTGTACAGAATGCATATTTTAGTATATATTTCATAGATTCATGCCAATTCTATTATGTTCGAATGAGTGTAACATCATTAAAATGCATTTGAAACTTTTTCCCCATTCACCGTAATGTAATGGAATACCTTTGATTGTTCCTGTAAATGATCTATGCATCCGACTTTCATAACATTTGAAATGACTCGATAAAAAAGTACGTAATAATTATATGTTTTAAATTTCAAACGATTAAAATGCATTTGAATTTTTTTCCCCATTGACCGTAATGTAACGGAATCCTTTTGATTGTCCCTGTAATTGATCTATGCATTCGATTTTCATAACATTTGAAAGGATTCGACAAAATTACGCAATAATTATATATTTTAAATTTCAAACGATTGAAATGCATTTGAAACTTTTTCCCCCATTGACCGTAATGTAACGGAATCCTTTTGATTGTCCCTGGAATTGATCTATCCATCCGATTTTCATAAAATTTGAAATGATTCGACAAAATGAAGTTATAATTATGTATTTTAAATTTCAAATGATTCGGTTGGGTAGTTTTTGCGTTGTTATATGCGGACGGACAGACAGACGGACAGACAGACAGATGGACGGACTGAGCGACAACAATAGGTGCTACGTATTTACATAATTACGAACGCACCTAAAAAATGGCAAGTTAAACATATAGGTAATGATTGGTTTGTAAAAGAAATCCATATTTGAAATATTCAACACTATACTGCCGGCATATAGCAAATTCTGCAAGTGTGACCGTAATAATATTTTGATCAATGTGTTTGTTATTAAATCAAAAGGTTAAATTACATTTTTATTTCCCCCAAACACAAAAAAATCAAATTGTTCGCCTCTGCGAGAATAAAAAAATACAGTATTCAGATCATAAGCTTCTGCGATCCAAATAGCATGCCACGCCACCACAAGCGGGAGGTGGGGGGGAGCAAAGAAAGTGTCACACGCATTGGTTCGAATGGAAAATTCTCCTTCGCTGCAAGCTGCGACAATTGAAAGCAGTTCGCAGCTTTAGGCTCGTTTTCCTAATTTTCATTTAAAGCTATATTTAAAATTATTACCATGCGCCCGAGAAACGCCGTGGTGACGGGTCAACTAGTTTCATTACATTAATTTCTTAAATAGGTAGGTACGTCATGACCGCCCCCCCTTGACTGTCTTAACGCCCCCCATTTTCCTTAGGACCCGTCACCGCCCCCCTGGAAGGCTCGAGTGCCCACTGGGGGGCGGTATCGCTCCCCTTGGGAACCTATGATCTACGCTAATAAACAGGGGCGTGCGAAGAGAATTGCGCCCGGGGCAAAGCTAGAACTCGGGGCCGCCTTCCTCAACTTTTTCTTGCGACAGGCTAAAAATGATGTTCTTAGTATAAATTTGGCGCCCCCCTAAATTCCCGCACCCAGGGCGACCAATCCCTCCCCCCCCCCTTTTGCACGGCTCTGCTAATAAAAGAAAGTTTCGCTCTGAGTGTGTGTGTCTTTGTCTGAGATGATTAGCAAAATCTATGGCACGTGCAAGATTGAAAAATTGGGAGAAGTTAGTTCAAGTTCTCTCTTATAGCACTTGGAACTCGGAATTTTAAATTTCTAATGATTAGCTGAGTTAATTATTAAAATTTACAAAAAGTGCAAACTTATCTCTTTTTTCCCTCTCGGGGGAAAAAAAAAGTTTAAACATGCACAGATGCCCTGTTTACTTTTCGGGTGGAAATGAAGATCAGAAAAAAGAACTTTTGTGGGTATTTTGTCATTATTCATTAACTTCCATCGGCCAATCCGCTTAGTAAAATGGAAAAATAAAAAGATGTTCTGAAAAATTGTACTCGTAATCAGGTTGTTATTCTCAAATGCTGCAATCAATAATAATAATATACGTATATATATATTGCAGTTAACTCATTAACCCTTTGGGGATGAGCGACACGTCGATTTAAGAAAGCGCAAATTTCTGTTTTTAAAAACTGGTGATAAAACATTAAAAATTTCGTAAAATGCTCCCGTCGCGAAGGGGGTAAAAAAAAAAAAATCATAAAAAATCGTTAAAAAAAAAAAAAAAAAAAAAAAAAAAAAAAAAAAAAAAAAATATGGGTACGGTATTTTAGGATTTAATTTTTGAGATACCGAAAAACAAAAATTATGTTTTCGAAGTTGAAGTGGCAGGTCACTTCAAGCCTCACGGATGAAATCGGATGACAGTTTAACCCTTTACAGGGCGTAATTCTGTTTATGCTAATATGTTAAATAATTGCAGAACTTAGAAGCAAATAAATTTGAAAATACTGAAAACATGTTTTTCACGTGCATTATGATGACACCAAAATTATATTTAAAACTATTCGTTGGGGGGGGGGGGGGGGGGGAGGGCCACCATAATACTTACCCATCATAGATATGCATAATATAAAATATGGAAATAAAACACGTGTAAACTACTTACAAAATTCATCAGAAATCCAAAATAAAATGTAACCGTATATTTAAATATTTTTAACACGTAGTAATGCGCTGTTAATGAATTTCTGATGATCCAATTTCGGTAAGTTATTTAAAACGCCAAATTACTCAAGCAGTATCGAATTACATAAAAGAAACATCCTTAAAACTCCAAAAATATTAATCGCGTTAACTAACAATTTACTACGCCGGATTAAGCGTCTCATTTCTAATTAAAATACATCTTTGAATTGAAATTCGAAAGAAATGCAGGCTCATGAAAAGCGAAGAATGTGAAAAACAGGATTAAAAATATCTCGGCAACTAATAATCCGATCGACTTCATTCTTTATACAAAATTTGTGTTATTTTATTGCCTTTTACGTCCATTCCTTAAAAAAAGAAAATTTATAAATTTTTTACATACCTTTCATCTAAACGAATTTTTCGAGAGTCCGAAAAAATTAGTTCCGGATAATCGAGGTTACTGATATGAAATAGGCTTCGTCTCATTGTTACATACTAAGTACATACAAAATTTCAAGTCTCTGTCTCAATTTGTTCGGGAGATAGAGTGTTTACAGACAGACAGACATACAGACACACAGACGGACGGACGGCATTTTTTTTCTTAAAATATGTTTTTTGGGATCTTCACCATCTGAAACGCGTAAATCCGTCATTTTTTTCCGATTTTCAAAACGATTGCAAGACTTACCATATAGTACGTATGATGGGTAAGTAAAATTGTAAGTGCCATTTAGCAATTTGGAATTAAAAAACGCGTCCAAGCTATGCAAATACCGTTTTTAAATGAATAAATTCTCCCTTTTGATAAATAAAGAATCCATAAAGCTATAAAAGTTTAAAATTGGCTAATAAAGCTATTGGCTAATAAATAATAATTTATTCATATAAATAATAATTTATTCATACTCACTTTTATTTTCCTGCGCTCATGTAATTCATATAAATAATAATTTATTCATATTCATAATAAATAATAATTGGCTAATAAATAATAATTTATTCATATTCACTTTTATTTTCCTGCGCTCATGTAAAAAAAATAGATAAAATATTAAAAATTTTTCTTTTAGTGAATATTTTGTCGAATATCATCTAATTTCCAAATGGAACACGATTTTATCTTGCGTCATCATCTCACGATAGTCCGAATGAATATGTTCAGTTTTACTTTACCTAATAATTTGCGCAGAACCTTACTTAAACTTTTATAAATTCACCAAACACTTTTGCAAAGTGACTCTTATAGCGAGTTCGATCTAAGTTGTGGATACAAAGTTTTGGATAAACAGAATGTCAGGAAGTTGAAGTCTGAAACCATTTTCTACCCATAAAGGTGACAATTTTAATTGACACTTTAAGAGATGAAGTAAATATTTTCGGCAAAGTTCAACAAACAGCTAAAGGGAGAAAAATTTAAGCATTTGCTCTGTCAACGCGGCTGCATTTAATTAAAGTAGCTCAGGAAAATATAGCGGAGATTTATAAAACGATATCTTAAATAAAGATTATACGTTTTAATTCATATTGTGTATTTGCAGAGCAATTATCGTTATTATTATTAACTTTTCTTTTTTAGACACATTTGTAATTATATAAATAGATAGTACCTATGGACGTCATATAGTCCGCCGGTTAGTCTATCCATGTGTCGAAAGTAATAGCGCGAAAATTCGCAACCAAATGGTTTAAAATTCAATCATGGCTTCATTCTATTAAATCCTATCATGTATAATTAATTAAATGATATCTAATGATAGGTAATGATTCCAGGTTGCTATGGTGATTAGGTTACATGTAGGATGAAATCATATTGATTACATATTACTAAACTGTACATAAGAAGAAATATATATCTTTAAATAATGAATCTTAATAAATTTAGTATTCATGAATTTTTGCTTACGAGTATAATAGCTATACTACAACGAGATCTAAATATTTATAAAACTAGTCATAATCTGAAAGCATTTCTTTTGCCATGTTTGATGTATTATTTTGATTTTTTTTCATGCCGTCATTAAAAACAACAACAACAACTAATAAATGGGGAAAATTTAATTAAGTTTTCTTTTGGTCAATATTTTGAAAAATTTATTTAAAATATATATATATATATATATATATATATATATATATATTAAGGTTTAGTAAGTATTCTTTTGGTCAATATTATGAAGAATTTCATGTATTTCGAAATGGAGTTTGAGTTAGATTGCGTCATCATCTGAGGATAGTCCAAATGAATATGTTCACTTTTGCTTTACTCTATAATTTGCGCAAAACCATACTCCAACTTTTAAATCCACCAAATACATTTGCAAGGTATCTCTTATAACGAGTTCGATGAAGATGTGGAAACAAGGTTTTGGGTAAATAAAATGTCAAAAGGTTGAAGCCTGAAGCCATTTTCCATCAATCATAGTGAAAATTTTTATTGACACATTAAGAGACGAAATAAATATTTTCGGCAAAGTTCATCAACAGCAAAAGGGAGAAATGTGCCAAGTATTTACTTTGTCAACGCAAATGCATTCAATTAAAGCAGCTAAGGAAAATATGGCGGAGATTTATATAATGACATATTAAATAAATAATTTCATCATAAATAATTATTAAATAAATAATTTCATATTTATATAAATAGGTAGCACTTGAAATCGTCGTCTAGTCCTCCCTTTTGTCTGTGCATATATCCAAGCATAAACTCTCAACAATCGATTTAAATTTTTATTTGCATAATAGTTGTAAAATTTTTGTCAAGTCATTTCGATTTTTATAAAAATCGAACCAAAACTTACATTTTTTTTTTTTTTTTAAATTTTAACAAAATTAAACAAACTTTTTTTTTCATTCTGTTATTCCTATCATATGCAATCAATTCAATGATATCTCATGATAGGTAATGATTATAGGTTCTTACGATTAGGGGTCTGCACGGGCCGGGCTCGGGCCGATTTCCAATAATGGCATTCGGGCCGGGCCGGGCTCGGGCCGATTTCCAATAATGGCATTCGGGCCGGGCCGGGCTCGGGCCTTATTTCTGAAGACTCAGGCCGGGCCGCGCCGGGCCTAGTCACTAATCTTTTCGGGCCGGGTCGGGCCGGGCCTAGTCACTAATCTTTTCGGGACGAGCTGGGCTCGGGCTTTAATCTTTTTGCTGGAGTATCGGGTCGGGCCTAACTTTTTTTTCCGTACGAAGCCGAGACTGATTCCATTCTTCCTAGTTTTCATGAACCAAAATAATCAGTTCCTATTGAATCTTCCCATATGAAAATCCTTTTCTCAACTTTTTATAATTCAGTAATATTTGGCTTTGTATAAAAATTTCTGCAAAAAAAAGCATATACTTTTAAGCCGCCATTATTCTACAATTAAACATTAGAATTTATTACTAGGCGTCTTAAAATAGAATTAAGCACACACACACACTCACACACACACACACACACACACACACACACACACACAAAAAAAAAAAGATTATAACGGAATTTTTTTTTTAAACTGAAAACGGAAAGTTCCTTTTAAAATGTTCATCCATGCAAAATGAATACAATAATACGGGAGAAAAAAATATATTAAACATTTACATCTGTTAAGAAAGGAATGCAGTTTTTTTCGTTCCAAAGCGATTTCGTCTTTGGAAATTTTACCATATACCGCTTTTTCCATTTTTTTTCTCCATTACAGGGAATATGGATTAATAATGCTAGTGATAACTGAAACATTTACATACAACAAACAAAGATTAATTTAAAAGCATAAATATCGCAGCCTACGGCACTTCTGCATAAATGGAGATTATAAACATGGAAAAAAAGACTAATATAATTTTTTTTTTTGGTCAGAATTCTTCCATAAGATTAAAGATCAATGTTCTGTAGAAATTCACTCGAGCCGGGCCGGGTTCGGGCCGAATTTTAAACTTTTTTCAGGACCGGGTCGAGCTCGGGCCGAAATTTTAACTTTCGAGCCGGGCCGGGTCGGGCCATTATTTTTTTCGTTCGGGCCGGGTCGGGCCAACTTTTCCTTCGTTCGGGCCGGGCCGGGCCCGGGCCGAAATTTTAACTTTCGGGCCGGGCCCGGGCCTGGAAATTTCGGGCCGTGCAGACCTCTACTTACGATTATTACGTTACATGTATAGGATGAAATAATATTATTTCCGTATTATTGAATTGTACATAAAAAATACATATATATCCTTAATAAATGTGTTATCTTAAGAAATTTTGTATTCATGCATTTTTCCATAAGAGTGCATTAGCTACTGCATCGAGATCTGAATATTTATAAAACTAGTTATAGTACGAACGGATTTCATTTACCGAGTGTGATGTACCATTTTTGACTATTTTTTCAATGATGTCAAATAAAAAAATATAAAAAAAACAATGGAAAACATATTATTAAGGTTTATTAAATTTTCTTTTGTCAATATTACGAAGAATTTAATCCATTTCAAAATGAAACTTGACTTTATATTGCGTCATCCATCATACATTGAGGATAGTCCAAATGACTATGTTTACTTTTAGCCAATAATTTGTGCAGAACTTTACTGTAACTTTTAAATCCACAAAACTCTGGTAAAGCACTTCTTATACCGAGTTCGACCAAGATGTGGAAACATGGTTTTGGGTAAACATAATGTCAGCAGGTTGAAGCCAGATATCATTTTCTACCTATCGCATCATAGTGAAAATTATAATTGGCGCTTTAAAAGATGAAATAAATATTTTCGTATAAATTCATCAAATAGATAAAGGGATAAAAATTTCAAGTATTTACTCAGTCAACGCAACTACATTTAATTAAGGTAGCTCAGGAAAATATAGCGGAGATTTACATAATGATATATCAAATAAAGCCCAGTGAAACATATTTATTTATATTCTATATAATTTCCAGAGTAATAATCGTTAATATTATCTAACCTTTTTTTTTAGGTGCGCTCATAATTATATAAATACTTAGCATCTATAGTCGTCGCCTAGTCTGCCTATTTGTATGTCCATTTGTCAAAAAATAACATTGCGAAAACTCCTAACCGAATGGTTTAAAATTTAATTTATCTAGTCGTTGTAAAATTTTTCATTTCAAATTTTATGAAAATCGAATGAAAACTTAAAAAGATACCATTTTCTTCATTTACTCTATTAAATCCAGTCATACGTAATTAATTCAATGATATCTCATGATCGGAAATGATTCTAGGTTTCTACAGTGATTATGTTACATGTAGGATAGAATAATATTATTTCCGTATTATTGAATTGAACATAAAACATACATATGTATCCTTAATAAATATATAAACTTAATAAATTTTATATTCCTCTATTTTTGCATAAGAGTGCAATAGCTATTGATCAAATATTTGAATATTTGTAAGACTAGTTATAGTATCACCGCATTTCATTTGCCGAAATTAATGTATCATTTCTACCTTTTTTTCAATGACGCCATATTAAAAAAAAAAAAAAAAAAAAAAAAAAAAAAATATTAAGGTTTAGTAAGTATTCTTTTCGTCAAAAGTATGAAGAATTTCATGTATTTCGAAATGGAGTTTGACTTAGATTGCGTCATCAACTTAGAAAAGTCCAGATGAGTATGTTCACTTTCGTTTTACCCAATAATTTGCGCAGAACCTTACTTCAACTTAAAAATCACAAAACACTTTTGCAAGGTAACTCTTATAACAAGTTCGATCAAGATGTGGAAACAGGGTTTTGGGTAAACAGAATGGCATGAGGTTGAAGCCTGAAATCATTTTCCGCCCGTCAAGGTGAATACTTTAATTGACACTATAACGGCGAAATAAATATTTTCTGAAAAGTTCATCAAACAGGTAAAGGGAGAGAAATTAAAGTATTTGCTTTGCATCAAGACTGGATTTAATTAAATTACTCAAGAAAATAATGCATATATCTTTATATAACGATATATTTAATAAAGATCATTGACAGGAAATGTGTACGCGGCAACAAGACAGACATTTATAAATTAATTTTAATTATTAATTAAAATGATTTATCTCTTTTCCTTTCTTAACTTCTGCCGATGAGGTAAAATTTTAATGTTTTCAATAGACAATATCTTCATAATGTTGCTGAGAGTTTACCTCGAAGTACATCTGCTGTTGAAATTACTGATTGACACCAGAATTTACGAACATAATGTGAACATAAGTATTCTTCTATATATATTGGGACACAGAGTACGGAACAGAGAATCAACTTTCATACACTGTAATGGCAACTTGTTTAACATGGGATTACGCATAGACAGTAGCGATACGAGCGGATGACTCTGAAACTACGATCATAACATAAGAGAGGTTGCTAATTCGGCGAAATATCGCTTCCTTGGCGACAAATGATAAAGGAAAAAAGAAAAAAAAATACAGCGACGGCTTGCTGCTTCTTGTTTTAAAATTTATAAAAGAATTATTTTAATATGAAATAACTTTGACGTATTCGTCTTGCAAACAATACATGTGTCTCTTCTTAACATAAAGACCTAATAATCTAAACTTGAAAATTCAAGAACAATAACAGTAATAATTACGAATCAATATAAGCGCGGAAATCTAAAATCAAATAGCATAAGCACGTGTGCAAAGATAATCAAATCAGCATTCAGCAAGAAGTGCCAAGCCAGAATATGGTTACAGTTAAACAGAAATCACGAGGATAAAAATCGCCAACGCGATGGTTTAGTTTTTAAGTCATCCACTGAGGGCGTTCTTTTCAAGCCGAGTTGAGGCTCTGTCCGCACTCTGTGTATTGGGACACCAATTAGCAATTTGGAAATAAAATCGTTTGCGCCATGCAAATATCGCTTTTGAAAATGTTAACACCACCTTTCGATAAATAATAATCTATAAAAATATGAAAGTTAATAAAGCTAATAAAGTAAGTTATTCATTTATATTTTATTTTCATGCTATCATATATAAACAGAAAGAGAAAATTAAAAAAAAGTATTATAAAAGTTTGATTTAGCCAATATTTTGTAGAATTTCATCTAATTTCCATATGGAACACCACTTTAGATTGTGTCATCATCTGAAGATAGTCTAAATGAGCATGTTCACCTTTACTTTACCCAATAATTTGCATAGAACTTTACTTGAACGTTTAAATCCACAAAATACTTTCGCAAGATAACTCTTAGAACGAGTTCGATCAAGCTGTGGCAGCAAGGTTTTCGGTAAACAGAATGGCAGGAGGTTGAAGCCTGAAACCATTTTCCGCCCATCATGGTGAAGATTTTAATTGACACTTCAAGAGATGAAATAAATATTTTCGGCAAAGTTTATCAAACAGCTAAAGGGAGAAAAATTCAAGTATTTACTTTGTCAACGCATCTGCATTTAATTAAAGTAGCTCAGAAAAATATAGCACAGATTTATGTAATGACACATTTAATAAAACTCAATGGCGAAAAATATGTATGCAGCAGTAAGGAAGAAAATTATTAAATTAATTTTAATTATTGATTAACATGATTTATCACATTTGCCCCCACAACATCTGGAGATGAGTGAAAATTCAATAAACAATGAATAGACAATCTCTTTGTAATGCTTCTGACAGTTTAACTCGAAATACATTTTATATTAATATTTATATTAATATATTTATTTTATATTTTTATATTTATTTTATATTTATTTTATATTATTTTATATTAACCCTGCTGTTCTGTTCGCATTTACTATACGTAAGTAGTGTTCGGGTCAATGTGACCCGATTTAGAATATTACCTTTTCTAGCAATAAATGAAAATAACTATTTTAGAAATAATTTAAAAAAATTGTAAAATAAGCTTAAATATATATCAAATAATACAAAACACCAGTAAAATAAAAATATTTGAATACTTACTTTTATTTACAATTTGGACAAAAATAGCTTACGTGAAATTTGCAAGTGTGTTTTTTGCAATTGTAACATAATATATTAGTTTTGTTGTCGTTGGTTGATGGGCAGAACTTGCATCTTGCACGTTTAGTACACAATGAAGTGTTCTCATCTGATTCGAAGGGTACATTTGCACTTTTACTACGCATTCTCTTCACAATTTTGACTGAATTTTTGCTTCTGGGATGATGGTGTCTTAATTCAATGTGTGGAAAAATTAGAGATTTCCCCAATTCTTCTAAAAAGAGCCTTCGTTTGGTTAATTTTTTTTCATTCCATTTGCTGTAGTTTGAAATCCACAGAATAAATGCATTGTAAGCAGATGCATCAAGCATATTATAGAATACTATCATAGGCCAGCGATTTGTTTTTCTCTTACAAGTGTATGTACTCAAAAGTTGATCAAGACTATCCACCGCCCCTTTAGTTGCATTATAATCTAATATCATTTGTGGTTTTTTTGTCAGGTCTGTGCTAACTTCATTTTCATAATCGAAAGTGCTCATAAGAATAACATTTTTGTTCTTTTTAGGGATGTAGTTTACAACTGTTGTATCTTCTGTAAAATAAAATGATGAGCTGTGCACTTCTTTGTTTAGCATTTTCTCAGGACGTTCGGACTTATTTTTTCTAATGGTGCCAAGCATAGTCATTTTCCGTTTTTGAAGAAATTATCCCAAGTTATAGGATGAGAAAAAGTTATCACATGTAACATTGTGCTCCGAATACCCATAAGTAAGGTCACTCACTACCCGCATACCCTGACTTTTCTCTGGCTTTGATCCTTGATTTTTTTCCAGTATAAATTTGTGCATTCAGTACATACGAAGTTTTGCTATCACATAAAGTCCATATTTTTATCCCATACTTGGAGGGTTTACTAGGTATATATTGTTTGAAAGGGCATCGTCCACGAAATCCTACTATTTGTTCATCTACAGTAACATTTTCACTTGGATTATACAATTTAGGTTGAATTTCTACCCACTTTTTCCAAATACCTCGAACAGTAGCTAATTTATCTACAGACCTCCTTTCTTACCTACTAGATTTATTGTCAAAACGAATAACTCTTGACATCATATGAAAGGTTTCGAGGGACATTGTAGCACAAAATATATTTCTGCCTGTTTCTTGATTCCACAAACTTTTTGTTGATTCTCCATATGATTTGTACACACCAGCTAATAATAATAATCCGATGTATGCTTGAAAAGTTTCAGTACTAATATCTTTCCACTCTTTTTCATACACTTTTCTTCCTTTTATATTAGTCATTTTTATGATTTCGTTCTCGATTGTAGAATTGAATACCGTCGCAAATGCGCTCTTTATGTCAGGTATCCTTGTCGTTGCATATCTTGTGACACCTGGAGTAGTTTTTATAATATTAGCAGACGTTAATCGACCAGAATGAAGAAGGGGATTCAATTTCCATACTATTTCACGATTCTTAGACTGAATACTCTGTATATTGTGCGTCTTTTGAATAATATCAATATCAAAATCGTTGTCAGAACTTTCACTTTCAATTTCCTCACTTGTATGATTTTCATACTCAGACGCATTTTCCTTTTCGCTGTCAGAGGCTTCCATTAATTTAGCAATTTTAGCGTCGCTCAAATTTCTATGATTCGCCATTTTTTCACTAATACTCAGAGATACAACTGTTCTTCAGATTATTAAAAATTCAAATACAGCAAGAAAAAAGAAACGCTACTAACAGGTGCATTTTTTTCCCTTCCTCCAATGATATCAACATTTGACTTTGTTTTCCTGTCACGTGATCTAACACCTGTGCCAACGAAACATATTTCGAAATAGATACGTTGCAGTAATTATTTTTATTGAATGATTCCAAACAAAATAAAAGTGCATGATAAAATTATTTTTTAACTCGGGTCAATATGACCCGAACAGTACATTAGGACTAAGTTAAAAAATATCTCTTAAAAATATAAATAAACGTAAATACTTCTAGGAATATATAGTTATTTTACTAATGAACAAAGTCAAAAGTTAGTTTAGCGCAGAGATATTTCATGGAAATATCTCTGCTCTAATTTTTTTTATAAGTGAACAATAAAATTTTTGGGTCAAATAGACTCGAACAGAACAGAAGGGTTAATAGTTATTTTTCTTCTGAAATGGATCAGGGTATGAAGCTGAATCTGACTTCACTTTTTCGGCGGTTTTTAGAGAAATGGCTCGGCCGTAGTATATAGTCGGTTATGATATTGGTAAGCGGACCTATGAAGGTCCGCTATTAATTTAAGAAAAACTTCTAAAAGAGGAAGAAGTTCCTACAGTTTTAAATCTGCTAGTCATTCAGCTATCAAATTCCCCTCAGTAATGAACTTTGATGAAATCTTATGTACAAAATATCTCCTCAGGTAATTAATATTTTTAACTTTTTTTTTCTTTCAAAAGTTCACCTTTCAAAGGATGTCTCTTTTTTTTAATTAGTTTTCAAAATATTTCTACAATTCACACTTAATTTTACATGAAATGTTAAAATTTTATTTCCAGTTCGTCAGATTTTAACAGAGAAATATTAAATTAAACATAGTTTTCAGAAATATTTTGACAATTTCTAAAAAAAGTGGTGTCGTTTAAGAAGAGATCACTGAAAAAAGAAGTGAAAAATTTAATATCCTGAATGCATCAAATGCCCATAGGCTCGACATTACCGAAGAGAATTCAGATTCAGAAGATGCGTGGTAAGCAGCTTTAAATTCGGAGTTTAGGTTTGATCATATTCAGTACTTAGTTTAGCATCGCATGAGAGGCGTAGCCGTTAGGCGCCGTCTCATTGTTTTAATTCATGGTGCAATCCGTCGGAAATATGTACTACAATTAATCATCTATTCCAGTAACATTAATCAAATTGAATTTTCTGGTGTGAATTCTTGAATAAAAATAAACATTTATATTTGAATGTTTAATGATTTTGATAAATACATTTCCAGCAATCAATGTTGTATAAAATTTCACTTTTAAAATATATTGGCAATTGGGGACGAATTTTCGCTTTATTGAACCATACGTCAATGAATAAGAGTGTAGTTTATACTCTACAATAAATACATTTATTATCTTCTTATGGCTACTTCATACAGTGCACCCATTCGCTAAAGCTAATTGAATGGGCGAATTTTTTAAAGATATCTCATTTGTATTTTAATATTTTTATTTATTTATTTATTTTAAATGTGACAGCTGAGGTAGATCTGTATAAACGCCGTTTTTTAGTGTTTCAATTTTGTTTGATTGTTTTTTAATCTTTTCTGAGGATGCTTTTATTTTTGAAACCGATTGTTAAAGTGAAAATATCCTAATTAAAAGTACGGATAAATTAGTTCAAGAAAGGGCTAAACGACCTTCGTACAGATCTTTCTTTACTATCCATTGCAAAATAAATAAATAAAAATAAAATAAAAAATAAAAATGTTAAAATGCAAATGAGATATCTTAAAAAAAATTCTCCCACTGGATTAGCATTATCGAAAGGATATTTTCATCTGATTGAAGACGTATCTTAAATTTGCACATTGAAAGATATTTTTGAGAAACCTATAAATTATATTAATTTAAAAAAAGATTTCTAAATAAGGTAGATGTTTCTGTAACTTTAACCCTTTGCGGCGCAGTGGTTTCATAGATAAACCATTTAATTTTAATTCTCAAACTCCACATTCGCACCGGAATTTTGTTTTAAAAAATTACTGTTTATTGAATGCGTGAAGTATAGCGTTTTCCTATTTAGAAATAAAGTAGTTTTCAAATTCCGGTGTCAGTCATTATTTTCAACACTTAAGCAATGAATTAGCCCTGCGCCGCATAGGGTTAATGTCCAGATGTCATAGGAGATTCCAGTTGCTAATGTGTTAACCCTTCCAAGGGCAAGGTTGAATGACGCCAAAATTAGTAAAAGCTTTTTGCTCACGTACTTAAGTACGTGACAGAAATTTTTCATTGGAATATTCTGGTGTCAATGGCGTTTAGGAATTAAAATTAGGTGGTCCAATAATCAATTAAAGCTCTTGAAGAGATTAAAGCAGTAGAAACTCCGCCCTTTTCTGAAAGTATTTCGTAAAAGAAGGGGGGAGGATTGTATTTTGTGCTTATATATAACTAAATAAATAAACAACGTTCAAGAGCACAAATATTACAAAATAAAAGATGTTAAAAAATGTTAAAAGCATACATGTTTCGGGACTTCTTAAGTCCCATCATCAGTGCTAAAAGTGTAAAATGCAAAAGAAAGTCACATCGCAAAATAAAATAAAATAAGTCGTGTAACTGAGCTCGCCGCTAAGGCGAACTGACTAGGAAACGTCGCAAAGCGACCGTAAAAATAAGCTGGCACGCGCACCCAGAGAAGACCAATCATATGTCACATCTTACTGGACGAGTCCAAATAAAAGAGAACAGTAGGGGGGAAGGGGAGTGAAATTACAGGAATGGAAACCAGACATCAGAAAATCTTGGAGTACTGGACATGTCATTAACTAAATTATTAGAATTTTTCCATATATGATAAGCTTCCCAAAAGTCTAAATCATAAACAGATGAACAATATTGTATTATTGAAGCTTCGGAGAATTTAAAATTGTGACTATTTGACCAGCAATGGTTGGCGATAGCAGAACGTTTTATTTCACAATTTTTAACATTAGCACTGTGTTCTCCCACACGTTTTTTCAAGGTACGCTTCGTCTGACCGATGTACATTTTATCGCATTCGCAAGATATCTTATAAATATCCCAATGTGAAAAATCATCTATTGGATCTTTGAGATTAGAGAATTTAATTTTATTGAAAGGAGTAAAGGTTATTTTAAAATCAAATTTTGACAAAATATTGGAAATTTGATGACTGATTTTTGGAAAATATGGAAGAGTAATTAAATTAACATTGCGGTCTGAGTTGAAGTTCGAAGGAGTTCGTTTTTTTATTAATTTGTTATGAATGGAATCAACAATTTTAATTGGGAAACCCCGATCAATGGCAATGGATTTGATATGGTTTTATTCTGCTTTAAGTAAACTATCAGAGGAGCAAATATTTAAGGCCCGGTGTACATAAGTGTTAAAGGCAGCTAATTTCTGATTAGGGGGTGAAATGAAATGCGATGGGGGGGGGGGCAAAGATACAGCGAATAGTTTACGATAAACAGTTGTGTGAAAAAGGTTATTTTCGCAGGAAACCAAAACATCCAGGAAAGGTAATTGATTGTTATTCTCAAATTCGTAGGTAAATTGAATATGGTCATCTGTTGAGTTCATAACTAGATCAAGTATATCAGAGTCCAGCAACGCAAAACAGTCATCTACGTAACGGATATAAAATGGAAAAGCAAGTTTTTTGAAAAGTTTTAATTCAAAATAATGCATGTAAAAGTCGCTAAGGATAGGACTGAGGGGGGAGCCCATGGATAAACCATCAGTCATTCGATAAAAGTTACCATTGAAAATAAATGTGTCTATTGCGAGAGACAAATGCTAGTAAGGTGGATCAGTTCATCAATTTCGAAATTTGTATAATTAAATTCCCGCAAACGCGATTCAAGACACTTCTAACTAATATTCTTACAGTTATGAACTCAATAGCTGACCATATCATATATGGAAAAACTCTAATAATTTAGTTAATGACATGTCCAGTATTCCAAGATTTTCTGATGTCTGGTTTCCACTCCTGTAATTTCACTCCCCTCCCTCCTACTGTTCTCTTTGATTTGGACTCGTCCAGTAAGATGTGACATATGATTGGTCTCCTCTGGGTGCGCGTGCCAGCTTATTTTTGCGGTCGCTTTGCGACGTTTCCTAGTCAGTCCGCCTTAGCGGCGAGCTCAGTTACACGACTTATTTTATTTTATTTTGCGATGTGACTTTCTTTTACATTTTACACTTTTAGCACTGATGATGGGACTTAAGAAGTCCCGAAACATGTATGCTTTTAACATCTTTTAACATCTTTTATTTTATAATATTTGTGATCTTGAATGTTGTTTATTTATTTAGTTATTTCGTAAAATACTTTCCTACTTTCCTTGATATTTTCCCGAATGATTATGTAGCGGTAAACATCTTTCAATATCTATAAATTAATATTATAAAGACGATTTTTTTTCTTTGCTTGAGGTAATGTTTGGAACTAACGAATTGATTTCAACAATAATGGTATCAAAATCATAGTGTTAGTCCCTGTTTCAACATACGCTATATCTTATATCCATGCCACTACCTCAAACAGGGTGCAAGAGCAAAAAATGGTCTAAAAATGTGTTACTGAATGGCCTAGTAATATGAAATTTGGAATGGCAGTTACTTATAGGATATAAATGACCTCTAAGAATATTTTATAAAAAAATTGAAATTTGAAACGGATGAAAATGCACAAAAAGGTGTTCTAAAAAAAACACCTGTCGGCTTGGCCTATAGGCGGAGGTAGATTTCGAAGAGTACTCATTTCAACTACAAAAAATAAAATAGAATTAGAGATAAACCAAATTTAAAAACTTTATTTGGCCGCTTTTATAAAAATTTTTGAGATCAATTTTCTGTAAGAACTAGTTTTATCAGAATCATCTTAAGCGAAATTCGGCTCAAATGCTCATTTTGATAGCATATTTTGAAAATATTCTGACTTTATTAAAAAATCGGCCCATACAGCATATTATATAATTTCTAAATAAGAAAAAACTGTCAACTGAATGCATTTGAAAGCAAAATTGACCTTAAAAATGAGTTATAAATTAAGCTGTTTGTTATTTGAATACATCAACAATTCTTGAATCACGATCGCTTCGGGAAATTTCGTGCGAAGTGCCCAATTTGACAGCTTTTTAAAAAAAGTATATTTTGCCTTTATCAAAACACTGACCAATACGGCACATTATACAGTTCCAATATAAGAGAACATGTCAGTTGGATGCGTTTGTGAGAAAAAATGGATTTAAAAATGAGTCAGAAAAACGCAATTTGTTGTATGAATATTTCTTCAATTTTCAATCACGATCACTTCGGGAAATTCTGTACAAAATACTCATTTTGGCAGCCTTTTTTGAAATAAATTCTGCTTTCATCAAGAAACTGGCTAATACATCACATTATATAGTTTCTAAATAAGAGAACTGCCACTTGGATACGTTTAAAATCAAAAATTAATTAAAAAATGAGTCAGAATATAAGCAGTTTGGATTTGATATTTTTTCTTCAAATCCTATTATTAATTTATTTTTTCTACAAGAATTCATCTTATGAAAAACTTTTCAGTATAAAAGTTGTAGATATTATTGAAAAGATGTAAAATAAATTTAATTGGATTTGATAGTTTAAGAATTGATGAAGTTATGGATTTTTTTTCTTTTTCTATTCCCTTTTTGTTTTTGTTTTTATTTTTTTTTACCGGTAAGAGTTAGTCATATCAAAAATTTGAAAGTACAAAAGTTTTACATAATTTTGAGAGCATTTTTAAAAAATCTAGTTGGATTTGATATCTCGAGAATTGACAAAGTTATGATTTTTTTTCTCACAAATCCCCCATTTTTTTCCGCCTAGTTGAGCCCATTTTTAACTTTATCAAAAATCTGTTATGCATAAACTTTTGGCCCATTATTTAGAAGTAATATCAATTTTAAAGTGATTCGAAATCTATTTTTATTAAGAATTTATAGGGTTTTTTCTGTTCTGACAAAATTGGACCAAGGGGGTCCAATTTTGCCCACTAACGAACTTGGCCGAGATTTTATCCCCTTTAATTTTATGTATCAGTTTGGTGGAGATTAATGCAGAATTATAGAAGTTATCGTGTCCATAAAGTATGTATATATACATATATTTCCCTTGTTTCACTGGAGTTTTTTTATTTATTTTTCTATTAAATTCAAATGGTTTATATTGTAATACAATTAATGGTCTTATATATATAAATATATATACATATAAACTTTTTTATTGATGGTAGTTTTGATGTCTAGGGATGATAATCGGCGTAGATCTGCAAATATTTTTCAGACATTCCAACTAGGTGTGAATGCAACAGGTAGTATTTCATATGAAATCTACCTAAAAACATTCTAAATGGATATTTCTAAGCAAATTCAGAAGTATCAAACCAATTAAAAAATAATGGTTATAGACAGTGTTCAAATAAAAGTTACATTTCATGTCAGTGTCAATACCCGAAAGGGGGATTGCAGGAGCAAAAAGTATTATATATTATTACAGAGTGTATAGTTTAGTACACTTCAGTAAATGCATTCATTCTGTTTCAAAGACTGTAACACCATTGAAATTGGAAACATTTTTTTCCCCCATTGGCCGTAATGTAACGGAAAATTTTTTGACCATTTTTGCAATTAAACTATACATCCGATTTTCATAAAATTTGAAATAGATAAAATTTAGCAATTTAAATATTTAAAATTGCAAAACATTCTGTTGAGTAGTTTTTGCTGTGTTATATGCAAACGGGGAGAAGGGCGGATTGAATAACGACTAGGTGCTACATATTTATATAATTACGAACATTCCTAAAAAAGAGTATACAAAAATTGTTGTAACATGTGTTATTTTGATTATAGATTTTCAAATAGAAAAATCATCAGAAGACTCTAAATCAGTTAGCAAACAATTACAATCAAAGGTTATTTATTCTTTTTATATTCATTTTGTTATATATTCAAGATTATGTAGAATTCTTCATTCCACTACCAATACAGTTTGAAATCTTTAAAAGTTCTTATCTTATTTACCTTTAACTTGCATTTTATTATTAAATTTGTTCTTATTTAAGTCATATACAGAAATTTAATCATTTGGAAAGAGTTCCCTACCTTCTGCAACTTGGGGCGAATACTAAAATAGTAAAAAATGGTGTCAAAAGTTTTTTTTAGCATCTTACGAAATTTTAATTTTTTTAATATTATGTTTCTATATTATTATAATATCCGATATAATATTATACCTATTATTTAATCTATATTTTTATTATTATTTGTGTATATATTTTTAAATTTACAAAATCACCTTAGCTAACGCCAAAAGACTGCAATAACACCATGATAAGCATTTAATTCACAAATTATGAAAGACATTCAGAAAAAGGGCGGAGCTTTTGCTGATTTAAAACATCGGCGACCAGATAACTTTGTGTGAAAATTGTGTTTAAAAACAGTAGAAGCTGCTACCTCTCCGTAAATTGATTTCCCATATGCTTCTCAAATTTATGCATGAAGAATCAACTTTCACATGCGGATTTAATGTAAAATGTTTTACAATCGAAAACATATGACAACATGGTACAAATACCTTTTTTTATGATATAGTACCTAATCGCACCCTTAAACTCTTAAAAACATTCATTCCTAACACGAGTCTCTAGTCTCTAATACTTTAAAACTGAGATTTCATACATAATTGCCGCTTGCCAATGTAAAGTCATGGGGAAAAAATTAAACACTTAGTACTAACTTTTCGACAAATTATCGTAGAAGAAAGTTACTGGTACAAAACGACTGAAAATAAAATCTTCTTTTAAATGACGTGCACCAAACTTACTTAGAGGGCCATCTACATATCAAAAAGAACGGAAATTTCTTTTTTTCAGAGGCAACATCCATGTTTAACAAGATATTTCAAGTCTTCGGTTCGAACTATGCCTAGACACGAAATTTTAAGACATTTGAATGACAATTTAAAATTTTATTAATATCTCCTGAAATTATGTTCCTAATGTGTTTATTTTTTATGTAGTAATAAGACTAAAATACCGAACCATAAATACGGTGATTTTGCAATTTTTAAATTTTCATGATATAAATTATTAATTATTAAATAAATATTCGAAAAAAATAAGAATGGCAACCTGCAATAGCATTTACTTTTTTTTTCTTTTTCACGCCTGTATATATTAATAAATTCAATTTAACATGAAAAACTAAAACAATATCTCACACCGGAAAACTCAACAGAAATACAGTAATTAGTATAAATGAGAGTATTTCGCGTTGATATGAATTCGCCTTCTGTTAAAGTAATGAGAGAGCGGCTATACAGCTATGCTCCTCATGTTATATTACTTAGAAATGGCCGCCGCAATCGTCTAACTATCACATTTTCTTATATTGATCTTGTGATCTTGTGGGCGGATCAGCACTTGCGCATATCGTATCGTTATCGTTCCGCTGTCTGGATTCCGTGTACGACATGGCGATTTTTCCTTTAATATAATATTCTAAATTAAAAACCGGCACCTTTAATCAATGCTGAAATGAGTGAATGACACAAGTATTAAAACATAAATTTATTAAATAGTAAGCCGAAGTATTTGTTTCCGTACTTGATAGGAGCAAATTTTTCATTCGAATATTCTGGTGACAATATGACGTTTAGGAAATAAAATTAGGTTGTCCAAAAATGAGCCGACGCCCTTGAAGAGATTAAAGCATCAGAAGCTCCGCCCTTTTGTGAAAAAGATTTCTTAAAATTATTTTCTTGATATTTTTCTCAATGGTTATATAGCCGTAGATATCTTTTAATGCCAATAAACTAATATTATGAAAAAGTAAGGTTTGTTTGTTTGTTCGAGGCAATCTTTGGAACTGCAGAATCGATTTCCAAAAATTACGGTATAAAAATGATGATAGTAGTCTCTGTTTCAACATATACTATATCTTATACTCTTATAGTATCCTTTCCACTGCCTCAAACATGGTGCAAGATCATAAAACGCTCTAAAAGAGCGATTTTTGTGTTATTGAGCGGCCTAGAAATATGAAATTTGGAATGGTAGTTACCTATAACATATAAATGATCTCTAACAATGCTTCATAAAAATTCTAAATTTAAAACGGATGAAAATGCACAAAAAAGCATAAAAAAACCCCGTACTATATGGATATTTGTACGCAAATACAGAAGTATCAAACCGATTTCAAAAATAATTGTGTCAAAATGATGATGATAGACATTGATCCAATAAAGCCTAAATTTTATGTCGATGTCACTACTCTTAAAGGGATTGCAGGAGCAAAAATATTTCTAAAAGTGCAATTTTTGTGTTACTGAATGGTCTAGGAAAATAAAATTTTGCATAATACAAGTATTTACTTATTAGAGATAAATGATCTATCTCCAAGAACATTTTCCAAAAATTTTGAAAGTTAAAAAGCATGAAAATCGCGGAAAGCTTTCAAAAACATCCCAAATGGAGAGTTATACACAAAACTCAGGAAGTACCGAACCTATTTTTCTCAAAAAAGGTTGGAAGTTGATGGTGACAGCCCTTACTCTAACAGAAGTTCTATTTTATATCGCTGTTATTAAAACCTAGAAGTTGCAGGGAGAAAAAAGGTTCTAAATTACGACTTTTGTGTTACTGAAGGGTCAGAAACATGAAATTTCACATGGTAGTTAGAAATTATATATAAAAGATCTCTAAGAAAATTTCCTAAAAAAATCGAAAATTAAAATGAGTGAAAATGTGCGAAAGGCATTCTAAAAATGTTGTAAATTGCGATTTCTATGCAATCTTAAGAAGTGCGAATCTGATTTCAAAAACAATGGTTGTAAAATAATGGTGACTGCCCTTGCTCCAAAGAGCGGCTATATTTTATGACAGTCCAACTACCCGAAAGATGCTGCAGGAGTGAAAAAGGTTCTAAAAATGCAATTTTTGTGTTACTGAAAAGCCTAGATACATGAAATTTTGCATGATAGTTATTTATTAATATGTATATCGGTGTCACTACCATCTTGTCATTGTAGGAGCAATAAACGTCTTAAATCGTAATTTTTTCAATACTACAGGAGCTAGCAACTTGAAATTAAGAATGGTAATTATTTATAAGCTAAATGATCTCTAAGAACATTTCCTGAAAAATTCGAAAAAGTTTCAAAGGATTGAAAATTGAAAAATAGACCAAAAGCATACTAAACTGTAATTTTTGCTAAATCTCAAGAAAAATCAAACCGATTTCAAAAGTAATGATTGCAAATTGATGGTGACAATCCCTGCTCTAGCACAGGCTATATTTTTGTTATTGTCACTACCACCTGAGGGTTAAAGTACAAAACATGTTCTTAAACGCATCTTTCATGATATCGACCAATCTAACAATGTGAAGCCTGGCACTTAAAAGATACAAATGCTTAATAAGACCCGTCTGTATAGTTTTTAAAGACTTAAGAATCGAATTTATTTGAAAATAAAATCTGAGTAAATTTAGACAGAACCTGTGAATTACGTATCACTAGCATCTCGGTCTCAATTTGTTCGGAGATAGAGTGTTTACAGACACACAGACAGACAGATGGCAATTTTTTTTGATAAATATATATTTCGGAATCTCCAGTGCCTGAAACGT
Source organism: Maratus speculifer (assembly GCA_964019185.1). Taxonomy (NCBI): domain Eukaryota; kingdom Metazoa; phylum Arthropoda; class Arachnida; order Araneae; family Salticidae; genus Maratus; species Maratus speculifer. Next base: position 147,240,949 of record OZ025301.1, on the reverse strand, counting down.
GTAAATCTGTCCATTATTTTTCTTTTTGATTTTCAAAACGATTACTAAACTTCTCCTATACTTTATATGATGGATAAGAAAAATAGTTGAGTAAAGTTAATATTGCAATGTAAACTTGAAATCTTTAATCATCTTGATATATAAATGCAAAATATACAATTTGTATTGTAGATATAATGAAAAAAAAAAACCAAACCCCATAATTTTTGTTAAATAAAATGATAAAAATAAACTGTCTGCAAAATGATGCAAAATTAAAAATGCTATTAGATAACACTAACCTGCAAAATTTGGGTTACGATATGTTTTTTAGTTTTTGGTAGTTGAATCTTACCTATTCTGTACCGCTAAGTTAAAAACTGACCTTCATTTTTTTTTTTTTTTTTTTTTTTTTTTTTTTTACGACCACAGGAAGATTTTTTGCAAATAATAAATTTCTAAGTTAAAAAAGAAAAAAAAATAGCGAAAATTTGTTACCATAAAATAGATGTGCTTTTAACTTTTAATAATTAGTTTTTAGGAATTTTTGCCGGTGAATAGGAAATTGACTTTAATTTTTTTACGACCACGTAAAGATTTTTTGAAAATCATAAATTTGAATGTTGAAAAGATCAAAGTTAAAATTGAATAATTGAATAAAAAAAGTTTTGCATGTTTTTTATAGTATTAAGTTTTCGTTATATTTAAACTTTAAAATTTACGATTTACAAAAAAAAAAAAAAAAAAAAAAAAAAAGCCAAAAACAAACCTGACAACAACAACAACAACAACAACAAATTGTAATTTAACAAATTACAACAACTTTTTGGAAAATGACATTTTCAAAGACTATAATTTTAGACGTATAAATGATTTCTACATTTTAAAAAACAATAATAATAATATCATTTTTATGATGATCACAACGTATCTTTCGTAATAACAGAGTGATATTAATATGCCTAGACATTTAGAGTTACGTTACTATTTCTGGGCTGGTCATAAACAAATATTAAATGAAATTTCAGTTTAATAATTTTCGGTAATGTAAATTTTTAAATTTCTAAATATTGCACATTTTTAGTTTTTACACCGTCATATACAGAAAAAATTTACTTTTAAATGCAGCTTGTTTGAAACTTGTATCTAAATTTGTCATTGAAGTATTATTTTTTTTTTTGTAGTTTTTAATACTTTTTTGTCATAGCGGCAACAGAAGTATTTGATTTCTAGAAATTAATCATGGACCAATCAGAAAACGAATAAAATAAAAAAACAGAAGTATTCCATTTTTGGACATTAAACATAGACCAATCAGAAAACGAATAAATGAAATAATTTGCGGAATTCAACCTAGGAAAACATTCAGATGTACTTCAGATTTTCCAATTCTCTACCGAGGACAAAACTGTTTTCCAATTAGGAAAAAAAAAAAAAAAAAAAAAAAAAAAAAAAAGACTTGATAACCTAAAAATGAAGGTCATTTTCAGATTCAATGCTAAAAAATATACAAAAATAAAATATTAAAAGTTAAAAAACGCAGCCATCTTCTCTATTTTACCATAACCGATCTTCGTTATTTTTTTTAACTATGACAATTTATGATTTACGAAAAATTCTGACATGATGATTCAAAGTATGGTAATTGTTGGTTTCAGCGATAAAAAATACATAAAAGTTAAGAAGAAAAAAAAAACAGCGTCGTCTTTATTATCTAATCTAAAATTCTTTCTTAAACTTCTTGGCGGTAATCTATATGAATTTTTTTATTTTATCCTATAAAATAAGTATAAATGGTAATCACCGAAAATCATAATAATAGGTTCTCATCGGATTTACTTCAGTATGTAAAATTTAATCTCAATCAAATATTTGAAAATGAGTTAAATTTCGAATACAAATTTTGAAGTGAAAAAAAATATTTACGATCGTTGAAGTTAATTCTTTATGCACCGACGGTACTTTAAGGTACCATTGAAAAAACTTAATATAAAACTTATTTATTCTGTCTATTAATAAAAGCTTTTTATTCTTTCCGCACAAAATACTCTTCTGGATCAAATTTAGATAGAATAGGAGAAACAGTCGAAGCTAAATATTTTCAAATAGTGTAGTTTTATTATTCGTATTTATAATTCATTTTTTTTTCTTTCTTTAAATAAAGTTATAAAAAAAACATATTCAACTGCAAAAGCGTTTCCATTTATAGAGAGGATTGCATAGACACATTGCATGGTGATGGCACCCATGTGGAAAATGTGCAATCAAAATAAAAGTTTTAGTTTCTCCGATCTGTATTGTAATCAAAGATTAGTGTACTGACTCTGTGTCATATGCAAATTTCCTCCTTGTGCCCCAATCGAGTTTTTTCTATGGGGGGGGGGGGGGGGAGAGGATTTGCAGAACGGTTTTTTGTGCGTGCATAACATGTCCGTTTCTTGCGATACACGTACGGTTCCAAGGCTCTTTAGGGTTTTCGCATGCGCTGAGCATTTTGCGATGAAAAAAAATGGGTGTTGCCATTGGAAATTTTCGAGTTTCTGTAACTATAACCGTAACCGTGAGCGCCATTTTGTTGCCATTCACAGAATCTCGAGCTCATATCTCTGAATAGATATATCTGAAATTTCATCTCGATCGGTTAAGCGGACTGGCCGCTAGAGCTTCATATATAGGCAAAGTTTTTTTATGACCACCCTGTACATTTTGTACAGTCTGTGATGCAAAGAATATTTATTATTAAATTACAGGGCCACACAAATGTATTCCACTAAATAATGTTATACGGGGAAACATTGTTTGGGGGGGGGGGGATGTTTTAATTATATTAAACTACTTCACATTTTATGAATAAGATATACGTTAATGAAGTATAATAAAAATTACTCCCTGCATATTTACAGGAACTCAAAGATTTCGACCACTATACTGTATCCAAAGTACGCTCTACTATATCAGCAAGATCTGAATATTTTAAAACTTCATTATCAACGAACGCACCTCATTTGCTACGCTTCACGTGCAATTCCCAACTTGTTTTTCTTTCTTTAAATAAAGTTATAAAAAACATAATCAACTGCAAAAGCGTTTCCATTTATAGAGAGGATCATGGTTCATTTAAAGTCATTGCTTTTTTAAGAATTATGATATTTGCAATAGAGTAAGTTTCGTTCATTAAACTGATTATTTTTGTAAGTATTTCACACACACACACACACACACGCACACACACACACACACACACACACACAAAAAAAAAAAAAAAAAAAAAAAAAAAAAAAAAAAAAATTATAACTACCGATATAACAGTTTTAATGAAAAAAAAAAACATGTTTAAATGCTACATTAGTATTATCTAAAAATTCCAGCATACCTTCAGATATTAAAGAAAGTAATTATTGATGTGGATCAATTTCTTGATAAATAATTCGGTAGATAAAGGGTTAAATAAAAATAACACATTTTTTTGTTACAAGAAATCAAGAAAAGAAATAGTCTCAAATTATTACAAAATAAAATATATGTTACAATTCAATTATTTTGGACAATCTGAAATTTAATAAAAGTTAATTTAGTAGTAATAGTTGTACGATTTTTTTTCAAATAGCAGATACGCATGAAATAAGATTTCGAATACTGAGCAATTCCATCTCAGCTCAGGCAGGGCATGTCAATTCACCGTCACAGATTTTTTTAAAAAAAATTCAGTAGTTAGAACTAAGTGATTTATAAAATTTCCTAAAAGGATTTTTCCCTAAAAAATTTATTTCTCTGATTACAGCACTTTAAAGTTCATGATAAAATTGGCAGTTTTCAGAAAAACTGAAAAATGGTTCATTTTGAAATGAACACAATACCAAACATATTCAACATATTAAGTCAATTTATTTTTTATAAACAGTTATTAAACAGAAGTTTACTTTGGCATAGTTTTAAAAAATATAGTGACATTTTTACTTAATTAAAAAAATTAGATTTTAAGTACAAAAAATATAGTTATTAGTGAATTTAAGATTTTTTTTTCAGTATGAAAAAAATATTTTAAAGCTAAACATTGATGGCAATCCAAAGACCTTTAATGGGAGTTTTACAGAAAATTTTATTTTAACTCTAAGGTGCTTACAACTTTTGTAATTCAATTTTAAATTATGCAAAATTTTGTAAAATCACTACTTTTGACATGCAATTTCTCAAAAACACCATTTTTTAAAATTCTGATAATATGCTCAATTCATACCTTATTAGTCTCTAATAAATACCTTACAAGCAAATCGTGTGTTTTTGCTTAGAAAATTTTATATGATTTTTTGAAAATAACATGTTGTGTGTATTTTTCAACAGACCACAAAGTCAAGCTCTTTCTTATTTAACCGAACTTGTAATGTAATTAATATTTCAAACTAAAAAATACATCACTAGTACATAATTATTACTATTAAATTATAGCTAATCATTTGCTTAAGTTTAAAATTGCGTAAAATACAGCCAATAATAAAATTAGTATTGATCATATGTCATTTCATTCCATACTCATAAATGTGTTAAATTCCTCTACAGTGTGTTAAATATTTTGTTATGTAGTATGGATATAATATATTAATATGCAAATACATACATTACAGCTGAATTATTTTTTTTTTCAAGTTTAAGTTTCTTCCAATCAGTTTTTTTTTCTCAAAAAACCAGAAGATCAAGCTTTTTCTTATTTCTCTGAATTTATAATATTATTTTTTAATGAAAAAATAATAATATGCACATTATTATGGCAGATAAATATAAGCTAATCTTCAAAAATTCCTTTTCATAAAATTAAATAAGCCAAGCCCCTTTAAAAAAAATCTGTGCTTGTGATGCATTTTGACTTTGCTGAAAATTACTCACTAATATTGCCAAATGAAGTACAAAGCTACCATTGGCAGAATACTCAGATATCATTATTTACCTGCCCAGCATATTTTAGAGAAGAAATAAAGAGTTTTATCATAGTTCCTGATGATTAACTCATGATACAGCTCATGCTGTTTGTGACATAGAAAAAGTAAAAAAAGAATTATTTAAGTTGTACCAATTACAAACGCTGGAATCACCTGTGTATATATCAGATGGAGCTGGAGCACATTTTTAAAATAAGTAGCAGTTTTATGAATTGCACAAAAATAAAATTGTAATGAAGTAGTGGATATTTTCCGGTACTGTCCACGTTAAAAGTGCATGTGATGCTATATTGGGGAGTGAGACAAGCACTATGCAACAAAATTTAATCTCCAAAAAGAGCCAATAAAAGCTATCCAAGATTCTGTCTCATTTGTTGCTGAACTATCTTCTTTGCTAAAAAATAATATTCTAGTCCGCGTTATTCTGTAAAACCCGTACCGAACATGGTCCATAGCTAAAGCATTCCAGTGGCCAAAAGAATCTGGAAAGAAAATTTATGAATGTGCATTACCATTGGAAAATGTGCTTCTAGAAACAGAAAAACCAGTTACAATAGGACAATCTGAGCGACTTCATACCTTCAACGATAAGGAGTTGAAGTTAATTTAAGAAACCTTCCCTACCTAATTCTTCTGTTATGTATCTATTTGCATATTAATATATTATATCCATACTATATAACAAAATATTTTACACACTGTAGATGAATTTAACACATTTATGAGTATGGAATGAAATGACATATGATCAATACTAATTTTATTATTGGCTGTATTTTACGCAATTTTAAACTTAAGCAAATGATTAGCTATAATTTAACAGTAATAATTATGTACTAGTGATGTATTTTTTAGTTTGAAATATTAATTACATTACAAGTTCGGTTAAATAAGAAAGAGCTTGACTTTGTGGTCTGTTGAAAAATACACACAACATGTTATTTTCAAAAAATCATATAAAATTTTCTAAGCAAAAACACACAATTTGCTTGTAAGGTATTTATTAGAGACTAATAAGGTATGAATTGAGCATATTATCAGAATTTTAAAAAATGGTGTTTCTGAGAAATTGCATGTCAAAAGTAGTGATTTTACAAAATTTTGCATAATTTAAAATTGAATTACAAAAGTTGTAAGCACCTTAGAGTTAAAATAAAATTTGCTGTAAAACTCCCATTAAAGGTCTTTGGATTGCCATCAATGTTTAGCTTTAAAGTATTTTTTACATTCTGAAAAAAAATCTTAATTTCACTAATAATTATATTTTTTGTACTTAAAAACTAATTTTTTTAATTAAGTAAAAATGTCACTATATTTTTTAAAACTATACTAAAATAAAATTCAGTTTAATAACTGTTTATAAAAAATAAATTGACTATATATGTTGAATATGTTAGGTATTGTGTTCATCTCAAAATGAAGCGTTTTTCAGTTTTTCTGAAAACTGTCGATTTTATCATGAATTTTAAAGTGCTGTAATCAGAGAAATAAATTTTTTAGGGAAAAATCCTTTTAGGAAATTTTATATATCATTTAGTTCTAACTACTGAATTTTTTTGAAAAAAATCTGTGATGGTGACTTGACGCATATCAGTACTGTCTGCCTGAATTGAGATGGAATAGCTCTAACTGTAAGCACTTGGTATATGATCCCTCAAACCATGGTCGAACTCATTGGTTTTCAATGCAGGGTGGTGGTATGTCATGCTATTTTAGTCCTTTATCTAACATATTATGAATTCATGAAAATTTACATTCTAAAACATTTGTTTAAACTAAATTAAAAGATTTACTTAATTATTTAATAAATATTTGAAAGAGTTTAGAAGGATTGAAGGATTTAAAAGGATTAATTAAATTTGAATTTACAGGGATTTTGTGCAATATTTATAACCCCATTCAAATCTTTTATTTTTAACTATTTTCTTAGTATTCTGTAGATTTATAAAATGTGCAATATAAATATAGAAATATTTCCGCATTGAAAAATCCCCATCCCCTTCCTCAACGCCAAGAAAGCTGAAAAGATGCAAAAGCAAAATAAAAAATATTTTTGTTTTGTGTAACCAATAATGCTTATTTGGATCAAGATAAAGCAAAGTATCTGTAACTCATTCAAAACATTATTACAACTAACTGACGTATTAAAAGAATTTTATAATAACTTATTTTAATGGTACTTGGAAGTACCGTCGGTAGATAAAAGGTTAAAGCTTCATAACTCAGTCAATTATCGTCTTATATCAACAGGAAATTTTTTATTGCTTACTTGTCAGTGTAGCAGAGGGATTTTACTAAATGTAGCTTATAGAACCAGGGGACCGTATAATAACGGGGGACCGTATAAAAACTGGGGACCGTACTATTTTATGTGTTAAAAAGTGACGAAATGGAAGTAAAATTTTAACACTTCATATAGAATTAAGCATAGATTTTAGAAATATTTTGAAAACTAAGAAATAAAAAGTGACATCCTTTATGAAGAGAACACCGAAAGAAGAAGCTAAAAATATTAATTTCCCGAGGAGATATTTAAAATATAAGAATGCATTAAACGCCTATTGACTTTGCATTAGGGTGAGGAATTCGGAAAGTGAGTGACCAGCAACCTTAAAGGATGGAAAAAAAAAAAAAAAAAAAAAAAAAAAAAAAAAAAAAACCCGCAATTTTCTGATTCTTTTCAGAGAATCTATAGATGAAGTGGGATATTCCTGGGGAGGGGGGGGGGACAGGGATGTGATGGAGGGTATACAGGGGTATACGCCGTGTACCCTCTGGATTTTTGAAAGCAACATCGTATACCCTCTTCTTTCTCAAAAAAGCTATAATATTCACATTCTAGTGTATACCATGTGCTTTGAGCGTATACCCTCAAAGTACATGGCACCCTCAAAGCACCCTCTGCTTAGAGCGTATACCCTCTGATTTTTTACGACTACACCACTGCAGGGGGGGGGGGAGGGAGAGTAGGCTTGGAGCGTTAAAAGTGAAACCTCTGAAGTTCTAGAAATAGAGCATTGCTCTTTTTGCATTTATTGGCGAGTTTATTATTTCAGGATTAGGATATGGCTATTTAACGGTTAACTTCCGTGATATCCAGCCAATTTTACCCTAACGCACCTGAAGATGTTTGACTTCAAAAATTTTGCAGAGGCAGAAAAAAACTTATAGACTTTCATTGATCCGTTTAATTAGACAATCCGGTTAATTGGTGTCCGGATAATAGACACCCTACTGTATTTACTTTTTGGAAAGCCAGAATCAAATTCTTTCGGGTTTTTTGTATTATTGATATACGTTGCTGAACTTTACTACAAGTTACTCACAGGGACACATAAGAGATTTTGTATACTATACTATATCAGAAATATTGTATGCTATTACAATAAGATCTGAATATTTTAAAAACTTCGTTGTAGTACGAATACACATCATTTGCTACATTTGACGTGGAATTTACGACTTGTTTCTGTTTATGGGTGATTCTACGATAAGAGGTTCAAAAACATGGAGAATTTGGCCAAAGAGAAAAGTTTGAGTTTGATCAAAAACCTTTAAATTATGATTTTTGTCCCGTTTATTTACTTTTTCCTATAAGGGCAAGTCACTTTATACGTATTTTATAACTTTTTCTGGTCAGTGACTTGCTCCCCTGGCAGTTATCGTGCCAGGGGAAATACGGCAGGGGAGAGACATTTTCGTGTAAATTCAAACTTTTTAACTGACTGAATTAGTTTTTCGGTTAATTGTGTATTTCACTTTAAGTATTACCGTATTGTTTAATTAGGGCAGTAAATGCAATTTAATTAAATGAATATTATAAGTTTTATGACTTACCAGAGGAGATACACAATCACCGTGCGAAACCACTACAAAACACGGTCGCGTCGGAACAACTAAAAATGGCGACGCTTAAATGGCTTGCGCGTTTAGTATTGCTAACTTCAAGCCAATAGATGTTCTTAAGCACTACTTCCAATATAGCCATCATCGAATTTATATTTGTTTCAGCGGAACGAAATTTGATAGGGGAGAGACACAAAAAAAGCGGGACAAAAGTTAATTTTAAAAATTATTTGAAATTAGCAAAATTATTTTATTTTTTATTTTATAATACGTAAGTATAATTACTTAAATTCCAATTAAACATACTTTAGCTAAACATCTGGTGGAAAAAATATATGTATTGTTTGAAAGTTAAATTGAAACCGGCAAGGGGACATGCCAGGGGAGGGGACTTTTTAGACTTTGTAAGAAATTTCAGAAAAATGTGTTTAAATTAGGCATTCAATCGTGATGTTATTTAATAAAGTATATTAAGATGATGCGATTCATTGCAAAAAATAGCAACATATAGAATAAAAAATCTGTTTTAAACGGATTGCCGTACAAATTACCTCTTATCTTAGAATCACCCTTATAAAAATTAGTTGGACGTAATGATTTTTTTTTCTAAGACTGTATCTATGGTAACATATACTTTAGGATGACATGCACTCGATTATATTACTGTTATGCTTTTTTAAAAAGTGGGTTTAGGTTCTTATTTTTTAGTAGATTATTTTGGCTTTATAAATCACCGTTATCCAGACTTAAACCCTTAACTGATTTGCAAGTACGCCGTTCGGGAAAGAAGAATTTGCTTAATTCAGTATTTAAAGCGTTTTGAAACTATATATTTTTTAAAAAATAATTTCATTTTATTAAAAGACAGAAATGTTTACACTAAACGTTTCGAATATTTTATTTAAAAAATTGTGGTGTGAATCCGTTATTTTCAATTTATTGAACGGAAAAGAAAGAACCAGTTAAGGAGTTAAATTAAAAAGAGTTATTACGTGATTTCTATAATTACATAGAGCTGTACAAATTGGTCTATTGTAAAAAGTCATAAAATCTGTAATAAATGATTTAAGTTACTTAAGAGATAAATTCTGACTTTGTACTTTCTTTGTACTTTCTTTCTTTTTGTTCCCCTGTGATAGATGAAAGATTTCAAAGCAACTAATAAAAGAAGAAGTTGAAGGATTCCCTTTTCAATGTCATTACGTATTGGACAAAAGATGAAGTAATTTTAACTGAGAAAAATTTACCCAAATCTAATCAATGTTTCGTTTAAAAACATTCTCGATAATCTCTATTTTTAGATGGTTGGAGAAAATAAAATGTTTTTATTTAATCTCGATGCATACATACTCTAACATACAACAGTCATTCTCCGAAAAACGCCCATTTTCAGTGCTGAATTTTCTGAAAAGAATTATAAAATTTTCAAATTAAGGATAAAGGAAAACTTTTTTACTTACCCATCATACGTAGTATAGGGTAAGTATTGCAATCGTTTTGAAAATCGAAAATTTTTTTGACGGATTTACACGTTTCAGATATTGGAGATTCTGAATAACAAATTTTTAGAAAAAAAAATTTAGGAAAAAAAATTGCCGTTCGTCCGTCTGTGTGTCTCTTTATAACCGCTCTATCTCCCGAAAAAATTGAGATAGAGACTTGAAACTTTGATTGTACTTAGTATGTAAGAATGGGACGAAGCCTACTTAATATCAATAACCTCGATTATCCGGAACTATTTTTTTCGGACTCTCGAAAAATTCGTTCTGATGAAAGGTATATAAAAATTTTCGAAATGTTTTATTTTAAGGAATGGACGTAAAAGGCAATAAAATAAGATAAATTTTGCATAAAAAACGAAGTCGATCAGATTGTTAGTTGCTGAGATGTGTGTAATCCTGTTTTTCACATTCTTCGATTTTTTACGACCCTGTGTTTCATTCAAATTTCAATTCAAAAATATATTTTAATTGGAAATGAGACGCTTAATCCGACGCAGTAAATTGTTAGTTAATATGATTATTATTTTTGGAGTTATAAGGATGTTTCTTTTACGCAATCCGGTACTTACTTCAGTATTTTGGCGTTTTATATAATTGGTCGAAATTGGCTCATCAGCTACTCATAAATAGAGCATTACTATGTATATTAAAAATATTTAAATACGGATTTAAATTTTAATTTGGAATTGCGATGCATTTTATAAATAGTTTACATGTTATTTTCATATTTTATATTATGCATATTCATGAAAGGTAAGTATTACAGTCGCCCCTAACGACTAGTTTACATTGCATTGGATGCATTTAAAACATGCAGTGCTATTTCAGATCGTGAGAAATACAGTGTTACTATAAAAGAATCATGCACTTTCAAAACACGTTTAATTCAAAAATGTTATATTTACAAATATGATTGATATATGAAAATAACCGCAAAATATCCAAGTTTTATGCTCACTCTACAAATGTTCTCTGTGTGTCCCCTTGGTCACACGACACATGTCTAGGCTGTAGTTAAATTTAACCCACACATTTTTTAGCCTAATACAAAGCGGTTCTTTTCCGTACTGCCTTCTGAAAGATTGTTGCACTGCTATGTCAGACGAACATTTCGCAATTTCTAGGATGCAGATACTATTTTCTCGCTTTGTTTCCGTCTCGGAAGTGATTGAACTGAACTTGTTATGGTTAACGAACTAGTGCTGGCACGCCACCTGGTGTACAAACTTGGACAGTTTGTGGTTATTTTCATGTATCAATCGTATTTTAAATACAATACTTTTGAATAAATCGGGTTTTGAAACTGAATGATTCTATTATTGTAACCTCTTATATCTTTATAAAAGGCGTACCAATTGTCCTTATCACATTTTAGAACGCAGTATAAAATCAAGTAAGGGAGTGTGGTTTGTACAAAAATACTTTCCCACGGTAAAAAGTTTTCTTCAAGCAAATAAAAATAATTAGTTCCAAATCTAGATCCCAGATGGCACCAGTTCTACTTGTTCGTCTCAAATTTGCGAGTTTCCCCCCAGCCAGATTAGTATCGATTTAATTTTGAAGTATCAACTTATATAATTTGCTTTTTCATTGGGAGTCGTCTTTTCTGTGTTACAGTGTCAAAACTAATCCGCGAGTAAAAAAAGGGGCATGGTTGAAAGCAAACAAATGGACAAGTGGTGCCATATATGATTGAAATTTGGAACGAATCATTTTCATCGAAGAACACTTTTCAGTGTGAGAAACATTTTTAGTCGAAAACGCGCTCATGAATGACAATTATTTAATTTTATATTAATTTTTAAAGTGTGTCATTGACTTTTGGAACACTCTACGTACATCAGTATTTGGGTTATAGGTGCAGATTCTAAACAATTTTTAGAAGCCAGTGATTTCTGAATTGAAATAATCCAGTCGCCATTGGTGTTTAATTTCTAACATAAATTCTGAAACAACGCGAAACAGCTTGGAAATAACATGAAGTTCGTCAAAAGATCTCAAACATCCCCTCCCCCAGGATCTTCGTTGAAGAATCGCTGAAAAAGCTCGACTATTGTTAAAGAATTCAGGAAAACGCGTTTTTTGTCAAAGGATTGCAAAAAAACATGCCATTTTTGTCACAGGATCGCGAAAGAACGTGCGATTCTCGTCAGAGAATTGAAAGAAAAAAAAATGCGATTTTTGTGAAATGATTGCAAGAAAAAAGCGCAATTCGCCAAAAGATGGTGATTTAGACTCCGAAAATAAGTCGCAAAGTGGCGACTGGCGACCATGAGTCCGCATCTATAATGCTGTATGTTTTATGTTTTTTATACAAATCTACACTTTTCGTCCGAGTTGCATGAAACTTGATCTATATTTCAGAGCAAAAATGGCTATTTCAAAAACTGACAAATACTGACTACTTCAAATATTTATCAGAGTACTGTTTATGCCTTTGATCGACAACCTGCTTTAAATTTTTTTCATATATTTAAAAAAAAACCATTCCAATGCATTGTTTTTTGTTTTAAGTTGCTAAAAAAACAGTACGTATAGACAATTTATGCTATTAAACAGGGGCGTGCGAAGAGAAAATTGCACCCGGGGCCGCCTCCTTAACTTTTTCTAGTGACAGGCCAAAAATGAATTCATAGTATAGATTTGGCGCCTCCTAAATATCCACGCCCGGGGCGACCACCTCCTTCGCCCCTCCCTTTTGACAGCGCTGCTCTGAAGTTTCGCTCTGAGTATGCGTGTCTTTGTCTGAGATACTAGTAAAATCTAATGGCACGTACAAGACTGAAAAATCGGGAAAAGTTAGTCCAAGTCCTCTCTTAGAGCACCTGAAACTCAGAATTTTGAATTTCTAACCATTAGCTGAGTTAATTATTAACATTTACAAAAGATGCAAACTTATGTCTGTTTTCCCGAGAGGGGAAAAACGTCTAAATATGCACCGATGCCCTATTTGTATTTCGGGAGGAAATGAAGACAGGGAAAAGGGACTTTTGTGGGCATTTTGTCATTATTCATTAACTTCCCGCTTGCACTGAAAAAAAAAAAATACTCAAAAATGAGTACATAGATGTACTCATACCGAATTGAGTATGTTTGGATCAAAAATGACCCGATTGTTTTCTCAATTTTGAAACATCACATGTTATCAAATCCAAACTAACGATAATTTTGTACCCTGCAATTGTTTGTTTCGTTTATGGTGGCATAAAAGATGTTTATTAATTTAAATATTAAATTATACACTATACTTTGAAACAATTTAAAAGTGATTGCAAATAGTGTTCTGTCATAAAAATATTCGATTTGGATATGTTGCTAATAATTTTTGCTATTTTTCTTAATAAACAATCAGTTAAAGTTTTGATGTTAATAATTTTGACCAAGAAATAAATGTTAGTATATTTTTACTTTAATTTATAAGTTAAGGGGGCAGTTCATAGCGATTTATATTTGAGCACAAAAATGGAATCAAAAATGAGTACATGCGCTTCTTAATTTTGAGTAGATTTGGATCTGAGCTATTTTGAGTACGTAAAGTACTTAAAATTGAGTACTTTTTACTTAATTTTGAGAAACCATTTTTTTTCAGTGAAGTAAAGTTAAAAATAAAAAAAAAATTCTGAAAAATTGTACTCGTAATCAGGTTTTTACTGTCAAATGCCGCAATAAAAAAAAAAAAAATAATAAAAAAATATTGCAATTAACTCGTAAAAAAAAAAAAAAAAAAAGAGGATTGTTTTTCCATTTATACGCCATTACAGGATTTAGTTTTTGAGATACCGAAAAACTAAAACTATGTTTTTGAAGCTGAAATGATTTAATCGATTGTGCAATCAATTTTAAGAAATATAATTTTAACACTTTTAAATATATTGGAAAACGCAGATCACTTCAAGCCTCACGGATGAAATCGGATGACAGTTTAAACCTTTCAAAGGCGAAATTCTGTTTAAGCTAATATGTTAAATGTAGAACTTAAAAGCGAATAAATTTGAAAATATTGAAAACATTTTTCACGTGCATTATGATGACACCAAAATTATATTTAAAATATTGTGAATGCCATTTAGCAACATGGAATTAAAAATAAGCGTCCAAGCTATGCAAATGCAGTTTTTGAATGGGTAAACTCTCCATTTTGATAAATAAAGAATGCACAATGCTATAAAAGTTTAAAATTGGCTAATAAGGCAGATTTATTCATATTTACTTTGATTTTCCTGCTCTCATATATATATATATAAATAGATGAAATATTAACAATTTTTTCTTTTGGTGAATATTTTGTCGAATTTCATCTAATTTCCAATTGGAACACGACTTTAGTTTGCGTCATTATCTCAAGATAGTCCAAATGAATATGCTCAGTATTATTTTACCCAATAATTTGCGCAAAACCTTACTTCAACTTTTAAATCCACAAAACACTTTCGCAAAGTAACATTTATAACGAGTTCGATCTAGAAGTGAAAACAAAATTTTGGATAAACAGAATGTCAGGAGGTTGAAGTCAGAAACCATTTCCTACCCATCATGGTGAAAATTTTAATTGACGCTTTAAGAGACGAAATAAATATTTTCGGCAAAGTTTATCAAATACAGCAAAACCTCCATAACGGACACTCCCGAATAGCGGACACCTCTATTTAACGGACAGTTTTCCAATCCCCACTCCCAAAACCTAAATTTTTGTATGTTTAACCTCTGAATAACGGACATTCCAAATAGCGGACACTATTTTCGGCGATAGAGGATGAAAAAGCGTTTTTAACAAGAAAAAAAAAATGAGGAAAAAAAGTAAAAAGGCCTCTAAATTTATCAGAGTAATGTGCCACAAGTTTTGTGATCACAGATAAATGTAGACGGTGGACTGGGGAAATTTCTGCTTCACGTTCAGTGTTGAATTCAGGGGGTTGCCTGGAAACGACATTTTCCACAGCATTCAAATGTCTATTTTCCCACGGAAGATTTTTTGATTTTATGTTTTTAATGATCAAAAAGTGCAATTCCCATTTCCGCTTAGAACTCTATAATGACCAATAACGTCACATTGAAAAACAAATTACATGTAATCGTGAGCAATTGTAAACTTTTGTAACAGATTTTTTTTATAAGAATGTAACAAACAGCAGTTAAAGTTGAGCACAATTTTATATAAGTTTTATTGTTTAAAAAGTAATTTTAATTTCTCATTAGACATATAATAAAGGTTTTAGGACACATATATGTAAATTAAGTATTAAGGATTTCTTAGCGATTTCTTTATGTTTGAGGTTTTCCCAATAACGGACACATCCGAATAGCGGTCAATTTCTGCGTTCCCGAGGTGTCCGTTATTTAGAGGTTTTACTGTAGTTAAAAGGAGACAAATTCAAGCATTTGCTTTGTCAACTCGGCTGCATTTAATTAAAGTAGTTCAGTAAAATATAGCGGATATTTATGTAATGATATATTAAATAAAGCTTATACGTTTTTATTCATATGGTGTATCATTTGCAGAGCAATTATCATTATTATTACATAACCTTTCTTTTACAGGCACACTCATAATTATATAAATACGTAGCACACCTACGGACGTCATCTGGTTTGTCTGTCCATGTGTCGAAAATAATAGCGAAAAAATTTGCAACCAAATGGTTTAAAATTCAATCATGGCTTCATTCTGTTAAATCATATCATATGTAATTAATTAAAATAAACTCGTGATAAAAAATGATTCCAGGTTGCTATGGTGATTAGGTTACATGTAGGATGAAATCATATTGATTACATATTACTAAACTGTACATAAGAAAATACATATATATCTTTAATAAATGTATAATCTTAATAAATTTAGTATTCATGAATTTTTGTATAAGTGTACAATAGCTATACTACACCGCTTTCTAAATATTTATAAAACTAGTTATAATATAAAAGCATTTCATTTGCCATATTTGATGTATTATTTTGATTTTTTTTTCATGCCGTCATTAAAAACAACAACAACAACTAATAAATGGGGAAAATTTAATTAAGTTTTCTTTTGGTCAATAATTTGAAGAATTTCATCTATTTCAAAATGAAACATAACTTTAGATTCCGTCATCATCTGAGGATAGTCCAAATGTCTAGGTCCACTTTTACTTTACTTAATATTTTGCGCAAAACTTTACTTCAACTTTTAAATCCACCAAACACTTTTGCAAGGTAACTCTCATAACGAGTTCATTGAAGATGCGGCAACAGGGATTTGGGTAAACAGTGTCAGGAGATTGATGCCTGAAACCATTTTCCACCCATCATGGCGAAAGTTTTAATTGACAATTTAAGAGACGAAATAAATATTTTCGGCAAAATTCATCAAATAGCTAAAGGGGAAAAATTCAAGTATTTGCTGTACAACGCGGCTGCATTTAATTAAAGCAGCTCAGGAAAATATAGTGGAGTTTTATATAATAACATGTTAAATAAAGCGCAGTCAAACATTTTTATTCATTTATTATAGTACGTTCATTTTTATAGAAATAGGTAGCACCTAAAGTCGTCTTTTAGTCCTCTCTTTTGTCTGTGCATGCTGTCTGTCAGAAATAATAGTGCATAAACTCCCAACAAAAATATTTAAAATTTCAATGCATAACCGTTGTAAAAATCTTTTCGAGTCATTTCTATTTTTATAAAAATCGAATTAAATCTTGATTTTTTTAAAACAAATTTTAACAAAACTAAACAATTTTTTTCTTCATTCTGTTAATTCCTATCATATGTGATTGATTCAATGATATCTCATGATAGGTAATGATTCTAGTTTCTAATGATAATAACTTGTAGGATAGAACAATATTATTTCCGTATTATTAAATTGAACGTTAAAAATACATATATATCCTTAATGAATATAATCGTAATATATTTGGTATTCATGCATAAGCAGTGCAAAAGCTATACTGCAACAATATCTGAATGTATATAAAACAAGTTATAGCATGGAAGCATTTCATATGCCACTTTTGACGTACTATTTCTGATTTTTTTCAATGACGTCATATTAGAAAAAATGGGGAAATATGGGGAAAAATATTATTAAGATTTATTAAGCATATTTTTGGCCAATATTATGAAGAATATCATCTATTTCGAAATGGAGCGTGACTTTAGTTTGCGCCATCATCTGAGGATAGTCCAAATGAGTTCACTTTTACTTTACCCAATAATTTGCGCAGAATCTTACTTCGACTTTTAAATCCATCAAACATTTTTGAAAAGTAACTCTTATAACGAGTTGGATCTAGATGTGGAAACAAGGTTTTGGATAAACAGAGAATGCCTGAAGGTTAAACCCTGAAACCATTTTCCACGCATCTTGGTGAAAATTTTAATTCATACTCTTAGAGACAAAATAAATATTTTCGGCAAAGTTCTTCAAACAGCTTAAGGGAGAAAAATTCAAGTATTTGCTTTGTCAACGCGGCTCATTTTTAACCGCTTCCAAAAAGGAGAGGAGGTTATCAATTCAACGCGTATGTATTTTTTTTTTTAATGTATGTTCACCGATTACTCCGAAACTATCCAATCAATTAACTTGATTTTTGTGTTAAATGAGAGAGCTTGCCCTCGAATTGGTACCACTTCCGTTTCATAGAAATTGGTTCAGTACTTTTTTAGTAATTAGGCAAAAACTAATAAAATTAGTGATTTCTCGCAAATCAGTAGTAATACGGATGTCGAATAAATTTCCCGATGCCAGGATGGCCGAGCGGTCTAAGGCGCTTGATTTAAGATCTGATTTTCGAAAGGCAGCGTGGGTTCGAACCCCACTCCTGACGTACGTGTATACAATAATCTTTTTTGTATTATAATTTTTTAAATATATATTTAACAAGTTAAATACTAATTATGCTATTAGGAATATTTTGTATTTAACCGTTACCAAAGAGTATCAGAGATTTTTTATTAACTCAATACTTTATCCGTGAAAGAGTACTCAAAAAGAGAATAGACTTGCGAAAAGTAACATGACATTGAATAAGTTTTCAGAAGAGAAAGAAGTCCGGACAGCCGAGCGGTCTAAGGCACCAGATTTAATCTCTGGTTTTAAAAGAGAGTGTCGGTTCGAACCTCACTCCTGACATATGTGTATAGTATATAAAATTTTTTTCATGTTATGTGTTTTTTTAAGTGACTTCAAAAAAGGAGAGGATGTTATCAATTCGGCGCGAATGTATTTTTTTCCTATGTATGTTCACCAATTACTCCGAAACTATCCAACCGATTAATTTGTTTTTGTGTTAAATGAAAGAGGCTACTCTTCCATTGGTACTTCTTCCATTTCATTGAAATTGGTTGAGGACTTTTTTAGTAATTAAGTAAAAACTAATAAAATTAGTTATTTCTCGCAAACTAAAAGCAACATGGACGATGACTAAGCTCGCCGAATGGAGTGCAGTCAAGTGGCTGAGCGGTGTAAGACAGCAGATTTGATTTCTGGTTCTTGAAAGAGATCGTGGGTTCGAACCCCACTCCTGACATACGTGTATGATTTACAGTGATTTTTCCCGTATTATAATTTTTATCAACTGACTTCAAAAAATCGTTAACTTCTAACTAAAAAGAGAAAAATAAACTTTTCTACCAAAAATTGAACCGACTTCAAAAGCTACTGCAAAGTGAAAAATAATTTTTTTACAGAATAGTATTAAGAAATTAAATTAAGAGCGTAGTATTTATCATGCGCATTATTATATTTATGTAGATTAATTTGATTTTTTGAAGTCGGTGCCAGCCAAGTCAAGTTCAAAATTAAAATTAATTATCCAATGCAAATCGTAAAAGAATAAAGTTAAATTTTTAACTAAATATTAATCGTAAAAAAACTCGTAGATACTTGGATGCGTGTCTATTGGAAAATTACATGTAACTTGGCTTGGCTGGCACCGACTTCAAAAAATCAAATTAATCTACATAAATATAATAATGCGCATGATAAATACTACGCTCTTAATTTAATTTCTTAATACTATTCTGTAAAAAAATTATTTTTCACTTTGCAGTAGCTTTTGAAGTCGGTTCAATTTTTGGTAGAAAAGTTTATATTTAAAGCAGCACAGGAAAATATAGCAGAGATTTATGTAATGATAGTAATTTCCATAATTTCCAGAGCAATAATTGTTAATATAACCTAACCTTTTTTTTGTAGGTGAGTTCATAGTTATATAAATACTTAGCACTTATAGTCGTCGTTTACTCTGCCTATTTGTCTGTCGATTTGTCCAAAATAACACTGCGAAAACTCTATGCCGAATGGTTTAAAATTTAATTTGTATAATCGTTGTAAAATTTTTCATATCAAATTTTATGAAATTCGAATCAAAAATTTTAAAATATACCAAATTTTTCTTTGCTCTATAAATCCAGTCATGTGTAATAAATGATATCTTATGATAGGTAAAGATTCTAGGTTCTTATGGTACTTATGTTACATGTAGGATGGAAAAATATTATTTCCGTATTATTGAATTGAATGGAAAAAATACATATGTATCATTAATAAATATATAACCTGAAGGAAGTTTATATTCCTGCATTTTTGCATAAGTGTGCAATAGCTACTGCGCGAAGATCTGAATATTTGTAAGAATAGTTATAGTATCAACGCATTTCATTTGCCGCGTTTGATGTAGCATTTCTGAGTTTTTTGAATGACGTCATATAAAAAAAAAAATATTATTAAGGTTTAGTAAGTTTTCTTTTGGCCAATATTATAAAGAATTTCATCTATTTCAAAATGGAGCATGTCTTTAGATTGCGCCATCAACTTAGGAAAGCCAAAGGCTCACTTTTACTTTACACAATAATTTGCGCAGAAAGTAACTCTTTGAACGATTTCGATCTAGATGTGGAAAAAAGTTTTGGATAAACAGAATGAAGTCTGAAACCATTTTCTACCCATAAAGGAGACAGTTTTAATTGACGCTTTGAGACGAAATAAATATTTTTGGCAAAGATTATCAAATAGCTAAAAGGAGAAAAATTCAAGTATTTGTTTTGTCAACGCGGTTGCTTTAATTAAAGCAGCCCAGGAAAATATAGCGAAGATTTATATAATGATATATTAAATAAAGTTTTTACGTTTTTATTCATATTGTGTATCATTTGCAGAGCAATTACCGTTATTATTATATAACCTTTCTTTTTTTCAGGCACATTCATAATTATATAAATATGTAGCCCTTATGGACGTCGTCTAGTCCGTCGGTTTGTCTGTCCATGTGTCGAAAATAAAAGCGCAAAAAGTTCGCAACCAAACGGTTTAAAATTCATTTATGGCTTCATTCTATTTAGTCCTATCATATGCAATTAATTAAATGATATCTCATGATAGGTAATGATTCTAGATTGCTATGGTGATTACGTTACATGTAGGATGAAATCATATTAGTTACATATTACTAAACTGTACATAAGAAAACACATATGTATCGTTAATAAATGTATGATGTTAATAAATTTAGTATTCATGAATTTTTGCATAAGAGTATAAAAGTTATACTACACCGAGATCTAAATATTTATAAATCTAGTCATAATATGAAAGCACTTCTTTTGCAGTGTTTGATGCACTAGTTTTGATTTTTTTTCATGCCGGCATTAAAAAAACAACAACAACAACAACAACAAATAATTGAAAAAAAATATATATATATAGTCAACTTTTCTTTTGGTTAATATTTGGAAGAATTTCATCTATTTCAAAATGGAGCATAACTTTAGATTGCGTCATCATCTGAGGATAATCCAAATGTGGTCGTGTCTATGTCCACTTTTACTTTACTCAATATTTTGCGCAAAACCTTACTTCACGTTTTAAATCCATTTAACACTTTTGCAAGGTAACTTATAACAAGTTCGATTTAGATGCGGCAACAAGGTTTTGAGTAAACATAATGTCAGGAGGTTGAAGCCTGAAACTATTTTCCACCCATCATGGTGAAAGATTTAATTGACACTTTCAATGACGAAATAAATATTTTCGACAAAGTTCATCAAATAGCTAAAGGGAGAAAAATTCAAGTATTTGCTTTGTCAACGCGTCTGCATTTAATTAAAGAAGGTCAGGAAAATATAGCGGAATTTTATATAGTGGTACATTAATTAAAGCTTATACGTTTTTATTCATATTGTATATCATTTGCAGAGCAATTACCGTTATTATTATATACCCTTTCTTTCTTAGGCACATTCATAATTATATAAATACGTAGCACCTATGGACGTCGTCTAGTCCGCCCATTTGTCTGTCTGTGCGTTGAAAATAAAAACGCAAAAAATTCGCAATCAAATGGTTTAAAATTAATTCTTGGCTTGATTCTATTAAATCCTATCATATGTAATTAATTAAATGATATATCATGATAGGAAATGATTCTCGGTTTCTATGGTGATTACGTTACATGTAGGATGGAATCGTATTAATTCCATATAACTAGTTAAATATAAAAATACATATATATATATCTTTAATAAATGTGTAATCTTTATAAATTTGTTATTCATGAGTTTTTGCATTCGAGCATAATAGCTATATTACACCGAGATCTAATATTTATAAAACTAGTCATAACATGAAAGCATTTCGTTTGTTATGTTTAATGTACTATTTTTGATTTTTTTTTTCATGCTATCGTTAAAAAAACAAGAACAACAAATAAATGGGAAAAATATAATTAAGTTTTCTATTGGTCATTTTTTTTTGAAGAATTTCATCTTTAGATTGCGTTATCATCTGAGGATAGTCCAAATGACTGTGTTCACTTTTACTTCACCCAATAATTTGCGCAGAACCTCACTTCAACTGTTAAATCCATCAAACACTTTCGAAAGGTAACTGTTATAACGAATTAGATCAAGATGTGGAAACAAGGTTTTGGGTAAACAGATTTCAGGAGATTGAAGTCTGAAACCATTTTCCACCCATCATTGTGGGAATTTTAATTGACAATTTAAGAGACGAAATAAATATTGTCGGCAAAGTCAGTATTGCCAAGTCTCCGGCTTTTTGCACACCAGTATTATCTTAAAGAAAATGTTAAATCGGTAAATTCTGTTAAATCGGTAGAATGCTTCAATTCAATAGCACAGCATTTTCTGTATTAAAAATCCGGTATCCAAAAAGCCGGAGACTTGGAAGCTCTTGGCAAAGTTCATCAAATAGCTAAAGGGAGAAAAATTCAAGTATTTGCTTTGTCAACGCGTCTGCATTTAATTAAATAAGGTCAGGATAACGTAGCATAGATTTATATAACACTATATTAAATAACGGTCAGTGACAGGAAATGCGTACGCGGCAATAGTACAAACATTAACAGATTAATTTTATTTATAAATATGATTTATCCTCTTTGCCCTCTCAACACCGGCAGATGAGGTAAAATTTTAATGTTTTCAATAGGCACTGTCTTTGTAATGTTGCTGACAGTTCAACTCGGAGTGCGTCTTCTGTTAATATGTTGAAATAATTGATTAGCACAAGAATTTATGAACATAATGTGAACTTCAGTATTCTTTTGTATAATAATGTAGGAAAATTAAAAAAGTAATCGGCACCAATAAACAGCTTAAAAATAAAATTGTTTGCGCCATGTAAATACCGTCTTTGAATGTGCTAACACCACCTTTCGATAAATAATATAAGCTATAAAAATATTGTTATAGCTTCACAATAATCTTGCATATCGCGTCTCCATGGCCCATTCTTTTGTAACGGCTTCACCATAACCTAGGATGCCGCGCGTCTCCTTGGCGCATTCTACTGTACTTTAGGTTTGCCATTTTGGCCACATTGGTATATCGTTTGTTATTTGTTTGGTTTTTCGGCGATCTTAGCGGACCTATCGTGTGTTCTCTGGATCTGTATTCTTTATTCGAAATGTAAATAATGTGTAAATAATTTGTATATAAAGAACTTTTAAGTATTATTAGTAGTATTAATTGAACCAGCGATCTAATGAGCATTAAATATACTCGCAACATTCGACAGTTCGTTTAAAATATAAAAGTTTAAAATTCGCTAATAAAGCAAGTTATTCATTTTTATTTTATTTTCCTGCTCTCTTATAAAAACAGAAAAAGATAATAAGAAAAAAAAATTACCATATTTTCATTTAGTCAATATTTTGTAGAATTTCATCTAATTTCCATATGAAGCACCGCTTTAGATTGCGTCATTATCTGAGGACAACCTACATGAGTATGTCCAGTTTTACTTTACCCAATAATTTGATCAGAACTTTTTGCAAAGTAACTCTTATAACGAGTTTCATCAAGATGTGGAACCGGGATTTTGGATAAACAGAATATCAGGAAGTTGAAGCCTAAAACCATTTTCTACCCATCACGGTGAAAAATTTAATTGACACATTAAGAGTCGAAATAAATATTTTCGGCAAAGTTTATCAAACAGCTAAAGGGTGAAAAATTCAAATATTTGCTCTGTCAACGCTGCTGCATTTAATTAAAATAAAAAATATAGCGGAGATTTATATAATGACATATTAAATAAAGCTCAGTCAAACGGTTTTATTCAGATATTACTGTGCGTTAATAATTATATAAATATATAGTATCTAAACTCGTCATCTTTTCCGCCGTTTTATCTGTCCATAAGTCCAAAATAACAGCGCCCATAAACTCCGTACAAAATGATTTAATATTGTATATGCCTAATCAGTGTAAAAATTTTGTCGAGTGATTTCGATTTTTATGAAAATCGCATCAATACCTAAAAAGATATCAATTTTTCCTTCTTTATTCTATTAAATCCTATCGTAAGCAATTAGTCCAATGATATTTCATGATAGGTAATGATTCTAGGTTCCTATGATGATAACTTTCATGTAGATAGAACAATTATTATTTCCGTATAATTAAATTGAACATAAAAATAATACATATCCTTAATAAATATTATAATATTAATAAGTTTAGTATTCACGCATTTTTGCAAAAGAATGCGATTGGTACACCAAGGTATGAATATCTATAAAACTAGTGATAGTATGAACTCATTTGATGCACTATATCCGACTTTTTTTAACGACATCATATTAAAAATAATGAAAAATAAAAAAATAAATGGAAAAAATATTATTATGTTTTATTAATTTTTCTTTCGGTCAATATTTTGAAGAATTTCAAAATGGAGCAGGACGTTACTTTGCGCTATCATCTCGGAATAGTTCAAATGAGTATGTCCACTTTTATTTTACTCAATAATTTGCGTAGAGCCTTACTTCAACTTTTAAATACACGAAACTCTGGCAAAGTAGCTCTTATAACGAGTTCAATCAAAATGTGGAAATAAAGTTTTGGATCAACAGAATGTCAGGAGATTGAAGCCTGAAACCATTTTCCACTGATCCTGATGACGGTTTTAATTGACACTCTAAGAGATGAAATAAATATTTTCGGCTAAGTTCATCAAATAGCTTAACGGAGAAAAATTCAAGTATTTGTTTTGTCAACGCGGCTACATTTAATTAAAGCAGCTCAGAAAAATATAGCTTAGATTTATATAACGCTATATTAAATACAGCTCAGTAATAGGAAAAGTTGCGGTATCTTTGCGATATATCTTTGTAATGTTGCGGACAGGGTACATATCGAAGTACATATTCTGTTAATATTTTGAAATAACTGACACCAGATTTTACGAACATAATCTGAACTAAAGTTTTTCTTCTGCATTTTTGGACAGGAAATTTATATAAAAAAAATTCCGTACCAATTAGCAGTTTGGAAACAAAATTAAATTTTTACACCATGCAAAAACCGTCTTTGAATGCGTTATCCCCCCCCCCCCTTTCCATAAATAATGAGTTTTAAAAATATGAAAGTTTAAAATTAGCTAATAAGTCAGGTTATTCATTTTTACTTTATTTTCATGCCCTCATATAAAAACAAAAAAGATAAAGGAAAAAATTTTTTTTATCAAGTTTTCTTTTTGTCAATATTTTGCAGAATTTCGTTTAATTTCCATATGGAACACAACTTAAGATTGCGTCATCATCTGAGGAAAGTCAAGATGAGAATGTCACTTTTACTTTACCTAATAATTTGCTCAGAGCCTTATTTCAACTTTTAAATCCACAAAATTCTGGCAATGTAATTCTCATAACCAGTTCGATCAAGATGTGGAAACAAGGATTTAGGTAAGCAGAGTGTCAGGATGTTGAAGCCTGAAACCATTTTCCACCCATCATGGTGAAAATTTTAATTGACACTTTAAGAGATGAAATAAATATTTGTGGTAAAGTTCAGCAAGCAGCTAAAGGGAGAAAAATTCAAGTATTTGCTCTGTCAACGCGGCTGCATTTAATTAAAGCATCTCAAAAAAATATATAGAGGAGATTTATATAATGCTATATTAAATAAAGCTCAGGGACAGGAAATGTGCACGTGACAGTAAGACAGATATTAATAAATTAATTTTACTTATTAATTAAAATGATATATCCTCTTTCCCCTCCCAACGTCTGCAGATGAGGTAAAATTATAATGCTTTCAATAGACAGTCTCTTTGTAATGTTGCTGACGGTTTAACTCGAAGTACATCTTCTGTCAGTATGTTGAAATAACTGATTGACATCAGAATTTTCGAATATAGCATTATCACAAGTTTTTCTTCTGTATATTGGTACATAAAAATTTTATAAAAGAAATTTCATTGCCAATTTACAGTTCGGAAATAAAATTAAGTGTTTGCGAAATGCAAATAACTTCTTTGAAAGTGTTAATATATCCTTTCCATAAATAATATTCTGTAGAAATTTAAAAGTTTGAAATTCGTAAATAAGACAAGTTATTCATTTTTACTTTACTTTCATGCCCTCGCATAAAAACAAAATAGATAAAGGAAAAAAAAATATTATAAAGTTTTCTTTTTGTCAATATTTTGTAGAATTTCGTTTAATTTCCATAAGGAACACGACTTTAGATTGCGTCATCATCTGAGAAAAGTGAAAATGAGAATGTCCACTTTTACTTTATCCAATAATTTGCTCAGAACCTTATTTCAACTTTTAAATCCACAAAACTGTGGCAACTTAACTCTCATAACGAGTTCGATGAAGATGTGGAAACAAGGATTTGGGTAAACAGAGTGTCAGGACGTTGAATCCTGAAACCATTTTCCACCCACCATGGAGAAAAATTTAATTGACAATTTAAGAGACGAAATAAATATTTTTGGCAAAGTTCATCAAACAGTTGAAGGGAGAAAATTTTAAGTATTTGCTTTGTCAACCCGACTGCATTTAATTAAAGCTGCTCAGGAAAGTATAGTGGAGATTTATATAATGAAATATTAAATAAAGCTTATAAATTTTTATTCATATTTTATATCATTTACAGAGCAATAATCGTAATTATTATCTAATATTTCTTTTTTAAGCGTGATCATAATTATATAAATATGTAGAGTATATAGACGTCGACTATTGTCTGTCCATATCTATACATATAATAAAACAGTAGGACCCGGTGTGTCTGTACATTGAAGATAATTGACAAAAATGGAGTCAGGGCGATAAAAGAAAACCAATGAAACACAAAAAATTTTTTTTTGAATTTTTTGTCTGTCTGTCTGTTTGTCTGTCTGTCTGTCTGTTTGTTCGAGGTTATCTTCGTAACTACTGAATGGATTTTTATGCGGTTTTCACTAATGAAGAATGCACACTCCCGGGCAGTGTATAGGCTTTGTTTCATCAAAATCGGACAACAGACAAAAAAGTAACAAAAAGAAACAAAAGAAACTCTTAGGTGCGCTGCTCACGTTTTTTAGTACATAACGTTTTTTAGTACATATAAAATCCAATAGATGTCACTGTGCGATTTTAAAACGCGCTATCGTTATGTTTTCGCCAGTCTACTTAAGTATGAGAAAGTTTCAAGCTGGCTGTCGTTCCATGTGGTTTAGTCGGTAGAACGTCAGTGCGCCATACTGATGGCCCGGGTTCGATTCCCAGCATGGAATTTTTTTTCACTATGTTGGCATTAACGCCTATAAGCAATTAAAAGAATTTGAAATATTGTATTCAAGGAGAATTTTCTCTCTGGGAAAATTTCCTTGCATTAATATGTCAGTGTAATTTTTTTTTCGATTTAATTTTTTTTTTCGAAACTTTGTTTTTCTTAAAAAATTACAGTAAATATTTGATATTTCCCAACGTTTTTTGAATGATCGACTTGCTTTTTTTTTTTTTTTTAATGTATGTCTGAACCTTATCTAACTACTTCTTCAAGATTTCTTTAGATAAACCGACCAGCGTAGCGGGCGAAGGCCGCTAGTTAATATTTATTTATAAATAAAATGTTTATTTACTTTATAAATTATATAAATTGTTTTGTTATATACTTATTAATTAAACTTTTTTCATTAATTTTTATTACTATTTAAATAATATAAAATAATTTAAATATACACATGTAACTGGTATTCGAAAACATTGTTTCCGCCAAATTAGCATAAAAAATTATCGCGCCAAACTCGGCGCATATGACATCTTTGCCGTTTGGTTTATGTATTAAGGAGACTTCTAGATCATCAACGATGTTATAGAAAATTTGTCAGATTATTTTATTTGAGATTATTAAATTTATGGTTTTTCATTATGAAACAAACGAAGAAAAGAAATTTTACTATTGATGCAACTATAGAATTAACGACTGCTTGGTGTTTTTTTTTTTTTTTTTTTTTTTTTTTAATGGAAAAGGCGATTTTTTAATTATTTGTTTACTTTTTTTTGTTTACATTATTATAATCATTTTTCCCATTTTTATATACGCATCACCTTAACGCGTTCTTTTTTTTTTTTTTTTTTTTTTTTTATCTGACACCAGTTTGGCAAACACTAAGTTTTCAAATACCAGTTACATATTATATTATTTTCAATTATTTTCTATGATTTTACAAAGGAAACAATAATAAATAAGTGAAGTTTAATTAATAACTATAGAACAAAACAATAAAGAAAAGTAAAGAAACAGTTTATTAGTAAATAAACAACAATAACCAGATTACCACGCAATCCATAAAATCACAATTTTGTTGCAATCGCGCCAACGTGATACATACATGACACCTGGCCAAAATATTATTGGCTATATTATTATTTATATATTTTTATATTATCTGGTACTACTTAACTATCCCATCGATAAAAAACTGCTGCATTTAAAATATAAGATTAAATGTCAATAATGGACTATCGTAAATGCAACATTCATTTGACATTAAACATGTTACATGCGTTTGTTACGTTATCAACTATTTTTTGATTCGACGTTTTATTTGTATTTCCATAAATATTTTAGTAATTTATTGATTCTTTTGTTATTTAAAATAAAAGTTATATCCGTTTGTATAATATGGTGAATCGTTTTGCAATATGTATAATTTGGCGAAATTGATCTATGGAATAATAAAGTAGCACCTATTATTTGTTAAAATTCTATCTGGATATTTAAGTTGACAGAACTCGCGTACTTTTCAAGTCTCCGTAGAGGCATTCGCCAAGCTGTCGTTAATTCTGGGTTTTAGCCTTATTATCTATTTTTCATCTGCAGTTATTTTACTATCACTAAAAAAGCAATATTTGCAATGCGCAGGAAAATCTGCGGAATAACAATGATATCGAATTAAAAAAAAATATTTGCAATTAATTTATCAATCATTCAGGTTAAAAAAAAAAATACTTTAAAATTGGCTAAGAAAAAAAATATACATGAAATACCGACAGTAGAAAATTTTGTTTTTAATGTTTATGTTGCAGTTTTAATTAATATTTAAGCACTATCAACAGAATTTTATCAAAAATTAACTATTAAATACTACTTCATTACCCCGTCGAGCCCCCGCCCCAAAAAAACTATCGCCAAGGTATAAGATTAAATGCCAATAATAGATTATTGTAAACTTCACTTTCATTTGACAATAGACACGAAATAAGTCTATCGTTATAAATGTTTGGCGCCAAAAATCATAATGGAATTGATTACAAGCTGAAGTTTTATTTTTCTACAAAATTTAGCATAAAGATTATCCCCTATTTAAAAGCTACATGTTTGCAACTGGTTTAAAAAAATGAAGAGGCAATGAAACTGATGTAATTTTAATTTTACTCAAATAATTCAGTTTTAAAACACACCTTTTATGCTTCATTGTTCTAATAAATATATAAGTTAAACACTCTTTTTTATATATTTTGCTATGTACTTTGCTGGAACAGACCAAGGTAGAGAGAAAATTGTAGTAGACCTGCCAGGAGAGGACGGTTATTAAAAAATGTAACGCAACATGTAATGGCGATTGTATTTAGGCTACCAGATCTACACATGGTGCAAGTTCAGATTCGGGAGTTTAAGAACTAACATATGATAATGTGCGATATGAAAATTAATAGAGTTTGATAATCATTGCAATTCTTTCTAAAAAAATAATGTGATGAGTAGAGAACATTTTGATTCCTGCTGTCATAACGATCTTATTTTCATATCAAACTCTACTATAAATGATAAAACAAGAGAGATAGTACTTAATTACCCAAATTTTGTCCAATGCATACAATAGTGCAATATCGCAATGTCATTGGCACTGGCATTGTTTTCAGCATTGCGGAAGGACATACCAGGTGATGGTATACACTGCTTTAAAAACGAAATTTCAAATCACCATTTTGTTTGAGTCAAGATTCGTTTAGAAAAATGGACCAGCGCAGCGGGCATAGCCTGCTAGTGTCCAAATAAGAGGGCTAAAACTGCCTAACCGAATGGTTTGAAACTCAATATGTATAATTGTTACGTAACTTTATCGAGTCATTACCAGGGCCGTAGCTAAGGGGGCGCTATGGGTGGCTCAGCCCTCACTAAAATATTTTGAGCCCCCCCCCCCCCCCCTGGAAAAGATTCCACGGTCTCTCAATGAATTTCTGTTCCGAAAATTCAAATGAAGTTCTGTTCAACAATCTAATTTGGTTTTGAGATCCTTTTACTCTTTTGCAGAATTACTAAATTGTATCTAAAATAAATAATACAACAATCCCTCATCCTATTTGTACATATGAAGCTAACATGATGTTTGATTTTGCACCGGTTGTACACTCAAAATTTTCATCATCCTATACTTTTCTTAGTATAAAAAGAAGTTATTACAACAGTTTAATAAGAAATATAGTACCTACAATGTGAATATGCACTAATTTATCTTTCTACGTCAGAGAGAGAGAGAAAAAACTCTGACCCCCTCCCTACAATCACTTAAGTCCCCCCTATTGATCTTCTAGCTCGTCCCTGGTCATTACGAATTTTATGAAAATCGAATGCAATCTTAAAAAAGATATTTAAAAAACTTTTTTATCATTTTTTGAAATCATATCATACGCAGTTAATTCAATAATGTCCCATGATTTACACACATAACAAAACTTTATTATTATTAAAAAAATTGTTACTATTCTAGACTAAAGATGTTACTGCAAAAATTATTTTCTATGTGTCCTGTAATAATATATATATATATATATATATTACGCTAACGTATGTGGCACAAAAATCGCGATTATTTGTTAATTGTTTAATGGCAACGTCCAAATGAAAGGCTTCCTATTGGTTACTGTGCAAAAGTCCTTTTTCAAGATCTAGGCTGTGGAAAATTGGATTTGTTTCTGTTTTGTTCCTTCGCTGTAATTATAGAGCTTCAAAATATCATTAGTTTTATTTTTTTCTGTTCTTTTTACTTAAGAAAAAGTAAATAAATTCATGAATTTTAAACTTTTCAGTTTCAAATTAAAATTATGTATTATAAAATGTAGTAAAAGGATTATATTATTATATTTTAAATAAAACTAATGAAATACGAAAAAATGCCACGGGTATAAAATTTGGTTGTTTATTATCTGCGCCTGGCTAGCATTAAAAAACTGAGTTCTTGATTTATTCCCACAGCTGTCATTTATGCACCACATTGGCGCGATTATTTTTTTTGTCACCAGTTTGGCGAAAACTTCGTTTTCAAGTACCAGTTAGATACATATTTTAAAACTGATTTCTATTATTTTAAAAAGGAAATAATAATAAATAAAAACAATTAGTTAATAATTATGGAACAAAACAATTTATATCATTTTTAAAAAGAAAATAAAAGTAAACAAACAGTTTATTAATAAATAAACAATAATAGCCTAGTTACCATATGAGGCATATAATTGCCATTTTGTTGCACTCTCAGCCAATGTGGGTGTGTATATGACATATGTGTCTATTGCTCTAGCAGAATCTTCTGATTTGGCGAAAAACTGAGCAATTAAAATAAATTATGAATAAAAGCAATTTGATTTAATGCTTAGTATACATTCAAGGGAGTTGAAACTGGTTGCCAAGGGCGGCTAATAAAAAGAGTAAAACAATTTCTAAAGTACATCCCTTTCAAATTTATGTCATTTTGAAAAAAAAAAAAAAAAAAAGAACGACTTTTTAAATGTTATGCACGTTACAGTGGAATAACTCAATAAAATAATGACCAAGAAATTAATGAAAGTTGCGCAAATATAGACGAAATAGTTTTGAATGTTTAAAAAACAACTAAAATAATGTATCAAGATTGAAAAGCAACAACAAAGATGTCACCTGATTTAAAACTGTTGGAAAATGTGCCATGGAATAACAAAGAAAAATGAACCAATAAATCGACAGAAAAGAAAAAAAAGAAGAAAAGGATAAAAAAGTCTGTACCATCCGGAAGTAGAATGAAAGCTCGTTATAGATTGAAGGACCTATTCATTTCTTCTAGAATTGGAATGAAAATGTACATTAAAATTAGCTAGATGTAAAATAAAAATATGTGAAACAAATGAATGAGTAAAATAAAAAACATCGAAATAAAATAATTAAATTAAAGAAGGATAATGACGTAATAAAACAGCAATTAATAAAGAAAGATAAACAATTTGGTAAAAAAAATATGTGAATGGTACACAAAGTTAAATATAATAAAACTATGGCATAAAATAAGGTGTCAAAATGTAGAATAAGATATAGTATTTAAAACGTAATACAAGTAAGGCATAGAGTAAGGAGAAACAATGTAGATATGATATATAAATGATTAACCACACACACTCTATACACACATATTTATAGCAATTGGGCAAAACGTCTGTAAAAACTTTAAAAATTCAAAAAAGCAGGAAAAATAACCGAAATTAAAAACGGTTTGCAAGATTAGCATCTGTAAGTCACGGAATTTTTTTTTTTTTTTTTTTTTTTTTTTTATTATTATTAAAGAGAGTAATAAAAAATAACTCAAAAAACTCAAAAAACATCCAACGGATGGAGCTGGAAACATTTGACTTTAGTGGAAATGTGCAAATGAGAGAACTAGCACTGCCAATCCACTTATATCCTGTTATAAGAACTTGCACTGTTAATCCACTATTAATTCGCAGATGAGAGCTGTGTACTTGATCAGGGCTTGTGAGTGCGCAGCAGCGGCGTGCGAAGAGAAAACTGTTCCCGAAGCAAAGTTTCAATTTGGCACACCCCCTCCCTAACTTTTTCTTGTGACAGGTTAAAAAATTAAGTTGATAGTATAAATTTGAAACCCCCCCGTAAATTTCCTCGCTCGGGCCAACCGCCTCCTTCGCCCTCCCCCTCTTTCGCACAGCACTGGTGCGAAGGATAAAACTTTGTTGGTGAAGTTATTTTACTGAGCCAGGAATCAGCGACAGATCATTGATCAAGGACACGGCTTTTAATTTAAACAAATTCTGGATTCGCAGTGCAAATTCTTATAACCGTCTCATTTGCATACTTCCACCGAAGTCAAACGTTTCCAGCGCCATCTGCCGGATGTTTTTTGAGTTATTTTTTATTACTGCCTTAAAAAATCCTGTGACCTATAGATGCTAACCCTGCAAACTGTTTTTTATCTCGGTTATTTTTTTGGCTTGAATTTTTAAATTTCTATGCACTTATTGCTCACTCGGTATATATACCATAATGATACTTTTTATAGTTTTTATAACTGTTAACATATGAGGCTGTGAGTTTCAAAACTCTCCTTATCCAAAATTGAAAAAAAATCAAGTGTTCTCTATGAATCTATTTTACTAGTGAACCTGTATATATATTAAAAAAACTACAAGCTACAAAAAAAAAAAAAAAAAAAAAAAAAAAAAAGAAAAAAAAAGTGTATTGTTGGCATTATTAAATCTTGGTTTATAATGAAAACCAATGGACACTGGACAGAAATTTTTCGCAATTTTCAAAAAAAAAAAAAAAAAAAAAAAAAAATTGTTTAAGGCGAATTTTGAAACTTACGCTCTGATATAAGTATGTGTTTGAAAGTATAAAATACCTTTGAATAAATATTTATTTTACATTAACATACAACAATATTAAACGAACTCTAAATAATGACGACATTATACAATAATCGTTATACTAAAATATGCATAAAAGTAAAGCTTATTGAAAAATAGAATCCACTACAAAATTACATAATATACATTATAAATATTTATGACAGAAATAAAATGGTAAACATATAGAAATAAATTCTACCATTATAAACCTTATCTTTGTTTAAAATGGCTGTTACACTATTTTGACATCATTCCATTCACCCACAATGCGAAAACATCCATTTAATTAAATTTCTTCCCATCGCAACACAAAGTTAATATTTATCACTTTTTAAAACCTTCATTAATCTCCCCTTACTAGCGGAAATCAGGGCCTAACGCAAATAGATTATGCGGGAGAAAAAAAAAAAAAGCCTCGCAAAGTAAACCTTTCTGCTTCCAAGGTATGTAAGCTCTTTAAAAATCTGCGGGGCACTTATACAGCAAGAGTTAGAATCAAATTTGGGAGAAATTTTGAGAGTACTAGGCTGGAAAGATGCAGTTTTCCTATTTCTTGTTAATTCTTTGTAAACAAACAAACTATTTTCTGCTTCTGGGTAAAGGATGTTCGGGAACAAAAGAGGTAAGGAAGGGGGGAGGGAAGCAACGGTCAATGTATGGAATGTCATTGCTTTATTGCTGGGAATATTTATAAGCAATGAAAGATGTTTTATTGCTTTGGTGCTTTGTATGCTTCTTCTCAATTAAATAAGTATTACAGAAATTTTATAGACTGACGTAAGGAAGAATCTCTAAAATACATTACAAACCATCAAACAAGAATAAAAAATCATGCATTAAGCATAGATTATGAATCTTTTTGACCCTTTAAAACGTAATTTTCTATCATTATATCGATATTTCATTTTTGCAATAATATTTAAATTATACCTTTTATCTAACGAAATCTGCTAAATTTTGTCTATTTTCTAAAAAAGAAATCGAATTACAGTTGTTTAAAATTTCATTTTTAACAGTTTTCGAATTGTCTTTTAAAGTTATTTTTAGCTTTCTATCACAATGAAGTTTTTCATATTTATGCTCAAAAAATCTTATATTAAATAGTTTATATAATGTTAATATTTAAATAATGTTAATATATTAAATAGTTTTATATTTATGCTGGTATAAATGACAAAATTTAGACAAAATTTGCGAATATTTCAGTACTTTAGTAATTTAACTTCCATATCATCTGAGATTGCGATGCGATTATAATGTGTGTAGACTAAGGCCTAATTCTGTTTATAGGTTATTCTATTAAACAGAATAGTTTTATTATGTTATTCTGTGTATTATGCTGTTTATTATGCAATTTACAAAATGCAAATACATTGTTTTATTTTTGCAGAATTGTCAATTTTTTACATAATTTTGACTATTTTTCTCTTTAAAAAATTATTTCTGGGTAACTGCTAAAATTTATATGGATTTTTTCAAAGTTTTAAGGTAAATGTCATTATAAAATATAGATAAGAAGGGAAAATTTCAAAAATTTTAATTAATCACTCCCGAAGGTGTGCGAATACATTAAATGAAATTTTTCTTTCTCTTAAATTTCTTGGTTACTGTTTTGGTAGCACGTTCGTTTTGTATTTGATGAAAAATGACTCTCTTACGAAATGCTTTTTAGTTTACAGGGTTTTTTTTTTGTATATTAAATATTTATTTTGATTTTATTACATAAAAGCTACACAAGTAGATAAAAACTAATTTAAAACTAATTTTGTAAATGAATAATTTTGAAAAACACATCAATTTACAGCAATAAAATTTCCAAAATAAAATTAAAACTAAGCGGTAACGGGCAATTAAGTTTTACAAACCATATGAAATTATCTTCATATAATTAAGGGATACATTATTAAGGGTGATGATCTTATTTTTAATTCTAAAAAAATGAATACTTCATCCAAGACTAGAATATACAGCATTCCTAGCTTTTTCCTGTTCAAATCTACAAAATATTTATATTTATATATTGTACGTATAAGTAAAATCTCCATAACTAAACACACTTTTTAAAAAAATCCCGAACACTTGTATACTTCTGTACTTTTACCTCTACGTAGCGAACGAACATTCTCAAAGGTTTTACTATATATAAATAACTATAAAAACCACTGTTTTTAAAATAGTTGTTGACTTCCCCCAACATATAGTACGTAAACATATTATTAATTAAATATCTCTTTATAACCGCACATAACTAACTTTTATCAACAGTTGAAATTTAATTAATCTTTCTTAACAAGCAGAAATGAAATTTTAATGCAAATACAGTGGAGCATCGTTTATACGACGCCGAAGGAACTGCCGAAAAACGTCGTATAAACGATAACGTCGTATAATCGATTTTCACTTCTAAACCTCAAGTTAATTTTGTTTTCACTTAATTTTAATGCTTAGCGTGTTGATTTACATACATTTATAAATTAAACAAACAAATAACCAAAAAATGGGGGAAGGGAGGTCAATATAGTAAGCAATTTCAATTTAACACAAAAAAGTACCTAAATTAAGCTCCCTCTTGATATATGTTTTTTTCTCTGACATATTTTGCAAATAATATAAACCCTGGAAAATTTATTAAGTCCAAATGTACCCCATCACCCTCTTATTGTTACGTCTCTATTCCACAAAAGTTTCAATTATAAGCCTCCCTTAAAATTATTAGAAATTTCCTGCCTGCTAAAGGGGGCTTATTTTCGATACTTTACGGTACATAGAGTTTTTTTTTTCTTTTGATCATTTTACGTAGAGAAAATAAAATGCCTGTGGTTGTTTGACCTAACTGATTGACGTTGAGCTGTAATTAATGATTTGTGCAATGAGTGAAGGGTTCGAAAAGTATTTCTGCTGGTTTTGTAGCAAACAAAATAAATTCTTGATGTTTCGATGCAATTCGCGAAATTTTTTACTATCACAACTTTTACATTTGAACTCTTTCAAAATGTTAATTTTTTTCTTTTACCAAGATGAACTTGCTTTTTTGAAACATGTCCGAAAAACCTGTTTCCGAAACAGTACGAAAAGTGAAGAATTAAATGAAACATTGATCTTTACTGTTAGCGCACTGATAAGAAGAGACTATGCCGTGCCGTGTAAAAATAAAGCAGGTCGGAATAGCTTACCATCTCCGGTCCTCGCAAAAAGAATATTCCTATTTTTTTGTGACAATACCCACACAAGCCCACGTTATTATCATATGAATGAGGTATATTTAAATACATTCTTTGGTGTCATTCATAACTGGCGAATTCCGCCTGTTTTTAAAATACACAAGAAAAATAAGCAAAAAGAAAAAATGTGTAAAATCGGAAAACCGACGTATAAACAATTTTATGCATCGTATAAACGATACATTTTTACATTAAAACTAATAGGAATGAATTGGGACCACACTAAAACGTCGTATAAATGTAAACGTCGTATAAATGATCGTCGTATAAACGATGCTTTACTGTATGAGGAAAAAATCGTTTATAAAGTAAATATTCCCACTCTCAAATTATGAATACTTAATTGATCCCGAACACTAACGTACCGCTATGCATTTACCTCTGAGTAGCGGAGAATTTCGTGTTCTTGAAGTGTCCGTTATACAAAAGTTTTCTATAAACACATAAATAATCACTATTGTTTTTAAAACAGTTGTGGACATCATCCAGCCTATATTACGTAAATATCTCATAAATTACATTTCTCCCCATAATTGCACACTACAAACTTTTATTAACAGTTGAAAGTTTCATTAATCTTTCCCAAGAAACAGAATTCAAAGTTTAATGCACATATGAGAAAAAAAATCACTTCTAAAGTAAAGATTCCAACTCTGAAATTACGAATATTCTTTTGATCCCGAACACTTATGTCCCTCTGCACATTTACCTCTGAGTAGCGGACGAATTTTGCGTTTGCGAAGTGTCCATTATACAGAATTTTTACATTGTACCTATAACTAAATACAGTTACTACTGCTTTTAAAATAGTTGTTGACATCATTCAGCCCACGTAAACATTACATTAATTAATTTTCTTTTCATAATCAAACACAACAAACTTTTTTTCAACATTTGAAAGTTTAATTAATCTTACCTAGCAAGTAGAAATGAAAGTTAAATGCAAATATGAGGAAAAAAAAACGTTTCTAAAGTAAATATTCCCACTCTCAAATTACGAATACTTTTTCGATCCCGAAAACTTATGTACCGCTATGCATTTACCTCTGAGTAACGGACGAACATTCTCGAAAGTTTTACTATAGATAAATAATTATAATCACTACTGTTTTTAAAACAGTTATTGGCATCATCCAGCCCATACCACGTAAACATCTCATTAATTAAATTTCTTCCCATAATTGCATACAACTATTTTTTCAAACAGTTGAAAGTTTAATTAATTTTCCCTAACAAGCAGAATTCAAAGTTTAACGCAAATATAAAAAAAAAAAAAAATCCTTTTTAAAATAAATATTTCCACTGTCAAGTAACGAATATTTTTTTGATCCCGAATACTTATGTGCTACTATACATTTTCCTCTGAATAGCGGATGAATTTCTCACTATCGAAGTGATCGTTAGTCAGAGAATTTACTATGTATATAAATAATTATATTTATTAATTTATTTTTAAAATAACTGTTGACATTATCCAATCCATAATACGTAAACATAATCATTAATTAAATCTCTGCACATAATAGCACACAACTAACTTTTATTAACAGTTGAAAGTTTAATTAAACTTACCTAACAAACAGAATTCAAAGTTTGATGCATATATGAGAAAAAGAATGTTTTCCAAAGTAAACATTCTCATTTTTAAATTACGGACACTTTTTTGATCCCGATCCTTTATATACCGCTTATATAACTTTTCTCAACTGTTGAAAGTTTAGTTAATCATTCTCAACGAGCAGAATTCAACTTTAATGTAAATATAAGGAAAAAAAAATCTTTTTCCAACGTAAAAATTCCCACTCTGAAATTACGGACACTTTTTTGATTCCGAAAATTTACATTACCGTTATACATTTATCCCTGAATAGCGGACGAACTTCGCACTCTCGAAATGTTCGTTATTCAGAGGTATTGTCTGTATAATAAATAGTTATAATCATTATTCCGTTTTAAAAATAACTGGACATCATCCAGCCCACAGTATGTAAACATCACATTAATTAAATTTCGTCAGATAACCACACAAAACTAAATTTTATCAAATGTTGGAAGTTTTATTAATCTTTCCTAACAAACAGACTTCAAACTTTAACGCAGATATGAGAAAAAAAATCGTTTTTCAAAGTAAACATTTCCATCAAATTACAGAAACTTTTTTGATCCCAAACTTTTATATACCGCTATATATTTATCTCCGAATAACAGACGAATTTCGCACTCTCGAAGTGTTCGTTACTCAGAGGCTTTACTATTTGTATAAATAATCATAATAATTACTCTGTTTTTAAAATAACTGCTGACATCATCCAGTCCATGATACGCAAACATCTCATTAATTAAATTTCTGCACATAATCATTCACAACTAACTTTTATCAACAGTTGAAAGTTTAATTAAACTTATCTAACAAGCAGAATTCAAAGTTTAGTGATATATGAGGAAAAAATTGTTTTCCAAAGTAAACATTCCCATTTTCAAATTACGGACACTTATTTAATCCTGATCCTTTATATACCGCTATAAATTTATTTCTGAATAGCAGATGAATTTTGCGCTCTCGAAGTGTTCGTTATTTAGAGGTTTTACTATATGTACACATAATTATAACCATTACTCTGCTTTTAAAATAACTTTTGACATAATCCAGAGTATAGTAGTAAACATCTCATTAATTAAATTTCTCCCCATAATTGCACACTGCTAACTTTTATCAACTGTTGAAAGTTTTATTAATCATTCTGAACCAGCAGAATTAAACTTTAAGGCAAATGTAAGAAAAAAATAGTTCTCCAAAGTAAAAATTCCCACTCTCAAATTAAGGGAACTTTTTTTTTTTTATCCCGAACATTTATATACCGCTATACATTTATCTCTGAATAGAGGACGAATTTCGCACTCTCGAAGTGTTCGTTATTCAGAGGTTTTTTATACATTATAAATAATTATAATTATTACTCTGTTTTTTAAATATTTGTTGACATCATCCAGACC
Source organism: Maratus speculifer (assembly GCA_964019185.1). Taxonomy (NCBI): domain Eukaryota; kingdom Metazoa; phylum Arthropoda; class Arachnida; order Araneae; family Salticidae; genus Maratus; species Maratus speculifer. Next base: position 147,201,074 of record OZ025301.1, on the reverse strand, counting down.
ATAGTACGTAAAACGTCATTAATTATATTTCTCCACATAACAGCACACAACTAACTTTTATCAACTGTTGGAAGTTTAATTAATCTTTCCTTATTCAAAGTTTAAAACCCACATATGAGGAAAAAAATCATTTTGAAAAGTAAACAGTGCTACTTCCAAAGCGCGAAAACTTTTCCGAAACCTGACGGACGCTTGCGCAGTAGGTGTACGAATCAAAAACTGGGAGAAAATTTTGAGAGGGCTAAAGACGAAAAGATGCAGTTTTCCTCATTCCTGTTTATCCTTTGTAGGTAAACAGACGGATCTCCTCTGCTTCTGGGAAAAAGGATGTTTCGGAGCAAGATGCGGCCGTTGATGGAATGATTGCCACCGCTGAGACAGTTTCTCAGAGAAAGATGTTTCGTCGTTTGGGTATGTTGTCTTTATTTTTTTTTCACCTGATTATTTATTAAATCCATTACCAGGATATTTATTGCATTTGATTATTGATTAAATTGTTAAAATTAGATTAAATAAAAAAGATTAATCTGATTATTTATTAAATTATTTATTAAAAACATTTAAAAAGATACGGGGATTTTATACAAGTTTTATATGCATAAAAAAATCACATCAGAATTTTTATTTAAAATATTTAACTTATTTCTGCGTGATTTATATTTTATTTAATTTATGAAAAATAGTATATGGTTCAAATCAAGATATTTTCATTGTTAAGGAGAAAAATATTTATTAGGTTCATTTTTTCTCAGGTTAACGCTAAACATACCGAGAATTTTTACCGAAGATTTATAAATCATTCCACATCAGAATATTAATTTAAATTATTTATTTTCTTTATTTTCTTTTTTTTTTTTTAAAGTTTGTTTTATTTTTATATATTTTATGAGAAAAATTCTGGTTCAGATTGAAATATTTTAATTTGTTACTGGTCAAATGACAGGTTGTTGCAGAGCTACCATTAATATTTAATAACATTAATTATTAAGTCTCCGGCTTTTTGGATACCAGTATTTTAATACAGGAAATGTTCGACTATTTAATGAAACATTTGAGCGATTTAAAAGAACAGCATTTTCTTTAAAGTAATAGTGGTGTACAAAAATCCGGAGACTTGGCAGTTCTGGTTGTTGGTATATTTAGTGTTAAAGAGTCAATTATTTATTAGGCTGATTATTTATTAAATAACTACTCAGATTGACTCTAAACGTAATTGATTTTTTCACTGAAATTTTCTAAAAATATTTCATAACAGAATTCTTATTTAAAATATTTAACTTATTTCTGAGTGATTTACATTATATTTATTTAATGAAAAAAATCTGGTTCGAATCAAAATATTTTAATTTCATATCGGTTAAACGACTGGTTTTGGTATATTTAGTGTTAGGGGTTTATTTGGTACATTTAGTGTTTAAGGAAACAATTATTTATTGGACTGGTTATTAATTAGATTGCAACTAAACATGCCGGAAATGGTACGCACTGAAATTTTATAAAAATAATTTCAGTACAGAATTATTATTTAGAATATTTATTTTTTTCTTTAGCCTTATTTCTGTGTGATTTATATTTTATTTATTTAATTAAAAAAATTTTCATTCACACCAAAATATTTTATTCGATATCGGTCAAATGACTGTTTTTTGGTATAATTATTGTTAAGGAGGCAATTAATTATTAAGTTGATTAACTGCTTCCTTGATTTGCTCGTACGTCATACGGGCAGGGTGTTTTTACCACGCTTTTATTAACTTCACCTGTATATTTGTGAGTTTGTAACTCTCCTTATTTTATGTATGTTCGCCGATTACTCCGAAACCATGCAACCGATTAACTTGGTTTTGGTGTTAAATGAAAGACGATGCTCTCGAATTGGTACCACTTCAGTTTCATCGAAATTGGTTCAGTACTTTTTTAGTAATTAGGCAAAAACTAATAAAATTAGTGGTTTTTCGCTAATTAAAAGTGTTGAATACGTTCACTGACTAGAGTGTAGACAGCATGGCTAAGCGGTCTAAGGTGCCGGATTGAAGCTCTGTTTTTCGAAAGAGATTGTGGGTTCGAACCCCACTCCTGACATTATTTACATCTATGTAAAATAAAAATAAAAATTCCTTATTACAATTTTTATTTTTAACCGGCTTCAGAAAAGGAAGAGGAAGTTATCAATTCGACGCGTATGTATTTTTTTTCTATGTATGTTCACCAATTACTCTGAAACTATCCAACCGATTAATTTGGTTTTTGTATTAAATATAAATATAGTTTAAAAAAACTAAAAAACACGCTTTTAAAGTATATCAAACTAAAAAGTGAAAAATAATTCGTACTATAAGCTGAAAACGAAAATAGATGAAAAATACTAAATTACTATAAAATCATTGTTATTATAGAAATCAATTAATAAGCAATAAATAAAATTATCGTGGAAAAAAAGCGTGGGGTGCTTCTTAAAAACTGATAGATGGACAATGGTAGATGGAGCACCCCACGCTTTTTTTCCACGATAATTTTATTTATTGCTTATTAATTGATTTCTATATAACAATGATTTTATAGTAATTTAGTATTTTTCATCTATTTTCGTTTTCAGCTTACAGTACGAATTATTTTTCACTTTTTAGTTTGATATACTTAAAAAGCGTGTTTTTTAGTTTTTTTAAACTATATTTATTTATTTTTTAATTATAATTTGCTCGTACCATGTACGGGCATCCATATTCCAACCATGATTTATTATTCTCACCAGTATATTTTTGTTGTAAATGTTTTACGACTTAATCCGAACATTTTTCTGATTCAATTTGCCAAAAATTTTTGTTTTGAAAAACTGTTGATAAAAAAATTTAAAAAATTGGATAAGACATGAAAAAATAGACATTATTTAAAAGAAAAAAAAAGATCAGTTAAGAGTTTAACGCTATTAACTGATTAGATTAACGTTAAAATACCAGTAATTTTACTGAAATATTTTAACAATATTTCAATTAATGTTCGTCTTATGCAATCATAAAAAAGTACTATGAAATAAGGCGTAGAAGTATTCTTTAAAATTTGCGTCATCTAATCCTAAAAATGAAATGAAATATGGTCTCAATAAGAAAATTACTGCAGTATAAATTTAAAATTATTATTATTATTATTATTACTTTTATTATCATTATTATTATTATTATTTTAACAGGCCTTACGTTCCTATTTTTGTTTTTTTATTAGCTTGATTTTACATTATTATTTAAAATTACTTATTAAATAAATATGTATATTAATTTATGCATTAATTCAAATTATTATTATTATTAAAAATATTTTCATAAAAATACACAATGCTTGAAGCGTTATTAATTTTTTCTGCATCCCTTATCATTATTTCACATGAAAGATTTCTTTAACGTATAGAATAAAAAAGTACAATAAAGATTACAATTTTAAAATGGGGGTAGTAGTGTAAAAATATTTAGAAACGCTGCGATACCGAATTTTTATGTCATGCTTTCGCAGAGTACATTAAACCCTTATCTGGTTAATTCTTTTCCGTTCAATAAATTGAAAACTAGTCGTTGGGGGACACCGTAATACTTACCCATCATGGATATGTATGTGAAAATAAAACATGTGAAAACTATTTATACAATGCATTGCAATTCATAAACAAAATTTAAATATTGTTAATGTACATAGTAATGCTCTATTAAAGAACTGCTGATGTACCAATTTCGACAAATTTTATAAAACGCTAAATTACTCAAGTAGTACCGAACTGCGTAAAAGAAACATCCTTATAACTCCAAAAATAATAATTCTATTAACTAACAATTAACTGCGTCCGATTAAGCGTCTCATTTCCAATTAAAATATACCTCTGAATTGAAATTTGAGTGAAATACAGGGTCATGAAAAATCGAAGAATGTGGAAAACAGGATTACAAATATCTCGGCAACTAATAATCCGATCGACTTTGTTTTATATGCAAAATGTGTGTTATTTTATTGCCTTTTACGTACATTCCTTAGAACAAAAACATTCGAAAATTTTTATATACCTTTCATTAGAACGAATTTTTCGAGAGTCCGAAAAAAATAGTTCCGGATAATCGAGGTTGCTGATATTAAATAGGCTTCGTCCCATTCTTACATACTAACTACATACAAAATTTCAAGTCTCTATCTCAATTTGTTCGGGAGATAGAGCGTTTACAGACAGACAGACTGACAGACAGACAGACAGACAGACAGACAGACGGACGGCAAATTTTTTTGTCTAAAAATATGTTTTTCAGAATCTCCACTATCTAAAACGTGTAAATCCGTCAAAATTTTTTTTTTCGATTTTCAAAACGATTGCAAGACTTACCCTATACTACGTATGATGGGTAAGTAATAGCGGATTCAAACCACTATTATTTAAATAAAATATTCTTAAAATTTAGTCTAAGCATTTCCGCCTTTCAAATAGTATGAATTCTTTTTTTTTAAAATAATAGTGGTGTCAAAAAGCTTTAAACGATGCAATAAGCAAATTCGACTTGCCCGACCGGCGGCGTACCAATTAAGGGGCCAGTTAAGGGATTAAATGGTTTTAAAAATGAAAATTTAAGTAACATCTAAAATGTGTACATAGGTTTTTTTTTTCTTTTTTAAATTACAGATAACAAAAGTATTACCGATAAATTTTCTGCAATTAATTATCATAATCCAAAGAATGATTTGAATTACAGATAAATTCTTACAACATTTGTTTTCATTTAATCAATTTAACAACAAACAAACAAAAAAAAAGACAAGTAATAAAATAAAGCTGTATTGGGTTAAAAGTATTTCATTACAAATTTGTAAATACCGGATAATGTTAAGTCTATGGGCATTTGATGCATTTTTATATTCAAAATATCTTCTCAGGGAATTAATATCTTTAATTTCTTTTTCCAGCTCATATTTTTAAACTCTTTTTAAAGGATGTTACTATTTTCTTAGTTGCCAAAATATTTCTAAAATTTATTCTCAATTTAATATTTTATGTTTTAAAAACTGACTAAGTGAGAGTAAAGTTTTAACACTTGTAATAAAATTATGTATAGGTTTTAGAAATATTTTGAGAACCAAGAAAAAAATGAGACATCCTTTAAAAAATGAACACTGCATAAAGAAGCTAAATATAATAATTTCTCGAGAAGATATTTTGAATATAAAAATTAATCATACGCCCTTAGAATTAACATTACCGAAGGGAATTCGGGTGCTGAGTGACTAGCACCCTTACAGATTGAAATACAAAATCGAATTTTTAAATCTCTTGTACTTTTTCGTTTGAAACAGTGCTTTCCACCAAAACTATGTATGAAAAACGTTAAAAAGTCCTTCCGGCAGTACCGGGAGGAAGAGGTAGCTTTCATATACCTCATTTATTTATTTATTTATTTTAAATTAAGTTATATTATTCAACCATACGAGGCTCAAATTAGTGGAAACTGATTATATAAGATTGAAAACTAGTTTTAGTCAATACTGAATATTTATGAAAATTTTTAGAAACTAGTCATCTTTTATTCAACATAGTTTTATTTTAAGCGATTTATAGAGTCGCCAAATTCCACGATATCATGAAGTGTATGTCATTTAAAAACAACATGATGAATAAAAAAAAAAAAAAGGTTAGTCGAAATTAAAATTCATGTGCACGTGCACACTCACAGCGAAATCGATTAATATATACGAGTGCTGTCGCGAGCAAATTGATTTTTTTAAAAATGTCACCCACATTAGAAATTCAAACTGCTATATCTCAGACTTTTTTTAAGGTAAAGACAAAGCAAAAAATACTCCGGGATTCATTATTAAGATCAAACACTTTAGAAAGAGCCTTTTTTCAATTTCTAAATTTTTGTTTGTACATCATTGTCCATTTCAAAGATTTTTGACAAACTTAAATGCCTGCCATTTTGAAACAAGATGGTGGATGAAGTTGATCAATGAATTCGGTCAAGACATTGGCATGTACTATGTACATACGGAGTTAAGTCCAAATCAGTTTATAAATATGCGTATTATCACGTGACAAATTTCAGACCGTTTCAAAATGTCAACCACACTGGAAATTTAAAGTGCTATAACTCAGCCATTTTTCAAGATATAGATGAACCAAAAAATGCTCTGGAATCTTTGCATCAAGTTGAAATACACAAAAGAAAAATCTTTTTCAATTTCTAACTTTTTTGCACCGAATTTTAAAATTTAAATTAAAAAAAAATAATATTCCGCCATTTTGAAACAAGATGGCGGATGGAACTGGCAGACGAACTCGATCCAGAAATTGGTATGTGCTATGTACGCACCAAGTTACATTCAAATCGGTTTATAAATACGCGTGTAACCACGTGACGAAAATTAGATCATTTCAAAATGTGAGCAACACTAGAAATTAAAAGTGCTATAACTCAGCCATTTTTTAATATACAGACGAAACAATAAATGCTCTGGAGTCTTTGTATCAAGGTCAAATGCATATAAGACAAATCTTTTTCAATTTCTCATTTTTTTGTACTTAATTTTAAATTAATTTTTTTTTTAATTTTTTAAATTGCCGCCATTTTGAAACAAGATGGCAGATGGAACTAGCTAACGAACTCGGTTCAGGCCTCATTATGTACTATGTGCACACCAAGTTACATCCAAATCGATCTATAAATACGTGTGTCATCACGTGACAAAAATCAGATCTTTTCAAAAAGTGAGCCAAACTAGAAATTCAAATTGCTATAACTCAGTCATTTCTTAAGATATAGACGAAACAAAAACTGTTCTGGAATCGTTAATTTAAGTTCTAACACACAAAAGAAAAATATCTATCAACTTTTAATTTTTTCGCATTTAATTTTAAATTTTAAATTAAAAAAACATTCAAATGGCTGCCATTTTAAAACAAGATGGCGGATGATGCTGGCCAACGAACTCGGTCGAGACATTTGTACGTACTATGCACATACCAAGTTTCATTCAAATCGGTTCATAAATACGATAGTTATCGCATGACAAAAATCATATATATATATATATATATATATATGTCAACATTTGAACGAAGGGTGGTTTTGGGGTCTGGGTGTCATGATCGGTGAAAATATATCAAAATTTTCCGGAAGTGCTTTCCTTCGGACGGCTGCAATAGGTAACTTTTTATTTTTTTGTAATGAAAGCTACCTAAAAAATTTGCGAGGAACAATATCTTTATTTTTTATATATGTTACTGTTTTAAGAAATCATTTTATTGTAATGTAACAAAAAGAAATGTAATTTATGTAATTATAAAAAAACTAATGAAATTTCAATTATTTTTCTGTAAGTCTATTATTACTGTTGTTATTATTATTTGTAACGAATTTTTGAAGTTATAGGGAGACATTTGAGACACCTGCAATACGATACTTTAAAAACTGTCTCAAAATGTTTTGCTACTTCTTTATTATAGTAAATTTATAAGTACAGCTCTTTTACTGCTTTTTTTTGCCAATTTTCATTTAAATACGTTCATTTATCAATATAAAAAAAGAAAGAAGAAAATATAGTTTTATCATTGATTAGTTTTATGATTGATTTTTTTATAGCTTAAAATGTATGTATATACGTAAAATTCTGTTCGAAACTATTTAATTACCAGGAACATTTGATCTCGTGCAGTCGTGTAGTTTGTGGTATCAAGGACCAGAAGCGAAATTTTTGGGTATTTCCCACTTAAATACGATACAAATGAAGACATTAGACAAAACTCTTTTAATTAAAAGTAAAAAATAACTTTTATTTGTGTTTTAAAGCATTGTAACAATTCACTAATTACTTTAGTTTAAATTTTGTATCACTATGAGATACCGATATAATAACAGAATAATGTTATAGCAGTAGAGATTCACTTATTACAGTCGTATTTTACCAAGTGAAAACTAAAAATGAAGACACATACAAAAACTGAACTCACTCCGAAGCCAACGTAATCCTTTATATAAGTTCTCAGCGTAGGAAAAACGTAAAAAAATTTAAAATCATATTTTACAGTAAGTTTATGAGCGTACAATTGTTATTTTTCATATTTTTTATATATAAGTACATACATACGAATACGTACAGGGTTTCCAGGAAATAAGACCCCTATTTCAAAATTAAATTTCTCAAAAACAGAGATGGATAGAATTATGCGGTAAATGGTTTGTTTATTAGGCAAGCTGTAACAATCTTATTCAGAAGTTTTGAACGGTGAATATTTTAAAAGATTGTATTCTGATTGCAAAGTATGTTTGACTTCACATTTTTCTTGTTTGAAATTGCTTGCAGAGAACGAGTGTTTCGGCGTACAGTGCCATATATTAACGATTTTTAGAACTAAATTTTTGGAATTCCAATATTAAAAATATAATTCCAAAAATCTTTAAAATATTTCATTGTATTCCGAAAAACTCGTTATCTGCAAGCAATGTCAAAAAAGAAAAATGTCAAGTCAAATATTCTTAGTAATCAGAACACAATCTTTTCAGAATATTCACAGTTCGAAACCCCTGTATAAGATTTTTACAGCTTACCAAACGTTAACCGCATAGTTCTATCGATCTTTGTTTTTGAGAAATTTAATTTTGAAATCGGGGTCTTATTTGCAGGACACCCTGTACGTGCATACCCACATACACACATATATATTTACATTATATGTAAATAATTGCATTGAAACCATTACGATATTTTTCAAGTGCCTTAAAAGATTTTGGCTGCTTTTAATTGTAAATTTAATCCTGTAGGGTGATTTCTACCAAAACTATGTATGAAAAATATAAAATAAATCGTGAGTAATAAAATATTTATCGTTGAAACATGTTACTTGTTTTGTTTCTTTAAAAAAATTTATGCTATTTTTAAACAAATTAATATTTAACACGATTCTTTAAAAACTGATTTAAAATGTTTTATTGCCTTCTCCCAAAACACATATTTTATAGTACATTTATGAGAGTAAGGTATTTTATTTTTTGGTGCATTGCTTTCACAAGATTTTAATTAAACATTTGTTCCACAGTATAAAAAAATGAAAGCAATAAGAGATAGTTTTATCATTGTTTATGTAAGTTTCTTTATGTTTCTTTCTCTGTTTATATGGTTTAATGAAAAAAATGTTTAATTAAAATGAATCTAACACAGTAATTTTAAAGCTGCTTTTTAAGGTTTTGCTTGATTCAAGAAGCACATTAATTTTCAGAGTATAAGATGTTTTTTATTTTGATGTATATATTTTTTACCGATCTTCATTTAAAAAATCGCTTATCAGTATAAAATATAAATGAAACTATTAAGGTAATTTTAAAGCTGCCTTTAAATGTTCAAGGGATTTCCTCGGGTTTCGAAGGTTAAAAAACAGCAGATTTTTTCCATTCTTTTAAATATATATATATTGAATAAATTTTTTTTTTCAAAAATTTAAACATATAACAGAGCAATATTTGAACAATATTTCGTAAAAAAAAGAAATCAAAAATTTTAAAAACTTAGTCGGAGATACCTGGTTTTCAAAAATCGCAAAAAATGTGGCCCTAAATGATCAGGTAACTAACTCTTTATAGCTTTATCTGAAATTAAAAACCCACATTTTTTTTATAGTAGATAAGTACAGTGCATGATAAATGAAAAATTTGAATTTTTGGTAGAGTTGTATGCAAAGCAATTCAATTTTTGGTTTAATTATACTATGTATAGCTTTGTAAAATTAGTTGTAATAATAATAACATAAAAAATATCTTCATTTAATTACCAGTCAATCTATTTTAAAGAAGTGCGAAAATTTCAATAAGATCGGTACATAATTTTTGAGAAATCGTGTCTGCGACTTCAAAAATAATTCTTTTGGGAAAAACAATATACCAGCATTGCTTAAAGCCGATCTAGTCTAAAAGGCATGAGGTGCATTTCCAAAGGGCCTCTTTCCTAGATTGTTACTCCGCTTGAACTGAAACTTTTGAAAAATATTCTATACATGTGATACCATTACAAAGCAATAATAATAATAATAATAATAATAATAATAATAATAATAATAATAATAATAATAATAATAATAATAATAATAATAATAATAATGATAATAATAATAATAATAGATTTTTTGATATTTTCAAACCTATGAAACCCATTAAACTGCTTCCATTCAAAAGGTACATTTTATAGTACACTTTTAATTGTAAGATATGTTATTTTCACAGATTTCCATTGGAACATTCTTTAAACGGTTAAAAAGATTAAAGAAAAGAAATAAAACAGGATATTTAAACGGTTTTTTTCTTCCATTCGAAAACTCCTTTTTCAGTAAAATTACGAATAAAAATGTTGAAATTTTTCAGATTGAAAGACAGTTTACTGTTTAGATGTTATTTTTCATAACTTATGAAACTTAGACTTAAGAAACCAACATCATGATTTTCAAGTGTCTTTAAAATTTTGGTTGCTTTCAGTAGTCACAAGATTTCATTTAAACGTTCCTTTTTTCAGTATAGAAGATAAAAGAAAAGAAATAAAAGATGGTTTCATTATTGTTTAGATATTTTACTTTTCAAGTTTTACTTAAAAAAAGATGAAATTAATACAGAAATTTTATAGTTGCTTTTAGAGATTTTAGCTAATTTCCTTTAAAAGACAAATTGTAGTTCGCTTTTGAAAGCAAGGTACTTTATTGTTCGGTATATTCTTTTTACAGGATTTTATTTAAGAATTCGTTTATCAGTATAAAACATATAAATAACCAGACAAGTACAAGTAATATTTGCGCACAGAGGGTTCCGTACATTATATATAAGAATTAATAATTAGACTTTGCACTACACAACTACATCTTTAGACGTTTTTAATTGGGCTTTAAATGTCGATGGCGCATAGAGTACGCCCCCGTGTCTATGTATTCCCAAATTGTCCGTATTTTTAAGGGTTAATATCTCGGCTAATTACCGAGAATTTTTTTGATCGCTATCAACAATCCTTTTATAATTTTATCTCAAGAGTGACTCAACTCCTTTGTTGAACGCCTGCAAACCGAAATTTGTATGCAAACGAAAAATGCTATTTTCTCAAAAATTATGTGATTGTGGGTAAATCGATCTAGGGTAACCGCTATATTTTTCTTGCAAAGTCTAAATTAAATTCAATTATCCCTATTTTTAAAAATGCTTTTAGATTCAGTAGGTTTGGATAAAGAGGATGAATGGGCTATTTTTGCATTGTACTTTCGATCTGTCAAAATATAATACCTAAAATTAAAGGAAATATATTTTTGAGATCGATATTATAAAAACTTTCACACAATATAAAAAAAAGTTTATTTATTTATTTTATTATTTTTTAAAGTAATTTAATTAGCCCTTATCTACATTTTCCCCAATATATTTGTAAAATATTAATAATCTACAAATATGTGGATCTTTACTATTTCAGTCAATCTGAACTTTCCAAATTTCATAATTTGCCAGTAAAATGGCTGTGATAGACGGACTGACAGATATAAATGTGATCTGATACTGGTTCAACTTTTAAATATGAAACTTTAAAAAACGGGATAAAAATACTTTTGTTGCTTATACAATTTTTATAATAAAAAAAAAAATGTAATGAAGCTTAACGTAATTTTAAAGCTACCTTGAAATGCTTAAGCTATATATCTATATTTGAAATGAAACAAAATATTAAAAAATTACTTTAAAAGATTTTGAGTAAATTTATCACTCTGAGAAATTTTTATTTTTTCGGCATAACGTTTTCCGAAGTTTTCATTTAAAAATTCATTTATTAGTATAGAAAGTAAAAGAAAACTTTATTATTGTTTAGATGCGTTATTTTTCATAACTATTATTACTTTTAAATATTTAATTGGAATGAAACATTTGAATAATTTTAAATCTGCTGCTTAATATTTTGGTTGCTTTTACACAAGAGGTACATTTTATAGCTAATTTATCATTAGAAGATGTTTCATTTTTCACTGTATTTTTTAAAAATTTGGTTAAATATTATATAAAAGGAGCTGAAAGACCGTTTTAATTATCTTCCCTTTTATCATTCAAAAACTCCTTTTTAAGTTAAATTATGATTGAAAGTATTAACAAATTTTAAGAAGAAAGATTTTTTTCTTTGTGTAAGTATGTTACTTTTATGGCTTTTTAAAAAGAATTGATTCAATGACAATTAAAATGTACGCGATAATTTTAAAGCTATGGCTTCTTTTTATTCTAAAAGCGCATTTTTTAGTCAGTTTATGACTATACCATGTTTTATCAATTGGATATATTGTTTTCACAGGTTTATATTTAATATTAATTTATGAATGTCAAAGATAGAAGAAAATAAATGTAAAATAATTTTAAACACTGGTCTTCTACCATTCAAAATCTCATTTTTAATAAAATAATGAATGAAAAATGTTTAACAAATCTACCAATAGGGGATGATTTATTTTTCAACTATAATACATTTTAAGATTTTTAACAAATATTTGTGTAAGATGTCCTGGAATAATAATGTCGGGAAGGGTAATAACGCCACGTGTAGTTTGTATCTTTAGAATTAAACAATTTACGTGTCATTACTCCATCTTTTTTTATAGTTTTGTTTGCTTGGGGTTATTACTGACATAGGTGGTAATAACGCTAAGCAGCATTGGCCAAGATGTACCTTTTATGAAACTACCTTTTATGAATATATAGCTATGATAAAAATTTTATTAAATCCAATAGATTTTTTAAATCACCAGATTTTAAAAGATTCGCTTTTTATATAAACATTTTAATAAAATTTTTATTTTACTTAAGAAAGGTGTTTTAATAATTAAAAATAAATGACATTGACATGTTTCGGATCCGTCTAATAAGATCCATAATCATAATAAAAGAAAAAATAAAATTTCAAAACATTTCACGGTCAATACAAATGACTCGCGACAATGAGATATAAACAACAACAACAACAAAAAAAAACAAAAAACAAAAAAAAAAAAAAAAAAAAAAAAAAAAAACACGCGCTCTATAGTAAAAAATTAAGTTAAAATAGACCATGATGTAAAAGAATTTCCAACATGGTTCATCCCATTCAAGCTCTCACGAGAAATTTATTCATTAATTCTAACCAAAACTTAGGAATAATAAAAGAAACGGTATCATTGCAAACTAGATTTTTACGCGTATAAATTTCAATAGACTCTGTTATAATAGATTTACGACAACAATTTGATACGAAACATAATTTGCTTTCACTAAATAATATTTTTATCCCCTCATTTAAATATGTTCTAGATAAGGCAGTGTTAGTACGTCCAAATTTAATATCAGATTCATGCTCCCCTTTTATATATATAGTCTGTCTCAAAAGTTTAAGACTCTGCAAATCTGGTTTAAATTAATTGAAGAGGAAAATACTTTATGCTAATTTACAATAAATTCTCAACATTTAATCAAAATAAAATAAAATAAGTCATTTTGGGTGGTTAAAATAAAAAATATATTTATTTTTATTTAATTTTTTTTTTCTTGAAGAAACGCTGTCTCAAAAGTTTTAGCACTTTAAGCAAATTTTTTTAGAAACACGAGATTGGCCGCGTGAAATGACGTTGTATGACATGATATCGCAACTTTGTAAAAGTATTAAAGGTGGAGAAATCATTTCCTTTCATTTTAAAAATGCCAAAGGGTAAAGAATTCTCAAATTGTGAGATTTTGAAAGTTTTTAAATTAAAATCGGAAAATAAAACTATTTCTGAAATTAGAAAAGATTTAAATACGCGAAAGCTAGGTACTCTCAAGAAATGATCATTTTAAGTGGAAACCAATGTGTGGACGACAATGTAAGACGACTGTTCAGACTGATCGAAGAATTCGGAGGTTGAAATCTAGACAAAATATGTCCATTCGGCAAATTAAAAATAATCTCAGTGTACAGATGACCAAACACACTTCACATAGACTTATTAAAGAGTGTGATTACATCATACTAAAGAAAATGGTTCGCAAATCATCTTTAAAATTGCATGACAAACAGGCAAGAATGAAAAGGGCTAAAAAACACATGTCCTACGGGGACAAATGGCTTACTGTTTTATTCAGCGATGAGAAAAAGTGGAATTTAGATGGTTCTGATGGTTCGAACGCGCATTGGCATGATTTACGAAAAGGACCAAAGGCATTTTTTCAGCAGGCAGCAAGGTGGTAAATCTGTTATGGTTAGTGGGGCATTTTGATTCAATGACAAGATCTCTCTGGATTTTTTAAAAGGAATACAAGATTTAAAAAAGTATCAAGAGACGTTAAAACAATACTTGCTTCTATTTGGTGACATTTTTTTTTTTTTTTGGGGGGGGGGGGTCCTGAGTGGACTTTTCAACAAGACAAAGCCTCAATCGACGTATAACATTCTACAAAACTTTGACTTTCGCAGAAAAATGTTAAAATTCTTCATTGGGCATCTTTAAAACTAGACTTAAACCTGGTTGAGAATGAATGAGGTATTTTAACCTGCCAGGTTTACGGCAATGTAAAGCAGTATAACTCGACTGAAGAACTCCAAGAGGCCATTCAGAAGGCATGTTAACCTTTGCCACCAGGGCCGTAACTAGCGCCGGGGCAGACGGGGCACTGCCCCGGGGCCCCCAAGCCTGAGGGGCCCCAAACTGATGGTTAAAAAATTGATTTTAATTTCTAATATAACTTCTTATAAAATGCCCAGCACCCGAACTAAAAGTTAGTAATTAAAAAAAAATCAATCTGCTAGAGTAAATATTTTTGCGTGTCCGTCGATATACTCCATACGCTTCGCATGCAAAAGCAGCTCTAGAGCAGACAGCAGAATATCGAGTCGAATGTGTCATGGCGCCCCAGCATGTTTGCTGAATGCTGATTCCACCGAAGCTAGTAAGGAAGAAAACATGGGCTTCTGATCGTTTGAATATTATAAATAGCATCTAAAAAATTCTAGAAAATCTTTCTTCTTATTATAAAATCGAAAAAAAGATCAAAATCCATTTTTTAAAAGGTTTTTAAACAGAAACGTATGATTAAGTTAAAAAAGTCAAAAATGAACCTAAACAAAACGCTCTTTAAAGTATTCAACCAATCAGAAGTCCACATTTCCTCCCCTATGCTAGCTTCAGTGGGATCGACAAAAATTGCGCCGCCGCCAGGTGCCTTCCGAGTAGGGTTACCCAATTCTACGTGTTTTAGTTATTTTTGGGCTTATCATACTATGTACATTTAAACAGAGGCGTGCGGGAAAAAAAACTGCGACCGGGACAAAGTTTCAATTTGCCCCGGGTTCGAGGGGCTTCACTAGTTTGCCCCGGGTCCCCCAAGTTTATAGTTACGGCCCTGTTTGCCACTAGAAACCCTACAATAATTAATAATTCGGATGGACGTGTGTTTATTTGAACTAATGCGGATTCACAGAAGAAGATTTTGTAATTAAAAGTTCTGTTAAAAATATAAAGTAAGTTGTTTTGGCATTGTGCTTAAACTTTTGAGACAGACCTTATATAGCTGTTAAAATATTCTTTCTTGTATACATAGTTAATAAGTTGCTGTATAAAATTCTATTGTTTGCTTGAAAAAATGATCTAAAACTAAGATGAGAAAATTGATAGAACCTTAACGTAGCATTATTGCATCAGGACACCTTATTTAATCACAATGAAACCACGCGATAATTTTAAAGCAGCCTCAAAATATTTTGGCTGCTCTCTTTTAAAAAGAACATTTTAAAATAAATTTATCTATCTAAATGTCTTATTGTTCCAGTTTATCATTTTTACAGGTAGACCGATTGCGTTTTAATATGCGAATCAAGTTTTAATTAATTCTGGAATTTTAGCCGTGAATAAGATGAGGTGATTGTCTGTGCTTCTGTCACCCGCTCTGTATGTGTGAACAGTCAAAAAGATAAGATACATCCTAAACATTTTTTAACGGTCGCTGAAAGCTTTTCGTAAAAAAAGTTTAAAAGAAACAAAAAAGCAAATACCATAACCTTAATTTTGATGCTTAGCATCATTATTACTAATATTATTATGTCAATATAAATACATTTTAATATCACTAGTATAAAACTATAAGAAAACTTTTTGCAGCATAAAATTATAATCATTAAAATTAATTAGTATTTACGTCTGACATATAATTTTTTTTTCGAGAAAATATAATTTATCAAAGGAATTTGAAATTTTATTTTATTAAATTATAAACACGGAAACCTTTTCATTTATTTCGAAGCTTCTAAGAAGCGTCTTCCCACGTGATTGTTGTTCAATGTGTAATGCTATTTCTGGACGAATTAATTTCCACGTGCCACTATAATGAAGAAGAAAACATCTGTTTGCCTTTTTGAAAAGTGGTGATTTAGCAAACTTGTGCATTTCTGTTTTATATGGAATTATTTCCACTAAACTATGGGTGCAACATCAAAATTGTTTGTATTTTTACACTGTTTTATTTAACTCAACGTGGGTTTTGTGTGTAACAAAGTTTGTACGTGTCCTGAAATTTCTAGATTAGGAAATTGTTCAGTACCAATATTTTCTTATAGAAAATGTCTTTTTAACTCTTTGAGGGACAAAAAACTTCTGTTCTTAAAATGCTGGGATGATTGAATGACACCAGAATAATAATAATAAAAAAAAAATTTAAAACAGATAAAAGCTTTTCTTTAAGTACATCATAAAATAAAATTTTCATTTCAAAATACTGGTGTCAATTTGTTATTTCGAAATTAAAATTAAGTGGGATACATTTTATCCCACTGCCCTTCAAGGAGTTAAATAAGGTGAAATTTCGAGTGATTAACCATCAATTCACAAATGATTTAGATCATTAATATATATTTTTCAATGAAAAAATACTGATATTTAGCCTGGTAAATAACAGGAAACGTACGAACTCTGTTGTAAATATGGAATTTTGTTATGGATTTTTAATCCTTTTTACTGATAAATTAGAATTGCAAAAATTCCATTCATAGTTTCCATGTTTTCATACATTTAGGTGAAAAAAAAGAAAAAACTAAGAGTAAACCTAAGAGTCAACCACTAAAATCGGCTTTTCAGGTGCTTTCCATCAAGATATGGCTTCTCAAAAAGATTGTGAATTGAGTTTTAAGGTTGTATTCCAATCAAAACAGCTTATTTTCTCATTTATTTTTAAAATTCCTTTTTGCTCTCAAATGCATCAAACTGGCAGTTATTTAGAAAGTACAAAATGTGCCTTGCTTGTTAGTTTTTGATAAATGCAGAAAATATTGCAAACAATGCTGTCAAAGTTGGCAATCTAACCGAATTTTCCGAGGCGAAAGATCTGGGAACGAGAAAAATGGTCATACTGAAAAAGTAATTGTTTATAAATCAAATTCTATTGCATTGAGCATAAAATGACGTCACATGTCATCTTATACATCTCTTCAAAAATCATCTCAGCAAGTTTCATGTTTCTACTTTAAAAATGAATCTGAAAATAAGTCAGAAAATTTCAAGGGGTTGAGAATGGAAAAATATTATTTCGAATACACCTTTAACTAATTCCGGAATTTCAGGCGTGAACTTGATGAGGTCATTATCTGTGCTATTGCTTCCAGTTTAATGTATGTAACAGTATAATATGTTTTAATTTTTTA
Source organism: Maratus speculifer (assembly GCA_964019185.1). NCBI lineage: Eukaryota > Metazoa > Arthropoda > Arachnida > Araneae > Salticidae > Maratus > Maratus speculifer. Next base: position 147,183,413 of record OZ025301.1, on the reverse strand, counting down.
TAAAAAATTATATTGTATAGCTCTCAATTGTATGGTATCTTTGAAAGCAGTCTTCAGTAGGCAGCCCGAAATTTTTCTATTTGAACACTCAGAAAACTCTTTACTATTTACATGTTATAGCTTATCTTTTTAACACTTTCCAACGTAGTTAAAAAGTGTTTATAAATTCGGTTTATCTGTTTGCAAGGTGTGTCTGCACACGGTCGAAAGTCGCTTAAATATGATGAAACTGCCATGAAATTTATCCATTATTGACGTTTACAGTGACAAATTCAATATTGAAATTGAAGTGTATAGCGATTAAGGTTCATTTACAGGAACACTCAAAAGAACAGCCATACGATTCGCAAACAGGTTTAATCTCCTTAATTTATTAGCTTATGACATTCTTAAATATAAAGAAATTTTTTTCGGAATTTGGGCTAATTCGGAAGATATTATTCAATACTTTCGTTTGTGTTTATTTTTTTTATTAACTATTTAAAGTCATCGAAAAAAAAAAAAAAAAAGTCGCATATCGATTATTGATGAAATAAATGTATCGACTTTATAACTGTTTACAACTTTCTTTGTACGGAAAGTTTTCTTAAGTCTAATTAACTTGTATTAATGCAATTATTAATGATTTTAATTTTTTTCTTTACTCTCTTGTAGCATATAATATATATATGTCAAATTTCATAAATGTTCCACCTTTTGTTTTTTACTTATATCATATTTTCAAGTGGCTTTATAATTTTTTCAACCACTGGTATTTCATTAATTTCATTTAAAATATAATCCTTTCACTCATTTCATTTATAATACATAGCTTAAATTTTAAACTGAAACGTTTAAAATTCATGACTTTTATTAATTTTTTTTAAAGAGAAAAGAACAGAAAAATCAAAAATAATGATATTTTGAAGCTCTACAGGGTGATTCAAAATTATATGACAAATCAGACATACGACAAGGTTAAAAAATCACATAAGAACATAGCGCCGCAAACCACTTATTATGTCACAAATACAGGGTGTTTCATTCTAACTACACCCGGATTGAAAATAATAATTTCGGAGAAATTAAAAATATTGTAAGTAATGAAAATGCAACGATATGTACCTTATTTTGTGTTAAATGTGATAACGTTACGAAATAGATCTGGAAAAACATATTGCTCAAGCAATCGATGATACCGTATAAACTGATCATCACAGTCCATAATGAGAGGTGCCAAGTGCACATTGCTGGTGCACATAATGCACACTTCTACCACTTTTGTTTGGTTAAAACAAAGGAGAGGATGTCTGTTAAAGGCTTTATTAAAATGTACTTCAGTTTTCTGAAACTTATTACCGTCAATCCAAATTGAGTTAGGATGAAACACCCTGTATTTGTGACTCAATAAAGGATTTGCGGCCCTATGTTCCTATGTGATTTTTTATCCTTGTCGTATGCCTGATTTGTCATATCAGTTTGTCCACATAATTTTGAATCACCCTGTATAAGTGCAGTGAAAATCGAAACATAAATAACACCCGATTTATCTCTACATAAATCAGAGTTGAGTTTTTGATGTCAGAAACTGGTTTTTGGCATGACAAGCGTAAAAAAATGGTTTAAACTGTCAAAAACTGACTTAAACTGTCAAAAACATGTAATGTGCTTTAAAACATTTTAAGAACAAGAAGGAAACGTTGAATAATGCTTAAAGATATAAGTAACTTTTTATTTAAAATTAATTACTGTAATTTAATAATTACAAAAACATTAAATTACTTTAATTGCAATAAAACATTTTTGTTTTTAAAAAAAGTCAAACAGAAGAAAATGATTTTGTACAGTTAATAATTTGGATCAATTTTATCAGCATTCTATAGCACATAACCAATTTAGTATATTTATTTAAACCCAAACGATTGCTGAGTTTAGAGTGTATGAAGCCAAAGTTAGAAAATACTCTCTCGATTGATGCTGAGCTAACAGGGTTTGATAGCAGAAGTACTGCTAGCTGAGCAAGTTTGAAGGCAGGCCAAATTTTCGGATTTATGACAGATTCTTTTTCCCTCCCAGAAATGATAATAAACAATACAGTAATAGTGACTTTTTAATATTACATCTAATGTTGTACATGTGTGACAGATATTTATTTTGAAATTTTACAGATCAATGTTGTATTTAAGGTTTCTGACGAAGTTTTTGACATGATGGTTTAAACCGGATAAAACCGCACACTGTCAAAAACTTGCAACACTCACCTAAATCCTTCCAAAGGAATTTCATTCAATAACCAATGAGATTCATTAGGGTGTTGCATTAAACAGTTAACAAATAATCGTGATTTCTGTGCCACGTACAATAGCGTAATATAAATATGTATTTTTTTGTCAATTTTGAGAAACATTAATTTTGCATCAATGATGGTAATAATGTAACTAACGTAGTAGATTTATTGAAGTTTAATACCTATGTAATCGTCTGATATCTACGAATGTAATTATGTAGCATTATGTAATTATGTATTCAATTGATATTCATATGACAATCGGCTAAGGAAGATGCTTGGAGACGTTTTGAAGATATCGCGTTTGCGCAAGATTTATCAAGCATAACAGACATTTTTTTATGTTATCACATAAAATTTGTTCAGAAAAGTAATCTATATTTTAAATTTAGAGAGTAAATTTATTTTTCACTATTCTAAAAAACAGTAGCTAACGTTGCCTCTGACAATGAATTTTTTGTGACCTAGGGTATTTCTAACATTACGTATAGGGTATATTAAAAACACTACACCACACAGAAATATAAAAATAGGTGGTATTACAGAAAAATGCTTGATAAACATTCTGATGCAGACAGTTTTTGTATTAAATGATTACATTAAGAGGTATTTAATGTTAAAATTGGTCAAAATCGTTCCATTAAAAAAGTTTCATAAAAGCAAAAAACATACATAGAAAATTAAATATTTTTAGATCATTTTCTATATTAAAAGTTCCTGATGTGCAGACTTCATTTATTTTTTGACTCATTTTTTGAAAATTTATGTTCCATTGAAATTAAAATTTTCGGCATTTTGAGGGACATTTTTTACATATTTTAGAAAAGGTTTTTAGTTTAAATTGTTGCCAAATGATCAAAGGATAACATTTTCTTCAAATTAAAAAAATAGTTACACACAACTGTCACAAAAAACCCTTTCAAATAAGAATTAAATAATTACGAGTTAAAAGGCTGAAAATTGCATCATAAAACTACATTTACATGTGAATATTAAAAGAAAAAGAAAATATTAAAATAATGAATTCATTAAAATGCGTTAACCATTGTAACTGAAAAAACTATGTCATATTTAAAAGGGCCAAACAATAATATATTGCAAAAAGTTTACATTTAAAAATATATTTACGTGAATCATTGCACATTTCTAAATTATCTTTTAACTATTGTTGCCAACTCTGAGGCAGCAGAAATAAAAAGCATTCCTTTCTAACAATAAAAGTATCTCCACGTGTATATAAAAAAGAGACAAATTCATTAACTTGCGTTAAAAGCAGAATATAACAGAAATTACGTTATATTTAAAATGACGAAGTAATATTGAAAAACAGTTAAAATTTAAAAATATATTTAAACACGATATTTGCTTCACATTTTGATATGATCTTTTTAACTATTGATGTGAATTCTAAGATGACACAAATATTTCCTTTCAAACACCAAAAGTATTGACTTGAATATTAAAAAGAGAAAGAGATATTTTATGAAAATTAAATCAGATTTAAATGATAAATTTAAAATCCCTTAATTAAAAATATTTCTTATAGTGCAGTTCAAAAATATCAGGAGGCAAAGGTAGTATTTCACTGTTTAACTGATCTTCTTTAACCTTCTTACCCTGAATGGGTCTAATCGACCCATAACGATAATTTGTTTTATACGATTCGAACCAGAGCTTTTTTCATAAAGAAAGTTAAATAAGTGATTCAAAACAATGGAACAATGTGATCATCTTCTTGGATTATAAGTCAATTAAATATATTAAAATGTTTTAAGTAACAATTCTGGTGTGAAATGTTTTTATAAAGATTGAGTCAAATTTGAACAAGGTAGGAAGGTTAATCAAACATGTAAATAGCCAGTAGATGTTTAACAGCAGATGATTCAATCTTATATTTCCCAAATCAAAGGGAAATAAATTAAAACCTGTTAACAGAAAAATCGTCCGTAAAAGAAAAAAAAAATGTGTATATAATATTTCAGTGGCGTAACCAGGTTGGGTGCCCAAAACCCGTAATATTATAAGGTTTTCTTCTCTTTCATTCATAGCAGAAAATTTTCCGGTTAGATAAAGCAAACAGTACTTTTAAAAACTACAGGTATTCAGAGCACTTGGACATCCACCCTGGTTACGCCACTGTTTATTGTTTTGCAATCTAGTCAAAGCCTATCAAATTAGCGTGTTTTTCAGAGTTTGTGGTGATTCAACGGGGGTTGACAAGCGTAGCTCGTAGGGGGCAGAACGATCTATAGTAAGGTAAAAAAAAAAAAAAAAAAAAAAAAAAAAAAAAAAAAAAAAAAAAAAAAATCACCACTGGTGCAAGGAGAAATAAGCAAACTTTTATTTTTATTATTATTATTGTTATTGAATTCCAAAATATAATTAAAATCACAAGAAATAATGCGTAGACTTTATGACATCATGACTACATGTAGCTAATAGCCAAAAAAAAAAAAGAGACAAATTTAATCTGAAAATACATGTACTTAGTAATAGCTATAATAAATATAGTAATATAAGTATAATAATAAGTATATTAATATTAAATATAAGTATAATATAATATAATATATAGTAATATGCTATATCAAAACGATAAGAAATATTTGTCTTTTTTTAAAGCGAGAAAAATTGTAAAGCCCCTCCACAATGTTGAGTCGATATTTCACATCAATATTGTTAAACGTGCAGGAAATACAGCAATACTGCCGCAATATACATACAATATCGCAATTCTTATGTTTGAGAAAATACTGTAATTTAAACACAAAAAAGGAAAAATCACACAATAAGACATGCTTCTATATCGGGACATCGAAATGCAGTAAATCCTATGAAACCAAAACCTGTCTTTAACGGCATATCACCTTTAATTTTAAAATTCCCTTGATGTCTCTACAGTAGAAAAAGCATACAATTATATTTGCTAAGACGAAATCTTCTTTAAAATAGAATTTTCTCCTGTTTCTTGTGATCCCGTCTTTGCCTATTTCATTATACTCAATAAACACAACAATTTTATGCAATAAAACCTATGAAACCGGAATCGATGGGATTCTGCTTCAGCAAATATAGTTGTATTTCTATCGTAGGGTAGTGGAATTTTTATTTTTTGAACAGAATTACCTTACAAACAAATTCCGTTTGAACAGGGTTTACTGTAGAAAAGCAATAAATCTTGAAAAACAGTATTTCAGGGAATCCTTGCAACAATTCTGTTTTACATTTCTGTTTTTTTTTTGTTTTTATCGAGACAGGTTTGTTTTATGATTACTAGAGACTATAAAAAATATCCGTTATAGACATTATTTTTACAGGATTTGCTGTATTTTCTACCTAGGCTGGTGTATTTTAAGATTCATTAGTAGGAACTATAAACATTTTCCTTTATACACAGGTGTTGTTTTCACAGGCTTTACTACATTAAGTTTCTACTTAGATAAGTGTATCTTAAGATTCATTAGTAAGAACTATAAAAAATGTCTGTTATAGACAGATGTTATTTACACAAATTTCACCATATTCATTTTACGTCTAGGCTGGTGTATTTTAAGGTTCACTAAAAGATTTCCGTTATAGACAGGTGATATTTCAAAGGGTTTTACTGTATTAAGTTTCTATCCTGGCCGGTGTATTTTAAAGTTCATTAGTCGTGACTTAAAAGATTTATTAGTCACCACTATTGATTGTATTGTATTGCCTTTTAATAGTCATTAGTAGGAAATATAAAAAATATCTGTTATAGACAGGTGTTATTTTCACAAGTTTTACTACATTCAGTTTTTGTCTTGACAGGTGTATTTTAAGATTCATTAGTACATAATAAAAATTTTCTGTTATAAACAGGTGTTATTTTAGAAAGTTTAACTACATTCTGTTTCTGTCTAGGCAGGTGTATTTTAAGATTCATTTGTACGGACTAAAAATTTCCGTTATAGACAGTTTTTTTCGCAGGCTTTTCTATATTAAGTTTCTATCTACGCAAGTATATTTTAAGGTTCATTAGTAGGAACTATAAAAAGCCTGCGTTATAGACAGCTGTTGTTTTCACTGGTTTTACTGTATTAAGTTTCTATCTTGGCTGGTGTATTTAAAGGTTTATTAGTAGTAACTAAAAAGTATTTCGTTATAGGCAGGTGATGTTTTTAAAGGTTTTACTTAATTAAGTTCCACTTGATGCAGACCAATAAATAATATGGTACTAAAAAAATTAAAATGATTTTTTGCATCATGAAAAATTGGGACAATTGACATCCCGCGTATTGATTTTGCAGGATTGGTATTGGAGCCAGTGTTCTCGCTGTCGCTCGCCAATGCGCATTGCGACTAATTTCTTTATTTGGCGAGTAAACAAGCGATTAGATTCGCCAGATTGCTAGTGCTCAGTTTTTGCTTTTTCTTTTTTTAGTTTTTCATATATATGCATATAATATATACATATTTTTTTATATTTGTAGCGGATAGTTGAAATTAGATTAATAACAATCGCTGTCACAGTTATAAAAACTTGGGTTATTTTAGAACATATTGAAAAAAAATACATTAAAAGATTAAAGTTTGTTTTTTTTTGGTGCTACACGGCGAATCTATTTTGCTAATACTTTTTTCATTTGGCGAATGTTTTTAATTTTTAATTCGCCAAATTACTAACGTTGGTCAAATGTCAGCGAGAACACTGATTGGAGCCCCTAAATTTCGGGACACCACACGTAAATCGAGACACTGGCAACACCACTTGCGGATCACTAAGCTATCACTATTTTACAATAGAATTTTTGCCTTATTTATTGACAGGATATTCGCGAATAAACAAGGCGAATATTACCATTCGGAATTTATAGTGGTAAATGACTGTTTTCGAACAAAAATATTGATGACTCCTAAAGTAAAGTAAAGAAAATAGAAAAAAAAAGAGTAAAGAGTGTATCATAATTTTAATTCTGATTATGAACATTATTATTAGTGTCACTATTATGTCCAAATTAATACCTCCTTGTCACTTTTAAAAACTGAAGTATAACTTTTAACGGCCTGAAATTATTATCATTAAACTAAATTAGTATCTATCTTTGACATACATTTTTTCTCCAGCCGAAAAATACATTTTAAAAGAATTTCGCCATTTTTTATATTACATGAAATACGGAAAACATTTTCATTCATTACCAAGCTCGTAAGAAGCGTTTTCCCACGCGATTGTGGTATAATATGGGATGCTATTTTTAGAAACGGATGTAATTGGACAAATTAATTTCCAAGTGTCACAATAACGGAGGAGAAAATTGGTCTCATCTTGTTTGAATACTTTTTCTTTTTTAAATAGCTTAACATCTGAAAACTGATACAATAGCATGCGCAATTATGTCTTCAGTACGAAGTATAAAAATTTTCGTTATAGACAGCTGTTTTTTCATAGGTTTTAGTGTATTAAGTTTCATCTAGGAAAGTGAATTTTAAGATTCATTAGTAACGGCTAAACAATTTTCGTTATAGATAGGGTTTTTTTTTACAGGTTTTACTGTATTAAGTTACTATCTGGGCCAGTGACAGATTTATGGCAGGGCATTCGGGGCCCAGGACCCCTGATTTTCAAGGGGGCCCCCAAATGCTGCTGAAGGTTGCTCAATTACTGTCCAAAATCTGTATATAATATCCAATGAAATTTTACATTTGATTTTATTATGTTCATATTGTATTTTTATAATGTTTTATATTTTCTCTGAAACATTTATTTATTACTTTGTTATAGTGAATATTTTATTTTACCTTTATCACTTTAAAATATATTATGTTTTTAATTCTTGTTTAGTCTTTTTCCTGTTATTGTCAAGTTATTTGATCAGGCGTAGCTTAGGCCTAATATTTTAAATAAATGAAGTTTTTGTGTTGCCGAAAATTTTAAGTTATTGATTATTGTATTTAATTATTATAATTAATAAAGTCAATGGTTACTTTAGTAACTATCTTTTTCTACTTTTTTTAGCCAATTTCCCTGTAAGTATCGGTAGAAATGGGAGGCCCCCGTAAGCATCTGTGTCCAGGGCCCCCAAATTTGTAAATCGGTCCCTGATCTGGGCAGGTGTATTTTAAAGTTCATTAGTAGGACTATTTTCCGTTATAATAATTTGGATAAATAATTGCTGAATAAATACTTTCCGTTATAGACAGGTATTTTTTCACAGATTTCACACTATTAAGTTTCCATCTACGCAAATGTATTTGAAAGTTCATCAGTAGTTTCAAAAATTTCTATTACCGATAGACTTTTTCACAGATTTTATTGTATTGAGTTACTATCTGGGCAATTGAATTTTAAGGTTCATCATTAGGTAGTTCCAGTGGTTTATATATTGTTGTACAATTAATGGTTTATATATATATATATATAAAGGTTTTTATTTTTATACTTATTTAATGTACACTTGACTTATTCCTTTTCAACGAAACGCGTTCTTTTCAAATTTTCTCCTTAAAGCGGTCAATGTACTCAAAACAAAGTGGGTTATAGTAATTTATCTTTTTAATTATTGTATAGAAATTACTCTCACACTAACACAAAAAACTGCTTTCACATCATTTATCAAGCAGTTCATAAAGCTCTTTAATAATAACGCGGGGCTTCATCTTGAGCGATATTTAACCAATCTTTTTTTCTACATTTTCTATCTATAAAAGAAAAGAATATAAATCACAAAAGTCATGTACGTTGATTAAACACATACTTAAATGTAGAGTTATTTATTTACAGGATTAGTTCTACATTTGATGAATAGAAATAATCACTCAACTTTAGCTACAAGTTCAATGGTTTTTAGTTCTGATTTATATTGGATTTATGTATTCTATATGTGTGTGTCACCATATTTATGTACATATATAAAATATATATTTATATTTTGTATATTTTTAAAACTTAGACTTAAGGTAAGAGCCAGACAAAAACAAGGAATTTTCTGAAAGGTAATTGATTAAAAAAGCATGAAAGTTGACAATTCTATATTTTCTTTTTTAGGTGCGATAGCAGTTATAAAAATACATAGCTTCTACAATTGCCATTTGGTCCGTCGGTTTGCCTGTCTGTCCATTTATCCGCATAAAACAGCACAAAATCTTACCAACCTGAAGGAAATTTATAATATGTAATCCTTGTAGAAGATTTTCGAATCATCTTAAAATTTATGAAAATCAAATGAAAATTTAAAAAAATGTTTATAAAAGTTTTCACCATTCCACTAAATCTTAGCATGCGTTAATTATTCAATGGTATCTCATGCTAGATAATGATTCTAGGTTTCCATGGTTATTACGTCCTATTTAATATGAAGTCATATATTTTCGTACTTCTGAACTAAATATATGTAGTCATAATAAATTTGGTGTTCGTGCATTTTTGCATAAGAGTGCTACAGCTATTGCACTAAGACCTGAATTTAAAAAACTAGTTAAAATATGAACTTCCTTCATGTGCCATGTTCGACATATAATTTCCGACTTGTAACAAAACGCATTTCAAATATTTCTGTTAAAGGGTGTTCATTTGAACTCAAAACAAAGTAGATTTATGTACTTATTTATCTTTTTAATTATTGTATAGAAATTACTCTCACACTGACACAGCTTTCACATCATTTATCAAGCTTCTCATAAAGCTCTTCTAATAATAACGCGAGATTTCATAGTGAGCGATATTTAACCCATTTTTTCTACGTTTTCTATAAAAGAAATAAGTCACACAAGTCGTGTACGCTTATTAAACACATACTTAAATGTTGAGTTATTTATGTACAGGATTAATTATGCTTTTTCTAAATAAAAATAATCATTCGAATTTAGTTAGAAATATGAAAATTATGAAGTTTGTTTTCTATCATCTTTGCCCAAACACACACTGAGAGTTTGGATCTATGATATCTATCTATCACTTGATATCTATCTATCTATTTATCTATATATACAGGTTAGCAACAGGCTCCGGTTATGATTAATTGGGGCCCTGTGCAAAGATAAATTGGGGGGAGGGGGGCTTTCGAGTCATTGCAACATCACTCATATGTGTAATGCATAAGCATATTTTTGCACATTGAATGTAAATAGAAAAAAATTCTTAGCTCCAAGAATTCTAAATTAAATACATTCTTGGTATTTAATTAATAAAAATACATCCCCCCCCCTTAGTACAGAACACAACTCATTTATGTAACTTTATCAATTTGTTATATTACTTTAAGATTAATTTAATAATTTCAACATATGGAAAAGTTAAAATTGGAAAAAGAAAGAAATATTGTGTAATTTAATGTATGGATTTGGGGGGCCCCTTAAGGGTCGGGGCTCATGGGCAAAGTCCCGATTTGCCCATGTGGTAAAAAGGGCCTAGTTAGCAAGAAACAAGTTTCCCACTTCCGAGCAGGGCCTAACTATCACACGGGCACCCAGGCCCATTCCCTGGGCATGAAATTTCTAAGGTCTTAAAAAAGGTTTTCATAATTTAATCTAAAGTTCCACTAAAAAATCACAATTGTCAAAAAATGTGATGTTTGAGACATTAATACGATGAAATGACAAAAACATATCCTAATATATAGTTAAAATCACCTTTAATAAATAATAGGAAAAAAAATATTTTTACTCCTGGAATCTTTTTCAATTTTCAAGGAAACTTAGTTTTTTGAGATAACACTTTTCGAAGAAGTTGTAGTATGTAAAAAAACTACCGTCTGTCAATCAATTAATTTAAGGGGCACAGGGCGCAAAAACTTACTATTTGTGCCCTGCATCCAAGGGCTCTGGAATGCATTCTATTGATCCAAATGAGATAAAATTTAAATTACGCATAATTCAAATGATACACTATTTAAAATTGTAAGTAAAATTTATGTAAATGGCTTCTTTGCGCCATTGTATCCATACTAAATAAAATGTATGCAAATGGATAGTTTGACACATAGAAACTATTTACATAAATTTTACGAGCAGTTTCGAATAGCGTAACAACACAAAACATAAATCAATTTATTGATCTAAATACATTTCAATTCATAATATAGGTCCAGTAAAAGTGATATTGGATATATAACAGTGTATTGAAAAATTAAAAGTATTGTTTCGGTGTCTAAATAAATTTTAACCAAATCAAAAATAATTTAAAATGAATTTGAAAACAAACCATTTAAAGCAACATCAAGCCTTCAATTCAAAATATAGGTCCAGTAAAAGTGATATTGGATATATAACAGTGCATTGGAAAATTAAAAGTATTGTTTCGGTGTCTAAATAAATTTTAACCAAATCAAAAATAATTTAAAATGAATTTGAAAACAAACCATTTAAAGCAACATCAAGCCGTCACTTTAGTTTCATATCACATCTTTTTAAACTTCTATTTTGAATTTAGGGAGATGTAGATGAAAAAGCAACTGTGAATAAGGTTGTATGCATCTTTTCCTGTTGAACATAAATTCCGCACATACGATTATAAATAAAGCAAAAAATGAAATAAATAATAAAGATATATATGTTTTTAATTAATAACTTAGTGTCACTCAAAATTTGATTTTTAAAAAAATCTACAATTGAAATTTTTAAAGCCACAAGATGAAGTACTGCATCACAAATTTTTAGCAAGTTAAGAATTTATTATTGATATTAAATATACAGGCTCAAAACTTCTTTCCAGCAAGTTGTTTTATACAGAAATAAATTTTTGCTCATTTTTTAAAACGCAGTATTGTAACTTAAGAAAAAAAACACACAACTTGCATAACTTTATGTGAATAATTTTGTAACGATATAAGCTTTTAATTCAAATAAGAGTTTTATTTATTTATTTATTTATTTATTTATTTATTTATTTTTTGTGGTTCTAAACTTTTTTTCAATACTTTATTAGATGCAATGTTGAATTTAGATACTTTTTTCCTTGAGAGATTTCTATGGCTCAGGAGGGGACATTGTAAAGTTCGGAAGGGGGGAGATCACGCTTTTTTACCACTGAAAACACAAAATCGCAAATCTTCCAGGGGACCATCTCATTGCTTTGGGAGGGGGATGTCTGAAATCAACACTGACCCCCTGAAATCAACACTGATTAGATGTATTAAAAAGATATTTAACCCAAATTCCTTTTTTCCTTAGAACTGTCATTTTTGATTCATCATTTCATAAATCTCCCTCTTATCTTAAAATAGATATTATGTTTAATGCAGAATCGGAAATTATTTTATACTATATTTTATTCTGTATATTTTATAAATTATAAACCGTTCTAACGCGAATTTAAATCTACCGAATTCTTAATTCAAATTTATATCACCCTTGAACAAACCTAACTTTAACACAGTTTTTAATTGAGACATTATATGTTCACCCTAGACAACAAGTTGCCTAATAACCTTGAAAACTGTTCAAACGTTATTGATTTACAGCTGACTAATTATTCTAACACGGTAATGAAATGTGTAAAACAACTCATAAAATTTTACTTGACGTAGCATGAAAAATTGGTTAAGACCCCATTTTAAAACAAATTTCTACACAGAAACGTCAATTTTACGAGACAATTAATTTATGAAGATTAGCTATTTGGAATGTTATTTATCACGCTTAAGCTCTGTATTTGTAGAAATGTATTGGCAAGCATGTATTTGTATATACAGTCGGCTCTCATTGATTCGAACTCGTCGGGACCACAAGAAATGTTCGAATTATAGAAAATATGAAATAAAACATGCTTAATATGGTACTATTACAAAGGAATTAATGTTATAGTGGTTTTTAAATTTATTTCGCCTGTTATCATTAGAATATGACTTAATATTAAATTAGAATGTATAAATACATAAACTAATTAAAAGATTAAAAACAAGCACGATAGAAGAAAAATTTAAAGGGTCACTGATGGACACACGGGCCTCTAAGAAAGTAGATATCAAATGCATTGTATAATATATATACTCGTTCGGAACAATTCTCACAAAATCAAAGAAAGGAATTTATTCAAATGATCTAAAATCCGTGAGAAAGAAAAGAAAAATGAAAAATCACAATTCTCGTTAGTTTGAATTAAACGAAGTCAAGAGAGAACGAGTTCAAATTAATGAAAATTGTTAACTTTATTCTGCCATTGAAAATTTCGAGACTTCATGTTGAGTTTGAATTAAGCGAAGATTCGAATTATCCGATTTCGAATCAACGAGAGTCGACTGTATTATAGAAACTATTAGATATACACACATACAAGGTATCTACTCTCGATGATGTAAAATGGCTAATCACTAAACCTTCTCTCATAGATATATAGTTCCAATATCAGAAATGTTTTAACCCCTTCGGGACAAGCGTTTTTTACAGGATTTTTAATTTTTATCACGGGTTTTTAAAAGCGGAAATTGTTGCTTACTTGAATCGGGGAAAATGCGCGGATTATATAAGACTGAATTTACGATAAAATTCTGCTGGGGAGAACAATCAAGTATTCTGAGCACCTTATGTAGCAGGTATATGAGTAGCTCGTCCCTAGGGTGTGAAATAAATATTTCAAATTTTTAAACAAGTTATGTGCAATCAACGGATGAGATTTTCGCGTTTTTATGCACCAGTATATTGTTAGAGAAAATGTTATATTATTTAATTGGATTTACGACTTATCAGACTGAAGGCTTCTGTGCCTGTCCGCGAAGACACTCGCAAGCTAATGCTATTCCTATGAGAGGCATTTTTCTAGAAACTCTTTCGCATTTTGACATTTTAAAATTAAAAAAAAAAAATTTCTGCATTGGATAGCTGAGGTCCCTCTCAAGATCATTCTTTTATTACTTTTTCGATTTTGGTCGCAGATATTTTTTTATAAAGTTACTTTCACTTTCAGAACCGGTACAGAAAGTGAAAATAACTTTATACAAAATACTTGCGATCAAAATTGAGAAAGTAATCAAGAAATCAAAAAATTGGGAAAACCTCAGCTATCTGATGCAAAAATAAATAAATAAATAAATAAATAAATAAATAAATAAATAAATTAAAAAAAATATTTGAAAATGTCAAAATGCGAAATAGTTATTAGAAAAATGCCATCCCATGGAAATAGCATTAGCTACCGAGTGTTTTCGCGGGCAGGGACACGAGCCTTAACAACTTTTTTCTAAGAATATACTGGTGTGCAGAAACGCGAAAATCTCATCTCTGGTAGAATCCATCGAAGAATGATCCAACTGATGTGTTTTCAAGTGCAAAACGTTACGTTATACAAAAATTTAAACACTCGGTCAATTTTAGGGTTAGATGAATAGGACTCTTTTTGTCTCAGTTGTTAGGCTAATAGGAAATATTTACTAAATATAACTAATAAAACTCAGGAGCTGTATAAAGATTTAAATTTTGTAATTTTTAAAGAAATACATCTATTAATCCAAATCACTTTTTAAATACTTTTTTACTCATTAAAAACATTTTTAGAATTAAAAATATATCTCTAGACTAACAGTTTAGGAATTAGCCTTTGGACACTGTTGAGAGCGGACACTTGTACATGGTAACCGGCATTTTTCGTACATAATCTTAATATTCAATACCAAACATGCTTTGGTGACTCTAAATAAGCTTTATCAATTGCATGAAAAATCCAAATATATTTAAGGGAATTAGAGCCTCAATAGACGGACAGACAAAGCAAATGCATAAGCACTTTCAACTTTATTTGAGAGTGCTAAAAAAAATTTATTAATTTTTTTAAACTTTAGTTATAGGTGACACAGTAATATGTTCAAAAAATAATGTATTTTATGTCAAAATTGTATTTTATAGCATTCCATCGTGTGGTAACAGTCTCATGTAGGCATTCCTTTATTTTTCCGTTTTGACATACAAAAGAATTTCTAGTCTTATCTAGTCTTTTCAACTTTTTTTTATTTACGTACTTTTAATTTTACAACACACTTCTTTCGGTAACTTGTTTTTTGCCATTTTAGAGCATTATTTAAAAAATATTTTAGAAAGAGGGAAAGGAACTTGAACACAATTTGTCAAATATTATTTCGAATCCTACGTATTTCTAAAGCTCTGCGACTCGATTTAATGTAAGAACAGAAGGCTTCTTTTCTGTGATGGCTATAAACAGGCACACAATTGGAACGGTAAACAAGAAAGAAAAAAATCCTGCGTCAAGCATAGATTATGAAGCACTTTCCAACACATTCAGAATAATGAAACAAAACTACAATGTTTAAAAATTAAAATATCACTTCAGATTCTGTGACCCCTTGATATACATAGACGCTTGTTAAGTTTTGGTGTAAATTGGCCAGCAGGTGGCGCTGTTATGCCATGTTTTTCATGATTTTCATGATAGCTATATCTCAAGAATTAATGCACAGAATTTCACCAAACTTCAGATTCCGCGATACCTTGAGATACATAGCCGCTGATAAGGTTTTGGTGTGAACTTCCCTATAGGTGGCGCTGCTATGCCACATTTTGCACGATTTTTGCGATAGCTATATCTCAAGAACTAATGCAGAGAAATTCATCAAATTTTAGATTCTGTTACACTAGAATATATAACATAATTAGACGCTGATTACATTTTGGTATTAACCTTGCAACAGGTGGTGCAGCTATGCTGCATTTTGCACGATTCTTCCGATAGCTATATCTCAACAACCAACGCACAGAATTTCATCAAACTTCAGATTGTGTTACAAAATGACATATTGCATAATTACACGATGATTACGTTTTGTTATAAATCCTTCAACTGATGGTGCTGCTGTGCTATATTTTACACGGTTTTTTTAAAACTAGCTATATCTCAAGAACTAAAGCACAGAATTTCATCAAACTTCAGATTATTTTACACCAAAACATAATTAGACGCTTATTTACGTTTTGGCATAAATTGTCCAAGATATGGTGTTGCTGTGCTACGTTTTGCAATTTTTTTGTTATAACTATATCTCAAGAACTAATGGACGAAATTCCATCAAATTTCAGACTCTGTTAGGTCTTGACATAAATAGATGCTTATTAGGTTTTAGTATAAATTACCCAACATGAGGCACTACTAAGCTCATTTTCTCAGAATATTAATTAAATTTTGCGTTTTAGGCTTTTCGGATACCAGAATCTCATTAGGCTAGGTCAAATGTTCGAGGAAATTCGATAGTGGGTAACTTTGGGGTCACCACGTTTTTTTTTTAATATTAAAATGTACTTATGAGATAGAAGAAAGTTTTGGGATTGACACATCCAATTAGTTTTCCATTTACAAAACTAACGTTATTTACAATCTGCAATTTTTAATATTAAAAAAATATTTTCAAAGTTCTGACTATTTATTAACTTTTACATTAAAATAAAAATGCAGTTAGATAACGAAATAAAAGCTTTTATGGGGGAAGTTTTTTGAAAAACTTTTTCACAGGATATAATTTAAATAGGAACAACATATATTATAAAACAAAAGTTTGTTTTTGCCTGATATTTCTACTAGTTCAAAAGCGTTTGATATTTTTTTATTCCAAAGCTATCAACTTAATTTAACCCTATCTTAGTGGCCTTGACATTCAAACAGGAAATTTCTGTATTTATAAAATAATAAGCAAACTAACATTAGTCATATGCCATATGTAGCAACATTAATTGTATCATTCACGGAATTCTTGAAAAGAAAATGTCAACAGACCTTAATATAACATTGGACAAAAGGAAAAACCGTGAAAGGTTTCTTTTCCCTATAGTTGCTGTATGATTGAATAACAAAGCTTTCTTTCAGAGTTCACAAAGCTCAAACTTATATTTTGCAATTAATCACTTCTATATTTCGCTGGTTTTAATTTTTTTTTTATATTGCCGAAAGACTTACAGTAAATTCCGTCTTAACCCTTTCGGGTCTGCTGTACTATTAATAGTACATATCTTTTATGGACTATTATTTTGATTTTAGTACTTTTGCTACTATTTTTGTGCAATAATCTTAGTGACATTTATATGAAACATTTATATGCAAAGCAGCACAAAAGATCTCGACTATTATACCATTTATTGATGAAAATTGGTGAAGAGAAATTTTCCGCAGTGGTATTCTTTTACTAACAGAACTTAATTTTAGAAGGCTATATATATATATATATATATATATATATATATATATATATATATATATATATATATATATATATATATATATATATATATATATATATATATAGCAAATGTCTTAATGCATTTTTCAAATAAATTAGACACGATCTTTAAACTATGAAATTTTGTTTAAATATTTCTCGATACATTGGAAAGTGTTTAACGCAGTGTTTAACGCTGTGTTTAACTTATGTTTAACGCAGGATTTTTCGTTCTTGTATACTTTACGTAAAGTAAAAGTGTTGTGAGTGTCTTTCCATCTCAGAAGAAAAAAAAGACACGCCATTTAATTATAACAAGTTGAAAATTGCACGTCAAGCATAACAAAAAGGTATGTTCCTAATGTAAGGAAGTTTTAAAAATATTTAGATCTTGGTATAATAATCTTGGTATAATAGTATACAGTACTTCGGATATAAGACAGTGTCCGAAATCTTTTGTGTGTCCCTGTAAATACTGCCTGCTTTCTATTGTACAGGAAGTAACTTGTTGTAAACTTAAGCAACATTATAACGATTTCATAAAATGTGAAATCGTTTAATATTATTAAAACGCGCCCCAAACAACGTTTCCCTCTATACTGTTATAGAATGGAATATTATTTTATAGCATTGCAAATTAATAACCAATATTCATTGCACCACTGATTGGGCTGAGTCTATATTTTAGTATATACTTCATAAATGCATATCAATTTCATTATGTTCGAAATAGTATGACACCGTTAAAATGCACTTGAAGCTATTTTTTCCCATTGGTCGTAATGCAGCAGTATAACTTTAGTTGTCTTTGTAATTAAATTATGCATCCGATTTTCATAAAAGTTTGAAATTAGTGAATAAAATTATGCAACAGTTATACATTTTAATTTTCAAATGATTCGGATGGGTAGTTTTATCTCTGTTATTTGTGGACATACGGACGAATTGAACGACGACTATAAGGTGCTACGTATTTACATACTTACGAACACACCTAAAATTAATCATTGCAAAAAAGAAAACGTTATTGTAGTCGTTTTATATTATGAATTGGGATTATAAAACAATTCTTCGATTCACCTATAGTTTGTTTCACATGGAAAACGAGTAATTGTTGATAACAGTTTACCACAGAATGCAAAATCATGTAGAACTAATGCAAAAGAGGATGGATAAAGTAATGTAGAAGTTGAAATCCTCCGTATCAAATTATACCCGGGGGAGATGTAAAGTCGCGGATAATTTTCTTCAGGCGAAAAATTTTCATATAAACTGCTTTGTATCTTATTCTGTTAGTTTATGTGCTGAACTAAGGAAATGAAAAATTTCGTTAAAGTATTGTCGATGTATCGGAAAATGTTTCATTACTCATGTTTGACGCAGGATTTTTCGTTCTTGTATTCTTTACGTAAAGTAAAAGAGTTGTGTATATCTCTCCACTATAGAAGATAAACCCACCACATTTATTTATAAAAACACTTTATTGAAAAAAAAAAACGTTATTGTAGTCGTTTTATACCGGGAATAGGGATTGTAAAACGATTCTTCCATTTACTTATTTTTATTTAACATGGAAAACAAGTAATTGTTGGTAACAGTTTATCACGGTATATGAAATCATGGAGAACTAAGGCTTATAGAGGATGGATAAAATAATGTAGCAATTGAAATCCGGCGGATCAGATTATATTCTGGGGAGACGTAAAGTCTCGGACAATTTTCTTCAGGCAAAAGATATTCATATAAACTTCGCTGGATTTTATTCTAATGTTAGTTTATGTTCTAAACTAAGGATTTTTAAAATTTTGTCAAAGTATCGTCGATAGATTGGAAAGTGTGTCATTACTTATGTTTCACGCTGGAATTTTCGTTCTTGCGTACTTCAAGTAATGTAAAAGATTTATATATGTCTCTCGATCATAGAAGAAAAAGCCACGCCATTTAATTATATAAAAACATTCATTATGAAACAAAAAAAAAGTTATTGTAGTCGTTTAATAACAATTTTAGTGGTAGCAAAAATGCGTAAAAGTTGGCAGCTATGGTATATCTCTCCATCATAGAAGAAAAACCCCACCACATTTAATTATAAAAATACTTATTGCAAAATAAAAAAGTTATTGTATTCGTTTTGTATTATGAATTATGATTATAAAACAATTCTTCGATTCACCTATATTTTGTTTAACATGGAAAACGAGTAATTGTTGATAACAGTTTACCACAGAATGCAAAATCATGTAGAACTAATGCAAAAGAGAATGGATAAAGTAATGTAGAAGTTGAAATCCGCCGGATCAAATTATATTCTGGGGAGACTTAAAGTTGCGGATAATTTTCTTCAGGCGAAAAATTTTCCTATAAACTGCTTTGTATCTTATTCTGTTAGTTTATGTGCTGAAATAAGGAACTGTAAAATTTTGTTAAAGTATTGTCGATGTATCGGAAAGTGTTTCGTTACTCGTATTTGACGCAGGAGTTTTTCGTTCTTGTGTCCTTTACGTAAAGTAAAAGAGTTGTGTATATCTCTCCACCACAGAAGATAAACCCACCACATTTAATTATAAAAACACTTATTGACAAAATAAAAAACGTTATTGTAGTCGTTTTATACCGGGAATATAGGGATTATAAAAGAATTCTTCCATTTACTTATTTTTATTTAACATGGAAAACAAGTAATTGCTGGTAACAGTTTATCACGGTATATGAAATCATGGAGAACTAAGGCTTATAGAGGATGGATAAAATAATGTAGCAATTGAAATCCGACGGATCAGATTATACTCTGGGGAGACGTAAAGTCGCAGATAATTTTCTTCAGGCAAAAAATATTCATATAAACTGCTTTGTATCTTATTCTGTTTAGTTTATGTGCTGAACTAAGGAACTGTAAAATTTTGTTAAAGCATTGTCGATGTATTGGAAGGTGTTTCATTACCTATGTTTGACGCAGGATTTTTCGTTCTTGTATTCTTTACGTAAAGTAAAAGAGTTGTGTATATCTTTCCATCGTAGATGAAAAACCCCCCACATTTAGTTATAAAAACACTTATTGCAAAATAAAAAACGTTATTGTAGTCGTTTTATACCGGGAATAGGGATTATAAAAGAATTCTTCCATTTACTTATTTTTATTTAACATGGAAAACAAGTAATTGCTGATAACAGTTTATCACGGTATATGAAATCATGGAGAATTAAGGCTTATAGAGGATGGATAAAATAATGTAGCAATTGAAATCCGACGGATCAAATTATACCCTTGGGAGACGTAAAGTCGCGGATAATTTTCTTTAGACGAAATATTTTCATATAAACTTCTTTGTATTTTATTCTGTTTAGTTTATGCACTAAACTAAGGAACTCTAAAATTTTGTTAAAGTATTGTCGATGTATTGGAAAGTGTTTCATTACCTATGTTTGACGCAGGATTTTTTGTTCTTGTGTTCTTTACGTAAAGTAAAAGAGTTGTGTATATCTTTCCATCGTAGATGAAAAACCCATCACATTTAATTTTAAAAACACTTATTGCAAAATAAAAAACGTTGTTGTAGTCGTTTTATACTAGGAATAAAGATTGTAAATTAATTCTTACATTTACCTATTTTTATTTAACATGGAAAACATGTAATTGTTGATTACAGATTACCGTAGTATATAATAAAATAATGGAGAACTAAGGCTATAGAGGATGGATAAAATAATGTAGCAGTGGATCAGATTACACTCTGGGGAGACGTAAAGTCGCGGATAATTTTCTTCAGGCAAAAGATTTTCATATAAACTTCTTTGGCTGTTACCTTGATAGTCTATGTTCTGAACTAAGGATTAATTGAAATCAAAATCTGCATTTTTTTTAAACCACGGAAAAGAATAAATATAATTTGATTAATCCTTTTGAGCACGAATTTTTTTCCGTTTTGAGAACAAAATCATTATTATTATAATAATGTAAATCGTAGCTATCCAAATAGACTTCCTGATCTCATTATCTGAAATGCAGCGAATATGCTTACTTTTTATGTTATTCAATTCAGATTTATATGATAATAAGCTAAGGAAGAGTTTTTGGAGACATTTGGAAAATATCGCCTGATGTAAAAAACCCTGATGTAATCATCAGGGTTTAACAGATATTATTACTTACTAATATTTTTTGCGTTTTATCACTCAGGATTCGTTTAGAAAAGTAACTTGTGTTTTAAATTTAAAGAGTGAAATATATGTAAAAAATAAAGGAATCACCAATTGTGCAAAGAGAATTAAGTAAACTTTTATTATTATTGTTATTACTAAATGTCAAAACATAAATGAAATCATAATAAGAAAGGCACAGACATATACTATCATTTCTATATGCAGAAAGTAACAAAAATAATAGTTAAAATAAGATAATAATCGAAGAAAAGACATGTACTATTAATATTACACCAGACACGAAAGGGTTAAACATATATTACCTAATTAACACTAAAAAGACGGGAAAATTTACTCAAGTTCAAAAAAAATATTTCGCACCAGAATTTTTATTTAAAACTGTTTGATTCATTCTTTTCACTTTTTATTTCTTACCATCTTTCAAACTTATTTAAAAAAGAAAATTCTGGTTGGAGAAGAAAAAGATTTGATACGTGGTCAGAATGACCGCACACCGTCTTCTTCATGTTAAACTAAATCACATTACCAAAAAGTCTCAAATAAGTTGTCAAAATAAGGTTTTAGTGAACAATTTTTTAAAAGATTGTTGTAACAAAATGACTGTCTTCCTTAACCCTTTCGTGGTTATAAGCGCGTATACGCGCCCAGAATACCACTTAATTTGAATTGCGAAATGCCATACTGACACCGGAATTTTTAAATGAAAATTTTAATTTTACAAAGAACGTAAAAATAATATTTATATATTATGAAATAAATTTGTTTTTAAATTCCGGTGTCATTCAATCATTTTAGTATTTTATGAATAGAAGTGCTTTAACCGTCAAAGGGTTAAATTTGTAGAATCTATAAATGGCGCTATCGCCACCTTCGGCAAAATATAATGAGATATTTGGCCTTTTATTTTAAAAGTATGAAGTGAAGTAATTTGGCGATAAGAGTAAGATTTGGATGTGTGTTCGGAATACATCTCCCTTAGAGATGTTCTTTATGCTAAAGTAATTTTTATGAATATTCAGTTGATATTTTTTTGCGCTTCGTCATGCGATTTGTATATAGTGTGATATGTGTTGTGACGTCTACAATAAAAAATGTGACTGTAATATCTCCGTTCTTTACATAAAGTACCGTACACATCCCACATAGTTACAATTTGAATATATAGGCAAACATAGAAGCATAATTTATGTACTGTATTAGTTGACCGCCCAGTTTTGCTCGGGTCAATGATAATATTCTTAACCACTTTTTCTGATTTTCCCGTGCGTTATACGGGCAAATTACCAATTAAAATATATCTCTGAATTGAATTTTGAATGAAAAACTGGATTACAAGAGATCGATGAATGTAAAAAATATAATACAAATATCGGCAATTAATTATCCGATTGACTTTATTATGTGAAAAGTATGCCATGAAAGGTATTAGGAAATGGTAGGTACTAGGAAATGCAATAAGAAAAATAGCTTTTTCATTGTCTTTTACATTCACTCCTTAAAATAAACAATTTAGAAAATTTTTAAATACGAACAAATCATCGGAACGAATATTTCGAGAGTCCCCCCCCCCCAAAAAAAAAAAAAATAAATAAAAAAATAAAAAAATAGTTTTGGATAATCGAGGTTATTGATATACAATAGGTTTCTCCCCATTATTACATATTAAATACGCATTCAATGTCAAGATTCTATTCCTATTTATTCGGGAGATAGAGCGTTTACCAATACACATACAGACGGACATACAGGCAGACACAAAGATAGACGGACAACAATTTTTTTTTCTAAAAATGTGTTTTCGGAATCTTCAGTGTCTGAAAGTGTAAATCCGTCAATTTTTTTTTCGATTTTCAAAACTATTACAAGATTTACCCTATACTACGTATGACGGGTAAGTAAAATCTAAATCTATTGTAGATGCGAATAGAATAAATAATTTAGTCAACTGCGCTGTAAATATCTTGACTAGTAGTCAAATGGTTAAGGTTCTTTTTCAGCACTAACAATATAAGGGTTACGTTGTGTAATCAATCACTTCAACTATATTCATTTTCGTATTTCCTAATGGCTTTCATACAGCAGTCGTTCAACGACTAATGCATCAGTATATCACAGAATTTATTGATGTTTTCATAAATTAAGTGTTGTTGATTGAGACAGAAAGCAAAAAGAACGATTAAAACTAAGTTAACCTTTAACCCATTAATGCCTAGCGTCCCATTTTTTGGGACAGTTTTAAAAAATTCAAATAAGTGCATTTCACGCCAGTAAAAATGAGTATAAATAAATACTTTCTTTCTCGGGACAAAGTTCTCGATAAATTAAGATTAAAGTTATTCTTGCTCTAAAAGGGGTGGGAAAATACAAAATTTGAATTTTAACGAAGAAAATAATTCAGGCACTAATGGGTTAACTAATGTTACCAGTCTCACAGACCTCTGCTTTATTTATTTATTTTTTTTTATAGTTTAACTTGTAATTTTCAGTTTAACAACAAACACTATCAAAATTTTGCTTCATTTGGAACCAAGTGTTGAATTTAGACACTTTTATCCGGGAAGGATATTTCCGGCTCCGGGGGGGAGGAGGCATGGTAGAGTTCCAGCGGAGAAATTGCCCATTTTGACTATTGAAAGCAGTAAAATATCAAAATTTTGCCATCGTTTCAATGAATTGCCCTCCCTGAGCTACCCACTTAATTCAACACTGTTTGGAATTTTAGTACTATCGCCAGAGACTTTTAAATAGGTGAATATTAATTATAACAATCGTGTACACAAAGTTTCGTAAAAAAACACCATTCTATGAGTGAATCGTGCCTTTTATTCATTTTTCGATCGTGC
Organism: Maratus speculifer; assembly: GCA_964019185.1. Classification (NCBI taxonomy): domain Eukaryota; kingdom Metazoa; phylum Arthropoda; class Arachnida; order Araneae; family Salticidae; genus Maratus; species Maratus speculifer. The sequence continues at coordinate 147,159,027 of OZ025301.1, read as the reverse complement.
AATCTCAAAGACCGTTTACACGAGTCACGTTACACTTCTGTCACATCAGTTGAGGGCTAACATTTGGAATTTTTGTAGAAGTGTATACGAAATTTCGTAACTACGTTATCATACTCAAATGAATAGGTTTTATCGAAATCCAAACATTTTTTAATTTTATACCGTGGGAGGATAAATAATAAGAATAAATTTCGTAATTTATTTCGATTGTTAGGTGCGTTTGTAATTATGTAAATACGTAGCACCTATAGTTGTCGTTCAGTCCGTCCGTCTGTCCGCATATAACAACGCAAAAACTATCCAACCGAATCGTTTGAAATTTAAAATATATAATTATTACGTAATTGTGTAGATTCATTTCAAATATTATGGAAATCGGATGCATAGATCAATTACAGGGACAATCAAAAGTATATATTACATTACGGTCCATGGGGAAAAAAGTTTCAAATGCATTTAATCGTTTGAAATTTAAAATACATAATTATTACATAATTTGGTAGAATTATTCCAAATTTTATCAAAATCGGATGTATAGTTCAATTACAGGGGCAATCAAAAGTATTCCGTTACATTACTGTCAATGGAGAAAAATGTTTCAAATGCATTTTAATGGTGTTTCACTCATTCGAGCATAATGAAATTGATATGCATCTATAAAGTACGTATTATAATATACATTTTGCATAGTCTGTAATGCAAAGAACATCTGTTATTGATTTACAAGGGCAAACAAAACTATACTATTACATAATGGTATAGGGAGAAGATTGTTTGGTGTGCATTTTAATTGCAATTAACTACTTACAATTTTATGAGATTAATATATGAGAGTGATATTTTTAAAACTTCGATATCGTACGAACACACCTCATTTACTACGCTTCACGTGCAACTTCTAACTTGTTTATATTAGAAAAAAAAATCCACAATATGTAGAAAAAAAAATTACACACTTTATTCAAAAGAAACATTATTTGTTTTATTAAAATGCGATTTTTTGAAAAATAAGCTTTTATAATATTAATGTGATTTTCTTAAGCCATGTTTGTGCAACGAAATAGTTAAATTCATTAAAATATATGATAGCATTTGAATTCAATAAACAATTTTATTTTACTTGATAGGTGTAACAAAAAATTAAAAACAAATATTGACATGTTTCGATTCCATCTTTATGATTATGATTATGGTTCTTATAAGATAGAATCGAAACATGTCAATATTTGTTTTTAATTTTTCGTTACACCTATCAAGTAAAATAAAATTGTTTATTGTAATGTTTACATGTAAAAAGTGTATTTCTTAATATCTTGTGATTTAAAACCTAAAAGATTTAATAACTTTTTATGTTAGCATTTGATTTGATAAAAAATCGACATTTCAGTAATTTGAAAGAAGATTTGCACAAAAACTTACCATATATACAACAACTATTAAAACAAATTTTATTTTTCGCGATCAATTCTATTGATAAATCATAAAAAAAACAATCCTTTTTTTTTCTTTTTTCATGGAAAAAATTCTACAAATTTGGAAGATTACAAACATTCACGCACTGGTATGGATGGGATGGGAGTGGGGGAGTGGAGGAAATATTTATGCCCAGACTTTTTAGCTCTTTAGATAATAAGTGCTTTATTGTCATACAATCTGTTCGGATCATTAAATAATGCTAGTATGAATTAACTAATTGGATGTGCCAATTCCAAAACTTTCTTCCATCTCATCTATAAATCTTAAATTTCAAAAATTAGTTGTACATGTAATACTTTAATAGTACTGATTCAATACTATAGCAGCTTTGATTTTCATCTTAAATCTCTGCTTCAGTTAATTAATTGGAATAAAAAACAGTTAATGTGGATTATGATGTTTATTAAAATCAGTAGTTTTCCCTTATTCTATTATTATCAGCTGTTTGCTAATAGTCGGCTTAGCAAGACGTGAGTTCCTTACTCTGCACGAGACGATGGATAATAGAACGACTAAGAATAAAACTAGTCGTTGGAGGCCACCGTAATACTTACCCATCATTTATATGCATATGAAAATAAAATATGTGAAAACTATTTATACAATGTAATTCAATTCCAAAACTAAATTTAAATGTTGTTAATACACATAGTAATACTCTATTAATGAATTGCTGATGCACCAATTTCAACAAATTATATAAAATGCCAAACTACTCAAGAAGTACCAAACTACGTAAAAGAAACATCCTTATAACTCCAAAAATAATAATCATATTAACTAACAGTTTGCTGCGTAGGATTAAGCGTCTCATTTTCAATTAAAATATACCTCTGAATTGAAATTTGAATGAAATACAGGATCATGAAAAATCGAAGAATGTGGAAAACAGGATTACAAATATCTCGACAACTAATAATCCGATCGACTTCGTTCTTTATGCAAAATTTGTGTTTTTTTATTGCCTTTTACATGCATTCCTTAAAATAAAAAAATTCGAAAATTTTTATGTACCTTTCATCAGAACAAATTTTTCGAGAATCCGGAAAAAATAGCTCTGGATAATCGAGGTTGCTGATATTCAATAGGCTTCGTCCCATTCTTACATACTAACTACATACAAAATTTCAAGTCTCTATCTCAATTTGTTCGTGAGATAGAGCGTTTACAGACAGATAGACTGACAGACAGACAGACGGACGGCAAATTTTTTTTCTAAAAATATGTTTTTCAAAATCTCCACTCTCTAAAACGTGTAAATCCGTCAAAAATTTTTTTTCGATTTTCAAAACGATTGCAAGACTTACCCTATACTACGTATGATGAGTAAGTAAAAAGGATACATAAACGCTATCACAAAGCTCTTTTCTTACGGAATACTCGCAAATTCAATGGAGATCTGCTGGCTACAGCCAAAAACATACACACAAATTTGGTTCAATTCTGTACATAAATTTATGCAATTTTCGGTGATACAAAATTGAAAATGAAACTTTTCATGAATCCACTAAAAGCAAGCTTTTGTAACATCCAACTCTATTTTAGTACCTACAGAATATATGTCTATTTTTCGATTGCAAACAAAAGATGTAAATGGATTTTCATAACACGAAAAACAATATTTGAAACATTTTTAGCTGCATTCGTAATTATGTAAATATGTAGCACCACCAGTCTATAGTCACCATACAGTCCTTTGAAATTTAAAATATGTAATTGTTTCATAATTTCGTCAAATCATTTCAGATTTTATGAAAATCGGATGGATAGTTTGATTACATGGACAATCAAAAGTTTTCCGTTATATTACGGCCAATGGAGAAAAAAAAATTATTTCAGTTACATTTCAATTATGTTACGCTCTCTCGAACATAATAAAACTGGTATACACTGTAAAAAAAATCTGTAACCTTAGTAATCTAAATTAACCGAAATCTCTTATGCTTACTAAAATTTTATGTGTACACTGTACAAGAAAATGATGTCAATCTACAAAACTTGTAAGCAAAACTAAAACCATCTGTAACTTTACAAAAGAATTTACTAAAATTTTGGTAACTTTACTAAAATATTATCTATAATGCTCGTTATCGTCACTTAAAAAGTTCTTGGAATATGATTTCCCAAAAAAATTCTTAGTAACCTTAAAATTTGTTTGATTCAAAGTGCAAATCTTTATCTGTTACATGAATTTTTACTGTTGCCGTTACACAAAAAGTTCTTGGAATACAATTCTACTAGAAAATTTTTTGTAACTTTCCCAATTTTTTTTTACAGTGTACATCTATGAATAATATACTAAAATATACATTCTGTACAATCTGTGATGCAAAAAAATATTTGTTATTAATTTACAGGGTCACTCAAAAAAATTCCATTAAATAATACTATAAGGGAAAACATTGGAGCGCGTTTTAATTATATTAAACTATTTCACATTCAGTGAAATTTATATACGTTGCCAAGGTTTACTACAAGTCATTTCTGTATAATAGAAAACAGATAGTATTTACAGGACGCACAAAAAATTTCTGCTATTATATTGTGTCCGAAGTATTTTATATTATTACACCAAGGTCTAAAAATTTTTTCAAACTTTGTTATGGTTCAAACGTACTTCATTTGCTACGCTTTACGTGGAATTCCCGATTTTTTGTTATTGGAATTATGAATCTAAAACTAACAGCTTAAAAATTAATTATTGGTTAACAATATGAAAAGACATCCTTTATATTTCATGTTAATTTTTACAGATATCCATTTATAAACTTATCAAAACTGAACAGAAATGTAATGATACTTTGAGCAAGAAATCATTTTAAGAAAGTCGCTTTGAACAATGGGAACAGAATATAGCAGAAATGATTAATTGCAAAATATATACTTGAGTTTTGTTTGCACTAAAGGAAACCTTTGTTATTCAGACATCTAGCAATAGAAACCTTTTATAGTTCCGTCTTTTGTCCCATTTTCTATTAATGTATCAGCAACAAGGATTCGGTGATGGATTCTTGCATTCATACAGTCATATCATAAAAGTTAAATAATGATTTTTATATACGTACTGGGGGATACAACTCCGGTTTCCGAGATTCATGCAACTATTAAAAAAGAGGAATTGACATATAACTGATCATACCATTTAACTTAAATACCACTTAACTGATCAATATTTAAAAAAAAAAAAAATCAAATAATACCTGTTTTTTTTTATATCTTTTACAGAATCTTTAATCTTTTATCACCTATTTTACAAAACAAAATTTTTTGCCTAATTGACTAATAAAAATGCTCCGATTAAATATTGAAACATTTACAATAAAAAATTATGGTACTACTAGATTAACCCGTTAACCATTTTCGCCAAATTATAAAAATCGCCAAACTAATAGCCAAGTTATATTTGTTGACATAATTTTTATTTTAAATAATGAAAGAACAAATAAATTGGTAACACATGAATAAAAATACATTTCAAAAAGTGAATTTAAAACCACTTGATGATGTTTTCAACACGTGTATCGTGTTTAATGTGACATCACAATCATCCATTATTGGCATTTAATCTTATAATTTGGCGATAGATTTTTGGTCGACGAGATAACCTAGTAGTACCAAAATTACTGGTGAGAATAATAAAGCATGATTGAAATATGGATGCCCGTACGCGGTAAGGACAAATCATAATTGGAAAAAATACGTTGCCCGCATGATATACAGGGAAATCAGGAAAGTGGATAAAATAGTGAAGCATCAACTGTAACCGCTTTCGCAGGTATTGATTACAGCCGAATCAAACTTACACCAGTAAATTTAAATATAAAATTTCTGCTTCTTTAAATGCATTTCTAGCTCATTAAAGAAAAATATCACACACTTCTTTGAATACCTCGATGTCAGTCGACACCAATTTTACTTACCCATCATACGTAGTATAGGGTAAGTCTTGCAATCGTTTTGAAAATCGAAAATTTTTTTTTGACGGATTTACACGTTTTCGAGATTTCGAAAAACATATTTTTAGAAAAAAAATTTTGCCATTCGTCTGTCAGTCTGTCTGTCCGTATGTCTGTCTGTCTGTCTGTCTGTCTGTCTGTCCGTATGTCTGTCTGTCTGTCTGTCTGTCTGTCTGTAAACGCTCTATCTCACGAACAAATTGAGATAGAGACTTGAAATTTTGTATATATTTAGTATGTAAGAATGGGACGAAGCCTATTGAATATCAGCAACCTCGATAAGTCGATCGGATTATTAGTTGTCGAGATATTTGTAATCCTGTTTTCCACATTCTTCGATTTTTCATGACCCTGTATTTCATTCAAATTTCAATTCAGAGGTATATTTTAATTGAAAATGAGACGCTTAATCCGACGCAGTAAACTGTTAGTTGATATGATTATTATTTTTGGAGTTATAAGGATGTTTCTTTTACGTAGTTTGGTACTTCTTGAGTAGTTTGGCGTTTTATATAATTTGTTGAAACTGGTGCATCAGCAATTCATTAATAGAGTATTACTATGTGTATTAACAATATTTAAATTTAGTATTGGAATTGAAATACATTGTATAAATAGTTTTCACATGTTTTATTTTCATATGCATATAAATGATGGGTAAGTATTATGGTGGCCTCCAACGACTAGTTTCATATTGTTAGAAATTTTAACTCCTTACGTCTCTCAAAGTTTGAGATCAGATAATAAGTAAATTTCCTTACTAAAATACCGGTTTTCAAATTTAAACATTTGGTATTCCTTGAATGGGAAGTTTTCTTGCCAGTCAGCGTTAATGAGTTAATGCAAAATTTTGGTTGTAAATAATGGCTAAAACAGATATCAGTTGTTACTGGGGAGACTTTAACCCATTAACGCCCGAATTATTTTCTTCGCTAAAATTTAAATTTTGTATTTCCCACCATTTTTAAAAGCAAATTAACTTTTATCTAAATTTATCGAGGATTCTGTCTCGTGAAATAAGGTATATATTTATCCTCCTTTTTACTGGTGGGAAAACTGCTTTCTTGCTGTTTTTGTAACCGTCCTCAAAAAAGGACGGTGGGCGTTAATGGGTTAATTCGGCGGTAATCAAACCCGGCGTTACCGCCATGCATAGCTGCCAACTTTCAACTAATCTTCCGTAATACCTGGATTAGTTTGATCCAGGTTAAAGTCATTTCAAACCAGAAAATATATTTCATGAATCTTTATTTATTTAATTTCAGAATTGTTACTGGAACATACTTAATTTCATTTCTTTGAAAAAATTCTGGTTCGAAACTCATTAAACCAGGGTCAAATTAACGCATGCATTACGGATAATCGATGTCAGGTTGGCACCTATGCGCCATGTTATGACAACCAAAAAAAACTTCCTGCCATTATTTCAGTGAAAATGATTAAAATACCTGATTATTCTGCCACCAGTAAAAATAATTAGAAATTTTAACAATATTTGTGAGAGAAATCTTCCATGAGAAAGGCCGTTAAAATAAAGTAAAATATTCTGCTCAAAATTTACTGGTGGAAGTTTGTTTAGGCAGTCTTCAGAAACTATTGATTCTATGTAAAAAGATCAGCCACGACATTGTGACAACCTTACGATTCATAAGTTATTTCACAAGCATCTGGTAGACAAGTATACTGTATGTCTTTCCCGCTTTATTCATAACTCCATTACAAATTACAGAATATAGATCCCCCCCCCCTATTTTTAATTGAAAACTTTAATATACTTTTTACATTTAATATTTCTTTTAGATTAAAAATAGCAACACGAAAAACCCTTCATACATGTAAAAATATATAGCATTATGTGTTCAAGTAAGCTTTTGATATACGAATATTTCTCCAAATAATTAAATTAAATACATTTAACTTATTTAATTGAATATTTTTAATATATATATTTATAATGACCACAAAGAACAATACTTTTATATGAAAAACAGCTATAAATTATTCAAGTCAATTTTAAAATTCATTATTATTGGATTAAAGTTATTATGTTACATCAATTTCTGTTATACTTCGGTACTTTTACTTAAAAATTCATATCATTTTTCCATTCATTCATTCATTCAAATATACTTTCGTATTGCCTGCATGCCAAAAGTTAATGGCCAAAAACATCACCAAAAATTTCGCTACTATTTAAAGGGTCCACAACACAAAAATCTTCAAATCTTTGAAATTTTTTTTAAATTTTTTCAGCTTAAAATGATGTTTAAATCACGTTTCTATCTTAATTAGAACAGGAAGCATTAATTTTTATGTTTTGGTCTGTTTTCAAAATTTAGCTTTCAAGAAATGATTGTTATGTAAATGACTTTCTTTTTCTTTTTCTTTTTTTTCTTTCTTTCTTTTTTTTTTTTTTTTTTTTTTTTTTTGTAAAATAATTTTTTTTTATGATGCGCTTTTTTACCATTTCTCTTATTTAAATTGTTATAATTTAAGAACCATTTAAGAAAAATTGTTAAAGCGAATGGAACATACCTTTTTCATTTGTTTTACTTTAACTTTAATTCAACAAATTTGGAAAAATATTTAATTTTGAAAATATGATATATTTTTTAAAAAGTTACATCATTTTTTTCAAATTTTTACTTTAAATAATTTTAATTTTTATTTAAATTAATATTATATTAAATGCTGAATCAACACTAAATCTTATATACTCCTGTTTATTTATATGAGAAAAAATTGAAATTTTACAAATAAAATAATTAAGTATATAATATAATAATATAATCAGGTTATAATGATTTTAATTTACCTCACTTTTTCGATAAATTTTAATTTTGTTAATTAAAAAAATCATGATAAGTTTTATCGAATGATTTTGTTTACTAATAATTTGGTTAACCATCACAAAAAATTACAAAATTTTAACTCGTTGAATAAAAATTATTTTTAAGTGTGTTTCGAACCGCCTTAATCTAAATAAATAATTGCGTTTTATATTTAAATTATTTTAGTATTTTATTTATCTATTGGGGAAGTTTTAATTTCGTTATGGAAAGAAAACATGAATCATGGTTCATAAGAATCCTGAAATTTTATGACCGGGAAATGCTATGGTACTAGTATTTTCTTATAGAAAATCTCTGAGTAAATAGGACGAAATTTCGCGCTTTTAAACTATACTTTAATATAACATAGTTGCCAAGTATTCCGCTTTTTTGAACGATGAATATTTAACAGAAAAATTTACTTTTTTTACTCAACAGCTTACGGCGATTTAACCATTTAATTTATCAATATTTTTAATAATATATATATATATATATATATATTATTAAAATATAAATATATAAATATATATATATATATATATATATATATATATATATATATATATATATATATATATATATATATATATATATATATATATATACCGGGTGTCCCAAAAATGGCTGATGGATTTTAAAATTCAATAATTTGCAAACGGTGACAGCTATTTAAAAATTTTTTGCAGGAGGATTATGTTTAATGTCAGGAGTTTTTTTACCGTAATTTTTTATTTTAGTTCACATCTCAAACAATAGGTGGCGCTGACGGCGATTGAAGGCCAGGTGATTAGTGCTGAGTGAAGTGTCGACCTGGCCTTCAATCGCCGTCAGCGCCACCTATTGTTTGAGATGCGAACTAAAATAAAAAATTACGGTAAAAAAAACTCCTGACATTAAACATAATCCTCCTGCAAAAATTCTTTAAATAGCTGTCACCGTTTGCAAGTTATTGAATTTTAAAATCCATCAGTCATTTTTGGGACACCCGGTATATATAAACACTTTTAAATAATGTCCTTTTTTTTGCATATTTTACAGAATTTTTAATCTTTTTGTCATCTGTTTTTCAAAACAGAAATTTTCGCTTAATTGAATTGGAAGAATGTTCGGATTAAATAAAGCAAAAATTACAATAAAAATTTACTGGCAAGAATAATAAATCTGATTTGGAATCATTTGACCGTAGGTGGTACGGACAAATCATGACTGGCAAAAACACACTGCCCGTATGACGTACGTGTAAATCAGGGAAGCGATTAAACAAGTAAATTTTACTATGAAATTTTTGTGGTACAAAAAGGTAAGACGTTGGTAGCTGTGCTATAAAGAAATGCTGGTATTTGACCTTAAAAATAACGTTCCCGTACGAATCATAAAGGGATCAATCTTTTGTAATAGAATATAGATATAATAATTTTAAACCGGGCTGATGCGCGCACACCCAGGGTATGAATGGTTTTTATTTCGTCACCATAAAATACAAATAATAATCATCATCTTATTTAGTTAGAGACAATTATTACAAATTATGTGATTAAAAAAAGTTAAAGATTACTTTTAAAAATAGTGATAACATTTGTAACAAGTGGGAAATTGCGCGTCAAGCGTAGCAAATGAGATACATTTGTACGATATCAAAGTTTTAAAAATATTCAGATCTTGGTGTAATACTACACCAGTATTTCAGCTGCAGTGTAGTGGCTGAAATCATTTGTGTCTCCTTCTAAAAATATTATCTGCTTTCTATTATCCAGAAAGTAACTAAACCATGGCAACGCATATCAATTTCATAAAATATGAAATAGTTTAATATAAATAAAACGTCCCTCAAACATAGTTTTCTCCTGTACCATTATGCAATGGGATACTTTTGAATGGCCCTGCAAATTAATAAAAAATAATCTTTGCACCACAGATTCTACAGAAAGTATATTTTAGTATGTACTTTATAGATGCATGCTAATGTCATTATGTTCAAAAGAGTATAACACCATTAAAGTGTACTTTAAACTATTTTTTCCCTTTGGTTGTAATTTAACGAAATAGTTTTGAGTACCCCTTTAATTAAACTACACATCCGATTTTCTTAAAATTTGAAATAACTCGAAAAAATTATGAAACAATTACATATTTTCAAATTCAAATAATTCGGTTGGGTACTTTTTGTTCTGTTATATGCGGACAAATGGATAGATAAGTGGACAGACAGACGGACTGAACGACGACTGTAGGTGCTACGTATTTACATAATTAAGAACGCGCCTAAAAACCATACACACTCTAGGTCTGCGCGCGTCCTCTCGGGTTAAAAATATCATCCAAAAATTATTTAAAAAATCATAAAAAAAACCAGATTAAAGTCAAAATTTTAAACAAATTGTTTTTCAATTTTTTTTTTTTAATTCGATGACGTAAAAATTGAAATTGGACTTCGTTTAGGAATTAAAAAAAATAATACAGTAAAAGGCAAATTTATTGGTCAAGCGTTACCGTCGACCGAGGCTAACGAGAAAGACAGACTACAGCGGTCTATTCCACTTATCTTTTTTTACAGGCTGTTGGAGTCACGTGATGCTCGAATACACCAATGTCGGTGCACGAATAGAGCACTACGTCATTCAAGTAGTTTGTAAAAAAAGATATTTGGGATGCACCGCAGTAGCCTGTCTTTTTCGTTAGCCTCGACAATATGGCGTCACCATTACTCAAGGACATGTTTTTGCGCTATAAAACAGATACAGCAATCTCCAAAGCAATTATTGCGATATTTTTAACTAACAACTTATGAAATTGATATACGTTGTTAAAATTTACCTCAAGTTACTCCCGGTGTTATGGAAAGCAGATAGTGTTTACACGGAATACAAAATATTTTGGATACTATACTGTACCCGAAGTATTGTATATTATTTCACCAAAATCTGTATATTTTTTAAACTTCCTTATAGTACGAAAGCACCTCATTTGCTACTTTTGACGTGCAATTTCCGACAAGTTTTTATTTATCGCTGTCATTTAGTAACAACTTACATATAAATTTATGAAAACTCTAATAAATACTGTAATTTATTGATTTACTCAGCAAGCAGTCATTATGAGAAAAACATTAGAACAATGTAAGAAGGAATAAAGCGAAAGCTGTTGATTACGAAATGTTACCTTGAGTTTTGCCAGTTCTGTAAGGTAAACTTCATAATTCAATCAATCATCAAATGCATCAACAGAAATCTTTCATGACTTCGTCTTTTGTCCAGTACATGGATTCATGTCGTTTCATTATATATATATTAAGAAAAAGATTTGACTTATATTGTTTGTCTGTTCATATAATATTTTTAATGATTTTATTACATCAATAAAGCAATTCCTCCTTTAAGTATTGAAGACTGCAAACACTTCGTAACTGATTTTTTTGTTTGTTACAACTTTGTCTTTCATATGCAGATGTTATTAACTGGGGTTTCATATGGTATCTCATGTCGTTTCATATACGCATATTAAGAAAAAGATTTGATTTGTATTGTTTGTCAGTTCATATAATATTTTTAATGATTTTATTACATTAATAAAGCAATTCCTCCTTTAAGTATTGAAGACGCGGAAATAATAAAGAACAAAATAAAGAACATAAGAACATAAGAACGCGGAAATAATAAATAAAAGTTTTTTATTAACCACTATTGTATTATAAAGATTGTTCACTATACACTGTAAAAAATGTCAGATGTTTCTGAATATGTAAAAATGTACTGTAATCAAAAACGAAAATATACAGTGACCTCTTCTAACTCACCTAAGGTTTCGAAAAACGTTCCTTTACCTCTAAAAATCCCAGAAAGTTATTTGTTTTCGAAGTTTAAATAAGAATTTATAAAAGTTAATTTTTATTAGCTGCCCGTCCATTTCGGAAACGTTTCTAAGTAGCTTTTACAGTACAATAATCACTTTTCTCAAATCAAAATATCACTTATTCGGATTCTATCAATTCTCAAGTAAACATTTTCAGCTGCATAACTAATTTTGTGCATGCAATTGTAGCAAAATAATGTCAATTTTCATATTAATGTTAATACTGTTAAAATTGTATGTTTGTCTATTAAACGTGCTCTCTGAATATCAAAATATTTTCGTATGAATTGGTAGCATCCGAAAAAGTTATATTTTGATTTGAGAAAAGTGATTATTGTACTGTAAAAGCTACTTAGAAACGTTTCCGAAATGGACGAGCAGCTAATAAAAATTACTTTTTATAAATTTTTCTTTAAATTTCGAAAACAAATAGCTTTCTGGGATTTTTAAAAGTAAAAGAACGGTTTTAGAAACCTTAGGTGAGTTAGAAGAGATTACTGTATATTTTCGTTTTTGATTACAGTGCATTTTTATATATTCAGAAACATCTGACATTTTTTACAGTGTACTGGTTACGAAATTGTTTAATAATAGCAAAAACATGGTTAAGGGAGCAGATCACTCAGCTTTTAAAATTCCCTATACTAATATAAAGTGTATGGGCGTTTGATGCATTCGTACATTTCAAATATCTCTTCGAGAAATTAATATTTTAAACATTTATTTTTTGTATACATTTCTAGAAAAATGTGTCTGTTTCTCTTAATTATAAAAAAATTTCTAAATTATATGCTTAATTTTATAAAAAGTTCTAAAAATTTACACACAGTTCGTCAGCTTTTAACACAAAATTTTAAATTAAGCATAGATTTTAGAATTTTTTTGGGAACTAAGAAAAAGAGAGAGATTCTTTCAGAAGAGTACACAGAAAAAAGAAGTTAAAAACATTAATGTCCCCAAGAGATATTTTAAATATACGAATGCACCAAATGACCATATAGGGAAGAGGGGGGCACCTTTGAACACTCTAATTTTTTTCCTTCGAATAAATTATTTCTTCGAAAAATGCATATGGCAATACATTGCTGCTGCTTCAAGGGAATAATTATACAAATCTGTACTATTTTGTATGAACAGTACTCTCTAAACAAGATATGTATTTTTCTCCGTCTTGAATCTAAACTTTTGAAAATAAAGTTGTAAGAATTTTGTTTACAAACTTTTATCCGTAAAATTTTAATTTATTGTTTAATGCTTAAACAAAGATGTTAGCTTTAGTTTATAAGCTTTGTTTTATTCAAATTCTTCAGCCGAATAGAGTAAACCATTGTAATGTTGAACTCCATGTGATGGGGCACCATTGAACAGCGAAAAAACACCGAATAAACTGGTGATAGATAATAATTGAACTAATTTAAATAGAACACTTAAAACTATGAAGTAAAGAGTTGTTAATGTATATAAATATTCTTATTTCTGAAATTTTTCTATGTCAAAAGAGGTTAATTAAGAATATCAAAGAACATGGACTTATACTGCTAACAATTTCCCTTACTGCACACATAGGTTCGAAGATCTGTATGTATCAGTGATGGGAATTTTCAAATCTAAATTGAATCAAATCTAAATTCATTTATTGAATAATTGCAAATTCTGGATACAAAAAATGATTTCTTGATTTAACAGGTTTCCAAACATGTTACGGATAAAACGGAATTTTATATCAGGTCTCTTTAAAAAAAATAGCGAATGAAAAATTTTAATTTTCCAAAAACATCAGGTATCACATTGGTGTACTTCAAGGATATTTTTAAAAAGTTTTCACAACCAAACGTAACTAGAGGGACAGTTTATTATTATTATTATTATTATTATTATTATTTTTATAAAGAATGAGTTTTGACATCAAATTTGATGGATTTAAGTTTGGTTAAATAAAAAATATATATTAATTTCAACATAATGTAGTTATTTAATTTTATTCATACTACTTTATATTTCTGTAACATATGCAACTTTTTATAAAAATTCTCAATATTTTCATATTTTATTCATTTGTTCAAAGGTGCCTCTTGCTTGTTCAAAGGTGCCTCTTGCTTGTTCAAAGGTACCCCTACATGGGGCAAATTTGAACAAAAATCTTTCAACTTTTTAAATCCTCACAACTTATTTAATTTCTTTAGAAAATGTTTAATTTATGGTTCTTATGATAAAGAAATGCGTTGTTTTTATTATGTAATACACTACCTGGCCATTGATTATCGATCACTTGCGATTTTAGGCATTTTGTTAAATATCTTGAAAAATACATCAGGAATCATCTCGAATCTCTTAGTGTATAAATATAATAGTATAAGTCATACATCTCCGTGAAGATTTTTTCCCGAAACTCCATAAGGGACCTTCAACAAATTAAAAAAGAATGAATATCTTTTGAATAACTCTGTCAAAACTAAAATAATATATATATTTTTTTTTTTGAAAATATGACAAACAACATTGCACATAATACCCTGTAATCAGAATTAAAAAATAATAAAAATTGTATGAAAAATGAGTAGGTTTACTAAATAATTTTTCACTGCGCATACGTCAACGATATTAAAATTTCATTTGCATATTATGTTAGCTAAATGCATAGAGCAACTTTTGTGAAAGTCGCAAAATCATAACTTGAAAATTATCAAAATAATCGTCAATTGAATAAGGTGAAAATCCGTTATTCTCAAAATGAAGTAAAAACAAGAGGGGTTGTATCCATATATTCATTGATTAGTGTCAATATAGAATAGACAATACGGGATGTACTACTACATTTGGATAAAATCCCTCATTTTTTTGCTTCATTTTGGAAACAACGGATTTTGTCCTTTTTCTATAGACGATTACTTTCAGAATTTTCAAGCTATGATTTTGAGACTTTCACAAAAGTTGCTCAATATATTTAGCTAACATAATATGCAAATGAAATTTTGATATCGTTGACGCATGCGCAGTAAAAAATTATTTAGTAAACCTACTCATTTTTCATACAATTTTTATTATTTTTTATATCTGATTATAAGGTATTGTGTGCAATGTTGTTTGTCATATTTTCAGAAAAAAATATTATTTTATATTAAGAACTCTGAAAATTATAAGGAAAAAAACTTGGAAAAATTTGGGACCATTTTTTTTAAAACCTTAATTACTCTGTGAGTATGCATGCTATTTGCATAAAATGAACACTTTATTACAATAAGGTACTCAATCATAATCTAGAGTTTGAGCGCTTTTGCTACATTAGTTTTGACAGGGTTATTCAAAAGATATTCATTTTTTTTAATTTGTTGACGGTCCCCTATGGAGTTTCGGGAAAAAATCTTCAGGGAGATGTATGACTTATACTATTATATTTATACACTGAGAGTTTCGAGATGATTCCTCATGTATTTTTCTAGATATTTAACAAAGTGTCTAAAATCGCAAGTGAACGATAATTAATGGCCAGGTAGTGTATTTAAAACTCAATAAATATAATTCAAGTAAAAAATATATAGATTTTCTGAAAATCTGTTCAAAGGTGCACCCCTCTCCCCTACTTTATATGACGGATGAGAATTCAGAAGCTGAGTGACCAGCCTCCTTAAAGATGAAAATTAACAGCTGTAATACGAAGAGAAACACACCGATATTAGCTATATTGACTAGTCTATCTTTGCAAAAGCCTTGTTTGGAAAATATATAGTTGCCAACCTCCGGCTTTTTTTTAAATTATGAAAACACTCGTTGAACCAGAAATTTTCTTTTAATTAAAAGTGTGTAGCATTAAATGAAATAATCGTTTGAAATTTACTTAAATTCCTTATTTAAATAAATTTTCGGTTTGAAAAATAATTGTTTGCTTTTTAAAAAAGCCGCAGATCAGCATGTATGTAAATATTTTTTTTTATGAGTTTAATGTAAATAAAAACTTAAGTATTTTTTTTTTTTTTTTTGGCAAAATATTGGAGTTTTACACGATGCCATCACCTGACATAATCGTCAAAAAAAGGTATCGTATATACATATCGTCTATGTATATATATGTATATATATATACATAACCATTCACTGTAAAACAATATATAAATCATTAAATTTAATGCATAATTACGACACTGAAGCATGCAAAAAATAAATTAAAATGAATATAATCGAAATTTATAATTTAAGTAGAATATTTTGGAATTATAAATAAAGTGTGTGATTTCATCTTCGCATTAGCCATGAAAAAGCAAAATAATACGAATTTGGGGTTGCCAACACACATAAAATAAAAATTAAATGGAGAAAAACGTTAAAATAATTCATAATAACATTATTAAAATAGATAGAAAAGGAAAAATACCAGACAATATAATTACCCCTAAAATGATGTAGCAAAAACTAGATTGTTTTTCTTATAATTAATTAAAAGCCTTATATATCCATTGGAAGATGCCTTAAGCATATACTCCAAATAGATATATAAGTAAAATTTGAATTATTTATTTAATGAAAAAGAAATTTTTATGTTTTGATATATTTTCATTTTGAACGAAATATTCATTATGAATTACTTTCTTATTATTGATATCTTATATATATATAATTATTAATATATAGCAGAGGTAGCTAAATGTTTTAGCAATGTTATATATATATATATATATTAAGCAGTTTTTCAGACAGAATAATTTTATTGATAAGTAGTATCCATTTGAGAGGCAGCTGTAACACGGAAAAAGATTCAGCTGATCTATTAGGTTTACTGGGCCACGGACCTACCAGTAAAATTTTAAATTAAATTTAGGTAAATTTGAGAGAAATCGTATAATCGAGTTTTTTTTTTAAAAACAATCACTAAAATCCCTTCTTTACCATTAATTCAGAAGTAAATAAAGTAAATACTGGATGAGAATCTTTCGTATTTCGGCAGATTTCCCATAAAATTTTATCTAAATGTCCCCTCCCTAACGGTTCCCCAAACCAAAAACACCTCAGCGGAATTTAAAAGCTTTATTTTTTCAAATTTTCCTCTTTATTTTTCATTTTATTGTTACAATAAATCAGTCATCTAATCTTCCCTCCCCCTCCTCAATCTACTTATATTCATTTTATAATTTTGTGTTTAAACATGTCATCCAGAAACGAGAAAATTTAAGCATATTTTTTTCTTTACTGTGAATTTAGCACATAATATAACTAATGATTATGACGACAGATGAATAACAGAATAATAAATAAATACAAAGAATGATGCCCAGTTAAACTGATGGCATAGAGCTCATAGGCTATGCAGACTAATTGTATATTACAGTCTTACATAATAACGCCTTTCGAAAAAAAAAATAAGGAACGAAGTACCCACCCCCATTTCCTTTCTTTATACTTAATCATTGAAGCCCCAAAACTAATCAGGGATACGCCTTATCATATAATAAACCTGTATCCAAAATTCGAAGCAAGTCGAATTATTCTGCATAAAAACCCATTTATGTAATTTAAGAAACGTTGTCCTTCATTTCCTCCTTTATAATTAACCATTAAACCTCAAAACTAATCAGAAATTCAACTTATCGGAAGAACCTACATCCAAAATTTAAAGCAAATCGGATAACTCTGCATAAAACTCTATTTAGCTAACTTAACGGGGAAGTAATCGCCCGTACCCCCCTTTATAATTAACAAAAGAAAACCACAACAAATGAGCGAAGCTTCTTATTACTATGAATCTGTAACCAAAAATTGAAACAAATCGGTTAATTCTGCATGAAAAACCATTTACATAAATTTTGAGGGGTAGTTTCTCCTATCCTCCCTTTATACTTATCCAGTGAATTCCAAAAACAAATCAGCGAAGCGCCTTTTCAGAATGTACAAAATTTGAAGCAAATCGGTAAATTTTGCGTGAAAAACCTAAATTAAGACGGGGGATTACCTCCCCATTTACCCTCTTTAAATTTATCCAATGAACACTCAATACTAATCACGGAGGCACCTCATTAGAATGATTCTACATCTAAAATTTTAACGAAATCTACTAATTCTGCATGAAAAACCAATTTATATAAGGGGAGGGGCAATAGTCCGCGTTCCCCTTTTTATACTTATCGAATGAACTCTCAAAACTAATCAGGAAAGCGTCTTATCATAATAAGCGTATATCCAAAATTTCATGTAAATCGGATATTTTTATCATGAGTTATCGCGTTACGCACGCACTTTGATAGCCTGTGAGCTAAAAAGCATGCCGAAGGATATTTTCCCCTTGTGTTCACATATTCCCTGCGTGTGTTAACAACTGCTCCACTACTGGGGCACATGTGAACAATTTTTTGAATTATAAAACTAATAAAAAAGGTAAGAAAAACTATAAAGATGATTAAAAAGAATACCATTATAAAAAATGTTCTGTTTACTACATACAGTAGTTTTTGTTTATAAAAATTTACGAGAAAAAAAACTATATTTATGTGAACTGTTCACATGTATTCCCCTATCTATTTAAATGTTTGTCCAAATAAAATATCTAATAACTAATTAATCTGTAAGAAATTCTTAGACAACCTAGTTCCTTAGCGACAGTTACTCTATATTGGGAATGTACTAAGATGCAGGCTTATTATACGTGAGATAAGCAGTGGCATTGAATTTCAAGCTTCTTAATTAATCGAAGATAATGCATGAATGAATATTAAGTATATTTGTTATATAACATTTCATACATTTCTTTCTATAAATGAAAGTGGAATTTTCAATGCATTTCTACCAGAAATTCAGAAATCTCACCTCAATTATCCATCATCGCTTTTAGGTCTTTTCTACTTTCTTCTATCTTTACAAGAAAGTACTAGATTCATGAAACTTTTCGCATTCCGGTTTTCGACGGATTTACACATTTTAGGGGTCAGAGGTTTCAAAAAACATGTTTTTATGAAATGTAAGTCTGCGAGTCTGTCTGTATGTATATCTGTCTGTACATAAATTTTGTGGGCGCTCTATCTCAAGAACTAATGCACAAAACTTTATATTCAGTTAGATCTTGATAAATAAGCTAAAATACTTTGTTAAATCACCATAAAATGAAAAAAATTAAACAGGACGCGTTTCCAGTTACAACAATAACAGCTCGTCATCAGCTAAAACAAAACACGTGTCCGTAAGGCACAGAATCTCGGACTCTAATAAGTCTGTGCCTTACGGACACGTATTATGCTTTAGCTGATGACGAGCTGTTATTGTTGCAGCTCGAAACGCGTCCCGTTTAATTTTTTTCATTTTATGGTGATTTAACAAAGTATTTTAGCTTATTTATCAATTTTATCGCCAGTTATTACGGTGTTTTATTACTCAGTTAGATCTTGCTATGAACTGGATCTGATTGATTTTTGGTGTATATCGCAGGATAAGTTGTGTTGCTATGCTGCATTTTTTACGATTTCCAAAATAGCTACATATCAAGAACTAATAAATGGATTTTCCTAAAACTTCAGAATGCTTTAGTTCTTTATATAATATGATTCAGATTATGTTTTGTTGTAATTCGTATAACATGGTGCTTCAATGCGGCATTATTCATAAATGTCGCAATAGCTGTATTTCAGCAACTAATACATTATTTCCATATTAACACATAATTTCCATTAAACTTTAAATTCAGTTAGTCCTTGATGTATATTAGTAATTTTTACTTTTTGGTGTAAATCACACAACAGGTGGCGCTGTTATGAGGCATTATTCATGATTGTCGCAATAGCTCTATCTCAGAAACTAATACATGAATTTTCATCATATTTCAGATTCAGCTAGTCTCTAACATAAATTAATATTCCTTAGATTTTTAGAGTAAATTGCTCAACAGATGGCGCTTCTGCCCATTTTTTTACGATTTCTGCGATGATTCTATCTCAAATACTAATACACGGATTTTCATCACATTACAGATTCAGTTAGAACTTCGAACAAGTTATAACAGAGTAATTTATTCCATTTTTCAATATTGGGTGAAAAAAGTCCGGGCCAGGATTCGAACCAGGGATGTATTGGCTGAAGCCACCAATGCTCTACCAACTGAGCTATCCCGGACACGAACACTGGAGGACTATTTCACCCAATTAACCTCAACGATTTCTTTATCTGGTCTGATATTCTGGATCAGCACAACAGAATAATTCGAAGGTCAGTATATGGAACTGCAGACAATCGCTGCATACGAAACTACATTAGATTAATTTTTTCACCTAATATTGAAAAATGGAATAAATTACTCTGTTATAATTAATTTATCGATTGAATAATCGTGCTTAAAAATTAATCTAATTCGAATAAGTTGTTTCAGATTAGATTTTGGTGTAAATTATATAACCGGTGACGTTGTAATGTTTAATTTTTCTGGAGATATTAACGCGTATAACACAGAATAAAGCTTTGGGATTGCCGGGGACATCCGACTAGTTTTAAATGTAATTAACAATTTTATGAAATTTTCAGAGTATATTTTGAATTATAATTTTCAATGTATATTGAACGCTTATAAAATTCTCCAACGTTTAAATTTCAAGTTAATTCTATAAGATAACATTTTTTTGTTATAGATCGTCCTATGCAAAATAATAATAATAATAATAATAATAATGTAAAAATATTAAAATTTGAGCGAGACATTGGAAAATAACGCCCCCATAGACTTTACATTATCATACGGGTCTTTTTGAGTAACTCGAGTGGCATGTTAACCCTTTAAAGCGCAGTGTTGCCGGGTCGGCAACACCTAAAGTTCCCCTTGTTTAGTGACACAAAAACACCGTGAAGCGTGAATATTTCAAAAACTACTCTAATGGCTACTTTAAATCTTTCTTATGAATTCTAGATGGCAGCACCACAGAGATCAAAATCTACTGTTTTTAAATAATATGTAAAATGTTTTACTGTAATACGCGCTTCACAGCAATGCTCTTCTCACTGCGCTTATCAATGCTTTACTTATGGGAGGTGACCACTTCGGCAACAGCTGTATAATTAAAATGGTTAGTGCAATCTTTACAAAACAATACCTGTGTACTCCTCTAGGCCTAAATAGATTGCCTATTTTTTTCCCTTTAAATTCCAACTTTAAAGAGTAGTGCGCCAGAAAGGGTTAAGCCACAATATCAGTGTTCGAAAGCTTTATTTTGATTCTTCCAGTTTTAAATAGAAGAGACGGATGAAAGTTTCTATCACAATTTGGTTACACTGAGTGGTAGCCCTTGCAGTTTAACATGATTTAAAGTTGACAGTTAATTTTTTTCTTTAGTTTTGATAGTGATTAGAAAAAAATGGATTTTTAAAATTCTATTTTAAAGAAAAACGAATTCTTCAGATGCACATAATCGACGTAAAAAGCTTAGAATTGATGAACAACCAAGAGCTTTGAGATTATTAGAACAAAAGATGACGGTCTGATTCATTATAAATTGTCTATTTTCCCACATGTTACAAACTGTACGTTTGGATAACTTATAATCCTTACAGATATCGGATTGCTTGCTTCAATTTTCATTTTTTTAAATTATTATTCTGATTATGGAAATTTTATCTTGAATGGAGAACGTTTTACGTTTACTGCTCGCCATAGGTTAAACTACGATGCGTAACTGGACTGAAAGTAACAAGTTGGAAATTGCACGTGAAGCGTAGCAAATGAGCTGCACTCGTACGATAACGAAGTTTTAAAAAATGTCTCCCATATATCAATCTCATAAAATTGTAAATAGTTAATTACAATAAAAATGCGCATCAAACAATGTTCTCCCTAAATTATTATGTAATGAATACTTTTGTGTGGCATTGTAAATGAATAATAAATGTTCTTTGCACCACAGAGTATGCAAAATGTATATGATTATATGTACTTTATAGATGCATACCCATTTTATTATGTTCGAATGAGTGTAGCACCATTAAAATGCATTTGAAACTTTTTTCCTCGTTGACCGTAATGTAACGGAATCCTTTTGATTGTCCCTGTAACTGATCTATGCATCCGATTTTCATAATATTTGAAATGACACGACAAAAATATGTAATAATTACATATTTTAAATTTCAAACGATTCGGTTGGGTAGTTTTTGCGTTGTTATATGCGGACATACAGACGGACGGACAGACAGACAGACAGTACGCATTCATTCCTAGGCGTGTTTCCTGATTTTTTCGAAATGAATATTGCAACCACTGACCTCATACAGGTGTATACAGGTGTATCTGCTGGAGATGGCTTTTATTTAGGGAGGATGAAGGGACATAAAAAAAGACAAATGGGTCATTCCATGGTACCTTACGTTACATTTTAAACTAGTTTCAGTAATTTTTGTAATATCACACACACACACACTCTCAATTATTCAAAATGTAAATTTAACATGATTTGCTAATTGAACTTATTCCAAGGCCAATTTAGATGAAAATTACCTAATTTTCATGATATTACTTAAATTTTGGTAATTTTATTTACTATGGTAACTGCCATTACTGAAAAAAAATGTAAGTTATCATATAAAGTATAATTTTCATTATCATTTTTTAGGTAATTCTCATCCAAATTTACCCTAAATAGGTTTAATTGACAAATCATGTCAATTTTACATTTGAATATTTTTTAGTATCATATTTCTAAAATTATTGCTGTAAATTGTTCTAAATGTAACGTAAGTTATAAATAAGATTGCTCACATTCCAGTCTATGGATGGTTTTAAAAATCATCCTACGTATTTATTTTGATGTAACAATTTCAAAATTACTACAAAAAGTGAAAAAAAAATATATCAGTCTTAAAGAGAAAAGTTCATTATGTCCAACCTTATGTCTTCATGTTTTAGGTTCGTTATAGCCACAGACAAAAATAAAAACAAATAACATTATACGTGTATTGCATGGCACGGGTCCAAACATTTCGCTCATCATATCCGGGTTCAATAAAAACCGTGTTCACAATAGCGGGGTTTGACTGTATATACTTATTTCTGGCGTAATGGAATCTTTGGGATTCGAACACTGGATTTCCCTTTTAAAACTGGAGACATTACCTCTTCCCTACTAATACATCCTTACAATATTTAACTTTTAACCTCTTAACTGCGTTCGGGCAAGACGAATTTGCTTATTTCATCATTTAAAGCTTTTTGACACCCCTATTATTTTTAAGAAAATTTTCATACTATTGAAAGGCAGAAATGTTTAGACTAAATTTTACGAATACAGTCGAGTCTCTATGTAACGAAACTCCATACATCGAATTTCTCCATATAACGAATTTTTAGTAAGAACGATCCCCTTTTCGCATGATTACATTAAAAACAGTCTCTATATAGCGAAATATCTATCTCCATATAACGAATTTTTTCATAAATTGATCTTAATTTATTCAGTTTTAAAAAAGCTTCGAAATCATATGGAATCAATTTTCCATCACTTATTTTTGATTTATCGTTCAGTGCTGAATTTTTTTATAAATATTACTTCTCTCCTTATTCTTTAAATCTAACAAGTTCATCCCACCTCCCACACACCTTTCAACATCCTTCTCAAAACACAGTCAATTGGATTGTTACACATATAAGAGAGACCTTCAAATGGAGTAAAATATCAACTACAGTTTTTCATTCCTTGCTAAAATTTGAGAATTTTTTTTTTGTGAGAGCGTAACAATTGTAACAATTTTAAAATCAAAACAACAAAAAATTACAGATTTCTTCCTCTGAAATTTATGCAAGTCTTCCTTATTTGATTTTCATTAAGCTTTCAAATAAATGTCTTTTCTCTTTTTTGAAACTGCTTTAATAATTAAGAAATAAAATGTTAAGTTAATATATGCTTTTAAACATTTCAAATTCTTAATTAAAAAAATCAAAAATAATATTTGTTCAAAATTTACACATTAAATACGATCTTTAACATCATTCTCTATACATCGAATTTCTCTATATAACGAATTTTTTACTGGAACGATGGATTTCGTTATATAGAGACTTGACTGTATTTTATTTAAAAAATAGTGGTGTGAGTCCGCTATTTTCAATTTATTGAATGGAAAAGAATTAACCAGTTAAGGGATTAAAATCTGTCACTTTTACATGCCGGCTGTCTGTATTTCGGAAAGCAAACCTATCAACTACATAATTGAGTTCAACATGTAAAATTTACTTGCTTTTAATCAAAAGGAGGATTTTTATAATTTACTGTATCATGCAATTAAAATTTTCACTTTTCAGCAAATGTTTTTTTTTATTGTTCTTATTTTAATATTTTCGCACATTATAATTTCAATGCATTTGCAATTTTAATTTATAAAAACAGGAAAAAAAAAATCACGCATTTTTCATAAATTAAATTTGGCTAGTTTTGTATAAATACGGTACACATTTATTACACGTACTCTGTAATGATTTTTAAAGAGTATTTGCACGTATTGACAAAAAATAGTATTAAAATATGTTAGTCTAAATTAATGATTGTGCATTGTTTTCTAGATATCCTAAAATAATAAAAAAGCATGATATTTTTAAAGATTACACTTTTCACGGTTTTGAAAAGTTTTAAAGTATTTTTAGAAAATAAATGCCTTGATTTTGTTTGCTAGTTATTTCATGTCTTTCCTTTAAAATGTTTTTTAAATCCTTTTTTTTTTTCAGTTTTACCAAACTTTCTAAACCTGGCAAATCAAAAAATTGAAACATTTTGATAATATTTTTTTTTGTAATTTATTTTCAAGGATTTACAAGATATCTGCAACTTTATTTGTACAAATTAACAAATATTATAACAAAAATTCAATTTTTTAAATAACTTTTTAATTGTTCTACTTTAAAAACCATTTTGTTATTAATCGAAAACAAAAGTTTATTTTTAACCTAGTTTTCCATGTAATTGTTTACATTTTTAGTAAGTTTCGAAAAACATAATAAAGTGTAACATATATACAAATAAATAAATAAATATATATATATATACAGTCGAGCCTCTATATAACGAAATCCATCGTTCCAGTAAAAAATTCGTTATATAGAGAAATTCGATGTATAGAGTATGATGTTAAAAATGGTATTTAATGTGTAAATTTTGAACAAATATTATTTTTGATCTTTTTAATTAACAATTTGAAATGTTTAAAAGTATATATTAACCTAACATTTTATTTCTTACTTATTTAAGCAGTTTCAAAAAAGAGAAAAGACATTTATTTAAAAGCTTAATGAAAATCAAATGAGGAAGATTTACATAAATTTCAGAGGAAGAAATCTGTAATTTTTTGTTGTTTTGATTTTAAAATTACAATTGTTACGCTCTCAAAAAAAATTCTCAAATTTTAGCTAGGAATGAAAAATTGTAGTTGATATTTTCCTCCATTTGAAGGTCTCTCTTATGTGCTCTCATTGATTCCTCTCTTATATGTGTAACAATTCAATTGACTGTGTTTTGAGAAGGATGTTGAAAGGTGTGTGGGAGGTGGGATGAACTTGTTAGATTTAAAGAATAAGGAGAGAAGTGATATTTATAAGAAAAAAAAAACCTCTCCGCTGAACGATAAATCAAAAATAAGTGATGGAAAATTGATTCCATATGATTTCGAAGCTTTTTTAAAACTTAATAAATTAAGATCAATTTATGAAAAAATTCGTTATATGGAGATAGATATTTCGCTATATAGAGTCTGTTTTTAATGTAATCATGCGAAAAGGGGACCGTTCTTACTAAAAATTCGTTATATGGAGAAATTCGATGTATGGAGTTTCGTTATATAGAGGTTCGACTGTATATAGTAGCCATTTATATAAATAAAGAGAGTTATTTAAGAAAATGTGCAGAAAAATTAATTAAAATATTGCTTTATCTAGTTTTAAAAGGTAATTAAAAGGGATATCAGAAGATTTTTTAAAAAAAAAGAAAGAAAAAATGACAGAAAAGTTGGTTTATTTGTCTTCAGAAGACAGATAATTTTCGTTTGTAAGATTAAATAAATGCTTAAGGAAAATTAATAAATTCTGTAAATAGTAGTCAGACAAACACAAGTTGTGAAGTAAGAGATTCTTTAACCATTAATATAAATTCATTCTTACCCAAAGCGTTAATTTCCTTATTACTTTCAGCTATGCCTCTCGCATGCACAATTCCTAGCCATTTTAAAAACCTAAACATAAGTAAACATGTTGCCATTTATTGTCTGCAAAATTAATTAATTTATTATAATGAATAGACAAAAATTTCAAAACGTTTTGATGAAACAGATGCTACCAATCTTAATAAATACGGCACTCTTGTTGATTAATTGGAAAAACAAAGACTCTTATGATGTAGTAAATATGCATTTTGAAGCATAAATGGAGTCTGTGGACAGTTTCACTACTGAACAGAGAATATATTTCTATTAATCTATGCCGAAAGAAAACTAATATATATTATTACTAATCATTAGCAAACACAGTTAGGTTATTGAGTCACCAAGGATTTTTAAACGAAAGAGTACTTTCTATGAAGGCTAACATAAATTTATTTATGTTCAGCTTGTGCAAAATATCCTTAAATATTGAATTTCTGTGACTTTAAAATTTATTCTTTTTTAATATCCAATAAATATTTCCCGACTCTGGGTACAAGATTATTATTTTTCGAAAAAATACCCTCTCCCCCCCCCCCCCCAAAAAAAAAAAAAAATAATAAGTATACAAATAATAAATAATGAATAAATAAAAAAACCTAGCTTTATCTTGAAATATTAAAAAAAAAAATATTTTTTATATTTGTTTGAAAGGTGTTAAGGAAAGACATAACTAGGACGCCAAACCCACTTACATTAATTAATTTCACTCCAACATTTTGTACTCATTTATTATATGTAACTAAATTTTACCCAAGTGTTTAGATGCACTTTAATTCATGTATTTGATAAAACTGCGGAAGAATTTCACACAAGTTATAAGTGTCAAAGTTTTTTTAGCTAATTATACAATTTGTAATAATAAAAATTGTACTTTTCAGCTAACCCTCCCCCCCTCCCTTCCCATAAATCTTAATAGAACGGGAGGCGGCAGTACAGCTATTCACCTCATCAAGTTCACGGCTGAAATTCTTGAGCCAGTTAAAACTCGACTTGCATATTAAAAAGCATTCGATCTGCCATGTCATACCTTGGGGGGAAACTCCTATAAACCCCATTTTAGTGGGTGACTGACATTGTGTTTTCCTGCTCCGAATCCTTCATGTTTTCATACATTATAAAATTCTAAAACAATCCCAATAAAAAAAAAAAAAAAAAAAAAAAAATTGATGGAAGAATATAAATATAAGATCTTATGTAACAGTCAACTTAAAAAATAATAATAATTTGTATCTGAAATAAATTTCTGAAAGTGGGAAAAATGCCATTTATTTAATTCTCATAAAACTCGCATCTTTTCCATAAGATTGCAATCAATCTTGCCTTCCCTTGAACCATAAAAGCATCGATTTTGCAGCTTTGTTTTAAATATTGCTTTTTTTCCCCACTTTTACCAAACTTTTAAAATTTGCTGATTCTTCATACTGATATACTGATTCTACGATATACTGATCATACTGATTCTTCATACTACATGTTTAATACAATTTTCGTTAATTTCATTTGAAATCTTTCTGTTTTGAAATTTTCTTAATGACGGCGGCAATTTGATAACGACATAGAAGCAAACAATGAACTACAGTACGTCCATTACATTAGAACTAGATTATAAGAAATGTTTAATCTCTTTCAAACACTTTTTTTTTATTTGACCACCTTAAAGAGAGAATTTTTTGTAACCGATTGAAAGCTAAAGTTTCTATTTTTTATCTTTTCTGTTGTTTTCATATGTCTTTTTTTTTTTTTTTTTTTACATTTTTAGTTTGTAGCTAAAACTTTTAGTACAATGTTAAAAATTTATTAATTTTTCTCAAAATAATCAGAACAAAAGACAAAACATATTTTGTTCATTATTTCAGTCAGTTTAAGTTAAGTTTTTTTTTTTCTCATTAGCAGTATTGCCAGATTTCTACTTTTTATACTTGGTTATTTAAATCAGTCTTTTCTTTATGTAAATCTGGAAATTTGTAATACAGTGGAGTCCCGTTATTTAGAAAATCCGCTTATTCTATACAGAGTTGAGAAAAATACTAATTTTTTATAACTTAAAAACAGGAAAAATTAAAAAGACGTCCGTACAAAAAAACTTATATTTATTGTTATACAAAGAAGTTAAATATAGACATATATGGGTGATTCTACGATAAGATGTAATTTGTGCGGCAATCCGTTTGAAACAGATTTTTTATTCTATATGTTGCTATTTTTTGCAATGAATCGCATCATCTTAATATACTTTATTAAATAACATCACGATTGAATGCCTAATTAAAACACATTTTTCTGAAATTTCTTACAAAGTCTAAAAAAGTCTCTCCCCTGGCATGTCCCCTTGCCGGTTTCAATTTAACTTTCAAACAATACATATATTTTTCCATCAGATGCTCAACTAAAGTATGTTTAATTGGAATTTAAGTAATTATAGTTACGTATTATAAAGTAAAAAATAAAATAATTTTGTTAATTTCAAATAATTTTTTAAATTAACTTTTGTCCCGCTTTTTTTGTGTATCTACCCTGTCAAATTTCGTTCCGCTGAAACAAATATAAATTCAAAGATGGCTATATCGGAAGTAGAGCTTAAGGACATCTATCGGCTTGAAGTTAACAATACTAAACACGCAAGCCATTTAAGCGTCGCCATTTTTAGTTGTTGCGACACGACCGTGCGGTGTAGTGGTTTCGCACGGTGATCGTGTATCTCCCCGGGTAAGTCATAAAACTTATAATATTCATTTAATTCAATTGCATTTACTGCCCTAATTAAACAATACGGTAATAATTAAAGTGAAATACACAATTAACCCAAAAACTAATTCAGTCAATTAAAAAATTTAAATTTACTTGCAAATGTCTCTCCCCTGCCGTATTTCCCCTGGCAAGATAACTGCCAGGGGAGCGAGTCACTGACCAGAAAAAGTTATAAAATATGTATAAAGTGACTTGCCCTTGTATGAAAAAGTAAATAAACGGGGCAAAAATCATAATTTAAAGGTTTTTGATCAAACTCAAACTTTTCTTTTTGGCCGAATCCTCTGTGTTTTTGAAACCTCTTATCGTAGAATCACCCATATAGAGCCTAAGACTGATGAAAACATTTGAAAGCAAACTGGAATGACAGCTGGTTATTTACAGTACATGTCGGCTTTATTTATATAATTCTGTAGAATCAATTTTAATCGCTGCTAAACACAAAAAATAGCTAATTTACACATACTTAAGAATTAAAGTCAGCGACATTTATCTGACGAAGAGCTTGCATCGACTAAGTACCTTTTTTTTTGTCATCATAGACTCAGATTTATGTGTGGAGAAAAAGCATATTTACTGCTGTGATACAACAGTTGTAAGTTTTATTTAAAGAGTTTGTTATACATTAACAATGAATATTAATTTAAGTTATTAGAAATTATCAAACTTGTTCACTTCGAGCCGATCAACTTGTGTATACAGCTGATACTAGCAGATGCCTTTATTTACACTTTAACAAGACAATACGTTGATTATTACATATGAAATCCGCCTATTTCGAATTCCTATTAAACCGAACAGTGTTCGGTCCCAGTTGGTTTGGAACAGCTGAACTCTACTGTAGATTTTTAACTAATTTCCTGATGTGCTAGAATTATTTATATGTATATAAAATAAATACATTCGCAGGTGTGTTTCCGATGATAATATAACAGTTTAATATTTTTATAATTTAACCCCAGCATTGTTACTTTTTGTACAATTAAAAACATAGGCTAAACAGCACTTTTTCCTTACTATAATATTTGCCTTACTTAATTAAAAGACATTTGAGAAACAATAAAGAAAAATTTGTAGTTATAAATTAGTAGTGTCAAAAAACTTTTAGTAACGAATCAAACTAAGTGCTTTTGCCCAAATCCAATTCGGCCAATACAGTTAAGAGGTTAATTAAAAATTAATAAATTATTTGTAAGGCAATTTCCGTTTAACCGCCAAAGTTGATAAATCGCTATATAAATATCGTGGAAAATCGAGTATCCACAACTGGCGGGTAGCCTCGGCTATAAACAGATTTGAAGAATTACGCACACATAGATAAGGGGCTGTACAAATATATCTTTATCAACTTTTTCGTAATTTTTGACCGTCTCACCCTCCTTTCGATATCATATGTTATTATCATTTGGCCCCCCCTCCCTGGTAATAATATCGTTATCGAAGTATCATATTTTTTTTTTAAATTTTAGAATTTATTTCTTTTATTTGGAGTGATATAAAAAACTGGTTACATTTATTTCTCATATGTTTTATTGTTTCAAATGAAAAGAAGTCAATAAAACATTATTTTATATCAAATAACATTTAAAAGAAATAGGTACTGTTTAAAAGCATTTTAGAATAGTTTTTTGTTACATAATAGCATTCAACAGTAATAAAGTCTTGTTGCACTTGCCCCGAATGGAGGAAGGGGGGGGGGGAGATAGAAATTCTTATCAAGAAAATGAATGGACAATATTCTTTCTCTTAAGGTTTTATTAAGGTCTTCTTAAGGTCCCGCCTCCTTTCGCACGCCACTGTAACCAACGCCCACTTTAAAACAACCACAGCGTCGTGCTAATGCGTATGTAAATCAGCCGCAATCACAGAACGGGCATGAAGTGAGGAAGGTTTATTTACCTATGCAAAACTTTTTTGTGTGCATCGTTTACTTTTTGAATGCAGTTATTGCAAATTAAAAGTAAATTTTTCATCATCATTTAGTAATTATCCTGTACAGTGATTGTTATAATTTATAAGACAGATTATTTATTGTCATAGTATTTGTAGTTATTATTGTTAATAAATAAGAATATTAAATCCAGACTTGTGGATAGTATCGTATACAATTCCGTCGGGTACCCTTGGACTCTTTTTGGATAAAGAGAATGTCTTATTAGTTGTTAATTTAATAGTTACTAAAGCTATAACCAGGAAAAAGAAGGCTACAACTAAGAAAAGCTGTTTAGCAAAGGCAATCAAGAAAAAAAAAAACAAAAACAAGGAAGATCATTTATAGTTTGACAAAGAATCAGAAAACACAATGCATCATTTGTGAAAAATTTTTCGAAGAGAACTGGATAGTACTTCGTAAAGACTGGTGCATGGAGCATGTGTGCACATCCAGACTTTCTAAGTTACTACTATCAATCTTTCTTACTATTCTAAGTTATATGTAATATACTGAGACTATCCAATAAAAAGAAATATTTGTCAAAAATTAAAGACTTCTTGTAGGAATTGATTTAAAAAATGAAAATAAACTAACTGATTATCGCTTAGCTAGAATTATAAGAGATGTGTTGTATTTAATTTCTAGTTTCAAACTAAAAGTTTAATTCTTCAGAACTTCATGAGTTTAGTTTCTATGATTTCCGGAATTACCTGAGTTTCAACAATTCACAAACTCTTGTACAAACCTAAAATTTGAGGACATATTTCGTATTGCTTCAGAGAGGATTAAGCCATTAGCAATGTCTTTCTAATGTCCGATTCCCCAAAATTTGCAAATTAAAACATTTAAAAATATTTTACCCTTTATTGCCTGCAACATTAATCAATTTGCTGTAATTAAAAGGTGAAATTTTCAAAATGATCGATGAAACAGACGTTAATATTCGTAATAAACACATCGCTTTTATACATATTAATTAAAATAACGTATTGCCTTTTTCCTTGTACGAAATACGCATTTTAATGCATAAAGTGTGCCTGTAGTTAATACAAATTCTGAACAGACGGTATATTTATATTAATATACGTTGAAACAAAACTAACTAATGAATATTTAGTTGGTCATTGACAGAGAAAATGACCAATCGGGTTATGATGTTACTAGGTCTGTGGTTTACCGTGTCTGTAATTAATTTAATTACTGAAGCGACGATATATTTATATTAATATAAGCTGAAACAAAACTAACTAATGAATATTAAAGCTGATCATTGACAAAGAAAATGACAGCCAACTGGGATATGATGTTAATTGGCCTTTTCAGAAGAAAATGTATTTTCTATGAAATATATTCTGAAATGACTTAATTGAGTTTGGGTAGGCTTGACACATTTATTACAAAGTGATTTTTCTTTTTTTAAATATTAAAACAGAAAAAAGTTTCATGTATTATTTTATTCTTTATACTATTAGTTATCAAATCATAAATTCGACAAAAGTGTATTAGTAAAATACATAGCTTCCAACTTTCTGGACCAGAAAAATTTAATTGAAATTTTTGGCCTTTTTTAATCGAAGGATTACGGCGATTTGAAATGATAAAATTCATTGCAAAATTTTTGTGTTCCAAAAAAGCGGCTGGCAAAAAAATGTTGGCAGCTAAAGTGTAGTATATAAAAAACTTGATTAATTTTAATGATTATTAATGATTAATTAATTAATTTATCAGGATTAATCAACAATCATTAATTGGTTAATTAAGGATTAATTTTAATCTTGAGAAAATAATGGGTCAAGGTTGTCCACACATAGGAGTCTTGACCTGCTATATGGAAAGCTTGACCACTACATGAGAGGCTTAACTCACTTTATTTTTTATTGAAATATTTATTAAAGGAAATAAAATCATTTTTTAAAAAGGCAGAATAAATGTATGTTGTGTAGTTTAATCATTATCAAAAATTATTTTGGAAAATTTGATGTGGAGACAAATCTGCTTAGAGTGAATCAATGCACAGGAGAAAAACTCCGTTTTAAACACCCACTTTTTGTGATACTCGACCTGGCAACTTTAGTTTCCACATAGTTTTGTCACTGTGTGTTACACTGTGTTCATTTTGGTGAAATTTGTCTACGCGCACTCCTAAAATGTTTTAATGAATATTATATTCTTTTGCTATCGTGAACACTTACCATTTCTTAAGGCTACTGCTTCCATCATTTCTAATCTTTTCTATTCTTTCTAATTACCTACTATGGGTACTACATAAATAAAATAAAAGTTGCTATCAATTTTCCAATTTATATTTCATTAAATTATTTTTTTACTTCTATACAACTTTCTACCTCTTCCTTTAACCAGTGTTAAACGTTTACCTTTCTATCACTCCATTTTTCTGCTGCTTTTTCGAATAAATTTACATTATTTTAGAAATGTACTATGTAACCGTTAATTTTTCATTATGTATAAATGTATGCATTCATTATGTATCACCTTTGATTGTATAATAAAAATAATTAAAAAAACATATAATTAAGGGAACTTTTACACTCTGGTCAAGCCTTCCTCACAAAGATTGTGTCAATCCTCCCCATATAATCACTTTTTAAGCCTAATACACTGTACAATCTTTAGGTCTGAAATAAAGGCACAATATTTCTGCATTACTTAACACCTTTTTCATAGTATATACTTGTGTATAAGCCGAAGAATTTCAGACAAAATTTGTAAACTAATAATGAAGAGTGGAGGGTGGGGGGGGGGGGTGTCGACTTATACACAAGTTAGTAAAAAAGAATAATACTTTTTAAAAAATTGCACATAGCCGGCGAAAGGGCAGGTCTTTTAAATAATCATAAATGTGTCTACATTGGAACGGGAGATACAAACAGACAACAATAGTGTCCCTGTAATTGTTCTGCACCCATTTTCTTTTAGGATAGAATTCTCTTCATAACAGGGGCATTCCTTTCAACATTTTACTCCCATTTTTAAGAAGCATTCAACTTGAGAATACTTTTAGATATCGCTTCTGAAAGTCCTACAATACAAAACAATGCTGTATTTTAGCAGGTTAAGAAGTTGTTTACCCTTGTAAAAAAGGCTTGAGTACATTTTTTAATTTTTTTTTCTTTTTAAATAGCTTTAAATTGACGTGAAAAGGTTTCAAAATAGAGTAAGCTTCTTCGGTTTTACATAATTATAAATTTTAAAACGTTGAATTTTATTTTATTTTATTTATTTATTTAAGTTTTTTGTAAGTTTGAATAGAAACGTAAAATTTTATTAATTTAATGAAAATTTATTATTTTTCTTATCTCCGATTACAAACTATTCTTAAGCATACTGCCAGAAATATGGTTCGATTAATGTACGAAAATTAATTTTTTTACAAAATTTTGCTTAAGGATTGGGGGGTTGACTTATACACGAATATATACGGTACTTAAATTTCTATCATATATTTTATGCCAGAAAATCTTATAAAACATTTATCAAAAATGCACTTTTTAAGCTGAACACTTCACAATAGATTTTTCTACAAAAAGTAAAAAACTAGTCTTTGGGGGCCACCGTAATACTTACCCATCATGGATATGTATATGAAAATAAAACATGTGAAAACTATTTATACAATGCATTGCAATTCATAAACAAAATTTAAATATTGTTAATATGCATAGTAATGCTATATTAAAGAACCGCTGATGTACCAATTTCGACAAATTATATAAAACGCCAAACTACTCAAGTAGTACCGAACTGCGTAAAAGAAACATCCTTATAACTCCAAAAATAATAATTCTATTAACTAACAATTAACTGCGTCGGATTAAGCATCTCATTTCCAATTAAAATAGTCTTTCTGAATTGAAATTTGAATGAAATACAGGGTCATGAAAAATCGAAGAATGTGGAAAACAAGATTACAAATACCTCGGCAACTAATAATCCGATTGACTTCGTTCTATATGCAAAATGTGTGTTATTTTATTGCCTTTTAAAAAATCTTTTAATAGCAGTGTATTGTTTACAAGAAATCCTTCAGGTGTGATGTTTTGAAAAAAGATTTTAAAACAAATATCTGGGAAAACATGCTTAACACTTTCCAACATAGTTGGGAATTTTTTATGAATTCGGTTTGTTTGTTCGTGCTCTAATTTCTATAACCAATTAACCTATAAACACAGTCGGATTGTCATGAAATGATGTGAGTTATTGGATTTTACTATGGCATGTTCGATTTTGAAAATCAAACGTTTAGTATTAAAGATTCATTTACAGGAACCCTCAAAAGATTACAGAAACACTCCGTTACATTATAGTCCGTGGAGAAAAATCGTTTACGGTTCATCTTCAGGACCACTTCAAAGAATTCCGTTACGTTGCGGTCTATGGGGAAAACTCGTTTATGATTCATCTACAGGGCAACTCAAAAGAGTTCTGTTACACTACGGTCCATAGAGAAAAAACTTTTCCGGGTAATTTTAATAATATTAAACATAGCTTAAATGTATCGAAATTGGTATATATTACACCGAGAAGAATGTTCTTATTATAGAGTATGGAGTGAATATAATTTATCGTTCATTTACAGGAACAAGCAAAATAATTCAGCTACAGAAGAAAACGAACAATTATTGAACTAATGAAGCTTATGAACGATAATTAATGGAAACGCACTTTCAGTTGTGGTGTATGTTTCTAAATTTAACTATTATATTTATGAATTCTATAGATCATATACAGGGCTACACAAAATGTCTCAACACGATCCGTTTAACGGCGCAACTTCTTGAATGGAAATTTTCATCTACTCTATGCATATAATTGAACTAACTTATAGAATACTATATATTATAAATACATATCCTTAGATCATATACAGAGCTGAAAAAAATCGTAAATTTTCTCGATTATTGATGATAACAGCAGAAATTTGGTTTTCAAATATGTTATGATATGCGTTTTCCAAATTGTACATTTTGACATCATCTTTCCCCTTAGTAAGCTGTTAAGTTTTGTTATAATGCTGAAAATGAATCGAAAAGTGTTCTATAATCTATGGTTATTGATAATCTATGTGTGAATGAATTTTTGTTCTTGTTGTTTTGAAAAAAAAAAAATACATTTATTGACAGAGGTGTTCTTATTACTTTTCAAATTCAATCTTTATAACTAAATTAAATAGTATAAATATTGTCACCTTTAAAGAATTAAATATTGTTCCAACTCTTTGGAAACACCATATATTTCTATAATGCTCAATTCACAGAAAATTACAGCATAATACATTCATAAACATGTTGCTACTTACTGTCTGAAAAATCTATTAATTTTTTGTAATGAAAATTTCAAAAACATTTTGCTGAAACAAATGTTACCAATCTTAATAAATATTCAACTTTTCTAGATTATTTGGAATAACACAGGATCATGCAATGCCATGATAAATATCCATTATGCATAAATTGTATCTACATACAATTTAATTACTAAACAGACGGTATATGGTAAAAGAAAATTGACTGATGAATATTGTAATTGATCTTTGACAGAGAAAATTAGGTCTTGATGTCAAAAGCGCTTTTGACATAAGACATAAAACAATGTTTTTCTATGAAAGAGAACTTGATCTTGATATATTTCAGTATCATTGGAAAAATATTTCTCAGTTATTAAATTCTTTGAAAGATGACTTAGACATACCTTTAATAAACACTGTCAAAGTAAAATAATTTGTTACTAAAAAAAACAATGTACGTTTCAATTCTTTAGAAACACAACATATATCTATAATGCTCAATTCGCAAGAAATTACAATATAATATATTCATGAACATATTAGCAATTACTGTCTGAAAAATTAATTTAGTTTTAATAATGAAAATTTTGATGAAACGAATGATATCAATCTTGATAAATGTTAAACTTTTCTATATCAATTGGAGCAACACAGAATCGTGCAATGTCATAATAAATATCCATTATTCGTAAACCGTGTCTACATATAATTTAATTACTAAGCAGACGATATTATGTTAAAAGAAAATTGACTAATGAATATTGTAAATAATCTTTGATGAAGAAAATTAAGTTTTGATATCAAAAGGACTCTTGACACAAAATAATACTTTTTCTTATATGAAAGAGAATTTGATCTTGATATATAATTCAGTGTCATTGGAAAAATATTTCTTAGTTATTAAATTCTTTGAAAAAATGACTTTAATAGACACACCTCTAATAAACATTATCAAAGTAAAATTATTTGTTATTAAAAAATAATTTATGTTTTTATTAATTTTTAAGAAAATCATATATACATAGTAAGTCTATTAAACTCCTAAATTAAAAATAATGGACGATATAACGTTATAAATGGCCAAAGTTCTGTATTTTCAGTTATTTGATAAAGAAAATTTTTGGGAGAAAGAAACAAACAGTAGTCAGAACAGAGCAATGTCCGGTGAGTAGGGAGGATGGAACTGCATATTAAAATGTATCTTGCCTGTCGATTCATACCTTGGTGGAGAACACCTGCAAACTCAATTTTAATGGTTGGAAATAGATTCACCATTGTGTTTTCATGCTCCCCGTCCTCCATGTTTATACATATCTTCAGGTACAGGAAAACATAATGATAATCCTATTGATCAACCGCTAAAATCAATTTTTCAGGTGTTTTCCACCAAGATATGACTTGGCAAACCAATTGCATTTGAGTATGCTAATCAAGTTCTGCATAATCCCGAAATTTCATCTGTCAACTCGATGAGGTGATGGACTGTGGAACCGCTTCTTAGTCTTATATACTTAGGCTCATAAATAAAATCTGCTATAAAAGCATTATATGTTTCCATTATTCTTTTTTAATTGTAAAATGTATTAAGTCAACAAAGGCCTTGATATTGCCACAGTTTTGTTTTTTCAACCCGTCAAAATTGTTATTTTGTTGTTCTAAACTAGGGGTGCACAACCTGTGGCCCGCGGGCCAAACTGATACCAGTAATTTTATACAGATTAACTTTCCTTATAATAATAACAGAAACTTTGTTATGAAAGAAAACAAACGTCACTTTTCAAATATTCTGGTCGCAAACGATTTTCTGGCAAAAAGGTTGTGCATCAGTATTCTAAACTATTTGTTGTTCAAATTAAAACTTTTAATCCATTTGAGAGTGTTCAAATTTTTTCCTATTCTATTAGCCCAATCTTTTTCTTTTTAAGCATGAGTCTGAATTATTTAAAAATTTTAATCTCTGTTAATAATCTTTTTTTTCTGCTCTACTTTGAAAACTATTTTTTATGTTATCCGACAAAAATTAAAGCCTCTGCTTATCCATATAGTCTTTTATTTACTTGTTTACAGTCAGATTGACAAATAAAAATATCAGAAGGAAAAAAAGCTTTAATCTTCTTTCAAAGTTACCAATTACAAATAAAGGAGTTACAAAGTCGAACATTTTTGTTGTTGTTGTTGTTGTTGTTGTTTTGTTAATTGTGTTAATGATAAAAAAGTGAAAAGTTTGTCCCTAATTTATTTAGTGACCAAAGTATAGTAAATTACTAGTAATTATCAAAGCGATTAGCTGGTTTCTTCTATGAGTCGGATAATTCTGGTAATTTATTATTTTATAACACTTTCAACACAATTGAGAAGTGCTTATGAATTCGGTTTTCTCCTGCTCTAACTCTTGTAAATTCGGATTCCGATTCAATTTTTACATGCTATTGACAGTTATTGTAGAATGTTTGGTATTGGAAATGAAGTGTCTAGTTTTATAGTTTACAAAAGTTTTCAGCTATGTTATAAACTACAAGAAAAATATTCAGTATAAAAAATGAAATAAATAACGTTTATAGTTCGCTTATAGAGAAGCACAAAATATATTTATTTTTATTTATTTATTTATTTTTTTTGTGGCTCAACAAATCCGATTTGAAAGATATTGACTAAGATGTTAGAATACATCATTTTAAGCATGTATAAAATTATAAAAAAAAAAATTTAGAATGCAAAGCTAAAATAATTATTGATTTAAAGGTACTAGTTTTACATTTAAAATAAGCAGAAATTTACATACTTATAATAAATATTGTCCATTTTCTAATACAAAATTTTAAAGTATACAAAATAACCTTTGAAATAATATCACGTTCGGACTTCTCCTGCTTTTTTTAATTCGACAAAATGTACAACGTTAATTTTTACAATATAGACCTAAAGTTTCTCAAATTATAAACAAAACTTTGGTAAGGTACCCTGGGGGTAATAACGCCACTTTAAGGTTCTACCAATTTTCACGGCTCAGTTTTAGTTTGTATTTTTCAAACAAATATATGATTTGATACAGCAACTCATTGACTATCTATAAAAAAATAATTTAACAGATATGTATTCATAAAATGTAATGGCGGGATTTCTTGACCAATGCTGTTTGGCGTTATTACCCACCTATATGGGTAATAACGCCATGCAAACAAAACTATGAAATAAGATGGAATAATGGCAAGTAGATTGCCGAATTCTAAAAATACAACTTTACAAACTTAGAAATTGACAAATTGCATTCTAAGCTATTGAAAATAATCAATTTTTTGTGAAAGTGTAACAAAAATAAAGGTGTGTGTGTGGGGGGGGGGGGGATGAGGCAAAAGAGTATCAGACTGTGAGCTTCTTTTTGCTTAAAAAGGACCGCTTAAATAGAATTATTAGAAACATTGCACAGTTTTAACTGTGTTTATTTGAATCAGTATTTAGGATTAGCTCGGCCACTGTAGGGAATCAACCGGGTATTAATGCCAAGGATTGGCGTTATTACCACGTTATAGTTATTGCGCTGTACATTTTAAATATAAAATTATCTCGAGAAGATATCCAAAATCTTCAACAACATTTTGAAAGTCTATGAAATGTACTACAAATTTATGTAATTAACAAGGTATTTCCGGATTAAAGAAAAAATAGTCTTCACATCACAAAACGTATCTCGCAAATTTTAGATCAAGCGTTAATTTTAGTTGCTTGTAAAAACAATAAGACCTAAAAATGAAAGAAATTAACTTCAAGCTGTTTTTTGCGATTTATATGACTCAAAACCCTTCTGCGCAGAGCACATGCGTGTCATTTACCAGATTATTTCATAATTATGCAAAATATTAGCACTTGGCGTTATTACCCCGCCTGGCATTATTACACCAGACCACCTTATTAGAAATTAACTGAATATCATCATCTGTTGAGAATTCCAATGAACAATTTGTATTAACTGATGTGTTGGAAAATAGGAACAAAAAACAAAATAGTTTTTTAAAACTTATTTCCTAAGTATTATTGAATTTTGGGTATGTTACAGATCTGCAACACGGGGATAAAAAGGGTTAATTATGGTCTATAAGACAAAATCCTTTGCGGTAGGCATTTATTCATGTTACGGTACTTAAGACATAGTGAAATTGATGTGCATCACTGAGGGTTACTACAACATACTTTGAAAGGAGTATAGAAAAAATAGCATTTATAGTTCATTTATAGTGGCATATAAAATAAAATTGCATTACATTATGACCTATAGGGAAAAATCGTTTGCGGGGCATTTTAATTATGTTATGATATTTCAAACATAACGTGATTTAAAAGGACCACTGTGGTACATTACAACATGTTTTCTTTATGAAGGGCGTAGCATTTATCGCTCATTCGATTTATAGTAAACTATTTCATATTTTAGAAATAGATATACGTTACTAAGGTTTTCTACAACTCACTACTGGTATAATAGAAAATGAGAGTATTTACAAGGACAAACACACACACACACACACACACACAAAAAAAAAAAAAAAAAAAAAAAAAAAAAAAAAAAAAAAAATTGGCTGCTATATTGTATCCGAAGTATTGTATGCTATTACACCAAGATCTGAATATTTTTAAAACTTCGATATAATATGAACCCACCTCATTCGATATGCTTGACGTGCAAATTTCTGAATTCTTTCCAAGACTGTAGAAGAACAATTCTAAATGTATGGGTTGTGACATTTAAATGTAATGACCTTATTTCATTTAGTTATTTATTTATTTATTTTAATTGTTCATTTTGCAGTTTGAACTACTAACTTTGAAATTTGCATATACTTCCGTATTCGATATTTAATTTAAATCTTTTAATTAACTTCGAAGTTATTTAGGTTTTCTGTTTAAAACCCCCTTTTCATTTTCGATATCCTTTAATTGAATCGATGAGTAGTTTTATTTATTAACTTCTTTTTAGTTGGCAATTATTTCAGGTATGTTTGCTTTCTGACTTTTATATTTTTGGAAGATCATTTTTCTTTGCTCTAGTTTTAAAATAACTTTAATGAGGTCGATAGATTTTTTTAAAGGAAGAAAATCGGCAAACTTTCAGCAAAGCAGCGAAAAACTAAAAAAATATTTTTTCATTTCAATTTACTGAAGTCTTTCAAATTTGATTTATTTTCTATTGAATTTTTAAACTATTTTTATAAGGTTTAACAATTTTTGTTCTAAATAAAGATTGAAAAAACCCTGCCGGCTTGGCGTACAGGATCAACTAGATTTCGATGTTAAGTAACTAATTTCTCCAACAAAAACAAAATGAAACTTAGAGAGAAACTAAATATAACAATTCCATCTGTCGGCTTTGACAAGATATTAATAGTTAAGAATATAAACAATATATTGTATAAGAACAGTAGTAATTAACAATGAAATTACAATATAATAACAAAAATAATAATTAACAATTCTATATTAAAAATTAACAGCAGTAAATACTTCGTCACCTGAGAATAATAAGGTTCTAACTGTCGTTTTTTTTATAATGAGTTTTTGGCATAAAAATGTTCTAGTTGTTTGTATGAATGCATTTCTGCATAAAAATTTCGTTACATATAATTTATTTCCGCATGCGTTAGGGAATAATATAGTTCTATCAGAAATTGTCGAAGCAACCAGAATAACATAATTATATGTGCAAAGCAATCGCAGACAGTCAGTCATATAATTTATTATTATTTTTCTTTATTTTACTAGGGCGCTCTGCCCGAGTACGAGCTACACTCATCAACCCCAGACCGGATCACGTGAAGATACATTTTTATTGTTGAAAAGGAAATATATTTTTATTTTCGCATTAATTTTTTCCTTCGTAATTTGAGATATAAAAGCTTGTTATCAGTACAAAAATCCGGACTCTGTAATTGTAATTAAACTGCAATTCAGTACATAAACTAACACAAGAACATGCCAAAAAGTTAAAAACAAAACCTCTTTCTTGAAGAAAATCGACCGCGACTTTATGACTCCCAAGGATACAATTTTATCCGGAGAATTAAATTGTTACATTGTTTTTCTCTTTTCTTTTTCGATTGGTTTATCGGGATTTGAAGCCGTGCAGTACATTATTAACAGCAATTAAGAACTTGATCAACCACCAAGTAGAAATAAATGTTTGAAGGTCGAAGAAAATGAATTTTTTATTAGTGAATAGATTTTAAAACATATGCATTTAAGAGGATATCATTATTAGGGAAAGGTGGTGTACTTCGGACCTATTTTTACTTTTTACTTTTTATTTAAAAAAAAAATTGCCAAAACTAAAAAAAGAAAATATTTTATGAAACTTTATAATGTTATACACTACATATATTTGTTTTAATTTTTTTATATGAATAGTTTCCATGAAAAATTTTGAATTAAAAATAAAATGAAAATAGGACCGAGGTACACCACTAATGGTGTACCTAGGTCCCATTACTAAGAATGAGAAAAAAATTGTTTTT
Source organism: Maratus speculifer (assembly GCA_964019185.1). Classification (NCBI taxonomy): domain Eukaryota; kingdom Metazoa; phylum Arthropoda; class Arachnida; order Araneae; family Salticidae; genus Maratus; species Maratus speculifer. The sequence goes on along the minus strand of OZ025301.1, from coordinate 147,116,284 downwards.
AACGAATAAAATCAGCTTTATTAATCAAGAACCTACATATATAATTGTTTGATACATTTCATTGTTTATTAGATTTTAAAAATAAGAAATTCTAAATAGACATAAAACTTCAGAACATTTACGCTTACTATTATCACAAAAGACATTAAAACTTATTTATATTAGTAATTACATTTATTTTTTGCCAAGATTGTAATTAGATAAATCAATTCCAAATGTTTACTTCTTGAGCTACCTTTTAGATCCATTAGACAATAGTTGGTGCACCTTGGACTCAGTATAAGGTACATCAATTTTTATTAGGTTCAAGGTATACCACTTGACACTTCAAAACAAAACTACCAATTATGATGTTATGGTTAGGCCTAACTTTAGTTAAAGCACATGGTGTAGTAGCTAAAGCATTGCCTTATTATGCATAATCCTTTTTTTTAAAAATAGATATGTTTTAGTATAAAAATAACATAGAAATGTCTAAGAAAAATTTATTTTTGAAAGGGGAATTTCCTTTTTTAAAAATTGCACAATTAGTTGAGCTTCTAAACAAATGCCAAGAACTTAAATGAGAGCTCTGGTGGCAAATATTTAATATACAAACGTTCTTGTTTAATGATCTAAGCAAATAAAGCTGGAATTAGCATAGGTCCGAGGTACACATATGGTCAAGGTACACCACTCTCCCCTACTGTCAATATTGTAGTTAGGTCATCCGATATTTCAGGAAATAAGACAGTAAAAAAAGTATAGAAAGGTCAAAACGATGAAAGGGTGATTTTCTTTAAGGGGACGCAGTACCTTTGAAGCCATTTCTTCAATTTTGAATAGTACTGTAATACTAGCGGACCCGACAGACGTTGTCCTGGCACCGACTCCAAAAAATCAAATAAATTTACATAAATATAATAATACGTACGATAAATACTACACTCTTAATTTCATTTCTTATTACTATTATATAAGGAAATTATTTTTCACTTTGCAGTAGTTTTTGAAGTAGATTCAATTTTTGATACAAAAGTTTATTTTTCTCTTTTTAGATAAAAGTTAACTTTTTCTGAAGTTAGAAAAAATTATTGCAAATCATACAAGTATCTCAGGAGTTGGGTTCGAACACACTATCTCTTTCTTTAAGATCCAAAGCTTAAAGCTGGAGCATTATACCGCTCGGCCATTCCGTCCGCACTGTATTCAGCGAACTTATTCAACACTTTTAATTAGCAAAAAATCACTAACTATTAGTTTTTACCTAATTACTAAACAAGTACTGAATCAATTTCGATAAAATGTGAATCTAAACCATTCTCGAATCCACTGGAACACACTCACAAAATTTCATTGAAATCGGGCCAGTCGTTTAGGAGGCGTTCAGTGACAAACACACGCACAGAAGATTTATATATATAAAGATATGTGGGACAATTTGACATTTTTAGGCGGGCGATTCCAAATTTGTCCATTCATTATCACTTTTTTCAAAGTAATATTGTAGATTAAAAATAAACGAAATTTAAAAAGTTAGTTTTTTTATTGAATTTTTAATATATTTTCAAAAATAAATTTAAAGTAGAATCAACTCCAGAATATTTATAGAAATACTTTTTTAAAAATATTTCGATATTATTTGTGTAGAATCAATTAAGATATTCACCAATAGATTAGGCATAAAATTGACTTCAACTCAGATAGCCTCTCAAATTGACTACACTGTTAAGTAGAACTGAAAATCTTTATAATTTTTCCGGCTATTGTTTATAGTTTACATTTTATTTTCCATAGTGCTTTCGATTATTTATGCATGAACTTTGAATTTCTCTTCACTCTTTCATATGTCACACGGAGAATCTTTTATAGATTAAGTTTTTTAAAAGTATATACAAATCTGACTGTCTTCAACACACTTAATCTAAATAAAGAATACTGCCCAGTTAAACTGATGGCATTGAGCTCACAGGCTACAAATACTAATTGTACATTAAAGCCTTATATTTTCAAGGGTTAATTCCGTTCGAAAAAAAATTAAGAAGGGGAAACAGCTCTCCCCTTTCCTCTTTTTTTATACTTAATCATTGAACCTCCTATACTATCAAAGACATGCTTTATCATATAAAAAATCTATATCCAAAATTCAGAGCAAATGAGATAATTCTTAATAAAAACCCATTTAGCATTTATATAATCTAAAAGGAGTTATCCCCCTCTTTTATACTTAACCATTAAACTTCCAAAACTATTCAGAGACTTGAACGAAATCTGAAAATTCTGCTTGAAAAACCCATTTATATACATTAAGGGGGGGGGGGATTAGAACCCTTGTTCCCCCTATTTATACTTATTCAATGAACACCTAATAACAGTCACGGAATCGCCTCATCAGAATGATCCTAATCTAAATTTTGAACGAAAACTTAATTCTGCATGAAAATCTCATTTATATCAACTAACGGGAGGGGCATGAGCCCCCCGTTCCCCCTCTTATACATATCGAATGAACTCCAAAAACTAATCAGGGAAGCGTCTTGTCAGGATATACCTACATACAAAATTTCAAGTGGATCGGATATTTTTATCATGAGTTATCACGTTACGCACGAACGAACATACATACAGAACGGACGGGCACATAAGCTCTCAGGCTATGATAGCCTGTGAGCTAAAAAATATATGAAACATTCAAATGAGATACTACTAACTTTATATAAATTATAAATCTTAAATAATATTAGAAAAGGAAATGGGTACAAAATAAATATCTATGGCTCTAGTGCAGATCTTATACAAAGCAAATAAAACTTACATTATGACATTACATTTAAAATTCTTAAATCTGTTAATACATGGAAGACAGTTAACGATATTGGGGAAGAGAAAACGGAGAAAGTACATTGTGTTGGGAATAATGTCTGCAAAAAATTAATAAAGATGAGAACCTTGAAAAAGGTCAGAATTTTATATTGTGTTGTTCATAGAAAGAAAATGTAGTCTTCAAAGATTTTCCAAGAAATGTTAATAAGTTATACATATTAATTATATAACATGTGAATGTTATCCCGTTTTAATACTAAATGTAGCTGTCACTTCAAGAAATTACGAGAAAAATAACTGTAATATTTTTCTTTCAATATAAGGTAATTTTAAAAATTAAAAAAAATGGCATAAAAAAGTTGTTTAGGAGGCTACAGTATCTTTGAAATAATCTTTTTGAGTTTTGAATTTTATTGCAATATATGTGGTGGTACAGTATTTAATACTAAAAATAAAATAAAATAAAATAAATTGTAAAATAGCCTATTTAATTTTTTTTAATTTAAGTTTTTAAAAACTTCCACTACTTTTATAAATAGGAATATTTTGGCTTTGATTTTTTTTTCACAATCATTAGAATATACTACATAAAAATATGTATGGATTTTCAGCTGTATGGGATTTTACATTCAAGTATGATTTTTTTTCTCCCTGTATATAAAAAAAAAACGAAGGGAGTTCAAGAAATTCTCAATTTATTTATTTTTTTAAAACAACTATAAACTTTAATGTTAAATCCATGCACAAAAATATTAAATACACTATGAAGAACAAGTAAAAAAATTTCAAACCTCTATCAAAATTAATAAAAAAGCCTTAGAATTTTTCTATCAAGCAAATTATAAAAATATGAATAGGAAAAAAAAATCAGTTTAAAATTTTTCATCTGTGTGGGAAATTGCGCTGGATCTATTAACAAAAATCACAATATCTCGCGATATATTTGTTGCATGGGTAAAAATGGAGTGTCAAAATATTCACAATTAAAAAAGCTTTTAGTTGTTAATAAAAAAGGAAAATCGATATTTTGGCCAATTTCAAGGCACTGTTTCCCTTAACCCGTTGCTGGGCAAGCAATAATGTCTCTGTAATACGGATTTCTCACCGGAATAATCAATTTTGAAATAATGAAATGCAATTTTTCAATATTTTTGCGCATAACAATGAAACTATAAACTTTCGTTTAAATTTTCTGGTGCGAACCGTGTTTAAATTAAAGGGAAGGGAGGTGGAAGGGGTAATATATGAGGATCCCAGAAGCCAAGGGGTACAAGTGACAAATTTTAGATTTCGAGTAAATTGAGTTCAAAGTTAAACATCCATTGTAATTGAATGAATTGAGATAGGAAACTTTTGCTCATTTCTTAGTGATATTTGAACTCTTATTTTAATAACTGTTTTAAAAAAAGTGGAATACAATTTTTCTTTTTATTTATAACTAAGCAATGTTTATCACCATTTGGCACTTGTGCCCTTTGGCTTCCAAGCAGTAATGAAAACTGCTTGGAAGCCAAAGGGTACAGGTGCCAAATGAAAAATTATGAAATAAAAAATATTATTTCTGAAAAAATTAAGAACGATGTTGATACAAATAAACGAAAGGACAAAATTTTGTTTTAAAATAAATTCTAAAAAACGAAAAATTATGAAATGAAAAATGAATTTACAAAAAATATACGAGGAGCCCAGAAGACAAGGGGTACAAGTGACAAAATTTAGATTTTGAGTAAATTGAGTTCAAAGTTAAACATCAATTGTAATTCAACGAATTGAGGTATGAAACTTTTGCTTACTTCTTAGTGATCTTTGAATTCTTATTTCAATAATTTTTTTAAAAAAAGTGGAATACAATTTTTCTTTTTATTTATAACTAAGCAATGTTTATCGCCATTCGGCACTTGTACTCCTTGGCTTCCAAGCAATAATGAAGAAGCTAAAGGGTACAAGTGCCAAATGAACACAAGAAATGAAAAATTATTAAATAAAAAGTTGTATTTATGAAAAAATAAGAACAATGATGATACAAATAAGTGAAAGGACAAAATTTTGCTTTAATATAGATTCTAAAAAAGGAAAAATTATGAAATAAAAAAATGAATTAACGAAAAATTTATGAACAATGTTGATATAAATAAATGAAAGGAAAAACTTTTGTTCTAATATAAGTTTTAAAATTTTATTATAAGTTAAGAAACATTGTAATTTATATTTTTTAACACTTACCAACAAAGTTGAAAAGTTTATATGATTTGGTTTGCCAGTCCGACTGTCCGCGCCCTAACTCTCGTAAATATATTCGGATAGCCTTGAAAGTTTTGGGAATTATTCATTTTTACCTCAACACAAACCTATTGCAAATGAAGTTTCTAACACGATTAGTTTATTTACAGGGACAATCAAAAGTTTTTCATTACATTACATTTTGTGGGAAAAATCGTTTTAAATGAATTTGAAAGATGTTACACCTTGTCACACATTAAAATTTATATGCATTTACGAATTGCACTAAAATAGACATTTTATAAAATCCGAGGTGAAAAGAATGCTTATTATTTATTTACAGAACCATACAAAATATTTACATTACCTAATGATAAAGAGGGAATTGTTTGCGACTTATTTTAATTATATTACAATTTTCACGTGTAATAAAATTCATATATATCGCTGAGGCTTAATATAAGTTATTTCGCATGTAATACGTTACAACACAGTATTTACAGGGACACAAAAAAGATTTTAAATAGTATATTCGATTCGAAGTACTGTATATATTATCAATGATGATTGATGGATGGACGAAATGCCATTTTAATTATGAATTGAACTTTTAAGTTTCACTAAATTTATACATGTTATATAACATGTAAAAATGCTATAGTTCATATACAAAGCTACACAAAAATACTCGTAAAGGTTACAGAATATGAGCGTGTTTTACTTAAGCATTCCTTTTAAATAAGTCATGTATTTCAATAATGAACTTCATTCAGTTTACTAAGAAATGCTTATAAAATTTAGATAAAATGATATACAGGATCACGCACAAAATTTTATACATGGTCATCAAAAGTCTGTTTTAGTTCTAAGTAAATTTCAGCTAAATACTGGCGTATAATAAAGATTCAAGATAAACTACAGAATGAACAAAAGTATACAAGTATGTTTCCATCTATTAGTATAAAGTGCTGAAAGCGAAATTTCAAACTATTATGCGTTTTCTTGCTAAACTAATTTTTACCTTTATACAGTACATATCAACCGACTGATAAAACATAGGGATGCTCAAAAGGATCAGAATACATATTTGGCAATGGATAGTAACTCTTTATTACCCGAAATAGCAAAATTTTTTAAAGATTTCAGGGTGTGTTGGAAGGTGTTCATAATCTATGCTTAACGCATTATTTTCTTACTTCATAACAGTTAAAATGTATTTATTTAATGCATAAAAAAGCAAATGGCTTTGTATTTCATTGGTGGCGCTTCTGCTATATAGACGTTAACGGACACAACTGTACTTATACCCCTTGGCCTCTAAACGTTTCACTGTTTTGGGAAAGAGGTTAAGTAACTGACCCCTATAACTCAGTACATGATGAAAAAAACCTTCTTAACTCTTTACCTACAAATAAATAGACATATTTCCAGATACCCTGTGCACTTAACTCAATTTTTTCAATTTTGTCACTTATACCCCTTGGCTTCTGGGCTCCTCATATATCCTACCGCCCGTCAAGGGGTTAATTTCATTGAATTTATGGAATTTTGCTTGAAACACACATGTGGCAGAAGTTTCACCTTTATATAAACAATATATTATATTACAATGTGATGTGACAATATTATATTACAATGTGAAATGAATTATAGTAAAGTCTCGATTAATTCCACAGTGTGAATAGAATTCTTTTTCTTAACCCCTTGGGGACGAGAGACACGCATATGTGTCACAAAAAGGCTTAAGAATCCTTGCTTAACCCCACCAGTAAAATTTTATTGAAAAATATGCCTTATTCAATCGGAGCATTTTCTCGATTTAATAAGACACAAATTTATGTTTTTAAAAATCGGTAACAAAGTATTAAAAATTTCGTAAAAGTCTCCCGCCGCGAAGGAGTTAATGAAATAATTTACAGAGTGATGGAGGGGGGGGGGTGATTTTAGAGATGTGGCGCGGCCAGGAAAAAAAAAAAAAGGTTTGGGAACTATTGGCCTAGGTTTATTAGGATTTGGCACCGCGTTGTAAACCGCTCATACCCCATTGTTGCCAGCAATTAGAAAATTGATCAACAGTAGTAGGAAAATAACAGTACGGGCTCAGCCGGCGGCGGCACTGCGGCACCGTGCCGCCGCCGCACCACGCAGCAACCGTCCCTCCGCATCCCTCCGCGCCCCGCCGCACCACCGTGCGTTAAATTTTTCAAGAAATTGTGGTTTGTAATCCAGAAAAAGGTGTGATTTTAATAAATTTGTAAATATGTTCATTATTTTTTTTTTTTAGTTATTTCTCTAACTTGTCATTCATTTGTTAATTTTTGTAATTTTTGTAGAAAAAATGATTTGAATTTTCGGTAATCTGTACTATTTTTTTGTCCAACAGTTGATTTTTTTGATTATTAGTATTCTTATTCAGCAGTAATTTCACGTATGAAGTTATTAAATATTAAATATCTATTAATTTTCTTTACTGTTTCATATGATAGTAATATTTCTGAGGAACAGGTATATAATAACTACTAGACTTTGATTGACTTGATTTTCTGATAAACGTTTGAAAAGAGTTGTAAGTATGTAATGATGCAATATCTATATACTATCGAGAGTCGAGATTGAAGTAGATAAGTATTGGAGTAATAGTCAATTCTTTGTTGAATTTCAAGAAATTGTGTGAGAACATGGTTTTTTACATTAAGTTTATGTAATTTCAGTTACAGTTTTTCGACAATCAACCTAAAAATGGATAATTATCATAGTTAAAAGTTATGATGAAAAGATGTAAGCAATATTAATGTTAAAAAGTTCGTCTAATGTTTGCTCTTATGTTGTGAAAATTTCGAATAGTTTGATTTGAAATATGAAATGTTTGTAAAAATTAAACTTTGTATTCGTGTATGTTTTGCATTATTAAATTGTAAAGATAATATTCATATTTGGAAAATGTTGTTGGGTGTTTTAATAATTTTTTGATAAGTAGATAAAAACAGATGTTAAAATTCTGTGCTATTAAAATATATAGGATCAAGAATAAAGTTTGATGAAAATAAGTATTGTAAAAATTCAGAAATTTTGAAGTGTAAGATGAATCATGTCCTAATTTGATTAATTATATGGGTAGAGTAGTTTTAATATGTCAAGTGTCTAAAGCAGCAAGAAACGATTTTTTAGGTTTTCTAGAATAATAATAATAATAATAATAAAAGTATACTTTTGTTGTAAGATTTCGAATGCAGTCAAGACGTGAAAAATATAAGTATGAACCTTTGTAAAGACATTCAAACTTTTTAAAAAGTTTAAGTTTAGTAATATACTGTAACAATATATGTAAGCAAATGTATTTCAAAGTTGAAAATTTGTGTAAAAAATTGTCTTTTCTTGAAAATTGATATTTATTTTTGTTTAATTAATGATACTTATTACATTTTTGTTGTTAAAAACTAAAATATACGTTTAATTCTTCTGTTAAAATTGATATATCCGTGTTGGAGGTGAGAAAAAATAGTGTAAAACTAATAAAATTTGTTTAAATTCGTCTTTTTATTCTTAAAATTAATATTTTCTATTGTTTAGAATACGTAATAATAACTTTTGAGGAATGTATAACCGGAAAATGTTAAAAAATCTTAGAAAATTGGTATTAAAAATATTAAATACAGTTGCTTCAATGATATCTTTTCGATATGTAAAGTGATTGTAACATTTAGAAATGTACTTCTGAAGAATGTATAATCGGAAAATGTTAGAAAATCTTAGAAAATTGGTGTTAAAAATATTAAATACAGTTGCTTCAATGATTTCAAAAACAAACTCTGTTAAAAAATTCTGTAAGATTTCAAGTGAAAATAATCTGAACCTGAATACATGGTATTTAAAATACAAAATTCACGATTATGAACTAATGTTGAAAACATGGGTAACATTAAATATACAGCTAATATTTAATTATAGATTAGAAAATTCTTAAATTGTATCCATATTTATTAAATATAGTACTGAATACAGTGAATAAGTGAAATATGTGAATAAGTATTGATATTTCTATGTTGCTTTTGAAAATACTAGTGTAAAATTATTCAAATTCGTCTTTTCTTTAAAATTGATATTTATTTTTGTTGAATTAATGATACTTGTTAAGTTTTTGTTGTTAAAATTAAAATATACGTTTAATTCTTCTGTTAGAAATCTATATTTCCAAGTTGTTGTTCAAAAGACTATTGTAAAACTAATCAAATTCGCTTAAATTCACCTTTTCACCTTAAAAAATAATATTTTTATTATTTTGTTTAATTAATTATACTGATTATGTCTTCCAAAATTCAAATTTTGGGATATTGCGGTAACTGTTATGAAATTGGAGTGTATAAAATGTCTCTTTTTTTCTCCCAGACTTCTAAATATACAAGAATGAGAGGTCATTGCATTGTCCATTTCCCTACCTAAGGTAAAAAATTGGGGGAGATGGGGGTGAAAAGGTATGGTGAGGGACTTCGGAGGAATAACTTTTGGTTTCAATATGACGTCACAAGAAGCAGGTGTTGTTTTCATATTTGCGTGTGCGTTGAATATTTACTGAAATGTGTTCGTTTATGCATTAAAATTCTACTTAGTTAGTATATAAAAGTATGATGAAATTTCCATTTAGAGTAAAAGTTAACCAAATTCGTTTAATTCGTCTTTTTTCGTTAAAAAATCATTAGTTTCCTTTGTTAATTGTTCAATTATTGAAATTCTTTGAGGTAACGACTGTTCAAAAATTAAAAAATATGTTTAAATTTCTATTTTAAGTTGTGTATTCTGATTTTATATATATATAAAAAAAAATAAATAAATATGAAGAAATCAGTTAAAAATTTAATATTTTCTGTTGTTTTGCTTAATTAATAATGTTCATGAAGGAAATGGTTGTCCAAAACTCGAATGCATGCTTAAATTTCTTTCTACCAAATTGATAGTCTGAAGTTTGAGTTGAAAAAATCGTAAGAAATCAGTCTTTTTCTATAAAACTTGATATTTTCCATTGTTTTTTACTTAATTAACGATACTCATTAAGATTATAGCTGTTGAAAAACTAGAATGCATGTTTAACTTTCAACTTGTAAGTCGATACACTGATGTTGCAGTTGATAAAAATCGTAAGAAATCAGCCTTTTTCTATAAAAATCGATATTTTCCATTGTTTTTTACTTAATTATGAATGTTCATTAAGGTTATAGCTGTTGAAAAACTGAAATGTATGTTTAAGTTTTCTCTCTTAAGTTGATAAAAATCGTAAGAGAGCAGTCTTTTTCCATAAAACGTGATATTTTCCATTGTTTTTTTACTTAATTAACGATACTCATTAAGGCTATAGCTGTTGAAAAACTAGGATACATGTTTAACTTTCAACTTTTAAGTCGTTACATTGATCATATAGTTGATAAAAATCGTAAGAAATCAGTCTTTTTCTATAAAACTGGATATTTTCTATTGTTTTTACTTAATTAATACTACTCATTAAGATGTCTATGAAGCAAAATTCAAATATATGTTTAACTTTCTTGAGTTAAATTGATAATCTCATCTTGTAGTTGAAGAAATCTAAATAAAATGGTTAAAAACTGATATTTTTCCGGTGTTTCGCTTAATTAATAATACTCATTAAAATTATGGTTGTTCAAAATTCAAATATAAATTTAATCTTCATCATATAGTATGATTTCGAGTTGAGATGTGATTGATAATATTTTTAATTAGTGAAGGTCGATCACCTCTCCTGTTATAATAGAATGTTCCTTTTTTCCACTAGGAGGCGTTTGTGGTGGGGGATGCACGGTGGGTACCTCAGGAGGGACCAGGAGGGCGGCGGTGGCACGGTGGTGGCGGTGGGGCGCGAGGAGGGCGGCGGTGGCACGGTGGTGCGGCGGGGCGCGGAGGGATGCGGAGGGACGGTTGCTGCGTGGTGCGGCGGCGGCACGGTGCCGCAGTGCCGCCGCCGGCTGAGCCCGTACTGTTATTTTCCTACTACTTATATGGGATCAAACAAATAGTTTCGACTTCATAATCTATAGTAATTTTTCATCCTCTTCATGCCTTCTATCTCCTCTTAATTTGTCGGTCGAACTTTAGAACATGATAGTTAAATGCATGAGCTATCATATACAATTAGGACGCAACATTTGTCACTGAAAAAGACCCGGGTTAAAATGTTAAATCTATAAAGGCATTATTTTCAAGTACTTCGCTTAAATTTTAATACTTTCACATATTTTTTTTTCCATAGGATAGCTTAGGATTATCAACAACCGGGCTAGTTTTTATTTTTTCGCTTTTGGTATTTTATTAAAAAAAAAATTCTTTAACTTTCAGAACCAGTTTGAACCGTTTGTGAAAATGAAACTACCAAAATATAAAATATATATATATATAACCAAAACCTAAAAGTAAAAACTAATCCGGTTGTGAATCGTCCTCAGCTATCCTATACAAAAATAATAATAATAACAACAACAATAATAGCAATAATAAATATGTAAAAATATCAATATTTGAACGAAATATTTGAAAATAACGTCCCCTTAGACTTAAGAGCCCACAATAGTCACAGAAAAAGTACGCAAAAAGACCCGGATGATTAGGTAAAGTCTATGGAAGCGTTCTTTTCTAATATCTCGCTCAAATTTTAATGTTTTTACATGATTTTTTTTGCATAGGCTAGCTTAGGACGATCTAGAACCGGGCTAGTTTTTACTTTTTCGATTTTGCTCATATATTTTTTATATTATTTCAATTTCAGAACCGGTTTAAACCGGTTTTGAAAGTTAAAATATTTTTTTTAAAAAAAATCTGAAACCAAAATCGAAAAAGTAAAAACTAACCCGGTTGTAGATCGTCCTAAGCTAGCCTATGCAAAAAAAAATCATGTAAAAACATTAAAATTTGAGCGAGATATTAGAAAAGAATGCTCCCATAGACTTTACATAATCATCCGGGTCTTTTTGCGTACTTTTTCTGTGACTTGGAAAATTACAGAAAAAGACCCGGATGACCATGTAAAGTCTATGGGAACGTTCTTTTCTAATATCTCGTTCAAATTTTAATATTTTGACATGATTTTTTTTGCATAAAATAGTTCAGGACGATCCACAACCGGGCTAGTTTTCACTTTTTCGATTTTGGTTATATATTTTTTATATTATGATAGTTTCAACCGGTTTAAACCGGTTTTGAAAATTAAAGTAATTTTTAAAAAAAAATCTAAAACCAAAATCGAAAAAGTAAAAACTAGCCCGGTTGTGGATCGTCCTGAACTATTTTATGCAAAAAAAATCATGTCAAAATATTAAAATTTGAACGAGATAATAGAAAAGAACGCTCCCATAGACTTTACATGGTCATCCGGGTCTTTTTGTGTACTTTTCCTGTGACTATTGTGGGCTCTTAATATTATCATACCGGTCTTTTTCAGTGACTAGTGTGACGTCTTAAGAATCTATTCTTTTTTTAATATCAGTCACAAAAAAAGAAATAATTAACAATTCAATAATAAGTTTTAGTACAAATGCTAAAGAAATATTATACAAAAATGTTTAAAAGAAATTTTGTTTCCTAAAGAAAATTAACTACGACTCTACGACTCTCAAGGGCGCCATTTTATTCGTCATTGACGAAAAATGTTATAAATAAGGTAAATCGAGGTATGTATGCATAAAACTTTTTTTGATTAGATGAAATTTATATAAATAGAAAATTATTCTGTCATTAATAAATTACATTTTATTTTATATGAAATAAAAAACATTTGGTCAGAGACACAAGCTTTGTCATCTAAGGCCACATTTATAATTGAGTAATTATTATTATATTTAATAAACACATAAAGTTAACTAATAAATATGCATATATATATATATATATCTGTGTATTAATTCTTAAAAAAAATTTTTGAACGTTTTCGTTTTCGGTTCAAAATACGAAGATTATCAAAATTCGGTTTCTGTCTTAAAAACCTGTTTTAATCAATCGTTATCTGAAAGTATGACGAAAGTTCCGAATGTAACTACAGATTTGAGAAAAATATCCTATAAAATGATACTCCATTCATCATTCTACGCTAAATATTATTTAAATTCTGTATGCGATGTCATATGTGGCTGCAAATCCTATCCAATGATATCTCATTTATCGTTCTATGCGACACATTAGTTAAGACAAGTAGGAAATTGCACGTCAAGCTAAGCAAATAAGGTGCTTTCGGACTATAACAAAGTTAAGTAAAATATTCATATTTTGGTGTAATAGTATACAGTACTTCGAATATAGTATATTGACCGAAATCTTTTGTATCTCTCTATAAATACTATATACTTTCTATTAAGTAGGAAGTAACTTCTAGTAAACCACTACAATGTATATCAATTTCATAAAATGTGAAATAGTTTAATATTATTAAAATGCGCCCTAAATATTGTTTCTCCCTATACCATTATGTAATGAAATATTTTGGTGTTGGCCTGTAAATTAATAATAAATATCCTTTGCTCTACAGATTATGCAGAATGTATATTTTAGTATCTACTTCATAAATGCATATCAATTCTATACTTTTCGAAGAGCATAACATCATTAAAATGCATTTGAAACTTTTTTCCCACTGACCGTAATGATACGGAATGATTTTGATTGTACCTGTAATCAAACTATACCTCCGATTTTCAGAAAATTTGAAATGACTGGACAAAATTACGCAAAAATTATATATTTTAAATTTCAAACGATTCGGTTGGGTAATTTTTGTTCTGTTAACCCTTTAACGATCAAAGCATTTTCATTGCTAAGATGTCGAAATAAATGATTGACACCGGTAATTAAGAACAAATATATTTCTAAATAAGAGAGCGTGATTTTTCACATACATAATACAAGGGATATTTTTAGATAGAAATACCGGTGTCAGTGTTGCATATCGGAATTAAAATTTTGCGGTTTCGCGGCGAAACCAATGAACGTTAAAGGGTTAAATGTGGACAGACGAACGGACTGAACGACGACTATAGATGCTACGTATTTACATAATTACAAAAGCACCTAAAAAGGGGATGTTTAAAAAAGAAATAGGGAACATAGCTAGAATACATATTCTAGCTATTAAAAATGACAGATATAATATACATGGAGTTTCGGAGTAATCTTGATCTAATCCACTATGATTAAAGTTCTCATTTGCTATTTTCGGAAGAAAAGTATAACTAATTACAAAGGATTCTAGGAATTTTACATAATTAAAATAAATGATATATTTGAATTTAAAATTGGTATTTATAAAGAAATGAATGCTAATCAAACTAATAAGTAATTAAAAAATATTGAGTTTGTAAAAAAAAAAAAACAAAAAAAAAACAAAAAAAAAAAAAAAAAAAACATTAATTTAGCTAATTAAATTTATGATAGTCCATTATTGTGTTTGCCCGAATGTTTGCAAAATTTACTAAATTGAATTTACAAAACGGAATAAGCTTTTAATCTAATTAAAAATACAATAATACCATGCATTTGTTTTCAATAGTGAAATGTATAATAGAATAATTATTTTTAAATTGATTTTAATTGTGTGTTCGCTATCGTTGAAACATGAAAAAAGTACAATAAAATGAATAAATAAGATTAAGATGACCAAATGTCATTAAAGGACGTTCTTCAAACAAGCTCTGAAATTCTTTTATTATTTTTTAACTGAAATAAATATAAAGAAGCATTTATAATTACAGGGTATACTCATAAAAGAAACGTCCACGATATATGTATCCTTAGTGATCTAACCGGTCAACTAATCGAAAGGAAGCTTCAGGTTTAGTTATTTGAAGATATGCCGTGGAGATAGTGATGATTTAAAATAACAAAGCTCTAATCAGTTCCGATGTAACATAATATTCAGCACTCTAAAACAAATTATTACATTTTCATTTTCTGTGTGTGTGCACAAACACAATTCAAAAGCACATTTTAAAAGAAATCTTACAACGTTACTCAGTTCACTCGTCGGCAAAAAGTAGATGGAATAAATATTTATCATTCTTTAATTTTACACCCATTTTTTTACATTTTTTGCGCAGTCCTTTAACACAAAATACATATACAGGGTGTCCGAAAAGTCTGGAAACGGTCGAATAACTCGAAAAATACATATGAGATTGAAAAACGTAAATATACGTGTTAAATATTTTTAAATAAGCTACTCTGTGATACCAAATTTGACCTTCGAAACCGACCCCCTGCGGGTCAGAGGGGGTCCAACTTTGAAATCTTAAATTATAACCCCCATTTTTTATTGCAGATTCGGATTCTACGGACAAAAATACGTAACTTTTGTATTTGATGTTTATTTCAAATCTTCGTTTATCACGGTGTAATTGAGCATATTAAATGATACATATTTCGGCTTTTCCAACGGGATTTTCCCTAATCGAAACTAAATTCGATTGGGGAGAATTTATGACATGAAATTCCTCGTCTTTTGCAATAATAGCGTTTCCTGAAAATCACCCGTGCCAATTATTTCGGTAGTGCTACACAGTTAAAAATTTGATCCATTTGATGTAGCGTCAGTCCACAGCTTTTATAGAATATCTCTTTCATGACCAATGAGAATGTTCCATAACACAGTAAAGTACACTGTAAAAAAATTTACCCTTTTGCTGCATCGTCACTCCACCGCTTTTATAGAAAACGATTACTTTACTGTGTTATGGAGCATTCTCATTGGTTACAAAAGGGATATTCTATAATAGCTGTGGAGTGACGCTGCAGCAAATGGGTCAAATTTTTAACAGTGTAGCACTATTGAAATAATCGCCACGGGTGATTTTCAGTAAACGCTATTCCTACAAAAGACGAGGAATTTGACGTCAAAAATTCTGCCCAATTAGTTTCGATTAGGGAAAATCCCGTTGGAAAAGCGGGAATATGTATCGATTTAATATGCTCGATTATACCGTGATAAACGAAGATTTGAAATAAACATCAAATACAAAAGTTAAGTATTTTTGTCCATAGAATCCGAATCTGTAATAAAAAATGGGGGTTATAATTTAAGATTTCAAAGTTGGACCCCCTCTGACCCCCAGGGGGTCGGTTTCGAAGGTCAAATTTGGTATCACAGAGTAGCTTATTTAAAAATATTTAACACGTATATTTACGTTTTTCATTCTCATATGTATTTCTCGAGTTATTCGGCCGTTTCCAGACTTTTCGGACACCCTGTATATGCGAAATAGGGTCTTTATTATGAAAAGTCCGTGCAAAAGGCTTGGCTTGCTCTAAATTCTTTGGAAATTTTAGATCCCATCTTTATTTGACATGCATTCGGTTCAAGGGCGGATCTGGAGAGTCCTCAAGGGGGGGGGGGGCGATTTTAGAAATTTGGAGACTCGACTTTAATGCGTGGGTCGGGGCTAATTTTTTCACTGCGGGTCACGTTGCTTTTATTTTTCGCTGCGGGTCGGGTGTGGGTCCGGCTGACTTCTAGTTTTTGTCTGTGCGTCGGGTCTGGGTCCGGTTGACTTCTAGTTTTTGTTGTGGGTCGGGTCTGGGTCCGGTTGACTTCTAGTTTTTGCTGTGGGTCGGGTTTGGGTCCGGTTGACTCTTTTCTTTTGCTGCTGGTCGGGTTAATTAATGTTTATGTTGTGGATCACATTAGCAGGATTAGCAGGTGTTTTTATTCAGAAAGTATGGCGTAATCCATTTTTTGATAAGCAGTTTAAGAAAATACTGTGAAAATTATCGTTTTGAATAAAATTTCTGGAAGATAGAAAAATCCGCAATCATTTGACGTGCGAAGAGAAAACTGCGCTCGGGGCAAAGCAAAATGTGGCGCCCCCCCCCCCTCCGACCCAACTTTTTCTTGTAACAAGCCAAAAATTGCCCTGGTAGTATAAATTTGGCGCCCCCTAAATTTCCACGCCAGGGCTGACCGCATCCTTCGCCCCCCCCCTTTCGTAAGGCACTACATATTGTCTGTCCTACACATCTTGAGAACAATTAAGTCTAGTTCCAGCCCGGCTCGTCTATATGTAGAAAAACAATGCAAGCCTGATCTCGAGCCGGTACGAGCCTGCTAATATATATATATATATATATATATATATATATATATATATATATATTAAACCCGGGTTACACACAATATAATTCTCCGATGCTGATCTCTACACTGTAAAAGTTAGATTTCTGTATTGATGTTGCCAAACTAGTTTCGACTGATGACGCACATTTATACTTATTCTCATTAAACCCATATAATTGAAAATAGCTCATATTTTAACGTTCCTGCTTAAATCTTTACAAAAGGCCAGTGAGCCCGCAATTTTTTTTTTTTCTTTTAAGGGCTCGGCTCATATGACCCTTCAATTTTTTTGCCGGCTCGTCCCGTTTATTTTGTTTATTGGCCCGGCCTGTTGGAAAAATTATTCTAATTTTTCTGGCTCGTTAGAAAATTCGGAACCATTTCGCCGACTCGGACAGGCCCGGGCACATGCATACGTCTAGGCTGGGCCGGACACGGAGCGAAATTTAACTTTCATTCCGAGCCGAACCCCGACCAGGGAAATTTTGGTCAGTGCGGACTAGAGGTAAATTTGGGCTATTATTCCACAGCCCGGTCCCGCCTGAGACAGAAACATTTTGCGGCATCAAGAGCAAAACCCGATAATAAAATTATACAGTAGAAAAAATTGCATAATACTTATAAAAAATGTTCCAAAAGTAATTATAATTTTAAAGCTATTTTTTATATTAAAAAAAGGCTGTTAAACGAAAAATTAAATTTAATATAAATCAAAAGAACAGTTTGATGTAAAATAAAAATATACTTTACGCATAAAAAGATTCTCATATTGTCTCTGTTTTAGTAAAAAAATATTATGGACAACGGACATGTTAATGAAGTGTGTTTCATGAATAAATGCATGGGACCTGTAGAAAATACTGTCTATTATCTGTCAAATCGAACAACATTTTTAAATTTTCTGTAAAAAAGACACATTTTTAACTATAACCATTTCATTCTTCATAACAAGCCTTCGTTATAGCATGACCCAAAAAATAACCTCAAATTAAAAATTTTAAAGTTCAACACTTTTTTAGGAACAGAGGAAACACTACTCGATCGCAAGAATATGGTAAATACATTTACTTACCGCTACAACATCAGCCGAGATCCCAAAAGAAATGATAATTACTACAGTTATTTCCATATGAAAAGCGATTACGATTTGTATACGTTGCATACACTAGAAATTTAAATTATTCGGTAACTGCAAAATAAAATCAAAAGAAAATATTCTTTTCGCGTTGCATGTCTAAATAATAATAATAATAAAAGATCCAATTGCAAAATAATCTCTGCCACAAACAAAAGTCGAACTAAACACAAATTCATTATTCCCGCCTTTTTTCGTAGGCGCCAGATCGGCGGTCGTCGGCAATGCTTGAACATAAATCTACAGATGTAGATATAACTAACTGCTTTTTTTTGGGGTTTTTTTTTTTTTTTTTTTTTTGGTTTTATAATAGCATTCAAATACTAAAATAAAAAAATAAATTGTGCCTCTTTTTCATTTTTATCAAAATAACAAAACATTGATTTGAAAAGGAATAAGTACTAATTTTTAAAAGGAAAAAAGTTTTTTACATTTTCCTATTCATCGATAAGTAAAATTTTCAGATTTCAGAAAAAATCAGTCCGAATCAGTAGACCAGCATAAAAACAGAGCATGATCTCGTATCGGACACGGGCTAAGTCTGAACCTGTGTCATCTCTAATGCAGACATCCAAGAAGAATGACTCCAAGCCAGACTCGATCTGAAAGAAAAATAAGTCAGACCCAATCCAAATCAGCAGAAAAATAATGATCATGATAGTATCAAATAAATGACGGCCGAGTTCTAAATGCGGTAAGACCAGACACAGTCCGAGGCTCGCGAACTTAAAAAGGCGCAGCCGGGGGGGGGGGGGGGCGCTGAATTCGAGTTAGGATCTGACTCATTTCTTACAAGGATGTATGTATTTTTGGGAAACGTTTATTGCCCAAGAAGTGAAGACGATCGCCCCCTCAGACCCGCCGTTGGGCCAGACCCAAGTCTGCAGAAAAATAATGATCACGATACTGCCCGGTTCTGAAAGAGAGAAGATCTTACCCAGCTCGAGCCTTGCGCAATTAAAAAGGCGCGGCCCGCCCCGGACTCGAGTTAGGCTTCAATTCATTTCTTGCGAGGATGCATGTCTTTTTAGGAAACTTTTATTAGCCCAGGGGGGGGGGGATCGCCCTTTTGCCTTGAAAAATGTCAAGGCGCATTTTCCTTGAATCCGCCAATGGCGGATCTAATGAGGGCGATCGCCCTTTCGCCCCCCCCCCCACCTAGATCCGCCATTGCTTCTCCACCCTTATGGTCTGGTTCGATCTTAGACCGAGCATTTACCTCAGGGAGGAACGAAATCCACGCCAGGCCCGCCCTGAAAAGAAAAGTGTGGCTCGATCCCGCTCTACAGGAAAAAGTAAGACTCGATCCGCCCCGGTTCTGAAAGTGTAAAGACCTGACCCAGTTCCGTGACTTGAAAATGGCGGGGCCCCGGCGCTTAAACTCGGACTTAAACTCGAGACCGGCGCGGCCCGGGTCGGGCCGCACCGGTCTCGAGTTTAAGTCCAATCCTTTTTCCGTGCGGGCATCTTTTTCAGACCCTTTACTGGGCTCAAGGGGGGGGCGATCGCCCCATCGCCCCCCCCCCCTTAGATCCGCCATTGATTCGGTTTGTATATAAGTTTCACTAGGTTTATTACTGGCTTATTTTAACTCGGGCTACTGCACATGAGGAAAACAAGGAACTTCGCTGCACCATCTTAACAGAATGCACTCTAACATCCATATACCACCTCAGAATTTCCAGAACGATAAGTCTCTCTTCATGGTTCAAAATAATCAGAAAACGACCAGCACTATTACAAAAAATTATAAACTGCGAAACACTGATTGAAAACAATCAAGGACTTTCCCAAATGCCTCCACGGGACCTATTATATGATAATGATGATGTGCTATGGAACTAATCAAACAAACTTTTATTTTTAAACAGTTATAGAATTAGTGTTATTGTTAAAGAAAAATTATATGTTATAAATCTGTGAAGCTCTCAGCTTGTCTATTTTACTATTGTTACCTATACCTATTTTATTATCTCAATTACTTTTTGTTGCCAACCTTTATTTTATCACTCTATAATTGCTCTGTATTTTTTTTTAAATAAACATTGCTGGTTTGTGCTAGTTGAGCTCAAACCAATTAGTAGGCCTCCCCACCTGATTGAATCTGAATCTGAATCTAGCTTATTTTTATTGGCAATTTCAACTGCCTTCCATAAAGGTTTTCAGGAAAACTATCATATGCTTTTTCCAAATCCATAAATATCACGTGTACCTCGTTCAGTTTTGCATAACTGTTCTGTAGTAGTTGTCTAATTGTAAATAAATGATCTGACTCCCCTGTTGTAAAGACACGCTGTTCTGTCGATATGTTAAATTCGTCTTCTAGCCGATTTCGCATTATTTTTTCTGATATCTTTACTATTGAATTAGCTATATAAATTGCTTTATAATTTGAGCATTGCTTTTTATCTCCTTTTTTATGAATCGAGGATATATGTACCCGAGCGAAGCTCATTTCTTTTGGCACATTTCCTTCCTTGTATTATAGCATTAACCAATCTTGTTATTATTTTTTAGGTACTTACGTATTAACGCCACCGCAGCAGAAGTTGCACTAATGCGCCAATAAAGCGCAATCCTGTTGTTTGCTGGCTCACACAGTTATCTTTTGGATTTCTTGTGTCCTTGTTGTTTGCTGATTTTTGACGCCATATTTTAGTGTGTTTTTTTCTCATTTTTTGACGGCATTTTTTGTATACATGTGAACGAGAAGATTGCTCTTTACTGGCGCATTAGCGCAACTTCTGCTGCGGTGGCGTTAATACGTAAGTACCGTTTTTTAACATTTTCTTCTCCACATTTGATGAGTTTCAAGTTAATTTTAATTCAGGTCCTAACGCTTTTCCATTTTTACCATATATCAGTTCTTTTCCTACTTTGTCTTCTGATACCACTACAGGGTGGTTCAAATTAAAGTATCCCTATTTGCGACACCCTAGCGAGAGAAGCAGTGGATGAAACGTCATCATATTTGGAAAGTGTACATATCAGACCATGAGAAATTGAACGGTGCAAAAATTTTTTTTAGTTCAAACAAAGGCCGCCAGGGGATAATAAAGCGCTGCGATCGGTTTAAGATAAGAAAAAAATGCAACATGACCAAGGATGTTGGTGCCAAATTGTTGATTCGCACTAATAATTTTTAATAGTATTGTTCGTTTAGGTTTTAATAGTATATGCTGCGATTAATTTTATTAGTGTTCTTGTTAGGCGAAGAATACTTAAAACTTAGCGGTGGGAATTTTAAATTTCATTTCATTTTTCTTATTTTAAACCGACTGCAGCGCCTTTTTATCCCCTGGTGGCCTTTATTTGAACTAAGATTTTTTATTGCATCAATCAGTTTCCCATGGCCGGATATGTACATGCTCCAAATATAAAATTGTTTCATCCACTGCTTCTCTTGCTAGTGCGTCTCAAACAGGGATACTGTAATTTGAACCACCCTGTATGTCTGCACCTTAAGGTTGTCGTTTTTCCTCTTTAAAGTGCGGTCTGTGTTCATTGATGTAATATTTGATTCATTATTCCACTGTAATGAAATCCAGTTTATTCTATGATTCTCCTCTTTCCTCATTTTTTAATATCATTCCACGCTTCTATTGATGCATTAAATTGCATTTTCTACATTTATTTATGCACTTTTTCTCCACCATCTTTCATTTTCAAACTTCATATTTCGTATTATACGTTCTTTTTTTTTACCCATATATCTTCTTTTGATGTTCTTGTCTCTTTGATAATAATCATTAAAAGTTTACCTCTTTCTTTTTTTCAGTCTCAGTTGGTAATTAATTTACCCTATCATTTTTCTTTTTAGTTCCTATAATTTCATTTACGATTGTTCTTATTTTATCTTTTATTTAAATATATATCTCATCTGTGTTTTATCCAAAATCCTCATCCAGCTCTCAACCCATTTGTTGATAAAGTATTTTTAAGCTTTCAACTTGTAACAATTCAATGCTCAATTTTAGGTGCGTTCGTAATTATATAAATACGTAGCACCTATAGTGGTCGTTCAGTCCGCCTGTCTGTCCGCATATAACAACACAAAAACTACCCTACCGAATCGTTTGAAATTTAAAATACATAATTATTACTCAATTTTGTTGAGTCATTTCAGATTTTATGAAAATCGGATGCATAGATCAATTACAGGTGCAATCAAAAGTATTCCATTACATTACGGTCAATGGGGGGAAAAGTTTCAAATTAGAGGTCTGCACGGGCCGGAATTTCCAGGCCCGGCCCGGCCCGGCCCGTAGGAAAGTTATTTTGGCCCGGCCCGGCCCGTTGTAAAACTCAAAAGTTCGGCCCGGGCCCGGCCCGGCCCGTTTAAATTTTTATATTTTAGGCCCGGCCCGGCCCGTAGAAAAATCAGCGAAAACAGGCCCGGCCCGTTTTGGCCCGTTACAATTTCTACGATTTCTAAAAAATTCAGATTTTTATAATATAACTAAGATTCCTTTAAAGAATACTGCATACATATCTATGGAATGATTTTATAGTATATTTTACAGCAAATACACATTAACAACATTAATGATTACTTAGATTCTTAGGCTTTCAACATTCGAATAAAGATTCATTAAAAAATTAATATGGCTTAGAATAAAAAAAAAAGAAAGAAAGCTAAAAACATGGTTAATTTTGAAGCTGTTTAATAAAAGAAGATTTATAAATATATTTCTATATCATTTTATTATAGATTTCAAATCTAAATTCATTCTTAAATTCAAAGAAGCTCCTTTCTGATACATTTCTAAATTCATTTTTTTTTCTCAGAAACGCATAAGATTAGCAGATATCTTTATTCAGAAACTATATAATCGAATGGCGTTATCCATTTTTTGATACAAGCAATTTAAGAATACTGCAAACAAATAAAATACTGTGATAATTAGCGTTTTGAATAGAATTTCCGGAAGCAATAGCAAGGGAAGGGAGAAAAACCTGCAATCATTTGAGAAACTATTATAACTCAACAAGGTTATACAAGTATTATATTTACCAAAAATGAAAAACGTTATTCGATTCCAAATCCCTTCAATAGTTAGGCTTATCCACTTTTATACTTTTACAATTTAAAATTAATCAGAAAATGTGTCAAACTTTCGCATTATTGAGAAATTAATTTAAAAATCATCAAGAAGTATATATCCGAAGACTAAGCTAACATAAGTTCTTTATCGCTGTTAATAATTTTACAAATAATGTTTTCTGCCAATAATTAAGTCTAGTACCTGCTAGGCCAGTCTATATGTAGAAAAATAGTGCAAGCGTGATCTCGGATCGGCATGAGTCAGCTAAAAAAATATTAAAACGGGTTACACATAATGTAATTCTCCGATGCCGATACACTGTGCATTTTTATATTAATGCTGTCAAACTAGTGGCTGGCCACATTTATACTTATTCTCGTTAAAACCATTTTCGTTGAAAATAGCTCATATTTTATCGTTTCTGCTCAAATCTTCAGAACGGGCCGGCAGGCCCGAAAATTTTTTTTATCAGCCCGGCCCGTCTGGCCCGTTCAATTTTTTTGCCGGGCCGGGTACGGGCCACGGGCCAGGCCCGGGCCCGTGCAGACCTCTATTTCAAATGCATTTTAATCGTTTGAAATTTTAAATACTTAAATATTACATAATTTTGTCGAGTTATTTGAAATTTTTTGATAATCGGGTGCATAGATCAACTACAGGGGCAATCAAAAGTATTCAATTACATTATGGTCAATGGGGGAAAAGTTTCAAATGTATTTTATACGTTTGAAATTTAAAATACGTAATTATTACATAATTTTATCGAGTTATATTAAATTTTATGAAGATCGGATGCATAGATCAATTACAGGGCCAGTCAAAAGTATTCCGTTACATTACGGTCAATGGGGGAAAATGTTTCAAATGTATTTTAATGGTGTTACACTCATTCGAACTTAATAAAATTTACATGCAACTATAAAGTACATATTATAATATACATTTTACATAATTTGTGGTGCAAAGAACATTTTTTATTGATTTACAAGATCACACAAAAGTATTCCATTACATAATGGTATAGGGAGAACATTGTTTGATGAGCGTTTTAATTGTAATTCACTATTTACAATTTTATGA
Source organism: Maratus speculifer (assembly GCA_964019185.1). Taxonomy (NCBI): domain Eukaryota; kingdom Metazoa; phylum Arthropoda; class Arachnida; order Araneae; family Salticidae; genus Maratus; species Maratus speculifer. Next base: position 147,091,905 of record OZ025301.1, on the reverse strand, counting down.
GATTGATATAGGAGAGTAATATTTTTAAAACTTCGTTATCGTACGAACGCACCTCATTTGCTACGCTTCACGTGCAATTTCCAACTTGTTATACTTTTGTTATGGGGACGTTTTACATCAAATAAGGCAGTAAAAAATGAATATGTAACCCATCATCACAGTGTCGTTTCTTCACTTGTGTGTTGTTTTTTAAAGTGCTTCTTTTTCTATGTAAAACATCATTAATTTAAACTTATTTTTAAATAAATCACTCTTAAAACTACTGAAATCACATTCTCAGAAATTAGGGAAAAGTGGTGTACCTCCGACTTATTTAGACCTTTTAATTTTTAATTTTATAAAAAAATGCCAAAATTAAAAAAAAAGAAAATATTTTATAAAACTTTATGATGTTATACACCACATATATTTGTCTTAATTTTTTATATAAAAAAGTGTTGTTTTATGCATCTAAAAAACTTTTTTTTTTTTTTTTTTTTTTTTTATCTTTCCTAGATTCTGAAAACGGGAAACTAAGAATCTGAAAAAATGAGGGTCTATAACTTTCCTATAACAGGAAATATTCAGTACTAAAACATAATTAGAAAGAAAAAAAAAATCATACGTCAAGTAGAAATTATGAAACCCTTTTTAAGATATCCATAATATTGAAACAAATTTTCACCGTTTCATAACTTGAAATAGGATGTATAATTGAATCGTTTGGAAACGCATAAAACATCTAAAAACTCAATTTTAGCAAATACACAGCAGCTGAACACAGGGCCGTAGCTAACGGGGTACTAGGAGTGGTTGAGCCCCTTCCCTCTAAAACTTTTTGTTTTTCCCCTGGAAAAAATTCCAAGGCTTCTTAATGAATTTATGTTTCAAAAATCCAAATGCAATTTTGATCAAAAATCTAATTCAGTTTCGATGTTCTTTCACAGTTTTGCAGAAATATTAATTAAATATTGTCTTGGTGCTTTGAACTTTTTTTTTACCAAATTTAAAACAAAAATTGCCTTCTTTAAAATCAACCAACCTACTTCTGCAAGTAACTCGAGAGCCAAATCAGTGTGTCATTAATCAAGTGAGTCGACTCAGTGTCACAAACGTCTTGCGGCAGAGTGCAACTTTTCAGCAACACCTTATTTTCAATTAGATGAACATAGGACGCTGCAGATGCCATCTATTGGCATGAAATGAAACCAGAACAATTAAATTTCTTGTGTGAAACTTATTTACAGGATATTAAAAACTTTTAAATGTAAAATTTAGAGGTTTTTTTTATGTTTAAAAACAAAACCTTAGTATTACTTTTGAAATCGAAAAAATAAAGATATATTGTATTGCTATGTAAATTATTTCATTTATTGATTATTTGTCAGAATCAATTTAAATAAATGTAGCTTTTTTTTCTTTGCAAATAATAATCATAATATATATATATGTATATACCGGGTGTCCCAAAAATGACTGATGGATTTTAAAATTCAATAACTTGCAAACGGTGACAGCTATTTAAAAAATTTTTTGCAGGAGGGTTATGTATAATGTCAGGAGTTTTTTCCGTAATTTTTTGTTTTAGTTCGCATATCAAACAATAGGTGGCGTTGACGGCGATTGAAGGCCAGGTGATTAGTGCTGAGTGAAGCGTCGACCTAGCCTTTAATCGCCGTCAGTGCCCACCTATTGTTTGAGATGCGAACTAAGCGAACTAAAATAAAAAATTATGGTAAAAAACAACTCCTGACATTATACATAACCCTCCTGCAAAAATTTTTTAAATAACTGTCACCGTTTGCAAGTTATTGAATTTTAAAATCCATCAGTCATTTTTGGGACACCCGGTATATGTGTGTGTATATATATATATATATATGTGTGTGTGTATTTGTCTTGAATAAATCATAATATTAAGAAAAAAATCTTTTACATAGCCAACTTAAATTTAGCCAAAATTATAGAAGGTAATTAATAGATAAATAATTAATAATTTAGTTTTAACCCACTTTATCTTTTGTCATTTATTAATTCAGAATCTTATGAAAAATAAGATCTTTCAGAGTTTTTTAAATAAATTTTTTTTTTAAATTTTTTTAACACGGGGAAAAATGAATTATTTAAAAAATAGTAAGAATTATGTGTTCCTTCTGTAATTAGCATTAAAATTTCCATTTTTTACTGTAAGCTATTAAGTGTGAAATTAAATTTCTTTAAAGCTAAATAATATTAATAAAAAAAAATTTATAACCGTTTATTTAGTTATATACTTAGCAATGCATGCGAGTATGTGTACTGTAATGTATGTATAATTTTACTTTTTGTTTATCAATAAAAACAAAACAAAACAAAAGCAATTTCCCTTCAAACTTTACCTAGGCTTACAGTTTCAAAAGAAGGGATAAAAATAAGCAGGGGCGTGCGAAGAGAAAGCTGCGCCCGGGGCAAAGTTTCAATTTGGCACCCCCCTCCCCTCTTCCAACATCACACTTTATTACTAAAACACTTTAATTACTAAGTCCCTAAAAAGGACATTAATAGTATAAATTTAGGGACTTAGAATCCCCTTTGCCCCCCCCCCCCACTTTCACACGGCTCTGAAAATAAGACATTAATTCTTTCAAATTACTTCAACAATTTTAGGTAAATTTAATTTGGTCTTGTAAATGATTTTATAAAAGAGAAAAAAATAGTACGATTTATTCCAGACAAATTCTCATACCCATTCATAATTTTTCAATAATTAAATAAAAAAATGTTAATTATTTTTTATACAAAGCAGAACAAGTTATTTTATTTAAATTAATTCTGACCAATAATCCACTAAAGGAAATAATTCACATAGAAAAATAATACACCTTTATTTTTCGATTTAAAAAAATAATAATAAGGTTGTAATTTTTAACTACTATTAAAAACATTAATCTGAATTTTGCATTTAAAACTTTTTAAAATCTTATAAATTAGCTCAGAAAAAGAAATATAATTCTCCAGGATTCATTTCTTTACAATAATTAGCAGGAGTATCGTTCTATCTTTATCTAATTGAAAACAAGGCTAAGGCTGAAAAGTTCCTATCTGTCGCTAGGCGCTTGTCTCAGTGCTGACTCTTCAAAATCAGTGGAAATGCCCAAACCTTCCTTCATGGCCAATGCCACTGAATTAGACTATTAATGTAGTTTACGAGGAGGTTACCTTATGTACCTCGCTCGTTTTTTGAATGTGGATCTTAGTAGACGTAACAAGCAAATCAATGTTGCAAGCGTTTTTATGTAGAAAGAATAAACTTTTTAAACATTCTGATGTAAGTTATTTAATAAAATATTAGTTTTCCAATATTATATTACTTGCAGTTTTTTATTTTATTTTATTTTATTTTATTTTTTCGTTTTAAATAAACATTGTGATAGCTTTTATTTAATTTTATAAAAAAAAGTGTTGTTTTATATATCTAAAAATCTTTCCTGAATTCTGGAAACAGGTAACTAAGGTTCAGAAAAGATGGGGGTCTATAACTTTCCTATAAGAAGAAATATTCAGTACTAAAACATAACTAGAAAGAAAAAAAAATCATACGTCAAGTAGAAATTATGAAACCCTTTTTAAGATATCCATAATAATGTAACAAATCTTTACTGTTTCATAAGTGGAAATACGATGTACAATTGAATCATTCGGAAACGCCTAACACATCTAAAAACTCAATTTTAGCAAATACACAGCAGCAGTACACATCAGCAGTAGATAGGGCCGTAGCTAAGGGGGTGCTAGGAGCGGCTGAGCCTCCCCCCCCTTCAACCCCAGTAAAATATTTTGTATCACCCATGGAAAAGATTCCAAGGTCGCTTAATAAATTTATGTATCAAAAATCCTAATGAAATTTTAATTAAAAAAAAAAATCTAATTCAGTTTCGATGCTCTTTCACAGTTTTGCAGAAATATTAAATTGTAACTAAAATAAGTGTTTCAACAATCGCTCATCCTATTTGCACGTATGAAGACAACCTGATATTTAATATTGCACTAGTTATACACTAAAAGTTTTCCTCATCATATATATATATATATATATTTTTTTTTTTTTTTTTTTTTTTTTTTTTAGTATAAAGTAACGTTATTACAATATTTAAATAAGAAAGATAATACTCACAGTGTGAATATGCACTAACTTATCTTCTGCATAAGAGAATATAAGAATATACATAAAATATAAGAATAATATAAGAAATATAAGAATATACATAAAATATAATATAAAATCCGAATATATTTAAGCGAGTAAGAGTGTGGACGAAAAGAGCGGACACATAAACACTTGACACTATTATTGGAAAGTAAAGTGCGAAAATTTAGCTTCCGCCATTTTTCCTTCTAATTCAAAAATATTAAAAAAATATTTAAAACTCAATTCTAAAATTTTTCGAACTTACTTGTACTAATGGTAAAAAATATCCTAAAATTTCTAGGAAATTTTCTGTTCTATTTCTTACATTGCAATGACATTTGCAATGATTGCAATATGATAATATATTGTCAATTTAGTTAGAACCCCACCCTTTCATAGCATAAAGTTTAATCCTTAAAATGTTTTTATATTTAAAAAATATTTTCCTTGAAATAAATTTGTTATTTTGAAATAACGATTAAAAGAACTTTCTTTTGAATTATCGTGACCCACACCCGGTCATATCAAAACACACAAGTTAAAAGTTTAGAACACAATTTTTTAAAGTATAATTTATTTATTTCTTTTTTTAAAGGGAGGGGCAGATTTTTAATTTTCCATAATCATAAATAAATATTAAGATGAGAAACTACTTCAAAAAATGATATATAATATCTTACACATATAATAATCATTACTTGAAATTATATTTTTTCAGACTTGTTTTAAGATTTCTAAAAAGTGTTGCTATTTGCTGTTTAACCCTTTGAGGGGTAAGCAATTGCGTTCGTGTAATTCTGAATTCCTACCGGAAAATTGTAAAAAAGTTATATCAAAAAGAGGAAACGCAATTTCCCGACTGTTTTCCACCAAAGTTAGAAAAGTGAAATTTAATTACATTTTTCTGGTGTGAATCTTCATCAATCGTAGGTGGTTTATAATATATACCACCGCCCCTCAAGGGGTTAAGCAAAACTGTGTAAAAAAATCATTAGCAGCAATGTGGGGCGTGGTATTGACAGCTTGGGGCAGCTACTAAAAGTATGCTTTTAATTCGCAGTAATTTTCACTAAAATTATGTGGAATATTCCAAAAACTCCCCTTAAGACTTTTAGTATTCCTCCACCATTCTATCTACAGAATTTATTTCATGATATGCACTCTATTTTGCAATTTTGGAATTAAACTTATATTTTTTCAAACGCCATTTTTAATTCTATCAAATAAAATTGTTTATTTCTGCAAGGTAATTTATTATGTAAAAGAGCATCTGGTAAGCACATATGCAACATACAGTTGCATTCTTTATTGTGCATTAAGTCACGAAAATATATGATACTGCTGTGCTGTGAACGCTCTTTAAGGCGAATATACTTTAAGACGAAAATCTGTTGAGTTCGGAAAGATTTTCTCGTCCCTGCGATAACACAGATATAAAATGAAATTTGTCTAAGGTGAAATATTTTTTACTACAGAAAATTTACTTGGCTCCGATTGATTCTGCCTTAGACAGAGTTTATAGTATTATAACAATTTATACGACTAGAATTACCTTACGGTATCTCACTAATCATTTGAATTTCCATGTACATGTGTCCAATCCGTTATGATAAACATATTTTTTTTTTTATAAAATAAATAATTATTTAAATTTTCTAAAATAACTTATTTAATAAAACAGAAATGTGCTAAAATTATGTTCCCTGCATTTTTTATTTTATTTTATTTTTTTAATATATTTTTTAATATACTAATATCGGAACAATGTGATGGCCTTTATTAAATTTTGTAAAAAAAGCGTTGTTTTATGTACCTAAGAAACTTAGGTATTGTATGTGTCGTAGACTTTGAGTGTGGGTGACTACTGTTCTGAAAGTATGTGAGTAATTCTTTCTACAACATGCAATATTCCTTGCTAAAACATAACAAGAAAGAAAAAAAATCAAGCAACAAGCATAGATTATGAAACTCTTTTTAAGATATTCTGAATGATGTAGCAAATATCCAATTGTTTAATAAGTCAAAATACGAAGTCTAATTGAACCTTATGGGAAAATTTTGGAAACTCAATTTTAGCAATTCGTGTGAACATTTAACAAAATTATCTTAATTCTTTGAGCAGCCTATTAACATCATGAACATATGTCAAATTCATAAAAATCCGAGTATATTCAGGCCAGGGAGTGTGTGGACAGACAGACAGAAAGACAAACCGAATTTATAAACTCTTTTCACTTTTGTAGGAAGTATTGTCATACTTTCGTTTCGACCAATGCTTCTTCCAGTTCACAAATTTTAAAATATTTAAAACTCATTTGAAAAAAAAAATTTCGACCTGATCAGTATTAATGATAAAAAATACTTCACATAATAATCATTACTTAAAATTAGATTTTTTCAAACTTGTTTTAAGATTTGTAAAAAGACGCGCAAATTTGTAGTTTAAACATAATCGTGTAAAAAGTCTTTAGTAGCAATGTGGGGCCTTTTATAGATATCTCGGGGCGGGCATCAAAATTATGCTTTTAATTCGCAGTAATTTTCCCTAAAATTATGCGAAATATTCCGAAAACTTCTCTTAAGACTTTTCGTTTTGTCCCTCTGTCTACAGAACGTAACTTAAGATGCACATTAGATTTTGCTTTTTTTGAACTAATTAAGTTTTTCAAAAGCCATTTTTACACTTTACAAGTGAAATTGTTTATTTCTGCAAGGTAATTAAGTTTATTAAAGAACATCTGATAGCCACATAAACAGCAAACAATTGTATTCATTCACTGCCGTACTAATTCTGAATATGTAAGACAGATATCTGTTTGCCGTAACTGATACTTTTCTCGTCCTTGCGAAAACACAGACATAAAATAAAACTTTACTATGGAAATTTTTCTAAAATTTTTGAAAATTAATGATTTGCTATTAAAACGTCGCACATACGGATATTTGAACATTCTACGTGGTCAAAAGTTAAATTATTATAGCATGAAGACCGTTAAAAAAAACGACAACCTGAATTAGAGGTGAGGTTCGAGAATAATACCCAACCCTTCTGCTTTTTCCCCGCGCAAGCGTCTTTTCAACTTTAGTGGGAATTCGATCGTTCAACTTGTTGCTTGTGTTTGTTTTTGGCGATCATGTAAAAACATAAATTATGCAATGACTTTTTTTTACGTTTATTTTGAAAACGTTTGTGTTGGATCCTGATACAACAGGAAATGATATAAAATTTTAATACATCTTTTTTTTTTTTTTTTTTTTGTTATATCATAATGAAGTTTAGTTGTATTTTGAAAGTGCTCTCATATTAGAGCAGGAGAGCAAAAATCTAGACGACTAGCAGTCGGTCTCTCACTACTAAATTTATTTCGTTTTTTTTTCGTCGCATATTTCGCATAAAATCCTTGATAGAATGCTATTAAATTTCCACCAAACAAACCTGTTGAATTTCAATGGTGAAAAAATAACCACTGGCGTTTTTGCATCCCTGTATTGGAGTAATATTATTTCTAAAATACCTTATTTAATCAAATGTTTGTTGTACTATCAAGTCACATCCTGCTATAATTTCTAACTGAATGGAAAGTTTGAAGCCTTGAATGTTGTAAAATTAAAGAAACGTCCGCGGAAAAGCGCGGATATGATTGTCTTGGTACTTTGAACTTTTTTTTAACCAAATTTAAAACAAAACTTGCCTTCTTTAAAATCAACCAACCTACTTCTGCAAGTGAGTCGAGAACCGAGTCAATGTATCATTAATCAAGTGAGTCGACTCAGTGTCAAAAGCGTCTAGCGGCAGAGTGTAACTTTTCAGCCAACACTTGTTTTCAATTAGATGAACATAGGATGCTGCTGATGGTCACTATTAGCATGTAATGAAACCAGAACAATTAAATTTCTTATGTTAAACTTATTTATAGGATTTTAAAAAATTTTAAATGTAAAATTTAGACTTATTTTTTTTTTTAGTTTAAAAATATAATGTTATTATTACTTTTAACCTCTTCGCTACTGGCGATTATTACAGTATTTTTAATTATTACTGAATTATTTCTTCTCTCGTTTGACTTCTGAGCGAGATTTTTGTTTTATTTTCATTAGCTCGAATCTTAGAATTTGAAACATATTATTCTTATATCGAAATTTCATTTATATTTGAGTATCATTAATAAAATGGGACAAAACTGGTGTACCCATTTGGGTACTCAGGGACTGAAGAGGTTAAAATCGATAAAATAAAGATATACGGTGAAATCCCGACCTATTCTTTTCGCATCCATCGTTTTCCGCATTGAACGTTTTATTTCTACGGTCCCCGCACAAATTATACTTAAATAATGTTAAAGAAACCCGCAAGCATCGTTCTTCAAAAAGTCATCTTCGGGCATTCATCACTGTAAAATTTTTATCCTGACAAAAATGAAATTGGAAGTCAGGCAAATCCGTATGATACACAAACTGGAACTACTTCTTGTATCCTAAAATAACTCATTTGTAATGTTTGTGATGATGATGGCGACAATATTGCAGGTGAAGGGTGGTTGTATACAGCACAGGACGCGATTATGTTTACATTGACCAAGATGTTGCCGCATGTGTCGACATTGGAGAAATGTGTGATAATGCAAAAAATAAAAGTAATGGCGAAAAAGCAGAGGATGACGTTCATACCGAATGAGCCGAGCCACCAGTGACAAGTCTATCTGATGCAATTATGGCATTTGAGCTGCATGAACTTTTATATATCCATATACGAAATACAGACTTATCCAGAAAAATGTTGTATATCTTTTTATTTAAAAAAAAATGAACGAAAAACCAAACAAAATTATTGATTTTTAAAAATTAATATCAATTTTCTATAACTTCGATTTTTTTTTTCTTTGCAGTTTAGTAAGCAATAAATTTGTATTTATTAGTATCCTGTTACATTGCATGCATTAGTAAAGCATAAACATCGTGTTTTTTCGTATTTTGAATTTAATCCGCATTCACCGTTTTCCCGCATCCATCTTTTTTTTTCTTTTTCTGCACTCCTTGAAAAACAATGAATCGAGGTTATACTGTATTGCTTTTCCATGTAAATTATTTCATTTAGTTGATTACTTGTCAGAATTAATTTATATAAATGTAGCTTTTTTTCTTTTTTCAAATAATAATAAAGTTTTTTTTATTAAATTTTTGAAAAAATATGAATGAATATGAGAATTGGTCTTAAATAAATCGTAATATTTAAAAAAAAATCTTTTACAAAGTCATTTTAAATTTAGCCAAAATTATAGAAGGTAATTAATAAAAATAATTATTTTTTTATTTTTATCTCATTTTATCTTTTATCATTTATAAATTTATAATCTTATGAAAAATAAAATTGTTCAGAATTCTTTAAATTACACTTTTTTTATTTCTTACCACTATGAAAAATGAATTATTTAAAAAATAGTAATAGTTATGTGAGCCCTTCTGTGATTAGCATTAAAATTTCCATTTATTTTTCTATAACATCAAAAGCTAGTAAGTGTGAAATTAAAATTTTTTAAAGCTAAATAATATTAATAATAAAAGTTTTATAACCAATTACAGTAAAATCCCGACCTATCGTTCCCGCATCCATCGTTTTCCGCATTGGGCGTTTTATTTCTACGGTTCCTGCACAAATTATACTTAAATAATGTTAATCAAACCCGCGTACATCGTTCTTCAAAAAAAGTTTTCCCGCATTCATCGTTGTAAAATGTTTCTTTTCACAGGAATGAAATTGAAAGTCATGCGAATCCATATGACACACAAACTGGAATTACTTCTTTTATAGTAAAAAGCTCATTTGTGCTGTTTATGTTATAATGGGGACAATAATACAGATGAAGAGTGGTTGTATGTAGCAGAGGATGCCTTTATATTTCCATCGACCAAGATGTGCGACATGTTGTGTCCTAAATATAGGAGAAATGTGTGATAATGCAAAAATTGTAAATAATGGCGAAGGCGGCTTTCTATCTATATGAACTTCTATGCATTCATATATGAAATTACAGAAAAAGACTCAAAAAATATTGTATGTCTTGCAAATTTATTTTTTTATTAAAAAATGTTAAAAAAAATTCGAACAATATTATTGATCTTTTAAAATAAATACAGTGAAACCTCCGAATAAGGGACAGCTATGGGACCGGAACTTTCGTCCCTTAAATAGAGGTGTCCCTTATTCGGAGTTTTTATTACAGTGAAACTTCCAAATAAGGAACAGCTATGGGACCGGAACTTTTGTCCCTTAAATAGAGGTGTCCCTTATTTAGAGGTTTCACTGTATCAATTTTCTATAACTTCAATTTATTTCTTTTACAGTTTAATAAGCATCAAATTAGTATTTAATAGTATACTGTGTACATTGCACTGCATTTTAAATACATAAACATTGTGCTTTTTCGTAATTTGAAGTTAATGTGCATTTATCGTTTTCCGGCATTCATCTTTTTTTCCCTGAACACTTTGGAAAACGATGGATCGATGTTCTACTGTATTTTGTTATATACCTAGCAATATATGTGAATATGTGTGCTGTAATATATGTATAATTTCCCTTTTTGTTTATCTATAAAAGCAAAACAAAACAAAAACAATTTTTCTTCAAACTTCATCTAGGCTTAGGGTTTCAAGTGAGATAAAAATAAGAATTAATTCTTTTAACTATCAAATTACCCTCAACAATTTTAGGTAAATTTAATTTGTTTTTGTAAATGATTTTAAAAAAGAAAAAAATAGTACGACATATTCCAAACGAATTCTTATATCAATTCATAATTTAATGCAAAAAATAAATTATTTTTTATACAAAGCAAAAAAAGTTACTTTATTTAAATTAATTCTGACAAATAATCCGCTAAATGAAATAATTTACGTAGAAAAATAATCCACATTTATTTTTCAATTAAAAAAAATAATAAGGTTATATTTTTTAACTACAACATTAATCTGAATTTTACATTTAATATTTTTAAATCTTATAAATTAGCTCAGAAAAAGAAATATAATTCGCCTGGATTCATTTCGTGTCGCTAAATAGCAGGAGCAGCGTCCTACCTTCATATAATTGAAAACAAGGCCAAGGCTGAAAAGTTCCACTCTGTCACTAGGCACTTGTCTCAGTGCCGATTCCGACTCTTCAAAATGAGTTGAAATGCCCAATCCTTCCTACATGCCAATGAATTAGATACAAAACTATTATTGTAGTTAATACGAGGAGAGTTGCCTCATGGTATCTCACTCGTCTTTTGAAAACAGATCTGTGGAATATAGTTCAAAACATCACAACAAACGTTCTAATATAAAAAAAAATAACATTTTAAATATTCTGATGTAAGTTATGTAAGTTGTTTTTCAAAACTATATTACTTGCAGTTTTTATTTTATTTCTTATTTGTTTTAAATAAACAATGTGATATTTTTTATTTAATTTCGTTAAAAAAAGTGTTGTTTTATGTATCTAAATTTTTTTTCCTGGATTCTGAAAATGGGTAACTAAGGATCTGAAAAAATGTGGGTCTATAACTTTCCTATTACAGGAAATATTCAGTACTAAAACATAACTAGAAAGGAAAAAAAAAAAAACATGCGTCAAGTAGAAATTATTAAACATTTTTTAAGATATCCATAATAGTGTAACAAATCTTCACCGTTTCATAAGTTGAAATAGGATGTATAATTGAATCGTTCGGAAACGCATAACACACTTAAAACTCAAGTTCAGCAAATACACAGCAGCAGTACACAGGACCGTAGCTAAGGAGGTGCTAGGAGTGGCTGAGCCCCTTCCCCCTAAAACTTTTTGTTCTGAACTGGAAAAAATTCGAAGGTCGCTTAATGAATTTATGTTTCAAAAATACAAATGAAATTTTAATCAAAAATCTAATTCAGTTTCGACGCTCTTTCACAGTTTTGCAGAAATGGACTCTATTCTGGTGACGTCAAAGTCATTTGTTTTGGGGAAACATTCCCAACATCATAGCAATTAATTATGCAACGACTCGTTCCCCATCTCGTGGTTGTATACCGTAGAATAGTAACGGAACACATTTTTGTGAAATGAGGTCACGTGTTTTGGGGAAACATTGCCGAAATCACAGCCTCGAACTCAAACGGAGAATAGAGTCCATATTAATTAAATATTGTCTTGGTGTCTTGAACTTTTTTTTTGCCAAATTTAAAACAAAAATTGACTTTTTTAAAATCAACCAACCTACTTTTTCAAGTGAGTCGAGAGCCGAGTCAGTGTGTCATTAATCAAGTGAGTGGATTCAGTGTCATAAGCGTCTTGCGCAACAGAGCAGAGTGCAACATTTCAGTCAACAACTTGTTTTCAATTAGATGAACATAGAACGCTGCTGATGTCATCTATTGGCATGAAATGAAACCAGAACAATTTAATTTCTTGTGTGAAACTTATTTATAGGATATTAAAAACTTTTAAATGTAAAATTTAAAGGCTTTTTTTTTTTTTTTTTTTTTTTTTTTTTTTTTTTAAATCGAAAAAATAAAGATATATTGTTTTTCTATGCAAATTATTTCATCTATTGATTATTTGTCAGAATTAATTTGAATAAATGTAGCTTTTTTTGCTTTGCAAATAATAATCATAATAAACACACACACACACACATATATATGAGGAGCCCAGAGAAGCCAAGGGGTACAAGTGACGAAATTTAGATTTCGAGTAAATTGAGTTCAAAGTTACACATCAACTGTAATTGAATGAATTGAGATATGAAAATTTTGCTTATTTCTTAATGATCCTTGAACTTTTGTTTCAATAACTGTTTAAAAAAAAGGTGGAATAGAATATTTTTTTAATTTATAACTGAGCAATATTTATCATCATTCGGCACTTATACCCCTTGGCTTCCAAGCAGTAATGAAAACTGCTTGAAAACTAAAGGGTACAAGTGCCGAATGAACACAAGAAATGAAAAATTTTTAAATAAAAAATTGTATTTCTGAAAAAAATTAAGATTAATGTTGATACAAATAAATCAAAGGACAAAATTTTGTTTCAATATAAATTCTAAAAAAGGAAAAAAATATGAAATAAAAAAATGAATTTACGAAAAATTTATGAACAATGTTGATATAATGAATGAAATGAAAAACTTTTGTTCTAATATAAGTTTTAAATTTTTATTAAAGGTTTAGAAACATTGGAATTTCATATTTTTTAACACTTACCAACAAAGTTGAAAAGTGAATATGATTTTGGTTTGTCCGTCCGTCTGTCCTAACTCTCGTAAATACACTGATGTCCAAAAGTTAAGCATAATTGGTAATTAGGTAATTATTTTTAAGTAATGAAAGAAATATGAATCGGAATGTGCTGAAACTCCAGGTGTGTAAACAAAATAGTACGCGTCATATATTTTCGCGAAGAGTTTTCCCTTGAAATCGAACAGGGGACCGTCAACAAATTGAAAAAGAACGAAGATCTTTTGGACAACCCTGTCAAAACTAATGTAGCAAAAGCGTTCAAACTGCACATTATGATTAATTGGCTTATTGTAATGTACTGTGTTAATTTTTACAAGGATAGCATGTATACTCGTAGAGAAATTAAGGTTTTTATAAAAACAGTCCTAAATTTTTCCAAGTTTTTTTGCTTATAATTTGCAGAGTTCTTATTATAAAATAATGTTCTTTTCTGAAAATATGACAAACATCATTGTACACAATACCCTGTCATCAGAATTTAAAAATAATAAAAATTGTATGAAAAATGAGTATGTTTAGTAAATAATTTTTCATTGCGCGTGCGTCAACGATATCAAAATGTCATTTGCATATTGTTTTAGCTAAATGTATAGAGCAACTTCTGTAAAAGTTTCAAAAACATAGCTTGAAAATTCTGAAAATGGGAGCCTATAGAATCAACTCAAAGTCCGTTATTCCTAAAGGAAGCAAAAAAATCAGGGGTTTTACCTAAATATAGTTGTACGTGCAATATTGTGTAGGCACTAAACAATGGAATATGGATACAGCCCCTCATCTTTTTGCTTCAAATTTCAGCTAAATACTGGCGTATAATAAAGGTTCAAGATAAACTACAGGATGAACAAAAGTATACAAGTGTGCTTCCCTCTATTAATATAAACTGCTGAAAGCGAAATTTCAAACTGTTATGCGTTTTCTTGCTAAACTAATTTTTCGGATTATACAGTATATATCAACCGACAAATAAAACATAGGGCTGTTAAAAAGTATCAGAATACATATTTGGCAATGGACTGTAACACTTTATTACCCTCAATAGCAAAAATTTTTAAAGATTTCCGGGAGTGTTCTAAAGTTTTTCATAATCCATGCTTAACGCATGATTTTTCTTACTTGATAACAGTTAAAATGCATATATTTAATGCATAAAAAAGCAAATGGCTTTGTATGTATGTCGTTGGTCGTGCTTCTGCTATATAGACGTTAACGGACACAGCTGCACTCATACCCCTTGGCCTCCAATCGTTTCACAGTTTTGGGAAAGAGGTTAAATGACTGACCCCTATAACTCAGTACATAATGAAAAATTCCCTCTTAACTCTTTACCTACAAATAAATAGACATATTTCCAGATAGCCTGTGCACTTAACTCATTTTTTTCAATTTTGTCACTTATACCCCTTGGCTTCTGGGCTCCTCATATATATATATATATATATATTGTATTAAATTATTGAAAAAATATGAATAGATGTAAGAATTCGTCTTGAATAAATCGCAATATTAAGAAAAAAAATCTTTTACATAGCCAACTTAAATTTAGCCAAAATTATAGAAGGTAATTAATAGATAAATAATTAATTATTTAGTTATATCCCACTTTATCTTTTGTCATTTATAAATTCAGAATCTTATGAAAAATAAGATCTTTCAGAGCTCTTTAAATTAAACTTTTTTTTATTATTTCTTAACACAGTGAAAAATGAATTATTTAAAAAATAGTAATAGTTGTGTGTTCCTTTTGTGATTAGCATTAACATTTCCATTTTTTTTCTATAAGCTATTGTGAATTTAAATTTCTTTAAAGCTAAATAATATTAATAAAAAATAAACATTTATTTAGTTATATAGTTAGCAATGCATGTGAGTATGTGTACTGTAATGTATGTATAATTTCCCTTTTTGTTTATCAAAAAATACAAAACAAAAAAAAGCAATTTCCCTTCAAACTTTAATGTGGATCTGGGTCGTCGGAACAAGACAATGTTATAAATAAGCGTTTTTATATAAAAAGAATTAACATTTTAAATATTCTGTTGTGAGTTATTTAATAAAATAGAAGTTTTCCAAAAAAATATAACTTGGAGGGTTTTTTTTTTTTTTTTTAAAATAAACGATGTGATAGCTTTTATTTAATTTTGTTAAAAGAAGTGTTGTTTTATGTATCTAAAAATCTTTCCTGGATTCTGGAAACAGGTAACTAAGGTTCTGAAAAAATGGGGGTCTATAACTTTTCTATAACAAGAAATATTCAGTACTAAAACATAACTAGAAAGAAAAAAAAATCATACGTCAAGTAGAAATTATGAAACCCTTTTTAAGATATCCATAATAATGTAACAAATCTTTACTGTTTCATAAGTTGAAATACGATGTATAATTGAATCATTCGGAAACGCATAACACATCTAAAAACTCAATTTTAGCAAATACACAGCAGCAGTACACAGGACCGTAGCTAAGGAGGTGCTAGGAGTGGCTGAGCCCCTTCCCCCTAAAACTTTTTGTTCTGAACTGGAAAAAATTCGAAGGTCGCTTAATGAATTTATGTTTCAAAAATACAAACGAAATTTTGATCAAAAATCTAATTCAGTTTCGACGCTCTTGTTTTGGTGTCTTGAACATTTATTTTTGCCAAATTTAAAACAAAAATTGCCTTTTTTAAAATCAACCAACCTACTTTTTCAAGTGAGTCGAGAGCCGAGTCAGTGTGTCATTAATCAAGTGAGTGGCATAACACATCTAAACGCATAACACATCTAAAAACTCATCTATAACTCATCACATATATATATATATATATATATATGGGAAATCTCCTCCACTATTAGATCTGCATATTATTTTCTACGCATCGCAACTCTGATGAACAGGCTCTCAGTGAGGCAGACGATTTTGAAGAAACTATTAATTCCTAAGAAGCCAGACGATTTAAGCGTTAGAAAAAAGAACTGAACGGAAGAAAGGAAAATGGAATGTTTTTAGTTTTAAGTTGGTGTAAAAAGAACGTAAGATGAAGACGAGTTCCCGTATAAGATGTAATTGATTAATTAGAGTTATGATTGTTTGCTTTGTAAATAGTCTTATGTAAATATCTTTTTTGTAAATATTAACGTTTAATATAAGTCATTTAAAAGTTTAAAAACGGTGTCAGAATTTAATTTACCTCCGAGTTTATTTACTTATGTGTTCAAAAGAACTTTTTAAAGAAGAATCTCCATAAATTTTGGTCTCAGTAAGTGAGATACAGACGCACGCCCACAGAGATGGAAATATATATTTTTTAATATCTTGGAAGCCGATATTTTTTAGAACTGTGATGGAATGTCAAGCCTACAAAGCTATTTCAGAAGAGGTAAAATTTTGCGATGAAAGTGAAATCAAAGTGTGTGAAGCTGAGCATCTGATTATGAAGTGAGTTTATTATTTCATTTTTCTTTTCAATAATGGAAAAATTAGTTGATTTAAAGGAATTAGAGTTTTCTTTGAAAACTGAAAAATCAGCTAGTATTAAGACATTGCACAAATTAATTTTTGGAGAAATCGGTGACAGAAATAATCGACGTAGAATTCGGAATTTTACTGGGTTTACGTTTGAAGTAGATTCCGATGAATATCAAACTAAATTCAAAGAAATTAAAGATAATTTTTCTGTTAATGACTTAATTACCATTTGCAATGTTTTGTGTATAAATAATTCGGGAACTTTTGATGAAATTGCTACCAGAATAATTTCTAGTTTATGTGATTTTTATATTTTAAAAATTAATATGATAGCCGATGTAGGTACTCTTAGTGATGACGAAAGTGTCGATTTACAAGATAAAACTAAAAATATTTCAACTGTTTTTGAGAATAATATGAGAAATGATTCTGGTAGTTCTAATTGTGAAAGTAATGAAAATCAGAAAATTCTGATTCCTGATTATGTTATTAAACCAAGCATTTCTATTAATGATATTGAAAGTATGATTACAATGTTTGAAGGTATTCAAGTACAAAATATTAATAAATGGATTGCCGATTTTGAAGATATTGTTTCATTATTTAACGTTAGTGATTTGCACAAATTGATTTTGGCTAAACGCCGTATGACAGGCAAAGCAAAATTATTTCTTGAAAGTGAAACAAATATTAATTCGTGGTCTAAATTAAAAGCCCTACTCATATCTGAATTTGGTCAAAAGTGCAATTCAGCTGAATTACACGAATTGCTGTCCAAAAGAAAAATTAGACCACATGAATCGTTAGATGAATATTTTTTAAATATGAAACAATTATGCTCAAAAGGCAATATTGAAGATTCTGCCCTTATTCAGTATGTAATAAATGGAATTAATGACCCCATTTCTAAAAAATCTTTTTTGTATGGTTGTCCCAATATTGCTGAATTTAAACAAAAATTAAAGATTTATGAAAAAATAAGATCGGAGTATGAAAATGCAAAATTTCATAAATATGAAGGAGCTAAGCCTAAAATTAAATCCGAAGTTGAAGTTAAGAACAAATTTAAGCCTGTAAAGCCAAATATGCGTTGTTTTAATTGTGGCGGGAATAATCATAAGAGTATTAACTGTGTAAATAAAGATAAAGGGCCGCTTTGTTTTGCTTGTAACGCTTATGGTCATAAATCATTTCAATGTAATAAATCTAAAGATACAAGTGTTAAAAATGCTCAGTCACAAGTAAACATTATTACATCCCAAGATTTAATTCTGAAAGAGATAAAGCTTTATTCTTTGCGTTTAATCTCTTTAATAGATACTGGTAGCCAAAAGACTTTGTTAAAGAAAAGTATTTATGATAATTTGAAGAACTTTGTAGAATTAAAACCTACGAGTATCTCTTTGACCGGTCTAGGAAAAGCCTCAATTAAACCAGAAGGTTGTTTCAATTCAGAAATCGAAGTAGATGGTTCAAAATTTAAAGTTACTATTTTTGTCGTTAAGGACAGTTGCATTAATTTCGATTTAATTATTGGCACTGATGTTATTCATCAAGGTACATTAACTATTTCTGAGAATAAAGTGAAACTGTTTAAAGCTGAAGTTCAGTCTAATGACTTTATAGTTAATATTGTAAATGTTTTGGATGAGCCTAAAATTGATTTAACTCACATTGCTGACAAAAAATTACGTTCAGAGTTATACTCTTTAATTGAAAATTATGTACCAATTAAAACTAAAACAGTAGATGTTAAAATGAAAATTAATTTAACTGATGAAATCCCAGTTTGTTCTTCTCCTCGAAGATTACCGCCATGCGAGGAAAAAATAGTCGAAAACCAAATTGAGGAGTGGCTAGCTCAGGGAATAATTCGAGAAAGTTCTTCTAATTTTTCTTCGCCGGTTGTTTTAGTCAAGAAAAAAAATAACACAATGAGACTTTGTGTTGATTACAGATGTCTTAACAAAAAGACAGTACGCGAGCATTTCCCCTTGCCAGTTATTGATGATGTAATAGACCAATTACATTCTGCCGAAGTATTTACCACCATAGATTTGAAAAACGGTTTCTTTCATGTAGATGTTGAAGAAGACTCGCGGAAATACACCTCGTTTGTTACTCATGAAGGACAATACGAATTTTTGAAATGTCCATTCGGGTTGACCAATAGCCCTAGTGTTTTTCAAAAGTATATTTATAATGTATTTCGAAATCTATTAAAAGATCACATTGTTGTCATTTATATGGATGATTTAATAATGCCTGCTAAAAACGAAGCTGAAGGTCTAGAAAAATTAAAACTTGTACTCGAAACTGCATCGGAATATGGATTAGAATTAAATCTTAAAAAATGCAATTTTTTGAAGCGTGAAATTGATTTCTTGGGGTATAGAATCATAAATGGTAAATTGTATCCCTCTCCACTGAAGACTAAAGCAGTAATAAATTTTCCCGAACCAAAGTGTACCAAAGATGTTCAAAGTTATTTAGGATTGACAGGATACTTTCGAAAATTTATAAGAAATTATTCGGTTATAGCTACACCGTTAAGTGACCTGCTAAGAAAAGATTCAAAATTTAAATTCGATATAGAAGAACAAAGAGCTTTTAATGAACTCAAACGTATTTTGTCGTCAGAACCAGTACTTTTAATTTACAATCCCAAAAGTGCGACCGAAATCCATTGTGATGCCAGTATTGATGGCTATGGAGCTGTTTTAATGCAACAATCTCCAGTAGATAATCAATTTCATCCAGTTTATTTCGCAAGTAAAAAAACCACCGAAGCTGAACGGAGGTACACTAGTTACGAATTAGAAGTTTTAGCTGTAATTGAAGCCCTGAAAAAGTTTAGAGTATATGTGCTAGGTATCCCATTTAAAATTGTAACCGATTGTAATGCATTTAAAATGACTATGGATAAAAAAGAAATGAGTACAAAAATAGCTAGATGGGCAATAATGTTATCCGATTTTGATTATGTTATTGAACATAGACAGGGTAGCAGTATGAGACATGTCGATGCATTAAGTAGGTATCCTATTTGCATGGTAATCCAAGATAGCTTAACTTTAAAAATTATCCAAGCTCAAGAAACCGATGACCATATTAAAACAATAAAAGAAATCCTAAAGGTGAAATCTTATGATGATTATCTAGTTAAAAATGATGTTCTTTATAAATGTGTTAATGGTAATGATTTATTAGTTGTACCGGAAGACATGCAAATGAATATAATCAAGGCCGCTCACGAAAAAGGTCATTACGCAGTTGCAAGAACAGAGAAAAGTTTAGAAAATGATTTTTACATCCCTAAAGTTAAACAAAAAATTGAGAAATGTATAGCAAATTGTGTTCCCTGTATTTTAGTTAATAGAAAATGTGGTAAACAAGAAGGCTTACTTCACCCAATAGAAAAAGAAGAAGCTCCATTACATACGTACCATGTTGATCACTTAGGTCCATTAGAAAGCACTAATAAAAATTACAAACATATCCTTTCGGTCATTGACGCATTCACAAAATTTGTTTGGTTGTATCCCACAAAATCTACCGATGCTGCCGAAGTAATTTCTAAATTAGAAATCCAAAAATCTATCTTTGGAAATCCAGTTCGAATTATATCAGATAAAGGTCCTGCATTTACCTCTAAAGCTTTTGAAGATTATTGCATCAATGAAAATATTAAACATATCCCGATTACCACTGGATTACCCAGGTCTAACGGCCAAGTTGAGCGTCTAAATTCTGCCATAATATCTGTTCTGTCTAAATTGTCTGTCGATAATCCTAAAAAATGGTATACACATGTAAGCAACGTCCAACAGGTGATAAATTCGACTTTTCAGAGAAGTATAAGCACAACTCCTTTTGAATTGATGTTTGGTACTAAAATGAAACTAAAAAATAACATTGAAATTACTAGTCTTCTAAATGCTAAAAAACAGATTTTAAAAGTCCAAGAAGAGAACCGTAAAACTTACAACCTCAGACGAAAGAAAGCTAACAAATTTAAGATTAATGATGTGGTTGCTATAAAACGCACACAACAAGGTCCAGCTTTGAAGTTAAAACCAAAATATTTAGGTCCATACAAAGTCATAAAAGTAAAAAATAATGACACCTACGATGTAAAGAAACTTGGATTCAACGAAGGACCCATGGTCACCAGTACATGTGCAGAGTACATGAAGCCGTGGACGGATGAAGCTTGAAAAAAAAAAAAGAATTTCACCGATTGTGACACTATACCAACTATGACAAACCTCTGGACTGACAACTAATAGAATTTTAACTTTATTCTCGAAAAGATGAAAAGACGTAAGAAGGAAGAAGACGAAAAGACGTAAGATAAAAGAAGACGAAAAGACGTAAGAAAGAAAAAGACGAAAAGACGTAAGAAAGAAAAAGACGAAAAGACGTAAGGTAAAAGAAGATGAAAAGACGTATTAAGGAAGAAGACGAAAAGACGTAAAATAAAAGAAGACGAAAAGATGTAAGAAAGAAGAAGACGAAAGGACGTAAGATAAAAGAAGACGAAAAGACGTAAGAAAAAAGAAGACGAAAGGACGTGAAAAGAAAAGAATACGAATTTATTTTGAACGAGATTATTTAAATGTTCATCATGATGACTTCTTTTTTTCAATTTAGACTTTGGATGCTGCTGTGTTTTTTTTCTTTATCTTTTCAGATGATCCAGCTGCTGTTTCCAGCCAACAAGAATACATTCGAGGACGAATGTCTCATCAGTATGGCCGAAATATGGGAAATCTCCTCCACTATTAGATCTGCATATTATTTTCTACGCATCGCAACTCTGATGAACAGGCTCTCAGTGAGGCAGACGATTTTGAAGAAACTATTAATTCCTAAGAAGCCAGACGATTTAAGCGTTAGAAAAAAGAACTGAACGGAAGAAAGGAAAATGGAATGTTTTTAGTTTTAAATTGGTGTAAAAAGAACGTAAGATGAAGACGAGTTCCCGTATAAGATGTAATTGATTAATTAGAGTTATGATTGTTTGCTTTGTAAATAGTCTTATGTAAATATCTTTTTTGTAAATATTAACGTTTAATATAAGTCATTTAAAAGTTTAAAAACGGTGTCAGAATTTAATTTACCTCCGAGTTTATTTACTTATGTGTTCAAAAGAACTTTTTAAAGAAGAATCTCCATATATATATGTATATATATATATATATATATATATATATATATATATTTAAAGTATAAAGTAACGTTATTACAATATTTAAATAAGAAAGATAATACTCACAGTGTGAATATGCACTAACTTATCTTCTGCATAAGAGAGACAGAAAATATAAGCACCCCCACATTTTCTTGAGCCCTCCCTATTATTCACTTCTAGACACGGCCCTGCATGTACAATAAGAAATTTATCCATATTCTTTGAGAAGCCTATTAACATCAATAACAATTATCAAATGCATGAAAATTCGAATATATTTAAGCGAGTAAGAGTGTGGACGAAAAGAGCGGACACATAAACACTTGACACTATTATTGGAAAGTAAAGTGCGAAAATTTAGCTTCCGCCATTTTTCGTTCTAATTCAAAAATATTAAAAAAATATTTAAAACTCAATTCTAAAATTTTTTGAACTTACTTGTACTAATGGTAAAAAATATCCTAAAATTTCTAGGAAATTTTCTGTTATATTTCTTACATTGCAATGACATTTGCAATGATTGCAAAATGATAATATATTGTCAATCTAGTTAGAACCCCACCCTTTCATAGCATAAAGCTTAATCCTTAAAATGTTTTTATATTTAAAAAATATTTTCCTTGAAATAAATTTGTTACCTTGAAATAACGATTAAAAGAACTTTCTTTTGAATTATCGTGACCCACACCCAGTCTCCATTCATATCAAAACACGCAAGTTAAAAGTTTAGAACACAATTTTTTAATGTATAATTATTTATTTCTTTTTTTAGAGGGAGGGGCAGATTTTTAATTTTCCATAATCATAAATAAATATTAAGATGAGAAACTACTTCAAAAATGGTATATAATATCTTACACACATAATAATCATTACTTGGAATTATATTTTTTCAGACTTGTTTTAACATTTGTAAAAAGTGCTGCTATTTGCTGTTTAAACAAACTGTGTAAAAAATCATTAGCAGCAATGTGGGGCGTGGTATTGATATCTTGAGGCAGCTACCAAAAGTATGCTTTTAAATCGCAGTAATTTTCACTAAAATTATGTGGAATATTCCAAAAATTCCCCTTAAGACTTTCAGTATTCCCCCACTCTATCTACTGAACTTATTTCATGATATGCATTCGATTTTGCAATTTTGGAATTAAACTTATATTTTTTCAAAGGCCATTTTTAATTCTATCAAATAAAATTGTTTATTTCTGCAAGGTAATATATTATGTAAAACAGCATCTGGTAAGCACATACGCAACATGCAGTTGTTTTCTTTATCGTGCAGTCAGGAAAATATATGATACTGCTGTGCTGTAAACGCTCTTTAAGGCGAATACACTGTAAGACGAAAATCTGTTGAGCTCGGAAAGATTTTCTCGTCCCTGCGATAACACAGATATAAAATGAAATTTGTCTTAAGGTGAAATATTTTTTACTACCGAAAATTTACTTAGCTTAAAATTTTACATGTTAAAACAAGTCTGAAAAAATATAATTACAAGTAATGATTATTATATGTGTAAGATATTTTATACCATTTTTTGTAGTAGTTTCTCATCTTAATATTTATTTATGATTACGGGAAATAAAAAATCAGCCCCTCCCCCTGAAAAAAAAATTACATTTTAAAAAATTGTGTTCTAAACTTTCAACTTGTGTGTTTTGATAGAAAGGGGGACCGGTAAACATGTGGGTCAAGATAATTCAAAAGAAAGTTTTTTTTATCTTAATTCCAAGGTAACAAATACGGAAAATATTTTTAAATATATAAAAATATTTTAATGATGAAGCTTTATCCTATTAAAGGGCGGGGTTCTAACTACATTGACAATATATTATGATTGTAATGTAAGAAATAGGATAAATGTTTTTTCTAAAAATTTTAAGATATTTCTTTTATCATTACTACAGGTAAGTCCGAAAGATTTTAGAAATCAGTTTTAAATATTTTGTTAATATTTTTGAATTGGAAGGAAAAATAGTGGAAGCTAAGTTTTCGCACTTTACTTTCCAATAAAAGTGACACCTGTTTATGTGTCCGCCCTTTTCGTCCACACTCTTACTCGCTTAAATATATTCGGATTTTCATGCATTTGATAATTGTTAATGATGTTAATAGGCTGCTCAAAAAATTTGAATAAATTTCTTACTATAAGAGGGAAATCTATTGAGGTCGGAAAGATTTTCTCGTCCCTTCGATAACACAGATATAAAATGAAATTTGTCTTAAGGTGAAATATTTTTTACTACGGAAAATTTGCTTGGCCCCGATTGATTCTGCCTTAGACAGAATTTACAGTATTATGACAATTTATACGACTAGAATTACCTTACGGTATCTCACTCATCATTTAAATTTCCATGTACAATCCGTTATGATAAACATATTTTTTATAAAATAAATTCGTTCCTGCGAAAACACAGACATAAAATGAAATTTGTCTAAGGTGAAATATTTTTTGCTACGGAAAATTTACTTGTCTTCGATTGATTCTGCCTTAGACAGAATTTACTGTATTATGACAATTTATTTGACGCGAATTACCTCACGGTATATCACTTATCATTTTAATTTCCACGTACATGTGTTCAATCTGTTATGATAAACATATTTTTTATAAAATAAATATTTATTTAAATTTTCTAAAGTAATTGATTTAACAAAATAGAAATGTGTTAATAATATGTTCCCTGCAATTTTTATTTTATTTTATTTTATGTTTTATTATTATTATTATTATTTTAATATACTAATATAGGAACAGTGCAATGGCCTTTATTAAATTTTGTAGGAAAAGCGTTGCCTTATGTACCTAAAAAACTTACGTATTGTATGTGTCGTAGTCTTTGAGTGTGCATGACTACTGTTCTGAAAGTATGTGGGTCATTATTTCTACAACATTTAGTATTCAGTAATGAAACATATCAAGAAAGAAAAAAAATCAAGCATCAAGCATAGATTATGAAACTCTTTTAAAATATTCTGAACAATGAAGCAAAACTCCAATTTTTTTGAAAATGGAAATCTGGTTCAACCTTGTCGAAATTCAATTTTAGCAATTCCCGTGAACACTTAAAACAGTTATCGGAATTCTTTGAGCAGCCCATTAGCATTATTAACATCATGGAGTAAGAAACAGGAAAGGGAATTAATGTTAAAATTTTGCCATGCTGTTTTTTTTTTTTTAGATATGAGTGCGCCACCGTAGATGGTAGGCTATAATTCAATACTTCTACAATGCTTTTCAATGAGAAAGAATTCATTTTTGAAATTTTTTCCCCCCATGAACACTTAAAACAGTTATCGGAGTTCTTTGAGCAGCCCATTGGCATCATTAACATATCTCAAATGCATGAAATTCCGAGTATATTATCGCGAATGAGAGTGTGGTCAGACAAAAAGATCAATCGAATTCATAAAAACTTTTCACTTTTGTTGGAAAGTATTGTGAAACCTTCGTTTTCGCCAATGCTCCTTCCCGCTCACAAATTTTAAAAGATTTAAAGCTCGTTTCAAAAATCTTTCGACCTGATCTGTAGAACTGATAAAAAATATTTGCCTTTTTTAGATTTTTTTTTTTCTTTTTTCTTAATTTGCTAGCTCTCCGCCCTTTCTTAGCATTTAGCTTAATCCTTAAAATGCTTTTATATTTTTAAATTATCCTCCATATTTGCTGCCTGGAAGTTACGACAAGTAAATTATCATTTAAATGATCTTGACCCACATGTTGCCCGGTATCCATTCCCACCGTAGTACACAAATTAAAATTAAAACACTTTTTTTAAAATTCTTTTTTAAATTTACCATAATCACAAATGAATAATAAAATCAGAAAATGCTGGGAAAAAAGTACTTTTAATTATATATAATTTATATATTATTCATTATATATATCATTATTATATATTATTATTATTAATTTATATATTAATATATATATATAATATTATGTACATTACTTTTAATTATATGTAATCATTACTTCTAATTTTTCCACACTACTTTTAGGATTTGTAGAAAATGTTGCTATTTGCAATTTAAACACAACTATGTAAAAAGTCTTTGGCAGCAATGTAAGGCGTGGTATCGATATGTTAGGGGCAGCAAGCAAAAGTATACAATTTATTTATAGTAATACAGATACGCACTCACAAGGAAGGTCTCCATTGGGGGCATACTCAGAATATTTTGAAAAAAATACGAATTAAACTACTCATGTAGGTAATAAAGGATAAGTGAAAATTAGCGGCGGAATTACATTATTAGATATGTAAAAAAATAAAATAGTTTGGAATAATTGGCGTGAAAAGCTGAAAGCGACGCAGGATTTGGCGAGCAGTGCATTTCCTCGCCAAAAGCAGACGATTTTAACGAATCTGAAAATTGATTTTAATTGACTTCACTGTTAAAAATCTGCAGCATTTAATGCAACGTCACTCCACTACTTTTATAGAATATCTCTCTTCTGACCAATGAGAATGCTTAATAGCACGGTGAATTCACCGTGTCATACACTGTTAAAAATCTGCTGCATTTTGTTGCAACGCACTCCACCGCTTGTATATAATATCTCTATTCCAACCAATGAGAAAGCTCCATTTCACGGCCGAGTAACCGTTTTCTATACAAGCAAGGGAGTGCGTTGCAACAAAATGCAGCAGATTTTTAACAGTGTATTTTTCAATTTGGAACAATTTTAATCAATTTAAATTGTGTTTTAAATGATAAAATATATTAATTTTATTTTGTTATAAGTACATATAAACGTATATGACAAAATTACACTTAAAGTAAAGTAAAAATGCAAAACTAAAATTACTTAAACTAAACTTATTTAAATAAATTGAACATAGAAAGTTTTTTCTTTAAAAAGTATTCGAAGCGTAAAAGCGTATTTTTCAAAATTTCGTTTTTTCGCTAACCGGAGATAAATCGCCAAATAAACGACATTTTTATTATTTTTTTACGGACGTTATAAGGAGGTTCCGCCGAAATTTTTTTTATAAACATATATAACTATATGAGAAGAACATTCTGTAATTTTTTCAGATTTTTCTGATTATGCCCGTATGGAGACTTTCCTTGTCAGTTATACATTTTTTGAAATCTAATTAGGTTTTTCAAATGCCATTTTTATTCCTTAGAAGTGAGATTGTTTATTTCCGCAAGATAATAAATTCTTTAAAAGAAGATCAGATAACCACATAAACAGCAAGCAGTTGCATTCATTCACTGCGCACTAATTCTAAAGAATGTATTATAAAGCAGTAAACCCTCTTTAAGACGAACATTCTGTAAGACACAAAATAAAATTTGTCTATTACTGAAAACTTCCATGGATCCTAGAGTTGGCCGCGGAGTCGAGGAGTCGACTCTAAATCTCGACTCCTTACAAGTGAATCGAACTATCGACTCCTATCTGGCTAACGGAGTCGACTCAAAAGAGTCGAACTTTCATTTCAACTCAGTTTGGGATTCGGAGTCGAAAAGTCAACTCACTCACTCAAAAAGTGGTTGGACCAGTTTAACAGAGTGTCGGACTTGATGAGTCGAGAGTTGAAGATTGAGTGGTCGACTCTTCGATTCTTCGACTCCTTGAAAACCACTCTTTCGACTCGGTATCAGATTTCGACTCTTCGAATCCGCGCTGGGCTTTTTAGCAAAAAACAAATGTCTTGGTTTGACTTTATATTGCGGTTGGGGATTTTGGGAAAAGCGGAGGCAGTGTAGATGTGCATTTCACGTGTAATTAGGAAGATACCGAATGAATGAAAAGAGTGGGAGGGGCAGAGAAAAAAGGACGTTCTGCTGGTTATTTCTGGAAAGATTAATTGAATTTATGGAAAAAGGGGCGTTCAGCAGGATATTTCTCGAAGATTAATTGAATTTAATCTTGTGCCGATTTCCGTATTGAAGAAAGATCGAACGATCAAACAAAGCAGATATTATGTTTTAATTTTTTGCTAAAAGAAAGTAGAACTGGTTAGGGAAATATCTTCAACTGCCTTTATCTGATGCAATATAGAAAAAAAAAGTTGAAGAGAGAGAAATAAAATTTTACTTTATAGCAAATTGTTTAAAAAACAGTGTTAAATTAAGACACATTTTTTTCGAGAGGAGATATCTGTGGGCGTAGGTGGATTTTATAAAGAACTTTGGGTGGGGTAAAGACTGCACTATTTTATCATTTAAAACAAAAACTGCCTGATATTTCAGGGGGGGGGGTCTCATTGTTCCGCGGGAATGCCTGACCCTTGGGCCATTTTCCGAATTCACCACTGCTAAAAAGTTTTATGAGTTTATTTTATGATTGATGTATTTTAGATAAAGTGTTGTCCTTCATTTGATTACGAATATATTCTTTTAATATATATATATATATATATATATATATATATATATATAAGTTATAAATGTTTGCAGATAATGTAAAAATGGATATAATTTTTTAAAGTTTAGATGGTCGATTTTTTTAAATATTCCTTTTTTCAAACCAGATTCGGATAATATTTCCTGTTTATTTTATTTTATTTATTTGATTTATTTAATTTTTATTTATTTATTTTATTTTATTTTATTTTATTTTTTTTTTTTTGTAGCGCAAATAAGTTTTGAGTGTCAATCGGGAGGAGAGGGGATCACAATGTCATAGCTGCCAAATTTTGCGCTTATTTTTTACAGTTATTTTTTATGAAGTGAATTTGCTTGTTTTACTAAATTTCCGATGATTTTAAAATAAATTTTTTTTATTTATTATTATTTTTTTAAATAGTGGTAGGATAAAAACATAAAACCTGGCAGTTATTCAGTATAATATCATGATTTTATAAATAGAATTTCAAAAGGAAGTCAATTATAAAAACTGTAAATATGAGGGAAAAAATTAAAAAATTGGTCTTCCCGCCGCTTTTTTATGACCGCATAAGGGATAAATTTATGTCCCAGACACTGAACATTTTGATAGATTTGTAAAATGAAATTTATTAAAATTACAGAAATATTCATAATTTATTTAGAGGAGCTCACAGGTCCAACCAGGCCCGGTACAAGCGAAAGCTACCCCAGGCTAATGTAAAATAAAAAGTTCTATCCTGTCCCGACCCGTACAAATAAATAAATTAATAAACTTACCCGGCCCGGTTCAATTTCTACAAAAAAATCCGATTTTTCTTA
Source organism: Maratus speculifer (assembly GCA_964019185.1). Lineage (NCBI taxonomy): Eukaryota > Metazoa > Arthropoda > Arachnida > Araneae > Salticidae > Maratus > Maratus speculifer. Next base: position 147,062,694 of record OZ025301.1, on the reverse strand, counting down.
GCATACAATAATTTTCTTAAGAATATTTTATGCACATTCATGAGCAATATTTTAGTTTAGTATGTATTCTCAAGACAGAAAATACACAATAGCAACAGCAATGTTATCGTTTACTTAGATTTTTAGACTCTTCAACATTCGTTAAAAATAATAATAATAATAATAATGTAATTTGGAATAAAAGAAAAAAAAAGAGGGTTAAAAATGTCGTAGCTTTTAAAGCTGTATAATATAAAGTAGATTTCTGAAAATATTTCTCTGAATTTATTAAATCTGTTCTTAAATTCAAAAAAGCTACTTTCTTACACATTTCTGAATTAATTTTTAGTTGAAAAAAAAAACTCGTAAAACTGAAAAGTTTTCTTATTCAGAAATTATGTAATTGATTGGCGCTTTCCAATTTTTGGCAAAATACATTAGAAAATTACTCTTAAAATTGAAGTTTATATTGCAAGGGAAAAGAGAAAAACCTGTCGTTTCATGACAAGAATACATTTTTTCTTCATATGTAATGTATTTATTAAAAAATGGAAATGCTGTTTGATTTTTCATCTCCTCTATAACTACCTGTCAATTTTTAAAGTTCTAAATAAATATGTATCAGAAATTATGTCAATGCTGAATTTTTATAAAATTGAATCTTAAATTTTTTAATATCTCTTCACCTCTTCAAACACATTACAACAACTCCGTTTTTTCTTTTTCATACTTAGTTTGATTAGCAGTTCATTTATTAAACAAATGGAAAACGTTATTTGATTCGAAATCCCCTCAGTAGTCAGGCTATCAATTTTATAATTGTACATTAAAACATGCTGACATTGAGACCTGCAATATAAAGCTTATGTGAAACGAAAAATGCAATTTTCTACATAAAACAATGAGACTCAGGATAATCGCTATTATTTTCCAGAAAAATTCGAATAAACTATTGTTGCTCCTTTTTTTCATAATTTTAGTTTTAATAAATTCAGAAATAGACTAGACCGGGGAGGAGGGGGGGAGATATATTTTTTGCATTATATTTTCTACAGAATCTAAATGTAAAGTAATTAATTCCTTTTTATTCGATGATACGATATCTTTCCAACATAACCAACACGACATATATGTAAAAACACACATATTTAAAAAAAAATTAAAAAAATTAATTAACTTAATTTGTACTAATATTGTTCTTTTTTGGGGGGGAGGGTATTTGTGAATAACTAATAATTTAAAAATATAAGAACATAATGAACTTAAAGTAACTGTTTTAAATTTTTAAGTAAAGAACCCCCCCCCCCCCTCAAAAAAAAGGAAAGAAAACAGTCTAATAATTTTAAACGCTGTGATTGCCCGATCCTGGCTCGAAGCTCCGGCCTATTTTTAGCGGCACTCGGGTCGGGCCTTACTTTATTTTACAAGCCTCGGATTGGGCCTTGTCATTGCATTCTCCCAAGCCAAGCTCGAGACTTACTTTTTACTAAAAGATTGGTTCGGGTCTAACCATTTTTTTCCTCGTAGCGATCGGAAGGGAACTCATCTAGAGCGAATTTTTATTTAATGTTATTCCGTCTTGGAGGATTTTACTTTGTAGCATTTTTCAGATTTTTAAGCCTCTAATAAGTAGAGTAGCACATAATACGTGGATTAACAATATTAATATCAACTGAAACATTTACATACAAATTAACGTTAATTAAAAAATGAATATCATAGCATAGGGTTCTTCTTTAAAAATAAAGATTATAAACATAAAAAAATCTAAAATATTAATTTTTGATTAGAACTTCTCAAACGGAAAAATCCATGTTTTCTAAAAATTTAACTATGCCGCATCAGGCTAAGAAGAAGATTTTAACTTTTTTCTTGTCGAGTTAATAACTGTTCTGTACGAAGCAAGTTGGCCGAACAATTATGTTTTTTACCAACCAGGTCATTATTTTTTTATATGTTCTGGGCCGGTACTTACCACAAAAATATATCTTTTATCTAAAAACTAAAGCAAAATAATTCGAGCATACATTTAAAAATTCTCTTTTGTGCGATATACGTGATAGAAGACATAAAATTGCATCATTTTTACAACCAACCAACCAATCTTAAGGGAGTTGGGAGTCGACTCACTATCTCGACTCCTTAATCAAGTGAATCGAGTCAGAGTCGACTCTTCAAGATGAATCGAAATGCCCAACCCTAATGGATCCGATTCGTGATTATTTCTGCTTGCTTAGAAAGAGTTTGATGTATTTGTATTATTTTAGTTTTTTAACGAGGAGAATTACTATACGGCACATCACTCGTTACTAGAAAATTTGGAAGATGATAATGGTTACACGGATATACATTTATAATATATAAAAAGTGATAGTTAAATTTTTCTGACTTTAGTTATTTAATAAAAATAAAACGTGCTAACATTAATTTTCTTGCAGTTTTTATTTTATTTTTTATTTTTTAATATACTATTACAGTGGCGCAGCCAAGGGGGTGGTTTTGGGGTTAAAACCCCTCCCAGAGCTAAGAATGATCACTATAATTGCCACTTATATGAATCAAAACCAAACTTAATATTTAAATGTTTTGGCGCATTTCGGAATCCGCTGCTTTATTGAATCAGATTTTATTTAATTGGGGGATTCAATTAAATGGCGAAAATTCAACTTAAAATTGTGAAAGTGCATATTACATAAATTAGTTAAGTAAAAATTGGTTTTTTGACCTAAATCTCTTTTCTGAGATGCATTATGCTAAAAAAACGATGATTTCCTGCCACACAGATGCTCTTTGAGTTTAATTATTATACAGTGAATATTCTAATTAGTACTCATTCTATTAACCGGTGATTCAAATAACCGGCAATCACCTTTATCAGAAACTCAAAACCCCCCCTAGAACCGAATTCTGGCTTCGCCACTGTACTATTATAGGAACAGTGCGATTGTTTTTACGAAATTTTATTGAAAACGGTGTTGTTTTAGGCATCTAAGGAATTTACATATTGTATATGTCGTAGACTCTGAGTGTAGGTAACTACTATTCTGAAAGTATGTGGATCATTTCTTCTAGAATGAGCAAGATTCAGTACTAAAACATAACAAGAAAGAAAAAAAAAATCAAGCATTCAGCATAGATTATGAAACTTTTTTTAAAGATATTCTGAATAATATAACAAAATTTCAGCCATTTATTAAGTTGAAATAGGAAGTCAAATTGAATCTTAAGGGAGCTCAAATCAATCAATTATCGTGAACACGAAAGAAAATTATCGGAATTCTTTGAGCAGTCCATTACCATCATTTACATATACAAAATTCAAGAAAATCCGAGTATTTTCACGCAAGTGAGAGTGTGGACAGACGAAGAGACAAACCGAATTCATAATTTCTATTCACTTTTATTGGAAAGCATTGTGAAACTTTCGGTTCCGCCAATGCTCCTCCCATTTAAAAAATTAAAATATTTAAAACTTATTTCTAAATTCTTTTTACTTTACTTGTAGTAATGATAAAAAATATCTTAAAATGTTTAGGGAAAATATTTGTTTTATTTCTTCCATTGCAATGATAATATATTGTCAATTGCTTGCAATCTGCCCTTTCGATGCAAAAAGCTTAAGCTTTAAAATGTTTGTATATTTTTAAAATATTCTCCCTATTATTTATCTTGAAATAACGATTAATAAACTATATCATTTTAATTATCTTATTATCTATCTAATTATCTGATCCGTATGTACCTGAGTCTCCATTCCTATCGAAACACACAAGAAAGTTTAGAACACAGTATTTTAAAATTTATTTTTTGTTTACAGGGGGAGGGGCTAATTTTTATTTTTTCATAATCTTAAATAAATAGTAATATGAGAAAATGCTACAAAAAATGGTATATAACATTTTACACATATAATAATCATTACTTGTAATTAATTTTTTTCAAATTTGTTTTAAGATTTGTAAAAAGTGCTGCTATTTGATGTGCAATCAAAAGTGAGTTAAAAGTCTTTAGCAGCAATGTGGGGCGTGGTATTGATATCTTGGGGCAGCTAGAAAAAGCATACTTGTAATTCGCAATAATTTTCGCTAAAATTATATGAAGCATTCCAAAAACACCCCTTAACACTTTAAATTTTTCCACCTCTATCTAAAAACCTTAATTCAAGATATACATTCAATTTTGCATTTTTGGAATCTAATATTTTTTTCAAAAGCGATTTTTAATTCTTTCAAGTAAAATTTTTTATTTATGCAAGGTACAATAAAACCTCCATAACGGACACCTCTATTTAACGGACAGTTTTCCAATCCCCACTCCCAAAACCTACATTTTTGTATGTTTAACCTCCGAATAACAGACATTCCGAATAGCGGACACTATTTTTGGCGATAAAGGATGAAAAAGAATTTTTTATCCAGAAAAAAAAAACGAAAAAAGAGTAAAAAGGATGCTTCTAAATTTATCAGAGCAATGTGCCCCCAATTTTGTGATCACAGATAAATGTAGAGGATGAGTTAGGGAAAATCTCCCCCCCCCCCCCTCTACATTTAGTGTGAAAAGGTTGCCCGAAAGGGACATCTTCTTCAACATTGCAATGTCTCCCTGGAAGTTTTTAAGATTTTATGCTTTTAATAGACAAAAAGTGCAATTTCTCCTCCCCTCCCGAAATTCTATAGAGTCCAATAACGTCACATTGAAAAACAAATTATATGTAATTGCAAGCAAAAGTAAACTTTCGTAGCTGATTTTTTCTTAAAGATGTAATAAACAGTAGATAAAGGTGTGCACAATGTTATTTCAGTTTTATTGCTTAAAAAATAATTTTAATTTCTGATTAATCATAAAATGTAGGTTTTAGGAATATAAAAGTCAATTAATGAATTTTAAGCATTTCTTAGTGATTTTTGAATCTCTGAGGTTTTTCCAATAGCGGACACCTCCGAATAGCGGACATCTCCGAATAGCGGACACCTCCGAATAGCGGACAATTTCGGCGTTCCCGAGGTGTCCGTAATTTACAGGTTTTACTGTAATTTGTTTCGTAAAAGAGCGTCTGGTAAGCACAGCATGCAACTAGTACATTCATTTACTCCGCATTAAGTCAGGAAAATATATGATACTACTGTAAACTCTTTTTAAGGCGAATACACTGTAAGACAGAAATCTGTTGAACTCGGGAAGATTTTCTCGTCCCTGCGGAAACATAGACATAAAATGAAATCTTTCTAAGGGGTAATATTGTCTACTACGTAAAATTTACTTGGTTGCGATTGATTCTGCCTTAGATAGAATTTACTGGATTATGACAGTTTATACGACGAGAATTACTTTACGGTATCTCATTCATTATTTGAATTTCCACGTACATGTGTCAAATCCATTATGATAAACATATTTTTTATAAAATAAATAATTATTTAAATTTTCTAAGGTAACTGATATTATAAAACAGAAATGTGCTAATAATATGTTCCCTGCAACTTTTATTTTATTTTATTTTATGTTTTAATTTTATTATTTTTTTAATATACTAGTATAGGAACAGCGGGATGGTTTTTATTAAATTTTTGTAGAAAAAGCATCGTTTTATGTACCTAAGAAACTTACGTATTGTATGTGTCGTTGACTTTAAGTGTGGGTGACTACTGTTCTGAAAGTATGTCGGTAATTCTCTCTACAACATGAATATTCCTTGCTAAAACATAACAAGAAAGAAAAAAAAAATCAAGCATCAGACATAGATTATGAAACTCTTTTTAAGATAACCTGAAAAATGAAGCAAAACTTCAATCTTTTAATATGTTGAAATAAAAAGGCTAATTGAACTTTTCGGAAACGCATAAAGAATTTTAAAACTCAATTTTAGCAATTCCTTGGAACGCTCAAGAAAATTATCGGAATTCTTAAAGCAGCCCATTAACATCATTAGCATAAGTCAAATTCATGAAAATCCGTGTATATTAAGGCCAGTGAGAGTGTGGACAGACAGACAAAAAGACAAACCGAACTTATAAACTTTTTTCTCTTTTGTAGGAAAGTATTGTGAAACTTTCGTTTCCGCCAATGCTTCTTCCAGTTCACAAATTTTAAAACTCATTTAAAAAAATTTTCAACCTGATCAGTATTAATGATAAAAATACTTCACATAATAATCAATACTTGTAGTTATATTTTTTCAGATTTGTAGTAAAAACATAATTGTGTAAAACGTCCTTAGTAGCAATGTGAGGCGTCTTATTGATATCTCGGTCTGGCGGCCATCAAAATTATGCTTTTAATTCGCAGTAATTTTTGCTAAAATTATGTGAAAATTTCCCAAAACACCCCTTAAAACTTTCCGTTTTTTCCCCTCTTTCTACAGAACTTAATTCAAGATGCCCAATGAATTTTGGGTTTTTCATATTTAATTAAGTTTTTTAAAAGCCATTTGTAACTTTTAGAAGTGAAATTGTTTATTTCTTCAAAATAATTAATTCTGTAAAAGAACATCTGATAACCACATAAACAGCAAGCAATTGCATTCATTCACTGAGCACTAATTCTAAAAAATGTATTATAAAGCAGTAAACCCTCTTTAAGACGAACACTCTGTATAACACAGACATAAAATAAAGTTAGTCTACTACGGATAATTTCCATAGATCCGATTATGCTTCCTTAGAAAGAATATGCTGTATATATATTTTTTTAGTTTTTAACGAGAAGAATTACCTTACGGTACCTGGCTCGTAGCTTGAATAATGTAATACAGTAAAACCCCGTTCTAGCGTTCCCGCATCCATCGTTTTCCCGCATTGATCGTTTTATTTTTAGGGTCCCTGCAAAAATTATACTTAAATACTGTTAACGAAACCCGCATTCATCGTTCTTTAAAAAGTCGTTTTCCCGCATTCATCGTTGTAAAATTTTTCTCCTCACCGAAATGAAATTGAAAGTCATGCGAATTCCTATGAAACACAAACTGGAATTCCTTTTTTTTTAAATCCTAAAATAATCATTTGAGTTGTTTGTATTGATAATGGCGAGAATAATGCGGATGAAGAGTGGTTGTATATAGCAGAGGATCGATTATGTTTCCACTGATCAAGATTTTGCGACATATTGTGCTCTAAACTTAGGAGAAATGTTCGATAATGCAAAAAATCAAAATAATTGCGAAGAAGCAGAGGATAATGCTCATGCCGATGAAGCTGAACCATCATAGTTCTAACTCTGTCTGATGCAATTACGACTTTTGAAACTGTATGAACTTTTATATACGCATATGAAATTACAGAAAATGACCAGAAAAGAGTTGTATATCTTGAAAATTTATTTTTTGACTTAAAAAAAATGAACAGAAAACCAAAAATATATATTGATTTTTTAAAATAAATATCAATTTTCTATAACTTCGATTGGTTTATTTTACAGTTTAGTAAGCAACAAATTAATATTTATTAGTACACTGTGTACATTGCATACATTAGTAAGGCATAAATATTGTGTTTTTTCCTATTTTGATGCTAACCCCCATTCTTCGTTTTCCCGCATTCATCGTTTATTTCTCTGCACCCCTTGAAAAACGATGGATCGGGGTTTTACTGTACAATATTAGAATCTCACTATTAAAAAAAACACTTATAATATATAAATCCTAAAATGCTTAAATTTTCTGACTTCAGTTATTTAATAAAACAGAAACGTGCTAACATTAAGTTACCTGCAGTTTTCTTTTTCTTTTTTTTTTTTTTTTAATATGTTATTATAAGAACAATGCGATGGTTTTTACTAAATTTGGTTGAAAAAACTTTTTTTACGTACCTAAGAAACTTACGTATTGTATGTGTCGTAGACTCTGAGTGTAGGTAACATTCATTCAGCGGCGTGCGAAGTGAGGGGCGGTCGCCCCGGGTGCCTAAGTTTAGGGGGCGCCAAATTTATACTCCTAACAACATATTCGGCCTGTCACAAAATATTTTGAGGGTGTGCGGCGCCAAATTGAAACTTTGTTCCAGGCGCAGTTTTTTCTTCGCACGCCCCTGGGATCATTTCTTCTACAACGTGCAAGATTCAGTACTAAAACATAACAAGAAAGAAAAAAATCAAGCATTCAGCATAGATTATGAAACTCTTTTTAACAGTAGAACGCCTGAAATATTGCTACCCCCTAAAACGCCGGCAGGTGTCATTTTGACACTGGTCGATATTATGCAAAAAAGATTTTAAAAAATATACAGTTTAATATTCTTTTTTACAGATACATGTAAAACACACAAATAATGTTAAATCTAAAAAAAGAAAGAAAAATCTTACAAGATTAAATTAAAATGCTTAAAGTACACACAAATATTATTATATTTGTAAAATACTCTTAACTTTTCGAGATGTAGAGAAATATATTTCACACACAAATTGTATTTTATCTATAATATAAGAACAATTTTGCTTGATGATAAGAGCATACATATGGAACATACGAATAATTATTATGTCTATAACTTAAGAATATTTTTGCAAGATAATAGGAAAATATAAAGAAGTGAAATAACTACTTACATTACTAACAGTCAATACATTTGTAGATGACATTTTTTGTGCATTTGCCGCATGTCATTCTATTACAAGAGGAACAAACTTTATTTGTCACATTTCCATGACATTTTTTAACTTCGCATTTCCTACGCTTAGAGGAATTTTCAGCCCGCAGTTCTTCTTCATCTCTCCTGCTTCTTTTAGTGGATTTTTCAGTGTATTCTGATCGCATTTCTTCAGCTAGTGTTTGTGTAAATACACGCCTTGTTATGTTTTTTCTCGTTACACGTTTGAAAACAATCCAAGCGTTTATGGCAGCAAAGTCTAGAATATTGTAGAATGTGTGAATTGGCCATCTTCTTGAACCTGCTTTGACTGAGTATTGTCTTGCCATTTGGTCAACAATATCTACACCACATTTCGTTTCATTATAAAAACTTACGGTTTCAGGTGTTTTCTTTGAATTGTTAGCAATTGAGATGCTTGAATGCATAGAACTAAGAATTATTACATTTTTTTCTTTTTAGATTGATAAACTGTAAGTGTTGAGCCCGATTCTTCATTCTTCAATATTTTTGTTGAGTACAATTCTTCTTTTCCTAATTTTACACAATCTGGAATTTCTCGTCTGGCCCTATTTACCGTGCCAACTAAGCTTGTCCGCCTTTCCTTTAGTTTCTTTGCCAATTCAAGAGAAGTAAAAAAATTGTCAACTGTGACATTTCTTCCCATATTTTTAAAAGGTTCCATTAATTTTAAAACCACATACTCAGAAAGTCTCTGACTTTGATCTCGTTCTTCATTTTTTCCTAAGTAGGGAAATGCGTTTAAAATATACTTACTTTCTAAATCTGCAGCTATCCAAAATTTTTGCCCGTATTTATCAAGTTTTGATGCTATAAACTGAGTAAACGGACAGCGAGTCTTACTTGGAAACAATTGTTCATCAATTGTTATGTTCTGGCCTGGTTTGTAACAGCTTATGCAATTTTCAATAAAACGATTCCATACTTCTGAAATCATTGCGAATTTATCATCTTTAATTCGATTACGACGAGTTGATTTGATATCAAATCGCAAAAATCTTGATATTTCACAAAATTTGTCTCTGGACATGGTTTCTTTACAAAAATTTATACCCCATTCTGTAGACCATAAAGAATGAAGTTCGAGGTTACTAGCTCCTGAAATTCCACGTGCATACAAAATCGAAATGTAAGCTAACAGTTCCTGTTCTGAAAGAGACCAAGCATCGTTTTCTAATACTCGGCGAGCTTCTGTTTTTGTGCAGTTAATTATATGCTCTAAAATCCTTTTGTCTATAAAAAGTAACCAAGCACTCAAAACACTGTCATAATTCACATTTCTTTTTGCATAACTAGTTGGACCACTAGCTTCTCGCAAAATATTTTGTATTGCTAATCTACCGGTTGCACTTCCAGAACCACATTCTTTCCAGCGGTCCTGTTCCCCCCCCCCCCCTCTCTATCTAAATAACTTAATTCAAGATATGCATTCAATTTTTCATGTTTGGAATCTAATTAATTTTTTCAAAAGATTTTTAATTTTTTTAAGTAAAATGTTTTATTTATGCAAGGTAATTTATTCTGAAAAAGAGCGTCTGATAAGCAAAATATGCAACTTCATTCATTTACTTCGTATTAAGTCAGAAAAATACAGGGTATCCCAGAAGTAATGGGACAAACTTTAAGGGGAGGTAGGGGAAATCACAAGCATTCAAAATTGCATAGCAAATCAATGGTCGGAAACATTTTCCTCGCACGGTAGTGACGACACAAAACACAAGAAAGAAAGGACACGAATAAAAAGAAAACATGTTTATTATTCTTAGTGCTTTAAAAATACTGAGACAATGCTGGGAAGTGCTGTGAAATTTGTTACACGCATTGTGATAGTTGTTGGGGAAGCTCAGAACATTCTTGGTGTTTTCGAGATCATTAGATCATTCATGCGCATCTAGATGCGCTCCATATTTCAGGACCCGAGATCGTATTTTTGAATACCTTTTTTGATGACGACCGTTGTCTTTAATGTTCTTTTTTCTTAGTTTTTTGCTGCATCAAGAATAATTAACACGTTTTCTCCCCTTATTCGTGTTCGGTCTTTCTTATGTTTGTGTCGTCTCTACCGCGCCAGGAAAGCGTTTCCGACCATGGGTTGCTGTGCAATTCTGAATCCTTTTGATTTCTCCTACCTCCTCTTAAAGTTTGTCCCATTACTTCTGGGACACCCTGTATATGATACTGCTGTAAACTCTTTTTAAGGTGAACATGCTGTAAGACGGAATCGAAAAGATTTTCTCGTCCCTGCGAAAACACAGACATAAAATAAAATACGTCTAAGGGGAAATATTGTCTACCACGGAAATTTTACTTGGTTCCGATTGATTCTGCTTAGACAGAATTTACTATATTATGACAATTTATACGACGAGAATTAACTCACGGTATCTCACTCATCATTTGAATCTCCATGTATATGTGTCCAATCCCTTATGATAAACATATTTTTTTTTTATAAAATAAATAATTATTTAAATTTTCTAAAGTAACTTATTTAATAAAAAAGGAATGTGCTAATATTATGTTTCCTGCAGTTTTTATTTTATTTTATTTTATTTTATTTTATTTTATTTTTTTGACATACCAATATAAGAACAGTGTGATGGCTTTTATTTGTAGAAAGAGCGTCGTTATATCTACCTAAGAGACAAACATATTGTATGTGTCGTAGACTTTCAATGTGGTATGACAACTGTTCTGAAAGTATTTGGGTCATTCTTTCTACAACATGCAATATTCAGTGCTAAAACATAACAAGAAAGAAAAAAAAAATCAAGCATCAAGCATAGATTATGATTTTTTTTAAAGATATTCTGAATGATGTGGCAAAAATCCAATTAAAACAAAAATCACTGTTTAAAACAGATCTTGTTGGAATTTTCACCTTGGAATAATTAAATTAAGAATTTAAAACATTACATTTATTACTTTCTTAAAAGGTGAAGATAAAAAGATTAAAAATAACATTTACAGATGTTATATGTCCCGAGATCTTTCGGACATACACATGTCCATTCTCAAGGGTAGTCATGAACTGGATGAGAAAACTAGAACTGACGGAGATACAAAACAAAGCATTAACACGCATGTGCAAGAATTGAGCCGGTCTATTTTCTTGAAAGGTGGGGGGGGGGGAGCCTTTCTTATAACATTCCTGCAATACGGCACAATATCCTGGGCATTTCTAGAAGAGTAACTGCTGAAAGTTCTACATGAATTCCTCTCCCCCCCCTCCTTTCAAAAAAATAGAACGGCTAATTCTTACACATGCGTGTTAATGCTTTGTTTTGTATCTCTGTCAGTTCTAGTTTTCTCATCCAGTTCATGACTACCCTTGAGAATGGACATGTGTATGTCCGAAAGATCTTGGGATATATAACATCTGTAAATGTTGTTTTTAATCTTTTTAGCTTCACCTTTTAAGAAAGTAATAAATGTAATGTTTTTAAAAATCCAATTGTATGAAACGTTGAAATCGGAAGTCTAATTGTACCATTTGGAAACTCAATTTTAGCAATTCATGTGAACAGTTAAGAAAATTATCTTAACTCTTATATCAAAACTCATAAGTTTAAAGTTAAAAACACAGTTTTTAAAAATTTAATTTTTTTTAAATATTTTTTTTTCAGGGGGGTAGCTAGTAAAAGTATGCTTTTAATAAATTATCAATAAGATGTTTGGGTTTTACCGGAATATAATTCATGTAATTAAGATACATGAATTATATTTGAACTCTTGTATGTATCCTGAGCAGTGTTCTCGCTGGCATTTGATCAACGTTAGAAATTTGGCTAATTAAAAATTAAAAACATTCGCCAAATGAAAAAAAGTATTAGCAAAATAGATTCGCGGTGTAGCATAAAAAAAATTATCTTTAACCCTTTGTACCTTCTTTATTTTCAAGATGTTCTACAATAACCCAAGTTTTTACAACTACGACAGCAATTGTTATTTATCTTATATCCGCTACAAATAAAAAAAATATGTGTATTACATATATATATGTATGCATATGTATGAAAAACGAAAGAGAAAAAAACAAAAATTGAGCTTAAGCAATTTGGCGAATCTAATCGGTTGTTTACTCGCCAAATGAAGAATTTAGTCGCAATTTGGCGCATTGGCGAGCTATAGCGAGAACACTGATCCTGAGTTATTTTTGCATATCAAATATAAGTATGCCTTATTTTACACTAAATTATTTTAGCCGTCTCATAGCTCTCATACTCTGTGATTTTGGCACTCAATTTTAGAATTTCGCAAACGGGTTCACTTGGCGCGTTTTGGTGTGGTCGCCGATAGCAATAATTATCAAAATGAGGAATAATGCTGTGGTCATCGCTATCCAGGCGAAAGCAATGGACCCCCGCCCTTTCTGTGGAGGGAGTCAAAACCTCTTCCCCGAGAGTTGGGTCAAAGATCATACAATACGCAGAGCCCCATCAGGCTGAAGTTGGGAACAGGGACTGTTAAAAAAAATGGGCCCCTCTACCTCCACATTCCCGGCGGTTCTTTCAGAAAAAATTGGTTTAATTCATGACTTGACAAAGTTGTTTGGGGGAAGGTTTCATGTTTATAAAAAAATTTAACTTACAACAATATTCAAGAAAATGAATTATCGTCCACTTTCTCAAACAAGCATTTGCATAATTCACAAACATTTATGATCCACAGTTTATGTTGCAGAATAAATAAGGACGTCTAATTCAAAACTTGCCCAATCCAAAATCATAAATATTGTGTTTTCACTACTACTCTAGTAATCATTTTAAATTATAAATATGACATTGTAAAATCCTCGTTTCTATTGAATATAATAGACACAGTATGCAGTTTTTGGCATTTTCCCCAAATTTGATTTTCCGGATAGGACAAATTTTGAAAATTATAGGTACTCTCAAAATGAAAAGGACATTTATAGAAAAAGTGCTTTGGTTAAGAGCTTCTAAAAATTTTATTGAGTCATTCAGAATATTTAAATTTTAGGTTTCATATTTTATAAAATAATATTATTTGAAAAATACTTGATTAAGGGGGGGGGGGGATCAGTGGCGTAGGAACTTTGAAAAAATAGGGGAAGCCGGAGCATCAGTGCTGTGTGAAAGGGAGGAAGGGGTAAGGGGGCGGTTGCCCCAGGCATGTAATTTTAAGGGGCGCCAAGTTTATACTATCAACGCCATTTTTTTGGCTTGTCAGAAGAAAAAGTTGGGAAAGGGGCCACCAAATTGATACTTTGCCAGGGACGCAGTTTTCTCTTCGCGCGTCAATGCGGAGCATATCGTCAAAATCTAGTGGTAAGGATAATTTCATTCAATTCACTTCGGAAGATTTCTTTTGTTCCCTTTTCACAAACAAGAGTATGGAAAAGAAGCATATAAAAAGATCGCCGATTTTTTAATCCAGCTTAAATAATTTTATTCGGTATACTTGATGACACTTAATTTATGGACGATCTCGTATACAATATTCAAATTTCAAGCTTCTCCCACTCCCATTTACCAAAAGTTAAAGTTTTTTCTATTGTTTTGCTTACAAATTATTTACAAATTTCTTAAACAAGGATATGCAAGATATGCAATAGCATCAAGTGATTGAGTCTATGTTGACCCATTGTTTGATAGCGGTTTGTCTGTTTGAAGAAGAGCATTGAAAGATCTCTGGGCTATCACTAATGATACCGGAATAACCAATATAAATTTTGCCAAAAGGTAAACTTCAGAAAAAATATTTTTTTTAACTAATTCCTGCAATGACATCTCTTTAATAATGATCGACAATGCATTTCGGTCAGTTCCGTTCAGGACTAGTGCTGGTAGAAATGTCAACTTTGCTGAAAGGTTTGTCAAATCAAAATCATCAGCATGTATTCTAAGCTTTTGTTTCATATCTTCTGACGTGGTTGAAGCTGTATCCGTTATTATAGATTCGATCTTTATGAGAGAGTCAAAAGTTTTTTGATTAAATAATCGTCTTATTAATTCATTGGTAACAAGATTCAGTGCTTCACTGAAAATTCTCAATATTTCTTATTGTTCGAATTGTGTTGGAGCGAAGGGTTGGCTTGTCTGCTCATATCTTAATAAAACTATCATTAGTTTGGATAGTTTTATTTTTAGTTTTTAGTTTTTAATTTCTGCCGGGGGAGCTGAGCCTGTCTGAAATATCCCAGGGGGAGCCATAGCTCCCCCAGCTCCCCCAGCTCCCCCAGCTCCCCCGGTTCCTACGCCTATAGGGGCGATAGCCACATAACTTGATGGGTCCAGGGCCGAGGCCCTGGCAATACGTTAGAGGTACAAGACTAGATAAGTCTCTTCGTTGTTTTATTAGTTTTTGAGTGAAAGTTGAACTTTCAGTATATAAAATTCAGTAATTTAAGAGTGTCCTGAGGATTATTTTATTGTACGTATTCACCGGCAATACAATATAAAAAAATATTTGCAATATAAAAAAATATATATCACAAGAACACATCATGTTAAAACTGATTGATTTAAATTTTGTAACATATTGTTATCGGTACTTTTGTGTGTGTGTGAAATTTCGATTTTGTACTAGTAGAAATTTCTCCCTCTTTCAAATGTTTTCGGTTATTCGTTTACTAAATAAATTAACAGATTCAATACAAAATATCTTAGAAACTAAAAAAATATATACAGATATAATATACACATGACAGACATGCTATAAATACATTATATTCACGCTACAAGCCACGCCATAATCAATGAGATTTAAAAAAATAAATAAATAAAGACATTTCTTGTTTCCGGATGGTAATGTGTTAACGTTGTTTTAAAAATATACGTTTTTCCTAAATTCAATGCGAATGTTTCTGACGTATCAACATAATTATTTTATATCAAAAAGCATGAAACATCTGCACATCCTTATTCAAGAGATTTGCAATCAAGTTCCCCCTTTTTTTTTTCCTCAAACTAAATTTTTAATTTGAAATATTAATTTATTTTGGATGTATGCAAGTTCTAGACAGCATTGTGCAGTAGAAACGGTAACGGCGGAATACAACAGATTTTAATGCTACATTGTATAGTCCAGTCAAAATAGACATTTAACCTAGGAAAAATTAGAGAAGAGCTGAAAATTTGCAAAAACGTTTAGAATATCATTCTAAATGAAATCCTAAAAATCTTAACCAATCTGGATGGAGCAAAAAATTTTATTCAAGGTCAAAGGTCAAAGATACAAAAAATTCGTTTTTTCAGATATCTGTTAAATAGTAAGTTTTATCGTAAACATAGTTAATAAATAAATTTAAGGTTATTATAAATAGTGAAATTTTCTACAAAAAAGTCTTTACACTTTTAAGAGTCTACTTCATTCAAACGAAAAGACCCGTTCATTAATACTAATTCTATGAAAAAAAATTATAAAGATGTCTTGGTTGGATTTTAATATTTTTAAAAGATTTTTTTTTTTATCAATGGATAGCTGAAATCGATTTGTATGCAAGTCGTTTTATACTTTTTTGATTTTGTTTGCAGGCCTTTTTTACGAATACGCTTTCATTTTCGGAACCGGTTTGGAAAGCGAAAGAACTCACCTAAAAAATATCTGCAACCAAAATCGGAAAAATAATAAACGGCCTGCAATCAGATCCATCTCAGGAATCCCATGAAAAAAAAAATCATTTAAAAACACTGAAATGCAACCGAATTATCTTTATAAATTTCTTCCATAGGATTAGCATTAGCGAACAGATCATTTAATTTGACTGCAGTAGCCTCTTAATAATTTTATCTTACTTGTTAATTATTCATCTGCGAATTATGTTTCTTGTTTTATTTCTATCTTCTTCTTACTCTGGCTGATAAGTTCCTGCCCAGTGCTCTGAGAAATCCGATGAATCTGGTATTTCTTCACTGATGTCAGAAGCATCATCATCTGTTTATTTGTGGCAACATTTAAACAAAATTGGCCTTGACAATTGTTATATATTGGTGAACAAAACAAACCAAGTTTTTTTCACCCATAATTTAAATTGCAACTCTTTGTGTAGTAACAAAAAATTGTATGGAACGATATTTATGGTGCAAGCGAGAGTAGAGTTTTAATTGGCTCCAAATCGTTATTGTTCAATACCCATCCCCAGTTTTCAGGGTCAAGTTTATTACCTAAACATATTTGAACTTGAAAATAAACTCTGTACAAATTTTGGAGAGCAGCACTAGATGTTAGTGGAAGAAAAGATATCTGAAAAGCTTTATTGTGCAGTGTACTCTTCGCAAAACTTAGATATCTATTGCTATCTTTAGAATCAATGTTTTTAGGAGCTCTGTACATCGCAAGTAGTAAACATATTCCATTAGCAATAATGATACCCGGAGAAGAGTCTATTTTCTTAATTGTTTCAGCATAGCAAATTAAGTCATTACTTTTTTCAAATAACTTGAATATTTGAATTTTACCTTTTCTAAAGAGAGCTGACGATGTGTCACAACCAGTTATGGCACCTAAAAATAATCTATGATCTATACACTTTGGATATAATTTCAAACTTTGCGATGAATACATTTTCGTTTCTATCTAACTTTTCCCTGTCTCAAGAAATAAACTGTTTTATCAGTAGGCGTTCCTGCAGTTTATATGATTAACAAATAGTAACATCTTCCACAACAACAATAGTTGTACCTGTATTTGATTGTTCTATAGTTGTTTCAACTATAAGGAAGTCACCCTCGTTATCAGCCTGTTTAACAGAAATACCAGCAGCATTTAATTTTTTGCATAATATTGAAATAAACTGAATCTTTTTATGAGTATTAGAAAGGAATTGTTTTTGGTTTGTAGGAAGAACCATAAGTCGAGCAAAAAGTACATTAGCAGAAGAAGATATTTAGTAGCGATGTTGTTCTGCCGCCTTTTATATATTTTTTTATAATCAGCATAACCAGCAAATACTATAATAACGTTGTGACCATAATGATTATGTACATATCAAATGTACATAATATCAAATCAATATTTTCTGAACCTGAGGAGATGGATTATATAAGAAAACCGGACATCCACTTTTATCTCTAGTTGCAGGCTTCGAGAAAGAACGAAAGCAATCAAGATTATACTTAGCTTCAACAGCAACAAATCGTATTAACATCCTACATATACAAGAAAAGTCTTTTCAAAATTATCCGAATGTTTTTTGCTACCTCAACGATAGTATCTTTAAATGAAATTGTTACGACTCGATATATTACGCGTCGACGATCCTTCGTTTTTTTCCTTTCATTTTCTTCATTTGCTTTATTTCCACAAAATAAACAAAAATTTTCTAAAGCAAAAAGTTGGCTCACCTAATCGTGCCCTAGTCCAAGGTGGGATCAGTGGCACAGCTAACGGGGTGGTTTTGGGGTTAAAACTTTCCCAGCGCTAAGAAAAATCGATATAATTGCCTCTTATATGAATCAAAGCCAAACTTTTGCACATTTCTTTGGCACATTTAGGAATTCGCCGCTTTATTGAATCAGATTTTATTAATATTTTTTATTTTATTTTGAATTTCATTTAATAAAGTGATTCAATTAAATGGCGAAAATTCTACTTAAAATTGTGAAAGTGCATATTACATGGATTAGTTAAGTAAAAATTGGTTATTTGAACTAAATCATTGTTCTGAGATTCATCATGCTAAAAAATAATGATTTCCTGCCACACAGATGCTCTTTGAATTTAAGCATTATGCAGTGAATATCCTAATTAGTACTGATTCCATTAACCGGCGATTCTGGTAAATGACAATCATCTTTATCAGAAACTCACCCCCCCCCCCCCCCCTAGAACCGAATTCTGGCTGCGCCACTTGGTGGAATGCTAGTAGTTAATTACAAATGAAGCAAATTTCCGATATTTTAATGAGCTTATACAAACTAATGTTTCGATATTTTTATTTAAACAAAACAGAATAATCTCCGCACAAACGAACTGGAAGCAGGGCCTTAGCTAGAAGTGATCTATAGGGGGGGCTCAAGAGATTGTAGGCGGGGCACAATTTTTTTTCTCATTCTGACACGGAAAGATAAATTAGTGCATATTCACATTGTACTATGTTTCTTATTAAACTGTTGTAATAACTTCATTTTATACTAAGAAAAGTATATGATGATGAAAATTTTGAGTGTATAACTGATACAAAATTAAACATCATGTTAGCTTCATATGTACAAATAGGATTAGGGATTGTTGAATTACTTATTTTCGGTGCAATTTAGTAATCCTGCAAAACTGTGAAAGGGTCTCAAAGCTATATTAGATTTTTGAATAGAATTTCATTTGAATTTTCTGAACAGAAACTCATTTAGTGACCTTGGAATCTTTTCCAGGGGGGCTCAAAATATTTTAGGGGGGGGCTGAGCCGCCCATAGCGCCCCCTTAGCTACGGCCCTGACTGGAAGGTAAAAGTATGAAATTAATCCCTAAAGAAAATTACATTTCCAAAAAGGAACCATTTGCCGGCGGGACGGCGCGCGCTTCTGTTGCTCAGTGGGAGGAGAGGGGGGGGGGGGGTTGATCACAGCTTACCTCGAGTGTATTGGATAAAGTACGCCCGTACCTCACATTATTCTACTTAATTTTAGTATATCTACTTATATCAATCCCATTCAACAGTTAACAACATGAATTACTTTCAAGAAAATGTAGATATGCGAAAGATGATAATTTTTGAAATTTTTAATTTTTACAATTTTTGAAATTGCAATATCTTATGAAGGAGGTGACGAAGGTGTGTGTAAAGACCATTTTTGTAGAAAATCCTGAAATATTCATTTTTTATGACAATTATTTTTACGATAAAATTCACCGTTTACCAGCTAACTGAAAAAAGCTAATTATTTTATCTTTGACCTTTGACCTTGAATAAAATTTTTTGCTCCAGTCAGATTGACTAAGATTTTTGGCATTTCATTTAAAATGATGTTCTAAGCGTCTACACAAATTTCCAGCTCTTCGCTAATTTTTCCGAAGTTTCCATTATTTTTTGTCCATTTTGACTGGACTATGTACTTTCATTCAGATTCAGGGGCAGAATAATTTTTAAGATTAAGATTTATGAGGAGCATAGCATAACCAGAAAGGCGCTAATTTACTATTTTAATTTTGTGACAAGTATAGATTATTCTGACAACTTTTATTTAATATAATTATATTTTAAACAAATTATGGTGTGAATCGTATAATAAAATCGTCGTGTTTACAAGGCGTGTTTTTAATACCACCAATAGCAGCAATATTCATTGCGTGGTTATGAAGTTCGTTTCATACGACCTCACAACTCAACATAGACTTTTCGATTATTTTAATATAGTAGAGACATTTTATTTTCTAAGGCTGCTAGTCACTCATTTTCCGAATTTCTCTCCATAATGTTAAGTATATGGATGTTTGATGCATTTTTATTTTCAAAATATCACCTGAAGAGATTAATAATTTTAATTTTTTTTTCAGTGTTCTCTTCTTTAAATATGTAATTTTCCCCCCTTAGTTTTCGAGATATCTTTAAAAGCTACACCGTATTTTATATGAATTGTTAAAATTTTACTCTCACTTTATCAGTTTTTAAAACACAAGATATTAAATTAAGTAAGTATTTTAGAAATATTTTAAGAACTAAGAAAAAAAAAGAAGACATTTTTTTAGAAGAGAACACTGAAAAATGAAATTAAAAATAAATTTTCTCAGAAGATATTTTGAATAAAAAAAGCTATAAACGGCCGTACACTTAACATTAGAGACATGAATTCGGAAAATGAGTGGTTAGCACCCTTAAAAGATTTTTTCCATTAGTTGAAATATGGAATGACATGTTCGCTACATAAATACCAATCTGGCAAAGAAAATTTTTAAAGTAATTTCGCTAACTGCTTTCGCTCAGGAACTAAAAAGTTTTGCAGAAAGTAAGGAATTAAAAAAGTTTTGGAGAAAATAAGGGATTAAAAATGTTTTGCGTTAAAATTTTTGCAGAAAAATTTTAATAAGGGTCCTTAGGAAATAATATTTTGTAATAATTTTAAATTTAGTTTAAATACAGTATTTTGAATTTTAAAAATATTTATTTTATAATTTTAAA
Organism: Maratus speculifer; assembly: GCA_964019185.1. Classification (NCBI taxonomy): domain Eukaryota; kingdom Metazoa; phylum Arthropoda; class Arachnida; order Araneae; family Salticidae; genus Maratus; species Maratus speculifer. The sequence goes on along the minus strand of OZ025301.1, from coordinate 147,042,036 downwards.
TGTAGTTTAAATGCAATATTTTAAATTAAAAAATTTCTTTCTTTCATAATTTTAAACTTCTTAATTGTTTTTCAAAGTTTTGAATTTAATAATATTTTTTCATATTTTTAATTATTTAATACTTTAAAAAAATTTTCATTATTTTAAAAGAACTTTAAATTTTCATAAAATAATAAAAGTTCGCAATTTGATATTTTATTATTTAGTAAACTTAATTATTTTTATCATTTAAATTCACTTTAAGTTCTGTATTTAATACATTTTTATATTTTTCTAATAATTTTGAGTTTAATGGTTAAATATTTTTTCATAAAGTTTAATCAAACTATTATTATAATCAAATAATCTATTTTCCACAAACATAATGCATATAAAGGACAGTTTAAAGTAATTTATACGTTCATACTCACTCTTCTTTATGAATTCTTCTTTGTAGCCCTGTATATCAACTACAGCATTTATGCACATCGTTAAGTATTTATAAATATAGGGAAATGTAAAAGCGCATGACATAATTAAAAATGCATTTCCTTCCTTCATTGCCAATATACAGTAATTCGGATAGAATATGCTATCTGAAATCTTTTATGTGTCCATGTCATTTAGTATTTCACATGCAGTAACTTATAACAACACTTATCGACGTAAATCAACTTCATCAAAATATAAAAATTTATTAAATTTGGAATTTTAAGTGATTTACATGATAAAAACATTAACATTTATTATTTATTCAAAACGTAATGTTCTTTTAAAACTATAATAAAAAATTTAAATTTTTCAATAATTAAAATTTTGAAACAAAATATTATTAAATTCAAAATTTTGAAAAAATATTTAATTATTTTCTAAATTTAAAATTGTGAAAAAAAATTAAATTTGAGATTATGAATTTTTTTTAAATTTATAATATTGCATTTAAATTAAATTTAAAATTTTTATAAAACATTAGTTCTCTCACTGCAGCAATAAGAAATATATATATATATGCGATACAAGATATATATATTTGTATGCAATAGTATATTAAACTCTTTCTTTGTTTATGTTTAAATTCATTAAATACCATTTACACGTTGTCTAAAAATCTAAGTTTTCAGTTGGATTAAATTGTTTGCTTTTGGCGAGGGAAAGTGTTGCTCGCCAAATCACGTGACACTTTCGTTTTTTCACGCCAAATATTGAAAAGTATATTATTTTTTTACATACTTTCTGCTGCGATTCCGGCGCTAATTTTGTCTGATCCTTTGTTACATACATAAGTAGTTTAATTAGTAGTATTTTTTTCAAAAGTTTCTGAGTATGTCCAGTATGGAGACCTTCCTTTGTAGTAAAAAGTTGAACAGGCCTCCACTTGACCATTACATCCTCCCCTACAGCCTATTCAGAATATTATTAAAAAAAAAAAAAAAAAAAAAAAAAATAGGAACCGTATTGCGTGGAACGGAATACGCAAGCGCTGATCTCACAAGATAAGAGGATCAAAATGAAAAAGTAAAGTGTGATCATTAGGCGTTTGTGATTTGATTTTAGAGTTGGCCGAGGAGTCGAGGAGTCGACTCTAAATCTCGACTCCTTACAAGTGAATCGAACTATCGACTCCTATCTAGCTAACGGAGTCGACTCAAAAGAGTCGAACTTTCATTTCAACTCAGTTTGGGATTCGGAGTCGAAGAGTCGAAAAGTCAACTCACTCACTCAAAGAGTGGTTGGACCAGTTTAACAGAGTGTCAGACTTGGAGAGTCGAGAGTTGAAGATTGGGTGGTCGACTCTTCGATTCTTCGACTCCTTGAAAACCACTCTTTCGATTCAGTATCAGATTTCGACTCTTCGAATCCGCGCTGGGCTTTTCGGCGAAAAACAAATGTCTTGGTTTGACTTTATATTGCGGTTGGGGATTTTGGGAAAAGCGGAGGCAGTGTAGATGTGCATTTCACGTGTAATTAATTAGGAAGATACCGAATGAATGAAAAGAGTGGGAGAGACAGAGAAAAAAGGGCGTTCTGCTGGTTATTTCTGGAAAGATTAATTGAATTTATAGAAAAAGGGGCGTTCAGCAGGATATTTCTGGTTAGATTAAGTTAATTTATGATAAGCTTGTGCCGATTTCCGTATTGAGGAAAGATCGAACGATCAAACAAAGCAGATATTATGTTTGCATTTTTTGCTAAAAGAAAGTAGAACTGGTTAGGGAAATCTTTTCAACTGCCTTTATCTGATGCAATATAAAAAAAAAGTTGAAGAGAGAGAAATAAAATTTTTACTTTAATAGCAAATTGTTTAAAAACAGTGTTAAATTAAGGCACATTTTTTTCGAGAGGAGATATCAGTGGGTGTAGGTGGATGTTATAAAGAACTTTGGGTGGGGTAAAGACTGCGCTATTTTACCATTTAAAACACAAACTGCCTGATATTTCAGGGGGGGGGAGGGGTCTCATTGTTCCGCGGGAATGCCTGACCCTTGGGCCATTTTCCGAATTCACCACTGCTAAAAAGTTTTATGAGTTTATTTTATGATTGATGCATTTTAGATAAAGTGTTGTCCTTCATTTGATTACGAATATATTCTTTTAATATATATATATATATATATATATATATATATATATATATTATAAGTTATAAATGCAGATAATGTAAAAATGGATATAATTTTCAGGTAATTTTTTAATGTTTAGGTGGTCGATTTTTTTTAATATTCCTTTTTTCAAACCAGATTCGGATAATATTTCCTGTTTATTTTATTTTATTTTATTTTATTTATTTATTTATTTATTTATTTATTTTTTTGTAGCGCAAGTAAGTTTTGAGTGTCAATCGGGAAGAGAGGGGATCACAATGTCATAGCTGCCAAATTTTACGCTTATTTTTTACAGTTATTTTTTATGAAGTGAATTTGCTTGTTTTCCTAAATTTCCGATGATTTTAAAATACATTTTTTTTAATTTATTATTATTATTTTTTAAATAGTGGTAGGATAAAAACATAAAACCTGGCAGTTATTCAGTATAATATCATGATTTTATAAATAGAATTTCAAAAGGAAGTCAATTATAAAAACTATAAATATGAGGAAAAAATTAGTCTTCCCGCAGCTTTTTTATGATCGCATAAGGGGTAAATTATGTCCTAGACACTGAACATTTTGATAGATTTGTAAAATGAAATTTATTAAATTTACAGAAAACTTGCAAATATTCATAATTTATTTAGAGGAGCTCACAGGTCCAACCAGGCCCGGTACAAGCGAAAGCTACCCCAGGCTAATGTAAAATAAAAAGTTCTATCCGGTCCCGACCCGTACAAATAAATAAATTAATAAACTTACCCGGCCCGGTTCAATTTCTACAAAAAAATCCGATTTTTCTTAGCATACAATAATTTTCTTAAGAATATTTTATGCACATTCATGAGCAATATTTTAGTTTAGTATGTATTCGCAAGACAGAAAATACACAATAGCAACAGCAATGTTATCGTCTACTTAGATTTTTAGACTCTTCAACATTCGTTAAAAAAATAATATAATTTGGAATAAAAGAAAAAAAAGAGGGTTAAAATGTCGTAGCTTTTAAAGCTGTATAATATACTAAAGTAGATTTCTGAAAATATTTCTCTGAATTTATTAAATCTGTTCTTAAATTCAAAAAAGCTACTTTCTTACACATTTCTGAATTCATTTTTAGTTGAAAAAAAAAAAACTCGTAAAATTGAAAAGTTTTCTTATTCAGAAATTATGTAATTGGTTGGAGCTTTCCAATTTTTGGCAAAATGCATTAGAAAATTATTCTTAAAATTGAAGTTTATATTGCAAGGGAAAAGAGAAAAACCCGTCGTTTCATGACAAGAATACATTTTTTCTTCATATGTAATGTATTTATTAAAAAATGGAAATACTGTTTGATTTTTCATCTCCTCTATAGCTGCCTGTCAATTTTTAAAGTTCTAAATAAAAATGTATCAGAACTTATGTCAATGCTGAATTTTTTTTCTAGAATTGAATCTTAAATTTTCTAATATCTCTTCACCTCTTCAAACACACTACAACAGCTCCGTTTTTTCTTTTTCGTATTTAGTTTGATTAGCAGTTCATTTATTAAACAAATGGAAAACGTTATTTGATTAGAAATCCCCTCAATAGTCAGGCTATCAATTTTATAATTGTACATTAAAACATGCTGACATTGAGCCCTGCAATATAAAGCTTATGTGAAACGAAAAATGCAATTTTCTACAAAACAATGAGACTCAGGATAATCGCTATTATTTTCCAGCAAAATTCGAATAAATTACTGTTGCCCCTTTTGTTTCATAATTTTAGTTTTAATAAATTCAGAAATAGATTAGACCGGGGAGGGGGGGGGAGATATATTTTTTGCATTATATTTTCTACAGAATCTAAACGTAAAATAATTAATTCCTTTTTATTCGATGATACGATATCTTTCCAACATAATCAACACGACATATATGTAAACGCACACATATTAAAGAAATTTTTAAAAAATCAACTAACTTAATTTGTACTAATATTTCTCTTTTTTTTTGGGGGGGGGGGATATTTGTAAATAACTAATAATTTAAAAATATAAGAACATAATGAAATTAAAGTATCCGTTTTAATTTTTTAAGTAAACCCCCCCCCCACCTCAAATAAAAAAAAAAAAAAAAAAAGGAAAAAAAAGGAAAGAAAACAGTCTAATAATTTTAAACGCTGTGATTGCCGGATCCTAGTTCGAAGCTCCGGCCTATTTTTAGCGGCACTCGGGTCGGGCCTTACTTTATTTTACAAGCCTCGGATTGGGCCTTGTCATTCCATTCTCCCAAGCCGAGCTCGAGACTTACTTTTTACTAAAAGACTGGTTCGGGTCTAACCTTTTTTTCCTCGTAGCGATCGGAAGGGAACTCGTCTATAGCGAATTTTTATTTAATGTTATTCCGTCTTGGAGGATTTTACTTTGTAGCATTTTTCAGATTTTTAAGCCTCTAATAAGTAGAGTAGCACATAATATGTGGATTAATAATATTAATATGAACTGAAACATTTACATACAAATTAACGTTAATTAAAAAATGAATATCATAGCATAGGGTTCTTTAAAAATAAAGATTATAAACACAAAAAAATCTAAAATATTAATTTTTGATTAGAACTTCTCAAACGGAAAAATCCATGTTTTCTACAAATTTAACTCGGATCAGGCTAAGAAGAAGATTTTAACTTTTTTCTTGTCGGGTTAATAACTGTTCTGTACGAAGCAAGTTGGCCGAACAATTATGTTTTTTACCAACCAGGTCATTATTTTTTTATACGTTCTGGGCCGGTACAGGACTGAAAATTTCGGCTCTTATTACAAAAATATAGCTTTTATCTAAAAACTAAAGCAAAATAATTCGAGCATACATTTAAAAATTCTCTTTTGTGCGATATACATGATAGAAGACATAAAAATGCATCATTTTTACAACCATCCAACCAATCGTAAGTGAGTCGGGAGTCGACTCACTTACGATTGGTTGGATGGTTGTGAGTCGGGAGTCGACTCACTATCTCGACTCATTAACCAAGTGAATCGAGTCAGAGTCGACTCCTCAAAATGAATCGAAATGCCCAACCCTATTTGATTTTGACATATTTCGATCGAAAATATGAGGATCATGGCTCTAGAGGCCACTCACTCGATGGTATAGAAGTTATATAGATTAAATACACTGAAAACGTGTAATTTACTATATAAAAATAAATAATTAAAAAATAGTGGGGGGAAATGTTTTTTAAAAGAAAAGTGTTAACAAGGGGATAATTACATCTATACTCCTCAAAATTAGTCAAAATAAGCATGTTTACATATACATAGGCTGAGTTATTACCAATAATAAGAATTTGCATTGCTGAAAAACGTTTATTTAAAAAAATGTCTGTGAAACAGATTTAGATATTGTTAAGGAAAGACAAGACTGGGATACTACACCTACACATAAATATTGTACTCTCACGTGTTAAATTTATTTATTATATGTAACTAAATTTTATCTGAGTCTTTATGTATACTTTAATTCAGGTGTTTTATAAAACTATGGAACAATTTAAGATAAGCTAGAAGTGACTAAGATTTTTAGCTCAACGAAAAATTTTACTTCTCAGATAAAACTCCCATTAACTCATAAAGTGCTCAAGTGATTTCGATAAAAATATTTTTGGTTGTTTATTTTATAAATATAAACATAAATATTTTTGTTTTATAAATATAAGATCATATATGGCAAACAATATAAATAAAAAAAAATAATTAAAAAAATCTGAAAAATGGAAAAATTGCGAATAATTGCCAATGTTCTAAAATACAAAGCTTTAATCGCAGTAAAAACTTTCTGGAGTATAATCCAGTGATTAGGCAGGGCTCATACGCTTTGAAGGATTCAATGGATTTTTGGTGTTTTAATACGAGAAATTTCATAAGCTGTTGCTAAGTCTAAATACAATTTTTTTTTCTTTAAATAAGGCAAATATCACGTCACAAATATCTGATAAAAGGTGTTTAAAAGCCCTTGAAGTGTATCAAGTGATATGGATTTCAAATTTCATCAAACTCGGTCGGGAAACGATTCTTAAATCTCGACCGTTGAAAAGTCGAAAAGTCGATGTCGACTCACTCAAAAAGAAGTTGGACGAGTTTAACATAGTGTCGGACTTGGAGAGTCGAGAGTTCAGGGGCATGCGAAAAATAAATTGCGCCCAGGAAAAATTCAGAATTTGCCCCCCCCCCCCCCCCCGTGAACTTTTTCTTGTGTCAGGCCAAAAATAACATTGGTAGTATAAATTTAGTGCCCCTAAATTTTCGCGCCCGGTGCGACCACCCCCTTTCGTACGGCGCTGAGACAGTTAAAGAGTGAATTTTCGACTCTTCGACCCAGTATCAGATTTCAAGCATTCGAATCCACGCAGGGTTGCTTAACAAAGAATGAAGGTCTCGGTTTGATGTTATATTGGGGATTTTGGAAAAAGAGAAAGCAGCGTAGATTTATGCAGTACTTAAGGAAGAAGGCGGTACGAATGAAAGAGGAAGAGAGTGACAGCGTAAAGGGGGCGGGTTGCTGCCCGTAAGACATGGTGACGTCACGGTGACGTCGTTGTGAAGTCACATTGTGACTTTGTGACCGTCGATGTGACGTCACGTGACGTCGATGTGAAGTCACTGTGACTAAAATGTGAAGTCGTTATGGCCGTTTTAGAGCTTGTTTGTGACGTCACATTGTGACCACATTGTGACGTCGCAATGTGACCAATTTGTGAAAAGTGTGTCATTTGTGACGATTTTGTCATTAACATTGTGACGTAATTGTGACGAAAGTGACAATGCTTTCAAGTCACATTGTGACCAAATTGTGAAATACAGGGTGAGTCCAAAATCATAGAACAAACTTTGAGGGGGCGGTAGGACTCACTATAGCAAATAATGATGGCACAGAAATATATGACCGGAAGTGACCCGTCAAGACGCTACACTAGTCACCAAAAAAGACCCGGATGGTAATGTTATGTCTATGGGGGGGGGGGGTGTTGTTTTCAAATATCTTGCTCAAATTTCAATATTTTACATGATATTTTTTCCATAGGATAGCTGAGGACGATCCACAACTAGGCTAATTTTTACTTTTTCGATTTTGGTTATATTTTTTTTATGTTACAATAGTTTCAGTTTTAGAACCGGTTTAAACTGGTTCTGAATTATTGTGGGCTCTTAATCTGTAACCAAAATCAAAAAAGTAAAAACCAGCCCAGTTGCAGGTCGTCCTCAGCTATCCTATGGAAAAAAAATATGCGAAAATATTAAAATTTTAGCGAGATATTTGAAAATAGCGCTCCCATACACTTAACATTATAATCCGTGTCTTTTACAGTGACTAGTGTGGCGTTTTAACGCGTCACTTCCAGTCATACATTTCTATGCCATAATTATTTATTATAGTGAGCTCTACCACCTCCCTTAAAGTTTGTCCCATTATTTTAGACTCACGATGCAGATCGTTTGTGACAAAACTTTCGTTAACACTGTGATGATTCTGTGACGATTTAACTTTTCTTAACGATTCTCTAACAATTTAAAAGAAACAGGATCTGCTGAAGCTATAACTCCACGCCATGTTCTGTTAAAATAGGGTTTGAGTCCTAAAATCATATATTGACAATTTATGAACAAATACTGTATAAAATAGTTACCTGCAGTAAGGAGACTTTCTTCTAAATTAAAGTTAAAAATTCGATTTACCTCACATGCCTTACAACTCTGGTGTTGTTTTTAAAATTTGAAAAATATTGCCTTTCAAAAATATTTATATATTTTCCCCACATGCTGAAAATTGCATAGCTTCAATTTTATTTATAACTGACACACATTTTGTAATATGCTGTTCAAACTGTTTAATCTTTTTGAACTTTTTAAAAAAAAACTTTTACTCGCTTTAATATCCACAAATTTCAGCACATATCTAAAACTGTACAGCTTGCCAATATTTCTGACCAATAATCCTGATGTCTATAAATATATAGGGTGGATGCTCCAGTGTTGGCCACATTAAGAGAAAAGTTGAAATGGAAATTTTATAGTTTTAGACTGAATAAAGCATATTAAATCGCAATAACAGTATTCTTTAGTAAATTTAGTTGTCTTTCTGTTAATTATAATAACTTTCTATCAAATATTTTAGATTGTGAGTAATAACTCGTTAAGTAATTTCTTTCAATTTGCACCAGTTTTGGCCACCCCTGCACCAGTTTTGGCCGCCCTAATATCTTGTAATTTTGCAAACATTTTAACTGATAATAAGTAAAAATAAAGCATTTTTGTGCAAAATCTGTTTTACCACACAGATATTTGTTTGCTGTATAAAAAAGATTTGCATTTTTTTAAATGAAATCATAAAAACATCGAATAAAATATACTTAAGCTGATTTTAACTGAACATTTAAATTTAAAAACAAAAAATATATTTAATTCATAAAAAAGACTTATAGGACATAAAAAGCTTATTTTAACATTTTGCATATTTTCATTTATATATATCATATGTTATACTATACCAATATTTACAGTTATATGACTAGAATCTTGAAATTATTCCATTTTTACATGAAATAGTATTTTGACAATCTCTAAAATCCATTTTTTCAACTGATTTTAAACTTTAATTCCTCGTACTTAGCTGCCTGTCAGCCTAATCATTTGGAGTTAGTTTTCTTCAAACCTTAGATTTCCTTGTGTAAATATTGGCTAGGATCTTAGAAAGACCTTCACAGAGGGCATCTCCCTTCTTTTTTGGCCCATATCTCTCATATAGATAATTGGCCATCATAAATAGCACAACCCTATTACTTGAGATTCAAAAATAGTAAAAACTGGTCTCCATTCTGTAAACTTGTGTTGCAAGGTAGAACGAGATACTACAAAACTTAACCATCTTGAAAAGCTGACAATGAATTTTGAAAAGCCATAATTTTACTTCCTATCTTATAACAGTGTTTAATCTAGACCATTTTTAAGAGTACAGAATTGTCTTTTTTAAACTTGTTAAAATGAATCCTATTTGAAGTATAAAGATTTTCACATTATTTGTTATTTCTAAATTCATGTGCTTGAAATTTTGCAAAAGTTATGCAACTTCCTCATTTTGTTTTGAAAAAATACAAGAAACCACTAAATCATGCTGTAATTTTATTGAACTTTTAAATTTATAAGTCATAAAACATTTCTAAATATATTGCTGAAATTTTCACTATAATTAGTCTTGTGGCCAAAAGTGGAGCATATTGTTGTGCCATTTTTGGCCACACAATGGCCATAACTGGTACACATAGCAAATTTAAAGCACGTACTAGCACGTAAAGCAAGTAGTTTTGGCCACCCCTACTTTAAGCTGTAAAAATAATTAATTTAAATATGAAATTGCAACAGAGAGAAAGCCTACTTCATAAAGCTTCATAGCAATCTGTTTCAGAACAAATAAAGTTCGATAAATCCCTAATATTGAAAGATTGTGAAAACTTGTTACCTAAGCAAAAACCTTAATATATGTGAGTGCACACTATAGTTTTACACTTTTTTCTTTCTTTTCTTTTTTTTTTTTTTTTTTTTTTTTTTTTTGCAAGTCATTTTTTATCAAAAAATAAACAAATGGGATTGAAAATAATAAAAGAGTGTTAGATTAAGGAGTAAGAATGCATATAATTTGTTAAAATCAATTTACAGCCTAAATAGAGGGTAAATCATTCCAATGTGGCCAAAACTTGTGCAGTTGCCAAAACTGGAGCATCTACTCTATATCTTTTAATTATCTTTTGTTGTAATTTTCCAACTGATTGAAAAAGTGTCCAGGTCAGGATTCGAACTAAGCAGTCTTTCGCGCAAATTGTCAATACTTTGTCGACTGAACTATCCTGGAAGAATCTGACGCACACAATTCACACAGTGAATACGAACGCATACTTATCATTATTATATATAACCCTATGTAATAATACTTTAATTTTTTTTCAAACTACTCGTATGATAAATGCATACTATTCGTATGAGTATATAATGATATTTCTCCGGGTGAATTGTGCGTGCTAAGTTGCTCTGTTGGAAGAGCATTGGCAGCATACATCGAGGGTCTCTAATTCGAATCCTAATCTAAACATTTTTTTACTCATTTTGCAAAATTAATATTCGTTTGATTAATTTACCAATTAAAATCATTTTGTTAAATATAATATAGAATTATCTTTTGATAAAACTACGTGAAGTTTATGCGCAATATTTGTAATATACAGATTTTATTTAAAAATCGAGTACTAATGAAGATGAGGCAATTAGTTCTAGTATTACGCTTAGTTATTTCCTTACTATAGTGGCCTGTGCGCATGTATGATTACACCAAGGTTTAAATTCGTAGTTAAACTCATATATATATATTGTATATGTCATATAGTGTAGATGTGCCGGTAAAGGTCATCCTTATGGAATTTATTTTTAAAAAGTTTCCTTATTAATAGTTATAATTATTAGATTTCATTTTTTTTTCGTATTAGATGAATCTATTAATAGTATTTAAGTATTCTCAGTCTCACTTCCCAATATTAGACAAAATTTTATTGAAAATAATAGAAATACATCAAACACTAAAAATTTCAGTAATGTACATCCCACAAAAAAGTACATGTAATTGTTTTTATGACTATTTAGAACCAGGATTTAATGAACACATACTAATGGAACAAAATTGTTATTTTCAGCACCATTTAACAATTAAGATATCAAAAATTAATAAAATAATGCGATAATTACTCATTTTTTAAAATCAATAATTGTTATTATCACAAAATCAATATCTTAATTATTTTAGATACATGGTTTAAAATAATAAATGTCATGGAATTACAGTTATCAAATTTTTGGGATTATGAGAAATTCAGAAAGGTAATAAAAAAGTTTTAAAAAATTTGTTTTTGCAATATTAGTGCATAAATTAATATATTTATCACTATTTTCAACAGTTAAACAACCCCAAACTCCTTTATATATTAATTATAACGTTAACTTTTGATTATGCATACATTTTTAAATTTATTAATATTTGATTTTAACCATGTAATTAAAAAAATGTGATTAAAGTGCATTTTAAAAATAATGTTATTAACTATTTTCAAATCGTTGACATGCTGTTCCGTATTTCAACAAAATAAATGTTAAATTTATTGAATTTACTAAGGTAAGTGGATTCAAAAAAGTTAAATTAATATGATACTTATTCCTTTTATAACATGTTTTTTACGAAATTCACAGAAATCATTATAAATAAAGCAGGAAAAATAACATTTTCTTACCTCTTTCTTAACGGCATTATCCTCTAATTCAAGTTTCATAATCCAAATAGATAATAGATAATTTCGAAGTCGGAAAGTCCGAATGAAGTACATTGACATTGGCGCGCTCATATTAACGAAACGCCACTGACAATGTATTTTTTCGGACCGGCATTTTATATAAAATGTCAACTGATCGCATTTCTGCATAACTTTTTAAAAATTTTCAACTTACGTACTAAATATACACGCATAACATCATAACAAAGTTACTAGAGCAGCTGGCCTAATATTCTAAAGAATAAATACACTAGTGTCAACTATTCTGGTTGTTGCCAAACGATATTTTTAAGCAGGTGATTTTTTGTTATTATTGGTTGTTTGAGCTTCGTAGATTTATAAGTTGAATGCGCATGCGCATTAGTTTTATGAGGGTATCCCTAATTAAAATTTTGAGTTAAATTTTTTTTTCACGCATTTCTATTTTACTTTCAATTAGTTTCAAAATACAGTGGAACTTTCATTTAACGAAGCGCATATTTAATGAAATTATCTACTTTTTTAATTTTCTGTTGAACCTTCTTTTAGAACGCAATTAACATTTAAATTAATATTCATATTAATAAAAAATTCTTCTTAGCAAAATTTGTTGCACTTCCGTGCATGCACAATATTCAAAAGGATAGATTGCTGTTAAGATTGATTGGTGAATAAATTTCAGCGGATTGTACGAATTGAAATTATGTATTTATTTTATCTTTTAAATAAAAAGGAAAAAATGCGAAAATTTTTCGATATGCTAAGAAAGGGATTCTAGTTCCGCGAAAATATTATAGGTCCATTCTCTGAATACTTAAAAAAGATGCGAAAGTTTTTATGAGTGTATCTTTCATAAGAGATCGCACACAAAGTAATATTCGAATTTTTTTTTTAATTTTTCAATTTGAAATACAAGAGAAAACGAGAATTAGAACGCTGCGATTCAGTTTTTGTTTCCCTTCCTTTATTACGCGGTTTTTTAGATATTATACTAATGATTTTTTTTTATGTGGCTATATTGCATAACAAAAAGTACTATCCAAATTAAAACACAGTTTTATAATATTTCCATTTTTATTTGTAGTTTACTATACAAATTTCATGAATTTTCGTGGATTTCTATTCAACGATATTTTTTTCATAACGAAGCATTTAAGTGTAACGAGAAATTTCCTTAAATGGAAGTTTCACTGATAGGTTCATTGCTGGGTGCTTAGTTTCATATGATGGGAGGTTTATCTCATATATGTGATATGACGTACATGTTACATGCAGTGCATGTAATGTGTGACATAAGAGCGATTGCACAATATTCTTCTGCAATGCCAGAAAACACGTTTTTTTACCAGTAAATAACATGGTTTGGAGAATTTTTGTAATTTTCTAAAGTTTTCTAAGAAAGTCACATCTGAGTCACAATGTGACGTCACTGAGAGGTGGCATTTTGGTCACAGATGTGACGTCACATTTCAGTCACAATGTGACGTCACTGAGGGGTGGCATTTTGGTCACAGATGTGACGTCACATTTCAGTCACAATGTGACGTCACTGAGGAGTGGCATTTTGGTCACAGATGTGACGTGACCACAGTGACTCACAGTGACGTCACTGTGACGTCACTGTGAACATGCATGCTATGTGGGTGGGCACGTCGTTAACGATTAATTGAGTTTATGTTATGATTTTGCTGGGCGCTGTATAAGAAGAAGACTATCAAACAAAATTCATGTTATCATTGTAATTTTTGACAAAGGAGTAGAACTAGTCAGGAGAATATTTTGATCTATTTTCATCTCATGCAATATACGAAAAAACTTAGAAATAAAATTATACATTTGTAGCAGGTTGTTTCAAATGCACGAAATTATTGAATATATTTTACAAGGGATGTATTTTAGATATCTTTTTTCCATTAGCGTATATATATTTGTTATCATTCCGTTTTATAATTAAAATGTTCGCGAGTAATTTTAAAATGGATATAATTTACATATAATTCTTAAAAGTTTATTCAATCTTTTATATATATATTATTTATTATGACTGTATAGAATTCAACAACCGTATAATAAACAATCCTTTTCTATAATTATACATACAGCGAAATCTGTCTAAGGCGGAATACCTTGGGACTGAAATAAAATTCCGCCTTTAAAATTCAGACAGATTTCGGCTTAAACAGAAAAACTCTACAGGCATCCTGTTCACAGAGCATTAAAAATTTTTTTGGTTAAAAGTTAAAACTAATGTAGCTTTAAAATGTTTTAAAATTAAATAGACATGAAATCTTTGCATATTTTTATATATTTATACTAATAATAATTTACATTACAAATTTATAGTACGCATACCTATTAGTATCAATCAAAATTAAAGATTTTAGTGATAATGGAATTATATATATCTTAATAACTGCCTTAAAATTATGTTGTCTTAAACTTATTTAGAAAAAAAAAATCGAATATTGTTGTTTATTTTTTTCTTAGTGGCTTCTTTTCTATAGAACATTGTATTTCAGTTAACATTGGTATCATTTCATAATTGTTTTGCTCGATATAAAAATTCTGTAAAAGCTTTGAATTCTTAAGAGCTTCTTGATATGACTTAATGCTTATCACTTCGTCTTCAACTTCATATTCATCAGTGCTACTCCCAGTATTGTCCTCTAGCTTTTGCGATATGAGAAAATTCACTGAATCATTATAATGACCAGTAAGTTTATCATCGCTATGTATGTATTCAGTAAACATTTGTAAGGCCTTGTCCGTCTTGAATGAAACCGCTGATGTTATTCATGAGGTCTTGAAGCTCTTCTTTTTCAACATAATCTTTACCACTACCTGAAATATGTTCGATATCAAAAATAAGCCCCGATTTCTTAAAGCACCTTATTATTCCAACAGATGTGATTTCTTTTTAGGCCCTCCCAATCCACGTGATCTTTATGGGTTTGTATTAATTTAGTTTTGCTCTAAAAATGTACGTTTTTTCCCTATATTCAGTGTGAGCTTTACAGAGTTACTTTTATATCTAAAAGCATGAAACATCCACACATCGTTATTCGACAGATTTGCAATCAAGTAGAGTTTTCTTTTTCCCAAAATTGTGCTTAGTCTATAGTTATAAATATTAATTTACTCTGCAATGACCAGCTTTGGATGGCTGCAAGATATGTCTCCTGAACAAATAAACTTATCCGCCCTTTTTATTAAAAAATACAAAAATGAAAAACCTTGCACCAATGAAAATACAATTTCACTGATTAAAGAGTTTTTTAGCATATTGTTATCGGTACTTTTCTTTTTCATGAAATTTGATTTTAAAACAGTAGAAATCTCTCCATTTTTTAAATGTTTTCATAATTGGTTTACTAAGTAAGTTAACAAAGACAATAGAAACTTACATTGAAACTAAAAAAATATGCACTTTATGATATAAATGCATAATCTTGAAAATAGAAGCCACGCCCTAATCAATGAGATTAAAAATAAATAAAATAAAAATGACATTTATTGTTTTCCGATGGTAATGTGTTAACGTTGTTCTAAAACTGTAAGTTTTTTTCTATTTGCAATGTGAATGTTTCTAGCGAATTAACAAAATTTTTTGTACATTTAAGGGGCTGTGCAAATGTAACGTTATCATTTTAGGGGTGAGGGGGCTGGTCTCTGGCAAATGATATCGTAATATATCTCTAGAGGGAGGGGGTTGTCTTGCGATTTCGATATAATTTATTATCCAACCAAAATTTTCTTTTTTTATTTGTAACTTGGTTTTAGGTTCAAAATAGTATGTTATCGTTTTTCAGTCTGTTATCTATTTTTATGAAAATACGAAGTTTTTGGAAAAATCACTAAATTACTATAAAAATATTTAATTCTTAAATATGGAAAAATAAAATAAAATAAAAATTTGAAATTAATTTTCATTTGAAAGAGGAAGAATGTTGTCCTCTTGTTTTGTTGATAAAAAATTAGATCTCTCCACCCACCCCACTCCCCTCCTTCGTGCGGGACAAGTGAAACAAGACATTACTCGTATTGAATGCATTATCTGACAAAAATCTATTACAAAATATTTTTAAATAATAACAATTTCTTTTAAGTGTTATATGATATAAAGTGATATTTTATTGACTTCTCTTTGTTTAAATGAATAAAGTATGCTACAAATAAATGTAGCCTGTTTTATATATCACTTCAAACAAAAGCGTTAAATTCTAAAAATAATAATTAGACATTGGATAATGGTATCATTAACCGGGGTGGGGAGGTGGGGGTTCCCAGAGAAGATAACGCATAATATCGGATGTGGGGGTCAAAAATTATTAAAAAGTTGATATCGTTATGTATGCACAGACCCTAATGCTTTTGATCTATATCTAGACATCGTTAATCAAGAGATTTGTAAACCAGTAGTCTTCTTTTCCCCTAAACTGTCCTAAATCTTTAATTATAAATATTTATTTATTCTGGAATGACTAGCAGTGGCTTCAAGATTTAAATACGCTTACGTGGTAGAAACGGTAACAGTAACGGTGGAATACAACAGATTTTAAAGTCACATTCAGGTATCTAGCCCGAGAGAGTTGAAACTCTCTGAAAGAGTTCCATGCCTGAGATATCTTAACTACCCATAGTGTGAACAGGGTATAAGTTCTTTGCTAATATTATAATTCATGCGAGGAGAATTACCTTACGGCACCTCACTCGTCGTTTTAAATTTTATATGAATGTAACGTTGAACGTATACGTTGAGGTAAACATTTTACTTTAAAATAATAATATTTTAATTTTTCTGACTCAAGTTATTTAATAAAACAGTAATGTGCTAATATTATGATTCCCGCAGTTTTTTAATTTTATTTTTTAATATACTAAGAACAGTGTGATGGCTTTTACTAAATTTTGTTGAAACAGCGTTGTTTTAAGTATCTAAGAAACTTACGTATTGCATGTGTCGTAGACTTTGAGTGTGGGTGACTACTGTACTGAAAGTATGTGAGTCATTCTTTCTACAACACGCAATATTCAGTGCTAAAACATAACAAGAAAGAAACTAATCAAGCATTAAGCATAGATTATGAAACTCTTTTTAAGATATTCTGAATAATGTAACAAAATTTCAACCGTTAGGAAACAGTAAGTCTAATTGAGCCTTTTGGAAAGCCAATTTCATCAATTCCCGTGAACACTAAGAAAATTGCTAGAATTTTTTGAGAAATTCATTAACATCAAATAGGAAGTCTAATTAAACAACAAAAAAAGACGTCTAATTGCACCTTTTGGAAACACAATTTTATCAATTCCCGTGAACACTTAAGGGTGCTATCTCTCCCCGCGAAGGCACTCGCGAGCTAATGCTATTCCTATGGGAAGGCATTTTTCTAATAACTTTTCCGCATTTTGACATTTTTAAATATTTTTTTTTGCATTCAATGGTTGAGATCTCTTTAAAGATCTCTATTCGATTACTTTTTTGATTTTGGTTGCAGGTATTTTCTATAAAGTTACTTTCACTTTCTGAACCGATTTTGCAAGTGAAAGTAACTTTATAGAAAATAACTGCGACCCAAAACAAAAAAGTAATCAAGGAGCAATCTTGAGAGGAACCTCTACTATTGCATGCAAAAAAATTATTAAAAAATGTCAAAATGCGAAAGAGTTATTAGAAAAATGCCTCCCATAGGAATAGCATTATAGATTGCGAGTGTCTTCGCGGACAGGAAAAAAAAAATTATCAGAATTCTTGTGCTATTCATTAACATCAAAAGCATATAACAAATGCATGAAAACGCGTGTATATTCACGCGATTGTGGTGGTCAACAGGCGGAAAGACAAAGCGAACTTAAACACTTTTCGCTTTTGTTGGAAAGTACAGTCGACTCTCGTTAATTCGAAATCGGAAAAATCTATCTTCGCTTAATTCGAATTAAACACGAAGACCCGAAATTTTCAATAGCAGAATAACGTTAAATTTTTTTCATTTATTCGAATTCATTTTCTCTTGACTTCGTTAATATCGAACAAACGAGAACTCAGATTTTTCATTTTTCCTTTCTTTCTCACGGACTTCAAATCCTCCGAATAACTTTCTTTCTTAATGTGTGTGAGAATTGTTCCGAAGGAGTATACGTATAATCCCATACATTTGATATCCACTTTCTGAGTGTCCCATCTGTACATTAGTAACGCCTCAAATTTATCTTCCAATGTACTTGTTTCTAATTTCTTAATTAGCTTATGCATTTATATATTTTAATTCAATATTTAGTCACATTCTAATGATAACAGACGAAATAAATTTAAAAAACTCTATAACATTAATTCCTTTGTAATTGTAATAGTACCATTTTAAGCATATTTTCTTTTTTTGCTTTCCATAATTCGAACTTCGGATAATTAGAACTTTTTTGTGATCCTGACGAGTTCGAATTGGCGAAAGTCGACTGTATCGCGAAACTTTGTTTCCGCCAATGCTCCTTCCAGTTTACAAACTTTAAAATATTTAAAACTCGTTTCAAAAATCTTTCAACCCGATCTTTAGTATTGTTAAAATTGTTTGTAATTTTTAGGAAAAAAAAAATCTTTATTCTTTTTCTTACTTTGAAACGATAATAAATAGTCAAATTTGTTAACATTCCGCTTTTTCTTAGCATATAGTTATTAATCCTTAAAATGTTTTTAGCTTTTTAAATTATCCTCCCAATTTATTACATTGAAGTAATGATAAATAGACTGTAGTTTGAATGATCTTGACCGACATGTTCCCCGGTCTCCATTCCTATCGAAGCACACAATTTTCAAATTTAGAATTCTTTTTTTTTTTTTTTGGGGGGGGGGGAGGGGGGGGAACTTATTTTAACATAATCCTAAATAAATAATAAAATCAGCAAATATTGAAAAAAAAAGTGTAATATTATACACATATAATAATCATTACTTGTAATTATCTTTTTTCAAAATTGTTTGATTTGTAGAAAGTGCTGGTATTTGCTGTTTAAAAACAACTGCGCGGAAACGCTTTGGTAGCAATGTTGGGCGTGGTATGGAAAAATTTAGGGCAGCAAGCAATAGCATGATTTTAATTCGAAGTAGTTTTCGCTATAATTATTCGAACTATTTATAATGTTTATATTGTTTTTATAGAATAAGAAAAAATAAGATTTCAAGCCAAATAAACGAAATTACTTTTAAAATTCCAAAAGAATAATGTTTTCGATTGCTTTTTCATATTTATATATTATTACTATTGCACATTGTTTATGTTTTTTGTTAATCGTATTTGATACAAAATACTGATGAACCACGTTTGAGAGAAACCTGGACATAACTGCGCATGGGCAAAAAGAGCGAGTCCATGTCGAAAATGGGGAAGTTCGTACCATCTCGAGATGAGTTTGTTTATTAAACATCCTAGATATGTCGAATTTTTTTGGCAAATACCTTTTTGTTTCTGTAATTGAATTATCTGTTTTTAAATATTACATTCTAATTCTGTTACTCTAAAATGAGTTATAAAAAGACAAATATAATAAAAAAGATGATTTAAAGGTATGATTATTAAACTTAACTTAATAACTTTTTTCCTCGCAATATAGCATAACTTAATTTTTTTGGAATTAACGGCTACATGGCGTGATTTTAAAACTTGCCAGATTAGCAATTTTTTAAAACTATTTTTGCATTATTGTGTACATTATTTATTTATATTATTTGCATGCATTGGATATGAATATGACACAGTTATCCTATACGTACAAGGTTTTGTACTTTTTTTTTTCCCAACGTCAGTTTGGCGAAAACCTCATTTTCGAATACTGGTTAAATATACGTTTTTAAATTATTTTCTATTATTAAAAAAAATAATAAATAAAACAATTTATATATATATATTAAATTCTAAAAATTAATAACTAGAAATAAAATATTTTATATAATTTGAAAAAAGAAAATTAAGGTAAATAAACAGTTTATCAAAAAATAAACAATATCAGGGTTACCATATTAGGCAAAATAATGCCATTTTGCGTCAAGTAAATCCCAGTGAGAATATGATACACATGCGCCCTGAATATTTAGGTTGTTAGAATTGGCGAATTTCTTGTATAGCCGCCAAGTCAGATGCCAAGAATCGTTAAAACTGCGTTTTAGCCATAAATATAAATGTAAAAAAAAAAAAAAAACATGCTTTTATTAAATATTTACAAAAATGCAAGAGAAAATATATACATAGTAGGTGCACAATCTATTTAATTTAAAATAAAATTTTACTCAGAACAAAAAATAAAAAACAATATTTAATATCATTTCCATGAATACGTAGAAGCCATTGACTTTCTCATATACGTAGACGCCAAATCCCATTGTTATCTCGGCATGGTTTCGAATCCAACATCTTTGGCGAAAAGATGCTGTTTTTTGGCGGTGATCGCTTTATTGGCAACTTTCAGATTTCACAAAGAGAAAAGAAGAAGTGCGGTCCAATTCAAGACAAACATAGCAATATGAGTTTCGGCGGGAGAAAAAACCGGTTTGGCGTGCTAAATCTGCCCTCGGTCACGTGACGGAAGGCAGACATGTCGGCCTACGAAAAGGTTGCCATTTTGGTGTCTACGGAGGTATTATAGGTCATTGGTAGAAGCAATCTAGGCCTCATAGGCTGCTCTCCCCAAAGTCTCAATGGAATCGGCTTGGCATTCTGCCAAGTCAGAACCTTACAAGAGTGGTATATCAGTAAGTTAATGGCTCATTTTTATTGTTATGCTTACGAATGTCATCAAAACATACAGTTAAAGTCAGAAAATAAATTTTGATCTATAACGCAGCTTTGTTGCTTTGTTTCTGAAATGCAAATATATGGGCGGTCAAAAATATTGAAAAAAAAGTGTGATATCATTTATGGACAGCCCCTTTTCGAAATTATTTGCGATAATAATAATAATAATAATAATAACAATAACAACAACAACAATAATAATAACAACAATAAAAGGAAATAAACAAACTGGAATAAAACATCAATTTACGTAGTTTTGAAGAAGTGTTCGCTAATGTTATGACTAACACTTAAAAGCTGTAGAATAAATTTCTTTATAAGATCAGAATGTTTAACTTTTTAGCAGATCTTTTAATCTAACATTCTTCTGTTTTACACAGGGCTGGAAATGTACCGGAGCTAGCCAGAACTATGTTCGTAAAATTATGAAAAATATTGTTCCGGTTCGTGAAATTAATGGTTTTAATTATTTATGATCTCGAATGCTTTTTTAAAGTAGATTTTTTAAAATTAGAAAAAAAGTTTGTCTATAATTAAGAAATTGTTACAAATTTAAAAATAATTTTGAAATAGCGTTCCGATCTAGGGGCGTGCGAAGAGAAAACTGCGCCCGGGGCAAAGGTTGAATTTGCTTTCCCCCACCCCCAACTTTTTCTTGTGATAGGCCAAAAAATGACTTTGTTAGTATAAATTTGGCGCACCTTAAGGCCTCTGTCCTCGCTCGAGGAAACGTTCGCGAGCTAATGCTATTCCTATGGGGAAGCATTTTTCTAATAACTCTTTCGCATTTTGACATTTATGAATAATTATTTTCGCATTGGATAACGGAGGTGTATGCCGAGAGCACACCTTTTTTACTTTTTCGATTTTGGTTGCAGATATTTTTTTTAAAAAGCACTTTCAGTTTCGAAACCGGTTTTGAAAGTGAAACTAACTTTGTAAAAAATATCTGCTACCAAAATCGAAAAAGTAAAAAAGGTGCGCTATCGGTAAGCACCTCAGCTATCCAATGCAAAAAAAAATTATTCAAAAATTTCAAAATGCGAAAGAGTTATTAGAAAAATGCTTCCCCGTTGGAATAGCATTAGCTCGCGAGCGTTTCCTCGAGCGAGAACAGGGGCCTTAAGTTTCCTTCTCACGGCGCTGTTCCGATCAGTGAATTTCTCCATTTTTCTCATGCCCTGGTTTTACATACATTATACATAGCACTAAACTTCATTATTGGTACAATTGTAAGGAATTTTCTCTACCTACATAATATAAGGCTTTCTAACAAAAGGAAATCTGATGATTTATTTGGCTTTACTTAAAAATACTCCAGAAAGAGAGAAAAACCTGATCTAATCTCCGGCCCTCTTTTTCCATTTTCTCCAAGTGAAGGACTATATGAGGGGTGGTTTCATTTTTAAAAGTACGAGGTCAGGGTCTGATTAATGCATGGGCCTCCGAGGCCTTGGCCCTGGACCCACCAATTTCAGGGGCCCACAAATTATGTTGCTATTTTTTTTCCCTTAATCAAGTACTTTTCGAATAATATTGCTTTATAAAATATGAAACGTAAAATTTAAATATTCTGAACGACTCAATAAAATTTTTAGAAGCTTTTAACCTAGGCACTTTTCTGTAAAAGTCCTTTTCATTTTGAGAGCACCTATAATTTTCAAAATTTGCCGTATCCAGAAAATCATATTTGGGGAAAATGTAAAAAACTGCATACTTTGTCTATTGGATTCAATAGAAACGAGGATTTTTCAATGTCAGAATTATAATTTATTAGAGACTATGAGTATACACAATATTTAAGATTTTGGATAAGACAAGTTTTGAAAAAGATGTCCTCATTTATTCTGCAACATAAACTGTAGATCATAGATGCTTTGTGAATTATACAAATGGTTATTTGAGAAAATGGACGGTAATTCGTTTTCTTGATTATTTTTGTAAGTTAAATTTTTTTGTAAACCTGAAACTTTCACCCAAACAACTTTGTCAAGTCATCAAATAAACGTGCATTTTTTCTGAAAATGTCGCCGGGAATGGGGAGATATGGGGGCCTAACTTTTTAACAGGCCTTGGGCCCGAATTCAGCTTGATCGGGCTCTGTACGAGGTAGAACCCGCCGAATTTCGACGGAAGAAAATGTTTAAGAAAAATTGTTTCATTGATTTATAATAAGCCTACAAAATTACTTACAATTAAAAATGCACCTTATATTGGTAAGTCTAACTTTTAAACAAAGGATATTGAAATTTAAGCTAACAAAATACTATCTTCATAAAACTCAGTTTTATAAATTATTAAAATTAAACTTAAATCTAAATGAAAGCAGTTAAACATAATAAAGATCTATTATTAAACTAAGTTAGCAATTAAAGTTCTTTGTGCTTGGTACTCAGAAATGAAAAACAGCAAATTTATTCCATTTTGACCCAATCCTAGAATTTTTTATTGTGAAATCTAAACCCGATATTATTTTCATCATCTCAAAATTTACATATGCACCTTTCATATCCGTATTCACCTTATAAAAAAATGGCATTCTAATTTGATCATTTTAAAATTATTTGAATTCAACAATTGAAATAAAACCAAAATTTGCTGGATTTTATAACAGACGATATTTTTTTAGACAGTACGGATTTTAATTTCATTTTTTTTTCAATTTTGGGAGATAATGCAGTATTTCTGTTGCCACAATTACGAAACTGGTACTAAAAACTATAAAAAAAAATAATACATCAAAAATAAATTGAAATACAGCTTTCAAACAAATTGCATTTAAAACTACACTTTTTTTTTTTCTATACGACAGTGTAAAAATTGTGTTTGTGTGCGATGTTTAGAAGTTAAAAAAATTGCATTAGCAAAAATTGCAAAAATGAAATTTCATTTCCAATTTCAAAGTGTTGCTGTTTGCAAAATGACGTATCCGTTACGCATAGATACGTTTGGCCTTTATAGTATAGTGACTCCAATCGAGGTGCTTTTGAAAAACGATTTTTCTGTTATCGAAATGATTTTTCTATTCTAAGTGTCGGGATGGGGTCTCCGTGGCCGAGTGGTCAAAGCACCACGCCGCTAATCGCCTTCGAGATTTAGGGTTCGAATCCCACTGGCTCCATTGCACACACTGTTTGAGTGGAGCTCCCGGTTGTATATCTTTTGTGTTGTAAAATTACCTTGTGCTATCTCGTCCCTGTAACATTGACGATGATTTATAAACAGGCTTCATGTCGAGCACACAAGTCAGATGTATGTTGTTCAATAAACAAGAGTCTGGATGACAAAATGAACAATTCCCTTAGCTGAAGCAACTAACAACTGTAGGTCCAGTTGATTATTTATTGGCCATTTAAGATTCCGAGAAGCGAAATGGGGGTGATTTTCGACCCCTCCCCTTATTAATCAAAGAGTTGCTTGAAAACAATTTCTCCCTAACTTTTACTTCCTTCATCCGTCTGCATTCATCATACCTGTCCCATTTATCACTTTCTCATGTTCAATCTCAGAAAAATACAAGAGCGCGGCCAAAACTCGATTCTCCTTATACGACCGTAACAAACAGTCGAAACCTTTTTGTTTCCTTGGAATCCTAGAATTGTAGGGGGCGCTTTTAACGGCTGTGTCTAATGGGGAATTTCTTTTATCTTTGCCTTGTACGCTTTTGTTTTCTTAGATATAACTTGAATGAAAGAGCGATGTTGGATTTATTTTTTAACAGAAGACAGTTCGTCAGTCTGATTTCCATAATTATAGATTTTATAGAGCAGATTATCTATATATTTAAAAGACCTGGCTGTTTTTTAGTCATCAGCCCTGAATTTTCTACTCAACCGATTTTGATAATTATTTTTTTAAATGAAAGCTATTTGTTTATAGTTGTGCCCATTTTAGCTATTTTTTAATTTATTTCCATTTTTATATTTTATTTTTAATTTTAAATGCTTTTTACGATATTTCTTCAAAATGGTGGCAACTCAGTTTAGCTTTTCTCTCGGTAATAAAAATTTATTTTCCATTATCACTTTCCATCAGTCAGAAGCTTTATTTCATCAGTGAACATGTCCTCGCATTTAAAAGAAAAAAAGTTAATTGTTTTCGTAAAATTTAACCACAATAAAATGATTGCGTATAATTATGCACTAATTGAGGTAAAAAAATATATTTACTTAGAAATAATATTAATAATGTAAATAAAATAAAAAAAATAATTTATGATAAAAATTAATGTCTAAAGCAAAATAAGAAAAATTTCAAATGAGGAAAATGATGTCATTCAGCAACCAGATAAATGGGAATTACAATATTATTACGGATGCCTTTTTCGTATTACTAATAACGGTAACTTTTAAAAAAACATTTGAAGAGAAGATGACGTCACTATTTAAAACATCGCATTTTTACTCATAACGCTAATACATTTCAATATTTCTTTTCATTATGGACACTGAGATTGAGATTTTACTTTCAGATTACTTCAGTTAGTGAAAATAATGTCATAGTAAAAATGAAATTAGTTTTTTTTAAATAAAATTATTTTTCTGTGAGTGCATATAAAATAAAATTTCTGGATTTCGCCGGCACTCAGATTACAATTGTAACTGAAGATGTGCGAATATTTGCATGCAAAATTGTAACTAACAAACTTGACATTAAGTTTGGAAATATATTTATTATATATTGATTCAATAATGTAATAATAATTACTTTTGCTTTTTTAAAAACCAAATCAATTGGGTCTTTTAAGCATTTCATTCGTCGAATTCGACGGGATTCCACTCATGTCAATCTTAAATGCAAACGGAATCGTCAAAACTAGTTATAAATTGAAATATCTGAGGCTAATATAAGGGCCTTTGCGGGAATGTGATTTAAATGAACACACACACACACACACACAAACATATGTTTGTTAATATGTGCAAAGTTTTTGCGCATTTTTTTAAAAAAAATGGCAAAGAACTTTACAAATGAGGCCAGTTCATCTTCATATTAAAATTCTTTATCCAGGAAGTTTACTTAAATTTAATTTTGTAATTTTTACTGCATATTTTTTTGTAAAATTTCTCAATGTTTAAAATATAATTAAGAAAATTTGAAAATCATTCGCAATGCACATGTATATATATTTCGTAAATAATTAAAAATCGTGTAAATAACCATGTTAAATATATATATATCTATATATTATATATAAATAGCCGTTATATATGTATATTATATATAAATAGTCGTTATATGTATATATATAACGACTATTTGGAAAATGATATTTTCAAAGACTAAAATTTTAAAGACTTATAAATAAATTCTATATTTAAATTAATAGTAATAATAATAATAATAATAATAATAATAATAATAATAATAATAATAATAAACATCATTTTTATGATGATAATAACGTGTCACATATTTCGTTTGCCATGCATTAAACATTAATATTTCTAGACCAATGATAAAAAAAAAAGAAACTGTAGTTAATAGATATACAGCTTTAACTGTTTAAATTGTGCATTTTTATTTGATAGGGTTAATCAGACTGACTTCTGAACGTTTCATATTACGCACGACATGGATTAAACATTCATTTTCCTGGACCCATCATGAACAAATTTTAAATGAAATTTCTGTCTTACAATTTTTGGAACTGAAAATTTTAAACTTCTAAACAAAGTACATTTAAAATTTTTACACCGTTGCGTAGAGAAAAAAAATGCACTTTTATTTGTTAGAAATTCGTATCGCAATTTGTTTTCAAATTATGATTTTTTGAAAAAGTTTTTTATACTTTTTTTTCATTGTGGCCACAGAAGAATTCCACTTTTCGACATTAAATATGGAACAAACAGAAAACGAATAAAATAAAAATCAGAAATATTCTATTTAAGGACATTTAACATGGACTAATCAGAAAACGAATAAAATAAAATAAGTTGTGGAATTCAACCAATAAAAAGATTCAGATATACTTCACATTTCCCAATTCTCTACCGAGAACAACAACTATTTTCCAAATAGATAGAAAAAAGATATGATTTGATTTCCGGATATTGGTGAAAATACTTACTTTTTTTGTTGATATTACAAAACATGTAAATACATTTTTATTCATTCTCACTGTATATTTTTACATCATGGCAATCCAGAATTAGAACATTCAATTTTATACGTAATTTTTCTTTTATTTATTTATATATATTTTGTATGCTTGTACATTTAAGACCAGCACATATAATGGTTAAATTCATTGAAAATTGTTTGCAATGCACAGATAATTAATACTTTCTAAATGATTAAGAAATACAGGGTGGTCATAAAAAAACTTTGCCGGTATATGCAGCTCTAGCGGACAGTTCATTCAACCGATTGAGGTGAAATTTGAGATATAGCTATTCAGAGGTATGAGCTCGAGATTCCCTGAACGGCAACAAAATGGCGCTCACGGTTACTGTTATAGTTACAGAAACTCGAAATTTTCCAATGGCAACACCTATTTTTTTTTCATCGCAAAATGCTCAACGCATGCGAAAACCCTAAAGAGCGTTGGAACAGCACGTATATAGCTAGAAACGGACATGTTATGCTGGCACAAAAAACTGTTCTGTGAATCCCCTCCCCCATAAAAAACACGATTGAGGCTCAAGGAGTAAATTTGCATATGACACAGAGTCAGTGCACTAATCTCTGATTACAACACAGATCGGAGAAAACTTTTAATTTGATTACACATTTTCCACATGGGAGCCATCTCAGGTAATTACATATTGCATGGTGGCGACTGTGGACAATACAGCCGAACGTTACATCGCATGAGGAATGTTTGCAATCTCACGTTTGATATAATCTTTCAAATCTGGCAAAGTTTGCGGATTGCACATGTACACTCGAGATTTTAGATATTCCCAGAACCTAAAATCCATAGGAGTGAGATTGGGGGATCGCGGAGGCCGTTGCCGTGACCAGTTAAGGTGAAATGTGCCTCGTCCGTTCATAATATGCGAAGGGGTCGATCGTTATCTCCATCATATTGGATAAGAAATTCATTAACAAAGTCTATATGTTGTTGATGGTCTCTAACTTCCAACATCTGGGCGCGCTGGTACCGGTAAAGAAACATGCGGATTTTACAGAGCGCAGTAAAATTAAGTCCATTGATTTTGGTTTATCAAATACACGAAATGCACCTTTTGAGTTTGCATACGTCCTCTAGTCACTATGTGATGCACTTCCATAACAGTATCCTCAGGAACAGTTGGTCCTCCGGATCGCAGACCATTACAGGTGCAGCCAATTTCTTCGAATTTCATTACTAAATCACGAAGAGCTTGTGAAATGCATAGGCCACGTATTTGGCGATGGTTTCGACGGTAAACGCGCCAGGTTTTCGCAGCATTTATCTCATTTTGATTATAATTTTACCAACTCGCCACGAACGAAGTCAGTTTGCTGGCATCTGCGAGCTCCGACTGAAGAACTAACATTCCCACCCTACTTTTTATCCGGTTTCTACGCTGACTATCTGATGTTCCGTGATTGATATTTTGTCTCTGTCAAATTTTCTTCGTGCGCCTTGGTCGTGTTTTTTTGGGGCCGTTCATAGAGCTGATTTTGTGCGAGCATAACGCGTCCGTTTATTGCAATAACCATACCGTTCTAGCGCTCTTTGGGGTTTTCGCATGCGCTGAGCATATTGCGATGAAAAAAAATGGGTGTTGCCATTGAAAAATTTCGAGTTTCTGTAACTATAACCGTAACCGTGAGCGCCATTTTGTTGCCGTTCACAGAATCTCGAGCTCATACCTCTGAATAGCTATATCTGAAATTTCACCTCGATCGGTTAAATGGACTGGCCGCTAGAGCTCCATATATCGGCAAAGTTTTTTTTATGATCACCCTGTAAATAAATATCCATGTTTAGGAAAAAAAAAAAGGATAGGATTTTGTTGCAGGATATTTCTGAAAAGGTTTGTTTAATTTGTTTATATTATGAGACATGCAAATGTATATTTTTTATCGTATACTTTAATACCGTGGCTGTTCGAAGTTAAAAACCAGAATCCATATTATTAGCTACAGAAAAAATATTAAGTTCATTATTTACTATGCATTTATGGCAAGTTTTAAAAGTTCCGTCGGATTGAATATGCATCCCAAATCAACAACGAGGACAAATTTTACAAAAATATAATTTTAAATTTTTTGTGCATCTTCGAAATTTAAAGCATTTTCCAAGCACATGCATTTTCTAGTCGAAGAGATTCGCCATGTCGTCGTTTTGACACAGATGTCATATACGCACCACATTGGCGCTATTTTGTTTCAGACACCAATGTCATACGCACCGGGGTACTTAACTGGCGACAAAGTGTCGTTATATTGCTTGACATGGTAACCCTGATGTTGTTTATTTTCTTTTTTAAAACTAGGGGGGCCCCGCCCCCCTGCTCGCTATGGTCGCCAACCCCCCGCGTAATCGCTTCGCGATTCCAAATTATTGTCTACCCCTGCTTGCTGCGCTCGCCAATAACCCATGGTATGAATAAGCAGTTGCAGACCTTTCAAATGATGCGTCACACAATTGGTGTTGTAAAGAAATTACAAAATGCGCCCCCTCTGAAGGCAGAGGGGGGGTTACACACAAGGTATCCATAATATGAATAAGCGGTTGCAGACCTCTCAAATGATGTGTCACACAATTGGTGTCACACAATTGGTGAAATTAAAAATGTGCCCCCCGGGGGGGGCAGAGTGGGGGATGACACACAACACATCCATAATATGAATAAGCAGTTGCAGACCTTTCAAATGATGTCTCACTCGACTGGTGTTGTAAAGAAATTAAAAATGTGACCCCCCCCTGGGGAGAGCAGAGTGTGGGGGTGACACACAAGACATCCATAATATGAATAAGCAGTTGCAGACCTTTCAAATCTTGTGTAACACGACTGGTGTTGTAAAGAAAATAAAAATGTGTCCCCACTGGGGAGCGGAATGGGGGATAACACACAAGACATCCATTATATGAATAAGCAGTTGCAAAACTCTCAAATGATGTATCAAACGACTGGTGTTGTAAAGAAATTAAAAATTTGGCGAAATATTACAGTTATCGCCAAGTTGGAGTCACTTTTGACAACTAATTTTGGTCGCCAAATTTGGCGATATATCGCCAAGTTGGCGACAAACTTGGCGATTGTTGGCGATGGTAACCTTTCCTCTCTTTATGGTAACCCATATGGCGATGCATAGACGGAGCCCTTTCCTGATTGGTCTATTCGACTCATGGAAGGAGTGGACAACCCGGATTCGTTAGTTCCGGAAATCTTCCACATCAGCATCATTCCAGGAGTCATTCCTTTTAAGGCTAGTTTTTTTTTACTATAGAAGGATATACTTTTTTTTTCTTTTTTGTTTTCTAGATATTAATTAAACTTTTGGCACGGATGTCAGTCATATACGCACCACATTGGTGTGATTATTATTATTATTATTATTATTATTATTATTATTATTATTATTATTATTATTATTATTATTATTATTTTACTAACGCTATTTTGGTGAAAACTTCGTTTTCAAATACCAGTTACATATATATTTTTTTATTATTTTATATTATTTTAAAAAAGAAATAATAGTAAATGGCAAGTTGAATGTAGATTCTACCTTTGGAGAATTCAATTTCGCCTCCGATTAGGAAAAAAAAAAAAAAAAAAAAAGAAAAAAAAAAAGAAAAGAAATCATCGATAGAGGTTTTTTAGAAGGGCGACCCCGTTTAGATTGCAATGAACTAACTTCATTTTTCTTGTGTTTATCAATATTAAAGAAAACAGAACGGCGTGAAATACCCAATTGAATAGCAATTTCTCTCTGAGACATTGGAATTGCGGAATATTTAAGAGATACAATTTGACATGCTACTTCTTTATTGACTAGATTCATCAAAAACGGATTTTTTCTTTAGTTTAAAAGCTTTTTTATAGACTCTGAGTAAAAGGAAATGCAATTTAACAAAAAAATGAGTGGAATCCCGTCGAATTCGAAGAAAGAAATGTTTAAAAGACCCGATCGATTTGGTTTTAAAAAAGAAAAAATAATTACATTATTGAATCAATATATAATAATTATATTTACAAACTAAATGTCAAGTTTGCCAATTACAATTTTGCATGCAAATATTCGCACATCTTCAGTTAAAATTGTAATCTGAGTGCCTTCGAAATCCAAAAATTTTATTTTATATGCACTCACAGAAAAATAGTTTTATTAAAATAAGAAAACTAATTTCATTTTTACTATGACATTATTTTCACCAACTGAAGTCATCTGAAATTAAAATTTCAATCTCAGTGTCCATAATGAAAAGAAATATTGAAATGTAATATCGGGTACTACCAGGTTAACCCATCGACCAAAAAATTATCGCGAAACTATAAGATTAAATGCCAATAATGGAAGATCGTGAATGTCACATTCAATGACATTAAATACGATTCATGTGTTTAAAATGTCATTAAGTGATTTTTATTTCGACTTTTTATTAATATTCTACTAATTATTTGTTTTTTCGTTATTTAAAATAAAAATTATGTCAATATGTATAATTTGGCTATTAGTTTGGCGATTTGTATAATTTGGCGAAATTGGTCGACGGGATAACAGAATAGTACCTAATATCGTTATGAGTAAAAATGCGATGTTTTAAATAGTG
This sequence comes from Maratus speculifer, assembly GCA_964019185.1. Lineage (NCBI taxonomy): Eukaryota > Metazoa > Arthropoda > Arachnida > Araneae > Salticidae > Maratus > Maratus speculifer. The sequence goes on along the minus strand of OZ025301.1, from coordinate 147,010,660 downwards.
ACGTCATTTTCTCTTCAAATGTTTTTTAAAAGTTACTGTTTTTAGTAATATGAAAAAGGCATCCGTAATAATATTGTAATTCCCATTTATCTGGTTGCTGAATGACATCATTTTCCTCATTTGGAATTTTTCTTATTTTGCTTTAGGCATTAATTTTTATCATAAATTATTTTCTGTTATTTTATTTACATTATTAATATTATTTTTCAGTAAATATATTTTTTTACCTCAATTAGTGCATAATTATACGCAATCATTTTTGAAAATAAATTTTTATTGTCGAGAGAAAAGCTAAACTATATTGCCACCATTTTGAAGAAATATCGTAAAAAGCATTTAAAATTAAAAATAAAATATAAAAATGGAAATAAATAAATAAAAAAAAAAACTAAAATGGGCACAACTACAAATAGCTTTCATTAAAAAAATAATTATCAAAATCGGCTCAGTAGAAAATTCAGGGCTGATGACACGACATTTTTTAGCTTGTCTGAAAGAAATAGCATCGGTGGCTAATATTTCATTTTATATGTAAATGTGCTATTTTTCCATACGTTTGTAATTTCAGATCAACGCATATACTGGTCAATTTATTGAAAATTGTTTGCAATGTACACATATGTATGTATCAATATTTTAAAAAATAATTAAGAATCGTGTAAGTTATCATGTTTTGAGAAAAAAAAAATCGATATGATTTTTTTTTTGCCGGATATTGGCAAAAAGGTTTTCTTATTTTGCTAATATTAAGAAATATTTTTTATTTTTATAATATACTTTAATCCCATGACTGTACAAAGTTAAAATTTTTAATTTTATATACAAGTTTGTGAATTTTTCTATGTGCTTTTATATTTCAGATCAACACATAGATATTATTTCTTAAATCTATTATATTTTTCATAATATGACTGCCCAGAATTCTATGTTATAATTTCCCTTAATTTTTTTTTTTTTTTTTTTTCTAGACATAACAGAAATGTATATAATAATATTAAAAAAATATATCCCGTACACTTTAGCTTTGGTACTTCAAATGTTTAAAATTATTGTGAGAATCATCAGCAATCAACTTTATATGCTTAAATTTTCCATCCGAAATACGGTGAAAAAAAAAAAAAAAAATTGAATGTTCTAAATAGTTATCCTTCTTTGAAAAAAGTTTTGGTTACTTTTCTTGATATTTCGAAATAATAAATATTACTAAAAAATTATTTTACAGTTTATTTTACGGTCAGAATTATCAATGTTTCAAGAAATCTAAAATTTAAATGTAAATAGAAATAAAAATTTACTTATAATTTTCCTTTTCGATGTCATGGAATAGTGTTATTTAAAATATTTTTAATAGCATATAACATTCTATTTATTTATCGCTAAATCTCTCAGTTTTTCCTGTCTGTAGTATATAAAGAACGCCTTTATAAAATATGCATATAATATATATCTTTTATAACCCATATGCAGCGAGGTTTTTCGTATTTTTATGTTTGAAAGTAACATTTAATAAGCATTATTTATAGTTTTTATTCACACTATTTATCTTTGAAAGTGGAACATTAATGATTCCGAAACAAAGGGGTGATTGTAAAGACCGTATAAAGAACAGGAAGCATAGAGTTAGGCTGTGTACAGAGTTAAAAAAAAATACCTTTTTTCTCCAGATTTTGTAAAAGTATTATCAGTCTTCTGACAATTCCCTAAGAAAGAATTCTCTATATTCCCAAGTAAATTTGAATTTCCCTAGATGCAGGGATTTTTTCCTTGGTCCGAGGATGGGCAAATCAGTTAAGGGGCCACTTCAGCAAATAAAAAGACCCGTTCGCTAATGATAATCCTATGGAAGAAATTCCTAAAGATATCTCGGTTGCATTTAAATATTTTAAATGATTATTTTTTTTCATTGGATAGCTGAGATCGCTCTTAATGCAGGCTTTTTTTTACTTTTTCAATTTTGGTTGCAGATATTTTCATGATAGTGTTTTCGCTTTCCAAACCGGTTCCGAAAATGAAAGCGTCCCCATAAAAAATATTTGTAAACAAAATTTTTAAAAAAAGTGAAAAACGGTCTGCATGTAAATCAATCTCAGCTGTCTAATGCAAAAAAATCATTTAAAAATATTGAAATGCAACCAACGTATATTTATAAATTTCTTCGATAGGATTAGCATTAGCGAACTGGCCTTTTCATTTGAATGAAGTAGCATCTTAAGTAGATAACGGCAATAGAGCAATCTGCAGCCAACTCACTGTGATCGAATTGGAGATAAATTATACGAGAAGTGTACCTCAACGGTACTCGTACTCACTCGTAATTTAAAACATAAAAATTCAATAAATAAATATTGATATGGAAATTAATATTATTATTATAAAATAAATACAGTCGAGTCTCTATATAACGAAATCCATCGTTCCAGTAAAAAATTCATTATATAGAGAAATTCGATGTATAGAGAATGATGTTAAAAATCCTATTTAATGCGTAAATTTTGAACAAATATTATTTTTGATCTTTTTTATTTAGAATTTGAAATGTTTAAAAGTGTATATTAACCTAACATTTTATTTCTTAATTATTTAAGCAGTTTCAAAAAAGAGAACAGACATTTATTAGAAAGCTTAATGAAAATCAAATAAGGAAGACTTGCATTAATTTCAGAGGGAGAAATCTGTAATTTTTTGTTGTTTTGATTTTAAAATTGTCACGCTCTCAAAAAAAAAAGCTCAAATTTTAGCAAGGAAAGAAAAATTGTAGTTAACATTTTTCTCGATTTGAAGGCCTCTCTTATGTGTCTCTCATTGATTCCTCTTTTGTACATGTAACAATCCCATTGAATCTGTTTTGAGAAGAATATTGAAAGGTGTGTGGGAGGTGGGACGAACTCGTTGGATTTAAAGAACAAGGAAAGAAATAATATTTACAAAAAAAAAAAAAAAAAAAAAAAAAAAAAAAAACTCAGCACTGAACAATAATTTAAAAATAAGTGATGAAAAATTGATTCCATATGATTTCGAAGCTTTTTTAAAAATGAATAAATTAAGACCAATTTATGAAAAAATTCGTTATATGGAGATAGATATTTCACTATATAGAGACTGTTTTTAATGTAATCATGCGAAAAGGGGACCGTTCCTACAAAAAATTCGTTATATAGAGAAATTCGATGTATGGAGTTTCGTTGTAGAGAGACTCGACTGTAATTGCTTATATTTTGTGGTGCGAATTTTTTATTAAAGTAAAAATATTTATCATATTTCCTGTAATTATTTTTTTCATTCTATTCTTTTATATTACCTATTATAGAAACAAAATGGCGGCTTTTACTTAATTTTATTGAAAAAAGCGTTGTTTTATGTGGGTGTATGTGTGTTGTTAGTGGGTCAAACTTTCTACAACAAGCAACTATTCAATATTAAAGCATAACAATAAAGAAAAAAAAAGGATGCACCATACTTAGATTATGGAACACTTTCCAACACATTCCGAATAATGGAACAAAATTTAACCGTTTATTAATTTAACCCCTTCGTGACGCGAGCCTTTTACGAATTTTTTAATGTTTTGTCACCATTTTTAAAATCAGAAATTTGTCTTTTATTAAATCGAGAAAATGAACCGATTAAATAACACAAAAATTACGGTATAATCTTACTGGTGGCTATACACACGAATTCTTAAGCCTATCTTAAGCCTGCTACACGCGCCTGAATTAATAATATTCAAGTATTAACATGTGTAACTAATTTTTGAAAAATTAAAATGTATGTATGCGATAAAAGAAACTTTTAGGATTAGCACTATTTTGACGAGAATGATGCCGCGCATAATTAAGTCCATTTAAAAAAAAAAAATTCTAGACATATGTAATGATAAATATTGCAAGGCGATTTATCAACTGCGGATGGCTAATAGATAAATGACTTTAAATTAATTTATTGATTTATAATTATGCCTTGAAAATTGTTAACTTTTGTAATTTTTAAATTAAATTCTCAAAGTATAAGCGCAAATTAATTAATATCAAATAACTTATTGATAATAGCATTTATATTTTTAAATGTTACAACTCTTCTTTTGTCTTTTATAAGTTATTTTCAACTCTTTAGGTTTAAAATGTTTCATTGTTGCAGTTTCACGGCCAATTGGTCTATTTTGGCGCATCGTCGTTTATCGGCGTATCATTAAACCCATTGCTTTTTGAACTTTCAAACAATTATATGAGTTAGAGAATATTTTACGATTTATCCTGCTGCGGGATAACGGAAAATTTGCCTTAAATTGATGTATTAAGGGATCCGGGATACAAAAATCTTCAAATTTTCAAAATGAATAAATAAATAATAAATAAAAAATTACGTTAAACATTTCCCTGTTTTCTGTGCTTGAAATGACGTTTAAATCATATTTCTGTCTTAAGGCACAACACTAGTCACTGGAAAAGACCTGGATGATAATGTAAAGTCTATGGGAGCGTTCTTTTCCAATATCTCCCTCAAATTTTAATGTTTTTTTTTTTTTTTTTTTTCTTTTTTTTTTTTGCATAGGATAGCTGAGGACAATCCATAACCGGCCTATTTTTTACTTTTTCAATTTTGGTTTCAGATTTTTTTTAATTACTATAAATTTCAAAACCGGTTTAAACCGGTTCTGAAATTGAAATTATCATAATATAAAAAATATGTAAGCAAAATCAAAAAAGTAAAAACTAGGCCGGTTGTAGATCGTCCTCAACTATCCTATGCAAAAAAAAAAAAAAAAAAAAAAAAAAAAAAACTGTAAAAACATTAAAATTTGAGCTAGATATTTGAAAAGAACGCTCCCATAGACTTTACATTATCATCCAGGTCTTTTTCAGTGACTATTGTGGGGCCTTAATCAGAAGAGGAAATACAGTTTTTTCTTTTTGGCTTGTTTTCAAAGTCTAGCTTTCAAGCAATGGTTATCATGAAATGACTTCTTGTGAAAATGCGCTTTTCTTCATGATAGGTTTTTTTCACAATTTCTCGGATTTAAAATTGTAAGAAGAAGCTGAAGAGCTTAAAGATAAATGCTTAAAACTTGGAACGTGTCTTTTTTGATAGTTTTACTTTAATTTTAATTCAGAAAATTTAAAGAAAAAAATACTTTCTTTTGAATTAAAAAAAATAATATTTTTAAAAATGATTTTTAAAAGTTTTAAAAAAGTTATGAGAAGTTTTATCACATAATTTTGTTTACAAATGATAATCGGCCATTTTCAACATAGTGTCAAGTCCGTTACCAAATGTCAAGTCTGTTACAGCACGGCTTTTTAATGATTATCATTTTTTCATTATTCTACTTTTAGTTTTATTCAACTAAGAAACAAATCTGCAATTTCCTTAAAATTTAAAAATTTACATGAATATGTACTGTAATTATTAAAAAAAAGTTCTTGTATATTTTCTATGTGATCAAAGTTTTGGGGACTAAAACGTTCTCTCATTTTAATTTTATTTAAGTATTATTGATAAATATTATGTTTTGAAATTTAAGGACATAAGTCACTTTAAAATAGGTTGATTTTAGGAAATTTAATAAATTTAAGGCTGAGTATTTTCATTAATTTTGTATGGTAATAGAATTGACAATTTGCCTTACAGGACAACTTTAACCTCTTCGCTACTGGCGATTATTACAGTATTTTTAATTATTACTGAATTATTTCTTCTCTCGTTTGACTTCAGAGCGAGATTTTTGTTTTATTTTCATTAGCTCGAATCTTAGAATTCGAAACATATTATTCTTATACCGAAATTTCATTTATATTTGAGTATCATTAATAAAATGGGACAAAACTGATGTACCCATTTGAGTACTCAGGGACTGAAGAGGTTAAATAGCATTTACATATTATATTACAGGGCAAAGTGTACAACCATTTTTTTTCATGTACCTTAAACATTTACTTTAACACCTGTCTCCATTTTTAAAAGAAACTATTAAAAGTTTGAAAAATAAAAATAAAATTCTCAAATGTAAGCGAATGGTGAAAATGGCCCATATAGTTAATCATCACGAAAAAAATTTCAAATATTCAACACAATAAATAATTTAAAAAGGAAAATGCATCCCGGACCCCGTTAATTTATAATTAATTTCTAAGAATATTAAATTGTTATATTTTCATTAGAAACACATTTGAGTACTTTTTTTTTTTTTTTTTTTTTTTTTTTTTTTGTAATTTTAGTTTAACAGGAAGTGAATGAAAACTGATTTAAAAATTCCATCTTTAGTTGCTAAACCAAATTAAATTGAATGAAAGAGTGTTAGATAAAAATGTTTTTAAGCTAAATTAATATATTATAAGGGGTATGCAAGTAATATAGTATAAGGGGGATTGTATGCAAGTATATAACATTATCGACTTTTTGGAAATTTTGGATCACCTCTTGCGAAGCCATAAATTATCATTCCTAGATTCCACTCCCATCTGCACCAATGTTATCGTTATCAATGTCTAAAAAAAAATTCTTTTGTTTCTACATTACTTTCTTTCATTTTCTTTTAACCCTTTGGGAACGAGCGACACGTATTTGTACTGCAAAAAATGATCAGAAACCTTGTTTACCACCACGTAAAATTTTACTCATAAATAAGGCATATCCTCGGACGTGTCAGGGCAATTTCTCGATTTAATAAGGCACAAATTTCTGTTTTTAAAAGCCGGTGATAAAACAGTAAAAAATTCGTAAAAAGGCTCCCGTCACGAAGGGGTTGAATCGTTTGCAATGATATTCATTTATTATTCGCATACTTTATTAACTTTAAAAAAAAAAAAAAATCAAATTTTTTAAAATAATTTTATTGCATCAAAATTTTCTTAGTTTTTTTTTTTTTTTTTTTTTTTTTGCTTAAAATGACGTATAAATCATGTTAACCTATCTTTCAAGTAATGATTTCATGATAACGATTACTTGCGGAAATGCGTTTTTCGTCATGAGTTTTTTCACTGTTTCTCTCTCGCCTTTAAATTGTTATAACTGAAGAACTGTTAAAGTTAAATGGCTCAAACTTGGAACATTATTTTTTTTAATTGTTTTATTTTAATATATAAAATTGAAGATTATGTTATACACAATTGAAGTGAAAAAACTTCTTTAAAACACCATAAAACAAATTTATTGCGCAAGGCCTTTCCAAAGAACTTAGTCTTTCTTCGTCAGGCGCAAAAAAGAACTATACTTTCCTATTGGCTGTTGCTTTAGATAGCTCCCTTTCCCGTCTTTTCACTTCAATCATGCCGCTACATTCACAGTAGACACACGTCTTTTTTGCGCTTGACGAAGAAGGACCAAATTCTTTCGAAAGGCTTGCGCAATTAATTTATTTTATGGCATTTTAAAAAAAGCTTTTTCACTTCAATTGTTTATTTTAAGTTCAAGTTAAGTTTAAGCGATTCAGCAAATTTGAAAAAAAATATTTATTTTTGAAAATGTGAGTTTTTTTTTTATATAAAAAAATACATCACTTAAAAAAAAAAAAAAAAAAAAAAAAAAAAAAAAAAAAAAAGATTTTTACTTTAAATATTTCTAATTTTAATTTAATTTAACATTTTTTTCGAAGTGCTGAATCAAAATTATAAGTTATGCGTATTTAAATGAAAAAAAAATAAATTTTACAAGTAATACTACAAGTTATAACAATTTTAAATTTCAAATAAAAAAAAAATCTGCGAAGTTTTATCAGGTGAATTTGTTTAAAATCATAATAGCTAACCATCACAAAAAATTAGAGTTTTAACTCAAAAAGTAAAAAACATTTTAAAGTGTGTCCCGGATCCTCTTAAATGAAGAAAAATTAATAGAATATTACTATTATATATGAAATACTTTTATAGTAAATAATACTTTAAGGAAAAGCTTATTATTTAAAAATATAGCTTTGATTGATCCTTGAAATATATCATGATTATCATAATTACAACTTCTTGTGAAAATTGTTTCTTTTTTCACCAATTTTCGACTTTAAATTGTTATAACTCAAGAACCGTTAAAGATACATGGTTTTAAACTTGCAACATGACTTTTTTAATTGTTTTATTTTAATTTTGATTGAGCAACTTGTATATTTATGGTTTTTTTTTTATATATGAAAAAGAATTGAAATTCAACAAGTAATATTTCAAATTATAACAATTTTAAATTTCATATTAAAAAAATCTAAAAATTTTATCATGTGATTTTGTTTAAAGATAATAATAGTTAACCATCATAAAAAATTACAGAATTTTAACTGGATAAAAAAATATTTTGAAATATGTCCCGGATACCCTCAAGGGGCTGCTTCACTCAAATGAAAAGACCCATTCGCTAATGCTAATCCCATGGAAGAAATTTATAAAGATATCTCGGTTGCATTTTAACATTTTTAAATGATTCTTTTTGCATAGGATAGCTGAGATTGATCTGAATGCAGGCCGTTTTTTACTTTTCGATTTTGTTTACAGATGTTTTTTATACGGGTGATTTCGCTTTCCAAACCGGCTCTGAAAATGAAAGCGTTCTCGTAAAAAATATCTGTAAACAAAATTTAAAAAGTAATAAACGGGCTGCATTCAGATAAATCTCAGCTATCTAATGCGAAAAAAAAAATCATTTAAAAATATTAAAATGCAACCGAGATATCTTTATAAATTTCTTCCATAGGATAAGCATTAGCGAACGGGTCTTTTCATTTGAGTGAAGCGGCCCCTTAAATGAAGAAAAGTCAATAGAGTTTTACTATTATACATGAAACAATTTTATAGCAAATAATACCTTAAGAAAATGCTTATTATTTAAAAGTATAGCTTTTAATTGCACAATGCATTTAACAATAACATTGTTTTCGTCCACTTGCTCTCTTGACGTTGACGGGTTAAGGATGATACATAGAACACCTTATCAACAAAACAGATAACCAACATTCTTCCCATTTTTTTAAAATAGTAAACATAACAAGTATCACTACGAATCGGATTTCTTTAACAGCGCATTATATCCACACATCGCAGAAGAATAAGAATGCCAAACGTTGGTATAATCCATATTTTGGAGTAAAAGAAACTTAATGTTTTTAATAATACCTTTGTATTTTCATAGAAATGGATATCAGACTAAGAAAAAAAATCATAGACTATTTTGATGTTTAAAGAAAAGCTAGTAAAAAATAAAAATTTTGGTTGGATCAAAAACGATATCTCGATGTCAAAATACAGCCCCCTTCCCCTTAAGTTATATTACGATATCACGTGCCAACATCCCTGAATCCTAGAGTGATAACGTTACATATGCACAGTTCTTAACGTAATTATTTTGGAAACAGATGAGTTGCAGTGATAACATAAGTCATCTTTTAAATCATCAGATTTTAAAACATTCACCTTTTATATGAACCTTTTAATAACAATTTTAATTTTACTTAAGAAAGGTGTTATAATAAAAATAAAATACATTGACATGTTTCGGAACCGTCAAATAAGTTCCATAGTTATAATATAAATAAAACAAAATTTAAAATTTTTTCTCGGTCAATACAAATGACACGCAACAATGAGATATAAATAACAAAAAACGCACGCTCTATTGCAAAAAATTAATTTCTTGCAATGACCATTATACGTATTGAACGTATAATGGTCATTGTATACGTATTGAACTAATTTGAACTTGTTTTAAAATGTGAATGTTTTAAAATCTGATGATTTAAAAGATGTCTATATTTTAATTTAATATTTTGCAATAGAGCGCGTGTTTTTTGTTATTTATATCTCACTGTCGCGTGTCATTTGTATTGACCGAGAAATATTTTGAAATTTTGTTTTATTTATATTATGACTATGGAACTTATTTGACGGTTCCGAAACATGTCAATGTATTTTATTTTTATTATAACACCTTTCTTAAGAAAAATTAAAATTGTTATTAAAACATAAGTCATCTTTTATATGGTAACTTTTTGTGACTCAACAATAGTTTAGGCATTGAATACTTGTAAAAGATTATTTAAAAACTAATTTTATTTTTAAAGGTACAAAAAAATATTATACACACATACATACATACAATAAATAACATCAACCCAACTGGCGTTAAACATTAGTCAGAACCAGTAATTGAAGGTGGGACCACAGCGTTACTAGACTGATGTTCAACCACTGAGGCATTTTGGCCGATACCTGGATGTGCAAGTTTCCATAATAAACCATATTAGGGAAAGTCATCAGGCATCTACCAGACAGCCTTGGCTGACGGAATAACGTTGAATATACAGTCGAGTCTCTCTATAACGAAAGTCCATACATCAAATTTCTCTATATAACGAATTTTTAGTAGGAACGGTGCACTTTTCGCATGATTACATTAAAAACAGTCTTTATATAGCGAAATATCTATCTCCATATAACGAATTTTTTCATAAATTGTCTTAATTTATTCAGTTTTTAAAAGCTTTGAAATCATAAGGAATCAATTTTCCATCCCTTTTTTTTATTTATCGTCAATGCTGAGTTTATTTTTTTTTTTTTATTAATTTTCTCCTTGTTCTTTAAATTCAACGAATTCATCCCACCTTCACACACCTTTCCACATCCTTCTCAAAACAGAGTCAATTGGATTGATACACATGTAAGAGAGGAATCAATGAGAGGCACATAAGAGAGGCCTTCAAATGGAGGAAAATGTCTACAATTTTTAATTCCTTGCTAAAATTTAAGCTTTTTTTTTTTTAAGACCGTAACAATTTTAAAATCAAAACAACAAAAAATCACAGATTTCTTCGTCTGAAATTAATGCAAGTCTTCCTTATTTGATTTTCTAATGAACGAAGCTTTCAAATAAATGTATGTCTTCTTTTTTGAAAAAGCTTAAATAATTAAGAAATAAAATGTTAGGTTAATATTTAGTTTTAAACATTTCAAATTCTTAATTCAAAAGATCAAAAATAATGTTTGTTCAAATTTCACACATTAAATACGATTTTTAACATCATTCTCTATACATCGAATTTCTCTATACAACGAATTTTTTACTGGAACGGTGGATTTCGTTATATAGAGACTCGACTGTATTTTACTATTCCACTGATCTATACAATAGATATTAAGTGTGTATTGCAATCGAAATGGCTTACTTGCAGACTTATTTTTAAATTCCTTTTTGCTCTGAGACACATCCAATTGACAAATTTGCTTATATAGAAACTACATAATGTGCCGTAATTGTCAATTTCTTGATAAATGCAAAAAATATTGAAAAAAATATGCTGTCAAAGTTAGCATTTTGAACCAAACTTTCCGAAGCGGGAGATCTGGGAACAAAAAACATGCTCATACTGAGAAAGTATTTGTTTATAAATCGAATTCTACTGAATTGAGCGAAAAATAAAATTACACGGTCTCTTATGCATCCCTTCAAAAATCACTTCAGAAAGTTTCGTGTTTCTACTTTAAAAAATGAGTCTGAAAATGAATTTCGAGCTGTTGAGAGTGGGAAATTATTTTTTCGAATACACCCTTAGATGTGCGTTAGATTATAAATAAGTGTGCAATAAATGTGTGTGAAATAATTATGTGTGTATGTGTGTTTCAAAAATTTTGCTTTTAATTGATAGTATTTTTAAAAAAATTATTTGCCTGTGTTATTTCCTTAACCTATATTATTCCTGGGTATCACTTGTTTCTGTGAATTCTGAAATATAAACCTACATAATGCTAGACATACAACGTTTAAGTGTTCTTAAATTCTCACATAAAACAGGATTAATTCCTCTACTTGCCCAATGACTTATATTTAGCTTACAAAAAAATCTCAGAGTGATTTTTATGTCTCCGTTTTACTACTCAATATTATCTATATCGAAGTGTCTATTTGAAATTTATGCTACCCCATTAAGTTTTATTTTTTGACCTACTTCAAACAAAAAAGTTTGTACAATTTCTTTGTGCTTTTAACACTTTCCAACAAAGTTGAAAAGTGTTTATGCTTTCGGTTTGTCTGTCCGTCTGACTGCGCTCTAACTGTCGTAAATATACTCGGATTGCTATAAAAAAAATTTGAGTTATTGACGTCTACCCTAGCACGAACACTGTTGCAAATGAGTTTTCTAGCATGGTTAGTTTATTTACAGGGGCAGACAAAAGTTTACGTTACATTACAGCCTAAGGGAAAAATCGTTTCATCGTTTCAAATGAATTTTAATGATGTTTTACTTTGTCAAACTTATTAAAATTTATATGCATTTACAAAATGTACTACAATATGTCTTCTGTGAAACATGCGGTGAAAAAAAATAGTTATTATTCATTCGCAAGGCCACAGAAAATAATTCCACTCATAAAGGTAAAAGGGGGGGATTATATAAAAATATTTCATATATAATAAAATTTATATAAGTCGCTGAGGCTTAATATAAGTTGTTTCACGTATAATTCGAAGTGCATAGCATTTACAGAGACACACAAAAGATTTCAAATAGTATATTCTATCCGAAGTACTGTATATTATTGATGATGGCTGACGGATAGATGAAATGCATTTTTAATAATGATATGTATTTTTAAATTTCACTTAATGTGTACTTATTATACGGTGAGTATAATTTCTATAGTTGATATACAGGGCTACTTAAAAGAATTCGTAAAGGTTATTGAGTGTAAGAGTAATTTACTTAAAGGTGGTTTTAAAATAAATGATGTGATTTGAAACTGAACAACATTTAGTATACTAAGAAATGTTTGTATAATATAGATAAAATGATATACAGGAAGAATTGAATACATGGTTACCTGTGGATGATAATTTCTGGGAATGTGATTTAAGTAGTTTTAAGAGTATTTTAGTTTGAACTAAATTTTAACTAAATTTTAATGTGTAATAAAGATGCTATGTAAACTACAGGGCTGGAAAAAAGTATTTAAGTAGTTCTATCTATTACTATAAATTGAGAGAGAATTTTCAACTTGTTATGCATTTTCTTGCTAAACTACATTTCCCCCACTTTAGTATGCCCCACACAAATATTGCCACCATGATTTTGTGCCGTAATCCGAGACGAAACAAAACCAAGGGAGTGAAACAATTATATTGAAAATGTCTCTCTCTCTCTCTCTCTCTCTCTATATATATATATATATATAAGGAATAACTCATTCCCTGCCTCACTTGATCAGAAAAAAAAATGAATGTATAAAAAAAGAGGGGGGGGGGATAAAGCCACCATTGTTAACAGCAATGGTGGAGGTGAAGAATGTCTATATATATATATATATATATATATATATATAAGCATATGTCTATATATATATTAAAGATATGGAGGTTGAGAATGCCTATATATATGTATATATATAAGGAATAACTCATTCCCTGCCTCACTTGATCAGAAAAAAATGAATGTATAAAAAAAGAGGGGAAGGGAATAAAGCCACCATTGTTAACAGCAATTATATCCGTCATGCTTACATATGATTTGGAATATACGATGTGGCATATCATTTATTAATCCCTGGAAGACATTTGCATCAATATTATCCCAGGCCTCAATGATGGCGGCCTTCGGTTTTACCACAGACATGAGCTGTCTGCAATTGGTATTTAAAGTTCTACTGAAGATACTGCGCGCATTTTCTTGGTTATTGAGATGAAGGTACAGGGCAGACTATTCCGTAACATATTACAAATTCTCCAAAAATCTCTCCTAGGAGGATTTTTCAAATGTTATGGGAGCGTATTCCTGCTGAAAAATCCAACTCAGCCCAACAGTTCTCTCTTCAGATGACAATAAATGAGTTTATAGTACTATAACATGTACGAGGGGTGATCCAAAAAAAGTGTACAAGGCAAAGGAAAAAGTATTTATTAACAATAGAAAAGAGATACAAATGGCAATCAAGAGACACATCTGGCCTTTACTTTTCCACATAGTCGCCAAACCTGCTTAGGCATTTTCAGAACGTTCGACCAACTTATTTATCCCGTCTTGGTAGTAATCAGGACCCTGCTCATTAAGCCATTTCTCGGCAGCTGCTTTCACTGCATCGGATGAGGTGAACCGTGTTCCGGATAAGTGTCGCTTCAACGCCGGAAAAAGGAAATAGTCACTTGGAGCCAAATCGGGGCTGTATGGGGGGTGATTCCAAACCTCCCACTTAAACCTTTGCAGCAATTCTGAGTCTGGCGAGCTGTATGGAGCCTGACATTGTCATGCAGAAAAATGACTGTGAATTTGTCTGTGAACTTCGGATGCGGCCACATTCTTGGCCCATAAGATTCGAATTACGGCTCGCACCTCTATGCGAGACCACTTTTCTAGACGTCGTGCCATTACTGTCGCTCTTAAGTGTCTACGTACAGACGCTACTTACTCGTAGAACCACTGTAGGACAACTAGCGCCATCTGTCAACCCCTCTGGGTGGAAATATTCGCTCCACAATTATTACGTTTCAAATGCTTCTGCTTGTAAACTTTTTTTTTGGATCAACCTACGTAAATAGTAGCAAAAATATTTCTTAAAACAAAATAATATTCCATTAAAAGATATGTACATTATTAGTACACCATACCTAAAAGGGATAAATTTAAAATAAAGGTTACTTTCCTGAAAGAATCATGTGTAATAGGGCACAAACAGTATTAGAAAGCTGTAATATCGCATAAAAGTAAAGTTCTACCAATTTTTCACAAACATTAAAACATACTTATATATCAGTCTTTAACATACACTTAAACAATTAGTGCACATGTTAATAATTTCAAAAATATATCTCTGAAAAATACATATACAAAAATTTTTAAAAATATTTTCAACTTTTTCGTGCGAGGCATCTTCAGTTGCTAAAATGTTTACCTCCTTCACTCGCTATCGTAGTTTTCGTCAATTTTCCCTGTTATTTTCCTTATTTTTAATATTATGTTGCCATCTGTTTCTACTCACAGAATTAAAAATGGGGAAAATAGCAGGGAAAACTTACTAAATAAAATACTTAATATAACTTATTAGAATAACGTAATAAATTATTAATTTAGAGGAACTTTTATCCCTTGCTCCTTTTTATAATAGTTTGCAACAATTCAAAATAATTTGCTTTTCTAAAATATGTAAAACATATCCCTCGAAATGCTGAAAATTTCAATTTAAAAGGGAAATTTATCCGCATAAAATGATTCGAATTAAAACAAAATAAATGTAGTCTGCACTTCGGAGGGGTCTAACGTATAAAATGGTTTAAAAATGATTAAATTCCTATGTATAGTTTTTTCTCCTACAAAACTTTTTTAATGGAACGATTTTGACCAACTTTAATATTAAATATCTTTTTAAATAATTCTTCGAATAGTCTGCACCAGCGTGTTTCCCAAACATTTTTTTTTAAATAATACCACCTATTTGCATATTTTTGTATGCAACAGCTTTCTTAATTTTAACGAAGAAAGGCCACAATCACAAAAAATTCATTGTCAGCGATGGTTTTTACTGTTAATTACTTTATTTTTGAGATTAGAGAGATTCATTACTATTATAATTATTATAATTATTGTTATTATTATTATTATTATTATTATTATTATTATTATTATTATTATTATTATTATTATTATTATTATTATTATTATTATTTTATTAAATTTTACTGAATACTTTGCTACTTATTATTATTAATAAATTTTAATAAATACTTTACTATTTATCATTATTAATAAATTTTAATAAACACTTTACTATTAACCATTATTAATAAATTTAAATAAATACTTTACTCAATAATAAAATACAACTGAGTATTTGATGTACTTTGGCATGCAATTCCCCATTCTGTTCATTCTTAACTATTAGTTAATCTAAAAACACTTTCACATAAACCCACTCAATATCAGAGGTAGTTGAACACTTCATATCTGTGGAAGTAGGTTTAGTGTCAGCTATTTTATATGAAGGCTTATATTTAGTTTGCAAGTACGCTTAAGCAAATGGTTACACATTAGTTTTATTTCTGTATATTAAACATGATGAAGTGGCTTTTTCAGAAATATTTATAGAAAATGTTTCTTTCCGATTTATCTACTTTAAACATTACACGACAGCAATAATTCAGAAAAAAAAAATGACCCAAGGAAAAAAAACCAAATTAATTCTCAGATAAATAGTAAAAAATGGCCTTACCAAAATATTTTTTATTCGTTCTAGGCTCTAGGGTAATTATTATTAACTGATTTTTTTATTTTTAAATTATTTTATTTTTAAATATTGTTAAAAACTTTTTCTTTGAGATGTATAAATGATAAAATCTCTTAATCTTAGTTGTAAACAATCTTGCCAAATCTGGCGATTTTTTATTAAGTATTTTTGAGTTTATTACAAAAAAAAAAAAAAAAAAAAAAAAAAAAAAAAAAAAACTTAATTATAATTTTTATTTATTTTATTCACGGAATATCTATCATTATATCCAAAAATTCAAAAACTATTCATTCTGAAGGGAAAGTCAACAGTGTTAATGTCTTTGGAGTCTGATCTAGAGGTCTGCACAAGCCGGAATTTCCAGGCCGGTCCGTAGGAAAAAATTTCGACCCGGCCCGGCCCGGCTCGTTATTAAACTCAAAAGTTCGGCTCGGGCCCGGCCCGTTTAAATTTTTATATTTTAGGCCCGGCCCGTACAGAAATCAGCGAAACCAGGCCCGGCCCGTTACAATTTCTACGATTTCTAAAAAATTCAGATTTTTATCATATAATTAAGATTTCTTAAAAGAACACTGCATACATATCTATGGAATGATTTTACAGTATATTTTACTGGAAATACACATTAACAGCATTAATGATTACTTAGATATTTAGTCTTTCAACATTCGAATAAAGATTCAATAAAAAATTAATATGGCTTAGAATAAAAGAAAAAAGAAAGAAAGTTAAAAACATCGTAACTTTTGAAGCTGTTTAAAAGAAGATTTATAAACATATTTCTATATCATTTTATTAAAGATTTTAAATCCAAATTCATTCTTAAATTCAAAGAAGCTCCTTTCTGATATATTTTTAAATTCATTTTTTTCTCAGAAACGCATAAGTTTAGCAGGTATCTTTATTCAGAAACTATATAATCGAATGGGGTTATCCATTTTTTGATACAAGCAATTTAAGAATACTGCAAGCAAATAAAATACTGTCATAGTTAACGTTTTGAATAGAATTTCCGGAAGTAATAGCATGGAAGGGAGAAAAACCTGCAATCATTTGAGAAACTATTATATATCTCAACAAGGTTACACAAGTATTTCATTTACCAAAAATGAAAAACTCTATTCGATTCCAAAACCCTTCAATAGTCAGGCTTGTCACTTTTATACTTTTACAATTTAAAATTAATCAGAAAATATGTCAAACTTTCGCATTATTGAGAAATTAATTTAAAAACCATCAAGAAGTATATATCCAAAGATTAAGCTAACATAAGTTCTTTATCGCTGTTAATAATTTTACAAATCATGTTGTCCGCCCTACAGATCTTGAGAACAATTAAGTCTAGTTCCGTCCGGCTAGTCTACTTGTAGAAAAATAATGCAAGCTTGATCTCGGCCTGACACGAGTCAGCTAAAAAAATATTTAACACAGTGTAACTGTCCGATGCCGATCTCTACACTGTACATTTTTATACTAATGCTGTCAAACTAGTATGGCTCGTGACGCACATTTATACTTATTCTCGTTAAAACCATTTCGTTGAAAATAGCTCGTATTTTATTGTATCTGCTTAAATCTTGCGAACGGGCCGGGAGGCCCGAAAATTTTTTTATCGGCCCGGCCCGTAGGCCCCGTTCAATTTTTTTGCCGACCCGGCCAGTTAGAAAATTCGAAACGATTCCGCCGGGCCGGGTACGGGCCTGTGCAAACCTCTAGTCTGATCCTCCTCCCCCCACCCCCCCCCCCCTATGTTTAGAATATATAAGTGCATATAAAGAAATTTATCTTCTTTCATTAAGCTGCATATTATATTTTAATCATGAAATATAATTAAGAAATACTACTATGCAGAGTGAACATTGTAATAGCTCTGTTTAACATACAATTAATCGACTTACTAACAATTTTTACAAAATTATTTATAACATAAATGAAATCAGAGGCCTTTATTATTCCCACCAGTTACTTTTTATTATAAAGTTAACCTATTTATTCAGGATATATAGATAATTCAATCAATAAACTATTTCTGTTTAAAAAAAAGACCCAGGTGATAATGTTAAGTCTATGGGGGCGTTGTTTTCAAATATCTCGTTCAAATCATAATATTTTCGCTTTATTTTATTTATTTTTTTATTTTTATTTTATTTTATTTTATTTTATTTTATTTATTTATTTATTTATTTATTTATTTTATTTTATTTTTTTTTTTTTTTTGATGGGATATCTGAAGACGATCTACAATCTGGCTAGTTTCACTTTTTGAATTTTGGTTTCGCATTTTTAAAAATTCAGAACCGGTTGAAATTGGTTCTGAAATGGAAACTATCAAAATATTAAAAAGAAGAATAATAAAACCGAAATCGGAAAACTAAAAATCAACCTGATTGTAGATCGTCCTCAGCTATCCTATGCAAAAAAAGGTTAAAATTTGAGCGAGATATTTGAAAATAACGCTCCCATAGACTTAAAATTACCATCCGAATCTTTTTGGACGAGTCGCGTGACCTCTTAAGCAAAGGGCTCTCTTCACAAAGGTATTTACTAGCAATCTTAAAATTAAGCTTACTGGAGTGCCCTATATTTATCAATAAAGTACATTAATGTCAATATTTTTCTTCTTGGACTAATGTTTAGATACCACAAAATATGGACTATAAGGTTTTGACAGTAACTTAGTGCCCTAACATAAAGAATTGCCGTCAGGTATTCCAATTGCCTTTAATACAAAGTGATTACATAAGGCATGGCATTTCCGTAACTAAATACGCTCTTTTGTTTCGTAAAAGTGATTTACGACGTTTTCGTGACTATGACTAGACTAAAAGCGTTGAGATATAAGAAATGTTTTCCTCATTTCTTAAAAGAAGTCACAAACGAGACAATTGGCGCTTACTCTGTTTTATATGTTGAACTTTTTTAAACAAATACTTTATATATAGGGAGAATAGATCATTTATTTTTATCGATATAAAGAATCTCTTAAAAATCTACATACAAAAGTTAGAGGAAGTGAAAACAGAAAATATTCACATGAGTTAAATTTACGAAGGAATGTATAGTCAGAAACAAAACTCACAGGAGATGTAAACTAGTCGATGGGGGCCACCGTAATTCATCAGAACCAATTTTTCGAGAGTCTGAAAAAAATACTTCCGGATAATTGGGGCTACTGATATTAAATAGACTTCGTTTCATACTTACATATTAAGTACATACAAAATTTCAAGTCTCTATCTCAATTTGTTTGGGAGATAGAGCATTTACAGACATACAGGCACACAGACATATTGACACACAGATGGACGGACGGCTTTTTTTTTTTTTTTTTTTTTTTTTTTTTTTTTTTTTTTAAGTATGATTTTTAAAATTTCCAGTATCTGAAACGTGTAAATCTGTTAAAAGAAATTTTTTGATTTTCAAAACGATTGCAAGACTTACACTGTACTATGTATGATGGGTAAGTAAAAATTCAAAGATAGAACAATGGTGCAATGCAGAAAAGCAGTATGAAGTCTTTTATCTGGCGAAACTTCACAGTCAAACAGATGATTGGCACAGATTATTGTTTCACTTGAGACATTCCTGGAGTGCCCCACAAAATGTACTATAGAACATATTGTGAACATTTATGGTTCATTTACAAGAATACACCATAGAATACTTTAATGGTACCGTATGAGGAATAAATGCTGGGAATGCATTTTCAATTGTGATATGTACATTTTTCATTATTTAACTAATTATTTGCATATCACTTAATGAGTATAAATTCTATAGATCATATACAGGGCTGCACGTCCACAGAAGAATTCGAGTACGACGTTTCTTATTATTGATGGAAATTGCTGAAAGGGAATTTTAACTGCTATGTCTTTTCCTACTGAAGCAAAGTTTAGCATACTATGTAGTATTGTATATACAAATCTATAGATCATATACAAAGTTACTATATGTTTTCCTATCGCACTAAATTTTGTTTATGTAACATATTACATAGTTACACAAAATAATTAGATATGTTTTTCGATTATAGCGGATATTGCTGAAATTGGGTTTTCAATTGTGTTTTGCGTTTTCCAAATTGCTTACTTAAACATTACCTGGGTTTTTAAATGTACTATCTGTTTTCGAAATTGCTTAATTAAACATTATCCGGGTTTTTAAATGTACTATGTGTTTTCGAAATTGCTAAATTAAACATTATCCGGGTTTTTAAATGTCTTTTGTGTTTTTCAAATTGCTTACTTAAACATCATCTGGGTTTTTAAATGTGTTTTGCGTTTTTCAAATTGCTTTCTTAAACATTATCTGGGTTTTAAATGTATTTTGCGTTTTTCAAATTGCTTACTTAAACATTATCTGGGTTTTTAAATGTGCTTTGCGTTTTTCAAATTTCTTACTTAAACATTATCTGGGTTTTAAATGTGCTTTGCGTTTTTCAAATTGCTTACTTAAACATTATCTGGGTTTTTAAATATGCTTTGTGTTTTTCAAATTACTTACTTAAACATTATCTGGGTTTTAAATGTGTTTTGTGTTTTTCAAATTGCTTACTTAAACATTATCTGGGTTTTTAAATGTGCTTTGCGTTTTTCAAATTTCTTACTTAAACATTATCTGGGTTTTTAAATGTGCTTTGCGTTTTTCAAATTGCTTACTTAAACATTATCTGGGTTTTAAATGTACTTTGCGTTTTTCAAATTGCTTACTTAAACATTATCTGGGTTTTAAATGTGCTTTGCGTTTTTCAAATTGCTTACTTAAATATTATCTGGGTTTTTAAATGTGCTTTACGTTTTTCAAATTTCTTACTTAAACATTATCTGGGTTTTTAAACGTGTTTTGCGTTTCTCAAATATCTCACTTCAACGTTATCTGGGTTTTTAAATGTGTTTTGCGTTTTCCAAATTGCTTACTTAAACATCATCTGGGTTTTTAAATGTGCTTTGCGTTTTCCAAATTGCTTACTTAAACATCATCTGGGTTTTTAAATGTGTTTTGCGTTTTCCAAATTGCTTACTTAAACATCATCTGGGTTTTTAAATTTGCTTTGCGTTTTTCAAATTGCTTTCTTAAACATCATCTGGGTTTTTAAATGTGCTTTGCGTTTTTCAAATTTCTTACTTAAACATTATCTGGGTTTTTAAATGTGCTTTGCGTTTTTCAAATTGCTTACTTAAACATTATCTGGGTTTTTAAATGTGCTTTGCGTTTTTCAAATTTCTTACTTAAACATTATCTGGGTTTTTAAACGTGTTTTGCGTTTCTCAAATATCACACTTCAACGTTATCTGGGTTTTTAAATGTGTTTTGCGTTTTCCAAATTGCTTACTTAAACACTATTTTAACTTTATAAAATTATGAAGTTTAGTTAGTTGTCGTCCATAAATGATGTCACGCTTGAAAGGGGAGGGGGGGGGGTCATGAAATTGTGACAGTTTGTGACAAGGGGGTGGGAGGGGGTAAGAAGGAATGTGACATCACACATTTTGGTTAAAATAAAAGTAATAAAATTCAGTAGATTAAATTATGAAGTATGAAGTTATTAAATTAAAATATTTTGTGTTCATTAAGTTCATTTTTAGTGTCAAATATGTTAAATTATACTTCAAATTCCAAAATACTACTGTTTTCAAATACTCTTTCATATTAATACTTTATGACTATTCTATATTGATTCTTTTTCTTGTTGTAAACTTTGTTTCATACAAAACACGAATCACTTTTATTGTTCAGCTCACAAATGTCATTAAAACACATAGTTAAAGTTTTAAAATAAAGATTGAAACATGATCTAAAATATAGTGCTTTGCTTCTGAACTACAAGTATATGTCTACGTAATCTAGCGTGACATGTGACAAGAGGAGGAGGGAGGGGTAAAGTGATGTGTGACACTTTGTGACAAAGGGAGGGGGGGAGAGGAATCAAAAATATGGAAAAAACGCGTGACAACATTTATGGACGATCCCTTACAGTGTTTTGAATGTGTTGGAATTTGTTTCATAATCTGTTGCTTTCTGATTGAAACGATTTTATAAAAATAAATCAAACTTTTATGTAATAACTATCTATCTATCTGTCGAACTATATATATTATAAAGAATAAAGATATATATGCGTAACGCTGACGTCATTTTGCAAATGGCAACACTGCACGATAAAATTTCGGTTTTGTGATTCTCGCTACTGCAACTCGTTTAACTTCTGACCAACCCACATTTTCTATTTTTATACCATTAAAAAAGAAAAAAAAAAAAAAAAAAAAAAAACTATTTTCAAGTGCAATTTGTTTGAAAACAGTATCTTTATTTACTAATTTCTTCTTCTTCTTCTTCTTCTTCTTATTATTATTATTATTATTTAAACAATTCTCAAACATGAATTTTTCCAATTTATATTTATCACACTCATTTTTATTACACAATAATAATAAACATTTTGCACATAAAGCAATAAAAAATGTTTTTTCAGCATTTATTATTGTTGTTGTTCAGCATTAAATGTTGTTGTCAGCATTTATTTCTGACTAATTTTTTAAAGAAATTAAAGCTTCCTCAATAAATAAATAAGGGAATATTATTAAAAATAATTAACGCATGTAATAGAATAATTTAAATTTTTAAATATCCATATAGGAAGGAAAACAATTTTCAACTGAAAATCGTATGTAAACTGCATCTTAGTTTATTGATTGTCTGTGGTTTTAAAAGAAATTTTGGAGAGTAAAATATTTTTTAAATTATCTCTATCGCGTGGCGTTCGATTAATACTCGTAAAATCCTTCTAAATCTTATAAAGCATATAAGCAAGTCTTGGTGATATATATCACTGAATGTATATCCTGATATACATCCGATAGTTAGTTTCTAAACTTTGAAGCTTTATATTTTCGACATTTTCATATATTTGATACGAATTTTTAAAATAATTGTGTGTGATATTCGATATTTTCAGTCACAGCAAATGTAAATGAATCTTTGTTGATTGTGTCATTCTGTAGATAACAACTTTTGCTTTGGCTGATCATTTCTAGCTTCCTGAACACCTCCCCCCCCCCTCCCTCCCTTCATATGTTTTCCAAGTTTCACATTTGAAACTGAATTTTTAAAAATAAAATGTAGAAATAATAAATATTTATTTAAAACAATTACTAAAAGATAAAATATCTAATTTAGAGAAGTTATTTTACGCTTCATTTGGATCTTTTATGGTTTTGGGGTTTTTTTAGTTTATATTACGCACAGGTTAGACATGTTCAAATTTCTAAAAAAAAGTACTTTGTATTAAATTTTGTTGCATAAAACACAAAACTTTTTGAAAATTTAATCCTACAATTTAATTTTTATTGTGAGCGTAAAAGGTAAATTGTGTTTGTTTTCAATTATATTATTTTCAATTTTGTCACATAAGTGAAAATATATACAGTAAACGCTCGTTTTTACGAACTTCTTTTATGCGAACACTTGCGATTTTGCGAACTAGGGCGTGGTCCCGAATACATTCCCATAGACGCTATGTAAATTTTCGCTCCCAATTACGAACTACAAATTATGAAAATCTCTTTTTTGCGAATTGGACTTTTATAATTCTGCATTTTTTTTTAAAAAAAAATTTAATTTTAATTTAAGTCCAGACACGGTTTGAGCTTCACAAAATTGTGCGGTGAAAGTGGAACAGCAAATACGACTTTGGCAAATGAATGGAAAAAACGCGATTTAAAAGCATTACTAACTGAATATGCTCCAGAGGGTGTTTTTAACGCGGACGAAACAGGTCTGTTTTATAAGATATTGCCGGAAAATCACCTCCATAGATGAAAAATGTAGCGGAGGCAAAAAGGCTAAACAGAGAATCTCAATCTTGTTGGCAGGCAACATAAATGGAACACAAAAACTGCACTTGCTTTTCGTTGGAAAAAAATTGAAGCCTAGATGCTTCAAAAATGTTAACAAATTACCAGCTGCATGCCATTCTAACAAAAATGCTTGGATGACTGGGCACATTTATGAAAAATGGTTGAGAGACTTGGATCGTCAATTTGTTTTGGAAAAACGTAAAATTCTGCTAATTGTGGATAACTGTTCAGCTCACGTTGAAGTCTCAGATCTTAAATCTATTCGTATGGAGTTTCTTCCAACGAATGTAACTTTAATTTTACAGCAGATCGATCAGGGTGTGATTAACAGTTTCAAGCGCATATATCGAAGAGTGCTTTTGCAAAGAGTAATCATGGGCTTGGATTTGGATGAGCCATATGAAATTGATGTTTTAGGTGTGATGCATTTGTTAATACGTGCTTGGAATGATGTTCAAGCGACTACAATATCTAAAGCATTTCAACACGCGGGTTTTAGTACCGTAATTGAAGAAAACCAAGAAAATGCAGCCGACGATATCAATGGAGATGAGTTACTCATAAATGAACTACGCAAAGGAAATCTACTGTTGCCTGAAATTTCATTCCAGAACTTTTTGAATGTGGATTCAGACAAGATTTGTACGGAAGAAATATCAGATGAACAAATTATTGCTGACACAATAAATGAAAAGGAAGAAGAACTTTCAGATTTTGAACAGGAAGAAAAGGAAATAATTCAACGACCGATTATCAAACAAGCAGCTCAGGGTCAAACAGTCAAACATGGTTGTCAGGGCTAAGGCACCTTTTTAAAGAGAACAGTAATTGTGAAATGATTTCAAGCATAGATAAAATGGAAACATGTATTTTCCAAAAAGTGATTTTAAAACAAAAAAAGATAAGTGATTATTTCCATTCCTAATTTTTTATCTATGTATTTTTATTCATTAAATACTAATGCAGTATCTATGTTTTCACATGTAATGTTTTCAAAGCTTAATAACACATTCTTCTGAGTGCTGAAATTTATTTCTGTGCATAAATTTACATTTTGCATTTTCTTATGTATTTAAAAAATACATGTATAACTTTATTTCAGAATAAATAATCTTAAAATATTGCATCATCTATGAAGAGGGGGGAGATTGATAAAAATAGACATAAATAACGTACACATTCATGTCATTTTTGATGATTTTCTATTTTACGAACTTTCTATTTTACGAACTTTCTATTTTACGAACCATTTGAGTGTTCCCTACGAGTTCGCAAAAACGAGCGTCGACTGTATATATATAAGGTACCCTGGGGTAATAACGCCACGTTAAGGTTCTACCAATTTTCACGGCTTAGTTTTAGATTGTATTTATCAAACAAATATAGGATCTGATACAGCAACTCATTGACTATCTATATAAAAAAAATAATTTAACAGATATGTATTCATAAAATGTAATGGCGTGATTTCTTGACCAATGATATTTGGCGTTATTACCCACCTATATGGGTAATAACGCCATGCAAACAAAACTATGAAATAAGATGGGATAATTGCATGTAGATTGCCCAATTCTAAAAATACAAAGTCTACAAACTTAGAAATTGACAAATTGCATTCTAAGCTATTGAAAATGTTCATATTTTTGTGAAAGTGTAAGAAAAATAAACGGGTGGTGTGGGGGGGGGGGAGGATGAGGCAAAAAAATATCAGATCGTGAGCTTCTTTTTGCTTAAAAAGGACCGCTTAAATAGAATTATTAGAAACATTACACAGTTTTAACTGTGTTTATTTGAATCAGTATTTGAATCAGGATGTAGCTCGGCCACTGTAGGGAATCAACCGGGGTATTAATGCCAAGGATTGGCGTTATTACCCCGTTATAGTTAATGCGCTGTACAATTTAAATTAAAAATTATCTCGAGAAGATATCCAAAATCTTCAACAACATTTTTAAAGTCCATGAAATGTACTACAAATTTATGTAATTAACAAAGTGTTTCCGTATAAAAAAGATAGTCTTCACATCACAAAACGTATCTCACAAATTTTAGATCATGTGTTAATTTTAGTTGTTTGTAAAAACAATAAGACCTAAAAATGAAACAAATTAACTTGAAGCTGTTTTTTGCGATTTATATGACTCAAAACCCTTCTGCGCAGAGCACATGGGTATCATTTACCCGATTATTTCATAATTATGCAAAATATAAGCACTTGGCGTTATTACCCCGCCTGGCGTTATTACACCAGGGTACCTTATATTCTGAATATTTTATATTAAGTTTTCATACTAAATGAATATATTTATTTTCTATATTAGATTTGAAAATATTTATAATTGTCAATAAGCTCATAATTTTGAAAATATTGGACATATATGTATGTGATATTTTACAGTGAGAAGCTCGAAGCATCTTCACCGGTTCCCCTTTTTTTAAACACAGAGTCGTGGCAAACGATTGAAAAAAAATGAATAAAATAAATGTAGGCTCTTCATTGAACTCACATTGGTTGCTGTAAAAAAATTTATTCAAATGCAACCATGTATAGCCGAAAATGCTCTCTTGCAAGACGTCTTGAACAGAATCCAGGAAAGAAAAGAAATATTCCATCATAAAAATATTATTACGCCGTTCGTTCTAACAAAATCATCGGATGAAAAAAATGAATAGCTCTCCGTCATCACCTCTCAGTTTCCTTCTTAAATCTAAAAACAAAACTTCTAGAAATTCTCTAGTTTCTAACCATAGTTTTCACATGGAAACTGAATTCATGTCCAGCGTCGAGATTGATTTCATTCAGACGATAATTTTTGTTTAAAATTTTTTTTAACTAATTTAAAATCGAACGCTGAATTCGATATCCTGCAGACGATATTTTAAAACAAAAAGAAAAGAAATGAATTTATTGATAAGCACAAATATCAAACGTTGAGGGGGGAAAAATGAATAAATAAAAAGAATATTTTTTGAAAGGTATGGTTTTGGAATAAATTTAATAAGACTTTCTTAAAAAGGGTTGATAAAAACAGGAAAAAATGAGTTTTATTTGGAATATTAAGAAATAAAGTTTAATTTAGAATATTTTTAATTTAGAGCCATTTTTTAAAAATTACGCATATTGGAATAAATGTTTTTAAGGCGAATTAAGAATTTATATCGTTTCCTTAAAGATTAATAGATTAGATCTAGTGACATGATTTTAATTTAATAAGTTGAACTAAGTATGGAATATTGTTGAAAAGAAATTAATCTAGTATAAGGTTAATTTTGGCGAAGAAAAAAAAATAAATTTGTAATATGCATATATACAGGGTCTATCTATACTACTGGGCAAAACTTTAAGGGGTGATAGTACACATCAAGACAAATAATGTTAAATGGGAAACTAAGGGCTCAAACGTCTTCCGAAGGAGATAGGCGCCATCAAAGTTTACTGTCCAAAATTTGAAATGATTATAAAAAACGGAAAAATTGGTCGATTCGTTTGCGGTTTTCACGAAAACTATTCTTTATGTCAGTATTGTCTTGAAAATAAAGTATAAAGATAAATTTCAAAAAATGCCGATAGAGGGCGCTTTAGAATTTGGAGTAACGAACAACTATTTTTACCGTTATTTTTTGCATCTCATTCAATTTTTATAGAAGTTTAGAGATAAACTTAAATTTTGAGCTTAAAATCTGTGGTTAAGTTGCGCAAATTGAGCTGTGTTCAATGGGAGTGGGTAGGTTCAAATTTCAAACGATTATAAAAAACAGAATAATTGGTCAATTGATTTGCGGTTTTCACTAAAACTATTCTTTATGTCAGTATTGTCTTGAAAATAAATTATAAACATAAATTTAAAAAAATGTCAATAGAGGGCGCTTTATACTTTTGGAGTAACATACAACTATTTTTTTACCGTTATTTTTTGCATCTCATGAAATTTTTTTGAAGCTTAGACATAAACTTAAATTTTGTGCAGCAAACGAATCGACCAATTTTTCCGTTTCTTATAATCATTTGAAATTTGAACCTCCCCACCCACATTGAACACAGTTCAGTTTGCGCTACTTAACAACTCTCAACGATTTAGATTTTTAGCTAAAAATTTAAGTTTATGTCTAAGCTTCTAAAAAATTTAATGAGATGCAAAAAATAACCGCAAAAAATAGTTGTACGTTACTCCAAAATCTAAAGCGCCCTCTATCGACATTTTTTAAATTTATCTCTATAATTTATTTTTAAGACAATACTGACATAAAGAATAATTTTAGTGAAAACCGCAAATGAATTGACTAATTTTTGTGTTTTTTATAATCATTTGAAATTTGAACCTATCCTCTCCCATTGAACACAGTTCAGTTTGCGCTATTTAACCACAGATTTTGATCTCAAAATTTAAGTCTAAACTTTAAAAAAATTTTAATGAGATGCAAAAAATAACGGTAAAAAATAGTTGTTCGTTACTCCAAAGTCTAAAGCGTCCTCTATCGGCATTTTTTTAAATTTATCTTTATAATTTATTTTCAAAACAATACTGACATAAGGAATCGCCCAATCCACGAAAAAATGGACATGAGGATGAAAATTTAAATTTCTTTAAATATGATTGAAATTTTGCATATTAACTGTTAAGAGTGTACTATTTTATATTTTATCAAAAAATAATTAAATTTTTGTCATTAACATACTTATTTTAATTAATAAAGTGACACTATGACTTTGTAAAATAGACTGCGGCAAAAGTCTTTACATTTCATGGTCTCGTACAGCTGAACAAACATTCTGAAAATCTCCAAACTTGGATATATATGATCTGAAAGCTATTATTGAGAGTTTTTGTCTGCAGAGATGTGTTCACTAATCTTCATTACAAAAGGTAAGCATATTTAATTACTCTTTACTATTGTGTCACACCCGCAACAAAAAGTTACATTTATATCTCTGCAGAAAAATATTTTTGATTTAAAGTTATGAAACTTTATATTCAATAATAGTTTATTAAGATACTTTGAATTACAGACACAAAATAAATTAATTAATATTTTAATTATAATTATTGAGCGTTGCGGGCGTGACATGTCCCTGTTGCGGGTGTGACATTTAATTAAAGTCACACCCGCAACGTCTTTTAAAATTGATTACAAATGCATATTTAAACAAATTATATGTAAATTTATAAAAGAATAATATGCTGGAAAACATGTACTTGGCAGCTTTAACTATACCCTTTGATTTAATAGGGGGAATTCCAGTTAATAAATAAAAATTTGCATCATCTGAGCATGTGACACTGTGTGCAGATGATTTATTCAGTTTGGATTGATAAAATTGTTGCTTTACTGCAAGAAAATAATTTTATTAGTGATATATGATTAAGAAATTAATTTAAAAGGTAATATTTTTATAGAAATTAAAAAAAGAAAATTACAAAACAATATTTTAGCAATTTTCTTTAAATTTGTTAATTTTGTTTTGTTTTTTATATACATTTTTTTTAATTTTGTTATTTGATAGCATTTATCTAATATATATATATTTAGTTTTTTAAAATAAGTAAATCAATATTAGGGGAAGATTTTTTTTCTCTTTTAATTCAAATTAAATAAAAAGTAGAAGTAAGAATAATAGAAACTGTTAAAATGTTTATTAAGTTAGCATAAAATGTATATAGTCAGTTTGAAATTAACCAAAATTTAACATAATTAACTTTATGTAAGATTAGAAATTTCAAAAGATAACTATTAAAAAATTTTTAAGCTTATATTTTTGGACTGGAAGTGCTATATTTATTCAGTTTACACATTAATTTCTTCTCTTTTGCAGAGAATGAAGAGTACAGAAAGATCATGATATCATTGAAAAAAGATAAGGAAAATCCTTTTAAATATGAAGCATATCTACAACAAGAGAAAAAAAGAGACAAAGCAAGGCGAGAAAAGAAGAGACTATTTAAAAAAATCATGGTAAAGGATGGCAATCATTTTGCATTTCATCTCATGGTAAAGGAGTTGTCGATGGGATTGGTGCAGTTGCCAAGAAAATGGTAACACTAGCAACGCTCTGCAACTATAAATTCAGCTTCAGATTTTGCCATGTGTGTAGAAAAAGTCCTAAAAATATAAAAGAACTTTTCTGAATGTGAAATTTCAGAAGATATTGTGAAAATGCTTCATGAATTCTGGCACCAAGCACAATCGGATCTCAACATTCAATCGATATATCATGTTGTTTTTATTGACGCAGGAACAATTAATGTAGCAATAACTTCAGAAAGTGATCACAAGAGAATTTATTTGTTATCATATTTTGTCAAAAATATAATATCCAATGATAAAAGTGCAGTTGGAGATTTTGTAGAAATTGTTTTATTCTCCACATTTAAAAAAAAGGGGTGGGGGCTGAAAACTTTGATGGACAAATAAGAAAAATGAATGGGGATATTATAGAATAAGAGTATTATAATAAAAATCAAGAAAATGTGTATATTTGGCTCAGTCAGTTAGATGTATCCATACTTTGACAAGGATATAATATCCAACGATGAATGTTCAGTTGGAGATTTTGTAGAAGTTGTTTTATTCTCGACATTAAAAAAGTGAAATCTTTGATGGACAAATAAGACAAATGGATGGTGACGATATAGAATTAGAATGTTTGAAAAAAAAATAAGAAAACGTGCATATTTGGCCCAGTCAGTCAGATGCATTCTAGGAAAAAAGAGCATTTTTGTAAAAAAAAAAAAGCTACCACTACCAGAAATTATAAGATTGGAAGTGAACATTTTTTTATATTTTCCTCTCTAGATATTATAATTGTAATATTGATTAATTCTTTAATTAAAAAAATCTGCCTTGAAAATATTTGTGTATGTCATTATTTTATTGGCTATACAAGTCACACCCGCAACGAAAATTTTGAATATTTTCCACAAAAGCAAGAATTGAGTAATTCATTTAATTTTTTCATTGAATAATTATTTAAGTAGTACTGTCTAATATATAAAAATATCAATTCATTCAGTTGTCATAATTCGCAGAGTTTTGCATTTTTGCACTGAAAGATGAAAATGCATGTCCTTTTTATGTCACACCCGCAACGGGCGGAAATTATTTTTTTTAAATAAATAAATGATACATCGGACAATTTTCAGATTTGGATAAATGTATGTGTAAGTGGTCTACATTGAAATTCATACAAACTGAAACCAATGCTTAAAAATTTTTTTGCTGGTGACTAAATTAAGTTGTGTAAATGTCACACCGCAACTTTGGATTGGGCGGAATAGTTTTTGTGAAAACCGCAAACTAATCGAACAATTTTTTCGTTTTTTATAATCATTTCAAATTTTGGACCCTAAACTGTGATGTCGCCTATCTCCTTCGGAAGACGTTTGGGACCCTTAGTGTCCCATTTAATATTATTTGTCTGGATCTGTACTATCACCCCTCAAAGTTTTGCCCAATAGTTTAGATACACCGTGTATATACATATAACATCAGATATAAATCAAAATACCGAATATTTTAGTTAGATGTCAACTACTAAAATTAAATTAATCATTTGTTGTAAATACATAAATATAAAAAGGAAAAAAATATTTCATGTGTTCTTACATTTTATAGAATAGCTAAAATGCATAATTTCGTGTTTATACTAATGAAGTTCTGCTCAGGGGAAATTTCGGTTTAATGTAATAATCACGGTTTCTTTCATTAAAATTAAACATCATCCAAATACAAGCATACATACAAAAACAAATTGGTCCGCATAATGAACTTAAAGAGGAATCGTTGCAGCAGTTTTCTTCCAAAAATTTAAAATATTGAAATATATCTAAATAAAAAAAGAATATAATTACGTCAAAAAATATGTGTATATATTTTATATTAGCTGACCCACCCAGCGTTGCCCGAATCCATGATAACCATGATGCATAAAAAAAAACCTACAATATAAACTGAAATGAATAAAAATTTCGATTCTAAATTACAAAAACTTGAAAAATAGCTAAATATTGCTTTGAAAATCGTATTGAAAATCGATCAAATTCAAAAATCGTAGCAGACAAAATTTAGTAAATTAGACTAAAAGCTTGAAACAATTTTCCTTATATCAATGTTAAAAAATAGCCGCAAAATGCGAAAGAATACTAAAAATCGCATTAAAATTCGTTCAAAATTCAGAAATCGCTGCACGAAATCCGAATAAATTTTATTGAAAAGAGAACTAAATTTACTATGTTGGGTTAGATGAATGAAACCGTACTCCTTTCACTAATGTGGAAAAATCGCCTCGAAATTTAAAAAGAACGTCAAAAATCGAGTACAAAATTAAATTTAAAAAATCTAATCAAAAAATCGAAAATCGGGCTTTGAAATGCAAAACTTCATATACAGAGATACCTTTCATCCAAATTTTGTAACTCGATGTGCAGTGGTTACTTCAGAACAGCGTTGACACATTCACAAACTTCCCTCTTTATTGTTATGGATGATAGAACTTTTACAAAAGAGGAGCAGAAAGTTATGGGTAGATTGTAAATAATCTAAAAAACTTTGTAAAATCACCATAAAAAAGAAAATTAAACAGGACGCGTTTCGAGCTTCAAAAAATACCGCTCGTCATCAGCTAATCCAAACACGGGACAGAGTGGAAATAAAAGTGAAACAAAGAGGGAGGTGGTGACGAGCGGTATTTTTGAAGCTCGACACAAGGGATAGAGTGGAAATAAAAGTGAAACAAAGAGGGAGGAGGTCCTCCTCCCTCTTTGTTTCACTTTTATTTCCACTCTGTCCCTTGTGACACGTGTTTGGATTAGCTGATGACGAGCGGTATTTTTGAAGCTCGACACAAGGGACAGAGTGGAAATAAAAGTGAAACAAAGAGGGAGCAGGTCCTTCTCCCTCTTTGTTTCACTTTTATTTCCACTCTGTCCCTTGTGACACGTGTTTGGATTAGCTGATGACGAGCGGTATTTTTGAAGCTCGAAACGCGTATTGTTTAATTTTCTTTTTTTATGGTGATTTTACAAAGTTTTTTAGATTATTTATAAATTTATCACCAATGATTTCGGTGTTTCTCAATATGGGTAGATTGGTACACAAAAAATGAGAGTGCGAAAATCCCTCTCCCCCCCCCCCCTCCTCCCCACATGTATTGCTTGAATTTAAAACAGAGGATTTTTTCATATGAAGTATATAAACTTTTTTTATCAAGAGTTTCTTGTAACCTCCATGTCATTGATACATTGAGATTGTAAACAAGATCAAGATCTCTTAAGATAATTTGCATGGTATAGGAACTTAGAAAAGATTCAGATTAATATAAAATTGTGACATACTGAAATAAGTTTTATATTCGTTTACATCGTAAAAGAAATTTACACTCTATGTTAATTTTAAACGAGGCACCATAAGGGCCATAGCTAGAAGTGAATAATAGGGGGGTGGGGTCAAGAAAATGTAGGGGGAGGAGCTCATATTCTCTCTATCTCTCTCTGTGACGCAGAAAGATAAATTAGTGCATATTCACACTGTAGTTACTATTTTTCTCATTAAACTGTTGTAATAACTTCATTTTATGCTAAGAAAAGAATAGGATGATGAAAAACTCGAGTGTATAGCTAGTGCAATATTAAACATCAGGTTGGCTTCATATGTGCAAATAAGGTAAGCAAGAGTTGAAACATTTATTTTAGTTACAATTTAGTATTTTTGCAAAACTGTAAAAGATCCCCATACCTAAATTAAATTTTTGAACAGAATTTCATTTGGATTTTCGGAACACAAATACATTTAGTGACCTCGGAAACTTTTCAAGATGAGGCTCAAAATATATTAAGGGAGGCTGAGCCGACTGTTGTACAGCTTTAGCTACGGCCTAGGGCACCGTAATCACGGCCTAAATGCTTCAATAAGTAAAGTACATAAATATTTTCAAATTATGCTGTTCTGTGCACCAACCCTTAAACCAGCATTTTGAAGTTTTATAAAAATACGTTGCTTAAATCTACTTGGAAGAAAAATTTAAAATTTTGGATTTGCATAAAGAAGGACATAACAAATATAAATCAATAAAAAAATTCGTTGGCTGATATTCTTATTTTTTTTTTTTTCGACTAGTAATTTTATAACTTATATTATAAAATTGTTAAGTTTAGAAATTCAATGTATTTATGCTTGGTTTTTTTAGTATTAAAACCGCATAAAAAAATTCCGCAGTAGGATTATAATTTTAGGTGATATTAATAAAAATGTGGAGAGGTAAATTAACATTATAAATCTATATTTTGAATGTATATAATTCAAAAACTTATTATCTAAAAGACATAAAATTTATTTTTTAGACATAGTTTGAACCGAAGATTTAAAATATCTTGTTAAAAATTAGCTTTTGTCATTGAAAATAAAAGTTTGGCCTAGTTTTAATTATATATGCCCCCTAAACAAATTTTACCTACATCATTTAAAAGTAGACTTAATTTCCAATCGTTTGATATTAATAACTTTTTCCAAAAAATATTTGCTGCAGAGTTAGTAAAAGGTGTCTATATTTTTTCCCATGACAGTACATTATTTTAAAGTAGACTTTATTTCCAATCGCTTGGTACCAAGAATTTTTATTTTATAATAATTTGTTGCAGATTTTGAAGGTAGTGTTTATTTTTTTTTCTTCGTACAACTGTGCTATAGAAACAAGGCAAATTTTCTTGTTTAATGTATTTTCTGGTTTAAAATACATTTATATCGCTGTAAAAAACCGAAACGTTTGGAGATTCGACATCATCTCATACATGTTTGTACTTGTACTTTCAATTTATGCATTAGATATTAACAAAACGTTTTACTTAATCCATTTAAAATCAATTTAAAGGCTGCATTTAATTATCGTAATGTCCTGATAATTAAAATAAAAAGACTTAAGGTTTTAACAATAAATAATCAATAATCTACTTAATCACGACTGTCATTCATTATAGCGCAAACATGAAAAATCGAATCTCTCTTTCAACTTGAATAGTGAAACGTTGTTTTAAGAATTATTACAGAAGCTTTTACCAGTAATAATAATATTAAAGGTGTTGTGTTTTAAAACGCTCTTGCGTTTTCATAAACATTAGCTTTATATAAAGGAACAGTAATGGTGAAAATTTAAAAACGCATTATCTTCTTTCTGTTTTATTGTTGTAACTTGATATTGGACCTCATTCTCTTCCCGGTTCGAGGCTAAAAAATAGTTGTTTGGGAAACATTGGAAAACATTGCGATCTTAGTGCCATGCAGAATTCATTTATTTTTTATTCCGTTGCTGAAAGGACTGAAATGTTCATTACAAGATCTGGGTAATATAAGAATTGTTCATTTAATTTCAGAATAATTTTGTGTAGATAATCGAACTTATTAGAAATATAACGTTAAAATTAATTAAATTAAGCTTCTTTCTGCATAAATGAGTGAAATTTCAAGTATTTAAATTGAGATTAGTTTATAATCTGTGTAAATTAAACTTAATTTACTTAAATATGTTTTTATTTAACGATTTCAGTGTTAGTTTATAGTGTTTAAAAGGTTTTTTTTTAACTCTGCAAATCATGCTTTTATCATTTTTCTCATCATCTAATAATTAATGAAAAAAATGTGCTTATATTATCATTATATAGGTTTATAAGTTTATAAGTGTGAAAATAAAATAGCATTGTAAAGAAAAATTGCTAATAAAATCTTGGTGGATGCAGACAAACGATCAGAATGCTATTTTACCTACTGTGACGTCATAGAAATACTGCCCATTCTAATACAATATGTTTACATCTGATGACCTTCTTTGGTACATTTTAGCCATCATGGGACTAAATTTCGCTGATTATAAATTAAACAACGTAGCAAAGAGCCTCAGGTTTATTTTCATGGTTGGATTTGCGAGTACATTATTGTATTTTGCAGCAATTAATTTTTGCTTTGTTGCAAGGAAGCGTTATAAAGAATCAATATCAGTTTATCTGCTACTTATTTTTTCAGGACTTATATGGTATTTTGCCTTTTCCAAAAGAAAAAATATTTCAAATGTGCTGATGGCGGTATATCGTCATCGTAAACGTTACAGTGCTTCTAAGAATACAATGCATTGCGTTATTATGTCTTTGATCATTTGTATACTTATAGTACCTTGTTTCATATGCTTTCTGAATCAAATAGAGACAAAATATTCTGCAAAAAACATGCACTGTTGGAGCTTTGGTTATGACATACACAACGAGATCTCGAAGAGAGTTTTTATATTGTATGGACAGTTGATTAATGTTATGTATTTTTCTGGTTTTCCACTCTATTTTACAATTTGCATCTGTGTTTTATTTCGCAGAAGTTCGGAAGTTTTATTGATCTATAGAATATCACTTCAAAGTCAGTTACATTCTATCTCTAATGGTTGTGGTGTTAATTTTGTCAAATTCTTTCAAATCGTAAAAATTTTACGACAGTTGAATAAGGCTTTTACATAACTCTCATTTGTTATTATTCTGTACAATTTACAAGTGATTTTCACAGTTCTCTTGGCGCTTTCGCAGAAAGAAATAGCCTTTGCGAAAGTTAATCACTTTGTTATTCTGTTATACAATGGTGCCTGCAGTATTTTTGCGATTGTATGTTTCACGATATGCAGTTCCGTAATTCCGGAAAACTTAATGGAAATAAGAACAACTGTCAGAGACTTTTTAAGCGGTTTTCGTTTCAGTCATTCCATTTCGGCACAGAATTTGTTTTATCTTAAAAGAATTGAAAGCGAAGACATTATTCACATATCTGTTTGCGGAATGTTTCAAATAACACGAATTTTTATTTTATCTGCTTTAGGTCTTTCACTCACTTATGGCCTACTTATCATCAATTTAAATTTTTAATTTATTACGTACAGAGATTACGTAAGTAGACAGATAGACAGAGTCACAGACAGACATTTTGTAAAAACATAATTTAGGAATCTGTGATCTCTAACGCGTGTAAATTCGTCAAAAACCGGAATTCGAAAGTTTCTAATAAGCTTAAATTCCAAAGGATGTCTCAGAAGATTCAAAATCCCCAACGATCTCCCGGTAGCTTTATCTATGCGAATCCAACCCTTGATGTTTTTCAGAGTTTTTAATTTGTGTTTTATTTTTTAAACTTGTCCGGTAATCATTTTTACTTTTTTCCCCAATTCCTCCTGAAAGTAGGATATTTCGAACGTGGCTGCGCACCTGTCGAACTGGTTTCGGCTAGAGTATCGGATATTTAGGTCACGTAGGGTCGCAGACGAAAGGAGGACATACAAAATTACAAAAAGTACAAAAATATGCAGTATATCCAAGTAGTGTGCCAGAAGTGGAATATTGATGTCCAATATAATAAACAGTATAATATTGGATTTTTCAGCTTATCTACTTATAGATTTTTACTTACTTATAGGCAATTTATCATTAATTTAAAGTTATAAATTACAGGAAACTGACCTAAAATGGCATACTTTAAGAAAAAAACTCTTTTATTCATAGAATTTAATTCATACAATTGATTTTACGTACATTGCTTTTTTTTCATATCCTTTATCTTTTACAAATTAACTTAAAAATGTATACGAAATGAAATGGTGTCTTTTAAAAAGTTACAAATAAAGTCCCAAAGTCATAATAACCATTTATATAAAATGCTGCACTAAGTCAATTTATCTCCAGTAGTTTCCAAAAATGACACCATTAATTGCACTTGCTTATATCCAAATTCATTTTTTGCACACAAAGAAATACCACCAGATTCATTATCTGACAGCTTTGACCATTTAACACATTTTATACACTATAACATTGGGTTTGAGTGACTGAATAAATCATTGCAATAAAGACAGGCTTCATTATCATCATCTGCGGAAAGATTAATATGTTTGTCTTCATCAGTGAATCTTACAAAGCGAATTTTCTTCAGAACCCGTAAAGCTGCACATCTTAATTATGAAATCTTCTCAGTAGATTTTGTCTTTGCTATGGCAATATTAGGACTGCTAGTCAGTTTAATAAATCTTCTTGTTTCGTCTTTTTTAGAGGATGGTCTAACGTGAAGTGCACAATGAAGAAGAGTTGTAACGGGTGTGTACTGGGTGTTGAATGCAGACATAACTCCGAATATAAGATAAAACCAGTTTATTTAAAACGGTTAGGGCTCAAGGGCAGTGGAGCAGTTCTTTAATTTTAATAACTGGTAGCAATACTAAATATTAAACTCATACTCACAGCTCCGGCACTAACTCAATCGGGGCACTTCGGATTACTTCTCCCTTAAACTTCAGCTAGACTGCTAGATAAAACTTTATTAGACAGCCCGTGGCTGTATATATACTCTTTATTAACTTTGAAATATTCAACGTAATTAATATTAACTCTTACCAACGGCAAACTTCCCAAATCGCTCTCCTCTGAATGAACTAACTGCTGGCGGCTCACTGTAAAACTCCTGGCAGACACACTTAGCTGGTTTTTGCTGCTAGAAACCACTAGCTGGCTAACGCCGCTAGACACACACCACACACTCTCAAACTCTAAGCTTTTATATGCTGCAAACTGAGATGCTACAAATTTACATATTACTTCTAACCGCGACATAACTGTAGGATCCGAGAAAGACACACACGCTCTAGAAAGTTAAAGTAAAAGAGAGGATAGATGTCGCTTTCATGCTTACACATGTTAAATCATTGACGTCACGATCTCAAAAATGCTATAGTGCCTTTATTACAAAGGTCACTCCCTCACAGAGTCACATAGGGTGGTCTGATAAATGAAGATGATGAACATGAAGATGCTGCTTTTTGAAAAGGTACATACGTGTTCAAGTATCCAAAACAGAGATTGTCAATGTTGGAGTTGGAGGAGGAGATATTAAAATTGTGACAATGGAGGCATGAATTCTAGATTGGCTTTTATCTGTGGAACTTATATTATTGTCGTTCTTTTCCTTATTTTCAAGAGAACTTTCTGTCACAACTAAAAAACAGAAAGAAATATCGGGAAGGATGTCCGGGTTTATGTCATAGATTAAAATTTTCAAAAACTGTCATGTGATTCTATCTATAATCACCGTATTGTATATACAGAAGCAGTATTCGAGGTCATATGCAATTATAAATTTCTTCATATGAAGAAAAAAAGAAATAAACCCTCACCTAAAACTTCAGATGTGTAATTACTGAAATGAAATAGACCTGAATTAGCACAAAAATATTCCCAAGAAATTTCTGACGAAAGTGTAAACAATTTTGTACATAATGAAAAATGCGAACTTGAAAATTTCGCCATTAAATGCTTATCGTTGTTGATCTATTTCACAACATAACTATGTATCTTATAAAAAAAACCAACGAATTACGCCATTATCGCTTTGATGATTAATTGACTGATAATACCTTGTTTCATATGTATTCTAAATCAAATGGTGACAAAATGTACAACAAAAAGTTACAAAGTTGGACATTTAGTTATGATATACACAATGAGATCTCGAACAGAATTATTATATTGTATGGACAATTGACCAATTTTATTTATTGTTCTGGTTTTTTCCCTCTATTTTAAAAATTTTTATTTTAAAATTTGCATATGCGTTTTATTTCACACGAGTTTTAAAATTTTATTGTGCTATAGAATATCACTTCAGAATCAGTTACATGTTATCTCTAAAGACTGGAGCTTTCAATTTTGACAAATTCTTTCAAATCGTATCTTTTTTGCAGCATTTTTGCGATTGTGTGTTTCCCGATATGCAGTTCTGCGATTCCGAAAAATTTCATGGAAATAAGAACAACTGTTAGAGACTTTAAGAGCGGTTATCGTTACGGCTATTCCATTTAGGCGGAATATTTGTCTTACCTTAAGCGAATTAAGAGTGAATATGTTATTCACATATCATTTCCGGGATGTTTCATGAAACACGAATTTTATCTGCTTTAGGTCTTTCACTTAGTTATTACTTACTTACGATTAATTTAAATTTTTAATTTATCTTGTAAAGAGAAGGCATCGATGTAGAGTATAGACAGTGTATATACAATGGATTTTTTCGGTTTATCTGCTTTAATTGATATCAATATTATTAACATTAATAATTTTAATTTGCTTTAATTAATTTAAATTTTTTATTTATCACGTAAAGAGAAGGAATTGACGTAGTGTATCAGCAGTGGACATATTATAGTATCGGATTTTTTGGTTTATCTGCTTTAATTTAAATCTGTTTTAATAAATATCAATATTATTAGTATTTATAATTTTAATCTGCTTTAATTAGTTTCAATTTTTAATTTATCCCAAAAAGAGACGGCAACGACGTCGTGTATCGGCAGTGTACATACATCGGCAGTGTGTGTATTGAATTTTTTTATATATCTGCTTTAACTAATAAAAACTATTTAATAATTAAAGGATAATTTAAATTAATGATAAACTGCCCATAAGTAAATGAAGTTCTAAAGCAAATAAATCACATAATTATTAATATTAATTATATTTTTAATAATATAATTAATATTAATAATTTTAATCTGCTTTA
Organism: Maratus speculifer; assembly: GCA_964019185.1. Lineage (NCBI taxonomy): Eukaryota > Metazoa > Arthropoda > Arachnida > Araneae > Salticidae > Maratus > Maratus speculifer. Next base: position 146,970,060 of record OZ025301.1, on the reverse strand, counting down.
ATTTAAATTTTTAATTTTTCACGTAAACAGAAGGCATCGACGTAGTGTATCGGTAGTGGACATGTTAAAGAATTAGATTTTTTTGGTTTACCTGACTTTAATTTAAATTTGCTTCAATTAATATCAATATTATTAATATTAATAATTTTAATCTGTTTTAATTAATTTAAATTTTATGTTTATCACGTAAAGAGAAGAGATCGACATAGTGTATCGGCAGTGTACAACTATAACATTGGATTTTTTGGTTTATTTGCTTTAGACTTTCTTTTACTTAAAGCAGTTTATCATTAATTTAAATTATCCTTTAATTATTAAAGGATTATTTTAATTATTAAATTATTTCTACTGAATGGCATTGGTTGCGGATCGGTTAGCAGCACTGAACGCCTAACCGATTATGGTGACTAACCGATCTTACCGGTTACAAACTGGTAATTCCATTAGACGCGTTCTTTATAAGCTGTTATTGTTACTGTTGTTTTATTTCTTTACAGAATACTTCTTATCGCACTGTAATTGATAGTGAAAATGTTATTCACTTATCTGCTGCGAAATGTTATAAGTAACACGGATTTTCATTTTATCTGGTTTATATCTTTCACTTACTTATGGCATATTCATAATTAATTTAAAATTATACTTTGACAAGCCAGGGTTTGCACAGTTCTACCACTAAATTTTAAGAATATTTTCGAAGTGTTTCACTGCAGAATAATAGCATAAAATCTGTGAATGAAGGAGGGAATTGCGAATGTTGTGGTTTAAAAATTAAATGTAAATTTTCTTATTTTTAATAGTGGTGCCAGAGTCCTTGGAAATTCTAAGGAGTGTGCGAACCTTGCAAGCATATGCATTTTGACAAGCATTATAGTATTACACTGTATACCTTATAGCCTTTCGACTTTGTATCACACAAGCGCATACCCAATTTCGCATATCAACATAAAGTGTTAAAAAAATTCTAAAGATTTATTAAAATAATGAAATATTCAGTTTTGCAAGCATCATTGTTCTAAATCACTTCGAAATGTAATTAAAAGACACAAATCTTTAAATTTAATTGGTATGTTTTTCCACAAACAATATTCTTTCCTTAGTGCACTTTTCATTAAACTAATAACGAAATTATGCCATTTTCCTATTATGTAAATGTTACGTTTAAATAACTGATTTGTATTTCATTTTTAAAACAACGTCTTAAACAATCTCCAAGTTACATCTATTATTGGAATAACAATAACAAACATTCCCCTCATTGTTCTTAATTACTTGCTGAATGAAAGGGCGGTGTATCCCATTTTAATTGAATTTACATCTAATTAGTTTCATTAATCACAGTGAGAAATTATGCACCTGAGATTTTTTTTACGGGTTATGCTTTAGTATTTTAATTAATGAATTTGAAAAGATAAAATTATCATTTTCTGATAAAAATGATTATTTTTTGAATGATTTGTATAGCCTTTTATGTACAATCAGTGTGGTTCTTTTATATTGGTTTAGACAGAGTTAAAATTCTGCGCGGTGGAAGTTTTACACGTTTGTTCAGGTTTCATATGACTTTTGGAATTTTCTGACCTAAAAAATCTTCTATACCAGTATTTATTTTCTCCAAAAAAATACTGATACTTCTTCTGGTAAGTTCCTTGAAGCTTACTAATCCTTTGTGCTTATCTTTGAGTGTTAAATAAATTAAAAAAAATATTTTGCATAAATAATATAAAAGGAACTTATTTTAACTTAAATTTACATTCAATTTCAACTATACATGTTACTTGTAGAATACATAAAATTAGATTATTACATTTTTTTTTGTCTCTCAAATACCTCTCATTTTGACAAAAAGGGGAATAAATTTCACATTTCAGATTTTTTTTCTTAAAAGGAATCTTTACATCTCTGAAAATATAGTACCTTTTTTAATATCAAATAAAAAGTTTATTAAAATATTATTTAATACTTTTAAAAAAAATTATCATCTCATTTCTAAATGAAATGTTTAAACTATTTTTTTTCGGTTTGTAAATGTTTATGTATTCTCATTGCAATAAAAATACCAAAGACTTCATAAAAGTAAGCAAAATTGCCTGATTTTACAACATATATATTTAGATTATATGCGAAATAATTTGCGTATCGATTGTTTTTTTTAATTATTTTATTTCTTTGATCTTTTGTTAAACAAAATCTGAAATTATGCGGATTATGTATCACATATATATGGGATGGGAAGAACTAACCTTAAATTTATTTTTTCGGCATAAAAATCTTGTTTTATAAATTTCTGATGAACTATAAGATATATTGTCTTTTAACTGCACGTAAAAGTGTATATCGGGTTACCACTCTGTAAAAATTTACACACCATCTCTAACTAAAAAAATAACAGAATTATTTAAGTTCTCCAAACTAGCTTCATGTCCACCCTAACTATCCCTGCAACTTCATTTCAAAATAATTTAAGTTAGAGATTGACCGAATTCCGAATAGTTGATTTGGTATTCGGTGATTCGGCAATCAAATATTCAGTTTCGGCCGAATCATTTTAAGTGCGGCACTGGCATTAGACTCTAATAAAAATCCTGTAGATTTCATTTTAAAAAAATTCTGTGAGCCATGCAAGCAATTTTCCTCTGTAATTTATACAAAATAATCCTGTTAAGGGAACACTTCATTGAAATTCCCCGATTGTGAAATCTCATGTTGAAATTCTAAGCGCAGTTACTCACGACTTAATATAACTGTTAAAATACGCTTTTAACCATCAGAAAGTAAACCTTAGATAACGACGAGGGTGTTTTTTTTTTAATTCGCTATAAATTTTAAGTATTTAAAAACTATACAATTTCAAAATTTAATTTTATGAAATTTTATCATCCTCATAGGGATACTTCAAATTTATTAAGAAAATTTAAAAAAAACGCACATCATCGGCATACGTCTGATGGTGAAAACCATATTTCAATAATTATATTAAGTAGGTTTACGTACGGCAACAGGGCGCGATGATTTTACAATGCGGCTATGAAGATTTTGGCAACTCAGCTTCAAAAGATAGTGTTTATTTAAATTGAAGTTTGGATCTCTTTGTAAGTGTGTTTAGTTAGGTTAACTCTATCAGACAGAAATTTTAAAAATAAAATTTTTAATCTCTAAAAATAAAAAAATATATATGCGTTTAACTTTTCTTTCTTCGTGGGTCCATTTGCTCCCATTTTTATGGGGCAACAAGATCAAGAGGGTCTGTGATCCACAAACGTTTGTATTATATTGGTGCATCATGTTCTGTATGAAAAATTGTAAACAACTTTAAAAAAAATTAGTCAATCAGATCTGTATATCAACTAAAAAGCGTTGTGGTAATGCGCAAAATGTAATATCATTAGAACTCCCATGATGGGCATAGATTACCATTTGATTATGGCACTGTGGTAGCAAATATCTAACAAGGAAGGTCTCCATACTGGGCATACTCAGAATTTTTTGAAAAAATTACTGATTAAACTACTCATGTATGTAATAAAGGATCAGTCAAATTTATCGGCGGAATTACAGAAGAAACACAGTAAAAAAATAAAATACTTTTGAGAATTTGGCGCGAAAAGATGAAAGCGTCACGCGATTTGGCGAGCAGCATTTTCCCTCGCCAAAAGCAAACGATTTTAATGCACCTGAAAATTTCTTGTCAGTTAAATTTTAGACGTGTAAATGGTATTTAATGAATTTAAATTTCAATAATGAGAGAGTTTGACATATAGATGCATTTTATGTTACTTATTTCTGTTGCTGTTGCTGCAGTTATTTAATGTTATCACTTTAAAAATAATTTCTTATATAAAAAATACTTTCATATTGAAAAGTATTTTTTCATATATTTAAGCGTATAACAAAATAAAGACCAGATGAAGAATGCTGCAATAACGCATTTCAATATTGGAAAAGTTTTTGTTTCAATAGTAACAAAAATGAATCGACAGAGCTCAATTAGATTGGAGTGAGTTTTGAGATTGAAACAATTTTAATTAATTTAAATTTTGTTTTAATTCATAAAATTTTACAGTTAATTTTATTTTTAAATACATTATGACAAATATGGCAAATATAGTTAAAACAAACTAAAGCTGACAAAACTAACGTTATATAAATAAAATTTCTTTAAACAAGTTCAAGATGAAACACTTTTACCTTAAAAAGAATTTGACATAAAAAAGCGTTTTTTGAAATTTTATTTTGTCGCCAACCGATGATAAATCGCCAAATAAAAGAAATGTTCATTATTTTTTTACGAACATTCTAACGGGCGCCAAAAATTTTTTTACAAACGTATATATCCAGATGAGAAGAATATTCTGTAATTTTTTCAGAATTTTCTGAGTATGCCCGTATGGAGACCTTCCTTGTAAGTATTAACAGGTATGAAATAGAAGAAAGTTTTGGGATTACCACATCTGAATAATTTTTACTTTCTTCAACCTTTACAAAAAGAAGGTATTGGATTCGTAAAAATTTACAAATTCCGGTTTTTAGTGGATTTTCACGTTTTAGGGTTCAGAAATTCACAAGAAAAAAAAAAAAAAAAACTCGTTTCTACAAAATGTTCGTCTCTGAGTCTGTGACTCTGTCTGTCTGTAGGGGACATAATTTGGTGGGTGATCTATCTCAAAAGTTGATTCACAGAATTTAACAAAAATTTATATTCAGTAGCCTCTGATATAAATTAATGTTGAGTAGTTTTTAATGTAAATTACTCAACAGGTGGCACTGCTATGCTCCATTTTTTTCGATTTTGGTAACAGCTATATCTTATTAAGTAAAGCACGGATTTCTGTCAAACTTCGGTTTCAGTTAATCCTTGACATGAACTGATGTTGTTTACATTTCAGTATAAATCGCCAAACAGGTGGTACTGGTATGCTGTTTTATCTATTTATTTATTTATTTATTTATTTATTTTAAATAGCTCTGTCTCGAGAATTATTGTACGGATTTTAATCAAACTTCAAATCTTGATAAATATTATTACTGTTTATGTTTTAGCATAACTTTTTTTTTCTTAAATATCTCTGTCTCGAGAATTAATGTACGGATTTTCATCAAACTTCAAATCTTGATAAATATTATTACTGTTTATGTTTTAGCATAACTCGCCCAACAGTTTTCGTTTTTATGTTGCATTTTCTCCGATAGCCGCAATAGTCCTATTTCGAGAACTAATGCACGGAATTTTAGGCCTCTTTAAAATCCTCACGATGAGCCATTTTATTATGACACTGTGGTAGTGAATTTACAAATAATTACATGTATGAGATAGAAGAAAATTTTGGAATTGCCACATCCGACTAGTTTAATTTATATTTATTTTTATATTTCATTTTCTTTCTTTTATTCAGAAGATTCAAGAATAAATAATTGCATTCTGCATTCTGCATTCTACATTCCACAGTCTTCATTTTTATTCATTTATTAATTTTTTATTAATTACTTCCCTTATGTGCCCATCTCAAATCACACTAGTAAAATTTTAAAACACTAAAAAAAAAAAAAAAAAAAAAGAATTAAAAAAAAATTATTTAAAAAAAAATGAAGATTTTAACTTTTCAAATAACACAAATTGGCAACCGACTAGCACAGATATATTTTCTGTATTGGCCTGGTATAATTTTTATGCTCATTTTAATTTAGTACGCCTATCACATATATTATCTATTTATCTTACTTGTGTAAAGAACATTATTTTGTGTGAGTGAATAAAACTTGAAATATATCTGTAGTATGCTTATTTATTTCCTTTACCGAATGCAAATCCCTTTTCCGGAAATAAATCTTTGTTATCTACACACTAACCCTATTTTTTAAGTATGTCAAGAGCGATTTCGCAAATGCAAGAAATATATATGAAGAAAATAAAATTACTAGCTATTTTAAACAACTGAAATGGTCTTCATTTTTATCAAACTTAACGGGTTTTTTTTCCTAAAAAAATAAATAAATAAAAGAAAGAAAGAAATTTATAGTTATTTTTTATGAGGAAATTTACTTTTCTATCAGTTGAATGTTAAGTAAAAGTACTTTGTACAGTCAAGAAAAAAGCAACAACACGTGCTTGTAACTTCGAACTGTCGGAAATAAAAAGAAAATTGTCATGCAAATGGAAATTCAATTTACCTTTTTCTTATTTAAGAAAATTTTCGGGGAGTTGTTTTTATCGTGATATTATACCAAAATGTAAAATTTTCAAGACGAAACTCTAATATCGAGAGTGTATTTGATTTTTCAGTAACCTTACGTAAAATACCAAAGAGGAAGTGAAGAGGTGAAGTAGTTTGGGGAACTTTGAAAATACGCTGTTCATAATTTTCCGAAAGTTTTCAGAGTCATTTTTACAAAGCATTAATCAGTTTTCTTAATACTGGGTGTGCTAAAATGTGCTGACTGATTTTAATATTTAATAGCTTGCAAATGCAGATAGTTATTAAAAAATTCTTGCAGGAGGATTATGTAAAATATCAAGAGGTTTTTTACTGTGATTCCCGATTTTAGGTCAAAATAGTTGTGCTAGATGGCGTTGCAAGCAATAAGCGTTAAATAAAAGCCCAATATTTTGGCCTTGCTCTTCTACAAGTAGTGATTTGACAGAAGGAGTTTAACTATATGGATTGGGTACAAGAATAAAACTGAATTAGCCGCGAAGAGTCACTCCGTGTATTTAATCTCTTTTTTTTCGCATCCAGTGTTGTGACACCTGGCTTATTTTTTATTTAGACATCCCGAATTCACCCCAGTAAATTCTGGTATTTATTTTTGCTTTATAAGATTTTGCTTTATCATCCTCATAGGGATACTTCAAATTTATTAAGAAAATTTTAAAAAAACGCACATCATCGGCATACGTCTGATGGTGAAAACCATATTTCAATAATTATATTAAGTAGGTTTACGTACGGCAACAGGGCGCGATGATTTTACAATGCGGCTATGAAGATTTTGGCAACTCAGCTTCAAAAGATAGTGTTTATTTAAATTGAAGTTTGGATCTCTTTGTAAGTGTGTTTAGTTAGGTTAACTCTATCAGACAGAAATTTTAAAAATAAAATTTTTAATCTCTAAAAATAAAAAAATATATATGCGTTTAACTTTTCTTTCTTCGTGGGTCCATTTGCTCCCATTTTTATGGGGCAACAAGATCAAGAGGGTCTGTGATCCACAAACGTTTGTATTATATTGGTGCATCATGTTCTGTATGAAAAATTGTAAACAACTTTAAAAAAAATTAGTCAATCAGATCTGTATATCAACTAAAAAGCGTTGTGGTAATGCGCAAAATGTAATATCATTAGAACTCCCATGATGGGCATAGATTACCATTTGATTATGGCACTGTGGTAGCAAATATCTAACAAGGAAGGTCTCCATACTGGGCATACTCAGAATTTTTTGAAAAAATTACTGATTAAACTACTCATGTATGTAATAAAGGATCAGTCAAATTTATCGGCGGAATTACAGAAGAAACACAGTAAAAAAATAAAATACTTTTGAGAATTTGGCGCGAAAAGATGAAAGCGTCACGCGATTTGGCGAGCAGCATTTTCCCTCGCCAAAAGCAAACGATTTTAATGCACCTGAAAATTTCTTGTCAGTTAAATTTTAGACGTGTAAATGGTATTTAATGAATTTAAATTTCAATAATGAGAGAGTTTGACATATAGATGCATTTTATGTTACTTATTTCTGTTGCTGTTGCTGCAGTTATTTAATGTTATCACTTTAAAAATAATTTCTTATATAAAAAATACTTTCATATTGAAAAGTATTTTTTCATATATTTAAGCGTATAACAAAATAAAGACCAGATGAAGAATGCTGCAATAACGCATTTCAATATTGGAAAAGTTTTTGTTTCAATAGTAACAAAAATGAATCGACAGAGCTCAATTAGATTGGAGTGAGTTTTGAGATTGAAACAATTTTAATTAATTTAAATTTTGTTTTAATTCATAAAATTTTACAGTTAATTTTATTTTTAAATACATTATGACAAATATGGCAAATATAGTTAAAACAAACTAAAGCTGACAAAACTAACGTTATATAAATAAAATTTCTTTAAACAAGTTCAAGATGAAACACTTTTACCTTAAAAAGAATTTGACATAAAAAAGCGTTTTTTGAAATTTTATTTTGTCGCCAACCGATGATAAATCGCCAAATAAAAGAAATGTTCATTATTTTTTTACGAACATTCTAACGGGCGCCAAAAATTTTTTTACAAACGTATATATCCAGATGAGAAGAATATTCTGTAATTTTTTCAGAATTTTCTGAGTATGCCCGTATGGAGACCTTCCTTGTAAGTATTAACAGGTATGAAATAGAAGAAAGTTTTGGGATTACCACATCTGAATAATTTTTACTTTCTTCAACCTTTACAAAAAGAAGGTATTGGATTCGTAAAAATTTACAAATTCCGGTTTTTAGTGGATTTTCACGTTTTAGGGTTCAGAAATTCACAAGAAAAAAAAAAAAAAAACTCGTTTCTACAAAATGTTCGTCTCTGAGTCTGTGACTCTGTCTGTCTGTAGGGGACATAATTTGGTGGGTGCTCTATCTCAAAAGTTGATTCACAGAATTTAACAAAAATTTATATTCAGTAGCCTCTGATATAAATTAATGTTGAGTAGTTTTTAATGTAAATTACTCAACAGGTGGCACTGCTATGCTCCATTTTTTTCGATTTTGGCAACAGCTATATCTTATTAAGTAAAGCACGGATTTCTGTCAAACTTCGGTTTCAGTTAATCCTTGACATGAACTGATGTTGTTTACATTTCAGTATAAATCGCCAAACAGGTGGTACTGGTATGCTGTTTTATCTATTTATTTATTTATTTATTTATTTATTTTAAATAGCTCTGTCTCGAGAATTATTGTACGGATTTTAATCAAACTTCAAATCTTGATAAATATTATTACTGTTTATGTTTTAGCATAACTTTTTTTTTCTTAAATAGCTCTGTCTCGAGAATTAATGTACGGATTTTCATCAAACTTCAAATCTTGATAAATATTATTACTGTTTATGTTTTAGCATAACTCGCCCAACAGTTTTCGTTTTTATGTTGCATTTTCTCCGATAGCCGCAATAGTCCTATTTCGAGAACTAATGCACGGAATTTTAGGCCTCTTTAAAATCCTCACGATGAGCCATTTTATTATGACACTGTGGTAGTGAATTTACAAATAATTACATGTATGAGATAGAAGAAAATTTTGGAATTGCCACATCCGACTAGTTTAATTTATATTTATTTTTATATTTCATTTTCTTTCTTTTATTCAGAAGATTCAAGAATAAATAATTGCATTCTGCATTCTGCATTCTACATTCCACAGTCTTCATTTTTATTCATTTATTAATTTTTTATTAATTACTTCCCTTATGTGCCCATCTCAAATCACACTAGTAAAATTTTAAAACACTAAAAAAAAAAAAAAAAAGATTTAAAAAAAAAATTAATTAAAAAAAAATGAAGATTTTAACTTTTCAAATAACACAAATTGGCAACCGACTAGCACAGATATATTTTCTGTATTGGCCTGGTATAATTTTTATGCTCATTTTAATTTAGTACGCCTATCACATATATTATCTATTTATCTTACTTGTGTAAAGAACATTATTTTGTGTGAGTGAATAAAACTTGAAATATATCTGTAGTATGCTTATTTATTTCCTTTACCGAATGCAAATCCCTTTTCCGGAAATAAATCTTTGTTATCTACACACTAACCCTATTTTTTAAGTATGTCAAGAGCGATTTCGCAAATGCAAGAAATATATATGAAGAAAATAAAATTACTAGCTATTTTAAACAACTGAAATGGTCTTCATTTTTATCAAACTTAACGGGTTTTTTTTCCTAAAAAAATAAATAAATAAAAGAAAGAAAGAAATTTATAGTTATTTTTTATGAGGAAATTTACTTTTCTATCAGTTGAATGTTAAGTAAAAGTACTTTGTACAGTCAAGAAAAAAGCAACAACACGTGCTTGTAACTTCGAACTGTCGGAAATAAAAAGAAAATTGTCATGCAAATGGAAATTCAATTTACCTTTTTCTTATTTAAGAAAATTTTCGGGGAGTTGTTTTTATCGTGATATTATACCAAAATGTAAAATTTTCAAGACGAAACTCTAATATCGAGAGTGTATTTGATTTTTCAGTAACCTTACGTAAAATACCAAAGAGGAAGTGAAGAGGTGAAGTAGTTTGGGGAACTTTGAAAATACACTGTTCATAATTTTCCGAAAGTTTTCAGAGTCATTTTTACAAAGCATTAATCAGTTTTCTTAATACTGGGTGTGCTAAAATGTGCTGACTGATTTTAATATTTAATAGCTTGCAAATGCAGATAGTTATTAAAAAATTCTTGCAGGAGGATTATGTAAAATATCAAGAGGTTTTTTACTGTGATTCCCGATTTTAGGTCAAAATAGTTGTGCTAGATGGCGTTGCAAGCAATAAGCGTTAAATAAAAGCCCAATATTTTGGCCTTGCTCTTCTACAAGTAGTGATTTGACAGAAGGAGTTTAACTATATGGATTGGGTACAAGAATAAAACTGAATTAGCCGCGAAGAGTCACTCCGTGTATTTAATCTCTTTTTTTTTCGCATCCAGTGTTGTGACACCTGGCTTATTTTTTATTTAGACATCCCGAATTCACCCCAGTAAATTCTGGTATTTATTTTTGCTTTATAAGATGAAAGACATTCCATAAGTGAAAAAAAAAATCTGTTAAAAGATTTCTTATGTGAATTTTTTTTTTCCAATAAAAAACCGCCAGACGCGTTAGGGGTGTTTGCATCAAAACTGAGTGAAGAAAGAAACAAGTTGGAAATTGCACGTGGAGCGTAACAAATGAGGTGCGTTCGTACGATAACGAAGTTTTAAAAATGTTACTCTCATGAATCAATCTCATAAAATTATAAATATTTTATTACAATTAAAATACTCACCAAACAATGTTCTCACTATACCATTATGCAATGGAATACTTTTGTGTGGGCTTGTAATCTATAACAAATGTTCTTTGCACCACAGATTATGCAAAATGTATATTATAATATGTACTTTATAGATGCATATCAATTTTATTATTTTCGAATGAGTGCAACACCATTAAAATACATTTGAAACATTTTTCCCCATTGACTGTAATGTAACGGAATACTTTTGATTGTCCCTGTAATTGATCAATGTACCCGATTTTCATGAAATTTGAAATGACTCGAGTAAATTATGTAATAATTATGTATTTTAAATTTTAAACGATTAAAATGCATTTGAAACTTTTTTCCCCATTGACCGTAATGTATCGGAATACTTTTGATTGTCTCTGTAATTGAACTATGCATCCGATTTTCATAAAATTTGAAATGACTCGACAAAATTGTCTAATAATTATGCATTTTAAATTTCAAACGATTCGGTTGGGTAGTTTTTGAGTTATTATATGCGGACAGACAGACAGACGGACAGACGGACGGACTGAACGACAACTGTAGGAGCTATACGTATTTACATAATTACGAATGCATCTAAAAACGACTGGGCCTAGATTTAGCGCATGTAGCTTACAGCGCCATAAATTGCTGCTACTTTGAACTTGACTCGGGTATCTTAATATAAAGAAATAACTCCTGACACCATAAATAACTCTTTTGCAAGAAATTCTTTAACAATATCAAAATAAGTCTTTGCAATTACTGAATTTTAAAATCAATCATTCCTTTATTTGAACACCCGATATGAAATACAGTTGGCTACTTGTCGGGACCGCAAGAAATGTTCGAATTATCCGAAGTTCGAATTATGAAAAGTATGAAAAGGAAACTTGTTTAAAGGAATACTATTACAAAGGAATTAATGATATAGTATTTTTTAAAATTTATTTCGTCTATTATCTTATAATATGACTTAATATTACATTAAAATATATAAATACATAAACTAATTAAGGAATTAGAAATAAGCACAATGGAAGAAAATTTTGAGGTGTCACTGATAGACAGACGCGACGGGGCATTAAGAAAGTGGAAATCAAATGTATAGGAATATATGTATATTCGTTCGGAAGAATTCTCACAAAAATCAATGAAAGAAAGTTATTCAAAGCGTCTGAAGTCCGTGAAAAAGAAAGGAAAAATGAAAAATCGGAACTCTTGTTAGTTGGTATTAAACGAAGTCAAGAGACAATGAATTCAAATAAATGAAAATTTTTAACGTTATTTTCCCATTGAAAATTTCGAGACTTTATGTTTAGTTCGAATTAAGCGAAGATTCGAATTATCCGATTTCGAATTAACGAGAGCCGACTGTATTCGGATGATGCTAATTCTCAAATAAACATATTTAGCTGTGTAACAAAATTTTCATAAGTAAGAATAAAAAAATATATATTATTGTTGACATTAATGTTTTTTTTTTTTTTTAATTAGGATGTTCGTCTTATGAACAGAAAAATGTTTATTTGACAATTGTAGGAATCCGAAAATCAGAAAACTGACTAATACACTGTAAAACACTCGGAAACATTTCTTTAAATTACGTTTAACAAACAAAGCTTCTTTTAGAATTACCTTTCCGAAATACTTTTTCTATATCTGGAATCTATTGGTTCCTGAGATTTCTGAAAATAATGGAAAGTTTTCCGGAACTGTGGGTATATCGTAAGAAGTTATATTTTTGGAAATCGTACAATACTTCGTAATATTTTAGAAAATAGTTATATTTTTTACTTACCCATCATAAGTAGTATAGGGTAAATCATGCAATCCTTAAAAAAAATGACTGATTTGCGTGTTTCAGATACTGGAGATTCCGAAAAACATATTTTAGAAAAAAAAATTGCCGTCTGTCTGTAAACGCTCTGTCTCCTGAACGAATAGTGATAGAGATATGAAATACAGTGTATACTTAGTATGTAAGAATGGAAAGAAGCCTATTTAATATCAGTAACCTCGATTAGCCGGAACTGTTTTATCGGACTCTCGAGAAAGTAATTCTGATGAAAGGTATATAAAATATTTCGAATTTTTTTATTTTAAGGAGTGGATATAAAATACAATAAAATAAAACACAAATTTAGTATAGAGAACGAACCTATTTTCCATACTCTCCGATTTTTCATGACCCTGTTTTTCATTCAAATTTCTATTCAATCATATATTTCAATTAAATATGAGATGCTTAATTCGACGCAGTAAACTGTTAGTTAATTTAATTATTATTTTTGGAGTTATAAGGATGTTTCTTTTACGCAATTTGGAACTACTTGAGCAAATTGGCATTTCATATAATTTTCTGAAATTGGTTTATCAGCGATTTATTAGTAGAGCATTGCTATGTGTTAAAAATATTGAAATGAAATATAAATTTTATGTTGGAATTGTGATGCATTTTATAAATATTTTACACATGTTTTATTTTCATATTTTATGTTATACATATCCATGATGGGTAAGTATTACGGTGCCCTCCCCCCACCCCCCCAACGACTAATTTTACCATATAAGAGTTCCGATCGAGATTTTCAACTTGTATAAAATAAATATGTTTAGGACCCGTCAACTTCACTATAACACAATTTCAGAAAATCATAAACAAGAAAGTTTGATGAAATAAGTATTACTACGAATTTTAAGTGTTAAAATTATCAATATCGCTTTATTTATTCGTTGACGGAGTGATATACGGAATGTAGTAAAACAATTATGGCGCTTATTTCCGAGGATTAACTATATATTAAAGAAACAATTCTGTACTTCTCTAATTTTAGTTACATCTATGTCATCTTACTTAACTTTGTACTTTAAAGTAACAAACAATATTTGATTCAAAATATTATACCTTAATATTATTCTATTCAACAAAATTGAACTTTTGCTTTTTCCCAAACCAAAATCAGATTATCTTATTGATTTTTTTCAGCTGATTCCGAAACTTATTTCAGATTTTCTCCAGCAGTAGTTTTTGAGATATTTGCATAATTTGATTTACGCAATCTTTCGAATCTTCATACAATTACATGCAAATTTACGGTGTAAAGCATTTGAATGTCTTTTTTTTTATGTTTTGATTACTGTCTAGTTTATTTTACAAAAACGTTGTTACAGAGATTATACTGACATATGACTGTGAAATATTGAAACAAATGTGCATATTTTCCTATTTTTCTAATAATGTACATTGACCTTCAAATATTTTTGTCACACGGATACGCTAATATGTTTCTAAACTTGTTTTTTTTAGCTGAAATTAAATCTGGTGTCAGTTTTATTCTAATTATGTCTAGTTTTAAAAAAATTCGTTTAAAAAAGTCCAGAAAATGCTTTTTTTTTGTTAATTTTGTGATGTACTACAGATAGTTAGGTATATAGTGTGCTACTCTTTTGAGTTTTTTTTCGATTATACTTATTGTTAATGTCTCCTATTAGGAATTTGATATTGTTCACCTTTTTGCAGAGAGGTACTTATTCCTAAAAAGCATTTTATATCAAACTTCTGTCAATATTATACAAGTGTCAATATTATACAAAAGTAGAAATTAATTTTACTCTAAAACTAGAAATGATATGCGGAAACGAATTGCAGGTTTGATATCAGCATTAAAATCTAGTCTACAAAACCATTACGTCAATTCTGTAGCAACTACTTTAAATTTAAAATAATGTAATTATTACTCCGTTGAAAAATAAACAAATTAACTTAATAACTGGCACATAAATAGGCAAATTAAATTTAATAACTGACAGATAAATGTTAAGAATAAGAATACTGCGACGCGACGTTTATTTGCAACAAATAATCCAGTAATCATTATATAGAAAATGTAATTCAATCTAATATTTTTTGTATCGAAAATGTGCGCAAAATGACGCAAAAAAGCTTATGTTTACATAAATATAAATATTCAGATTCCTGCAAAACTAGACTACCTAGATAAACTTGGAAATACATTCGCGATCAGTGCAAAAAGAAATGGATCTAAATTCAATTAATTTTAACTCCATGAAAGAATCATTGTTGTCCAATATTATTAGAATATCCAAACTGCATTGCAGGTAAAAAGAAATTTTTTTTCTGAAAGACAATTTATGAAGAAAATACTTTGTGTGACTCTTCTTATTCCGATGCTAAGTAACTTGATTAATAGTCTGATTAAGATGGGGAAATTAGTGTCTCACTTCCATTATCACACTCGATAAGTCTGGAAATTTCGTATTGTGTATAAATAAAAAGGCACAACTATTTCTATAAGAATGTCCTGGTAGTAATTTATTTCATAAACAAAAAATTGAAATCGATATAATTGTAATTGTAATGTTCTATATACAGTTATTTTTTATTCTTTGGCTATGGACACATTTAAATTTGGAATTAATAATCAATATTAGATGTAGGAATCGATTAAAAGTTTTAACTGGTTTAATCGAAGTTTCTTAATCAAGTAACCCTCTGAGGGACAACGCGATACATTATATCTCACCTGCATTTAATTACAATTCGCACCAGAAATTTTTAATTGAATTTTGTTTTTAATACTTTGAGGGAAAAGCGAAAGATTGCTTATCCATTTTTTGAAATAAATTTTTTCTAAATTTGTGGAGGGAATTCAGCATTATACAAGCCCCTGTCTGACTTATTCCTCAAAGGGTTAGTCAGATTTTTAAATAATTTCCATTTTGTTTTATACCACATTAATTTTCAGTAGCGCATCGCAACTTTACTATACCTATATTTTATGTTTAAGCATGTTCGTAATTTTGTAAATACGTAACAGCTATAGTAGTTGTTCAGTCCGTCCGCATACAATAGAGTAAAAACTACCCAAACGAATCGTTTGGAATTTAAAATATATAATTGATGCATAATTTTGTCGCGTCATTTCAAAATTAATGAAAATCGGATGTATAGTTTAATCACAGGGATAATCAAAAGTATTCCGTTACAGTACGGTCAATGGGAAAAAATAATTTTATGTGCGTTTTAAGGATGTTACATGTTTTCGAACATAAACAAAATTATATGCATCGATGAAGTATAAACTAAAATATACATCCTGTACAATCTGTGGTGCAAAAAGTATTTGTTGTTAATTTACAGGGCCAAACAAATATATTCAATTACATAATGGTATACACTGTAAAAAAAAGGGTCGATCTACTAAAAAAAATTTAGTAATCCTTGTAATTACTAAGAAATTTTTAGTAATCTTACTCGGTTACAAGGAATCTGTAAGAATTACTAGAAAAAAGCTAGCAATAAATAGAGTTAATAAGTTTACACTTTTAATAGCTATTACTAAAACTCACTTGGTGTGGCCTTGATAGCTTAGTGGTCATAGCACCGAACTCCAGGCTGAAAGTATCTGAGTTCGATGCTGGCGGACGCCAAATGTGCACCAAATGTAAATAAAGGGATTATGAAAGTCCTGCCGTAGCAGTTACCATGGGTAATGATCTCTGAACTTCCCCTTCCCTTTAGAAACATGTCAAAATAGAGTAGGTAGCAATGTTTGGTGCTGCCATCTATTGCGGCTTTACCGAAAATCTTCCGTTTCAGATGTCTGTCTTTTTACCTACTGGATGCAACTCGAGGGAAGCTCCTGCCCTTCGGGCTCACGTAATAGTTACTAAAATAATTTTGGAGCTATTATTAAAATTTGATTGGTGCTCATACTAAAAAGTTTTAAGTTAGTTATACAAAAAATTCTTTTGTTCAGTTTACAAAAGAAATGTTTGTTTCACTTGCAAAAAAAATGTTTGTAATGGTTACTAAAAAACTCTGTGGAATACAAATTTACTGAGAAATTTTTAGTAACCTCTTGAATTTTTTTTTACAGTGTAGGAGGAAACATTGTTGAATGCGGGTTTTAATAATATTACATTATGTTTCACATTTTATGAAATCAATGTACGCTTGCTGAGGTTTACTACAACTCACTTCTTGTATAATAGAAAGCAGATGGTATTTAGAGGGACACAGAAAATATTTCGTCTACTGCTCTGTATCTGAAGTACTGTACACTATTACACCAAGAACTGAATATCTTTAAAACTTCGTTATAGTACGAACGCATTTTATTTGCTAAACTTGACCAGCTATTTCTGACTTATTATGACTATAGCTCTTGCCATTCAGAAATTATTGGGGTGATAATGGACTTAAGAGAGTACACTGTATTTCTCGAAGTAGACGCTCCATGTCTTTTATTAATCTGAGCTAAATAGCAGCCACAGTAAATTGATTACGATATGTGTGCAGTAAATGGACCGATGATTAGCTGTATTGTAAAATATTGGTTCCTATTACAGATGAGATTGATTTTAATGATGCTACATTCTCTCGAACATAAAAAAAATATGCATCGATGAAGTACAGTCGAGTCTCTATATAACTAAATCCATTGTTCGAGTAAAAAATTCGTTATATAGAGAAATTCGGTGTATAGAGAATAACGTTAAAATTCTTATTTAATGTATGAATTCTGAACAATTGTTATTTTTGATGTGTTTTATTAAGAATTTGAAATTGTTTATAACTCTGCTTAAAATATCACTAATCAGTAAATACTGTACAATAGTGAGACTGAAATCCACTCTCAAAAAATCAGAGAGATATTGTTGACATCTCCGCATTCCTTAATTAAATTACATTACTCATTTTAAATCTGCACAAATCGCATCTTCTCTGTCCTCAGAATACACATTATCCTCTATAGTATACAAAATTCGGCCTTTTTGAAGCAATTGTAAATTGTTTTTTCTTCAATTACCCCCCATTGATCCCGTTCTTATATGTATAACTATCCAATTAACACTGCTTTGAGAAGGATGTTGAAAGGTGTGAGGGAGGAGGGGGAGAGGATAAATTCGTTGGACTTAAAGAACAAGAAGATTCAAGCAGAGAAGTAATATAAAAAACTCAGCACTGAACGATAAATTAGGAATAAGTGATGGAAAATTGATTTCATGTGATTTCGAAGCTTTTTTTACCACTGAATAAAGAACATTTTATGAAAAAATTCGTTATATGGAGATAGATATTTCGCTATATAGAGACTGTTTTTAATGTAATCATGGGAAAAGGTGAACGTTCCTATTAAAAATTCGTTATATAGAGAAATTCGATGTATGGAGTTTCGATATAGAGAGACTCGACTGTATATACTAAAATATACATCCTGTGCAATCTGTGATTAGAAATAATATTCGGCTAGATTTTTATTCTAGTCTTCATAATAGGTTTCAAAAGCGAAAAAAGTTTTTGCTTGCAAATTAAAAAAAATAAATAAATAAAAATAAATAAATAAAATAAGAGAAATGTGCTATTCGAGAAACAAGAATGATTAGTCTAAACTCCTTACAGTGTTTTTTTACTGTTGCTTTTTGATTGTTTTTCTTGTGATATCTTAAAGAAGTCTCCTCATGATTCTCACGTAACTGTCATTCGAAGACTCGATTTTTAAGTCATTGTGGATATTATATTTTGGTGTATCATTAAATAATGTCACAATACAGTCGCACGGGACTTTTAGGTGACCTAGGCATGACTTATGTTCGTATTATGTTATGTTTTCATTGCGTTCCTTTTTGAAAACCCACAAGATCAGAGCTGCCAAGAATCCAGCTTTTTGGACACCAGTAATCTAATACAGAAAATGTTGTTTTATTTATTTGGAACATTGAGGCGATTTAAAATGTTCGCTGCCGCTCACGCGAAAGAGCGTGATATGGTGCCAACGTTAAGGGGCTACTCACGCGCCAGCGTGTGATGTGGGGTGATGTCCAATAGCCAGTCACGCGCTGACGCGGGAAAATCTTTCACTGATTCTTTGTTATAAAAAGTAAATCGGCTTCTGGGAAAAACCCACTTATACAGTGCGGCATTAATTATCATCACATCTTCATGTAAGCGGCAGCGAACGTGTTAAAATAAACAGATTTTCTCTATGATAATAGTGGTATGCAAAAGGCTGGAGACTTGGACACTGTGCAAGATAATTTCTTTTTCTGTAACTTGAAAACTTGTCATGAAACTTGTCATCATGACTTTACAATGGAGTCTTAAAACGACAGTCACATGAGATTCAAAAATGGTTTCATTATAGCCTAGTGAACTGCCACAAAGCAGTAGTGGATGTTGACTTCACTGTAAAGTAACCAAATCAGAATAAAAATGAGACAAATGACAAATATTACATTTAATTTCATTGTAATAATTGTAACACTTGCAACCATTTACGACAAAAATGAGATTTCACATCGCCTGGTTGTAATGTTAGGATAATACATATTTTCTAAACGTGTTCTTTTTTTCTTTTTTTGGGGGGGGGGTGGGCGGTATTCAACGTTTTCGGAAATTAGAGTTTTGTGTTTGTTGCTCAAGTCTTGATACCAGTGTATTTCAATCTAAGTATCTTGAACAAAACATTGATTAAAATGTCTGAATTTCGATTAAACTTGGCAAATCTTGAGATTGCTCAATTTAGGAAAGAAAACGAAATCAATTTTTGTGATAATAGTGAAATATTACACGTTTTATAAAGCAATTAATCTTTTCAGCGGTATGTAATTTAAGTACATTTTCGATTTATTGAAAGTTATTTTATTTGAAGTCTAACTAATGCTGTTGTTTTAAGTAATATGTAAAATTGCTTTTTTACATAAAGATAAAAAATCTTGTTATAGTTATATGTTTTCTATTATATGCGCTATGCGCTTTAATAATTTTCATCTGTATGTGTCTTTAAAATTTACAGTACAATTGTTCTTAAATGTTTTGACACAACTGTCATATACCCACCATATTGGCAAGAATTTTTTATGACGCCAATGTCGTATACGCACTGAGGTTCTTAATTGAAGCCAAAGTGTAGTTATTTTGCTTGATATGGTAACATGGATGTTGTTGTATAATTATTAATTAATTGCTTATTCATTTTTATTTCCCTTTTTAAAATTTCTACAATTATTAATTAAACTTTTTTTTTATTTATTCATATTCCATTTTTAAAAATACATATGTACTAATTGGTATTCGAAAACGAGGTTTTTTTCGCCCAATTGGCGTCAAAAAAATTCGTGCCAATGATGTGAATATATGACATCAGAGCTAATCTTTTAAGGCTGTTTTGGAATAAGATATGTTTTGGTGTAAAATTACAGATTCAAAAAATTAAAAAATCTTAAATGACAGTTTCGGATTTATAAAATTTTGATAAATATATACAAATACAGTTTAATACAAAGACTAATAAATCTATAAGCTTCTATAAATTTATCTCATTTTTTTTTTGTTTGTTTGTAGCTACTTATTTCTTACTTTGCTTTTTAAATTTACTGTTGTACTTATTCTACGTTTGCAACAACATATTCTTCTTAATGATATACTCTACTTAATTATAAAATGAAATTAAAATGTTTGCTATAAAAAAACTCCACCCGGAAACATTTTAAAAGAAAAACCTTTGATAGTTTTGTCTTGTTCCGCTGTAAGTATTTTGGACAAGGAAGTGATTGAAATGTAAAAGTTACTGTCACACTTGCACATTTACATTTGATAAACCTCAAATTTTCTCATTTTCATAAATTTTGGACAAAGATTGTAATATCATTTTAAACATTTTTATGTCATAAATTTCAATAATATTATGTGAAAAAAGCAGTTTGTTTCTTTATCCGTATATTTAAAGCTGGAATTAAGTGCATATTAACCACTTAATGGTAGCATTAAATGACGGTTTAAAAATTCAAATCTATTATTTCCACCACATTTTTGAAAAAAAAAATGTTCATTTTATTTAATGGATACATAAAATGATACCAGATTAAAACCAATTACACTATTTTATAAAACTGGTGGAAATCAAACAATTCTGAAAAAAAAAAAAAAAAAAACAGTAAAACTTATTGCCCGTGAATGTCTCGGGCGCGACGATTAAGTGGTTATGTATTGTATCTTAGGAAAAAGGGCGCATTTATTTGTCTAAAAACCGAAATAAATGTTTAATACAATATGTTTTATTATTTCTTCTATATGTCTTACAGAAATTTTATTTGAGTTTCCTTTTAAAATTTCAAACCATGTGAATTAATCATGAGTCTATTTGCAGCAACATAATTAATACACAACCATTTAATAATGACATCACACTGTGTTTAAATATAAAAGGAAACAAAATAGTTTTGCTATTAAAAAGATACTTAACAGGAACAATTCAGGAAGCAAAACCTTTCATCTATTTTTCTTCTTCCGAGTTGCGTAATTTGGACAATAAAGTGATGGAGATGGGAAAACTACTGTCACACTTGCACTATTACACTTGATAAGTCAGGAGTTTCCTCATTCTGTTCAAAAAAAACTGTCCAACTTTTGCATTAGAAATGTAATATTATTTAACCTTTCTTATATCATAAATCATAATAGTCTTATGTGAAAAAAACAGTTTGCTTTCATCACCAATACATTTAAAATTGGAATCAATTGTATATAAAAAAGAATACTGTATATCTATAAAATAGACGCATTTATTTTTCTATAAACCGATATATACTTTTAATGCAATATGTTTTATTATTTCATTTTTATATTTTACCGAAATTTTATTTCAGTTTCCTTTTAAAATTTCATACCATTTAAATAAAGCATCACATACTGTAGACTCACAACATACTTTACACAACCACTTAAGAATGATATCACACTGTCTTTAAATATAAAATGAAAAAAACTAGTTTTGCTACTAGAAAGATACTTAGCAGGAACAATTCAAAAAGTGAAACCTTTCATCTATTTTTCTTGTGCCGAGTTACGTAATTTGGACAATAAAGTGATGGAGATGGTAAAACTACTGTCACACTTGCACTATTACACTTGGTAAGTCTGGAATTTCCTCATTCAGTTAAAAAAAAAGTGTCCCACCCTTGCATGAGGAATGTAACATTATTTAACTTTTCTTGCGTCACAAATCACGATAGTCCTATGGGAAAAAAGCAGTTTGGTTTCTTCACCGATGTATTGCAAGTTGGAATAAAGTCTATATCAAAATATTACATTTTTAGAAAATAAGTGCTTTTAGTTTTCTATAATCCGATGTAAAATTTTAATACATAATTTTTATTATTTCATTCCAAATGGCTTACTCGAAATTTCATTTGAGTTTCCTTATAAAATTTCATACCATTTGAATTAAGCATGACTTATTGCAGATTTGCAACAACATAATTAATCCTTAAATGCATAGGATAGAACACGTTCCAAAAAATGCACAATTCAAAGAATCAGAATTCATACCAGAAAAATCTAAATAGTAAATTTTTCTTTATTTAATTACGAATGGTCTGTTATTAAGTAAAGTGAAAATTGCTCTTTTAAATTTCTGGTGAGAATATGGAATATGTGAATAGACTCCCCAATAAATCGGGAACACGTATGGTATCGAAAATGATACAATATGCATTTAAGGGTTAATACAACCACTTAATAATGACATCACACTGTCTTTAAATATAAAGTGAAAAAGAATAGTTTTGCTACCAGAAAAGTATTTAAGGGGAACAATTCAAGATTTAAACCCTTTCATCTATTTTTTTTGTTTGGAGTTACGTAATTTGGACAATAAAGTGATTGAAATAGGAAAACTACCGTCACAGTTGCACTATTACACTTGATAAGTCTGCAATTTCCTCATTCGGCTGAAATAGAAGCGTCCAACTATTCATTACGAACGTAATATTATTTAACTTTTCTTATGTCATAAATTATGTTAGTCTTATGTGCGGCGATTCAGTTTCTTCACCGATGTATTGCAAGTTGCAATCATGTCTATATCAAAAATACTATATTTTTAGAAAATCGATGCATTTATTTTTCTATAAACCGATGCATACTTTTAATACAGTATGTTTTATTATTTCATTCTGTATATTTTACTATATTTACATTCCGAAATTTTATTCCAGTTTCCTTTTAAAATTTCATACCATTTAAATTAAGCATGACTTATTATAGATTCACAACATAATTAACACAACCATTTAATAATGATATAACGCTGTCTTTAAATATAAAATGAAAAAAAAACTAGTTTTGTTACTAGAAAGATACTTAACAGGAACAATTCAAGAAGTAAAACCTTTCATCTATTTTTCTTGTTTCGACCCCACTAAAAAAAATCTGAAGAAAATCTATAGCTTTTTGGCACAAAATCTGTGGGAAATCCGAAGGTATTTGGCCCATTATG
The DNA here is from genome assembly GCA_964019185.1 of Maratus speculifer. Lineage (NCBI taxonomy): Eukaryota > Metazoa > Arthropoda > Arachnida > Araneae > Salticidae > Maratus > Maratus speculifer. The sequence continues at coordinate 146,946,750 of OZ025301.1, read as the reverse complement.
CAAATATTTTTAAGAATATCTTTAAAAATTCTGCAGATATTTTAAAGATAAAGCTAAGTCTGCAAATTTTCTTCAAATTTCTGTAGAATTTCAGTAGAGAGTGGCAATTTCTTCAGATAATCTTAAGATTATTTTTAGTGGGGGAGTTACGTAATTTGGACAATAAAGTGATTGAGATGGGAAAACTACTGTCACAGTTGCACTATTACACTTGATAAGTTCTGCAATTTCTTCATTCTGCTCAAATAAAAGGGACCAACTCTTGCATTAGTGCTTTAATATTATTTAACCTTTCTTATGTCATAAATCATGATAGTCTTATGTGCGAAAAGCAATTTCAATTTCTTCACCGATGTATTGCAAGTTTGAATCATGTCTATATCAAAAAAATTTTTAGAAAATAAATGCATTTTTTTCTATAAATGGTTGTAAACTTTTAATGCAATATGCTTTGTTATTTTATTTCACGTGATTTACAAATGTTTTATTTTAAGTTTCCTTTTGAAAATTTTATGTCATCTAAGTTTAGAATGATTTATTGTGGATTTGCAACAACATAATTAATACAACCATTTAATCACTTAATGGTCACATTAAATTACGGTTTAAAAAATCAAATTCATTTTTCCCACCGATTTTTTGAAAAAAAAATATTCATATTATTTAATGCAGGGCTGTCCAACGCGGCGCCCGCGGGAGCCATGGCGCCCTTTGACGATTTTCTTGGCGCCCCTTTGAAGGTTTCCTGTTATTAGACATTTTAGAAGTAAAATTCCAGTATAAATAATGCTTTCTTCAAAATCACTAACATTTGTATCAGACATACTTTCAAAACCTGTAAATACGCATTAAAAACCAGAAACACACTCATGCATATTTCCACAATTTCTAGTCATTAATAAGTGTATTTAAAGTGTGATTATATAAAGCTTAAATTTGGTAATAATTGGAATTAGCTTTTTTTTATATATAAAAAATAACATAAAAGTAAACATTTTTCACCTTTTATCATCTCTTTCAAGACACATATACATGAAAGTTCAGCTTTTATTTTTTTGCTGTAGTCACATTGGCCAATTGGCTGTTCTATACGAAGGATAAAGAGGCTTAAATTTTCCTTCTTGATTTCTAAGTTTTAGGTTTGTTTATTTATTTATTTGATTAGAAAAATTAATAAAACTGCGAGAAAGATTTTCATCTATGAAATCACTTCGAGACTATCTCTCTGGAACCACCCATATGAGTTCACTATCATGGCTGTCTTTGTTTTTGTACTTTTTTATAAAACTAGTTCATGCTTTCAAAATAAATTAAAGCATATTTTCACATTTTAAAAGAAACCTAGCCCCCCAATACCTCTGATTTACATATTTATTGTTATTTTTTCTATTATAGGTACAATTAAAATTTTTACACCATATCCTACAAACATTTTTGAGATAGATTTCTCATAGAAAAATGTGCAATTTAAAATTTAATGTAACTCCAAAACTGTATGAGCCTTTTGTCTACTGTTGAAAGATTCATTTGCATTATGTTAAAGCGTATGCATACACTAATGCTGTGCGATAATATTGCCACATGTTTTTGGTCATGTGAATAATGGCGCCCTTCGTTGAGTGTCAATAGCTGAAATGCGCCCTTGCTCAATAAAAGGTTGGACAGGCCTGATTTAATGGATAAGTAAAATAATACCAGTATAAAACCAAATACACTCTTTTATAAAACTGGTGGGAATCAAAAAATTCTGAATAAAAGCCGTGAAAGCCTGTGAATGTCTCGGGCGCTACGATTAAGTAATTAATGACTACATCCCACTATCTTTAAATGTAAAACGAAACAAAATAGTTTTGCTACTAGAAAGATACTTAATAGGAACAATTCAATAAGTAAACCCTTTAATCTATTTTTCTTGTTCCGAAATAAGTAATTTGGACAATAAGGTGATTGAGATGGGAAAACTACTGTCACACTATTGCACTTGATAAGTCTTGAACTTCCTCATTCTGCTCAAATAAAAGTGTCCAACTTTTGCATTAGAAATGTAATATTTTTTAACCTTTCTTATATCATAAATCATGATAGTCTTATGTAAAAAAAACTAGTTTGGTTTCATCACCAGTACATTTAAAATTGGAATCAATTGTATATAAAAAAAAATACTGTATCTTTATAAAATAGACGCATTTATTTTTTTATAAACCGATATATACTTTTAATACAATATGTTTTTTTTTAATTTCATTCAATATATTTTATCTGAAATTTTATTGTAGTTCCTTTTAAAATTTCACACCATTTAAATTAATCACGACTTATGGTAGACACAGTTCTCGCTTTCACTCGCCATTTCGCCAAATTGGGACTAAATTCTTCACTTGGCGAGTAAATAAGCGATTAGATTCGGCAAATTGCTAGTTTTCATTTTTCATACATATGCATGTATATATATATATATTTGGTATATTTGTACCCGATAGCTAAAATTAGATTAATAACAATTGTTGTCACAGTTATAAAAATTTAGCTTATTTTAGAACATATTGAAAAAGGGGGTACATTAAAGGATTAAAAATATTTTTTTAGTGTTATTCGGGGAATCCATTCTGCTAATACTTTTTCATTTGGCGAATGTTTTTTATTTTTAATTAGCCAAATTACTAACGTTGATCAAATGTCAGCGAGAACACTGATTGTAGATTCACAAAATAATTAACACAACCACTTAATAATGGTTTCACAGTGAAAAAAAAATTGTTTTGCCACTAGAAAGATACTTAACAGGAACAATTCAAGAAGTAAAACCTTTCATCTATTTTTCTTGTTCCGAGTTACGTAATTTGGACAATAAAGTGATTGAGATGGGAAAACTATTGTCACATTATTACACTTGATAAGTCAGGAATTTCTTCATCTACTCAAATAAAAGTGTCCAACGTTTGCATTAGGAATGTAACATTGTTTTAACTTTTCTTATGTCATAAATTATGATAGTTTATTTGCGAAAAGCAATTTTGGTTTCTTCGCCAATGTATTGCAAGTTGGAATCAATTCTAGATTAAAAATACTACATCTTAAAAAAAATAGAAGCATTCATTTTTTTTATATAAATGTATGGAATGTTTTAATGCAACGTTATTTCATTTCATGTGACTTAAAACTATTTTACAATTATTTTCCTTTTGAAATTTTTATATCATCTGAATTTAGCGCAACTAAATACTTACTACAACCTCCTAATAATAATATCTCAAAATTAAAAAAAATAAAAAAAAATAAAATTGTTTTATTACTATAAATAAACACACTTTTCGCAAAAGCATGCAGGAAATAAAACTTTTCATTCTTTTTTCTTGTTCCTAGCTAAATAACTTGAACAATAAAGTGATTAAGATGCGACAATTATTGTTCCATTTGCACTATTACACTTGATAAGCCTACAATCAGGGGCCTCGCTAAGGGGGGGAGCCTCCCCCCCTTAAACATTCGAAAATGTTGTCACACTTGGCAAATTTAAAACTTTTATGGCAAATGTTATTAAAATTTTAATAAAAACTGCAATACATTTCCTATTTTTGGTAGAATTTGCAAAAGTTACAACTCCAATTGGGAATATTATTAAACTTTTTACAAATAAAAACTGTATTACTTTTTTTAAGTGCATTAACTTGGCAAAATTATAAAACGAGTTGGCAAATATGAAAATTTGACTTGGCAATTTAAGGTCTTCTCCCCCACCAATAAAAAGTCTTAGCGGTGGCCCTGCCTACAATTTCTTCATTCTTTACAAATAGAAGTGTCGAACTCTTGCAGTAGGAATGTTATATTATTTTAACATTTCTTATGCCATTAATCGTAATAAACAAATAAACAAAAACCAATATGGTTTAATCACCTATATAGTTAAAGTTAGAATCAAGTCTATACAGGGTATCCCAGAAATAATGGGACAAACTTTAAGGGGAGGTAGAGGTTATCACAAGGATTCAGATTTACATAACAACCCATGGTCGGAAACACTTTCTGGCACAGTAGTGACGACAGAAACACATGAAAGAAAGAACACGAATAGGAAAAGAAAACATGTTTATTATTCTTAGTGCTGCAAAATACCGGGATAACACTGGAAAATTCTGAGGAACTAGTTGCACGCATCGTTGCAGCTGCTGGGGAAGTTCAGGACATTCCAGGTGTTTTCTGTAGAACATTAGATCTTCCATGCACCGGAGATGCGCCTGCATGCATCAGGGCCGAGGTTGTTATTTCAAACGCCTACTTTGATAACGATCGGTGTTTTTTAATGTTCTTTTTACTTACTTATCTGCTGTACTAATGATAATAAAGATATTTTTTCTTCTTATTCATGTCCTGTACTTCTTGCGTTTTGTGTCATCACTACCACGCCAAGAAAACGTTTCCAACCATGGGTTGCTATGCAAATCTGAATCCTTGAGATGACCTCTACCTCCCCTTAAAGTGTGTCCCATTATTTCCGGGACACCCTATAAAAAATACTGTTTATTTAGAAAATAGGTGCATCTATTTTTCTATAAACGACAAAAAACATTTAATATAATATGCATTGCTACTTAATTAAATCTATTTACAATAATTTTATGTTGAGTTTTCGTTTGAGGATTTTATGTCATTTGATTTTAACATGACTTATTGTAAATTTGCAATAACATATATAACCACATAGCAACAACAAGGTGGATATTGCTCTCATTGTTGACAGTATTAATAATTATAGGGTGTCCTAAAATTGGACTGACTGATTTTAAAATTTAATAAGGTAGAAACGGTGACAACTGTAAAAGAAATTCTTGTAGGAGATTGTATTGCTTGATGTCAAAAATATTTTTACTTTGATTCTTGGTTATAGTCCTAATTATGTGTAACAGATGGCATTCAGGGTTCGATTTAAGCGGTATCGCATCGCAATTTGTGATTCAAATTTAACTAAAATGCGATCCAAGAAATGCATTAAATCGCAATCATTGCGATGCATATTTCCCACACACTTTGTTGTGTCATGTAAACTTAAAGTTAAAATTTAAAGATGTTTTTACATGACATACGTTGTGTTTTCACTCTCCCCAAGTGTTTATTTACAATGGAAATACAGCGAGACGCCATTGCTGGGCGCAGTTTTCCCAGTAAACACATGATTTGTTCCCGCCCTGACTCTTATGTTTTATTTAAAATTACAAAAGTTATATTTCTGAGTTTATGTCTTATTAAAAAATATTGACTCTCACAACAAATATGTTTAATTAGTACTGTGGTAAGTTGATACATATATTTAATTTACCTGGGGCGAAGGTAAATTGACCTATAAATCATTCAAGAGCCAGCTTCTAATTTCCTAAGTAATTTATATTGGGTAGGTGAATTATCATTTATTTTTTATTCTTTGTATAATTTTATTTACTTTCATTTATGCTTTTGATTAAATATTGCTTTAAAAAAATTGTAAATTTTCAAGATTTAAAAGTTACGTTAGCTATTTTTTACTTGCTATACAAAAGTGTCTAACTGCTATTCAAAACTGACTTTGTATAGCAGTTACTGCTATGCAACTTTTTTTTTCTAAATCGACCCCTGATGGCATTGCAAGTAATAGATGCTGAATGGAGGCAAAAATACTGGGATGATAGCACTTCTGGGAATAAGGAACGTTAAATGTATATCGATAAAATTTTGCTATTAGTTTCCTGATTCTGAATTTAGTCTGCATGGTTAAGTCACTTGATTTTAACATGACTTGTAAATTTGCAATAACTTACTTATAACCACTTAATAACAACCAGTGGTTATTGTTCTTATTGTTAATAGTATTAATAATTATCGAATGTCCTAAAATTGGACTGACTGATTTTAAAATTTAATAAGGTAGAAACGATGACAACTGTAAAAGAAATTCTTGCAGGAGAGTAATGCTTGATGTCAATTTTTTTTACTGTGATTTTTGGTTGTAGTCCTAATTATCTGTAACAGATGGCGTTACAAGTAATAGATGCTGAATCGAGGCAAAAATATTGGGATGATAGCACTTGTGGGAATAAGGAACGTTAAATGTATATCGATAAAATTTTGCTATTAGTTTCCTGATTCTAAATTTAGTCTGTATGGTTAAGTGACTTGATTTTAACATGACTTGTAAATTTGCAATAACTTACTTATAACCACTTAACAACAACTAGTGGTTATTGTTCTCATTATTAATAGTCTTAATTAATTACTGGGTGTCCTAAAGTTGGACTGACTGATTTTAAAATTTAATAAAGTAGAAACGGTGACAACTGTAAAAGAAATTCTTGCAGAAGAGTAATGCTTGATGTTAGAATTTTTTTACTGTGAATCTTGGTTTTAGTTCTAGTTATCTGTAACAGATGGAGATAAGTAATAGATGCTGAATCGAGGCAAAAATATTGGGATTGATAGAAATTGTGGGGAAAAGGAACGTCAAATGTATACCGATAAAATTTTGATTATAGTTTCCTAAATCTGAACTTAGTCTGTATGATAATGTCCTTGGTTTTAACATCACTTATTGTAAATTTGCAATAACAAACTTATAACCACTTAACAACAATCAGTGTTTATTGTTCTCATTATTAATAGTATTAATAATTATTGGGTGTCCTAAAATTAGACTGACTGATTTTAAAATTTAATAACGTAGAAACGGTGACAACTGTGTAAGAAGTTCTTGCAGGTGAGTAGCACATGATGTCAGGATTATTTTTTACAGTGATTTCTGGTTTTAGTTCCAGTTACCTCTAACATAGGGCGCTGAATAGAGGCAGAAATATTTTCATTATAGCAATTGAGGGAATAAGAAGTGCGATACGTACTATGTCGATAAAAATTATATTCTTAGTTTCTCGATTCTGAGCTTAACCTGTATGATTGTGTATAATCATAGATGTAGGAACTACTAGATTACGCACATGGGGAGAAAAGTTGATTCTACGCGCGCGAACGATTCTTCTCCATTAGAGTGGCAAATGGCGGCGATCTAGTAGTCCAGTATTCGATGTAGGATGAACATGTGCATTCTTAAAATGCCTTTATATCTATATACATATATATATATATATATGTATATTAAACCTACGTGAATATTTTTAAATTTTTATCTGATTTTTAACTATTAATTAGTATTTTTATCACTAAGTTAATTTTTATGATTGAAATAAATAAGAATAATGTTTTTTTTATTGTCTTTAAATACCTTTTAACCGTTAAACAAAACAGTTTGTGCATCAAAAACAGTAACTGGCATCTCCCCCCCCCCCCTAAGCAAAATAGAATTTTTTAAAATGGATATACAATTTTAGATGATTTTTTTCCTTTTCCCAGAAAGTTTATATTAATATTTAAAGTAAAATTCTTCCTCTATTTGCAACTTTCATTCCCCCCTCCCCGTTACATTTACTGACTTGTTCTTTGCAATAACAATAAATTATTGTGTCAGATTTTCCTTACCCAATAAACTTAAAACTTTTTTTTCCCAGTCATAGTTGTTAATTCTTCATTTCACCCTCCCCCCCCCCCCCCCGAGAGTAGTATGGTGTATACAAAAAATTACTTATTTCAACTTTGAGAATTTTTTTATTTGTGTGTGAAAAAAAAATGTGTTAATAATATGCATTTTTTATATTATTTTTTTAGCCAAACACTACTCTACAAAGGTAGACAAAACATGAAATATTTTACCAAGGTCAATATTCTTAATAAATCCTTGGTCTTTAACATGAATGAAGTGATAAATAAATCCACTTAATTACACTTGATAAAAAATGTGAATGAGAGAATTTGTTAAAGAAATTATAATTTTTGTCCATTTCATTTTTAAGATATAACAGGAGCGAAAAAAAGCATGATATATATACAGTCCCTGGCCAAATTATTAGACGCACTCATATTTTCTTGTGTCGAATCATATTACAAGTTTCATAGAGATATTACTATGCCAATAGTTGCAATTGATTATATACATCATCTGTAAGATTATAATAAATTAAAAGCATGCCAATGACTTTAAAATTATTGATTTTTGTAAATTAAATTAACAATTGCTAAAATTGTAAAACTTAAAACATGAAATTAAAAAAAATGTCAATATTTTTTGGAGTCTCCTTTGGCGGCAATCAGTGCCTCTATTCTTCATGGCATGCTGTTATTACAAAATTCAAATGTTTCTTGTATGTGTGAGTGATGTTTCCAGACAAGGATAAGTTTTTCTATGAGCTGTGTTTTGCTCGTTATGAGCTCTTTGTGCAGTTTTTTCTTCATTAGCTCCCAAACATTTTCAATGGTATTCATGTCTGATGAATTAATAGGAGCAGTTCAACACAGGGATATTTTTTGTTGAAAATATACCTTGACGGATCGGGCTATGTAACAAAAAGCTTTACCTTGCAAAAATACAAATGGTTCTTCATTTGGAAACCATCATTTTAGCTTTAGAATAAACCGATTTAGCTTTAGAATAAACCGATTTAGCTTTAGAATAAACCGATTTAGCTTTAGAAAAAACCTCTTTATATTGGTCTGGAGAATTGATTAAAAAGTCATAACAAACAAAACCCAGCTCATAGAAAATCTTATCCATATCTGGTATCGTCACCCACGCATATAAGAAACTCTTCAATTTTGTATTAACAGCATGCTGCGAAGAATAAATGCACTGATAGCCGCCAAAAGAGGCTCCAAAAATATTGACATTTTTTTTTAGCTTCAAGTTATAAATTTTGCAATTTCAGCCATTTTTAATTTAATTTATAAAAAGAAAGAGTTTTAAAGTCATAAGCATGCTTTTTTTATTTATTATAATCCTACAAATGATGTACATAATTAATTGCAGTTATTCACACAGTAATATTTCTATGAAGCTAGTAATATGATTCGACACAAGGAAAAGGCAGTGCGTCTAATAATTTGGCCAGGGACTGTATATAAAAAATTATAATATAAATCATCTATTCAGGATTTCTAAATTTCTTTCTTAACCACTTGGGATCGAGCGATCCATAAACATGCCGCATAAATTGCTCAGAATCTTTGTTATTCTCACCGGTAAAATTTGCCTTTTTTTAATCGGAGCATTTTCTCGATTCGATAAGACACAAATCTTTGTTTTTAGAAAAACGATGACAAAAGATTAAAAATTTTGTAAAAAGTTCCCGTGGCTAAGGAGTTAAGATACAGCGATTAATATTTAACTTTAAATGGGGATGTCGGAGAAAATGTCCTGATAAGGGTTGTTCCTCACAATGTCCAAGCAATTCTTTGAATTTTTTAATTATGCATCAAACAAAATCACAATTACAACACTCGTATAACTACTATGCATTACTATGTTGAAATCGCAAGTTCCACTTGCTTTTTGCCACTCTAATGGATTTTGTCACCGAACCGCAGCAGAATCAAAAAGTATTTGGAGAATAACATTGAATGCTTAATCTAAATATTCCTACATCTATATGTATAATAGGGTGGAGCGAAAAAAATTTTTTTTTGAAAATCAAAAACGGGTAGGCGCCAAAAGTTGCCTTTATACTAGTACATTAAGTGCGTGAAATTTTACCGCTGAAAAAAAATGGCTTGAGTCTGCGCTTTTGCTCCAAAAATCGAAATTTTGGGTAAAATTTGTCATTTTTTGACATTTTTTCAAAAAAATTAAAAAATTCCTACAGAGTTGGTTAGTATTTAAAAGTGTTGCTTAGACATTTATATTTATCTGCTTAACATATTTTAACTATAAAACAATATATTTATTCCCTATAGCTGGAGCAAAACAGGCAACTTTTAGTAAGAAAACAGCATTACCATTCTATTGGGGCATACAACGAATTGTTGTTTTTAATACAGCTCTTGTTTTCAAAACTACCTTGGACATGCGTCGTGGAGGTGGCTATATTTCCTATACCACCCAGCCCAACTATTCGATCATCTTAGTACAGTGTTTTATTTATACATTGATTTGTGATTTTCTTTATAAAAGTTTGGCATGTTTTCGATGCTTCCACCTTGTTCATCTGTTCTTTGCATCCACATGCTGCTGTAACTATCTTCAGGTATATTTTTACAATTTATACAAAAAAAAATGACAAGCAGAGTAATGCACGGGAATCTATTAAAGAGATCTATTCGGTCATCTATTATATTTATCAAACTTACATTCAGTTGATGAATAGTGATTGGAAGTTCTGTTACCACAACATTTTTTCAGTCAATTGTTTTTTTTTACGTAATGATTTGCTTCAAAAATGATTTCAGATATTTAAACTATAAGTATGCCATCATTTATTCTACTTTTGCATTTTTTATATGTTGAGAAGCGAGCTGTTTAATGTGACGGTGATCGTGAGCGAGAATTGCAATGAAAATTTGTTCTCCATGTGTAAAGCAACCGCTGTTGTAAATAACTTTTTTTTGCATTAGTTTTATGCCATTTTCTAAGTGTTTTCGTATCCAGGTAATTTCCTATTAACTTTTAGATCCTCTTTTTATGAGTGGACAACATTTGATGGTGAAATGTCCTGGGCATAAACATATAATGCATAGTACTTTACGAGGGAATGTACGGATTCTAATCGACTATAAGTGCTCATTTAAAATTAGCCATTTTGCATGGAGTAAGCTTAGAATTGTGTATAATATTGAATCATTCGCTACTTCAACTCCAGTGAATTTCCTCTGCGCCAATTATTAGAGAAGTCGATATAAAACGTTCTAAGCTACATCGATTCACTGGATCAATAAGGAAAATCTTTGTCTACGTACTATTCACTTCCTATTGCATTTATATATATATATAAAATAGAGAATAATTTACAAAAATTATTTTCTCAAATTGAGAAAAAGATACTCAGAACAGACTAGAAATTTCTGTCAGAGATTGCAAAGCTAATTCATAAGGAAAGCTATTTCTCAGAAAGAATGGGGAATAGGAGTTTAGAAAACATCTCACACAAAAGACAGCTCATAAAGTTAATAAAATTTTCCGCTTTATATAAACACAGATTGGCAATCAGCGTCTATATGTTCATTCACAAAATGTATAATCCAAGTTTATACAGCGGGATGTTTTATACCAAATGTACTACACACCTAAATAATAGATCTAAAATCTTATTAGAAATTACTAGACTATGGAACAACACAGGAAACAACATAAAGCATACTAAAACTTCTTTAGAAATATTGTTGTTTTACACGCAAATTTTGTTTGCAATCCTCTGTGACGATCATCATAATATTAAGCAGCCAGCTTCTCAAAATGTATTCAATGTAATAAGTACAGTAAATGATGACATACTAAAAATTGAATTCATACAATCAATTTTTAGGAAAATCATTATATATAAAATGTAATTGATTGAAAAAATGCTGTGGTAACAGAACTTCCAATCATAATGTATTAATTGCATGAAAATTTAATGAAAATAATAGATTGCTGAATAGGTTCAATTAAGAACATACCCAATACATTAGTCAGCTTCTATTCTGTTATACATGGTATAAAAATATACGTGCAGCAGCAATCCAGATCATCCAAAGTCAGTGAATACAAAGAAGAGATAAATTACTTTGATATATAGAAAACTTATACGCGTCTTCGGGAAAAAAGTAACAATTCAATACATAAATAAAACATAGGGCCTAGATGATTGGGTGGTTGAGACGGGTGGGATAATGCAACCACCTCTATGAATTATATACACAGTAGTTTTGAAAGCAGCAAGGTAAGAAAGGCATTCAAAAGAACATTTCGTTGTATGCTCCAATAGAGAGGTTAACGCTGATTTTTCACAAAAAGTTGTCAGATTTGCTCCAATTATACAGACTACAGATATTGATTTATAGTTTAAATATGTTAAGCAGATAAATATAAAGGTCTAAGCAACACTTTTAAATACTAACCAGCTCTGTAGGAATTTTTCAATTTTTTTAAAAAAAATGTCAAAAAATGACAAATTTTACTCAAAATTTCGATTTTTGGAGCAAAAGCGCAGACTCAAGCCATTTTTTTTCAGCGGTAAAATTTCACGCACTTAATGTACTAGTATAAAGGCAACTTTTGGCACCTACCCGTTTTTGATTTTCAAAAAAAATTTTTTTTCGCTCCACCCTAATGTATAATATTACTTTTGAACACGAATCTGACTCAAAATATAAATTCTTCAATACCAGTATTTTCTTAGAGAAAATTTCTCCTTAACCCTATACGGCACAAACAAATTCTGTTCGTAAAGCGAGAAATTATTAACTGACCCCGGATTTTACAAATGGCTTTTTTAAAAATTAAAATCGCTTTAATTCAAGATTTCATAGTAAAAGCAAAATTAAAAAAAATATGCTTGGTGTCGGTTACAAGTTGCAATTAAAATTAAGTTTTCCTGTCAGGGCCGTAGCTAACGGGGCGCTATGGGCGGCTCAACTCCCCCCCCCCCCCCTGGAAAAGATTCCAAGATCACTAAATGAATTTCTGTTCCGAAAATTCAAATGAAATTTCGTTCAAAAATTTAATTTAGTTTTGAGACCCTTTCAAAGTTTTGCAGAGTTACTAAATTGTATCTAAAATAAGTGTTTCAACACTCCCTCATCCTATTTTTACATATGGAGTTGACATGATGTTTAACCAGTTGATGTTCACCAGTTATACACTGAAGATTTTCATCATCCTATACTTTTCTTAGCATAAAATGAAGTTATGCACTAATTTATCTTTCTGCGTCAGAGAGAGAGAAAGAAAAAGAATTATGACCCCCTCCCCTACATTTTCTTGAGCCCCCCTCATTTTTCAATTCTAGCTACGGCCTTGGTTCCCGGAAAGGTTAAAGCACACTGCGCCGGAAAAAGTTAAATAAAGCGAAATTTCATGCGTTTGGACTGTATTTATTTACTTATTTTAAATAACTGATACTTTACCTGGAAAATAACAGGACCCGCACGAACCCTGTTCAAAATCGGCTATAAAAACAATATTATATGAGTGAATGAGACAACTTTGGTTTATTTTATGACGGCCGATTATTAACAAGTGGGATATAGGCCCGAAGGGGGGGGGGGAGTGCCCTCCGCCGGGGTCTTTCTAAGGGAACCTAACCCGTATTTACGCAAGAAAATCCAAGATTCGGAGAAAACCACGGAAACCTCCGAACGGTTAGGCCAACGGCCGCGATTAGGTTCGAACCCAGCACCTGTCGTCTACCAGTTGGAGAGCAGAACCTCTCGGCCACTGGTGGGACCGTGAATGAGACCAGTGTTTACTGTTTGCAACGCTATCTATCGCTCATATTTGGAAGAGAAACCAAGAATTACTGAAAAAAAAAACTTACATCATTCATTACACTCCGCAAGCATTTCTGCACCACCTGCCACCGTTTGCAAGTTACTGAATTTGAAAATTAATCAGCCCTTTTTAGGCAACCCGGTATGTCATGATATCTTTGAATTTTAATTTATATCAAATTGTTTTATAATTATAAAAGAAAAAATGTCTTTAGAAAAATAATTAAGGAAGTAAACTATTTAATATTTTTTCGTGTCCCTGGTAAAATAATTCGAACAATAAAGTGATTCAGATTAGACATGTATAGCGTCATTCCATGGTAACTAACGTTACATTTAGAACAATTTACTGCAGCAATTTTAGTAATATAACACTATAAAATATTCAAAAGTAAAATTAACACGATTTGTCAATGAAGCCGATCTAAGGATCAACTTGGATGAAAATTACCTAAAAAATGATAACGAAAATTACACTTTATATGATCACTTGCATTCCTTTTTCAGTAATGGTAGTTACCACAGTAAATAAAATTACCAAAACTTAATAAACAAAATTAAATTTAGATAATTTTCAAGTAAACTGCGCTTTGAATAAGTTAAATTAGCACACCACGTCAAATTTACATTTTGAATAATTTTTTTGTGTGTGTTATATTACTAAAATTGCTGAAAATAGTTCAAAATGCAACTTAAGTTACCATGTGCACTTGATAAGTCTTGAATTTCCTGAATCTGTACAAATAATACTGTGGAACCGCTGCGATAGAAATATAACATTACTATAGCTTTTCTTATGCGATATATTGTAATATTCTTTTGTGTGAAAGACAGTTTGTTTTCTTCGCCGATACATTTAAAACTGAAATTAAGCCGTAGAAATAGATTGTTTCCTATTGATTTCTGTTTCTAGAAAACTTTACTCTTGAAGATGGTTTTGAAGATTAAGCCGAAACACTGAATTTTATTTCATTCATGAGTTTTTACTTTTAAATCATCTTTAAATTTATGAATAAAGTATATATTGGATAGCAACTACTAGTTTGTTTAGTATTCGATTTTACAACGTTAAAACATTATTTTTTATGAATTTATGTGTATATAAAAATACTGTGTCTTTAGCAAATAAATTATATAAAAACCGTGGTAAATTTTAAATACAACATACTTTGTTATTTCATTTCATATGGTTTATAAAAGTTCTTTATTATTAGTTGCCTTTTGAAAATTTTTATTTCATACGAGTTCAGTATGAGTTTCTGTACATCAGCCACGACTTACTAAATACAACTATTTAGTAATGATACCAAAATTTCTTTAAATATAGAATGAAATATAATTGTTTTGCTGATGAACAGAAAAGCGCTTTTCACAAAAACAATTCAAAGAATAAACCTCTTAACCTATTTTTCTTGTTCCGAGCGAAATAACTTGGAGAATAAATTGATTAAATGGGAAAACTACTGTCACATTTGCATTATTACACTTTGATAAGTCTCGTAATTTGCTCATTCTGCACAAATAAAGGTGTCTAACTGCTGCGATAGGAATGTAATAGCACTGCAACCATTCTTATGCGATAGTGCAATAGCTCTAATATTCGAAGAAATACTTTGATTTCCTCACTGATACACAGAGTCGTCAAAAAGGAATTCCGGGATTACAAATTTGTATTACGCAAATAAAGAATCGCACGGGAACATACATTTAATATTAAAATATTAATAAGAAGCACCAGGTTTTATATACATTTCAATACATTTCGATATGAGTACCATTAATTGCTCGACAGTTATTCAATCTCTCTCCATGTCTTGTGAAACTCCAAGGCTCCTGTCCCTGCTATCAAAGACACTCGCGAGCTAATGCTATTCCTGTGGAGAGGTTATTCTCTAATAACTTGTTCGCATTCAGATGTTTTTAAATATTTTTTTTTTCATTAGATATCAGAGGTCCCTTTCCACATCGCTCTTTTTTTACTTTTTGGATTTTGGTTCCCGATGTTTTTTATAAAGTTAGTATTTTCAAAACCGGTTCCGAAAATGAAAGTGTCATTTAAAAAATATCTGCAAAGCGAAAAAGTAAAAAAAGAAGCGATGTGGAGAGGGACCTCAGCTATCTAATGAAAAAAAATATTTAAAAATGTCAAAATGCAAACGTATTATTAGAAAATAACCTATCCATAAAAATAGTATTACCTTGCGAGCGTCTTCGTTCACAGGGACAGGTACTTTAACCCTTTCCGGCGCAGTGTTGCCGGGTCGGCGACACATAAAGTTCCCCCTGTTTAGAGACACAAAAACGTGAATATTTTAAAAACTACTCTAATGGCTACTTTAAATCTTTCTTATGAGTTCTAGATGGCAGCACCACAGAGATCAAACTCTATTGTTTTTAAATAATAGGTAAAATGTTTTACTGTAATACGCGCTTCACAGCAATGCTCTTCTCACTGCACTTATCAATGCTTTACTTATGGGAGGTTACCACTTCGGCAACAGCTGTATAATTAAAATGGTTTGTGCAATCTTTACAAAATTATACCTGTGTATTCCTCTAGGCCTAAATAGATTGCCTAAATTTTCTTTTCTTTAAACTCCAACTTTAAAGAGTAGTGCGCCGGAAAGGGTTAAATGTATAATATCAGTAATTCTTTAACTGTACATAATAAATACTCTTAATAAATATCCCCAGAAGAAGAAGTTCAGAGGTATGAGATCGGAGCTTCTTGGAGGCCACGGAAATTAGCCATTTCATCCAATCCATATTTTGAAACTTCTCATAAGAGGCTGCACGTACAGCTAGGGAGAGATAAAAAGGAGCATTTAGTGAGGGGAGATAGGGTTGCCAATTTGGCCTTCAATTTTAATCTGAAATTTCAAATTCGTTCCGAAAATTTCGAAAGAAGGATGTTTACTTTATGTGATCGCTAAATGTCTTGTATAACAAAAAGCATAAATTACTTGTCTTTATTATTTTCTTTCTGTTATGAATACTAAATTTCGGAATAAAATTATAGGCTTAACAGGCAATCATAAGTGTATGAAAAAACTTACATTCTTTCACTACATTTCAACATAAGAGTATGCCTTGTTAAGAATTATTTTTTTTACAAAGTTCCAAAAACTAGTCATTCTTTTCCGATGATCCTGTACTTAAAATTGGAATTATGTTTACATATACAGAGTGCGCTATAAATTCGTGCCAACTTAAAAAAATCATAATAAAAGAAGCAATGCTCTGAAAAAAATTCGGTTTGGGCGAATATGATCCGAAAGACATTGGATTTTTTCCCCTATATAAAAAAAATATTATTCCCAAAGCAACCGAAAGAGAACGCCACTGCATTTTCTCATGTGACTGTTTGGTGCGCTTTCCCTACGTCCTGCACACTTTCCTTTTAAATGATCCGTGTTCTGAATATGACTAGAAAAGCTGTGCATTTAATGCGGAACAAAAGGTTATGCTTTTGCGAGATCACGTTGTGCCTATATTGCACGAAAGACATGCGTTACTTGTCGTTACCTTGATACAGGATGGTGCCTCGCCCTACTTTGCACGTGAATTCTAGATACTCCTGTTGGACAATTTCACTGAAGACTGAGTGTCAAACAAAATTTAAGCGTAAAAAAGAAAAAAAAAAGAGTGTACATGTTTTAAGCAGAAGATATATGCTCAAAACAAAGGATATAATCCTAGATTGTATGTACTATAGCTTTCTCAAGAAACAGAAGGTATACAGTGTTCCCCCGGAAAAGCCCAGACGGCATACTGCGTATACACCCGTATATCTTTCACTACATTCCTGGTGGTAAGTCGAGGGGATAAGGAGGTGATCAGGATAAACCACCAACGGACCGTCGTCAGTGGCATCAATGCCAACATGCTACAAAGAGATGTAATAAACGTATTGATGAGCCTCACGTGCCTATTATCTAGTGTAGTGGTCATGTTGAATATATTTTGCTTTAATGTCTTTAGACCTGATGTACACAAATGTGTACCTCCATTCTTTTCCTCATAAAAACTAAATTGTTCGAATTTTTTGAATTTTTACTTTACGTCTATACAGCTAAATGCTTTTTGCTTTAAAACAAATCCAATAAATGTCAGCACTGATGAATATTACCTCATAAAATAAATATTATTTTCATCCGAGTTTCGAAATAGATAGTATTTACTTCATTGACATCGTGGCCAAGAAAGTAAGAAATATTCATGATTATTTAACTTAAATGCTTTACAATAAAAAATTTTGAGGATTTGCTGATTATTTACTTGTTTAAAGTCCTTAATTTTGTTATTGCGTAAATTTATATTACTAATAGTTAAACTGACGTTTTAAAGGGATTAGTACTTTTATATCCACATATGTAAACCTAAATTACCAGCTCCCTAAAGTACTGATTTCATAAAAATGACTCTTTCTATCATCTATGGTGTCATTTCAATTATGCAAAAGCAATAAACATATATTTGTAGAGTTATTTAATGCTCATGTCTGAAGAGGTTAAATTGCACAGTGTTATGTTAATGTAATTTGCTCCACTGTCTATTTGTATTACCCTGATTTGCATAAAATGTCACAGCATCATGCGTACGCGCCCTTTTTAGATTACTTTTTGAATAATTTTTTGTGCATAGAAATAAATATAATGTCCCTCTGATCATATTCGCGCAAAAGGAAATTTTTTAATAGCAATACTTCTTTAATTATTAAGTTTTCACAATTTGCACCCTGTATATTTAGAAAAAAACTGTTATATAGAAAATAGGTTATTTGTTTTCTTTGAATGGGCGAAAACTTTTAATGCAATATACTCTGTTATTTCCTTTTATATGGTTTTCAAAAGTATTATATTAATTTTCCTTTTGAAAAAAATTTTATACAACAGAGCACAACATTAATAATTGTGGATTTGCAACAAAGTACATAATGATATTACAATATTACTTACCCATCATACGTAGTATAGGGTAAGTCTTGCAATCGTTTTGAAAATGGAAATATTTTTGACGGATTTACACGTTTTAGATAGTGGAGATTCCGAAAAACATATTTTTAGAAAAAAAAAAAAATTTGCCGTCCGCCTGTCTGTCTGTAAACGCTCTATCTCCCGAACAAATTGAGATAGAGACTTGAAATTTTGTACGTAGTTAGTATGTAAGAATGGGACGAAGCCTATTTAATATCAGCAACCTCGATTATACGGAACTATTTTTTTCGGACTCTCGAAAAGTTCGTTCTGATGAAAGGTATATAAAAATTTTCGAATTTTTTTTTCTAAGGAATGGACGTAAAAGGCAATAAAATAACACACATTTTGCATATAAAACGAAATTGATCGGATTATTAGTTGCCGAGATATTTGTAATCCTGTTTTTCACATTCTTCGATTTTTCATGACCCTGTATTTCATTCAAATTTCAATTCAGAGGTATATTTTAATTGGAAATGAGACGCTTAATCCGACGCAGTTAATTGTTAGTTAGTAGAATTATTATTTTTGGAGTTATAAGGATGTTTTTTTTACGCAGTTCGGTACTACTTGAGTAGTTTGGCGTTTTATATAATTTGTCGAAATTGGTACATCAGCAGTTCTTTAATACAGCATTACTATGTATATTAACAATATTTAAATTTTGTTTATGAATTGCAATGCATTGTATAAATAGTTTTCACATGTTTTATTTTCATATACATATCCATGATGGGTAAGTATTACGGTGGCCCCCAACGACTAGTTTTTAAATAGAAAACGAAATCAACTGTTTTGCTACCATAAAGAAAAAAAAACTCTTCAGAAGAATAATTCAGTAAATAAATGTTCCACGTATTTTTCCTATTTCGAGTTAAGTAACTTGATCAATAAACATATTACTATGATAAAATTACTGTCATACTTGCGCTATAAACTTGATACTTTTTGAATTTCCTCATTCTCTACAACTAAAAGTAGGCAACTGTTGCGATAGAGATATAATGTTACTATTTATAAACTTCTTTAAATGATAAATTGTAATAGTATTACGTATAAAAGCTATTCTCTTTCCTCATTTCTGCATTTAAAGTTAGAACTAATAGTGAATATCAAAAACATTGTATCTTTAGAAAGTAGGAAGTAGTTGCTTTTCTGTAAACCATCGTACATTTTTGATGCAGTATCATTTGTTATTTCATTCTATATACTTATAAGAGTTTGGAGTAAAGTTTGATTATTACGATTGAATATTTTTTAGAATCTCTTTCATATATGTTTTATATAAATGTTTTGTTTACCATTTTAAATGGCATGGTGTGGCATTATAAAATAATTGACTTAAAGATTTGAAAAGTTCTAGAGAATCATGATTATTTTTAAAGTACAAAGCATTGCACATAAATACTGATGCAAAGACGTAGAAGATAATTTTGTAAATAAAGTCAGCATAAAATTGATAATGTAATAATAATACATTGTTTAACTTAGAACGAAAAGAAATCGCTTTCTTAGCTTAACAATTATTTTGAAACTTGCTAGCTGTGGGGCATCATTGTCAATATTTTTGATTTTCAAAATATTTTCAATTCATGTATTAGTATGATGCACCAAATAATGATCTCAGGGGTCTTGGTACTCTTTAAATTGTCAAATAGTATAAATTATCATTTTTTTTTCTTTTGCTAAAAATAAACTTTGGCAGTGAAAAGGATGCTACCAACACATATTCTTTTCCTTTTAATTGCCTTTTCAATTTTCTCCCTTCAAAATTATGCTCTTAAGAAGTTCTTAATTTTAAATGTCAGTTTTTAACTGCGGTTTCAATTTACGTAGCACCGGTCCTTTCCTTTTAAAAATTTTAGCTTTCGTTTTTAATTTTTTAACCACAGCGCACAATGTTAAAAAAATTTCTGTGAAATTACAAACAATCAACGGGTAATTTATAATCTTAAGTCTTATGTAAAATTACTGAGATTAGAAAAGCAGAGATACTGTTAAATAACAGGGAAATTATTCGGTAAATTTACAATAGTTTATGTAAATTAACGCCATTAAAAATATACACGGTCTCTGTAAATTATTTTTAATGATAATAATCTAATTTAGTTTTCAAAACAGTAAATCAGTCAATCTTCAGTGAGCCTGAAATAATTTGAATTTTTTGAGTAATTTTGAACTGCTGTATCATTTATTATTTTTTAAACGATTTGCTTCTATCCGTCCTTTGGTTCGAGTCCAAGACCTTTTTACAGTGGTTGTTCAAGGTATGTCTTTTAATATTCAGTGTGGAAAATTCGATAAAAATCCTCAGTAAAACCAAGGAGACCATTTTTCTCTTTCTAAACTATTTTAACTTATTTTTTTCCAACATTTTTAATAAAATTGCAAAATAATTTTATAAGTGTATATTTTGAATTCTAATTTTTAACAAAGAGGAAAATATCTTTAAATAAAAACGAAATCCCTACAGAGTATTTGATATAATATAAGGGGAATGTCTGTAAAACGCTGATAGAGAAACTCAATCAAACGCATTTAACCGAGAATTAGTATAAATTTACAGAGAATCTTGCATTTTTTATACATTTTTACAAAAAATTTTAAAAGTGCATTTTATTAAAATAAGAAAAAAAAAGGCATGTTCTATCCTCCTAGGATCACTTTTCACTTTTCATTCATGTACTTAATTTAACTGCTATGCAGAATTTTCCCAGACATTACATCTGTTCTTTTCATGCTCTTCTTTCTTGCAACGTATCAAATTATTTCAGTGGATAATTTGCCTTTAGCTTATTGTTTTATTTTTATAAACGTTCATTTTCTGCACTCCATTCTCATGGCATTTCGGCAACCCCCTTATAAAATTGTTAACTTGGGATTTTGAAGAAGACTTCTTTCTCCAATCAGCATGTTATGTTAAAAATTCAAATTTGCCCTTCGTCACCTCCATTGACTTTTCATTAAAAGGAAAATAACGCATGTCTCTTCTCAACCCAATCTCGCGATATTATACACTATTGCCTGTATCCATATATATGGTATTCGGCGAAAAAAACCCAGGCTTCCAGAGAATGTAATGTTATCACTACTCTACTGATCGGGGTATTGAATACATACCATGTTCTTCTCTCCACCTGCTTCGGTATTTTATGGCCAAAAGTCTCTACTTCTGTTTAAAGAACTTGGTGATAAAAAATAAAAGATTAACAATAAAATACTTACACGTATTTTATACCATGTTCTCAACCGAAATAGCCTCATACAGGGACTAACAAAGGTTCAAAATCCTGAAGCACCCTGAAAAAATTCTTAGGAGCCATAAAAAAATTCTTAGGAGTAATTGAAAAATTCTTAGGAGCCAGCTGGAAGAAACATTTATCTCACATTAACGCATTCACTGCAAATACTAAAAGTGAAATGTTTTCAAATCCGGATATTCGATTGACATATTTTTGTTCGTGCAAGAACTACTATTTATGATTTCCCGCAATCCTTTACAACCAATATCTCTTGCATTATTAAAAAAGATTGATTGAATTGGATTTAATTAGATTTGAAATAGTTTAGATCAGGCCTGTCCAACCTTTTACTAAGCAGGGCGCATCTGAGCTTTTTGCAAGCACTGAAGGGCGCCATTGCTAACACGGCTCAGAAAATGAAAGAAAATTATCTTTTGATATTTGTAGCAATATATACATGTAAGCAGTAGAGATATAATGCCCCTATAGATATAAAGCTCTCTCTCTCTCTCTCTCTCTCTCTCTCCCTCTCTTTATATATATATATATATTAAAATAACTGTAAATTTTTATAGATTTCGAAAATTTCGTTTTTCTCCGAAGGATTATCTGAAACATTTTTGAATTTGAAGGAGACAGAAAATGAAATCACCAACAATAATATTAATAATATACAGATATTATCAATTTTTTTTTTCAGGCCACTAATACTCTGCAATAACTACAGTTTTTTTTCGGAGGTGTACATTTACCATTACAAAAAAAAAAAAAAAAAAAAAAGAAAACAGAAAGAAAGGCATGGGTGGTTTCAAAGA
Organism: Maratus speculifer; assembly: GCA_964019185.1. Taxonomy (NCBI): domain Eukaryota; kingdom Metazoa; phylum Arthropoda; class Arachnida; order Araneae; family Salticidae; genus Maratus; species Maratus speculifer. Next base: position 146,924,406 of record OZ025301.1, on the reverse strand, counting down.
GAAAGCCTGGAAGAGCTTTCATTGTTGGAAATTCTTTGGCACGATTTTGCAGATTTTTTAAAAAACAAAATCGTTAATATTACGCAAAGTTTCAAAAGTCTGTGAGAGAAAACGACAGCCTTTATCCCGTCTTATGAAACAGCCAAATCAAATGGCCAATGAAACAAAGTCAATAACGAATAACAAAAATACTGAACTTTCATACACGAAGAAGACAAATTTTCACTTTTTTTTTTGGGGGGGGGGGGCAAATTATTGTTGACATGTATTAATTTCAATCGGCATAAATTCCACAAAACGATTTATAAAAAATAACTAAAAATTAGTGAAAACACGCAACAACTCATATTTAGTTATATATAAAATTCTAATCATGAGCTGCTGCCTTTCCTTTAATAAGTTGCGTTTACTTTATGATTGTTGAAGCGTGAAATGCACTTTAAGATATTTTTTAAATATATTTTAAGCAAATATCAAAGAAATAATCAAGCAAATAAAGTATCCTTTACAAAAGAATTTTTTTAGAAAAAAAAATACTATCAATAGGAATCCTTCAAAAGAGCGCCAAGAAAACCTACAAAGGGCGCCATGGCGCCCGCGAGCGCCGCGTTGGACAGCCCTGGTTTAGATTATTTATGAATTTTGATGAAACATATCAAAACACGACTATTCTGCGATATACAAAATTAAATGTTTTAAAAAGTATTATGGTTTATGTCTTATTATGTTATTGTCTTATGTTATTTTAACTTAAGTGATATAAATAATTGGCCCATCGTTGGCTATTAGTAGAAACCTTTAATACACTGTAAAAAAAAAATTCAAAAGGTTACTAAAAATTTTTTAGTAAATTTGTATTCCACAGAATTTTTTAGTAACCATTACAAACTTTTTTTTGCAAGCAAAATAAGCATTTCTTTTGTAAACTAAACAAAAGAATTTTTTGTATAACTAACTTAAAAATTTTTAGCATGAGCCACCAAGTAAATTTTAGTAATAGCTCCAAAATTATTTTTAATAACCATTACATGGGCCCGAAAAGCAGGAGTTTCCTTCGAGCTGCATCCAGACTTCTGAAGCGGAAGATTTTCGGCAAAACCGCAATAGATGACAGCACAAAACATTGCTGCAGCTCCGACAGTATATTTATATCCCTTTATTAACGAGTACTTACACTACATATATTCGGGGCGTATTTGGCAGTGGCCAGTATCGAACCCGGGATCTTTTAGCCTGGAGTCCGTTACTTCAACCACTATGCTATCAAGGCCACACCAAGTGAGTTTTAGTAATAGCTATTAAAAATATAAAATTATTAACTCTATTCATTGCTAACTTTTTTCTAGTAATTCTTACAGATTTTCTTGTAACCGACTAAGATTACTAAAATTTTTTTAGTAATTACAATGATCACTAAAGTTTTTTTAGTAGATCGACACATTTTTTTTACAGTGTAGAATGCTTTGCGAACCTTTGTTGATGCTGTTAGTGGTGTTGACATTGTTTATTACGATCGATCGGGATACGTATTCCGAGGCACATATTTAAGCATTTTCGATATAATCAAGTCATTTTAAACTGAGGTGTTTTCCATGTTTGTTACTCTTTGTAGCTTTCGAGCTAGTGGCTTTTTTTAATAAATAATCGCAATTTTTTAAAATTTACATGCATCTTTGAAATTTCCACTGCTTTGCGATAGAAAAAATAGTCATTATTAATAATTTTTGCACTTTTTTTCCATCATAAATGTCTATTTGTAAGTTTTCAAAGAATGTTTGAAAAATTTTGAGGGTAAAAAAAAAAAAAAAAATGAGCACACATTGAATCTTTTTTCAGAAAAGTGTGCTTTGTTGATCGGTGTTTTTGGTACGGAGATTATTTATGCGAGAGACATAATATATAGAAAGAGTGAAGTTACCCTACGTAAATGCCTTTCTAAAGGATCTTAATCAGTATTCACTCAAGGTTACCTGAGATTCGAAGAAAACTATGAAATAAACCATGAGAAAACCATGATAACTATGAATGAAGAAAACCATGAATGAAGTGACAAGAATGAACCTAACGAGAATGTACAATTTCGATGCATATTTGAATCAGGGCCTTAAGGCCCCTGTCCTCGCTCGAGGAAACGTTCGCGAGCTAATCCTATTCCTATGGGGAAGCATTTTTCTAATAACTCTTTCGCATTTTGACAATTTTTTTTTTTTTTCATTGGATAACTGAGGTGCATGCCGACAGCGCACCTTTTTTACTTTTTCGATTTTGGTTGCAGATATTTTTTTTAAAAAGCACTTTCAGTTTCGAAACCGGTTTTGAAAGTGAAACTAACTTTGTAAAAAATATATGCGTCCAAAATCGAAAAAGTAAAAAAGGTGTGCTCTCGGCATGCACCTCAGTTATCCAATGCAAAAAAAAAAAAAAAAAAAAAAAAAAAAATTCAAAAATGTCAAAATGCGAAAGAGTTATTAGAAAAATGCTTCCCCATAGGAATAGCATTAGCTCGCGAACGTTTCCTCGTCCAGGGACAGGGGCCTTAACTAGAAGTGAATAATAGGTGGGGCGCTCACACTTTCTCTCTCTTTCTGACACAGAAATATAAATTAGTACATATTCACATTGTAGGTGCTATATATCTTATAAAACTGGTATAATAACTTCAGTTTAGGCTAAGAAAATAATATGATGATGAAAAATTTCAGTGTACAACTACTACAAAATTAAACATCATGTAAACTTCATAGGTACAAATAGGATGTACGAATGTTGAAGCACTTACTTTAATTACGATTTAATATTTCTGTAAAAGTGTGAAAGAGTCTCGAAACTAAAATAGACTTTTGAGCAAAATTTCATTTGGATTTTCGGAACAGAAATTCCTTTAGTGACCTAGGAATCTTTTCTAGAGGAAGCGAAAAATGTTTTAGGGGGAATGAGCCCCTTCTAGTACCCCCTTAGCTACGACCCTGATTTGGATCAACTGAAAATAATTTTGTTCAATAATTACTTTATAATCATCTTGTTGCCAATGACAAAGAATTGGGATTTTTTTTTTTCGAATGACTGATTGAAAAGCAATTGTATTTTTCTATCCATTGGCCAATCTTGGAATCCAATAATGACAAGCGTTACCCAATCATTTTATGCTTCTTGCAAGACCAGTCAAACGACGCATTTCTTGTGATCTTAAGATTGAAAGATAAAGAACTGATTTAGGACATACGATGTTTGTTTATGCGCTTTTATACTCTTAAAGAGGGGATAAAGAAAATTACTTTTAAGATCCCATTAGCTGTACGTATAAATGTAGACCCGAAACGCAAATTTTTGTTTCAAATCTAAAAAAATAAGTGTTAAGTTTAAACCGCAAACATTTTTTTAAAAACAAGCAAACAAAATATTGTCTTTAATTATACGAATTTGTATTCAAAATTTTAACAAAGCGTAAAACCAACAAAGTGAAACAGCATCTAGGCCAGGGTTCCTTCTGATCCACCTAAACGACACACCTAGCTTGTCATGCTTCACTCTTAATGTAGGTAAGGTTGCAACCTCAGCACAAGAGGAAATAATTGTCCAAGTGTCGACAGTAAAAATCCTAAAGTATCAAACGCAAGAAAAAAACCTCTATTTTATGGAAAAGTAGAAATAGGAAAATTTAATTATCTATATTTGCCGGAAGTGAAACGGTGCATTAGCAAAAATCAAAACTATTAGGATCGACTCGTAGGTTTATCATTGTGTTTTCCTGCTCTAAGTCTTCCATGTTTTCGTACCTTTGAATGTAAGATAAACACAATTATAAACATATGGTGGTATTCATTTTTGGCTTATGCACCACTTCACTTCTGGCAGACGTGGAACATTAGAGTCCTCTATTACTACTCTTATTACTAAAAAAAAGAGGGGGGGGGGGGGTTCTTGCTCTTGATACCTTAGGATTTTGTGGTGTCGGCTTTTAGACTATAACTTCATTAACCACAATACTCCGACAAACATGAGTCTAAATTCATCCATCATCGATAATCTATACATTTATACGTATATTAATAATTTTAAACGCTGACATACACCCGAGAAATCTAAATTTAACTAAGTGAATTTTTATTAACAATGCTAAAACCAAAAAAGTGAAAAAGTTTCCAGGCAATAGTTCGAACCCGAGTCATTGGTTCAGCACACCAACGCTGTGCTGAGGTTTCAGTCGTATCAACATTATAAGTGAAGCGTGCCAGGGTAGGTGTGGCGTTGCAGGTTACACAGATGGATGAGCATTTGTGTACTTAAGAGCCCACACTACTGATTGAAAAAGACCCGGATCAGAAGTCTATGGGGGCGTTTTTTTCAAATATCTCGCTCAAATTTTAATATTTTGACGTGATTTTTTTTTTCTTTTCATAGGATATCGGAGGACAATCCACAACCGGCCTACTTTTTACTTTATTGATTTTGGTTATATTCTTTTTATATTAGGATAGTTTCAGTTTCATAACCGGTTCAAGCCGGCTCTGAAAGTTAAAGTATACACATTTTAAAAATCTGACACCAAAATCGAAAAAGTAAAACTAAGCCGAATGTGCATCGTCTTCAGCTATCCTGTGTAAAAAAAAAAAAAAAAAAAAAACACTTCAAAATATTAAAATTTAAGCGAGATATTTGAAAAGAACAACCCCATAGACATTGTTATCCGGGTCTTTTTCAATCAGTAGTGTGGCGTCTTAATCAAAGACCCAAGTTCGAAACCTCGCTTATATACTTTTTCACTCTGATGTTTTTTGCCTTGTTAGCAGTACTAATAAAAGTTCACGTAATTAAATATAGATTTCTCAAGCGTAAGTCATCGTTTATTTATCTTTATTTATTTATTTATTTATTTATAAGCACAAAATTTACGGCATTAGGCTAAAAGTTTGAACGATTTTCTTTTTATCAATCTCAAAAATTATCCGCAAAATGAAAAAAAAACCACTAAAAGTCGCATTAAAAAATTCGTTAAAAATTCAAAAATCGCTGCATAAATTCCAAATAAATTTTGTTGAAAAGAGAAAAAAAAATTGCTATTTTGGGTTAAAAGAATGAAACCATATTCCTTTCACTAATGGGTTAAAACCTCAAAAAGAACGCTAAAAATCGCTAAAAAAATTATTTAAAAAAACTAATCAAAAAATCGAAAATCGGGCTTCGAGGTGCAAAACTACATGTATAAAAGTACCTTCCCTCCAAATTTTGTAACTCTACGTGCAGCGGTCTCTTCAGAACAGCGTTGACAGACAAACATACTTGTCTCTTTATTATTATACATTAACAGAATGTTAAAATGGTAATTGTAAACGATAAATTCCAATGTAACACATAAAAATGTTCCGTTTCTATAATTGAAATCCAGGTAATTGTCTTACTTATCATTACGGAAATATTTAAGCACTATTTTAAGTCCTGGTCTTTTTTTAGAAGTTTCAAGAAAATTATTATTTAATACAGGTTCTCAATTATAGGACTCGTGTATCGTCTATTGAAACTGCAACATGGACAAAAACAAATTCTTCACCTTTCTAAAGATTGTTAATTAACCTAAGGCAAAGTCCAGAATTTTCAATAAATATTTCATTACTGAATTAAATAAATAAAATTTATATATAAATATAATAAACGTGAAATTGTTAAAACTATTCCATGGAAGCTTCAACTTGAATTTTGTGAGATAAATTAATTATAATCAGTCAAAAAGTCTGGTGTGCGGTAAAATTTTGAATTTTGAAAACTCATTTATTATGTTGGTGCTTACAAATTAAATTAAATTATGCTTCAACGTAATTTTGCTCTCAAAGTATTTAGAATGTTTCCTTTCTAACTATGTTAAAAATATTTTGAGGAAAAATACTTAAATGAACATTCTTTTGAACTTATTTTACGAGGTTAGTACGGAACATTTACAATGAATTAATTTCTAATTTTAAGTCAATAATTTCTTATTAAAGTTAAAATTAATGTACTTTATCAAGATACATGTAAGGTTAAAAGGAAATTTTCTAAAACTTACTAAGTCATTTACACTGATAAAATAAAATTCAGTAAATTTGACACAAATAAAATGCTACCGGGAACGCAATAATAATAAAAATCTGTTTACACTTTTATTATTTTAATCTCAATTATATTGATTGGTATAGATAACATACGATTCCACATTTTATTAACCAAGCGAAAAACTATCCAGGCCAGAAGTCGAAGCAACAGTAATTTTTCCAGTTGAACTACCTGGACGATTTAATTTAAGTCTAAAACCTTGGATTCGACATCCTTCTAGACACTTTTTGCTTCAATTAGAAAATTGTTAATTCATATGCAATTGTACGACTTTAAAACAATAGAAGTGTATCTACATATCTATCGTTTAGTGGAGTTCTACTAACGACAGCAAATTCTTGTGAGCTGTATTATGGCAAGCCAGGTGCTGTTGCCAATAATGTTGCTTGAATGAATTGTGTCGAGCGAAGGATTGCCAATTTTATCTCAAGAAAAAAAAACTAATTATTTTGATTGATATTAGTTAGTTTGCTTTTATCGAGGTATGGTCTTTTTTAATACCATACTAAACTAGTTTGAATTACCAATAAGGTTTTCGGTAACAAATCTATTTAAAAAGAGATTATTAAGTGATTGATTTTATAATTATTTTCCAACTTTCTTTGCATTGCATTATTATTTTATCACTGTTTAACTGTGTGTATTTAACTGTATGGCTGTGTGTATTTCTATTTAAATTTATGTAATTTTGATTTTCTTTTTAAATGAAACCTCTAAATAACATCCACCTCTGAAGGGTGGTAACTTTTCAGCTGTCCTACGGATAATCATTCAGAGGTACTGCTTATCGGTAGTATTTAAAAACTCCTTTTGTGATTAAAAATAATCTCATATCATGTCAATATTTTTAATAAAATCGCACTTCTATATTATATTTTGTTAATTTTGTATGAACATTTAAAGTTTATACGAACTTTCTGCCCAAACTTTAAATTTTTGATCCCATATAATAAAGGATTTGCCGAATAGTCAATTATTATATTTATCCTCATTTGCTTAAATTGAAGATGAATCGTGATTAGTACTGCTTATCGGGGATGTTTATTAACTATTTTTGCTATTTCAAGAATCTTGTATTCTGAAAATTCTTTTAATGCAAATTGCACTTATGCATCACATTTTATTAGTTTTGTATGAATTTCAAAAATTTACGTACATATTCTGCTTTTTTGTAGTTTTGCATATTTATAAGCTTTTTTCAGTAAAACAATACTTACATAAAAAAATTTCCCCAACAACTTCGTTTCTCTAATGAAAATCCTTTTTGCTCAAATAGATTTGTTTCACAAAGCTCCCATACAGCTTCTCAATTTTTCTTCGTTATATGCATAGAAAAGCAGCGATAACTTTTCCTTTTTATTTTTATATTTTTAAAAAAGGAAAAACTTCGTAGCCTGGTTGATTTCCGTCTTCTTCCGATTGGAATTCACCGAATGTAATGTGTTTTCCTTTACTGCTATTTAGAAAACAAATAGACAATAAATTTTTCTTCGTTTTTGTTTTCCAGCAAAAGAAAAAAAAAAGGCAAGATAAGCATTTGCATTTACATAATTTATTCGATTGTAAAATAGTCTAAAAGAAAACACTTGAGGACCAAGAGATGATTCCATTTTGAAGTAAGCCAAAGTAGATAAAAATGAATAAATATGTAATTTGAAAATTAATAAATATGAGATTTTTGATTCACGAAGTATCAATGTATTTAACGAAGTTTATTAAGGAAGTTGGAAAAAAAATTATGTAGTCTTCAAATAATGTTTCAACGGTTAGTAGAGAAGAAATAATATCATTATTTCCAGAGCCTTTTTTCGACAACAGGCGAAAACTATCTTTTGAACATAACTTCACAGAGTATAACTTGTATTAATTTCTAATTGTTTAATGTTTATAAATATAAGGTGGTCTGGTGTAATAACGCCAGCCGGGGTAATAACGCCAAGTGCTAATATTTTGCATAATTATGAAATAATCTGGTAAATGACACCCATGTGCTCTGCGCAGAAGGGTTTTGAGTCATATAAATCGCAAAAAACAGCTTCAAGTTAATTTGTTTCATTTTTAGGTTTTATTATTTTTACAAGCAACTAAAGTTAACGCTTGATCTAAAATTTGCGAGATACGTTTTGTGATGTGAAAACTATTTTTTTTATCCGGAAATACTTTGTTAATTACATAAATTTGTAGTACATTTCATGGACTTTCAAAATGTTGTTGAAGATTTTGGATATCTTCTCGAGATAATTTGTAATTTAAAATGTACAGCGCAATAACTATAACGGGGTAACAACGCCAATCCTTAGCATTAATACCCCCGGTTGACTCCCTACAGCGGAAGAGCTACATCCTAAATACTGATTCAAATAAACACAGTTAAAACTGTGCAATATTTCTAATAATTCTATTTAAGAGATCCTTTTTAAGCAAAAAAGAAGCTCACAGTCTGATATTCTTTTGCCTCCTCCTCCCCCCCCCCCCCCCCACATACACAGACACCACACGTTTATTTTTCTTACACTTATTGAACATTTTCAATAGCTTAGAATGCAATTTGTCAATTTCTAAGTTTGTAGAGTTTGTATTTTTATAATTGGGCAATCTTCATGCAAATATTCCATCTTATTTCATAGTTTTGTTTGCATGGCGTTATTACCCATATAGGTGGGTAATAACACCAAATAGCATTGGTCAAGAAATCACACCATTACATTTTATGAATACATATCTGTTAAATTATTTTTTTAATATAGATAGATAGTCAATGAGTTGCTGTATCAAATCATATATTTGTTTGAAAAATACAAACTAAAACTGAGCCGTGAAAATTGGTAGAACCTTAACATGGCGTTATTACCCCAGGGTACCTTATTTATATAAGCTTATCTGTGTTTGCTTACTAGAAACGAGCTGTGATTATCATCTAAAATATTTAAAATTTAAAAAACTTATAAAAAGTTCGATAAATTCAGAACTGATGCGTCCGTTCCTTCTAGTGATATGTCCGTTACAACAAGTGTTTATATAAATGGGACAATTTACTCCAACATTTTTTATTCAGAAGAATCTTATGAAATCAAAAGTAACTGTCATACTTTTGTTGGTTAAAATAAATTACAATTAATTTTCTTCCATGTATATTACCAGAAAATTTTAAATTTCTATAAAGAAATAAAAAACATCCGTTACTAAAAAAATAATTATAAAATAAAGTTAAAAATAAATAAATAAACAAATTATTGTTCCTGGAAATCTTTCGAATTTAATTCCATTATATAGAAGCTGATTCCTTGTTCTGCATAAAGTTCTTGCAATAAACAAGGATCTAACATATTTAGTAGCTTTGAAGGGTGTTTTATGTGCCGGCTGATACGTCCGTTACCGGAGAATTGGCCCAAGATAAATAAGTAAAATGAGAATTTATAAAATTTTAACTATTCTTTGAATGGATATATTTTGCAAAAACGTGTGCATTTTTATGATATTTTTTCAAGACAATTTAATTAGCTGTTTGCATTTAATTAAAAGTATGCATACTTATATAAATGGCTATTAACCGTTTCCCTTACCAATTTGTTTGAAAGGAAATGCAAAAAATTAGAGCATCTTTTACAATCATATCATTGCAAAAGATGCTCTAATTTTTTGCATCTATCATTGCATTTTTTTTATCACAAAACTTTGAAAACTGTTATTCAAAGATTACATATAATTTAATTATATGTAATTTATTATATCATGTAAGAATATTTTCTTTCTTTCTAAGCTTCGATCAGAATAAAAACGTGATAAAAGAAATCGTAGTGACAAGTACGAACGAGTTTTCTCGGGATAATAATTAATTAATTGTAATGTGTACAAAACCCGAGATAATTAGGGAAGCGCTTAAATGGTATGTGTTGTATTCACTGAAATAAATAGTATTATTTTAATCGTTAAATAAAATATTTTTCTTTATAATTTTTCCAAATGCAAATCTTTACAATCCCGAAAAGAATGTTGTATAGTTACCAATTTGAAAGATGTAATTTGAAGTCATATATTGTTCTGAATGCCTCCAGATTAAACATTCTGTGATTTTAGTATTTTAGTATTTCTGTATTTTAGTGTATAGTTGTTGCTAAATATTCTTTAGCAAATTAAAAACAAATTCTGCAATGCAAACAATTTAAAAAGAGTACAAAATGTTAAAAAGCACATAAAAATCTTTGAAAAAATAACTTGGTACGAAATTGTTTAAAATTACTCATCAGTAATATAAATTAACTCGAATTGATGAAAGATGATTTAAAACCAACCTGTAGTAGAAAGCATGTGTCACAAAAATTTAAATACGGAGGCGGGCACTTGAATTAGACTAAAGGGGCATATTCACATAAAATTAAATTAGCCTCATTGAGCGGAAAATTTTCCGATGTAGTAATGGATAACTCCAAAAAAATGTTTCTCTTGTATATGTCATACATTAAATTGTCACCAACTAGGTTATATATATATATATATATATATATATATATATATATATATATATATATATATATATATACATTTATATATGAAAAGACATAAATTCTGGTTAAGTACATTTAACATTTAACTATATACTTAAGATACACACATATTTTAACGTCTTTATTAAATTATTTTAACTAATTATGAAGTATTAGACAGACTTGAATGCATTAAAAGGAAATTAAGTTAAAAATACACTTAAAAACATTTAATTAAAAATTAAAAATTAAAAATTAAAATATACAACGTTTCGCTACATAACGCAGAGCTTCAACAGTACTAACATCATCAATAACAGACAATCAAACATGCCCTGGATGTAATCAAAGTTAAAGTTATTCTTTTTAAAAACACAAATTATTCCTTCGAAATTGGACCGGATTCCGAATATTTTAAATTTAATTTCTTTTATAATGTAATCAAATCTGTCTAGTGTTTCATGATTAATATAAGTAGGGGGAAATGAGTCACATTGATACACCCCCTCTACTGCTCACAGGGTCATTACAGGAAGTTTCACAACAGCTTCTAAAGGTGATGTTAGTGCACTCAACTACATACAGAAAGTCTTGGAATGATTCAGTTGTTTGATGAAACGGGATGGGTGATTTATTGTTTTTGTAGATCAAAAGTAAATTTGAGTTGTACAATTGAAATGGTATTATACAACTGTTCTAGTATTTTCAACCAAAAAAATACACTCCCTGGCAAGTAAAACTACTCTTTATCAGTTTCTCATTCATTTTTGTTAGATAAATTATGAAGTATTGGATTTGAGACTCATTTATTCAAAATGGCTGAATGGGGTACATTGATACAGTCTTTGTCGGGGCACATTGATACAACCTAAATCCTTTTCTAGTCCATTTTTTCATTACCTTTTATTATTTTTTTTATAATGCACTCTTTAATCCAACCATTTTTTGCTAAAAAAATTCTAATATTAGTTTTTATTGAAGTGAAAAAACTTTAATTTCTTTATATTAGAACATTTTATAGTATTTTTGCAAAGAGAAGACGTACGAACTTGCATAACATATAGTGCTAGTAGAACTAATTAAAGAAAAGGACGGCAGCCTGAAAAATCTGAAATTTATATCAATTCTCCAAAGAAAAAGTATTTTCTATATGAAAAGTGTTACGTAAGAGAAACAAGCTGCAGAATAGCACAGGATATTTATATTCAAAACAGAATTTTTAATATAATTATCCTTTATTTTCTGTTTATAAACCGATTTATAAACAGAAAACTTGGTAATTTTTCATCTTTCCTAAGAAAGAAAGTAATTCTGGGGTTGAAGTACCAGATATGACAAAGTTACCATAGCCAACAATCAGACAAGGAATAGCCAGAACATCCGGTCACTATACATTTCATTTTGATTGCTTTAACCCTTTCAGCGGCCCGCAAAATATTCCATTCATGTTTAACAATTCATAAAATAGTATTTATAAAAGATATTAGTATGAAAATTTTTATTTGACAAACTTACATATTTATTTATCTTATTCACTTCAAAAAATTAATTTTAATATTGATTTTGTGTTAAATCAGCCATTGTTTCTAAAAGTTACATGACGGAAAAACCCGTTTAGGCCGCTTAAATGGTTAATATTGCTTACAAATAAAGTGTGGGTGATTTGAATTTTTATAAATAATATAAAATGGTTTGCTAAGTATTTTTCTATGAAAAATATGGATTGGTGTTATTTTGTCTCCATTTTTCCCAGACGTATCAAAGTGTATCAATCTGCCCCGGGGATGGAGCACATTGATACAAATTACTTTTTTTGATTTTTTGATTTTAAATTACATGCAAAAATAATATATAAAACAACGATTGTACATTTTTATAACACACTACACAGGTTTTGCTGACATCACATAGAAAAATAACTTGAAATTTCTGCTTTCTAGACATAAAAAAAATTTTTTAGAAAAAAGCTGTATCAATGTGCCCCAGTTCCCCCTATATTATGTTTGAGTAAACATTTATTACAGATAAACTTGAAAATAAAAATAACCAGATTACGCAATGATGTACAAATTTGTTGAAAAGTTTAGAAACTATACAAACATTACAGTAAATTTAAGAAAATCAACGTTTCGATCTTTATCTGAGATCTTCATCAGATGAAGATCGGAACGTTGATTTTCTTAACATTACTTTATTGTTTGTAAAGTTTCTAAACTTTTCAATAGTACATCATTTCGTAATCTTCTTATTTTTATTTTTAAGTTTCTTTTTAACATTTCATGTTGTAAATGTCCAGCTCTTTCACTCTTTTTAACAGTGTTAATTTTTGTATAGATTATTTGCAACAATTATACACTAATCTTTCTATTTTCTCTTATACTTTCCTATTTATTGCAGATCTATTGTCTACACCCAAGTCTTTAGAGGAGAAATTATTCTTAACCATACACCATGATGACCACCAAAATGCTGTCAACATTCATTTTTTTCATAAATGAATCAACATTTTATACGGAGCATAAGCACTAGTTTATTTTTCGACCAAACAGCAACACGAATATCGAAGATGAATTTAACTAAAAACAGAGCAAATGTATTCTGTCAGAATGACGTCATCAGTAGGTCATGGATTCAGAAGTACTTTTAATATGTGTTATGGTGGGGGTGGTCTTCACGGATCCCCAATCCCACCGGACTATCGTCGATCTCTCTAAGTTCAACTCCAACTTCACCAGACCCATCCTCGATCCATCAAAACCAAATATCACCATTGGATTCTTAAGTTCATTTAAGGTATGAATGTAAGGTATTTAGTATTAATAAATATTTTAACTTTATCCTCATTTTCCTAGTTAGCTTTTAGTTAATTATAATTTTGTGGTAAACTGTAAAAAAAATTGTCAGGTGAGGCAATTCCAAAACATTCTTCTATCTTATGCATGTTAATACTTCCTTAAAAATGCAGAACAGCAGCTACACCGGTTAGGTGGTTTAAACCAAAATCTAGTAAGCAACAACTCATGTCAACTTATAACTGAATCGAAAGTTTTATGAAAACCCGTGCAATAGTTTTTGAGATAGAACTATTTCAAAATCTTCAGAAAATCTACATAACAGCGCCACATGTTGGGTGATGCGCACCAAAAACTAATCAGGATTAATTTTTTATCAGGTACTAACGGAATCTGAGGTTTGATGAAAATCCATGCATTAGTTCTTTAAATACATTTATTGCAAACTCGTGAAAACTGGAGCATATCAGCGCCATCTGTTGGGTGATTAACACAAAAAAACACTAATCAATAATAGGGACTATCTGATACTAAAATTTTAGAAAATTTCGTGCATTAGTTCTTGAGATAGAGCTTTTGCGGTAATCACGAATCATGCACCATGGCAGCGCCACTTGTTGGGTGATTACCACACACACACACAAAAAAAAAACCATTAATCAATATCAGGGACAACCTAATTTTAAAGTTTTAGAAAATTTTGTGCATTAGTTCTTGAGATATACCTTTTGTAGTTATCATGAATCGTACACCATGGCAGCGCCACCTGTTGAGCGACTTGTACCAAAACGTAATAAGCACTATATTATATCAATTATTAACTAAATCTAAAATTTTATGGAAACCAATGCACTCGATCTTGATATATGACTATTGTAGATATTGTGAATAAGCCAGGATAGCAGCGCCACCTTTTGAGCAGTGCTATACACCAAAAACTAATTAGACAGAGTTAGTCAAGGTCTAACAGAATCTAAAATTTTATGGAATTCCATGCATTAGTTCTTGAGATAGAAAGACCACAAAATTTTTGTCAGAGCCTGAAATTTTGTAAAAACATTTTTTCTGCTTCTCTGATTCCCAAACGTGTAAATCCGTCGAAAACAGGGCTTCGAAAATTTTCACGAATCCAATGCTTTTTTTTCTTGTAATGATTGAAGAAAGTAAAAAACAGATGTTTCTTAATTTACGAATTTGTACTACAATAACAAATGAAAGTATATCATAACCTATTCCAGGTTACCCAAGGTTTCTAAAAGCATTCCTTAATCTTTAGAAATCTCTCAAAAGAATTTATCTTTAAAATTTAAAGAAGAATTTACAAAATAAAATTTTATTTGCTTCCCGTAGTTTTCGGAAACGTTACCGACTTAGTTTTTACAGTGCATTCATCTCAGTTCTCTCTTTCCAGAAAATCGTTTTTTTTAATGCTGTGAGGGCTGAAGAAAACATTTTTATGCTTAGCAAACATGCTTAAGTGAGAAATACATTGGACTAACAGCACTTACATTAACATTAAGATTAACATTTTTCTGTTACAATTATATGTGCAATTTTAATTACGCACCTGAAAATGTTTAGTAGACTTTGAGGTCTGATAGCATCGAAAAAACGTATTTAATAATTATTGTAAACGATTAGATCTTTCCGGGTAAAATAACTGATTAATCCATTATAAAATCTATCCAAAAACGACAAATGTACAAATATGATGCTAATAATTTTTTTAATATAAATTCTTCTTTAAACTTCGAAAATAGATTGTTTTCTGAGATTTCTAAAGATAAAGAAATGCTTTTCGGAGTTTTGGGTGACTTGAAAGTAGTTATCGAATATTTTCGCTCGTGATTACAGTAAATTTTATATTAATATTATAGCCGCGATTGCAGTAATTTAAGAAACATCAGTTTTTTTTTTTTTTTTTTTTTTTTTTTTTTTTTTACACTGTACGTAGGAGGGAGAGAATTTTTTTATCCTATAAAAAAGGATAAAATGTTCCATAATTTACAAAAGTATAATATAACCACTAACAAAAATTTGTTATAATTTCTTCAGAGTTACACATGATTCTGTAAAGCAATCTTCATCTCTAGAAATTCCAAAAACGAATATATTTTCGAGATTTAAAAAGGCATTTATGAAAACAAACGGATTTTTTTTAGCTAACACTGATTTCCGGTTACGTTCCTTCGGTACATTTTGTAGTGCTTTCATCCGTTTTCTCTAAATGCTGAGTTTTCATCTCTCCGGCTTTTTTGCACACTAATATTATTTCGGAGAAAATGTTCTTCTTTTAAATCGGCCATATGTTTCAAATTAAAGAAAAATAATATTATTAACCCTTTATCTACCGCATTATGAATTCATGAAAATTTTACATTCTAAAGCATTTTACGTAAATTGTTTAAACTAAATTAAAATATTTACACAATCTTTTAATACATTTTTTGAAGGATTTTAGAAGGATTGAAGGATTAATTAAATTTGAATTTACAGGGATTTTTTGTGCGATATTCATAACCCCACTCAAGTCTTTTATTTTAAATTGTTTTCTTAGTATTTTGTAAAATTACAAAATGTACAAATATGATGTTCTTACAATATAAGTATAGAAATATTTCTGAATTGAAAAATCCCCATCCCCCTCCCTCAGCGCCAAGAAAGCTGAAAAGATACAAAGGCAAAAGAAATCATCCTTTTAAAAATATTTTTGTTTGTCTAACCAGTAATGCTTTTGGAAAAAAATAAAGTAATGTATCTGTAACTCATTCTAAACATTATTACAACTAATTGACGTATTGAAGGAATTTTATAATAAGTAATTTTTATGGTACTTATAAGTACCTCGGTAGATAAAGGGTTAAAATATTGGTATCCTAAAAACCGGGGACTTGACAAATCTGCTAAATGGAATAACATTTCTTAAGATGCTATCTATTCTCAGTTTTTTATATACAGCTGAGTAAGTGATTTTATATGTACAAGAATAAAAAAAATAATGTTAATTTTAATGTTAATGTTAGTCAGTGTCACAAAAGAAAATTTTAAAGATAAAGAAAGATTTTTGGAATCGTGAGTAGTTTGAATGAGTTTATTGTGCAATTTTCTTGCTGATTTTAGTTAATTTGCACCTGTCTGTTTGCTTTCTTCAATCTTAACATGCAGAAAGTATTGGATTCGTGCAAATTTTCGAATTCGAATTTTCGTCCGATTTGCATGTTTTAGGCATCAGACGACTCCCAAAACATGTTTTAAAAAATTTCTGTTTGGGAGTCTGTCTGTCACTCTGTAACTCTGTATTTGACAAAAATTTTGTGGACTCTCTAACTCAAGAACTAATCTATGGAATTTTACTAAACTTTGAATTCAGTTAGATCTTAATATAATCTGGAGCTAATTAGGATTGGTGTACATCGCCGAAACTATTCTCAGTAGCTCTATCTGATAATCAAATGCACGAATTTTCATCAAACTCCAGATTCAGTTAGTCCATACATTGTAAAAAAAGTCTGATAAATGTACGGTAAAAACTGCAGTAAAATTAGATGTAATTTTTTTATTGCGTCTAATTTTACTGCAATTTTTTACGGCAAAAACTGCTGACAACATTGCTGTGCCGTAAATTTAACGAATTTTTTTTACGATGTAATATAAATTGGTATTCTTTAGTTTTTGAAGTAAATCGGTCTACTTGACACTCGGTTTTACTTGACACTGATAACTATTTTTGGGTTTAAAACCTTACATAAACTTATATTAATTTAACACCTTTTCTCTTTATATTTTAAAGTTCAAAAGACTTCTTTATTTTAAAAGTAATAGCTTTGTTACCTGGACTATAATGTTAGTTCTTTTCTAAAACATAAATTAACAAAGTTCGACTTGAGGCATTTGTATTTCGACAGATGGCGTAAGGTCTTCTGCAATTGGCTAGTCTTATACCTACCCTTTTTCATAAGTGGAATCATCCAGTTCAGTTTCTGAAATAGTATAAATTCCTTTCCCTGATCGAGTTAATTGCTCTCTCTTTTTCCTTTCAATCAAGTTCTTGTTGTGATTTAATAGTTTGAGTTTAAGCTCGAATAAGATATTTAGTTTTTCTTTTATGATGTTATTAAATGAACAATTTTATTTATAATATAAATTTAAGTTATTTTTGGAAAAGCTCCCGGTGTAATGAAGTTTAATACCGTTTCAAAGAAATATTTCAATGATTCTTTTAGTCATTTTTAACAAAGTTTGCTCTAAATATTAATTAAAAGCTGTTATGAGAGTATTTTTAAAACAAGTTTACATGTATTCATTGAAGTTTAAATAAAGAGCTGTAGTTATCAAAACTTGACTTTTCGATGTCTCTTTTAGATTAAACACACAGCTTTTGTTCCAGGCATCTTCCACAGCGTAGCTATAGTGTCTCTGCTTACAGCACTTCGAGTGTCTATTAGACCTGTATTGATACAGGCTAAGATGCCCTTAAATTCCGTGCGTTGCCTTTCGTCAACATTCCCAATTTAGTCTTCTAAAATACTAGTAAAATAATATCAAAAATCTAATGCCTAATGTTGCTAATAAAATGCATACTGAGAACATTGGTAAATCACTGCCGTACTGACTGTGAGCGATAATCTTTGAAAATGCGTTTTAACCCTTTCAGGGGCAAGGTATTTCTGCTCCGAAAATGTTTAAATAATTAATTCACACCACAATTTAAGAACAGATTTATTTGAAAATAATCAAAAGCTGCTTTTCGCGAATATTATAAAATCAAAATTGTACTAAAATTATTCTGGTGCCAATTCGAAATTGGAACAGTAATATTAAGTGTTTGCAGACTGCAAACACCGCCCCTGAAAGGGTTAACTTTGTATTCTTTTGTACATTTACTAGTTTTTTGCATATTATCTGGTGCATATGAATTATTTTTATATATAATAATCGCTGACCAGCCCCTACCTGTCGGATAATATATCTAGCTTAATAAATAAAATTTGTGTTGAATTCCATAAATCATGTACAGAGTTGTATTAAAGATTTCGAATACGTTTTCGTTTATTGGCGGAAATGTCTGAGGGGTAATTTTCAAATGCGCTATGCATTTAACAGAAATAACTTTATGTGTACAATACAATATACAGACAAATCTATAGATCATATACAGGTTTTCACAAAAGTACTCGAAAAGTATATTGATCTTACGATCAATATATCATTCGAATTTTGCTGAAGTTGCATTCCCAAATGTATTATAAATTTTCCAAATTTATATAACATGTTTCATCTTAACCCCTTAACTGGTTAATTCTTTTCCGTTCAATAAATTGAAAATAGCGGATTCACACCACTATTATTTAATTAAAATACTTGTAAAATTTAGTATAAACATTTCCGCCTTTCAATGGTATGAAAATTTTCTTAAAAATAATAGTGGTGTCAAAAAGCTTTAAATGATGCAATAAGAATGCCCGAACGGCGTTCGGGCAAACTAGTTAAGTGGTTAAAGTGAAATCTTAGAGTAAAGTGTTGTGACATTATTCTGAAATGTATCTAGAAAATGTTTTATAATCTAAGTTTAACGCATTACTTTTCTTTCTCGTTGTACAATTCTCCAGGAACTTGGTAAGAAAATAGCTGGTGCGGTACCTCTTGCCGTGGATATGGTAAATGAAGACCCTGAACTTCTACCTGATCACAACTTGCTTTTCATTGCTTACGATTCCGGTGCAGCAAACACCCCTTGGCCCATTCGAAAGATGACGCAGATGAAAGGGGAAGGAGTCGCTGCTTTCATAGGACCAGACCTCAGCTGTGAGCATGAAGCCATGGTGGCTGCCGCCTGGGACATGCCTATGATTTCATACGTAAGTAAATAGTGTTTTTGTAACACTTTTTAGCCTAGTTGAAAAGTGTTTATGAAATTTGACTGTCGTATGTCTCTCTGTCCGTTATCTAAGTCCATAATCAATGAAAACCCTGAACTGCTATTTGATCGTAATTTACTTTAAATTGGTTGTAATTCTGGTGCAACAAAAATTCCTTGTCTCATTCGAATGATGACGCAAAGGAAAGAAGAAAGAGTCGAAGCTTTCATAGACCCAGACCTCAGCTGTGAGCATGAAGCCATGGTAGCTGCCGCCTGGGACATGTCTATGGTTTTATACGTAAGTAAATAGTATTTTTTCACACTTTCCAACCTAGTTGAAAAGTGTTTATGAAATTTGTCTGTCGTCGTATGTTTCTATGCTAGTTCTCTAAATCCATAATAAATGAAAACCCATCAATGGTTTTCACCATCGATCTTCGAGGAAAAACGTATGACTTGTACTATTATATTTATACACTTAGAGTTTCAAGATAATTCCTCATGTAATTTTCTTGATATTTAACAAAATGTCTAAAATTGCAAGTAGATGGTCATCTTTGGCATGTAGTGTATTAAAAATAAATGTAAAACGGTAATAACCAGATAAAATTTACATTTTTAATTGGTTCTCAATTAATAAAAACCGTTTTTATATAACTATTTTGGCAAAAAAAAGAGGTTCTTATATCCTCATTGAATGTAGCGAAAATTATTAAGTTCTAATCTATTTTATAAAAGTAATGATAAAAAGACATTTTTGAAAACTTTAAACGTTAATTACACAAAATATTAAAAATGTGTCTTACCTGGTTATTACCGGAAGCACAGATATATACAAGTTTAACGCAAAATAAAATAAATTAAAAAGTACAGCATATGCTTTTTGATACAGATACTATATTTTAACAATACAATAATCATACTGTAAACTCTAAAAAGAAATTCTATAATTTATTTATTTTCTTAAGCAAATTCTGCAGGCGCAGTATGGATGGAATGACAAACTGCTTAATAGTTCATTTCAAATCGTTAAAAGCTTTTATCGTAATAATGAATGTTTGATCGTATATGAAATACATTGATATTATAAGCATTTGCTTAAATTTGCAATAGCAATAATATAGCAATTTATTCCACCAAATAACTAATGCTTCGATGCTTAGAAATATACAACTACAGTTTTAAGCCAATTGCGTATACGAGTCTTATCATTAAAGCCCCTCTGAACAATATGAGTTATTTAAGTAAACTTAACCAAATTCTGTTAAATCAAAAAGCAATGTTTTCACAATTTCCTTCATTAGAAGTTCTACTTTATCCCAAGTATTAATTTTTACGACATATGCTCCCAAAATAGAAATATGGCAACTATCTTCTAAAATTTTAATGCATTTTTCGAAAAAAAAGATTTGAATCTATATGTGAATAATAACTCTAAAGGTTGTGAAATCACAATTACAAAAGAAAAAATAATGCTTTGTAAAGATTGTTATCTTTATTTTACACATGTTTCACAATTCATTAGACATTTCAAAACAAATACTAAAAAAATATATGTATAAAGAAAATTATAATAGTAATTTTTTATAACAATAAGATAACATAGAGAATAATGTTTGTTTAACATCTTTATTTAGCTTTGTTTTATTTAAATGACTAGAAAATAAAAAGGAATTAATAATAAAAAAAACAGTTAAAATTAAAACGATATCAAATCAAAAGAAATATTGTAGATTATTTTTCTTTTAAAAGAAATGTTTTAAGAGAACTTTGAAAGAATTAAAAAGCTTTTATCATAATAATGACCGCATGATCATATGTAAAACCCATTGAAACTATAAGCATTTGCATAAATTTGTAGTTGTGGTTATATAGCAATTCATCCCATTAAATACCTAATGCGTTGATGCTCAGAAATATACTTTTCGCCAACATTTTAAGCTAATTGCATACCGTACATACTATTAAAGCAGTTTTGTTCAGTATGAATTACTTAAGTGAACGTTACTAAGTTCTATGAAGTCAAAGAGCAATATTTTCACTATACCCTTCATTAAAGGTTTTACCTCAACTAAATTATTCAGTCTGTGCAAATCATAGTCCCAAGATAGAAATATAGTACACTATCTAAATATTCCTTTAGTAGTATACCGCCATCTTCTAAAATTTTCATGCACTTTTCGAAATAACTTTAAATCTATTTAAATACTAACTCTAAATGCTGTGAAATTACATTTATAAAAGAAAAAATAGTGCTTCTGAAATATTTTTTGCTTTAATTTACACATATTAATCATTATATAAAATTTTACCTGGCTTTTCACCAAACAAAGATAAAAAAAAATATCAAGATTAAATTAGAGAATAATGCTTGTTAAACATTTTTATTTAATTTTGTTTTATTTAAATGATTAGTAAATAAAAATGAATTAATAATTAAAAAATAGTTAAAATTAAAACGATATTAAATAAAAAGAAATACTATAGTTTATTTTTCTTTAAAAATGTTTTAAGAGGACTTTGAAAGAATTGAAAAGCTTTTATCATGATAATAAACGCATGATTGTATATGAAACCCATTGAAATTATAAGTATTTGCATAAAATTGCAAGAGTAGCTATATTGTAATTCATTCCACTAAATAACTAATGCATCAATGCTCAGAAATATACTTTACAACATTTTAAGCTAATTGCATAGCATATTTACTATCAAAACAGCTTTGTTCAGTATGAATTACTTAAGTGACTAAGTTCTATGAAATCAAAGAGCAATGTTTTCACTATACCCTTCATTAAAAGTTTTACCTCAACTAAATTATTCATTTTGTGCGACTCATAGTCCCAAGATAGAAATATGGTATATTAGCTAAAGCTCCCTTTTCTAGTATGACGCTATTTTTATAATATTTATGCACTTTTTGAAGCAACTTTAAATCTATTCTAATACTAACTCTAAAAGTTGTGAAATTACTGTTACAAAAGAAAATGCTTTAGAATGCTTTATTATGCTTTGGAAATATCCACAATTTTTATTTACACATTTTCCACATTGCATGGTGTATTATCAGGCTTTAGTAAACAATAATATTAATATAATAATGTCGAAACTTAAGTTCTTGAAAACTTAAGTAAACTGAGTGACATAAAGTCGATTTTGACACCGTTAAAATTTTAAAACTTCTATTAACTATTAAATATTTACAAAAAGAATATTATTTGCATAAGTCTATTTACAAATAAATTACAGACATTTCAAACATCGTAGTTCAACATTCCATCATATCTGAATTCGTCATTCCGCGTCGTTCTCTCCAAACGACAATCGACAACCATCGTTCTACTCACGCCGCTCTCCTTCAGTTCTTAAGTGTCAGCCCTTAGCCACGGCTTTCATCTAGTTGCGTAGGATATATAGCAGCCGTGCTGTAGGACCTTTTCTTTATCATCGGAGTTTGGAAATGGAACATATAGCAGCCGTGCTGTAGGAGTAAGAAGGTCGCTCCCACAATAATTATTTTTAATAATTGAAAGTAAATTTAAATAACTATGAAGGTTAATTTAAATGCCTACTTAAATGAAAATGAATTAATGTTTAAGAAATAGTTTTTCTTTTTCTTTAAGATACATTTTTGTAAAAAAGTCTAAAACACACTGATATATTTTCCTTGAATGTTACAGACTGAATTCATTTTTCACAACAAAGGGGCATTTTCCATTAAAAGTTCATCATATTTACTGAATTAATTTGAACTGAACTGAACTGAACTGAACTGAATAATTTTCATCATATTTACTGAAAATAACGAATCGGACGAATATGGGAAAAAAGACCGGAGATACTCCGTTAATAATTGCAAGTTTATTTTCAATGTTTACAAAACTGACATGTTGTTACACAGAAATGAAAAAACTATGAAAAAATACTGGCTTTTTTTCTAAGATTTACATCGTGCTACGGAATTGCAATTGCAGAGATACCAACAACCTTTTGAGCAACAAATTAACCAGATCATTTTCTGATCATTCATTGAGAAAAGAAAAGTTATTTAATAAATTATTTAATCAAATCACATTATATTGATGCATTAACTATAAGAAAATCATAATAATAAATTAGTCCTATTAATTAAAACTTGCAAGAGTTATAACAACATCAATAAAATTACAGTCTACCTTATAAAAAAATAAACACACTTTAGAATAGAGTACAGTCGACTCTCGTTAATTCGAAATCGGATAAATCCAATCTTCGCTTAATTCGAACTAAACATAAAGTCCCGAAATTTTCAAAGGCAGAATAATGTTGAAAATTTTCATTTATTCGAACTCATTTTCTCTTGACTTCGTTTAATTTGAACTAGTGAGAATTCCGATTTTTCATTTTTCCTTACTTTTTCACGAACTTCAGATCATTTGAATAGCTTTCTTTCTTTGACTTTTGTGAAAAATTTTCCGAAAGAGTATACATACGTAATCTTATGCATTTGATATCCACCTTCTTAGGACACCGTCTGTCAGACAATGACACTTCAATTTTTTTTTCATTGTGCTTGTTTCCAATCCTTTAATTAGTTTATGTATTTATATATTTTAATTTAATAATAAATCATATTCTAATGGTAAAAGACGAAATAAATTTAAAAAACACTATAACATTAATTCCTTTGTAATAATACCATATTAAGCATCTTTTCATTTCGTATTTTTCATAATTCGAACATTTTTTGTGGTCACGACGAGTTCGAATTAACGAGAGCCAACTGTATATGACATTAGAATCACATGCTTTCGAAAACACTCTGGCATGATCACTAGAGCAATAGACTCCTATACCAAAGATCGTCAATTCGAATCAGAAGGACCACGTAATTTTTTTCCTCGGTCAATAAATACAGGTGCTTCTAAACTATCCGATAGATGGTACCACCAGCCAGTTGTTATACCAACTTTATAATGGTAACTTACCGCTTCTTCAAATGGATTTTTTCCTTCTTTTATTTCCCAAAATGTAAAATCTTCTGACAGAACGGAAAAAGTCTGGCAAATTTGCGGACCGTTGCTCACAGATTTATTTTTAACAGTATGTACTATAGTTCATTTTTCTTTAAAAGGAATTGTTAAAAACGGTTTTTCAAAGGAATCATTTTTAATCACCAAAGCTTTTATCGTAATAAAGAATGCTTGATCTTATATGAAACACGTTTAAATTCTAAGCATTACTACACTCACTGCCATAAAAATTTGCGCACCAAGAAAAAGACGTCCGAATGAAACGAAATTTTACACGTGTAAGTACTACTGTGATATAAGTAAGTGATTAGAAAACCAAAGAAAAAGGATCATTTATTGCAGATAAAAGTACAAATGAACGGAAATTTTAGTACTCTGTTGGACCCCCTTTAGCGCGGATGCACGATGTGATACGAGTGTTTATTGTGGCATACAAGTTCCGTATGATGTCCTGAGACATATTGTTCCACAGTCGCTGTAAATACGCCTCCAGTTCAACCAAACTCGTAGGGTGTCCAATTTGCCGTCCGAAATGATCAAAGAAATGCTCGATTGGTGAGAAATCTGGGGATCGAGCAGGCCAGGGAAGGGTAGTAATGTGGCGTAGGTTGGCTTGTGACATACTTGCTTTATGTGTCCGAGCAGTGTCGTGCTGAAAAATGACTACTGGGAGCCCTTCCAGGAGTAGCAACACATATGGCTGAAGGATGTCCTGGAAGTACCATTTGGCTGTCATTGTGCCATGGATCAATATTAGGAGTGACCGTGTATCGTGTGCATTGGTACCCCATACCATTACACCAGCTGTGGGAGCGGTGTGTCTTTGTAAAGCGAAGGCAGGATTGAGGTGTTCACCACGGCGCCTCCACACACGAACACGATTGTCATCGCTGTTTAAATTGAATCTAGAGTCGTCGCTGAAGACGACCTGGTTCCATCCGTTACAGTCTAATCCTGTCGTGCGTGACACCACTCCAAACGGAGAGATCGGTGGGTGGGTGTCATTAGCAGCACACGTAATGGGCACCGCGATAGCAGATGTCCTTCAGCCAGGCACCTTGCGATGATTCGGGGAGACACAGGGGTCCGTAGTGAAGGTGCTTCTTGTGTCTGGATAGCAGCCAATGAGGCAGTTAGCCCTACGCGTGCGTTTCGTATGATGCGAGGGTCTTCTCGACGACTGGTCTGTCGAGGGCGCCCCGAGCCTGGTCGCCGTGTAAATGACGTCTCTTCAGCCCATTGGTCCCAACACCTCCTCACAGTAAAATCAGAACGGCCTATTTGACAGGCAATACTTGCCGAGCTTGCCACCCAGCTTCCATCATCCCGATGATTATTACCCTCTCTAGCTCTGACAGCTGGTGGTATTGTCTTCAAAGGGTGCGTAACGGCATGTCTACTTCAGCGTTTTCTTTGCAAAAGAAAAGGTACACTCAGACAAGTTCTGCTTACCAGTTTTATACTCCAAGAGGGACGAAATTCAACGCCCTCTAGTGGTATTATACAATGCGCAATCACGCTACTTTTCTAATCATTTGCATATCTCGCTGATATGTGCCTCCATGCCAAGTTTCGTTACGATCCCGCAATTATTTCTTGTTGCGCAAATTTTTATGGCAATGAGTGTAGTTGCGTAAATTTGGAGCAGTTATTTTTAAGTTAACTGCATACAAGGCTTATCATTAACCCCCTGACCGCCGAGCAAAAGGGCAAAATTGTAATTTTTTTCTCTGCAATTTATTTTAAATGTTAATAAAAGAGGGATTTTTCTATCATGGTATAATTTTTTTGTTGTGTATATGCTTATAAGCCTTGAAAATATTAATCATAGCTTAATTCCTTAAAACCGGATAATATTTGTAGATTTATAATAATTTAAATAAATCTTCAACTGCAGCGAAAACTGCGGCCTAGTGAGCGGATATATCCGGTCGCGGTAGTGGGAAGGTTAAAGGAGCTTTGTTTAGTATGAATTACTTAAGTAAACTTTATGAAGTTCTGTTAAATCAAAGAGCAATGCTTTCACCACATCATTCATTAAAGTTTTTACTTTCACTTAACTGTTCATTTTGTGTAACACATAGTCCCAAGATAGAAATATAACGTATTATCTAAAGCTCCCTTTATTAGTATACCGCTATCTTCTAAAATTGTTATTATTTTCCTAAATAATTTGAAATCTATTTGAATACTACACTGAGAAACATTTGTGGAAACGTTACTCCGTAAAATTGGTGGCAGCATTGCTGCCTCCAATTTTATGGTGTATTTTAACCGCTAAAACCGGTGTAACATTGTCATGTTACACCAGTAATATATGTTTAAATTACACTATTGCATATGTGAAACAATTACTCCATGGAATTGGAGGCAGCGTTTGCCACCATTTTTACACCAATTGTATGGAGTACGTTTCCACAAATGTTTTACAGTGTAACTCTAAAGATTGTGAAATTCCACTCCGAAAACAAAAGTCATACTTTGGAAATATCCTCAGCTTTTATTTACACATTTTTCACATTGCATAATATATTATCAGGCTTTCCCAAACAATAACATTAATATAATATATTTTTTTAATATTTGAAGATTTTTAAACTTAAATGACGAGAAAATGAAAATAAATTAATAATTAAAAAACATTTTAATATGAAATAAAATAAAATAAAAAGTATATTATAATTTATTAAAAAAAAAAAAAGTAAAAAAGCTGATTTTAAAAGAAATCATTTTTAATCATCAAAAACTTTTATCATAATAAGGAAAGTGTGATTGTATATGAAACGCATTGAAATTGTAAGCATTGATAATTGCGTAAATTTGCAGTAGTAGCTATATAGCGATTCGTCGCGCAAAATAACTAATATTCTGAAATTTTCTTTATAGCAAGATTTTAAGCTAATTACATACTAGACTTACAATTAAAGCAGCTTTGTTCAGTATGAAATAGTTAAATAAATTTTACAAAGTTCTATTAAATCAAAGAGCAATATTTTCACTATGTCCATCATTAAAGGTTTTAGCTCATTTCAGTTATTTATTCTCTGTCATATAATGTCCCAAGATAGAAGTACGGCATTTTATCTTAAGCTCCTTTGTTGTAGCATACTATTACCTTCTGGAATGGCTATGTACTTTTCTGACTAAATTTGAATCTATTTGAATACTGACTGGAAAGACTTTGAAATCAGTTTCTAATGGAAAAATAATGTTTTAAAAAGATCCCCAGTTTTAATTTACTCATTTTTCACTTTGTATGGTGTTTTATCAGGCTTTTCCTAACAAAGATAAATATATATGTATATAAAGAAAATTACAATAGCATTTATTTATCATAATTTAAGATAAAACTGAGAATAATGTTTGTTTAACATCTTTAATTAACTTTGCTTTATTAAATAAATGGAAAATAAAAATGAATTAATAATTTTTAAAAAGTTAAAATTAAAACGATGTAATCACCTTTTTATTTTTTATTTATTATTTTTTTTATTTTATTTATTTTATTTTATTTTAATTTTTTCCTTTTTTTTTTTTTTTTTTGTAAAAAAAGTGTTACAAGCGGATTTTAAAAGAAATGATAAATTGTTTAAAATTTCATTTCTAATCTTCAAAAGCTTTTATCATAATAAAGACTGTGTAATTGTATACTAAACGCATGAAATTGTAAGCATTATTAGCTGCGTAGATTTGCAGTTGTAGCTATATAGTAATTCGTCCCATTCAATAACCAATGTTCTGAAATAAATTTTATATCACCATTTTAAGCTGATGGCATACCAGATTTACTATTAAAGCATCTTTTTTCCGTGAGGAATAGTTAAGTAAGCTTTACCAAAATCTGGTATATCAAAGACCAATGTCATGCTTTTAACCATGTCTTTCATTAAAAATTTTACCTTATCTCAATTATTCATTCTCTGTGGTATAAAGTCCAATATAAAAATGTGTCACTTTATATAAAGCTCCTCTGTTATAATATATCACTATCTTCTGAAATTTCTATGCCCTTTTCTTATTAACTTTGAATCTATTTGAATACTAATTTGAAAGGTTGCCAAATCACAGTTACAAATGGAAAAATAATGCTTTGAAAAAATCCCCAGTTTTAATTTACTTATTTTTCACATTACATGGTGTATTATTACGCTTTCCCTAACATAGATAAAAAAAATAAAAAGAAAAGTACAATAGCATTTATTTAAAATAATTTAAGATAAAATAGAGAATAATGTTTGTTTAACATCTTTATTTAACTTTGCTTCATTTAAATGACAAGGAAATAAAAATGAATTAATAATTAAAAATAATTTAAATTAAACGAAATTAAATAAAAAGAAATGCTATAGTACATTTTTTAAAAAGAAATATTACAAATTGGCTTTTAAAGAAACGAGAAATTGTTTAATTGTTCATTTTTAATATTCAAAAGCTTTTATCATAATAATTGAATGCATGATCGTAATGAAACATATTGATTTTATAAGAATATGCGTAATTTTGCAACATTAGTTGTATTGCGATTCGTCCCAATAAATGATAATACTTCCATATTCAGAAATATACTTTATACCACTATTTTAAGCTAATTGTATACGAGACTTATCGTTAAAGTAACTTTGTTTAATATGAAATAAGTAAACTTTATCAATTTCTGTTAAATGAAAGAGAAAGGATTTCACTATGCCCTTTATTAAAGGTTTTACTTTTAGTCAATTATTCATTCTGTATGTCACATAGTCCCAAAATAGAAATATAGCGTATTATTATCTAAAGCTGCCTTTATTAGTACACCGCTATCTTCAAAATGTGCATGCACTTTTTTAAATGACTTTAAATCAATTTAAATATTAATTCTAAAGGTTGTGAAATTACACTTATCACAGAATTATTATACATACTTACTTTTGAAATATTCTCAGCTTTTATTAACACATTTTTCACATCGCATGATGTATTATCAGGCTTTCCTAAATTAAGATAAATATATGTATATATATTAATAAAATTATAAAAATATTTATTTATTATAATTTAATATAAATTTGAGAATAATATTTGTTTAACATCTTTGTTTAACTTTGCTTTATTTAAATGACTAGATAATGAAAATGAAATCAAAAAAATAGTTATTAAAAAGAATTTAAATAAAAAGAAATACTACAGTTTATTTTTATTTATTTATTTACTGTAAAGGAAGTGACAAACGGACTTTGAAAGGAACTCCAAACCGCTTAATTGTTCATTTCTATAGTTATATATTTTTTTTTATCATAATAATGAATGAAGGATCGAACATAAGATACCCATTGAAATTATAAGTATTTGCGTAAATTAGCTGTAGTAACTATATAGCAGTCCATTCAATTAAATAACTAATGCTTCGATGCTCAGAAATATAATTTACACCACAATTTTAAGCTAACTACGTACGAGACTTATCATTAAAGCAATTTTGTTCAGTATGAATTGTTTAAGTAGACATTATCAAGCTATGTTAAATCAAAGAGCATTGTTTTCACTATGCGCTTCATTAAAGGTTTTACCATAACTCAATTATTCATTTTCTGCGGCATATAGTCTCAATATAGAAACATGGCATTTTATCTAAAGTTCCTTTTAATAGAACATCACAGTTTTCTGAAATCTTTATGCACTTTACTAAGTTTGAATATATTTTAACACTAATTCTAAAGGTTGCGAAATTACAGTTACAAAAGAAAAAATAACGCTTTGGAAATATCTTTAAGTTTAATTTACACATTTAAATCATTGCATGGAATATTATCAGGATTTCCAAAAGAAGATCCAAAAGAAACGAAACAACGCACCAATTTTAAGCAACATGCATCGTTATATTAATCCAGAGTTTGCTGGTATGAATTTCATGTATGGAGCTGCGAATGTAAATTGAGCGGCTGTTCACAATATGTACATAGAATAATGTCGACAATGAATGATGCTCGAAATCCGTGCGGGGAATGACGATCTAAACCAGCGAAATGCTTTCATACGCCGAACTCAATAGGGCCCTCTGCTTCGTCAACACTGCATTTTCGCGCTTACATTTCTATATAGAACCCGCTTATTTAGATCTCTTTTATTTCCTTTACAGTTCTGACCTATAATTTTGAAGCAGCCTGTATTTGATATGTAATTTAAATTATTTGGTGAATAATAATAATTTTAAAAAACCCCTAAAAGAATAGCCTATAGAAATAAATGTTTAATTTTTATGATTAAAAATATTGATTGAATATTCGAAAACGCTGATGCTCAAGAAATGAAAAGATCTTTAGAAATGAAAACAGATAAATTAAACGAAGATAGAAAGTATAGAATAATCTACTAAAAACATTTAGAAAAAAGAATTTGCTAAAAAGGGAAATAAAATTATTTTATAAGGAGTAGATAATTTTTCCTGCTGCAATTTTTTTTTATTATTATTCATCGACACCAGTAAAAGTTTACATATGATATATAGTCAATAGACTAAAAAGGAAACGTTCTTTGAAAGAAATGAAAATAAGTAAAAAGATTTCAATATTATCTTTTCAATTATGTACACATATATGCATATAGGAATGGAAAAATGTAATTTCGCAAATGTTTCACATCTCAATAACTTTCATCACCCTTTTTTGTTGTTATCGTTAAAAGAACAAAAAGGAGCTTCGAAAGATCTACATTAGAATTTGAAATGTGACTTTTTTTTTCCAAATTAGGGGCTGTATATACATAACTCTTACAAGTCTTTGCATTTAGACCTCCTCTCACTGTTACGATATCATATATTATCATGCTACGAATCCCATCCCCTTCGTAAAAATTTCCTCATTTTTGCCTATATATATATATATATATTTGTAGTGATATACAGATATGGTTATGTATGGATTATTTTCATATGATTCAAATGGCAAGTCAATAAAATATGACTATTATATATAAAATAACTTTATATCACATAATTCTAAAAGAAGTAATTACTTTTAAAAATAATTAATAACTATTGTAGATGCCTGTTCTAAGACAGTGGGTAAAAATTGTGTTTTTCACATAAATTTGAAAAAAAAAACTGAGTTTATTGGCTAGTTTATGTTCTAATAAACACATTATTAATATTCATAATACTTGTGGGTAAACCAGCCATTGAGGCTAATGTATCTTAACAAAATTAAGATTTCTTAATAAACCAAAATTTAATAAATATGCAATAAAACTGCATAATTAAAAATGTCTGCTGCAACTATTGAAATAAAAGTAATGATTAATAATTATTACTATTTTTATAACACTTTGAAATTGTATTTTTTAAAATATTACTTTTGATGTTAATGTCAGCGATGTTAATTTTCCATTTTGACTATAAAACATATTTTTTAGGTGCGTTCGTAACTATATGAATACGTATAACCTATAGTTGCCTTCTGATTCGTCCGTCTGTCTTCATAATAACAGCACAAAATCTACTCAACCGAATGGTTTAAATTGTTGCGGAATTTTGTCGAGCCATTTTAAAATTCTATGAAAATCGAAATAAAAATTAAAAAGATATTGATAAAATTTTTCTTCAATTTATTCAATCCGATCTTAACCAAATTAATCCAATCACATCCCACGATAGGTAATAATTCTAGGTTGTCGTGGCAATTATTCTACTAAACCTATCATACGTAATTCATATAATGATATCCCATGATAAGTATTGATTCTACTTTGCCATGGGGATTACGTTCTATTTAAGATGGAATCATATTAATTCTATACTATTGAATTTAATATGTAGAATCGTCTCTGAATTTTATATCCATGCACTTTTTGCATAGGATTGTAACAGCTACTGCACCAAGATCTGAATATTTATAAAACTAGTTATAGTACGAAAGTCCTACACTAGTTACAGTACACCTCATTTGCCATGTTTCAAATACATTTCAGACTAGTTGTACATGAAATGTTTAATCCAGAATGGATATCATCCTGAAAATCGATATTTCAGGTTGGTAAAATTATTCGAATACTATAAAAGTTATCCAAAGATATTTACGGAACTCAGTTACAGCAAAAGAAACTTTATTTTTCTAGATGATCTATTAAACCTCAAAAATATATTATTTTCACTTTTTTTAAGGTAAAAACTGTTTTCGTAATTGTTGTTACTGGACGGAATTCAAGTGCATTTACGTTCATAATTACATTATACTTTCCTAGATTAAGAAATACTTTAGATCGGGAGGCGGTAGCACAGACAATCGTATTCTCAGATGAAATTCTAGGATTAATTAAATCTCCATTTGCATATTAAAATGCAGTCGGTCTGCCAAGGCATATCTTAGTGGAAAACACATGAAAATCTTATTTTAATGATTGACCCGTAGGTTTACCATTGTGCATGCCTGCGCTCAAAGGTAAGAAAATAAGGAGACCTGGGAGCAGGAAAATACGATGGTAAACCTACGAGTTAACCATTAAAATCTGTTTTTTTTTTCTGTGATTTACACCAAGGTATGACTCAGCAGACTGATTGCGTTTTAATATTTGAATCAAGATTTGACTAATCTTAGAATTTCATCTTTTTATCATTTTTTAAAAGAAATTTTATAGTGTACAAAAGAACTGTGAAAAGAACAATACTAACTGAGATCATAAAAAAACAATTATACACGTTAATTTTATTAATTCGTTAGTTAAAATATAAAATAGGCTAAATTTCTCAAACGTTCCATATTCTTAAGTGAACATAAGAAATTAATTCAAAAGAAATGCCATAATACAGTGGGTGACAAAATTATTAGTTACCTGCATAAACTTTACATTGTGAAAAACATGAAACTTTGTTTTGTTGTTGTTTACTGGTGGAATGTTGAACTCTTTTGGTATACACGGACTGAATACTTATGTTTTTATAAATAAAAACAAACTTTCGCTCATAAAGTAAAAATTTATTGTGAAAAAACTCACCACAGATGTTCCAAGACAATATTTCGTCGAACCTCTTTTTGTGAATTTTACTCCTCTTGAGTTGCTATGCATGCATTTTCTTAAGCTCTCCTTTTAATTATTATGATAGCAGGCCATAATCAAGACTTTTATCAACTTTCTTGGTTTGCCGTTTTTTTTTTTTGGGGGGGGGGGGGGGCACGTTTTACAGAAGATAAAATTCACCATAAACAGTTATAAATATTTAAATCAACAAGTGTTCATAATATTTCTGACGCACGTTATGCATGACTCCCTTACCAGTTGACGACACATGTCAAATATCACGTGCCAGTGTTTTCAGCACAAAAATCTGAACACGAGATTGTCACTAAGAAAAATTGTAGTGTAGTTAATAATTTGGTCACCCTCTGTATATTATATATAAACAACATAAAATAATTGACATATAAATAATAATAATATTACAGAAATAACTGTATAAATTATTCGGGCAGGAATTACTGGTGAAATTTTTTAAATGATGCTCAAGCACACTGTTAAAAACAAATATGTGAATTCACGGTGAAAGTACCGGCAACAAAGTAGCCGAACTTTCACCGTTCCTTTAGTAGATTTTCCGTTTGGAAAATAAAAGAAAGGAAAACTTCCGTATGGAAAAGCGGTAACTTTCCGTTACAAAGTTTGATTTGGTAATGATAATAATTCAATTTAAATTTAGTGAACCGAACATTCGTCAAAGAATTCGAACTTTCCGAGTGGCGATGTATTTAAGAGTAACCATCAGTTGTATTTTGACCTATACTCCCCATACTGTATTTTTACAAACAGTATTACTCATTTGCTATTCAACCAATTTGTTTAAAAATTTTTTTGGTAATTTATATAACTTATTTCTTTAACTTGGCAAAATTTTATAAAAGAAAAGTGCGGCCTTCTATTTTAAATTAAATTTTAAAGTTTCTGACATTAGTTCCATCAAAAGTATCCAGGTGGCAATAGAGGTACTATCGCTCATTCGTAAAGACCATCAAAGCGGCTATTTTTTTAGTTTTTATACATTTTCCTGTCAATTGTTATCATTATTTCTCTTATAAATTTATTAAAGAATACTTCCTGGACGATATTATATGAAATATCCCTCAATAAGACATTTTGTTTCCTCGAAATTTGATTTTATTCGTAAAATTCCACGGCAAAAATGAAAGATTCCTGCAATTTCTAATAAACCCAAACACGTCCTGTTTCTTGACAGACGGGAAAATCCGCAGGCACTCTCTGTGGGAAGAGCCCAGTTGACCTTTGACATTGACCTTTTGGTGGGAGAAAGGGTCACTATTTGTCTGTTTGTGGAGTGCTTTGCTATAGAAAATTTTCTTGTACTAAGTTTTTTCGAAGAAACTAAGAATCAGTCGCTAATATTAATCGTATGAAAGAAATTAAATATACAGGGTGTCCAGCAAATAAGACCCCGATTTCAAAATTAAATTTCTCAGAAATAAAGATTGATAGAATTATGAGGTAAACGGTTTGTTTATTAGGTAAACTGTAAAAATCTTATACAGAAGTTTCCAAGGGCTATGTATTTAAAATATTGTATTCTGATTGCAAAGAATATTTGACTTGACATTTTTCTTGTTTTAGATTGCTTGCAGAGAACGAATTTTTTTGGCGGACTGTGTCATATTTTAAAGATTTTGCGAACATAATTTTTGGAAATCCGAAAAACTCGTTCTTTAAAAGCAATCTAAAACAAGAAAAATGTCAAGTCAAATATTTTTTGCAATCAGAATTAGGTCTTCACGGGCCGAAATTTCCAGGCCCGGCCCGAACTAAAGAAATATTGGCCCAGCCCGGCCCAAACAAAAAAAATATTGGCCCGAAAGTTAAAATTTCGGCCCGAACTCGGCCCGGTCCGGAAAAAAGTTTAAAATTTGGCCCGACTCGAATGAATTTCTACAGAACATTGATCTTTACTCTTACGGAAGAGTTCTGATCAAATAAACTTATATTAGTCTCTGTTTTTTTTTCCATGTTTGTAATCTCCATTTATGCAGAAATGCCGTAGGCTGAGATATTTACGTTTTTAATGAACCTTTGTTTGTTGTATAGAAATGTTTCATTTATCATTAATAATATTAATCATATTCCATGTAATGGAGACAAAAAAAATCTAAAAAATGGTAAAAATAAAATTTCCTAATACGGAATCTCTTTAGAAGAAAAAAAAAATAAATACGTTCCCTTCTTAACAGATGTAAATATTTAGTATATTTTTTTTTCTCGCGTACTGTTGTATTAATTTTGCATGGATGAACAGTTTAAAAGAAACTTACAGTTTTCAGTTTAAAAGAAAATTCTGTCATAATCATGTCTTTTTTTTTTTTTTTTTTTTTTTTTTTTTAATCTGTTTAATTCTATTTTAAAACGCCTAGTAATCTACGATACTTTAAAAGGAATAAATTCTAATGTTCAGTTGTAGAATAATTATGGCTTAAAAGTATATGCCTTTTTTGCAAAAATTTTTGGACAAAGCCAAATTTTACTTATTTTATGAAGAGTCGAGAAAAGGATTTTCATATAAGAAGATTCAATAGGAACTGATTATTTTGGTCCGTAAAACTAGGAAGAATGAAATCAGTCTCGGCTTCGTACGGGAAAAAAAAGTTAGGCCCGGCCCGATACTCCAGCAAAAAAATTAAGGCCTGAGCTCGGCCCGGCTCGACCCGAGTCTTCAGAAGTAAGGCCCGAGCCCGGCCCGAATGAAATTATTGAAAATCGGCCCGAGCCCGGCCCGTGCAGACCTCTAATCAGAATACAATATTTTAAATATATAAATCCTTGGAAACTTCGGTATAAGATATTTACAACTTACCTAATAAACAAACCGTTTACCCATGGGCGTAATCTGACAAGGGCGAAGGGGGGCGTATTTCCCTCTAGTTTTCCTGGAGCAGGGGCAAGACTTACCTCTTGCCCCTCCAGTTTTTTCTATTTATCTGTGGCTAAGGGCCAATTTTATATTTCGATTTTCTCTTCTTTTTTATTTAACCCTTTATGTGCTATATTTAGACTGCAAACAAGAATAAATACTGGATTATTTCAAATATCCAGCAATGAAATTTTTTCGTTCATATCAATAATTTCCGATGTGTATCTCATCAAAAATGATGAACCTATTAGCCCCTTTTCATTTTAGAATTGTTTGGATGCATGTGGGGTGGATCTCTTGACTACATTTCGAGGTTTTCATTACTGTGATAATCTACTGCATGATTATATGAATACACCTGGCTAATATAGCCTTATATTTCAAGGTATCAGTTATACACACTAGTAATTGACAGTGACCATAGAACAACATTGAGTGTCATTGCGAATAGTCATTAGAGGCAGAAATATGAAGAACATAATTTGTTTTATAACGGTTTATAAAACAAATTCCATTTAATAAGTTTTTATGTATTGAGATGAAGAATTAGAATTATGTAACCCTAGAGTGGTTTCTCTAAAGGGAAATAGGAAAATCTGCTATCATATTGAGTTTTCAATGTTCGTTTGGGTTTGTGTCATTTTAAATTCCATAAACGTAAAAACTTATCTTATACTAATTAAAAAATGTTTCGCTCTGTGTTTGGGGGATGGCTACAAAAATTTATCGCATGTGTTAGTCTGAAAAATTAAAGGAAGATTGTTCAAAACCTCTCCTAATGTACCTAAACTCAGAATTTTAAAAATTTATGATAAATAATTGAGTTATTAAAAATCAGAAAGAACTCCCATCAAAAACTCAAATTTTTTTCTTCCCAGAGTTCGCGAATGCACAGAAACCGATTTCATGTTTCGTACGCTTTGGAGAAAATAGGAAGTTAGAAAAAAAAAAGTATTCATTTTCTAGGAATAAAAGGTGTTAGAAATTTTTCAAAAATGTAATAGTCCTCTAGGTTTAAAATAGCAACCTTCGTCAATCGAATGCGAAAAAAATCACGAATTTCCATGTGATTTACTTCAAATTTTCCAAAAATTTAAAACATTCAGGACGAAAATTTAAAAATAAAATTGGTCAACAGAGGGAAAATTCGAACCTAAAAAAGTTTCACTGTAAAATATCGCGAATTTCGAATAATGGACGCTAAAAAGTATAAATTTTTTTTAATTGTTCACACAAAAAATTGATAATTTCGAGAATGGATAGCTGAAAAAACGCGAATTTCGTCAAAAAATTGCAGTAAATGCATATCTTATTAAAAGGTCGCAGAAAAAAAACTCTTATTTCGTCAAAGAAAAGAAAAAGTAACGAAATTTGCGTGAAAAGATCAGAGAAAAACCGCAATTTTCATCAAAGAATTGTGGAAAATCGAGAAATTCAAAAGAACCCCAAAAGTTTCAAAAGCGGTTCCGAAAATGAAAATGTCCTCATTAAAAATACCCGTAAATGAAATCGATAAAATAAGAAATGGTCTTTGTACGGATCGGTCTCAGTTATTCAATGCAAAAAAAAAAAAAAAAAAAAAAAAAAAAAAAAAAAAAAAAAATTAAAAATATTGAAATGCAACTGGGTTATTTTTTTATAAATTTTTTCCTTAGGATTAGCATTGGCAAATGAGTCTTTTTGTTTGACTGAAGTAATCTCTGAATGATCATTTTTTTTCTAAATACGGGGAAACCATTTTGCATTTTTCTCTGGTGGAACTTTTCTTTGATAAGCTCCAGGAATGCAGTGAAAAGTATATGGGGTATACACCGTATATCTGTTGGATTTTTAAAAGGAATACCGTATCTCCCTGCTTCTCATGAAAACTGTAGCATTTATTCTAGGATATACCTTCTGCTTTGAGTGTATACCCTCTGCTTAGAGCGTATACCCTCTGCTTAGAGCGTATACCCTCTGATTATTTTACGACTACACCATTGATAAGCTGGAATAACATTTTACAGTGCACTGATTTGCCTGAAATATAAATTAAAATATACTAATTTTTGGGTAGATTACTGCTAAAAATTTACCTTATTTTAAAAGAACATCTCCAATAAAATCAAATGCTCATGGAATTATTATTTATCATTATTATTATTTTTCTTTTTACTCGGCTCATTTTGCTTAGAAAAAACACATTGACTAGACATGCGCAATTTTCCAGCAAAGATGTGAGAAAACGTGCGCTCAAGGCATTTTTTGATTAAATTTTATAAAATTCTCAAAAAAATAAAATAAAAAAAAATCCCATTTAACAACGCGAAAATTTCTGACTCATTATTTAACATAAAATCATTGTACTGGATTATAATCAGGGCTGCAGAGTTGGAGTCCAACCCATTTTTGAAAAAAAGAGTCGGAGGACGCTATTTAACATCAAAATTGTAAAATTTTCCTTCTTTCCTAGTCCACGGATCCAAAATAGTGAAGTTTCAGTATTGTTTTCCTCTTTAGATTTCGATAGTTGGATTTCTTGGGTTTGTGGGATTTGAAATTAAAAAATTAGTCTCACAGAATTTCTGGTTTCTCGGTTTGTGATTTTTAAAATACCAACTTTGGCTAACTTTTTATGCAAAATCTTTTGTTTTTATTAAAAAATGAAATATTTTTTTAAGCGTTTGGCAATTTGAATTTGAGAAACATTCATATTCTTTATGCCTTTTCTCCCTCCCTCCCTCTCTCTTCTGTGCGCGCGCTATACAGCTTTGTTTCCATATTACTAAAAATGTTTCGAGTTCGTTTCTTTTTTAGCTCAGTACATATTTTATTCTCTTTTGAATAAAATGTATTCGGAATTCACCTAGCAATTTTTGATTTTTTAATTAAATTTTTTTTAAAAAAATATTTCGACTTCCAGGGCGACTTTTTGACATTCGTAAAAAATAAACGGTCAAATGTAAGTATTACTCGCATTTAGAGGGTTCCGTATAATAAATATAATAAGATGGCCATAAAGTCTATAATTTTCGACCCCCTTCCTTTAATTCTCTTTGGGACCAGGGATTTTTAAAAATCCTTTCTTAGTACACGCTTACGTCATAAGTGCCCTCCCTCTCTCTAACTTTTATGCTTCTAGCTTCATTAATTTGAGCTTTTTTTTTCTTTTTTTTTTTTTTGCCGAAATCGAAAATAAAAGTGTCAACTTAAAAAAAAAAAAATAATAAATAAATAAATAATACATATACGTAAAAATATGTATAGTTATTAATTGATTATACGTGTAATTATATGTGTCGCCCAAGTTGGCTCTTTGTCCCTCTAACCAAAACTTTTTATTTTCATATAAAACAGAGTGTAATTAAGTCGTTACAAAAAATGTGCATTTTTTTCCACCGCAAACTGATGAAATCCGCGATTTTTTCTCACGATATACTGATGAAACTCAAAATTGTTCAGCAGCCACTCAAAGAAATTTTCTAGTTTTCCGCGCCCCGTCAACAAAATCTGCTGTTTTTACGTGCCCCATCAAAAAATTACCGATTTTTTTCATTCCGAGTCGACAAAATTCACGAGTTTTTCGTACCTCATCGCCCGAATTTACTATTTTTATGAAACTGACCATAAATATTCGCGACAGTTTCGTTCCCGATCGACAAAATTGGCAATTTTTACGTGTCATATCAACGAAATTCGTGATTTTTCCCCTAATCGACGAAATTCGCAAATTTTCCATTTCCGATCGGCTAAATTTGCGCAGTTTTCGAAAGCGATAGACTATATTCGGGATTTTTCCGTGCCCACACGACGAAATTCGTAATTTTTCCGTTCCCGATTGACTAAATTCGCGCTTTTTACGAAGCCGATCGACAATATTCGCGATATTTCTTTTTCCAACGACAAAATTAATGATTTTCTGTGCCTGATCGGTGAAATTGACCATTTTTTTCTTGCCCTATCAACGAAATTCGCAGGTTTTTTTGTTTTTTTTTTCATCCCAAATTGACAAAGTTTGTGATTTCTTTCGTGCTCGATCGACAAAATTCGCGATTTTTCGGAGACCTATAGACAAAATTCGAGAGTTTTCGAAGGACGATAGACAAAACTCGCGATTTTTCCATGTCCGATAGACGATAATTTCAATTTTTCCATGCCCGGTCAACGAAATTCACATTTTTTTTCGAGCGATAAACAGGTGGGACCTATTTACAAATTTGGGGGGGGGGGGGGCTGGGCATAGATGATTATGGGGACCTTCCTTGCACCGATACTTACAGGGGAGGTTGACCTTAAAAAAGATGTAAAAATATAGTCACTAAAATAACCGCTATCGACTTTAAAATATTCATTAAAATTTAGCTAGTATATCGGACCGGGTCGGGCCAATATTTTTTTTCGTTCGGACCAGCCCAGACCGATTTTTTTTATATTCATCGGACCGGGCTTGAGCCTGGAAATTTCGGTCCATAGAGTCTTCTAGTATGAGTATTTTGAAAAATTTTAATAGTTTTAAATATGTTTTGTAATACTTTTTTTTTTTAATCCTTAGAAAGAAAAAATACAAGTGAAATGATACAATTTTTGAACAAAAGTGAAGTTACCGAATATTCCGAATTTGGAGTATGAGTATTCCGAAAATATTTAATAATTTTAAATTTTGACAATTTCCGTCTATCAGTTTTTACATTGTTTTATGTTTCGTAATAATTTTTTTATTAAAATTTTAAAAATTCTTAGATGGGGAAAATACTGCGCGAAATGATGCAATTTTTGAAAGGAAGCGAAATTACCGAATGTAATCAGTCTTTAGAATGCGGAATATGAGTATTCCGAAAATATTTAATAGTTTTAAATGAGTTTTGACATTGTTTTATGTTTTGTAATTTTTTTTTTATATATATATAATAAAAAAAACTCTCAGAAAGAAAAAATACAGGCGAAATGATGCAATTTTTGAACGAAATAATTATCGAATCTAATGAGT
This sequence comes from Maratus speculifer, assembly GCA_964019185.1. Classification (NCBI taxonomy): domain Eukaryota; kingdom Metazoa; phylum Arthropoda; class Arachnida; order Araneae; family Salticidae; genus Maratus; species Maratus speculifer. The sequence goes on along the minus strand of OZ025301.1, from coordinate 146,883,330 downwards.
ATTCCGAATGTGGGGTATGAGTATTTTGAAAATATTTAATAGTTTTAAATACCTTTTTGGAATAATTTTTTAATATATTAAAAATAATTCTTAGAAAAATAAAATGCAGGTGAAATGATGGAATTTTTGAGCGAAAGTGAAATTACCGAATGTTATGAGTATTCCGAAAATATTTAAGTTTTAAACATTGACAATTTTCGTCAATCAATTTTTACATTGTTTTATGTTTCGTAATAATGTTTTTAATAATTTTTTAAACATTCTTAGAAGAGAAAAATACAGTGCGAAATAATGCAATTTTTGAACGAAAGTGAAATTACCGAATGTAATGAGTTTTTAGAATGTGGGGTATGAGTATTTCTAAAAGATTTAGTTGTTTTAAATATGTTTTGACAGTGCTTTATGTTTTGGAATAGTTTTTTAATATATTTTCAAAAATTCATACAAAGAAAAAATACAGGCAAAATGATGCAATTTTTGAACGAAATAAATTATCGAATGTAATATTCCGAATGTGGATATGAGTATTTTCAAAATATTTAATAGTTTTAAATGTGTTTTGCGATAATTTTTAATATATATAAAGAACTTCTTAAAAGGAAAAATACAGATGAAATGATGGAATTTTTGAGCGAAAGTAAAATTACCGAATGTTATGAGTATTTCTAAAATATTTAATAATAAATATTGTCGATTTTTGTCCATCAGTTTTCACATTGTTTTATGTGTCATATTAGTTTTTTAAATATATTTTTTAACGTTTTTAGAACGGAAAAATACAGCACGAAACGATGCAATTTTTGAACAAAAAGGAAATTACCGAATGCAATGCGTTTTCCGAACATGGGGTATGAGTATTCCGAAAATATTTAATAGTTTTAAATATATTTTGACATTTTTTTATGCTTTGTAATAAATTTGATTAAAAAAAATCTTAGAAAGGAAAAATGCAGAGCGAAATGATGCACTGTTTGAATAAAATGAAATTACCGAATGTAATGAGCCTTCCGAATGTGAAATATAAGTATTCTAAAGCTATTTAATAATGTTAAATATGTTTTAGCATTGTCTTATGTTTTGTAATATTTTTTAAAATTCTTACAAGCGAAAAAACTGCACGAAATAATGCAATTTTTGAACGAAAGTGAAATTACCGAATGTAATAAGTATTGTGAAAATGGGGTATGAGTATTATGAAAATATTTAAAATACATTTTGACATTGTTATAGCTTTTGTAATATTTTTAAAATATTTTTTTTATTTCTTAGAAGGAAAAAGAAAAAAAAAAAAAAACGAGAAATGATGCAATTTTTGAACGAAAGTGAATTTACTGAATGAAATGAGTATACCGAATATGGGGGAGGGCGTCTCACCCCCCCCCCCCCTGTAGTTACGCCCCTGGCCCGAATAGCCAAACAACTAACAACCTTTTTTTTCTTTTTATTCTACCCTTATCCTTTCGCGCAACAAAAGAGCCAAGATCCTTGCAAGATTAAATTACACCCATTCCTTCTCTACCTCTAACATCTGAATTCTCCACTTATTCACCGGAGTTTCGATTTGAACAGGAAGTGACGTATTTAGACTGCCGAACGGGGTTTGCCAGCAGTAATTCTCTATTGCCTTTTCCGAGTGAAATTCAGCGCCATCTATTGTTAAAAGGGGATTTTTCAAACCTGTGACACTCCCCTTTAACTTAAATCAACTTTTAATTATTTATTATTATTTTTTTTTTTTTTTGCATAATTTATTCAAGCCGTACTGAGTAACGAACTCGGGACTTTCGGACAGCAGAATAAGTCCTTACTGATTCAGCCAAAGCTGCTGGTGCCAGTCTGTACAAAGTATGTCTTTTATGAGTTAGTGGGAAAATCTGTTGTGCTTTTCAAAGATTTCCTTTCAAATATATTCGTTAGAATATTCGTAAGCGGTTTATTTTATTTTATTTTAGACTGATACAATACTTATTATTTTTTTAAACCAATTTTAATTTTTTAATTAGCTTAAATAAAAAAAATCATTGCTTGAAATCACTTTTTTTTTCTTTTTTTCTTTTACTTTTTTTTTTTTTTTTGAATGGATATATGAAAAAAAATTATTCATGTTTTACAAAAATAATGTTATAGACAATTTTTTGAAATTATCGCGCGCAATTTATTTATTTATTGGGAGGCTAATTAGTTAAAAGATTTTTTTTAATAAGAAATAAGAGAAAAATAAACAGAAAAAAGTAATTAAAAGGGACTTTTTGTGTTTTAATTATTTTATGACGCTAGCGGGATACGAACTCGCAATCTACGCTCCCAGGCGTTTAGTGGCGTGGTGCTTTGGCCACTCGGCCACGGAGATTCCCGGATAACGAAGTGCCTCCGTTTTTTGTTTTTATTTCCATCCTTTTCGTTATTTTCAGGAAATGTGGAGTTTTCTGATTTGTAACGAAAAATGCCCTTTTGGTGTGAAAAAGGAATTTTTCTGTGAAATTCAGAAAAAATATATCCGTGAATTTCAGATTTTTTTTAACAGTGCAGGTGGAGTTTTCAATAAAACTCCGAAATAAAAAGAAAATGGAGAAAAAAAATGGCGATTGGAAGTCGGACGCATTTTATTTAACACAGTAAATTATACATAAATTTTCTTTAATAAGAAATAAAGGTACCTTAACTAATGTAGATTATTGCCCTGATATATATTTTTGAAATTTTTTCGGTGATACTAATAGTTTTCATATGATCAATGGATTAAATGGAAAGATAAATAAATATTTACTCCTTTTTTTCTAAATTCAATATTATCGTTGCATTAAATAACTCTATTGCTTCAATTTTCTCTTTTAGAAAGATATAATTTTATAGAATGTTTCATAACTCAATAACTCAACTATCTCCATTTTCTTATTTTTTATACACATTAAATTTACAATTTAGTGTTGTTGTTCAAGACATTGCATTAACTTTGAATGAAATTTATGTGATTTACTGATACAAGCTATCCGTATGTATTATAAAGTTGTATAATTTCTAACGTTATCTCATAAAACTTTGCACATTTATGTTGTGTATTTGATTATTTGATTTAAGTATATTTGAATTTTAAAAATTGATAAGTAATTTTCTATAAACTGATTAGTACATGACTTACTTTTAGTTTTGCTAGAGAGTAACAATTTAATACATATTCTATTATTTCGTTTTATTTATTACATTATTTACAGTGTACAAGAGAACTGTGAAAAAAACAATATTAACTAAGATCATAAAAGAACAATTGTGCATTTTAATTTTATTAATTCGTTTTTTAAAATAGAAAATAGATTTCATTTCTCAAATGTTTCATATTCTTAAGTGTACATAGGAAATTAATTAAAAAAAAATCTCATAGCCTATATATATTGATATATAAATTACATAAAATAATTGACTTATCAAAAAATACCTAACAGAAATAACTGTATGATTTATTCGGGCAGGAATTGTTGGTGATTTTTCTAAATGATACTCAACCAAAGGGAATTTTCGATAAAAAACTCCAAAATTAAAAGAAAATCCAGAAAAATGAATAATGCAATGACGGGGAAAATGACCAATAATTCCTGCCCGAAGAAATCATATAGTTATTTCTGTTAGGTATTTTTTTAATAAGTGCAGACATGCCAACCTCTGGCTTTTTAAAAATCAAACAATTATACATCTAACCAGAAATTTATTGAGTCGACGAAATTAAATACATTTCAAATGATCCTCTGAGTTAATACTAAACACTTCTAATTGAATAAATTTTCTGGTTCAAAGTACGTTTTGATGAATTAACAAAAGCCGGAGGTTGTCAACTCTGTAAGTGAATTATTTTATCTGATTTATGTATTAATATACCAGGTGTCCCAAAAATGACTAATGGATTTTAAAATTCAATAACTTGCAAACGGTGGCAGTTATTTTAAAAAATTTTGCAGGAGGGTTATGTATAATGTCAGGCGTTTTTTTTACCGTAACTTTTGATTTTAGTTCGAATTTCAAACAAAAGATGGCGCTGACGGCGATTGAAGGCCAGGTGATCAGTGCTGAGTGATGTTAGTTTCGACGTCGATCTGGCCTTCGATTGCCATCAGCGCCATCTATTGTTTGAAATTCGAACTAAAATGAAAAGTTACGGTAAAAAAAAACTCCTGACATTATGCATAACCCTCCTGCAAAAAATTTCTAAATAGCTTTCACCGTTTGCAAGTTATTGAATTTTTAAATCCATCAGTCATTTTTGGGACACCCGGTATATAGAGTATGAGATTTCTTTTGAATTAATTTCTTATGTTCACTTAAGAATATGAAACATTTGAGAAATGAAACCTACCTTCAATTGGAAGTCTGACATATTTCATTTAATACAGAAAATATACATAAATTTTCTTTAAAAGGAAATAAAGGTATTTTTTCTAATGTAGATTATTTCCTTGGTGTATATTTTTGAAAAAAAATTTTGCGCTACTAATAGTTTACAGATGATCAATGAACTAAATGGCAAGATAAATACTTTTTTTTTTAAAGTCAATATTACCGTTGCATAAAGTAACTTTATTAGTTCAATTTTCTCTCTTGGAAAGATGTGATTTTATCGGATGTTTCATAATTCAATAACTCTCCTATCTCCATTTTTTTATTTACATTAAATTTACAATTTAGCGTTGTTGTTCAAGACTTTCCATTAACTTTTTCTCTGTATCTACACTTACGTTTATTATATTTCCCATTGAAATATGCATTGATAAAATGTAAATTATGTGATTTACTGATACAAACTACTTGTACATATTATAAAGTAACATAATTTGTAACGTTATGCGTTGGAAACTTTGTATATTTATGTTGTGTATTTGATGATTTGATTTAAGTATATTCAAATTTTGAAAATGATAAGTAATTTTCTATGAACTGCTTAAGACTTGGATTACTTTTATTTTTTCTAGAGAGGGGCAATTTAATAATCTTTAACAATAAAAAAGAATGTTACAAATGTGTTTAAACACATCTGTAATATATTTGATCTGTTTTGCTGTCTTAAAATACAGAGAAAAATATGATAAAATAGGTTAAAAAAAAGATAAAATAAAATGTAGGTAATTTTTCTAATGTGTTCTTATCAACTGTTTTTTGATGATAGTAAAAGTTCAGAAATCCATATTTTTAAAGTACATACGATCAATAGATTAAACTCATTTAAAACATAAATAGATGAAAAAATTAAAGTAAAAAAAATTAAATATTGTCGTTTAATTCAATTTTTTCTTTCGAATAGATGTAACTTCTTTGAATGTTTTGTATATGTATTACTGAAGTTAGAAATAAGTATTTCAAAAATATATAAATTAATTTTAAATATAGCTTTATGTTGTGCAAGATTATTTCATTAACTTTTTATTTGTACCGAAAATTGTTATCTTTTAATATTAAAAAAGCATTAGGATAGAAAAATTACAACTTATATAATGAAATTATATTTGACGAATACTGATGAATGTTGGATAGAATACTCTTTTTTTAAATTCAATATTATCGTTGCATTAAATAAATCTATTGAGTCCATATTCTCTCTTAGAGAGATGTAATTTTATCGAATGCTTCATAATTCAATAACTTCCCTATCTCTATTTTTTAATTTTTATGCACATTAAGTTTACAATTTGGCATTGTTGTTTAAATTATTGCATTAACTTTTTCTCTTTATCTGTACTTCAATTTTTTATATTTTCTATTAACTCTTCGGACTCCGGCATCTCTTACACAAATTTTATTTGGCCAGCACCACTTTTTTAAAAGAAGTTTCCTTCAAGTACACAGAAATGTTTAAGGTCAAAAATGCTCTGATTAAATAAGGCAAATTTTATTTTCCTTTATTACTGATGACAAAAACGAATTTTGCAAAGAAGATGATGTCGCCACAGCGGTTTCGGTTTATTTTTGTCGTCCGATTATCTACATTAGGGATTTAGGACCATGGGGAAGTGCCCTTCGTGGGGGTCTTTCTAAGGGAACCTAACCCGTATTTACGCAAGGTTCGAAGAAAACCACGAAAACTCCGAACGGTTAGGCCGACAGCCGCTATTGGGTTCGAACCCAGCCCCTGCCGTCTACCAGTTGAAAGGTCAGAACCTCTCGGCCACTGGTGGGGCGTCGCCACAGCGGAGACAACGGAGTGCCAAGTATTAAAATATGCATTGATAGAATAAAATTTATTTGATTTACTGATACAAGCTACTGGTACATATCATAAAATAGCATAATTTGTAATATTATCTGATGAAAATTTGTATATTTATGTTGTGTGGGATTTGATTTAAGTATATTCAATTTTTGAAAAGGATGAGTAATTTTCTATGAACTGATTAGGACATGACTTACTTTCACTTTTTGCTAGAAAGAAGCAATTTTATAATCTTTAACAATAAAAATGAGTGTTACAAATGTGTTTGAACATATCTGTAACACATCTACCTGATCTGTGTTTTCTGTTTTAAAACACAAAGAAAAAGATGATAAAATAGTTTTAAAAAATGATAAAATAGAATGTAGATAATTTTTCTAACGTATTATTTACCAATTATTTTTTAGTGATGCCGAAAGTTCATAAATCCGTATTTTAAAAGTACATATAATCAATGGACTAAGCTAGTTTAAAAAATAAATAGATATTTAAAAGAAAAAAGATTTCATTAATATCGCTAAATTTTCTTTTTCTCTGCCAAATAGATGTAACTTATTTGGATGTTTCGTAATTATATTACTGAAGTTGTAGAGTGGAACCTCGATTAACCGAGCTTCGATTAATCGAGGTTTCTATTAAAGACTTTATTTCAGATTGTCAAGTGATCCTATTTATCACCAAATGCAATGTTTTATCGGACAATTACATGCTTAAACCACTTAATTGGTGACACCATGGAGAATTTCTCTTTAAATTTGTTGAGCTGTTAAACATAACTTTATACATCTATTTTAATCATATAAAAAACGTTCTATTGATTCTTGGTCTAAGATATGTTAAATTCGCAAGCATAGCAAGTTTTTAAGTACAATTTCTATAAACCAAGGTTTCCTATATCCGAAGTGCTAGCGGTTCCAATTACCGGGTGTATCAAAAATGACTGATGGATTTTAAAATTCAAAAACTTGCAAACGGTGACAGCTATTTAAAAAATTTTTGCAGGAGGGTTATGTGTAATGTCAGGAGTTTTTTTACCGTAATTTTTTATTTTAGTTCGCATCTCAAACAATAGGTGGCGCTGACGGCGATTGAAGGCCAGGTCGACGCTTCACTCAGCACTGATCACCTGGTTTTCAATCGCCGTCAGCGCCACCTATCGTTTGATATTCCTAGTACCCCCTTAGCTACGGCCCTGTGTACTGCTGCTGTGTATTTGCTGAAATTGAGTTTTTAGATGTTTTATGCGTTTCCAAACGATTCAATTATACATCCTATTTCAACTTATGAAACGGTGAAAATTTGTTACAGTATTATGGATATCTTAAAAAGGGTTTCATAATTTCTACTTGACGTATGATTTTTTTTTTCTTGCTAGTTATGTTTTAGTACTGAATATTTCCTGTTATAGACCCTCATTTTTTCAGATTCTTAGTTACCGTTTTCAGAATCTAGGAAAGATAAAAAAAAAAAAAAAAGGTTTTTTAGATACATAAAACAACACTTTTTTTAACAAAATTAAATAAAAGTTATCACATTGTTTATTTAAAATAATAATTTTGTTGTGTGTTTATTTAAATAAAAAATTACGGTAAAAAAACTCCTGACATTATACATAAACCTCCTGCAAAAAATTTTTAAATAGCTATCACCGTTTGCAAGTTATTGAATTTTAAAATCCATCAGTGATTTTTGGGACACCCGGTATCTTGGATAATCAAGGTTGCACTGTATTTCAGATGTATATCAATGAATCTGAAATATACGATTATTGTCTTAAAAATTATTTCATTAACTTTTTATCTGCACTGCAGATTATTATCTTTTAGCGTTAAAAAAATAATTGGGATTGACAAAACTACAACTTATATTATGAAATTATGTTTGGAAGTTACTGAAGAATGCTGAGTTGAATACGGAAGCAGGACGTTTCGGTCCCGCCATTTCGGTCCCGCCGTTTCGGTCCCGCCGTTTCGGTCCCGAGACATTTCGGTCCCGAGACGTTTCGGTCCCAAGACATTTCGGTCCCGAGACATTTCGGTCCCAAGACATTTCGGTCCCGAGACGTTTCGGTCCCGAGACATTTCGGTCCCGAGACATTTCGGTCCCAAGACATTTCGGTCCCGAGACGTTTCGGTCCCGAGACATTTCGGTCCCGAGACATTTCGGTCCATGGTCATTTCGGTCCCGAGACATTTCGGTCCCTGGCCTTTTCGGTCCCTTCTCCAGCAAGCTGAAATTTTGTGCACGGGAAATATCTGACATAATTTTATAAGGAACATTTCAGAGTGTTGAATTCAGGGGCAGGTCATTCCCCCCGGAGCTATCAATTACCCCCCCCCCACGGAAATTTTGAAATTTTGTGTTTTCACTGTTAAAAAAGTGTAATCCCCCCCGGAGCCACAGAAGTCCTTCCCGGAGAAAAGTGTCTGAATTCAAACACTGTTTTTTTAACTGAAAGTCGCATAAAATTTTAGTGTAATGCGATTAGTTAGAAGTAACAAGTACCCCAAAAGTTGATCAATTATTTAGAAATCGATGGAGATTTCTGAAAAAATTTCACAGATGAATGGCATTTTTTACGTTTAATTCAGGGGCAGGTCATCCCCCCCGGAGCTATCAATAACCCCCCCCGGAAAATTTGAAATTTTGTGTTTTCATTGGTAAAAAAGTGTAATCCCCCCCGGAGCCACAGAAGTCCTTCCTGGAGAAAAGTGTCTGAATTCAACACTGGTTTTTTAACTGAAAGTCGCATAAAATTTTAGTGTAATGCGATTAATTAGAAGTAACAATTACCCCAAAAGTTGATCAATTATTTATAAATCGATGGAGATTTCTGAAAAAAATTCACAGATGAATGGCATTTTTTATGTTGAATTCAGGGGCAGGTCATTCCCCCCGGAGCTATCAATAACCCCCCCCGGAAAATTTGAAATTTTGTGTTTTCATTGGTAAAAAAGTGTAATCCCCCCGGAGCCACAGAAGTCCCTCCCGGAGAAAAGTGTCTGAATTCAACACTGTTTTTTTAATTGAAAGTCGCATAAAATTTTAGTGTAATGCGATAACTTAGAAGTAATAAGTACCCCAAAACTTGATCAATTATTTAGAAATCGATGGAGATTTCTGAAAAAAATTCACAGATGAATGGCATTTTTTAAAATTGCCAGAATGTTTTGAATTCTTGAACGAGGAAACGGAGAAGTTAACTTGGAATCTGATAACTAAATTTATAAAATAACCCAATTAACTTATGATATTAACACACCCCATAATAGTTGTAAAATTTTAACTTCTGAGATGCATGTTTCCTCTCCAGGGAGACAAAGGCTTTTAAATTGCCAGGAGAAAAGAAAGAGTTATTGTTATATGGAATTTATATTCTGACACTTAGCATATTATAGGATTTCATCGCTGAAGCCAATTTTCAGAATTATAAGTGTTTCATTATTTTGCACCCCCGCCACTTCCCGCATAAGAGCAAAAATGTTGAAATAAATAAAAAACATCTGTATCTGGTGGTATTTTACCCCCTGTGCCAAAATTATCATTGAATCCTCTTTTTGTTTATGGCATTTTTTATATGTTGTTTTTGGTTACTAGCATTTATTTTCCTTTTAAACTTTTCCGTTTTTAAATTAAGAAAAGAGTTTCCAGATTGCAACACGTGGAGGTAGTTAGCATTGCAATTATTTTATTACATAAATATATGACACGAGCAGAAATAATTATTAAATAGATTTGTAACTTAAAGATTTTTTTTTTTTTACATTTAAAAAAAATGAATTACATCTTGAATTATTAGCAATTATTTTTTCATGACAACAGTTCTTTTTTTATTGTTATTATTACAATCTAGAATGTTTATTATATTGACGCTTCCCTGTTTTTATTAATGTTTTCCAAAACAACGGCAACAGCAAAAAAATTATATTGCCATACTTTTATGCATATATCACATTTATACAACACATCTGTTAAATTTTCTAAAACCAGCTTAAGGAAACTAATTACAAAATTATTAATGTAATGCGTATTGAAATTTGTCATTTCATTTAAAGCTGATATTATTATATAAAATAATTATTTTTAACATTAAAATATAAAACCCTCATAAAAAATATGAAAAAAAAAGCCTTCTGTCAAAATAAGTTAAATTAAAAAAGGTAACTTAAAATATTATGTCTAGGTGGTAAATATCTTATCTAACAATCTTATTTAGTTATGTTATAAGTTTTGAATATTTCAATGTCATTCATAAGCTGTAATAATAAGGATAAAAAATATTCCATTCTACTTTTTATACTGGTTTAATTGATACTAAAAGCGTTTGAAATGAAGATAATAGCAAGAGGAATAAAAAAAGCACCGAGAAATGCTGTTCTTTTCAAAACATTCATATTTCTTCTAAAAAATGCCAGCGATTATGTGGGAGGTCCGTCCGCATTTGAACTCCAGAGTATAAAGGACATTGTAAAGAATAAGGGTTTCATCTGACAAGTGTATAAAGATCAAGATACGTAGAATAAAGCTAGCTACCTAGCTCTTCTAGCTATCTTGTATAAAGATGACTATTTGTTCAGATGGGCGTTGACAATTGATTGACATGCAGAATTTTTGCTTAAAAGAGGTTAATCGTAGTGCGTAGTACTTAGCTGATACTTATATGCATACATTTCCAATTTTATAGGAACACCAACATAAAAAAAGTGTTTAAAAATTCTCGGCACACGGTTTTGATTTGTTATTTACTTAATGTTATACATTATTTTATTAAATGATTAACATCATCTTAGAACATTTGAAAGCATTAATAATTATGTTGTTAAATTAAAAAATTCTCAAAAATTAAATTATTTTTATCAAACATATTTATTAATAAGGATTCAAAATTATTTTAACTATTAATTGTTTAAGTGACTTATTTATCAATTACTTGTTTAAAATCTAGTACAAGAACTATATAGAAGTTATAGCAAAAATGAAAAAAACATATTTTTTAAATTTCAGCTACTATAATGTTATTAACTTCATTAGGATGTATAAAAATGAAAAGGATTCTCAAAATAAATATGTTATTTATTCATTTATTGGTTAGTTTATCATATTTTTCTTACTCTTTAAATATAATAATTAATACATGATTGATTTTTGCGAACTGTAAACTATAACTTTGTTTTAAAAAAATTAAATCTGCATCTGGATAATAATGTTACCTAAACCTGTTAAGAAATATTTTTACGCATTGTTACAGTGTTGCATTATTATGTTTAATTAATTATTACGTTACGTTACTAATTGATTTTTCAAAATAATAATAATAATAATAATAATTTCCGTTTTTGAAATAAATAACAATTTTTGAATAATAACTTATGGTGATGAATAATTGCTATAAATTAAATCTCAAAACAGTTAGTGATTTTAAAATGAAAATCAAATTAATATTTTATTAAATTTATGTATTTTTAATTTAATGAATCTTTATATAATTAAATTGATAAAATTATTAATATGCATTTCGAATTTTACTTTACATAAACTCAATAAATAATCTGTCTTATATTCAATTTATCATTATGTTTTGTAGTAGTTATAAACTGAAGCTTATCGTTTACCTGTTTATTTATTTTATATTTAAAGTTACTGAAATTTAAAACTATTTATTCAATTAATAATAAAATTAAAATAAAAATTGTCAATTTTTTTCTGTGAAAGTGGGAGCGAAAAGGTAATGGAAATAAATAAATAAACGATAAAATAAAAACGCTTAGTTTTGTCAGTTAAAAATCGAAAATAAAATTATTTAAAATAATAGTTACATTATTATATAAAATAAAAAAATAATCATTTTATTACAAAGAAATAGGCCCACTTTCAATAAAATTAACTCACAAAAATTATCTTCATAAGGTAAGAAAACTGTTAAAAAAAAAAAAATGCAACCAATAATTATTATATAAAAAAAGGTCGTTGGAGCATTTTTATTTTTTTAACAAAAATCTTTTACAGCACGCCTAGTTACGAAATCACTAATTTAAAGATTCTAAGAAAGTGTGCGAAAACAATCAATAAAAATAAAAGTTAATCAATAAAAATAATAGTTTATAGTATAGATAAAATACCTAATACAAAAAATATATGATAAAACTTAAAATATTTATTCTGTTAAATAATAATAATAAAGACAGTGTAAAATTATATAACATTGCTTAATCAAATTTACAACTCGCTGTGATTTTATTATCACGAGTTACAATAGATTAAACTTATTGGACTATTATATTCAGCTTTGTATAAAATTTGAGGGAAGGGGGGCAGGAGAATAAAAATATTTAAAAAGGCCCGAACAATGTTGAGCCTACAGCGTTTAGTGGGCCTTCATCAATCAGAAACCAAGTTATAAAGTGGCCGGTAAAGAAATAGCAATGGACCGAAATGGCAAGAGACCAAAATGATTAAGGACCGAAATGGCCAGGGACCGAAATGGAAAGGGACCGAAATGTCTCGGGACCGAAATGTCCAGGGACCGAAATGTCTCGGGACCGAAATGTCCAGGGACCGAAATGTCTGGGGACCGAAATGTCCAGGGACCGAAATGTCTCGGGACCGAAACGGCGGGACCGAAACGGCGGGACCGAAATGGCGGGACCGAAATGGCGGGACCGAAATGTCGTGTACCCGTTGAATACATAGAGGCAAAACTTTTTTTTTAATTTGAGTTTTTAAAAAATTTTTAAACTTATTACATTATTTACTAAATCACAAAACATCCATTTTATCTTTTGTGTAAAAGGCGACTTATAAAAAGTCAGACACATTTTAACACTTGATATTTCACAAACTAATGAAAATATAAACAAACCTATGGCATTTACGTATAGAGGAACTCATATATTTTCTTTTATAATATGAATGTTTTCCCAGACAATTTCCTTTTCCTGTTTGAATATTTTTTCTTTTGTGCATGCGTTTTCGAATATTATTAATTGTATACTTATCGCTTTTTTTTTGGCAACGATTGGAATGCAATGTTATGTTTATTTTTGCTGTGTTTATTTGACATTCCATTCAATGTGACATTTTATTTGACGATCGATTATTGAGGATTGTGACAATAATATAACAGAATGCACAGATTTTATGATTGTTCATTGAAACGAAATCAATAACGGAAACACAGAGAAATTACAGAAGAGTATATAAGAAAGACAATCCATTAGTGGGTAGTTATTTTAAATTAAGTTTTCTGTGTCCTAAAAAGAAAGAAGTACTTTTCATAAACAATTACTGTACATTTTTAAAAATGAGATTATTGAAAAATTTAAAAAAAATGTTAAAAGAATGGAAATTGTTTTGAAAATAAAAGTAACGATATAAAATGACTGAAAACAGAAATTCTTAAATATGTTATTAAAAAAATTAATTTTAAAAAATACAACTTTGCTTAAAAAGAAAAAAATGCTCAACAGCAAGAAGATTTTTTTTTCTGGTGTATTATTTGCTCTTTTATATTGATGATGTTTAATTTACATATGATTGATTGACTAAGGTTTTAAAAAAATAGCTAATTGAAAAATAAATATATTGCTATATTTTCAATTCAATTTTTACTCTTTCAGAAAGGGACACTTAGCCCAATGATTAGCAAAATAAGTAGTTTCAACCAATGTTAATATCCTCGGAAATGCAGCATTACTTTGCTCAGAGGAGAATTTTTTTTAAAACATCAATTGTTATTTTAAAACTTATCAAGCATCAGTAGAAGATGTTTTTAATACTTTGGAAAACTATTGTTATTTTCGATCGATAATGGACCTTTTGGTGTCCGAATTTAATTTTTTTTATAATTGGTTAGGAATATTAATAATCCGTAGTATACGTACTATATGACTTAATTGAAAATTTAACTATTTATCTTAATATTGAAGTTATTGTCAAGGATAAATCTGATTCCACAATGCCTCCGCAGCTTTTAAAAACCTTTTCAGTACTACCATATAAGATATAATTTATTTTTTGTATTAATTAATGTTAATCTAATGTATATATGTGTGATGTTGTTATTAGGATATTTATTCTTGCAAGGCGTGAGTAGGCTTTTAAACCTCTGATTAACTGGTTCAATCAATTATTATTAACAAACTTCAATATAAAAGGCAAGTAAATTTGTACTCGCCCAATTCATGTATTCTTCTAGGTGGTCGTTGATCTGAATATATTTTGTTGTAATCCTTTTAATTCTCAGCACCGCGCACGTACATTATATCTGTAAACTTGGGATACAGTAACTATCCTTTAAAGAAGTGTAAATTTTCATTATTAACTTGTTAGCATTAAACTACATTAACATACTTCAAATGAAACAAACACACATCTATATTTATTTTTATACGCGAGAGATAACAAAACTTTACTGCTCCTTTAAAGAGCTACATGACTACAGAGAATTAAAAACGCACACACATTCCATGATAAAAACAAATAAAGTATTAAAATGTTATTTTTAATGTTTTTCACAGTTCGCACAATATATAATAGTCCTTTCCGCTGTAATCATTTTCAAGGTCCCGATAACGACCACTCAAGATGATTTATGATGTAATTTCAACTGTCAATTATTGCGGAACGGATGAAATTAGTTCTGATTGATGAAATATGTCTATCAATTGTGACATAAGGAGCTAGAGAAAAATCGTAACACACGTCAATTTAGTAAAAAGACTATTCAAATGCAGTCATATGGAGAGGGGAATCTCCAAATTTGACCTGCAAATTAATCCAACTGCAGAAATAAATATTCTGTTCCAAATGATTGGCCACTACCTATCACTACATATCACTTTTCAACTGCCCGACCATCTACTTTGAGCTAACTCGCGCCTTCTCTGTCAAAATTTCCTGTCGGAAAAAGAATAACCTGGAACATTATATATCCTCGAACCCAATGCTTTTTATGTAAACAGAATTTTTATATCTGGTCTCGAGATTAAAGCAGCATAATCGAATGTCTCCCGCAAACAATAATTTTATTTAAAAGTTGGTTGGTTGATTGAGGTTTACTGGGGCAAAGTCACACTGGGGACATGCTGCGCCAAGAACAGGATGAAGTAAAAACTAAAAAGTTTTTTAAAATTGTTAAAAATATGTAAAAAAATAAGTGGATAAAAAGCAAGGTTAAAAGATGAAAGCGTTAAGTGATGAATGTAAATAAAATAAGTACAAAAGATTAAAACACAATTCAGGATAAAATAAGAGTTAAATCAGTCGAATCAATAAGATAATAAGTCAACAATATAATAATGGTATACGATAAAAGTTAATATCTTTTAAAGAATTATGAAAATTGTGCAAAACAAACAAACAGTGACATAAATGCAAAAACGGTGCAATATTTAAAGAATAGCAAGGTTTTGTTAATGAGTTATACAACCAAAATATAGTTCAAAAGAATAAATATTTAAATTAAAAATAGTAAAATTTCTTAAAAAATGTCTGTATTAAATTGAAACATAAAATGTTAAAATACAGCTTAAAACAGATTAATCAATCATTTTTTTTTTTTTTTTTTTTTTTTTTGCAATTTAAGAAGAAGGCACATATTCTTCATAAACCGTATTTGTTTCATCATCATCAGATTCATAACTCGATGAGTCCATAGCCTCTTCAGCATAGTTAAGCAACTGTTTTGGATCTTTTATGTTTTCAATTGCAGAGCTGAGGCAAGATTTTTTGCCCTTTCTCTTCACAGTTTTCCACTGTGAAGAGACTTGGGTTGAGGGTTTATTCCTATCCTTGTGTGTGCTAGATTTTATGTTTGTTTTTTTAATTGGACATACATTAGGGTTCAACGGTTTGTTTTTATCTGATTCTGAAGTAGCCTGTGTCTCATGTTTGGTAGGTTTTGAAGTTTCAGCTAATGAATTTTGTGTTCGTTTATAAAGGTATTCTATTTTCACAGGTTCTGATGATGGTGGCCAGAGCTCTAATTTTGGCATCAGTCTTGGAGTAACGTTACAGTATACATTATGGGTTTTTTTCTTTAAATTGCTAGATGAGGGTGAGTCAAACGGAATGGCAGAATCAGTCTGAGTGCTTATGTGCCTCACAGAGTTTGCTTGGCGTTTGAGTAGGCTAGAATAAGAGACGCCAACTGATGGTGTTCGGGATTCAGCAATTTTGCGGGCTTCTGGATAAGAAAGTTTTTGGGTGATTTTAATTGAAATGATTTCTTTTTCGAGAATCCAGTTTGGACAAGAGCGGGAGTAAGCTGGATGGTCACCTTTGCAGTTGACGCAACGTTCAGCGTTTTCACATGTTTTATCGTCATGGTCAACTTTTGCACAACGTGCACAAGTTTTAGTGCCACGACAGTTAGTATTTGTATGTCCATAGCGCTGGCATTTAAAACATCGAAGGGGGTTGGGAATATATGGTCGGACGGGACAGCTTAGGTAAGCAGCTTTAATTCTAGTAGGTAGAATCGGGCTTTTGAAAGTCAGAATGATGTGCTTTGTGGGAAGCACATTTTCATTCCGACGAATTGTTATACGTCTTACATCTATGACATCTTGATGTTTTAAGTTTTCCATAAGTTCTTCTTTAGTAGAAAATAAAAGCTCTGGCTCAGATATTACGCCACGACTTGTATTTAGAGTCTTATGTGCTTGAACAGAAACAGAAAAAGGACCAATTTTAGAGCTATTTGAAAGAAGTTCTGACTGTTTATATGATGAGATCTCAACAAGTAAGTCCCCGGATTGTAATTTCTTGAGCGAATGACCATCCCCCAAAACAGACTGAAATGTTTTAGCAATAACAAATGGTGAAGTTTTTTTGAAAGAACAATCAGATTGGTTATCAAGGCGCTTAATGACAAAATAACGCGAAAATGCAGGTTTCTGTCCTGTTTGTTGCTCTCCACTTGGGAGACAGTTAGAAGGAAATAGAGATTTTCCATCCATAATTGAAAAAAAGTAATTCAGACCCCGGCCGCACCACCCACTACCGAGCCCAACAAGGGGATGCACATTCGTGCACCAGTGCTAACCAGGGCCCATACGGTCACAAGACAAACCTATGTCAGTCTCCACCCTTAACGAGATGACTAGTATTTGCTCGCTCACTTGATCCCTAAAGCCAGTGACAAAAGCCAGCTGACCAGCCGATTGATGCATACGGGACCAATATGCACCTCTCGTCTACCTGAAGCAGAGGCCAAAGCAGTGTGTTGGTCTCCCTCAACTGCCAGGATCCCCCTTTCCAGGGACACGAGTCGCCACACACGGCCAACACGTGGGTGATTTTCAATTCTCCATGCGTCGATATACAGGATGACATCGGCCCATATAGAATTGCCCTCACCTCCGAAAAGGAAACCACAATGAGAGTGAAACAAAGATGAAAGGAAGACAAGAGGAGTAAGAGGAAAAGGAAAGGAGAAAGATCACTCAGGTGCCCCGGGGTTGTGAAGCCCGTGAATACCTAAAGAAGGTATCCCCCTGGGGGGTTTTATTTAAAAGATTAATATTTAACTTATTATAAAATTTAAAGTAGTTAAAGTTCGAATAAATTCCACAGTCGATAGTTTTATTAAAAAAGGAAAAAAAAATCAGTCTATTGATACGTAATAAATATAAAACGCGTGAAAATGAAAAAGAACAATGTTTTGAGTAAGTATGTTTTTTCGGAGTAAATTTAATAAGTCTTTTAAAAAGTGGTTAATAAAAACAGGTAAAAAGTGAGTTTTACTAAGAATTTAAGAACTAAGGTTTATTTAAGAATATTTCGATTTAAAGCCTTTTTTAGATTTACGCCTATCGGAATAAATATTTTGAAGATGAATTGAGAATTTATATTGTTTCTATTTAGATTAATAGATTATATCTAATAATAAGATCTCAACTTTTTAAGTCAAATAAATACGGAATACTGTTAAAAGGAAATTAATATAATATAAGGTTAATTTTGGCAAAAAAAAAATTATATTTTGCATACATATATACATATTCAATTTCATATGATTCCGTATTTTAATGTACGTGCGTGTTTTCATTTTATTATAATTTATTCTAAATTTTATTTTATTTTATTTTTATATACATACGTACCTTTTCCAATTTGCTTCCTTATTCCCCTCCTTCTCTGTATTCTTATGTTTTGATTATACTCGTCTGTGATTAGCTGTTGTCTTATGCTTTTCTATTAACTGGTGGTTTCTATTTTCCTATTGGTAGTTTCTTCCGCTTATTTCCTTTCTTCTTATTTTTCATTTCAGTATTGCTGTTGCTTTCATAATAGAAGCACGTCATTTTTTGCGCTTGATGAGGAAAGATTGAGTTCTTTTGAAAGGCGTATTAAAATTTTTATGATGGTCTTTTAAGAAGACTTTTTTAGTTCTTATTGATTCAAATCACTTTCAACTAATTTCCTTTAAGCAAATAACAATAAAAAATGATCGCCGTTTATTTATTTATTGAGCACATTCATTTGACTTGTGTGCTTAACATCAGGTTTTTACTTATAAGTGATCAAGGCAAGGTATAGAAGGGCAAGGTAGAAGCACTGAAATTTAAAACACCAGAGAATTACAATCGTGATCTCCAACAAAGAGTGGTCAGTGGAAGTTTAACCCGCAACCCATCTATGCTCAAGTGATTAGCAATGTGGTGCTTTAACCACTCGGCCATAGATTATGATATGTTTTAACTCGATTATTGGTTATTGATTTCCCAATAATCAATACTCGAATTATTGATTTCACAAATAAACTGATTTTGCTTTGCGTTTTTGTTATTTCTCATTAGTCTTAAAAATCCTCATTATTTGTGTTATCTTTTCGTCCCCCGTTTAATTTCTTTATGAATAATTTCAAGCATATGCCAAGCGAAAGAATATTTTTATTTTCTATTAACGTCAAGAATTATCATCGTAGGTTAGTAGTTATATTACTTCAGTTGAAAAAATGAATATTTAATGTCCTAATTTATAAATTCTAGAAAATAACGTTCCGTTGTATAAATCAGCCTTAAAACAAAACAGATGTATCATTGTACGGGATAATCTCTACTGCAATTTTTAAAGTTTCTAACCATGGCACATTTTCAGTTTTCATACCGATATATAGAGAGTAAAAGTAAGGAAAATCATGCGTTAAGCATAGATTATGAAGCACTTTCCAACACTTCATATGATCTTTAACAAAACTTCGTTATTTAGGGAAACAAGAGTATAAACCCAAATATGTATTCCAGTACTTTTGAACTTACCTGTATTTCATCTGTCAGTTGATATGATGGGAAAATTTAGTTTAGCAAGAAAATCCCTAGTAGCTTGAAGTTTCTTTTTCAGCAATTTATAAAAATCGAAAATTCACATCAAATTTCCTGAAAGGCTACTGCAGAGATAGTCCCTTTTTTAATGATACTCAAACACGCAATGAAACCTCCCTGTGCGTCCACCTCTCTGAACGAAAATTTTTTCATGGAGCGAAATTTAATCCCATAGGTTAATACTCCCCAATACTAATTTTACCTCCATTCAGAGACTATCCCAGTCGAACTTTTTTCATGAGCGACCAATTTTTTTTGAAGAAAATGAAACAAATTCCATTTTTTCCTGATTGTTTGAAGAAGGTTTTATTAGAAAAATGATTCCGAAGAGCGTATTATTCAACAAACTTCTAGACCAGTGTTTTCCAATCTTTTTCAGGCCATACCTTACCAAATCATACCTAAAACCCTGATGACCCCCCTGCCCTCTCTCTGGAAAATAATACTTATTATATAAAAATTAAGCTGTTATTCCATTTTAAAAAAAAGTAAAAAAAAAAAATAAAAAAAAGCCATTTAAAAATGGAATGGAAAAGAAAACGTAAACATTAAAAGAAAGGTCCTGAAAACATGAACAAAAACGAAAGAAACGTATTCAGGAAGCAATCGTTAATAATATAGACCAGGAAGCGGCTGCACGAACCATCACCCCATAGAGTTGATTGATGAAGTTTCAGCATTAGACAAAACTCGATTCGTATATTAAAATGCAACTGGTCTGAAAAATTATCTTGGTGGAAACCACTGAAGACGCGATTTTAGTGATTGATCGGTAAGTTTATCATAGTGCTTTACTGCAGTCAACAGTATGAAAACGTAGAGGACTGCTAGCAAGAAAACAAGTGGTAAATCTACTAGTCAATCACTAAAATCGGGTTTGCAGGTGTTTTCCACTAAGATATGACTTGGAAGACCAGTTGCATTTTGATATGTGAATCGAGTTTTAACTAGTTCATGAATTTCGGTCATCAACTCGATAAGGTGATGGTTTGTGCAGCCGTTTTCCGATCTAATAGTAGTAATAATAATATGTAGCAATGAAAAAAAGCAAATTAGATTTTCAAATATTTAATAGTGAACTTCGATACACTAACTTTATTCGATAACTTTAATTGGATGTTTCTTGATTATGTTTCTGTCATTTTAATTGTCGACAGTAAAAATTAAAAAATATATATAATATACAGGGTGGTCATAAAAAAACTTTGCCGATATACGGAGCTCTAGCGGCCAGTCCGCTCAACCGATCGAAATGAAATTTCAGATATAGATATTTAGAGGTATGAGCTCGAGATTCTGTGAACGACAACAAAATGGCGCTCACGGTTACGGTTATAGTTACAGAAACTCGAAAATTTCCAATGGCAACACCCATTTTTTTTCATCGCAAAATGCTCAGCGCATGCGAAAACCATAAAAAGCGTTGGAACCGTACGTGTATCGCAAGAAACGGACATGTTATGCACGCACAAAAAACCGTTCTGCGAATCCTCCCCCCCATAAAAAAACTCGATTGGGGTGCAAGGAGGAAATTTGCATATGACACAGAGTCAGTACACTAATCTCTGATTACAGTACAGATCGGAGAAAATAAAACTTTTATTTTGATTACACATTTTCCACATGGGTGTCATCACAGGCAATTAATAGTGATGGCACCCATGTGGAAAATTTGTAATCAAAATAAAAGTTTTAATTTCTCCGATCTGTATTGTAATCAGAGATTAGTGTACTGACTCTGTGTCATATGCAAATTTCCTCCTTGCGCCCCAATCGAGTTTTTTCTATGGGGGGAGGATTCGCAGAACAGTTTTTTGTGCATGCATAACATGCCCGTTTCTTGCGATACACGTACGGTTCCAACGCTCTTTAGGGTTTTCGCATGCGCTGAGCATTTTGCGATGAAAAAAAATGGGTGTTGCCATTGGAAATTTTCGAGTTTCTGTAACTATAACCGTAACCGTGAGCGCCATTTTGTTGCCATTCACAGAATCTCGAGTTCATACCTCTGAATAGCTATATCTGAAGTTTCACCTCGATCGGTTGAGCGGACTGGCCGCTACAGCTCCATATATCGGCAAAGTTTTTTTATGACCACCCTGTATAATAAAATAAATTCAAATTATAACATTTAAGATGAATAAAATAAAATTAATGAGATCCTTGTTCTTGATGCTGGCAGCAAAGAGATTTTATATCAGGCACTAATTATGTCAGCTTTAATCTCAAATCCCCTCGTTTAGTGATGTCTATTCGATTTTTTTTTTTTTTTTTTTTTTTTGTAGTAGTAAATTGTTTACTGCACTAAAACTACATTCAGCAAGGTATGAAGATGGGAAGGGTAACAATATTTTTCTTGCAAATTGTGTTGAATTAGGATATTTAGTTTCAGTCTCAGCACAAAGCCACGCCATATTGCCTTTTATATTGAATGGAGTTCTAATTGACTCATCGTTTTGAATTTCAGCGATTTCTTCTCTGTATGATGTTGAAACATCAGATAAATCAACTAACATTGGCTGCATGATCCATGATGGAAAATCCATTTGCTTTAAATCAACAAATCTATCGTTCATATCAGAGGGCAACATTTTCAGATGATTGACAATGACTGCTGAATTATTATAGTAATTCTTTCATAGAACGGCTAAAATTTTCTATCATTAACTATCAGCCAGATTAAGATATTCACTGTAGGATCCTAAAATCAAAATCTCTAATAAGACTCGTTTTAATTGGATGATCAAAAGTCCAGTGTCTGGTGATTGTGGCTTGATTTTTTATTCTATCGAAAATCAATTTGAAATATATATTTTTTAAGTTTTAAACCGGAAAATTTATATTGTAAAATGATTTTTAAAATGATTTGTTGTTTCACGTTAGTAAAGCAAAAGTATTTAGTTATTTTTTAGGATCATAAGAG
The DNA here is from genome assembly GCA_964019185.1 of Maratus speculifer. Taxonomy (NCBI): domain Eukaryota; kingdom Metazoa; phylum Arthropoda; class Arachnida; order Araneae; family Salticidae; genus Maratus; species Maratus speculifer. The sequence goes on along the minus strand of OZ025301.1, from coordinate 146,860,889 downwards.
GATGACCGAATTTCATAGAATTCTCAAATTGCCCCCCTGTGGGGCGTGCACCCCAAGTTGGGAACCACTGTTCTAGAGTAAACGTATATTTATTATTTTTTATTAATTAATTCCGATAACTTTCAAGTCTTTAGTCCCCTTTCTGCTTTTTTTTAGGCAATGAATTTAACTCTGATGACGAGTTATGAATTAAGATCAGTAATCTCTCCTGGTCTTATTCTGTCAGGAACTCTCAAAGCAATAGATAAAGTAATAAAATCGTTAATATTTGTTCCCCCCCCCCCAATAAAAAGCATTTATTTACAAAATTTTTTGGAAGTTCTTGGATATAAAAGTTATGAAACATAAATTCAAAGCAAATGTCAAAGTATTCATCTTTTAAACTCTGCAATAATTAACCTATGTAATTAACTTTTGTTTTGAAACTTTTTTAAGTCTCCTCCTAATATGAAAAATCAATGTTAGTAACATTAGTTACCTTTTTTAACCGACTTCAAAGGAGGAGGTTAGGAATTCGACCAGTATGCATTTTTTGTTCACCCATTACTTTCGTAAATATGACTCGATTTTAATCATTTTTTTCAACAATTAAAATCTAGATTTAAACAAGATCTCCTATAAGAAACACCTCCCCGAGTGTCCAAATTTTATTGGAACGGAACGTGTTCGCTTTAGGGAAGTTTTACTATATTTGCAATTTCGATCTTAGAATGATGTGCCTCGACATCTAAGATTCGAAATAACCCAAACAGACTAAAATTTTTACTCTGAAGTCAAAGTAAAAAAGAAATATTTCAGTAAAAAAAAAAAAAAAAAAAAAAAAAACAATAACCTCTCAATTAACCTTTTTGGTCTCTAGATCCCCATTCTGGCATCTCTGTTCTTTTACTTATAAAAACTACAGCCAGAGAAAAGTTTTGTTGAATCAACAAAAGTTTGTTTGACCCAACAAATCTGATTCGTTTAAATATGGGTCAATGGAAATTTTGTTTGAATAAACAAAAAAATATTGTTGATTTATTTTTCCGTCCACAATTTTCATCCGAAATACATAATAATGTAATAATAATGTTATTAATCCGTTTCAATTTGAAAAGTTTTTATTATCCAAATATTATGTTAATCCTTTATAGCTATATAAGTCAATTAAACAAAATTACGTGAGAGAGTTATGGCTACTGTACATCAATTTAAATTTTGCAAAAACAACAAAATTTTGTTGGAATTACAAATTGAAAATACAAGACTTTAGTAAGACTCAAATAAAATTGATTAAAATTTGTTAAAATTTTATAAGAGTGTTAACAATATTTTTTTGTCGGAGTAACAAAAACCGATTTTTTACTTTAAAACAGTCGCTTAAAGCAACCAGAATGTACTCAACAAAACATGTTTTGCAGTTTTAATCAATTCTTTTTTCTGGGTGTGAAATGTTTAATTTTTTCACATTTTTACATCACTTCTTAACAGTTGAATTATTTTTCCGTTGAAAGCAAACGAATAAATACCTGCATTTTAACTGAATCCTTCGTCAAATAAATGTTATTTTCATCATTTCAGCTGAGTTTGCAAAATGCCTGAAAATGTCCGAAATACAGTGTGTCCAAGAAAGTGATATATTTTTGTAAGCTTTACTTAACTTAAATCTTTTCAATAATTTTTTTTATGGATTTAGTTATTTACTTGTATAAAGTTCTTAAATTTGTGATTGCGTTAGTTTAGGTTAATGGTTATTAAATTGATGCTTTAAGAGGGGTTTTAGCTTTAAATCCACATTTTTGTACCTAAATTACTAAGCGCCTATTGGATCAATTTAACTTTCATTTATATATGTGTTGCATGAAACGATGTTGTGAAGTCTTGCAAGAAAGAATTCATTTTTAAAAGACGCTGATTTGTTTTGTCTAACTTATAAATTTAATTTCATATTCAAATTTTATGTTTAAAAAAATGTCATTAAAAGATGTTATTCCCCATTTCTTGCTTTATTTTAAAATCAACAATGCCATTAAAATAATTGATTTATAACCACGAACAAAGATCTCAGTAAAGCATAAATACACACAGTAATAAATTATTTAAATGCAAGTAAAATGTACTACAAAAAGAACTAAAGCTGAATACGCCAGAACTAGAATCTTTATTAGCCACATAGGAATAAGTTGAGGTTACACTAATTATACGGTATGACAATTTTGAATATGGAAGTGAATTTTGAAGAATTCGATGAGCTGTAGTCCAACAATTTAGAAAAATCCCAGCCTGGCAGGAGGATTTGTAGAGGATATTGCACATCAAGGCTATTGTCAGGTAATTATTTTCTCTATTGCTTTCAAAATGGTAGATGTCTATTTTAAAATATGCTTTCATTTATGGAAATTGCATGAATCATTTTCTTGAACGGCGAAGTGCAGAGAAAATGCGATTGAATCTATCGTAAAGGCCTGACTTTTTATCAGCCATCCACTTCATAAACATGTGTTTTTTAGATGAATTAACTTTCGACACACCTTCTGTAACATTTTTGGCTTTATCAGAACTAATATGTATTCCATTTTCAGCATCATATATGACATGTTTCTCATCACAACTTTGAACACTTGTTGCCTGAGTAGACTTTTTAGAATCGGGCGGAAGATTAAGAGATGACGCTTGTGCGACGAATAAAGAAATCAGGAAATTAAGGTTTTTAGGTGTAGCTTTCTGTTCCCAAACGTCATTTTTTCTTCTTTGGAACCACCTGATTCCTCCAAACGTTTCATGCTCCTGCATATCATCCAGAGAGGGTCGGAACCTGGGATTCAAGCACAGGCAACTTTTGATGAAATTCAGCAGGATGTTAATCAGTTTCTTATCCACTACAGATTTTAAAAATGTCTTCTTTACAGCTTTTTCAAAATTTCCCTTTTTCAGAATTTCAAAGACTTTTGGATATATCTGCATGTCCCAGGTCGATCCTGTTTTAATCGAATGACAAGCCTTTAGAGCTGCTTGATTGGTGAACAATTCCATAGCTAGGAAGCCGATTGTATAAACGTCATAACTGAAACCATTTACAACAGTTTTCTTGTCATTTTCGGAGATGATTGCTTCGGGGGGCCGATAGAGGAATGGTGAAGCGTAACTATCGGTACCCGCTTCTGTCATAGTCAAAGAACTGAAATCACATAAAAGTGCTTTTCCAGAATCAGAAATTAAAACATTACTTGCCTTAATATCAAGATGGCAAAGCTTTCTTCTTTGCAAATACTGGACACCACTCAATACATCTTTTAAATAAGACTTAGCTAAATCAATTCCGTTCTTGTTCACAAAGAACACAGAATCTTCTAACACAAGATCGAGACTTGTTGAAATGAGAGGCGTAAAGAAGGCAAATGTTCCAACACATGGAATATATTTCACCTTATTCAAAGGCAGAATATTTTGGTTTTTCAAAGTGGGCCATATTTGTAATTCGTTTCTGTTCACCTTTTTTTCTAACACGATTTTTACAGCCATATTTTCATTTTGTTGATTTATTACATAGTAGACTGTTCCAAAACTGCCCGATCCCAAATTCTGGACGAACTGATATTCTTGATCTCTAAGACTATCCACTGTTTTGGAAATAAGTTCTTCTTCTGTAAACGAACCCTTTAAAGGGCTTTTTATTTTGCTGTCCATTATGAAACTTATCAAACACAAACTTCAATCACTATAAAAAGCACTTTTTTAATATTAATATACAGATAATCGCAATACTTTCAGCAATTCGTAACACTTCGCACAAAGCACAAAATAATTAGATGTGATTGTTATAAATAATTGCTTGTTGTATTAGTTTTCTTGAATTGTTTAGATGCGCCATTGTTGTAAAAAGACAATAATTGAATTTAATTGTTATATAATTGTTTATATCATTTTTTTAAATACATGTAATTGTTGCATTTAAAAAAATTCTAAATTTGAATTACATAAAGTTTCTTTTGAAGACATAAGTCTAATGTTGAAATAGAAACAGAAGGAAATAATTTTAGCCCCTGTTTTAATTTCAAAATGCAGCATTTCTTAAAAAAGGAAATTAAAAAAAAAGGACAGTAAATAATTACACTTTTTACAAACTTAAACGTTTAACGTTAAAAGAAGATTTTTAAATAAAATTGACTTTTAACATCTATAATTGATTATTTAATTGCCTTTTAAGTAAGCATTATTCATTTTATGTTAAAAGCAAGGCGAAAATTTCCTTCCGTCATATATTTTATATTTTTAAACTTAAACGTTTTTATGTACTCTTGATGAAACACATATTTTCTTATTTTACTACTTCTTACTAATGAAAGGCGGTATTTGAAAAAAGTCTATCACGTCACATTTTTTTTTTTTTTATAGTTCCAGACAGAAAAAAATGTGTTAAATGAGATAATGAAATAATTTACAAGCGATTTAGATCAATAAACACATTTTTCAAAAAATTACGAAATTTAAATTTTATTCTGTTCCTCGGTCCTATAAGTTGTATTTAGTAAAATTTTCCTATTACACTGACAAATAAGACAAAAAAAAGTCCCTTTATTCTACGATTAAAACTGGCCGAATAATAGTTGTATAAAGTTGGAGCATATTATTTTTAATGCAATTTAGAAGCCATCCACAAATTTAGTAGAAAAATAATTTTGTCAGATATATTTAAAAAAATGGTTGAGAATAAAACTAATATTGCAATATAGGTATGAAATCTTTAATAATTTTGACATATTAATGCAAAATATACAATTTATAATAAACGTATAAGAACGAAAAAAACAGAACTTTCCATAAATAAAATGATGAAAATTAACAGCCTTATTTTTTCACAAAGTATTTATTTTAAAATGTTATTAAATTATACTATAGCCTGCAAAAGTTGGCTCATGTCATGTTTTTTAGCTTTTGATAATCGATTCTTTTTTGTTCTGTACCGCTGAATCCGAAATTGATTTTGATTTTTTACCAACACGTAAAGATTTTTTGCAAATCTTAAATCTTAAAGTTAAAAAAAGAAAAAACAGCGGAGATTTTGTAGGGGGAAGGGGGCAGATTAGGACAAAACTTTTGTCTCACAATGTCCATGGAGGAGAAACGGATAGATTCTTAGGAAATCATAAAGATGAAAACTATGAGAAAAAATAATACTGTTTAATTAAACAACCATCATGCAATTGGTGTGAACATATCTCTGAAGATACATTTTTTCCTGAAAACTTTGGCATCGAGTGACGAGCATAGCAAATGTTTCAGCAAGACTTTAAACTTTTAAAAAATATACATAAAGGTTTTTGGGACAAAACTATGTTAGGGGACGACTGCTGGTCTTTTTAAAAAGAAACAGATTAAGAAAATTTTAAAAAGAAAGGGTAAAATCAATCATTTCTATTGTTTTATTTTTTTTATTTCATGTCATTATTATTTTAAGTGTTTAATACGCATTTTTAGGTGCGTTCGTAATTATGTAAATACGTAGCATCTATTGTAGTCGTTCAGTCCGTCAGTCTGTCTGTCTGTCCGTCCGCATATAACAACGCAAAAACTACCCAACCGAATCGTTTGTAATTTAAAATACATAATTATTACATAATTTTGTCGAGTCATTTCAAATGTTTTGAAAATCGGAGTCATAGATGAATTACAGGGACAATCAAAAGGATTCCGTTACATTATGGTCAATGGGGAAAAAAGTTTCGAATGCATTTTAATCGTTTGAAATTTTAAATACATAATTATTACATAATTTTGTCGAGTTATTTCAAATTTTATCAAAATTGGATGCATAGTTCAATTACAGGGACAATCAAAAGTAGTCCGTTACATTATGGTTAATGGGGGAAAATGTTTCAAATGCATTTTAATGGTGTTACACTCATTCGAACGTAATAAAATTTATATGCATCTATAAAGTACATATTATAATATACATTTTGTATAATCTGTTGTGCAAAGAATATTTGTTATTGATTTACAAGGCCACACAAAAGTATACCATTGCATAATGGTATAGGGAGAACATTGTTTGGTGCGCATTTTAATTGTAATTATTTACAGTTTTATGAGATTGATATATGAGAGGGATATTTTTAAAACTTCGTTATCGTACGAACGCACCTCATTTGCTACGCTTCACGTGAAATTTCCAACTTGTTTAAATTAGACGTGATAGATTTTTTTCAATAACTTTACCTTATCAGAGCACTAGAATCTAAACAAAAATACACATTTCGACGAAAGTATATAAACCCTGTAAATCAGTGTTACTTTTTGCAGCAGATGTATCTTTAAAAAAGTTGAAAAGTTATAGGCAAAATAAATACAAGTCCATTCAATTATAACAGTACAAACTGTCCATACGTCGAGTAAAATGTTTTCCGCCATTTTTTAAAATTGTAAATAGATTACTACATACAAATATAAAATCACCAAAACTAATGACATAAACTAATGACATACCCATGATTTATTTCGGGGGTGGACTGACTTAAATTTCCATAACTTTCTATATCTTGATGAAACACGTTGAATTATGTTGTAAGCAGAAATCATTTTTCACAATAACGCCATAGCCAGAGGAGTAAGGGGGAAAAGGGTGGCAAGAGTGATTCGGTTCCGAATTTTCCGAAAATTTGAGCTATGAAATTACGAATACTGGAATAAATGTAAAGAAAAAAAATCGGTCAACAGTCCGAAAACTCGGACTTAAAAAGCATATCATGGTTTTTGTAAAATGGTCGGTAAAAAATAAATAAATAAACAACGAATCATCAAACGTTCGCCGAAAAAAAAATCTCAAATTTCGTTAAAGATCGCGGAAAAATCCGGAATTTTGTCAAAGGGCTGTGGATAAAATGCGAATTTTGTCAAATAAAAGGTCCAGGAATAAAACATGAAAATTTGTGATAGGATTACGAAAAAAAGTTAAATTTCGTCAAGTGTGGAGAAAACTAGAGTTCCTTCAAAATATGGCGGAGAAAATGCGAATTTTCTCTAATGAATGCTGAAAAAAACTCGAATCTGATTAAAAAACCGCGGAAAAAAAACGTGAATTTTTATAAATAATTGCGAAAAAGTCCCTATTTCGTCAAGGGGCCACGAAAAAAAAAAACTCGAATTACATCTGAAAATCACAAAAATGAATAAAAAAATAAACGAGAATTTTGAATTTGATCTAAAAGTCATGAAAAAACACTAAATTTGGCAAAGAAACGGGGAAAAAACGCAGATGTCGTCAAAAAGGTTGCAGGAAAAAGCGAATTTCCTAAAAAAAAGCCGCGGAAAAAGTGCAAATTTTGACAATTGATCGCGGAAAAAACGCGCAAATTTTGTCAAAGGTCCGCAGAAAAGGCGCGAACTTCCTCAAAAGGCTACAGAGAAAACGCGAGTTTCGTCAAAGAGCGGCAGGAAAACGCAAATTTCGACAAAGGATCGCAAAAAATGAGAATTTTGTCAAAAAGTGACGGAGAAAAAAGCAAATCTCATCCAAGGACCGAGGGGAACACTCGCATTTCGACAAAGGATCGCGAAAAAAGCATGTATTCTGCCAAAGGACCGCGCAGAAAACACGAATCTCTCCAAAGTATCGCAAAAAAAACGAATTTCGTGGAAGAGACACGAATTTTGACCAGGAATCGTAGATAAGACGAGAATTTTGCGAAAGGGTCACGGATAAAATGCGAATTTTGTCAAAGTGCTGTAAAAAGAGCAAAATCATCAAATGATCTCGGGAAAAACACGAATTTCATCAAATAATCGCGAAAGAAACGCGAATTTCATCAAATGATCGCGAAAGAAACGCGAATTTCATCAAATGATCGCGAATTTTGCCAAAGGTTAAAGAAAAAAACCCGAATTTTACTAAAGAGCCGCAAAAAACGCAAATTTCGAAAAGAAAAGGGAAGAAAAAACTCGAATTTCGTCAAAAAAACTACAGGAAAAGAAAAAGAAATTTCGAGAAATGATGACGGAATGAAAACGCAAATTTCGTCAAAGACCCACAGAAGAGATGCAAATTTTTTAAATAAAAGGCTGTGAAGAAAATGCAAATTTCATCACAAAGCTGCAGAAAAACTCAAATTTCGCAAATGATCGCGGAAAAAACTCAAATTTCGCCAAAGAAGCATTATAAAGGCGCGAATTTCGTCAATAGGCTATGGAAGAAAAACAAATTTTGTCAAAAATACGCAGTTCGACAAAGGATTGAGAAAAAAGCGCGTTCGTCCGAGGGCCGCGGAAAAGATGGAATATTGTCAAAGTCCTGCGGATAAGATGCGAATTTTGTAAAACGGCAGCGGATAAAACGAGAATTTTGACAAAGTGCAGTTAAAAATGCGAATTTTATCATAGGATCACCAAAAAAATTCAAATTTTGTTAAATGATCGCGGAGGAAGTGCGAATTTCGTCTAATGAGAGCTGATAAAAATGCGAATTTCGTCAAAGGGCCGCAAAAATCCGAATTTTATCAAGAGACCGCGAAAAAAGTTCGGTTGATCAAATTATCAGTAAAAAACACGTATTTCTTCAAAGAGCCGTGGGAAAGACATTAATTTGTCTCGCAAAAAATGCTAATTTTAAAAAATGATTGCTGAAAGAAAAGCAAAATTCGCCAAAGAGACGCAAAAAAGGCGCTTTGTGTAGAAAATGCAAATTTGGTCAAAAGGTTTTAGAAAAATACAAATTTCGACAAAGGAACGAAGAAAAAAATAAAATTTTGACAAAGGATCGAAGAAAAAAGTAAATTTCGACAAAGGCTCGAAGAAAAAAGTACTTTTCCTCCAAAGGTCTGCGCAGAAAATGGGAATTTCGCCAAAGCATCGTAAAAGGCTGGAATTTTGTCGGAGGGTCATCGAAAAGGACGCGAATTTCGTCAAGGGACAAGGGCCACGGAAAAGATCGAATTTCGTCAAAGAGCCGCGGGAAAAAGGAGTGAATTTGTTAAAGGGTCGTGATAAAAACCTGAACTTCATTAAAGGGTCAAGGAAAAAACGGGGCAGTGTCTTTAGTAAACAACACACATATTAACAACTATCATACAGCACGATAGTGCTGTATAGCAGAGCTCAGACGCATCTCTAATGTTAAAGTCCAAAGTTTGCCTCTTAATAACTTTGGAATTAATCATCGGATCGCGACGGAATTGAAAAGGGGAGGTGTCCTACTCTAGATCTCAAAGTTTACAAAAATTCATCCAGATCTACCGATTAGTTTCGGAGATCCAGAACCCCTGTTTTGTCACTTTTTGCCCGTAAAAGAAGAAAAAAAGTCAAAAACAACTCAATTATAGCCAAACCAGGAAACATTCAGCGACGTGTAATAGCTTGTTCGAAAGCTTTTAATTTAGGCATGTGCCTTTCAAAGGTCCGGTAAAAAAATATCAAAAATTAAGGAAATGGCACCCATTTAAAATTTACATAACGCTAAACCTTCCATAATTTAACATTATATAAATCTCTCCTTTTTAATTGCTAATTCAGTTATTTCTTTTGAGTTACCAACAACTAAAAAACAATTCAATAATTTAAAAAAGTCCTTCCGGCAATGCCGGGAGGAAGAGGTAGCTTTCATATACTTATTTATTTATTTTATGTTAAGTTATATAAATCAAATATACGAAGCTCAAAATAGTGGGACACGATTATGTAAGATTGAATACTAGTTTTTGTCAATACTGAATATTAATAGGACTTTTTAGAAATTAGTCATCTTTTATTCAACCTGGTTTTATTTTAAGCGATTTATAGGGTCGCCAAATTCCACGATATCCATTTTAAAGCAGCATGATGGATAAAGAAACCCAATGAGCCTGATCGAAATCTAAATTCATGTGAACATGCACACTCACATCGAAATCAATTAATATATACGAGTGTTGTCGCAGGCAAATTGACTTTTTTTTTTAATGTCACCTACATTATAAATTCAAACTGCTATATCCCAGGTGTTTTTCAAGGTAAAGACACAGCAAAAAATACTCCGGAATTCATTATTAAGATAAACAGTTTAGAAAGAACCTTTTTTCAATTTAATTTTTTGTTTATACATCATTATACATTTAAAAGATTTTTGACAAATTTTAGTGGCCGCCATTTTGAAACAAGTTAGTGGATAAAGTTGGCCCATGAACTCGGTCAAGACATTGTTATGTACAATGAACACACGGAGTTATATCGAAATCAGTTTATAAATATGCGTATTAACGCTTGACAAATTTCAGAACGTTTCAAAATGTCAATCTCACTGGAAATTGAAATTCTAAAACTCAGCCATTTTTCAAGATATAGATGAAACAAAAAAGGCTCTGGAATCTTTGAATCAAGATCAAAACACAAAAGAAAAATCTTTTTCAATTTCTTACTTTTTTGCACCTAATTTTAAAATTTAAATTAAAAAAAATAATATTCCGCCATTTTGAAACAAGACGGCGGTTGAAACTGGCCAACGAACTCGGTCCAGGCATAAGCATGTCCTATCTACGCACCAAGTTTCATCCAAATCGGTGTATAAATACACGTGTTATCACGTGACGAGAACCAGATCATTTCAAAATGTGAGCAACACTAGAAATTAAAAGTACTATAACTCAGACATTTTTTATGATACAGACAAAACAAAAAGTGCTTTGGAATCTTTGTATCAAGGTCAAATGCATAAAAGAAAAATCTTTTTCAATTTCTCACTGTTTTGTACCTAATTTCAAATTTTAAACTTCTTTTAAAAAAAATTAAATGGCCACCAATTTTAAACAAGATGACGGATAAAACTGGTTAACGAACTCGGTCCAGGCTTTATTAAGTACTATGTACACACCAAGTTACATCCAAATCGATTTATAAATACAAGTGTTATGAGGTGACAAAAATCAGATCGTTTCAAAATGACAGCCATAAGAAAAATTCAAAGTGCTATAACTCAATCATTTTTTAAAATACAGACAAAATAAAAAGTGTTCTAGAGTCGGTGTTTTAGGATCTAACACATAAAATAAAAATATTTTTCAACTTTCAATTTTTTCGCATTTATTTTTAAATTTTAAATTTTTAACATTTTTTTAAATGGACGCCATTTTGAAACAAGATGGCGGATGATGCTGGCCAACGAACTCGGTCGAGATATTTGTATGTACTATGTACATACCAAGTTCCATTCAAATCGGTTTATAAATACGTTAGTTATAGCATGACAAAAATCAGATCGTTTCAAAATGTCAGCCATAAGAAAAATTCAAAATGTTATAACTCAATCATTTTTTAAGATATAGACAAAGTAAAAAGTGTTCTGGATATGGTGTTTTAAGATCTAACACATAAAATAAAAATATTTTTCAACTTTTAATTTTTTCGCATTTAATTTAAAATTTTATTTTTTTTTTAATTTTTAAATGGATGCCATTTTGAAACAAGATGGCGGATGATGCTGGCCAACAAACTCGGTCGAGATATTTGTATGTGCTATGTACGTACCAAGTTTCATTCAAATCGGTTCATAAATTCGTTAGTTATAGCATGACAAAAATCAGATCGTTTCAAAATGTCAGCCATAAGAAAAATTCAAAGTGCTATAACTCAATCATTTTTTAAGATATAGACAAAATAAAAAGTGTTCTGAAATTGGTGTTTTAAGATTTAACACATAAAATAAAAATATTTTTCAACTTTTAATTTTTTCGCATTTAATTTTAAATTTTAAATTTTTTTAAATGGCCGCCATTTTGTAACAAGATGGCGGATGATGCTGGCCAACAAACTCGGTCGAGATATTTGTATGTGTTATGTACATACCAAGTTTCATTCAAATCGGTTCATAAATACGTTAGTTATCGCATGACAAAAATCAGATATATATATATATATATATATATATATATGTCAACATTTGATTGGAGGGTGGTTTTGGGGTCTGGGGGTCATGATCGGTGAAAATATACCAAAATTTTCTGGAAGTGCTTTCCTCCGGACGGCTGCAATAGGTAGCTTTTTACTTTTTGTAATGAAAGCTACCTAAAAGAATTTATAACACGTGTTCTTTTTTTTTAAAAAGACCAATAAAAATTTTGATTCTCCTGATAGATTTTTGAATTTCTGAAACTGACATCATTCGAAACAGAAAATACATATTTTTCATAAACATATATATAAACTGTAATTAAATATGAGTTAAAACAACATCGCACCTTTATTTGAGTGTTTTCGACGTCAAAACAGTTACTTACTAACAGATGGAAACATACTTGAATATTTTTGATCAGCCTTGTAGTTTACCTTGTACCTTTATTACACGTCAGCATTAAGCTAAAAATTTATTGTAAAATAAAACACCTTTAAAGCAACTGAAATCACATTCTCATAAATTATCATTCATAGGAGTCCATGTACCCAATTCTTTGCGTGCCCATTTTATCTCTATTCTGCAAACATTTCTCGGTAAATTGAATGCAGTTCAGCGCAAAATTGCATAACATACTTAAGAATCAATGCTTAAGTAAATTACGCTCATATACAGTAAAGTTGGCGAGTTCTTTTGGGTAACCCTGTATACCCAACTATAATATTTATACGCCCTATATAATGTGCATAGATTTAGTGAAACTTAAACGCGCATATCATAATTGAAATGCAATTCATCCATCCATCACCCATCATCGGATACATATACAGTACATCAGAAAGATTGTACTATTTAAAATCTTTTGTGTGTCCCTGTAAATGCTATATACTTCATATTATGCAAGACAGTATCGTATAATTTATATTAAGCTTCAGTGGCATATATCAATTTTATTATACATGAAACACTTTAATGTATTTAAAGTATGTCGCACACAATTCCCCCCTTTATCATTACCTAAGGAAATTCTTTTCTGCGGCCCTGTAAATGAATAATAGCTATATTTTACTGCATATTTTAGTGCACTTTGCGAATCCATATAAATTTGAGTATGTTTGACAGGGTGTAACACTTTTAAAATTCATTTAAACGATTTTTCCCCAAAGGCCGTAATGTATTGAAAAACTTTTGACTATCCCTGTAAATAAAATAATCATGGTAGAAACTTCATTTTCAATAGGGTTCGTGCTATGGTAGATATCAATAACGCATAACAAATTCATAGCAATCCGAATATATTTACAGGAGTTAGAGCGCGGACAGGCGGCCATCCGGACAGACGGACAGATAAACCGAATGCATAAGCACTTTTCAACTTTGTTGGAAAGTGCTAAAAAGTATTTTTATATTGCAATTTTAAAACTGCATCTCAATATAATTTTGAGACATTATTTTTATTTAATTATTTATTTATTTATTGTCATTTTTTAGATTTTTTTTTTTTAAATTGGCAACTTACGTACTCCATTTCTGTAGAAAACAAAGGAGAAATAGTTGAAAACAGTAGGTTTTATCTTTTTATTGCCATTTTCCCATAACAACTGGAAAAAAAGATAATTAAAGTACGTGCTATTTTTTTAAGAAATATAACTGAATGATTTCTTATAAAACATGCAGCTGCTACTTTAATTATCTATATTAATGTAACAAAAAAATGAAGATTAAAAATTCATTAGATAATTGATTGTTATTTGTCTAGTTTCTTGAAAACAAAATTGCTTTTTTGCTGCATTTGTGTAGCGTTTATTCTGCGGTAGCGATCTGAAAGGCATACTTTTTCAAAGGAATTTTAAAGATGTTATACCCTGTCAAACATATTAAAATATGCATTCTATAAAGTAAAGATAAAAATGTAGCTATTATTCATTTACAGGGCCACACAAAAGAATTCCATTAGATAATGGTAAAAAGGGGAATTGTGTGTGACATATTTTAAATAAATTAAGCTTTTTTATGTATAATAAAATTGATATATGTCACTGAAGCTTAATATAAATTATACGCAACTGTCTTGCATAATATGAAGTACATAGCATTTACAGGGCCATACAAAAGATTTCAAATAGTATATTCTTTCCGAAGTACCGTACATATGTCCGATGATGGCTGATGGAGGGATGAAATGCATTTTAATTATGATATGCGCGTTTATATTTCGCTAAATATATGCACATTATATGATGTGTATAAATGTTATAGTTGATATACAGGGCTACCCAAAAGAGCTCACCAACGTTACTGAATATGAGCGTAAATTATTTAAATGTGGTTCTAAAATAAACTATGCATTTTTACGCTGAGCTTCACTCAATTTACTGAGAAATGTTTGCAGAATATAGATAAAAGGATATACAGGGACACACAAAGAATTCGGTTCATGGACGCTTATGAATGATGATTTATGAGAATGTGATTTCAGTTCTTTTAAAAGTGTTTTAGTTTACAAAAAAATTTTAGCCTAATGCTGACGTGTAATAAAGGTACAACGTAAACTACAGGGCTGAACAAAAGTATTCAAGTATGTTTCCATCTAATACTATGAATTGCTGAAAAAGAAATTTCAAGCTACTGGGTATTTTCTTGCTAAACTAAATTTTCCCATTATATCAACTGACATATGAAATACAAGGCTGTTCAAAAGTACTGGAATACATATTTGGGTACATTTGGCTATACACTATTATTTTGTTAAAGATTTTATTAAGTGTTCGAAAGTGCTTCATAATCTATGCTTAACGCATGATTTTTCTTACTTGTTCTCTTCTACATCGGGGACGGCACTAAATTCTAAAAAAAGCAGACTTCCTGTTTTCTAGTCACTATGGATTATTTATGAAAAATTAGCTGATTAGGCCCTTACACGTTTAACGAATCAGATTTGATTCTCAAGGAATGTTTCGTGTTTTTAAAAGAACAATTTTAACTTCTTTGACAGGTCATGCTCGATGTTCTGCTATTGTTGAAGGGGCTGTGTGTTGCATAGAAAAACATCTACTTTTGTATATTTTTTCTAATTAAATTTTATAAGCATACTTTTTATTTAATTTCATTTTTAATGTATTCGAGTCTTTCTAGTGTTTCATCATTAGTTTAAATTCCTCATATAAAAAATTGCTTATTTGCT
The DNA here is from genome assembly GCA_964019185.1 of Maratus speculifer. Classification (NCBI taxonomy): domain Eukaryota; kingdom Metazoa; phylum Arthropoda; class Arachnida; order Araneae; family Salticidae; genus Maratus; species Maratus speculifer. The sequence goes on along the minus strand of OZ025301.1, from coordinate 146,845,872 downwards.
AAATTTTGTTAAAGAGAAAGCCTTAAAAAAATTCAATTTTTTTTTCTTTATAATATTTTTTATAAATGTAGAGCGAAAATTGTGAAAGTATTTATTTTTTATTTGCCGAATGTAATAAATTAAATGTGCAAATATATACCTGAACAAACAGAAAGAAAGTAAATTTACACAACTGTTTTGCAGTTGAATTTCTGCTTCCGGGTAAAAAAATCATAAAATTTTTATCTTTATAAAATCGCTAGTAAATAAGATTGCTGATTTTTTTTCTGTATTTATTTAGAAAAAAAAATCATAAATCTGGATTTATTTATCCAGGTATAATTTTGTCAATTTACGATCAGCAATCATGTAGTAAATGTTGAAAATTGAGTTCGAATAAAATATAATTGGAAGAAAAGAAAAAAAAAAAGAGTAAATTTTCTTCATCATTTATATTTGGCATTTTTCTTTTGTTGAAAACTACCTCAGGTTTTCAAATGCTACAGACCCGTTCCAAAGTTGTTATTTTTATTCGCATTATATAACACATTTTATTCATTATGAAAATTTTTCTGTAATTATTAGCAAAATAAAAATACATAGTGTTTTTTATAAGGTATGTAGCTACTTTAAGTAGATAATTAAATAAACTTAAAGTAAACACAGTACTTTTAAGCAACTTTATTTAGATATCAATTACAACAAGTTGGAAATTTTACGTTAAATGGAGCAAATGAGGTGGTACTATAGGCAAATGAGGTGGTACTCTTATCGTACTATAACTAATTTTGTAATATTCAGATCTTGGTGTAATAACTGTTGAACTCTTATGCAAAAACGCATGAATACAAAATTTATTACGATTATATCCATTAAATTCGGTAATATGGAAAAAAATGAACTCCATATTAAATAGGAGGTAATCACCATGACAACTTAAAATCATTACCTATCATAGATTATTTATGGATTCGAATAAATTACATATGACAGGATTTAATATATAATCGCCATGATAATCATGTACATATGGCATGTGGAAAAATATAATTGGACGAAAAGGAAAAAGTTATTTTCCTCAACATTTCTGTAGTTTAATGTTTTTCTTTTGGTAAGGGGGCGGTATACCATAATTTGGGCAAAAATCGACTTAAGGATCGAAATTTCTTCTTGAATACATTATTTCTCTCAATTTGTATTGAGAAATTTTGAAAAACCGCACGCAGATTCGATGATTTTTTGAAAAAATACAAGCGTATTAATTTTGTACATTAAACAGTTCTTTGGCTCTTTAATATATTTTAAATCCATTTTTCAACGTTTTTAAATTTTTGAAATGCTCTATGCAATTCAATTTTTTATTAACATTCATGACATCGATAAGTAAGAATCCTGATATTGCCTACAAAGAAATTGTGCATGCAATTTAAAAAAAATTCGACTTTATTAAGATAATTAAAATTGATTTTTAACTAATTAAAAGACAAAATTTGGATAAAAAGAGATTTGAAATTCAGAGAAAGATCTCTGAAAAATTAACTATTCAAGAGATTAAAAAATCTATACATGGATACATGTATTAAAATAGCAAAAAAAGCTTTTGTACACAAATGTTTAAAGATAGGAAACCAACGATTATAAATGCACAAATAAAGTATGAGAAGGTAGCAAATAGCTGTTTCGAATCTACTATCGAGATTCTTCATCAGTGCAAAACTCAGCGAGCTAAAAATAGCTATTTTGAATCTACTATCGAGATTCTTCATCAGTGCAAAACTCAGCGAGCTAAAAAATAGCAAAACTGAGCAAAGAGACAGAGAGACGCAGGCTTATATACCCGCTATGGGAACAATCCCGCCTAAAGAAAAGCAACCAATGGGAGGAAATCAGCCAAAACAACTGGGCGAACAAGTAGCGACATCTATCGGAGAACAAGCAAAACAAAAACTAAAAAAAGAGTGAAAAAAAGGGTAGTTATTTGCTACCTTCTCATACTTTATTTGTGCATTTATAATCGTTGGTTTTCTATCTATACATGGATACATGTGCTTTTAATAGAGTTTTAAATAATTGAACTGTAAAATAGAGAAAAGATCGAAAGAATTAAAACGCATAGAGCATTTTAAAATTTAAATTTAAAAAAAAATCTTAAAAGTTTGGAATTTTTTAATGTGCTTTATAAGAAAATGTGTATTTCTACAAAATTTTATAACTCTATGGGGATAATTGAAGAAAACAAATTTAATATATTCCGTCCCCTTAAAAATAACTTCCGATTTTTAAATATTGCTTACCTGCTCCAAAGCTTTTTATCATTTTATATTGTTTATGAAAAATATTATAAAAAAATCATTATCTTTTATTTGATGTATGCAGCGATTTGAATCGGTAAATAAACAATTAAACAAAAATAGGTAAATGCAAATTAATTTAATAAAAATTTAATTAATTTAATAAACAATAATTAAATAATAAAAAATATATAAGGTACCTGCGCCTGATATGGACACCCTAAGGAAAATTTATTTTTTTCATCCCCATGAACACGTGATAGGACTCCAAAAATATATGACCATGATCACTAGACTGTTGACTATCATTATTAAAATTTGTAACTATTCCGGTTTTATTTAAATGATAAAAACAAAAAATGTTAACAAATGTCCATATTAGGAACCACCAGTCCCTATTATGGACATGTGCCTCTTTATTGACCTTCTACACAGGGTGTAGGGAAGAGCCACTCTTCTATGGAATTTTAGATGCGAGGGGATAAAAAAATATATATCTTAAAGTATTGCGGGGAAGAGCACAGTAAATATCTTCAGAACATGCACTTTAGAGCGGGCGGTCATTTTCGGTTGTGGCTCTTCGAAGACCGATGCAAAGCACCTCAGTTACTACAAAATATTATGAAGTAATTTTACAATATCTAGTAAGAATTTAAACTTGCCTGTAATTGCGATCAGCACACCACGAAACAACAAGTTTCCTTCTAAATGGTGAACAGCGCACTTTTTTGTACTTTCCAGGCTTAATTATATTTTCAACTGATTTTCTTCACGGATATGTAGTGCGATCTCTCTATCAAAATTGTTACTTTTAAAAATATTAGGGGTGTCCATATTGATAGCACTGTCCATATAGGGTACAAGTACCTTACTTCTAAGCCCTGTGGCAGAATTTTTTCAAACTTTCTGTGACAAGGCTCATTTCAGGAAAATTTGTCTGCAATATATTCTTAATTGTTTGATGTAAAAGTTATACGTAACACAATTTGAAAAAAAAAAAAAAAAAACTACACCATAAACCAAGTATTATATGTTTCTTTTTTATACATAATGGCAGTTTTTATTTGCATGAGAAAAAAAAACTAAAATATTTGAATTAGCATACACTTTTAATAATTTTCAAAGCTTTATTCGAATACATTATTCCCATTTCTTACATAAAATTGCTTCTTGGTGTTAAAGGACAATCTAACAGTATACATTTAATGTAAATTATAATAATTTTTAATAATTAAAAACAACGTATCCATCCATTTTGAGTAATTTAGGAAATCCAGATTGAACTTCTTAATAGTAGAGTACTGATAATAATAATAGTGTGAATAACAAATTGTTTCGTACCTCTTTTCTCTATCCCACCATTTTCTTTTCACATAACCTTTTAAGACCGAGAGATTTTTGGTAAAAATGAAAAGTTTTGGTGGTTTTTCCTAATTAAAAGGACTATATTTGATTAAAAGAAATACAGGGTAATTCAAAATGAATATAGTGATTACAAATGGCTAAAATTATTTAACGGAATGGAATTTATCGATAAAAATTACACAGAATGTAAAGAGAAGTTCCAAATTTTTTTTTTTTTTCATACTTTATAAATATTCTATGTGACTACTAATGGTCACACGCACAACATCTAAACATCCTTTTTGTTCAAACATCCGATAATACATATGCATGTTATTAGCATTTGAGGGTGCTTGACTGTACCGCTGACGAAATCTCCTCTACACTATGATGACAGAAATGACAATTGAGAAATTCTAACACAAGAATGCTTCAAAATGCCAACAACACATGCAGATGGTATCTGAGTTTTTAACAAATAGAAAGTTTAGATGTTGTCCGTGTGACCCAGGCGAGTCACAAAGAATATTTATAAAGTATGTAAACAAAATTTTCAACTTTCTTTTACTTTCTGTGTAATTCTTATCGATAAATTCTTTTCAATTAAATAGTTGTAGTCGTTTATAATCGCTAAGTTCATTTTGAATTGCCTTGTATTCTCACTCTTTATGCTCCGGCGGTACTATAAAGTATCAATAAAAATACTTGTTATAAAATTAATTTAATACATCTATTTGTAGTAATTCACGCTGTAATTCATTATTTTGCGTTTAAAGAAAAAAAAAAAATCCGACACCCGTAACGCAGCAACTGCGCACGGGTAAAATTTGCTCACAGCCTGTAAAATTTGTTTTTCCACCAATCAGATCAAGGAACCTTGTTTTTAACACTTTCCAACAAAGTTGAAAAGTGTTTAGCATTCGGTTTGTCTGTCCGTCTGGCCGCGCTCTAACTCCCGTAAATATACTCGGATTGCTATGAAATTTTTATATGTTATTGATGTTTACCTTAGCACGAAGCCTATTGAAAATGTAGGTTCTACTATGATTAGGTTATTTACACGGATAGTCAAAAGTTTTCCGATACAATTACGGCCTATGGGAAAAAATCGTTACAAATTAATGTTAAAGGTGTTACACCCTGTTAAACATATTCAAATTCACATGGATTCATAAAGTGTACTAAAAATTTATATGCATCTATGAAGTGCATTTAAATATGCATTCTGTAAAATATGCAGTGAAAATAATAGTTACTATTCATTTGCAGGGCCATTCAAAAGAATTCCTTTACACAATAATAAAGGGGAGGGGATTGTTTGTGACATAGTTTAAATATGTTAAATGATTTCAAGTATCATAAAATTGATCTACACCACTCAGACTTAATATTTTACGCATAATATGAAGTGCATAGTATTTACACGGAAACACAAAATATTTAAATATTATATTGTTATCCGAAGTACTGTATATTATCGATGATAGCTGATGGATGGATGAAATATTTTTTCAGTTATGATATGCGTTTTTGAGTTTTACTAAATGTCTGCAAATTACATGGTGTGTATATATGTTATAGTTGATATACAGGGTTACACAAAACAGCTCATAAGTGTTACTGAATATGAGGGTAATTAACTTAAAGGTGGCTCTTAAGTAAGTTATGCATTTTTACGTTGAACTGCTTTCAGTTTACTAAGAAATGTTTGTAGAAAATAGATAAATTGATACACAGGGTCACGCAAAGAATTGGCTGCATGGTCACCCATAAATGATAATTTCTGGTAATGTGATCTAAGTAGTTTTAAGAGTGTTTTTGTTTGAACTAAATTTTAACAAAGTATTGGCGTGTAATAAAGGTACTAGGTATATTACAGGGCTGAACAAAAGTATTGAAGTATTTTCCATCTATTAGAATAAAGTGCTGAAAGAGAAATTTCAACCAATTAGGCATTTTCTTGCTAAACTAAATTTCCCTATTATATAGTATATATATATATATATATATATATATATATATATATATATATGTCAATCGACGGATCAAATACAGAGCTGTTCAAAAGTATTCTAATACATATTTGGCTATGGTGAGTAGCATCTTATTTCCTTAAATAACAAAGTTTTGTTAAAGATTTCGGGAAGTGTTGAGAAGTGTTTCATAATCTATGCTTAACGCATGATTTTTTTTTTACTTGTTATATTTAGATTGAATTCCGACTTTTTTTCTACTGTATATATTCTTTGGTCAGGTAATGCCAACGGAGAATCCACACAATTCTGTGCTTCCGGACTCGATTTTAAATCATACGAAATAAGGAAATATTTCATCTTTTACTTTAAGATCATCTACCCAATTGTGTTGGTCAGATCTTAAAAGGTTCAGATAAAACAAACAAGTAAAAAACTATTTCCAAAAAATATGTATTTACACTTGTCATTTCAATATTAATAATTCCTTAGCAAAACATTTTCTGCAATATAGAACAAGTTCAATTGATTTTTGTTAAAATAGAATACATTCTTAGCATTCCTTTTTAGATGCATTCGTAATTATGTAAATGCGTAGCACCTATAGTTGTCGTTCAGTCCGTCTGTCTGTCTGTCTGACCGTTTGTCTGTCCGTCTGTCTGTATGTCTGTTCGTCTGTCTGACCGTTTGTCTGTCCGTCTGTCCGTCCGCGTATAACAACGCAAAAACTACCCAAGCGATTCGTTTGAAATTTTAAATATATAATTACTACATAGTTTTGTCGAGTCATTTCAAATTTTATAAAAATCAGATGCATAGATCAATTAAGATACAGTCAGAAATATTCCGTTACATTATGGTAAATGGAGGAAAAAAGTTTCAAATGCATTTTAAACGTTTGAAATATAGTTTTGCCGAGTCATTTCAAATTTTATGAAAATCGGATGCATAGATCAATTACAGGGACGCTCAAAAATATTCCATTACATTACGGTCAATGGGGAAAAAGTTCCAAATGCATTTTAATGGTGTTACACTGATTCGAACATAATAAGATTGATATGAATCTATGAAGTACATAATATAATATACATTTTGCTCAAACTTTGGTGCAAAGAATATTTGTTATTGATTTACAAGGCCACACAAAAGTATTCCATTGCATAATGGTACAGAAAGAACATTGTTTGGTGCGCGTTTTAATTATATTAAACTATTTCACATTTTATGAATGTGATATAGGTTCTTGAGTTGTAATAAGAATTACTATTCCTGTATATTTACAGGAACACAAAGAATATTTCGACCACTACACTGTATCCGAAGTACTGCCTATTATAACAGCAAGATCTGAATATTTTTAAAACTTCTTTATCGTACGAACGCACCTCATTTGCTACGCTTTACGTGCAATTCCCAACTTGTTTTTCCTTATTTTATCCAAACTTCTTAAGTAAATCTTTTATTATAAAAACAATTACTTTTCCAAACTTCTAAAAATAGCATTTAATCAGCATAAATAAATATGAATTTAAATCCCGTTTCTTCCTTTTCAGAAGCAAAGTATATTGCTCTCAAAAACTCAAGCAAATACCAATCGGATTAGGCTTCAGTATGTTTCTATTGAGATATAAAATTTCTCATTGGATATTAATTCTTAAAAATACTTTTCTTAATAAATATTATATTTCAAGAATCCTTTTCGGAATCCTGATCCAAAGATAGTTTTATAAGTAAGTGTCCTGCATCAAAATATGTCGACAATTTCATAGACGTATGTATTTTTGGGAGAAGAATGTCAAGTATTTTTATTATATCAATTCATCTGGAGATTTTTAGATAACAAATGAAGTTAGAAACTTATAAGTTTCTAAATTGATACATAGAAACAATAAAGTCTAACTTCACTGTTAGAGTTATTGTGCTCTCAGTCATGGGTAATGTTACAATATTTTCAAATCTTTTTCTCTTTTTTCTTTATTTATCTTTTCTTTTTTATTTCATTTTACTTTATTTTACTTTTTTTATTTTTTTTTATTTTTTGTTTGTTTGTTTGTTTGTTTGTTTGTTTTTGTTTTTTAATAAATTTGAATTAGGGAGAAAAAAAATTTCAGTTATAGTGTGAACATGGCTATTAAAAGATCTTTTCAACTTATTTATTTATTTAGTATTTATTTATTTAAACCTTTTTATTTTTTATTTACTTGATATGTATTCCATTACTAATAGACAACTACCAGTAAATAGAAGCGAAGGAATTTAACTTTAAAAGTCTATTTCTAATCGATATTATTACCTGAAAAAGAAATACACCTTTTACATATAAACATTTCATTAAACAGTTTTATTTTACTTGATAGGTGTAACGAAAAATTAAAAACAAATATTGACATGTTTCGATTCCATCTTATAAGAACCATAGTCATAATAAAAATCATGATTTTTATTATGATTATGGTAGATGGAATCGAAACATCACATTTTTTAATTTTTCGTTACACCTATCAAGTAAAATAAAATTGTTTTATGAAATGTTTCTATGTAAAAGATGTATTTCTTAATATCTTATGATTTAAAAATCTAAAAGATTTAATAATTTTTTATGTTACTAGGGGGGCCCCGCCCCCATGCTCGCTATGCTCGACAACCCCCCGCGTAATCGCTTCGCGATTCCAAATTATTGGCTACCACTGCTTGCTGCGCTCGCCAATACCCCATGGTATGAATAAGCAGTTGCAGATCTTTCAAATGATGTGTCACACGACTGGTGTTGTAAAGAAATTAAAAATGTGCCCCCCTGGGGGCAGAGTGGGAGGCGACACAAAAGACATCCATAATATGAATAAGCAGCTGTAGACCTCTCAAATGATGTGTCACACGAATGGTGTTGTAAAGAAATTAAAAATGTGCCCCCCTGGGGGGCAGAGTGGGGGTGACACACAAGACATCCATAAAATGAATAAACAGTTGCAGACCTTTTAAATGATGTGTCACACAATTTGTGTTGTAAATAAATTACAAAATGCGCGACCTCTGAGGGCAGAGGGGGGGGGGGGTTACACACAAGATATCCATAATATGAATAAGCAGTTGCAGACCTCTCAAATGATGTGTCACACAATTGATGTTGTAAAGAAATTAAAAATGTGCCCCTCCCGGGGGGCAGAGTGGGGGATGACACACAACACATCCATAATATGAATAAGCAGTTGCAGACCTTTCAAATGATGTGTCACACAACTGGTGTTGTAAAGAAATTAAAAATGTGACACCCCCCCCCCTTGGGGAGAGCAGAGTGTGGGGGTGAAACACAAGACATCCATAATATGAATAAGCAGTTGCAGACCTTTCAAATCTTGTGTAACACGACTGGTGTTGTAAAGAAATTAAAAATGTGTCCCCCCTGGGGAGCAGAATGGGGGATAACACAATAGACATCCATTATATGAATAAGCAGTTGCAAACCTCTCAAATGATGTATCAAACGACTGGTGTTGTAAAGAAATTAAAAATTTGGCGCAATATTACAGTTATCGCCAAGTTGGCGTCACTTTTGACAACTAATTTTGGTCGCCAAATTTGGCGATATATCGCCAAGTTGGCGACAAACTTGGCGATTGTTGGCGATGGTAACATTTCCTCTCTTTATGGTAACCCATACGGCGATGCATAGACGGAGTCCTTTCCTGATTGGTCTATTCGACTCATGGAAGGAGTGGACAACCCGGATTCGTTAGTTCCGGAAATCTTCCACATCAGCATCATTCCAGGAGTCATTCCTTTTGAGGCTAGTTTTTTTTTTACTATAGAAGGATTATTACCTTACATTTAGAAAAAAAAAGATGTGAATTTTGAATCTATAATTTGTAATACAGGGCAATGTCATAAGTCTAAAAATATATATTCTAGATTTAGTGGATTTTCGCAACGACTCAAAAACTAAATTTAATATTTTATTTAGTACTATAAAAAATCATAAAAGACACTTGTTTTAGTATTATAAATAATATCATGACAATTATTTTGCAAGCAATAAGAAAAACTCCACGATTTGAAATTTAAACATTTGTCACGGTGAATGAGAAAGACAATTGCATCATTCAGAAAGAAATCGCCTAATATATCTTGTTAGCCATATTTAAAGAATGAAATGTTTTATCCTTAAAACATAACAAGCCAAATAAGTGTTTGTTTTTTTCTGCTGAGTAACATAACATTATCTATATAAGTTAATACAAATTAACACTAAGTTAGTTGCACATGCTTTGTAGAGTTCCCAGATGTAATCTTCAAACATTTTCTACTTTTGTATCTATCCTAACTTTATATAAATGACAGCTCTGGAGATATTTGGTGTCCACCACACAAGTCAGATGTGTGTATTCAATAAATAAATAAACTAATGAATTAAAATAACAACACTTTACGTTCGGCAAAAAAACTCATTAAAATGTACGCATACATAGAAACAAACTTTCAGCTTGAATTACAGTCGAACCCCGTTATAGCGTACCCGGTATATAACGAACTCCCGGATATAACGAACGAAAATTTTGGTCCCGCCGTTTTCCTATTGTATTTAATACAAATTTACCCTTTTATAACGAACTCCAAAATATTAAAAATCGGTTATAACGAACATTTTTTCCAGTCGACCATGATTTTTTTTTTCTTCTTTTACTTTTCCACTATTCTACCAGTCATTCTAAGCCTGCTTATAAAGTGTAAGCATTCTAGTACAGTCATCATCATTCTGCTCATTTATCCGAACTAGAGTCAGCCTCGACTTGTTCGGATAATCGACGCTGTACTGTATTTCTATTCGTCTTCATTTTTAGTTAATTCATTTAGTTAAATGGGATCAATTCTAGTCAATTCAATTCATTAATGATCATATCTAATTTGATTTTACGTCTCTTTTTTTCTTAATACATCATTATTGAACATATAAGTACCATGTAATAATATACATATTTTGCAAACTCTAATATTTTTAACGGTTCGGATATAGCGAACAAAAACTTCGGTCCCTTAAAGTTCGTTATAACGGGGTTCAACTGTACAACGTATACCAAGTTCGAACGAAAAACATCTAAAACACATGCGCAACTGAGAATGTCCCCTGGTGGTAATTACGTAAGAAGAACTAGGAACAAAACGCCTTAAATGAAGACATGTTTGAAGCAAAGAATTGTCTTAAAATAAGACTTTTGCAGATATTTTAGACACTATTCTCAATATCTTTAGAGCGTAAAACAAATATGAATCTAAAATTAAGGTGTCGATTATATCTTAGTTTTTAAATTAAAACATTTAATTGTCTAAAATTCTTTTTCAATCACACATGTGTCTAAATTTAAGAAGGCTCTATTTGCATTGTTGGCTATTAAAAATATTTTGTCACTTTCATATATGTTTAATTTCCGGCGATACCTTCTATCAGACAACAATACTATAGTAAGATTGAGTTAAAATAATTAATATATTATTCTCTGAAAATGTTTGCATGTTAGCAATTTACACCCATCTTATTTAAAAAAGGGAATCGGGCATATCCCCATTCATTCCTTTATTGGCATGTCCCATTACTCCTCATTGCCTTGTTTTGTATTAAATTTCTTATATAATCAAAAATATTGATTTTAGGCTTATTTTAATTGCGTAGCATCTTTAGTCGTCGTTCAATCCCTCCGTCCGTCAGTCCTGTCCGCATATAACAGAGCAAAAACTAAACCGAATCGTTTGATATTTAAAATATATAATTGTTGTATAATTTTGTTGAGTCATTTAAAATTTTCTGAAAATCGAATGTACAGTTTAATTACAGGGAATTAATGAAATTATTCCTGTTCATTACGGCCAATGGGGAAAAAAAAGTTTCAAATGCATTTTAATGCTGTTACACTCTTTCGAACATAATGAAATTGATATGCATCTATGAAGTATATATAAAAAAATATATTCTGCACAAGCTGTGGTGTAAAGAATATTTGTTATAATTTACAGAGCCACACAAAGGTATTGCATAATGGTATGGCAGGAAACACTGTTTGGAGCACAATTTAATTATATTAATCTACTTACCATTTTAAATTGATACAAGTTGCTGAAGTTTTCTATAAGTTACTTCCGCTAAAGTAGAAATCAGATAGTATTTACAGAGATACACAAAAAATTTCGGATATTATACTGTATACTATTACATCAAAATCTAAGTATTTTTAAAACTTCGTTATAGTAAGAACGCACCTCATTTGCTACGCTTGACTGCAATTCCTTTCAATATGCTTGGCTACGAACAATTTCCAACTTGTTCTGATTATAATTATTCAAAAAACGTTTCTTCTTTGATAATTTTTTTGTCAATATTAGATTTTTTTTCGCTTAAAAATAATTATAGTAGAAAAAAGTATGTGTTTAAATCTCTTTTGTTACATTTTTAGAAACAAAATACATTGTTCTCTAAATATCAAGCAATTACAAATCGAATTATATTTCAATATGTTTCTATTGAAATACAAATATGCGATTTATAATAGGTTAATTTTTACTAAAAATACTTTTTCTTAATCAATACGAAGTTAATCTATTAAGTATGTAGTACTAAACATTAAAGTAATATATGAAATAAAATGCATTTGTCAATTTTAATCACTATGGTACATAAATAAAAGTATAACTACATAATGATACATAAATAAAAGTACACTAATAAAGTATCTTCTGATATTTTTCTCTGTAGTTCCATTTTCTTGTCTTTACTTGCATTATAAGTCACTGTAAATATCAAATCAGAGATGGTACATCAACCTGGCAAATAAGGTGTCTTCGTACTATAACTAGATTTATAAACATTCAGATCTTGGAGCAATAGCTGTTGCACTCTTACACAAAAATGCATGAAAACAAAAATATATTACGATTATATATATATTGGATTCAGTACTGCGAAAATAATAGGACTGCATCTTAAATAAGACGTAATCACCATGATGACATAGAATCAGTTACTTTCATTGAATATAATTGAATTAAAGACGGTTGATAGGATTTTTAAAAAATGAAGAAAATTTTTATTAATATCTTTTAAATTTTTGCTTCGATTTTCTTAAAATTTGAAGATAATGGGAAAAGTTCTGAAACGATTCTAAATATTAAATTTCAAACTATTCGATTGAGTAGATTTGTGCTGCAATAGCCGGACAGACGGACAGACCAGACCAAACGATGAGTAGAATATAGGTCTACATACTACTTATATAAATATGAAAGCCCTTAAAAATGCGTTATGGTAGTTCAAAGGCATTAATAAATCTTTCAGTAGAAAATTAATTCCACTAAGGATTAGAATAATCTCAGACAATATAAAAACTAAGACTTACTTTTGCTCAAAACGCTTTAATAAAATCCTCTATTATCGCACATTTTAGGTTTAATGTAGTTGACCTTTGCAGGGAAAAATAATTGCAGAGGTGCAACAAACAAACAAATTAAACATCTGAATCTAAATTAAAACGACTTTTTTGCTTGGTAAATTTATGTCCTATTTAATTAAATTTAATGTTTCACTAGGGAATATAAGGTAAATTTTAAAAGGGAAATTTTTAAGTTCTGTTTTATGTATCAAATTCAGAACTGCGGAAATGATAGGGTACATCTTAAATAGGATGTAATCTCCATGGTGACCTAGAATCATTTGCTGTCATGAAATATAATTGAACTAAAGACGCATGATAGAATTTAAAAGAATAAAGAAAATTTTTATTAATATCTTTTTCATTTTTGGTTCGATTTTCTTAAAATTTTGAATGAATAGACAAAATTCTGCAATGATACTAAATATCAAATTTAAAACCATTCGGGTTTTTTTGGGGGGGAGGGGGTTGCATGTGAACAGACAGACAGACCGGACCGGACGACGGCTATAAGTGGCATGTACTATTTATATAAAAATGAAACACTTTAAAATGATTTGCGGTCGGCCAAAGTCACGTCTTTCTGTTGAAAATTAATTTCTGTAAAGATTATAATAATCTCAAACGATATATAAACTAAAACTAACTTTTGTTCAAAACTCTTTGATAAAATCCTCTTTTATCGCAGATTTTAAGTTTAATGTAGTTGACCTTTGCAGAGAAAAATAATTGCGGAGGTGCAACAAACAAACAAATGAAACATCTGAATCTAAATTAAAACGACTTTTTTCTTGGTAAATTTATGTCCTATTTAATTGAATTTAATGCTACACTAGGGAATCTAAAGCAAATTAAAAGTGAAATTTTTTCTTAATTCTATTTTCTCAGCGGCTGAAAGTTATTATTATGATAATTATTAGTGACAGGTAGCTTTTGTTAGTTAAAAACACATTGTTATGAAAAATTACAAAACATGTACGGTGTAATGAACTACTCCTGGTTTTCAGATTAATTTAACTAGAACTCTCAACTGTATTCATCAATAGTTACAAAGTTTGTTAAATTCAGTTAAATTGAGCTTATAGTGAGGAGACGAATCGAGCTTCATTGAACCTAAATTTCTGTATCCTATCTCTCATAACAAATTAAGTATATCACTTGATTTGCTTTAAAAACATTTAACCCCTTCGCGACGGGAAACTTTTACGAAATTTTTAATGTTTTGTCACCGGTTTTTAAAAAACAGAAATTTGTGCCTTATTATATCGAAAAAATGCTCCGATTAAAAAAGACAAATTTTGTAGTAAAATTTTATTAGTGGAGATAAACAAGGATTCTTAAGTCTTTTTGCGCCACGTATACATAGCGTATTTTGTTTTCCAACCACCTTCGTCGTTCCAAGCCCAAGCTCGCACTCTGATTGGTTGTTGCTCTCGACACTGTTTTCACGTAACTTGGCGATGATCATACTTGGCGTAGCGATAGATGCTTCAGTCGAGTTTGATTTCCTTCGGAGCCGAGTACAAAGTAAACCGAGTACAAAGTAAAAAGTTGTGTTTAAAAACTTTTAAAGAGTACAGTTTTCAGTAAGACACGTTCCATCCAATCCAATGCTGCATGAAAAAAGTTACTTTGTACTCGGTTCGGAAGGAAATCAAACTTCTCGACGGAAGCATCTATCGCTATGCCAAGTATGATTATCGCCAAGTTACATGAAAACAGTGCCGAGAGCAACAACCAATCAGAGTGCGAGCTTGGGCTCGGAACGACGAAGGTGGTTGGAAAAAAAAATTACGCGTATATATATGTCGCTTGTCCCCAAAGGGTTAACTTTAATTCCTTGGGGACGAGCGATCCCTATAGGTGCCGCAAAAAAGTGCTGAGTCTTCTTGTTTATAAACACCCAGGGGCGTGCGAAGAGAAAACTGAGCCCGGGGCAAAGTTTCAATTTGGCGCCCCCCCCCCATCCAACTTTTTCTAGTAACAGGCAAAAAATGACGTTGGTAGTATAAATTTGGCTCCCCCGAAATTTCTGTGCCCGGAGCGACCGCCCTCTTAGCCCCACCCCCTTTCGTACGGCGCTGTACTCACCAATAAAATTTTATTATAAAATTTGCCTTATTTAACTGGAGCATTTTCCCGATTTAATACAGAAAAAAAATTCTGTTTTTAAAAACCGGTGACAAAACATTAAAAATTTCTTAAAAGGCTGCAGCACGAAGAGGTCAAATAGATAACAAAATCAAATAGCTTTTATCTTACACAGCAAATTAGTCCTTTATTTGACTTACATTAAAACAATACAATATGACTTTAACCCGTTCAAGAACGGTGGTAAATATTATATCTAGTTTTATCAAGATATGCACCGGAAAATTTTAATGAAATTTAACTTTTATAACTTTGCTAAAAAAAAAAAAAAAAGTTGAGAATTTTTTTTTTATATATATATATATTTTCAAACCATATTTTTCGAAAAAACTGATGTACATTATAAAAAAAAAAATGAAAAAAAAATCTGTAAAACTATTAATTTTTTTCTAAGACTCCTAGTTTTTTTACAAAAAAGTTTAGTAACTTTACAGATTTTACTTTTACAGTGTAAATTTAACATTACATATACTTGCCACTGAAAGGGTTATATTGATATGAAAATCATTACAGAAGGCTGAAAATCTTAATAAAAGTTATTAATGATATATGTTATTGACAATCACGTTAACCATCTTGTAGTGCACCTCAGTTACGTACATCATTTTCATTATGTTCGAAATAGTGTAACATCATTAAAATGCACATAATTTTCCTCATAATGCATAAAGTAATGGAATTCTTTTGAATATCCCTATAAAGGAACTATAAATTTTGCACACTCCTTTTTCAATTGCAAGCAGAAAATAATTAGCCTGAGTAATATACAGTATGCTCTCGTTAATTCGAACTCGTGGGGACCACAAGAAATGTTCGAATTATCCGAAGTTCGATTTATAAAAAATATGAAATGAAAACATGCTTAATATAGTGCTATTACAAAAGAATTAATGTTATATGTGTTTTTTTTAAATTTATTTCGTCTGTTATCATTAAAATATGACTTAATATTAAATTGGAATATATTAATACAAAAACTGATTAAAAGATTTGAAACAAGCACAATGAAAGAAAAATTTAAAGCGTCACTGATGGACAGATGGGACACTAAGAAAGTGGATATCAAATGCATTGGATTGTATGTATACTCGTTCGGAACAATTTTCAGAAAAATCAAAGAAAGTTATTCAAATGATCTGAAATCCGTGAGAAAGAAAAGAAAAATGAAAAATCGGTTCGAATAAAACGAAGTCAAGAGAAAATTAGTTCGAATTAATGAAAATTTTTAGCGTTATTCTACAATTGAAAATTTCTGGACTTCATGTTTAGTTCGAATTAAGCGAAGATTCGAATTATCTGATTTCGAATTAACGAGAGTTGACTGTATATCATTGAGGTGGCAATCCCAATATATTTACGCGAATTGCAGCACGGGCAGACAAACAGATGATGATTCATAAACAGAATTCATAATCATTATCCAAATCTGTTGGAAAGCGTCAAAAAAGATATTTTTGTTATCGTAACACTATTTAGTGTATAAATAAAATAAATCAATAAGGTAGAGCTTTTTGTATGTTTTTGCTATGAATATAATATATTTATTGTTGTTGATCACGCCTTGTGTAGAACGTTCGCAATAAAATACCGAGTAACCCAAAAAGTCAGGACAAACTTTAAAAATGAATAATTCGAAAACAAATCAAGATACAAAGATACGGTTTGCACCGAACGTATGGAGAGGAAACTGGGTTTTGTGTAACTACGAAAAAAAAAATACTGGTGACCAACAAATTTTTTCCTGGTGACCAACAAATAGCGCTATAGTGTTTTATTGCATCAAAAGATGATTTACAAATGAAAAAATTTTGACAACTTACAAGACAGCTTAATTACAGTTAATTAATACTACAGTAAATGTTCAATGTGCTGTCCATCATTCATAAGTGCAGCTGTGAGACGAGGCGCTACACCATTCACAGCATAGAGTAGCATTTCTTGCGTTATGGCAGACACATTTTGGCGGATGTCATCTTTCAGTGCTGCTAGTGATACCATTGGTCGCGAAAAGAACTATATTTTTTCGTTGCTGCACAAAACCCGGTTTCTTTTCCATCCGTTTGGTGCAAACCGTATCTTTGTATCTTGATTCGTTTTCGAATTATTCATTTTTAAAGTTCGTCCTGACTTTTGGATCACCCGGTATATTTTAATAAAATTCCAGTTTTTTTTTTTTTTTTTTTTTTTTTTTTTTTTTTTTTTTTTAATATTGGCATCAAATAAAAATTTAAAGATTTTATGATGTTATGCCATATTTTTGGTATATTGTAGGATAAATTATCGTTACATGGTTTATTTTCTCGTGCAATGATTTCGATAGATTCTCTTATTTTACCTTGAACTGGGTTATTGCACGGAACTATGATTTTGGCCTCATTAAAGTTAATACGGCAACCCTTGTTCGCCAAGTAAAAGCGAGAAAGAGCAGTATTCTGTTTATATTGTTTAATATCTCTGCGATGCTCTTTAATTCTAATTAAAAGTTTTCGCGTAGTCATGCCGATGTAGACTTTTAAAAAGCGGATCATTTTGAAAGTCTAAACTTTCATATTAGATACTTCTTTGTTCAATTGTATTTCTTTAAAAGGCCATCATTTTGTTCGATACAAACATTGATTCAAAATTTATTTCAAACAGATCAAGCAAAAATTTAAGATTATTGCGAAAATTACCATTCGAAAGAAATGGCATTTCATTTTTTTTTATTAATATTTATCATGTGTTATAGTGTATTTGAAAGATCTAAACAGATCGCTGTGTTTGATTTCCTAATTTAAAAACTCGCGTTTTGTTAGTTACAAATTCCACCACCAGGGAGTTACATATTCACCCTCCAAACTATAAAACTGTATTTGAATAAAACTCCATTAACCCATCAAACAACTTACCTGTAGATATATTAGTCGAGGGGATAGCTCTTTAAAGCAAGAATTTAATATTTTTGCAGAAATTACTTTTCAAAAATACTTAATTTCAAAAAGAATGAATATACAGCTCATATTCAAAATATTAGAATAATTGAGAAAAAGTAATAAGAAAAAATTATTTGTCATTTATTTATTTTTTATACTAAGTAAATGCAATTAAATTTCTTATAAATTAAATCTGGAATGTTTAGATAAGATTTTAACATTTATAAAATATAAAATACAGCACAATAAATTAGGTATACAGCTTCCTTAAACTCACCAGAATATTAGAATAAAATTTAGATTGGTTCAAAATAATAGAATATTTTATTTTACGCAACAATATTACCTTATGAATATGAAGTAAATGGTAGTTAATATTTTGTAGCATCCCCTTTAGCTTTCATAACAGCGTACAATCGATCTTGCATACTATATACAAGGTGTTTACAAACATTTCTATCAATATTAGCCCAAATAGACTTTATACGTGCCACTAACTCAATTTTACTTGAAGGAGGATTTTCTTGAAGTTTTTTCTTCATTATACACCATAAGTTTTCGATGGGATTAAGATCTGGTGAATTTGGTGGCCGAGGAAGTACCTTAATGTTGCGTTGGCGGAACCAATTCTTAGTTGACACCGAGATATGCGGGGACGCTAAATCTTGTTGAAAGATGAAATCATCTTCAAATAAATCTTCTGATGATGGAATCATGTAATATTCTGAAATTTCTTGATATATCAGAGAGTTAACCTTTTCGTAGATGATGCATAACTTTCCAGGTCCTTCTGCACTCATACAACCCCAAACCATGACACTAGCAGCAAATTTTACGAACGTTTAAGGCATTCTTTATCAAATGCTTCTTGCTTCATTCTCCAAACTCGAATACCTTGATTACCATATGAAATACAAAACATACTTTCATCACTAAATAATATATTTTTCCAATCTTCATTGCTTCATAAACGTCTTGATTTACACCAATTCAATCTTATACGCTTTTGTCTTGCAGTCATGAGAGGTTTTGTTTTCGGTACACGAGATTAAAATTTAAATTTATGGAGACGTCTTAATGTTGTCGATGTAGAAACTTCAACTCCTTCTTCTTTCCATTTTCGGTGCAAGAATCGCACACTTTTAAAACGGTTTTTCTTAACTATACGCTTCAGTTTCCTGTCATCTCTAGCAGATGTTTTTGGTTTTCGGCCACCATTTCGGCGATTATTTTGAAATTTTCCAATTTTTGAATATTGTGTTAGTATTTTACTAACGCTCGATTGCGAACAATGTAAATAATTCGCTATAAAACATTGATTTTTACCGTGCCGATACAAATCAACCATACGAAGTTTAGTAGATTCAGGAATATCACTCACACGGCCCATTTTAAGACGAAAAAGAAACAAACTGCAAAAAAGAATACTGATTTTAAATAAAATAGTCTGAATTTAATCAATGATGCCACCAGTTAAGAATTGGTAATAATTAAAGGAGAATTAATGTGAAATATTCTAATATTTTGAACCACTTGAATAAATATTCTAATATTTTGACTTTTCAAAATAATTTTTTTTGCAATTAATCTTTTCAAAAATGATATTAAATTTAAGATAACAAGTAAGTTTAATCAACAATAAGTTCTTAATAAAAATATCGTTTGCATATTTTCATTAAAAGACATTAAATTACCAAGCGATATTTTCAATTTCTAAAAAAAAGGTAATTATTCTAATATTTTGAATATGAGCTGTAGATCAACGTATTTAAAAAATTTGCGTAATTTGCGAAATTCCAATTTTTTTTATCAAAAAATTTCGAAAATATGCACATAAATACAGTTCTTGTTTCTCACATGCTTTCAAAGATGTTTTCGAAATGGATAACTATCATAAAATATAATTGTAGAATAATAGTTATGTGGAACATTTTCACTTGAATACTGTGGCAATAAAATATACATTTCTTAAGAGTTTTACATTTTTTTCCAACTACATTCAAACTTCTGAAATAAAAACTATTATTATAACATTAAATAATCTTTCGAAATCAGAAAAAAGACATTTAGAAGTAAGCCGCAGTGTTATTTTAAATCTACTTTGATCTTTTATAAAAACGAAGTGCATTGCCATATAAAAATAAAGCGAATGTCATGTGAATTATATACGTCATATCATTTTGTTTGATATACAAATATAAGAACTCTCATAAATCAATTTCCATTCACAAAGTTCCTATTTTAAATGTATATATATATTTTTAATTCTACTTCAAAGATAGCCTTTACACGAAATTGTGGTATTTATATTATGGCCAGAATTTTACAGCCATATATTTTTCAAAACACTTAATTACATTGAATTCTAAAATTTAACAATTGTTTAAATATTCATAAATTGCATTAAAAATCAAGTAAGTTGTTGTCATTATAATTATTTCTTTAATAATTTTCTGTTGGCGGGCGATACTGATCGCTAAAATTTCGCCGACTTATTTTTTTTTCCAAATCCTTGTGCAGTGCAGTTAGTCTAAAATTTATGAAATTCATTAAAACGCAAATTCCAAACTGATGTATGAGCAGTAAACATCCATTAAACCGAAAACAATATCCTTGGTGCATCTAATTCGACGTGCAACAATCTCTAACATCTATGAAATTCGTTAAAACCCCAATCACACTCCAAAGTATGAACACTACGCGCCCATTAAAGCGAAAGAAATCATGAATGGATGTATGCAATTTACTGTGCAGCAATCTCTAAAATGCATGAAATTCGTTAAAACTGAATTCACGACATTATATGCACTCAAGAGTGAAAATATTATAACCACCTATCTAATAACGTGTTGATCCACCTTTGATCTGCAAACCGTCTTGGCATCGATGCCACAAGTTCTTGGTAGGGGACCGGAGTTAAATAGTATTTGTTGTTCAAGCAGCGTCAGGCATATCTAGAATGTTCCAAAATGGCTATTTTTGAGCTCTGGGTTGCTGTAGAATGACATCCAAAATTTGCTCAGATGGACTAATATCCGTCGAGTTAGACGACCAAGGCGTTAATCGGAATTCTGTATTATATTTCTGAGCCCCCTAGAGCACAATTCGAGTCATGTGACATGGAAATTTGCCTTGCATGAAGAATCCATTTCGGAAGACAGATATCATGTAATTGTGCAAAGGATCCTCAATGATGTTCAGATAGTCTGTGACGTAGCTAGGATGGGTAACGCCCGGGACGGCTGTAAATGGTGTCACCCCCCAACCATCATGATGCCATCCCCCAAATCTTTCATATTTTTTCAGTCACAAATCTACATTACTATAAAAAATGAACATTTCATTTCAGATTTGCTTTTTGTCCGCCTGCATAAAAAATGCACATGAGCGACTCATCACTTATCCCTTTACTCGTTGGATAAGTTGATTTTTGTTCCTTGGTGCATATCTTATTCAGGCACACCATTCTATATTTTTCACATTCTCAAAGAAAAGGAAATTAACTCTGATGCGTCGTAGCTAGAAAATTCATTTTATTCCAGAACTTTTTTCCAAAATCTTATAAGATTATGTGCATATATTTACAAATAAAGATTGGGTGTCACTCCTTAGAGGGTGACACTTGGGGAGTACAGCCCCCTCCGCCCCCCACTAGCTACGCGCTGCTGTGATGTTCATTGTCTGTTCTACAACAACCACAGTCTCTGGGACGCCATAAGAATGTCTCCCAAAACTTAAAATCGTCAGAACTGGTTTTGTATGATGTGTTGTGTCAGGGAGTGTAACAGTTCGCATAGAAGACGGTTTAGCCATTTCACTTGTTGGAGGATGAATAGAGTTTCATCCGACGAGACAACTCTCTCTCTAGGTTCTGTAATCCAGTCATTATGTTCCCGGGTCTAGTGTAGGAGTATTTCGCAATAATGCTTGGTCAACAGAGGCACATGAGCAGTGTTGGGTATGAACGCACTCACTGAACGAAAACTCAAGAGTTTCGCTCACTATTTGTGAACTTTGAACTGAACTTCGCTCACTATTTTATAAACGAGTTTGAACTGAACGGAAACTCAAAAAATAGACGAGTTTGAACGAAATTTACGTTCAAATTTACGTTCAATTTTTTCATAATTTATTAAAAAATTTTCCAGACCTTAGTACATTTTTTAGCTCACAGGCTATCATAGCCTGAGAGCTTATGTGCCCGTCCGTTCTGTATGTATGTTCGTACGTAACGCGATAACTCATGATAAAAATATCGGATCCACTTGAAATTTTGTATATAGGTACATCCTGATAAGGCGCTTCCCTGATTAGTTTTTGGAGTTCATTCGATATGTATAAGAGGGGGAACGGGGGACTCATGCCCCTCCCCTTAATTGATATGAACGGGATTTTCATGCAGAATTAAGTTTTCGTTCAAAATTTAGATATAGGATCATTCTGATGAGGCGATTTCGTGACTGTTATTAGGTGTTCATTGAATAAGTATAAACAGGGGGAATGGGGGACTCATGCCCCTCCTCTTAATTGATATAAACGGGATTTTCATGCAGAATTAACAGTTTTCGTTCAAAATTTAGATATAGGATCATTCTGATTAGGCGAGTCCGTGGCTGTTATTAGGTGTTCATTGATAAGTATAAACAAGGGGAACGGGGGTTCTAATGCCCCTCCCCTGAACTTGTATAAATGGATTTTTCAAGCAGAATTGTCAGCTTTCGTTCAAATCTCTGAATAGTTTTGGAAGTTTAATGGTTAAGTATAAAAAAGGGGAATAACTCCTCTTAAATTATATAAATGCTAAGAATTATCCAATTTGCTCTTAATTTTGGATATAGATTTTTTATATGATAAATCATGTCCTTGATAGTTTAGGAGGTTAAATGATTAAGTATAAAAAAGGAGAAAGGGGAGGCTGTTTCCCTTCTTAATTTTTTTCGAACGGAATCAACGAAAATACAAGGCTGTAATGTACAATTAGTATGCGTAGCCTGTGAGCTCAATGCCATCAGTTTAACTGGGCAATATTCTTTTTATTCTCTTTTCAAATGCTATTTAGAGGCTTACACGAGCCTCAGGACGAGTTAAGTCTGGATATCACTTCTCTGGGTAGTATCCTAGTCTTACTTCTTCTGCAGACTCGGGTCGCGCCGAACCGGACCTGGGATGTATACAATTTCGCCGAAAATAGATATATACAGTAAACTCTCTATACAAGGTGGACTGTGTAAGGCGGAAATATGTTTAAATCGGAAAGATTTTAAAAGAAAGCATAAACATCGCAGCCTACGGCCCTTCTGCATAAATAGAGATTATAAACAGACTAAGGTAAGTTTTTTTGGCCAGAACTCTTCCGTAAGGGTAAATATCAATGTCCTGTAGAAATGTACTCGGAGTCGGGCCGGGATCGGTGCGAAATTTCAACTTTTTTTTCCCCTGACTGGGCCAAGCTCGGGCCTTATTTTTAGCTATTATATCGGGCCGGGTCGGGCCTTGTTTTTAGCTATTATATTGGGCCGGGTCTAGCCTTGATTTTAGCTATTATATCGGGCCGGGTCGGGCCGCTAAATTTTCTCTACTGCCTAGTATACTACATACTAAATTTTCTCTACGAGCCGGGCTGGGCTCGGGCCAAAATTTTTATTTTAATATCGGGCCGGACATTTTTTTTCTATGGATTGGGCCTGGAAATTTCCGTCCGTGCATACTTCTATCTTACATATCGAATAATCAAATGATCAGTTCACAAAATTTTGTAAATTTGGACAATAATATCCAAACATTTAAAAAAAAAAAGTGAACTTTTTAGTGAACTTCGTTCACTTTTACAAATGAGTTTGATTTGAACGAGTTCGTTTGAAAATTTTTGAATTTGAACGTGAACTTAAATCACTTTTCATAAATTGAACGTGAGTTTGAGTTAGTTCGTTTATTTTGTGAACGTGCCCAACACTGCACATGAGTAGGACATTAACCTTGTAGTCTCATATTCAAGAGTGTCACCCGAACTGTATGCTTCAAAAAAATTTCACTTGCACCTGTATTGTCTTGAGATGTAAATTGAGACAATCTATGGTGCCGATTTTGCTTTATCAAAAAGAGGATGGAGTCTGCATGTAGGGGAGTAATCCCCCCCATTTATTAATCACAGTATTCATTCTGGTCAGCTAAAATAGTAGTGTCACATTACGGGGTTGTTGCTCCGCAATACCGAAGGAATCGTAAACCTGAGGAACTGAGACAAACTACGGAAAAAATACAAAGTAACTTATTTGCGTACAGACTTTAATGTAAGTTGAAAGGAAATCTTTAAAAATACAGAAAAGAACATATCTCCCACAAAGGATGGGATGGCCCCGAGAATTCCGTATATGTTACTAGAACAGCAATCTGAGGCAGAAGTGACGACAAACAGAAGTACATCTATATGCCAAAAATATCAAATGTCAGCCATAGCGAGTTTAAAAAAAAAAAGGCCAAATAAAACAAAGAATAAATATTCGTTTTATAAAAAGTCAATGAGATTATTTAATTTAGATTACCTATAAGAAATGGCGCAAATCGAAAATTAATCAGTATTTTAATATAATAACCCTGTCAAGGTTGACTCCGTAGAGACTACAAAATAAAGATGATTGATTACATTATTTTAGAAAATTATATCTAAAATTGCATTTACCCAAGTAATTTAATTGCTATAAATAGATTTTCGCCTATAATCATAAAATATAAATCAATCGTTAATTTAAATTCTGGACAGAATATCTGCAAATAAACAAAAAAAGGAAGTATAACTGAAAATGATTTTTAAATCTATTACGTATCTCGTATCATTTAATTATTTAATGAATCTGACAAATAATAAATTAATAGCATCATTATATTTAATAAAATAAAGTAGAAATGATTTATATTGACACGGCTTTTTCTGCACGCAATAAAATGTTAAATTTGGGAAGGGGATGAAAAAAGATAATTAAAGCATTAATATATAACTACGTTATACTGCAACATCCCTTTTACTTGACAACTCATGGTTTCACCGGCATTCATCCACTTTTTACAAGTACTAAAAACGAATTACGTAAAAATTACGAAACACGAATTAAGAAGTATTAAAAACGTACTAAAAAAGAATTAAACCATTGAAAATCAGAAGTCCGAGAATTTTTCACAAATTCCAATATTTTTGTTTTGCAAACATAGAAGAAATGTAAGAAACGTAAAAGATGTGCAATAGAAAATAAATTAGATTGTGTACTGTAACAATAAGATACATTTTAATATTCCCTTCATAGCCCTCATCCAATTCAAACTTTTTAAAAATATGTTTTACTGTATTATTAAAATTATCTTTCGAAATAAAAAAAAATCTTTATAAGGTAATAAGTAAATATTAACTTAAAACTCTTTGTTACTGTTTAAAAAAACAAAGTTTGTTGCCCTATAAAATTGAATCGAAAATCAAACAAATTTTACTCTAGTTCGTTGTAATCGAAATACAAATATAAGATTTTTTCATCAAGCAATTCTTAATTTTTTTATTTTTCCATCTTTTTTCTTATAGAAAAATCATTTTTAGAATTTTGTCTGTGTTTTAAAAACATTGACATTTGCATATTCATATATTTTTCTAATGGGATGCCGCACATTTTTATTTAATCAATTCTTTGAAAATATGCCTTTGGCAATAAAGTTAGAAGATATTTGAATAAGAAAATCTTTCAATGTTGTAATATTTTCAAATACATTTTTGCTTTCTTCAGTCTTTACAAGAAAACATTTTTAAATTTTATAAGTATTGGATTCGTGAAAATTTTCAAATTTCGGTTTTCGACATATTTACTCATTCCAGGGATCAGAAAACCTGAAAAACATGTTTTTACAAAATGTCTGTCCGTGAGTCTGTGAGTCTGTCAGTCAGTCTATCTGTTTATGTGTTACAAAAATATAATTTGGACGCTCTATCTAAAGGATTAATGCACGGAATTTCACAAAACTTTGGATTCTGTTAGAAAAACTAGATCTGATTAGTTTTTTTGTGTATATCGCTCAACATACGCACATAATTCACAATTTCTACAATAGCCATATCTCAAAAAACAAGTGCATGGATTTTCATAAAATTTTAGATTTAGTTAGTACTTCATATAACATGCTGCTGATTATCTTTTTGTTGCAAATCACTCAACAGGTGGCGCTGTTTTGGTGCATCATTCGTGATTATCACAATATCGTGATTATTTCAAGAACTAAAGCACAAAATTTTCTCAAACTTTAGATTCAGCAAGTCCCTGATATAAATTAGTTTTGTTTAGTTTTTTATGTAAATCGCCCGACAGATGTCGCTGCTGTGCTACATTTTTCACGATTTTGCAATAAATATATCTCAAAAACGAAAGCATAGATTTTCATCAAACTACAGATACAGTTACTATCTGATAAAAAATTGATCCTGATTAGTTTTTGGTGTGCATCACCCAACTATGGCGTATTTATGCAGATTTTTTTTCTTTTTAGATTTTGCAATAGCTTTGTCTCAAAAACTAATGCACTTACTTCCACCAAACTTCAGATTCAGTTATAAGTTGACATAAAATTGCTGCTGACTAGATTTTGGTTGAAACCACTTAACTGTTGACGCTGCTATGCTGAAAGGGGAAATTTTTCAGGAAGTATTAACACGCATACGATCGAAGAAGGTTTTTGGGATTGTCGCAAATTTAATTATTTTAGTAATTTTAGTTTAGACTAGTTATTTCTGTTTTCTGTATAAAATTTAGATAAAAAGTAAAATATGACGCAAAAATATCTCTATTGATTTCCGCATAGTGAACAGTAAAGAAAATCTTGACGGGAAAATTATTCTCCTATTTTTTAACACTCCCCTGATTTACCCGTACGAGCAACGTGTTTTAGCTGATCATGATTTATTATTCTCACCAGTGAATTTTTATTGTAAATTTTGCATTACTTAATCCGAGCATTTTTCTGATTCAATTAGGCATAAATTTCTGTAAAAAAAAAAAAAAAAAAAAAAAAAAAAAAAAAAAGCGTAATTTTTTTCCCCAACTACCTTTGTTGTTCCAAGGCCAAGCTCACACTCTGATTGATTGTTGCTCTCGACACTGTTTTCACGTAACTTGGCAATAATCATACTTGGCGTAGCGATAGACGCTTTCGTCGAGTTTGATTTCTTTCCGAACCGAGTACAAAAGAGTACAATTCGAGTAAAAGATGTGTGTAAAAACTTTTAAAGAGCACAGCTTTCAGTAAGACACGTTCCATCCAATCCAATGCTGCAAGAGAAAAGTTACTTTGAACTCGGTTCGGAAGAAAATCAAACTCCTCGACGGAAGCATCTATCGCTACGCCAAGTATGATTATCGCCAAGTTACATTAAAACAGTGCCGAGAGAAACAACCAATCAGAGTGCGAGCTTGGGCTTGGAACGACAAAGGTGGTTGGAAAAAAAAATACGCAAAAAAAAAAACAAAAAAAAAAACAGAGATAGAAGATTAAAACTTTTGTAAAAGACGCTCATCCAGTATGAGTTCAAGAAAAAATAAATCTAAAATCTTGAACTTACGCTGTAAAAATTTTATTGATTAAAAGCAAACTTCGATACTCATCAGCGTACAATATAGATAAAAAAAAAAAAAAAAAAAAAAAAAAAAAAAGCATTAATCACATTTAAAACATGCTAACACCCAAACGTTTCGTACTCATTCCAATGAGTCACCTTCAGAGGAATAAAATGACCTTAATGGAGAAAAACACACACTACAACATAATGACACACAATAACCTGAGTACAACTGAGTACTCAGTTTATTGTGTGCCATAATGTTGTAGTCGTTTTTCTCCATTAAGGTCACAAGGTAGAACCCGTCGGATTTCGACGAAAAAAAAATTTAGAAAGGAACTGTTTCATTTATTTATAATAAACCTACAAAATTAATTATAGTAAAAAATGCATTTTATATTGGTAAGTCAAACTCTTAAACAAACGATATTTAACGTCAAATTAACAAAATACTATTTCTATAAAAATCAGTTGTAGAAATTGTTAAAATTAAACTTTAATCGTACATGTAAGCAGTAAAAAATGATAAAGATCTGTTATTATGATAAAATTATCAATTTAGGTTCTTATGCTTGTATTCCAAAATGAAAAAAAAAAAAAAAAAAAAAAAAAAAAAAAGCAAAATTTATTCAAACTTTGACTCAATCATATAATTTTTTTCACGTGAAATCTAAACCTGGCATCATTTTCATCATATCAAAATTTACAAATGCACATTTCGTATCTGTATTTACCTTTTCAGAAAAAAATGGCATTTTAAATTGATCATTTTGATTCAAAACTTGAAGTCTCAATACTATTAGCTGAAACAGATATCAATTCTCTGGTTGATATTCTTTTACGTGTAAATCAAATTTTGTAAATGAAATCAAAATTCAACGGGTTTTATAACAGAAGATATTTAAATTTAAATTTTCCCCTTTTAATGAGAAAATGGCAATATAAAGATACAGTAATCAATTTCAATCCTTTTTTCCTTTTCTTTTAGCAGAAAAGGACTACTCCTGTTGCCACGATTAGAAAAGCGGTATTAAAAACCACAAAAAAATTAATATTTCAAAACAAATTAAGATACAGCTTTCAAACAAATTTCATTTAAAAGTACGTTTTTTCCCCTACACGATGGTGTAAGAATTAAAAATGTGCGATTTTTAGAAATTTAAAAATGTGTAGTAGCAAAAATTACAATACAGAAATTTCATTTAAAATGTGAAAGTGTTGCTATTCGTAAAATGACGTGTGCGTTACGCACAGATACGTTTGGCCTTTATAATATAGATACAGTTCCTCTGAAGGTGACTCATTGGAATGAGTACGAAACGTTTGGGTGTTAGCATGTTTTAAATGTGATTAATGCTGTTTTTTTTATCTATATTGTACGCTGATGAGTATCGAAGTTTGCTTTTAATCAATGAGAAAAAAAAAAAAAAAGAATTTTTTATTTGCATTTGGAATATTTATTTCTGATTTATTATTATGTTTTTTTTCATATATTTCGTGTGAAAATGACACGAAAATGTAATTTTTGAAACAAACAAACAAAAAAATAAATAAAAGGGAATCATTTGAAATTATCCTTTAGTTTTCAAAAATATTGATCATCTTTTGATCTGAAACATCTTTTTTTTTTTTTAAATCGTAAAATACGTACTGCAAATATTTTCCTTCCATTCCTTAGAAAGTATTATCTCATCGTTGTACCCATATGTTTTTCGAGTGCAAAATATATTGCTCTATAAAAGTAAAACGATTGTCAAAGGCATTATGTTTCAGTCCATTTCGACAGAGAATACAAATAGAGGTTTTGCTCTACAATAAATTCTTCCGGAAGGATTATTTCTTTTTTTATGTTTATCTTCTTCAAAAATTACTTCCTGACTTCTGCGTTTTGAAATATTCTTCTCTATACTATTGTTCCAGTTTAAAAAAATCGGTGATTTTTTTTCTTAAAAAAATTATATGTCTTTATTTTGCCATTATTAGAAGATTTAGTATTTTCTTTGCAATTTATCATGTCGAAAATAGTATTTGCAAATTATCATAAATTTATGTCACACTGCCAGAAAGATAATCTGTTAAATTGTTCTAGTTTAAAATGCATATGTTTAGAAATAATGGATATTATAAGTATTAAATAATCATTAGTTTTTATAGCATAATGCTAAAAAAAATTCTGCGAAATTACAGACGATCTACTTATCCATGTATTATATTAAATTACAAAGACTAGAAAAACCGAGATACTGTTAAATAACAAAGAAGTCATTCGGTAAATATATAAACCGTAAATTAACATCGTTAAAATATGTTAGACTCTATAAATTTATTTTAAATGATAATAGTTTCCTTCTATAGTTAAAAAAAAAAAACTAGCCTTAAACAAATCTCCAGGAATGACTCCTGGAATGATGCTGATGTGTAATGTTTCCGGAAATAACGCGTCCGGGTGGACCACACCTTCCATGAGTCAAATAGACCAATCAGGAAAGGGCTCCGTCTATGCTTCGACCAATGAGGAGAGGGATGAATTCCAAAATTGAGTGTACACTGTTAAAAATCTGCTGCATTTTGCTGTAAGGCACTCCACCGCTTGTATATAAATCTCTATTCCAACCAATGAGAAAGTTCGATTTCACGGCCAAGTAACCGTTTTCTATACAAGCAGGGGAGTGCGCTGCAACAAAATGCAGCAGATTTTTAACAGTGTATGGAAAATAAGGTATCGCGAAGCGATTCCAACAGCGATTGCAAAGTAATACCGAACGAAATCGCGAAGCGATTCCATGGGGTATTGGCAAGCGCAGCAAGCAGGGGTAGCCTAAAACTATAATATTATCTAGAAATATTATCTATATTTATCTATATATAACTAGAAATATTATCTCTCGATCAAGATGCAAACTTAGTCCTTCCATTATCATATTTTCCTGAAGACGCCCGCAGAAGACGGCGCGAAACGTTGATAGTTTTATTTTATTTTAATTGTACAAATGTATATTAAAATTCTTGTTCTGTGCACCACTGAGCAATGTGTTGTATTTTAATAAATACATTCTTATTAGTTAAATTTTATGGTGCAACTGTCTTGTATATATTTATGAAAAATTTATTACTGCCTGTTATTGAAACATTATAATTATGATGTTACGTTGAAAATGAAAATGCTTATAAATAACAATGTACCTTGTAGTTATATGTTATTTAAATGAATCACTCCATAATTTAACTGTATTCAAAAGTAATAACATGAGTTTTAATGAATTATCTTCTATGTGGTATATTTTAAATTAGTAATTCAGTTATTATAGTTGTATATTAATCCGTTCATTACTTAATATAATACATTTTTTCCTTGTTTATATATACATATATACATTTCTTTGAGATCACAAAAGTTTTACCGTGCCATTTTGAAAAACACTTCTTAAAGTGACCACCTCTATATAGTGATTATTTTATCCGGTCCTAAAGAAGGTCACTTTTGACAGATTTTACTGTATTCTGTTGGTGTTGGGAAATGTTTCATAATGTATGCCTGGTGCAGTGGCGCAGCCAAGGGTGTGGTTTTGGGGTTAAAACCCCTCCCAGAGCTAAGAAAGATTGCTAAAATTTCCGCTTATATGAATCAAAACCAAACTTAATATTTAAATGTTTTGGCGCATTTCGGAATCCCCGCTTTATTGAATCAGATTTCATTTAATAAAGTGATTCAATAAATGGAGAAAATTCCACTTAAAATTATGAAACTGCATATTATATGGATTTGTTAAGGGGCCGCTTCACTCAAATGAAAAGACCCGTTCGCTAATTCTTATCCTATGGAACAAATTTATAAAGATATCTCGGTTGCATTTTAATATTTTTAAATGATTCTTTTTACATTGGATAGCTGAGACTGATCTGAATGCAGGCCGTTTTTTACTTTTTCGATTTTGTTTAGATATATTTTTTATAAGGATGATTTCGCTTTCCAAACCGGTTCTGAAAGTGAAAAAATATCTGTAAATAAAATCAAAAAAGTAAAAAACGGCCTGCATTCAGATCAAATCTCAGCTATCCAATGCAAAAAGAATCATTTAAAAATATTAAAATGCAACCGAGATATCTTTATAAATGTCTTTTCATTTAAGTGAAGCGGCCCCTTAAGTAAAAATTGATTATTTGAACTAAATCACTTTTCTGTGACGTATTATCCTAAAACAAATGATGATTTCCTACCACACAGATGCTCTTTGATTCTAATTAGTACCGATTCTATTAACCGACGATTCAAATAATCGGCAATTACCTTTATCAGAATATCACCCCCCCCCCCCCCCTAGAACCGAACTCTGGCTGCACCACTGGCCTGATGCATGATTTTCGTTTCGCAAAGTGCATAAAAGTGCAGTATTTGCTAAAGGGATTGCTACTTCAATTGCGAATACAAATAGGGGATTTTTCTCCAATAAGTTCTTCCTGGAGGATTATCTCTTTTTATTATTTTCCTGCCTTAAAAATCATCCTTGGAAATCTGCTTTGAAAGTAACTTGATTCCAGTTGATGACATATAAAAATGTAGAAAATATTCAGCTGAAATATTTTCCACTATAAGTATTCCATGTGTCTTTACTTAAAGGGATTCGGAATAGAAATATCTTAAAAATTAAAATAATAATAATAATAATTGCATTTAAATTTTCTTTGTTTTTTTTTATGCTTAAAATGACGTATAAGTTATATTTCTATCTGTATTGAAATAGGAAATATTATTTTTTTCGTTTGGGTTTGTTTTCAAAATCTAGCTTTAATGCAATGGCAAAAAGTGAAAGCGACTTCTTGTAAAAATGCATTTTTCTTAATGATGAATTTTTTCACTATTTCTCCTATTTAAATTGTTATAACTCAGGAACCGTTAAAGATAAATGGTTCAAACTTGGAACACGTATTTTTAGGTTATTTCACTTTAATTTTGATTCAGTAAATTTGGAAACAATATTTACTTTTAAAAATTTTACTTAATGTAACATTTGATTGGTCACATGTCTTGATGTAACATTTTAAGTTACGTCATTTTTTTTTTTTTTTTACTTTAAATGTTTTTAGTTTTTATTTTAATTAATAATTTTTAAAATGCAAAATCAAAATTAAACCTTACATATTTCGGTTTATTTAAGTAAAAAAATTAAATTCTACAAACAATATTTCAAGTCATGACGATTTTATATTGCCCCACTTTTTAATTAATTTTATATTATTATTATTTATATTAAATAGAGAAGTTTTATTACTTTATTTTGTTTACAAATAACATGGTTAAGAGCCCACAACGAGTCACTATAAAAGACCTGGAGTATAATGTTAAAGAAGATTTCAAATTTCTATCTTGCTTCGGTGATTTTTTGTGACCATTCAAAAGTGCACCATGATTTTGCGAACATACTGTATATAACAGATAAAATTGCGTAGTAATATTCTGTTATTGGAAAATGTTTCATAACCAATGCCTGATGCATAATTTTTCATTCTTATGAAATACATTGCAAAGTGCATTGCCCCATAAAAGTGCAGTATTTGCTAAAGGGATTTTGATTTACTCTGCTTCAAATGCGAATACAAATAGGAGGATTTCTCTCCAATAAGTTCTTCCTGGAGGATTATCTCTTTTTATTATTTTTCGTGCTTTAAAAATCATCCTTGGAAATCTGCTTTGAAAGTAACTTGATTCCAGTTGATGACATGTAAAAATATAGAAAATATTCTGCTGAAATATTTTCCACTATAAGTATTCCATATGTCTTTACTTAAAGAAGTCCAGGATACAAAAATCTTTAAAATTAAAATAACGAGGTGGAACCCGTCGAAATTCGACGAAAGAAAATGTTTAAGAAGGAACTGCTTTATTGATTTATAATAAATCTATATAATTACTTACAGCAAAAAATGCATCTTATTGATCAGTGTACTTCTCAAACAAATATTATAAAAAAATTACATCTTATATTGTTCAGTCTAACTCTAAAACAAATAAGGCACCCTGGGGTAATAACGCCAAGTGCTTATATTTTGCATAATTATGAAATAATCAGGTAAATGACACCCATGTGCTCTGCGCAGAAGGGTTTTGAGTCATATAAATCGCAAAAAATAGCTTCAAGTTAATTTGTTTCATTTTTAGGTCTTATTGTTTTTACAAGCAACTAAAGTTATCGCTTGATCTAAAATTTGCGAGATACTTTTGTGATGTGAAGACTATTTTTTTTATCCGGAAATACTTCGTTAATTACATAAATTTGTAGTACATTTCATGTACTTTCAAATTGTTGTAGAAGATTTTGGATATCTTCTCGAGATAATTTGTAGTTTAGGATTTACTGCGCAATAAGTATCCCGGGGTAATAACGCCAGGGATTGGCGTTATTACCCCGGTTGATTCCCAACAGTGGCCGAACTATATCCGAAGGGGGTTTATATATTAATATGGGACATCATTATCATCATTGTTGAAATGGTAAGATTAAGGGGGGTGCCCAATACTTAAAAATAATCTCTCTATTTTATTTATTATTATATTATTATTTTTTTTACTAATGTAAAAAATAATTTTTAACTCTTGTAAATAAAACTATATCAAGATGTTTTCGAGATTCAAATTCGAACATCTTCAAAATCAGGTTTCTATTAACTTTTCCACTGGATTGTTCAATTGAGTTCGAAATTTTAACTGTCCGCTTTCTCAGCGTTCGGTTTTCAAAACTTTATAAACTGATGTGACAGAAATTGTAACGTATGAATGCGATGCGGTTTGTGAGACCACAAAATTGAAAGATGAATAAATGGCGGGAATAACTCAGAGGATTGTGTTTTTGTACTAAACTTTTTATACAAGAGTATTATACTTAATATTCACCTATTTAATCTCTGGTGATAGTACTAAAATTCCAAATGAAACAAAATTTCGGTAGTGTTTGCAGTTAAACGGAAAATTACAAGTTAAACTAAAAAATTAAAAGACCGGTAATATTAGTTAAAGGTTAAAATGCGATCCATGATTAAAAATCATAGAATACTGTTCCTGCGCTAAACTTTTTGCACAGAATTAATTCTAATTAAATTTAATCTATTCAAATATTTCTAATTACGAGAACTCCAAACGAAAGAGAATTTCAGTTGTAATCATAGTTAAACTGGAAAATACAAGTTGAATGCTATTTTTTTTTTTTTGGGGGGGGGGGGGGGTACAGTGTTCAGTCAGATTGCTAACAGCAGTTAAAGGTTAATTTTGTTGCTAATATAGAGATAATGATGTATAACCATATGAATTATGTATAAAATTGAATAAGAGATCTCTTTGGGATAATATTTTTTAATCAAAAATTGTATTCAATTTATTAAAAATTTATTAAAGCCTGCTCTTTAAAACGTCGACAATTTAACTGTAGGATTGGAGAATCCGAATTAGTGTGGAATTATGGGTTAAAAACTATTTACTAGATTCCTATAATAGTATTAACCCTTAACTGCTGTGACAAAAATTTTCGCATAACTTACTGTGAGCGGCCTGTCAGACCGTTTAATCTAACGATTAATAAAATGTTAAATTAACTTTTAGAATATTATTTTTGTATTCAACCTTATATACAGGACTATTATAAATAAAATTCAGCTATTCAAAAGTTTCTAAGAGATAGTAATAGGACTACAAATGAAACAAAATTTTCCCGGTATCTACAGGGTGAGTCATAAATATCGAAACAATAGGCTATCTCCTTAAATATTGCCCTTAGACCCATACTTCCAATTGCAAAAATTCATAAAAAAATGTAAAATTTTTGATAAGATAAATTGCAACTCCATGGGGGGTCTAGTTGAAAAGTTACGAAAATTAAATTTTTATATGACCCCCGTAGGACAAAAATTCCAATTAGGAAAACTTTCCTTATTCAGTCCTGAATAAGACACAAAAAATTGCATCTTCATATCTCCAAAATTCGCAAAGTTATAGCCGTTTAAAAAATTCATCAGGTTTTAAGGGATTAGACACAAATTGAAATGCGCGCAATTCAAAAAACAATGTTACTTTAACAGTTCTAGAAAACGTGTAAGAAATCTATTTCTTGAGTTAGAATTTTGATTTTTTTCTTTTTTTTGGGATGGTTAGCCTTAGAATTTGGTAAGAAAAATCACATTCTAAAATTTCTCATACAATTTATAAAAGTTCCATGTGGTTAGTACTGGTTTAAATAGGACAATCAAAAATCTTTATAACTCGTAACATTATTTATCGGATTTCAATTTCTTCCCATTTAATTAAAGATGAAAATCTGATTTTAGTTTTGTTCCAAGGTTTTTTTTTTAATATTAATTTTAAAACTATTAAAAATGTTTATTGAAAAAATAATATAACTTTTAAAAAAATCATATTTTCAAAAGCAAACATTTTTTCAAAAATAAAATTTTTTTTCAAATTTGCATAAACAAAACTAATGTAAAAATATAAAAAATGACGTGTTTCAAGTTCTTTTTTCTTTAAAAAATTCTTAACATTTAATAATTTAAAGACAAGAAATAGAGAATAAAAAATTCATTTTGCAGAAAACCGAAATGTATTGTTTAAATGTCCGTCAGTTATTTTTAAAAATGCTTTTTCTAAGATTCAGATTAAATCTTTTTTTTTTCTTTTTTAATTTACCTCTGATAACTTCAGGCTTTTTATCATCCTCCAGAGGATGTTAAAAAATCTGTATTCTGGGCCCAGGTAGGGCCAGGATCGAGATGTTACTTTTTTCTGAAGACCCGCCAGGCCGGGCCTAGCGTACTTTTCATAAAGGGGGGGGACTACTTCCTTCAACTTAGGTGCACTCTGGATGAAATTTTCAAACCCGGTCTCGACAAAACCCGTATTAAAATCACTGTCTCTGACTGACTTAATATGTGCATAAAATAAATAAAATTCGGCTCAATCGAATTTTTTACGAAAAACATATATATTTTAAAATCTTTATTTTACAAAAAAAAAAAAAAAAAAAAAAAGAAAAAGAAAAAAAGAAAAAAGAAAAGAAAAGAAATCTTTAAAATTTATTTTTTTAAAATAGATTATTCAAAGGCTAAAAAGATTAAATACAATAAAACCAGTGAAAAAAAAATCTGCCTATAACGGAATTCTGTCTTAAACGGAAAATATGTTGATCCATGCAAAACAAATGCAATAGTACCTGAAAAGAAAATAAGCTCCAATTATATCTTCTAGGGAGAGGATCTGTCTATAACTTATTTTTTCTTTCCTATGTGAGTCCGTCTTAAAAAGTTTTAGTGTATAACATTTTTCAGAGTCTCCAACGCATGGGATATGGATTAACGATATTAAAATATAAGTGAAACATTTACATATAAGTAGAGATTCATTGATAAAATAAATATATTACAGCCTTTGGCGCTTCTTTAATAATAAAAAGTATAAATATAAAAAACGAAAAGCTATAAAAGAATTTTTTGGTCAGAACTCCTCCATATGAAACATTTTTTTCCCACGCCGAATTAAAAAACTATGTAGAAATTTGCGACTGAACCGGGCTATGATTTAAACTATTTTCCAGACCGGTCCGGGTTATGATGTTGACATTTTTTCAGGCCACGCCAAACTTTTTCCCCTATGGGTCGGTTTGGGATCTGACCTAGATATTTTGACCCGGGTAGACGTCTGGTATACCAATTTAGCGTAAAAACTATACTCTGCTATTTTATGTCCAAAGAAAAGCGCTATCTCAAACCGATTTTTATTAAATTGCAATTTGTGAATGTTCCCTAACAAGCGTTGAAATTGAGGCAAGAAAGCACAGTTTAGAGGCAGGGAAAAGTGGTGTAAGTCAGGAATTTTTGAGGATTTTGAGATTTAATATTTCTGTGGGATTTTTAGATACGGAGATGAAATTTGTTTTGTTCAATTTAGGAATGGATAAGGAATAATTTCCTAATTGGGAATTTTGCCCTACGGGGGCCGTATAAAAAATTAATTTTCATATTTTTTCAAATAGACCCCCCATGGAGTTGCAACTTATCTTATCAGAAAATTCACCTTTTTTTATGAATTTTTGCAATTGGAAGTATGGGTCTAGGGGCAATATTTGAGGAGATAGCTTATTGTTTCGATATTTATGACTCACCCTGTATAGTTAAACTAAAAATTGCAAGTTAAACTCTTAAACTTGAAAAACTCAGCGGTATGTGTGACGCTAACAGCAGTTAAGGTTTAACAAAAATATTTATTACATATAACTCTAGTTATTATAAAACTTCACATGAATAAATTTTACATTATGAATGGTTAAAGCCATGCAATGTTTCTTATAATCATATTTAAGCGGAACTTTTTAAGCAAAGAGAAACACAGGGTGTTACATTCTGTTGAAGCTCCCCCTCACTCCTTTTTCTTTCACTTTCACATAAAAATCAATATTTTCTATCACATAGAATGCATACATGGGAATATAAATACTGATTCAAATAATCCGTGCAATGTTTCTAATAATTCTATTTTAATGGTCATTTTTAAGCAAAACGTAGCTTAGAATCTGATATTCTTTTGCCTCCCCCCCCGCCACTACCACAGCTTTCTTTTTCTTTTAGAGTCACAAAAAATTGTACATTTTCAATAGCTTAGGATGCAATTTGTGAATTTCTAGAGCTGTAGAGTTTGTATTTTTAGAATTGGGCAATCTACATGCCATTATTCCATCTTATTTTATAGTTTTGTTTGCATGGCGTTATTACCCATATAGGTGGGTATTAATGCCAAATAACATTGGTCAAGAAAAAACGCCATTACATTTTATGAATACATATCTGTTAAATTATTTTATTTTATATAGATAGTCAATGAGCTGCTGTATCAGATCCTATATTTGTTTGAAAAGTACAATCTAAAACTAAGCCGGGAAAATTGGTAGAACCTTAACGTGGCGTTATTATCCCAGGGTACCTTATTATTTTAAGCCAAGATTAACAAAATACTATAAAACTCAGTTGTCCAAATTTTTAAAATTCAACTTTAATCTCATATAAAATCTGCAAAATATAATAAAGATCAGCTATTATGACGAAGGTATTAATTGAGGCTCTTATGTTTGGTATAAATGCGAATGAAAAAAAAAATATATTCCAAATTGACAGGATCATAGAATTTCACGCGAAATTAAAACCCGTCATCATTTTCATCTTCTCAAAATTTAAACATGTATTTCTCATATCCGTATTCACCATGTTTAAAAAATGATATTTTAATTTGATCATTTTAAAATCACTAACTCAAAACTTGAAGATATTTAAATGATAAATAAAAACGAAATAAAACCGAAGTCGTGGAATTTTATAACAGACGATATTTTTTGCAAAGTATACGCATTTTTATTTCTATTTTTCTTTTCAATTTTAAGAAAAAATGGAGTGATTCTGTTGCCACAAATCCAAATTAGAACTAAAAAATATAAAAAAATTAATATCTCAAAAACAAATTGTGATACAGCTTTCAAACAAATTGTATTTAAAAGTAATTTTTTTTCTCTATACGACGATGTAAATATCGAAAATATGCTATCTTTAGAAGTATAAAATTTGCAGTAACGAAAAATGGAAAACTGAAATTGCATTGACGTATGCGTTACGCACAGATACGTTTGGTCTTTATAATATAGATAATAATAATTGCATTTTTTTTTTTTTTTTTTTTTTTTTTTTTTTTTTTTTTGTGCTTAAAATGACGTTTAACCTTTTCGGGTACGATTTTTTTTCAATTTATAGAAAGAATTACTTTTACGTTAATAACATTAACACTAACTATTCAAATAGATTAATTATTGTTTAACGAATATTTCATCGTCTGAAAGATAACAAATGTTGTTGTTTTTTGTACTATTCAATTCATATTTTTATGACAATAGTCTAACAAAGAATTTTTGGAGATGTTGAGGAAACATTGTATTACAATAAGATTTGACTTATATTACAATTTTCTAATATTTGTTGCGCTTTATTACATATGATTCTTTCAGAAAAGAAACTTTTATTTTAAATTTAAGGTGTGAAATACATGTTTAAAATAAAAGGATCACAAACGGCGCTATGAGAATAAGGCAGAAAATAATATTTGTTAAAATTATTAAATGCCTAAACGTAAATGAAGTCATATAGTAAATGTATAAACATATACTAATATTACTAGATGTAAATAGTAGCAAAAGTATTTCTTAAAAGAAAATAATACCCTATAAAAAGACATGTAGTAGTACATCAGGTACGAAAGGTTTAAATCATGTTTCTATCTTTATTAAAACAAAAAATATTATTTTTTTTTTACGTTTGGGTTTGTTTTCAAAATCTAGCTTTAAAGCAATGGCTAAAATGAAAGCGACTTTTTGTAAAAATGCATTTTTCTTCATGATGAATTTTTTCACCATTTCTCCTATTAAAATTGTTATAACTCAAGAACCGTTAAAGATAAATGGTTCAAACTTGGAACACGTTTTTGGGGGTTGTTTTATTTTAATTTTGATTCAGTAAATTTGGAAACAATATTTACTTTCAAAAACTTTACTTAATATTTACATTTTAATTTCTATCATTTTTTTTTATTTTTATTTTGAATATTTTTAGTTTTTATCTTATTTAATAATTTTTAAAATGCAAAATCAAAATTAAACTTTATATATTTCTGTTTATTTAAGTGAAAAAAATGAAATTCTACAAACAATATTTCGAGTCATGAGGATTTTATATTGCCCCACTTTTTAAATAATTTTAAATTTTAATTTTTTTTCTTAAATAGAGAAGTTTTATTACTTTATTACTTACCCATCATACGTAGTATAGGGTAAGTCTTGCAATCGTTTTGAAAATCGAAAAAAAAATTTTGACGGATTTACACGTTTCAGATACTGGAGATTCCGAAAAACATGTTTTTAGAAAAAAAAATTTGCCGTCCGTCCGTCTGTGTGTCTGTGTGTCTGTCTGTCTGTCTGTCTGTCTGTCTGTCTTTAACCGCTCTATCTCACGAACAAATTGAGACAGAGACTTGAAATTTTGTATGTACTTCGTATGTAAGAATGGGACGAAGCCTATTTAATATCAGTAACCTCGATTATCCGAAACTATTTTTTTCGGACTCTCGAAAAATTCGTTCTGATGAAAGGTATATAAAAATTTTCGAATTTTTTTATTTTAAGGAGTGGACATAAAAGGCAATAAATTAAGACAAATTTTGTATAAAGAACGAAGTCGATCGGATTATTAATTGCCGAGATATCTGTAATCCTGTTTTTCACATTCTTTGATTTTTCACGACCCTGTATTTCATTCAAATTTCAATACAAAGATATATTTTAATTGGAAATGAGACGCTTAATTCGACGCAGTAAATTTTTAGTTAATATGATTATTATTTTTGGAGTTATAAGGATGTTTCTTTTACGCAATCTGGTACTTACTCGAGTATTTTGGCGTTTTGTATAATTTGTCGAAATGGGTTCATCAGCAATTCATTATAGAGCATATATATAGAGCTATGTATATTAAAAGTATTAAAATGCATGTTTAAGTTTTGTTTTGGAATTGCAATGCATTTTATAAATAGTTTACACATGTTTTATTTTCATATTTTATATTATGCATATCTATGATGGGTAAGTGTTACGGTGGCCCCCAACGACTAGTTTTGTTTACAAATGATATGGTTAAGAGCCCACAACGAGTCACTGAAAAAGATCCGGATGATAATGATAAAGAAGATTTTACATTTCCATCTTGCTTCGTTGATTTTCTCTGACAGTTCAAAACTGCACCATGATTTTGCGGGCACACTGTATATAATAGAAGAAAATACTTACTAATTTTCTGTTACTATTGCGAAATGTTTCATAATCAATGCCTGGTGCATAATTTTTCATTCTTATGAAATACATTGCAAAGTGCGAAATATAATGCAATTACATCACTGTCCCATAAAAGTGATGTAAAACCGGATCACCTACATCCGAGTTCGTAATTGTAAATATTGAGTTAGTATTTGTAAATATTGTGTAAATAAATTATTCGTTAAGTTTAATTGAAAGAGTTAGTCTTCTTCACTACATACCTCTCATCGGTGGTGGCAGCATACTAAAGTAAAGGATTGTTCTTCAAAGTTTTGTGGACTTAGAGGGAAATCCAACACTGAAAGGAAAGCATTATTCTTAAAAGTTTTGTGGACTTAGATGGGAAATCCGACAAAGGTGTTAAAGTGTATTTGACGTAAAAAAGAATTTTTTTTAACTTCATTCCATCTTCAATTAATGAAAAATCGCCAATAAGCGAAATTTTCATTATTTTTCTACAGACACTGCATGGAGGTTCCGCCAATTTTTTTTTCCCCTATAAACGTATATATCCTCATGAAACGAGCACTCTGTAATTTTTTCAGATTTTTCGCAATATGCCCGTATAGACCTTCCTTGTTAGTAATATTCTGTTACTATCGGAAAATGTTTCATAATTTATGCCTCTTGCATGATTTTTTGTTTATATGAAATACATTGCAAAGTGCATTGCCCCATAAAAGTGCAAAATTTGCTAAAGGGATTGTGATTTATCCTTCTTCATTTGCGAATACAAGTAAGGGATTTTTCTCCAATAAGTTCTTCCTTGAGGATTATCTCTTTTTATTATTTTCCTGCTTTAAAAATCATCCTTGGAAATCTGCTTTGAAAGTAACTTGATTCCAGTTCATTGCATATAAAAATATAGAAAATATTCTGCTAAAATATTTTCCACTATAAGTACTCCGGGTGTCTTTACATAAGAGAAGCCGAGATACAAAAATCTTCAAAATGCGAAATAAAAATTAATTGCATTAAAAACTTTTTTTTTTTTTTTTTTTTTTTTAAGTTGAAAATGACGTATAAATCATATTTCTATCTTTATTGAAACAGGAAATATCATTTTTTTTTTTTTTTTCGTTTGTGTTTGTTCTCAAAATCTAGCTTTTAAAGCTATGACTAAAATGAAAGCGACTTCTTGTAAAAATGCATTTTTCTTATGATGGATTTTTTTCACCATTTGTACTATTTAAATTGTTATAACTCAAAAATCGTTAAAGATAAATGGTTCAAAATTGGAACTTTTTCAGTTGTTTTACTTTAATTTTGATGCAGTAAATTTGAAAACAATATTTACTTTTAAAAATGCGTTTTTTTTTTTAAGTTACATCATTTTTTTAATTTTTACTTTAAATTTTTTAGTTTTTATTTAAATTAATATTTTTGAAATTTTTAATTATGATAGCTTTGATTTTGAGTTAAATTTAAAGCTTATATTATATTTCTGTTCATTTAAATGACAAAAAGAGAGATTCTACAAATAATATTTCAAGTCATAACGATTTTAAATTGGCCGACTATTTTAATTATTTTTTAATTTTTAAATTTCTTTTTAAAAATTAGAAAAGTTTTATCAACTGATTTCGTTTACAAATGATATGGCTAAGAGCCCACACTAGTCACTGGAAAAGATCCAGATGCTAATATTAAATCCATGAAGGCATAATTTTCAAATATCTCGCTCAAATTTTAATATTTTCGAACGATTTTTTGCATAGCATAGCTGAGGACGGCTAATTTTAAGGCTAGTGTTTACTTTTTCAATTTTGGTTTCGGATTTAAAAAAAATCTTTAACGCTTGGAACCGGTTTGAACCGTTTCT
The DNA here is from genome assembly GCA_964019185.1 of Maratus speculifer. Classification (NCBI taxonomy): domain Eukaryota; kingdom Metazoa; phylum Arthropoda; class Arachnida; order Araneae; family Salticidae; genus Maratus; species Maratus speculifer. The sequence goes on along the minus strand of OZ025301.1, from coordinate 146,802,516 downwards.
GAAAAAGGATATATTAAAAAGATGTAAAAAAGTGTAAAAAGGTATTGTTAAAAACGTGATGTAATTTAAAATCGTTATAAATCAAAATATTATTTGTAGAATTTCTATTTTCTCTACATTTGAATAAACAGAAATATCTTAATTTTAATTTTGATTCAGCATTTTTAAAAATATTAATTTTGAAGAAAATAAAAATATTTAAATTAAAAATTTGAAAAAAAAAATAATTTAACTTTCAGTTAAAAAAAATCATATTTTCAAAAGAAATATTTTTTCAACTTTCCTTAATCAAAGTTAAAGTAAAACAATTAAAAAGACATGTTCCAAGTTTGAAGCATTTATCTTTAACGGTTCTTGGGTTATAACGATTAAAATTCGAGAAACTGTGAAAAAACCCATCATGAAGAAAAACGCATTCTCACAGGAAATCATTTCATAACAATCATTGCTTAAAAGATAAAACATGATTTAAAAGACATTTTAAGCATAAGAAAATGGAGTATTTTTTAATGCAATAATTTTTTTTCTTTAGAAAAAATGAAGAATTTTGCGTTTCCGGACCCTGTACATGAATTTTATAGCAAGTTATTTTAGTGGTACTTTAAAATGAAATATTTCTGTAATAACAATAGATTTTTTTTGAAATGGTAATAAGTAAACAAAAATTTAAGAATAACTATTATTTTTAATCCATTTTTACTCTGTATTATAATCATTTACTGATTTAAATAATTGCAGATATTCTGAAAATTTTTGAGTTGAATTGTAGAAATCTTTTTCTAAATTCTTTTTCTAAGAATCTAGATTATTTTTAAAGCTAAAAAATGTAATTTAACAAATTACAACGACTGATTGGAAAATGATGTTTTCAAAGACTCAAATTTTAAAGATTTAATAAATTAATTCTATAATTAAATCAAAATAATAATAACATTATTTTTATGATGATCAAAACCTGGCTTACGTAATAACAGAGTCATATAATACGTCCACCATGGATTGAACATTAATATTCCTGGACCAATCATAAGCAAATTTTAAATGAAATTTCATTTTTACAATTTTCAGTATTGTGAATTTTTAAGCTTCTAAATATCGCAAATTTTCAATTTTTACACCGCCGTATAGAGAACAAAAAAGCACTTTTAAATGAAATTTGTTTGAAAGCTGTATCCCAATTTATTTTTAAGTTAGTAATTTTTTTTTTTTTTTTTTTTTTTTTTTTTTTTTTTTTTTTTTTCGTCTATAATAATTTTTTTGTTGTGTTCTTGTTTGTTACCGTGGTAACAGAAGTATTTCATTTCTGGATTTTAAACATGTACCAATCAGAAAGAGAACAGAAGACGGAATTAAAATAAATTAATCAGACTGACTTCTGAACGCCTCATATTACTTACCACATAGATTAAGCATTAATATGCCTGGACCCCTCATAAACAGATTTTAAATGGAATTTCAGTTTTACTATTTTTGGAACTGCAAATTTTTAAACTTCTAAACATCGTACATTTAAAATTTTTACAGCTTTGCGTAGAGAAAAAATGTGCTTTTAAATTATTGTTTAAAATCTTTATTACAATTTATTTTCAAATTATTGTTTTTTTTTTTTTTTTTTTTTTTTTTTTTCTAGTTTTTATTACCTTTTTTTGTCATTGTGGCAAATGAGTATTCCATTTTTGGACATTAAACATACAGAAAACGAATCAGACAATCAGAAAACGAATAAAATAAAAAAAGTTGCTGAATTCAACCAATAAAAATTGTTCAGATATACTTTAGATTTCCTAGTTCTCTACCAAAGACAACAACTATTTTCCAAATAATTAATAATGTAAAAATTTAACAGTTAAAAGTTTTAATAATAGTTGTACTAAAGTGCTTGTCTATGTAAAATCCTCCCCCCCCCCCCTCATATATAAAACTATCCATATAATTACTTAACGATAATTTCTATAAGTTAGGATCTTGTTTGTATTATTATTAAATATTATTAAAAAAATATTCATTATAAATGAAAAACATATACAACAAGATAAAAAGCAGAATTTTAAAAAATATATGTGATTATTTGCTATTTTAATGCAATTTTTGAATAAATTGAAAAACATCATCAGTAAGTATAGAAATAATATGCAAACAAAACTGCTTGAAAAAAAAAATTCGTAACTCATGCATAAAGCGAGAATTTTTTCATTTTTTTCTCTATGAAAAAATATCATTCAATTTTCGTACATATCTAAGAAAATCCATACGCCGGCATCACATAAAATGACTTAATAAAGAAAGACACCTGAAATTCTTTTAGGGAGAAATTACCAAAAAAAAAAAAAAAAAAATATCTGTATTTATCGAACGTCAGCAATTGGAATCAAGTTATTTTAGAAACAGGATGATTTTTGAAGTAAGAAAAGGATAAAGAGAAATAATCCTCCAGGAAGAACTTTACTGCATAGAAATCGGTCATTTATATTCCCTAGTGAAATGCACTAAATTACAATCTTTCTGAGTAACTGATGCATTTCTATAAGGCAGTCTATACATTTTATATTCGAAAAAATATATCGTAATAGACTTAATCTTATTTTTATTTTGTCGAACCAAAACATACCTTTCATATTTTGTTACGAATAATTATTATGGAAGTAATAGTTATAGTAAATATGCTTTAATTAATAAACATAAATAGACATTAATAAATTAACGGTAAATATAAATATGATAAGGAGAAATAATTGAGTTAAAAAATTCCTCTGTTCAGGATTTCTCTTGGCAGAAATTATTAAAGGAAAGGGGGAAAAAGAACTTTTTGAAAGAAATGTAATTTTAATCTGCGTCTATTAGTTTTTATATCAATTTATCGTAATACATTATGCTTCGCATTTTATTATCAGCTATATTTTGTTAAATAAAAAAAAAAAGAGTCTAAAAAAGCTCGCACATAATTTGAAGCTTAATAATAATAAAATAATGAAGATAGATTTAAAATAACATTAATGATTAGATAGATTCAAAAAATCATATTGCTCTTGATTAAGCAAACTTTATCGTAGAATATTATGCGATTAAGAAATTTAGCATCATCCTCCGTCCTTTTTCACATGCCTTCTGCAAAACCATTCTCCTTAGGCCTATCGTTTGGTTCCAAGACTTAATTTTTTTAGCTTTGTAAACATACAGTCTTAACCATTTCTTTAAAACCTTGTGCACAATCGAAACTGCCATATATAATTCTTTTGCTGCTGATCTCACAGTGATGTTCAGCATGCCATACAGAGACATTCATATATAGTGCTAGGAGATCTTGCTTTCATCATAGGCCATAAAACTTTTTGAATCTGACTAACCATTAATACAATTAATTTAAGTATATTTACATTATTTTATTAATAATTAAGCATCAAAATGTGTCATATTTTTAAAAAACAACCTGCATAATAATGACTAAATAAAAACGTACGTGACATTTTAGGTATATGTGAAAATTTTAGGAAAAAATATTTTTGATCTTTATTGAATTTCAGAAATTGTGAATAAAATATATTTTTCCAAAACTGACCTCTAATAAAAAAGGATTTTAAATTAAGATAATGGTATAAGAAATATTTTTTGCATTAAGAACTTACTAGAGAAAAATTCTTCATTTATATTCATACATAAATTAAAAGCTCAGTTTGTATTTCCAGTTTCAGGGGACTAAATAACAATTCCTTTTTGTATCACTTTGTTCACATAAGACATACTTTAATAAGAGATTTGTAAACCTATTAGTGTTTTTCATATTGAAATGTACTTTTCCTGTTCTGATAAGACTATATACTAGGCCCCTCTTTTTATGGGGGGGGGGGGGTGCATGAGAGTTATCAGAATTTTTTTCACTGCTTCCAGTACTTCTTTCACGTGTGCAAAAAACAAAGTATATCATTCGAAAACTAATGATTAAAGTTTTATTACAGCAACTTAAAATTCTTATTTTTTTCCAAATGTAATTCTTTATTAATGTTTCCTGATAATGTGACTAGTTAAAATAATTAATTATGACCAATATCGAACCTTCTCTATTATGCATCTTATAATGTACGTAGATAAGCAAAGTAAAAGTTTGCAAAGAAACACTTGAATCATCCAAACAATAATTTTTTCTATTAATATCAAATTAGTATTTTTCATTAAAGTTGTAACTATTTTTTGGAATACTTTGTATACAGATGTGAGCAATACAGAGTGCAAAATTTATGCGTTTATACAATATATATGAATTTTAGTCTATTCACTTCCACTTTATTCACAAAAGAATTCTATAAATTGATAAGAGCTGAATCATGCCCCCTGAATCATGCTTATCCCATGACCCCCCCCCCCCCCCATAGCTTTTGTCGGGAACTGACAATTTGTAAGAAAAGTTGTTATTTTTTTTTTTTTTTTTTTTTTTTTTTTTACAAATGCATCTTCTCAATTGCTTATATTAAATGCGGTGATTTGAGATCACATTGCATAGTTTCGCATCAAAAATTTAAAAAAAAAAAATGCGAAGTTTCAACTAATCCACTAAATTAAACAGTTTTTTACTTAAATTCTGTAACTTTCTGTTAATCTATTACTATAAAAATATTTAATAACATGCAAATAGAATTAATTCTAATTAATATTAAATAATTAGGATTTTTCAACGTCACATTTAAGATTCATATCTTGCGCGCAAGATTATAAAAGACTATCAATAATATTTGCTTAATATTACATACATATTTTCTTCAACTGCAGTGCTTTCAATGTGTTACATTAGAAAATAAATTTTTTGACTAGTTACTACGTTCAAGGCAAAATTTCTGGAAAAATTCAATGTAAATTAAGAAAAAGAAATGTGCTTAGCCCTACTTAAAAATACATTATATGGTCAATACAGACCGGTAACTTGCAATTTTAAATGATTTGTTAAATATCTATAAAAACATTTGAAGAATAATCCTGAAACTTCCAGCGTGTAAACAGCAAAGTAGGCGTCATATATTTTCACATTTTTTTTTTCGAAACTCCTTTAAGGACCGTAAGCAAATTGAAGAAAGACAAATATCTTTGGATAATTCTGTAAAAAATAATGTCGCAAAAGCCTTGTAATTGCAACATGTGATAAGGAAGCTTCTTGTAATAAATTATGTTTATTTTTACGAGGATAACACGCATATTCGAGAAGAAATTATTTTATTTTATAAGAACAATCCTAAATTTCACCATGATTTTATTTTCTTCTTTCTTTACAGTACTAAATTCGTGAAAATTTTCGAAATCCGGTTTTCAACAGACTTACACGTTTTAAGAGTCAGAGAACCCGAAAAATATGTTTTTACAAAATGACCGCCAATAGATCTGTATGTGACAAAAAATTTTGGGCTCTCTATCTCAAGAACTAATGTATGGAATTTCACAAAACTTTAGATTTTGTTAGAGCTTTATATGTACTAGATCCGATTAGTTTTTGGAGTATATCGTTCTACAGGTGGCATTGCTATGCTGCATTATTCACAATTTCCACAATAGCCATATCCCAAGAACTAGGACATGGATTCCCATAAAACTTTAGATTTAGTTAGTACTTGATATAACGTGATGATGATTACGTTTTGGTGCAAATCGCTCTAAAGGTGGCGCTTCCATGGTGCATTATTCGTGATTATCGCAATAGCTCTATGTCAAAAACTAATGCACGGAATTTCACAAAACTTTAGATTCTGTAAGAGCTTAATATAAAATAGATCTGATTAGTTTTTGCTATATATAGCTGAACAGGTGGTACTGCTAAGCTGCACGATTTACAATTTTCACAATAGCCATATTTGAAGAACATATGCATGGATTTTCATAAAAATTTATATTTAGATGGTACTTGAAACAGCATGGTGTGGATAACGTTTTGGTGCAAATCGCTCAACAGGAAATATTACCATGGTGTTTTGTTCGTGATTATCGCAGTTGTTCTATCTCAGAATCAGTGCACGAAATTTTCTAAAACTTCAGATTCAGATTTCTAAAACTTCAGATTCCCTGATCTTCATTGGTGATGTTTAGCTTTTGGTATAAATTGCCCTACAGATGGAGCTGCTGTACAGCATTTTTCACAATCTAACAATAAATGCATCTCAAGAACTAATGCATAGATTTTTATCAAACTTCAGATTCTATTTTTACTTGAAAAAAAAATTATCCTGATTAATTTTTGGTGTACATCACCCAACATGTGGCACTGTTATGCAGATTTTTTTAAAGATTTTGCAATAGCTCTATCTCAAAAACTACTGCATGGATTTTCATAAAACTTCAGATTCAGCTATAACTTGACATAAGTTATTGCTGACTAGATTTTGGTTTAAACCAACGAACCGGTGGCGCTGCTAAGCTGTATTTTTCAGGAAGTAATAAGCATGCATAAGATAGAAAAAAAGCTTTGAGACTGATACATCTGACTAGTTTAAAAACAGATTGGTGAAGTGTTATTTTTAAAAATGCGTAATGAAATGTTTTACGATTTCCCATTAGTGTTAAGGTGATCTTTCACCTTAAAGCTGCAGTCCTGTCAGGCGAAGACTGTCGCAAAATGGAGAGTTCTTTATTCTTCTTTTCTTTTTCTTTCTGCTAATGTCTCGTTTTCATACGACTTTTAGTATATTTTTTCCATTGGATAGCTGTGGTCTATTCCTAAATTTCGATCATTTTTTTAACTTTTTCGATTTTGGCTCCAATGTTTTTTTTTTTTTTTTTTTTTTTTTTTTTTTTTTTTATGATGACATTTTCACTTCTGGAACCATTTCCGAAAGCGGAAGTATACTTTATAAAAAAAAAATATCTGCAACAAAATTACAAAAGTGAAAAAAAAGAGACTATAGAAATCACAAGTTCTGTTCAATGAAAAAAAATGTTTAAAATAGTAATATTTAATGAAAAACAAATATTGACGAAGAGTCTCCCTACAAGTTTAGCTTTAGCCCGCGAGTGTCTTTGTCTGAAGAAACAGGAGCCCTAATGAACAATGCCGTTTTCGATTGAAATAATAGTTAAGTCATTAAATTTTTGTTTGTTTGATTCAGAATTTATTCAAAATAGCTTGCAATTAGTTATAAATTTAAGAAAGACATTCCTCCCTAAATAAAAAAAAAGCTTTTTTAAAAAATGTCTTTAAAGTTTTAACTCTTAATCCACCTTTTTTTGTTTGTTTCTTTTATCCAAAAGAAACAAACAAACAAACAAAAAAACCCTTTAATTTTTTTAGATAACAACTTTTCTACTTCAATTTTATCTGCTTCAATGGCTTTCTTTCCTGCACTGCAGTTTGTACTTTCTGCATAGTGTTTTGCGTATTTTCTTGAGATCTTCAATTTTCTATCTTTTAATATTGCGCAATAATCTTAAACGCAACGAAAATATAGTCAAAAATACTTCTCATTCAATCGCCTATTTTAGATCAAATAAGAAAAAATTTACTTTTAATGACATTGGCTTAAAACTATTTGGGTTATTGTCAAAATACTTTCGGCTCTTTCGAACCTTCTGCTTCAAAAACAAAGTTATGTGCCAAATTTGCAGTTAATGCAAGAATTTCTAAATATTTTTGTTCAAAAATGTTTCAAAATTTTGAGAAAAGAGTCCCTTTGTTTTTTTCTATCGCAGATCCTGAAATGTTACTCAGGGCTAAAAGTCTGTTTTGCAAATAAACATTTTTACTTTCAAGACGCATGTTATAAAGTAGACAAAGTGTTAAATCACGAAAAAAGTAAAAGATTTTGTGAAATTTTGATATATCTCTACATTTACGGCTTTAGACAATTTTACATAATTCTAGCTGCTGTATAAAAACCTCCCGGATTTCATCATTTAAAAGATACACATAAAAATATCAAATTTTTTTTTTTTTCTATAATTATGGACCACGAGTAAGTGGCCGAGCTACAATACGGAGTCGCTGATTGGGTTTACATAGGCTGCTGCGAAATTGTTTTTCAGTTAAGTCTAAATTATGTAAGAATACACTGTAATAAAATCCGTTAAATTTACAGCAAAAACTGATAGCAGCAATGTTGTCAAAAGTTTTTGCCGTAAAAATGACAGTAAAATTACATGTAATACAAAAAACTTACATCTAATTTTACTGCAATTTTTACTGGCAACATTGCTGCCAGCCCAGCAGTTTTTGCTATAAACTTGACGGAATTTTTTACAGTGTACCACATTTTGTAAATGTGGCACCGCGATTTTCCATTTACTGATCCTTTTAATCCCGAATTACATTCAATTGAATTCACCTTTCTTTGTAAACTGCTTTGTAATTTGACTATTTAAATTAATACAAGAAAGTTTATAATAGCGACTGCATACTAGCTTTTTTCCATTATTTCTGCTTATAATATTTCTATTTAACTATAATATACTAGTATAGGTCTGAAATGTATTTGTTATATAAAATATATTTACTAAAACTGTTCTTTTAGTAGAAAATATTTTTATCAGTATATGGAAATTATATTTGGTATGAGTATGTAAATATAGACTTAAGTCTATTACGATATATTTTCAAATACAAAGTACATTGCCCTATAAAAAGGGTAGTTATTAGTAAAGGAATTGTGATTTAGTTTAACTGGGAATACAAATAGACAATTTTTCTTGAATCAATTCTTTCCGGTGGATTATTTCTCTTTATCATTTTCCTGCTTAAAACTTTATTCTTTGAAGATGGCTTTATGTGCAATTGCTGATATTTAATAACTATCGACTGTGTTCTGCTAAAACTTCTGCAACCTATAAAAGAATATCATATGTCTTTATTTAGTCGTCATTAAATATTTGGAGATATGTATTTATATTATTAATTCTTTCTTCGTCATTATATATGTTTCATTAATCCAATTAAATTTTTACTTAAATTAATTATTATATTACTCGATTTACTTAAATATAAAGCTTTTAGTTTATTCCTAAATTATATCATTATTTTGTATTATTTCTACTTTTAGTGTGAATTCGAATATTTTTTAAAGAGCCATTTCTGTTTTATTTATTTTATCCCGAGAATCTTTCGCGCGCTGGGGTATTTTTATTTCAAAATTCATCCGCTTCAAATTTACAGAACTCTTTACAGAATTACTCCCATTGGATGTGACGTTTGATTTATGCATTCCTTTAATTCTCTCATTGGCCAGAGCGCGCGCGATGTCATAATTTGTGTTAATATGAGCTAATGACAAAAAGCGGTAGCAAGGAGCGATCAGACAAATTTTATTCGATTTTTACATGCCAGTATCCCTGCTGTCTAGTAGTTTCTTTTGACAGTAACTTTTTTATTCTAATTTACCTCCAAAATCATAATGATGATTTCTTAACGTCACTGGAATTGTGAGACATGATTTCCATGATATGCTGTTAATAAAATTATGAAGGCCTAACATGACTCATTATTTCGTCATGAAAAAACACATTATATTTCATTCCATCGCTTGTATAAGTTCACTTCAACACCTGCACCAATCTCAACAAGATATCGGCTGCTTATTGCGTTATAATGATTTGACTCACGATTGATATGTTACACTAAATCTGTAGAAGTTACATAACTTATAGCATTATGCAATCGACTGAATGCGTCACAGTAAGCACACCAGAAATTCGACAATTTTACATTTTATCGTTATATAACGATAAATTTAGCAGAAATGTAATCCATCGAGTTAAAGTACAATTGAAACCATTCTAAATAGCCTTTACCACTGAATAACCTGTGATAAAGAACAAAAGTATTGGAATTTCATGTTCAGCACAGATGTTTTATAGACAAACAAGGTAAATTAACAGCATTTACATTAAAGTTAACATTAACATTATACTGCTACTCTTGCACGTTTAAATTCAATCACGCAAATGGAAATTTTCAATTGAGAATTTATAGCATATAGAAAATCAATATTCCGGTGTGAGAAAACTGATTTATACACTATAAAACCTACACTGTTAAAAATAAAGCTGTTAATGCAGGATAAAACTATTGGCAGCAAAGTTGCCAGACTTTCTCCGTTCTGTTAGTAGATTTTCCTTTTTGGGCAATATAAGAAGGAAAAACTCCGTTTGAAAAAACGGTGATATACGAGTTCGCTGGTAGTGGCATTTATTGGATAATTTTAGAAGCTCCTATGTTTATTGACTGCGGAAAAAAGAAACGGCGACGGGATTATTCGAACTGAAAGCCTATGGTGTGGGTGTCCATTGCTCTGACCATAGCGCCATAAGGTCTTCAAATATATCTAATTCTAAAAGCATATAGTGTATTATATAGTGTTTTTATATTTTTATAATGTATATTGTAATTTTATCGTTGCTGTTATAATTCTTGCAAGCTTTAATTAATAAGGCTAATTTATTATTATGATTTTTCTTATGGTAAAAGAATGGTTATAATATGGCTTGATTAAATAATTTATTGGGTAAAATTTCTTTACTAAATGAATGATTAGAATATGATCTATAAAATTTGTTGCCAGAAAATTGTTGGTATCAGTACAGTTTCTATTCAGCAGCACGATACAAATCTTATAAAAGGAGCATCGAATTTTTCATTGACTTTTTTCATTTCTTTGCAACAACATGTCAGTTATATAAATATTCAAAATAAATTTGAGATAGATAACGGAGTATCTCCGTTGTTTCCTTCCATCTTCGTCCGTTTCGTTATTTTCAGGAAATATGATGAAAATTTGCGACTTTTAACGGAAAATGCCCCTTTGTCGTGAAAAGGGATTTTTCTGTAGAATTAAGTTTTTTAAATACATAAAAAATCTAAATAAATATAATAAATATATTAATATATATATAATAATAATATATATATTAATATAAATATAATAAAAAAATTTTATTTAAATATATTGGTTATAGTTATTTAAATAATGTTGGTTTAAAATAATAAATGTCAGATATAATGTCTCTGTTAATGTATCACATAATTGTAATAAAATTCAAAAATGCCCTGAGTTAAAAATATTGTTGATTAAGTAAAGTAATTAATTGAAATGAAATAGGTTTTATAATGATATGTGACAAATTATGAAATAATGCTAGATCGTTCATTTCATTTGCGAGGAATGTTCTTTTATTTTGATTTTAAAATAAATTCCAATTTAATTCCAAGTTACACAAAACTGGAAGATTTTTTTTTTCAAGAATTTGAAAAATAGATTTAGGCATCAAAAAAATAAATATACGTCTAAATCTCCTTTTTTCTTTTTAAATGTAAAGTATATTGCCCTGTAAAAGTGAAGTGAATGTCAAACATATTGTGTTTCAATTCGTTTCTATTTGCAGCACATATAGGATTTCTCGTTCACCAATTCTTCTCGAGATTTTTTTCCCTTACATCAGAAATCACTGATAAAATCATGTTTGATAAGTAGTTTTATACTTTATTGGTGATTTTTGAAAAATATTGAAAACTCTGTAAGTACAGAATAAAACGTTTTAAATTTTCTGAAACATTTTTATTTTTTCACTGTGTAATCAGTTAATAAGTCTATTAAAAAGTATCTCCTAATATTTTTCGTTATTCGCATTACTTACAATATATGATATTTTAGATAATGATTTATGTTCCTTTGAATAAACTAATAGCTTTTCTATGGGAAATTTACCCATATTTGAACTTAAACAACCTAAGATAACTTGCTGTAATTTTTAAAAAAATTCTTAATATAAGAAAAAATAACGCAACCTCGAATAAAAATATGCAAATAAACCACATGTTAATAAAATACACTGCAAGTGATTTTTCCCGATATGCCATAGTGTAATGGAATTCTTTTGAGTACCTCTGTAAATGAACTACTTATGATACACACTTCATATGCAATAACATGGTATGCATCATTAATATATTTATGTTAAATGAAAATCCGAGTATAATTACGTCAGTTACCGCGTGGGTAGACGGACAGATAAACCGGATTTATAAACACTTTTCAACTTTGTTGGAAGGCATTAAAAAAAAACTTTTTTTAATATACAGAAATATGATGCAAACACGAATAAAAAAATATGCAAATAACCATTTCCAAGCTACCCATGGTTCCTAAAAGAATTCCTTATCATTTGAAACCTCAGAAACTCGGGCGTTCTAGTTTTAATTTATATTTTCTTAGTATAAGAATTATCTGTCCTTTTGTTCCTGCGCAGAGCAAAGTTTAATTATGTAAATACATTTAATGTTTCTAGTAAATTGATTTTTATCAGGATAATAAATTGATTATCATTTTAAGTTTCAGATATCTACCTCAAAGTCATTGTTAATGAGAATCTGTATCAATAATCCTTACATCAAAAACTGCGTGTGTATTACACTTCCTGGCCAAAAGAAATTTTTATCTTTGTAGGTTAAATCTTTTCCTTTTATGGGGTCAGTAAACTTCTTAAGTCTAATCATCTGGTTTTATGTATGTTATATATCTTTTACGTGAGGTGTTTTACGGTATATAACTGTTCAATAATTTTTACACACTTTGACATAAAATTTCACCGCTAAAATACGCATCTCAATTGTATTAATGAAACAAGTCTATGAATAGATTTTTCATAAAAAATAGTAGTGCCGGTATAGAAAGTTTCTTAAATAGCAGTCGAAGGCAAATGGCATTAAGTGTAAGACACTTTTATAGATTACTTTTAGTTCTGCAGACAATCTGAAAAAAAAAAAAAAAATGTTGCATTGCATTTTTATTCCATAGATTCATTTTACCATTTAGACAGTTACTTCACTTGAAAAAAGTCTCACAAAAACATGAATAAGGTACTTTTTTAGATGCGTTTTTAATTATATAAACGAAGTGGAACCCGTCGAATTTCGATGAATGAAAATGGTTAAGAATGAATTGATTCTTTGATTTATAATAAATCCACAAAATTAACTACAGTAAAAAATACATTCTAATTGATTGTTAAACAAATATTATTTAACCTAAAGTTAACAAAATAGTATTAAAGTACTGAATTACAGCTAAAAAGCTTTGTCGTCATTTAAATAGCTCGGCAAAATAAATCGTCAATTAATAACTCATATGCTTTTATTTGTTTATTTATAATAGCTCCATGTTTTATCAGAAATCATTCATTCGTTGTTATTTTCAAAAATCGGAAAATATTATTACACACGGATAAGTAAAATTGGATTCCTTCAACTTTCTGATACGCATTAAGTAAAGTTAAGAGCTGATATTTAAAAGAAATTAGTGTTTTTCAAAATTTTATGATTTTTTGTGTGACAATGAGTATTCAGCTGTAAGTACACAAAATTTGAATTCTCTGATTTATATATATATACGGACTTTGTGATCGATAGGCAGACAGACAGAGGACAGAGACGAATAAGGTTTCGTCAGATGAACAAAATTCAAAAAAGTACAAAAATAATAAATACTCAAAAACATATTGAGATACAGATTTCAAACAGAAGTACACACAGAAGTCAACACATTTAAAGTACATTTTTTTCCCTATACGACGCGACGGTGTAAAAATTGAAAATGTGCGATGCTTAAAAGTTTAAACATTTGCAGTACCAAAAAGTGTAAAACTGAAATTTCATTTAAAATTTGTAAGTGTTGCCATTCGCTGAATGACGTATGCGTTACGCACATATATGTTTGGCCTTTATAATACAGGTAGATAGATATATAATATCTATAATCATCCTTTGGTCCTTCCGCGTACAAAAGCGTAAAAACTACCCGGCCGAATGGCTTGAAATTTTAAATTATTTACTGCAGAATTTTTGTGAAGCCACTTTAATATTTTTGAAAATCGGATGTGTAGCTCAATTACAAAGATAGTCAGAAGTATTCCGTCACATTGCGGCCAGTAGGAAAAAATTGTTTCAAATTTATTTAATGATAGAATGAAATTGATATACATTTCTGAAGTGCACTAAAGTACACATTTTGTATAATATGCGGTGCAAAGAATTCATTTACAAGGTCACACTAAATAATTCTGTTAAATATTGATGTATGAGAAAACATTATTTGCGGTATATTTTAATTATGTTATACTATTTCACACACATTTATAAACGTTGCTGAGATTTACTACAAGTTACTTTCTGTATAGTAGAATGTGCATAATATTTACAGGGATACACAAAAAATTTCGGATATTTATACTGTATCCGAACTACTGTATATTAGCGTTCATTCGTAGACGTGAAATTATAGTTCTTATATAAGTTTTTAAATTCAACTACATTTTCTGCATTTTACGCCGTATTTATATAAGCTGTATATTATATACAGAGCTAAACAAAAGAATTCGTGAAAGTTATTGAATAGAAATGAAAACAACTTAAAAATGGTTTATAAACGAGCTAAAAAATGCATTTTTTCGCTGAATTACATTCAGCATATTAAGATATGTTTGTGGAATATAAATAAAATAATATAAATATAAGTCACGAACACAATTAGATACATGGCCATATGTGGATGATAGCTAATTAGACTACGAACGCACCTTACTTGCTACGGTTCACGTAAAATTTCCAACTTGTTTAAATCTTATATCACATAGGAAAAAGTCATGATACACTGCTCATTCTGAATTGAGTTACAATTTTTTATGCATTTGAAGTCATTCTTTTATTTTAATTCTAAATAAACATGAAAATAACAGTAGTTTTTCTTTTTAAAAAAATTATACTTTTTAATTCTTGTATTCATGTCGGCCAATTATCTACACTACGGGATATAGGCCCTATGGGGTGGGATGCCCTCCGTAGGGATCTTTCTAAGGGAACCTAACCCGTATTTACGCAAGGTTCGAAGAAAACCACGGAAAACTCCGAACGGTTAGGCCGACGGTCGCGATTGGGTTCGAACCCAGCACTTACCGTCAACCAGTTTGGAGGTCAGAACCTTGCGGCCACTGGTGGGGCTTTATATACTTTTTAATGCAAATATTGTAATTATGCAATGTTTATATTAACCCTTTCGTGATCCAATTTGCTTTACAATTTTGAAGCAAAATTGCATTTATGCCAATGATGTCAATGCTGTTCTTGAATCCAAAGCAGTTCCTTTTTTATGTTTTTCGGAATTTAATTTTTGTTCGCAAATGCATGAAATTGG
The DNA here is from genome assembly GCA_964019185.1 of Maratus speculifer. NCBI lineage: Eukaryota > Metazoa > Arthropoda > Arachnida > Araneae > Salticidae > Maratus > Maratus speculifer. Next base: position 146,787,373 of record OZ025301.1, on the reverse strand, counting down.
CAAACATTCTAATTCAGAAATTATGTCAACAAAAAGATCTGAAAAATAATATGAAAGTTGGTGCCTTGAATCAAACTTCCGGAAGTTACAGTGCTGAAAAGCAAACACTCATGTCGTCCCGTGACAAAACCGCTTTTAACTCAATAACTAACTTAGTTATCAAAAATTAAGTTTCTCACTTTCTTCTTTATTAACAACAATTTTGCGCATTTCGTTTGCCTATTCTAATAAAAAAGTAAAGTAAAAAAATAATAATAATATGCGGACATCAAAAGGTGTAAACAGTGTAAAAAAAAAAAAAAAAATAGAAAAAATAGAAAAAAAAAGAAAAAAAATAGAATGCTGACATCAGAAGATCCACTCTCAACCAAAAACAACAACCATTTTCCAAATGGTGAAAAAGTAAATAAAATACAATATAAAATTTTTAGATGAAAATACCCTTTGACATATAGAACAAAAAAAGGTACAAGTAAAGAGTTTTAAAGGAAAGTATCAATCTTTATCAAGCCTGTGCATTGTGCAATTAGTACATCAGGAGAAGCAAAACTGTCTGTTCGATTCCTGTGTTTGCATTATCTCCATTAGCTGAGATTTCGAAAGTACAGTTTATTCTTTCACATTTTTTACTTTCATTTTTCTTTGACTTCGTGGTGTATTTTTAGAATTTTATTCTTTATTTATTACGTTAGATACATGAAAAATGTAAAATTTAGTTATGTGGAGTATTTTAACTAATCCAAAAGCAAATTTTAAATACCCTTTTTTTTCTAAGTAGCTATATTTAAAATGTTTTCACTTATTTTTACAAATAGAAAGAACGCCCAAATATTAAGATACAAAGTAATATGCTTGGCAAATTTAAATAACACTGTAAGACAAGGTGTATAAATCTTCTAAAAATAATGTTGGTGGGAGAAAATTTGTTCTGTTGAAGGTCATGGTCATATATAAGTACGTAGCCAAGAAAAACATAATATTTATATCTGTATTAACCGGAAGGATTTCAAGCAAAATTATTGCAATAACTCTTTTTTTTTTTTTTTTTTTTTTTTTTTTTTTTTTTTTTTTTTTACACATAAGAAACATGTTTTCGTAAAAATAGGATTGAACTACACCGTAAATTAGTTCTTTCAGAGATTTTTTTAAAGAGTAAATTTTTTAGAAAACTTGACGACTGAAAAGCGTATAAATTAATTCTTAGATTGCATCTATTGGTAATAAATCACATTGTTTTATTTATAGCATATTTTTGATAAAGTATACGCTCATCTTATAATTTTTAGTTCGATTTTTTTTTATGATAAGTGTTACTAACAGAACACATATACAGTGATCCGTTTTTAGGTGCGTTCGTAATTATGTAAATACGTATCACCTATAGTCGTCGTTCAGTCCGTCTGTCCGTCCGTATATAACAGAGCAAAAACTGCAACACCGTTTCATTTGAAATTTAAAGTATACAATTGTTGCATAATTTTGTTGAGTCATTTCAAATTATAAGAAAATCAGATTCTTAATTTAATTACAGGGATAATCAAAAGTATTCTGTTATGTATTGCGGCCAATGGGGAAAAAATAGTTTCGGGTGATTTTTAATGATGTTACACTCTTTCGAACATAATAAAATTGATATATATTTATGAAATATGTATTACTATATGCATTCAGTACAACCTGTTGTGCAAAGAATATTTATTATTCATTTACGAGACTACACAAAAGTATTTCATTACATAATGGCACAGGTGAATACATTGTTTGAGGAGAGCTTTGATTATATTAAACTATTTCGCATCTTGTGAATTGATATACCATTGCTGAAATTTACAACAAGTTGCTTCCTGTATAATAGAAAACAGTTAGTATTTACAGGGACACACACAAAAAAAACGTCTACTGAATCTGAATTATTACACCAAAATCTGAATAATTTTAAATTTTCATTATTGTATGAACGCATCTCATTTACTAGGCTTGACGTGTAGTTTTCCACTTGTTTTATTCTTTATGCAATTTTTAGCCCCCTTTTTTTCGTTCCATGGCAATTAATTGATTCGTAAAAAAAAAAAAATAAATAAAAAAAAATTATTCTTTTAGCCTAATGTTGTAAATTTTATCCTCAGAAATTTTAAATATTTTTCGGGATTTTTTTTTTTTTTTTTTTTCGACTTTTAATGTTTTTTCGCTTTTTTCGGCATTTTTGTTTAATATTCGTAAAATTCTGTTTCAATCTTCTACGTCAATATAGAAAAGTTTTTTTAAGTATTGTAAGTTTTAACTTTTTTTTTTTTTTTTTTTTTTTTTTTTTTTTTTTTTTTTTTTAATGAAATGCAAATGCAAAGAACTCTCGGATATATTTAGCTAAAGCTGTAGCCAAATTGTTCAGTACAGCAATCTTAACGATATAGCTGATAATTTGTATTTAATCTGAGATGAAATAATTAAAAAAATCCAGTAATTAAAGTTCGTTTCATTCAAGTAACAAGTGGCAATTGCCAACACGGATGTACTATTCCGAAAGCAGGGAGAATTGCAACCTATGCTTGTTTGAGAAGAACGATTAACAAAGCAGTAAATCTGCTAGTTTATTAATAAAATCACTAAATATTTTAAAAGTATTTCATGTGAAAAACAACTCGCATGTCTGTATGACAGACACCTGTCACATATATTTTAAGATAAACGAAATAAAACTCTTTTGCAATAGTTAAAATATAGTTAAGGATTTCTTTACCCAATTTTTTCTAGAATTTCGTATTTCATTTTAAAGAGTTTATGAAGAATATTTTGAGAAATATGTCTTAGTCATCATGAAAAATGCCATTTTTATCCATTTATTTTATCAGCTGAAAATTTTTATAAACCTGAAAGTGTATTTCAGTGTCTCTTTCAATGGAATCGATCATGAATAAATAAATGACGGAAAGATACTTGTAAAAGATAAGTTTGAAACCGTTTGGTAATCTGATAAAATATTGGTAATTTTTCTATTCACGAAATAGAATTCCTATTTTAAAAATGCCCTTGTGATTCTTTTGAATATTATTTGTAAAAACAATGCATGCATGATTAAAAATTTTTAATGGTAATTTTTAAAGTTTACGGAGCGTCAAAAAATGTAAAACGAACAATTTTAAAAACGACAAAGGTCTTCACTTAAAAAGATAAAATAAAATTGTCTTGATTACATTAAAACATTATTTAAAGCTATATGTTTCGAAGCTCTATTGGTGAACATGTTGTATTTTGTAAGGTATGAGTAATGACTTTTCAAAACTAATATTTCCATCTCGTTTTTCGATGCTTTGGAAATTGATAATTTGAACAAAATGTGTATGCAAAATTAAACAAATTAATTTAAAAATAACCATTAAAATATATATCCTATCTATTTATTATATTAATGAAGGCTGAAGTGTGTGTATTTAAAATTTCAAAAATGTTTCAGAAAAAAAATTATTCTTGGCAGTGTTCTATTTATTAGTCAGAAAGCAGACTTGCTAATTTAGCCCGAAAATAGCCAAATTTATCTCTTTTAGTATTAAATTTGTTATTTTCGATGCTTTGAAAATTGATAATTTGAAAAAAATATGTATGCAAAATAAATCAAATTAATTAAAAATTCATCAGCAAAATATAAATTTTATCTACTTATTATAGTAATAGGGGCTAAAATATATCCATTTAAAATTTAAAAAATTTTCAGAAAGAAATTATTTTTGGCAATGTTTTGTTTATTTTTTAGAAAACACTCTTGATAATTTAACACGAAAAAAGTTAAATTTATCGCTTTTAGCATTAATTTATTATGCCAAGTTTTCATAACCTTTTTTTATTCCGTCCATAAGAATTAACCATCTATTTTTCTATTCATATTTTTTGAATATTTTAGATTTCAATTATTTATTTTTACGTTTTTCTGTCTGTATAAGAAGAAAGCATTGGATTCGTGAAGAATTTCGACTTAACTTATATGGAATTAAGGACTTAACACTATTTAGACGTCCTTGAGTCTACAGTCTCAGCAAAAAAAATCTTGACACTTGCGATTTTAGACGTTTTGTTAAATATATAGAAATATACATAAGGAATAATTCTAAAACTCCAGGTGTGAAGACAAAATAGTATACATCATATATTTTCGTAAAGAATTTTCTCCGAAATCCAACAGGGGACCGTCAACAAATGGAAAAAGAACGAAGATCTTTTGGATAACCCTGTCAAAACTAATATAGCATAAGCGCTCAAACTGTAGATTATGATTAAGTGGCTTATTGTAATAAATTGTGTTCATTGTTATGAATATGGCATGTAAACGTGTAGAGAAATTAAAGTTTTTATAAAAACGGTCCCAAATTTTTCCACGTTTTTTGCGTATAATTTGCAGAGTTCTTCATAAAACACAATGTTCTTTTCAGATAATATAACAATCAACATTTTGCATAACACCCTGTAATCAAAATTAAAAAATGAACACAGTTTATAACAATAAGCCACTTAATTATAAACTGCAGTTTGAACTATTTTGCTTCATTAGTTTTGACAGGGTTATCCAAAAAATCTCCGTTCTTTTTCAATTTGTTGACGGTCCCTTGTTGGATTTCGGGCAAAACTCTTCGCGAAAAATATACGACGTGTACTATTTTGTTTACACACCTGGAGTTTCAGAATAATTCATTATGTATATTTCTAGATATTTAACAAAACGTCTAAAATCGCAAGTGTTATTTTATATTTATTTTTATATTTATTTTTATTTTTATTTTTTTTTATTATTATTTTTTTGCTGTGACTGTATGTGTCTGTCCGCATGCGATATAAATTTTGTGGGCAAACTACGCTGATAAAATTTTCTAAGACTCTCTGTAAATTTATAATAGTTCTCGGTTAAGTGCATTCGATCGAGTTTCATGGTTATTACTATACACATTTGCCTTACCTTATATCTAATTCTCTTTAGGGATTTAAATGACTTTATGTAAAGATATTTTTATCGTTGTTAAGTTTTTTAATTCAAAACACACACTTTTAAATTTCTTTTGCATTTTCTTAGAAAAATTAAAAAAGAAAATTTACTTTAAAAGCTTTTTTTTTAAACTTGGAATAATTTAGAAAGGGAAAAATCATGTCATCGAAGTTAGTGGAGAATTTTCCCCGCTGAATCATAAAAGACATATTTAGTACATAATGGCAACAGCTTTTACTGTTCAGTTAGTATCGTGCTTCTCCATTTTCTAGAGATCTCGGGTTCAAACCCCTGCACGTCTAGAAACATTTTGTGTTAGAGTTAAATGACGCAGCAGGTCAAATTTACTCAGAAAATTCAGATTCTTTTAAGATTGAGTGATTCATCAATTTTTAAAAAATAAATTATATTATTATCATTAAAAGAAAATTTAAAAAGGGTTGTGTATTTTTAACGATGTTAATTTACAGAGTTTACAGTAAATTTACCGAATAACTTCTTCGTTATTTAACAGAATCTCGGCTTCTGTAATCTCTGTAATTTTACATAAGACCTAAGATAAGGGATTACCCGTAGGTTCTCTGTAATTTCGCAGAAATATTTTTAACAATGTATCTTGTTGATTCCAGCTTCGCATAATCATTGTACCTTTTTTTTTTTTTTTTTTTTTTTTTTTTTTTTTTTTTATATATATATATACTGTCTGTTTGAAAAGATCTTAATTGTTGTTGTTTTTTGTTTTCGCTTTCTTGTTTGGAACGGTTTTCTATTGTGAGCTCCGTAAAAAAATTATTTTTGTTGTGAAATAAAACAAGTTTATTTTTATTAATTCGTCGAATTATAATTAAAATATAGTCATACAGTCCATTGATTTGAGCTATTCAACATTTGGATCCGCTCCCCCGGAGTGGAACTTGCGAGCTATGGATAGCATTTATTCGTCTTGTTAGAAAAAGAAGAAGAAAATAGTTTACAATGGATGTAAAGATACTTACTCGTCGAAAAGGTAATATAAAAGTCCAACTAACAAAGTTATCAAGCTTCACAGCTGTAGATTTGGATGGAACTGATGAAGTTGATTTTCAGAATAAAATAGAAAATTTGTTCAAGTTGGAAGATAAACTCGATGAATTAAAGACTGAATATTACAAAATTCCGAAAGTTGAAGACGTAGATAAATGTGAATCCGAGTTTGAAGAAATCGACCAAGAATCCAAAGTCTTAAGATAAACTTTAAGCGTTTTCTAGATCTTGAGAAAAATAAAAAAGTTGATATAATAAATGGAAATAATCTGTTGAACAAAATATTCAAAAATTAACTATTAAATTAACTGAAATTCCTTTACCAAAATTTGATGGCTCTTACGAAAATTAGAATAATTGTAAGACCCGATTTTGCAGTATTATAGATTCTAATGAAATGTTATCGAATGATCAAAAACTCTTTTATTTGCAATCTTCTCTCGTGGGTACTGCAAAGCATATACAAAGTGCCGATGACACTTACGAGTCATTATTTGACGCACTTAAGATTAGATTTGACAATACAAGGTTAATCGTTAATAATCATAGCTATGCTGTGTTTTTTACAATTTTTTCAATAACTGTATTTCAATAAAAAGTACGCAGAATTTCATGAAATTTCATGTTACGCTTTAACATAAACGTGCCTCAAACATGACTATACTCATGTGCAATTTGCATGTTAAGCTGCGTAATTCAGAGTTATCTGAAAATTTTTTACACACTTTGGCACCTTAATGTGTTATCATCAAAGTACACAGAACAATGTGTATTTTGAAATTGACACGCCAGGCATGTAGGGGGAACTGGGGAACATTGATACAGTTTTTTTCTAAAAATTTTTTGGGTGTCCAGAAAGCAGGAATTTCCAGTTATTTTTCTATATGGTGTCAGCAAAACCTGTGTAGTGTATTATAAAAATATACAATTGTTGTTTTATATATTATTTTTGCATGTAATTTTTAAAAAATCAAAAAAAGTCATTTGTATCATTGTGCCTCATCCGGCAGATTGATACACCTTTGATACGTCTGTGAAAAATGGAGACAAAATAACACCAATGCATATTTTTCATAGAAAAATACTTAGCAAACTATTTTATATTATTTATAAAAATTCAAATCACCCACACTTTATTCGTAAGAAATATTAAAGCAATCAAAATGAAATGTATAATGACCTGATGTTCTGGGTGTTTCTTGTCTGATTGTTGGTTGTGGTAACTTTGTCATATCTGGCACTTCACCCCCAGAATTATCTTCTTTCTTAGGAAAGATGAAAAAATCACCAGGTTTTTTGTTTATAAATCGGTTTATAAACAGAAAATAAAGGATAATTATATTAAAAATTCTGTTTATAGTATAATTATCCTGTGCTGTTCTGCAGCTTGTTTCTCTTAACATTTCTCATGTCGAAAATACTCTTTTCTCTGGAGAATCGATATAAATTTGAGATTTTCCATGCTGCCGTCCTTTTCTTTTGTTAGTTCTACTAGCACTATATGTTGGGTAAGTTCGCACGTCTTCTCTTTGCAAAAATACTATAAAATGTTCTAATATAAAGAAATTAGAGATATTTCACTTCAATAAAAACTAATATTAGAAATTTTTAGCGAAAAATGATTGGATTAAGGAGTGTATTGTAAAAAAATGATAAAAGGTACTGAAAAAAATGAAGTAATTTTTTTATATTTTATAATGATGCAGTTTTGAAATCCTTATAAAATATTAGTTTCAAACAAATGCTGAATGATTCGTATTGTTTTAAGTGCAAACGAACAAATCTTTTCAAATCGTCTCGCGCGATAAAAATATATTTAAATACTAATTCTTGAAAATTATTTTCAAAACCATAAAAAATGAATAAATTGAGATAACCTCAAGTAATTTTTCTTCTCTATGTGACAATGTAAAAATTTAAATGTGCAATGTTTTGAAGTATAAAAAATAAGTGCCAGCTGCACCTACAGTTTGAAGTAGATTTCAAAGTTAAATACTAATTTTACCAAACTAAATCAAGATTAGAGATAAACTCTGTTTTTTCACTAAGAATTAGCACTAGGGATCTAAATCTTTTTCTGAAAATCCTAATACACATGCATACACACGTGCATGTATATGGGAAAAATTTAAAAATAACTAAAACAAATTCAAAGAACATCAAAATGTTAAAGTATGCCAATGTTTCATTAATCGAATTTGTGTATTGTTTCATTATATTTTTTCAAACTTACATGATGTTATATATTCACTTGGCGACATCTATTGTATTTTCGAAATGACGTAATATTCATATTTTTAAAAATTTGTTAAACTGTTAATTGTTTTTTCAGTTTTCACGTGAAAATCTTGCTATCGAAAAATCATGAACAAATATTCATTTTTATTTTAATTCATCAAATGATTTATCATTTTTTCATTTTTCAGTGGAAATCTTGCAATAGAAAAGTAATTGTTGTGGTTAGAATTTTACTCTATCTTTTTTAAATTGTTGACAACTGCTATAACGAAAAATGTTTATTTTTATTAAGACGATATTCGAAAATTCGTCCATTTCCACCCCTCAGGCCGATTTTGCCTATTCGCAATCCCCTTCGAGAAATTAATTATCTCAATGTTTTTGGCGAGTTTCAAGGCGATCCGCACATAATTGCGTCTTTTATTATGAACACAAAATTTAATTTATGCATACTTATACGTGTATATATATGCATATATATGTGTGTATATATATGTGACATTTTTAAGTTAAGAGCTAGAAGCATCATCACGGGGTTCCCCTTTTTTAAGCACAGAGTTGTGGCAAGCGAGGGAGAAAAAATAAGTTAAATGAATGTAGACGCTTCATTGAACTACACATTGTCTGCTCCAAAAAAGTTTATTAAGGGGGCTCAGAGGTTGAAAACGTTTTAAAAAATCGGGTTTTTTTAATGATCTAGTTCGATTATTCAATTAATTCTTAACTCAATGCAAAAAACCGCATAAAAATATTAGCATTTTTAACGGAGTTATAAGCATTTATGTATCAATACTTACATAGCCGCATCCATATAATTTCAACTTTAAGTTGTGTTTTCTCAAAACTTGATTTTTGACGACTAACACCAAGATTTATGTTGTTGTTGTTGATTTTTGTCGTCCGATTATCTACGCTAATGGGATATAGGACCAGGGGGAGTGCCCTCCGTGGGGGTCTTTCTAAGGGAACCTAACCCGTATTTACGCAAGGAACACCAAGATTTAAAAAAAACTGTTTGATGGAATGGCTTAAATTTTTTTTGCATGCATATAACATCATAATCTAGATTATGAATTAAGGATATAACTATCACTTAATAAAAACAGTGTTAAAAAATCTCTCAAAGTTGAAAATTTAAAAAAACCCTAAAAAATACAACTTTTTTCCATTAAAAAGACTCAAAATATTAAACTATCTAAAATATATTAATTCATAATCTAGATAATGATGTTATATGCATGCAACAAAAAAAAGAAAAAAAATTAAGCCATTCCATTAAATAATTTTTTTTTAATCTTGGTGTTAGTCATCAAAAGTCAAGTTTTGAGAAAACGCGACTTAAAGTTGAAATTATATGGATGCGGCTATGAAAGTGTTGATACATAAATGCTTATAACTCCGTTAAAAATGCAAATATTTTTATGCGGTTTTTTGCATTGAGTTAAGAAATAAATGAATAATCAAATTAAATCATTAAAAAAATCGATTTTTTGAAAAGCTTTCAACCCCTGAGCCCCCTTAAAAGGCAGGCATATAGAGCGGAAATGTTCTCTTCGAATAAGAATATTCCATCATAAAAACATTGTTCCGCAATTCGTCTTAACAGTATCATCGGAGAAAAAGGAATGAATAACTCTCATCACCTCTCAGCTTTCTTCTTAAATCTAAAACCAAAAACGTCCAGAAAATTCGATATTATCTAACCATCATTTTCCTATGTAAACATAATTCATGCCCAGCGTCGAGATTAAACATTTCATTCAGACGATAATTTTTATTTTAAAAAATTATTAGTTAACTAATTTATAATCAAACTCAGAGTTCGAATAGTCTGCAGACGATATTTTAAAACAAAAAAGAAAAGAAATGAATTTATTCATACGCAGCAAATATCAAATGTTGAAGGAGGAAAAAATCCCTTTCGGCATGGCCTACAGGCGGAGGTAGATTTCGAAAAGTTTTCATCTAAAAAAAAAAAAAAAAAAAAAAAAAAAAAATGCCCATCTCTACTCAAATACCCATTTTGACAATATATTTTGAATTATATTGTTACTTTATTTAAAAAATTGACCAATGTGCTCATTATATAGTTCCTAAATAACAAAAAACTGTTAATTAAATTCGTTTGACAGCAAAATTGAATTTAAAAATGAGTCATAAAATAACTAATTTATTATTTTAATATATCCACAATTCTTTAATCAAGATCGCTTTGAGAAATTTTGTGCGAAGTGCCCACTTTGACAGATTTTTTTAAATATATATTTAGCCTTTATCAAAAATCTGACCAATACGGCACATTACACAGTTCCTAAATAACAAATAACTGTCAATTGAATGCGTTTGAGAGCAAAATTGAATTTAAAAATGAGTCATAAAATAAACAATTTGTTATTTGAATACAACCTCAATTCTTTTATCACGATCGCTTTGGGAAATTTTTTTGCGAAGTGCTTAATTTGACAGCTTTTAAAATATATATATTCACCCTTTATCAAAAAATCGACGAATACGCACATTATATAGTTCCTAAGTAACAAAAAACTGTCAATTGAATGCGTTTCAGAGCAAAATTGGATTTAAAAATGAGTCATAAAATAACCAATTTGTTATTTGAATACCCACAGTTCATTAATCATGATCGCTTTGGGAAATTTTGTGCGAAGTGCCCATTTTGGCAGCCTTTTTTGAAATATATTCTGCCTTTATCAAAAAACTGGCCACTCCGTCACATTATATATTTCCTAAATAAGAGAACCTGTAAATTGGATGCGTTTGAGAACAAAAAAAGATTTAAAAATGACTCGGTAAAAACGCAATTTCTTAAATTTCCTCAAATTCCAATCAGGATAACTTCGTGAAATTCTGTTCAAAATACCCTTTTTGGCAGCCTTTTAAAAAATATATTCTGCCTTTATCAAAAAGCTAGCCAATACGTCAAGTTGTATAGTTCCTAAATAATAGGACCTGTAAATTGGATGGCATTGAGAACAAAAATGAATTTTAAAATGACTCATAAAAACGCAATTTGTTATACTTAATGAATTTTTTAATGATGAAAACTTCGGGAAATCTGTTCAAAATACCTTTTTTGGCAGCCTTTTTAAAAATATATTCTGCCTTTATCAAAAAATTGGCCAATACGTCGCATTATATAGTTGCTAAATAAGAGGATCTGTCATTTGGATGCGTTTAAAATCAAAAATGAATTTTAAAATGAATCAGAATATAAGCAATTTCGATTTGAGCTTTTTTCTCCAACTCCTATTTTTGTTTAATTTATTTTTGCTATAAGAATTGGTTCTATGAAAACCTTGTCAATATAAAAGTTGTAGATATTATTCTGAAGATGTAAAATAAATTTAATTAGATTTAATTGCTTAAGAATTGAGTAAGTTATGGGTTTTTTTCTTTTTCCTCCCCCCTTTTTCTTTTCGTTTTAAATTTTTTTCATCGGTAAAAATTGGTCCTATCAAAAACTTGTAAATACAAAAGTTTTAGATAATATTGAGTACATTTATATAAAATTTAGTTGGATTTGATATCTTGAGAATTGACGAAGTTATGAATTTTTTTCTCCCAAAAACCATGTTTTTTTCGCCCCATCAGCCCATTTTTAACTTTATCAAAAATCTGTCACGCATAAACTTTTTCCTCATTTTTTAGAAGTAATATAAACTTTAAACTGATTCGATATCTATTTTAATTAAAAAGTTATCGCGTTTTTTCTGTTTTCACAAAAACCCTCCTAACTTCCACCCCCTTGGTCAGATTTTGCCCATTAACGAACTTAACCGAGATTTTATGCCCCTTGATTTTATGTAAAAGTTTGAAGAAGATCTGAGCATAATTATGGAAGTTATCGTGTCTAGAAGAAAGTGATATACACCGATAGATAGATAGATAGATAGATAGATAGATAGATATATAAACTTTTTTACTGATGGTAGTTTTGGGGTCTAGGAGTCATGATTCGTGTAGATCCGCAAAAATTTTTCAGAAATTCCAACATGGGAGACAATGCAATAGGTACTATTTCATACGAAATCTACCTAATATTTCATACGAAATCTACCTAAAAATAAATAAATAAAGAGAATGATATTTTTGAAAGGTATGGTTTTGGAATAAATTTAATAAGACTTTCTTAAAAAGTGTTGATAAAAACAGGGAAAAAATGAGTTTTATTTGGAATATTAAGAAATAAAGTTTATTTAAGAATGTTGTAAATTTAGAGCCATGTTTTTTAAATTTACGCATATTGGAATAAATGTTTTTTAAGGCGAATTAAGAATTTATATCGTTTCCATAAAGATTAATAGATTAGATCTAGTAACAGGATTTTAATTTAATAAGTTGAACTAAGTACGGAATATTGTTAAAAGGAAATTAATATAGTATAAAGTTAATTTTGTCGAATTTTTTTTTAATTTGTAATTGACTATATGTGTATATATCTGTGTATAGATTACGTTTATATGTATGTGTGTATATAGATGCATATAAACTTTTTAGATGGGTGTGGTTTTGGCTTCCTGGAGGTCATATAATGAAAAGCTATGAAGAAATTTTTCAAAAGTCGTATCATAGTAACGACTGCAATAGATAGTATTTCTTACGAAATCTATCTAAAAAAAATAGTAAAATAAACGCAACTTTAATCGACAAATGGTATTAACCTCAAAATAACGTCATGCATACTCAGGAACACGTTTCTCTTTTATAATGTAGATAGAAAATTTCAATGTCATTTCAAAAAGTAAGGTACCCTGGGGTAATAACGCCACGTTAAGGTTCTACCAATTTTCACGGCTCAGTTTTAGATTGTATTTTTCAAACAAATATATGATTTGATACAGCAACTCATTGACTATCTATATAAAAATAATAATTTGACAGATATGTATTCATAAAATGCAATGGCGTGATTTCTTGACCAATGCTATTTGGCGTTATAACCCACCTATATGGGTAATAACGCCATGCAAACAAAACTATGAAATAAGATGGAATAATGGCATGTAGATTGCCCAATTTTAAAAATACAAACTCTACAAACTTAGAAATTGACAAATTGCATTCTAAGCTATTAAAAATGTTCAATTTTTTGTGAAAGTGTAAGAAAAATAAAGGTGTAGTGTGGAGGGGAAGGATGAGGCAAAAGAACATCAGACCGTGAGCTTCTTTTTGCTTAAAAAGGACCGCTTAAATAGAATTATTAGGAACATTGCACAGTTTTAACTGTGTTTATTTCAATCAGTATTTAGGATGTAGCTCGGCCACTGTAGGGAATCAACCGGGGTATTAATGCCAAGGATTGGCGTTATTACCCCGTTATAGTTATTGCGCTGTACATTTTAAATTACAAATTATCTCGAGAAGATATCCAAAATCTTCATACAACATTTTGAAAGTCCATGAAATGTACTACAAATTTATGCAATTAACAAAGTATTTCGGGATAAAAAAAATAGTCTTCATATCACAAAACGTATCTCGCAAATTTTAGATCAAGCGTTAATTTTAGTTGCTTGTAAAAACAGTAAGACCTAAAAATGAAACAAATTAACTTGAAGCTGTTTTCTCGATTTATATAACTCAAAACCCTTCTGCGCAGAGCACATAAGTGTCATTTACCAGATTATTTCATAATTATGCATAATATTAGCACTTGGCGTTATTACCCCGCCTGGCGTTATTACACCACACCACCTTATGTGCATTTCATTGTTTAGACTTGAAAAGCACGAATTACTGTATTTATGTCGGTATAATCTTTCCGGAAATTATTTTTCTTAAGTTGTAAAACAACTTAAAGGTCCTGTTTCACTTCTTGATTTATTTACTTAGAAATAAAACAGATATAAATTTCCGAGAGGAAATTTGTTTTGAAACTTCAGGCTGTTTAATCCCCTACTCCTCGATTTACACGCTCATTCTTTAACAAAATAAATATTTCTGCGTTTTTTCATTAACTATCTGGAAAATAGTTGTTGTCCTCAGTAAATAGTTGGGAAATCTGAAATATATCTGAATAATTTTACTGGTTGAATTCCGCAATTTATTTTATTTTATTTGTTTCCTGGTTAGCCCATGTTTAATGTCCAAAAATGGGATACTTTTGTTTATTTTATTCGTTTTCTGATTGGTCCATGTTTAATGTCTAAAAATAGAATACTTTTGTTGACACTATGACAAAAATAGTATTAAAAACTTTTGAAAAAATTATTAATTTGAAAACAAATTGTGATAAAGATTTCAAACAAATTTCATTTAAAAGTACATTTTTTTTTCTCTACGCAACGGTGTAAAAATTTTAATTTGCGATGTTTAAAGGTTTAAAATTTTGCAGTTCCGAAAATTGTAAAACTGGAATTTTATTTAAAATTTGTGTGTGATGAGTCCAGGAATATTAATGTTTAATCCATGTCGTACGTAAAATGAGGCGTAAATAAATAAGGTGTAACTATAAATAAATTGTAACTCACATTTTTTTCACTGGTCTCAAGATTGGTTGTTATCGTAGAACTTTAAATTCACCATGTAGTAGATTACCTCATAACACCTCCATAAACAAAATTTAAAGAATTTTAAGATTAAATATAACTCACCTTCTTTCACTCGTGTCTTTAAGACTGGTTGGAATCTTAGTATTTTAGATTTACCACGTGATAGTCTACCTCATAATCTTTCCATTAATAAAATTTAAACAATTTTAAAATAAAATGTAACTCAACTTCTTTTACGTGTATACTAGCATCTCCCATTTTTACATTTAGAAAAGGCTATATTAATCCATAATGCCTATATCATCAAAAAAAAAAAAAAGAAAAAGAAAGAAAAAAAAAGAAATGTAAATAGAAAAAAATGTAATTTAACGAATTGCAATGACCATTTGTAAAATGGTATTTTCTTACACTAAAATTTTAGATTTGTAAATAAATTCTTCATTAAAAATATATAAATAAATAAACAAAAACAAGATTTTAATTTAACAATTTACAGCAAATATTTGGAAAATGATATTTTCATAGACAAAAATTTTAAAGACTTATAAATAAATTCGATGTTTAAATTAATAATAATAATAAACATCAGTGATCATAATGAGTCATATATTTCGTACGCCATGCATTAATATTAATATTCCTAGACCAATGATAGAAAAACTGTAGTTTATAGATATACAACTTTAACTGTTTAAAATGTGCATTTTTATTTGATGGAGTTAATCAGGCTGACTTCTGAACGCCGCATATTACGTACGACAAGGATTAAACATTAATATTCCTTGACCCATCATAAACAAATTTTAAATAAAATTTCAGCTTTGCAATTTTCGGAACTGCAAATTTTTAAATCTCTAAACATAGCACTTTTAAAATTTTTACACCCTTTGCGTAGGAAAAAAATGCACTTTTAAATGAAATTTGTTTGAAATCTTTATCACAATATGTTTTCAAATTGTTATTATATTTTTTTGAAGTTTTTATTACTTTTTTGTCCTTGTGGCAAGAGAAGTATTCCGTTTTTGGGCATTAAACATATACCAACCCGAAAACGAATAAAATCTGAACAGCACAAGAATTGATATATGTCTCAGATATTTCTAGACTTAAAGCAAGAACCATTTCCCAAAAGGTTAAAAAAAAAAAGTGACACGGAGAGAGAGAGAATGTGACATAACACCTTTCACACATGTCTTCAAGTTTTGAATACACTTTTGTTTGAAATATTACAAGCTAAGTTTTAATAACGGTGACTTAAAAAAATACTATTTTAGTCAATTTAAAGGTACTTGACCTATAGATTAGTACTCTTTTCACAATACTTCATCACGATTTAATGGGGAAATTCCTGGCACTGATGTAAAAATTTCATCCAAAATGGAAAAAGAAAAAATAATTAATGCTTATTTCAAAATATTAAAGTTAAAACATATTCTACATAATAAATTTTCAATTATTTTCTTTTCAACTTTTGGAAACCTTTTTAAAACTTAGTAAGAAGGCAAAGAAATACAAAGTTTAACTAGAAAGATGGCATTAATTTAATTAATTTGCTTTGAAAGCACTCAAATCTAAAAAATGATATAATTTTTTTAAAAGAAAAGTTTAAGAAAATTACAAGCATAAATATAATTTAAGGCTGTTAAATGTCTGTTGGGAAAATATTCAAAAGAGGCCTTTTTAAACAAAAAATAATTTTAATTAATGACAAGGAACTTTTTAAAAAAACATTCTCCTACATATTTTTATGGTTTTCTATCAAAATTTGTGAGATACAATGTTTCACTAGAATACATAAAGTCATAATAGAAATTTTTTTAAAAGAAATTTGAAAGAAATAGCGCTTAGCATTATGTTTTAAATTGTTAAATTATTCTGAAAAAATAAACTATGTGATAAATTTAAATGTTTTGTTTAAAAGGTAATTGTACTTAAAAAATTAACATGATAATCTAATAAAAAATGTTATTTATACATGAATAATTAGATACTGGATTTTTTTTATCGCGTTTCTTGAATGAAGACATAAATTTTTTTGCTAGGTTTGCGTACTGTTCGGCGATGGTGACGTTATGTTTATATTTTTCTTTAGATGTTGTTTAAGACTGGATCATATCTGTGGAATTCTTCTGCAAATGCAAATGCAAATGACGTCACTTTGTGTAAAATAAAAGCATGTATTTTAAATCTTTAAACTGAAATATATTTTGTACTATCTATATTTATGTATGTTTTTCCAAATGGGGGCAACACTAAATTCTGTGAAAAGCAGTGTCTAAAAAGCAGTGATACTTTCTATCTAAAAAAATGGATTCTTTTTTTATTTCGAAAATTATCCTACACTAGAACTAAGTCCTTTTTTAAGCAGCCTATTATTATTTTTTTTTAGATAAGTAAAGTCAAATGTTATACATAACAATACAATGTATAATTATTTCATAATTGTGTTACATTAATACTGTTACATTTTCGTAATTACTTCACTATTTTTATCTTAATTTGGAAAGCGTGTTGAAAAAAAAAATAAAAACAAAAACAAATTTTTTTGCTTTTTTTCAGCTAGTTTTAAGAGGATGCCATTATCTTTTTGTCTAAAAATATCAGCAATTTATATTCTTTGGAATGAACTTGTAAACAATGAAGTAGAGTTTTAAACAGCCTGGCTTTTCAAAACAAATTTCCGCTCGAAAATTTATATCTATTCTATTACCAAGTACACAAATCAACCAGTGAAACAGAGCCTTAAAATCTTTAACAGGATATTGGTCAATAAGAGCTCAAATTACCCTCGCTAATGTTAACTTCTTGTAATGAAGAATCCAGGGTTTATTTTAATATATTTTTTAACTTCATTTATGAATTTGTATTAATAAACTGATAGCTAAGAAAAGTTGAAAAGCGAGAATTGGATGATACATGGGGATTCAAAAAGTACATTTTTGACAATTTCGTAGGATTTTTTTTTTTTTTTTTTTTTTTTTTTGCATTGCATAACAAATGTAATACATGAAATAAATAGATATTTAATAATTTTTTTTTTACTAATGGGCTCTACATATGATATCTTAACAAATTATTTATAATTTCATTTTCGAATTTTTTGTAATTTGTAATTTTTTACTGCAAGCTTTTTTCATATAACACGTATCTCGCTTAAAAAAAAAAAAAAAAAAAAAAAAAAAAAAAAAAACACTGTTAAAAACAAACTGTTATTTTGTTTGATTTTGCTATGTGTTAGACTCCATTCATGACATTTTTTAAACATTATTTATATACGTGAAAAAAAAAATTGTAAAGATGTGTATCCTATAGGATGCCCCGAGTCAGAAGAGGATGTATATTTATATTATGCTATCGTACGTGGCACAGAAATCGAGTTATTTGTTAACTGTTTAATTGCAACACCCGAATGAAAAGGATCTCATTAGTAAAAGTGTGTGGGGGTAAAAGCATTTCTTTGGTAAAAGTGTCAAAGTGCACGGCCAGAATTTAGGGCGAGGTAAATTGGATTTATTTACAATAATGTTTGGCGATTTATCACCTGCGCTCGGCTAGCATAAAAATACTGAGTTCTTGATTTCTCTCGCTGAATCTTCTGACTTGGCAAAGAATCGAGCAAGTAAATTAAATTATGAACAAATGCAATATGATACATTGCTTAGCATACATTTAAGGGAGACCAAACTAATCGTCAAGGGCGGCTAGTAAACTTTTAAACGGGGAATGCCTGTTAATTTTTTCTCAACTGGTAGACAGCAGGTGCTGGATTCGAACCCAATCGCGGCTGTCGGCCTAACCGTTCGGAGTTTTCGTGGTTTTCTTCGAACCTTGCGTAAATACGAGTTAGGTTCCCTTAGAAAGACCCCCACGAAGGGCACTCCCCCCCTGGTCCTATATCCCTAGTGCAGATAATCGGACGTCAAAAATACACCACCACCGCCTGTTTATTTTTAAATTACTTTCTCAGAAAGTTCATATTTTTAATATTTTTCAACAGAATATTCTTTTTCAAAATTGTTCTCTTTCTTCTTTAGTTAACAAAATATTTTTTAAATGTATGGTTTGACGCAGTCGTACCAATTTAGAGTGTTTTCGTTTTTTTCTACTTAAATATTTTGCCAGAATCTTCAAAAAGTAGGCTTTGTTTTATTTATTGACAGATATTTGTGATTAAATAAAGAGAGAAATATTATTCTGAAATTCTAGTAGATATTGTGAAATTTAAAATAAAACGATCTAAATTGACAACACTGCAACTGACTGATTATCTGCAATTTCTATTGGGCTAAATTAGCAATAGGGAACAGACGATCTCGCTTTGGAAAATATATTATCTTTTCAACATTGATAGCCATAACGAAAGGCTTCATATTGTGGAGTTCCCATCTGTTTAGCTCTCGTTTACAAGAAAAGAGCGCAGCATCCTCAACAAATGAAACAAAACTTGTTGTCACATCTGACATTGTATGAAATCCGTAAAAGAAACGTACATTACCGCCATAAATACACGTTATGTAGCAATACCAGGTTTTCCACCATTACAGTTAATGTATTTTTTTTAAAACAAAACTTTCTGAGTTTTTCTGTTATAAACTTAAAATTTTTATAATTTAGGAAAATAAGTGATTAGTAGAAGAGTTATGTCAAGAATAAACTAGTTTAAAGTTTGAAGAAATAAATTCACAAAAAAAAATTTTCATTGATAAAATAACATTTTTATAACCTCTTGATTCAAGAAGAAACTTAATTTAAAAATATCCAAGTGATATGTTTTGATAAATCAGTAAAACACGGATTACATTTTCTGTCTTCTTATAAAATATTGAACGATATAGTTAAAGATCTTATGCGCTTAGTGAGAAGAAACACTTAAAACTATTAATTTATTTGTTTTCTAAGGTGTGTATCAAGTATTCAGCCCTTCATCCATTGTATTATTGTAAACATTTCTATAGCAGTCAAACCAGACTCAAACTTCGGAATAATCTTCATACTATCACTAATTTAAATGCAAATAAACTTATTCACCCGTTTCTACTTCAGGAATTGATTTTCTATTGCAACACATAAAATCTTTCATTTTCAAAAAGGATACTTAAAAGAATCCTTTAAAATCTTATCCACGTACATTTTTGTTGATATTTTAATTGTTGAGCATATATATAGATACAATGATGGAAGGAATCTTGTTAAGATTCCCAGCTCTTATTCTTCAAGAAATAAATAACAATATCTGTATTATTCGACGCAAACTCGCCTCTACATTTAATCGATATTTCTAAAACTTAACTTTCCTATTGTTCTCAAGTTTGTTATTTCCACACTTTATGTATCTAAACTTTTCAAATTCATATGAATTATAGCCACGTGCACATTTTTCATAGACTTTATTGTTAAGAATACATATAGGGAATAAGCTTAGTTTTGAAGCAATTGGTTAATATGGAATTAGATCATAAAGAATAGTAAAATTGCAAATTAGAACTCACGATTTAAATGAATAATAAAAATTATTTAATGTGTAAACACTATAGTACATCTTTTATAAATCATCAGATTCTTTGAAAAATTGCTTTAATTTTAGACTCGACTTGAAACAGTTGTCTAGTTAGTATTCCATATTACCCGAAATATCATCTTGAAAAGCATAACTTCTTTGCTCGTCAACAAGTTAGCATAGAGGAAAAAATACTAACACTGCGATAAATATCACTGTTCAACTTTATATTCAATTGGTTGTTGGTTATTATTATCGACAATGAAATTTCATTCTTAGTACGATTTTTATTAAATATACTTTCAAAAAACAGGAAAAATTGAGAATAAGATTTTATTAAACAGCATCACGCCAATAGCAGGTATCGAAATTGAACTGAGAATAGTGATTCATGGGAGTACTAGGAAGTCGTGTGACAGATTTACGCATGTCTGCTACACCGTATAGGTTAGATATTGGAGTACGCTATATTGTCTATTAAATTTATTTTTATTAAATATACTTTCAAAAAACAGGAAATGTTGAGAATAAGATTTTATTTCACAGCACCATGCCAATAGCAGGTATTTAAACTGAACTGGGTATAGTGATTCATGGGAGTACTAAGGAGTCGTGGGTAGATTTACGCATGTCTGCAACACCGTATAAGCCAGATATTGGAGTATTCTATATTGTCTGACCATTCCATAATACCTGGATTTTCTCTATATATAAATTCGAACCAGTTTAATATGAACACAGATAAAATGAGGACATGGTTAAAAAGAACAATTCGAGCGATAATGCTGCTAGTCACTAACTTTCCGTACACAACTCCGTAATGTTAAGTCTATGGGCGTTTGATGCATTCTTAAATTTAAAATATCTCCTCAGGAAGTTAACATTTTTAATATTATCTTTCGGTGTTCACTTCTTAATGAAAGTCATTTCTTTTTTTTTTAATTTCACAAAATATTTCTAAAATCTATGTAGAATTTAATATTTTATTTGTTAAAAAGTGACGAACTAGAAGCAAAACTTTAACACTTCATATAAAAGTATACATTTTAGAAATAGTTTGAAAATTAAGAAAAAATGTGATATCTTTTAAGAAGCGAGATCACCAAAAGAAGAAGTAAAAAATTTTAATTTCTCGAGGAGATATTTTTAAAAATAAGAATGCATCAAACACCCATAGACCTTATATTACGGAGGAGTACGGAACGTGAATGACCAGCAGTCTTAAAAATGGTGCATTATTCAAACTGTATAAAAAATTTTACTTTTTATACGATTTAAAACAGCAATGATCACGGCTAATATGACAAAACATTATTTATTTCAGTCTGATTTACAGTTCAAATAAGGTAAGATTAGGAAAGTAATTTTTTTTCTTGTAGGCGACTGTTTTCTTGTACTCAGCGATAATATGTTTAAATTACAACTGTCAGTCAATTTACCAGTCTTACCCATACAATTATACAAGTTCTTGAATAATTCTGTGGTCTTACCACATTGAATTTCAACCTGTAAGGAAAACCTCCCACCTAGAAAATACAAATGAATGTCCAGAAATCTTGAAAGAAAGAATTAAAAGACGAGAGATGTGAAGAAGTTTCATGAAAGAAAACCTTTCAAAAAATTTTTTGTTTGTTTAAATTCATAATAAAAGACATTTAAAATAATTTGTGCCTCAAGAAAATTTGTTGTTTTTGGCGTCCCGCTCAGTAGTTGCGCAGAATAGGTCTGGGTACCCCTGAAAATTGGGAAACCCCGCGTAAATCGGGATATTTGCACTAATTACAAATAACAGTTTATAGGAATGCTTTTATATAACTCCCTGCCTCAGACATTAGCCTAGATCTGTTGTGTGTGTCTATATATATGTATTATTTCTAGTTTTATTTTCATAAGAAAATTTGTGTAATAGCAGCAATAGTGTAGATATTCTACCACTCATAGCCTATATTTTGGCATTATATACATTTAATTATTAAATACATTATTTTACAGCTGCATTTGCGCATATTATGCTAACGTACGTGGCATAGAAATCGCGATTATCTATTTATTTAAAAGACCTGGCTGTTTTTTTTAGTCATCAGCCCTGAATTTTCTACTCAACCGATTTTGATAATTATTTTTTTAAATGAAAGTTATTTATTTGTAGTTGTGCCCATTTTACCTATTTTTTAATTTATTTCCATTTTTATACTTTATTTTTAATTTTAAATGCTTTTTACGATATTTCTTCAAAATGGTGGCAACTCAGTTTAGCTTTTCTCTCGATAGTAAAAATTTATTTTCCGTTATCACTTTCCACCAGTCAGAAGCTTTATTTCATCAGTGAACATGTCCTCGCATTTAAAAGAAAAAAGTTAAAAAGTGGGTGAGTGTTTTCGTAAAATCTAACCACAATAAAATGATTGCGTATAATTATGCACTAATTGAGGTAATATATATATATATATATATATATACTGAGAAATAATATTAATAATGTAAATAAAATAACAGAAAATAATTTATGATAAAAAATAATGTCATAAGCAAAATAAGAAAAATCTCAAATGGGGAAAATTATGTCATTCAGCAACCAGATAAATGGGAATTACAATATTATTACGGATGCCTTTTTCATATTACTTATAACAGTAACTTTTAAGAAACATTTGAAGAGACAATGACGTCACTATCTAAAACATCGCATTTTTACTCATAACGCTATTACATTTCAATATTTCTTTTCATTATGGACACTGAGATTGAGATTTTACTTTCAAATGACTTCAGTTAATGAAAATAATGTCATAGTAAAAATAAAATTCGTTATATATATATATATATATATATATATATATATAAAACTATTTTTCTGTGAGTGCATATAAAATAAAATTTCTGTATTTCGCCGGCACTCAGATTACAATTTTAAGTGAAGCGATTTAACTGGGCGAATATTTGCATGCAAAATTGTAACTGGCAAACTTGACATTTAGTTTGTAAATATATTTATTATATATTGATTCAATAATGTAATTACTTTTGCTTTTTTTAAAACGAAATCGATCGGGTCTTTTAAACATTTCGTTCGTCGAATTCGACGAGATTCCACTCGTTTGTTAATTATTTAACGGCAGCGCCCAATGAATCTCCTCTCTTTGGTTTTTATGTAAAAGTACTTTGGTAGGATTTAGGCCGAGGTTATTTGAATTTATTTACGTTTCGCTGCAATTACGAAGCTTCAAAATATTTGTTGTTGTTGTTGTTATTGTTGTTTCTGTTCTTTTTACTTAAAAAATAAGTGAAAGTCATGAATTTTAAACGTTTCAGTTTGAAATTAAAGTTTTGTATTATAAATGAAATGAGTGAAAAAACTACTGAATTTTGAATCAAATTAATAAAATACGAAAAAATGTCATGAGAACCATGTTTGGCGATTTATTAATTGCACCCGGCTACCATAAAAATACCAAGTTCTCGATTTCTCTAGCGGAATCTCCTGATTTGGCAAAGAATTGAGAAAGTAAATTAAATAAGTGTTAAAAATAATATGACACAATGCTTAGCATACATTTAAGGCTGTTCTCAACTGCTCTGCTCAACAAGCGGAAGACATTTTGACTCATTGACAAATTAATTTTTTTACGAAAATATATAAAATTGCACAGTCTGACCATGGAAGCGATCTGGGATCTAAGACAGTTTTCTATTTTTTGATCAATAAATTACCTATTGAGTTATAAGTTTTTTGATCGTGTGACAAGGCAATTTTCACCGCAATTTGGACTGGATTTTCTTGCCTCGGGCAGAAATTCAGTTCAAAATGCCTACTTTAACACTATTTTCTGAAAAAAAAAAACTATTGTATTTGTAAAAATACGGGAAAATGAGTGCGATTAGATAGTTTCTGTACAACAGTACTTACTAGTTTCATACATTACTGAACAAAAATAAATTAAAACTTATGTCATAAATTTGGCCTTTTTGATTTAAGAACAGACTTAAGAGAGACCAAACTGGTCATAAAAAAGCGGCTAGTAATGATTCATTTCTTTAATTTCATTAACATCTATATATTATGATGTACTTCAATAATTTTTGTGAAGTATACTTTTGATATTAATTATATTTGATACACCCACTTAACCCCCTTACTATAGTTTTTCTCTTTTTTCTTATATATATATATATATATATATATATATATATATATATATATATATATATATATATATATATATATATAATTATTTTAATTTATGTGATCAGTATCAATTTTTTCGATAGTTTTAATTATTCAGAAAGTTATATTATAACAATTAAATGCAAAATATATTTACATCTTTTTTCATCTTTATATTAAAGATTCGGCCACTTTTGTCACATAAATTCAAACGTTATTTTTTTTAATCCAAAGATTGGTTCACAAAGGCATGAATTGCAAAGTAGTTCGATTATGAGAATAGATGAATCTTTTAATTTGTTGTTATTTCTTGTGGTGACTTTGATAATTTTTGTTAGTACAATAGAGGAAATATGGCGCAGAGGTAAAGCCTATTGACGCTACCATTTTTTTTTTTTTTTTTTTTTGGGGTATTGATTACTTTAATAATAGCCCAGGAATTCTGTCATTAAATAAGCCGAAAACTACGGCTAAAATTTACTGGTGTCAATAAATTCCACCTCATATCCAATTTTCCACCATTGTTTAGTGATAAGTTAATTATGTACCAAATGGATAAATCATTCAAAACGGATAAATTCTATTTTTTTAATAATATTCAGCTAGTCAGAGGCGTAGCTAAGGGGGGGCAAGGGGGGCGTCCGCCCCGGGCGCCGAGGCCTAGGGGCGCCAAATTGAGATAAATTGTTATATATCTATATTGGGGTGGGGGCGCAAAATTTCTTGCTGGCCCCGGGCGCCAAAAAACATAGCTACGCCACTGCAGCTAGTGTTGGAAAATGATTCGTAATATATGCTTAATTTTTCGTAATTGTTTTTCTTTCAAGCGGTGCTCGGACCAAAAAGTATCCAATAAAGCCATCTATAAAACATTTGCCAGAACACGACCTCCCAGTTCCAAAGTGTCCAAGTCTCTCATTTCCCTTCTCAAGTTTTATAAGTGGAATCGTCTCATCCTGCTGGTTGCTAACCACACTTCTTACATGCAAGTTGCGGAAGCGCTGAAGGATCTGGCGATCACTCATATGATAGATATTGTCGAGACCTTCTACCTCCCTGGAGATTACCTCACCAAAGATAACACAACTTTAAAAAATATAGTGCTGGATACGTATGCTATAACTAGAGGTAAGTAAGTGTAAACTTTCTGTTTATATAAATACGTAGAGATATGTAATCCAATCTGAGTGAGAAGTCTGCACGGGCCGAAATTTCCAGGCCCGGCCCGGCCCGGCCGCATTTTCAGAAATAATCCCGTTTTGAGCACCAGCTTTGGCGAGTTGGCGAAAGCGAGAACGTTCAGCTAGCTGCATCGCCAAACACAAAATAAACTAAGTTCAAATGTTTCATAAAACATATGATTAATAGAATTATATTTATTTCAAGAGAATCTTTACTATTGTTTTTAATTAACTTCTCAATTTCTTCGAACATAGCGAGTTAAGGAAATAATATTTTTGAATTGCGGAAAAAAAAAACATGTTTAGATGTTTTGCGAAATTTAAAGCATTTTAATCTGAAAAAGCTTTTTGTTTTAAACTATGTTTTAATCGTAAACACGGGTGAATAATATTTCCTCATATTATAGTCTTTGTTTGATAACATTTACGCAAAAACAAATAAAAAATAAGCGCGATCTCTTTGCAGAAGGAAAGGTTGCTATTCGCTAGGCGTTTGACGTCACAAACAAGAAAGGTTGCGTAGCATTGACTTCATCTCCGCGCCAATCGATGTTCTGGCGATAAGGTGCTCAAAACGTGATTCTTTCTGAAAATGCGGCCCGGCCCGAAGGAAAAAAATATTGACCCGGTCCGACCCGGAAAAAAAGTTAAAAATTCGGCTCGAGTGAATTTCTACAGAACATAGATCTTTACTCTAACTTAAGAGTTCAGACCAAAAAATCTTTTTCTTATTTTTTTCATGTTTATAATTTACTTATGCAGAAGTGCCGTAGGCTGCCATATTTATGTTTTTAATGAACCTTTATTTGTTGTATGTAAATGTTACAGTTATCATTAGTATTATCAATTCATATTTCATATAATTGAGACATAAAAATCTAAACAATGGTATATGGTAAAAGTAAAATCTTTTAAGACGGAATCGCATTGGAAAAAAAAATACGTTCCCTTCTTAGCAAATGTAAATGTTTAACATATTTTTTTCTTGCGTATTGTTGTATTCATTTTGCATGGATGAACAGTTTAAAAGAAATTTGCAGTTTTCAGTTTAAAAGAAAATTCCGTCATGATCATGTTTTTTTATGTGTTGTTTAACTCTATTTTAATAAGGCTAGTAAAAGAATAAATTCTAATATTTAATTGTAGAATAATGACAACTTTAAAGTATATGCCTTTTTTGCAAAAATTTTTAGACCAAGCTCAATTTTACTGATTTATGCACCAACTTGCTAGTGGGACAGACTTGGCCCCGTCGAGAAAAGGATTTTCATACGAGATGATTCAACAGGAACTGATTAATTTGGTCCGTGAAGACTATGAAGAATGAAATTAGTCTCGGCTTCGTACGGAAAAAATACGTTAGGCCCGGCCCGATATTCCAGGAAAAAAAATTAAGGCCCAAGCCCGGTTCGAAAATATTAGTGACTAGACCCGGCCCGGCCCGAAAATATTAGTGACTAGGCCCGGACCGGCCCGAATGCCGTTAATGGAAATCGGCCCGTGCAGATCTCTAATCTGAGTAGCCAGCTACACTATTTGGTTTCTTTAAACAAATAATGAATCAAACGAAATATATCGATGAATTTCACTTTGTGTTATAAAGCAATCTCTGAAATATCATTCCACATTGCTAAAAAGGATACAAATGTATTTGAGCTATTATTTTTACTAATATGTCTCGGCTGTTAAGAATCAATTCTTTTAGATGATCATTTACAGTAGAATTTCGTTAAGAAAAGAAAAAAAACAGTACATTAAGATAAATGACATTTTCAAATTTGATTAAACCACTCCTTATATCATCGATATAAGCATCGATGTTATAAAACTTTTATTAAAATCGTTATAAAAGATTAACAATGTTATAAAATGTTATAAATTTCTTTATAAAATTTTTTGTTTCAAATGTCACTATCTAATGCTTTTACTTCTGAAATACCAGAAATACTCAGTTTCAAACAAATTATTCGTTTTTTCGTTCGTTATAACGTTTTAATATTCGTTCAATGTAATAAATTTCACCGAGATAGCTGAATTTATTCATGTTATTTCATTTGTTATGATTTTTAACGAACCCTCCTTTCAGAAATATTTTACACTGGTTTCCAAAATTTAAGGAAAAATCACAAAAATAGCGATACTTCAAAATATTACATGTAGATTTTAATGAAACTCAGCCACAATATTCAACACATAGTAAGGTATAAAATAACATGAAAAGAAATTACCAGACAATTATGGTGTTTCAAAAAATAGCATAATTATAAAATTAACAAAATCATTTTGCCAGTTTGGCATAGGAAAAGTATCATTAAAATGTGCTGTATGATCACCCCTAGCAGCAATAAAGCACATACAGCGATGTATCATACTGTCAATTATGCGATCGATGAGTTCGCTGGGAAGTAAGAGCCATTGCTCTTCCAAAGCAGTTGTAAGTGTGGCAAGGGTTAGAGGAGGAAATTGAGAGCAGCGACACGTCTCCCTAAAGCATTCCAAACATGCTCGATGGGATTCAAGTCCGGTGATCGAGCTGGCCATTCCATGCGCTGAATTGTCTGGTGCTGAAGATAATCTTCCACGATGCGAGCCCTGTGCGGTCTAGCGTTGTCGTCCTGTAACAGGAAATCATTACCTATTGCACCGGCATAAGGTCGCACATAAGCATCAACGATGTCGTCTCTGTAGACGTGAGCATTCACGGTTCCATGTGGAAAGACATGGAGGTCTGTGCGTCACCAAAAGAGATACCACCCCAAACGCAGACACTGCCTCCTCCGTATGAATCTCTTTCACGAATGTTTGATGGATGATAGCGTGTTCCCTATTTTCTTCAAATCAAACAACGCCTTTTATCGCTTTGGAGGCTAAACCGAGACTCATCCGTGAAGAGAGCACTCCTCCATTGATCAACCGTCCAGTGGACATGTTGACGTGCCCACATCAAACGTTCTCTCCGGTGACGTGAGGTAAGCGGCACACAAATTATTGATCACCTCGCGTAAAGTCCACCTTCGTGAAGCCTTCTATGCACAGTAGACATTGACACCAACCTTCCAGTGGCTGCAGCAAGGCAGGATCTAAGGTGAGATGGGGTTGCAGTTCTATTTCTTCGTACACATAACCGCAAATATCGGTCATCGGCGCTTGTCGAAACCCTTGGCCATCCTTGGTTGAACCTTCTTGAACCCGAACCAGTGGCTTTAAATTGTTGCCAAAGCCTGTGAACCACCGAAGTACTCACATTTAGCCATCTAGCCACCTCTGCTTGACTTTGTCCTGCCTCCAATCTCCCAGTAGCTCTAAATCGCAGTTTTGCGGGCAAATGATGCATCGAGATCATTGTAATGAATTGACTATCCTAGATTTATAAGATCACTATCACAGCGACAACTGCAGCCTTACTCTCTAATGTGCATTTTTATGTGCCTCGCAGATGACACAATGCGATTGCAGCTCCACTAATTTGCATTTGGTATTTTTATTCAACATCTTTTATTTAACAATATATGCAAATTTCTTACGGATTGCTTTCTTTTTGAACGAGTTATCGCTATTTTTGTGATTTTTCCTTAATTTTTGGAAACCAGTGTATTACATGAGATGTGGCGAACTACATTTTCAGTCAATTGGTAATTATTTTAATTACATTAAAACAAGGTGAATGTGACATCCGTCTTTAAACACACTTTTGAATTTTTTAAATTATATAAAAGATTTTTAAAAAAACTATATTTGCTTTTACTAAGTCTCAATTCATATTATATAAATGAGATTTAACTGGAGTATAGAACATAATATAGAATCCTTCTTTTAAAAAGTAAAAAAAGAAATATCTGGATTCTATTTTAAAACATTAAACACCATTACTTGTTTATTTTACGGGAGTCAGATAAGCCCAAGGCGCTGAAGTATGAAAAAATATGCGATTTTGCACTGAAATGTGCTATTTATTTGCTTTTGCAGACACTAGTGAGACGACTGTGTGTCACATAAGAGGCGGCAAGCGGGTATAATAAGTCAACTGAAAAATATTGCTGTTGATATATGAAAAGAAATGAGATTTTAGAACGATTCCCACCTGCCACTAAAGATACAATTTTGCTCTAACGGTTAACTTATGTGACTCTCTTTATAAAAATATTTCTACCTATCCAAATAAATTTTTAATGCATTTGTAGTATTACTGTATTTTTTATTAACATTATATGTGTGTGTGTGGGGGGGGGGGCTGTTTAATGTTTGTTAAGGGGACAGTTTATCTTTACAACAATTTTGTTTATTTTTAAAAATGTGAGTCAAACTGTGAACTCATTGCTTTTCAATGTTCAATTAACACTGTTTTTTTTTTAAATAACTGTTATTAACTGCTATTAAATTTTTAATTTAATTAAAATTTTTACAATACTTTTTTAGTTTTTACAAAATGTTAAAAAAAAAATAAATAAATAAATAAAAAAAAAATAAAGGAAATTGGAGTTTTGACCATTTTTGAGATGAACTGTATCCTTAAAGCATAATTTTTATTTTTATGGAATTTTTGTATGGAATTTATATTTTTATGGTACGTTTTTTAATTTTTAACACATTACAATATAATTGTAAAATGTTTATGAATTCAGTTCCTCTGCTGTCTCATCGTGCTCTAACTCGCATATATGTATTCAGATTGCCATGAACTTTTATTTAGGTAGATTTTGTATGAAATACTACCTATTGCGGTCGCTCCTATGTTGGAATTTCTGAAAAAAAAAAAAAAGAAATTGCAGATCTACGCCGATCATAACCTCTAGACCTTAAAACTACCATCAGTAAAAAAATTTACATACAAACATTTATCATCTTCTTCTAGACTCGATAACTTCTATAATTCTGCTCCAATCGCCTCCAAACTGATATATAAAATCAAGAGGTATAAAATCTCGGTCAAGTTCGTTAATTGGCGAAATTGGACCAAGTGGGTAGAAAAATACAAGTATGGTTCAAGTACAAGTAATGTGTTTTAGGTAAGGTTTTTGTGAAAACCGAAAAAAACACCATAACTTCCTAATTAAAATAGAATAATTAAAATATCGAATCAATTTACAGTTTATATTACATCTAAAAAATGGGCCAAAAGTTAATGCATGATAGATTTTTGATAAATTTAAAAATAAGCTGAAGGGGCGAAAAAAAACAGGGTTTTGGAAGAAAAAAATCTTAACTTCGTCAATTCTCAAAATATCAAATCCAAATAATTTTTTTATAAATTTTCTCAAAATTATCTAAATTTTGCATTTACAATTTTTTGATAGGACTTTTTCTTACCGATAAAAAAAAATAAAAACGAAAACAAAAAGGCGGGGGGGGGGGGGTGAAAAAAGAAAAATCCATAACTTCGTTAATTCTTAAACTATAAATTTAATTAAATTTATTTTACATCTTCTCAATAATTTCTACAACTTTTATACTCACAAGTTTTTCATAGGACCAATTTTTATACCAAAAATAAACAAAAATAGGAGTTGGAGAGAAAAACCTGAAATTCAAACTGTTTATATTCTGACTTATTTTTAAATTCATTTTTGATTTAAACGAATCCAAATGGCATATTCTCTTACTTAGGAACTATATAATGTGAAGTATAGGCCAGTTGTTTGATAAAGGCAGAATATGCTTCAAAAAAGGCTGCCAAAAAGGGTATTTTGATCAGAATTTCCCGAAGTGATCATGATTGAAAAAATGAGGAAGTATTAAAATAACAAACTGCGTTTTTCTGACTGATTTTTAGAACTATTTTTTCTTTCAAACGCATCCGATTTACCGGTCCTCTTATTTGGGAACTATATAGAGTGACTTATTAGCCAGTTTTTTTATAAAGGCAAAATGTATTTTTAAAAAGGCTGCCAAAATGAGCATTTTGAACAGAATTTCCGGAAGCGATCGTGATTGAAAAGTTGGGTATTCAAATAACAAAGGGGCCGTCCATTAATCATGTGATTTTTTTTTTTTGGCATTTTTAACCCCCACTCCCCCTTGGTGATACATGGTGAGGTTCAAGACTACCCCCCCCCCCCTAATCCTACATCACGTGTATTTTTTAGTAACCTACAAAGAATCTTAATTTTTTTAGAATATTTATTATAAAATACAGGTTCAAGTATCATCAAATTTTATTATAGAAAAAAAAACTACAATAATAACCTTAAAAGGTAAACACAAAGGTTGCAAGTTGTTTTGGACTGACATAAAGATAATGAAAGAAATGCGAAAAACTTTTTTGTAGTAATACATAAACATAATTTAATTTTCAATGTCCTCAGACCACGGATTAGCAAGACTTTCTTCAACACCAATAACTGGATAAGCATCTTGCAAGTTAGTTGTAGCACAGTGCTTTGTTGAAGATTAACATCGGTTTCATCAAGCCACTCGGCGTTATCATTTTCGCGAACTACGCAGAGAATCTCTCTCGCGGGAACTTCACTTTGTTCGTTGCCTGGCAACGGTGAATCAAGGTCATACTACAAGCCGCTTTCGACTTTGTACACGTTTGACGAAAAAATAAATACACGAAACGCCGCTTTTCGGTTCAGTATCGCGCATTTGCCGAAAAAATAAATATTCGTGATATATTACTACACCCCCCCTCCCCCCTTGTGATATTTCGTGATTTTTTTATGGACCCCTCCCCCCCCTCTCGAGCCTTGCATGATTAATGGACGGCCCCAAACTGCATTTTATCTGACTCATTTTTAAATTCAGTTTTGCTCTCAAACGCATCCAAATGACAGGTTCTCTTATTTAGTACTGTATACACTCTGTATAATGTGCCGTATTGGTCAGTTTTTTTTTTTTTTTTTTTTTTTATAAAAGCTGACTATAATTCAAAAAAAGCTGTCAAAGTGGGCACTTCGCACAAATTGTCCCGAAGCGATCAAGATTAAAGAATTGAGGATGTATTCAAATAATAAATTGGTTATTTTATGACTCATTTTTAAATTCATTTTTTCTCTTAAACGCATTCAATTGACAGTTTTTTGTTATTTAGGAACTATGTAATTTACCGTATTGGTCGATTTTTTAATGAAGTCAGAATAAATTTCAAAATATGAAGTCAAAATGAGCATTTGAGCCGAATTGCGCTTAAGATGATTCTGATAAAACCAGTTTTTACAGAAAAATAAAATTAAAAAATTTTCATACGAGGCCAAATAAAGTTGTTAAGCTGGGTTTATCTAATCGTATTATTTTTTTGTTTCTGAAATGAGCATTCTTCAAAATCTACCTTCGCCTATAGGCCAAGCCGACAGCGATTTTTTTGTTGTTGTTGTTGTTATTCTGGTTTATTATTAGTTCGAAAGATGACTGCACAGACACCTGCACCTCATGGAGTTAACGGCTAAAATTTCAGAATTAATTAAAAGTGGATTCGCACATTAAACTGCAGCTGATTTGCTAACAAGGAAGGTCTCCATACTGGGCATACCCAAAATTTTTTGAAAAATATACTAATTAAACTACTCATGTATGTAATAAAGGATCAGTAAAAAATAGCGGCGGAATTACAGAAGAAAACATGTAAAAAAAATAAAATACTTTCAAACATTTGGCGTGAAAAGACGAAAGTGTCACGCGGTTTGGCGAGCAACACTTTTTCCCGCCAAAAGCAAACGATTTTAATGCAACTGAAAACTAATGAATTTTTAGAATGTGTGTAAATGATATTTAATGAATTTAAACATAAAAAATGAGAGAGTTTAATATATTATAAACATATATATATATTGTATTGCATGTATATATATCATTTGTTGCTGTAGTTATTTTATTACCTCTGAAAAAAAATTATTTTCAGATATTAAAAATTCTTATTCAGAAAAATTATTTTCATACATTTAAGCGTATTAAAAAAAAAAATCGAGATCTTTCCATGGCAACAAAATCAAATTGACAATGCTCAACTGGACTTTGAACTTGAAACAATTTTAATTAGTTTAAATTTAAATCACAAATTTTGATGGCTAAATTTCAATATAAAATCATATAAATATCGATATAACGAAATTATAAAAACAAACTAAAACTGACAAAACCAAAGATATTTAATTTATCTAAACAAGTTGAACATGAAACTTTTTCCTTTTAAAATGTTATTGACATAAAATACATTTTTTGAAATTGCTTTTTATCGCCAACGGATGATAAATCGCCAAATAAAGAAATTTTCATTATTTTTTTACGGACAGGGAAGGGAGATTCCGCGGAAATTTTTTTATAAACGTATATATCCTCATGAGAAGAACATTCTGTAATTTTTTCAGATTTTTCAGAGTATGCCCGTATGGAGACCTTTAAGCCATATCTTGAGGAAAGACACTTTCCTATCCAATTTTAGCAAATGGCTCCTAGGTTTATCGTTGTGTTTTCCTGCTCCCCGTCCTCCATGTTTTCAAGCATTTCGGTACAGGAAAACCTAACCCTCCCTATCCCTAAACCCTATCCCTCCTAGAATATATCTCTATGGATTCACGGATGATTAAATCCGTGAATCCATAGAGATATATTCTAGGAGGGATAATCATCCGCGTATCCATAGAGATATATTCTAGGAGGGATAGGGTTTGTAATGATTCTTATTCTTATGACATTCCGAGTTTGTGGTTAGAATTACTTAATAAATATTTAAAGGGTGAGTCTAATAGGGGGAGCCGCGGTGGCATTGGCTATTCACGATCATAGAGGGCGCAATATTTTGTGTTTTGAGTTTTTAAATTACCTTTATATCCAGAGTCATTTAGTTTTTCTACTTTTATTAATATTAATTTTATACATATTAAATTTAATATTTGATCAAAATTTATTATATTTATATGCCGCGGTGGCAATGGCTATTCACGATCATAGGGGGCGCAAAGTTTTGTATCTTGGGTTTTTAAATTATATTTATATCCAGTGTCATTTAGTTTTCTACTGATTTTATGTGTTATGAATACGGTTCTTATGAATGAACCGAAACATGTCAACTTTTTAATTTAATTTTTATTTGTGACACCTGTTCTAAGTAAGTAAATATGAAATGTTTTTATACGTGAATGAAAAAGGTGAAGTGATTTTGTTTTAGTTTTTAGCGGGGATCCAGTTCCAGGATCCATCGAGATTGAGTCTTTTTATGAGATTTTGCAGTTAGCAAGGGTGGAATCAAAATTGGTTGGAAATTATGACATTAGAAAACTGTTTAGATTTGTGAATTAAAGTGCTCATTTTTCTAAAAAAAAAGGGGGGACTTTCTCGCCAGCGAAAATATTTCACCTTTGTGTAAAATTAATTGTGTAAAAAAGTTTTATTCATTATTATACTTCTTATACAGACACTATTTCATAAATTGTTCGGAAAGCTGAGTGGAGTAAAATCCAGAGTTTTTTTTTTTTCCCCTTTTTAAAATTCAACAATTTCATTGACTACTAATAATGTGCCAGGCCATAGGTAGAAGTGAATTAATTTTCTGTTTCCGTTTTATCGCCCTCTAAATTTTATCACCATGGATTGCATGGAATATATCTCTCGTATTAATCTTTTGTAATCTGTATATGTGCACAAGTGGTGGACGCCGCAGAATGATTATTCTTTGAAAATGGTGGTAACCAATGTTATCGATGAGTTATGATTACTTTAAAATTTGAAAATATTTAACTGTCATCTACATATAAGCTACAGGGAAAAAATCTGGCATACTGAAAAGGTGTTAGAGAAGTTACATGAGGTTTCAATATGATATGAATAAAAATTAAGGGTAGACATGAGCGAATTTTTTTTGAAAAAATTGATTTTTGTTTTAGTGTCTTAAAATGTTCTTTGAATCTTCCTGAATCCATTGGTATGCCCAGTTTTTCTGACCATTAGAAATTGTAACGATGACTTTCGTTTACATTTTAATAAAGGAGTTACGTTAAATTTAATAGTTATTTTAGTTGCCCCAAATCAGTCTTATCAGTTAAAATTACCTTACAAACATGCAATAACCTACGTAGGTAAGAGAGACTCAATAAAAAGAGATCAACTATGTATGTGGCATTTATTAATGAGAGGAGAATATCACACTCTCGCGGGATGACCACCGGTAAAAAGACATTACTGGAACTCTACATCTGTACTGGAGAGCTATCAGAGATAGAATGACATTGACCGTCAGATTTGATGTCCAAAATGTGTCGAGCCAAATCTAGGCATCCTTTAGCTATTGTAACCCCACAAATACAGTTCATAATGGAAATTTAAATTAAAAACGAGCCAAATGGACCGTTAATTTGGCTTTTAATATATCAACGTACAAATATGCATGCCAACACAGAAAGAACTTTTGTTGAAACAATTAAATTTTGATTTCTTTTGCCCCTACAAAATATTTTGGTTGGAATGACTAAATTGTGGTTGGACTATCCAAATAATTTTGTTAATTCAACAAAATTTTGTTTATAATTTGGTCATTTCAACAAAAAAATTTTGTGGGAGCAATAGTAATCAAAATTTAGTTGTTTCAACAAAACAGTTCTTTCCGTGAACACTGATTGCTTAGAAAAATATCTCTAAAGGCAAAACACAGATGCCAGGCACCAATTTTTAATATAAACAGAGCATTATATTTTAAGCCGAAAAGAGACTTGTAATGACAATTAATCTGTAAATGAATACCAAGTGCATAGTTACAGCTGCAACGTGCATATGGTTTAAGAATATGTTTTTATATACACCTTGATCAAACGAAAGTATGCTCGCACAGATAATGATTTTAGGGTGAGAAAAGATTTGTTTTTGATTTATTTTATTAACGGCCTCGGTTGCGTATGAGAAAACCTACGTATCTGGAATTTAACGGAAAGAGAAAAGAGATAAATATATTCTTTTTAGGAAGTAAAAAGGAGGTTTAATTAATTTGAAATTGCAAACTATAATTTAAATTTTAAACTTGATAATTTAATTTTTAAAAGGGAGATAATAATAATATGTGATGTCATGTTACTTTCGACATCACAGAAATAATTATAAAATTTCAAGGGAATACACCGACTCCGTGACACGCCCATTCACATCAATTTTACGCTAACATTTCATACTTAAACTAAACTGTCTTTAAGGTGAAATTGATGGAACCGAGAAAATTTTCCATTGCTCAGAATATTCTGCTTAGACAAATTTTAATCTATGTCTATGCATTCACAGGAGTTTGAAAATCTTTCCGATATAGGCAGAATTCCGTCTTACACAAAGTCAGTCTTAGAAAGACTTTACTGCATTTCTGTTTTTACATTCTGCGAGTAGAATTTAAATATGTACTAATATATCTATACTACTATATTGTAAAAATAAATTTTACAGTATGCACATGTTGTCAAAGAACAAGTAAAAGTCCTTCTTATAAACTTATTCGATCCTCCTTCTTGGTGGTAACCGAATAAAATTCGTGTAAGGGATGTTAATCTGGAAGTCACGTGGGAAATGATTAGAACCAATAAGGATAAAAACATTACTTCATTTATTATATACTTTATTTCATATGTTTGTTAAAATTGTGCAAGAGCTTTTACCCAAGTTAGAAGTGTAAGCCTTTCTCTCCTGAAAAATCGTACTTTTCATCTAAATCCATTATCTCATAAAATATTCGAGTTAGTTTTATTTATTTATTTATTTATTTATTTATTTATAATATGGATTTCAAATTTCACCAAAATTGGTCGGAAGTTTTCGAGAAAACGGGTCATAAAGCTGAAGTATTTTCCATAGGATTGCACTCAGTCTTGTCTTCCCTTAAAACATCGCGAATAGAAGTAATTGCTGCAACTGTGTACTAAAACATATTTTAAATCGAAAAAATTGAGGTTAAACACAGGGTAAAATGTCTTAGAATATTTTTATTGTAACAAGAATTCATCTATAATTTTGATTGATAAGGAAAAAAATGTGAATATTTAAAAAATATATTTCGCTTTTTCAAATTTTGCGCCCTTAAGATTCGTGCGCCTGGAGCACTTTGCTCCAACTGCTCCACGGTAGCTACGCCCCTGCCTCTACAACCTCAATTGAGCTTTGTCAACGTCTCTGCTCATCTTGTACAACTGTTGTTTAATAAATTGGAAGTTAACGTCTTACAGTTAAGTTCGATAATGCTGCATCTATTTACATATTTGTAAACAATTTACTACTGATTTCATACACCTCATAACAGTTTCTAATTTACTCACTGACTTTCCCTCGTGCAAGGCCTTCATTGATAAATAAGCCTAAAATATCGAACTTCGAATTTTTTTGCTTAAAATATATTTTGACATCCGAAGTATATCTTGATTATGTTTCGTGAAGATCCAAAAATAATAAATATGCAAAAACTTATAATTGTATCCATTTCCCTTTGAATGATTCACAGTTACAATTTTTAAATTCTCTTTTCCCTGTATATCTTTTCAATGTATCAACAATTTCACAATATTACAAATAAGATGGATTTGCAATAACATAAAAAGTAAATAAATAATTAAAACTTTATATGAATCATCATAAAAAAGTACATTCAGGAAGCGTTTCAAAAGGTAAA
This sequence comes from Maratus speculifer, assembly GCA_964019185.1. Classification (NCBI taxonomy): domain Eukaryota; kingdom Metazoa; phylum Arthropoda; class Arachnida; order Araneae; family Salticidae; genus Maratus; species Maratus speculifer. The sequence continues at coordinate 146,749,223 of OZ025301.1, read as the reverse complement.
TTTTATTAGTCCATCATCAGACAATGTTAACATGTATCCGTAAGATAACAAGGTCATCTATAATAATAAAGAGAGAAGGATGTTTGTCTGTCAGCGCTGTTCTGAAGAGACTGCTGCACGTAGAGTTACAAAATTTGGAGGGAAGGTACTTTTTTACATGTAGTTTTGCACCTCGAAGCCCGATTTTCGATTTTTTGTTTAGATTTTTTTAAATAATTTTTTTAGGCGATTTTTAGCGCTATTTTTGCGGTTTTATCCCATTAGTAAAAGGAATACGGTTTCATTCTTTTAACCCAAAATAGCAATTTTTTTTTCTCTTTTCAACAAAGTTTATTCGGAATTTGTACAGCGATTTTTGAATTTTTAACGAATTTTTAATGCGATTTTTAGTGTTTTTTCTCATTTTGCGGCTATTTTTTGAGATTGATAAAAAGAAAATCGTTTTAAACTTTTAGCCTAATGCCCTAAATTTTGTGTTTGTTACGATTTTTAGATTTTAACGATTTTTAATGCGATTTTCAATGCGATTTTTAACGTTTTTTAAAAATTTTTGCGTTTAGCATCTATTTTTTTCATAATTGTTCTATCGAAAATTTAAGCTGTTGAGAATGCAATAAGTAGTATTTTTTTGTGAAATCTACCTAAAATGTCAAAAATTTAGGTACCACTATTTTCGAATAGCAATTTCATAAACTATCTTAAATTCTTGCTTAAGACCGCTACCCCCTCGAGTTATATATCACTTGATAGGTTATTTAACAGAGTATGGTTTTGATAAAGTTTTTGAAGAATAGAGTGCTCTACCTGATGGTGGAAAATGGAACTAATAGAACGCTAATTCTTTAAAATCTATAATAATAAAGAGACAAGTTTGTGTGTGTGTCAGCTCTATTCTGAAGAGTCTGCTGTACGTAGAGTTACAAAATGTGGAGGGAAGGTACTTTTATGCGTGTAGTTTTGCACCTCAAAGCCCGATTTTCAATTTTTTGATTAGATTTTTTTTTTATTTATTTATTTATTTATTTATTTATTTTTTTTTTTGATAATTCTTTTAGGTGATTTTTAGCGTTCTTTTTGCAGTTTTATCCCATTAATGAAAGAAATACGGTTTTATTCTTTTAACCCAATATAGCAATTTTTTTTCTCTTTTCAGCAAAGTTTATTCGGAATTTGTACAGCGATTTTTGAATTTCAACGAATTTTTAATGAGATTTTTAGTGTTTTTTCTCATTTTTCGTTTTTTTTTCTTTTGAGATTGATAAAAAGAAAACCGTTTCAAACTTTTAGCCCTAAATTTTGTGTTTGTTACGAACTTTAGATTTTAACGATTTTTAATGCGATTTTCAATGTGATTTTTAACGCTTTTTCAAGATTATTTGCGTTTAGCATCTATTTTTTTTTTCATGGTTGTTCTATCAAAATCTTGAGCTGTTGAGAATGCAATAAGTAGTATTTTTTTTGCGAAATTTACCTAAAATGTCAAAAATTTAATTACCACTATTTTCGAATAGCAATTTCATAAAATATCTTAAATTCTTGCTTAAGACCGCTACCCCCTCGAGTAATATATCACCTGATAGGTTGTTTAACAGAGTATCATTTTGATAAAGTTTTTGAAGAATAGAGTGCGCTAGCTGGTGGTGAAAAATGGAAAAAACATTACCTCGATTTTGTTAAAATTTGGAAATATAACAATGTGATTTATTTTAAATTTTAAAATGGTTTATAATACATGATAAAAAATGTAAACAAAGAATGGCGTGACACATTTCAGGGTGCGTGAAAGGTGGGGCGCGAACAAAATTAGGAAATGTAATAAGGAGATCTGTTTTACACTTTAAGGTAGTTTATAACGCATGTTAAAATTTTTAAAGTACTGGCGATGCTCTGGAAAGACCGCTGCACGAAGATATGTATGAAATTTTACACCTTGAAGGCCGATTTTCAGTTTTTTTAATTTAATTCATATGCGAATTTTAGTGGGTTTCGAGGCGATTTTTCCACATTAGCGAAAAGGATAGCGGTTTCATTCTTTCAACTTAAATTAGTGAATTTTGTTCTCCTTTCAATATAATTTATTTGGATTTCATGCAACGATGTTTGAATTTTTAATGAATTATTTAATATAAATTTTGCCGCTATTATTCGACATTAGTAAAAGGAATTTTGCTTAAAACTTTCAGGCTGATGTATTAAATTTTAGCTGTTAAGATTTATGAGCTTCAGCTAATTTTAATGCGATTTTTCGAGATTTTTTGCGTTTGATGTCGGATTTTTGTCATTCATGAGATATTTCCAATTACGTTTTACCCTATTAGAGTAAATTTTGACCCCTGGGATTTTTTAATATTCGTGATTTTTAATGCACTTTTCAATGCAATTTTTAGAAATTTTTCGAGTTTTATGGTGATTTTTTGATATTCAGAAATAAAAATTGATTTCAAACTTTTAATCTAATATAATTTTAGAGATTTTTAACGCGATTTTTTAAGAATTTTTGAGTTCCGTGTCCATTTTTTATTATCTATAAAGGATTTCCTTTTACTACGTGATTATCCTGTCGACCAATTTCGCCAAATTATATCAATCGTGAAACAAGCCAAATTATGCAAATAGATGTAATTTGTATGTTAAATAATGAAAAAAGAGATAATTTAGAAAAACATTAATACAAATCCATATAAAAATAAGAAGTAAAAACCACTTGATAACGTAACAAACATATGTAACATGTTTAATGTCAAGTGAATATGGAATTTACGATCCGCCGTTATTGTAGTTTAATCTTATGGTTTGACCCAGATAGTTTCTTGGTCAACCGGATAATCAAATAGTTCAGATTTCCGATTAGAATGTTTTATTCGTTTGATGAAATTCTGATTACTGCGATTTAAAAAATAACTAGCGATATTTAGTGCATTTTTCAATGCGTTTTTAATGAACTTTTTAATGCGATTTAGTACTATTTTTTTTATTCCCACCACAGTGGTGTTTAAACAATTAAAAAATTATTTTGGTTTCAAACGTTTAGCCTAATATAGTAAATTTCACCATTTACCTTTTTTTAATTTTGTCGATTTTCAATGTGATTTTTGATATTTTTTGTGTTCTGCGTCGATTTTTTTGTAATTCATGTAAAAAAGAATATAAATTCATGTAAAAGTGCATTAAAAATCACGAATATTAAAAAATCACAGGAGTCAAAATTTACTCCAATAGGGTAAAACGTTGTAATTGGAAATATCTCATGAATGACAAAAATCCGACATCAAACGCGAAAAATCTCGAAAAATCGCATTAAAATTAGCTGAAGCTCATAAATCTTAACAGCTAAAATTTAATACATCAGCCTGAAAGTTTTAAGCAAAATTCCTTTTACTAATGTCGAATAATAGCGGCAAAATTTACATTAAATAATTCATTAAAAATTCAAACATCGTTGCATGAAATCCAAATAAATTATATTGAAAGGAGAACAAAATTCACTAATTTGCTACGTTTTACACGACTAGAATATTATTTTATTCACGGGATGTATTTACATTTAGCGATTTTTAATGAATTTTTCAATGGTTTTGTATTGGTTTTTTGAATCTCACGGCTATTTTTTTAAAATTTGGAAAAGCAAATTAATTTCAAACATTTACACTTCATTTACGAATTTTGAAATTTAGTGATTTTGTAATGCAATTTTTAGCAATGTTTTCATTATTTCTCACGCTTTGCGCCGATTTTTTCATTCGTATTTAAGAAATAATTCAGATTACACTATTTTACTCTATTAATGTAAATGTCGTCCCCCGCTATTTTTAAATTTGAAATTGAATTTTTGAATACAATTTTTAGATGTTTTCGAGTCTACGGCGATTTTTTCACAATTGGAAAAGAAATTTTAAAATAATTTGTAGCTTAATGTAATAAATTTTGACATCAATGATTCAGATTTTTTGTGTATTTTCATAAAATGTTTAGCAAGTTTTGTGTCGATATTTTTTAATTAATGAAAGAGTTTAGATTTCAATGTTTTGCCCCATTATGGTAAACTATGTCCGCAGGAATTTAATATAAATGTTTATCTTACTATGGCAAATTTTGTCCGGATTTTTGAATTTTACTGATTTTTAATCTGTTTTATAGTGATTTTTCAAGCTCTAAGACAGTTGTTTACATCGGTAAAAGAATTTCGGTTTCTAACTTTTAGCATAAATAGTACAATTTGTTCTCCTCGCTTTTATGAATTTTGCCAATTTCTAATGCGATATTCAATGTAATTTTTAGTTAGTTTGGGGGATTTCAGGTGTTCCGTGTTGACTTTTCTTTATTCATGAACGATTTCCGATTACAATATTTTCGACTGAATATTAAATTTTTACAGCCATGACTTTTAAATATTCAGCGATATTTAATATAGTTTTCGATACGATTTTTAGCCATTTTTTTAAAGTTCCTTGGCGATTTTCTACCATTCAGAAACCAGTTTTGATATCAAACATTTTGTTTAATGTAGTTATGTTTCGAGTGCAATGTTTTATCTCTTAATATAATTTTGGCGTTCCATGCCTACATTTTGTAATTTATGAATGATTTCGATCATAACCCCCCCCCCCCCGGGCCTGCTTTAATATTATTTTTTTAAGCATTGACTTCAAAATATTTAGCTATTCTTAATGCAATTTTCAATGTAATTTTTAGCCATTCTTCAAGTTCCGTGGAGATTGTTTTACATTTGGTTAATATGGTTAATTTCTTGATTACAATACTTTTTGGTTAATATGGTTAATTTCTTGATTACAATACTTTATATTATAACAGTGAATTTTTACCCTGGGGATTTTTTAATGTTTTACGACTTTCATTACAATTTTCAATGCAATTTTTGGGCTTTCTCAGTCTTTTTTTTTTTTAACTTTTTTCAAAGGAAATCGATTTTAAATTTCTAGACTAATAAGAGTTTGGTTTCAACTTTTATTCTTTACGGTAATTGTTTTGCTCTCTTATTTTGATCTACAGCAATTTTTAAAGCAGTTTTTTTTTTTTTTGGGGGGGGGGGGGGAGTTTTACGGCGATTTTTTTCAGATACGGGAAAGGAATTCGGTTTTTCATTTCTTCGCTAATATGATAAATTTTCTTCTGTGCGATTAAAGATTTTTATTGTTATTTTTTAGCAGTTTTTTTTCGTATTTCAATGCTTTTTACATTAACAAATTAATTAGATTCAAAACATTTATCCAAGTAGAGTACATTTTGAGTTCCGTGATTTTTGAAAATTTTGCCATTTTTAAAGTGATGTTTACGTTTCTTCGCGACCCGCTTCGATTTTTTAGAGGTTCAATTTTTGGCCGAATTTATTAAATTTTGATCTCCTTTCTTCAAAGTTTATTTGAATTTTGAAACACAATTTTTGAATTTTGTTTTATATTTTTATGAGATTTTTAATGTTTTTTGCAATTTGTAAGATTTTTCCACATTAGTAAAAATAATCCAACTTCAATTTTCTAGCCCATCTCTTTTCAACGAAGTTTAGACGAAATTCGTGCAGCATTTTTTAAATTTTTCGAGGTTTTTATTATGATTTTTAAAGTTTTTTCGCAATTCTTGTTTTTTTTATGAACCCGGGCAACGCCGGGCAGAACAGCTAGTAAATGAATAAAGAAAGGGCGAAGATCAGAGTTCGTACGGATCAGAGAATCTTCCAGGTTAGTTACCATTTTTTTTTTTTTTTTTTTTTTTTTTTTTTTTTTTTTTTTTTTTTAAAGATGAAGTTTAAGACGCCACACTACTGACAAAAAAAGACCCGGATGGTAATGTAAGGTCTATGGAGGCGTTCTTTTCAAATATCTCGCTCAAATTTTAATATTTTGATGTGATTTTTTAACACTTTCCAACAAAGTTGAAAAGTGTTTATGCATTCGGTTTGTCTGGCCGTCTGTCCATCTGGCCGGATGGCGGTCTGTCCGCGCTCTAACTCCCGTAAATATACTCGGATTGCTCTGAAATTTTTATATGTTATTGATGTTTATCCTAGCACAAATTCTATTGAAAATGAAGTTTCTACTATGATTAGTTTATTTACAGGGATAATCAAAAGTTTTCGGATACATTACGGCCAATGGGGAAAAATCGTTTCAAACTAATTTTAAAAGTGTTACACCCTGTTAAATTTATTCAAATTTACATGGATTCGCAAACTGCACTAATATACGCATTCTGTAAAATATGTTGTCAAAATAATAGTTATTATTCATTTACAGGGCCACTCAAAAGAATTTCATTACACAATAATAAAGGAGGGAATTGTTTACGACATATTTTAATAATGTTAAACGGTTTCAAGTATCATAAAATTGATATAAGAAGCTGAGACTTAATATTTAACGCATAATATGAAGTGTATAGCTTTTACAGGGACACACAAAATATTTCAAACCTTATATTTTTATCCGAAATATTGTGTATTATCGATGATAGCTGATGGATGGTTGAAATGCATTTTCAATTATGATATGAGCTTTTAAATTTTACAAAATGTCTGCAAATAACATGGTGTATATAAATTTTATAGTTGATATACAGGGTTACACAAAAGAATTCATAAAGGTTACAGAAAATGAGTGTAATTAACTTAAAGGGTGTAGTTATGCATTTTTACGTTGAATTGCTTTTAGTTTACAAACAAATGTTTGTAGAATATAGATAAAATGATATACAGGGTCACGCAAAGAATTAGCTACATGGTCACCCATATGTGATAATTTCTGGAAATGTGATTTAAATAGCTTTAAGAATGTGTTTGTTTGAACAAAATTTTAACAAAATACTGGCGTTTAGTAAAGATATTGGATAAATTAGAAAGGCTGAACAAAAGTATTGAAGTATTTTCCATCTATTAGAATAAAGTGCTGCAAGAGAAATTTCAGCCAGTTAGGCATTTTCTTGCTAAATTAAATTTTCCCATTATATTGTATATACACTATATTGCCATTGATTATGGGACACTTGCGATTTTAGACATTTTACTAAATATCTAGAAAAATACATGAGGAATCATCTCGAAAATCTTAGTGAATAAATATAATAGTATACGTCATACATCTCCGTGAAGATTTTTTACCGAAACGCCATAGGAGACCGCCAACAAATTAAAAAAGAATGAATATCTTTTGAATAACCCTGTCAAAACTAATGTAGCAAAAGCGCTCAAACTCTAGATTATGATTGAATGCCTTATTGTAATACACTGTGTTCATTTTTATGCAAATAGCATGCACACTCGCAGAGTAATTAAGGTTTTTATAAAAATGGCCCCAAATTTTTCCAAGTTTTTCCATTATAATTTTCAGAGTTCTTAATATAAAATAATATTTTTTTCAGAAAATATGACAAACAACATTGCACACAGTACCCTGTAATCAGAAATTAAAAATAATAAAAATTGTATGAAAAATGAGTAGGTTTACTATATAATTTTTTACTGCGCATGCGTCAAAGATATCAAAATTTCATTTGCATTTTATGTTAGCTAAATGTATAGAGCAACTTTTGTAAAAGTCTCAAAATCATAGCTTGAAAATTCTGAAAGTAATCGTCTATAGAAAAAGGACAAAATCCGTTGTTTCCAAAATGAAGCAAAACAATGAGGGATTTTATCCAAATGTAGTAGTACATCCCGTATTGTGTATTCTACATTGACACTAATCAATGAATATATGGATACAACCCCTCTTGTTTTTGCTTCATTTTGAGAATAACGGATTTTCGACTTATTCAATTGACGATTATTGTCAGAATTTTCAAGTTATGATTTTGTGACATTCACAAAAGTTGCTCTATACATTTAGCTAACATAATATGCAAATGAAATTTTGATATCGTTGACGCATGCGCAGTAAAAAATTATTTAGTAAACCAACTCATTTTTTATACAATTTTCATTATTTTTTAATTCTGATTACAGGGTACTGTGTACAATGTTGTTTGTCATATTTTCTGAAAAAAATAATATTTTATATTAAGAACTCTGAAAATTATAAGGAAAAAACTTGGAAAAATTTGGGATCATTTTTATAAAAACCTTAATTACTCTGCGAGTATGCATGCTATTTGCATAAAAATGAACAAGGCTTATTACAATAAGGCATTCAATCACAATCTAGAGTTTGAGCGCTTTTGCTACATTAGTTTTGACAGGGAGTTTCAAAAGATATTCATTCTTTTTTAATTTGTTGACGGTCCCCTTTGGAGTTTCGGGAAAAAATCTTCACGGAGATGTATGACTTATACTATTATATTTATACACTAAGAGTTTCGAGATGATTCCTCATATATTTTTCTAGATATTTAGTAAAATGTCTAAAATCGCAAGTGTCCCATAATCAATGGCAATATAGTGTATATATATCAATCGACGGATCAAATACGGGGCTGTTCAAAAGTATTTCAATTCATATTTGGCTATGGGCAGTAGCATCTTATTTCCCTAAATAACAAAGTTTTGTTAAAAATTTCAAAAAGCGTTGGAAAGTGTTTCATAATCTATGCTTAACGCATGATTTTTCTTACTTGTTTTGCATAGGATAGCTGAGGACGATCCACAACCAAACTAGCTTTTACACTTTCGATTTTGGTATCGGATTTAAAAAAAAAAAAAAAAAAAAAAAAAAAAAAAAAAAAAAAAAAAATTACTATAATTTTTAAAACCGGTTTGAACCGGTTGTGGAATTGAAAATATCCCAATATAAAAAGAATATAACCAAATCGAAAAAGTAAAAACTAGGCCGGTTGTGGATCGTCCTCAGCTGTCCTATGCAAAAAAAATCATGTCAAAATATTAAAATTTGAGCGAGATTTTTGAAAAGAACGTTCCCATAGACTTTACATTATCCGGGTATTTTTCTGTCAGTTGTGTGGCGTCTTAAATTAAGCATCCAGATTTCTGCCTTATTTTATTGAGAGATTTTCTATGAGAAAGTACTCTTGCCGAATATTTTTCCATCCTGCAAAATTCCAAGAGAAGTACGAACCAATACAAATTTTAAAAGAGGTGAAATATGAACTGTGCCTATAAATGTAGAATTTTTTTAAGCCTTTTGTTAAAATTTTCATTATTAAGATAACAACTTTTATCTGTAGAATAATCTACATACGATATCATACTTAAAACATATATATATATATATATTAATGTGGGATATACTCTCGCTTGTGGGCTACACTCTCAGTTGCACCTGAATAGGACTGTATTTCCCTCCGTCACTCTCCGGAACTTTGGGTCGAGATTAAATAAAAAAGGTGAATTAGCGAAGCTGTGTGTCCAGGTGCGAAAAAAAGGAAGGAAAGTAAATAGAACGTTTTTCGACGACGGCGAACGACGTTGATAAAAACTAAGACGGAGATTTCGAAGTATAAAAATGACGATTGTTTTAAGGAACTATAAAACATTTACGACGAATTGATATATGATTTTTAAAGATTGTTGAGAAAAGTAACGACGAATGAATCTATGTTTTATTTTTTGTTCGTTTTTTGTTCTGTTCGTCTGATAATAAATGTATGTGTCCGTCAGAAACCACTTTTTATTTTGAGTCAAGACTCGTCCATCCTATAAAGTGGTGCCAGAAGTGCCCACCCAGCATTTTGCTCATTGTTATGAACTAGATATTTTTTCTTCAGATTCAAGCCGGATATCATTTTACGGGTGAGTTAATTATTCCATATTTTATATTTACTATGAAGCTAGTCGACATCAAAGAACTGGAACTTGCATTTAAAAATGAACGTACTAATAAAATAAAACTCCTTCATAAATTATTGTTCGACACTGATGGTGATCGATCAAATCGAAAAAGAATTCGCGACTTCACTGGTTTCGATTTCGAAACGACCAGCACTGAATTCAAAAATAAAGTTACGAAAGTTCAAGCAGATTTTTCTTTAAACGATTTAATCACAATTTGTAATTTACTCTGTATCTCAAATGAAGGTTCTTTAACAGACCTTGCAACCCGATTAGTTACATATCTTTCAGACTTGAATTCACTGCAAGCTAACATTATTCAGAATGACAGTGATACCAATTCGGAACCTGAAATATCTTCACATAATACCACATTGAATAAAGACACTGCAAGTAATACCGAATCATCAAATTTTGATAAAAACAAGCAATTTCCAGTTCAAAGTTTTTTGCCATCTACTATTAATTTTAATGATGTTGAAAGCGTTATACCGCCTTTTGATGGTAGTTCTTTTCAAGACATAAATATTTGGTTAAGTAATTTTGACGATGTCGCTAGCATGCTCAATTTATCAGAATTTCATAAATTTATATTTGCTAAACGATCCTTACGAGGAAAAGCCCAGCTGTTATTACAAACAGATTTTCACATTAACTCTTACGAAAAACTTAAAGAACTCTTAATTTCAGAATTTGGTATTACTTATAATTCTGCTCAGTTACATGACATGTTAAATAAACGAAAATTACAAGAAAATGAATCCCTTGAAGAATATTTTCTCGTAATGAAACAATTATGTTCGCGCGGTAACATCGAAGATTCAGCACTGATGCAATACATTATTAACGGTATACCCGACCCTGTTTTTAGAAAATCAATATTATATGGCTGCCAATCTATAGTAGAATTTAAACAAAAGCTCAAAATTTATGATAAAATTCCGCATGACTATGAGAACACTAAATTCCGTAAATCTAAACCAGAAATGCCGTTGAAAGAGAAATCTTTTCGTCCAAAACCTGATCTTCTCTGCTTTAATTGTGGTTTAGCCAACCATAAAAGTAGCCAATGTAGGCATAAAGACAAAGGCCCTCGCTGCTTCAATTGTTCGAATTTTGGCCATAAGTCGGCTCAATGTGATCAACCAAGGAAATCTAGAAATAAGCCTGAACCATCCAATATTTCCACCATTATGTCGAATACTTTTATGACCAAACAAGTAATTATTTCGTCAGTAAATGTTCTTTCTTTGATCGATACGGGAAGTGAAAGAAGTCTGTTAAAAGAAAGTATTTATCGCAAACTCCCAACAGTTTCGAACCTCGAACATTCAACAATCACATTAACTGGATTAGGAAACACTATGATCAAACCCCTGGGTTTTTTCTCTACGGATGTTACGATTGATGATTTTAATTACACCACTAATGTTTATGTAGTACCAGATTATTCCATATCTTTTGATTTTATTATTGGTACAGATGTTATACAGCAGAGTATTTTAACAGTTTCTCAAAATAATATTTCGATGCAAAAAATCAAGCAAAATGAAGATATGTCAAATAATTTTCTGATTAATGTTGCTCAAGTATTAGACGATAGTAATCTTGATTTATCTCATATTACCGATACAACTATACGTTCAAAAATTATGGAACTTATTCAAAATTATTCCCCCCGGAAAGTAAAGACTACCGATGTCATATTATCAATTCATCTGAAAGATGAAATTCCTGTTACTTGTCCTCCCAGACGCCTAGCTCCTATAGAGAAGGAATTTGTCGAAAAACAAATTTCTGAATGGCTTGAAAAGGGAATTATCCGAAAAAGCACCAGTAATTTTTCATCACCCATTGTCCTCGTAAAAAAGAAAGATGGTTCATATAGATTGTGTGTTGACTATAGGAAGCTAAATGCTAAAACACATAAACAACGTTTTCCCCTCCCAGTAATCGATGACATTATTGATCAGTTGCACTCTGCAAAAGTATTTACTACTCTTGATCTTAAAAATGCATTTTTTCATGTTGAAGTAGAAGAAAATAGTCGAAAATACACTTCTTTTGTAACACATTCTGGTCAATTTGAATTTCTATACATGAATTATGGCCTTAGCGATGCTCCCTTAGTTTTTTAGATATATCTATAATGTTTTTCGCGATCTCATTAATGAAAAAGTACTTATCGTCTACATGGATAATTTCGTAATACCGTCTGAAAACGAAGCTGAAGGACTCCAGAAATTACAACGCGTTCTTACAACTGCATCAGAATATGGTTTAGAATTGAATGTAAAAAAATGCCACTTTTTACAGCGAGAAATTGATTTTTTGGGTTACCACATTAAAAATGGTCAACTGCATCCATCTCCCTCAAAAACTAAAGCTGTTCTAAATTTTCCAGAACCTAAAAGTGTAAAAGATGTACATTCATTTGTCGGACTAACCTCATATTTTCGTAAATTTATTCAAGATTATTCTTTAATAGCTAAGCCCTTAACAGATCTCCTTAGAAAGGACACTAAATTTCTCTTCGGTGACCAGCAGCGAAATGCATTTAGGGGAGACTGGGGTACAACGGTCCACTTTTGTAAATTTTGACTGTTTACTCTTAAAGTATTGATTTTTTTTCTTTTGATCAAGTACATGCATGTTACCTATACATTAAAGTTTATACTGCATCAACTCAAAAATAATAATTATGCATACTTTTTTTTAAATATTTTTTTAAATAGCAAGTGACAAAGTGGACCATTGTACCCCAATGCCGGGGTACAATGGTCCACAGCATGGGGTTCTATGGACCACTTGTAATTTGAATAAAAATATATCAGTGTAGTTTATTTTTTAACAGTAAGAAAAGTAAACTATATCATAATTTGTTTATTAACATTTTATTACTCATTTTTAATTGTTTATTCACATTTTATTATTCATTTTTAATTGTTTATTCATTCTTTTAGCTCTCACTAAAGTAACATTTTTTTCTTCATTTTTTTTATCATTAAGTCATTATACCGGTCGCAGATTGAACAATTAGGTTTATTATCATCCACAATACATTTTACAGCCTGTTCCACAACTTCATGTGGCACAGAACCTCTATTGTTTTTCCTAGGTTTGTTTCTTGGCATTGCTAAAAGAAATATGAAAAATAATATGTATCTTTTTTGTACAATGATACCATTTAAAGTTAAATATAAACCTTTATAATAAGAAATATATATATCTAAATATATGACTAACGAAAAAATATAATAACTTTTTCCTGTCTACTTTACATTATCTGTATTTTTTAATGAATTTTACCTTATTTAATTATCATATCCAGTTACAAACTAATAGGTAGATATAATTTTTGTTTTTCTCATTCTACTATTTTATTTAAATCTAACTTATTATGGATGCATGTATGCATAAGTGCAGGAATATTGAATTTACAAATTATATGAAATTAAAAAAAAAAAAAAAACCTCAAATGCACAAAATATTTTTGGTGTTCGATTTGGGTTAATTTTTAAATTCGAAAGCTTATGTTATATAGATAAATATTTCAAAAATGCATTTCACAATATGAATCATTAATTAATTCACACACAGAAATAAAATAATTTATTAATTCTTAATTTCATATATAATAATGAACTTTTAAAACCATGGGATACAAAACTGGACCGTGGTCCATGGACCATGGTCCATTGTACCCCAGTTTCTGATGGTCCTTGTACGCCATATGGAAGTTTGACAAAAACTTGATGATAAAAAAAGAAATTTAGAATTCTATATTTTAACTATAATAAATATAATAATGTATTATCTTACCTTTTTATTTTGCCACACAATGTCTTTCAAATTACAAATCTGTAATAAATAAATGAAGATATGTTTCACTGAAAATATTTAATTTTGCCTTACTCCCCCTGTGTCAAATCAATTATCAAACATAAAATGGCTAAAATGTCAGCTATGCACATGGTTTCAAACTTCTTTTTACTACTTCATGACTGCCATCTATATACTAAAATATGAAGCTTTCAAAAACAGAATTAATTTCAAAAATAGGGGGTGGACCATTGTACCCTGTGGTCCATTGTACCCCAGTCTCCCCTAATCAGTTGAAACACATTCTTGCTTCAGGTCCTGTTTTAAGCATTTATAACCCTAGTAATGAAACAGAAGTTTATTGCGATGCTTCTATTGATGGTTACGGAGCAGTCCTCCTTCAAAAGTCTTCTATTTATAATCAATTTCACCCTGTCTACTTTATGAGCAAAAAAACCACAGATGCTGAGCGTAAATACTCGAGTTATGAATTAGAAGTTTTGGCCGTCATAGAAGCTCTTAAAAAATTTCGTGTTTATATTTTAGTTATTCCTTTCAAGATAGTCACAGATTGCAACGCATTTGCCCTAACTATGAATAAAAAAGATCTTTGCACCAAGATAGCTCGCTTTAATGTTAGCTGATTATAACTATACAATCGAACACAGACAAGGTACACGTATGCGCCACGTCGACGCCTTAACCCTGCTGTTCTGTTCGGGTCTATTTGACCCGAAAATTTTATTGTTCACTTATAAAAAAATTTAGCGCAGAGATATTTCCATGAAACTTTTTGACTTTGTTCATTAGTAATATAACTATATATTCCTAGAAGTATTTACGTTTATTTATATTTCCAAGAGATATTTTTTAACTTAGTCCTAATGTACTGTTCGGGTCATATTGACCCGAGTTAAAAAATAATTTTATCATGCACTTTTAATTTTGTTTGGAATCATTCAATAAAAATAATTACTGCAACGTATCTATTTCGAAATATGTTTCGTTGGCACAGGTGTTCACGTGACAGGAGAGCAAAGTCAAATGTTGATATTATTGGCGGAAGGAAAAAAATGCACCTGTTAGTAGCGTTTCTTTTTTCTTGCTGTATTTCAATTTCTAATAATCTGAAGAACAGTTGTATCTCTAAGTATTAGTGAAAAAATAGCGAATCCTAGAAATTTGAGTGGCGCTGATATTGTTAAATTAATATAAGCGTGTGACAGCGAAGAGGAAAATGTGTCTGAGTATGAAAATCATACAAGTGAGGAAATTGAAAGTGAAAGTTCTGACAACGATTTTGATATTGATATTCAAAAGACGCACAGTATACAGAGTATTCAGTCTAAGAATCGTGAAATAGTATGGAAATTGAATCCCCTTCTTCATTCTGGTCGATTAACGTCTGCTAATATTATAAAAACTACTCCAGGTGTCACAAGATATGCAACGACAAGGATAACTGACATAAAAAGCGCATTTGCGACGGTATTCAATTCTACAATCGAGAACGAAATCATAAAAAGGACTAATATAGAAGGAAGAAAAGTGCATGAAAAAGAGTGGAAAGATATTAGTACTGAAACTTTTCAAGCATATATCGGATTATTATTATTAGCTGGTGCCCATATAGCACACTTGCCTCCCCAGGATGTCCTGGGGAGGATTCACATCCCAGGACCGTCATCCCCCAGGCATCCCTGAGGATGCAGAAAATTGTCACCAGGAGGTCCTCAGGAACCAAAAATGTCCGCTTTACAGCATCCTGGCGCGCTCCCCAGGACCTCCCTTAGGGTCCTCCCCGGGAGGTTCTGGGGAAGATTTGAGGAAGTGATATAGGAGGACTTTGGGAAACTTCAAGGTCACTAATATGTTAAAAAAATTAAATTAAAGGTATGATTTAATTTAAATTTTTTTAGAAGAAAACGTGAATGTTTTTTTTTTTCTATTATTCAGGCGGATTTACACACACAGAGATAATTCAGTAACAAATTTCTTACCTTCATTTTTCTTCCTGGACTTGAACCCGAGTACCTTGGTATTCTGGACGCATGCTCTTACCGTTATGCTGTAGGGTCAATGAGGAGTAAAGGTTTCTAAGGTATACATGCATTTTTACTCCGCTTTTGAAACTTAAAACTAGGAAATGTCCTCATTTTTTGTGCCTTTTGCATACATTCGACATAAGTTTAAATTAATAACTCTAAATAAATTATCAATAATTATTTGTTATAGCATAAATGTCTTCGAATTTAAAATTTTTTAAATGAAATTGTATTTTTAAATGATAAAAATATCCTTTTAGCTTTCAATACTTAAAATCCATTAAAATCGTTCTGTAGTTAGAAAATGGATTATGAACTATATATTTTGACACACAATGAATGATGCAAAACTTTTCTGATGATATCCCCTATAAAATTTTATTTTAGTTAGTAAAAATATTATTTCCAGAGATTAAAATAGCAAGAGATTAAAACACATAGTTTCTTTAAAATAATGATTTTTTCAATGATTGACAAATAAAGACTAAGTGAATCCTTTCAAAAATAAAACTTTTTAGCTCTTTCTCTCTCTTACTTTTTTTTACAGAAATTTTAATCGATTTTTTTTAATTTTTCTCTTGGTGCTCTTATTAAATGAATTTATGAAAAAATATATATATATATTTGCTCATTCTTTTCTTTCCTAATTTTTACTCTTTGAAATATTTGATTGTTGCAGTTTCACTGTGAACCCCACCAGCGGCCAAGAGATTCTGCTGTTGAAGCTGGTAGATGGGAGGTGCTGAGTTTGTAGCCAATCGCACCCGTCGGCCTAATCGTTCGGAGTTTTCCACGGTTTTCTTCGAATCTTAAGCTTCCTTGCGTAAATACGGGTTAGCTTCCTTTAGAAAGACCTTCCGGAGGGCAACCCTCCTCCCTTGATGCGTCCCTTGATTTTTTTTTTCATGATTGACAAGTAAATCCTTTCAAAAAAGAAACTTTTTGCTCTCTCTCGCTCTTACTTTTTTTACAGAAATTTTTATCGATTTTTTTTCTTTTTACGCTTGGTAAAAGGTGCTCTTATTATATAAATTTATGAAAAAAATATATAAATTTGCTTAGTCTTTTCTTAAGTTTTTTCTCCTAATTTTCACTCTTTGAAATATTTTATTGTTGCAATTTCATACTGGGCCCCAACTGTCAAGAGATTCTGCTCTTGAAGCTGGTAGATAGGATGTGCTGGGTTTGTACCCAATCGCGCCCGTCGGTCTAATTGTTTGGAGTTTTCCGCGGTTTTCTTCGAATCTTGGATTTCCTCGCGTAAATACGGGTTAGGTTCCTTTAGAAAGACCTTCACTGTGGGCAACCCCCCCCCCTCCCTTGATATGTCCCTCATGTTGTTAATTGGCCGTCATAAATACAACCAATCAACAAACTCGTTTTAAAATGATTAGGTATATTTTGGCGAGGATTTATTAACGAATAATTATATCCGTTACTTATGAAATTCTTATATACGACGGTACGAATTTCAGATGTTTGGAGATTTACCACTTGTTGCGGGATTAAAAAATACTGTAAAACCACTGTATTATTTTATAACATTGTAAAAATATTAAAATTCTGTATTTTTATTAATAACACACTATTGTACAAATTTGTATAATTTTGTTATATCAGAATTTGGTGTGAAAATCATTTGTAAAATTTTATCATCACACTGAAACACTGTTTGACTTACATAAAATAGAAACTATTAATAAAATTTGAATCTGTTAACAAAATCATTTTATTTTCTTATTGTTATAAATAAAATTACTTTTCAGTTAAATCTCCATTTAATAGTCTTTAAAAATTGTATGAAATCTTTAAGTGCATAAAAAATACAATATGCATCTTTTTTCATTTAATCAACGACGGGAAATATATTTGTTGACTAATATGTCAAAAATGTATTTTTAGTAACTAAGATTTTAGACAATTTTAAAAGCCTAAAAGAACTGATGTCTTTATTTAAAATATAAGATGTTTTACACTCTTTTTTTTTCTCTCTTTCTCTCCTCCCCGTGAAATTCCCGTGAAACATTCTCAGCTGCAAAACAGGTTGGGAAAGGAAGGGGGCGGGTAGCTTATTGTGAGTTTATAATAGTAATCTTGTAATTGATGGAAGGTTGGGACGGTGATTCCCGCATTGTTTGCATTTATGTGATAATACTCTCATTGTCACCTAACTAAGTACATGCATGGTAAAACAGGAAATTCCATGCTTTATAGATATCTGAAGAAATATAATATGAAATCGGTTTCTTAAATGAAGGTTTTAAGTAATGCAATATATTTTTCAGTTGAAAATTGTGATAAAATATTTGTTATTAAGGAAATACAGATAAATATTTATCTGTAATTTCAAACCCAAAAAATATTCATATTTCTGAAGTTTTCAAAATAAAGATTTCACTTTATCTATCAGAATTTAAATAATAATAATGATATTATGTTTGATAATCTAAAAAAGCTATTAGAAAAATAATTTGTTAATAAGTCCAACTTACATTTAAAAAATTAATTAATGATAAATAAAAGTAAATAGGTTAAACCATCAGAAACAGTGGCGTCAACTTTTGTAAAATATTGAGTGTGCTCAAAAAATTTTTGAACAAATACATAAATATTGGGTGGGCTCAATTAATAATGGGTGGATAGAGATATCAAATTATTCTGTGGGCTTGCGCCCCATGGGCGCATATAAGCTGGCGCCACTGATCAGAAATGACACTTCAATTTATGCTTCTATTTAGCTAACATTTTCTTATCCCGAACACATACATAAATTACAGTGGTAGTTAATTAATAATAACCTTAATTAAACACTAAATTTGCGTGAATTTATAATTTTTAACTGATTTAATAGGAATGTATATTTTTTAAAAGGGAAATCTTTTTAAATAAACCACCTATTGGTATGCATTTGAGGAGGGGGAGAGGTGCGGCTCAATATTTATACATTTTAAATCCAAAGGTACCATTTTAAAGGGTGTTATGTGCTGTGATAAATATGTCTAGTTTCGTCGCGACACTTTTTTTTAATAGTGCTTAGTAAGTATGTTAGCTAATTATATATATATATATATATATATATATAAACATTTAACATCTGATATTAAGATGCATCAGGATTCGATTTAGATAATTTTCATAACAAAGTTTTAAACGGGTACTTATGAACAAACTTACTTTAAGAATCTCTTTTTTTTTCTTTGCATAAATACCTTTACCTCTAAATATCAGAAAAAATATATGATCCAGAATTGTCTTCTATTTAGAGATTTTAGTTTATTAATTTAGAAACTTACTATTTAGTTACTTTAAACAAGTTAAATTAATTTCTTATTTAATAAAAAAGTAATAATAACAAAAAACTATACGCAATAGGTTATTTATTAATAATTGATAAAATATTGATAAATGAGCAAAATTTGGTTTAAAAGATACATAATAGTAATTAGTATATAAAAATAGGAATTAACAGACATAATAAATTAAAAGTTTTAATTTAACTCAAAAAGATTAAAATTTATAGCAAAAATTTAAAATAATTACAATTTAATAACAATTATCTAACTTGCTAAAAAAATAAGAAATCGAATAATTGATAAAATAAAATTAACTCATTAAAAAACTTATACCGATCAAATTCAATTCAATACTTTAATAAAAAGAAATTAAATATTGTACTCCAGAATCACTCACAAGATGGCGCCAGCACTGCGGCTTCCTCGGCACTTCCTCAGGAAAGACTAACCGGGTACTTCCCCAGGAATGATTTCCCAGGTACTAACCCAGGAGTAGCGTCCCTGGGAAGTTGCTCCGAGGGACGCTTCTGGGAGCTCACTCCTGGGGACACCGTAAAAGACTCTTCTCCAGGACGTCCTGATCTTGTCATTTTAGTATTAGGAGGAATATGGGATGACTTGGAGCTCCTGGGGAGGTATTGAGGAGCTTTTGTGCTATATGGGTGTGTACAAATCATATGGAGAATCAACAAAAAGTTTGAGGAATCAAGAAACAGGCATAAATATATTTTGTGCTACAATGTCCCTCGAAACCTTTCATATGATATCGAGAGTTATTTGTTTTGACAATAAATCTACCAGGCAAGAAAGAAGGTCTGTAGATAAATTAGCTGCCGTTCGAGATATTTGGGAAAAGTGGATAGAAATTCAAAATTGTATAATCCAAGTGAAAATGTTACTGTAGATGAACAATTAGTAGGATTTCGTGGACGATGCCCTTTCAAACAATATATACCTAGTAAACCCTCCAAGTATGGGATAAAAATATGGACTTTATGTGATAGCAAAACTTCGTATGTACTGAATGCACAAATTTATACTGGAAAAAAAATCAAGGATCAAAGCGAGCTAAAAGTCAGGATATGCGGGTAGTGAGTGACCTTACTTATGGGTATTCGGGGCATAATGTTACATGTGATAACTTTTTCACATCCTATAACTTGGGAAAACTTCTTCTAAAACGGAAAATGACTATGCTTGGCGCCATTAGAAAAAATAGGCCCGAACTTTCTGAGAAAATGCTAAACAAAGAAGTGCACAGCTCATTATTTTATTTTACAGAAGATATAACAGTTGTAAACTACATCCCTAAAAAGAACAAAAATGTTATTCTTATGAGCACTTTCCATCATGAAAATGAAGTTACCGACAGACCTGACAAAAAACCACAAATGATATTAGATTATAATGCAACTAAAGGGGCGGTGGATAGTCTTGATCAACTTTTGAGTACATATACTTGTAAGAGAAAAACAAATCGCTGGCCTATGATAGTATTCTATAATATGCTTGATACATCTGCTTAAATTGCATTTATTCTGTGGATTTCAATAAACAGCAAATGGATTGAAAATAAATTAACCAAACGAAGGCTCTTTTTAGAAGAATTGGGGAAATCTCTAATTTTTCCACACATTGAAGTAAGACAGCATCTTCCCAGAAGCGAAGATTCAGTCAAAATTGTGAAGAGAATGCGTAGTAAAAGTGCAAACGTACCCTCGGAATCAGATGAGGACACTTCATTGTGTACTAAACGTGCAAGATGCAAGTTCTGCCTATCAACCAACGACAACAAAACTAATATATTATGTTGCAAATTTCACGTAAGCTATTTTTGTCCAAATTGTAAATGAAAGTAAGTATTCAAATATTTTTAAGTTATTTTGCTGGTGTTTTGTATTATTTGATACATATTTAAGCTTATTTTACTATTTTTTTTAATTATTTCTAAAATAGTTATTTTTATTTACTGCTAGAAAATGTAATA
This sequence comes from Maratus speculifer, assembly GCA_964019185.1. Classification (NCBI taxonomy): domain Eukaryota; kingdom Metazoa; phylum Arthropoda; class Arachnida; order Araneae; family Salticidae; genus Maratus; species Maratus speculifer. The sequence goes on along the minus strand of OZ025301.1, from coordinate 146,728,343 downwards.
TTCTAAATCGGGTCACATTGACCCGAACACTACATACGTATAGTAAATGCAAACAGAACAGCAGGGTTAAGCAGAAATCCCGTACGTATGACCATTCAAGACAGTTTTACTTCTAAAATCATACAATCACAGAACACTGACGAACATATACAGGCCATCAAAGAAATTTTGAAAACAAAGCCATATGACAACTATTTCTTCAAAAATAACGTTCTTTATAAAAATAATAAAGGTTACGATCTGGTAGTTGTGCCGGATGAAATGCAGCTAAACGTCATTAAACACGTTCATGACAAAGGACACTTCGGACGCAAACGTTGTGAAGAACTCCTTAACGAAGAATTTTTTATCCCTAATATGGCAAATAAGATTGATAAAGTTATAGCAAATTGTGTAACATTCCTTTTATATAATCGGAAACATGGAAAACAAGAAGGTGAGTTACATCCCTTACACAAAGAGGAGACTCCCCTCCAAACCTACCACATTGATCATTTAGGCCCTCTCGAATCGACTAACAAAAACTATAAACATATTTTGTCTTTAATAGATTCATTTACCAAATTCGTGTGGCTATATCCCTGTAAAACTACTTCTTCTGCCGAAGTCATATCGAAACTACAACAACAAAGTTATACTTTTGGCAACCTTTCCAAAATTATTAGCGATAAAGGTCCTGCATTTACAAATAAAGAATTTGCTGATTATTGCCAAAATGAAAATATAAAACACGAGACAATTACAACTGGCCTTCCCCGTGCTAATGGTCAAGTAGAGCGACTTAATTCCATCATAATTTCAGTAATCTCTAAAATGTCCAAAGACGAACCGACCTAATGGTTTAAACATGTTCCTAAAGTTCAACAAGTTATTAATTCAACTTACCAACGAAGCATGAAGAGAACACCGTTTGAAATACTATTTGGTACAAAAATGAAACAGAAAGAAGATTTACAAATTATTGAACTCCTAAACAGTGCAGTCGAAGAACAATTCATGAAAGATAGAGAAGAACTCCGAAAAGAAGCTAAGAAGAATATTCTGGAAATTCAACAAGAAAATCATAAGCATTATAATTTAAGACGTAAGAAACCCCGGAAATATAACCTTGGAGACCTCGTAGCAATTAAAAGAACCCAACAAGGACCAGGGTTAAAATTGAAATCTAAATTCCTAGGTCCATATAAAGTAACCAAAGTGAAGTTTAACGACACCTACGACGTAGAGAAAATCTCATCGACTGAAGAACCGATCAGTACTAGTTCGTGTGCTGAATACATGAAGCCTTGGCATGACGATAACTGAAACTTTATTTTTTTTCCTTATCTTTAATGTGTGTGTCTGAACATTTTAAAAGTCAACAATTTTAAAGAACATTTTCATAGGATGTTACATCATTTCAGAAAAAAGACGACTGATCTTTCTCGTGTAAAAACGAACTCTATTTTTTCCCCTCTAAGGACAGTTACTGTTTTTGTTTTTGTTTCTTTTCAGATTCTATAAGATCACATGTCGCTGCGGCAGTTCCAGATGTCAGGACGGCCGCATGTGGGATATACTCTCGCATGTGGGCTACACTCTCAGTTGCACCTGAATAGGACTGTATTTTCCTCCGCCACTCTCCGGAACTTTGGGTCGAGATTAAATAAAAAAGGTGAATTAGCGAAGCTGTGTGTCCAGGTGTGAAAAAGAGGAAGGAAAGTAAATAGAACGTTTTTCGACGACGGCGAACGACGTTGATAAAAACTAAGACGGAGATTTCGAAGCATAAAAATGACGATTGTTTTAAGGAACTATAAAACATTTACGACGAATTGATATATGATTTTTAAAGATTGTTGAGAAAAGTAACGACGATTGAATCTATGTTTTATTTTTTGTTCGTTTTTTGTTCTGTTCGTCTGATAATAAATGTATGTGTCCGTCAGAAACCACTTTTTATTTTGAGTCAAGACTCGTCCATCCTATATTAATAAATGCATAGTTTTTTTTTAACATTTTGAAACTTTAACTAACAGGATTTTATTTCAAACAAAACTATTACAAGAACTAGTCAGATGTGACAATCCCAAAACTTACTTGTATCTTACGCATGTGCACTAAAAATTTACATAACAGCGCCACATGTTGGGTGATTCACACCAAAAAATAATCAGGATCAATTTTTTATCAGGTACTAACTAAATCTCAAAGTTGAGGAAAATCCAGGCATTAGGTCTTGAGATACAGCTATTACGAAATCACGAAAAATGCACCATAGCAAAGCCATCTGTAGGGAATTAGCACCAAAAATTAAACAACATTAATCTAGATCAGAGACTAATAGAATCTGAAGTTTTAGAAAATTTCGTGCATTAGTTCTTGAGGTATAGCTATCGGGATAATCTCGAATAATGTAATATGACAGCGCTACTTGTTAAACGATTTGCACCAAAGCGTAATCAGCTTCATGTTATATCAAGGGTTAACTAAATATAAAGTTTTATGAAAATCAATGTAGTGGTTCTTGAGACATCACTGTTGTTGAAATTGTAAATAATGCAACATAGCAACGCCACCTGTTGATCTATGTATAACAAAAACTAATCATATCTAGTTTAATTCAAGGTATAACAGAATTTAGAGTTTTGTGAAATTCCGTGCATTAATTCTTGAGAAAGAGCGCCCACAAAATTTTTGTCACATGCAGACAGACAAACTGACTGACAGACAGGCTCACAGACAGACATTTTGTAAAAACATGTTTTTAGGTTCTCTGACCCTTAAAATGTGTAAATCCGTCAAAAACCGGATTTCGAAAATTTTCATAATCCAATTTTCTTCTTGCAAAAATAGAAGTAGTAATAAGATAAAATTCTGCACTTTTTTTATAAAACAAGAAAAAGTTAATACATCTTAAAGCTTGTGTCAAAAATTCAGAAAAGTTAGTTCTTTCAAAGAAAAGGGTAAAATCATGTGAAAGGATGCCCGATATTTTTGTTTTGAAGGACTGTAACGTATCTTTAGCACGCTATAAATTCTTCTACACTGCCTTCATCACCTTTTTAGCCATGTAAGTTTTACTTGGCACAGATTCCTAATGTTCTGAAACACTTTCGATAAGAAGTTTTTTCGACAAATAAAAAATGTTTTATGTGTTTGTCTTTTTTAATATGTGTTTGTCTGTCTTTCGTCTTTTTATGATACGAAATATCAGTAGTAACGATTTCTTGCAATAAATGTATGTTCGAATATAATGTTTTATGATAATTTTTGCTGATGTAGTTAAATGGTTCATCTCATTGCATCTCTCGAACACCTTATGCATGATTTGATCCAGATTTCGGTGATTTTTTTTATTAAAAATGAAGAAGAAAATAGAAACATATTTTTGTGTAAATCTCTGTTTCACATTTTTTATCTATATTTCCTACTTTTTAATGTTTAAATTATTTGGTGTTTAACCACTTCACCGGCTGCCCCGAGATAAGTCGGGGGTTAAAGCACTGTTTCCCCATACCCATCGCTGGTTAAGTGGTTAAATTGTTTTTAAATGCTTACTTTTTTTTATTTTCATTAAATTTAAAAAGTATTTATTATTAATCATTTGGAAAATAATTGTCAATTTCGGTCGAGAGTGGGCCTTGTGGTGTCCGCATTTTATATTTTTTATCATTTTTGACGCCCGAGATCCTTTGTCTTTTCTTCTTTTGACGTCCGTGATCTTTTGTCTTTTCTTCTCTCGTTGTGGCTCTCTGCCAGAAGCCAGGTTATGAAGTCCCGACCGCAGCGTCCTGAGTGGTCAGATCTCTGGCGTGGACCAGGTTGTGGGAGGGATAGGGATCAAAAGTTGAAGCCGGACACAGACTTCTCATATACGCCACATTCCATTGCTCTATCGACAAGGTTTCGAATCCAACATCTTTGGCGAAAAGATGCCGTTTTTTGGCGGTGATCGCTTTATTGGCAACTTTCAGATTTCATAAAGAGAAAAGCAGAAGTGCGATCAACTCAAAACAAACATAAGAATGTGAGTTTCGGAGGGAGAAAAACCGGTTTGGCGCGCTAAATCTGTTCTCCGTCACGTGATGGAAGGTAAAGATCCGGCGTAAGAAAAGGTTGCCGATGTGGAGTCTAGTTATGAGAAGTCTGTGAAGCCGGACAAGTTTGAAAGGAAGGTTGACTGGGTCTGGAACACCGTGAGGCAGGAAGGCTGGGTTCGGGATCTGGGACTGCCGATCGACGACAGCCTCATTGAGCTTGTTATTGTTGAGCCATTAGCTGACGACTATTTGCATAGGATAAACTCGAATCTGAATCGGTAAACAAAATTTTCGTCATCTGAATGTAACATGTCAAAATGATTAGAATTTCATTTTTCAGATGATTATAACTTCTTCAATTACTTTTTTTTATTACGATTTTTTATTGTTAGAAATATGAAGATAAATAAAAGAAAAGTCCGATTTGAAAGCAACAGTATTTAAAAGTAATTACGGTGAAGTGAATATTTTTTCCCACAGGCGAGAAAATTGGGGCTAGTTTGCTTGCAGTTTAAGTAAGTAGTACAAATTTGGAGATGTCTCACAAGGGAACCACCTAGCATTGAAATTTGGTGCATTTTAAAGAACATTATTAGAAAGTTTGAGAACCGAAAAAAAAATTTTTGTTAAAGTAATATTTTTTATTTTGCAGCATAACTTTCTAAAAATTCTATTTTCGAGGCCATTTATCAAACTATTAACATAATTTATTTTTTTAAGAAAAGCATTTAAAAATATAAATTAGTTAATAATAAAAATAGACTATTGAAAAAAGTTTAAAAATTCCTTCGAAAACCTGCAAATTTAGTTTTGAAAAGATATGACATTTTATTCACATTGTTGGCGTTTTTTCAAAAATAAAGATTCGGCAACCCTAGCCGGATGTCATAGCCCCGAAGTAAGGCAAGTGAAATTTTCGTAGCGCCATATTTGAAAATTAACTCACCAATAAAATCATATAATAAAAAAATTAAATAAATATATACAGGACAGTTGCACCATAAAATTTAACTAATAAGAATGTATTTAATAAAATACAACACATTGCTCAGTGGTGCACAAAACAAGAATTTTAATATACATTTGTACAATTAAAATAAAATAAAACTATCAACGTTTCGCGCCGTCTTCTGCGGGCGTCTTCAGGAAAATATGATAGTGTTTTTTTAATCAATTTTAATTTAATATTGAATAGGGTAATAATATTGAATATTATAATTCAATATTATTATTATTATTATATTGAATATTATATTGAATATTTAATTTATTATTGAATAGGATTGAATAGGATTGAATAGGATAGGAAAATATGATAGTGTTTTTTAATCAATTTTAATTTAATATTTTCCTGAAGACGCCCGCAGAAGACGGCGCGAAACGTTGATAGTTTTATTTTATTTTAATTGTACAAATGTATATTAAAATTCTTGTTTTGTGCACCACTGAGCAATGTGTTGTATTTTAATAAATACATTCTTATTAGGAAAAAAACAAAGTACAAAATAATATATAAAATATGATTTTAACAAAGAATTTTTATTGGTTCTCTAACTTTCTGTATAGGGCTATAAAATGCACCAGGTCTCGATGCTAGGTGCGGGCAACACCAAAAGCGATTCGCTTGTCAGGGTGATCGAATGGAAAAGACGTTTAAAAAATGATCTCCCTTGTGCCACTTTAACAAGTTTAAAGGTGTTCTCAACTGCTCCGCTCAACAAGCGAAAAATGTTTTGACACACTTACAAATTCATTTTTTAACGGAAAGGTGTAAAATTGGAAGGCCTGACTAAGGAAGCGATTTCGAATAGAACGTATTTTTTCCATTTTATGATAATTAAATTACCTATCCAGTTCTAAGCTATTTTGATCATCTGATCACCCGTTTTTTCTCCTGCTTTTCGACCGGTTTTTCTGCTTTCGTCGGGAAATGTGCTCAAAAACGTCCTCTTTGAAGGCTTGTTATGAAAGATCTATAGTGTTTTTTTTAAAAAAAACAGAAGATTGAGTGCAATTAGTCAGTTTCTGAATAACAACTCCTGCAATTTTCATGCATTTCCGAACAAAAATAAATTAAAGCATGTGTCACAAAGTTTACCTTTTTGATTTAAGAACAGCCTTAAGTGAGTCCATGCAACGCAAACGCCTTGCCATGTTAAGTGATGGCATCAACCTCCTGCATGACATTACCAGCCCCATACTGCTCACAAAACTCGAGAAATGCTGAAAAAGTTCAACTTGAGAAGTCTGGAATCTCCTACACACACATACACGAATAAAGAAAGCCAGGCTTTAATAACCAGTGCTATTTCTTTAATCCGAAATTGAAGAAAATATTTGTCTGCACTGTTAAAAATAAACTGTGAATTAACGGTAAAACTACTGGCAGCAAAGTTGCCAGACATTTACCGCTCCGTTAGTAGATTTTCCGTTTTGGGAAATAAAAGAAAGGAAAACTCCGTTTGAAGAAGCGATAACTTTCTGTCACAAGGTTTGATTTTTAATGATAATAATTTAATTTAATATTTTAAATTAATGAATCGTCAAAGAACTCGAACTTGCCGACTGATTTTGAGCTGCTACATTTTATTTGGCTTAATATCTTTGTATAATTCAATTCAAGTCGTCCTGAGGATCGAACTCCAGACCTTTTGACAACGGAATAAGTCTTTACTGACTGATCCAAAGCTACCGATGACAGGTAGTACAAAGTGTGTATTTTATGAGTTAGTTTGAAACTCCGTTGTGCTTTTCAAAGATTTCAAATGTATTCGTTAGAATACTCGTAAACGGTTTATTTTATTTTATTAATGCATAATACTTATTTTTTTAATCAATTTTAATTTTTTAATGAGTTTAAATAAAAAAAATCCCTGTTTAAAATCACTGGGGTTTTTTTTCTGATGAATGAAGAAAATTTTTTATTCATTTTTTTTACAAAAATAATGCCATAGACAATTTTTTGAAATTATCGCACACTACTTATTTATTTATTTATTGGGGTTAATTAGTTTAAAAAATTCTTTAATAAGAAATAAGGGGAAAATAAACATAAAAACTTAACTTAAAAGGGATTTTTTGTGTTTTCATTATTCCATAGCGCTTGTGGTATTCGAATCCACAATCCGCTCTCGCCGCTCGCAGGTGATTAGCTGTGTGGTGCCTTGACCACTTGGCTACGGAGAGCTCCAGATAATGGTGTGGCTCCGTTTTTTGTTTATATTTCCATCTGTTTCATTATTTTCAGGAAATATGGTGGAATTTTCAGTTTTTTAACGGAAAATGTCCTTTTGTTGTGAAAAGGGTATTTTTTGTGAAATTCAGGAAAAATATATCCGTGAATTTCAGATTTTTTTAACAGTATGGAACATGGTTTTCTTCAAATAGTAATTCGAAAAAAACTACTGAGAACTAGAATTCAGTGGACATGGACATGATTTCCGCCAAGCTGGGTTGAACAATGGAGTTATGAATAAAGAGAAAGGAGACATCAGCAGTTGCGAATGTAGTAATTGAAGAATGTAAAGAGGTTGTCACAAGATGTCTACTGTTTCTTTTACTCGGATCAATGGTTTTTTATTATCGCCGGTGAAAATTCTCACTACTAAACTTAAATAGAAAATTTTATGTTATTTAAGCACCTTATTGATTTGAAATATCTCTCACAGATATGTTAAAAAAATTTCTATTTCTTTTTACTGGTGTCTGTTTGCACAGTATTCTAATCTTTTTACTGACAATCACAGGAGGTCGTCTTGGTTGTCACAGTGTGGCGGACTAGTAAAATATTACAGTAGAAGTTTCATTTTTTTAAGGATATGTCAGTTTCTTTTTCTTAATAGTTCCATGGGTTTAACAAGTTAGTCTTGCGTTCAGATAAGTTGCCTAAATCAATATTGTGATTACGTGGAAAAGTGATTGGCAATTAATTCCGTTTTTTCTATCTGTTAAAATATATATATATACATATATACAATTAAAATGCAAACGTGTTAAGCTAATTTTTAGCCCCTCATTAGTACAATAACATTTAAAACGAGTGGATAAGCGAAGTAATGATTCTACAATTTGCACATACGTCGAATGATGTCAGAATTCCATTCAGATTTAGCGACGTTCTGATAAACGCATCGAGTTTTGTCTACAGTGACTTTTAATGGCAATGAAAAAACTAGTCGTTGGGGGCCACTCATGAATGTGCATAATATAACATATGAAAATAAAACATGTGAAAACTATTTACACAGTGCATAGCTATTCGAAAACGTATATTTAAATATTGTTAATATACATAGTAATGCTCTATTAATGAATGACTGACGAACCCATTTCGACAAATTATATAAAACGCCCAACTACTCAAGTAGTATCGAACTGCGTAAAAGAAACATCCTTATAACTCCAAAAATAACTATCATATTAACTAACAGTTTACTGAGTCGGATGAAGCGTCTCATTTCCAATTAAAATATATCTCTGAATTAGAATTTGAATGAAATACAGGGTCATGAAAAATCGAAGAATGTGGAAAACATAATAGCAAATATCTCGGCAACTAATAATCCAATCGACTTCGTTCTTTATGCAAAATTTGTGTTATTTTATTGCTTTTTACGTCCACTCCCTAGAATAAAAAAATATTCAAAAAATTCTATACACCTTTCATCAGAACGAATTTTTCGAGTCCGAAAAAAATAGTTCCGGATAATCCAGGTTACTGATATTCAATAGGCTTCGTTCCATTCTTATATACTAAGTACATACAAAATTTCAAGTCTCTATCTCAGTTTATCGTGAGATAGAGCGTTTACAGACAGACGGACGGCAATTTTTTTTTTTTTTTTTCTAAAAATATATTTTCGGAATCTTCAGTATATCAAAAGTGCAAATCCGTCAAAAATAATTATATTTTTAAAATGATTCTAAGACGTACCCTGTACTACGTATGATGGGTATGTAACAATGATCAAAAGTATCGTGTAATCTGTATTTTCAAAGACAAACAAACCAAAAAGTGTTAAAAGCGCACCACCGCCTACTAATTCTGTGGCAGTCATTATGTAAAAATGCACTGCTCAAAACAATTAAAGGATATTTGAAGTTTTATATAAAATAAAGATATAAACGAAATTTTTTTGCCGAAAATAGAAGAAGAGAATCACAAATGCAAATTTTTCTGGTTTTCAAACTGTGGAGTATGCAAATTTTGATTTCGACGTCAAAAACGTCGCTTCAGCGGCAGCGAATGAAATTTGACTTTCAACTAGATAAAAGAGAATGAAGACAAGGATGATCGGCATTCAGTGATTGCTTTGTTTCGATGAGTATGATGTCTCAGCGAAGTCATTTGACAGATTCAGAAGCTTGGAGAATTGTTGGTAGGTTAGAAGGGGGACAAACTCAAGCCGAAGTAGCGCAAGCCATTGAAGTGTCACAAAGTGTCATTACCAGGATCTGGAACCGTTTTTTGGAGAGTGGATGTGCAGGCCGAAGACCAGGGCAAAGTCGTAGACGGGCAACAACGCCCAATGAAGATCGGTATTTAGCGTTAACAGCTCGGAGACACCGAAACATGAACGCTACTCCTCTCCAACAGCACCTTCGCTCGGCTACAGGCACCACGATTTCAACTCAGACTGTCCGAAACCGGCTCCATGCTGTAGGTCTGTATGCTCGCCGACCGATGGTATGTGTTAGATTAACATCAAGGCATCGTCGCGACCGCAGGGAGTGGGCAACCGAGCATGTCAACTGGAGGAGAAATGAATGGAGCAATATTCTGTTTTCTGACGAGTCCCGTTTTTCTGTGCATCCGGATAAAAGGGGCATTTTCATCTGGAGGGACCGTGGCAGTAGGAATAATCCTGCGTTCGTGCACGAAAGTGTCAGATTTGGCGGTGGAGGAGTGTTGGTGTATGGTGGCATCTCCATTGACGGGCGCACTGACCTCTACATCATTCGAGATGGAGCTCTGACTGGTCGTCGATATAGGGATGAGATCCTCAGACCTATTGTAGTCCCTTACGCTGCAGCAATCGGAGATAACTTCATTTTAATGGACGATAACTGCAGGCCACATCGTGCAAACCTGGTAGAGGATTTCCTTTTCGAGGAAGGATTCGTTCGAATGGAATGACCAGCGTGTTTCCAGACATGAATCCAATCGAGCACGTTTGGGACGCTCTAGGAAGACGAGTTTCTGGCCGCCAACAACCCCCACAAACTCTCCAAGAACTGGAAAGAGCTCTTCTGGAAGAGTGGGGCCGAATACCCCAACTCGTCATTAATAGTCTCATTGAGTCCATGCCTCAAAGGTGTTCAACGTTGCTGGCCGCCCGTGGAAACCATACCCCCTACTGAAAATGATTTTCTTTGAAGAAAACACCTTTTCTTATTCTTTTTTTCTCATATGCACAAATTGTGTTTTTTTCCTTTTGTACACAAATGCGCAATAAAATGCATTTTTTTTCTGCCAAACATGTGTAATTTATTCTCATATAACCTACTATGTCTGTCGACCATGTATCAATCAGCTAAAAAGTTTCCCAGATACAAAATCCACCTAAAACTCCAATATCCTTTAATTGTTTTGAGCAGTGTATTATTGTACATATTGATTAGTAACAACGTCTTTTAATTAACGCTAAGAATAAATTTTGCTTAGAGGGTTGTTTACATATGGAAATTGCACCAAATTTGAAATTTTTCAATATAATTCGCACATTTTATATCATTTTTGCCTTTTTCGATACATTTTATCTTCGATTATCAAATGAGAAATCATTAGGTCAAGTATTTTAGGAATTATATGGGATTAAAGTTTAAAATGTTAATATTAAATTCATTTGTAATTATTGCAAAACATATTGCAATGCGAGTATTTTATACTTATTACTGAAAAATTTGGCGTATTGAACTTTAATTTTGGATTTCAACACGGTTAGTTTTACTTACCCATCATACGTGGTATATTACTTACCCATCATACATAGTACAGGGTAAATCTTGCAATCGTTTTGAAAATCGAAAAAAAAAATTTAAAAGGATTTACACGCTTCAAACACTGGAGATTCCGAAAAACATATTTAAAAAAATGACATCCTCTTGTCTGTCTGTCTGTAAACGCTCTATCTCCCGAAAAAATTCAGACAGACTTGAAATTTGGCATGCACGTAGTATGTAAGAATGGAAAGAATCCTATTTCATATCGGTAACCTCGATTATCCGGAACAATTGTTTTCTGCACTCTCAAAACATTGGTTCTGATGAAAAAGTATAAAAATTTTCGATTTTTTTTTAAATTAAAAGGAGTGGATGTAAAAGACAATAAAAAAACATAAATTTTCAATAAAGAATGAAGTCGATCGAATAACTAGTTGTTAAGAAAATTGTAATCATGTTTTTCATATTCTTCGATTTTTCATGACTCTGTATTTCATTCAAATATCAATTCAAAGATACATTTTAATTGAAATGAAATGAAATGGTTAATCCAGCGCAGTAAATTGTTAGTTAATATATTTATCCCTTTTGGAATTATAAGGATGCTTCTTTTACGCAGTTCGATATTACTTGATTTTATTTTCATATTTTATAGCATACATATCCATGATGGGTAAGGGGTGGACACTCAACGACTAGTTTTTTATCGGGTTCGGGTTCACTTTAGACAATGTTTTCGTATTCGGGTCCGTTCGAGGTGTAGGACTCTGATTGTGGCGCCATCTGCTACATTCGCAAAAAAATTAAATATAATATTTATATACCTTAAGAAAAACACGGAAATTATACGTAAAACGTGGCAAATCAGGTGCATTCGTACGATAACTAGCTTTATAAATATTCAGTCCCGGTGAAATCTCTGATTCACTCTTATGCAAAAATACATCAATACAAAATCTTTTACGATTCTATATATTAAATTTAATAATACGGAAATAATAGAACGGCATTGGATGTTATCGCCATGGTAATTTAGAATCATTACCTATCATGGAATAACATTGGAATAATTACCTATGACAAGATTTAACAGAATGAAGAAGTCTTTTATTAATTTTTTTAGGGGCGTTTGCAAATTTTTAAATACATAGGCACCTATAGTCGCCGTTCAATCCATCTACATATTACAACGCAAAAACTACCCAACCAAATTATTTCAAATTTAAAATATATAATTTTTGAATAACTTTGTCAAGTTATTTCAAATTTTATGTAAATCAGATGTATAATTTAGTTACAAAGAAAATCAAAAGTATTCCGTTACATTACAGTCAATAGGAAAAAACAGTTTGGAGTGCATTTCAATGATGTTACACTCTTTCGAACACTAAAAATTTCATACGCATCTATGAAGTATATACTACAACATACATTCTGCACAATCTGTGGTGCAAAGAATATTTGTTATTAATTTACAGGGCCACACAAAAGTATTCCAATACATAATGATTATAGGGGGAAACACGGTTTGGAATGCGTTTCAATTATATTAAAGTATTTCACGGTCTATAAAATTGATACATGTTTCTGAGGTTAATACAAGTTACTTCCTGTATAATAAAAAACAGATAGTATTTACAGGGACATACAAAAAATTTCGGGTGCTGTATTGAGTCCGAATAATTTACAGTATACTGTAAATTATTACACCGAGATCTGAATATTTTTAAAACATCGTTATAGTACGAAAGCATCTCATTTGCTACATTTGACGTTCAATTTTCGACTTGTTTAATTTTGATTTGATTTTCGTAAAATTTGAACTGACTCGATCAAATTATGCAGAAAATATAAATATTAAATTTCAAACCATTCAGTTTTTTTTTTTTTTTTTTTTTTTTTCTTGGCTTTGTTACATGCAGATAGACGGACGGATCAAACAATGACTGTAGATGCTACGTATTTATATAATTACAAACGCACCTAAAGACAGACATATGTTTTAAATATATTAACATTTTTGTACACTTCGATAGAACACTTCACATTTTTCTATATAATTACTACATTTTTAAATTCCAGAATAATAATATTAGTAGTCCATTTAATTCGCCCCCTAATCCTTATATCACTGAAATTTGCTTCAAAACTTCATGCTTTTGCATATAATTTTCCCTCTTGTTAAGACCTCGGATAATACTATAAGGCACGAAAATATAAATGCATTTCATATTAGATATTTTCTGCTAGCTCATAAAAATGTTAAGAGTTTTCGAATATAAATCCACTATTCCCGCTAAGTTTGAAAGAGTAAAATAATTTATGAAAACTTGTTTACGTTGTAAAAAATATGTACGTTGCCATTTTCTGAAAAGAAAAATAATTTCAGTTTCTTCAAATTCTGGATCCTTATTATAATCTTATTAATACATCAAAAGTTTTAAAATGTATTCCCAATTGTATTTCGTTTGGAGAAAATATTTGGTTGGCATTCTTGCATTTTTTTGATTAAAAGATAAAGAAAAATAATCAAAAAAATTAAAATACATGAAAAGATTATTTTGCACGCATCTACTTGCAATATTTTTATTTAACCTTCCTGTTTCTTGTGTTTTATGCAGTATTTAATTCTATTTCAAGGTGGAGATTTAACTGCAAACAATAAATTAGTCACAATTTTTTTCTAGCATATAATAAATAATTTTTAAATTATAAATAATTAATAATATTAATATAATTGATAAATGATTTTTTCTAGCATTGCAGTTGCAACGAAAAAAATGTTTGAATTAGTACGTCAAACGTGGCAAATGAGGAGCGTTCGTATTATAACTAGATTAATAAATATTCAGATTTTGGTGCAATAGCTGTTGCACTCATTCAAAAATGCATGAATACAAAATTTATTACTATTGTGTATATTAAATTCTTAAAGAAATAATAGGACTCCGTCGAAAATAGGACAATAATCACCATAGCAACATAGAGTCATTACCTATCACGGGATATCATTGCATTAATTACCTAAGATACGATTTAATAGAATAAAGAAAACATTTATTAATATTTTTTAAGTTCAAATGAGTGCATGAAATTATGCTACAATTATATTCATTCCCTTTAAAAAAAAAAAAAAAAAAAAAAAAAAAAAAAAAAAAAAAACAGCGTTGGATAGTTTTTGAGCTGTTATGAATGCTCTAACAGACAAAAAGACTGACCAGACAATGACTGTACTGCGATTTATTTATATAATTACGAACGCATTTAAAAGCAAATATATATATATATATATATATATATATATATATATATGTATATTGCAACATAGAAACTTCGTGTTCCTCTTTATAATTCCTGCACTTTTAAATTCTAAAAGAATATAGTCCATTTAATCCGTCCCCTAATTCTTATATCATTGAAATTTGCTTCAAAACTTTATGCTTTAGCATATAATTTTCTCGCTTGTTAAGCCTCGAATAATACTCTAAGGCACGAAAAGATAAAAGCATTTCATATTACATACTTTTTGTGAGCTCATAAAAATCTTAGCGTTTTCGAATATAAATTTACTCATTCCTGCTAAATTTGAAAAAGTAAAATAAATTATGAAAACTTATGCTGTTACAAAAAAATATGTGTACGTTCACATTTTCTGAAGAGAAAAAATCATTTCACTTTCTTCAAATTATGCACCTTCACCATAATTGTCTTAATACATCAAAAGTTTTAAAATATATTGCCAATTATACTTTATTTGGGGGAAATATTTGAATAGGTTCGTACATGAAATATGTTCGAAGACACAAATGATTCTTTACATATATTTTGAGTTTAAAAAAAATAAGAAAAATAATCATAAAAATTAGCTTATACTCGCATATATTTGCGATTTTTTTTCATTCTATTTTATAGACCATTTTCTAGAACTAACTCGATCTAAACTACAAATGGTGAATCAGTCAATATATTTTTTTTTCACGAAATTTTCTTTATTATTATTTTCTTCTATCTTTACAAGGAAAAAATATTGGATTCGTGAAAATTTTCTAAATCCGGTTTTCGACGGATTTACACGGGTTCAAAGAACCGAAAAACATGTTTTTACAAAATGTCTGTCAGTCTGTGTGTCTATATGTGACAAAAATTTTGTGAGCACTCTATCTCATGAACTAATGCACAGAATTTCACAAAACTATAGATTCTGCTAGCCCTTGATATAAATTTGATCTGGTTAATTTTTAGTGTATATCACTAAACTGGTGCCATTATTCAGAATTTTACCAGCAAAATTTTATCTCAAGAATTAGCGCATGGTTTTTCATAAAACTTTATATTTATTTAGTACTAAAAAACATGGCAGTAATTACGTTTTGGTGCAAATCACTCAACAGGTGGCGCTGCCATGGTGCATTTATCGTAATTATTGCAATAGTTCTATCTATAGAACAGATGCAAGAAATTTTCTAAAACTTCAGATTCAGTTAGTCTCTGATATAGATTAGTGTTGTTTAGATTTTGGTGTAAATCACCCTACAGATAGCGCTGCTATGCTCTATTTGTCATCAAACTGTGGGTTCAGTTATAAGTTTACATAAGTTGTTGCTGACTAGATTTTGGTTTAAACCAACTAACCACTGTTGCTGCTAAGCAGCATTTTTCAGGAAATATTAATATGCCTAAAATAGAAGAAAGTTTTGGGATCGCCTTATCTGACTAGTTTTTAATGAAAAATAAGTCTAAAATTGTACGTCAAACATGGCTGCGTTCGTATTTTAACCAGATTTATAAATATTTAAACCTGGTTGTAATAACTGTTGCACTCTACTGCAAAAATTCATTAATACAAAATTTATGTCGATTCTATACGTTAAATTCAGTAATACGAAAATAATAGGCCTACATCTTAAACAGGATGCCGTCACCATGGCTACCTAAAATCCTTAACTATCATGGGAAAGCATTGAAAACTAATAAACCTCATGATAAGATTTAGCAGTAAGCTTAACAGATGTTTTCTTCATTATAAATATCTTTTTTTAATTTTGATTCGATTTTCGTAAAACTTGAATTGACTTGACCAAATTATGAAACAATTATACATATTTAATTTCAAACAATTCGGTTTGTTAGTTTTTGCGGACAAACGAACAAACCAGACGATGACTGTAGATGCTACGTATATAATTACGAACGCACCTTAAAACGTACGTATGTTTTAAATATACAGTCGAGTCTCTCTATAACGAAACTCCATACATCGAATTTCTCTATATAACGAATTTTTAGCAGGAACGGTCCTCTTTTTTCATGATTACATTAAAAACAGTCTCTATATAGCAAAATATTTATCTCCATATAACGAATTTTTTCATAAAAGGTTCTTTATCTATTCAGTTTTTAAAAAGCTTCAAAATCACCTGGAATCAAATTCCATCACTTATTTTTGATTTACCGTTCAAGGCTGAGTTTTTTATATTGCTCCTCTACCTTGAATCTCCTCAATCTTTAAGTCCAACGAATTCATTCCACCAGCCCCCCTCCCACACATTTTGAGAAACAGTGAGTCCAGAGAGAAACAGTGAGAGAAACAGTGAGAAACAGTGAGTCCTTTGAGAAACAGTGTCAATTTAATTGTTTCACATATAAAACCTGGATCAATGTGGTAATTGAAGTCAGTGTTGATTTCAGAGTGTGGCTTGGGGGGACATTCACTCCCGGAGCAATGAGATCGCCCCCGAAAATTTCAGAAAATTGTGTTTTCAATGGCAAAAATATTAACGTACGTTTTTCTAGTGTGTTTTTTATTAAGCTTTTAAATAAATGTCTATTTTTTTTTTTTTTTTTTGAAACTGTTCAAATAATTAAGAAATAGGATATTACGTTAATATTTATAGTTAAACACTTCAAATTTTTAATTAAACGTATAAAAAATAATATTTGTTCAAAATTTGTACATTAAACAGAACTTTTAACGGCTTTCTCTATTCAACGAATTTTTTACAGGAACAATGAATTTCGTTATATAGAGACTCGACTGTATTAATATTTTATATACTTTAACAGAACACTTCATATTCTTCAATATAATTACTACACTTCTAATTTCAAGAAGAATGTTTGTAGTCCATTTAATCCGCTTTCTAATCCTTATATCACTGAAATTTGCTTCAAGACATCATGCTTTAGCATATAATTTTCCCGCTTGTTAAGTTTCGGCTAATATTCTAAGGCAGGAACATTTAATGTTTTACATATTCCTCGAGCTCATAAAATTCTTAATAGTTTTCGAATATAAATCCACTCATTTCAACTAAGTTTGAAAGAGCAAAATGAATTATGAAAACTTGCGCTGTTTAAATATATATGTGTGTGTGTGTGTGTGTTGCCATTTTCTTAAGAGAAAAATTCATTTCATTTTCTTCTCAGCCTCGTATATAATCGTATTAATATATCAAAATTTTTAAATTAGGTTGCCAATTATATTTCGTTTGGAGAAAATATTTAGTTGGGGTTCTTAAGTGAAATATGTTTCAAAGTATAAATTATTTTCTACATAAATTTTGAATTAAAAAAATAAGAAAAACAAACATGAAGCAGGAATTCTTATTTTTCAGAAATTAGTGTTGCCCCCAATGAGAGAAAATTATTCTTATTATCATTACGAAGTGGAACCCTTCGAATTTCGACGAAAGAAAATGTTTAAGAAAAAACGACTGTTTTATTAATTTATAATAAACTTATAAATCTAGTTACAATAAAAACGGAATTTTATATTGGTTGATCTAACTCCCATTTAAATATTATTTCACCATTAAGGTCACTGCCCTTCTATAAAAAAATTTCTGAATTCTAAAAATCTGTAAAATTTCGCGTTTTATCAGTGTGCGATTTCAATTGTCTTATTTTCAAACGTGAGACATTTCAACCTTTGATGAATTTCAAAGCCGCTAGGGCCGTGGCGCATCTAATGACGGGCGGTTGGGGCGATCCGCCCCGGGTGTCACCCTCTGAGGAATAACACCCGATTTTTATTTGCAAATATATGTATAATCGTGTTGATTTTGGAAAAGAATTCTGAAATAAAATAAATTTTCTAGTGCACCGACGAAAAAGAGTTAATTTCTTTTTCTTGAATAATCTGAAATTTTATACAGAATGGGGTGCTTAAATAAGATATGCTGTAGGGAACAAAAACCTAACTATCCAACGAATGGGTAGCAAAAGAAAACCATAAAGAAAAAAATAATTTTCTTCCACATATAGGCACCGCATTAACATTTGCAGACCATGGGATGAGTGATCGCCCCTGTTTTTTCTTATGGGGGAAGACAAAAGATAAATAAGAAATGGTATGGTCATTTCCTGTGCTATTGTTGCCTTGAGCTTTTTCGCCCTTCTTTTTAAAAAAAATGCATCCACAGACAATATAATCTATACAAAAAAAAATAATACAAGCTATACTTTAGTCTATGATTGTACCGTTGAACACCAAGAAAGCACTTAACTTTAACTGCAAACTAGTAGACCGCATGCTTGCAATCATTGTACCATTCAAACATCAGGAGGAGACGGCTATGACATATGAGTTGTATGTGGTCAAAAAAGTTTATTTCAGCAATTTAACGAATAGCGGAATAAGAACAGAACTTTTCGACAAAGCGCTTTGATTTAGGATTACCTTATTTGACAAGTTATCGCCTTTTGAGCACGATTTGACTGTTTTAAGGAAATGTCTATCTGTAGTGACAAAAATTTTGTGGGCATTGTATCTTAGAAACTAATGCAAGAAATTTAATAAAACTTTAGGTTAAATACAGTGGACTCTCTCTATCTAAACACTCTCTAATGTTAACACCCCGGCATTATGAACACATTTTGTCGGTCCCGGCAAAACGCCATAGACCTAACAAAAGATGAACTCTCTATATTCTGAACACTCTCCATAGATGCCAACATCTCTTAATTATTCCGGAGTCTGATCAAAAATTTGCATGCAAAAACCGGAAAATATATTTAAGAAAATGTGTTTACTTTCTACGATGTAAATCTTTGATTCATCCTGAAATTTTTGGTCAAATAAAATTTCCGGTTGAAAACATGCTCATCTTGAATCAGACTCCGGAATAAATTAAGAGCTGTTGGCATCTATGCACTCTCTAATCTGAACACCGCTCTATTATGAACGCTACTTTTGGTCCCCATTTCTACCACACCTCTCTGTAAACTGAACATGTGTTTGTAATCTGAATTCGAATTTTCAACAGAGTAATTCAGAGAAATTGTTATAGAAAAATAAAATGATTTAACGAACTCGATTTTAAAAACAAGTTGGAAATTGCACATGAACGTAGCAAATGAGGTGCGTTCGTACGATAACGAAGTTTTAAAAATATTCAGATCTTGCTGATATAGTAGAGTGTACTCCGGATACAGTATAGTAGTCGAAATCTTTACGTTTCTGTAAATATGCAGGAAGTAATTTTTATTACACCTCAGCAACGTATATTTTATTCATAAAATGTGAAATAGTTGAATATAATTAAAACACGTCCCAAACAATGTTTCCCCGTATAGCATTATGTAGTGGAATACTTTTGTGTGGCCCTGTAATTTAATAATAAAAATTCTTTGCATGACAGATTGTACAGAATGCATATTTTAGTATATATTTCTTAGATTCATGCCAATTCTATTATGTTCGAATGAGTGTAACATCATTCAAATGCATTTGAAACTTCTTCCCCATTGACCGTAATGTAATGGAATACTTTCGATTGTCCCTGTAAATGATCTATGCATCCGATTTTCATAACATTTGAAATGACTCGACAAAATTACTCAATAATTATGTGTTTTAAATTTCAAACGATTAAAATGCATTTGAAACTTTTTTCCCTATTGACCGTAATGTAACGGAATCCTTTTGATTGTCCCTGTAATTGATCTATCCATCCGATTTTCATAAAATTTGAAATGACTCGACAAAATTATGTTATAATTATGTATTTTAAATTTCAAAAGATTAAAATGCATTTGAAATTTTTTTCCCTATTGACCGTAATGTAACAGAATCCTTTTGATTGTCCCTGTAATTGATCTATCCATCCGATTTTCATAAAATTTGAAATGACTCAACAAAATTATGTTATAATTATGTATTTTAAATTTCAAACGATTTGATTGGGTAGTTTTTGCGTTGTTGTATGCGGACAGACGGACAGACAGACAGACGGACAGACAGACGGACGGACAGACGGACGGACTGAGCGACAACAATAGGTGCTACGTATTTACATAATTACGAACGCATCTAAAAAGAGAGAAAATCACTGCTAGATTGTAATTATGTACTTGAAGTTGCAATTTGTTTAAGTACTTCAGATAAAATCTTCAGTTAAATGTAAGAACACTTGCGAGCTATAACTCCTGGAAAAGCCATTTAAAAAAATTTTAATTAAAAACCGTAATTTTTTATTTATTTATTTTATTTATTTTTTATTTTATTATTATTATTATTATTTGGAAACAATTAAGATAAGTTAATTTCCATCTTGCTTTTTTCAAATAACAGTTTTATATGAATTATTGTTAATCACATCTTAAGCATGATATTTTAAACATTAATTTTTGAATTTTAGATTGATTACTTGGATTGGTTATCTACTCGGAAAATGGCAATTAAAGAAACTATTTGCTTATAATTTTGTTCCTAATTTCAGCAGATTATATTTTTGCTCATGATAGGACAATCATTAAGGGTCGTAGTAATCATGTTCTAAAACTTAAAAGGAAGATAATATAGAAACCCTGTAGTACCGACCTTATTTGATCAACCACTGGCTTGCTCACCCTGTCTTAGAGTAGTAGTAATGCATTTCCAACCATCCTCTGCACTGAACACCCCCATAATCTGAACATTTTTGGTCGGTCCCATTAGTGTTCAGAATAGAGAGAGTCCACTGTATATACTACTTTGAAATAAATTGGTGCTGATTTCTTTTTGGTATAAATAGCCCAATAGATGGCGCTTATTTTCATCAAACTTTAGATTCTTATACTTTGATATAAATTAGTGCTGTTTAGTTTGTTATTGTTGTTAATTGTATAATAGGTGATGCTGCTATACTGCATTTTTCACTATTTTGGCGGAAGCTGTACCTCAAAAGCAAATGCACGGAATTTGATCAAACTTCCTATTCTGTTTCACTTTCACCTAAATAGATCCTTGTCAGGCTTGAATGCAGTGTTGCCAGTGGGCTACTTTTTTAAAATTAGCATTTCTCGATTGGCACCGCTTTTTTGAAACGGTAAATTACCTTTTGTTTTCGCCTTAGCCCATTAACGCCCGAATTATTTTCTTCGCTAAAATTTAAATTTTGTATTTGCCACCACTTTTAAAAGCTAATTAACTTTTATCTAAATTTATCGAGGATTCTGTTTCCTGAGATAAGGTATATATTTATCTTCCTCTTTACTGGTGGGGAAAACCGCTTTCTTGCTGTTTTTTTTAACCGTCTTCAAAAGAGGACGCTGGGCGTTAATGGGTTAATTGTCATGTCATTGAATAAGGCACAATTTATCACTTGTAAAAGTGGCGCCAATCAAGAATCTGGATTTAAAAAAAGTAGCCCATCTGGCAACACTGCTTGAATGTACACTGTCCAACTAGTGTTTTGTGCTGTTTGAATTATGAATTTAAACATGATGTGATACTTTATTAAACATAATGAAATTTAAAAAGGTCATTGAGGTATATTACAATAAGATTTTTATTGATTAAGTAGTGCCTAGCATTTACTTAATTTACAGAGACGCACAAAAGAATACTGTTAAAAGACAAACTATAATTGATTTTATTTAACGAAAAAATTTCTAAATGATATTCTGTTAATGTTGGAAACAGTTTCATAATCTATGATTGATACATTATTTTTCATTCTTATTTTCTGTTTTTGTGATTGAAATGGAGTTCAAATTTCATTTAAAAACTATTCTTTTCTTGAATTCTTTTCAATTTTAATGTCATTATTCTGATAACTTTAAGTTAAACATATTTCTGTTTATACAGTGTATGTGCTACTGGCAGACAACTACGCACTGGTTGATTTTGCCAGGTTTATGCAAGAAAAAGGCCTTTTGGACAGTGGTGAATATATAATAATATCTTTGGAAGAAGAGGAAGTATATGATCCCAAGAAAGAATACCAGTATATTAGAAGAGGTATGTTGACACGATAAATGAATTTATTTTCTAGTCTTAAATTGTGAAATGAAAAATAGATAAAATGTGCAGGGGTAATTACGCTAAGTGTTGATATTTGGCGTAATTGTGAAGGAATCTGTGAAAGGGTATCTACGGTTCTGTGCAAAAGGGCTCTAAATCATCTGAATCATAAACGACCGTTAAAAGGTAATTTGTTCCATTTGTATATTTTACTGCTGGAAGAAGCACGTAAGAGTCGACCCTCGATCTAAAATTTGCGTATTAAGTTCTGTGATCTGAAGACTGCATATGTATTAGGAAATACTTTGTTTATTACATAAACATGTAATGCATTTTATGTATTTCTAAAATGTTGCGGAAGATTTTGGATGTGTTCCTAGTTTGTAGTTTAAAATATACTGAACAATTAGTATACCGGGGTAATGACCCCATCCACTGACGTTATTAATTCAATTGATTCTTTTTCGGGCTGGAAATTCATCCGAAGAGGGTTTATTTTTTATTTTATGCGCGAGAGAGCATTGTTATTCTTGTTGAACACACAAAACTACAAAGATAAATTTGTATGTCTTAAGTGCTGCTATTTTTCTTCATGTCATCAAAATAAAATATCAAATGATTATTGCTGCATCTTGATATCGCAATTAATGTTAAGTACAGTGTTGCCAGTGGGCTACTCTTTTAAAATTCGCATTTCTCGATTGGCACCACTTTTTTGAAATGATAAATTACCTTTTGTTTTCGCCATAATTGTCATGTCATTGAATAAGGCACAATTTATCATTTGTAAAAGTGGTGCCAATCAAGAATCTGGATTTAAAAAAAGTAGTCCATCTATCAACACTGGCTAAGTAAGAGAAATTTGCCCATTTCTAGGGCTGTAGAGTATGTTTCTTTAGAATTGGACAATTTACATGGCACCATTTCCTTTTATTTTATAGTTTTGTTTGCCAAATAGCATTGGTCAAGAAATCACGCCGTAACATTTTTTAAATAAATATATGTCAAAATACAGTCGAACCTCTATATAACTAAACTCCATACATCGAATTTCTCCATATAACGAATTTTTAGTAAGAACGGTCCCCTTTTCGCATGATTACATTAAAAACAGACTCTATATAGCGAAATATCTATCTCCATATAACG
The DNA here is from genome assembly GCA_964019185.1 of Maratus speculifer. Taxonomy (NCBI): domain Eukaryota; kingdom Metazoa; phylum Arthropoda; class Arachnida; order Araneae; family Salticidae; genus Maratus; species Maratus speculifer. The sequence goes on along the minus strand of OZ025301.1, from coordinate 146,705,006 downwards.
ATTTTTTTCATAAATTGATCTTAATTTATTCAGTTTTAAAAAAGCTTCGAAATCATATGGAATCAATTTTCCATCACTTATTTTTGATTTATCGTTCAGTGGAGAGGTTTTTTTTTTTTATATAAATATTACTTCTCTCCTTATTCTTTAAATCTAACAAGTTCATCCCACCTCCCACACATCTTTCAACATCCTTCTCAAAACACAGTCAATTGAATTGTTACACATATAAGAGAGGAATCAATGAGAGCACATAATAGAGACCTTCAAATGGAGGAAAATATCAACTACAATTTTTCATTCCTTGCTAAAATTTGAGAATTTCTTTTTGAGAGCGTAACAATTGTAATTTTAAAATCAAAACAACAAAAAATTACAGATTTCTTCCTCTGAAATTTATGTAATTCTTCCTTTTTTGATTTTCATTAAGTTTTCAAATAAATGTCTTTTCTCTTTTTTGAAACTGCTTAAATAAGTAAGAAATAAAATGTTAGGTTAATATACACTTTTAAACATTTCAAATTCTTAATTAAAAAGATCAAAAATAATATTTGTTCAAAATTTACACATTAAATACTATTTTTAACATCATACTCTATACATCGAATTTCTCTATATAACGAATTTTTTACTGGAACGATGGATTTCGTTATATAGAGGCTCGACTGTATTTCTTCTTGTATACATAGTCAATAAATTGCTGTATCATATCTTATCTTTGTCTGGGGAAAAATAATAATTAAGACTTGAAAATTGGTAGAATCTTAACGTAGCGTTATTACTCCAGGACACCTTATTTATAAAAGTCATAACATAAAGGCACAGTTTCCATTTTGAAATGGATGTGTCACGTTTGTAAACACTGTCGAAATGAAAAACACGAGTATCCAGAATACAATTGTTTCGAAACCTCTAAAAGAAGCTTTATCACAAAGTCAACAATTCGGAAATTGAACGTCAAATAACAAGATACGTTCGCAAACGAGATACGTTCGTATTGTAATAAGTTTTAGATTTTGATAAAGGTCTGTACAGGCCGGAATTTCCAAGTCCGATCCTGACCTGACCTGACGAGATCCAATCTTACCTGATTCAATTTCTACAAAAAAATTCAGATTTTTCTTAAGATATAATTAAGAATATTTTAATAAATATTACTACATACATATTTATGAGATAACTTAGCAGCATATTTTTAAATTAAGATGCGTTTGCAAGACAGAAAGTACACAGTGGTGATATTAACTATTATTTAGATTCTTAGACGTTTTAACATTCAAAGCCGGATTCATTAAAAAAAATTACTATAGTTTAGAATAAAAGAAAAAAAAGGTTAAAAGCATCATAATTTTTGAAGCTGTATAATTAAAAGTAAATTTGTACTATATTTCTCTGTCATTTATCAAAGCTTCGAAAAAAGCATAAGATTAGCAAGTGTTTTTATTCAGGAACTATGTAATCGAATGGCGTAATACAATTTTTGATAAAGGTAATAAAGATTAGAGTTTTGAATTGAATTTCTGAAGTGACGTCACCGGAAAAGAGAAGAACCTGTAGCCCCGGTACAAGAATCCAAGAATCTCGTATATGTAAAAAAAAATGTATTTGTCAAAAATTGAAAACGATATTCGATTCCAAATCCGTGAGTAATCAGGATTGTCAAATTTATGCTTTTACAACTAAAAATTAGTTAGAAAATGTGTCAAAATTTCGCGTTTGTGAGCAGTAAATTTGAGTACCACGTTAAGGTATATTTCCAAAGATTTTTGTGAACAGAAACTCATTATCATTATTAATAATTGTACGAAACATATTACCTGCCTTAATACATACTGAGAACAATAAAATCTAGTTCTGGCGCGGCTCGACAATGTAGAAAAAAAATATCAAGTCTGATCTCGGTCCGGCACGAGTCTGCTGAAATCCAAATGACAAATATTTAAAAGATTTCATTAATGTCATAAAATAAAATTTACTCTAGAATAGAAATATAAAGTTGAATTTGGGAGCTAGTACTGAAATTTTTAACATTTATTTACTACTTTGCTATGTAGTCTGCACCCTAATCTTATTTATATGTTCATTGATTAAATAACTTTGAATTTTCTATCCTGTTATACATTTGTAGAATTTAAAGCGCTTGGCATGTTGTGATTAATCCTGTCCCCCTCTATTCCGTCCTGCACCCTAGACCTGCATCTCCCATTAATCCAAATTACAAATATTTAAAAAATTTCGTTAATATCAGAAGATAAAATTTACTCTAGAATAAAAATATAGAGTTGAATTTGGAAGCTAGTACTGAAATTTGTAACATTGTTTCACTATTTTGTTACGTAGTTGCACCTAAGCTTATTTTTTATACATAAATTGAAAGAAGACATAAGTTTCAATTGAATAGGCTATTTCAGTTTTTTGTGAGGGACTTTGGCAATTAAAATGCAAGGGGGGGTTATTATTTCTTATTTATTTTTTAATTTTCTTATTAATTGTTTTTTATTACTAGTATTTCTGTTTTGGCCGACTTTTCTTTAATCTAATTTCTGCATGTTTGTAGAATTTGAAGCATCTTGGCTTGTGGTTGATCCAGTTCCATTCCGATCCGTCCTGCTCCTGAGTCCCGGATCTCCCACCAGTCCAGACTACAAATATTTCCAGGATTTGGTGTCCGAATATTCGGCCTCCGAACCTTTCAACATTCCATTCCATCCTGTCATAAAAGTGGAGGTAAGGAATCATGATGAATAAACTTAAGATAGTTAAACTATTAGATTAAGGTTAAGGCAAATTTTACTTTGCAAAATAATGTATACTAAGCGGACACTTTATTATAACCACATGACAATTATAGGCAAATTCACTATGGCGTAACAATAGTTGAACTAGTCTTTGCAAAGAATAGTTCAACTATAACCCCCCATGGGGGCCACCGTAATATTTACCCATCATACATATGCGTATATGATATATGAAAATAACACATTTGTAAAGTATTTATGAAATGCATTGCAATTCCAAAACAAAATTTAAACGTGTATTTAAATAATTTTATTATGCATAGTAATGCTCTGTTAATGAGTTGCTGATGAATCTATTTCGACAAATTATACAACAGGCAAAACTACTCAAGTAGTACTGAATTGCGAGAAAGAAACATCCTTATAACTCCAAAAATAATAATCTTATTAACTAACAGTTTACTGCGTCAGATTAAGTGTCTCATTTACAATTAAAATATATCTTTTAATGGAAATTTCATAGAAATACAGGGTCATGAAAAATCGAAGAATTCGGAAAACAAGATTACAGATATCTCGGCAACTAATAATTCGATCGACTTCGTTGTTTATGCAAAATTTGTGTTATTTAATTGCCTTTTAGGATCACTCCTTAAAATAAAAGATTTCGAAAATTTTTATATACCTTTCACCAGATCGAATTTTTCGAGAGTCCGAAAAAAATAGTTCCGGATAATCGAAGTTACTGATATTCAATAGGCTTCGTTCCATTCATACATACTAAGTACATACAAAATTTCAAGTCTCTATCTCAATTTGTTCGGGAGATAGAGCGTTTACAGACAGACGGACGGACGGCAATTTTTTTTTCTAAAAATATGTTTTTCGAAATTTCCAGTGTCTGAAACGTGTAAATCCGTCAAAAAAAATTTTTCGATTTTAAAAACGATTGCAAGACTTACCCTATACTACGTATGATGGGTAAGTAAAAAGAATTCAATCTCCTTTATACAGCCTTGTATATGATCTAAAAAATTAATACACACCAAATAATGTAGAAAAAAAAGTAATCAAATTTAAAATTACGTGTCACAATTGAAAACGCAGTTTCAGACATTATCACACATAAGCTGTATTTTGATCGCGTTTTTATGCACATACCTGTTAACGAATAGCAAGAACAATGCACATCTAATTTTAAATTAAGAAATGCATTGTAGTGCATTTCAAGACTATTTATCAATTCCAATATGCTTAAACTAGTATAATATTGTTAAAATATACAGCAAACGGTTTTTCCACATAGACCATAATCTAACAGAATTCTTTTGAGTGTCCCCGTAATCGAACTATGAATTCTACACGCTTTGTTTTCAGTACCGTACACGTCATGGTTAACCTTAATAACATATATCAATTACATGGCAATCTGAGTATATTTACACACAATTAATCTGTTGGAGCATGGAAATACAGATAGACGAATAGACAAACTAAATTTCTAAAAACTTTTCACCTACGTTGGAAAATAATAAAACACACATACACACATAAATAACGCCTGCATTCAACTATTAAAGGTATATACAAATATTCTAAAGACATACATAAATTAAAAAAACCCAGCTGGACTGAAAAATTAGCTAGAACCAGGAATTGAACCCGATACCACAGCATGCCAGGCTGTTGCTCTACCACTGAGCCGCACTATCTGGCTTTGGTTAATTTTTCACTCCAGTTGTGTTAATTTATGTATATCTGTAGAATATATATTGAAAAGTGTTAAAAAATCAGACAATGTCACATGACCTACATAGCATAAACAGACACTTTTTTTTGGCTCAATTTTAAACAAGTCGTTGGATTAAGAAACAGTCACTCTAAATTGCTTTTTCTTTGTTGATGTTGTTTTAGCTGTTGCTGTTGTTGTTGCAGTTGCTGCTGTTTGTTTATAAATTACTTGTAATTATTAAATTTTTCTTACAGGTCCCCATTTATGCAGGTTTAGCATATGATGCTGTCATGATATATGCTAGTGCTCTCACGGAAGCTCTTGCAAACAACGTATCCGAATATGATGGTGTATCTATATTTCAATACATAAAATCAAGAAAATATGAAAGTAAGAGAAAATATCAGAATTTTTTATTGCATGCTCCTTGTCTGTTTTTTCATTAGAATTATTTTGGTAGCGTTTTAAAAGATTCATTTCAGATCTATTATAGTGGAATCCTTCCCCCCTTTTCTCATCCCATGCTATTTCATCATCAAATTGTCACAAAAGATGCGATTTATTTTGTTTGATTTGTTATTTTAGAGTAACAATAAATACGTCATCAATCATTTAAATTCCTCCTGACAATATATATATATATATATATATATATATATATATATATATATATATCATTTGCTTTTTTGCTTTTTTCACTTAACACCAGCAGACAAAATTTTAATAGCTTTACAGCCTCTCGCCCTTTGCATTTAAAATGTCCATTTCCGTTTTTTGTCACCTCTTATCTCAAAATTTAAAATCTTTAAAAAGTTTTTTTTTTTAAATTTGAACTGTTTTTAGCTCACAAGCTATCAAAGCCTGATAGCTAATGTGTCCGTAGATTGCATATGTATGTACATATGTATGCATGTATGACGTATGTATGTATGTACGTAACACGATAGCTCTTGATAAAAATATCCAATTTCCTTCATGTTTTGTAAATAGGTTCGTTGTGATAAGGTGCTTTCCTGATTAGGTTTAGAGGTTCATTGATTAAGTAAAAAGTGGATGAAGCAGGGGGTAATTCCTCCCCTAATTTAAATAAATGGATTTTTCATGCAAAATGATTCAATTTGCTTCAATTTGGTATATCTATTTATTTTGATAAGGCGCTTCCCTAATTATTTACCGGTTAGGTCAGAAAGAATGAGCTCTATTTTATGAGTAATATACATAAATAAATGTATAATATGGAATTAGTGTATATAGCCTGTGAGCTCAATGCCATCATCAGTTTAACTGGGTACTTTTCTTTTTATTTATTTTATATATATATCCATTTAAAATCGCATCATCCTCCAAAATTCCCCTTTTTTTATCACTTTTAATTTATAACCATTCACATGCAATGTCTAATTTAGGAAATATACAATAGTATGAAAATAAGTGCAATATTTTGAATAATGTGTTATCGGAAGGGATATCTATTTTGAATCATTGAATCAATTATTCTACAGTTAAAAATATGAAACGTAAAATCTCTCTAAACTGATCACGTTCCGTTCCAATAAGAATTAGGCTTTCCAAGAGATGGTCTCTTAATGTAGGTGATGTTTAAATCTAGATTTTAATTGTTGAAAAAAGGTAACAATCAATGTTACCTAAATTTATTTTTCATCTTAGGAAAAAATATAAAAATTTAAATATCAAAACAATGTTGATTGCATAAGTTAATTACTACAAAGTTTAAAAAATGAATGCATTGATGTTTGCTTTGATTTTACAGTTTATTTCCTAACTTTATTACTTTTATTCCCTAATCTTTTCGAACTTGAGTAAATAAAGGCTTTTTTTTTTTTTTTTTTTTTTTTGTCGGACACAAATAATGAAGATACCATTATTTTTCTATTTCTTTGAGAGCTTGGGGAACTTTAGAGCGGGGAACTTTATTGGCCATAATTCTCAATTTGGCATTAGAGTTAAGTTCGTTGCGTAAAAAGTTACAAAGAGGCTTAAATACTTAACACTAGAACCGCGGGAAGTTTTACTCAAATTTCATAAAAATCTTTTACACCAAAATTTTTATTTATAAAACTATTTAACTTATTTATTTGAACTACTTAAATTCAGGACATAGGTAATTTATTTTGTTTAGAATTTTGTGGTATCAATTGATACCTATTTATTTATTACAAGTCAAATTGACCCGTCACCGCAGTTCTAGTGTTAAGAGTTACAGGAATAAGAAAAAAAATTAATTTAGAAGTTCGATTAATAACATTCTCTCCGGAATTATTTTTCTAATAAAACTTTTTTCAAGTGACCAAGAAAAAACTGGAATTTGCTTCGTTTTCTTCAAAGAAATTGGCCACTCATGGAGGGAATTCAATTGAGATGGTCTCTGAATAGAGCTAAAATTAGTTTTGATCCTATGGGGATATATTTCGTTCCATGAAAAAATGGTCGTTCAGGGAGGTGGTCGCACAGGGAAGTTTCACTGTACTTAGATTTGAAATTTTAATTTTATTTTTCAGGTATTCTAGGATTCAGCGTGAGGATTGACGAAAAGGGAGACGCGGAAGGAAATTACACTGTGATGGCTCTAGTCCAAGGTGATAATACTTCGAAAGTACAACCAGTGGCTCGATTCATCGCATCGGAAGATTTACCAGTGAGATTTCGTTCGTTAATCAATTATACAGAATTCACATTAATGATGTGTATACCAGTGTTGCCAGTGGGCTACTTTTTTAAAATTCGCATTTCTCGATTGGCACCACTTTTTTGAAACGGTAAATTACCTTTTGTTTTCGCCTTAATTATCATGTCATTGAATAAGGCACAATTTATCATTTGTAAAAGTGGTGCCAATCAAGAATCTGGATTTAAAAAAAGTAGCCCATCTGGCAACACTGGTGTATACTTGAGTTATTTGGATATAACAATGAATCATGCGGACATTCACAAAATCATAGCTAGCTACCAGTTTTCATATATTTGTTATTCGATTACAAGCAGAAATTTTGAAAAAAAAAAAAAAAAAGAGGGGGTCTTACCAAATGATTTTATATTTATCTCTTTTCCCATTATACAATTTCCGGTTTGAATTGATTAAAATTAATACGACTTTGGGAGCTCATGCTCGAATGATTTATTCGGATATCTGAATAACCAATTATGCCCATCATTAAATTACGCCATTAAGGCTGTTCTTAGACAGTGTTGCCAGATGGGCTACTTTTTTTTAATCCAGATTCTTGATTGGCACCACTTTTTACAAATGATAAATTGTGCCTTATTCAATGACATGACAATTAAGGCGAAAACAAAAGGTAATTTACCGTTTCAAAAAAGTGGTGCCAATCGAGAAATGCGATTTTTAAAAAAAGTTGCCCACTGGCAATACTGTTCTTAGATCAAAAAGGGCAATTTTATAACATAAGTTTTAATTTACTTTTGTTCGGAAATGCATGAAACTATCAAGTGTTGTTGTTAAGAAACTATCTAATCGCACTCATTTTTCTTCAATTTTTCAAACACAATACATTTTTCAGAAAATAGTAACAAAGTGGGGGTTTTGAACCGAATTTCCGGCACAGATGTGGGCAGCATCGAACTTACAAGGAAGGTCTCCATACGGGCATACTCAGAAAAATCTGAAAAAATTACAGAATGTTCTTCTCATACGGGTATATATGTTTATAAAAAAAATTCACCGGAACCTCCATATAACGTCCGTGAAAAAATAATGAAAGTTTAGTTTATTTGGCGATTTATCTCCGGTTGGCGAAAAAACGAAATTTTGAAAAATACGCTTTTACGCTTCGAATACTTTTTAAAGAAAAAACTTTCTATCTCCAATTTGTTTAAATAAGTTTATTTAAGTAATTTTAGATTTGCATTTTTAATTTGCTTTAAGTATAATTTTGTCATATTGTTTGCTATGTGTACTTATAACAAAATCTAACTATTATATTTTACGATTAAAACAAAATTTAAATTGATCAAAATTATTCCAAACTGAAAAATATGACACAGACGATTAGACATTGTTACTATGGAAACCTCTTTTTGGATTGGAAATGTACGACGACAGTTTCCTTAACAGTGATTTTTATACTCGGTAAAGACGTAAATTTAAAAAAAATTGTGAGTTGGAGAATAAAACAATGGCGAAATTTCTCTCAAATCGGTAATAAAAAGAAAAAAGAAGATGCAATATTTATTTAACCTTCTTTGTAGAACATTTTTAATTAATATTACTGCAAATGTTCAGAAAGTTGAAAATGTTGTACAAAAAAAATGGAAACTATTCTGAATTAGAGGAGTTGTAACAAATAGTAAGGAAATTTTTACGAAAAATCATACTTTACAAAAATCTCATTGGCAGATTTTAAATTTAAGCACTCAAATATTTAGATTTAATCCATTTTAGCCATTTCTAATCTGATTTTACTTCGTTTCCTCTGCATCGTATGTCAGAGTGCTTTTCGCCATATGGCTGATACGGATTAAGAAAAAAATTACGCGAACCTTTTTTCCTTTTTTTAGAAATACGAATTACTATTAAACAAGTAAGAAAAATCATGCATTAAGCATAGATTATGAAGCATTTTTCAACGCTTCATGAAATTTTTAACATAACTTCGTTATTTAGGCAAAAAAGTATATAAAGCCAAATATAGCGAAATATGTATTCCAGTACTACTGAACAGCCCTGTATTTGATCTGTCAGCTAATAGACATACTATATAATGGGAAAATTTAGTTTAGCAAAAAAATGCCTAGTAGCTTGAAATTTCTCTTTCAGCAATTTATACTAATAGATGGAAACATATTTGAATACTTTCTTCAGCCTTGTAGTTTGCCTGGTATCTTTATTACAAATCAGTGTTAAGATAAAAGTTATTTTAAACTAAAACACTCTTAAAACAACTGAAATCACTTTCTCATAAATTATCATTCATAGGCTCCATGTACCCAATTCTTTGTGTGACCCTGTATAGCATTTTATCTTTATTCTGCAAACATTTCTTAGTAAATTTAATGCAGTTTAGCGTAAAAATGCATAATTTATTTAGAATCACCTTTTAGTAATTTATGCTCATATTCAGTAACGTTGACGAGCTCTTTTGGGTAGCCCTGTATATTAACTATAGCATTTACACACACCATATAATATACATAAATTTAGTGAAACTTATACGCGCATATCATAATTAAAATGCATTTCATACATCCATCAGTTATCATCGGATACATATACAGTACTTCGGAAAGAATGTACTATTTGATATCTTTTGTGTGTTCCTGTAAATACTATGCACTTTATATTAGGGAAGGTAGTATCGTATAATTTATACTAAGCCTCACTGACACGCATGAATTTTATTATACATGAAAAAGTTTAATATATTTAAAATATGTCACACACAATTAATTCCCCTTTTTACCATTATCTAATGGAATTCTTTTGTGTGGCCCTGTAAATGAATAATAGCTATATTTTCACCTTATATTTTATAGAATGCATACTTTAATTCACCTCGTAAAAGCATATAAATTTTAATATGTTTGACAGGGTATAACATCTTTAAAATTGCTTTGAAACGATTTTTCCCCATAGGCCGTAATGTAATGGGAAACTTTTGATTATCACTGTAGATAAACTAATCATGGTAGAAACTTCATTTTCAATAGGGTTCGTGCTAGGGTAAACGTCAATAACGTCCTAAAATTTCATGGCAATCCGAGTACAATTAGTGAGTTAGAGCGCGGACAGACGGACAGACGGACAGACAAACAGAATGCATAAGCACTTTTCAACTTTGTTGGAAAGTCTAATAAAAATTAAGAGAAATAAGAGTAGGGGTCGCACTTTGAGATCTCCGAGGTTAGTCTAAAGTTTTTTTTTCAGTAAAATGATTAAACCCTATACATTTTTCCTAAATATATTTACGAATATTTAATAATTGTTAAATATGTGAGTCCACAATCTTTATTACTTTTCCCAGTTCGAACTTTCAACGTTTCATAGCTTAAAAGTAAAATCATTGTGACAGACAGACATAGAAGTGGTTTTATAATGGTTCCGTTTTTACTTTTTAAGTACGGAACAATAAAAATGAGTATGATGCGTAACAATTCGATATAGAATTATAAGTTAATGATCAGGGGCGTTCGAAGAAAAAACTGCGCCTGGGACAAAGCCTCAATTCGGTGCACACCCCTCCTCCCCGAACTTTTTCTTGCGACAGGCTAAAAATGATGTTGGATATATAAATTTGACGCCCCTTAAATTTCCGCGCCCGGAGCGACCGCATCCTTCGCCCACTCTTTAACATGGCGCTGTTAATGACCTTTGTTTGTTTCTATTGCTTAATAGGTTCTACTAACGCCTTTCTTTCTTTAAATTTAAAGGTTACGTGTCAAGCCGTGACACACCATATTTTGTACTCTCAAAAGTTATGCGGTACTTTCTGTAGCATTTGTCTGCCTTATATTCCTTTCCATATCTTCTTTAAATATCATCCAAACAACATTATATATGTTCATTCTCAAAACCGTTATTTTAAACAAAAACAGAAAACGATTTAACATTCCAGATACTGAAACAAAATCTTAAAAATTAACTGAAAGTGAAAGTACATTTTTGTAACTTTCAAAATATAAAAGAAATAAATTGAATAATTGAAAAGAAATGTCAGGTTGCCTATAACTTAAAATAGATATTTGCAAAACATAATACACAAATATTTTTTCTATAATAAAATTAAATAGCTGCAGCAACAAGCAACATGTATAATACAAAATAATAACAAAAATAATAATAAATTCTTTCATGATTTAAGTTTAAATTGATTAAATATTGCACATTCTACAAGTCAATAAAAAACAATTTTCAGATTTGTTAAAATCCTCTGCTTTTGGCGTGGAAATGTGCTGCTCGCCAAATCGTGCGTCGCTGTCAGCTTTTCACACCAATTATTCGAAGTATTTTATTTTCTTACACATTTCCTATTGTAATTCCGCCGCTAATTTTCACTGATCCTTTATTACCTACATGAGTAGTTTAATTCGTATTTTTTTTTTTTCAAAATTTTCTGAGTATGCCCACAATGGAGACCTTCCTTGATAGTGCTATAGTGAATGATGTAATCTAGTAGAAAATATTAAATTTCTTTAAAATATTGAGATTGCGTTGCAATTATTTTTATTTGTGAATTTTAACGTGCACTCATTGAAAATATTTCTTCACCGTGGATTAAATTTTGGGAGGAAAGGGATTCTACGCTATCTAATCCACCAGGAATGAGCGAATAGATGATCTTCACACACATCATATTTTGAGCCAGCACTTAGTAAAATAGGTACTTCTTGAATGCAATATTTATACCGTAAAAAACCTGCTAAATTGACCACCTGGCTAAAGTGGCCGCTTTTGAAAAATTTTACTTGTGTTCGCATAAAATAACATGAGAATTGTCCGATAATGTGATCACTTGTCTAATGTGTCCAGCTGTGTAAAGTGACCACTCGGCCTGTCATTGTTAATGTTATTTGAACCTGTAAAATGTGGCTATCCATTTTTCTGCTTGCCGAAAATTTTCAAACTAAATGACAAAGCGGTCATTTTCTGAAATTTTATTTTGATCCATTAAAAAAGTACAGAAATTTATCTTCTGTAATGACTATTTGCTTAATGTATAAAGGGACCACTTTGTCCTTTGTTGCAGTGATATTTGCACTGGTCTAAGATGGTTTTTAACGAAAAGTTTATAAATGCCAGCCATAGAAACGTTATCATTATGCAATTACAATGAAAATGTTTATAAATTACAGTGTACCTTGTAGTTATGCGTTATTTAAATCAATCATCACGTAATTTCAACTGTATTCAAAAGAAGTAATGTGAGTTTTAAGTAAATTATCTTCTACTTAGTACATTTTAAATTAGTAATTCAGTTATTATAGTTGTTAATTAATCAGTTCTTTATTGAATATAGTCCATTTTTCCTTTTTTATACTTTATTTTTGAGATCATAATATTTTAATGTGCCATTTTGAAATACACTCCATGAAGTGACCACCTCTATATAGTGACCATTTTAGCCTGTCCCAAAGATGGTCACTTTAGTCAAGTTCTACTGTTTGTTTTTGTTTTTTTCGTTTTTTTTTTTTTTTTTTTTTTTTTTTTTTTTTTTTTTTTTAATATACTTGGATGCAATACTTCCTGGATGCTATACAATAGATTTTTATGACTAATTTTCAACCACTCTGCATGCGATTGTTTATACGCATATTATTTAAGTTTTATCTTTTTTTTCAGGAGCTTAGACTTGAAAAAGCTATAGATTGGGTGTCAGGAAACCCACCTCTTAGCGAACCCCAGTGTGGATTTTCAGGAGAGAAATGTGAATATAAACCAGGCATGGATTTCTGATATTTTCTACTTTTTATGCATATTATACACCTACTGTCAAAAATATAAATGTTGTGACGATTACGTTTTTTAACCCATGAGGACATGCGTCGGGCCTGATACACCCAGAGTGCGTGTGATTTTTATACTTGTCACCATTACTTTTTTTTTTTTTATATAATCTTCAACTCATTTTATCGCTGAATTTGTAACAATTGTCGCCGACTAAATAAGGTGGCGATTATTATTTATATTTATTGGTGACCAAGTAAAAATCATTATATATATATATATCTCACTTTCTCATGGACACGATAACTTCTATAGTTTTGCTCCAATGCTATTTAATTTTCCCCGAAGAAAACTTTTCAATTTTAACACGTTCGCTGCCGATAACTCCGCCCTCAGTGTTAAATGACAGGATTTCACGTGCCAGCGCGTGACCGGCAGCGAATGAGTTAATCGTGAAAGATTACCTTCTGGCGCCTTCCTTTTTTTTCTCGTCTGGGTTCAGGTACCTCGGAAAAAAATTGATAGAATATGTGTGTATGCACTTAATATTATTACAATAAGTAACCTCCATACCCACGGGTGTGAAACGATTGCGATACTTGCTATTCCAAGTGAACAATTCATGGGGAATCTGACTATCAAATTTTAGTGACTAAAAAAAAAAAGACAGGCTATGCATCAAAAAAAAATTTTTTTTTTAATCTTTTGCTATGACAAAAAGAGAAGATGCTAAATTTATTCCTTACTGGAGATACTATATAACTTATTGTATTCTGTGTAATTATTATTGTTTTACATTATTATTTTTTTAGCATCTTGGATGCATTTTTGAAATTGTTTGTGTATGGTTGAAATAAATTTATAAATGCATCAAAAAAAAGTTTAGTCAAAAATAATTTGGAATAGCGTACCGGCTCGTGGACTTTTCCATTTCCAGCGCTGTTTAAAATGGAAATCAAATACGAGATCCGAATATCTGCGTAATATCCTACGTGGAATCTTAAAATTTGTCGGATTCCATGCGTTATTCACCCTTTTTCATTCATGAAATTCCGTAATAGAGGGATGATGCAAGGTGAAACATAGTTAAGAACTTTGATATTTGCAATTTACCTCACGTCTCATTTGGAATGAATCCAGATTAAAATGACACACGTCTCAACTGTAAAAAAAATAAATCTGGCGTCTGTCTTTTACAAAAGAAATAAAATGAAATTCAAGGATTTTGTCACTTAATGCTTTTCTTTCTTGTTCATTAAATTTTTGTGATATTGAAAATAAATAGTAGACATTTTTCACTAGTAAAGTGATAGTTCGCTGGCGAGAATTTATTATTTCACAGCTTCTGAGGTGCGTTCGTAATTATGTAAATGCGTAGCACCTATAGTTGTCGTTCAGTCCGTCCGTCTGTCTCTCCGCTTGTCCGTCCGACCGTCTGTCTGTCCGCTTGTCCGTCCGTCCGCATATATCAACTCAAAAACTACCCAACCGAATCGTTTGAAATTTAAAATATATGATTATTACATAATTTTGTCGAGTCATTTCGAATTTTATAAAAATCGAATGCATAGTTCATATACAGAGCCAATCAAAAGGATGTCGATACATTACGATCAATGGGGAAAAAAGTTTCAAATGCATTTTAATCGTTTGAAATTTAAAATATATAATTATTATATAATTTTGTCGAGTCATTTCAAATTTTATGAAAATCCGATACATAGATCAAGTACAGGGACAATCAAAAGTGTTCCGTTACATTACGGTCAATGGCGGGGAAAGTTTCAGATGCATTTTAATGATGTTAAAATCTTTCGAATATAATAGAATTGACATGAACCTATGAAGTATAAATATACTAAAAAATACATTCTATATAATCTGTGATGCAAGGAATATTCATTATTAAATTACAGGGCCACACAAAACTATTCCACTACATAATGGTATACGGGGAAACATTGTTTTAATCATATTAAACTATTTCATATTTTATGAATATGGTATATATTGCTGAGGTGTAATAAAAGTTACTTCCTGTATATTTACTGGAACACAAAAAAGATTTCGACCACTATACTGTATCGGAAGTACTGTCTAATATAACAGCAAGATTTCAATATTTTTTTAATTTCGTTATCGTACGAACGCACCTCATTTGCTACGCTTCACATGCAATTTCCAACTTGTGTTGAAATATAGATGTTTTTCTAAATCTCTCTTCTTATTATTATTTTCTTATATATACCGATGAAAAATGTATTGCAATCTTACAATTTTTTTAAATTTCCGTTTTCGGTGAATTCATACGTTTCGGAATATCCGAAATACAAATTGATTATTTTTAGAAAATACCTGTTTATTAGTCTGTCATCTGTAGGTATGAATTGTAAATGTTGTAAGCATTCTATCTCAAGAACTAATCTGCAGAATTTCATTAAACTTTACATTCTTTTGAACAATGATATAAATTGGTGCTGATTAGGTTTAAGTCCCATACTTCAGCATCTATAATACCTCATCTATGATACCAGAATACCTCAATTTTCATCAAATGTAGTGTGTTTTTTTCACGATTTCCATGATAGCTATATCTCGGTATGTATGGAGTAGAATTTCACCAAATTAAATTTGTATACATTTATTAAAATTTCTATTTACTATAGAATAGTTCTATAGTAAAGTAAATTGAATTTATTGTATTGATTATATTATTATTTTTTTATAACTGATCTACAAAAATAAATCTCTCTTTTTTTTATTAATTGAACTTTATATATTTATTGTATTGTTTATGCTATTATTTATTTATTTATTTTTATTATTGATCTGAAACTGTAATTCTCTCTTATTAGTTTTATTAATTTTATTTTTTTACATTGACTACATTTATTAAATTAAATAAACTATAAGTGTCAATGTATATGTTTTTATATTTCCCCTAAAATTTAGTAGAAAATTTTAGCTTTGTTAATCGCAGATTTTTGTAATTAAAAAGGAACAAATACACTCAATTTTAATAGTAAGAAATCCGCGTGAACATTGGAAGCTATGAACAACTTATCAGTATTTAAAAGGGTGTATTCCAATCCAAACTGCTTATTTTCTGATTTATTTTTAAATTCATTTTTGCTCTCAAACGCATCAAACTGGCCGATTCTCTTATCTAGAAAGTATACAATGTGCCGTGCTTGTCGATTTTTTGATAAATACAAAAAATATTGCAAAAAAATGCTCTCAAAGTTGGCATTTTGAACAGAATTTTCCGAAACGGGAGATCTGGGAACAAAAAAATGGTCATACTGAGAAAGTAATTGCTGATAAATCAAACTGTAATGAAAAGAGCAAAAAATGAAGTTACACGACATCTTAAGCATATCTCTTCAAGAGTCACCTCAGCAAGTCTCATGTGTCTACTCTTAAAAATGAGTCTGAAAATGTATTAGAATGTACCGTATTTACTCGTATATAAGGCGCACTTTTTTCCAAAAAATTAGGGCAAAACTCCTAGGTGCGCCTTATACACGGAATAATTTTTTACTGTTGGATGCAGTCGAACGATATACATTTGAAACAAGAAATTATTCAAAGAAGATATTAAAACTCCGAAAATTGTTACTTAATTGAAGTATTACTGCATAATTATTTCATTCCTTGCAGTTTTTTATACAACAGAGCTAATGACGTTATCTAAACGCTAATTAGCAATTCTCTTTACCGTCACTCATTCCTATTCCCCGTCATTCTCTTACAACCCGAAGTCTAAAAACGCATTTTCGTCTTGTTTTCTGGCCTGGTGTATGTTTGTTCCGACATTTTTTTTTACTGAAATTCATTTGGTCCTTCTTCATTAGCGTATCAAATTTATGGTGCGCGTTATATACGAGATTTTAAGAAAATCGCCATTTTTACTTGTAAAGAAGGGGTTCGCCTTATACACGCGTGCGCCCTATTCACGAGTAAATACGGTATTTGGAGTTGTTAAGGGTGGAAAAATATTTTTTGCAATATAACTTTAATAAACTGATTTTATTGAATACTATTAAATAGAAGAGACAGGGTTCCCTAGAAATTACCACCGTCGAATTTTGAATAAGACTATTTCCTTGTTATAGCATTTGCGTTGTTTTATAGCAGAATTTCTGTAATTAACCCGGCAAGGTGGACGCAGGGTGTTTTGACATCCCAATATCTCGCAATGTATTAATGGTTTTTACTTTGTCACCAATAAATTTAAATAATAATCGTAACCTTATTTAATCGGAGACCATACAAATTCTGGGAAAAATGAGTTAATGATTTTTTTTCTTTAAGTAGTGGGGACAGTTGTAAAAAATCCTACACACTCTTATGTCTATCAGGTCCGACGCGCGTCCTCCTGTGTTAAAATAATAATAATAATAATAATAAATAATAAATAATAATAATAATAATAATCAGAAATAGTTGTCTTCTAAATTTAATAGTGATGTTTATGTGGCAACCTTGACGGTGATAACATTCAGAAACGAAAACTGCAATTGCATACCTTTTTAACTAGAAATGTTTTTCTACAAAAATAAAATCATTCGGTGATTGAATTTTATTTTAATACTTGTGCTGATAATATTGGTTTATATTTATATGTTTGCTGTTTTATTTTTTTACAGAATGGAGAATAATAGTAATCTATACTGTGTGCTCCTGTGTAACATTTATTGCGGGGATCTTCATTTTTAGGTAAAATCAAAAACAATTTTGAAATAAAAATAGTAGTGACATTGACATTTTTTTTCTCTATATTTAACCCTTCACTGCACCATGTGCCACGTCTGGTACATGCATAAAAATATTATAATTCTCATTATGTGTCATGAATTTGGAGAATATGGAAACTGTAATTGATCAAGAACAATTCAAAGAATCGAATAACACTTATTTAGGTCATGTCAGGTGGCTGCATTTGACAAAAAATTAGAATTTGTTCTTCGGAAACAAAAAATTTTCAATCAAGCTATTAAGGTAAAATTTATTTTTATTATTTTTACTGGATACTTAAAAGTATTAATGTAAAGAAAGCTGCAGAGTATTAAGTGAATAAAAATAATTAATTAGAGCCCATTTAATTGCAAAATATAGCAATACAATATTTTAAAAGCCTAATTGTGTACATAGCGTACACACCATAAAATATCGAAATTTAACTAAAAACTTGATTTTTTTTTTTTTTTTTTAGCATCCGATGCTATTTCTTTCAGACAAGCTAAAAATGTCGTGTCATCAGCCCTGAATTTTCTAGTCAACCGATTTTGATAATTATTTTTTTAAATGAAAGCTATTTATATGTAGTTGTGCCCATTTTAATTATTTTTTAATTTATTTCCATTTTTATATTTTATTTTTAATTTTAAAAGCTTTTTCATGACATTTCTTCAAAATGGTGGCAACACAGTTCAGCTTTTCTCTCGATAATAAAAATTTATTTTCTAAAATGATTGCGTATAATTATACCCTAATTGAGTTAAAAAAATATATATTTACTGAGAAATAATATTAATAATGTAAATAAAATGACAGAAAATAATTTATGATAAAAATTAATGTCTAAATCAAAATAAGAGAAATTTCAAATGAGGAAAATTATGTCATTCAGCAACCAGATAAAAGGGAATTACAATATTATTATGGAGGCCTTTTTCATAAACAGTAACTTTTAAAGAACATTTGAAGAGAAAATGACATCCTGTTATCCCGTCGACCAATTTCGCCAAATTATACAAATCGCCACATTAATAGCCAAACTATACATATTGACATAATTTTTATTTTAAATAACGAAAAAAAAAAACAAATAATTAGTAGAATATTAATAAAAATATTAATAAAAATCACTTAATGACATTTTAAACACATGAATCGTATTTAATGTCATTGAATGTGCCATTCACGATCATCCATTATTGGCATTTAATCTTATAGTTTGGCGATAATTTTTTGGTCGATGGGATAACCTAACCTAGTACACTGTAAAAAATATCCGTTAATATACGCAAACTTTTCCCTCAAAATTACGGAAGAGTTTCCTTTTTCCGAAAAAAAACAGAAGAATTTCCGTATTTGACATTTTGGAGTCACTAATCCCGTTAAATAACGGAAGTTTTCTCTTATTTTTGTCAATTTTCCGAAAACAGTAGAGTTTAGTGGTGCCATCTACCAGCAAAATTAAAAACCTTATACTGAGTTGATGTTTTTTTAAGCAATTTGATGGACTATTTCTCAATTTCATTCTGTTTTAATAATAAAAAGCTAACGTATTTTTTAAATATTAAGAAAATAATAATAAAAAATAAAAAAAAGTTATTAATTCTTTTTAAGTTTGAAATAGCTGAAAGGGAAAGTTGATTGTGATTTTAAAATAATTTTTAATGTATTTTTATCACACACACATACATATATATATATATATTAAGTGCGTTGGATATTTTGAAAAAAGTGGAAAAAAATTCTTCTTTTAATTTTAATATATATATTTTTTAATTTATTCAAATTAAGAAGTTCGCACATAAAATTAAAAATATATCGAAATATATTACCGAAATTCTTATAATTTTGGCGATTACGTAAGTTATAAAAAATCAATAACTGAAATTTATTTTATAACCCATTGTAATCTTTATTGAGTTTACCTTTGATCGTCATAAAATAATTTGTTAAAATGCACGTTTTTTTTTTCTTTTAGTATGTTAGTATTTTTTAAAATCTATACATATAATAAAACAGTAGGACCCGGTGTGTCTGTACATTGAAGATTATTGACAAAAATGGAGTCAGGGCGATAAAAGAAAACCAATGAAACACAAAAAAAATTTTTTTGAATTTTTTGTCTGTCTGTCTGTCTGTCTGTCTGTTTGTTCGAGGTTATCTTCGTAACTACTGAATGGATTTTTATGCGGTTTTCACTAATGAAGAATGCACAATCCCGGGCAGTGTATAGGCTTTGTTTCATCAAAATCGGACAACAGACAAAAAAGTAACAAAAAGAAACAAAAGAAACTATTAGGTGCGCTGCTCACGTTTTTTAGTACATAACGTTTTTTAGTACATATAAAATCCAATAGATGTCACTGTGCGATTTTAAAACGCGCTATCGTTATGTTTTCGCCAGTCTACTTAAGTATGAGAAAGTTTCAAGCTGGCTGTCGTTCCATGTGGTTTAGTCGGTAGAACGTCAGTGCGCCATACTGATGGCCCGGGTTCGATTCCCAGCATGGAATTTTTTTTCACTATGTTGGCATTAACGCCTATAAGCAATTAAAAGAATTTGAAATATTGTATTCAAGGCGAATTTTCTCTCTGGGAAAATTTCCTTGCATTAATATGTCAGTGTAATTTTTTTTTCGATTTAATTTTTTTTTTCGAAACTTTGTTTTTCTTAAAAAATTACAGTAAATATTTGATATTTCCCAACGTTTTTTGAATGATCGACTTGCTTTTTTTTTTTTTTTAATGTATGTCTGAACCTTATCTAACTACTTCTTCAAGATTTCTTTAGATAAACCGACCAGCGTAGCGGGCGAAGGCCGCTAGTAAATAAATAAATTTCAATAATATTACAACAGAATTTTAAAACTTTTCCAAAAAAAGAAGGAAACAAAACTCTTAATAAATTCTTTCATGCATGTAATATTTTAAAGACTAATTTTTATACATATAAGCTAAATATTCGAAATTATGGAAAGAAAATCGAAACTATGGAAAGAAATTATGGAATTTAAGAAAGGTAATTTTGGGGATTACATATGTTATAAAAAATTAATAACTGATTTTTTTTCTATAACCCATTGTAATTATCTTTGAGTTTACCTTCGATCGTCATAAAATAATTTGTTAAAATGCACGTTTTTTTTTCTTTCTTTTAGCATGTTAGTATTTTTTTAAATAAATAAATAAATATCAATACTATTACAATAGAATTTTAAAACTTAGGAAACAAAACTCTTAATAAATTCTTTCATGCATGTAATATTTTAAAAACTAATTTTTATATATATAAAGCCAAAATTAATAAGCTAAGTATTCGAAATTATACAAAGAAAATCTGTAAAACATTTAGAATTATCCATTCAATAGAAAAATATTATCTCTACAAAAAAAAAAAAAAAAAAAAAAAAAAACCCTGCGTTCAAAATTTTATCTTTACTTTACGAAATGTATCCGAAATAACTAAAGATATTTGAAAAAGTCGTTTGAATAATTCTGGTGTAATGGTATTACACTGCAAGCTACGACACAAGAGGCCCCGGGTTCGAACCCCATGGAAGGTATGTAACATTTCTTCACTGTTTAAATTAATTGTATATAATGTGTCCCTGATATTAACGTGTCTTTGAAAAGTAAAGAATAAAAAGCACAAAAATGTTAGTTAGTCCTTGAAAAATTCTTTTAACTTTTGAAACAAAAATTTTTACATAAGGAAAAAATAAAAATAAAAACGGAAATATTTTGTGAAAAAACAGAACTATTTCTGGAATTTACGGAAATTTTTTTCCGTTTAAAAACGGAAGTAGTACTGGCGTCTAGATTACCAGTAGTACTTCCGTTTTTTAACGGGAAAATTTTTTACAGTGTAGTACCCGATATTATTTTTTTTCTTTTTTTTTTTTAATAAAGCTATTTTTCTGTGAGTGCATATAAAATAAAATTTCTGAATTTCGCCGGCACTCATATTACAATTTTAACTGTAGATGTGCGAATATATGAATGCAAAATTGTAACTGGCAAATTTGGCATTTACTTTGTAAATATATTTATTATATATTGATTCAATAATGTAATTACTTTTGCTTTTTTTAAACCAAATCGATCGGGTCTTTTAAACATTTCATTCGTCGAATTCGACGGGATTCCATTCGTTTTATTGTTAAATTGCATTTCCTTTTACTCAGAGTCTATAAAAAAGCGTTTAAACTAAAGAAAAAATCCGTTTTTGATGAATCTGTTCAATGAAGAAGTAGCACGTCAAATTGTATCTCTTTATTATTCCGCAATTCCAATGTCTCAGAGAGAAATTGCTATTCAATTGGGTATTTCACGCCGTTCTGTTTGCTATTATATTGATAAACACAAGAAAAATGAAGTTAGTTCATTGCAATCTAAACGGGGTCGCCCTTCTAAAAAACTTCTATCGATTTTTTTTTTTCTAATCGGAGGCGAAACTGAATTCTGCAATGGTAGAATTTACATTCATCTTTTTTTTTTTTTTTTTTTTTTTTTTTTTACTACTTTCCCCATTGTTAGACCAATATATATATTTCAAAGATATTTTTTTCATAAAAAAAAAGAAAAAATCATGCAATGAAGGGTTAATGTAATAAATTAATGTTAGTGTTTCTTTGTTTCAAGCGTTTCAGTTTTAATTTATTTTTCCTTGTAAAAGCCATATCAATGAAAAACATACTTCAGTAATCAAGAAGTATAACTTTAAAAATTAAACCGTTTCGACTCAGGCGTCTCTTACACAAAAACTTATTTCGTCGGCCCCTTTTCTTTTTTTAATTTTAATTTAAAATTTATATTTATTTATTTATTTATTTTTGTCCTCTTTTAAGTTTTTTTAAGTACACAATTTCAAAAAAGTTCTGATAAAATAAAGCATATTTTGTTTTCCATTATTACTGGTGCCAAAAACGAATTTTGCGAAGAAAGATGATGTCGGAGCAGAGGCGACAACCAGATGCAAAGAGTAAACCCTTTGCGGCACAGAGTTCTTTCATTGCTTAAGTGTTGAAATTTAAAGCTATATTTCACGTATCTAATAAACCGATATTTTTTAATGAAATTCTGATGTATGATAAAATTTCTAATGTTACTTTTGTGGAAGGCTTTCCTTCGAATTTCTGAGAACATTTGAGAATTAGTTCTTTAATTATCTTAGACGATCTTATGATCAAATGTGTTAAGGAGGAATGCTTAACCTATCTGTATACAAAAAGAAGTCGCCATTTAAATAAATATCTGTGTGTCACTTATCACAAAAAGCCTCTTTTATAAAAGAAAAGACATGAGGGGTGTTTCATTAAACAGTTAATATTTAATACTATTTAAAAATTGACGTGACATGAGTCAAATTATTTATTTGGGTAGACAATTATATCCGACTAAAAGTAAAATATTTTCAAGAAGTGATTCATTCCCATCCTTTAGGAATTAAATTTAAGTAATTTCATAGATATACCGCCGCCCCTCAAGGAGTTAAGTAACACACTTTGAATATAAAACTTAATAGGATTTCAAATATTTTATAAAGAAATATTTCTTAAAATTCTAATTAAACCTGTTTAAGTAATGAAGGTGTAATGATAAAAGCAGTATTTTTAAAATTTGGGTTGATTACAGATTAAGGAAAAATTTTAACTCCTTGTAAATGTAATGAATATGCATTGTTATCGACAATTAATTTGTATGAAAATTTTCAATAAAATTGATTCGCTAAATATGTAATATCAATAGGAAAAAATAATAATTTTACACTTGGACCCTGCTAATGACAAGATGCATCGGTGAAAATATTTGAAAATGTACTGTCACCAACAATAAACTTTAGTGGGAAATTTTAACAAAATAATTTCGTTAAATATGAATCATTTCAATCAAAAGCGTAAAAAAATATTTGTGTTCAGGAACATGATATTAAAAAATAAATAAATAAATAAACGTGAATTTTATATTGCAATTGACATTGAACTTTTTGGCAGGAAACAAACAAAATCAATTCGTTAGATAAGTAGCATCAATTAAAGTAATAATAATAATAATAATAATATTTTTTTTCTTTTCTGGGTTTTAATGAAATGCATCCCTGAAACTACTACTTGAAAATACATTATCATCGTCATGAACATTTGTTTGAAATTGAAAAAAAAACTAGTTGGATGTGCCAATCCCAAAACTTTCTTCTATCTCATACATGCATTTTAATATTTAAAAAAAAAGTTACTCATTTTAATGCTTTAATAATTTTAATTTAATACCCTACCAACTTTGATTTTCATCTTAAATTTCTGCTTCAATCAATTAATCGGAGTAAAAACGAATTTCCGTCTCTGCACGAGCCGATGGACAATAGAATGATAGGCAGATTTTTTTTTCAAATTCAGGGAGGACCTACTTGCCTTACCAAAAAATAATCATATACAAAATGTTTAGTTCAGTTCTAGAACTAACTTCATACACTTTTATATGGTGCAATATTGAAAATGGCATAAAATTCGGTATTGCAGCGCCCCCTTCCGACGGATTTATTTCAGATTCAGGGCGATCCAACTAGCCATAGCCATACACTTACACAAAAATTTCTTTCAATTCGATGCATAACTTCATGTACTTTTGGTCGGTGCAATATTGAAAATGGCACAAAAATCGCGATTGCAGCGCCTCCTTCCGACGGATTTTTTTTCAAATTCAGGGAGGACCAACTAGCCATAGTCATACAGATACACAAAAAAATTGGTTCAATTCGATGCATAACATCATATACTTTTGGTCGGTACAATATTGAAAATGGCACATAAATCGCGATTGCAGCGCCCCCTTCCAGCGGATTATTTTCAAATTCAGGGAGGACCAACTAGCCATAGTCATACACATACACAAAAAATTTGGTTCAATTCGATGCATAACTTCATGTACTTTTGGTCGGTACAATATTCAAAATGGCACAAAAATCGCGATTGCAGCGCACTCTTCCGGCGGATTTTTTTTCAAATTCAGGGAGGACCAACTAGCCATAGTCATACACACACAAAAAAAATTTGGGTCAATTCGATGCATAACTTCATATACTTTTGGTCGGTACAATATTAAAAATGGCACAAAAATCGCGATTGCAGCGGTCCCTTCCGGCGGAATATTTCAAAACTGAAGTAGGACCTGCTTGCCACAGCCAAAAACACTCACAAAAAATTTGGTTCAATTCTATGCATAACTTCATACACTTTCTGATGGTAGAATGGTGACATACAGACAGACACACACACACACACCCACGGACAGACAGACATTTTGTAAAAACATTTTTTTGGAATCTCTGACCCCTAAAACGTGTAAATCCGTCGAAAATTGGATGTCGAAAAAAATTTCGATTACAATACTTTCTTCTTTTGAAGATAGAAGAAAGTAAAAATCAATTCGTAAGATGCGCGATTTTCATTAAAACCATAAAGGTATGTCTTTGTCCTTAGAACTAGCTCGTATTAAAGTACAACTAGCGGCACCCGTCGAAATTCGACGGAAAAGAATATGTATTAGATATGATATACATCAGTCTTATACACACAAAAAGATACTGAGCGAAATAAACAATTGCCATCTCTTAAAATAGGGATAACATAACGTTCCGTGATAAAGATACACAAAGTTCAGAAAATAACAAAAAATAAGGAAAATAATTCTTAAAGTATTATGTTGTGCTTAACTTCAGCTGCAAATCTTTTTAATGCGTTTCTAGAGCCCTAAACATTATTTAAAAGCCAAATTATTCAGGAAGTTAACATAATGTAATACCTCAGAAAACGAATTCAAAAATATCTGCATAGTTTATTTTTTCTTTGTTTAAACATCGCTTGATAACTGTACAATAATTATAATATCAACAAAACATTTTAATTATAATAGAAACAGGGAGTATTAAACTGCATAACCAACCCACAACACATTTGCATTTGCAATAAATTCAATTTATTTATTCGTTTGTAGCCTCCATGAACTTGTCAAAATTAATTTTATTGTCATGACAACGAAGAGAAAAACGATATCTTTGTTATTAAAAAGAATAAAAATTTTGTGTTTGTTATTAATATGTAGAAAACGTTTTATTTATTTTTATTTTAAATAACTTAATGCAACGAAATGATTTTAATTAATTTTTGATATTATGTAAAATAGAAATATCGTAATACCGGCATATCACAGATTTTATTCTTTTTTTTTCTAATATGACATCATTTACACCTTCAGAAATACGCATCTTTTCTGAAATAAAAGCGTGATTTTCGCAGTTATTTAAAAATTCTTTAGTTTCATAAAATATTTATTATAATTAAATGAAAATGGCGTAATTTATACAAATATTTTCGTTTGCGCATACCAAGGACCTTTAAATAAATGGAAGAAGTTCTGTTTATTTAAATGCAGGAATAAAAGTCACTGAACATGACATCATCACTGGCACAGCTATAACAACATATATTATATTCATAGAACAAATTTATCTGGTCTCTGAATGATGGCATTATCTC
Source organism: Maratus speculifer (assembly GCA_964019185.1). Classification (NCBI taxonomy): domain Eukaryota; kingdom Metazoa; phylum Arthropoda; class Arachnida; order Araneae; family Salticidae; genus Maratus; species Maratus speculifer. Next base: position 146,678,843 of record OZ025301.1, on the reverse strand, counting down.
CATCGAAAAAATTTCGCTCTTTAGATATCATATTTTATTAAAGTTTATTTTCTACTGTTTTATTTACGTAAAACTTAATAATATTACTCAGCAAATAATCTGTGTATTGTACCGCGATTAGTGAATAATTATGCACAATCATTTTATTAGGATTGAATTTTACGAAAACCATTATTTTTTTTTCTTTGAAATGCGATGACACATTCACCAATGAGATCGAGATCCTGATTGGTAGAAAACAATAAAGCAAAATAAATTTTTATTATAGAGAGAAAAGTTTAACCTGTTGCCACTGTTTTGAAGAAATGTAACGAAAAAGCTTTTAAAATTAAAAATAAAAATTGAAATAATTAAAAAATTAGCCAGAATGGGCACATCTACACATGAACAGCTTTCATTTAAAAAAATAATTATTAAAATCGGGCCAGTAGAAAGCTCAGGGCTGATGACTAAAAAAACAGCCAGGTGTTTTAAATATATAGACAGTGAACTTGAACAGTGAACACGAATCTTGCGCAATAAAAATCGACAAAGTGCTTGCTGACAGAATACAAGCCAAATGTGTCCGTTAGATAGCTAAATAATAAAAAAAAAGAACATCATCTTGAACATTATCCCTCTAACCTGACCCTGATGAGACACAGTCCTGAAAATAAATAAATCAAGGCCGTAGCTAGGTGGGGGGGGGGGGGGGTGTGCTTAGGAGGGCTCAGCTTCCCCTGGAAAAGATTTCAAGGTCACTAAAAGAGTTTATGTTCCAAAAATTCAAATTAAATTCTGTTAAAAAACGGAATTTAGGTTTGAGGCCCTTTCGCAGTTTTGCAGAAATACTAAATTATAACTAAAATAAGAGTTTCAATACTCGCTCATCCTATTTGCACATATAATGTTGCTAACATGATGTTTAATATTGCACTAGTTATACACTCGAATTTTTAATCATCCTATTACTTTCTTAGCACAAAATTCTTAGCATAAATTATTACAACAGTTTAATAATAATTAAAAAAAACATACTACCTACTGTGTGAATACGCACTAATTTATCTTTCTGCGTCAGAGAGAGAGAGAAAATGTGAGTCCCCCCCCCCTTCTCCCCCGCCTATTATTCCTTTTTAGCTACGGCCCTGACACAAATATTGCATCGGCATCGACATCTGAAGAAAATGGATGGAAGCGAGTCACAAATGTTAATAAAATATTGACTATTTACTTTTTAATTACTAACGAAACAATTTTCTTTGCATTCTGTCGGCAACCACACTATCGATTTCAATGGGCAAGATTCGTGTATTTTCAGGGTTGTTGTTCAAGAAGGGCAAGTTCTAGGTCAAAAACTGATCTTTATGGTTTTGATTGAAATCACTGTTAATGATTCGTTGAAAGAACACATTGCTGACCAGCAATTTCTTTGGTATCGGTGTTTCTAAACAATAGAAAAATCACCTTCTTCTGAAATTCCTTGGAAAGTTAATTGCCTAGATGGGTTTTTCGAAGTTATGTATAAACTATGTAGTTCGGAATTTGTTAAGATGTTCTAACTGTATAACAAATTTATATCATTCTAAATTTGTATCCACTCTTTTATTATTTAATTAAATTCTATAGATGGATATTCCTTCGGATAAATGTTCGGCGTTTCCAGATTGCCCGTTTGTTAAAAACCACTTTTATCAAACAAAACTTTAGAATATAAGATATCTTTAAGAGAATCCTTTTAGAATATAAGAGATCTTTAGAATATAATAAGCATATCTTGCAGAAACCTACTCTGAAAGTTTTTCTATCACAATTGGCAAATGTTGTAGAAGCCTACCACGATAAACCAACACTGTTACTTAACAAATTTTAGTAAAAAAAAAACAGGCCATTTGGAAACGCTGAAAACTGTCAATATTTTATACGAAAAAAACTGCATAAGCCATACTAAGAAATCGGTGCACTCCTGAAGTCAGTAATGTTTGGATTTAAAAACATGAATATAATCGTGGCCTGTCAACATATAGTAAACTGATTAATTTCAATTTTAGGCATTATCGATATGAACATAAATTGGCTTGCCTTCTGTGGAAAGTTGACATGAAAGATGTAATAATCCCTGAAGTTCATCATGATGGAAATTTTCAAGGTTTTAAAAACAATCTGAACGTAAGTATTTGCTGTTTGAAAGTTTGTTAGTGGGAAATTTATTTTAATTACCCCGGTAAAGGACTGTGTTACTTTACAGGAGATGGATCTCGATAAAATGAACACGGGATTTATGTCTGAGGATTTTCCCGGAGACAGGACGAAACGTAAAGTTGGGTTTTATAAAAGAAATGCTGTGTACATTTATCACGTCTATAAGAAAAGTATAGATCTTACAAGAAGTCTGAGGAAAGAGATGATACAGGTAAAATATTGCTATTTTGGTATCTTTCCTCTAATATCATATTTGCTAACCTTAGAGTATACGTTTTAAGCTAGAAAGTTTCTTGAATGGAATGTTTCTTATTTCTATGTGGCACTTATTTGGGTTACTTTTCCCAATATAAAAATCTTGATTTATTTTATTTATTTTAAGTCTGACGTGATTTGGGCTTCAGAAAGTTAGATTCATTGCCAAATTATATAAACGGTTTTGAAAATAAATCTAATGAATCTTATGCATGTTTATATACAGGAGTGCAAAAATCTAGACGCAAGCAGGAGGTCTGTCACTACTAAAATATAAATGTTTTCTTCGATGAAAATTTAATAGCATTCTAGCAAGAATTTTACACGAAACATTAGACGAAAATAAAACGAAATAAATTTAGTGATGGGAGACTGCCTGCTTGCACCTAGATTTTTGCACCGTTGTTTATATATATGTATATATATACATATTTATATGAATGTATACATTTTATTCATGCATACATCATTATTGTTTTTATATACAATTTCTTCTATTTGCATGTAAAAAAAAAAAAAAAGATAACTGACTTTTCTATGCATTAAACAAATTATATAAATATTAAAGACATTGCTTATGTGTACGAAACAGGGAATCTGTTACCAATAACAATATACAGGATTTGCATAAAAGATTTGGGAAATTTCAAAGACTGCTTATCTACACGACGCTTTGAGGAAAATGGGGTCTAGTGGGATATATATATATATTTAGGCTAGTATAAAAACAAAAATACACATTTTATCATTATTTTTTTAAATCCAATTTCTTTTACAGTTAAATAAATAAAAACGTTCTAAGAAAGTAAAAAACTTTACCAATCTTTGTGTTATATCAACTTTTGTATTTTAAAAAACTGTCCCATTAGTCCCTATATTTGGGTCTATTGGGGCATAGTGCAAGGCTATTGGGACATGCAGTGTAATTTGAAAAAAAAAAAGATCCTTTAATGAATGTCAAATGCATTTTTTTTATTAACAAACGCTATGCTGCACATGTGAAAATTGTTGTGTATTAAATTTAAGCATAGGACATCTTAATTCCCTAAGTCTTTTGACATTTTTAGATTCAAAAGAATGTCATCCAAAATCACAAAACATCGTTCACAAAATCTGCCCGATCTAAAAAATCAAAATCTTTTTTTTTTTTTTTTTTTTTTTTTTTTTTTAGTATGCTGTGTTAATATTTTTAACATTCTAATTAAATGATACACAAAGTGAAGACAAACAAACCATTACAACGTTGTTTTAAAGAAATATCGAGTCATATTGGTTATCATTATGTTGTCCCATTAGACCCCACTATACGCAAATTTATAACTTCAGACATAATTATTTTCAATTTTAATTCATTATTTTTTCAGTAATATTTTTTAATTCACTAATATTTGTAGTACTTACAAATGTATTTAAATGAGATATAAATATTCTGAATTGTTTACAAAATAGAATCAATCCTAAAAAATAAAATGTACTTTGGCTTGTTCGAAATAAAACATGATTTTTTCTAAACAGCAGTCAACTGTCATGGCTGACCTCACCCCTCCCCCCCCCCCCATAGTGAAAATGTGTGTTAGACCTATTGCCATGCAGTGGCATATGAATCTTCACTAAAATATTTGTCGTGTAAAAAAATCCACTTGTATCATTAGCCCTTATTTTCCCCTATATATATTCGACGTAAAAATATGGGTGATATATGAAAAGATACATACTACAAACGTTCAAAATGTGCGCCCTGACGCTGCCATAAAAATCCTCGAGGCCTGAGGACAGAAGGCGTGGTCATCTCTAATGGACCGACTTCTCACTAGTGTTGAGAAACACACTGGGAAATTCTGAATAGCAATTTCCTTTTATTTTATTAGTGAAACATCTATCGTCTCATAAAACAATAATAACTATTTAAATTTACTGGTGAGAATTCGGGTTCCCTAAATAAAATTTCAACCAGATTCGGAATGCCTCAGTATTACCGCATTTGGCTGATTTTTTATTGGGTAATTCAAAAGAAAAAAAAAAAACCCTCACCAGTAAGTTTAAATAGTTATTACACTTTAATAAGATGATAGGTATCCCACTAATGAAATAAAAGAGAATTTCTACTAAAAATTTTCCACTATATTTAAAGTGAAATGTTAGACTTAAGCTATTAAATGCAATTTAATAGCTTTTGTTCGATAAAGTTATAAGAGTAAAATTTTATTAATAAATTCTTATATGAATTTGATGTGATATGCATACCACCGCTCTTCAATGGGATTAAAGAAAATCTGTATCCTTACAATTAGTTCTTAAATATTCTGAAAAGGTTTGTCGGAATGCAGATGTTTTTTTTAAAAATCAGCAGAAAGTTTCTTTATCTCTGTACCTGAAAAGAAAAAAAATATTTTTTGTTTGGCATTATACGGCAATAAAACCTGAACGTGGTTCATCTCACTTAGTGGTTTTTCTTAAAAGTAATTTAAGGATATCGTAATGATTACGAAATTAAAGAAATAAGTAAACAAAAATAAAGAGCAGATTAAAATATTTCAAATGAGAATTCGATTGTTATGTTGATTTCTTTAGATAACAATCTTCAAATAATTTGAGAAAATATTTTAAATAAAAATAATTTTTACGACTTTTCTGAAATACACTTTTAATAAAGGTTTAAAGTGGAAACTAGTCGTTGGGGGCCACCGTAATTCTTACCCATCATATATATGCATATATAATATATGAAAATAATACATTTGAAAACTATTTATAAATGGATTGCAATTCCAAAACAAAACTTAAACGTGTATTTATATTTTTATTGTGCATAGTAATGCTGTATTAATGAGTTGCTGATGAATCTCTTTCGATAAATTATACAACACGTCTAATTACTCAAGTAGTACTGAATTGCGAAACAGAAACATCCTTATAACTCCAAAAATAATAATCTTATTAACTAACAGTTTATTGCGTCGGATTAAGCGTCTCATTTCCAATTAAAATTTATCTTTGAATTGAAATTTGAATGAAATACAGGGTCATGAAAAATCGAAGAATGTGGAAAACAGGATTGCAGATATTTCGGCAACTAATAATTCGATCAACTTCGTTCTTTATGCAAAATTTGTGTTATTTTATTGCCTTTTACGGTCATTCCTTAAAATAAAACATTTCGAAAATTTTTATATACCTTTCATCTGAACGAATTTTTCGAGAGTCCGAAAAAAATAGTTCCGGATAATCGAGGTTACTGATATTAAATAGGCTTCGTCCCATTGTCACATACTAAGCACATACAAAATTTCAAGTCTCTATCTCAATTCGTTCGGGAGATAGAGCGTTTACAGACAGACTGATAGACAGACAGACAGACAGACGGCAAAATTTTTTTTTCTAAAAATATGTTTTTCGAAATCTCCAATGTCTAAAACGTGTGAATCCGTCAACGAATTTTTTTCGATTTTCAAAACGATTGCAAGACTTACCCTATACTACGTATGATGGGTAAGTAAAAATATTCGAATTTTCAAAAAGTGTGTTTTCCAAGAAACGTTTTAAAAGGTGTTTCATCAGACGCAAAATTTATGCATTAAATATATTTGTATAGTATGATGAAACATCAAAGAATAAGAAACTATCAGATACAAATAAATTCAAAAACTTTCCCTTGCACAGAAGAAATGTTTGAGGAATTTAGTGTGACTACGTAGTTATCTACTATTGGAAACCTTTCTCTTATATTAAACAATTTTTATGAGAAAAATCGGGGCCACGTGAGATATATCACAGATTTCTAGTAACAATAATATAAAAAAATTGGTGGAACCAGGGAGAAAAGTAGAGCTCGATCTAAAAAATGATACAGTAACAAATTGGCAAATATTTTCAATAAAAAAAAGTTCTTAGAAAAGAAATGGAATCATATTATCTGATTAGTTCATTATCTGCAAAGTTCATGAAATTACATAAATTTTTGTTAGCTGAAAATGTAGTAATATTGTTCTCCAGTGCCTAATCCAAACTATATACAGTGTATGTTACTATAGCAATGCAAAAACAGCAAGAATGCAAATGTTTATCTTATTTAGAAGCTAAATAATAAAAAATAATTTAAAATATGAGTTATTTCATTGTTTTACGTTGTCATTGTTCGACGATTGATCTGAAGCAACATGAACAGTTCTTTTTTTAAACCGAAAAATTAAAATGATAAATATTTACCACATTTGTTAAATCGTTATTCATATAACATTTTTTTTTTTTCGCCAGATTAGAGAGATGAGGCACGAAAACATCAATCCCTTTATTGGCGCTTGCGTTGATCCACCTAATATATGCATTCTTACCTTGTTCTGCGCCAGAGGAAGTCTGCAGGTAAGTGTGTTTTATGTGGTAATTTGTTCTTGCCAAAGACAATACAATTTTTTAACAATTCTTGAAAGTTTTACATTTTAAAATTACTCTGTATGAGCAGTGTAATAATGAATGCACGAGGAAGGGGGTCGGAAAATAAGTTTCCCCTGGCGTCTGTAGACAAAGGTGTGTATGAAATTCAAACAATAAAATGAGAAATGAAAGTTACGACATAACTTTATTTGTCAACATTAGTACCAAGTATTTTAAGACATTTTTCATACCGCTTGATAACGGTATTAAAAATATCTCAATGTACTGGGTAATTATGTGGAAAAATAAAAATATGTCTGTCTCCTGATTTTTTTTTTTTTTTTTTTTTTTTTTTTAGTTTCATACATTCGACAGTGAAACTTATTTTCAGAATCCCCCTTGTAGATGAATTATATTTTTCTTCCTTGTCTTTAAGATTATGTTAAAAAATATCGAACATCATCGATATACCATGTTCAATGCATCACTGGTCAATGCTCTCCTTAAGGAAATGTCTCTATGAATTTGCATTATCTGCATTAAAAAAAGACAAGGAATAAACGTGCAACATCTCAACTCGATGGAGGTAAAAAAGAATCGCAATACAAAACATCGATGATGCTATCATTAAAAGAATATTGAACTTTAGTTTTTAACCTTCGAATGAAATAATAAGTTATTTTGACCCTTTAGTATGTAGAAAATTGTATATGGAAAAAGGAATTCTTCCATTTCAAGATTAAGAATGAGTTGGCGGAAGTGACTGATTTATTTTACAAGGAAAAGCAAAAGTGCGTCTCTAATATTATTATTGTAAAATCAGCATCATGTAGCATATTCAAATCGTGAACTCATTTACCAACCATCTGTTCTGCTTGTTCCTTAATGTACTATGTATTCAATTAAATGCATGTACTCGTCTTGAATCTAGCGTAGTCCATCAAAATATTTTGTTGTCAAGTTATTGCTTTAGTTACCATTCCCACATTGATGATACTCAATTCATGTTTGGATTTTAACGTGAAATTTTGATTCTAGAGTATGATCAGCAATCTAATAGAATGAAATAATGTAGTTTAATTAAATGTAGAAATACTTTCAAAATTCTTAACAAAATAATTAATCTAGTCTTTTTGTCTGTTATAAGTACTCCAATATGTCGACGAATGATTATTAAGCCATTATGAAAACTAGTGGTATAGCACAATGCATTTAATTAGGCATAGTATGTTTATTACTTAAGTAGAACTTAATTGTAAAAGCAATCTTATAATATTTGCATGTAAATTGGAAAATCCATCATAAATCTGCAGATGCTTGTTATACTTTTTCTTGTTTGTCTTTGGGATGTGTTTAGGATCGGTTTAAAAAAACGATCTTCATCTAGATACCATATTTATTGTATCAATGGTAGCTGGTTTCTTAATGGTAAGATTTCGATGATTTTGGTTACCTACATTTAATCATTAGTTAATCGTTAATGATACTAAACTGATGCACAGTAAAATTTTGATTCCAGATCTTAATCCCTATTCACGAGAAAAAAAAACTTTTTATATGGAAATCCGAAATCGTTCATTTGTATCGTATAGTGTAATTGGTTCTTAGACTTCGTAAATCGTAGTGCAGTACATCTTCAATAAAATATAATTCATTTTTCAAATCTTCATATCACTGAGTTGCTAAAAGTTAAATGTGTACCACAGAGCATGCCGCTTGCAAAGCTATGTTGGAGGATTCCATTTCGACTTCATAATCTGTGGATGCTGAGTTGTTCTTTTTTCTTTGTTGTTTTTCAGGATGTATTAAACAATACCAATCTTAATAAAACAGAATTCATTTTTCAAGTCTTCATGTCACTGAGTTGCTAAAAGTTAAATGTGTACCAGAGTCATGCCGCTTGCAATGCTATGTTGGAGGATTCCACTTCGCAGTCCCAAACAAAATAACTTCATTGCATATAGATAATCGGTCCGTTAGTAGGCATCTCTTTCCTTAATAGCGAGATCTGACAGTATGAACAGCGTAATAATGCTTATATTAGAATCGAGAAATCGTATCATAATCTGTGGATGCTGAATTATTCTTTTTTCCTTGTTGTTTTTCAGGATGTATTAAACAATACCGGTCTTCATCTATATACCATGTTTATTGCAACACCGGTCTCTGATTCCGAAAGGGTAAGGTCTCGATTATTTTCATTACATACATTATTCATTAATGGTACTTAATTAATTCGTATATTTCTGAAGTCAGATTTAGATTCAAAGACATATACACTCACAATAGCGTGTTAGGTTCATGTGACAGACACCAGTTTTTTGCAACAATAGACGAGATACAATGCAAAATATTGGCGCTCAAGACAATTCAGGTTCTTTGCAATGCATAAGAATCCACTCTAGAAGACGAATATTAAAGCGAGTTGTTTTTTAATAGATGGCTGCCATGAAGAAATCCTTCTATTTTGCTGCAAAACTGAAGAAAGTTATTTCTGTGAGCTAGAGAAAGCCGGTATTGAACACTTGATGAATGGAAGAGTGTTAATTGTTCTGATGAATTCGGATTTATTTTCCATGACAGTGATTGCAGTGCTCGTGTTAGGCCTGCCAGCTGTTTCGCGTGAATTAGGGCTCCAAATGCTCTGGACGCCAGTAATTTTTTACAATTTATTTCGCCATCTTTATTCACAGATAATTCTTTTATCATATAAGACAAAGAAAATTACTTTAAAATCCTGCCAATTGTTTCAATGGCACCCTCAGTCTCTCTATCTCAACTCCACTAAGCATTTGTGGGTCGTGGTGGAAAAATCTATTAAAAGATCTTAATCTATGAAAAGCTCTTAAATCTAAAAGTTCTAAAAATTCTTAATCTCTAAAAGTTCTTAATCTATCGTGCTATCTGAGTTAATCAAGAGTTGCCATTTTGTTAGCATAAGCCGAAATTCCTTATTACTGGTAAAATTTCACTAACTTGTAGAGTCCATGCTTTAAAGAATTTCTGCTGTCATCAGAGCCACGGAAGCTCAACATCATATTAGTACTGAATAGGAGGGTTGTTCCTAATTTTTAGCAGAGTATTTTGATTTTTTTACATTCTTAAAAAAGTTAGTATGTGCCACTTTTCGGTCACTTTTTATCAAGCTTCTATTAGCCCAAGAGCCGACAACAGAAAAATCTAAGAAATCGAGCACAAGAAAATATCTTTATTTTATGGAAGAGTAGAAATAGAGGAATCTAATGTTCCATGTCTGCCGGAAGTGGTGCATAAGCCAAAAATTAATACCACTAGTGGTTGCCTCGTAGGTTTATCATTGTGTTTTCCTGCTCCCAATTTTCCATGTTTCATACCTTTGATTGTACGGCAAACACAATGTTAAACCTACGAGTAAACTACGAGCGGTATTAATTTTTGGCTTATGCACCACTTCACTTCTGGCAGATATGGATCATTAGATTCCCCTATTACTACTCTTCCATAAGATAAAGGGTTTTTTCCTGTGCTCGATGCCTTAGGTTTTTGTGTTGTCGGCTCTTGGACTATATAATGAAAGTAGTCTAATAATACACTTGTATCTTAATTAGAAAGTCCATCTGTTGATGCTTATTACGTTGTTTCCTGTTTGTCTTTCAGGATGTTTTAAACAATACAGATCTTCATCTAGATACTATGTTCATTGCATCGTTGGTCGCTGATCTCGTAAGGGTAAGATCGCGGTGATTTTCATTACCATGTTAACCCATTAACGCCCGAATTATTTTCTTCGCAAAAATTTAAATTTTGTACTTCCCACCACTTTTAAAATCAAATTAACTTTTATCTAAATTTATCGACAATTCTGTCTCATGAAATAAGGTATATATTTACCTTCCTCTTTACTGGTGAGAAAAGCACTTTCTTGCTGTTTTTGTAACCGTCCTCAAAAAAGGACGCTGGGCGTTGATGGGTTAATAACAAACAATTACCAATTAAAGTTTAGATTTTAACGCTTAATTTTGATTCTAGGGCATGATTTACATTCACGAGAGTGAAATCGTGTCCCATGGAAATCTGAAGTCGTCTAACTGCATCGTAGACAGCCGATGGATGCTTAAAATTACAGACTTCGGTTTGCACGAATTCAGGGCAAACCAGGATCCTCCGCCAGAAGTGCAGGAAGTAAGAGCAAGATGTAAGTAATTTAAACGAGTTAACCTTTTACATCTTTTTTATTTCTACTTTTACAAAAATTTTCTTTTGATAGTTTTTGATAAATGTAGATAAAAAAGAAAAAATATATGTAATTTATTTTTAATACTACCTTTGACAATAAAGTTCGGTGAATGAATTCAGAACGACCGATTTGGCAACACTGGGGAAACAAAACGATACACCTGCATAGAGGCAAATGTAGACCATCTTCCCCCACGACATAAACGACGCTCAACTGAACAACGGTGGTTCAGTAGAGCGTCGTTTATGTTCTGTGTAAGACGTGCTTTACTAAGTGCTTGTTTAGTGTATTGGTTCTTAACTGAGAACAGGAAAATGATCGAACAAAAGAGCAGTTTAAAGTTTGGTTTTAAGTAGAGATGGGCATTATTTAACGTATTAGGATAAGTAACAATGTTATTCTTTTACGATGCATTATTTAGTAACAGATTACCGGAAAGTCCCTGTTAAATTTGGAACGCATTGCCTGCAAAGTATGTAAAAAGAAGAAAAAAAAAAGCTTAATGAACAATTTTTTAGAAACACATATTAAAATTATAATAAAAATAAAATTTCCAAAATTTGTTTTCGATATTAATATAAAAAGAGCTTAAAAATATGTTTTGAAATTAAAATAAAGTCTTTTTTAAAACGCTTATTATGACGCGCCTAAGCAAAGCGAAAGAAATCATATGATCAAATGCATACAGTCACAAATCTTCCTTCCGTGTTCTTATCACCCGTCAATGCCTAAAAAATATCATTCACCATCCTCTATCCACTGCAGAATACGTACACCTTAGCTGTAGAGCTCTATCTAAGGCTCCTAGCTCTATCCTAACACCTGATCAAAGTCCAATTCACCAGCAAACAAACACCTGGCCATTCGCCAGGAAAGAAAAAAAAAACCTACGACTGTCAAAATGTTCTGAAAAACCGAATTTATTCATTAGTATTAATTCTAATACTGCTAATACTGCAACTACTTTTATTCAATAGGAAGAAAAAATATGAATGTTTTTAACACACATGAATGTTTTTAACACTTATATGAAAGTGAAGTTAAATGTTTTGATTTGTTTTGCAGATAAAACATGTTGCATAAAACCATATTAGTAGATGGTTTTCGTTGGAATAAAAATATAAAAGGTGTTATTTAATAAACGATATCAAAGGATAAGATTAATTTTGATTTCGTTCCTTTGGCAGAGTCAGTTTCGTCAGCCATTTTTGCCCATGAGGTTTTTTTTTTATTATTATTATTTGAATGATTAAAGGGAATTAGAGGATGGGGATTATTTTGATTTCGTTGTACTTTTGTCATAGCGGCGGTTTCTTTGACTTAGGATGCTTAAAAGGGAATATGCTCATGGAGTTTGAGAGGCTTTTTTTTTTACATGCCGTTAGATTTTTTTGTGGGGGGGGGGGGGAGGAGGCATATGTTTTTATTATTTATTTATTTAATTTCTCAATACTGTGTTTTTAGTAAATGAGCGCTCGGAGCATTTTTATTTCTGCGATTTTGTTTAATTGTTAATCAAAGAAATACATTCATAAAAAGAACAAAGATCGCATTATTTACGCGAGTACAATTGTAATTAATTTGAAAAAGTAATAAAAATACGTTTGGATAAATTGCTTTTGATTAAAAGTTTATAATTGATTATAAAAGTTTATAATTTGATTAAACATTTTCATGTTCTATTGAATATCTTTGGATAGGCGTTGATAAATATGGCTGCAATGAAGTCGGGGTTCAGTTTTGTTTTGTTTTCTTTTTTTCTTTTAACAAATCGTGTTCTTGAAGCACTGTTTATTTTTATGTAGCAAGTTTTTTCTCATCGTTTACCAAAAGCTAATGTAAAATCCATTAGTTTTAGTGGTATAGTCACAATTGAAAAACTGTTTCAAATTTTGTTCTGTTTCATAAAAAATCGATTTATGTTAAAATAGCTGTTTTTTAAATAGTTAAAATGCATAAATAATATTTTCATGGTTTGTTGGTGTTCGCTATGCATATGTATTGATACATATGGCAACAATGAAGTCGGGAAGAAACTTTATTTATTTATTTATTTATTTATTTATTTATTTTTTATAAATTATGTTAAAACTGAGTTTAATTTTATACAGGGCATTTCTTGTTATCGTTTGCACAAGCTAATTTCTAAACCGTTAGTTTTAGTGGTATAGTTCCAATTACATAAAAGTTTCAGAATTTGTTATGCATCATTTAATATCCAATTTACGCTAGAATAGGTTTTTTAATAGTTAATAGATGTAATAAAAATTACAATATTTGAATCCTATAAGCTTCATTCAGTTTTTTTTCCATGTTCTAATCATTAAGGCTGCTGGTTACTCAGAGGCCGATTTCCCATCCATAATGTTCAATCTATAGGCGTTTGATGCATTCTTATATTTAAAACATCTCCTTAAAGAATTAATATTTTAGAGTTCTTTTTTCAGTGTTCTCTTCTTAAAGGATGTCTCTTTTTTAATTAATTCTCAAAATATTTCTAAAATCTATGCATAATTTTATATGAAGTGTTAAAATTTTATATCCTGTTCGTTATTTTTTAAAACATAAAATATTAAATTGATGATAAATTTTAGAAATATTTTGACAACTAAAAAACAAAGTGACATTCTTTAAGAGAATACTGTAAAAAAAAAAAAAAAAAAACTTAAAAATATTGATTCCTTAAGCAGACATTTTGAATATAAAAATGCTTTATACCCCTGTACATTTAATATATTATCAAGGGGAATTCGGCCGCTGAGTGACTAGCGCCCCCAAGACAGTAAAAATGTATTTTTCTACAGCTAAAACTTACTAAGTTGATATACAGTCGAACCTCTATATAACGAAACTCCATACATCGAATTTCTCCATATAACGAATTTTTAGTAAGAACGGTCCCTTTTTCGCATGATTACATTAAAAACAGACTTTATATAGCGAAATATCTATCTCCATATAACGAATTCTTTCATAAATTGATCTTAATTTATTCAGTTTTAAAAAAGCTTCGAAATCATATGGAATCAATTTTCCATCACTTATTTTTGATTTATCGTTCAGTGGAGAGGTTTTTTTTATATAAATATTACTTCTCTCCTTATTCTTTAAATCTAACAAGTTCATCCCACCTCCCACACACCTTTCAACATCCTTCTCAAAACACAGTCAATTGAATTGTTACACATATAAGAGAGGAATCACTGAGAGCACATAAGAGAGACCTTCAAATGGAGGAAAATATCAACTACAATTTTTCATTCCTTGCTAAAATTTGAGATTTTTTTTTTTTTTTTTTTTTTTGAGAGCGTAACAATTGTAATTTTAAAATTAAAACAACAAAAAATTACAGATTTCTTCCTCTGAAATTTATGTAAGTCTTCCTTATTTGATTTTCATTAAGCTTTCAAATAAATGTCTTTTCTCTCTTTTGAAACTGCTTAAATAAGTAAGAAATAAAATGTTAGGTTAATATATACTTTTTAAACATTTCAAATTCTTAATTAAAAAGATCAAAAATAATATTTGTTCAAAATTTACACATTAAATACTATTTTTAACATCATACTCTATACATCGAATTTCTCTATATAACTAATTTTTTACTGGAACGATGGATTTCGTTATATAGAGGCTCGACTGTGTTTAGAATTTTATAAATTTTCGACGTTTCAGTCACCATAAACAGAAAACGCGTTTTTAGTGTCAGAAAAGCTGAAAATGGTTGAAATTAAAAGTAGAATAACTAGGTTAGTTTTGTCCTGTAAAAATTCAAATTTTAATGAAAAACTGATTTTAATGATGTGGATTCATCTGATCAAAAAACAGCATCTATACTTATGTCCCAAAATTATTTCAAATATTTTGTTAAAGGCCTTCTAATTAAAACATGTGTTGGCCGCATACCATTAGATACATGTTATAAAAATAACAGGTTGTTGGAACCTGTTACTTGTGCAAGTGTGTAACATCGTAACCTGTTAACCAAAAATAACTGTATTTCCCATCTCTAGTTTTAAGATTTACAAGACACCAAATGAAATTCATGAGGGGTGGTGCAAATTGAACATCCACTATATTCGCCAAATCTCAACCCTCCAGACTTCTTCCTATTTTCAACACTCAAACTCTCATTGAAAGAGATTTAACCATATTGCTGACATCGAACGAAATGTGACGAAGCTTTTGAACTTTATTCCAAAAGAAGACTTCTTGCAAATTTCCCAGGACATGTATAACAGATTTCAGTAGTGCAATGTAATGGGAGGTGATTACTTCGAAGGATGGTATGGTAACTTTCGCTTATCTTTCATCTACATTAATGTTACAGGACTATTCACCGAACTTTATTGTCAGAGGTAGTATTACTTCAAATTTTCAGTCTTTTTTTTTTTTTTTTTTTTTTTTTTTTTTTTTGTCACGTAAAAGTGGAGCAAAGGTATTTTTACTCTTTAAAGCAGTGTAACCGAGTTGTAACAGGTGTAACCTATCTGTATAATTCCTATGTGAGTCATAGTGCATGTTGATATTATTATCTTAATAGCTCGATATTATTTACTTAAAATTTGTATACACAGTTTTTAAACAGCTTGTATTTTATTATTACATTCTAATGCTTTATTATTCAAAACCTTCAAGTACTATAATTTCGAATGCTAATTGCGAAAGAAAATTAAATGGTATAACAATATTAAAACTATTGATATTAAAGATAAGATTGGTTTATTAGACTATTGGTGAAAACAACTGAAAACGGTTCGCGAAATGCAAAATTCGCTGGCCAGTATTTTTTTATACTAACAATTCGCACATTTTTTTTACATACATGACATAACTTATACTAATAGACGAAAGATGCTTGTTTGTGTATGGGTATATATATCAATAGCTGGAATTATCTATTGCTATTAGGAGACTGCACAGTTTTGTACCGGATAGATGAAAATATATGAATATACCTGGTAGTATATGGATAGACCGAATAACACTCTGATTGTGCCTGAAGCTCAGATTTTTACTTCAACTGATACATTAATTAAAAATTCCCATCGAACGCTGATGAACGAGCTTCAATTTTTCTCAGTTTACCAGTGTTATAATCGTTTCCACGCATGTCTAAATGAAATGTCATCTTTCAAAAAAAATCGCTCGAAGACGGGAAATTTTTTTTTCTATTTTTGTGCATTTTACGCAATTTGAGAGATTTATATGAAGTTATAGAAAACTAGTTGGATGTGTCAATCCCGAAACTTTCTTCTATCTCATAAGTACATTTTAATATTAAAAAAAAAAAAAAAAAAAAAAAAAAAACGTGGTGACCCCAGAGTTACCCACTATCGAATTTCCTCGAAAATTTGACCTAGCCTAATGAGATTCTGGTATCCGAAAAGCCTAAAACGCAAAATTTAATTATTATTCTGAGAAAATGAAATTAGTAGTGCCTCATGTTGGGTAATTTATACTAAAACCTAATAAGCATCTATCTAATCAAGACCTAACAGAATCTGAAATTTGATGGAATTTCGTCCATTAGTTCTTGAGGTATAGTTATAACAAAAAATTTGCGAAACGTAGCACAGCAACACCATATCTTGGACAATTTATGCCAAAACGTAAAAAAGCGTCTAATTATGTTATGGTGTAAAAGAATCTGAAGTTTGATGAAATTCTGTGCATTAGTTCTTGAGATATAGCTAGTTTAAAAAAAACGTGTAAAATATAGCACAACAGCACCATCAGTTGAAAGATTTATAACAAAACGTAATCATCGTGTAATTATGTTATATGTCATTTTGTAACAAAATCTGAAGTTTGATGAAATTCTGTGCGTTGGTTGTTGAGATATAGTTATCGGAAAAATCGTGCAAAATGCAGCATGACTGCACCACCTGTTGCAAGGTTAATACCAAAATGTAATCAGCATCTAATTATGTTATATATTCTAGTGTAAAAGAAACTAAAATTTTATGAAGTTCTCTGCATTAGTTCTTGAGATATAGCTATCGCAAAAATCGTGCAAAATGTAGCATAGCAGCGCCACCTATAGGGCAGTTCACACCAAAACCTTATCAGCGGCTATGTATTTCAAGGTATCGCGGAATCTGAAGTTTGGTGAAATTCTGTGCATTAGTTCTTGAGATATAGCTATCATGAAAATCATGAAAAACGTCGCATAGCAGCACCACCTGCTGGCCAATTTACACCAAAACGTAATCAGCGTGTATGTATATCATGGGGTCACAGAATACGAAGTTTGGTGAAATTCTGTGCATTAGTTCTTGAGATATAGCAATCTTGAAAATCATGAAAAACGTAGTATAGCAGCGCCACCTGAAGGCCAATTTTCACCAAAAACCAATAGGCACTAATTCATATCAAGGTCTGACTGAATATAAAATTTTATTAAATTTCGAGCATTAGTTCTTGAGATAGAGCGCCCACAATTTTTTTGTCACATACAGACAGACAGACTCACAGACAGACGGACAGACTCACAGACAGACATTTTCTAAAAATAGTCAAAACGTGTTCAGGACCTTCTAAAACGTGTAAATCCGTCGAAAACCGGAAGTCGAAAATTTTCATGAATCCAATACTTTCTTTTTGTAAAGATAGAAGAAAGTAAAAACAAAGAGTAACGTTTTGGCGGTAATTTTATGGTACTGGCGGCCTTATTATTATTATTATTATCATTTTAAGTATGAACATTTATAATTTTTAAAAAATTCTAGTTAATTTTCATATTTTCAATTTTTGTGCATTTTAAAATCGCAATCACGAAGTCTCAAGTAGAGTTATAAAAAAAAAAGTACCTATATTGAGAAAGTATTTTCGTAAAATTCAGGATATCTTTCATTTTAAAAAATACGAATATTTACTATTTCAAATAATTTTTTGTGGGAAAAAGAGGTCGTTTTTATATTTTCCGTTTTAGTATATTTTAAAATCGCAATCCCTGGGAATAGAATGGGGTTATTAAAAAATAAAAAAATAGCTACCTGTTTTCTGGGCTTTTGTGATAGTGATAGTATTTTTTATTTAAAAAAAATTAATATTTATTATTTAAAATATATATATACACATATATATATTTTTTTTTCTAATCCATAGGTGCCAACTCTTTCACTTTTTTGTACCATAAAAATTAAATAGAAATTTTTGTTTTATTCAGTCGGCAGATTACGGCGATTTAATACTCTGGCAGTGTTGCAAAATAACAAAATTGTGATGTTGTTTACTTTATATTTTGTTTTAAATTGCAAAAAAGATTATTCTTTCAACATTATACACACACACACACACATATATATATATATATATATACTTAATACCGTATATGAATGTAATCCTTCAAAGCATTAATCATTGTTCAATGGATTAAAAATCTGTTAATTCAGTAATTCAATAGAATTATATTACTTTAAATATTGTTTGCATTGCAGTGAAACATGGAGCTTAGTGAACATATTAACACGGGCTTGTCAGTGAGAGGATGGAAAGATAAAATTTGTTAGGCAATTTTTGTGGCACAAAAAAGCGTGAGATATCAGCATTTATGCTAAATATTATATTTTCCGGGTTTTTTGTATTTTAAAATTATTATTTTCGTAACCCAGGTGGAAAAAAATACTTCTGGATGGAAGATACGTTTCAGCTCTCAACGGTAAAACATCCATTTTAAAAAAGATGATTGTTTACCATTTCAAGAAAATTACTTTCCGAAAGTCGTTTTCATATTTTCTGGATTTTCTGCAATTTAAATTACCATCCACAAAATCTGTGAGGGGAAAAAAACGCGGATAGACTGTATAATTTTATACAGGCCCCGGGCAACATGCTTCCCAAGATATACTTTCATTGTCATTGCATACGAAAAGTATTTGACGCAATAATTGAAAAACTCTTAAATGATTCTTTTCTAGCAATCTTATGGCGTGCTCCCGAGATTTTACGAATGCTAAACCCACCACCTCGAGGTACTCAGAAGTCTGACGTATATTCGTTTGGCATCATTCTTTTCGAAATTATGGGCAGAATGGGACCATGGGGAAAACCTCAACCGTCTCTGAAATGTAAGTTTGTTTCTATATATTCAATTATCATTTTCTCGCTCGTACTGTATCTTGAGAGGGGCTATGATATGCCGTAATAACAGGGCCGTAGCTAAAGGCATGCTAGGGGCGGCTCATCCCCCTCCCTAAAACATTTTGAACCTCCCCTGGAAAAGATTCCAAGGTCACTAATTGAATTAATGTTCCGAAAATCCAAATAAAATTCTATTCAAAAATCTAATTTACTTTAGAGGTCCTTTCACAATTTTGCAGAAATACTAAATTGTAACTAAAATAAGTGTTTCGATACTCACCCATCCTATTTCCACATATGAAGCTAACATGATGTTTAATATTGCACTAACTATACGCACGAAATTTTCATCATTATATTCTTTTCTGGGCATAAAATGGAATTATTACAACTGTTTAATAAGAAACATACTATCTAGAATGTGAAGATGCACTAATTTATCTTTCTACGTCAGAGAAAAAGATTGAAAACATATGAGCCTACTCTTCCTCCCCCACTACATTTTCTTGAATCCCCCCTGTTATTCACTTCTAGCTACGGCCCTGTGTAACAAACAGGATTTTTTTAACATCGTTTTAATTGATTTTTCAGACATTCAAGAGCGAGTGATGAATCCCCAACATTGCAACAATGAATTGTTCCGTCCACCATCTCACGAACTGGACTGTCCGGATTACATCAAGCAATGCATGGAGCAGTGCTGGGCAGAAGACCCTGAAGCCAGACCAGATTTCAAATTCATTAAACTCAAACTCAGAGTTCTTCATTCCGGCCTGTAAGTTTTTCTGTATGACTCTTTGTATTATGATCTTCTTTATGAGAGGTTCAAGTTTAAATTTTTAGTTTTACATTTTACAATTCTGTAATCTATACCATAAGGTGTAATTAGAATTTTTATATACATATGCATGTTAGTTCAGTGGACTCTCTCCACCTGAACACTCTCTAATGTGACCACCTCGGTATTAAGAACACATTCTGACGGTCCCGTGTAGCTCCATAGATTTGACAAGAGATGAATCCTCTGTATTCTTAACACTGTCTAATCTGAACACCTCGGTATTATGAACGCTGCTTTTGGTTCCCATATCTACTTTACCTCTCTGTAAACTGAACATGTGTTTGCTATCAGAATTCGAATTTCCCCATCGTGGAAACTCAAAGAAACTGTTATAGAAGAATAAGAAAGTTCATCGAACTCTATTAAAAAAAACAGACAAAATCACTGCTAGATTTTAAGCATGTACTTGAAGTTGAAATTTGTTTGAATAGTTCAAATAAAATCTTGAGTTAAAAGTTTGGAGCACTTATTGTGACATTATTGTCAACTGTTTGCTGTAAGAAAAGCCATTTTATGATTTTAATTTAATTAGAAAGTGTACATATTTATTCTTTAATTAATTGGAGACAATTACGATAAGTTAAAATAATCAATCTTTCTCATTTCAAATAATAGTTTTATATAAATTATTGTTAACCGCAGATTAAGCATCATGCTTTAAAAATTAATTTTGGAATATGTCAGATTTCTCCAATTGATCAAATACTGGAAAAATGGCAATTTAAGAAACTATTTGCTTATAATTTTGTTGCTATTTAATTTCAGCAGATTATATTTTTGCTCAGGATAGGACATTCATTAAGGGCTGTAACAATCACGTCAGTTTACTTCTAAAACTTAAAAGGAAGAAATATAATAAAACCTTTGAAGCATTGATCTTTCATCATCTACTGGCTCGGTCAACTTACATAGTAGTAATAGATTTTTAATCTCCCTCTATAAAAAACACCCTCGTAACTGAACATTTTTTATTGTTACCATGAGTGTTCGGAATAGAGAGATTCCACTGTATAATAATTTCACGGATTGAAATAAATAAAACTCATAGCCGTATTTTAAAGCTCTCCGGAAATATACGTACCGCGAAAGGTGCCCAAATTCCTCCATTATTCTCACCAGTAAATTTTTATTATAAATTTTGTCTTATTTAATCCGAGCATTTTCACAATTCAGCTAGCCAAAAAAATTGCAAAGAAAAAAAAAAAAAAAAAAAAAAAAAAAAAAAAAAAAAAGGTGATAAAAACTTAAAAATTCTGTAAAAGACACATGTCTTGAAGCAATTAATTAGATGAGTTAAAAAACTTCAAATAAAATTCTGGTATACATTCTTCTTTTTATAAAAATTTGACTGGTAATTGCGACACTTCTAGTGCTAAGTGAAAAAAAAAATTATCCATTTAAAATTAAATTAACGCATGTATAAATAAAAAAATCTCAAATAAATAAATAAATAACAAAATTGTAATTTAACAAATTACAACAACTATTTCGAAAATGATATTTTCAAAGACTAAAATTTTAAAGACTTGTAAATAAACTCTATATTTAAATTAATAATAAACATCATTTTTATGATGATCATAATGAGTCATTTATTACGTACACTATGCGTTAAACATTAATATTCTTAGACCAATGATAAAAAAAACAGTAGTTTTTTTATAAACAACTTTGTTTAAAATGTGCATTTTTATTTGATGGAGTTAATCAGATTGACTTCTGAACGCCTCATATTACGTACATCATGGATTAAACATTAATATTTCTGGACCCATCATAGACAAATTTTACATGAAATTTCAGTTTTATAATTTTCGGAACTACAAATTTTTAAACTTGTAAGCATCGCACATTTTTAATTTTTTACACCGTTGCATAGAGAAAAAAATGCACTTTTAAAAGAAATTGGTTTGAAATCTTTATCACTATTTGTTTTCAAATTATTTTTTTTTCTTTTAAGTTTTTATTACTTTTTTGTCATTGTGGCAGCAGAAGGATTCCATTTTTGGACATTAAACATTGACCAATCAGAAAACGAATAAAATAAAGTTGTGGAATTCAACCAATAAAAGGATTCAGATATAATACTTCAGATTTCGCAATTCTCTACCTAGAACAACAACTATTTTCCAAATAGTTAATAATTTTTTTTAAGAAATCTTAGTCGATTTCAGATTACTTTTTATTGAACTGAGTACACGTAAATACAAAACTATCAGAATTTAATCATAAATCCGTGCCCTTTTTTTTTTGTTGTTGTTTATCTATTATTTTTTATTTCAGTATTTTTTATTTTTTATTGTTAAACGTAAAATTCTTAAAATTTTTTGAGACACGCATAAGTCAGAGATGTTTTTTCAATGTGGCGCATAAATGAATAAGTTATCATTGTTTTCCTATATTCCTGGCCGAGACCACGAAAAAAACGCGCATAAAAGAAGCTCACAAGGAAGGTCTCCATACGGGCATACTCAGAAAAATCTGAAAAAATTACAGAATGTTCTTCTCATATAGTTATATATGTTTATAAAAAAATTTCGGCGGAAATTCCTTATAACGTCCTTAAAAAAATAATAAAAATTTCGTTTATTTGGCGGTTTATCTCCGGTTGGCGAAAAAACGAAATTTTGAAAAATACGCTTTTACGCTTCGAATACTTTTTAAAGAAAAAACTTTCTATGCTCAATTTATTTAAATAAGTTTAGTTTAAGTAATTTTAGTTTTGCATTTTTACTTTACTTTAAGTGTAATTTTGTCATATACGTTTATATGTACTTATAACAAAATGAAATTAATATATTTTATCATTTAAAACACAATTTAAATTGATTAAAATTGTTCCAAATTGAAAAATACACTGTTAAAATCTGCTGCATTTTGTTGCAACGCACTCCCTTGCTTGTATAGAAAACGGTTACTTAGCCGTGAAATGGAGCTTTCTCATTGGTTGAAACAGAGATATTATATACAAGCGTTGGAGTGCGTTGCAACAAAATGCAGCAGATTTTTAACAGTGTATGACACGGTCAATTCGCCGTGCTATGGAGCATTCTCATTGGTCAGAAGAGAGATATTCTATAAAAGTAGTGGAGTGACGTTGCAGTAAATGCTGCAGATTTTTAACAGTGAAGTCAATTAAAATCAATTTTCAGATTCATTAAAATTGTCTGCTTTTGGCGAGGAAATGCACTGCTTGCCAAATCCCGCGTCGCTTTCAGCTTTTCACGCCAATTATTCCAAACTATTTTATTTTTTTACATATCTAATAATGTAATTCCGCCGCTAATTTTCACTGAACCTTTATTACCTACATGAGTAGTTTAATTCGTATTTTTTTCAAAAAATTCTGAGTATGCCCCCAATGGAGACCTTCCTTGTCAGAAGTGAGAGGTTACTGTAATTTCAAACTGTCAAACGGCACTAACAAGGAAGGTCTCCATGCGGGCATACTCCAAAAAATCTGAAAAAATTACAAAATGTTTTTCTCATGGGGGGTATATATGTTTGTACAAAAATTTTCGGCGGAACCTGCATTCAGTATCCGTAAAAAAATAAGAAAAATTTCGTTATTTGGCGACTTTTCGCCAGTTGGCGATGGAATGTAATTTTAAAAAATTCTTTTTTATATCAAATACACTTTAAGGGAAAAAAAAGTTTCATGTTGAATATGTCTTGATAAATTTAATTTGAATAACTTAAGTTTTGTCAGTTTTAGTTTATTTTAAGTATAATTTTGTTATATCCATATTTATGTGTGTTTATATTCAAATTTAATCATCAAAGTGAGATTTAAAACGAAATTCATAATTTAAATGAATTAAATTGTTTCAAGCTCAAAGTCTAATTGAACATTGTCGATTAGATTTTGTTGCTATGGAAACATCTGACTTTTATTTTTAAATCATTAGATAGTATTTACACGCATTCTAAATATCTAACAGTTTTGAGTTGTATTAAAATCGTTTGCTTTTGGCGAAGAAAAGGTCTGGCTCACCAAATCCCGTGATACTTTCGTCTTTTCACGCCAAATATTCGAAAGTAATTTTTTTTTTTTTTTTTTTTTTTTTTTT
Organism: Maratus speculifer; assembly: GCA_964019185.1. Lineage (NCBI taxonomy): Eukaryota > Metazoa > Arthropoda > Arachnida > Araneae > Salticidae > Maratus > Maratus speculifer. Next base: position 146,654,824 of record OZ025301.1, on the reverse strand, counting down.
TTTTACATACTTTCTGCTGCAATTCCGCCGCTAATTTTGACTGATCCTTTATTACATACTTAAGTACTTTAATTAGTATTTTTTTCATAAAATTCTGAGTATGCCCAGTATGGAGACCTTCCTTGTAAGGTTGTTTTAATAAAATTTTGCTTTCACAATGAGAGCTTAAATTAAGGAATTCTTAAACCCTAAAATACTCATTTGTTTATTCCAGTATTAGTCAATAATTTCTCATTTTACGAACAGAATTTGTTCGTGCATGAAAGGATTAAACAATAATATTGGCTAAAAAATGAATGATTTTGGTTGCTTTAGTGAAAACTGGTGGTTACGCGGTTGAATCTATGGAGAAATTATCGTTCCACTTTAATCTCCACCTAATAAGTATCCAGTGAATATTACGTACCTTTTTCTCCTTAGCCATACTAATATTTTTGATAACATGATCAACATGATGGAAAAATACGCCTATAACCTAGAAGCTGTTGTGAAAGACAGGACAAATCAACTGTTAGAAGAAAAAAAGAAAACGGAGAATCTTCTGCTGAGAATGCTACCGAAGTAAGTATGAAATGTTTATGTTTGTTATAACTCTTTTAGTTATTTATCGCCAAATACGAAGATATTTTCTTTGTTGCAGACCTGTAGCTGAACAACTATTAAGGGGAGAGAAAGTAGAAGCAGAGAGCTTCGATTCTGTCACTATCTATTTCAGTGATATTGTTGGATTTACATCATTGTCAGCTGTCAGCACTCCACTTCAGGTATATATTTTCATATTTATTAACCCTTCGGACTCCGGTGCCTCTTACACTAATTTTATTAGATTAGCATAAACAAATTTTGGAAGGAAAGATGATTTTTAAGGAAAAAAATATCGAATTTTTTAAAAATTCTGAGTCGAAAAATGATTGTTTGATGCGCAGATTATAATGTAATTTAATGTGCAGTCGTGAAAAAAAGAAGTAAATACCTCCTACTAACTCTGCAAAAAATATTGTAGAAGAAAGTTACTGCTGCCATTCGATTGTAAATTAAGTTTACTTTTAAATGATGTATATAAAATTTGCCTAGAAGGGCATCTACGTATTAAAACGAACCCTAACTTTGTTTTTTTAACAGCAATGCCCATTTCTGACAGCATAAATGAACTCCCCCTTCAATTAGCCTAATCTAAATTAGCCTATCTAAAAAGAAATTTTCATGCAATTCGTACAAGTTTCCGATAAATTAATTATTTTGAAGCGAGCATATTTTAGGGGCTATATCCAAATTGAACTGGTACTCGATTGTTGACCGAGAAAGCCCCTTTTTTGATCAAAGTATCAGGCGCCACTCAAGCAGCCGTTGAAGACTGCTTAGGATAGCGTAAGAAGTTTCAAAATATCTAGTCGCTTTCTATCATAGACGGCCCCTTAAACCATCATTTTGCCGTTTTTAAGCATAATATAAAAACTACTTGGATTTTTTTTTTTTTTTTTTTTTTTTTTTTTTTCATAAAACAGAACTTGAAAATCTAAAATTATCAAAAAAGTTGTAGGTTGCATTTCATATTTTTTCGAACATTAATTTCATAATTCATATTATAAAACTATAAAAATTGCAAATTCAACGTATTTATGTTGGGTATTTTTATATTATTGCTACATAAAAATAGCACATTAGGAGTACAATTTCAGGCGATATTAATAAAAATATGAAAATGTAATTTAACATTAGAAGCGCTAAATTTCAAACATTTATAATTCAAAAACGTATCATTAAAATGACGAAATTTGGTGTCTAGGCAAAGTTTGAATCGAAGATTTGAAATACCTTGTCGAAATTGGGTGTTGCTATTGGAAAAAAAATGAACTTTGGATTCGTTTTAATATGATGATGGCTCCCTAAGCAAATTTTATATGCATCATTTAAGGGTGTTTTCCAATCCAAACTGCTTAGTTTCTGATTTATTTTTAAATTGATGTTTGCTCTGAAATGCATCCAATTGACGGGTTCTCTTATTTAGAATGTGCCGTGATTGTCAATTTTTTTGATAAATGCAAAAAAATATTTAAAAAAATGTTGTGAAAATGGACGTTTTGAGACAAATTTTCCGAAGCGGGAGATGAGGGAATGAGAAAAATGTCATACTGAGAAAATAATTGTTTATAATCAAATTCTAATGAATTGAGCGAAAAATATAATCACATTGCACCTTATACATTTCTTCAAAAATCACCTCAGCAAGTTTCATGTTTCTACTTTTAAAAATGAATCTGAAAATATATTAGAAAATTTCGAGTTATCGAGGATGGAAAATCATTCTTTCGAATACACCCTTAAAAGTAGACTTTCCAATCGTTCGGTACCAGTAACTTTCTTCCACGATACTTTGTTAGTAGGGGCTGTTTACTTTTTTTTTTTTTTTTTTCCCACAACTGTACATATTGTTAACAATGGTAAATAACATAAAAGTAAGCTAAAATAACGCAAAACAGTAATTTAGCAAACATTTATTAACATTATTTAATGTCCAGGGTAGAATATATTCCAAAAATTGCGTATTTCAGAGAATCGGAAATCGTACCAGAATATCTAAATAATAAATTTTGGTATTTTTAATAACGAAATGTCTATTATTATATGAAGTGAAAATTTCTGGTGAGAATACGGAACATGTGAATAAATAATAAAAAAAAAAAAAAATCCAATAAATCGGAAACACTAATGGTATCATAAATGATACCATGGGCATTTAAAGTGTTAAATATACATAACTTCAAATTGTTCGCTTTTAGCAATAAACTATATCAACGAAAATAGTTTCATTTCCACTGGTTTGTTGTGCCGATCAGAATTAATATAAAATTATGTAATATAAATATATTGTGTTAATGAATATATGATGTGATATACATATATCATATTATATAGTTATATATAAAAACATTTTCACCATGGTTTTTAATATGGCTATTATATACAGGGTGTTTCAAAAATGACCTGTATATTTGGAAAATCAATAAAAAATAAACTGGCAGCGATAGATATACACCGTTTGTTGCAATATACTTGGGACAACAGTAAATTTTCAGGCAGACAAACTTTCGAAATTAGTTACAATTTTCAACAGCAGATGGCGCTGTAGGCGATTTGAAAGCTATAGAAGAAGACGCAGTCAGTGAGTTTTCCATTCTGTAAGTCGTCTTTCTGCTGTAAGCGTGTGCTGTTCACAGATTGCAAGTTTGTGGTGAAAAAATGGTTTATTCCTTAGAACAGAAGATTTTTGACTTGAGAGACCAGATGTACTGCCATAATCGGAAAACAATTGAACAACTGAAACAGTACATCCCTTCTGTATGTGAAGCCATCCCGCCCGACACGTTTACAAAGGTTTCTGGTAATTTCGTTCAGAGACTATGGCATATTATTGCTGCGCATGGCGGATATGTGGAAAATGTAGTACTTTAGATTTTTCTAGACTGCAGCGCCATCTGTTGTTGAAAATTATAACTAATTTCGAAAGTTTGTCTGCCTGAAAATTTACTGTTGTCCCAAGCATATTGCAACAAACTGTTTATTTCTATCGCTGCCCGTTTAGTTTTTATTGATTTTTAAAATATACCGGTCATTTTTGAAACACTCTGTAATATTAACCATTAGCTAACATGAAGAAAAAAAAATAACGATTACAGCAATTCTTTGCAGTCGGGAGTCATCTCCCGACTGACTCACATTGACCACTAGTGTCCTAAGTAAATGGGTGCTCCAAATGCTTTGGGATCCAGTATTTTAAACTAATTTTAATCTAATGGTAGAATAATCTGTGATGAAAGATGGCGAAATAAACTGCGCGATATTAGTGGTGTGCAAAGCATTTAAGGCCCAAACACATTTGACCACTTTTTAAACTTCGGTGTCGGCTCGTTTATTGTGGCGAGGCGGTGTTTTTATCTTAATGAGTTTTGTAGGAAAGAGTAGATTGCCCGGCAAAAGGAAAATCTTTCCGTCAAGTAGGGTAGATTGCTTATCTCCCGATTCTTTTCTTAATGCCACTCCGTTCTTTTATGAAGAAACCGCAAATAATCCTACACAAAAAACTTCCTCACTTTTTCCAAGAATTAAGTTTAAGGGATGAGTATTGCAATCTGTGTTGAGCCTTAGCGTCCCTATTTACGAAAGACACCTGATAACACTAATGATGAGCGAGAGCCAACTCTCGAGAGCAAAGGATTAATATTTTCAGCACCGTTAAAAGTGTAGAGAATATGACTTGTCCGGATAATGCGTAAGTCAATTGCCGGTTACCTTTACTAATTTAATCAAGGAAATGCTTTTGTTAAAAAGGGCTAATACAACTTTTCCTTATTACAGGGGATTTCCATATGTACCTTTTGAAATTGCGTCGATGTCCTCATAGTATGAAAGGGATTAATAAGCATAATCTATACATTAAAATAAGCACGACATCATTATAGAATAGCCTGTCATGTTGCGTAGATTAAACGAAACTGGTTTTCACATTGCCATTGCGACGGGCGGCTGCACCGAGCATCATCTTATTTTTAGGGCGGTTAGTTCAGGATTAACAGAACACTAATCGCACATTAAATGCAATTAGTCTGTCAAGTCAAATCTTGGCAGGAAACATCTACAGAGCCGATTTTAGTGGTTGATGGATAGGTTTATCATTGCCTTTTCATGCACTCAAAAGTATGAAAACATGGAAGACTGGCAGCAGGAAAACACAATGGTAAACCTAGCAATCAAACATTAAAATCAGGTTTGCAGGTTTTTTTTTTTTTTTAAACTAAGATATGACTTTGCAGACTAGTTGCATTTTAATAAGCGAATAGATTTCTGTCTAATCCTGGAATTTCAGCCGTCAACTTGATGAGATGACGATCGAGCCGCCACCTAGCGCCTCCCGGTCTATATAATCAGAATGTTGCGGAATGATTTTTATCATATTCCAGTTGCTACTATTAGATAGTTATTACAATTAAACAACAGTTTCAGATTTTCGATGTATATTTAAGATTCCTAACACAAAAATAACATTAATATTACTAGGTTGTGGACCTACTAAACGACCTTTACACGTGTTTCGATTCTATCATCGGTAGCTATGATGTGTACAAAGTAGAAACGATTGGTGACGCTTACATGGTGGTCAGTGGTCTACCGATCAGAAATGGCCTCAGGCATGCTGGAGAAATCGCTTCACTCGCTCTCCGACTTCTAGAAGCAATCGAAACCTTTGAGATAAGGCATAGACCATCGGAACGGCTCAGTCTGAGAATAGGAATCAATTCAGGTGAGTTTTATATTCTCTTTTTGCTCTTTCTTGCAGTTTTTTTTTTCTTTTGTATGCATAACCAATGTTGAATTCAGACACTTTTTTCAAGAAAGGCCTTTTGTGGCTCCGGGAGAGAGGAAGGGGAATTGCAATTTTTGACCATTAAAAACACGCAATCTCAAATTTTCCAGGGGGGACAGTTCATTGCTCCGGGGATGTCTCCCCAGGTCACCCTCTGAATTTAAAACTGTGCATAACTGCAGCTGGAATAATCCCCAGATGATTAAGAGGCCATTTCAGTGAAGCGGAAAATCCCGCTCACAAGGAAGGTCTCCATTGGGGGCATACTCAGAATTTTTTTTAAAAAATACGAATTAAACTACTCATGTAGGTAATAAAGGATCAGTGAAAATTAGCGGCGGAATTACATTATTAGATATGTAAAAAAATAAAATAGTTTGGAATAATTGGCGTGAAAAGCTGAAAGCGACGCGGGATTTGGCGAGCAGTGCATTTCCTCGCCAAAAATAGACGATTTTAACGAATCTGAAAATTGATTTTAATTGACTTCACTGTTAAAAATCTGCAGCATTTACTGCAACGTCACTCCACTACTTTTATAGAATATCTCTCTTCTGACCAATGAGAATGCTCCATAGCACGGTGAATTGACCGTTTTCTATAAAAGCGGTAGAGTGACGCTGCAGAAAATGGTACAGATATTTAGCGGTGTTGTAGCTTGTGCAACACTGTTAAAAATCTGCTGCATTTTGCTGCAACGTACTCCACCGCTTGTATATAATATCTCTATTCCAACCAATGAGAAAGCTCCATTTCACGGCCAAGTAACCGTTTTCTATACAAGCTAGGGAGTGAGTTGCAACAAAATGCAGCAGATTTTTAACAGTGTATTTTTCAATTTGGAACAATTTTAATCAATTTAAATTGTGTTTTAAATGATAAAATATATTAATTTCATTTTGTTATAAGTACATATAAACGTATATGACAAAATTACACTTAAAGTAAAGTAAAAATGCAAAACTAAAATTACTTAAACTAAACTTATTTAAATAAATTGAACATAAAGTTTTTTTCTTTAAAAAGTATTCGAAGCGTAAAAGCGTATTTTTCAAAATTTCGTTTTTTCGCCAACCGGAGATAAATCGCCAAATAAACGAAATTTTTATTATTTTTTTACGGACGTTATAAGGAGGTTCCGCCGAAATTTTTTTTATAAACATATATAACTATATGAGAAGAACATTCTGCAATTTTTTCAGATTTTTCTGAGTATGCTCGTATGGAGACCTTCCTTGTCAGTAATGCCAATCCTATGGATGAAATTTATAAAGATAACTCGTTTGCATTTCAGTATTTTTAAATGGTTTCTTCTGCATTGGATAGCTGAGATGGATCTGTAAAAAGGCCGTTTATCACTTTTTCGATTTTGTTTACAGATATTTTTAACTAGTAAATCTGCAGATCAGGAGCCTCAACGTCAGATTTGCACATCATTTTTTTTTAACTCACTTTGGGTAATATTCAACTTCTTGGAAACTGTAATTTAAAATTTTCAAATTACGTAATTATTTATAAGAATAAGAAGTTTTCAGCCATCAAAAGCGTTCAATTAAAGATTTAGTTATGTTAGGATATTCTGAAATTTTCATGATCTATTATTTTATTTTAATTTTTTTTTTTAATTATAACATAGTAGATTTCTCATTGAATTCATGATTTATCATTGAATTCCATTAATGAAATGTGACATTTTCTCTCAAGAAAAAAAAAAAAAAAATTAAAAATCATTGGATTTGCCATAGAAAAGCATTATTGCGCAAAACAAAATATTCTATATTTTCCGAACGAATGAATCAAATCTTACAAAAAACTATACAGCTTAATCCCAGTGCCTCACTTACGTACCCACTTAATTTCAAGCCAATCGGATGCTTTTTGCGGTAGTTATCGCGGAACAGACTGACAGACAAAAAATTTTCGTGTCTCCAAAGTAAGCCTTCACTCACGTTTCGGCAATAAGGACACTTTCATTTTCTGAATCTGTTTCGAAAATGAAAGCATCCTCATTAAAAAAAAAAATATGCAATCAAAATCGAAAAAGTAAAAAACGGTCTTCGTACAGATCGACCTCTGCTGTCAATGCAGAAGAAATCATTTTTGAAATGCAAACAAGATATCTTTATAAATTTCTTACATATATTATTAGTATTAGCGAGGGATCTTTTCACTTGACTGAAGCAGGCTCTTGACCACGGGCAGGGCGGGAGCATAACTTTTCAATGACCTGGAGTAAAAGGACAACTATTATCAGTAAAAAGAATAGGTTACAAGACCCCCAAAAAAATGTCCGGCGTGGAAAATCCCTTTTAGTGCTACATAAGGTTTACAGAATAAGCTTACAACTTAACCCCTTAACGTCCAGTGGCATATTTTTAGATCACTAGACTTACTGGAAATAAAGCGCTTTTCATACCAGTAATTATGAAGATATATATACATAATTTTTTTTTCATGAGATAAATACCTTGATAAAATAATATAAAAATTACAATTATTTTAAAAGTGGTGGGGAACCTAAAATTTAAATTTTAACAGAGTAAATAATTTTGGCGTTAATGGGTTAATACAAATTAGAAATCTGCACGACACGAAAGTTCGAGATCCGAACCAAAGGAAAAAATTTTTGGCCCGGCAAGGTCAAGATATAAAAGTTCAGCCCGATCCTATATAAAAGCAAAAGTTCGGTCCGAGCCCGCCCCAGTTATACAAACATTTTACTGGTCCGGCTTGGCAAAATATAAAAGTTAAGGTCTTCGCCCGAACCCAATCTTTTAAGAAATCCGAGCCCGGGAGCTGAAAGAATTCCGAGCCCGGCCAGACTGATTTTCCACAAAACATAGATTTTTACGCCGATGAGGTTAAAAATTGTCTTGTACGAATAGTTCTTAAAAAATATTTTAACTTCTTTTCTATGTTCATATTTTTAATTTTTAAAAATGGGCTAATAGCTGTGAAGTACAGGAACATTTTCCTCCATAGAATAATTTTTGCATGTGCCCATAAATAAACTATGTTTTTTTTTTCTTCTATTTGTACGTAAATATCTAAGTTATTATTAATATCTGTAATCCATATTCCATAGCTTGTAGATTTAAAAATAAGTTCTGAAAATTCAAATGAAATTCTGTTCAAAAATCTAATTTAGTGTTGAGATGCTTTTACAGTTTTTCAGAATTACTAAATTGTATCTAAAATAAGTGCTTTAATACTCCCTCATCCTATTTTCACATATGAAGCTAAAATGATGCTTAATTGTGCACCAGTAATGCACTCAAAATTTTTATCATCATATACTTTTTTTACCACGGAATGAAGTTATGACAACAGTTTCATACGAAACATAGTACCTAGAATGTGAATATGCACTAAACTTATCTTTCTGCGTCAGAGAGAGAGAGAGAGAAAAAAATATGATCCCCCTCCTATTGTTCACTTCTAGCTACGGCCCTGGTCATATATAGGTTAGTGAATACAGTCGTGGAAAAAAAATAAACACCTTCTACTAACTCAGCGACATATTACTGTACTGTTGAAAAAAATTACTAGTACCAAAAGATTGAAAATAAAGTCTACTTTTAAATGACGTACATAAAGATTGCCTACATATCAAAATTAATCCAAACTTTTTTTTTTTTTTTTCAATAGCAATATTCAAGTTTGACACCCTAAATAAAGTCTGCACTCAATTAGCCTAAACCCAAATGTTCATTAAATTTTTACGATTAGCTTAAGAGAAATTAATTATTTTGAAATGAACCCCCGGTACTCGATTGTTGAAATGCTACAGAATGACTATGTCACTTTTATTAACACAGTGAAACCTCCGAATAAGGGACACCCATGGGACCGGAACTTCTGTCCCTTAAATAGAGGTGTCCCTTATTCGGAGTGTCCCTTATTTGGAGGTTTCACTGTATATTATTTCTCTCAATAGGTCCATTTCACTCTCTTAATATGTTTCAATTATTGCCAGAAAAACCTTTCAATAAAATAAGTAAAAAATATATTTTTTAAATTATACATTTCTGCACATCATAGACGTCTCTTTAAACTATTATTTTGATGCATTTTAATCATTATTCCAAAACTATTTGGAAGAAAATTTTGAAATTGAGAATTTGTCAAATCATATTTTTTTCAGATTAATTTCTTGCTTCATATTATATATATATATTTTTTTTAATTACAAATTCACCAGGTTTATGTTTGGAATTTTAGTGTTATAACCACACACACACACACAAAAAAATAAATAAATAAATAAATAAATAAATAAAATAGCACATTAGAATTATAATTTCAGGAGATATATTGATAAAAATATGAAAGTTTAATTCAACATTATAAGTATACATACAGTTAACATATAACTCTAAATTTTGATTGATTACCATTAAAAATTTATCAATGATATTTTATTTTATGATTTGAAATTTCTTTTCTAGGCACAGAACTGAAAATTTAAAATATATTGTCAAAATCAATTGTTACTATTAAAAAAAAAAAATTCTGAAATTGATTTGTAGATGGCACCCTAACCAAATTTTAAACACATAATTTAAAATAGGCGTTGTTTTCAATCGTTTAGCACCAGTAACTTCTTTCTTTTATAATCAGTTACAGAGTTAATAAAGGCAGAGTTACAATTTATTCATAGGTATTATACTATTATTAGTAGGGGGGAGTATACATTTTCTTTGATGTTATGATTGCATCAAAATATACATTTCTTTTTATTGATTAAAATATAATCCTTCGGTAATATTAAATATTAAAACTTTAGTTTCCTTAAGAAGAATCAATTTAAAAAAATTATAATATTTTATTAACCTATAATAAATTTAAAATAAATATGTAAATAAATAAAATTAAATCTTAGTTTTGCTAACAAGAATTGATTAAAAAAAAAAAAAAAAAAAAATCAGAGTAACTGATAACAAATCAAGAAATAAAATTTTAAAAAGCTTAAAACATAAAGTATCGAACTGGTCATCAAGCTTAGTAGAGAAGTACCTTAACCATTACACCATATCACCCACATAGCTTCAGCGAAACAATTCAATTACTTCCAACACAAGTTTGTAAACTAATTTGGCACCTGGCACTATTTCATTCTATACCAACACCTGTTTTGATTACTGGCAAAGGAAAAAAATGAAAAAAAAAATTGTGAATGTGATTCCCCCGAAAATATATAAATATTTTAGTCCTAGAAATAAAATTAATTCAAATTATACACACATAAATTAAATAATAGCAAGAAAAAGAAATAATAATGCTTATGTTGACAGTATAAAAACAAAACTTGAGGGAAAAAAATATTTTTTCAAGAAAATTGTGAAATTCTTATACAGAATTGTTTGATATTGATAATATAAACACTTCTGAGTCTGAAAATCGGTGTTAAAAAAGCTAAAAAAGCAAGAAAATATTATGAATGATGTGGATATAAAAACTCTCTGTTTTTGTCCAGTGTAAAATCTATAGCAATACTGCAGTCAATTGCCTGCAACAGTTGAAAACAGCTTTGGATCTAACATAATTTATTGCCATCATTGCATTTCTCTTATCTGTTGTTGGATCTCTAGGTTATACACAGTATTCACTGCCGTCTAGTGTCAAGTTAAGTACTAAATATATTACATAAATTTACAAAAATAAATTAAATTGAGAAAATTGACACTTTTAAATCAGAGAAAAATAAGTGTTTTCATTTTGTTATGAAACTGTTTATTTCGAATATGAAAACCGGACACTGAAATATTCTGAAATACCGGAATACTCAGTTTCAAAATTTATTTATTTTTTAAATGTAGTAAATTGCACCTATGTAGTTGAATTTATTCTTAGTCTTTCATTTGTTATGATTTCAAGCGAAATGCTCTTTTCAAAAATATTTTATGATATGTAAATTATTACAAGAAATGTAATAAATGAAATGTGAATTATTACATGAAATTAATTATTACATTTTATGAAACATGAACTATTACATGAAATATGAATTATTATATGAAGTATGAATTATTACATAAAATATGATGAACATTTATATCATAATCGCTGAAGTAATCTCTGTTTTTGTCCTGTATAAAGTCTATGGAAAGCTGCAATCAATCGCCTGCAGCTTTCTGATCCAATGATTTTTAAAAATTTCAAAATAAAACATTTTTTTTTTTTTTTTTTTTTTTTTTTGAGAATTTTTCAGATTTTTATTAAAGTGCATAATTTTAAAGACAATTTCAAAATAGCACTATTGCCTATTGAGCACATTAACAAATATTGAAATGATATTTTGGCTTACTATGGCTTTGCCTAATGGTAAATTGAATTTGTGCTGGATTAGTGTCTTTAGAAATATTTTAAATGGTATGAAATAACTGAGCATAAGTGACATCAATCGTTAAGTGATGTAAATAAGTGTTTCACCTGTACCAATACATATGCACACCAAAAGAAAAAAAAAAAAAAAAGACGAGAAAAAATTGAGCACTCGTAATTTGGCAAGTCTAACAATCTGTTTACCTGCAAAATGATTGGAAGAGTTCCATGTCCAGGTTGACGCAATTGGCAAAAAAATCCAAAAGTGGTGCCAAAAAGTCACATTAACAATTTATCAGATCTTTCAAGATGATGGAAAAAAATTATTTTAAAATATTTATTAACACATATTTATGTAATAAATGTTTCATATGTTACATGGTAAAAAATAAATAAATAGGGTGTTTATATATATATTTTTACTATATATGCATATATATTTTAGATATTGCTCTCTATATACAGGGTGTCCAGCAAATAACACCCTGATTTCAAAATTAAATTTCTCAAAAACAAAGATAATAGAATTATGCAGTAAACGGTTTCTTTATCAGGTAAGCTGTAAAAATCTTATACTAAAGTTTTGAACGGTAAATATTTTGAAAAGATTGTGTTCTGATTGCAAAGAATGCTTTGATTTGACATTTTTCTTGCTTTAGATTGCTGCCAGAGAATGCGGCTTAAAGTGCCATATTTCATAGTTTTTTTTTATTAAATTTTTGAAATTTCGAAATTCTAAAAATTTACTTCGAAATATCTTTAAAATATTCCACTGTAAGCTGAAAAATTATTTCTCTGTAGGCAATCTAAAACAAGAAAAATGTCAAATCAAAGCATTCTATGCAATCAGAACGCAATTTTTTCAAAATAGTCACTGTTTGAAATTTCTGTATAAGATTTTTACAGCTTACCTAATGAAAAACCATTTACCGCACATTACTATTGATCTTTGTTTTTGAGAAATTTAATTTTGAAATCAGGGAGTTATTTGCTGGACACACCGAATATCGAATTATATCTAAAAATATACATATATAAAAAATATGTTCCAATATATATTTTTATGGTTTTGTATATTTATTATATGTGTCAAATTAATACAAACTATAAATTTTTCAAAAAAAAAAAAAAAAGGATAAAACCCATTTTAGTAGTAAAAAAGCAATCTCAAAGGTTGAAGATTACAACCAAATCGATTGATCTAATGCCCTCCCCTCCCCCCCCCCCCAAAAAAAAACAGCATATGGAATTTTTCCTCAAATGAAACATTTTGTCCTGATTTGGTGCAATGGCAAGCAGCAGAAAAAACCTTGGAGATTACATAATTTTCAATCTTGAGTAATTTTGATTCAGAGCCATTTTGACTATCCACATTCTCATATTTGAGTATTTTTAACTCAGTTTTGAAAATGTTGTTTTTAGAGTGTACAGAGCTGCTTCAAGTATTATGATTTGCTGTTTTCAATGTATGATAGTCTATCATAGAAGATACAACTCTCTACAGAAAAAGAAAATAAATAATCATTTAAACATAGAAAACAGTGTATAAGTTCAACACTTAAAAACTATTGCACATTTAAAAAAAATAAAAATAAAAAAAAATAAAAAACTACACCAACTTAATTACAGTTTTAAAATTGATATTACGGAAGAAAAGGCTCTTTTTTCGGTCATAAATGGATACCTACCCACGTTCATTTATAAAGATGTTTAAACATAAAAATCACTATAGAAATGCAATAAATAAGAAACATCAAAAACCCAGAAAGAAGTTTTAATAGCTTTTTTTCCCTTCAAAATGGAACATTAACACAATTTTTCTTTTCATCAGCCAACGGGGCCTCCGATCTCTTTTATAAACACAGAGGAAAAACATAACTGAAAATTGCCTTCCACAAGAGCTTCGAGGGGAGATATAACTTTTCAAACAAATAGCTTGAGTCTCTTTCTTCTCAATATTTAATTATTTTAAGCCTCTTAGAAAACACTGATTTTACTATAAAAATTTGATAAAAATAAAAAATGATTTAATTTTTTATTAAAACGTAATCTTATTCAAATTTTGGGTTAGAGCAATTGTTCTTTCTTGTTTCACCTTACCATGTTTTAAGCAAGGCCCCCTTATCATAGCCTTGGTTTTAAGATTTAAAATTTATAAAATCAAGAATACAAAAGTTTTTAAAAAATGTTTAGTAACATGAAATAAATTATTTTCTTTAACATCTCGTCAAGTTTACTACGCCTACTTGCTGGCATGGCCGTAAATAATACAAACAAAAACGTAAACAATAACACATTTTCCCAAAATAAAAAATTTGAAGATAAACAATTAATAGTAATCGAACGAATATGTCGAATATTAAATCGAACAAAATACTAGAAGTTGCTAGAAAAGCATTAAGCAGATGACGTCGCTATTACGCTATTGTTCAATTAGCCAATCAAAAGACAGCGTCTGTAACCAGCTCTTTCTGAACCAATCAGAATCTTATTTCGTAACGAAAGCACTGGAATTTTCTGTAAATTGCTACAGAATCTCAAAACCAGAACTTTCTCGCAGCCTGTACGAAGAATATATATACAAGCATCGCTGAAAGCCGTCAGCTTAATTCAGAATCCTGAGCGATTTTGAGCATTTGCTTACTCTCAGAGCAGTTCTCTTGTGAAAGTTATTGTGCTTCTTTATCCTGCTATCTTGTGAAAGTTATTCTGCTTCTTGATCGTACCTGTGAGACGCCTGTTTATTCCGTTATTCACTATGGCATTAGCTCTGTTCCCTCTTGGTCTTGGCCGAAGTTGGTGGGATGTTTTCGATTATCCTGAAAGCATTTGGGACCAGCACTTTGGAACTGGATTACTCGAGAGTGATTTGCTTCCTCCACAAATGCATCGTGGCTACCTACTTCGCCCTAGGACCTTACAAGCTTTGCATTCTTCTGGCAAGTCCGAAGTAAAGAATGACAAGGATAAATTTCAAGTCATGTTGAATGTTAATCACTTCAAACCCGAAGAAATAGAGGTGAAAGTCGTCGACAATAGTGTGGTAATCCATGGAAAGCATGAAGAGAAATGTGATGAGCATGGCTTCATTCAACGGGAATTTACTCGTCGTTATATGTTACCTGAAGGAACTGAAGCAGCTACGGTCAAATCTTCATGGAGTCCTGATGGTATCCTTACTATTGAAGCTCCTAAAAAAGCAATTGAAGCTCCTCCAAAGAACGAGCGGGTGATACCAATTGATATGTCCAAAGAAAAGAAGTGAACTTTTACTAATGTTTGAAAACTTTAATAATGTTGATGTTGACCATCTCTCAAAGTGCCAGTCACCTGTTTGTGTTCCCTAGTCTCAGGTATTTGTAATGTATTATTTTCTATTGTAATTTTATCAATTTATTGTGTTAATGTGATTACTTTGTATTAGTTTTTAATCAATAAATGTTACTTTGTTTATATTGAAGGGTCTTTATTTGCATGTGTTTGTGTGATTTTCTCTTTAGAAGAAAATTTTTAAAAGGTTTTTGCATGATTTTAAATTCTTAAACTAAAAAGATTTTAATAAGCAGACTGCTAATTCTCGAGTTCAAAGGAGTGGTAAAAAACATTATGAAAATTTTTAAATGAAGGGAAGCAATCAGGGGGGAAAACTTGTAATCAAAAGTGAAGTAAAGAATCTAGAAATGAATTGAAGCAATAAAATTTTAATGGCACAGATGTCGTATATGCACCATATCAATGCAATTTTTTTTCTGATGTGAATTTGGTAGAAACTTTAGTCTTCAAATACCAGTTGCTTCTATTTAAAAAAAAGATATTAATAATTTTTTTTAAAGTTGTTTAAGTAACTAATAAAACAATTCATATAATTTAAAATTAATAAATGATTTATTAAATAACTGGGTTATGTGAAGCTAGAAATGCATTTTATTTCAATCACGCCAATGTGGTGTGTATATGTCACCTGTGCCAATTCAATTTTCAACCTGAATGATATAACTCTCAATAAGATGCTGAATAATGTGTTGAATCCTTTCATTATGGTGTTTATAAACACATAAATTTAAAAAAAAGGTGAACCGGACATTGGTTATTTGAGACGGTACTACTTGGTTATCCTGTCAACCAGTTTCGCCAAACTGCACATATTGACATAATTTTTATTTTAAATAACAAAATTAGTAGAATATTAATAAAAAGTTACGATCATCCATTATTGGCATTTAATCTTATAGTTTGGTGACAGATTTTGGTCAATAGGATAATCAAGTAGTACCTTTTTTAAAAGAATAAAAATTGTACATTATTTATTCCATTTTGATGTTTTTTTTTTCATTTTAAACTTTCAATATTCAGTCTGTTCTTGTTAATTCGAAATTGTCAGGACCACAAGAAATGTTCGAATTATCCAAAGTTCAAATTATGGTAAGTATGAAATGAAAACAAGTTCAAAATGGTACACTGTTACAAAGGAATTGATGTTAAAATGATTTTTAAATTTATTTTATCTGTTATCATTAGAATCTGACTTTAATAAATTAAAATACATAAATTAAGTGATTAGAAACAAGCACAATGGAAGAAAGTTTTAAGGTGTCACTGATGGACAGATGGGGTATCAAGAAAGTAGATATCAAATGCATGGGATTATATGTATACTCGTTCGAAACAATTCTTGCAAAAATCAAAGAAAGAAAGTTAACTTTTAAACATGTTTATCATATTTAGTATTATGAAAGAAACGGAATTCAAAGGATCTGAATTCCGTGATAAAGAAAGGAAAAATCAGAATTGTCGTTATTTCTAATTAAACAATGGCAAGAGAAAATGAGTTTGAATAAATGAAAATTTTTAATGTTATTCTGACATTGAAAATTTCGGGACTTCAAGTTTAGTTCAAATTAAGCGAAGATTCAACTTATCAGATTTTGAATTAACGAGAATCGACTGTGTCTCTAAATTCAATTGTGTTTTTTACAGAGGGAAGATAAATTTTTAATTTTCTCCAGATTCCTCAATTCTTCATTATGCATCCATAAGTTGTCAAAAAATTTATTTTAATATTGCAGTCTAACCTTACAGAAGTTAATAATAAAATAAAGTGGTTGCATATATTATACTGTAAGGTTAAATCTAATTTTATACACATTATATCTATTAAACTTTTAATACAGTACTCTCTCAATTTAGGATAATTCTACACGTTCTTGAGCCCAAGGATACCTAAAACAATGTTTAGTTGTATTTTTTAATACCATACTCCAACATTACATAACGCATGGCATCTAACATAGTTACGGAAAACTTTTTCTCATCAATGGCAGCAATAAAGTATTTTAAAGCAGCTTTTGATAATTTATCTTAAAATTTTGAAAAATACTTTTTATCTAAGGTTGTGCAACATTAGTTCGGTTTGGAGCAGGACTGGCAAGTTTCTGCCAGGATGGTTAAAACCGGCATGGCAGAAACTAGTTTCTGCCAGTAAGCAGTAAAAACTGGCAGAAACTAAGAAATAATATTGAATGCAATTATTCATAATTTACAAGTATTTAATATGTAAAAAAAATAAAGATAATGAATGTTATTTAAAGTAGATACAAAGTTTCAAAAGAATCATATAAATATACTTTGTTAATATAATAATTTTCTGTCACTTGAAAAAAGAAATTTTCATAATGATAATCTGACACTGATAAGTTTAACTATTGATATTACTGTTTACGGTTGAACTTCTACTTACATTTAAAAAAAAAAGAAATTTATGAAAAATTCTATAATCTTTTAACATTATACTTAAAAAATTATCGACTACTACATACAAAGAGAAATGGTTCTTGTAAAAACATAAGTAAATAATTGTAGCACAAAAATAAAAGAAAAAAAAATCTAAAACAACAGCAATAAATTTTAGCATTTGTAACAAGTATTTCTTTATAAATCATATTTATTTACAATTTTTACAACTGCTGTGTCCTTAATGTCATTTTCATGAATTTCAATGTTCTGCAAATATGGTAGATTCTTTGTGAGAGACTTAAAACTATCAAATTTTAATAAAAATTTATTTATATTTTAATTTAAACTATTCACAATATTTTATTTACAATTTATCCCGAATACTATGTATATAAGCAGTTTAATACTACTAAAAAAAGGTCGCAGATTATGTCATGAAATTAGTTTCTGCCGGTTAAAACCAGTTATAACCACTTTCTGCCACTGGCACGGTAAAAAGCCAGCCCTGGTTTAGAAGTAAGTAAACAAGTTCAATCAAATTTAAATTGGAAATAATGCAGTGGGCTGTACAGTTGTCTGCGATTGTAGTTGCTTTCTTTTTTTTGTTTGTCATTAAACATTGCTGCTGAACTAGGAAAATCGAATTTTATTGCCAGCAAAGTGTGGTTACAAAGGTTTACCTTACGAAACATTTATTTTTTACAGATGTAAAAAAATTCCAAATTTTATCCAAGCCTTTTGATTCACATCATACGATACAATAAAAAATTTATGAATTTAAAAATTAACAAGGATGCTTGAGAAATTTATCAATAGCTAATGAAGTCAATTTCTCTAAGCCATCCATATTTGCTGCTAATAAAATGGTCAATCTTTGTTTTCTTATCTCCCCACCACTTCATTTGTTGTTCTTATAAATAAGATTTATCAGGAAAAATATGAAAATACAGCCCACATTCATCTGAATTTAAAAAATCATGTCACTTAAGAGTGTATTCCAATCAGAACTGCTTATTTTCTAATTTTATTTTATAATTCATTTTTGCTATTAAACTCATCAGACTGGCAAACTCTCTTGTTTAGAAAACACACAATATGCTATGCTAATAGCCACCGTGATTTACTTTTCACGGACATTGCAATAAATCGCTGATTTCGTCTGAAGATCACAGAAAAGTGCTGATTTCGTCTGAAGATTGCAGATAACCCCCCTCCCTTTCTTGTGGAGGGGAGGGGGTAACTCGCGAAATCCCTGGGGAATTGGGGCTGTACAAGTGCATGCCACATAAATAACAACAAAAGTGGCAAGTCCTTAAAATTTTTGGATTCCTTGGATTTTTTCTTCCCAACTCTGTATGAACCCTGACAACATATACACTAGTATATTTTGTAAGAATAGTACATATATTCATGGAAATATAGCAATTTTTCTTTTTTTTTTTTTTTTTGAAAAGTTCAAAAAATTCTTGCATGTTTTTAGCTCATATCGTGCAAGATTTTCAACAAAATTTAATGTCAATTTTAGAAAAATTGGCATAATAATTTTGAAACAATATAGTGCAATTGGAATATAAATATATTAAATATTTTATGAAATATGATCTTTTTACTTTGTTGAGTATTTTTACATAATGTAATAGTCAACTCTATGGAGCAACACTTCAATAAAATCCTGTCAAATATTGTGAAAATGCAGAAAGATATTGGTGATAGGAGTGGGCTGATTTTTAGTTGCTCTCTAAAAGTATCTGAATAACAAGGAATTTTCCACAAATTTGCATGTTTTATTACTTGACTTTTAGGATAAAGTTAGTATTTAATGAATATCAATGGGTAGATTTGGAACAAATGAATTTGGATTTATAATTTTATCATGGAATGAGTTCGTTTGGTACTACTCTGTTATCCGTCGACCAATTTCGCCAAATTATACAAATCGCCAAACTAATAGACAAATTATACATATTGACATAATTTTTATTTTAAATAGCGAAAAAACAAATAATTAGTAGAATATTAATAAAATTCAAAATAAAAGTCACTTACTGACATTTTAAACACGTGAATCGTATTTAATGTCATTGAATGTGACATTAACGATCATCCCTTATTTACATTTAATCTTATAGTTTGGCAATAATTTTTTGGTCGACGGGATAACCTAGAAGTACCGTTCATTCTGATAACTATCCAAAAAGAACTAAAGCGTCAATAAAAAAGAAAATTAAATAAAACAAAAATTAAAAAAGACAACTTGTGGAAAATCCCTTATCATTCATCTGTTTTTAGAGAGCAACTAAAAATCATTTCAATCCTATCACTGATATCTTTTTGAATTTTCACGAAAATTGATTGGAATTTTTATTAAGAGTTGCTTCATAAAGTTGACTATCAAATTATGTAAAATTTTTATTTTTGCACATGCACAAATAAAAATTATTCCGTGTAATTGCACATATTTCATAAAATATTTAATATATTTATATTCTAACTAGCAGCCTTCGCCCGCTACGCTGGTCAGTTTTTTAAAAAGAAACTTTGAATCTAATGAAATTTTTATATCATAGTAATTTTTAGTTTTATATCGTATTTTAGACTGTCTGAGAAGTTTAAAGTTAGTCACCAATGAATGACATAGCGGTTAACATGTTAACAGTTTTAATCACATAAAAATTTATTCAGCGGAACCTTTAAAATAAAGCCAACTTTTGTAATTTGGTTCATCTGATTTAAAACATCTCCATAAGTATTCAATTAAAGCAACGTAGAATGCTATATTTCATTTGTAATAAAATTTCTGAAAAATTATCCAACTAACAATGTAAGTTCCATTAAAATCTACCTAGTAAAACATAAGTTATAAGCGGCCGGAATGAAATTTCATTTTGCATTTTATATATATTGAGATAATTAAATATAACTTACATAATCATGTTAACCTGATTATAGAACTCTCTTTCAAAATTATAGGTTCAATAGATTTTTTTGTACGATGATTAATACGAAATCCAGACTTTCTTTTTTATATATAGATTGAAATTTTCAGCTTTTTGCGCCAAAGACATCGCCAAATTAGAAAAATGTGAAGTATCTTACGAACTACTGGACTTAAAAGAATTTGCTTAATATCATTCAATACAGCATGAAAAAATACACTAAAATATGGTATCAGTTGAAAAATATCTACAAAATCTGATCTATATAGATAAGGATTGAACATTTTTGGTTTTTCCACCGAAGACATCGCCAAATTAGGAAAATGTGAAGCATCTCATGAACTACTGGATTTAAATGAACTTGCTTAATACCATTCGATTCAGCATGAAAAAATACACTAAAATATGTTATCAGTTGAAAAGCAACTACAAAAGCCGATTTTTAAGGAAAATTTTAAAAGTTTGTTCTTTTTTTCACCACACTTAGGGATGGAATTTTCGAAAATCCCTTCTTAGCGGCACTCGATGTTATAAGAAGTATTTTTATCCCAATTTTCAAGATTTTTGGTTTGGTAGATTTTTTTGTGCTGTGATTAATACGAAATCTAGACTTTCTTTTATATATATAGATTGTTCTATATTATTTCTGCTAGATTTTTCTGAAACAGACATTAAATTTGGTTGAAAACACTGCAAGATACAAGCTAAAAACATGCAAGAACTTTTTTATAAAAATAGCTATATATCCTTTAATGTATGTGCTATTCTTACGCAATTCAGCAAACATTTTGTACAGTATCCACAAATTTGTATTATGCAGCATTAGATAATCTGTGCATTTTAATGTACATAGAAGCTTAAATATAATTACTTTTTTGTGATTTTTTTTTTTTTTTTTTTTTTTTTTTTTTTATCAAATCAATGTTCATAAATGTGAGGGCAAACATATTTTTTATAGTCCTGAAATTCTAGAAGAATGTGACAAGAAATTTCTTAAATATTTGACAAAATATCTAAAATTAAAAACATCCATTCATTAATTGCCATATAGTGTATAAGGCTTGATTCTCTTCCTTTTTTAAAACTAAAATAAACATTTTGGATAATTAACTCGAGTTGTTAATTTAAATTGTTTCCATGATATTTTGTCATGTCTGTATGACTGTAAATCTTTAAGTGGTATGTAAAAAACAGCAGAGTTTTTTTTTTTTTTTTTTTTTTTTTTTTTTTTCAAACAATTTAACTTTTCTACATTTATAAGTGTTAAGAAGGAAAATCTCCTCCTGGAAAATTTTGAATTTCAAGTCCTGATATTCAGAGATATAGTTTTTGTAAATTATATTTCAATACATTTAAAATGTTTTATGGTGTGTGAAAAATGTTTGTAATTTATTGTTTGAGATGGTATTATAAAAGAAATTAACTTTCACGATATTTTTAAATATATCTAGTTCCAGATATTCGATTCCGGCTGGCAAAAGAGCTTCGGATATCCGATATCTGTCAAAATCAATATCAGGTGCATCCTTACAATAAATGCAATCTCATTTTTTCAAATGCAAGAACATTACATTTTTTTACCTAACAAAACTATTCAGAAAATACCATGAACCCATACTATGATACTCTGTTACTAATGATAAAACTAAATGGAGATGCAACAGAATAAGTAGCTTTTTTTTTTTTTTTTTTTTTTTTTTTTGTTGGAAATTGGTTTAGTCCTTTAAGAATACAATTTGTAACTGGTTTAAGGTTTATATACTGCTGGGCAGAAGAATTAGCATTCATAAAATGGTGTACAACTAATGAGGGAAATGTATTCCATTTACATAATATAAACATTTTAATGTTAAGATTGGTAGTGCCAATGAAATTGTTGAGCTGATAAAAGTTTTTTCATACAAATAAAAAAAATAAACACCAATGGCGAGATAGTCCCACAGGAATAGATTTTTTATGGCATATTTCATGGAAATTGCGAATGCTCCCTTATTCAAATCTCAAAAAGCAATGCATTCATAGAAAAAAAAAATGTGAACTTGTAGAAAATAGATCAACAATCTGATTGCTGGAAACGACACAAATCAGAGGAGCCAAAAAAGTGTGTTACGAGCCCTTTACTGACAACCATAAGTATATTTTGTCGATACAACAAAGGGTACTTACACATAAAATGCAAAAGAATATGGAATTCTACTAAAAATGTATAATAAAAAATAAGGTGGGTACAGCTCAGCACCACTTCAAATGATATCTTGCAGAGTGTATGTAGAAAAAATATCTAAAAGGGATTTTTTTTTATTTTTTTTTATGTAGTATTGAAATTAATTTTAGAAATAAGACCTATGATATCAAAATGTTATTCCTGTGAAGCATTGTAGTATGTTGTGAACCATTGGAATACATTAATACATTCTTAAAAGTGTAAAATATTTAATGTTACAATATTTATTTTTCTGCATTTATGATCTTGGGAACAACTCTGGTGAAATTGACTGCAATCCTGGATTAATTGTAACGGTGGTGCAATGAAGAAGTGCTATAACACTAAAATAATGAAAAATTATCCAGTAAAAATTACCTCTGGTTCAAATATGAAAATTTTATTTATGTAAAATTGTTTTTATGCTAAATACCGTCTTACATTTTTCTAAAATAATTTTATGTATTGTCTTTTTCAGGTCCATGTGTTGCTGGAGTTGTGGGGCTAAAAATGCCTCGTTATTGCCTATTTGGAGATACAGTCAATACTGCATCTCGTATGGAATCAACAGGAGAAGGTAAAAAAATTTCAAGTTTGAAATAGGATAAATTATATAAGTATTTATGTATTTTCTGCTAAGATAACTATTATTTTTTTAAGGGTGTTTTTTTTTTTTTTTTTTTTTTTTTTTTTTTTTTTTTTTCAAATCAAAAAAGGCAACTTTATGACATAAGTTTTAATTTTATTTATTTATTTATTTTTGAAAATGCATGAAACTAGCTGTATTGTTGTTCAGAAACTATATAATCACATTCATCCCCTCTTTTTTTTTTTTTTTTTTTTTTTTTTTTTTTGCAAGCAAAATAGATTTTTGAGAAAATAGTGCCAAAGTGGCTGTTTTAAACCAAATTTCACAACAAAAACAGCCGTTGAAGGGGGGGAAAATGTGTCATGTGATCAAAAACGCTTAAAATTCAATAGGTAATTTATTGATCAAATAATAGAAAATACAGTTAGATTTTAAATCACTTCCATAACTATGCTTTCCACTTTTATATCTTTCTATTAAAAAATAAATTTGTAAATGTGTCAAAATTTTTTATACTTATTGAGCAGAGCAGTTGAGAAACAGCCTTAAATAAATATGAAAATATTTTTTAACAAGCTAATATATATTTTTAGTAGATTCTGCATTAATTAGAAGGAAATGTTTTAAATATCTTGTAAATGCATTTGCTGACAATATAAAAGATAAAATTGGTTTTGAAGAGAAGTTAGCTCTGAAGGATAAATATCTTATTTTTTTATTTGAAAAATTTTTTATTACTGATCAAGAAATTGACTCTTAAAAAGCTTCAAAATTAAACTACAGAGCAAAAGGCAAAAACTATAAAGCAACCACTGTCATTAGAATGTTTTAAAATTATGATGTTGATAGATTTAAAAATAAGCAAAAATGTTTCCTATTAATTCTATATCATTTAAAAATATTTTTAATATTGAATATAGTTTTTTTATGTATAAAAAAAAGCATTTTCTTTCATTTCTGTGTTATTTATTTACCGTGTGATTTCTATATTTGGTGATAAATTCTAAATATGAGAATGTGAGGAAAGAAATTATTTATAATACGCAAAATTCTATAATCTTCAAATCACCTGGTCTCAACCTGTGTGGATTAGAGGGAATGTACTATAGGGTCATTCCATGGTAACTTACGTTACATTTATAACAATTTATTGCACTAATTTTAGTAATATAGCACTAAAAAATATTCAAATGTAAAATTAACATGATTTGTCAATGAAACCTATTTAAGGGTCAATTTGCATGAAAATTACACTTTATATGATAACTTACATTCCTTTTTCCATAATGGCAGTTACCATAGTAAATAAAACTACCAAAATTTAAGAAATAACATTAAAATTTGGTAATTTTCATCTAAATTGGCTTTTGAATAAGTTTAATTAGCAAACCAAACCATGCCAAATTTATGTTTTGAATAATTTTTTTTGTATGTATTATATTACAAAAATTACTGAAAATAATTCAAAATGTAATGTAAGCTACCATGAAATGACCCTGTATTAATTTTCCAGTCAAATGTAGTATGTATTATTCCAGTGACACCTTTCATTCTGCTAGCTCCTCGTCCTCACTCTTCTGAGCCAATGCACTATCAGCCAAGGCCGTAGCTAGAAGTGAACAACAAGGGGAGCTCAAGAGAATGTAGAGGGGGATCATAAATTTTTTCTCTCTCTCTCTGATGCTGAAAAATAAATTAGTGCATATTCACATTGTAGGTTTTACTATGTTTCTTATTAAGTTGTTGTAACAACTTCATTTTATGCTAAGAAAAGAATAGGATAATGAAAAATTTGAATGTAGCAAAATTAAACATTATATTAGCTTCATATGAACAAATAGGATGAGGGAGTGTTGAAACATTTATTTTAGATACAATTTAGTAATTCTACAAAACTGTGAAAGGGTCTCAAAAGTAAATTAGATTTTTGAACAGAATTTAATTTGAATTTTCAGAACAGAAATTCATTTAGTGACCTTGAAGTCTTTTCCAGAGGGGGGGGGGGGGCTGAGTCGCCCATAGTTCCCCCTTAGCTATGGCCTTGCTATCAGCACTTCCATTTAGCACATTTTCATCGTCTTGTTATCCATAAATATGTAGCTTTCAATCACCAAGTTTTTAATATATAAATAATTGTTATTTTTCTCTCTCTTGTTAAGGGTGTATTTCAATCTAAGCTGCTTAGTTTCTGATTTATTTTTAAATACATTTTTGCTCTCAAACGCATCAACCTGACCAATTCACTTATTTAGAAAGTACACAATGTACTGTGCTTGTCACTTTTTTGATAAATACAAAAAATTTTGTAAACTGACTCATTAATGTATTTTTTTTTTTTTTTTTACTTTTTTTGTGATGTATGTGTATCTTTTTGATGTAACAATGTAACTAAAAAAGTATTTTAAATCTCATTATTTCCTATCCTGAAATGTCTAATTCACTACTACCATTGTCTAAATTTGTATTTAAGTTAGATTGTGATAGTTGTTGAAGCAAATTATGATTAAATAAGACAGTGTTATTTTTTTATTTATTTATTTTATTTTTTTTTATTTATTTATTTATTTTTTTTTTTTTTTTCAGTTAAAACTTACTTTGAAAATTCAAATTATAAGGGAATACAATTTCTATTACAGCCTTATCATATCTTTCTTTATTGTGGTGGATATGTGTTGGAAGGGGAGTTGCATATGTGAAAATGTCAATAAAGTTTGAAAATATTTACTTGTATATTGTTTCCAATGGGCATATGCATTTATTTTATTTTTGACGCATCCAGTTCACACAGTATCATTAGATTAAAAATTTCCTAAAATACATCTGGAAAAGTCAGGGAATTTCAATCTCCTTTTTGAGTAACAGCCCTGTGATATTATCTGAAAACTATTTTGATAACATAATGAATTCTGGTTTGACATATTAATTTGTAGACAATTCAAGGTTTTAAGGCAAACTAAACCACAATATAAACATACCTTAAAATCAGGGTTGGATTTCTGATGTCAGAAACTGGTTTTTGACATGACAAGCATCAAAAACTGGTTTAAACCATCAAAAACTGGCTTAAACTGTCAAAAACATGTAATGTGCTTTAAAACATTTTAAGAACAAGAGGGAAACATTGAATAAATCTTGATGATTTAAGTAATTTTTTATTTAAAATTACTGTAATTTAATAATTACAAAAAGATAAAATTACTTTAATTGCAATAAAACCTTTTTGTTTTTTAGAATGCTCAAACAAAAGAAAATGATTTTTTACAGTTAATCTGGATCAAATTTACCTTGCAGCATCCTATTTAGTACACTTATTTAACTATAATTACACTTATTTACTATAACCAATTTAACACATTTATTTATACTCAAATGATTTCTAAGTTTTGAATGTATGAAGCCAAAGTTGGAAAATACTTTCTCAATTGGTGCTGATCTAGCAAGGCTTGATAGCAGAAGCATTGCTAGTTAAGCAAGTTTGGAGGCAGGCCAAATTTTCTGATTTATGACAGATTTTTTTTCTTTTTTTCTGGAAATGATAATATACAGTCCAGTAATAGTGAATTTTTAATATTACATCTACTGTTGTATATGTGTGACAGATATTTAATTTAAAATTTTACAGATCAGTGTAGTATTTGAGGTTTCTGACAGGGTTTTTGATAAGAGGTTTTCGACATGGCTGTTTAAACCGGATAAAACCGCACACTGTCAAAAACTTGCCAACCCTGCTTAAAATATAGCTACATTGTTTAAGGAATTTTAGTACTAGCTACTTTATTAATTTTTATAATTGAATAATTTGTATTTTGTTTATAATAAGGATTTAATATTTATTTCAGCAATGAAGATTCATGTTAGTGAAGCTTGTAAAAAGATATTGGACAAACTTGGAGGATATATTCTTCAAGAAAGAGGTCTTATCCAGATTAAGGTAATTATCAGTATTTGCTTTATTTTAAATATTGGTGCAGCCATAATTCCATTTGCAATCATTCAAACAATCATTCCAATGATAAATCAAAATCTATAAATTAGCTGCTTTTTTCAGTTAGTCAGTTTTGAGTTATCTGTGAGCAATTACAATATTGGTTTTGATAGAACAATCAAAATAGCCTAAGATTAACTCTGCATTGTTGTATCAAATGCCAAGTTTAAAAAAAAAAAAATTGTTCCTGTTTGCTAGAGGTCCTCACAGGCTTTAATTTCTATGCCCAAGCCTGGTCCGAATGAAAGTTATCTTGGCCTGGCCTGGTGTAAAAATTAAAAGCTTGGTCCAAACCCAGCCTCAGTGAAAAATGGCCTGACCCAACTCAATTTCTACAAAAAAAAATTAAACTTTTCTTAGCATATAATTAAGATTCCTTTTAAGAATACTGCTTACATATTTATATAAGAAATTTACAGTATATTTTAAAATTACAATGCATTCACAAAACAGAAAATACACAGTAATGACATTAATGGTTACATAGATTCCGTTTCAACATTCAAATAAAGGTTCATTTAAGGGTGTATTCGAAAAAATGCTTTTCCACCTTCAACAGCTCGAAATTTTCCGATTTAATTTCAGACACACTTTTAAAAGTAGACACATGAAACTTGCTGAGGGGAATTTTGAAGAGACGTACAAGGTGCCGTGTGATGTCATTTTACGCTCCATTCATTAGAATTTGATTTATGAACAATTATCTACTCAGCATGACACTTTTTTTCGTTCCCAAATCTCCTGCTTCAGAAAAATCTGTTCAAAATGTCGTTTTTGATTGCTTGTTTTGCAATATTTTCTGCATTTATCAAAGAATTGACAGTCACGGCACCCTGTGTGGTTTCTAAATAAGAAAATCTGCGAGTTTGGTGAGTTTGAGAGCAAAAGTGGATTCAAAAATAAATCGGAAAATAAGCAGTTTGAATCGAAATACACCCTTAAAAAATTAATGTAGTTTAGAATAAATGAAGAGTTAAAAACATGATTACATGAACACCATTCAACATAAATAGGATTGAGTTAGACATTTCATTATTCAGAATGCAGCAGACATATATATATATTATGTCAGGATCAAAAATTCAATCACTGCAATTGATGTTATCACATTTCATGTAAGCTATCTATATTTTCATTATTGTTAAAAATTGTGAATGAAAATTTTGTTTTGGCTTGTAATGACATACCCTGTATTTTTGATGGAATAGGTGGATTTAAATGCTTGTTTCCTCTATAAAAAATCTTTGTCTGAATTACATTATTTTCTCTAAAAGTTTATTGTAAGATTTTAGCCACAACAACTTCTGAAAATATTTGCCCACTGTAAACATAGCTCTCACAAGGAGGGAACCAACTTTGATAATCACAGATTTTGATGATTTTTTTATATGTTGTAGGGTAGAGGCCCCTTAGTCTGAGGTTCAACGGATATTATACAACACTCTTTAGTTCTTGATAACCAGGGAAGTCTAATATTGTAATACAACTTAAGTACTTATTTTGTATTATAGTCCTGACGTGGGCATAGCTCATTCGGCAGAACGTTAGATCATAAATCTGTGGACCTTTGGTTCGATCACATAATGCACTGTTTTTTCTTTTTTAGCTCACAGGCTATCAAAGCCTGAGAGCTTATTTGCCCGCCCATTCTGTATGTATGTATGTGCGTACATACGTAACGCAATAACTCATGATAAAAATATCCGATTTGTATGAAATTTTAGATTTAAGCTTATTATGATAAGACGCTTCTCTGATTAGTTTTGAGAGTTCGTTTGATAAACATAAGAAGGGGAACGGGGGTTATTGCCGCTCCCCTTAATTTATATAAATGGGTTTTTCCTGCAGAATTAGTAGATTTCGTTCAAATCTTAGATGTAGGTTCATTCTAATGAGGTGCCTTCATATATCTATTGCTCTAATAAAGGAAATTAATTAAATAAAAATACTGAATGATTGAATTTGAATGATGCTACATTTGTTTCCTCCTTAATTGTTTTGTTAATATACATATAATTACAATTTAATAATTCTCAATTTAAAATTGTACATTAATTACATTTTAAATATCTAATTTTTATTTAGACTTTTTGATTTTCTAATCATTATTAAACTTTTCTCAGCAATTAAAGAAAGTAAAAAAAGTTAAATCTAATATGATTAGCAAAAATTCCAAAATTTTTTGTGACTCCCTCTAGTTGTGGCAAAAATGAAAATAAATGCAAAAAGAAGATAATGTTGAATTTAAAATGATTCAAAGCAAAGCATATATGTATTACAAAATTAAAAATCTTTTATATGCAAAAAAGAGGTTGTAATTTAATTCTTGATGATACTTTTTAATATAATTATGCTTCGTAATTTGTAAATAGGGCAGTATTATCATGTATCTACTTCCCTTATTAGGACAATATATGTATGTTTTTTATTTAAATTCAGTATTGAAACAATTGTTAGATATCATTACATCAACAAAGAATATGCGAAATAGAAATCACAAGTAATTTTTTTTAAAATTAACAGTTAAAAGAATCTATGAAATGTATCTTAAAAGTAATTTTTTTAAAAATAGCAATTTTATGATGTTTTATGCAACAGTTTAGTTACAGTTACAATTAAAAATAAATGCATGAAAATTATAACTGATACACAATTTTTAATTAACAATGAGTTTATTGAATTATAATTAAAAGTATATTTACAAAACAAAAAATAAGAAAAACAAACATAGCACATTTGAGAATTGAACCCAAGGCCCATGGAACATTCAGCTAATGCTCTACTGAATGAGCTACATCGACATAAAGCTATGTTACAAAGTAAGTACTTAAGTTATATTACAATATTAGACCCTCCCCCTGTTTCTTGAGAACTAAGAAGTGTTGTATAAAATCTGAATAACCTGAGACTAAGGGGCCTCTATCCTACAACATATGTAAAAATAATCAAAATCTGTAATTATCAAAGTGGCCCTCTCCTTGTCAGACATTTAAAAACAACCTTGTTGAATTGTCATCATTTGAATAAAATGTATCATGTATTTATTTTTTTACTTTAGTTTCTTCCTGGCATTATAAGTAATGTGTGGTCGTGAAATTTCCTTTCTAATTCCACCAAAATTGCTCTTTGGTTTAAAAATATTCATTTTAGAATACAAAAAAAATTTATATCTGTTTATTTTAATCCACAGAACTAAAATTTAAAGTTTTAAGAAAGTTGTTTTGTCTTTAAACAACACTCCAAGCTTTAATTATTTTTTAACGTAAAATTTACTTGCAAAAAAGTCTTGTTTATCAAAATGGAGGTGTTTTTGATAAATGTTGTGTAAAATTGGTTTAAAATTTAATGTTTCATTAAATATACCTGTATTTTTACTAATTCTGACATATGATCATTCAACCAGCCAAATGTTCAGTATTATTATTTAGCTAACCAAATATTGAGCCTAATAGTTACTATTTGGCTAGCCAAATACAGTAGAACTTTGATCCATCGTTTTTCAAGGGGTATGGGAAAAAAATGATGAATGCGGGAAAACAATGAATACGGATTAACTGCAAAATACGAAAAAACACAATGGTTATGCATTACTAATGCATGCAATGTGTACAGTATAATAAGAAATACTAATTTGTTGCTTACTAAACTGTAAAAGAAATAAATCAAAGTTATAGAAAACTGATATTTATTTTTTTTAAATCAATAATTTTATTGGGTTTTTCATTCAGTTTTTTAAATTAAAAAATAAATTTGCAAGATATACACTTTTCTGGTCAATTTCTGTAATTTCATATGTATGTATAAAAGTTTATACAGTTTAAAATGCCATAATTTCATCAGACAGAATTGGCACTGGTGGTTCAGCTCCATCGGCTTCTCTGCCATTATTTTAATATTTTGCCTTATCACTCAAAACTCCTATGTTTAGGTCACCACATGTCGCAACATCTTGATCAATGGAAATATAATTGCATACTCTGCTATATATAACTACTCTTAATCTGCATTATTCACGCCACTATCAACACAAACAGCACACATGAGTTATTTTAAAATAAAAGAAATAATTCTAGTTTGTACGTCATACGGATACGTGTGACTTTCAGTTTCATTTCGGTGAGAAGAAAAATTTTACAATGATAAATGCAGGGAAACGACTCTTTGAACAATGCTTGCAAGTTTTGTTAACATTACTTAAGTAGAGTTTGTGCAGGGACCATAGAAATAAAACGATCAGTGCGGGAACAATAGATCGGGGTTTCACTGTATTCAGCATTTGGTTTACTTGTGTGTTGAATATTCAGTATTTGGTATTCACCAAAATCACTATTTGGTGCATCCTTAACCTTATCAATACAGGGGTCGATTCAAGCAAAATTCGGAACCTATTTGGGGTCTCTTCACAAAAATCCATGTATTAAAATAGGTTCCTTTCATAAAATCTCTTTTCATAAACCAGGTCACTTCCCGAAATTTCATTTCATAAAAGCATACTCTTCATTAATTATTTTTATTTTCTTAGGTTTTAAAATGCAATATTTGCAAATGTTCATCAAAAAGAAACAGTAGCTGGAAGACTTGAATAATTTATTATTAATAAGTGCTTGTTTCAAATTTGAATAACATAATCTAATCTTTCATTATAAAATGTTATTTTTCACAAAAAAATAATAACTTTTAATTAAAAAAAAAAAAAAACTGGATTGACTTCTTTAATATAACAAGTCTTGATTTCTATGTGGGAAAATAAGAAAAAGTATTCAATTTTTTGGAAATTGAAATATCTAATAGTTTTATGTATATAATAAAGAATAATATTGTCAAAAAGTAGTTAGTTGAATTTTAGAACACTTTAATTGTTGATCATGTGTTTTTATTTGGATATATTTTTTAAATATTTAATAAATTTTTAGAAATGCTTTTTCAAATTCTTGTTGATAAAAGATATATTGTACATTTTACTTACAAATTGATACAACTCAAAAATTTATAGTTAATGAAAAATCTTTGGAAGCCATTAAATAGATTGTTTTCTAAGTAAGATGGCTTAGAATGTAACGTATAATTCTTTGATATGAAGTCAAAAATATATTTACATTCATGAGCCATAAATATTTGGCTATTTATTTATTTATTTATTTAGATTTATAAATAATTACCTTTCATCAAAAGATATGTCACTCTGAAACACTCATTTTTAAAATGTGTGTTTTATGATAAAATGTGATATATTTCTGTTATTCATTCATATTATTGTATCAAAATTTATTTTACTTATACTCACAGATATAGATTTGACAGAATTCATTACTAATATAAACCAAAAAAAATCATGCTCTTGATAAAAGCACATTTGCCGTAAACGATTTTTATACTGTGGATAACTGATTCATTTGTGTTGAGTCATCAATGTTCATCTTGTTACTGATTCATTTCTGTGTGCTATTTGTCTCAAACAAAAGTTAAAAATTACTTTTTTTTTCCATCAACCTAATAATTTAGTTTTAATAGAATTAAGATTATAGAAGATTACTCATTGATAATTTTTACTTTAATTTGAAAAAAAAAAAAAAAAAAAAAAAAAAAAAGATTGTCATATCTTTTGTATATAATTTTTATTAGAGGGATGCTAGTATGTAAGGATATATATAAATATGTAATATTCAATGTGGTAAGAATAGATAATTTAGCAAATTATCACTCTTAATCAGTCAAGCAGGTACATAAATTTTATCAATAAGATAGTTTTTATTCCTTTATAGTGTGTTACTTTATCAATATGTAATGTGTAAACATATTTTAAGTTTTCATTTTATGTATAGGGTAAAGGAGAAATGAGAACTTTCTGGCTGTTAGGAAAGGAACCAAACCACACAGAAGCATTTATAACTAATAATTCTCAAGTTCTGTTTAATAATGTCATGGACATTCCTTCACCTTTACCAGATTTGTTGAACAGTGGGGGCAATATGCCAGGATTGTTTTCATTACCAAAACTGAACAGTAGCTACCTCAGTCTATTCCAGGAAACCAAAAATTCAGAAAATGAAGCCCGGAGAGATGCAGGGTATCGATCTGCTCCTACAATAAGTTTCAGAGAGTTTTTTTCACCATCAGACTGTATGTTGTAACATGTAGTTGAAATGCAGTTGAACTTGGTTATAATGATGATGAATAAATCAGGGTATTTGTTATAAGCAAATTCTTGCTATAAGCCATTTTAAACTCTGTTTTTTTTTTTTTTCCCTGCTTAACTAAGATAATATATAAATTTGTAATTACATCATAGAAAATATTTGATCAGACTTGTAGAAGTAAATTCACAGATAATTTAATTAAAATATAAAATAAATTTATTAATTATAATGCAATGTTTAATCTTGCCATCATTACATCTTATGTGCTTAGATAAATGAATAGACAGATTTCGTTAAATCCACAAATGCCCAAAATCTGCAGATTTGGAACACTGGAATTTTCAGTTGAAACGCAAAAATACAAAAAATGTTAGTTTTTTGTCATTCTGTAAGTATTTCAAAGTGTAATTCTCGATAATATGACTAAACTCATGGTTTTTCATGAAGAAAATATAACTGTTTCTAAAAAAACTCAAGTATTGCCAATATCACTTGTAATCACAATCTTTTTACCAAATATATTTATGTATTAATCAAGCTTTTTTTTTTCATTATTAAAATTGGCTAAACCTGAAATAAATATGCCTCACTTTATGATTTTGATTATAATTTATAGTGTACCTTTATGAAGAAAGTTTCATTTGAATAATTCAAAGAAAGTGTATCGTATTTTAAATATGCATATTTAATTTTATACTATTATTTACTTTATCTTTACTTTTAATAATTTTTAAAATTATCTTTTTACCATTTTAGTTTATTACTTCATTTGATTATGTTAATATTTTACTATACTATAAAAGCATTCATTATCATTTTAATTGCATTATGTCATTCAATTGCTGTTTAAAAAATATAAACAAAACAATGATCAGAAATCCACAGAATTTAAAAACCGAACAATCACTGATCTCAAGCTGTGCAGATTTGAAGGAGTCTACTGTATAAGGGAAAAAATGCAATGAAAGCAGTAAAGATAATTACATTTATTATTTACCATTATAGACTTTCAAAAACATGTTATGCTTGGATACTGTTATGTATTATTATCAAAGTTAAAAAGAAAAAATCAGTTATAGTGTTCTAAAGTCTAATATACTTTAGAATCATTTTCATTAGAAACTTTTACTTTTTGTTCCTAGTTCAATGCATATCATCATTGTCCCTTATATTTTTAAAAAGATTTGAAATTTTATAAAGAAATCCTAAATCTATAGTGAGAGAGAAGTTATAATTTAAAACTCCATCTCCCTTTTTTTTTTTTTTTTGTATAACAATCATCCTTTCTATCTACATTTTTATCATCAATGCAGATTTTTTTTTTTTTTTTTTTTTTTTTTTTTTTTTTTTTTTTGCGCCATAGAAGATAAAAAAAAAATAGTTATCAGTTAATCTGCAAATTTTTGCTCATTATAGCAGAGTTTACTCATAATCACAAAGTCTGTTTCATTGGACTAATTCAATGTACAATGTAATTCAAGACCAATTCAATGTACTTTACATTGGATTCATTTGATCACTAATTCTTTGTTATAATAAAATTCTGATTTCATCTGAACTTGCTATAACCAGGTTCAACTGTATAATCGTTGCCAAAAATATAGAATTTCATTCTCATTTTATTGTGTATATTTTTGTTACAAAAAAAAAAAAAAAAAAAATTCTTTTTCAATAAAAGCAACATTTTCCGTTAATTTCAGTTTCTTTCATCATCAAACTGTATGTTGTAATACTTGAAGTGACTGAAATAAAACTCTTTGTCAAAAATATAAATTTGTGATCTTATTTTATCTTGTATTTTTTGTTTAAAAAAATCTAAGTTAAAGGAATTTTGATACTTTTCAATTACCCAGATGCCAAAGTTTCCATTTATAGGCATACATATAACATATATTTGTTTATGTACTAATATGTGTATGTATATTAGGGATGCACCGAATATTCGGTTAGGCTGAATATCAAACTATTCAGTAAAGCCAAATATGAAACTATTCGGCCTGCCGAATATTCAGTTTGGCCGAATCCAATGCTTAATAAAACCTTTTAAAACACATTTTAAAAAACTTTTCACAATTTCTACTTTTAACTATCAATTTATAAATATATTTAAAATAATTAGAAAGAAAATCATACTTAAATAAAATAGAATGTTTTTACATTATTTATTTACTGTTTGTAAAGTATAACTTAACCATGAGAAGAATTAAAATAATGATTCATTAAGATTCTCCTTAGGAATAAATTATGTGCAGATGCAAGTTCCAAAATTTTGCTTAGTAAATAATCTGTTTCTTGCTTTTCCCAAATAAAAGTCCTTAAATAAGAAAGAAAAACTTTTGAGATTAATAACTATCAAGGTAGACAATTTTTGTTGATGAAACCAAAATCATAATCAACTTATTGAGTCATAAGTACATTGTTTTTCATTTCACTCTAGGTCAAACTTGTGTTTTTGTTTGTTGCATTAACAATAAATGCAATATCATAATTATATTTTCAACTCACATGCTTCGATTTTTGTAAAATATGATATGGTGAGAAGGGTGGGGAGTGCCACCATTCATAAGAAAAGAACTATGAGCTAGACATTCCTTTATTCAGAATTAAGTTGAAAGTATTTGTAATTGAAAAAAAATCGGTCTTGAGTTATTTAAAAAGGAAAATTATTAAAACTTATGTTTTTCTTTGACCATTTTTTCATTATTTCTTTTTGATTTTGAAGTGTTTGCTTTAATTCGTAGAAGAAACCATGAAATTTAAAAATTTTATTAATTAAAAAAGTCTCATAACTGTGCTTCTTAAATAACCCAAGGCAGATTTTTTTCAATACTAAATATTCTTATAAAAAGCTCTTGTTTATCAAAATGTTTTTATTATTATTATTATTAAACATCATCTAAAATTGTTTTAAAAAGCAAAATTTTAATAGCTTTAAACTTTGAAATTTAAAAAGTACTTGGAAAGCCGAATATTTGGTATTTGGTTCACCTGTCGGCTGAATATTCGGCCAAAATTGCTATTCAGTACATCCTTAATGTATATATATATAATTATGTTGATACCTGGCTAACTGAAATTTTTACTTTTGAGCTTTGCTAATGTGTAAATCTGTGTTATCTGATTTTATCTTGTACGTTATTTACATATGTATCATTGAAATTAAAAAAATATATATATTTATCATTGTTGATAACATTATACATAAAATACGAATTAATTTGCAAATATTATATAAAATGAAACTGTTTCATGAATATTATACATACAAGTCTTTTGGAAGTGCTGGCATAACTGTTATTATGTCGCCATATCTACGCCCTACCAGTGATCGATAGGTTCTACTCTCAAAGCTGGTAGACAGGAGGAGCTGGATTCAAACTCAATTGCACCTGTCAGCCTAATTGTTTGGAGTTTTCTGTGGTTTTCTTCAAACCTTTGGCTTTCTTGCGCAAATATAGGTTAGGTTCTCTTAGAAAGACCCCCAAGGAAGTCACTTCCCTCACTTAGGGGCCTATATCCCTCATGTTTATAATTGGCTGTCATAAATAACACCATGCCATATATACTCTCCCACAGATGTTTCATCTTGTAATGAAATGTTATATTGTACATCTCCAAGGCAGTCCATAGCCTTAATGAGCCCACAAAAAAGAAACAGTCCATTTAATATTAAAGTTATAGATTTTTTACTTTCAAGGACTGTGTTTCTTTATTGTAGGCTCATTAGAATTGTGACTGGCTTGATGACATACAATACAAATGACTCATTGTAACAGAAACATCAGTGAGTGAATAATTTTTTTTTTTTTTTTTTTTGGTAAAAAATGTTTTAATAAGATGTACAAGTTCCAACTTGTGATTAATACATTTTTTCGTGTGTTTTTGGCATCAGGTTTAGCAAACTTTTATAGCATACTTTTTTATTTCAAATTTAATATTATTTGGTTACATACTTCACAAAGTGTATATTTTTTGTAACTACGTGAATTTTATGAGGGTTTTTTTTATGCCACATGATATTTTTTTTTTTTTTTTTTTTTTTTTTTTTTTAAGAATACAGTGCATCAAAACAGAATAGAAAAATATGCATGTGTCATTTATTTAACATTCATATATATAAAGAAGCCCATAACAATTTTTAATATTTTATATGAAAGCATTATTTTTCTTCATTATTACTGAAATAATAACAATAGAAAACATGTATTTTAATTGTAAGACATTATTAGAAGATTTTCAACAAGAAAACAAATTAAACTATTGGAGATAAAATAAGTACAGACCTATTTCTCCAGAATAGTTGAAATTAAGTATATTCTGGATAACTGATTGAGCATTAAAATAACATCCATTTAACCTCTTCAGTCCCTGAGTTCTCATTCTGGTACCTCTGTTCTTTTACTTATAAAAACTAAGATTTCTGATTTTTTTTTTTTTTTTTTTTTTCATAAATCCTTGATAGCTGAATGTTTTTTGCATTGAAGGCAAACAAATAAGTGTCTGCATCTAACCTGAATGCTTCATAAAATAAATGCTATTTTCATCTGAGTTTGCAAAATGCCTAAAAATGTCCAAAAGACTGTGTGACCAAGAAAGTGATAAATTATCGTAAGTACTTAAGGGTGTATTTCAATCCAAATTGCTTAGTTTCTGATTTATTTTTAAATTCATTTTTGTTCTCAAAAGTATCAAACTGGCCAATTCTCTTATTTAGAAAGTACACAATGTGCCGTACTTGTTGATTTTTTTATAAGTGCCGAAAATATTGCAAAAAAATGCGGTCAAAGTTGACATTTGGAACTGAATTTTTTAAGGGAGAGATTTGGGAAAGAAAAAAAAATGGCCATACTGAGAATGTAATTGTTTATAAATCAAATTCTAATGAATTGAGCAAAAATTTAAATCATACAGTATCTTACACATCTCTTCAAAAATCACCTCAACAAGTTTCATGTTTCTATTTTTAAAAATGAGTTTGAAAAATGTATCAGAAAATTTTGAGCTGTTGAGGGTGTAAAAATATTTTTTCGAATACACCCTTAATAGCTGAATGATTTTTGCGTTGAAAGCAAACAAATAAATGCCTGCATCTAAGCTGAATCCCTCATAAAATAAATGTTATTTTTGTCTGAGTTTGCAAAATGCTTAAAAATCTCCAAAAGATAGTGCAGTTAAGAAAGTGATAAATTTCATAAGTATTAAACTTAAATCTTTTTCAATAAAATATTTTGAGGATTTGTAGATTATTTACTTGTTTAATGCTCTTAAATTTGTGATTGCGTTCATTTAGGTTAATGGTTATTAAATTGATATCTTAAAGGGGGTTTTAGTTTTAGATCCATATTTTTTAACCTAAATTACTAAGTGCCTAAAGGATCAAAATTCCAGAAAAAATATTTTTTCTGCCATTTATGAGGTTTTTAAAAACCAATGAATATTTGTATTTTTATTTTAGCTATGGAACTGAAGAGGATAATCAGATCTGTAGAATATCTGTGGCTGCAGCATTGTTTCTGATTTCAAATTGTTAGATTAATCAGATTAAGAATTTCATCTAAATTTGAAAGAAGACAATACTTGGAAACAATAAGGACTCTGTTTTTCTTGCATAAAAATCAAAATGGCCAATACCTAAATAAATATCCTTTCATTTCAAATCTTAGATGTGAACATCAAGTTATACTGTACATGTTGCAATGTTTCAAGCAATACACATGTTAAACTGACACTTTTTTCTGGAAAGATTCTGAAGTAAATCAATTGGAAATAGAATAATTTGTTTTCTGGTTAACTAGTTTTCAAATAAACAACTCTATACTGTATATCATTTTATGAATAACAGCTCAAATAAACACATTCTTTTTTTTCCCAACGCTTTGAATATCTAAGCTGAGTATAATACTTATATATATATATATATATAAACATGATGAAAAGATTATGTGATTTATTTATTTTTTTTTCTTAAGATTTTAATGAAATCATGATTGCTTAATATGGATCCCCCCCACGTGTACACTGTGGATAGAGAAAGAACAAGCACAGAAAATCTTGACCGATCAACAGGTGATAGATCATTGGCAAAGATTTACATGTCAACCACAAAAAAATTAATAAAACTTTCAGATTCCTGAGCTATGTACTGAGTGCCATGACAATTTCCAAATATTTCATTTCATATGATGATTTTAATCAGAAGTTTTAATTAATAAAATGCATTTGATTTATAAATGGCATTTATTTCAGATTATTTGATAATTTAAATTCCTGGTACAAAACATTTATGCTACATATTTATATCCAGCTATAAGGCTGGAGAATATAATTTATGCAGTAAACAAATCTAGAGTTAATCATATGCATCAATAATTCTCAAACTCTTGGTATCTCAAAAAAAATTTTCACATTTCCTATCTTCTCTGCAAACCACCAATGATGTAAAACAGAAGTTACTTATATTCATTAATACAGGGTGTCCCTAAACAAATGGTATATACGCTAGGGGGTGATATAACACATCAAGACGAGTAATAGTAAATAGAAAACCAAGAGTCCCAAACGTTTTCCAAAGGAGATAGCCGCCATTAAAGTTTGGGGTCCAAAATTTCAAATACACATAAAAAACAGAAAAATTGGTCGATTGATTTGCAGTTTTCACTAAAATTATTCTTTATGTTCGTATTTTCTTGAAAATAAATTATAAAGATAAATTTCGAAAAATGCCGATAGAGGGTGCTTCAGAATTTGAAGTAATGAAAAACTATTTTTTGCCGTGATTTTTTGAATCTCATTAAATGGTTTTGTAAGCTTAGACTTAAATTTTGAGCTCAAAATCTGAATAGTTGGAAGCGGTTAAGTAGCACAAACTTAACTGTGTTCAGAGGGTTTAAATTTCAAATGATTATAAAAAACGGAAAAATTGGCCGATTGATTTGCGGTTTTCACTAAAACTATTCTTTATGTCGGTATTTTATTGAAAATGAGTTATAAAGATAAATTTCAAAAAATGCCAATAGAGGGCACTTTAGTCTTTGGATTAACGAAATAATCCATCCTAATACTATTTTTTTCCGTTATTTTTTGCATCTCATTAAATGGTTTCGTAGGCTTAGATTTAAACTTAAATTTTGAGCTCAAAATGTGAATAGTTGGGAGTGGTTAAGCAGCACAAACTGAACTGTGTTCAGAGGGTTTAAATTTCAAACGAAACGGAGAACAATAAAAAAAATGGAAAAATTAGTCGATTCGTTTGCGGTTTTTGCTAAAACTACTCTTTAAATTTCTTGAAAGTAAATTTTAAAGATAAATTTCACAAAATGCCGATAGAGGGCGCCTTAGACATTGGAGTAGCGTAACACCATTTTTAATCGTTATTTTTTAAATCTCATTAAATGCTTTCAAATGCTTAGATTTCAATTTTGAGATCAAATTCTGAGTCGTTGCGAGTGTTTAAGTAGTGCAAAAGTGAATTGTGTTCGAGGGGGGGGGGGGGGTTAAATTTCAACTCCTGAACACCCTTCAGTTTGCGCTTCTTAATCCCTCCCAACGATTCAGAATTTGAGTTCAAAATTTAAGTTTAAATCTAAGATTTCGAAAACATTTAACACGTTTTGGAAAGCATTTAATTAAATACAAAAAATAACGGTTAAAATTTGTTGTTGGTTACTCTGAAGTTTAAGGCGCCCTCTAACGGAATTTTTTGAAATTTATCTTTAAAATTCATTTTCAAGAATACTGACTTAAAGAATAGTTTTATTTTAAACTGCAAACGAATCGACCAATTTTTCCGTTTTTTATTATCATTAGAAATTTGAACCCTGTGAACACAGTTCAGTTTATGCTACTTAACCACGCCCAACTATTCAGATTTTGAGCTCAAAATTTAAGATTAAGTCTAAGCTTACGAAACCATTTAATGAGATGCAAAAAATCACAGCAAAAATTAGTTTTTCATTACTTCAAAGTCTAAAGCGCCCTCTATCGGCATTTTTCGAAATTTATCTTTATAATTTATTTTGAAGAAAATACCAACATAAAGAATAATTTTAATGATAACCCCAAATCAATCGACCAATTTTTCCGTTTTTTATGTGTATTTGAAATTTTGGACCCCAAACTTTAATGGCGGCTATCTCTTTTAGAAAACGTTTGGGACCCTTGGTTTCCTATTTACTATTACTCGTCTTGATGTGTTCTATCCCCCTCTAGCGTATATACCATTTGTTTAGGGACACCCTGTATATCCAGGGTGTGTGCAAAACTTATTTTCAAGCACTACTGTTTCCAAATAGCAATCTTTACATTTAATCACAGAATTTCTCAGAATTTTCTGTGATTAAATAAGGTAAAAATTACTAGATGGAAGGAGTGGTGATAAAAAATTAAGACCTTACTCACATTCTATATCAAATGTAGAAATTATAATAATAAGGAAAGTATTTTGTGTGCTATGTTTCAAAGAAAATGATGCATAAAGTTATACAGTATAACATCTTTAATCCAGACACTTTGGTACTTTTATTCAATTTTATTTTGAATTAGGGATAATAGATGGTGCCATAGCTCATATATAAATGAATTTCAGAAAATGGTTAAGAAAATAAAAAGATTACATAATAACACAACTTTTTTTTCAATTTTGAAATTGTAAGAACTCTCTAAATTACATTTGTAATTAATATAGGTGTCTTTTTAGATATTATAAGTTATAAAAATTCATGATTAATTGTAATTTCACTTATTTTTCTTTTTCCAAATGTAATAAGATGTCGCGAAAATATTGCAAAATCGGATTTTTTTTAAAGTGTTATTTCTTTTAAGTATTTAACTTTTGACTTACTTTGATATTGATAGTTGCTCTATATTTAATTTTTAATATTAGTTTTATATACCACAGTTTCAAATATGTTACAGTAATTTTTTGGTTTTAGAATTTAGTTTTTCAATATTTTGTATGAGGTTTCTATTATTCTTGTGATATGCATTATTTATTAAGTATTCATAAATCAGAAATCACAATTTTTTTTAGAAAACCTGTGTTTGTTGTTTTTAAAATTTACGACAGATGGCGACACTGCATAAAATATGCATAATTTTTTTTTTAAACATTCATTTTTGAGCATTTTGAATTGATTTTTCTCAATGTTTTCAATTATCCAATTCCTTGCTTTTTTGTATTGCCGTATTAATAGGAGATATTATTATTATCATTAATCTTCATACATTTTAGCTATAAAACT
Source organism: Maratus speculifer (assembly GCA_964019185.1). Lineage (NCBI taxonomy): Eukaryota > Metazoa > Arthropoda > Arachnida > Araneae > Salticidae > Maratus > Maratus speculifer. Next base: position 146,612,316 of record OZ025301.1, on the reverse strand, counting down.
TTTGTAATCCAGAATTTTCTAAAATTTGGACTTGCTGTAATCATGACGATTAAAGTTTAAAGAAGTTATACTGTACAAAATTTGACAGAAAAGTATCTATTGTCTTTAGTCATGTGCATCAAAGCCAATTTTTTGGATTTTTAAATTATAAACCTTTATAACAATAAGAAATAAGATAATAAATTCCATACTTTTTACATCTTTCGAATAATGCAATGTGTTTAAAAATATATCAACCCAGCTCTTTCAAAAAAAGTCTTTTTACCAAATGCTTTTATGTATTAATTGCACTTTTTTATTAAGACTGTCTAAACCTAAAATAAAACTTCCTTATTTTATGAAATTAATCTGAATTAATAGAGTACCTTAATGAGGAAAGCTTTATTGAATAATTAAAGAAAAATTTATCTCACCTTTATTATACATATTTAATTATATATCATTGTGGGATGTTATTCGGTACTTAAAATATTGAACAGAGATGTTACAGTCACATTTTGTTGTAGACGACACAACACATAACACATTATATACAAATCGCAAGACGAGTGCAACTCAATCAATTGAATATTCATAAAAATTACTTAGCACAAAGAACATCTCTAAGAGAGATGTAAAGCGAACACACATCCCAATCTTACATCTTAACTGCAAACTCAATTACTTCACTTCATTTCATGTCTTTTTAGAAAAGGAAGGCAAAATATCTCCGGATATTTTGCCGAAGGTGGCAATAGCGCCACCTATAGATTAGGGAATATATTTAGGGAAGGCAGTCACCCTGTTACAGCCTCCCCCTCTGGTTCCGCGAACGTCCCGGTGTGGAACCAGTAACTTTCTTTGGTGGCCTACCGCGTTTCTTAATGGGTGCGACAGGCACTATGTCAGAGTCATTACATAGTTTTAAGGCAGAAGTGTGACATGTAGCAAGTGGATCATTTGGACTGTCCCTACTTGCTATGACAAAAGTGGTGGGTGATTTTTGAGTTAAAATGATGTAAGGTCCATCACGTTTAGGCATGAACTTCGACGTTTTGTTGTTAGAGGCTTTACTTACTGGATGCAAGTCAACCCAAACTTTGTCTCCTGGAACAAAACTATGTCCCGGTTTCCGACTACGGTCAGCAAATTTTTTCCTCTGATCTTGCTTAGATTCAACTTTGTCTTTGATTTCTTTGGTGAATTTTGTGAATTTCTTGAGATATGGAGTAATCTCAGGCACAAAATTATCATTTTGAATTACAGCACGAATGTCATGCTGAACATCATCCGTTGTTCTCAATTCTCTTCCAAACTGCAAGAATGCTGCTGTTTCTCCAGTAGTGTCACACTTAGCAGTATTTAGTGCAAAACGGATTGTTGGAAGCTTTTCTTCCCAAGAGCAGTGATCATTTTCTACTAATATAGCTAATCTCGGCTTGAGATCTCTATTTTTCCTCTCCACAGGATTAGCCTGGGGATGGTATATGGGAGTTGGATTTTGTTTCATACCTAAAAGAAAACAAAGTTGTTGCATCACACTACTAACAAATTGAGGTCCGTTATCACATATTATACGTCTCGGTCTCGGTAGACCATATCTAAGGATAACTTCTTCAAGCAACGTAGTTGCACACTGCGCTGCAGTAGCATGTGTAAGGGCAAACAATTCCACCCATCTTGTAGCACAGTCTTCTACTATAAATAGCCACCTTTTACCGTTTTTACTTTTTGGTAAAGGGCCAAAAAGATCAATTGATAGAACTTCAAATCTTTGTGAATACACTGGTGTTTGTAACAAACCGGATGGTTTTTGATTAGAAGGCTTATACCTATTGCATTCAGCACAATTTTTGACATAATTTGCAATGTATGAACGCATTCCAGTCCAATAATACCTTTTGGATATTCTATTTAACGTACCTTCAGCACCGTAGTGACCAGCTGTAGGTGAATCGTGGTGTTCTTTTAAAATTTTCTCCCTTTCATGTGATGGGACAACTAGTTGAGCTTCTTCTGATTCCGAACTTGGAGAATACCTGTATAAAACTCCTTGATTCATAATATAACCGCGATCAGTCCAGTTAGTATAGTCAAGAGTTTTTTCTTCATCTTCGAAACTTTTAATAATTTTCTTTAATTCTTCATCTTTCATTTGTTCAGCACGTAAATCACTTGATGATTTAGAAGGAATATCAACTATTATAGCGCAAATATCGCAACTTTCTTTATTGGTATGATCACAAGCAGGACGAGAAAGCATGTCAGCTATGACGTTAGCTTTGCCTGGAATATATTCTATTTTCAAATTAAATTCTTGTAATTGCAAAGCCCATCTGGCAAGTCTTCCAGAGGGTGACTTTAAACTCATGAGCCATCGGAGAGGCTGGTGGTCGGATGCCACAGTAACTTCTGTTCCATCAATATATCCTCTGAATATATTAAGAGCCCAGACAACAGCAAGTGCTTCTCTTTCTGTGGTGTGATAGTTGCGTTCTGCAGCAGTCAACAATCTACTTGCATACTCAATCGGATGCTCTTCAGCACCTTCACCCTGTAGAAGTACTGCTCCCAGAGCATAACTACTTGCATCAGTTCGAATGAAAAAAGGTTTAGTTTCATCAGCTTGTTTCAATATTGGAGTTGAAACGAGGCATTGCTTCAAGGTTTGAAATGCATTTTCTTCATCGGCACCCCAGTGCCATTCCACATTCTTTTTTGTGAGATTACTAAGTGGTCTGGATATTTTTGCAAAGTTTTGTATAAAACGGCGATACCATGAACATGTCTGCAGAAAGGACTGCAGTTGTTTTATATTCTTCGGAGGTGGGTTCCTCACAATAGCATCAACTTTCCCAGGATCAACTTCTAGGCCATTTGGTGTGATCCAGTGTCCTAAATATTTTACTCTGGTACAAGCAAAGTTGCATTTTTCTCTATTAGCAGAAAGTTTCCATTTGTCTAATTTTTTAAAAACAGCTTCAAGATCAGCTAGATGTTGTTCAAAACTTGATGATAAAACAATTAAGTCATCAAGATAAGTGAGAATATTTACATCTGGGAGTCCTTTGCGAAAGCTATCCATTGTCCTCTGAAACGTTGCAGGGGCATTGCGGAGACCAAACGGCATTCTTCGAAAGCGATATGTTCCTAGAGGGCATACAAAAGCAGTTTTATCTCGATCAGGTTCATAGACACTCACTTGATAGTAACCAGCATTCAGATCCAGCGTTGTCATGAACTGAGCAGTTTTCGCCTGATGCAAAAGATCGTCCATACGAGGGAGTGGATAGGTATCTGGTATAGTAACTTCATTCAGCTTCCTGTAGTCTACACATAAGCGAACACTACCATTTGGCTTAGGAATGAGCACTATTGGTGCAGAGTATGGAGACTCGCATTCTTCAATAATTCCTTTGGCTAGAAGATCATCAATTTGGGTTTTACACAATTCTTTCTTTGCCGGTGATAACCTGTAAGGAGGTAGTGATATAGGACGATGGTCTCTGGTATTTATATGATGTTCGACGACGGGTGTTGCTTCTCCCCCTGGTCGAAAGGTATTGGAAAATTTTTCAAGTAAGTCATTAAGCCTTTTTCTTTGTATCTCAGATAGATGCTGACCTTCTGTTTCTCTTAACATAACCGAGTTAACTGTGGCAGTTGGTGCTGAGATTTCAGGCGTCGTAATGAAAGGATCATCAGAAAAGGGAATTTTACGTTTAGGATTGTTCTGGAAATACCAACTTTGGCTTCTCATGTCTAGCACGATCCCCATTTTATTTAAAAAATCTATGCCTAACAATGTTCTATTTCCCTGGGCTTCGGGTAAGGCAAAAATCATTGTACTAGTTGTACGACCTTCTATTTCAACTGTGATTGTTGCTTGAAGAACGTTGGTTTCTTTTCGTAGTCCTTCAGCAAGTGTTATGCTTACACCGGTGTCTTCAAACACAGTTCCTTGGTCACACAGAATCTTGTATAACATTTCCCCAGCAATGCAATGAGTAGCTCCAGTATCTGCGCAAGCAACCCCTGTAACACCATTTACCTTTATGTATAACAAAGGTGTTGCTTGAGTATTGACAGAACAAGATTTGAGATGAAGGGAACGAAAATTTGCTGATTGCGTCTGCGTAGAAGTAGATGGAGAACAATTAGGACATTTGGCTTTGACAAAACCTTGTTTACCACAGCCATAACAATTTATAATCGGACGCTTATCATTGTTTTCGTATCTTGAATTTGTATATTTTGAAGTAGAATGATTATTTTTATAATTTGAAAAATGTTCGTTAGTTTCATGTTTGGGTGTTTGATTTTTCCAGAAGTCTTGACCATTTGAATTTTGCGGCAAAACATGTTTCTGCACTTCACGCGTTTTTGGATAACTTGCTGACTTTTGAGAAGAAGGTTTAATGTTTTCGTAAATGTCTAGCTTTTCAGCCAATACGACAGGATCATTTAACTTGTCCCAACCATCTAAATAATGATTTTTATATTCATGTGGACACTTTTTCTTAATCTGATCAGCGATTATTAGTTCAGTTAGTTTTTCAAATGAATTGATTTCTAATTCGGATAACCAACCCTCAAAATAATTTCTAAGTTCAAAATAAAAATCCTTCCAAGTAGAATTTTCTCGTTTTTGATGTCGGCTAAATAATACTCTAAATTTTTCTGCTGTCAACTTAAATCTTTTAAGCAATATGTCACGAATATAAGAATAATTTTTGAACATTTCTTCTGGTTCTCTGGCGATTAATTTACCAATGTCGTTCGGAAGTACGGCAATTAATTGAGATACCCAAAATTCTTTGGAGACATTAAGCATTTTCATTTGACGTTCAAACATTGTCAAAAACAAAGACATATCATCCTTTTCAGGAATAAATGTTGGCAAGATATTTTTAATATCTATACGCATCTGGTCTATTTGATTTTGTGGTACTGTTGTCGCGGTAGGGTTTTGAGCATGTAGCTTAAGCTTTTCTAGCTCATATGCTCTTTCCTCTGCAATACGTTTATCCTGAATCATTTGTATTTCTGCAATTTCTTGTTTTTTGCGATCTTCCACGATAGCAATAAATGCCTCTTTAACAAATTGTTCGTCGTCTTTAAGCAGTTGACACTTCATAATTTTCTCACGTAAGATTGATAGTTTATCATCTTTATCTACATCTAACTCTAATTCTGTGCCCAAATTAAACAAATCGATTTTTTTTCCTTTAGAAAGAAACGCCATTTTTCCCAAATTGTTGTTGATATTGTTGATTTATGCTTAAATTAGAAAACTATTAGATACGTGACCCATTAAATAATAAGAACAAAATGACTACCTTCCCCTTACAGGTAAATAAAACATGTAAATATGGATAAATTTCATAAATAAATGTTTAAAAAAAATGCAGGAAATAATTTAAAACATACTAAAATATACCACTAATTTAATCATGAGCTCATGAAAATATTTAGAAGAAATATTATTCTACGTTAAAATTCAACCTTTTTACCAAATTAGCTTACCAATGACATAAATCATTCATTTTAAATACATGAAATATTATAGGTAATTCATTGCGAAATAATTATCAACCACCCATAAATATGAAAACAACTCGAAATATGAATAAAGAACTTACTTTACATCTAAAAAATAAACAACATACGAAATAATAAAATTTATCAAAATCATTTTTAAACTCTGTGCACAGATTAAAAAAACAAAACAAAATTCACTTACTCAGAATCCTTGCTTTTAAAAACAATATCAAAAGAAATCACTTTCAATATCAGAAAACTAATGTTTCTTAATAATCTTATTCAAAATCAACATAAAACAAAACAAACAAAAATTATATAAATATATGAAACAGCGTTTGTCTTAATAAATAAAAGAAAATGAAAACTTTTTTTTTCAGCAGCTGGCCAGCAAAAAAAAAAAAAGAAACAAACAAACAATCAAAAAAAAATAATTTCAACTTTTACCGGTAAAAACAAATAAAATAAAATTCTATTTTTAGATAAAGGTTGTCGATGATTCACATAACAGTTAAAACACGCAGAAGTAAATAGGTATCGAACACTTCTAAGAACAAAATCAGATTATAATTAGAATGCTTTAAATGACGAAATGAAGAAGTTTCAATCACAAATTAAAAACTAGAAGATATTTTGTTGCTTATGAAGACTGAAGAACATTATTTATTGTCATGTCGACAATATTTTTCAATTATTTCCAATGTGAAGGGCACGGATTACCCTTTTTGAATGCATGTTCTTGCTTTTTTGTCAGGATGGCGCACTTAAAACACACAATTGAAGAAGAAGAAAGCACTGTTAAAAATAAGAATAGAAACTTGATTCAATGTAGAGTTGACAAAATCTTTAAAATGGGTACAGATTACTCTTTTTTTTTTTTATACTTTCTTGAATTTTGTCACGATGATACTACCACACATAACTGATATTAAAGAAATTAGCACAAAACTGGAGTATATCTTGATACTTGATATTGCACATTATATAATAGAACTTTTTGGAAATCACAGGATGAATTGTTCTTGACGAACACGGCACTTGAGAACACAAAATTTCCTTTATTGCCGAGGTGACAATAATTTAGAAGTGGGTACGGATTACCCTACTTTAAATATAATTTTTGGAATTTTTGTCAGGATTGATGGAATTTAAACACAATTCCATCGGGGTTGATTGTTTAGCAGAGTCGCGTCAAAAACAGTGTCAGCGTTATGCTGATTTTGTAACCCCATAAGTAATTAAATTAATTTAATTTTTAACGTAATGCCCAAATGAATATCTAATTAAATGTTTAGTCAAGAATAAAATTAAATCAAATGAAATAATGACATGCAAAATTAAAAACTTAACAGTCAACATTTATTAGTTCTTAAAATAAAATAAACATAAAATATAAAAACATAAATATAAGTAAAAATATATTGCATCTCTAATCGAATCATATTTAAAACAAAAATATATTTTCTTTCTATTAAATCCATAAACCAGATATATGAATAAATATACTGTAAATTAAAATATATCAAGATAAACAAAATTGAACTTATCTGTAAGAAAAATAAGTAAAGATTTAAAGAACATTTTATAAGTCCTCTATTGTCTTGATTAAGTGAACTGGAGCTTGCTAAGTCAAAAACTGGAAAATGGTTTCAGTTCCAAAAAAAAATTAATCCAAGTAATATTCATCCATCGATAGAGTTCCAAAAAATTCCATGATCAAAAGAAACCGAAGTGAAAAACAACAGCACTTCCTCACGAGAGAATAGCCAAACTTTCCTTAAGAAGGCGAAGGTCAAAAGTCCAAATCTCAGGGTCTCTTCTACCCGAACATCTCTTGACATCGCCAATCATCACATAATTCCAAGTCAATTATCACACATCAATGTAGACATCTCCTTCTAGCCTCCAGGTGTTTAAGTTTAGAAATAAAGTTTCAAAAATCCGAATATATTCTGTAAGTTTAAATGAAACGTGAAAGCGTAATGAAATGCCATTACTAAATGAAAGTTCTATTTCAACTGATGACTTAAACTATTGTATTGAACAATGTATTAAACGAATTAAATAAATGACTTGACCGATGACACATCTGACTTCCAGATAACATAACACAACATCCAACAGACGAAACTAAGAAAAACAGAAACAATAAAATACGAAGCTACTTTATGCCGGCGAGACTGAAGTATATATACTTCTCAAACGGATTGAACACCAGGTTTCTCCCCGCCGAGAGACACACCCACCAATCACAGAAGGATGAATGGCTGATGAGATCGTTACGTCTGATCGCGTAAGCGATTACGTCATCGACTCTCATCGCTACGCCTCCACATGGCGATATGGGGAACTATGTCAAAAAGCGATGTTTACTTTTGAAAGGTGTGTGAAAAAAAAATATATATAAGTCTGCCGGGAAATATAAATTAACATAGAACTAAAGTTTAATTATACAGTTTATAGACAACAATTAACCAGAAATAAGACTTCTATTATAAAAGGTGAGTGTACTTTAAATTATATTGAATTGTAAATAAAGATGACTATTGTAATTATTTGCTGTAAATTTAATTCTTATATAAATGAAATATGTAATGATTAAGGGCTGGATGAAATGGCCTGACTCTCACACTAAAAGACATTTCTTACAGTAAATGTCAACCAAAAGATAGTTACTACAGTGGCAAGAACACAGGGTCTATTTCCTATCAAATGCCCCCCCCCCTCTTGCCATCTGTATAACATGCAAGGGCTATGCCCAAAGGAAAAACTGAAGGTCTATCAAAGAAAAGACAACACCTTAAAAAAAAATGCAGTCATCCCCTCGAGCTGACAAGCCACTAAAAAATACTTCCATCAACACCAATTCATCACAAGCCACAGCACCTAAACCATATTAACTTGAAAAATATCTAAAAGTATCTAAAAAATATTTATAGATGACTAGAATATCCGTAAATCAGCAATCCCCAGCACACCTGAAATCGAAAATATTTAAAAACATTTACATATATACACACACAAAAATTATACACATGACATAATCTTGTATTAGTAAAAATTTTCCTCCAGTCCATGATCACCAGCTTTACACTTTCGTATATATAGTTTCAAAAACACTTTCTATACTCTAATTGAACTTTATCCATATAAAAAGTTATACTTTATCAATTACTTATATTGATTAATTACAAACTTTCACATTATAACAATTTACATTAGAAATATCAATTATTCTTCCATGAAAATATACATTATAAATCTATTACAATATTTTACAATTTTCATTTTAAAAAAAAACTAAACACTTGTACTAGTTTTCCTTTCAAAATTACACTTTTACTTTAAGTTCTGGCAGAGCAACACGTAAGACATTGAATTCTAACACATCAAAAATCCAATTAATTGAGCCCCCCTTTTACATAACAATTCTAGTAGAATTCCAACTCGTTAACATCAGCTGACATTGTTCCTTCCCAAGAAAAACTTCTTAATCAACTACAATTACTATGAAGATTACTATTATACCTTATCTTCACCTAACCAATGACTAAGAATCCTTACACGTGGGACATTACAGAACTAAACCTAATTAGCCCAATTATTTGGGACCAACTAAAAAATTCATCTCCAGGGGACATAGCACACATTCTACCCATTCATGAAATGTATTGAAGATCCAAGTATTTGCCACGGTTCAAACACAAGGATGTCAACACCTCCATTCAGCACCAATGCCAAGGCACGCATTCACTCAATCTCTTTCCCTCACATAGAACATATACACGTAGTCACTGTCGGTTCAGACCACAAAAAAAATTCTTAAGCTGTAGTTCACCTCTGAATCCTGAAAAACACACATAAATTTATAGGGCACTTCACAATCATACTCACACCCAAACTACCTTTCATCCCTATTTGAAAATCCACATGCTCTGGCGCCAAAGTCTTCACTCCCAATCTCTCAAAATATTTGACGAAGGTAAACCACAGACACGGATGAGTAATCATTACTCTATCACCACAAATTTTTCAAAAAAAAATGGATCGTCTACAATTCACAGCGATTCCCTAACACTTAATATTACTACAGAGGAACAACTAATCTGCCAGCCAGACTTCGGGGTATTCAGATCAATGAAGACGTCATTTTCTTCCAAGAAAAACTAACACATCAAAAGGGTCTTTTCTCAAAGAAATCCTGAAACATCAGACATCTCTTATTTTATTCAGAGTGTCACAAAGCAGCTGCCTGCCAGAATTATATTTTTAAACTCAGAATTTATCCTATTGACCAAGTAAAAATAAAATCTTGATTAATTCAAATTCAGTAGAACTCAAAAATGATAAGATCTTAACCAAAAAAATCTAAATTAATTCATACTAAGTAAAACAGGTCAAAAATTAATTAGATCTCAATCCCCCCCTCACATACATCACACTTATGAAGAGCAACCTAGGAATTCTTTTTACACTCTTCAATTAAAAGGATGCAAAGGGGCAAAGACTAATCAAGAAAATCCTCCCAGACAGTACATGGCATGGATCACTCGGAAATTCAGCTCTACCTGCCTACAAAATTTTCCGGCCTGACGAGAATAACAGTGGAGTCCAACTCAACACTATATAAAGTACATTCTACAAACCCAATGAAGTCCATCTGACCTGTAATTTACTTGATTCTTTAAAAAGTTATTTCTATTTAAATCTATTCCTAAAATTTAATCTTAAAGAATCCCAAAAATGCCAATTTTTCATATAATTAAATTCTTCAATTAATAACTCTTTAAAAGAAAAGGCTAATTTTAATCAAACTTTTACCTAAAAAAATGTTTAACTAGCATTGCTTCTCAAAAAAAATTGAGCCTAACACAAAGTTTCTTATTCTGTCAAACATACATTAACAGTTTCTTATTCAATCCTCAAATTTACCAAATTCCTTCAAAAAAAATCCTCAAACTGCCATTTCAGCCACTGTCAAAAATTTAAACTTTCATCTCTTTAAATCCTTACCAGAAAATTCAAAGTACCATCCTGAACCACCTTTAAATTTTCTAAAAACATTTCAAATGTCCAATACTCTTCAACATTCATCCAAATTTCCACCAAAAAGTCGAGTCAACTTAGCATGCTATCCATTAACTAAAAATATTGTTTAACCTTTAATTAAAAATAACTAAACTAAAAATTTAAGATAAAGGCTGATTCGGTCCCAGCTGGCCATACAACATCAGACTACTTAAATGAGGTTCAAAGCACTTCTCAAATACCTTATCCTTTCTCAAAAATTCGTCTGGAATGAATGAACCAAACTGGTACTTAACACATAGCCTCTAATCACAACTGAACCAGCATTAACTTAAAAACAGCAACTTAACCTACTAAAAGAAATTATATCTCCTTGCCCAACACTTGAAGTCCACTTTTAAACCTTTACTATATTAGGTCATATCCAAAAGCAGTGCATTACCAAAATTTATAACAATGGCATATGCTCTTAAAATATAGACCATCAAGGATAAGCAAAAACAATATATTTTAAATCTTTAAATAAAATATATAAATATAATCAAACAAAAATATAAATCTTTACAATACTTTATTAAAAATAAAAACCATATAGAAATCATGTTTTAGATAGCACACAATAAAGTTACCAACATTGCTCAAAAACATGTAAAGGACATTTAACAACTCATTAATAGATGTCATTTACACAAAAATCTAAAGTCAAATATTCAGTGCAGGACAGGAATTAAAAATACATAAATCCATGACATCAAATTACACGTTTAAGAAAAACACTCAATTTCTAGTTCAAAAAGTCTCTAAAAGAGATTCGTAAATAGTCCTAAATAGACCAAGATTATATCAAAAGAAAATTGAGTTATTCATTTTTCGATGTCATGACTTTAAATTCAAAAATTTATCACTAATTCATCAAAACTTTCATTTTTAAACCTTAAATAACAATCTATTGCAAAAAAAATCTAACAATAGTCCTCTCCCCAAAATAGAAAAATTTAATTCTATTTCTTAAATTGTAAATTCATATTAATGAGGTAAAAAAAATTAAATTGGAGCAAATCCCATGCAGAAATATTAGCTTTAATGCCTGGGCATCCTAACCTCTAACACAAAAATAGTTAAGACATATCCCTCCTTTTTATTTCAAAGCATTCCACACTAAGATTTGTCCAAAACTGTAACAATTACTTTAATATAAACTATAATCATTATCCTTAAAACTTTTAACTTTAAATGTATAATTAATTATAAAAAATCATATAAGTTTAGATTTATATTACAGAATCTTTACATATTTTATGTTATGGAATTATCTTTAAATTCATACTTTAAGTTACTATTGAGGCAGAAATTAGCATCTATATGGGGAGTCAAGACCACATTTTCAAAAATATCAAAAGTTTAAGTATAGCTGCAATAAAGTTTTTTCTTCAATGCTTTAAATTCAACTTTACATAAAAGTCATTAAGATAAGTTCTTCACTAAGAAAAATTGTTCCTGTTTTTACTAGTATACACCCAAAAAAAAAAAAAAAAAAAAACTATTTCGTTAATACTTTAAACTTAAATCCAATATGAGAATCATTAATTTATTCCTGTCCCAAATACCAAGTACTTTAAATCTCAAAAAGTAACTTTCAAAAATTAAACTTGAAATTTCTTATTTTTACACACATTTATCCCTTAATAGGATTATTTTAACTCTTACGACATAGTTTAAAACATAAGCTATTTTTACATTATCACAAGAAATTCAAGATTAAAACATCCATTTCAAACGATGAAAGTATGGTGATCCAGGTGGCAATTTAATTCTAACATTCTTTAATTTAGCAACATTGAAAATAACACAATAAATTTAACAATGTTACATCTTAAATCTTTTCACATATATAAAACTTCTTACACCCTACCATCTCTTTACACAAAAAATAAGTTAAAATATCACTAAGTGGCAACCATTTAAACTGGAGAAAACCAGGGAGCCTTCCACATCAGTCAAGCTTTTAAAACTTATGGCAAAGTATTTCAAAAAGTCATTTAAACTTCAAGAAAAATTCAAAAGCAAACTTATTTCTCTAATTTAAAAAAGGTATTCAAATTTCAAAATCAAAAATATTCAAAATTCATATCTTAATTTTAAAGACATTTCTTGCTTTCATTTTATTATAACATTCCGTAATCAAAAATATTCAAAAATAAAATTTCTTTACAGACAGATCTCCTGGTTTACTACCATGGTTAAGCACAAAAATTCACATCATCTTTCTATCAAAAATACAATGGAGCCCATCACGCTCCACTGCATATACTTAAAAAAAAAATTTATATGAGCACTTTACACAATAAGATACCCATAAAAATATATTAAATTACTTTTAAGTTATTTCAATTTTTACTTATAAAAAATTTTAAACTTTCATTTAATATCCAATTTGTATTCAAAATTACATTTAAAGGTCAGCATAATTTAAATTTACAAATTCATATTTCAAAAAAAAAAAAAAAATTTAATCTTTACACTAAAGTCATACAAAAAAAATGATTCATTTTATAGAAATTCAAAATTCTTAAATTTACTAATTAATATCTCAAAGTAAAGTTTTTTACACCAAAGTCATATTTAATTAAGTACAGATTCATTTTATTCAAAAAAAGAATTAAAAATTTAAACCTACATATTTATATCTCTGACTTTAACATACAGCCCCCCCATCTAAAACTATTTCAAACATCCGGTAGAAATTTTTTTTTTTTTACTTTCGATAATTATTAAGTCTTTAAACAAAATTAAACAAACAAAACTTACTATATTTTAAACATTAAACTTTAAATATATTATCATATTCAAAGGAGGGTATAACTTTAAAAAAATCATAAATATTTTCTTTTATTAAACTTTTAAATTTTTAAAATTAATTTTTATAAAGGGCACAACGTTAGTTGTACAAAGCCCATAACCAAAATGATGGAATTTAAACACAATTCCATCGGGGTTGATTGTTTAGCAGAGTCACGTCAAAAACAGTGTCAGCGTTATGCTGATTTTGTAACCCCATAAGTAATTAAATTAATTTAATTTTTAACGTAATGCCCAAATGAATATCTAATTAAATGTTTAGTCAAGAATAAAATTAAATCAAATGAAATAATGACATGCAAAATAAAAAACTTAACAGTCAACATTTATTAGTTCTTAAAATAAAATAAACATAAAATATAAAAACATAAATATAAGTAAAAATATATTGCATCTCTAATCGAATCATATTTAAAACAAAAATATATTTTCTTTCTATTAAATCCATAAACCAGATATATGAATAAATGTACTGTAAATTAAAATATATCAAGATAAACAAAATTGAACTTATCTGTAAGAAAAATAAGTAAAGATTTAAAGAACATTTTATAAGTCCTCTATTGTCTTGATTAAGTGAACTGGAGCTTGCTAAGTCAAAAACTGGAAAATGGTTTCAGTTCCAAAAAAAAATTAATCCAAGTAATATTCATCCGTCGATAGAGTTCCAAAAAATTCCATGATCAAAAGAAACCGAAGTGAAAAACAACAGCACTTCCTCACGAGAGAATAGCCAAACTTTCCTTAAGAAGGCGAAGGTCAAAAGTCCAAATTTCAGGGTCTCTTCTACCCGAACATCTCTTGACATCGCCAATCATCACATAATTCCAAGTCAATTATCTCACGTCAATGTAGACATCTCCTTCTAGCCTCCAGGTGTTTAAGTTTAGAAATAAAGTTTCAAATAGCCGAATATATTCTGTAAGTTTAAATGAAACGTGAAAGCGTAATGAAATGCCATTACTAAATGAAAGTTCTATTTCAACTGATGACTTAAACTATTGTATTGAACAATGTATTAAACGAATTAAATAAATGACTTGACCGATGACACATCTGACTTCCAGATAACATAACACAACATCCAACAGACGAAACTAAGAAAAACAGAAACAATAAAATACGAAGCTACTTTATGCCGGCGAGACTGAAGTATATATACTTCTCAAACGGATTGAACACCAGGTTTCTCCCCGCCGAGAGACACACCCACCAATCACAGAAGGATGAATGGCTGATGAGATCGTTACGTCTGATCGCGTAAGCGATTACGTCATCGACTCTCATCGCTACGCCTCCACATGGCGATATGGGGAACTATGTCAAAAAACGATGTTTACTTTTGAAAGGTGTGTGAAAAAAAAAATATATAAGTCTGCCGGGAAATATAAATTAACATAGAACTAAAGTTTAATTATACAGTTTATAGACAACAATTAACCAGAAATAAGACTTCTATTATAAAAGGTGAGTGTACTTTAAATTATATTGAATTGTAAATAAAGATGACTATTGTAATTATTTGCTGTAAATTTAATTCTTATATAAATGAAATATGTAATGATTAAGGGCTGGATGAAATGGCCTGACTCTCACACTAAAGGACATTTCTTACAGTAAATGTCAACCAAAAGATAGTTACTACAGTGGCAAGAACACAGGGTCTATTTCCTATCAAGGATGACAGCAGCGAACTTGACACAAAGACTTTGAAAGCACAAAAATGTTCCGAAAGAACTCCATTTTACGTTGGGCGCCAGTGTGGGATGTTATTCGGTACTTAAAATATTGAACAGAGATGTTACAGTCACATTTTATTGTAGACGACACAACACATAATACATTATATACAAATCGCAAGACGAGCGCAACTCAATCAATTGAATATTCATAAAAATTACTTAGCACAAAGAACATCTCTAAGAGAGATGTAAAGCGAACACACATCCCAATCTTACATCTTAACTGCAAACTCAATTACTTCACTTCATTTCATGTCTTTTTAGAAAAGGAAGGCAAAATATCTCCGGATATTTTGCCGAAGGTGGCAATAGCGCCACCTATAGATACTATAATTTAGGGAAGGCAGTCACCCTGTTACATCATTAATTATGTACTTGGCCTTTACTTTTAATATTTTAATCATTTTTTAAATCCCTATTTATTAAATACCACATATGTTTAATTACACTGATAAACAAGGTTTCTGTTTCAAACTAAGTATGTGGTGACTTTTATATTTTAGGTGGTGCTGCGAAAGAATATGCCATCAAAAAATTTCCATCACCCACAGATTTTTAATTAAATTCAAAATCTTGAAATTCTGAATTTTATAGTACTTATTACACATATACCTTATGAAATTTATCATTCGGTATTTTAGTAATGACAAATTTTTAAATAAACACTTATAAAGCTAAAAATTAATATTTAAAACACTGAAAATATGCATTGCTTACAAAGTGTCAGAAAAATGTAGAAGAATTCTTATAAAAAGAAATGGTATTAATAAGAAATTTCATATTTTATGTAGTGGTAAATATCTTATCTGTGGATGCTCTCTTATAGGCACAATCATTAGCTTAATTAATAAGGTTCCATCAGTAATCTCAGAGCATATTAGGAGTCCATCTGCTTGATATCTGTTTTTCATTACAGAAATATCCTGGTGGAGACACTGTCTATGCTCGTCACTCACAGCTCCCATATTTTTGAGAAAAAAATATAGATGAGATGCTAAAAAGTGAATTTTTAACGACATTGAACATCCTTAATCTTTGTAACTTTTTAATATGCCTTTAATGTTTCATAGTTAGGACTTCAATGATTTCCTAAGAAATGTGTCACAACATTTTAAAAATCGATCCATGATGCTTTTTCTAAATCATTTAATGTATCATCAAAAATTTTTGTCCTTCATAAGCTGTCTAATTTGTAGGCCAACAGAAACACCCTCCTTAATTTTTACATAGCTTAGTGATGGAAATTGTTTTTGCAGATATTGGAATCCACGACCTTTTTAATCATAGCTTTAATGAAATTCTTCATCAATCCCAACTTTACGTTTAAAGCTGGAAAAATAACTTTCTTTTTATCAATTAGAGGAACGTTTTGGATATTTTTTCATCTGCAATATATTGTTTGCGCTCCGGCCACTTCTTTTTGATATAATGCTCATGCTTTGCTCTGCTATCCCACTCACGTAGGAAACAGCAAAATTTTGTATAACCTTGTTGCATACCAATAAGAATGGAAATTACTTTAAAATCTGCACATATATTCCAATCATGATGTGAGTAATCAATTTCATGAAGCAAATCTGCTATTTTCATAAGACTCTTTCATTATGCAAGAATAGGCTATTGGAACAGACGGCAGGGCATTTCCATTATGAAGAAGCACAGCCTTCAAGCTGTTTTCGAACCATCGATGAACAATGGCCATCCGAGTTATATTGACAATTTAAAGCAGACATTAAAACACTTATATCATTACAATAGCATAAACCACCTTTTCTTGAAAAAAAATTTCTAATATTTCTTGTTTTGATCTCAATATAGATATCTTTGTATTGTTTTTTCAGGAGATTCCAACCTTACATTCTTGATCCAAGTAATTCTGAGTTTTTCTCTGATAAATTAAAGTCTTTCACAAGATCATTTAATTCTTCTTGAGTAATTAAGTGTGGTTCTTCATTTGTGCCAGGGGAATAGTTTATATCAGATGTAGAGAAAGTTTCAGTTTTATCAATTTCCATTTCTACTGCTGCATCATCATATGTAACATTCGCTGGAGATTTCGGTATTGGTAAATCATTATTATATAATACTGGTCACGTGGCTGAATCTAAGTTTGGGTACTTAATTTTATGTTTACTTCTAGCAGAAAATCCTTTAATTTTTGTAATACAAAAGTAGAAGTCAGCTATATGATCCTTTGACTCGTGCCATATCATGGGTATAGCAAAGGGCATACTGTTTCTTGTACCTTTCATCCACATCCGCAGGGGTGGGGAAATACATCATTTTGCTCGCCAGTGGCGAGTGGATTTTCTCACAAGGCGAGTGCATTTTTAGTTTTTGAAAAACTGTAGGCAATAGGCACATTATCAGAAACACTTTTTTAATCTATATATTTTAACTTTCCAAATTATTACAGTGTAAATATGGTACTAAGTTCTATCTAATATTAATCTTACCTTTGTTATATATATTTTTTAATATTATAGAAAAAAGAATTATGAAAATGCATTGTAGTAATAGTAATTTTGTCTGTAATCGCGTGTGATTTTGTCACAACTATTTTTAACTGCGTGTGTGTTGCATCTTGCGGGCTGGTGAAATAAATTCTTGGCTGGTAAGAATTTGGAAAAACTCCCCACCCCCTAGACTCCCTCAAATCCACAACCCTAATATCCGCAAATGCCTAAAATCCACACATCATCAGAGATGTAAACAATGAATGAAACAATGACAAAATGACAGAATTTTTAAGTTTTATATCACTCTGTATGCAATTTAATAAATAATTCTCGATAATATGACTAAACTCATGATTTTTCATGAAGGGAGTATAAATTTATTTGTCTAAAAAAAATCAAAATATTGCTGATATCAATGGTAATCAGTCTTTTTCTTTTTACCAAATGTTTTTATGTATTAATTGCACTTTTTTATTAAGACTGTCTAAACCTAAAATAAAACTTCCTTATTTTATGAAATTAATCTGAATTAATAGAGTACTTTAATGAGGAAAGTTTCATTGAATAATTAAAAAAAATTTATCTCACCTTTATTGCTGGTTAGTTATAGGCCTCCTGATTGGAGAGGTTACAGCCACTAAAAATAACCCCACCTACACTAAGTCATTTTGGTAGGAGTCACTACCAACCGAGATTCATGGTATATGAGCAAAATGTGTGATCGTAACTTCTAGAAGGGGTGAAATTTACCCAAAAGAAAAAAAGAAAATTAATCAATAACTAAATAACAAAATAAATGATTGAGTAAATAAATAAATAATTAGTTAGTTGCATTGTGATTTTTCGCTGCACCCTTTCGTATGAAGTCTGGACTAATCTAAGCGCTAAACACTTTGACACTCAGAAGTCCGATCCTGTAAATTAGGGGTGCACAACCTGTGGCCCGCGGGCCAAACTGATGCCAGTAATTTTATGCAGATTAACTTTCCTTATAATAATGGCAGAAATTGTGCTATGAAAGAAAACAAACGTCACTTTTCAAATATTCTGGTGGCAAACGATTTTCTGGCAAAAAGATTGTGCATCACTACTGTAAATCAACATAAGTAAATAAAAAAAAAAAATTAAAGAAAAGGAGTCTACTCGATGTTAGCTGGAAGTTATCCCCATAGAAATTAAAACAAAATTAGAGTTAACATAATACAAAGTTTATTTACATTATTTACATCTATAAACAAAAAAAAATTAGAAAAAATAATACCGTCCATTTGTTAACAGACACTTTCTCACAAATTTTAAACATAACATTGTACATTTAATTAAAGGACAATTCTCATACCCTCGACGACCTTCCTAACCATTAATAAGAAACATAGTGGAGAATTTTAGATTGCATACCTAGAGCTTAAGAGTGCTTAAAAGATGGGATCCAACCTGGGCGAGTGATTGATGCTCCGTTTGGCAGTAAAGGGATTCCCGGAATCAACAGGTCTGCAGTCATCTCCAAGGTGATGGGCATCTCTTCTCTCATCTGTCAGCAAGATATCAGTCAGGCGCATAGGGTGGCAGACATCTCTTCGATGGATCAGGCACATGTTAAAACTGCACGCTTTCAGCACGGCATCCCGAATGATTCAGAGAGCAACCTTTTTTCCTCTCTCCGAAAAAAGACAGGGGCTTAAAATAGTTTCTCCCTCATCTTAACCCCAACCAATTGCATTGGGATCTGATAAAGATGGGGCCTTGCTTCTCCTCTGATGGGCCTAAAGTTCCCAAGATCCACTCTGATCCTTTTAGCCCCTTCTGTCAGACCCCCATCGTAGTTTAAGGGCTGATCACTGCATTCCCATAAATTTGCAGCTATTTGCTGTCCAAATGCATTTATTTAATTACACAGTCCTGCTTCTAAGATAGTCATAAAACTTGGGAGGCCCGTTGAGAATACCATGAGAACATTTTTTTACGCCAAGGCAATGTGAATATGTATACTAGTAAAAATAAACAAAATAAAAATACATAAGGTATCAGTCTTTGTGCTTGGAAAACTAAGGTGGTCATAATTTATGGATGTAAACAATGAAACAAGCAGTTCAGATGTAAGGTGCAAAATTTGACTTTTTTAGTTTTATATCAATTAAATACATTTTTTAATTTGTAACTTGTGTTAATTTTATTGAATTCATGTTTTTTCATGAAGAAAGAACAATTTATTTCTGAAAAAATCAAGATATTGCTGAAATCATTGGTAATCATAATCTTACCAAATATATTTACGTATTAATCAAACTTTTTTAATTATTAAGTCTGACTAAACCTGAAATAAAGCTTCATTATTTTATGATCCTGATGTGAATTAGTAATGTATCTTTGAGGCTAATTTCATTGAATAATTTAGGGAAAACACATTTAATCTTTATAATGAATATTTAATTGTACATTATTGATGATTAACTTGACCTTTGCCTTTAGTATTTTAATCATTTTAAAAATTATTTAAATTTTTATTACTTTAGTTTATTTCATATTTTAATATATTGTAAGCATTCAATATACTTTTGATTTCATTATTAATTACATTCAAATTTTTTTTAAAAAAAATATAAACAAAGCAATGACCAGAAATCTGCAAAATTCTAAAATCCGCACAATCTCTGGTCCCAAGCTGTGCGGATTTGAGGGAGTCTACTATATATTGAAACTTCTCAATACCACAGTTTTTTTTTAAGTACATGTGTCCAAGACCTTACAAAAATGACAGAACTTTATTTTTTGGCAAAAAAAAAAAAAAAAATTATTTTTCAATTTGTAATTCCTAAAAATCTTTTTTTATTTATCACAGTAAAAAAATATATATTTTTCCCCTTATTGTAACTAATGTATTTTCTTATAAAATAGTGATTTTTTTAGCTAACATTCTGCCTTTTTTTTCTTCTAAAATGAATACTACATTATAAATTATCACTTTAGTAAATAAAGCATAAAAGTATACATTATATAACCTAATTAAAGATTATTTGTTTAATAATCATTAATTTTAAGCAATGTTAAGAATTTAATATTAAATGCTGATCATTTTGATAAATGTAAATACCATTAGTATTTTATAATACTCTTATATAATTATTACAAAGTATTAATGTGTATAACTGTATTGTATTCTACTAACGAAACTTCTAATTTGCAATTCTTTTAACTTCTGCAATTACTAACTAAAAATAAAATTTTATTAATTAAAATGTAGATTATATTTGTAATTAAAGGTTTAATTATTCTGGAAACATAAAACTCTTGGTGTCTATTCAGAAATTTAATGCTGGGAAAAGGATTTAAAAAAAAAAAAAAAAAAAAAAAAAAATCAGATTTAAATTTTAGAAAATTTAACTAAAAAAAAAAGAAAAAAAAACATTATTTTCTTACACCATAATTTTAGGTATGCACATCTCTATTTATCTTTTATAGTGATTTTTGTAAATAATCATTTATTATGCTAGAACTTTCTCAAAGAGTATTCGAAATACTTTTCGGTTTCAAACAAAAAAAATTATTTCCTTAAGCCTGCAGCTTTCAAAGAGCATGTGCAAAAGTTTAGTCACATATGCATTGCTTGTTTTATAATTTGTACTTACCTCCAGTGATGTAGTCGTAAAGACAACAGAGAGTATACAGTCTAAGCAGAGGGTATACGCTCAAGTAGAGCTGTTGCAAACCGCACATATTCGTTAACGTCAGGGTTGGGTTTTTGACGTCAAAAAGGGTTTTTTGACATGACGACAGTTTAAACCGGATTAAACCGTCAAAAACCCATAGAGTTACAACCAGCTGTGATGCGCTAAAGTTTGTTGTTAAATTTTAAAATTAGCAACAGTTGCCATACATTATGCTGAAATTTAATTATATTGTGGGTAATTAGCAGGTCTTTAAATATTTCTAATTAATAAAAATTAAAGTAAAAATGATAGATTTCAAATCTCAGAAATTTATCTTGAAATGGGCATGCAGAAATATTTGCACAAAAATTATGTTTAAATATCTCGTTTATTTATTATTATTTTAATATTTTAAAAAATCTAAAGTTATTTAGTATGCATTTTGTCATAGTTAGTATTTATAAGTGTTAATAAGTTAAATGTTATAAATGCAGGATTTTCAAAAGTGTAAAACTTGATACATGTGTTTATTTATTTTTTTTTTTTAATATGCTATACACATTATATACAGAAGCGTGTAAAGAGAAAATTGTGACAGAGGCAAAGTTAGAATTTGGTGCCCCTCTACCCAACTTTTTCTTGTGATAGGCCAAAAAATAACGTTTGTAGTATAAATTTGGAGAGTGCCCCCTAAATTTCCGTGCATGGGGAAACTGCCCTCCCCCCTTCTCACAGAGTTGATTATATACATAATATCTAGTATATATTAAAAATATATAAAAAATATATTAAAAATATATTAAAAATATATAAAAAATATATTAAAAATATATTAAAAATATATAAAAAATATATTAAAAAAATATAAAAAAATATATATTCTAATATATATTATATTGAATTTAAATATAGTGCATATTACGTATACGTATTATACGTAATTTATACATATACGTATGTGTATTATACGTATGATTATTATACATTATAAACCATTTTTATCTCTACTCCACCCCACAACACACACACTAATGGTATTAAGAATACAAATAATGCTTATTTTGAAAGCAAGGTAAGCCGAGAAGTAATTATTCAACAACTGAATACTTTAGATATTTAACAAAATTTTATAGCATTCAGTAAAAAGAAATAAATTCATAAGTATTTGTATAAGCTAATTTTTCAGCATAGTAAATAAATAGGCTGAATATTGTAAATATATGCTCAGATGTTTTTTATTATCTTTATGTTAGTTATAAATTCAAAAAATGACTGAGGATTTAGAATTCAGAATTACTGATTTTTTTTATTTTTATTTATTTTTTATTTTTTAAAAAAAATTAACTAACAATTGTAAAAGTCAAAACAGAAAAAATCTACAAAATACTTCTAAAACACAAAATATTATGTAGTTTTTTTTTATCTTATAAAATACATAATTTTAAAAAATAAAACATTCATTAAATATTTCCAATTAATTTGATTACATAATCTAAATCAATCCAAATGAAATTATCAAAGTAGAAATTTAGTTCAATAATGCAATTCATTTGCCCCACATAGCATACGGTAGCACATAACCAGTTTTGAACAATTTTCTATTTCTAATCAATTATGGAACTTATTTAATCTTTTATATTATTTTAAACTATACACTAAGTTTGGTTATAAATAAATTTCTTCATAATATAATATCCCTGCATATTTTGAATAACACATTAAAATTTAATAAATAATATTATAAAAGATAAGTTTTCCAAAGTCTGAGATTTTGTTTACTATTCAAAATATGTTTTTTAAAAATTTAAATTTATTTTTCCTACAACATAGTTGGAAACATTTTCCTTATTAGGTGCGTTCGTAATTATGTAAATACGTAGGACCTATTGTTGTCGCTCAGTCCGTCCGTCTGTCTGTCTGCATATAACAACGCAAAAACTACCCAACCGAATCGTTTGAAATTTAAAATACATAATTATAACATAATTTTGTCAAGTCATTTCAAATTTTATGAAAATCGGATGGATAGATCAATTACAGGGACAATCAAAAGGATTCCGTTACATTACGGTCAATAGGGAAAAGAGTTTCAAATGCATTTTAATCGTTTGAAATTTAAAACACATAATTATTGAGTAATTTTGTTGAGTCATTTCAAATGTTATGAAAATCGGATGCATAAATCATTTACAGGGACAATCAAAAGTATTCCATTACATTACGGTCAATGGGGAAAAAGTTTCAAATGCATTTTAATGATGTTACACTCATTCGAACATAATAGAATTGGCATGAATCTATGAAATATATACTAAAATATGCATTCTGTACAATCTGTGATGCAAAGAATTTTTATTATTAAATTACAGGGCCACACAAAAGTATTCCACTACATAATGCTATACGGGGAAACATTGTTTGGGACATGTTTTAATTATATTCAACTATTTCACATTTTATGAATAAGATATACATTGCTGAGGTGTAATAAAAATTACTTCCTGCATATTTACAGAAACATAAAGATTTCGACTACTATACTGTATCCGAAGTATGCTCTACTATATCAGCAAGATCTGAATATTTTTAAAACTTCGTTATCGTATGAGCGCACCTCATTTGCTACGTTCACGTGCAATTTCCAACTTGTTAAATATAAATATAGGTAGATATATATGTAAATAAATATTTTTATTTACATATAAATATAGGTTTTTGACAGTTTTAGACATTTTTGACAAGGAGGTTTTTGACATGACGGTTTAAACCATGGTTAAAACCGTCAAAAACTGTCGCATGTCAAAAACTTGCCAACCCTGGTTAACGTATAACGGGTATTCTCTAAAATACGAAATACCGAATCGTTTCTTTGAAATATCACTCATTTGTAGTTATTGCCAATATGCCACAGAAAAAATGAAACTAACTTCAAACTCTGTTTACGTACGTTTGTACAATTCATGAATGAAACCAGACAGTCGACGTGTAAGAGATGTGAATTAGGCACCAATTTGAGTTCTTTCGGTATGCGTATCGTTCAGTTTGAATGTATCAGGTATTCTCAAATGATTTGGATTTCGTAGGTCTTATTGATTTATTTATTATGGAAAGAAAAAGCAGTAAATTGTGAACATATTTTTCCGCAGTATCAAGTATAAAGCAAAACATGATTTATGCCAAATGAAGTATTCAGTTAAAGGAAGTTCAACAACAAATTAAAAAAAAGAAAAAAAAACATTTATTAGTAGAGCATTGTCTATTACATGATAGATATCACATCAAAACTGTTGTTACTGCCATCGTTGAACCAACAGCTTAGTAATAGATGAAAATTTTGCAGAGAGCAATGTAAACTTTTTGAACATTTCAAGAAATTAAGTTTTAAAAGTTACAGGTTTGCTTTAAGTATATTATTTTCCTATAAAAATATCTTTGCATGCGTATTTATATTTTTAGATTGCTTTTAAAAATGTTTTTATGGTAGTTTATTTTTCTTTTCTCTTTTTTCGTTGATTTTAAAAATATGTTTGTTTTTAAATTTCATATCTGAAGAAAAAAAAAGTATTTTAAAATATAAATAAAAATTTTCAGAGATAATAATGGATTGAAGTACAAATGTAGATGTGTGTTTGATAGGCTGATCACATAAGAAATCAAACATATTGTTTTTAAATTATTCCAGAAATTAAATTTTCATTGCACATAATTACACATAATTTGTTAGTGTAAAATTAGTGAGAGAATTTGCTTGTAAAAACATTTTGTTTGTGTAATTACATCTCAATTTTATTGTATAAATTTTGTAAGCTTTTACTCTTGCTAAATTGCTTTTTCCCGATTATTCTTTATTTTCATAAGTAATAAATTCTACAATTTAGACATGTTGTACTCAATTATGTATCATTTTTAATTTTGTTTGCCAAAAAAATTAGAAACTTGATTAAATCTGTGCTTTATGGACAGATAGATGGCAGCACATAACAATATGTGAAGAATAAAAAGTGCTAATTCTTCCAAATACTCATGTTCCATATATAACTAGATTTGTTGCGGTTATGTAGTACATACGATGATTTTTAATAACTGGTTTCTGAGCAGTAACGATAATTTTTAAATGGGTAGTCAGTTTTAAAATAACGCCATCACACGGGTATTTATTTAATCGTTAGTTTTACAGCACTACACTCAAGTCAGAAGGTATACCCTAGAGTACATATACTATAGCTTTCTTAGGAAATAGAGGATATATGGTGTTCCTTAAAAAAATCCAGATGGTATACGGCATATATCCTCCACTACATCCCTGCTTACATATTGAATCAATCATGACTGATAATTATTAACAATGAAGACAAGATCATAGCAATAGTCTCATTTGAGCGATGCTGGAATAATAGCATAGCTGCCAACTTGTAAGGATTTTTCCTACCACTAAAATTTAATAGAAAATTTCACCTAAAATAATCTCCGAAATCTAATGATGAAACAAAACAAAATCTTTTATTTAATTTTAATGGTGGGAAAAATCCGCACAAGTTTGGAGATATGGTAACAGTGAAAATTTTCGAAGAAAGAAACGAGGTTTTCGGGAAAAAGATGTAATTTTGGTCAAATTATCCGCAGTATAGCATTTTTGCTAAAAATGAATTATCGGCAAAACTAGAAATTTAGGCCAAAACGAAACCCGAATTTTCGGTCCACCTATAAAGGTAACTTAAAAAGATTGCTTGTTTTTGTCTGAATAGTGAAACGTGTAACTTGTTTTACAGTTACAGAAAATAGTAAAATAAAGCACAACACTGAATTATGCCAGCAATAAAATCTTAAATGACTATTAAATTAAACACATTATTTAAAAACAACGCAAAATTTTCATCCTGTTTGGATTCTTATTCTGAAACTGAAAGCTTTGAATTCGATTATTGATGTTCGAGTATTTAAATTCGATTTTCTTCGAACTTCGATTACATTCCAGAAACAGACAGAGAACGCATGACGTAACAGAATTATGCAAAAATAACATTCAACCAATCACAATGCAGAGTGGGATAGTTGAACCAATGAAATTCGCTGCCTGTGACTAGAATGTTCTGAAAATTTCCAGTTTCTGAGGCGATAATATAAATATATTTCCGGCTCGCTTTGCAGATTTGTGCATCGTTTATCAGTTAGATTATTTTGCTGTATCTTTGGTGTTAGCTTTACGTGTTTAATTTCCCGCTATATTATTGCAATGGCTTTTTCACGATCTTTGATTCCATCTATGTTTGGCAGAAGTTGGTGGGATGTTATGGATTATCCTCCCAGTATTTTTGACCAGCATTTTGGAACTGGACTACTAGACAGTGATTTGCTTCCTCCTACAATGTTCCGTGGATTTCTCCTTCGTCCCAGAACTCAAGCTGCTGTGCAGGCTTCTGGTCAGTCCGAAGTAAAAAATGACAAAGATAAGTTCCAAGTGATGTTAAACGTCAGTCACTTCAAGCCCAACGAAATAGAAGTGAAAGTTGTTGACAACTGTGTTGTAATCCATGGTAAACACGAAGAGAAAACCGACGAACACGGCTTCATTCAACGTGAATTTACCCGCCGTTATGTCTTACCAGAAGGTACAGAAGCTGAAACTGTCAAATCTTCGTGGAGTCCCAATGGAATCTTAACCATCGAAGCTCCTAAGAAAGCTATTGAGCCACCAGCAAGTAATGAACGAGTAATTCCTATTACAATGCAGCAACAAAAGAGCGTGGAAGATAAAAAGTAACTTTACATTTCCTGAACAATTTTCGCCATAGGACTCTCATTTGATATTTACGTTTTTTATGGTAACTTATTTTCAACAGTTGTTACTTTACCAAAGGTATTCATATGCTGATTTTTTATACTTGTCACTTTTGCTAATCCATTTAATAAATAACTTTTGATATTAAAGCTGTTTCATTATTTAGCTATAGTATTTTTCACAAGTTTAAATATGTTAATTATTAAATCTTTTCTAAGCTTTATTTTATCTCTGAAAAGATAAAGTCTGAAGTATAAAATTTCTGCATCTATTAATCTAGTCTAAATTTTGCATGACCTAATCTTCAATTAGACTGGTAAATTTTTAATCTATTAACATGTCTCTTTAATCCTTGCAGAAAATTGTTTTTTGAGTGCTAGAAATGAATCCCAATTGGGATTCTTAAATAATTACTTCTTAATTCTTGCTGTTTAAAGACATAAAATTATATTCTAGCAATGAAACTTGATAAACAAGCAATTCTGATAACCTACTTGTTGCAGGACTTGTAAACATCATTCAAATATTACTTTTTACATAAGATTTAATAGAAATTCGTAGATCTCGAGCTTTATAATTTTGATCGGAGAATTGCCAAAACTCCAGCAACTTTCTGCAAATGCATAGTTGGATAAAATTGAAATTTGTAACTTGCGAAATTTTTTGAATTCATTTTCTTGTATAGTCAAAAGAATACTTCTTACTATATTTTTTTAAATTCCTCTAATATTTAAAGTAAATATTTTCATAACATGTTTAATTTTCTTATGTGTACTGTAAGTGTATGAATAGAATTTAAAAGAACAATTTTGCCAAACATTGTTGTGGAAACATGACTATGGGAATTGATTAAATGCCAAAGTTTGCACAGATGCACTTTGTCTGTTCAAAATTCGAAAGACTTTCTTATTTTTGGGAACAAATTTTATATGCAAACCACAATTGATAAACATGTAAATGTACATTTTACCATACAAATGCTTTAACTATGAAATCTTGCATATTTAAATATGTAATGAAAAGTGAGAATTCAATGGATTGTTGTCTAGGTAAGTAGATTATTTCAAGGAATTTTTTTCTCTTGGAAACTAAGGTTTAAACTAACATAGAAAAATGGTAAATGTTGCTGACCATGTTACAAAGCCACTTACTAAAGATAAATTATAACATTTGCATATTTTAGAGCAGACAACAAATTGGATCAAATGTGCTTAATTGATGAAATCTGTTCCCTGTCACTATAGAATGTTAAAATAGAACTGGATTTGTTTAAATCTAAAGTAAGTAACTGAAACGCCTTTTTTTTTTTTCTAGAAGACTAGGAAAATCGTCAATTGATAAGATTTATAATTGTGGCTTGGGTCCAGATTCTTTGCTGTTAATCATTTTGTTTCACTCTTCACTAAAATTGGATGTCAACGGATGTTGCGACAACTAAATCTAACTGCTGTACAATTATGCATTTTTAGTTTCAAAACTCCAACAGCGTTTTGGATAGACTTCCATGCAATTTATTCCATATAATTGTGTTTCAACAAATTTCATTTAAAGTCTAAAAATGATTGGAAGTTGAGAATGTTGTTAAATATAGAATTAGCAGGCAATGCAAGGAAATTAAAGTATGATTAAATTTAGCAACTGCTTGCAAAATAGATTAAAAAATTTCAACCGAAATAAGACTGTTTCAGGGGGAAAAAAAGCAGTCATTGTAAATTTTTTTCCCTACCGTATGAGATTTCAAGCAGTTAACTGTAATGCATATTTCACCATTTACTTGTGCCTCAATTGGATTATTTTTAAAGAAATTTAATTCTGTAAAATATATTCGTCTGGATTACTTGCATTTCAAAACTTATTTTTCCTCCTCAGATGTATACTTTAAGGACACTTCAGGATTTTATATTTAGATTCCTGTCACATGCTAGTTATTTTCTTAAAGCGATTCTTTGCAAGACTGCAAAATATGTTCACAGCTTGGATTTCGCTTAAGTGTAGTGTAACACATTTACGTAGGCATAACCAAAACTTATGGGGTAGGCACAGGTTCCCAATCCCATAAGTTCTTTAGGTGTAAACCCTCTCATTGTCTCTGTCCAGGATAGAGATGTAAATTTTCCAGAAAAAATTTGAAGTGGCAGAAAAAACTTTTTTTTTTTTGGAAAATGGGAGGGGAAAGTTGGAAATTGATTTTTCATACTTGTTTCTCCCTAATAAGTTATTTTCTTAATATTAAATAAAAAAAAAATGTGTTTGTATTTTGAGAATTTTTACTTTATGACCATATTAAAAATATAAAAGCAAGGTCTGCTTTTAAAAGGTTTTCTCTTCCCCTCAGAATTTTCATAGTAACATTCAGGCTTTGTTTAATGATACTGTTGAATTGACAAAGATTGAAGACTAATGATTTTTTTCAGTTGCATATTTAAATACCAATCGACCTAATATAAAAACCAAAGCCAATATCTCTGCAGTTTGGATTGAAACTAATTTTGCATCTCATTTATAAATGTTAAGAAGGTTCGTACAGACTCCTTAGCAATGTTTTCAATTTTAACAAGTTTCTAAGTAGTACTTAGATGAACAAAATATTCCTTAGAAACTCCTTAAATTGTTTTGCACGCAGGCGAAATTGCTCCCCTCCCCAAAAGAAAATAAATATTTTATAACACACAGTAAACACTTTATGCACATCATTCATCAGAGGCACAGCAGTGAGTGGTTAGTATTGTACTAATAGCCATCAAAGTGATTTACTTTTCATGGCCATAAGGGAAAGAAAAATGAAAAGAATAATCCACACACCTAAGCTTCTAATTTCAAAAAAGGATTGCACTTAATTCCTTTTACAGCTAGATATACAACTTTTATTTCTTAAGATTCATCATCCTCAATTTTGCTGATAATGGTGAATTCAGGGGGTGATTCTCTTCTGAAAATCTGAAATTGGGTTATCAGTTCTATATAGTTGCCAACTTGTACAGTTTTGCACACGAAAAAAAACAATCGCGGAGAAATGATAATTTCGTGAAAGGATTGCTGAAAAAGCATACAGTTGGCAAAAAAGTATTTGTACTCTAAAATTTTTAATTTTTAACTAAATAAAAACAGATATTTTGTCAAATAGTTTAATACAGTCTGTTTATCGTGCGTTTTAAATTACACAACAGAAAATTTCGATAAAGATGTAAAATAATTTTCTAATAGGAAAAGTTTAAAAATTTCTTGCAAAAAAAGTATTTGTACATTTCTCCATCCTGATATGTACTGTGTTTTATAGTGTTTATGGTTCAAAGGACTACTTTTACAGAAGCTGATAATTTTAGAGTTCATATTATATTTGTCTGACATTTAATCTAATTTGCTCTTGAAATAATTGAGTATAGAACCTAATACTAGAGAGGCACCTCTAGATATATGAAATCCTATGATTGAGCATAATAAAAATTTAAATTCGCAACAAGAATTTGTAAAAGCTATTAAATTAACATTTACAACTATTGGATGTATAGTGAGAAACTATGAATAAATTAAAAGCATCGAAATTCAATGAAAACCAGGACTTCTTAGCAAACTAACAATGAGGGGAAAAAAGGAGTGTTGTTAAAAAAGCTTTAAAAAAATCCTATGCGTTCGGTTCAAAAATTTGCTGGAGACCTTGCGACATCTTCTCGCATCAGAGTAATACCTCAAACAATAAAAAATATTCTTCTCAATGCAGGTTTAAAAGGAAGAACCTCAAGGAAAAATCCATTCATCAGCGAAACAAATAGGCGAAAACGCATACTATTCGCTTTCGCATACAGAAGTAAATCATTGGATTTTTGGAAAACAGTAATTTTTTCTGATGAGGGAAAATTCGAAATTTTCTTACCATCAAGCATTCGAAAAAATTGGCGTAAAAATAAAACAGTTCTAGATCCAAAATGTATACTTCAAACTATCAAGCATGTTGGGGGGGAATATTATAATTTGGGGGTGCATAGCTTCTAATTGAGCAGGACATTTAAAATTTATTGACAATGGAAAGACAGGTTTAACATACATTGATGTGTCGTGCCATAATTTATTAAACTGTACCAAGAAATTATGCATAGAGGAAGCTTTTCACTTTCTGCAGGATAAAGACCAAAGCATACTGCTGTAATCATCAGCACATGCTTACGACAATACTCCAAGACGGCTGGTAATTCTTCTAAAATCTCTAGACTTGAATCCAATAGAAAATTTGCAGATGCTATTGGATGCAAAAATCCGAAAAAAAAAAATGTATTGGTAAAAAACAGTTTTAAAGAAGCTCTTATTGTCATGGAATAACATTAACCAGACCGATACAAAAAAGTTGATGGAATCCATGTCACACCATCTAGAAGTAGTCATAAATGCTAAATGAATTCGCACAAAATATTAATTTGTATCATTTTACTAAATTTTCATTAATTATATTACGTTAATATAGTGTACAAATACTTTTTTTGCATTATATTTTTGTATATTTGTTTATTATAATGTAAAAAGTCGATTCGTTTAATTTTGTTTTTGCTTCTATAATATTATAATGCGTTAAATTAATGTATTACAGTATTTTTTGCTTAAATCTTTTGTTTAATTTCATTATAATTTAAAAAAATGAAGTGTACAAATACTTTTTTTGCCAACTGTACATTTCATCAATATTTCGTTGAAAATAGACCATTTCATCAATGTTTATGTCAACAAACTTTGTCAAGATTGCTGAAAAACATTTCCTGTGCGAATCTTGGTTAAAACAATTTCACCAAATATCGCAGGTAAAATACTTATTTTGTCTGAAGATCGCAGATAACCTCCCTTCTCAAAGGGAACTCTCAGAATCCCTGTGGAATTGGGACTGTGCAAGTGCATGCCACATAAATAACAAAAGTGGCAAGTCCTTAAAATTTTTTGGACTCCTTGTATTTTTTTTCTTCCCAACTCTGTATGAACGCTAGTTAAGTAAATGATACTAATTTTAAAGAGATTTTTTGTAGTTTTGTCATTATGAATATCGGTATTCGAACTTATGCTATCTTTGTTTAAAAAAAGTTTAAGAATTATAAAGAAGAGATAATCCTTCAGTCTAATCGACCTGACTTTGGTCTCTCAATCTCCCAAAGTCTGGAGTATGAAGCGCAGTGATTCTCAGCTAAAACTCTGAGCCGTTACTGATTTTCTCTTGGAGAGAAAAAAACCCTCTTCTAACCAGTTATTTTAAACCTGCCTTCTTTTTTGGGGATCTCATCCTCCCAGTCCCCTGTAAAAACAATTGATTCTTTTTGTCCATTTAGAACCTTCTTTGCTTATGCCATTCATAAGCTTTCTTTTTATTGGCTCATTCAGGTTTCCCTTGTGCCGTGAAAGACATATTTCGATGTCCGGTCACTCGTGGGAACTCTTCTGGATTTCACCTGTCAGTATTTCTGAAAGAGATGCCGTTTTGATGTTATCATTTTTAGTCTGTCTAAAAAACTGTCTAGCGCAAAGATGAATTGTGATACATCTTTTCTTTTTATGTTTCTGACAATATGTGGGACTTTGTTAAAATTTAGACTATTTGAGGGTTTTCCCGTGTAAGGGTGTAAGTCAGTTCAATTTCTTTCAAGGTGTCTCAATGCATTACCTTAAATCGCAGATTTTTAAATGATAAATAACAAGTGTAAGTTTTTTAATGTTTTTTAAACTAATTAAAATTAATAATGCAGTTTGTTTTAATCATCAGATATCGCATGTAAAGAGAGCCTATTTATATGAAAAGTTAGCTGAAGTAGCTATTTCATGGTCTTCGTGAAATAACATAGTTTTAAGATGAAAAACTATCTAAAACAGAATATTTTTCTGGTTCTTTTTGAATTTCACATTAACAGGTTTCATTATAATTTGCTTAGTTTCAATAATTAAACCTGATATTTCCTACAAATTTTGGAAGGAGCTGGAGTCCCAGGGGTGATTCTCGTCCAAAAATTCCGAAAATTTAAGGCATTCTCTTCCGAAAATTTGAAATTGGGTTATCAGTTCTGCATAGTTTCCAACTTGTACGGTTTTGCGCGCGGAAAAAACAATTGCGTAGAAATGCAAATTTCGTGATAGGATCGCCGAAATAGCATACATTTCGTCAACATTTCGTGGAAAAACGACGATTTCGTCAATGTTTTTGTAAACGAATTTTGTAAAAGATCGATGAAAAACATGAATTTCATGTGCGGATCATGGGGAAAAAAGGCATTTTCACCAAATATCGCAGATAAAACGCTGATTTCTTCTGAAGACGGCGGGAAAATGCAGATTTCGTCTAAAGATTGCGGATATAACGCCGATTGCGTTAAAATATCACGGGAAAAAAACGTTTTCGATAAAAGATCGCTTAACAATATTTTGTCAAAAGAATATTTGATTAAAAAAAAAGGCCGATTTCA
Organism: Maratus speculifer; assembly: GCA_964019185.1. NCBI lineage: Eukaryota > Metazoa > Arthropoda > Arachnida > Araneae > Salticidae > Maratus > Maratus speculifer. The sequence goes on along the minus strand of OZ025301.1, from coordinate 146,578,854 downwards.
TCAAAAGATCATGGAAAAACGCCGATTTCGTCAAAAAAACCCCGGGAATAAAATGCCGTTTTCAAGAAAAAAATCACGTAAAAAAACAAATTTTGTCTAAAGATCGTCGAAAAAACGATTTCACTTAAAAAAAAAACATGGGAAATGCCGATTTCGTCAAAAGATCGCGGAAAAACTGCAGATTTCGGCAAAATATCACAATAAATTACGGATTTTGCTAAAATGTTGCTGATTTCGTCTGAAGATAGCAGGAAAACGCAGATTTTGTCCGAAGATCACTGGAGGGGGGGGGGAACTCATGACCCCCCCCCCCTCTGATTTCCGAAAATGCGATGCAAATTTCCGAAAAAATTTCATCCAGAATCACCCCTGCTGGAGTCAAATCAGCCCATCCCCTGAATATGCTGCTACATACTTTCAAATGTTTTTTGCGATATAATTCATTTTATCATTAAAATGTTTTTTTTTTTTTCTTTTTGTGAAATATTTTAAATACAGACAGAAAGCAGGGTTGGCATGATTTAAATCAGCTGATTAAAAAAAAATCATTTGATTTAAATCATTTTTTTTATGTTGATGTTGGAAATTAGTTGGCAGAGAAATAAGAAAAATGAGAGCAAAAAATGCATAGATGTTTTAAGTGGCGAAATTGTGTGTATGACTTGATGAATGGTCAAACATACGAAATAAACCAATCGTATGTGTATGTATGGTAAATAGAGGTAAAGTCTACTTAGTTGACACAATCAATACATCAGGATCTTCACACACAGGTGAATATTTGACTGAACTTCTGACTAAAATGATTCCTTTAATAGAAAATAAATTTAAATGCAAAGTTCTTTATTCCGTCACTGATAATGATGCCAACATGGCTAAAATGTGAAATGAATTAGAAGAGAAAGGTTTTAATAAAGTAATTATGTATGGGTGTTCTGCTCATGTTTCAAACTTGTTGGCAAAAGATCTACTAAGTAAAACAATCAGTGATCATATTCAGGGTTGCCACACCACCTAGAAAACCGGGAAAACACAGGGAATTTTAAAATCTTTTCCCAAAACAGGGAAAATCCAGAGAATTTTGAAAAAATCTGGAAAACACATGAAATTTTTTTTTTTTCCAACTACAGTCGAGCCTCTATATAACGAAATCCATCGTTCCAGTAAAAAATTCGTTATATAGAGAAATTCGATGTATAGAGTATGATGTTAAAAATAGTATTTAATGTGTAAATTTTGAACAAATATTATTTTTGATCTTTTTAATTAAGAATTTGAAATGTTTAAAAGTATATATTAACCTAACATTTTATTTCTTACCTATTTAAGCTGTTTCAAAAAAGCGAAAAAACATTTGAAAGCTTAATGAAAATCAAATGAGGAAGACTTACATAAATTTCTGAGGAAGAAATCTGTATTTTTTTGTTGTTTTGATTAAAATTACAATTGTTACGCTCTCAAAATTCTCAAATTTTAGCAAGGAATGAAAAATTATAGTTGATATTTTCCTCCATTTGAAGGTCTCTCTTATGTGCTCTCATTGATTCCTCTCTTATATGTGTAACACAATTCAATTGACTGTGTTTTGAGAAGGATGTTGAAAGGCGTGTGGGAGGTGGGATGAACTTGTTAGATTTAAAGAATAAGGAGAGAAGTAATATTTATAAAAAAAAAAACCTCTCCACTAAACGATAAATCAAAAATAAGTGATGGAAAATTGATTCCATATGATTTCGAAGCTTTTTTAAAACTGAATAAATTAAGATCAATTTATGAAAAAATTCGTTATATGGAGATAGATATTTCGCTATATAGAGTCTGTTTTTAATGTAATCATGCGAAAAGGGGACCGTTCTTACTAAAAATTCGTTATATGGAGAAATTCGATGTATGGAATTTCGTTATATAGAGGTTCGACTGTATATCTAAATGTAATTTTTTTTTTTTCGGCTTACATTTTCAAAACCGAATATTATCTTATATTTTTTAAGATAAAAAAATAAACCAGTGTTGTGTATCAAAGTTATCCTATATTTTATGTGTTCTATATTTTAATATCAATATTAATTTGAATGCATAAAGTAGCTTTTCCTCTTTTCTTTTCCTTTTTATTTATGCAATTTTTGTAATATTATGTTCAAGATAATTGATTTTTAGGTAAGATTCTTTAAATTATTAGATACAAAGTTTTTAGATATTTTAACATTCATTTACAAGTATTTCAAAGTATTTTTTAGCAGAATGTTTGAGTATTGCTTTACTGTTTTTATTATTATTAATGTAAAATGTGGGATATAATAATAAGTGTAACACATTAAAGAGTTTTTTCATTTGCTCATATCATATAATGCATTATATTTGTTCAATTAATTGGGTAATGGTAAATTATAACATGTCTATTTAGCATACATACACGCATATATTTTTGCGCACTAAACATAGAATAAATGCTTTGCAGTAGAGGGATTTTTGTTTTTCAAGATTAGAGTGGCAACCCTGATATTATAAAAATAGTGAAATATTTTTGAAATATTCATCTCCCTAAAGCTTGGTACAATAGTGAAGGTGGCACTGTATTACTTATTCCAGTAGATGCAAGGTGGAATTCGTTGACTGCTTTCAATAATACATAAAAAATTGGTCAAAAATAGTAAAAGTATGTGAAGTGCACCAAGAAAATATAAGTTATGATATCAAGAAAACAGTAATGGACTTAAATATTAAAAGAAATGCAGAGCATATGATTGAAGTTTTGAAACCTATTGCTTGTGCCCTAGATACAATCCAAAAAGAGGATTGTTCTCTTGCCGAATGCACATATCAATGGAAAATTGTGGGTAGAAAGTTAGAAACTGTATTTGATAAAGATAGAATTACAAAATTTAAAGCAAGGTATAAACAAGTCAAGTTATTAATGGCTGTCATTTTGCTGGAGTTTATTAAGTCCCTCTGTTTTAAATCGAAATGAAATTTCACTTAGTGTAGAGGAAAATAATGAAGGTTTGGCATTCATTAAAGAAAACTGTCCAAATTTTCTCACCACTGTAGCTTATTTTCAAGCAAAAAATTGCCCATTCCAAATTTACCATTGCTTCAGAAAAAAGTTTCAGATATTACGACAGATTATGATTGGTGGAAGTCCTTTTATGTCCTTATCAGTCCTTTCGCTGATTCTCTCTTTACCTCCTATTAGGGAGGTCAAGAGTTTTATTTAAATTTTTTTATTTAAAAAAAAAATCATGATTTTTTTTCCAACTTTGACAAAAAGTAAAAGAAAATTTAAGAATACAGTGAAAAAGATGAAGGAAGAACATCAGTCCGTTTTCACTAATGGAAACTTTTGCTTATATGAAATAACAGATACTTTGTGTTATAGCTTAAAATAAATAATTAAAAAAAAAAAAAAAAAAAAAATCCAATACATTTTATAAAAACATGTTTATTGATGAAATGTAACAATTTCAATCAGAATTTACTTATGAAATGACAAAGCTCAACATATAGTTATTGGAATGTGCAACAAAAAAATCTGTCATTCCATAATAAATTACAAATTAAATATAAAATATATTATTCCAAAATATTCAATTGATGCATACTTTTAAGAAATATGATTTTAAATCATAAGTAATAAAGGATAGCAATTTTTTAATATTCACAATAATTTCACATGTTTAAATATTTTGTATAAATTAGATTAACTTTAAAAAAGAACTTTATTAATATAAGCCTAATTTTTTTTTGTGCAATGAAATTATTTTTCTTTTGCATATAAATATTTAATAGTCAAATTTCTGATTTAAAAAATGATTTCTTAAGGAAAAAAATAAATTATGTTTTAAAAGCATGAATAAAATGACTTATTTCAACAAAACTTAGCTAAGTAAATATCTGAAATTCTTCACAATATTTTTTAATAAACCAAAAGAAGTTTTGCATATAGGTAACAATATATTACAATCTGATTTAATAAATAATTCTTATTAACAGAAAACGTAAAATAATATATATAGCTGCTACAGAAATGTCTAGTTTCAGATTGTGTAGCTTTCTAAAGATTTGAGGCATCATCATTCGCTATTTAAAAAAGATTGAATATCTATTTTATAAAATTTAGAAAAACTAATATTTTAACATATTTTAAATTTAATAAAAATTCTACTTTGTATAAAACTAAGAGCTAAAAATGTTCAACCATATCGCATTTTTTTATTACAAATAACAACAAATATCTTTAAAACAATACAGTAATCACTTAACATTTACAAGTTTTGGTTATTCATGAATATATATAAACATTTCAACAATCACAAATAATTAACTTGGTTATTCATGAATTTTCTTTTTTAACAATATCTTTTTACAACTCGCTTTGTTTAATCAATTCCATAAACTGTAGGATACTGGACAGCTCCATTGTATTGTACATTGTATTATAAGCCTAAGTTCCAAAATTATCAACTCTTGTATTGAGGCAAAATATAGATCAGGAATTCCGAGAAACTACAAAATATGACTGATGAAAAAAAAAAAAAAAAAAAAAAATCTAAGTTTTCTAATTTTCAAAATTTTTATCGTAAATAGAAAATTTTCTGAAAAAAAAAAAAAGTAGGAATTTTAAAACCTCAACAAAAACTTATTGAGAAGGAAACAGAATGTGATCCTTCACTGGTGAAGAGTCAAATTTAAAAGAGAAATTGAGACTGCAACTTTTCCTTGTTAGAAATTAATGAGCAAAAGATCCATTCTTCCAAACAATCGCACATTTTTTCATGCTTTTTTCCACCATCAACTACAACTAAACTTTGTATAATGTTTATAATTATTCAAATTTATTTGTCATTTATTTAAAGCATGTACTTTTTAATGCTTGATAAATATATTTTTATGTTTTAATTGTTTTCTTCTATTAAAATGAAATTTTAAAATCCAACCCCTTTTTTATGCATGAGAATTTAGACTGTGTCGACAAACCTAGCCTTAACAAATGTTAAGAAATTACTGTATCTGATAATACAAATATTAGAAAATATGTGTTAATATTTATTATTGAAAAAAAAATTATATTACTTATAGATAATCCTTGACTGGCCAAAAAACAAAAAAAAAAATAAAAAATAACTTTGTAGTAATATTTTCTAAAATATATCACATCCTTGTAGACATATAATTACTTCAACAATTTGATGACAATAAAACCTCTGATTAATTTAAAATATTTATTTGTGGATGCATAACTATAATTAAACAAAAGAAAAATCTTAAAAGAAAAAAAGCAATTAAAATATGCATGTAAGAAATAATTTTGCCTTAAGATTTACAAATAATCTGCATGCATCAGAAGGATTTAATTAAAAATATACATAAAATACAAATAAAGATAGTAAAAACACCATCAAAACTACTTATTAGAATAAAATGATTCATAAAATCAATGTCTGAAAGTACAAATATCAATAAATTAAATAGAAGCTAATCTTTTTTAAACAATGAACAGTAATTTTACATCAGAAATTTCTTCATATTTGTCAATATTTCTCTTTTATAACCTATATTCTGAAATACAAGCAAAGTTAAACGAATTCTTAGAATATCCAAATAACTGAATCAAAGATTAAAACTAGAAGATTGAACTCTGATAAATGAAGTAATTTTAAACATCTGTAATATAAGTTATCCAATTAAAGTTTCCAAACTTAAATCTTTAATGCATATATATATATAGAGAGAGAGAGAGAGAACCATTAGATAATACTACAAATCAACATCAATTACTGTAATGTATATTTCTCGCTTGCAACAGGTTCCTTGGTTTACTTAATAAAACCTTTATATCTCTAAAAACAAAAAATTTCATGTTTACTGCAAATTGAACAAAAATAAAAAAAAACTACCTTGCTTATTTACATCAAATTTGCATATATTACATGAATAGATAAAAGATTAACCTATAGTTTCTTAAAATTACAGAAAATAATCAGATTATATGTGATCTATCATAATTTAACAAACTACCAAAGAAACTAAAACTACTTGAATTAAAAATTAAAGTGCTTTTAAGAATCTAACTAAGCACATTAATTTTGTCTTTATTACGGCTATATTGGGGGTGATTAAATAAATTAGTTGTGCACCAGATAAAAGTACAAATCAAAACAAAGACTTTATGAAAGATTATATATAATAGCTTCAAGGTATATTTTGAATAGTAGTATTAAATATAAGTTAAATCTTTTTATGCATGGTACCTTCATATGAGGTTATATTATAAAACAAGAATTGGGTATTTATTCTTATCACATACAAGTTCAATAATGCTTGTGAATTGGTAGAAGTTCATATTTACATCATTTCAAAGTTTCATAAATTTACTTTGTCAATTTTATAAAATGTTAAAAAATGAAATAAACAAACAAACAATTGAAATAAATAAACAAAATGAAGGTTTACATTTTCAAAGAAAATAAGATTTAAGCATAAACATTGCACTATAAAGGCTACTTCATGTCATGTGAAAAACCTGCACATTAATGTTAATACAATGGAAGAATTCTTTAAATATATCTTGTTTGCATTTCAATTTATTTATTTTTAATAGCTGAGATTTATTTCTATAAAGAATGTTTTTTACTTTTTCAATTATGAGGATGCTTTATTTTTTAAAACAGTAGTGACAAGGGACCTTAATTAAAGATAACTGCAACCAAAATTGAAAAAGTGTAAGCTTAATTTCAGCTAAACTTTTTATTTTTTTTTTTTTTAAAGAGAAATGAAATGAAAACGGGTATCTTAAATTTTTTCTCTTATTGGATTACAATTGGTCAACAGGTGCTTTTGCATGACTGAAATAGCCGTTTATTGGAATTTTAAAAATAAGTGGTTTCATATCATTATAAAATGTAACTTTTATAAGTGAATCAAACAGCATAAAAAAAAGAGGAAAAGATAATGTAGATAAAAAATTATATAAGCAGATTGAAAATTGAACCTTATTTATGAAATTTTTATTTGTGAATTTTAAAAAATAGCATACTAAATTGTTCTTGGATATAAATATGATAAAGTCACATTTCTTTACAAGGTTTTTTTTTTTTTTTTTTTTTTTTTTTTTTTTTACAATTAAAACAAATTTTAATTAATAACATATGCTTTAATCTGGATCAGATGGTCTGTCTTTTACTTTTTCAACAACAGGTTCGGAACTATTAACTTCATTTTCACTAGAATCTTGTTCCTCTGTCACTGGAAGAAAAAAAAAAAATGAATAATCATGTAATAAAAATATAGTAATGCAAAGCATATATATATATATACACATGCAGGCCTGTCCAACCTTTTTCTAAGCAGGGGCACATCGCAGCCCTCACTGAACAACAGAGGGTGCCATTATGAACATGACTTAAAGCATACAAAAAAATTATCTCACAATAGTAGGTCCGAACACACGTGCAAATACATCTAGCAGTAGAAAACATAAGGATCCTACGAATCTAAAGCTAGATGTAAAAAAACTTAAATAGTAGTAAATTTTGAAAATTGGAAGGAGCTAAATATTTAAATCTTAGTTATAATTAAAACAAAATGACAATCAGAGATATTGTTGGATTTCTTTTAAAAAGCAAAAATATTGTTGGATTTCTTTTAAAAAGCAAAAATATTGTTGGATTTCTTTTAAAAAGCAAAAATATTTCTGGATTTATTTTGGTAACGCAAATTTGTCAGTATAAAAAGTACAGAAACAAAGATAGGCATGATATAGTGACCAATCCATGGATAGTTCCAAAGAGATAGCATGAAAGAGCTTCAATTGATGGAAATCATTTCGAACGATTTTATGGATTTTTTAAAAACAAAATGGGTGAAATTGCCTAACATTTCAGTCGTCTGAGGAGAAAATGGTACCATTTTTCTCGTCTTATAAAACAATATGAGCTGTTGAAACAATACAACAACAATAATAAAATAGTTGATTTTCCATGCATGATGGTAGGATGCTTATTTTTCTACGTTTTATTTCTGTATATATTTAAAAAGTTATTGCTAATTTTTATAAGTTCTCATCGTCATAATTTTCATAAAATGTTTTATAAGGAATAATAATAAAATAAAGAATAAACACAATAACAATGTAAAGTACGTTTTCCTTTTTGGAGGTTTTAAAAATATTTCAAGGAAATATTAAAGATTAAATAAAGCATCCTTTAAAATGGAATTTTGTTTTTTAAAAATGCAAATGACAGGAATCCTTCAAAAGGGCGCCAAGAAAAGCTTCAAAGGGCGCCATGGCATCGTGTTGGACAGTTCTGTATATATGCATTCTATTAAATAAATTTTAGATCCAAAAGCCATTAGATAATTTAAAAGGATTTTTTTTTTTTTTTTTTTTTTTTCTATCTGTGCACATTTTACTGTTTTAGAAGAGAACAATGACTAGAAATAGTAAAATTTTACTTTTAAATCAATACTCAATAAGCATATATATTCAGTATTCTATTATGTACAGTACAGTCTATTTATGTACGCTAAAATCAATTAATCTTACTTTGAAATTAACTTGTACATTATCAGCAGAAAAAGTCTTAGCTGGGTGCAGATAACATTGTTCCTATCATACTTTTTCAAATTTTATTTACAATGAATCCTTTCATGCATTATTTAAAACACTTAACTTTTTTTTTTTTTTTTTTTTTTTTTTTTACTGAAGTATTTAAAATTTATGATTCTCACTTATTTCTTTAATTAATAATAAATAATATAATAATTTACAATACCAGGTCTGTCCAAGTTTTTACTAAGTAGGGGGTGCATCTCAGCTTTTGGCAAACAATGAAGGGTGCCATTATTAACATGGCTCAAAATATGCAAGAAAATAATCTTAATATCATTAGCAATGTATTTATGCAAATGAGACATAATGCTCTTATAAATCTGAAGAACCATGTTAACAAATAAATAAATAGAAAACAGTAAATCATAACAAATTTCAAATAATACATTTTTCTGTGATGGGCTATCTTAAACATTTTTGAATTGGAAGGAGCTAGAAAATGAAATATCATCTATTATTAAAATAAAATGGTAATCAGAGATGTTAGTTTTTTTTAAGGATGCAAACACTTTGCAACAGCTACTTTTTTTTTTTTTTTTTTTTGGGGGGGGGGGGGGGGGACCTAAATTTGCCATTATAAAAAGTACAGAAACAAAGTCATGGGTGGTTCCAAAAAGAGAGCCTGAGAGAGCTTTCATTTATAAAATCCCTTTGTTCGATTTTATAAAAACAAATTTATCTAAAGTTTAAAAGGTTTTGGGAAGAAAAAGACAGCCTTTATCCCATATTATAAAACAGCCAAATGGCTAGTGAAACAACGTCAATAACAATAACAAAAATGCTGAACTTTCAAGCATGAAGGCAAAGAAGAATCTCTTATTTTTTTCCCTACGATTTACTTCTTAATGTATTTAAAAAGGGGGTAGCGGGTTAAGGGGGGTCTGGCGGCCCCCACCGAATCTGGTAGAATCATTCCAAAAATCTTGAAGAGGGTCGAAAAACAAGCAGTATAAGCTTTTTACCGACATTACAACCCCAAACGAAAACACAATAATGGCGAAAAATATGATTTTTTGTGATTTTTATTTTTTCAACCAGTTTAATTTATTTTTAAATGGTTTAAACGCAATTAAAAATTTGTTTTGGATGTGTGGAAGTCCCCTGAATTTTTTCAGATTTTTTGGTCAAGTAAAAACATGTGAATTTTAGGTTTAAATGCGAAAAAATCGTGAAAAACGCGTCATTTTCAAGATTCAACCCTCTAATTTTTAGGGTTGTTTTCATTTTCCCGAGAGGTGCTGTATAGTATAGATAGCGGCAATCATCCTCTTTCGAATGCAGGCAACAGGACTCAATTTGGTCAATTTTGGTGAGCGGGGCGATTTTTTGAAAAAAACTCGAATTTTCAACTTTCGGTAAATTACGGCGCGTACTTGGTATAATGCGTCTTTGCTATAAAAAATACATCTCTATAGGGGTTTTTGAGGTCGCTGATCACGAATTTGATGTCAAAAAAATTTTTTGACAACAAATTCACCCATAAATATTTATTAACACAGGTTTGATAATGTAAAAATATTAAATACGATCAACAAGTATCTGATTATTGCGATTCAGTCTTGAATTCCTTCAATAAAGACGTTTTGCCATATCATTTTGGGGTTCAAGCGTGTTCACGAGAAGACTTGATAGCTAATCACACTTCTCCGTACGTGAAAAAATTACACGGTTTTGAGAATCGACTAGTTTTGATAGCTGATGGATCGTATGTTCAACATGAAAAAAGTAGCAACAATTGTTATCAACAAAAATCGTATTCAGGGCAAAAAAAGTTCCACTTTTTAAACCCTTCGCGGTTTGTACCACGGATGGGTTTGTGGTTGATGTTTTCGGGCCTTACGAAGCAACGGTTAATGATGCTACAATCATGATGGAGATTTTTAAGGATCCAAGCGGTTTAAGATCACTTCTTCAAAAAGGCGACGTCTTTATACTTCATAGAGGATTTCTAGATGTAAAAAAATTCTTACAGTCTGAAGGATTTGTTGTTTTGATGCCTGCGTTAAAAGGAAAAAGGAAACAACTAACGACTCAAGAGGCGAATGACAGTCGATTTGTAACTAAACTAAGATGGGTAGTAGAGGCTGTTCATGGGATCATTGGCAGCAAATTCCAACTCTTGCAACATGAGTTTGACAATAAACGTTTGCTATCAGCTAAAACTTATTGCAAAATAGCGAATTTTCTGCTTAACTTGTTCAGGAAACGACTCAATTGTGATAACGAATTACAAGATGAGATCACTAACGGAATGTTGCTCAGAAAAAAACGTTAATAATGATTTAGCGAAAGTGGTAGAAGAGAAAAACTGGAGCAGAAAAAAAAAGGATCTTCAGACCTCTGATGACCTCAAATGATGTTGTAGACTTTCCGGAGTTCACAGAAAGAGATTTGAAGATACTTTTTACAGGGTCTTACCAGTTATCACAGACCGTTTCTTATTTAGCAGAATTATGTACTGAAGATGGAGTTCATAATATGCATTACTTGTTGGAAGATAAATCAATTTTGAAATGCGAAGTTCAATCGAGGCACATAAGTCGGAAAAAGTACAGGTGTTACGTAAAATACCTTCCTAACGCTATTGGATGAAGTGGTATAGAAGAATACGTATGCGATTGTGCGAATGACCTCAGAACTGTCGGTTGTTGTGCACATGTGGCCACTATCATTTACTTCTTAGGGCATGCGAAATATTTCTTGCGAATTATTCGTCCAGCACAGATTCTCACAAATCTTGTCTCTGTTCAAAGCGTTGAACCTGTTATTGAAGAAGATAGCGACGAGGATTAAAACTGTAAAATTGTTAACTTAGCTCTGTAAAAAAGTATTATGCTGTTTTATATTACTGTGGGACTATTACGTAAGCTTGAATAAAGTATGATTTATACCAAAAAATTTAGTTTCATTGACTATATTAGTTGAACACAACATTAAAATTGTTTAAATGCTGTGATTCAATGATATATTTTACATTATCAAACCTGTGTTAATAAATACTTATGGGTGAATTTGTTGTCAAAAAAAATTTTTGACATCAAATTCGTGATCAGCGACCTCAAAACCCCCTATAGAGATGTATTTTTTATAGCAAAGACGCATTATACCAAGTACGCGCCGTATTTTACCAAAAGTTGAAAATTCGAGTTTTTTTCAAAAAATCGCCCCGCTCACCAAAATTGACCAAATTGAGTCCAGTTGCCTGCATTCGAAAGAGGACGATTGCCGCTATCTATACTATACAGCACCCCTCGGGAAAATGAAAACAACACTAAAAATTAGAGGGTTGAATCTTGAAAATGACGCGTTTTTCATGATTTTTTCGCATTTAAATCTAAAATTCACATGTTTTTACTTGACCAAAAAATCTGAAAAAATTCAGGGGACTTCTACACATCCAAAACAAATTTTTAATTGCATTTAAACCATTTAAAAATAAATTAAACTGGTTGAAAAAAATAAAAATCACAAAAAAATCATATTTTTCGCCATTACTGTGTTTTCGTTTGGGGTTGTAATGTCGGTAAAAAGCTTATACTGCTTGTTTTTCGACCCTCTTCAAGATTTTTGGAACGATTTTACCAGATTCGGTGGGGGCCGCCAGACCCCCCTTAACCCGCTACCCCCTTATTGCCCACATCACATTTATTAATTCCTATTGGCATAATTTCCATTAAAAGATTTATAAAGCATAACTATAAATTAGCAAAAAAATGTAATAGCACATAATTTGTTTAAAAAACTAATCTTGTGCTTTTTTTTTTTCTTTTTGTTTTTTAATACGTTGCATAACATTATAGGTGTTGATATGTGAAATATACTTGTAGAGATTTCTAAAACATGGGTCATGAAAATATCAAGGATTTTAAATAAAGTAGAAAATTGTATTAAAAAAAGAAAAAAGACTAGTAACAGAAAACCTTCAAAAGAGCACCAAGAAAACCTGCAAAGGGCACCATGGCACCCGCATGTGCTGCATTAGACAGCCCTGTCATAAACCATTTAATTTCAGTATCAGAGCATTGTTTTAACTTACCAATTGAAAAATAAAAAAAAATGTGACAAGTTTTAAAATGCTATTCACAAGATTTATGCCTGATTAACATAAAAATATCAAGAACTCTTTGCGATTTTTTGTGTAAACTTTTACTTTACTTTTTTTTTTTTTTTTTTTTGAAAAAAATATTTTGATTAAAAATGATTGCCATGCATTTGAAAAGTGAAGCATCCAGCCCATAACTTTTTATAAATCACATACACGGCTTGAATTGTTATAATGATAATAAAAATAAGATTCTTCAAGTTAATTTATGAAACTACAAGAATCTTTGCCTTGTAAAATAAAATTCTTAAAAAATAGAACATTTTAAAATAAATATTATTCACCTTTAGGAACTGTTTCTTCATTTGTATCCTCACCAAGAAATTCATCTAAAGCAGAGGCATCTTCACCTAAATCAATATCTTCTAAAGAAACAGATGCTTCAGCACTGCTCGTACTTGAAATTCCTAAGAAAGGTAATAGCATAATCAGCTATATATAACAATCAAAAGGTAATCATCTACTAACATAAATCTTTCTATTTTCAAAAAATATTTGGTGCTTTTATGAAAGCATGGCATAATGCAAGCTCAAGAAAATAAAATTTATTGCTAAATATTATAAACAAGCATTCTGCTTTTTCAGAATTTAATGTTACCCCTGATGAGAAAAAGAAATATTATTACAAAATGGATTGTTTAAGAAAGAATTGTTTCATTTATTTACAATAAACTTACAAGATTAGTTATAATAATAAAAAAATAATAACTAGTATAACTCTAAAAAATATATTTTAATATAAAGGTCACTGCTTTCTTATAAAGACACTATTTTTTGTAAAAACTTTAAAATTGTAACAAAAATTGACAAAATTTACAACAGTGGGCTGAACCTTACAGACAATAGTACATAACAGAAAATAGTTTGTGAATGAAAAAGAAAATCTCGAAAGGAAAAAAGAACGTTAAAAACTGCATTTGAAAGAGTGGGCTTAGGATAAATGTTTAGAGCCGATTTTGCTTTATTAACGTCAAAAAATTGCCATGGAACGCAAAAGAAACATAAAAATTGCATTGAAAATCGCATTAAAAATCACAAACCATTGAAAATCATGTAGGATAAAACATACTTAAATTAAGGAAAAAAAAATTTCAAACTGAATTACTTTTTACAAATGTATAAAAAAAAAAAAAAAAAAAAAAAAAAAAAAAAAAAAAGGAGTTTGTGTAATGAATTTCAAAAACTTGCAGTAGAAGGCAAGAAAAAAAAAATAAATAATAATAATAATCACTAAAAATTGCATAGAAAATGACATCTAAAATAACTAAATATTTAAAAATCGTGGAGGAAAATTATAATATATTTAGCTAAACTTTTATATAGAATTCCTTCCAAAAAAGTAAAAACAAAACTAAATAAAGAATACTGCCCAGCTAAACTGATGGCATTGAGCTCACAGGCTACAAATACTAATTGTACATTAAAGCCTTATATTTTCAAGGGTTAATTCCGTTCGAAAAAAAAATTAAGAAGGGGAAACAGCTCTCCCCTTTCCTCTTTTTTTATCCTTAATCATTGAACCTCCTATACTATCAAAGACATGCTTTATCATATAAAAAATCTATATCCAAAATTCAGAGCAAGTTAGATAATTCTTAATAAAAACCCATTTAGCATTTATATAATTTAAAAGGAGTTATCCCCCTCTTTTATACTTAACCATTAAACTTCCAAAACTATTCAGAGATTTGAACGAAATCTGAAAATTCTGCTTGAAAAACCCATTTATATAAATTAAGGGGAGTAGGGCATTAGAACCCCTGTTCCCCCTATTTATACTTATTCAATGAACACCTAATAACAGTCACGGAATCGCCTCATCAGAATGATCCTAATCTAAATTTTGAACGAAAACATAATTCTGCATGAAAATCCCATTTATATCAACTAACGGGGGGGGATTAGAACCCTTGTTCCCCCGATTTATACTTATTCAATGAACACCTAATAACAGTCACGGAATCGCCTCATCAGAATGATCCTAATCTAAATTTTGAACGAAAAATTAATTCTGCATGAAAATCCCATTTATATCAACTAACGGGGGAGGGGCATTAGAACCCCTGTTCCCCCTATTTATACTTATCCAATGAACACCTAATAACAGTCACGGAATCGCCTCATCAGAATGATCCTAATCTAAATTTTGAACGAAAACTTAATTCTGCATGAAAATCCCATTTATATCAACTAACGGGGGGGAGGCATTAGAACCTCTGTTCCCCCTATTTATACTTATTCAATGAACACCTAATAACAGTCACGGAATCGCCTCATCAGAATGATCCTAATCTAAATTTTGAACGAAAACTTAATTCTGCATGAAAATCCCATTTATATCAACTAACGGGGGGGGGGGGGGGGGGGGGCATTAGAGCCCCTGTTCCCCCTATTTATACTTATTCAATGAACACCTAATAAGTCACGGAATTGCCTCATCAGAATGATCCTAATCTAAATTTTGAACAAAAACTTAATTCTGCATGAAAATCCCATTTATATCAACTAACGGGGGAGGGGCATTAGAACCCCTGTTCCCCCTATTTATACTTATCCAATGAACACCTAATAACAGTCACGGAATCGCCTCATCAGAATGATCCTAATCTAAATTTTGAACGAAAACTTAATTCTGCATGAAAATCCCATTTATATCAACTAACGGGGGGGGGGGGGGGGGGGGGGGGGATTAGAACCCTTGTTCCCCCGATTTATACTTATTCAATGAACACCTAATAAGTCACGGAATTGCCTCATCAGAATGATCCTAATCTAAATTTTGAACAAAAACTTAATTCTGCATGAAAATCCCATTTATATCAACTAACGGGGGGCATGAGCCCCCCGTTCCCCCTCTTATACATATCGAATGAACTCCAAAAACTAATCAGGGAAGCGCCTTGTCAGGATATACCTATATACAAAATTTCAAGTGGATCGGATATTTTTATCATGAGTTATCGCGTTACGCACATACATACAGAACGGACGGGCACATAAGCTCTCAGGCTATGATAGCCTGTGAGCTAAAAACAACAAAAGTAATTTAAAAATAGTTTTTAAAACATTACAGAACAAAATTGAATATATTTTTCTAGAAGATAGTAACCGAAAGTCTTTTCCAAATGTCAAAAAATAGCTCCAAAAAAAAATGCAAAAAAACACTAAAAAAAATCACGAATTTTTTAAAAATAACAGCTAATAAAAATTAAGCTAAAAGTTTGAAACCGAACTAATTTTACAAACGCTTAAAAAGTGCGGCAAAATGACAGAAAAATTCCAAAAATCGCTCTATGTAGGTAAACTTTATTGAAAATATTTTTTTTTTTAAATATTAATCTTAAGGGTGTATTCGAAAAAATACTTTTCCACCTTCAACAGCCCAAAATTTTCTGATACAATTTCAGACATTTTTTACAGTAGAAACATGAAACTTGCTGAGGGGATTTTTGAAGTGATGCATAAGATGCCATATGATGTCTTTTTGTGCTCAATTCAATAGATTTTGACTTATAAACCATTACCTTCTCAGTAAGACCCTATTTTTCGTTCCCAGATCTCCTGCTTCGGAAAATTCGGATCAAAAGGCTAACTTTGACTGCATTTTTTGTAATATTTTAAATCCAAAATATTCTAAAATACACTCAACCTCTGATTTAAAGTTGTGCATATTAAAGGAAGTCTACTGTATCTATTAAAAAGGGAGGATTTCAATCAGAATAGTTTTGGGGGAAGATATAAATTAAAGTTTGCAACAGGGTTGGGTTTCTGATGTCAGAAACTGGTTTTTGACATGACAAGTGTCAAAAACTGGTTTAAACCATCAAAAACTGGCTTAAACCGTCAAAAACGTGTAATGCTCTTTAAACATTTTAAGAACAAGAGAGAAACATTGAGTAATTTTTTGTTTAAAATTAATTATACTGTAATTTAATAATTACAAAAAAATTAAATTACCTTTTAATTGTAATAAAACATTGTTTTTAGAATATTCAAACAGAAGAAAATGATTTTGTACAGTTAATAATCTGGATCAATTTTACCCCACAGCATCCTATACCACTTAACCAATTTAGCATATTTATTTACACCCAAATGGTTTATGAGTTTAGAATGTATGAAGCCAAAGCTACAAAATACTCTCTCAATTGGTGCTGAGCTAGCAGGGCTTGATAGCAGAAGCATTGCTAGTTGAGCAAGTTTGGAGGCAGGCCAAATTTTCAGATTTATGACAATTTTTTTTTTTTTTTTTTCCGGAAATGATAATATACAATACAGTAAAAGTGAATTTTTAATATTACATCTAATATTGTATATTTGTGACATATGTTTAATGTGAAATTTTACAGATCAGTGTAGTATTTGAGGTTTCTGACGAGGTTTTTGACAAGAGGTTTTAGCCATGATGGTTTAAACCACGGTTTTAACCGGATAAAACCGTACACTGTCAAAAACTTGCCAACCTTGGTTTGCAACCTGGACTTAATGTTATCATTTCAAACTGTAACACTTTGTGTTGTGTGAAGATTAAAAAATATAATGTATAAGTTATATACATTTCTAGTCATTTTTGATCTGAAGAACTGAAAAATGTGTCAAAAGTAGGTGTAACCCTTTCGAAAATCAAAATTAATACAATTTTCAATAAGTACACAACACCTATTTCTAAAATTGCATTCATATTCAGAAAATAAGATACAATTCCCTGTCGATAGATACTTCCTGCATCTCCCTGCTATAATAAATTAATATGGTGATTTTATTTCTTTTCGTTTTTGATTATCTGTGAAACAAGAATGTGATGGAAAAAAAGATTATATCCCCCCCTCTTTTCTTGTCTTTTTGAATTTTTTTACATGTTAAATTATTTCTAATACATAAAAAAATTACAAATATGCAATTAGTGTAATATTTATAAATACTTCAATTAGAAACAGAACCATTTTTATATATATTCATATGTGATATACATACAAATACAAAAATATTTTTCAAATAATATAACAAGTAAGAGCCTACAGAAATTTTAAAAAGCCTATATCTTTTAAATGGAAAATCTATAGATGGAGCTTTCTCTTTTAAAAAATGAAAGCAAGCCATCGAAAGTTTGTTAAGATAAGGAGAAAATGTATTAAGGTTTGTTTCACTGGAAAAGTAATTATAAAAAAGCATGATGCATTAAAACTTTTAATTAAAAAATTCTTTAATAGTCTGAATATTTATTTTAATTTGGCTGATAAAAATTAATTTTTCTGTTAAAATATTATTAGTTTTTTTTATGTGTGTGTGTGTGGAAAAAATGTATTTAAAGAAAACTGTAGTTGTCATTTTCAAAGCTGTTGCAATCAGTGATAAATTTCTTTTTAAATCATACAAATTATTTATATTATCTATAAACATCATATCAATACCATTTTTTTTATATTTATAGGCATACTTGAATGCTAATTTATGAGAGTTAAAATATTTTTATTTCTATGCATGGAATAGTACATATATATACATATAATAGTACTTGTATTTAAACAATGTATAAAATAAGTAATTTTGGATATAAATAAGAATTTAGTTCAAAAATTAAACTAACAAACATAAAATACATTAACTGAAAGACCAAAAGTTAATACAAAAAACACAAATCAAATGAATGAAATATTTGCACATGTAAAAACTGATAAACCTACTTTTACGCAATTCTTTAATCCCATGTGTTTTATATTCTTGTATTTCCTCTTCAAATGCTTCTTGGAAAATAGACTGCCGTTCTTTAAGTATTGCTTCTTGTTTCTTTTCATACTGGAACACTTTTTCTGCATGCTCTTCCCCTAATTTAGCTGCAGGAATTAGTAAAATAAATATATAAACCAAATTATGCGTAAAAAGTAATGGATAAAGAAAAAAGGAATTGGCTAAAATATTTTCATTTATTTTTACTATAAATAGTACCTATCATTCTCTGCAACAGATTACAGAAATTCTAATAATTAGACAAATTTAAAAATACCAGAGCTTTCAGTATTCATTCAATGAATGCATCACATGCAAAGAAAGCATAAAAAAAAAAAAAAAATTACATATTTTTTGTGAAAATATTTATCAAGATTTTTTTGGTGCATGAAAAAATAAAAATTTTTCGTCCAAGATATTGTTTGAATAAGCATATAAGCATATTTTGTGCATACTAATAAGAATGCAATAAAAATAAAATAATATTTGATTTACTTAAACCTCAATGTAAGCAGAGCACTAAGGAACTTAATATTCTTGTTGGGAACACTTTTTGATTAACTTGTTATTGGACTAGTTGTTTTTCTGTAATTTTCGAGATAACTAGAAAACTCCTGAAAATATAATATTGGAAGGACTATGACTATGGAAGCAATTTGAAATCAAGCTGTGTTTTCCCTTTTTTTTTTATATATATTTATTGAGTTATAAGCAATTTTGATCATGTGACAAAGATTATTTTCATCCTTCGGTGAGTGGTTATTATTCTTTTGCATGGAAACTCTTTAAATAGCCAACTTTGATATTATTTTCTAAAAGATCTATTGCATTTGCACCCCCATCTCAAATGTTCAAATAGCTAGTTTTTTGGGCAACAACACTTGCCAGTTTCATACATTTCCAAACAAAAATAAATCAAAACTTATATCATAAAGTTGCTTTTTTATATTTGAGAACAATCTTAATATAATGTATTGAAAAGTTTTAAAAAAATCTGTCAACAAATATACGAGTCAATGGTACTTTTATTTTCAAATGCAATACTTACTCTAAAAATAGTAAGAAAAATCTGTGCATTGAATTGTGCATAAATATGTTGTATACAAGAGTAACAACTAATTATTTCACTCATTCAGATATAACTATAAGGAATGGTCTTGCTGACTTTACACCAACCTTAACAATTTGATTAATCAGCTAAAAAATTGCTTACAATGACTATCTTTTTCAATAATCTTTTAAACTGCTAAATTCATGCATTTTGTGCAAGTTCAATTTTTTAAATTTGAGATATTTTGACCAGGGTTGGCCTTTTTTGCCAGCAAAAAATGTATTTTTGCCAGGACAGTAGCAAAAACTGGGAAAAACCATGGCAAAACTGGTAAAAATGACAAATTCTTTTTTTTTCTATAATGCACAATAAAATTTAATAACATACCATTTAATATTTTTATTTCATTTTCTAATTAATAAATATAGTTAAATAATTTTATATAGTGTTCATTCTAGGCTATTTTTAAAGGGTGCAGCACCCTGCCCTTTTCCAAATTTACAAAATGCACCCTGCCCTTTTTAAAAGTAGTAAAATGCACCACTGGTTTTAACTAGAGATTTTTAATAAATATTTTCTTTATTCCGTAGTATTTCTAAATTTGTGTGCCCAAAAATCATAGAATTTTTTCATATCTTTAAGAAAAAGAACATGGAACTATTCAATCATGTTTTAATTTAATTGTGTTTTTAATTTTTATATGATAAAATCATTCGAAATGAATGTTACTTGATTTATCATACCTAAAAATAATATATTTTCCCGCTTTCTTTTTTCCCCTTCTAATGGCAATAAAAAAAAATTTCTTGCAAAAGTGCCCCTTTCTGCTGCAGTAGTGCCCTTTTTAGTGAATAGCACCATGTCCTTTTTATTTCTAGAGTGAACACTATTTATATATATTAAATCTTTATAAAATAAGTGGAATTCAGTCCAATACTTAGGAATTTAAGAAGCAAATTAAAAATCTGATGATTTTTTTAAATTATTTTTTCTTAAGTAAATTATTTTGTCAGATATTAAAATTTTTTTAATTATCAAAAGGTTTTTATAACTTTTCTACTTTTGTTTTATGTAATGAGTCTTTAGAGCATGAAAATATTTAAGTCTTTGGTACTAGTTTATAATAATTTATCTGATAAAACTAGTATGTTACTAATTAAAAACTAATAAAATTAAATGGAAAATTATACATTGAAAAAATTCTTTTCTCTTACATACCAAGAAATGTACAAAAAATTACATTCATAACATTTCATAAAATGCATTATTATACTTATTTAACACAAGAGTTCAAAAATAAATTTAGAATGATTTTTTTAATTAAGAATTAAACCTATTTTTTCTTTCATGAAATATTTTCCTCTTTTTGGGGGAAAAATTTAAATGGACAGTCTATTTTTGCCACCACTTTGGCAAAAACCTATTTTAACCATGTTTGTTTTACCAAGGGCAAAAACTTATCACTGCTGATTTTGATACATTTTTATTCATAAAATCAAATGTATGCCATACTGAAAATAATCAACCATGTGACACTTACAGCGCACTTGAAATAAGTTTGCCGCTCCTGCACAAGCAGATATGATAATGTAGTTTTAATCAAAGGAGAACAGCAAGAATGGTTAAGAAAAGGAAGGTAAAGGCATTAAATTCAAATTCTAATAAAAACAATAAAAGCTTTTGTCTTTTTTTAAATTTTTTATAAAAATTTAATTATTATAAAAAAAAATAAACTGATAACCAAATAAAAAACTTACAAATCTAAGATTAACAAAGAAAATTTTTTTTTTTACAAAATCTAGCATTTGTGTGTAGCACAATTTTTATCAATTCCTGAAAAATTTTTAATCTGACTTATGGAGTTTTAGAAATAATTAATTAAAATAATACTGATGAAAGTAAAGACAGAGTAAAATAGTATCAATGTTTTTAGAGTACCTTTCATATCTTCAAAATCTGCAAGTTTCTTTTCCTTATACATAGCGAGTTGGAATCTGTGATCAAGTTGCCGTTCTTGAAGCTCTTGAATCTCAATGACATCTTCTAAATTCATTAATGCATCTTCAACTTCCTCAAAAACCCCTTCTAATTCACCTGGAACAAATAATAAAAACATATAATACAGCTTTCATAAAATAAAATGATATTGAAAAATATGTAAGAAATCAAGAGATAAATGCCAATAATCAAGAGACTTGGCAAGTCAGCTCAATGATCAAGATTTGAAAAAACAATACAAAACTTTTATACTTTTTTAAAATTACACAAATGTGAAGTTACCATTTTATGAAATAAATGAAAGTCTAACAATTAATATATTGAACATTAAGAATTTTTTTCTTTTTAAAACAGGAAGTATTTCTATTAATGAAGTCCTCAAACTTCTGCAACTTAGAAGAATTCTTTAATATTTAATGGAATGATGTGATCAAACTTTAGTAATGATGAAACCAATGTTGCCAATTTAACAAAAATAATAATAATAAAATAGCTAGTCATGCCTTTTCTGAAATAATATTTAATAAAATTTGCAAAAAATGTTCTAATACTGCATACCTGAAAAAAAAAAAAAAAAAAATATTAAGCATAAGAATTTTTAATATTTTAAGATAATGTGCAAACTAAAGATGAAAATGATAAAAGTACATTTAATGGTCGGTTTTAAATAAAAAGAATTCCTGTTTGCAGATGTTCATTTTTATTAGAGCAATTCTCCTCATAACTGCAATTGTGATTTTTGTTTACCAGTTTCATTTTAAAGAAAACTTGCTCAAATAATCAATATTTATAAGATCTTGATAAAGAAGATGTTTATGTAATGAAATCTGCCAGATCAGAATAAAAAAGTATTTATATGCCATTAAATGCACTTTTAACTTGTTTTCACTTAATTTAATGATAAATGATTATCTTACATAGCTTTATAAACATATCTGTAGTAAACAATATTGAAAGTACATACCTATTTTTCCCATAAGGTCCATAATGCTTGTTTGAAGTTGAGGTAGGGCTACAAGCTGTGTATTCATTTGACGAATCAAGGATAGATGCTCAAAACAATATGAATGTAAATTGTTCAGCATTGAGTCAACTTCCTGAAAAGCAAAACAATAAATATATTAACTCGCACAGAAATCTGAAAGTTGAATAATGTCGTTTTATGACTTTTAGAATTTAAATTAGATTAACTTTTATGTATAGGGCTACAAAATGCACCAGGTTCTGATTCTAGATGCAAGCAACATTAAAAGAGGCTCCCTTGTCAGGAATATATTGCATATATTATTTTTTATTCCTAATGTCACATTTTCAAAAATCTACTTCAATAACTGTCTCAATTAGTAATTCACAATAAAGCATTTGTAAGTCAAAATAAAATATTAATTTTGTTTTGTGTTATACTTTGATTTGTGAATTTAAATATCTTTACATAAAAAATATTTCTGAAATAACTGTTGTTTAATAAACAAGGAAAAGACAATCTTAGAAAATGTTTATTTTAAAAATCCAGGTATAGTGGTATTTCAATCCTGAAACTGGAAATTATGCACCAAATTTTACTCCCTAGAGATGATGAGGGACCAATTAGCCATAGTCATACACTTACACAAAAAATTTGGTAAAATTCGATGCATAACTTCATATACTTTTGGCTGGTACAATACTTAAAATGGCACAAAAATCGCGATTGCAGCGCTCCCTTTTGGCGGATTATTTTCAAATTCAGGGAGGACCAAATAGCCATAGTTATACACTTACACAGAAAATTTGGTTCAATTCGATGCATAACTTCATATAATTTGGCTGGTACAATATTAAAAATGGCACAAAAATCGTGATTGCAGTGCCCCCTTCCGGCCGAATATTTCAAAACTGAAGAAGGACCTGCTTGCCACAGCCAGAAACATTCACAAAAAGTTTGGTTCCTTTCTATGCATAACTTCATACGCTTTTTGATGGTAGAATGGCGACATACACACGGACAAACAGACATTTTGTAAAAACATGTTTTTTGGAATCTCTGACCCCTAAAACGTGTAAATCCGTCAAAAAACAGAAGTCGGAAAAAATTTCGATTACAATACTTTCTTCTATTGAAGGTAGAAGAAAGTAAAAAAGAATATTTGCACAAGTATATTGTATTTAATCCCATCAAAGACCTCACAACTGATTTAGATATTTATGGATATTCTGCTCGCATATTCATCCAAAAGGAGATTAAGGATTTTTCCTAAGAAATATTATTTACTGTTGAAATTATTATGTACTTTTTAAACAAAAATAAAACACAATTTAATTAATTTTTCGATTGATTTTCAGAAATGAAATTTGACTTGAAATTATTTAATATATGATTTAATGTGTATTAAATATACTTAAAAATCATGTATTAAATATTCAGAAATAAAACAGATGAAATATGTTTTCATTAACAGATAAAAGACATATTTTTGTGACAAATCTTGAATGCTCCACAACCCATGGGTTGGAAACCACTGGTATAAAGCATTGGCTAATCAGTAACCTTCCCTACACACATGCAAGGGGGAAGAAAATCTTACTCACTCCTCATACATTAATTTTGTTCTGTCAATACCAATGATGACTATTTTTACACTTTATCAACTTTTATAGGAAAATATCATCAGTGTCAACTGACTTTTTAATGAATAAAAAAGTATACATATTTTAGAAAAAGTTATTCAAAATTCATAAAGCTAATAATCATTATGGAAAGTTAAAGATAAAACAAATAAGATAAGAGGAATTTTTAATATAAAAAAGCAAAGATAAATGTTAGAAAAGAAAAAAAAGTCAAGCAATTAAGCAAAAGTTTGAGGAAGGTATTTCACCTTCCTCAAACTTGTACAATTAATCTCGAATATGTACAACTTTCAAGTATATGTTTTTTAATTTACAGCTAATATATACAGTACAGAACCATTTATCCGGAATGGTTGGGGTCAGATGTGTTCCGGATAACTGATTGGGCATTAAAGCAGCATCCATTTGATAAGTTTTGTGAAGCATGTGTAGTTGTGGTATTACTTCTAATTTTAAATTGATTATTAGATTACTTGAACCAAGAATCTAATACAAGTAAGATCAATTGTTAGAGTTTCAAAGAAGATAATTTATGGGAACTCCTTGAACAAAAATTCTTCTGTTTTCTCGGCATAAAAATGAAAACATCTATAATATAATAATATTATTTATTAATCTATAATATTATATGCTTCTATTTCAAATACTAGATGCAAACTATTCAATTGTTTTAAGCAATGTATATGTCAAACTAATTGTGTATGGCACTTTTTTCTAAAAATATTCTAACATCAGTCTATTAGAAATATCATTCTGGATAACTGGTTTTCCGGTTAACTGGTTTCCGGATAAATGGTTCCATACTGTATATGTATTTAACTTGAAACAAAATATACAGCAAAATATTAGTAAATACCCAAAGCCCAATTCAGGTTTTTAGTCTTCCAAAATCCAACACCTTTTCAGAGTCCCCTCAAAATAATAGCTAGATTTTAAGTATTTAGAAGTTATCATAAGATAATATAGTTGCCAAGTTAACAATTTTTTTGTTTTTGTTTTTGAGCAAATAATTGCAGAATACTGAAATGATGTTTTCAAATATTTAAGTTAAAAGTAACAACATAAGATTAATTTTTAATATTGTATGATGCAGGTAAAATAACAGATTAGTAAACATACAATAAACATATTCTATAAAATTTAGTATTTCAAAGATATACAGGGTGATTCAGCTCGTCGGTGACAAACTTTAAGGATCGATAGAGCACACCTAGACGAACATTTTTGAATAGGGAATGTAGGGTCCCTGACGCGATGGTAAGGCGCTAGGCGCTTTCGAAAATTTGGGTGCCGAAATTCGAAACGTCATAAAAACTAGGGAAATGGTTAGATTTTCTTGCTTGTTGCGTCGAAATGATTCTGTTTTTTTAGACTTTCTTCAGTACCAATTTGATAAGCGTATCTCTTAAAACATGGATAGGGGGCGCTGCAGACTTTGGAGAGCTAGACAACAACTTTAAGCCCGTTATTTTGATAATTTAACACATGCTCGCCAAAGTTTATACTCTAACTTAAAGTTTGAACCCAAAAGTAGAGCCCTGCAAAAAGCGTAAGAGCCGGAATAAAATGTCAAAGTACAGGGTGGTCGAAACTCGAAGGCTCCTAAGAGATAAACAAACAGATTTCTTGACTTATGGCATGCATTTTCATGATTCTGTTTGCTGGGGCTCTCTGAAACTCAGTTGAACGGTACAAAAAGAAACATCGATAGGGGGCGCTTTGGGCAAAAAACATAATTCGTTGACATTTCGGACGCTAACTGGAAACGGGGCGCTACGATCAGTTAGAAACAAAACAAGAGAGTAATTTACTTATCATAAGAAGCTATTAAAACTGCAGTTTGTTTGTTTTTTTTAACAAACATAGCTGGTTTCAATCATGCACAATGCGCGCAATAAAATTTACATAAGGTGCTTTTTGCTGATTTATGCAAAAGATATCGTACCATATCGATATGCAAAAGATACGTAATGCGTAGACGACAACGCGAGATGACGTAGTTGTATGCGCAGACACGTCTTTTGAACGTGCGGTACCTACTTAAGCTTCGGGTTACTTGTCTGCAGATCGGTAGTAGGATGGAACGGTACACAAACTCTGAATTGGCTGACATGCATTTGGCGTATGGTGCTGCTGGTTGTAATGGACGAGCCGCTCAGCGGTTGTACGCCGAGCGTTACCCCAACAGGCAAATCCCCTGCCATGCCTTCTTCGCTCGAGTACACCAGAGGTTGTCCACAACGGGATCTTTCGACGGAGGCAGGCCTGAACGGGAGCGATCAGTGAGCACCCCCGACAACGAAGAGGCTGTGCTTAACCTGGTTGAGGACAACCCAGGTCTTAGCACGAGAGATATCGCCAGACATGTTGGCATTTCGCAAGCAACTGCGTGGCGCATCTTACGTTCCCGGAATCTGCACCCCTACCACATCCAGCGGGTGCAGTTGCTCAGAGAGCAGGATTTTGGCCCTCGAGTGGAATTCTCAAGATGGTACTTGGCGATGAGATCCAGGGATCCCCGTTTTGTAAACAGCATTTTGTTTACGGACGAGTCCACCTTCAGCCGGGAGGGAATGTGGAACGCCCACAACAGTCATGTGTGGTGTGATGAAAATCCACATGAAACCAGAAGCCGAGCAGCCCAGGAGCGTTTCTCAGTAAATGTGTGGGCCGGCATTCTGGGGGATTGCCTCATTGGCCCTTATTTGTTACCTGAACGGCTGACAGGTGGAAATTACCTGATTTTCCTGGATCAAGTGCTGCCGCAGCTTCTGGAGGAGGCGCACGTACCCGAAGGTTCGCGTCGCCAGATGTGGTTCCAGCACGATGGAGCTCCGGCCCATTACACGAACGACGTGCGTCTCCATCTAAACGCAAGGTATGGCCAGCGGTGGATCGGGCGTGGGGGTCCAGTTCACTGGCCTGCCCGATCACCAGACCTCACCTGCTTGGATTTCTTCCTTTGGGGTTACCTGAAGGCCGAGGTATACCATACACCTTGTGGCAGCTGCAGGGCAGATCAGAGATACTCCTGGCATTGTTGGAAACACACACTCCTCAATGCGACGGAGGTGCGAAGCCTGCATCATGGCCCAAGGTCGAAATTTCGAGCATCTTCTGTAGTGTTATTTTTTGTAAATAAATTTCCAGTATCATTGATGTTTTTGGTCTAAATTTATTCAGAAGTGTTGAGCAGAGGTAGAAAATGTGTTTTCATTATTACTAACTGATCGTAGCGCCCCGTTTCCAGTTAGCGTCCGAAATGTCAACGAATTATGTTTTTTGCCCAAAGCGCCCCCCTATCGATGTTTCTTTTTGTACCGTTCAACTGAGTTTCAGAGAGCCCCAGCAAACAGAATCATGAAAATGCATGCCATAAGTCAAGAAATCTGTTTGTTTATCTCTTAGGAGCCTTCGAGTTTCGACCACCCTGTACTTTGACATTTTATTCCGGCTCTTACGCTTTTTGCAGGGCTCTACTTTTGGGTTCAAACTTTAAGTTAGAGTATAAACTTTGGCGAGCATGTGTTAAATTATCAAAATAACGGGCTTAAAGTTGTTGTCTAGCTCTCCAAAGTCTGCAGCGCCCCCTATCCATGTTTTAAGAGATACGCTTATCAAATTGGTACTGAAGAAAGTCTAAACAAACAGAATCATTTCGACGCAACAAGCAAGAAAATCTAACCATTTCCCTAGTTTTTATGACGTTTCGAATTTCGGCACCCAAATTTTCGAAAGCGCCTAGCGCCTTACCATCGCGTCAGGGACCCTACATTCCCTATTCAAAAATGTTCGTCTAGGTGTGCTCTATCGATCCTTAAAGTTTGTCACCGACGAGCTGAATCACCCTGTATAAAAAGAACAATTTTTAATATTGTATGATGCAGGTAAAATAACAGATTAGTAAACATACAATGAACATATTCTATAAAATTTAGTATTTCAAAGATATATAAAAAGAACAATTTTTAATATTGTATGATGCAGGTAAAATAACAGATTAGTAAACATACAATAAACATATTCTATAAAATTTAGTACTTCAAAGATATGTAAAAAGAAAAAAAAAAGGAAAAGGAATCAGAAAGCTTACTTCAGCTTTTTTTGCATTTGTAGCATCATTTTCATGCATTTCAGCCCACAACTCCTGATAGCTGGAAAAAAAGCAATAACTGAAAGAATTGCAATAAAATTTGCGAAAAATTAGAAAGCAAGTATAAAAGTTAAAAAATCACAGAAAAACAAAATGTTAGGTTAAAAAATTAAAATTAGATTCCTTTTACAGATATCAAAAATTACCGCAAAACATGTACTAAATCGCGCTGAAAATCGCTGATGAATGTGATGAAACTTCATTGAAAAGAGGACGAAATTTGGTATATTGGGAAAAAGATATTAATGCTAGTTATAAAAATAATGATTTTTATTATTACTATTAATGTATTTTATAAATATAAAAAAATTGCAGCAAATTGTGAAATATTTATTTTAATAGCATGGAATAAAATGCAATTTTTAACATTTTGATATATTGTTGTAAGTGCGGCTCTTCTGCTGAATATTTGTTTTATTTTAATGTATTTTTTGGAGGTGTGGCGTTTACCGTGTGTATGGGGCATATGCCCGAAAATATGGTAACTTGTATTAAACCTCAGCAACGTATATCACTTTCATAAAATGTGAAATAGCTTAAATTTAAACACTCTCCACGCGAAGTTTTCCTGTATAGTATATTGAGAATTACTTTTGTCTGGCCCTATAAATTAATAATAAATACTAGCTGGCTTTACCTGAAAGCGGGGCCCTCTTTTATATATATATATATGTAAAACCTTGAAAGGATGAATATTGAAGCAAACAAATCTCAAAGAATGGTCCCCTCTTTTTTTTTTTAATATATAAAATGTTGATGTGAACAAACCCTGAATTGTGCCCCTTTTGCAGAAATTACTGTTCTACAAAATTATGGCTTTTGACACGGTGTAAATTTTCATAAGTGTTTATCATGTGTAATGACTTGACAAAATTACATATTAATTGTATATTTCAAATGATTTGGTTGAACAGTTTTTGTATTGTTATATGTCAACAGATGGGTGGTATGAACAACAATTATAGATGCTACGTATTTACATAATTACAAATGCATCTATAAAAAGGGACTATTGGATTACATGAATCTATGGGAAATACACTAAATAGCGTCAAGTTGACATCACTTTTTCTGAAAAATTTTGATCACCAAATCTAGCAACAGAATCAGGCTCCCCCTGCAATATCAATGCAGATTTTTATTGGTCCATCGTTTATTTATGCAGATTTTCTTTGGTTCATTTCCAAATCGTTAGGTTTTTTTTTTTAATTTATAGAAGGAAGCCTATGTAAAGTATTATAGACTGTTTTAAAGTTATTATTATTAGTTTTTTTAGAAATTATTCTAATTAAATTTTTCTTACATGGCTACTTTACATAAAAAATTACTGCCCAAATTAAAATACATTTCCATGTTTGTATTTTTCACTTCATATGCATTTTATTACAGAAGTTTCATGAATTTAAGTTGATTTCTACTTAACGAATGTTCTTCATAACAAAGAGTTTAGTTGTAATGATGAGAAGTTAAATGGAAGTTTCATTGCATAAGTATTTAATTCAAAATAATGCACAGCAATATTTTGATATAATACAAATTTCTTAATGCTAATCCAATTATTAAATGTTTCTTGGTTTAAATTGTATTGTTAAGTTGCTTAAGTTTCAAATAAGTACAAATAACATTATATAATTAAAGGCATTATTGTTCTTGCTGCATATTTGCATGTGCAACTTTCCAGAAAAATATAATCCATAATAGAACACAATAAAATTTCATGAATCAATAGATATTGATATTGTTACATTTTCATTTTTTAATGTCAATAAGAAAAATAATACATACTGGTGGAGCAAATCAGCTCCTGCATTTAGAGAAATTCCTTTATAAGTTTGTTTCCTATTTCTAAAATGAAAAGAAAATTGTTAAACAAATTATAGTTACAATAAATGGCAGAGTTTCCTCCAGATTAAAAAAGGTCAGGGTGATGATGTGACTATTTAGATCATTTCTATGTGAACGTGTCATGTCTGTCATGCAGCTAAAAATCGTTTTGCTTGTTGGCACCGTTATTTTCAAAAAGTTTGCTTCACCCTATTCAACTGATGGAATATCTCTGATAAAATGAATCCCATTTTTCTGTTCTAAAATACTGGTAGCCAAAAATTGTTGTATGTGACCGACATGACAAGTTTTCATGGAATTAGCCTATAGAGTTTTGATATATCCATTGATTATAGTCTAAGAGCCCGTGACTGGCAGACCTTCGTTATTTTATAAAAGCTGAAACTTTCTCAGCGCAGTCTTCCAACAAAGATAGGAACGATGGGTACTTATGAAATTTGGATCATGGTGGCTTTGGCAGTGACCAGGGAGCAAAGGTGTAAAAAATACTAACTTACTTTTGTCATTTTATAAAGCATAATTTTTTTGATATTTCCTTTGGAATGATGTTAGAAATCACGCCCTCCATTGGCAGACACTTCCTGTGGTTCCAACCCCTGGCCGACAACCACTAAACTTCAATAATAGGAAATTCTACTTTCGTCATTTTATAAAAGCTGAATTTTATATATGTTACTTGGGTAACTACCAGAAGATATTTCCTCAGCTGGCAGACAGTTTTGGTGGTTCCAACCCCCGGCCGACAGACATATACAGCGGCTTCTCAATACACTAAAGTCTGCGCGAAACAGACATTTTCCCCCTTTTCCCCTTGGGTCGGAAATTGGCGACAGTTATTTGAGGTTGTTGCATGTAATTCTACGGTTGTTGACATTTTGAAAAAAGACCACAATGAAAGAAAAAAAATTTAATTTAACAAATTAAAATGATTATTTGGAAAATGACATTTTCAAAGACTAAAATTTTAAAGACTTAAAAAGGAATTCTATACTTAATAATAATAATAAACATCATTTTTAGGATGACCATAACGAGTCATATATTACGTACGCCATGCATTAAACATTAATATTCCTGGACCATAAATAAATAAATAAATAAAAACAGTAGTTTATTGTTATATAACTTTAA
The DNA here is from genome assembly GCA_964019185.1 of Maratus speculifer. NCBI lineage: Eukaryota > Metazoa > Arthropoda > Arachnida > Araneae > Salticidae > Maratus > Maratus speculifer. Next base: position 146,547,632 of record OZ025301.1, on the reverse strand, counting down.
CTGTTTAAAATGTGCATTTTTATTTGATGGAGTTAATCAGGCTGACTGCCTCTTATTACGTATGACATGGATTAAACATTAATATTCCTGGACCCATCTTATAAAAATTTTAAATGAAATTTCAGTTTTACAATTTTTTTAAAACTGCAAATTTTTAAACTTCTAAACATTGCACATTTTTAAATTTTATACCGTTGTATAGAGAAAAAAATGCACTTTTGAATGAAATTCGTTTGAAATTTTTATGACAATTTGTTTTCAAATTATTATTATTATTTAAAGTTTTTATTACTTTTTTGTCATTGTGGCAACAGAAGTAAATCATTTTTGGACATTAAACATGGACCAATCAGAAAATGAATAAAATGCAGAATTCAACCAATAAAAACATTCAGATATACTTCGGATTTCCCAATTCTCTACCGAGGATAACAACTATTTTCCAAATTACTAAAAATTAGTTATTAATTTATGAGTATTAATGAATGTTAGCTTCGAATTCTCTCCAAGCTTGGAAACACTTATCGCCAAATATTTAAAAATATCGCCAAATTTGAAGACAACAATTAAGAAATCATAAATATTGCCGATTTGGCTATAGATTACTAATTTGACACAATTCTCATTCAAATTCAGTATTTACGAAATTTCTTTTTATAGGGTTCATAGCATTTGATCTTCTTAAAACTTCAGTAAAATTTTCAATGAGATAATAATCAAGCATCAAAGAATTTTTATTAACTCATCTAATCGAGTCGCAAAAAAGCTATATTTAACAAAAACAACGAATATGAAAGCTATATCCTGCCCTTGGCACATGCCGAAATTGCTGTTTTATTATGTACTTATTTATCAATAAAAAAATTGCATGTTTATAATGTTATTGATTATGATTTCCATTTTGATACTTGTTTTAAAAATAAATGAAATACTTTAGAAAATAATGTTTAGATATTTTATGAACTTTATTTTTAATATCCACTTCAATACAAAATTAGAGTTTTACTGTTTATTCATACATAGTGTTAAAAAGTTCTATATGTCGTGTCCCAAAAATGGCACCCAAACTCTGCGCAGCCAGATTCCTCATTGGGAATACATAAAAGAAGCCCAAAGAACTGCACCTGTACGATTGATAATTTATGAGAAAAATTGAAAAACAAAGTATACATCAAATGCATGTCAAATTATTCGCGAACAGAATGCATGAAAATCATACAAAAAATACCAGTAGCTACAAGGAATAATAATAATTTGAAAACAAATTGTCATAAAAATTTCAAACGAATTTCATTCAAAAGTGCATTTTTTTTCTCTATGCAACGGTATAAAATTTAAAATGTGCAATGCATAGAAGTTTAAAAATTTGCAGTTTAAAAAAAATTGTAAAACTGAAATTTCACTTAAAATTTTTACAAGATGGGTCCAGGAATATTAATGTTTAATCCATGTCATACGTAATAAGAGACAGTCAGCCTGATTAACTCCATCAAATAAAAATGCACATTTTAAACAGTTAAAGTTATATAACAATAAACTACTGGGATTTTTTAATTTATGGTCTAGGAATATTAATGTTTAATGCATGGCGTACGTAATATATGACTCGTTATGGTCAACCTAAAAATGATGCTTATTATTAAGTATAGAATTCCTTTTTAAGTCTTTAAAATTTTAGTCTTTGAAAATATTTTCCAAATAGTCGTTCTAATTTGTTAAATTACATTTTTTTTTTCTTTCATTGTAGTCTTTTTTCAAAATGTCAACAACTGTAGAATTATATGCAACAACCTCAAATAACTGTCGCCAATTTCCGACCCAAGGGAAAAGGGGGGAAATGTCTGTTTCGCGCAGACTCTAGTGTATTGAGAAGCCGCTGTATATGTCTGGCGGCCGGGGGTTGGAACCATTAAAACTGTCTGCCAACTGAGGAAATATCTTCTAGTATTTACCCAAGTAACATATATAAAATTCAGCTTTTATAAAATGACAAAAGTAGAATTTCCTATTATTGACGTTTAGTGCACGTCATTAATAGGAATTATTGTCGGCCGGGGGTTGGAAACACAGGAAGTGTCTGTCAGAAGAATGGTTATTTTTCTCTCATTTTTCTTGTCACTCCACTCAAGCTGTTCCATCCAAACCTGTTTCATTCAACATACATCATTCAACTAACTCTTTATAATCTTTATTTTTATTTAATTTATCCCTTAAATAAACCCTGAATTAAATACCTTTACTTTTATATGTTTCAGTTTCAATAGTTTAAGTTTCTAATTTAAATACATTCAATATCTTTATTACAGTATTTAAATCTAACAAAAATAAATATCTTAATTTTTACCTTGAGTCACTAATTCTCTTAAGCATCAACATTAACTTATGTAACACTCTTATTTCCCGGTATTTGTTTTTCCTTCCATTCACCAAGCTCACCGCCAAACATCGTCACATCGATATTGTTAACTGACAAGTTACAAGGACTGGTGATAGATGGCGTGACATGTCCGACGGCACAAGACCTTTTCCTTGCATGGCCGATTGGCATTGGTCCGATCTCACAGGTAACTTCTGGAAACCAAAGGTGGCGTTTCTCGTCAGCGGAAGATGACGTAAGTGGGCGTTGTCGGTAGCTATTTATAGCAGAAGGAAGGAACGGGGAAGAGTGCTTTTACGCTCTTGCTTTTAGACTAGTTTTTGTTACGTTTTGGTGTATGATGTTTTGCGTCCCTATGTTTTTAGATTGGATTGTGAAGATATTACCGGTGCAATGTAAATAAAAGTTTTAAGCTGCTATAAAGGAAATGTTATGAAAGCTCGAAGGAAATGATAGCTTGGACGTTAGAGATTGGGAGGTCAACGAATATAAAAAGAATATTTGGAAGTTGATTTATCAAGTTGGACTGTCGCCAATTAACTATGGAAATTCCAGTTTCATAAGAATCTCCTGAAGGGCAAAAATAGCCATTGCCACTGACAACGTGTTTTTAAACTGGTTTTTCCTCTCTAAATGTTTTATGAAAGAGTTACTTTTACCTTGTGTTTTTCTTCTCCTCTTTTCAAAGCATAGTTTTTCTTTGTTGTCCCAGATATTGGTCTGGTTGAATTTTAATCTAGCCAAGCTTATCCTTTTATTAAAAAATGATTTCCTTTTATGCTGTAGTGTTGTTGACTGGATCCAAAGGAACCAGCGGATGTTTAATCCGGTTTTGATGCTACGAATCGACTGCGGCAATAGTCGTCTTGGACCTGAGCTTTCTGGAGTTAGCCGTGTCGGGTACTGGGAGTTGTTGTGTGTTGGTAGCACTGAAATTCTTTTACAACTTTTTTTTAAGGAACTCTGAAGATGGTACTCGCTATGAGTTCCTTGTAAGATCCTTTTGCTATAGTATAGGAGTTCATTTTTGTATTTCTCTCCCTCCAAATAAAGTCCTAGGTGGCAGTAACAGGATGAAGTTGGGGAACGTCTTTAGTGGCAGTAAAGATGTTGTAGGAAAATATTCCTAGCGGCAGTATGGGATGTTTTAGAGAAATTTCTCTTTTTCATAATTTAGTTTGGCTAGCCTGAATGTTACCTTTTGGGGGAGGAGATGACATGGGTAAAGTAGACCTTAATTTTAAATTTAATTAAGATTCATATAAGTTGATATAAAAATAATATTTGGATACATTTAAATTTAAATGCAGTTTGATCCTTTATTGAAAAATTAATTAAATGGATTTAATATAAAATTTAAATTATAATAGATGGTTTATTGGTGCTCTGGTTCATCTAATTTGAATAAACATTATTGATCTTTATTTTATGTGTTAAGTAATTTGAGTATGTGTTAATGGCTTTTAATTTTTGGCGTTTTTAAATCCATTATGTTTTTATTAGATTAAATAAAACTAGTTATTTGTTTATAAACCTGTTTGATTATTTTTTTCCAAATACACCTCTTAAACTACATGGGCATACTTTACAGCCAAAACGCTCTACTAGCGTATTTGCTCTGCTGTGTAAGTCTTTTTTTTTAACCGTCCTTGACTTCAAGGATATCAGTGTCTGCCAATGGAGGGCGTGATTTCTAATATCATTCCAAAGGAAATATAAAAAAATTACGCTTTATAAAATGATGAAAGTAAGTTGGTATTTTTTACAACTTTGCTCCCTGGTCACTGCCAAAGCCACTATGATCCAAATTTCATAATTACCCATCATTCCTATCTTTGTTGGAAGACTGCGCTGAGAAAGTTTCAGCTTTTATAAATTAACGAAGGTCTGCCAGTCACGGGCTCTTGCTCTATTAGTGTCAATACAGCATACATAATATAGCACGTACTATTATATTTGGATACAATCCCTCATCTTTTTGCTTCCTTTTGGGAACAACAGATTTTGAGCTGATTCTATCAGCAATAATTGCCAGAATTTTAAAACTATGTTTTTGAGACTTCCACAAAAATTATTCTACATACATTTAGCTAACACATTACATTATGAAAATTGTTTTTCGACTGCTTTTATGCATGCACAGCGAAAAATTGAGTAAACTTGCTCATTATTCATACAATTTTGATTATTTTGATTACAGGGTATTGTGTACAATGTTGTTAGCCATAATTTCTGAAAAGAACATTTTCTTATCTTAAGAATCCTGCAAAATCTATGCAAGAAAAACCTGACAAAATTTTGGGCGGTTTTATTAAAACATTAATTTTTCTACGAGTATACATGCTTTGCTTATAAAAGTAAACACAATTTATTATAAAAAACTATTTAATAATAATCTACAGTTTGAATGCTTTTGATACGATTATCTAAAAAATATTTATTCTTTTTCAATTTGTTGAGGTTTGAGGTTTTGAAAAAAAACCTTCAAGGAAATATAATACCTTTACTATTCTGTTTACACAACTACAATTTCAGGATAATTCCTCATGTACTTATCTAGATATTTAAGAAAACTTCAAAAATCATAAGTGGGCAATAGTGTACTTCACAGATGCATATCAATTTTATTATGCTCAAAAGAGTAACATCATTAAAATGCACTTGGATCTATTTTTTCTCACTGGCCGTAATGTAACAGAATATTTTTTATCATACCTGTAATTGAACTATGCATTCAATTTTCTTAAAATTTAAAATGACTCGACAAAATTATGCAACAATTATAACTTGAATTTCAAATGATTCAGTTGGGTAGTTTTTGCTCTGCTATATATGAACGGATGGACATACTGAGTGACAACTATAGGTGCTTATATTTACATAATTATAGGGATGGGACGAATATTTGGCTACTATTCGGTATTCGGCATATTCAGCCTTTTTGCCGAATATTCGGTTGGCCAAATATTTAGAGATATCTGGCCGAATATTGCTAAAATCTCGCCGAATAGTGAAAGATATCTTGCCAAATAAATTTAAGATTTAAAGAATTTCATTTCTTGCATTTTTTTTTCTCTAATCCAAATTGCTACTTCATTCATGAAGTCATTCTCATTCTTACTTACAAAATATACAGTTATTCGATTGCTAAAAAATACACAGCCTTTCTGTATTTCCTATAAAAGTTAGTGATATTTTAGAAAATGCTGCCCAAGTCGGAGATTTAATGTACTTCATTAGAGAATGATATATTACAATTCAAGATACAAAAACACTTATAGAAAAAAAAAAGTAAAACACTGCCTTATTCTAAAACACATGAATATTTATTAATGTCTGCAAATTCCATGCACATATAAAAAAAGTTCTTATGAAATTTGTAACTTATTTTCTGTAAAGTAAGAAATGAAAAAATTCATTCACAATGTGTATTAACGAAGATTTATTTTCAAAATTAGATATCCAAATCACTATTACAAATACAATGGTACATCTGAAGACAGAACTGGTGGCAAACTAGATATGCATTAGATGACACAACTTGCTTTATGAAGATGATTTAATAAGTATCTACACATAAATTCTAAATACTGAACAAAATAATTTTTTTTTATTCTATAGTTTTCAATTTTAAATAATTTGCATAATTACTGACTTAAATATGTAACATTATTATGTCTATATTTTTAATTTACATATTCCTTCATTCATGTTGTTATCAATTTCTGTTTATCCTTTTAATGCTTGTTGAATAAGTGGAATATTGATGTTGAATATAGAATGTGCCAATTCAAAAATCAAAGATTTTGTTACCATATGCATTCTACTTTGAGCATAACCTTTTGCTATAACAGAATTTGTAATGTAAAGCTTGGCAACTGATTTCAGAGCAGTCTCATTCTTAAGAATTTGCTTATTATTAGGGACACAAACTCTAAATGATTAAATTTACTTCATTATTTCAGAAAATATCTCCTTGTGAGTTCCGAGAGAGAGAGATTAAGAATATTATTAATTTTGGATGGAAGAAAGGATAAAAGTATCATTTGATAGTAAAAGTGAAGTACATTCTTCATATTTTAATGGAAATATCTTACCATTCTGACTTACTGAAAATCAATTTGATGTACATTTAGATAAAAGAGTATAATGCAATTTCATATTTATTTTTGTGTGTTAAAATAAGTGTTTTAAATACAAAAATACATTTAAAAGCACATTTAAGAGTAATAATTATTAATGAGCTCCTATATTTTAAATTATATATACCGTACATACTCGTGTATAAGTCGAGAAATTTTAGACAAAAAAAGAACTTCAAAATGGGGGAGCCGACTTATATGCGAGACCTAAAAAAAAATCTATAAATAAAATATCGAAAAACAGTTTGCGAGTGAATCGGTGCTACAGCACCCCATTGTTTGTAAAGTACAAAATCCAAAATCCTTCTAATCTCGATGATTCTGAATTTACGATCATTTTTAGTTTATTTTTCAAAAAATAATCTACCCTATCCTGTTGATAAGAACAAAAAAGTGTGTGATTTACGTCAAGAACACATTTTCAATACTAAAAAATAGAGATGCTGAAAATCATCCATTTTAAGGAATCGCTCGAATACGAATCGTCCACCGAAAGGAACGAGTTAATCGAAGTTGTTTCGAAAACAGGATGAATCCAAAAAAAATAGAACATATTTGAGAAAAAAGGAACAATTCCGAGAAAATGGACGAATTTGAGTAAAAAGGAACGAGTCCAAGAAAAAACGGAATGAATCTGATTTTTCTATGTCATTCTCCGATTCCGATTTATGGCATTAAGAATAATTTTTCAGACGATACATTTCGGAACGATTCCGCGGAATTGTTCCTTTTCGGAGTTGTTTCATTTCGAAACGAGTCTGAGGAATTGGTCCTTTTCGGAGTCGTTTCATTTTGGAACAAGTCCGAGGAATCAGTCCTCTTCGGAGACATTTCATTTCGGAATGAGTCCGGTGAATCGTTCCTTTTCGAGGGAAAGTCAATCGGTCCCCCCTTTTGGAGGGGGGGGGGTCAACTTATATGTGGGTTTTGAATTTTTTCTTATTTTTAACAACGTAAGTTAGGGGGTCGACTCATATGCGAAGTCGACTAATACGCGAGAATATACGGTAATCAAAATTTATTTTCTTTATTGAAAAAAAAAAAGTTGGTATTCGGCCTAAAATTTGGCCGAATATTCGGTATTCGGCCAAATCACTATTCGTCCCATCCCTACATAATTATGAACGCACCTAAAAAGAAACACAAATTTAACTTACTTGGATGATTGTCCTTCTCCTGTAGCCAGATTTCGAAAGCTATAAACAAACAAAAATATATTTTTTAAATATATATTGCAAAATTAAAACTATAGTCAATTAGTAACATGATATACAAGAAAAATGAAATTATTTGTTAATAGCCAGTAGCTAGTAGACCCTTTTAATTTAACAGCTACTCTCTTTTAAATCGTGTCGATTTTTAAAAAATATTAAAATTCAATACTTCTTTATTATTCTAATTGTTGAGCATAATTGTTTAATTTATTAAATAATTGTTGAGTACAGGAAAAATGATAAATAGGTTGCATATTATGTGTATATGTTAATATAACATTGGCACCCAATAACTTTTACAATATATTAATGAAAAAAAAAATAATGTAGGATATTTATTTACTAACATTACAGGGGAGATTTGTACCTTGGGACAATTTTCACATCTTAATTTTTTACTTTAATGATTATACTCAGATTTCAAATTTAAAGACCAATATACCAGTAAATTTCTCTATAATGTATTTTTAGAAATTTGGACTGTTTGAAAATAAAAAATTACCACTCATTTAAAGTAGGGAATGCAAACTGTCCCAATGTACAATATCCTGTTGAACATTGGAACATACTTTATAATTCAGGCAATAGGCATAACTAATAATTTTTGTACAATAACTTTTACAATATTTTGTACTAGATAACAATAACAAATTTTGTACAAAGAAACTTTTTTTTTTCTTCAGTTAAATAGAGAATGAAACTCAAATTCAAGAATGATTTCTAAATACAGGATGTTTATAAAGTCCCAGACCCATTTTGATGCTTAATAACTCATTAAATAATGAAGATACTAGCAGGCTATGCCCGCTGCGCTGGTCAATATTTCAAAATCAACCGTGGATGAAACGAACTGGTGAATTTAAATTTGTATTTTAAATAATTTGGACCTCCAGCAGCACCTTGCTCATTGCTGAAAACGATTTAGACACCATTGTGATAATAAATTATCTTAAACGTTGCGCAAAAACCAGCTATTTAGAAGTAACTATTTTAGTTTATTACTAACAGTGCACATTTAGAAGCGAAATGAGACCATTATGGCAACAGGATTTAAAAATTTCCCTTATCTGAAGAAATATTACTTATTACAGTCATTACCATGGTACAACTTCTGAAAAATTTCTTCACAACTTTTCATTATGTGAAGCCAGAAACCCAAAGCTACACCCACCTAAAAAGTTTATATATATATTAAATTTTGTCCGCGCGATAAAAGGCACAATTATGCAAGAATCATCTTCAAACTCGTCAAGTACATTGAGATGGTTATTATCTCAGTGGGAATTGCAAATGAGCAAAATCGGCCAAAGGGGTGGTAATTGGGAAGGGTTCAAATATTTGAATACCATCTTAACATGGCTTTCACAAAACCAGCTCTTACAAGACAATAGCAGGAAAAAAAAAAAAACATTTTTCGTTACAGCAAGTTGCCAACAATAAAAAAAAAAAAACATTAAAATTCTCACTACAACAATTACTTTATTATTGCAAAATTTCCTCCTGAAAAATGAAAACAAAATTATTTGCTCTTTCGTATTTAAGCATTTTCTCTTTAGTTATTTAAGATAAAATTATGTAAATTTGTATAATTTGGCGAAATTGGTTGACGTGATAATCAAGTAGTAGCCAATTTACACTTTTCATATTTCACAAAAGATTCCTACACAGACATCATATACGCCATAGGTTTAGCACGATTATCTTGCAACTACAATGTGACAAAATCCTCGTTTTAGAATACCAAAGAAATTTATGTATATTTTATTATTTTCTATCATTTTAAACAGCAATTAACAATTAGCATATATGTTCGGGATGAAGGCAGGGAAAGTCGATAGCTTCAGAGCCCTGCCCACCCACTAACCGTCTGTCAATATCTTTAATTTGTGTACTTTTCCTTTTAAATTTGTCCGGTTTCAATTCCTCGTATTTTTTTTCCTTTTCTATTAAGAGTGCAAGGCTATTCGTGTCGTAAGTTAAGTATTTTGGCACTATCCGTGGTCGCCTACCGCCGACAGCGCTGTCGCGCAAGAGAGTTGGTCTATTTGGGTCGTAGGTAGGGGTCACCGACGAAAATTGGTCGCTCACCGCGACGGTTGTTTTCCTTTTTAGGTTTGAATATCTTTACTTTTGTAAATATCGTCTGCGTGTGTGGTTAATTTCAGATAATTTCATTTTCCAGTCTAAATATCTATACTTTTCTAAATATCATCAGCTTTCTCTTTTGTTTTTGGCAACCATTGCAATGTTATGTTTACTTCTGAGGGATTCCTCAAAGATTAATGTGTGGTGTGGACTAATGCACGACCGAGTCAAAGGGGCTTTCTTTTTTATAGAAAAGATGATCTCATCAGTCATATACTTAGACATGTTGGAAAACTTTGTATTTCCATAACTAGAAGAGCTTCAGCTACATGTCTTTTTGCAACAAGATGGTGCACCACCTCAGTGGGGTATCATCATTCGTACTTCTTTGAATGATCATTTTCCAGGAAGATGGATTGGACGAGGAGGTCCAATTCCTTGGCCACCCAGATCACTTGATATAAAGCCGCTGGACTTTTTCCTTTGAAGATTTGTAAAGGACAATGTTTACAGGAGGAGAGTGTCAAACATTGATGACTTAAAAGCCAAAATTACAACCACAATAGCCTCCGTGGATGCCGACATGCTTGCCGCTTACTGGCATGAAATTGACTATCGACTTGATATTCTCCGTGCAACAAAGGGTACAAACGTGGAAGTTCATTGACAAGGGTCTTGAAACTTTTCGAGTCTATCTGAACCATTTATGTTATTAATTTTAATCTATCTTTATTATTTTATAAGTTATTAAACATCAAAATGGGTCCGGGACTTTATAAACACCCTCTACAGTAAAATACAAAAGTCCTGATTTTTTAACATTATATGGTATAAAGTGATTTATCATTTTGACACACCCATGGAAATTAGATTTGAGGATTAACACTCAATATTTGATAAGCAAATATTATAAGAATTATCAGTCCATTGAACAAAGTTGCTGATATTCCTTATGCGCTTTAAAATTTTTACTTGAAATTTCTCTTTGGCAAGGACATTAACCAATTTTAGTTACAATACATGGAAATAGTTTTCTCCCAAGATACTTTTGTAAGGAAGTAATCTACTTTCTTGATTTCTTGGTCTGGAGATAGTCTTATTTCCTTTTCTTGCAATACCAGTTTTCTGCTTGGCAGTTTCAATTTCAGCTATTATTATAAAACTAAAAAATTTCCATTACATCTAAATTAAAGTTGAATTGTTTTACTTACTGTATTTGATATATATATATATTGTGGAATTTTCTGTAAAATGAGCAATAATATTTTTATTCATTCAAATTATTACGAACCATCCATTTGTTTTACCATATGTCCCAAAAGGTACAATCACTACACAGTTTAAAGGAAATCAAAATGGTGATAAATCTAGAAAACCTATCATTTTTCATAACCAAAATATTTAAAAATCTTCTCTACGAAAAAATAAATTGCAGTTGATGTGTTGTAAAAATGCATGGGTAAAAAATGAAATTAGAATGGGCGAAAATATTTACTTTGAACTAATGAAATTTTATTTTTATCATTAAGTTGTTAATTCAGTGCTTCTGATGTTGTCTATTACTGTAATAAAATCTGTCAATATAGATCACTATTAAAAATAAATGAATGATCACTTTTGCCAATGATTGATTGATTGATTGATTTTTGACGTCCGATTATCTGCGCTAGGGATATGGGACCAGGGGGGAATGCCCTTCGTGGGGGTCTTTCTAAGGGAACCTAACCCGTATTTACGCAAGGTTCGAAGAAAACCACGAAAACTCCGAACGGTTAGGCCGACAGCCGCGATTGGGTTCGAACCCAGCACCTGCCGTCTACCAGTTGAGAGGTCCAAACCTCTCGGCCACTGGTGAGGCACACTTTTGCCAATACAGTAGACTCTCTAAATCTGCACAGTTTGGGACCAGAGGTTGTGTGGCTTTTAGAATTTTACAGATTTCTGGTCACAGCTTTGTTTACATTTTTTTAAACAGTAATTTGAATGTATTTCATTATGCAAATGAAAGTACAATGAAATAAAATATTAAAATAAAAAATAAACTAAAATAATAAAAATTCTGATAATTTTTTAAATGATTAAAATATTAAAAGCAAAGGCCAAGTTAATAATCAATAATGCATGATTAAATATTCAATACAAAGATTAAAATGTATTTTTTCCTAAATTATTCAATGAAACTTGCCTCATAAAAATACTTTACTGATTCACATAAAATAAAGAAGTTTTATTTCAGGTTTAGTCAGATTTAAGATTACCAATGATATCAGCAATATCTTGAATTTTTCAAGAAATAATTTTTTTCCTTCATGAAAAAACATGAATTCAGTAATATTAACAAAAATTACTAATTAAAATATATATAGAATTGATATAAAACTAAAATTGTCAAATTTTTTCTCTATATCTGAACTGAATGCTTCATTGTTTACATCCGTAAATTACGTGCAGATTTTAGAGAGTCTACTGTAGTTTATTAGAAATTGTCAATGTCCTGAGATACAAGCATACCAAGGTACAACACTTTCTCCTATTTATTATATTTATTATTTTAAAAAATTTTATGCAATTTATAAAGTTAAATTATGGTTTTGACTGCTTTTGGTAATAATAAACAAGGTTGGCAATTGCGAACCATATTTGGTGATTTATCTCCTGTCTCACATAATACTTAGTACTAATTTTTCTCTATACAATATACTTCAATATATATCTTAAATGCAAATAAGCAAAAAAATTCATTTTTTTTTTAATGACTGAACAAAACTTGCATGAGTTTGATGCTTTGAATTTTATGAATTCTCAACATTTTCTGCCACTGAAAATGGAAAAATAAATTTTTGTTATATTTAGCAATCATTCAAAGATAAGAAAGAACACCCTTTTCTTTTCTCAACTACAATGTATATTACATACACATTGTTAGATTATGAGAATGTTATACTAACATCAAATAAAAACATAAAATATCAATTTAAGCTTATGAAATTAAACAAGTTATGTGTAATAAAATTTGTTAAAAAAATTTGCAAAGAGCAAAAAAAAAAAAACTCTTTAGACAGGTTTCTAAGTATATTATCTTCAAATATTATATTGTATTCTTTTCAAATAATCATTGAATTTTACATTATAAGGCAAGATTCCATTAATCCTTACATGCAGATTTCATTTAGACAGATTTTACTAGATTGTCAAAAAAATACATAATAAGAATACAAAAGAAAATGTGAATTAATTTTTACGAGTATAACAAAAAAGGCTGCATGTTATAACAAGTTTCTCAATATAGAAATTTAGTTGTTTCAAATATTGTAAAAATAATCAATTGGCTATCCTCTATTTTGAGTTTTTATTCTAATCTATTACTATTTAAAAATCATAATGTGCATCATATAGTATTTAATTTGCGATAAAATATCATTCAGAAAGAAATAGATAGGTAACTGATCGCTGCTAATATGACACATACATAGAATTACGAACTATATCCAGAGCTTAGACAGTTTCTGAAGGGTGCTGCACACTTCTTGTCTTTGGCAAAGGGGGGGAGGGATTTATATTTTCTATTAAAAAATTGTCCGCTTAATAAAAATCTGATTTATATCGCATCTAAAAAAAAGCATTTTAAATTTAATAAATTTGAAAATGGATGCAGATACGTAATGTGTTCGTATTATACTAAAATGTTTTACACCTGTCTATAAATATGAAATTAATAATATTACATTTTACACACTTCATAACCATTTATAAAACTAAACAAATTCCATACCTAGCAGATAAATCATGCTGCACATTCAAAATTTTATCCCGCAGGTTCTCCAACATGGTTGTGAGTTTTTGGTGGAATACGAAAAATGTTAAATAAACTTTAAAATGCAATAAACTTTTATATAACTTAAATAATTTCAACAGGTAAAGGTATATTCTACGTTAAAAATCTACATTTGGATCGTTTCTTAACAGAGGATTTCTAAACAAAATTTCAAAACATTCGTGTCATCTGCTTATCGGCTACAGCTGACTAGAGAAATCCATAACCATAACCGAAACTAACATTCACTTCACTTCACTTTTATGCAGCGCCCCGCCGATCACGAATACAGATCATGCCACGCACACGTTGAGGGACGTTAACGATGGAGTGAGTCTTAATCAAGGATGGGTTTAAACATATACTGCGTTCAGGTTCAGATCAAGGGCATTTTTACAACAAACACTTTCTTCAACCCAGTGTTCTCGCTGACATTTGACCAACGTTAGTAATTTGGCTAATTAAAAATGAAAAACATTCGCCAAATGAAAAAACTATTAGCCAAATAGATTCGCCGTATTGCACACACACACACACACACACACACACAAAAAAAAAAATGTATATATATATATATATTTTTTAATTTTTTTTTCAATATTTCTAAAATAACCTAAGTTTTTATAACTTCGACAACGATTGTTATTAATCTAATTTCAACTGTCCGCTACATATATATATTAAAAATATGCATATGTATAAAAAATGAAAAGGAAAAGAAAGAAAAAGCAAAAATTGAGCACTAGCAATTTGGCGAATTTAATCGCTTGTTTACTCGCCAAATGAAGAATTTAGTCGCAATTTGGCGCAATGGCGAGCGACAGCGAGAACACTGCTTCAACCAATCTACCAAATACACTTTTGCTTAAGGTGCAATACTAGGCATAGAAATAGACCCGGATAATAATGTAAAGTCTATGGAAGCGTTCTTTTCCAATATCTCGCTCAAATTTTAATATTTTTACTTTTTTTTTTTTTTTTTTTTTTTTTGCATAGGATAGCTTAGGACGATCTACAACCGGCCTAGTTTTTACTTTTTCGATTTTTCTTATATATTTTTTATATTATGATAGTTTCAATTTCAGAACCGGTTTAAATCGGTTTTGAAAATTAAAGTAATTTTTTTAAAAGAAATTTGAAACCAAAGTTAAAAAAGTAAAAACTAGACCGGTTGTGGATCGTCCTCAGCTATCCTATACAAAAAAAAAAAAAAAAAAAAAAAAAAAAAAAAAAAAAAAAATCATGTAAAATTATTAAAATTTGAGCGAGATATTTGAAAATAACCCTGCCATAGACTTTACATTATCATCCGGGTCTTTTTCTGTGCCTAGTGTGGAGCCTTAAGGCGCTTTTTCCGAAGCGGGAGATCTGGGAGCTAAAAAAAGATTAATACTCGAAAAATCATTGTTTATAAACTTAAATTCTAATGAATTGAGCGAAAAATGAAATCACACGGCATCTTATATATCTCTTGAAAAATTACCTCAGCAAGTTTCATGTTCCTACTTTTAAAAAATGAGTCCGAAAATTTATCGGAAAACTTGGAGCAGTTGAGGGTGGAAAAATATTTTTTGAATACACCCTTAATTGTTTTAAATCATTTGATAAGAATAAATGTTTACAATTTTTAATTAAATGTGAAACTCGCCCCTAAATTTGACTCGGCAAGTAATGTTATTTTTATATTCCACTGATGTAAATTCATCATTTCGTATTTTACAGCCCAGTTATTTGTTTATATATATATATATATATATATATATATAAATTAATTGTCTGTCTTTCTGTTATTCTATACAAACTCACAGTTTTGAAGGGTGGAATCACAGAGTAGTAACAGAGCCTCAACTCGGCTTGAAAAAGGCGCCCTCAGTGGATCACTTAAAACTAAACCATCGCGTTGGCAATTTTTATCCTCGTGATTTCTGTTTAACTGTAACCTTATTCTGCTTGGCGTTTCTTGCTGAATGCTGATTTGATTATCTTTGCACATGTGCTTATGCTATTTGATCTTAGATTTCCGCGCTTATATTGATTCGTAATTATTACTGTTATTATTCTTGAATTTTCAAGTTTAAATTATTAGATCGTTATGTTACGAAGAGACACATGTATTGTTTGCTAGACGAATACGTCAAAGTTATTTCATAAATAGACGCTTTCAGTGTGACGTCAGTCATGACATTTTCCTTGGATACTGACTCCAAACAAACGGTTGCTATGCTTCATTTCTTATAAAATATAAATCGTAGAAAATGGTATCATTGCATATAAAGCATTAAACATGTGTCTGTTATATATAGCTGAAAATTGTCGCTGTAATATGCAAATAAAATAGAAAATACAGCATAGCAACCGTTTGTTTGGAGTCAGTATCCAAGCAAATCGTCATAACTGACGTCACGACTGAAAGCGTCTATTTCAAAACAAGAAGCAGAAAGCCGTCGCTGTATTTTTTTTTTCTTTTTTCCATTATCATTTGTCGCCAAGGAAGCGATGTTTCGCCGAATTAGCAACCTTCTTATGTTATGATCGTAGTTTCAGAGTGGTCCGTTCGTGTCACTAGTGTGTATGCGTAATCCCATGTTAAACAAGTTGCCATTATAGTGTATGAAAGTTGATTCTCTGTTACAATTCCGTACTCAGTGGGTGGAATGTTACGTATATGTGTATTAAAACAATGTCGAGGCAGTTAAAGCAATCCGGAATCGAAATAATTTATGGTTGGTTTTTAATTAATTTTAAACCACCAACTTCACAGTAATTTCCTATAAAATATTTTCCGTTACAGCAGTTTTCAAAAATTAAAAATCCACATTACAATTCGTACCACAGCAACTACTTTTCTGTTACTGCATGATTTTCATGTGAAAAATGAAAATAAAATAAATATTTTGCAACTAACAAAGTGCAAGAAGGAATCCGTTGAAATTCGACGTTAAAAAAAATTAAAATACTCTTATTAATCATTCTTCGTTTCAGTTTCGTTTTTTAAAAAATCCATCCATTGTTTTAAGACAATAATATGAGAAAATATTTGTCAATAATGTTAGGACAACTTGCAGTCGAAACAGAATTTTAACGCTTTCGACCGATAGCTTCTTTGCGTGTTTTCTTTCTTCCTCTTCTATAATCGGGATGACTGCTTCTTTTTGCACAAACGGTTATACTTTCCCTGTTATAAAGTAACGTATCCAATGAATCTTAAATAAATAAATAAATAAATAAATAAATAAATAAATAAATAAAGAATCACAGTTCCTATCATAATGTGATTCAAAACATATTTCAAACAATTTAGCATAATATTAATTTTATGTTCTACATAAACTGAATAGCTGTCTGTTTGGTTATCAGATTTCAGTTGAATGGCAAAAAGCTGCATTCTATGGATAATTTAATCTTATAATTTATCGTTTTTCTTTTCTTTCTTTCTTTTTTTTTTTTTTTTTTTTTTTTTTTTTTCCCCACGACATTTTAAGCTGGCTGAAATGGATTTGAAAAATAATTCATGCTTGAAAATAATTTAAAATATAGCTAAATGGAAAATCATTTTTTAAATAAATTTCATCCTAAACTTATTTTAATTCCCGTTTTATCATACAACAATTGAAACTGTACAGTATTTCAATTTAGTTCCATTAAAAAGTGAAAGCGACAGCGTTATTCATTGTCACCAACATTATACATTTCTAGAAAACAGATATATATATATATATATAAAAAAAAAAAAAAAAAAAAAAAAAAATCCATATTAAAACTTTTAATTTCCAAGAGCTTGTAGCATCCATGAACTTGTAAAAATTCCGTTTGTTGTTATGGCAATGAAAAAGCAGACGGTATCTTTGTTATTAAAAAAGAATAAAATTTGTGTTTGTTGTTGATATGCTGAAAGCATTCTATTTATTTTTATTTCACAAATAACTTAATATTGTGAAATAATTTTAATTAATTTTTGATTTTATGTAAAATAGAATGATTTTAATTAATTATGTGATATGTTGTAAATAGAAGTAACGTAATACTGGCATATCACAAATTTTGGCGTCCCTGCTTTGGACATCGCATTCAAAATGACTCAAGAATCAACGTAAACATCTACAAATTCGATTTCCGAAGTAAACAAGGTAAGCGTAATATTTTTTTCATTCTGGGAAGAAAATCTTGAAATATTCTAATTGTAAGCAGTGAAAATTTAGATAATTTGTCACTAACGGCAGATAAATGTTTCAAAATGAGCTCTTCAACATAAATTTATTCTGCAAGTTCAGATTCTTTTGTTATGAGTAAGTACCGATAGTGTTACTAAATTGCGCCAAAGAAAAAAAAAAAAAAAAAAGGGGGGGGGGGTACACACATTTATCAACTTTCGAAATAAAAAAAAAAAAAAAAAAAAAAAAAAAAAAAAAATTAAGCCGAATAATATTTATAAATTGTAAAAAATTGTCTATAGAAGAATTTTGTTTCGAAACACACCAGTAGATGTCAGCAGCAAACAAAAATATTCCAGGAGACAATAGAAGTATTTTTTTTAAAAGATTTTTTTTATTTTGAAGGTGGATTTTTTTTCTGAATTATTTCAGCATTTTAATACTCTTCTTAAATTAAAAAGACAGCTTTATAACATAAACTTTAATTTATTTTTGTTCGGAAATACATAAAACTACCAGGTAAACTGTTGAGAAACTATCTAATCATTTTCCCGTTTTATTTGAAACTCAATAGATCCTTCAAAAAATAGTGTCGAAGTGGACGTTTTGAACGGAATTTCTCGAAGGAAGCAGAAAAAGCTGTTAACGAAGGGGAAAAAACACCCTGTCAAAAACTTTTATAACTCGATGGGAAATTTATTGTTCAAAATATCGAAAACACAATTCAATTCCAAATCGTTTCCATAGTCAGGTCTTCCAATTTTATATATTTCCGTTAAAAATGCATTTGTAAATGTCAAAAAAATGTTTTCAGAAAAGAACAGCCTTTCTCCAAAAGCCCAAAACATTTAGACCTGTTTACAAATTCCCTTTTTAACGTAAAATTGGAAACCCTAACTATGGAAGCGATTCGGAATCGAACGAAATTTTCCATTTTTTGATCAATAAATTATCTATGGAATTATAAACGGATTTGATCATTGGACTAACACGATTTTCATTGCAGTTTGAATGGTTTTTCCTCCTCCAAGCGACAACTCGGTTCAAAATGTACACTTTGGCACAATTTTTCCGAAAAATCTATTTTATTTGAAAAAAAAAAAAAAAAAAAAAAAAAAAAAACTGAAAAAGGAGTGCAATTAGATAGCTTCTGAACAAGATCACTTGCTAATTTTATGCAGTAAAAAAATCCATAAATAATGCTTTTACTTTCCAAACACTTACTAGATTTCGCCGAAAATGGATGTTAACATCTTTTAAAATTCGGAATAAATAAATTGAAAGAAATTGTCCAGAAGTCTAGAAGTTTTATGTTTCAAAAAATGGCATTAGATGGCAGCAGCAAACAAAAATTTTCTAGACGACAGTACGTATCTGTATCGACAAAAGGGAAAACTTTTTTATATAAATTTTAATTTATTTTTGTTTGGAAATGCATGGAACTAGCAGGTGTTATTGTTCAGAAACTATCTAATCGTACTCAGTTTTCTGGGGTTTTTTTTTTTTTTTGAGAACACAATAGGTTTTTTAGAAAATAGTGTCAAAGAAAGCATTTTGAACAGACTTTCAGCGAAAGAGAAGAAAAACCAGTTTACGAAGGGAGAAAAAAATAACTTGTCACGTGATCAAAAAAGCTCAACAAGCGCAAAAAATTTTGACACATTTACAAATTCCTTTTTTTACAGAAAGATATAAAATTTCAAAGCCTGACCATGGATTCGATTTTTTTTTCCATTTTAGGATAATTAAGTTATCGAGTTATAAACAATAAATTTAAAAAAAAAAAAAAAAAAAAAAAAAAATGCGATTTGATAATTTTTAAGCAACAACACCTGTTAGTTTGATGCATTTTCGTACAAAAATAAATTAAAGCTTTTGTTACAAAGTGGCCTTTTTTAATTTAAGAACACCGTTAAAAATAAGTTTTTTATATTAAATATGGATTTGACTGGTATCATTTGAAATAGTAAGGCTGCTCTTAAATTACAAAGGTCCACTTTACGACATAAGTTTTAATTTATTTTTGTTCGGAAATGCATGAAACTAACAAGTGCTGATGTTAAGAAACTACCTAATTGCACTCAGTCTCCCCCCCCTTTTTTTTGTAAACACAATAGATTTTTCAGAAAATAGTGTCAAAATGATAATTTTGAGCCGACTTTCCTTTCAAGAGAAGAAAAACCAGTGGAACTGGTGTGAAAAACGCCTTGTCACGTGATAAAAAAGCATAATATAACACAATAGGTAAATTATTTATCAAAAAATGTTAAATTCAGTTCGATTCCAATTTGTTTCCATATTCAGGCTTTTCAGCTTTATATCTTCCCGTTAAAAAATGAGTTTGTTAATGGGTCAAAACGTTTTGCGATTGTTGAGCAGAGCAGTTGAAAACAGCTTTAACCTTCCGTCTACCAGACAAAACACCCATTTATCTACGGCAACACCTAATTTTAATTCCAAACTTGCAAACGGCACCAGTAATATTTTAATATAATTTTGCTTTTACAATGAAAGCTTAAATTAAGGAATTCGTAATATCTAGACAAGTCCTTTATAAATTCCTGTGTCAATCGACAATTTCTCATTTTACCATTGACACCAGAAATATTGCTGTCGGGTCCAATGGACCCGTCTGGTAGACGGAAGGTTAAGGGTGTATTCCAACCCAAATTGCATATTTTCTGATTTAATAATAAATTCATTTTTGCTCTCAGACGCATCAAAGTGGCAAATTCTCTTATTTAAAAAGCACAAAATGTGCCGTGCTTGTCTATTTTCCGATAGATACAGAAAACATTGCAAAAACATGCTGTCAAATTTGGCAATTTGAACGAAATTTTTCGAAGCTAGAGAACGAGAAAAATGGTCATACTAAAAAAGTAGTTGTTTACTAATCAAATTCAAATCAATTGAGTGAAAAATGAAATCACACGGCATCTTATACATCTCTTCAAAAATCACCTCAGCAAGTTTCATGTCTCTACTTTTAAAAATGAGTCTGAAAATAAATCAGAAAATTTCGAAGTGTTGTAGGAGAAAAATATTGTTTCGAATACATCCTTTGCTTATTTTCTGATTTAATTTTAAATTCATTTTTGCTCTCAAACGCATCAAACTGGCTAATATTCTTATTTAGAAACTATATACAATGTGCCGTGCTGTGCTTGGCAATTCTTTGATAAATGCAGAAAATATTGCAAAAAATTCCTTCAAAGATGACATTTTGAACTGATTTTTTCTAAGCGATATATTTTGAAACGGAAAAAAAGATGATCAAACTGAGAAAGTAATTGTTTATACATAAATTGTAATTAATTGAGTGAAAAATAAAATCACACGACTTTTTATACATCTCTTAAAAAATCATTTCTGCACGTTTCATGTTTTTACTTTAAAAAATGAGTCTGAAAGTGTCTGAGAAAAATTGGAACTGGGTGATTTTTTCTGCAAAATGTTACAGAAATAATTAATTAACAATTGAATGATATATTGCAAAAAATGATATTAAATTAAACAAGGCAATCTACTGTGGAAATTCAAAGACTGAGAGATTAAATTTTTAATAGTAAAAATCGTTTGATCTATTTATTCATTTATTATGTAAAATATTCAAGTAAAGTGAAAACAAATCTTTTAGTGTGTGCATAAGCTTTAAAATTGTTTACTTTTATGTTTCCTTCAAAAGGAGAAAACAAATTGTTAGAAATAACAGAAAACCAAGATGGCGGTTCGCGAGATGCGGATTTATCATCCCAATTCATTCAAAGATAACACCAAAAGTGAATAGAGATAATAATTTTTATTATTAGATAAGAAGGCGCTGTTTGTGTCAGGATGGCCGAGCGGTCTAAGGCGCCAGACTCAAGGGTTTCCTTGCTCTCTGTGAGAGGGTTGAGTGTTCTGGTCCACGAATGTGGGCGTGGGTTCGAATCCCACTTCTGACATTAGTTTTGATTTTTTATTCTGATCTTACATTTCAAATAGATTTCGTAAAAATTTCTACTCATTACATTCTTCCCCGTGTTGGATTTTCTAATTTTTTTTTTTTTTTTCAAATTTACATTTTTTATGACCGCTGGAACCCTAAATGATCCAATGAGCTTGATGAGGTGATTTTCGAAAAGATTAGATGCCGTGTTACTTCATTTTTTGCTCAATTAATTAGATAGAATTTGATTTATAAACGATTTCTTTATCAGTATGACCACTTTTCTCTTTTCCAGATATCCCTTTTCGGAAAATTCAGCTTAAAATGCCCACTTTCACAGCATTTTTTTTTTTTTTTTTTTTGCAATATTTTCTGCATTCACCAAAAAATCGACAAGCACGGCACATTGTGCAGAGTCTAATAAGAGAACCGTCAATTGGATGCGTTTACAGCAAAAGCTAATTAAAAAATAAATCAGAAAATAAGCTATTTGGATTGGAATACACCTTTAAAAAACTTTTCCTATCTATAAAAAAATTTTTATGGACACGATAACTTCCATAATTTTTCACAAATCTCTTGTAAACTAATACATAAAATCAAGGAACATAAAATCTTTCTCAGGTTCATTAACGAGCAAAATTGGATCAAAGGGATGGAAATAGGACGTTTTTTTTACTTTTTAAATACCCCATAAAAACCCCATACTTTTTAATACATATAGAATCGATTTAAAGTTATTATTACTTCTAGAAAAAGATAAACATCTAGGTATGATAAATTTTTGATAAAATTAAAAATGGATTTAAGGGGCGAAAAAAGAAATATGATTTTAGGGAGAAAAATTAATAACTTCGTCAATTCTCAATGTATCAAACTCAATTAAATTTCTTAAATGTCTTCTTAATATTATCTACGACTTTTATGCTGACAAGTTTTTGATTGGACCAACTCTTACCGCAAAAGAAAAAAAATCAATAAAAATAATAATAAAATTAAAAGCGAAAAGAAACAAGTAAGAAAAATCATGCGTTAAGCATAGATTATGAAACACTTTCCAACACTTCGGAAATCTTTAACAAAACTTCGTTATCTAGGGAAATAAGGTGTTACTGTCCATAACCAAGTATGTATTCCAATATTTTTTAACAGCCCTGTATTTGATTTGTCTGTTGATAAATATACTATGTAATGGAAAAATTTAGTTTAGCAAAAAACGCCTAGCTGGTTGAGATTTTTCTTTTAGCAATTTATATTAATACAAGGGGTGATTAAATGAAAAGATACGAAACGACGTAAAAACGTAACAGTTAAATATTTGCATATTCCGCCATGGGACAACGTAGCGAGACATCCCGGGATGCGATTGGAGTCTCTGACTAGGATCGGAGCATGCGCGGCCGCCCGCATGTGCAGTAGAGAGCAGCGGTGTTCAAATGATGCGGCAGACCGTATGAGGACAAAATGGCGTTTGCGTTGCAAAATTCGACGATTGAGGAGCAGCGAGATGTTATCCGATTTCTGACAGCGGAAGGTGAGAAACCGGCAGCTATTCATCGCCAGAATATCTGCCAGGTGACAGTTTACGGGGAGAAATGTGTCTCTGACAAGTCTGTCAGAAAATAGAATGCCCCTTTTCGTGCAGTCACACACATGAAACTGGCCAAGCTCAAGTGGGAGACGTTGGACCATCCGCCCTACAGTCCGGACATGTAGCCCTGCGATTTCCATGTGTTTGGTCCACTGAAAAAGCACCTGAAAGGGAAGCGTTTCAACTTGGGCGACGTTCTCAAGGACGCTGTGAAAGACTGGTTCTCGTCACGACCATAAGAATGCTGGAACAAGGAATCCTGCGGCTTGTTCATCAGTGGGATCATTGTGCTCAGGTCTATGGTGAATATTTTGAACAAAGTCTACACTTGTACCCACCGTGTCATTTCGTACCTTTTCATCACCCCTTGTAGATGGAAACTTATTTCAGTACTTTTGTTCAGTCCTGTAGTTTTCCTAGTATCTTTATTATTTGAAAGTATTTTGCTAAAATTTAATTCAAACAAAAATACTTTTTAAATTACTGAAATCCGATTTCCAGAAATTATCATCCATAGGCGAACCCGTATCCAGTTCTTTACGTAACCCTGTATATCATTTTATCTATATTCTACAAACATTTCATAGTAAATTAAATGCAATTCAACATAAAAATGCAAAATTTATTTAAAAACAACCTTTAAGCAAATTACGCTTAATATTCAGTAACCTTTCCGAGCTCTTTTGTGTAACCCTGTATATCTAAATTCTGTAACTGTTAGCATTTATACACACCATATAATGTGCATACATTTAGTGAAACTTAAAAGCGCAGATCGTAATTAAAAATGCATTTCATCCATGGAACAGTCATCCATAAATACAGTACTTCGGATAGAATATACTACTTGAAATCTTTTGTGTGTCCCTGTAAATGCTAATGCATTTAGTATTATGCGTTAAATACCTCATATTAAGTCTCAGCGACGTATATAATTTTGACTGCATGTGAAACCGTTAATTAAAATATGTCGCAAACAATTTTCTTTTTTATTATTATGGCTTAGAAATCTTTTGTGTGGCCCTGTAAATGAATAATAACTATTATTTTAACTGCCTGTTTTACAAAATGCATATGTTAGTACTCTTTTAGAGGCAAATAAATTTGAATATGTTTTACCGGGTGTAATACCTTTAAAATTAATTTAAAATGATTTTTCCCATGGCCGTAATGTAATGGAAAACTTTTCACTGTCCCTGTAAATAAACTAATCATGGTAGAAACTTCATTTTCAATAGGGTTCGTGCTAGGGTAAACGTCAATAACGTCCAAAAATTTCATGGCAATCTGACTATATTTAAGAGAATTAGAGCATGGACAGACGGCCAGACGGACAGACAAACTGAATGCATAAACGCTTTTCAACTTTGTTGGAAAGCGTTAAAAAGACAAGGTAGTTTGAGAAAAGAAAAAAAAATCCATAACTTGGTTAATTCACTGGACATCAGATCTGCATGAATTTATTATAAACCTTCTTAACACTATCTATAACTTTTATACTGACAAGATTTGGATAAGACAAATTCTTACAGAAAAAAAAAATATAGAGAGAGAGATTGAAAAAAAATCGTATTAAGGGTTGTACTCAAATTTAAACTGCTTATTTTCTAATTTTTAAATTCATTTTTGCTCTCAAACACATACAATTGATAAATTCTCTTATTCAGGAGCTATATGTACTGTAATGTAGTTTTTTTTTACCAATATTCGATTGAATGATCGATTATTTCAAGGCAAAATATATTTTAAAAAAATGTTATCAAACTGGGCATTTTGAATCGAATTTCTTGAAGCAATAGTGTTGGAAACGAGAAATATTGTCCAACTAAAAAAATAATTGTTTATTATCATTTTGTAATTAATTGAACGAAAAATAAAAACACAGGGTCCCTTATAAATCTCTACAAAAAAATCACATGAGCATTTTTCATGTTTTTTCTTTAAAAAATGAATCTGAGAATGTGTTAGAAATTTTCAAATTGTTAAATGTGGATTTTTTTTTTTTTTTTTTTTTTTTTCACATAATGACTTAACTTGATTTTAATAAAACTATGTCTTATTTGAATATGGAATTAAAAATTCGCCAATTAGTACTTAAGGATGTATTTGAAAAAATAATTTTCCATCCTTAACAGCTCGAAATTTTCTGATGCATTTTCAGACTCATTTTTAAAAGTAAGAACACAAAACTTGTTTATATGTGCATAGAAAATGGAATGTTGACACCAGAAATAATATACAGGCTGATTCATAATTATCGAAACAATAGACTATTTCTTTAATTATAACCCCCAGACACCATACTTCCAATTGCAAAGTTTCATTAATAAAAAAGTTGCAAAATATGATGGCATAAATTGCGACGCCATGGAGGATCGATTTGAAAAAAATATAAAATTAAATTTTTATACTGTCCCCATAAAATTCACAGAGATATGACAGTTTAAATAATTCGTCAGGTTTTGAGGAATTAGACACAAATTAAAATGCGTGCAATTTAAGGAGGAATGTTTCTTTAAGGGTGTTCTTAAATCAAAAAGGGCAACTTTGTGACACATGCGACATGCATTAATTTATTTTTGTTCGGAAATGCATGAAAATAGCAGGTGTTGTTATTCAGAAACTGTCTAATTGCACTCATTCTTTTGTTTTTTAAAAAACACAATAGATTTTTCATGACAAGCCTTCAAAGTTGACACTTTTGAGCATATTTCCCGGCGAAAGCAGAAAAACCGGTCGAAAAGGAGGAGAAAAACGGGTGATTGCGTCATCGAAATAGCTTATAACTTGATAAGTAATTTAATTATCATAAAATGGAAAAATAAGTTCAATTCGAAATCGCTTTCATAGTCAGACATTACAATTTTATAACTTTCTGTTAAAAAATGAATTTGTAAATGTGTCAAAACGTTTTTCGCTTGTTGAGCGGATCAGTTAAGAACACCCTTAAGGCTGTTTTCAACTGCTCTGCTCAATAAGCGCAAAACGTTTCTTTCTCTTAAAAAAAATAATAAATGACTTATTGAGTTATTGTGTGATTTTGATCACGTGACAAATATGTTTTTCACCCCTGTTTGAGTGGTTATTCGCCTTTCGCACGGAAATTCGGTTTGAAACGCCCACTTTAACACTGTTTTTTTTTTTTTTTTTTTTTTTTTTTTTTGAAAAATTTATTGCGTTTGCAAAAAAAAAAAAAAAAAAAAAAAAAAAAAAAAAAAAAAAAAAAGCGAAAATAAATGCGATTAGATAGTTTCTGAAAAACAATACTTGTTAGTTTCTTCCATTTCCGAACAAAATTAAATTAAAACTTATGTCACAAAGTTGCCCTTTTTGATTTAATAACTCAAGAAGTTATTTTTTGTAATAAATAAAAACAATTTTGCTCTCAATCTCAATCCTGTTCCATGTATTCCTAATGTTAATTATTTGAAATAATATGACTTATAAAAATATTATATGGAAAGAAACTGAAATTATAAAATTATTTTAAATTTGACACTAGATGGCAGCATCAAATATAATTTGGGAGAATTAATTGTTATACCTAATTGCTTTTTCGAAACTGTGAAAAATAGAGAAATTTTAAAAATACCATTTAATCAGGGAAGGCATTGCAGCTTTCTCACCCGTCTGCTGGTACCTACCGGATCTTCTAATTGCTAGAGCCTAAGGAACTAATTGCGTTGCACTTTGGAAATAATTTTTATATTATACTTTTACAAATAAAAAATATATACACAAATATATTGTAGTAAATTTGTTAATTACAACTATTTTTGTATAAGTATTTGAATGCATTAAATATTATATAATTGCAGGGCCGTAACTATAAACTTGGGGGCCCCGGGGCAAAATCTCCGGGGGGCCCCCAGGGAGGGCAAATTAAAACTTTGCCCCGGGCATAGTTTCTTTTCTCGCACACCATTGTTTAAATGTACATAGTATGATAAGCCCAAAAATGACTAAATGATATAGAATTGGACAACTCTACTCGGCAGGCACTTGGCGGCGACGCCATTTTTGCCGATTGCACTGAAGTTAGCATAGGGAAGAAAATACGGACGTCTGATTGGTTGAACACTTTAAAGAGCATTTTATTTAGGTTCATTTTCGAGTATATGTCACTTAATCATGCGTTTTTGTTTAAAAACCGTTTGAAAGATGGACTGTGATAATTTTTTTTTCAATTTTATGTATTTATTAATAGACTAGTTGACCCATCCGGCATTGCCCGGGACACGCTATGATAACCTTAAGCAAACAATTAACACTTTAGATCTACAATTAGTCAAAATTAAGCATAGGATATGAATTATTCGTTAAATAATATTTTAAAGAAATGCATAAAAAAATGAGTAAATGCTTTAAAAGAGGCCTTTGGACTTCAATAAAAACATCAGGGTGTAGGTCCTGAAATAAGAGTCCAAAATTCAACTTTAAATTTATGCATTGAGAAGGTTTGATAATAAGTGGGTGAAATACGCATGGAGAACAAAAATTTCAAGGTGTCTGAGCAGAGACCATAGGGAGTCTCAGGCTTTTAAATGGAATGTAAGAATATGGGAATAACTAAGTGAAAAAATAGTTCCAAAAATGAAGATTGGATTAAGAGAGGGCAGTTTAATAGCAATTTATGGTACAAAATCTTCAAGGGGCCAGGAACTTATTTCGCATGTAGTTGGGTATAAAATATTTTTTGTAGTTATTAAAGTAATGGGAGGACGCTAAAGCAATGTGAAAGAAAATTGCAAGCAATCCGGATCATTTTTAAAGAAATTGCACCAACGGCCCCAAGAACGCGATTAATATTCAAAATTGGTGGTAGCTAGACTTTGGCGTTTCTTAATAGCTGATGGATTTAAGAAGTTGTTTAAAAAAAGGAGTTAATTGAACCATCTTAAAGGGATTTATAATAAGGGCTCTAAAAGGACAACTGACAGTTAAAAAGAGGGCCCTAACAGGAAAACATGTTAAAATATCTTAATACTTAGCTCTTTAGATCTACAATTAGTCAAAATTAATCATAGGATATGAATTATTCATTTTAATAATATTTTATCGAAATGCACAAATTGATTCGGAAAATGTTTAAAAAAAGGGTCCTAGCCGCGAATGAAAATATGAGAATCTTGTCCCTGAAAGAAGAGTCCAAGACTCAAATTTAAAAATTTTGCACTGAGAAGGGGATAAATTTAAAGAGTGAACTATGTTTGCCTCACAAAATGTTTTGGGGCCCTAGACTGAGCCCTATGATTCCACAGGAGGCCAAAGTTCTTATATGGAATGTCAAAACATTAAAATATCTAAATGAATAAAGAATCCTAAAAATGGAGATCGGATTAAAAGGAAACAATTTATTAAGAATTTATTATTACAAAAACTTCAAGGGCCCAGGAATTTATTTTGCATGTAGTTGGGTATAAAGATATTTTTTGTAGTTATTAAAATGATGGAAAGACTCTATAACTATGTTAAATAAAATTGAAAGCAATTTGGTTCATGTTTAAAGAAGCTGCATCAAGGGCCTCAAGAAAGCAATTGACAAACAAAATTAATGGTAGCTGAAGTCTGAGAAATTCTTTTGTCGTTCATGTAATAGGTAGAGGACCTAAAAAGCTGTTAAAAAAAGCTAGTGAATCCGACCATTTTTAAGGGAACTATGATAGAGGGCCCCATAGGGGCCAACTGACAAATACAATCAGGCCCTAACATGAAAACATGTTAAAATGTTTTAATACATAACGCTTTAGAGAATTAATTAGTCAAAATTAAGCATAGAGTATGAATTATTTGCAAGAATAATATTTTTTTTAAATGCACCAATTGTTTGGGTAAGCGTTAAAAAAGGACCTCAGGGCCCGAATAAAAATATAAGGGTGTTGGTCCTGACATAAGAGTCCAAGATTCAGCTTTAAAAATTTGCATTAAGAAGGTGAGAAATTTAGGGAGTGAAAAATGTTTAGCGCACAAAAAGATCAAGGGGCCCTGGGTCGGCCCTATGATTATCTAGGGGGCCCCAGTGTCTTATATGGAATGTAAAAATTTGAAAATATCTAAATGGAACAGATATCCCAAAAATGAAGATCGAAATTAATGGAAGCAATTTATTAACAAGTTACTATCACAAAGAATTGAAGGGGCCCTAAAACGGGCCCCAGGAGTCCAAGGTCATAACTGAAGAGTAAAAAGGCGAAAATATCTAAAAGGAGAAAGGTACCTCAAAACGGAAAAGATTAGATAAAAAGGAGTCAAGCTATTAACAATTTGACGCATAAAAATTGTAGGGGGCCTAGGGCCCTGGCCCTTAAAATATTAAAAGTCTGAGCCTCAGGTGCACCAGGACCTGTCTTGGACTATCTTCACCTAAAATTTCAGACTTCTATGTGCGGTAAATTGTCTAACCATCGCAGTCACACACTCACACACACATACGCAGACATACACAAACAGAGCGTTTTGTTAACGTATTAGTATAGATAAGAAGAAAGATTTTCTAGAATTTTTTTAGATGCTTTTTATATCATTTAGTCGATTAGAAGCCCATATTTTCTTCCTTATACTAGCTTCGGTGGGATCAGCAAACAAGCTGGCGCGACATGACACATTCGACTCGACATTTTGCTGTCTGCTGTAGAACTCCTTTTGCTTGCGAAGCGTAAGGAGTGTATTGACAGACAAGCAAAAACATCTATTCTAGCACTTTGATTTTTTTTTAATTACTAACTTTTAGGTATGTGCTGGGCATTTTATAGAAACTTAGACTAGAAACTAAAATCAATAGTTTTTTTAACCATCAGTTTGGGGCCCCTCAGGCTTGGGGGCCCCGGGGCAGTGCCCCGGCTGCCCCGGCGGTAGTTACGGCCCTGTATAATTGCAAGGATGGAACCAGAAGTGTAGTCGTAAAAATAAAAGAGGATATACGTTATAACAGAGGATATACGTTCTACTTAGAACTTCTAAGCAGACAATATGCGCTCAACCCAAAGTGTAGAGTGTAGTACCCTAGAGTGTGTAAACTATAGCTATCTTGAGAAATAGAGGGTATACGGTGTTTCTTTGAAAAATCTAGAAGATATACGGTGCATACACTGTAAAAAATTTGACCCTTTGTCACTCCCCCGCTTTTATAGAATATATCTCTTTTGACCCATGAGAATGCTCCATAATAGGGTAAAGTAATCGTTTTCTATAAAAGCGGCGGAGTGACGTGGCAGCAAAAGGTTAAAATATTTACAGTGTACCCTACACTACATCCCTAGTTAGACCACACATGACAAAAGGTTAAATTACGGTATATAAACGCCAAATCAAACCATTTTAAACCAAATTTAATATTTGCTGCTGCCATCTAGTGCAAGTTCAAAAGAAAATCTAAATCATAAATTCTTTTTTATTCTTTCATTCTTTATGAATCTACTGTGATTTTTGTACTAAAACTTTAAGTTAAAAAAAGGAATACTAAAAGCGTACACGTTGTCTAAATGATTGTTTAGAAAATGAGATATAGATGAAGCTCAAGTTAAAAAAAAAATTGGATTTGCTTTTGTAATACATAATTATGGGCGCTTTCAATTACGGTCACTAAGGTAATCCTACGGGGGAAATTTTTAAAAGATTTCTTTCGCATTTCAATATTTTTACATGATTTTTTTTTTCTTATTGCATAACTTAGATAGGTCTGTACAAAAACCTTTTTTGGTTGTTTTAGTTTTGTTCACATGTTTTTTAACCATTGAAAAATGGTTGTTGTTTTCGGTGGAGGATTGACAAAATGACGTGGTCACTTTTGAATTTAAATTAAATTCTTTACTTTTAGAAGAATTTTATTTGAATTTAAATTAAATTCTTTACTTTTAGAAGAATTTTTATTTAAATAGGAAATTAAAATGTTTAAAATCATTGTAATACAGGAGAAAACTAACAAATTTAAAAATGGGTAGACGGAAATTAACAGATACGGAAAAAGCCGAAGCCAAAGAAATGAATGACTCCGAATGTCGCATTCAATGACATTAAACACAATACTCGTACTTAAACAATCATAAAGTGATTTTTATTTCGACTTTTTATTAATGTTTTACTAATTTATTTGTTCTTTTGTTATTTAAAATAAAAGTTTAGTCAACATGTATAAGTTGCTTATTAGTTTGGCGATTCGTATCATTTGGCGAAATTGGTCGACGGGATAACTAACAAGGAAGGTCTCCATACGGGCATACTCAGAGAAATCTGAAAAAATTACAGAATGTTCTTCTTATATAGTTATATATGTTTATAAAAAAATTTCGGCGGAACCTCCTTATAACGTCCGTAAAAAATAATAAAAATTTCGTTTATTTGGCGATTTATCTCCGGTTGGCGAAAAAACGAAATTTTGAAAAATACGCTTTTACGCTTCTGATACTTTTTAAAGAAAAAACTTTCTATGTTCAATTTTTTTAAATAAGTTTAGTTTAAGTAATTTTAGTTTTGCATTTTTACTTTACTTTAAGTGTAATTTTGTCATATACGTTTATATGTACTTATAACAAAATGAAATTAATATATTTTATCATTTAAAACACAATTTTAATTGATTAAAATTATTCCAAATTGAAAAATACACTGTTAAAAATCAGCTGCATTTTGTTGCAACGCACTCCCTTGCTTGTATAGAAAACGGTTACTTGGCCGTGAAATGGAGCTTTCTCATTGGTTGGAATAGAGATATTATATACAAGCGGTAGAGTGCGTTGCAACAAAATGCAGCAGATTTTTAACAGTGTATGACACGGTCAATTCACAGTGCTCTGGAGCATTCTCATTGGTCAGAAGAGAGATATTCTATAAAAGTAGTGGAGTGACGTTGCAGTAAATGCTGCAGATTTTTAACAGTGAAGTCAATTAAAATCAATTTTCAGATTCGTTAAAATCGTCTGCTTTTGGCGAGGAAATGCACTGCTCGCCAAATCCCGTGTCGGTTTCAGCTTTTCACGCCAATTATTCCAAACTATTTTATTTTTTTACATATCTAATAATGTAATTCCGCCGCTAATTTTCACTGATCCTTTATTACCTACATGAGTAGTTTAATTCGTATTTTTTTCAAAAAATTCTGAGTGTGCCCCCAATGGAGACCTTCCTTGTAAGTAGTACTGTATTTGGTTTGGCGCAAAAACGTCTTTCAATGCAGAAAACGAGAAAATCAAAAGATTATCGAGCCGCTGAAAACCAATTACCTGTTGAAAGGCGATCACGGAAAAGGAAGCAATTTAATGCCGAACCGATTAATTGTAAAACATCATGTTTCGAGGGCGACTAATCCACTAGCCATGGCGTTTTACAATCGGTCGGTTCTAACCAGGAAAATTTGAGTGCCAATAGTGATTCTAACAAGCCGGAAAATGTTATAGCTATTACTCTTGATTTTCCACCACCTAAAAAGAAAACTAAAAAGCAATCGGCTTGGGAAAAACTGGAAAAAAAAAAACTTTTTTGATTCAATGTCTGATGGACCCATTCACAGATGCATGTGCTGCGATCGACTTTGGTTTAAAACCTCCATCACCAAAATTCTGCGCTGTAAAATCAAACAGTATATGCCAAAGTCTTACAAGTATAACAATATATGCCAAAGCTGTATTTTAATAATGATTACTTTCGCACCAACAATGTTACATAGTTTGAAATGTTTCTTTCGTCGCCAACTTTTATGCTTGGCGACAATGGAGTGATGTACTTAAACGAACCGTACCTTTAAATTTCAGCATGTATAAAGTCATTTATACAGGGGCACGGTTAATACACATTAAAACAACTGGTATTTAGCTTAAAATGATAGATGAATGTTTCGAGTGAAACATTTTTCATATGGTTGGTGTAATTTCTTAAATTACAATTTTGTTATTTTTTTTCTCTCTCTCTCTCTCGTTCTCTTTTTTACTAGGACGTTTTTACACCCGAAAATGGATTGAAAAATCAAAATATTCTAAAATAAAAAATAAAATAAAATAAAATAAAATAAAATAAAAATTTTTAAAAGCATTATATTTTAAAACAACAGAGGCAAACGAGATATTTTTTAAAATTCCTTCCTCTTGACATTAGCGAGCTGGTGTTATCAGGTGAGTCAAACTGCCCCAGAGACTATTCCACTCACTTGCTCGCTAATGTTAGCGCTATGAAAAAATTTCTTTTTAAGGGTATATTCGGAAAAAATGCTTTTCCACCTTCAACAGCTCAAAATTTTCGGAAACAATTTCAGACTCAATTTTAAAAATAGAAACATGAAACTTGCAGAGGTGATTTTTGACAGAAGAATAAGAATGCCGAATGTTGTGATATTCCACATTTTGGAATTAAATAGTTTTATAATTATTTAATGATTTTAATAACAACTTTGTATTTTAATTAAAATTGATAACAGACTAAAAAAAAAGAAGTAACATACAATTATCAAATAAAGACCAAGGTACAAATAAAAAGAGAAAATTTTGATAGGATAAAAAAATGATAACGATATCAAAAGACAAACCCCCTCTCCCCAGAGACATTTTATGATATCATATGCCAGACCTCCCTCCTCACCTAATCCCAAAAATGATAATGTTGTACATGCCCTGACGAAGTTATAACTTCACCAATAAAGTAAAATAATAAGTAAAATAATATCTTATAAATAAAACAGAAATTTATCGGACAGTTAACCGAACTACGCGCTTAAACAATTAAAATTATCAGCATTAAAAAAAAAAGTCTACAGCAAATAGTGAATTCTTAACACATTTACATAACATTATTCAGATCCAAAATTAATACTTTTAAAATAAAAATTCATTTTGGTGTTGTTAGAAGGCAGTATTAAAAACAAATCGGAAATTGTGCTTCAAACGTGGAAATTTGGTGCTATAGTTCGTTTCACGGAGTAATAAACAGGAGGGGAAACTTAATACGCAATGATTCTTCGAAAATACAAAGTGAAATTTTGGTAAATAATGAGGACGCTGCAATACGTGGTAGGCTGGTTTTTAGCAGACTTTCAATATGATTGTATGTCTAAGGTGCATATGTTCGGATTAAAAGGTATTTTATTTTATTCGTTTATGTTTCATATTGATATTTCATAAAATAAATTAAGATGGGATGTAAGTACTGTGTTCCTGGATGTAAAACAGGCTATGATAGTAAAAAAAAAAAAAAAAAAAAAAAAAAAAAGGCGAAGGGGGGGAAAAATTAAGTTTATTCTGTGTCTACAAGTGAGTGATATTTCTTAAGCTTTAATATAAAGCTATTTGCTTGTAATTATATTTAAATTGAAATTGCGTTATTGTGTATAGATTTTAATGTACATGTTTTTTAAATCTTATGTGGAATAATAAAGCACAGATTTTGTTTTGTGTCTAAATATAAAGTTATTTAATGTGCAAAAGGCTTGTACATTTTACAAAACATTAATTAGCCAAAGATTTTTTATGCATTTTTATAGCATTTATAAGTAGTAGCATTTTTATTTCTATTCTTCTTATCCATTTTTCATCAGGTACTAACTGAATCTGAAGTTTGGTGAAAATTCATGCATTAGATCTTGAGATACAGCTATTGTGAAATCATGAAAAATGCAGCGCAACAGCGCCATATGTATGGCTAATTATACTAAATCTATAGTTTTATGAAAATCCATGCACTAGTTCTTGAGGTATGGCTATTGTGGAACTTGTAAATAATGCAGTTTAACAGGGCCGCCTGTTAAGTGATATACACCAAAAACTAATCAGATCTAGTTTATATCAGGGTCTAACAGAATCAAAAGTTTTGTGTAATCCTGTTCAGTTATTCTTGAGATAGAGCTATTGCGACAATCATGAATAATGCACCATAGCAGCAACACCAGTAGAGCAATTTGCACCATAACGTAATCAGCACCATGTTACATCAAGTATTAACTGAATACAAAATTTTACGAAAATCCATGGATTAGTTCTTGAGATATGGTTGTTGTGGAAATTGTAAATAATGCAGCAGAGCAGCGCCGCCTGTTGAGCGATTTACACCAAATGTTAATCAGTTTTTATTTATATCAAGGACTACCTGAGTATCATTTTTATTAAAATCTGTGCATTAGTTCTTGAGATACAGCTGTCGCATAAATCATAAAAAATACAATATAGCAGCGATACCTATTAAGTGATTTACACCAAAAACTAATCAGCATCTGTTTAAATAAGGGACTACCTAAATATAAAAATTTATTACAATCCGTGCGTAGTTCTTGAGATATAGCTGTTACGTAAACCGCAAAAAACGCAGCTTAGCAGCGCTGCCTGATGAGCGATTTACACCAAAAACTGATCTGCATCAGTTTAAATAAGGAAGTACCTAAATATGAATTTTTATTACAATCCGTGCGTAGTTCTTGGGATACACCTGTTTGTAAGCAGTAAAAAAAAAAAAAATGCAGCATAACAACGCCACCTGTTGAGCGATTTACACCAAAAACTAATCAGCATCAATTTAAATAAGGGAGTACTTAAATATGAATTTTTATTACAATCTGTGCGTAGTTCTTGGGATACACCTGTTGCGTAAACCGCAAAAAATGCAGCTTAGCAGCGCCGCTTGATGAGCGATTTACACCAAAAACTGATCAGCATCAGTTTAAATATGGGACTACCTAAATATAAATTTTTATTACAACCCGAGATACAGCTGTTGCATAAACCGTAAAAAATACAACTTAGCAGCGTCGCCTGTTGAGCGATTTACACCAAAAACTAATCAGCATAAATTTAAATAAGGGACTACCTAAATATAAATTTTTATTACAATCTATGCGTAGTTCTTGAGATACAGCTGTTGCGTAAACCGTAAAAAATGCAGCATAAGAGCGCCACCTGTTGGGTGATTTACACCAAAAACTGATCAGCATCAATTTATATCAGGGACTACCTAAATCTAAATTTTTGTTAGAATCCGTGCGCTAATTCTTGAGATAGAGCTGTTGGGTAAATCGTAAAAAATGAAGCATAGCAGCGCCACCTGTTGAGCGATTTACACCAAAAAGTGATCAGCATCAGTTTATATTAGGGACTACCTATCAGACTGTACTATATAAATTTTTATTACAATCCGTGCATTAGTACATGAGATAAAGCTGATGCTTTAATCGTAAAAAATGCAGCATAGCAGCCCTACCTTTTGAGCGATTTACGCCAAAAACTAATCAGAAATAATTTATATCAGGGACTACCTAAATATCAATTTTGATTAAATTCCGTGAATTTTTTTCTTGAGATAGAGCACCCACAAAATTAATGTCACAGACAGATATTTTATAAAAACATGTTTTTTGGAATCTCTGACC
Organism: Maratus speculifer; assembly: GCA_964019185.1. Taxonomy (NCBI): domain Eukaryota; kingdom Metazoa; phylum Arthropoda; class Arachnida; order Araneae; family Salticidae; genus Maratus; species Maratus speculifer. The sequence continues at coordinate 146,510,991 of OZ025301.1, read as the reverse complement.
CCTGAAACGGGTAAAATCCGTGGAAAACCGCAGTTCGAAAATTTATACGAATCCAACACTTTTTTCTTGTAAAGATAGAAGGACACTGAAAACAAGTTGAATGTAGATTCTGCCACTGCAGAATTCAGTTCTGAGACATTGGAATTGCGGAATAATAAAGAGATACAATTTGACGTGCTACTTCTTCATTGACTAGATTCATCAAAAACGTATTTTTTCTTTAGTTTAAACGCTTTTTTATAGACTCTGAGAAAAAGGAAATGCATTTTAACTATAAAATTGAATGAATGTCTCGTTTTAACGGCCAGATTACGAAACTAGTCATTGGGTGGGGGGGGGGGGGGGGCGTAATACTTACCCATCATGGATATGCATCATATAATATGTGAAAATAAAATGTGTGAAAACTATTTATAAAATGCATTGCAATTCCAAAACAAAATTTAAACGTATATTTAAATATTCTTAATATACATAGTAATGCTCCATTAATGAATTGCTGATGAACCCATTTCGGCAAATCATGTAAAATACCAAACTACACAAGTAGTACCGGATTGCGTAAAAGAAACATCCTTTTAGCTCCAAAAACAATAATCATATTAACTAACAGTTTACTGCGTCAGATTAAGCGTCTCATTTCCAATTAAAACATATCTTTGAAGTGATATTTGAAGAAAATACAGGGTCATGAGAAATCGAAGAATGTGGAAAACAGGATTACAAATATCTCGGCAACTATTAATCCGACCGACTTCGTTCTTGATACAAAATTTGTGTTGTTTTATTGCCTTTTACGTCTTTTCCTTAAAAAAAATCGAAAATTTTTATATGCATTTCATCAGAACGAATTTTTTGAGAGTCCGAAAAAAATAGTTCCGAATAATCGAGGTTACTGATATTAAATAGGCTTCGTCCTATTCTTACTTACTAAGTACATACAAAATTTTAAGTTTCTATCTCCATTTGTTCATGACGTAGAGCGTTTACAGACAGACAGACAGACGAACGGTAATTTTTTTTCTTTAAAAATATGTTTTCCGGAATCTCCAGTATCTGAAACGTGTAAATCCGTCCATTTTTTTTTTTGTTTTTTAAAACGATTGCGAGACTTACCTTATACTACGAATGATAGGTAAGTAAAAGTGGGCCACAATTTTTGACACGACAGTTTTTAGCGTGTCTGAAAGAAATAGCATTGGAGGCTAATAAAAAGAAATTTGTGTTGGTAGAAAAAATTCGGTGCTCCCTCAATCTCCTCGGACGGGGTGCCCCCCCCCCCCCCTCTTTCACATGGGCCTGAAATGTCCGGATGGAGAAGGGGATTTAAAAGCAAAAATTCCTGAATGAGCTAAGAATAATTTTGATTAATAGATTTATTTTTACTGTACAGTCACAAACAAAAGATAGAAAGAAAGTTTTTATTTTATTTATTAATTAATTAATTTATTTATTTTAAAAAAAAATAAGGTTTAAATTATTTTAAATGTGTATTCTGGAGATCCTATAATTTACAATTTTTTTTTTTCCTCTAAATACTTAAAATAAAAATTTGTTTTAATTCTACATCCATTAATTGCATAAATATCCAAAGTTATGAATTATTAAATTCTTCAAAGGTTATAAAAACTATACGCGAAATTAAAATTTACTCCAAAATATTTTATTAATACTTAATTTCTAAAAATCATGAGTCTATTTCTTTACGATATTCAACTTACAACAGTCATTTTAATCCGCGATATTCAATGGTTTTAAATGGTTTGGTTTTTGTCAGAATGATCTCGTATTTTAAACGGCTTAAAAAAGAAAATGAAGCGGCAAATACTTTTTAAAAAACATATATGTTGTGAAGAAAACTTCAATTAACCAGATTTTTATTTCTACAACTTTCTAAAAATTCAGATTTTTCGTAAAAAAAAAAAAAAAAAAAAAAATAAAATAAAATAAAAAATGAACATTTTTTCCATTGAAAAGTATTGCAGAAGAATCAACCGACAGCCCATCGTCTACGGTATCGCCACCTAACGTTAACAAATCCGCATGGCAAAATTTTAACATTACTTTCTCCTCCTGTTTCTTACTCCGTGGTTCGTTTTATAAATAATCAGACCTTGGTACAATAGCTGCTGTACTCTTATACAAAAATGCATGAATACAAAATTACTTATAATTATATATATTAAACTCAGTAATATGGAAATAATAGGACTTCATCTTATAAATCGGACATAATCACCATGGAAATCCAGAATCAGTACTTATCATATGGTAGCATTGAATTCATTACGTACAGAGGTGTGAAAATTATTAAAATAATTTTAATTTTTTTTGATTAATATTGTCAATACTTGCAATGTTTCGTGAAAGGTAATTTGTTTTGTTGATCCAGTCAATTTTTCACTTCTTTAGCATAGTTTTGGGATATAGTTTTGTTAAATGTTGCCATTTTTTAAAAAAGAAAAATATTTGATCGTAAGAAATCAAAATGTTTGCAATGCATAAAGAATTTGTTTGGTTAACAAACGAGTTTAAAATAAAATTTTAAAATCGTCTGCTTGCTGTTCTAGTATTTTTTTTCTTTTCTTGTGTTGGCATCAGCATTCAGCATTATTTTATTCTTAAAACAAATCTTTTCGCTGTTTTGATTAGTTTATACTAATTTATAGATTTTTTTCGTTTTTCAAAGGATTATTGCTCAATTATAGGTAAATCAAGTGATATTTCTCCTAAAAAACTGGCATGGTAAAGTGTCTCATCCAAGAAAATTATTTTACAGAGCACGAAATCGCTAAAAAATCAAAAATATCGCCAGCATTTGAGTGTAGAATAAAAAGTTCTTTAGACGCCAAATGTGAATATAAAAATTTTAGAGTAGGGAAATGCGAAAGAAAAGTAAATTTATTGCATGAACATAAAGGAAATTAATTCAAATTACTAAAGCTAAATGAAGAGCAACTAGTCATGAATTAAAAATCTCTTTGCCAGCGTATAGAATAAATGAATGTGATACTTCTATCCTCAGATTGGTTATCTCAGCTGGACTCGAAGATCGTTGTCCTCGAAAAAAGGCTGAAATCACATGAGCTATGGCAAAGAAGATACTTTCTTGGGCAAACGTTATACGTACAAGAACAGTTTGGAAATGTCTGGAGCAAGGTGATAAATGTTAATTTTTCCTTAATTAATCAGTTGAGCTTAATTTGTTCATTTATTTTCTTGAAATAATGTTTTTTGAATAGTGACTAACGATACAGAGCTATTTATAAATTTGATTACAAATTTCTTTATAAGAATACTTCTCTTCAAAATACGTATCTTAAGGATTTTTAGGTGCACTCGTAATTATGTAAATACGTAGTACCTATAGTTGTCGTTCAGCCCGTTCGTCTGTCCGCATATAACAACACAAAAACTACCCAACCGAATCGTTTGAAATTTAAAATATATAATTATTGCATAATTTTGTCTAGTCATTTCAAATTTTATGAAACTCGGATGCATAGATCCATTACAGGGACAATCAAAAGTATTCCATTACATTACGGTCAACGGGAAAAAAAAGTTTCAAAGGCATTTTAATCGTTTGAAATTTAAATTACATAATTTTGTTGAGTTATTTAAAATTTCATCAAAATCGGATAGATAGTTCAATTACAGGGACAATCAAAAGTATTACAGTCAATGTACCAAATGCATTTTAATGGTTTTACACTCAATCGAACATAATAAATTTGATATGCATCTATAAAGTACATATTATAATGTACATTTTGTATACACTGTGGTGAAAAGAACATTTGTTATTGATTTGCAAAGCCCCTCAAAAGTATTCCATTACATAATGGAACAGGGAGAACATTGTTTGGTGCACATTTTAATTGCAATTAACTATTTACAATTTTATGAGATTGATATATGACAGTGATATTTTTAAAAATTTCTGAGGAGACTTCATATTTATGAATAATGAAGCTAAAACTAATAATGGTGCCATAAACCTTCATCTATGATTAAATTTATGCATGAAATAAAAAATATAAAAATACTTCCATTGCCTGAAAACAGTTCAAATATAAATCCCATAGAGAATCTTTGAGTAATTGTGAAAAAAAAAAAAAAAGAAATGCAACATCACAAATAAGAATGATTTGATAGAAAGACTCATCCAAATTTAAATCGAACCATTACAACGAAATACGACTAAATTACCAAGAACGCATATAAAGTATGCCAAAACGTATCGAATCATTAATAAAAAACAAAAGAATGCACACTAAATGTTAAATTTATCAATATTTTAAAAATATCATATTACTTCTTTAATATAACAAGATTATATTTTAAATTTCACAATTATTTTAATAATTTTCATACCTATGTATGATAGACAGGATCTGGCTAAAGCTATAAGGGGCTCCGGGGCAAGCGTCTTTTTTTTTTTTTTTTTTTTGGGGGGGGGGGGGGGGCTCATCTGTTCTATATCGATAGAATTTTTTTTTTTTTTTTTTTTTTTTTTAATAATGTGTAACTGGCTAGTGTACTAAACTTCATACGAATTATATGTATGCATAAATTTTGCACTCGGTGCAGTTCACATCTGTATACTTGGTATCACAAAAAAAATAGTCACAACTCTAAGAAAAAATCATTGCAGGATAATTGTAGAAAAAAAAATGAAAAGTTTGCTGACCGAAGTATCTCTTGGTCTGGAATTTTTTCGTTGCTTATCTACGAACGTTATAAGATGGCTAAATGAAAATGTCGAAAATTGGTCATAATTAATGGTTTTAACTTTCCACGCTAACCAGGAAAACATTAATATAGAATTTTCTTTGAAAGCAATAGAATACTGAGTTTTTATATAATAAAACATTAATTATTAATTTTCTAATGTAGTTTATTAACACGCTTTTATTAGCTTCACCTGTATGTGAGTTTGTGAGCTTGTAACTCTCCTTATTATCTAAAGATTTTCTCAAGCAATTTTGACTAAAAATTGCATTCTATGGTTTTTGGGTACGAGAAAATCACTGGGCTAGGTTACATGTTCGAGAAAAAATTTTAATGGGTCATATTGGGTCATTAAAAGTCTGGGTCAAGCTATTTATATTTAAAGAACGGCGTGATCAATTATAACGAAATTTTGTATGTAATAGCTTTTTGGCACGAGAAAACTATCGGAATGGGTCACATGTTCGAAAAATTTTGATTAGTGGGTCATTTTTGGGTCATTATGGGTCAAGCCAATTTTATCTAAAAAACGGCTCGAACGATTTTGACCAAATTTTATATTTTATCGTTTTGGATTACAAGAAGACCATTGGGTTAGGTGACATGTTCAAGAAAATTCGGTTAGTAGGTCATTTTTGGGGTCATTGTGGGTCATGCTATTTTTATCTAAAGATTTTCTCATGCAGTTTTGACTAAAAATTGCATTCTATTGTTTTCGGGCACGAGAAAAATATTGGACTAGGTTACATGTTCGAGAAAAAATTTTAATGGGTCATATTGGGTCATTAAGGGTCTGGGTCAAGCTATTTATATTTAAAGAACGGCTGGATCGTTTTTAACGAAATTTTGTATTTAACAATTTTTAGACACGAGGAAACTAATGGGCTAAGTCACATGTTCGAGAGATTTCGATTATAAGGGTCATTTGTGGGTCAATGATGGGTCATGCTAATTTTATGTAGAAAATGTCTCTCACAATTTTGACTATATTTTGTATTATGATATTCTCGGGCAAGAGAAAACCATTGGACCAGGACACATGCTCGCGAAAATTCGATTAATGGGTCATTTTGGGTCATAATGGGTTAGGGTTATTCTAATTATATATAACAACGATTCAATCAATTTTACCTAAATTTTGTAACGAAACGTCTTTTATCACGAGAAGAGTATTGGGCAGAGTCGCAAGTTAAACAAAATTATATTAGTGGGCCATTTCGCTTTATTGATGAATGCTGTCAAGCTAATTTTATCTAAGTAACGGCTTAAACGATTTTGATTCAATTTTATGTTCTACTGTTTTTGATTACCTGGAGACCTTTGAGCTAAGTCACATGTTTGATCAAATTTGATTAGTGGGTCATTTTGGGTAATACGGGTCAGGGTCATGAGAAAATGGCAGCAACCAATAAGTTGGCGATATTTCACAAAATATTGGCGACATTTGACCGAAAAATTGACTATTAAGATTACGAAAGCCACAACACGTATTTTGTGCCAAATGAAAGAATGTCTCCAAATTGGGCTATATCTGGCAAAAAATGTTGTCTTTCATAATGTGAAGAATTTTTTTTTATACATTCTTAATAGGATTCAAGATGCATGGTTAAATTAACCAGAGTCGACCAAAAAAAGTGATTTGGATCGATGTCCTTTCGTTGTAAATTTTAAAATAAATATAGTTTAAAAAAACTAAAAACCACGCTTTTAAAGTAATCAAACTAAAAAGTGAAAAATAAATATAGTTTAAAAAAACTAAAAAACACGCTTTTTAAGTATATCAAACTAAAAAGTGAAAAATAATTCGTAATATAAGCTGAAAACGAAAATAGATGAAAAATACTATATTACTATAAAATCATTGTTATTATAGAAATCAATTAATAAGCAATAAATAAAATTATCGTGGAAAAAAAGCGTGGGATGCTCCATCTATCAGTTCTTAAGAAGCACCCCACGCTTTTTTTCCACGATAATTTTATTTATTGCTTATTAATTGATTTCTATAATAACAATGATTTTATAGTAATTATTCCATAGCGGGAGATCTGGGAACGAAAAAAAATGGTTATACTGAGAAAATAATTGCGTACAAACTAAATTCGAAATAATTTATCGAAAAATGAAATCACACGGATTCTTTTACATCTCTTCAAGAATCACCTCAAAAAGTTTCATGTTTCGACTTTTAAAAATGAGTCTGAAAACATATCAGAAAATTTCGAGCTTTTAAGTGTGAAAAATATTTTTTCGAATACTCCCTTAAAAACTACAGGCCACTATAATGTTTCAAACTTCCTTGATATTTAGATAAACAATAATCGTTGTATATAATGTATATTTTTTTTAAAATCAGAATTTTATATCAGACAATTATTTCAGATAAGCATAGGGAAGCAGCCACATTTCAAGAAAATTATTATTAACGCATACATACAGTGTGAATCTGAGCCGATGAGGATGTTTCGTAGAATTAAACAGCATCTCTTGAAGAAAAATATTCTCTTGAAGAAAACTGCTGTGCATGAGCATGTAGCCGGAGGTGAAATATTGGGGTGTATTAAAAAATATATTTTCTCACCCGCAACAGGTCAGAATTTTCTGATAGATTTTCAGACTCATTTTTTAAAAGTAGAAACATGAAACTTGCTGAGGTGATTTTTGAAGTGATGTATTGTCTGCATTTATCAGAAAATCGACAAGCATGGCACACTGTGTAATTTCTAAATAAAAGAATTCGCCAGTTTGATGCGTTTGAGAGTAAAAAAGAATTTAGAAATAAATCAGAAAATAAGCAATTTTGATTGGAATACACCCTTATCGGGTTGATAAAAATGAATAATAAATTACTTGAAATGCATGTGGAATCCTGATGAATATATTTTGCAGAATAAAACTGCATTTCTTGCAAAATTATACCACCTGCAGAGTGAGCACATGACGAAAAACCGAAATCTTGAAAATAGAGCTAAATCGTTGAAATTTTTTATCCGGTAAAAAAAAAAAAAAAAAAAAAAAAAAGAATTAACCATTTTTGAAATTAGATGTAATGAAAGTAGAAATGCATATTTCCACGAAAAAAAAATCTGTATTACTCTCTCGATCGATAACAGATTTTTTAATCGACATTTGGCGAGTGGCGATCGATGATTGATTTTTTAATCACGTCTTTTACAACTTTAATCGCTATAAGACGAGTGGCGATTTCTAACTTTCACCTCCATCACGAATGCATCCAAAAAATAGTTTTCTTTTGTATTCTGTAATACGAGAGACGTGAATGATTCCATGTATGGCTTTTAAAAAAGTTTTTTTTTTCTAAACTGTTTTCATTTTTATATTTATTTTGTTTAATTTTGTCAATGAAAAATCTTTATTCGTGTGTTCTCTTTATCCATTTGGAGCATAACAAACATCTTCTTAATCAACGTATAATTTACAAATAACTCTGCTAATTGTTTAATGGTATATAATGAGTCTAACACTAGCATCCTTAATGAACCTTAATTAGGCAGATCCCTAAACATCAGCAGATTAAGGATAATCAGGGTGGAGACATGTTTGATTTCGCAGGTTATTTAGTAGATTATTTACTGAGAAATCCCCCGTTTCATCTTACCTTCTATTTCTACGAATTATTAGATAACCTCTTAGGTAAAAATTATACTCTGATTATTTAATTGGAAAAAACAGATATATTCAAAGTTCAACAGCTGTTAAATGAATGAAAAATAGGTAGAAATAATTAACAAATCACCGTTGATGGAAATGATGTTAGTGTGAAAATAAAACCCCGCCCAAGTAATTTGTTATTCAAACATTACGAGTTATTGATTATTTGTAGATGAGCTTTCGTAATGCAATAAATCAGAATATTTTTGATAGAGAGGCAGATAACGACTTTTTTACTAGCGGATTTTAAAGAAATTTATTTTACCGTGGGAGATCGGACCGGGCCTTTCACAGTTAATTGCATTTTTTTTTTTTTTTTTTAGCATTTTTAGGTTAACCGAACGCCAGTATTATATATTACATATATATGTATAATGCATCTACTTGACAGATTGTCATACTTAGAAGCTACACAATGTGCCATGCTTGTCGATTTTTTGACAAATACAAACAATGTTGTATAAAAAATGCTGTGAAAATGGGTGTTTTCAATCAATTTTCCTAAGCGAGAGATCTGGGAATGAAAAAAAGGGTTGTACACAGAAAACAATTGTTTATAAATCAAATTCTAAAGAATTGAGCGAAAAATGAAATCACACGGCATCTTATACTTCTTCAAAAATCATCTCGACAAGTTTCATGTTTTTAGTTTTTTTAAAAATGAGTCTGAAAATGTATTTCGAGCTGTTGTGGGTTGAAAATTATTATTATTATTATTATTATTATTATTATTATTATTATTATTATTATTATTATTTTTAAATACACCCTTAAAAGTAGAAACATAAAATTTGCTGAAGTGATTTTTGAAGATGCCGCGTGATTTATTTTTCGTTCCAGTCATTAGAATTCGATTTATATAAACAATTGCTTTCGCAGTATGACCCCCTTTTTTTTTTCGTTCCCAGATATCCCGCTTCGGAAAATTCGATTTAAAAGGTCAATTTTGACAGATTTTTTTTTTTTTTTGCAATATTTTCTGCATTTATCAAAAATAGACCAGCAAGGCACATTTTGTAGTTTCTAAATAAGAGAATTAGCCAGTTTGGTGAGCTTGAGAACAAAAATGAATTTTAAAATAAATCAGAAAATAAGCAGTTTAGATGGGAATATGCCCTTAAATGAGTGAAAAATCGGTATAAATAATTAACAAATCATCGTAGGTAGAAATGATGTTACTGTGAAAATAAAACCCCGCCCAAGAAATTTGTTATTCAAATATCGCCAGTTATTGATTAGACATAGATGTAGATTAAGGAGTCCAGGGGTAATATTACATAAGTTTAATAATCTTGATTAATGCACAATATTTACAAGGGAAAAAATAATTAAAGGATTAAGTTTTAAGGCCATCTTCTGTCTTTTCGATCAGAGCTCCGCTGAGTACGTCTTCATCAGGCGGGATCCTGCATCATTCTGACACTTCTGTTCTTGTTGCTGAGGCCCTTTCGTGGGAAGAGTGCTGACTATATAACAATTATTTCACACGCGGCTGTAAAAAGGTCGTACACGTGTTGTACTTTGCTATGGGGCGGATGTCGAGTCGGCCAAATGCATCTGGAGCGAGCCTGTTGCTATGGGCTCGCTATATCGACACTCGGCCAATCCGACATGCAGCTGACCACAGCTGAACGTGTACACTGATAGGGATACTTAAGATAAACCATTTCTTCAAGGGAGAGAGAAAAAAAACAGACGATCACTGTAAAACATGAATTTAAAAAAAAAATTAATAGTACTAAGAGAGAAGAAAAAAAAGGAATTTTGAAGACGTCATTAATAGCACACACAATGAAAAAAAAAATAATAGTTAGCGTCGTTAATGTGCTCTTTGCACACCTGTCTTTTGTTTTATCATCATTCCCCAAAGGGGGTTTCCAACACAACGTCTTCTAAACAGATATTCGTCCTCGTCTAAGATAAAAAAAAAAGTCTCAAATTTATTGTAGTGTTTCTCAATACGTCTTCAAAAAAAAAAAAAAAAAATAGAGAAAAACTTTTATTTTTATGTAAAAGAAAATTGCTCAAATTGGAATAATCGTAAAAACTTTTATGACAAAGGCAAAACAAACAAATAAAAATAATTATCTTTTGTCAGTCAAAATAGAAAGAAAGAGTAGAGGGAAAAAAAAAAAAATCGAAACTTATAGTTTTCCTGCTACATCTTATTTTGTCATTTTTTAGTGGGGGGGGGGGGGGGGGTAGAAGAAATAGTTTATACACATAAACATATTTATAAAAACAATAATATTTCAAACAAAACATACAATATTTCGAAGCATATAAAATGGTACTAAGTATGTAAAAAAAAATATGTCCTATATACGATGAAACAAAATAAATCATAAGTCTGAGTTCTAAAAAGAAAAAGAAAAGAGAAAAAAAAAAAAGTCAAATGTCCTGAGCACCAATGTCTAATATATTGTAAAAGTTAAATGTTTGTGCCAAAAAAAAAAAAAAATCACTTGGCACTTGTTAACATAATCCTGGTTAATGAAATAATAATAATGATAAAAATGCTTTAGCTAGCCAATCAAAAAAAAGCACTTGACTTAGCTTTATTTATTGCTGTGGCATATTTCACATTCGAGGGAATAATTAAAAAAAAAAACACCATTATTCCCTCTTCGTTGCGTGGAGGAGTAAACACAAAACTAAAACCACATCTGTGATTTTGCAAGAGAAAGAAGAGAAGAGAAAAAAAAAAACACTCGCAAACGTAGAGATTATCTTGCAGTAAATTCTTCCAGTCACTATGAGTCAGTTTATATCGACTGTGTCCAATATTTCATCATGTCAGCTGCTGTAGTTGTAATCTGTGGGCCTTCATGTGACCCAATTTTTTTAACTTGATATCGTTCGTTGGGATGCACTGCGGTAATCTGGTATGGGCCGAAAAATTTAGGACGGAGTTTTAGGCCCGTACCAAACTGAGTTCTTTTTATCGCGACCAGATCGCCGATTTCATAAGCAGTAGCAGGTTTCCGTTTCTTATCATACTGCATACGTGTCATTTGCTGTTGTTTTAAAATGTGCGTCTTTGCCACATCTCTTAATTGTTTTTTATGGTCTACTGCTAATTGAGCCTCTTCTGTTTCTAAGAGTTGTCGGATGTGTAAGTCTTCTTTATTTTTCATTTTAACGCCAGTAAGAATTTCGAAAGGGGAAAAGTTGGTAGCGGATGAAATGGTGCTATTTATGATCCTTTGCACCGGAGCGACATGTTTGTACCACTTTTCGGGATCGTCCAACGATAACTTTGTTAATATTGGGATGAGTGTGCCGTGTATTCTTTCGATTTGGGAGTTTCCCCGGGGTACTCCCGTGGTGATCGGATGGTGTTCGATGTTTTCCTCCTTACAGAAGGTCGCGAAGTCGGCTGACGTGAATGCGGGGCCTTTGTCTGTGATAATGCGTCGGGGATTACCGAATGTAGTTTGCTGTAATTTCAGTTTATCTAGTGCGTCTTGCGCCGCCGTAGATTTTACTGGATATAACCAGAAAAATTTTGTAAATGCATCCATTACAGTAAATAAATGTTTATAATTTTTATTTGTTGATGGGAGTGGTCCGAGAAAATCACAATGATATGTATCCAGTGGCGTGTCACCTTTTGGAATCGGGTGTAAAAAACCTTCTTTTTTACCCAATTTCCGAGATGCTAAAATGCACGGAACACAGTTTATCACGATGGTTCGTGCGAGTTCGGATAGTTTCGGAATAAAAAAGTTTTGAGATGCTATTTCCTCAGTTTTTTTAGCTGAGAAGTGGCCTTTAGCATGTATATCCTGGAGAATATTAAGCTGCATCGCTTCGGGGATAACTAATAAATCTCTGCCACGTTCAATTTTATACAGTACGTTGTTACGAAGCACAAAATCAGCTACCGGAGAGCTTATCGCTGCGGCCTTGATGCCGGCTATAAATGGGTCTCTGTCTTGTGCTTGCATAATTTTTAGAGTTAATTCATCATGCGTAATCTGCATGACGGGGTATCTGCTAAGGCAATCGACATGCTGCATTTTTGCAGCTGGTCGGTGTTTTATTTCGAAATCGAAATCTTGTAGAAATAAGGCCCAACGTGCAATTTTGGGTGTGAGTTCCTTTTTTTCCATCGTTTTCTGAAAGGCCTGACAATCCGTGATGATTCGAAATTTAGTGCCATGCAGATAAACACGAAATTTTTTTAGTGCTTCGATGACCGCTAGTACTTCTAATTCGTAACTGCTCAACTTCTCTTCCTGGGGGGATGTTTTTTTGCTCATGTATTGGAGCGGGTGAAAATGACCGTCGGGGGATTTTTGCATAAGCGTCGCGCCAAAGCCGTATTTACTGGCATCAGTGTGCACTTCGAGCTCCGAGCCGGGTACAAAAATGTGTAGAACTGGATTACTGGTGAGTCGATTACGTAGTATATGCAGTGCTTGCCGTTGCTCCGGACCGAAATCGAAAGTCGCTGTTTTACGTAACAAATCACTTAGGGGGCGTGCAATAGAAGCGTATCCCGGTATGAATTTTCGAAAATAACCCGTTAGCCCGAGTAAGGATTGCAGCTGTTTAACATTTTTAGGCTCCGGGAAATGTTGGACTGCTTTAATTTTCGCAGGGGATGGCGCTATAATGTTATGCTCGATAATATGACCCAAAAATTCTATTTTGCGCTGTAAAAATTGACATTTCTTAAAATTAATCTCCAATCCGTAATCAGAAGCAGTATCTAGTACACGTTTTAAGTTATGGAGTCCCTCTTCTTCCGATTTTGTAGGAATTACAAGATCATCCATGTATAATATTAATACACCTTCCATGAGTAATTCACGGAAAACACACGCGAGATATCTCGTAAATGCTGAGGGGCTTGAACAAAGGCCAAAAGGGGTCTTTAAAAATTCATAGGTCCCGTCGTGCGTGATAAAAGCTGTATATTTTGTACTGTTTGGGTCTACATCAACATGGAAAAACCCATTTTTAAGATCAAGGGTCGTAAAAATTTCAGCTTGTTTGAGTTGATCCAATATGTCATCAATTAGGGGTAACGGAAAACGATCCTTCACTATTTTTTTATTTAATTTTCGAAAATCAATGCATAAGCGCATGGAATTGTCCTTTTTTCTTACTAAGACAACGGGGCTTGCGTAATCGCTATACGACGGTTTTATAATGCCGTCCCGCAACCACTGTTGAATTTGGTCGCGGATTACCCATACAGCACAGTTTCATCTCGAGAACATCGCCGGTTCGTCACATTGCGACGTTGCGATGTCCCACTGATCATCTCAGAGACGGTCTGGTAACTGCTGAATGTCCGTGACCGGCGACGTCGCATTGTAACGTCTACAGAACATCGCAGTATAACATCTATGTGACATCGCAGTGTAACATCTATGTGACATTGCACTGTAATATGTGTGAGACATCACAAGGTGACATTTATGAGATGTCACATTGCAACATCTACAGTGCATCGCATGAAACTTCTATGAGATATCGCATTGTGATACTTATGCGATATAGCTCTGCTGGTGCTGTACTCTGATGAATGCAATATAGCAAACCCAGGTCAGTTGTTACCACTATTTCCAAATAATAATAGTCACCTATTTTAACAAATTTCTGCTATTAAATAAGAGAAACATTATTTAAAAATAGTGCTGACATGCAGGTTCATTCTTCGATATTTTTGTTACTGTATTTTATTCTTTAAAATTACCTTTCAGGATCCCATGTACAAGTATGGATACTTAATGTGTGACTATCGCAGTGCCCTTCAAAGGTACCACAAAATACTGCTTCACATTTCTGTTATTCATTTCAGGATAATCCTATTAAATGTCCTTTTCTAAATACCAGAATTTTCTTGCATCTTCTAATAAAACAGAAATGTAATTATAATAATTTTTTGTACGTTTAATTAATGTCTGGCATGTATAAGTGTATAACACAGTACTGTATTTTTTCTAAGTATATAAATAATTGCATAAAACATTTTATTTTACTTTAAATTTCTGAAAAACTTCGATACTTAAACTATTAGAATTGTGTTTTGATACTATAATTTGCAGTTGTTAATCACTTTAAAGGGAAAATTACTAACATTTTGTATACTAAACATACGTATATACTAATCTCTTAAGAGATTAATGGACATTAATTAATGTCAAATGAACTTCATTTGTGTATAATAGTATGGTTTCTCGAGTGATTACTTCTAATAAAATTAGATTTTACTATCTTTTAATTATAATCCAGGAAGCAGCAGCACAGACAATCATCTTATAAATTTAATGGTTGAAATTCCAGAATTAGTTAAAACTCAATTTGGATATTAAAGTGCAATCAGTCTTCCAAATCATATTGTGATGAAAAACACCTGAAAATCAGATTTTAGCGGTTGACTCATAGGTTTACCATTGAGTTTTCCTACATGTTTTCTTTACCTTTATTAGCAAGAGAAAACAATGGTAAACCTATGAGTCAACCGCTAAAATCTGATTTTCAGGTATTTTCAACCAGGATATGACTTGGCAGATCGATAAATTTAATATGTCAATCAAGTTTTAACTAATTCTGCAACTCGATAAAATGCTACCTCCCTGTCCATTAATTTATGTAAAATATGAGATTTATTTAACATTCAAATGTAAAAATTACTATTCTTATAGATTACTGGGAAAGTCTTCTTCGCTGCTAAATTGGTCACTTAAAATATGTACAACACATAAAAAAAGTCATTCACACATTGCCTGCCTATTTTGAAGAATTATGATTAGATCTTAAAATTCGTAATACATCAATTCAAAGAAACATGTTTAAAAATTTTTAAACACATTTCTTGAATTAATAACTAATAGGGAATAAAATATATTATCTTAAGACACATCTTCACCATAAAAATAAGGTTTGTATCTCATAAAAAATTAATACAGCTCTACCCGTTTCTTCTTTCTTTTAAATAGAGTAGAGGAGAAGGGGAGGGGCTATATATATAGCCCCCCTTCTCCTACTTCTGATCTATATCAGAAGTAGATTTGTTTGAAGTTACTTTTATAATTATTACTATAGTAATGTATCAAAAAAAATTTTAAATAAATTTCTGGAGAAGTGTTTATTATAAATGAGACAACATGCATAATATAAATGGATCGATCTCTAAAAATGCTTAAGGCTGCTAAAAAGTTAACTTCCGAATTACTCTCGCAGATTTTAAATGCATAGCTGTTGAATTTATTTTTACATTTAAAATGTCTGTGTGGCAAATGAATGTTTTTAACTATTTTTTTCTGTATAATATTCTTAAAAGATTTTTTTTTTCTGCCAGTTGTCAAAATATTTCTAAACTGAGCATAATTTCATATTTTGCACATTAAAAGTTGAACTATGATAAAATTTTAATGTTTCACATAATTATATATATAGATATTTTGACAGCTAAAAGAAAAAAAATCTTTTATAAAAAGAGTAGAGGTGTACACAGAAAGAAAAAAATTAAAAATATTAATTTCCAGAATAGACATTTAAATATACGAATGCATTTTACGTCCGTAGACTTAACATTAGCCTGAGGAATTCTGAATTTGACTAACAATCTTAAGTACTGTATTCTTCCTATGAGCATAAGTCTATCCTACTTTATTAGGAATTTTATCCTCTGTAAATATCTAAAAATCATTTTTCATGTCTATGTCTGTAATATTAGTCTTTAATAATTTTATATACTGGTTTTTAAGTTATGAAAGTGTGTTTGCATACTAAAAATTGCATTAAATAACCCCTTAAAAAAAGAAAAAACATAATTATACAATATTGTAAAATACCATACAATATTTTACTTAAGCAAAATATTATATTACTAAATAATGTATGAAGAAATTTATGATACATGATTATATAACAGTATGTGAGAAAGAGTATAGGGTATGGCATGCAGACTGATCATCTGTATGTGAAAGTCCAGAATTATCCACCTGAATTAAAGGTCTCCTATGACAGGATGAGGTATGATTTTAGCAAAATCAAATACTAATTGTCACCACTACTTCTGAATAACAATCTATTTTTAATAACAGAATTTCTGTCAGAGGTGTGCGAAAAGAAAACTGTGCCCGGGGCAATGTTTCAATTTGGTGCCCCCTTACTAAACTTTTTTCTTATAACAGGCCTAAAAATGACATTGATAGTATAAATTTGGCGCCCCAAAGTCTGCACCCGGGGCGACTGCCCACCCCACTTTCGTACTGACCTGATTTCTGTGATTAAATATTATACAGAAATAGTGATAACAATCAGCCAGCTAACATGCAGACACTTTACTATTACGATGCAGACTATTACTCTTTTCATGCTCATCTTCATGCAGATGTTAAACATTTGGTAACTTTTAACAGTTTTAAAATGCCTAATACATTGTTTAGATTTTTTTTTTATTATTAATTAAATGTAAGTTATTGAGTATAAATAAACAAAAACAAATTTTCTTATACTAACCATGTTGAAATTAAAATATTTCTGCTTATCTTATACTCAGAATATTTAAATGATAAATAAAGTGTGATGCATAATTACAATATCTGGAAGAGTATTTATTCAGCAATATCAGTGGCTGATACAATTCTATTCTCTTAATAATCGCCTATAAAAATTAACCTTTTTTTTTTTTTGTAAAATCTTTTTGCCCAGTTTTGTTTAATTACATTCAATAAGAAATTTATTGTTTTTCATTAAAAAAAAAAAAAAAAAAAAAGATGTTGAGCAATAATATCAGTGGTTGATACAGTTCTAATTATCTTAATAATAGCACATAAAAGTTAACATTAAAAAAAAAGTTTTGTAAAACTCCTGATTTTGCCCACTTTTATTTAATTACATTCAATAAAAAATTCATCAACTGTTTTTCATCAAAAAAAAAAAAAAAAAAAAAAAAAAATTAGTCTTAGATAAAAAGTATGAGCTTTCATAATAATTCAGTCATCCCCCCCCCCCACACACACACACACTTGTACAAGCACCAATACTAAATTAAGTAAGCTTCAATATGATATACTCTCAAATTATGTTGTAATTTCGGCAAGCTTTCTTGCAATATGTGTTTTCTTTTATCCTGTATATTTGCAGATTTACCAAAAATAAACAAATAAATTTAAACATTCCTTCAGCTAATAAAATTAAGTATATATAAAAAAACATGAAAAGATAACTTATTGAATAATAATTACTATTATATCAATGGAATAAAAAAACAAAAAAAAATATGCATGCACAAAACATGATTCATTATGAGCAAAACTATACAAAGAAAAATTTTAGTGTTTATTTCGTTTGTTTACATATTTTCCCATTCATTTTAAACAGACATTATAAAACAACTTTTTATTATTATTCTATTATTAAATATTTCTGTATTGCTATTTATAAATCATATATACTTCAATCTATGAACTGTATTACTTCAAATTTAATTGTTTATAAAATTTACATTTATGAATGTAAGCTTTTTACATTTGATGAAGATTAATTGTTAATCATGATTAATAGTAGATCACCATAAAATGCTAATTTTTATGGATGTCCCACATTTGGAAGTTGATTTGTATGATTAAAATTTATACATTAATTTATTCGGCATTAATAAAAAGTTTATTAAGCAATGTATTGATGCACTGTATCATTATACCCCTTCTCTTCCTTGATAATTTTCAGAGTGCAAAAGATTGAATTTTGCAATCTATTGAATTCCCCTTTTCTTTACTAGTAGTCTTCTAAGTGAAAAGGATTAAATTTTGCAATCTGTTGTACTATCACATAATATTATAAATCTATAAGTACTTGATTAATCATAAAATTTCACATATATAGAAATTAAAAAAGAATCAGAAAAATGAGTTAAAATTGCTTTTCTTAATCATAAGAATGACATTATTGATTAATTGCTTTGCATATACGCAAGTTGTACATGCTCTAATACAAATATAATTTCATTATTTGTAATGACAATTTTTATTCCGGTTATTTACAAATGATCTATTCTAATTAACATGTCTTTTTTTTTTTTTTTTGGGCGGATGAGGGGGGGGGGGGGAGAGAATCAAACCTTTATTCTATTAACCAGATTGAAATTAAAATATTCCCTGTGTACCTATTGTGCAAAAATATCAATGACTAAAAAAATCTTACCTTGGAATAGGATACAGCAATTTACATATTCAAAAAACACACCCACACAAAACACAAAAATCATACACCCCTTATCCCATTTTTAACTACAATTAATAAAAAAATTGTTAATTGCCTGCCCTTCACCAAAACAAAAAATTTCAATATTTTTTATCAGATAAAAACATAAACTTTATTATAAAAATATGAATGCCGAAGCCTGAAGATACGTATAATTTCTATACCCCTCCCCACACACACACAAGCACCAATAATAAACAAAAAAGTTTCAATATTATATCTTCTCAAATTATGTAGCAATTTCAACAAGCTTACTTTCAATTTGAGTTTTCTTTAGTATGTGTTTTGTGTGGGTTATTTATTTATTTTTTCTTTTTTTCATTACGTAAACACATAAATTATAATTTTTACACCCAAAGGGGCATAAAACTTGAAAATTGGGTTATTGAATTGTTTAGACAAAGATATAATTTAGCAAAGTACTGTGGATAATATAAAATTTTGGTCTTTTACTCAGTTTTATTATATTCAAATACAAGTGTTTGTGAGTTATATTTAAATCTGTAATATATATCCGTATCCTTTAGCTCTTAATAAAAAAAAAAAAAAAAAAAAAAAAAAAAAATCTACATACTTTTTTAAAGTTGCAAATGATAACTATATTGTTGAATACATATTTCTATGATATCAATTCAATTAAATAATAACGATTCATGTAGTATATAATTTATCATGAGCGAGACTATTATAAACAGTATAACAAATTGTTTATCTTTGTTTACAATTTTTCTCATCCTTTTAAAAACAGACATTATAAAACAACTTGAGTTTTTGGAGCAAAAAGTGTTAAATTTTGCAGTTTATTGTACTATGACAGTGTTATAAATCAAAAAGTACTTGATTAATCATAAACCTTCACATTTCTACAGCTTAAAATAATTTTGCTAAATAAACTTCAAAATTTGCTTCCCCGAATTATAAAAGTAATATTATTAATACATCTGTTTTGCCAATTTATATAAATTTTTCATCCTTTAATACAAATATTACTTCATTATTTATTAATTTTTTCCAAATATTTACTAATAAAATGTGTTAACTACTATGAAATTTTTTAATATATATATATTTTTTTTCAAAGTTCAGCAATTATCTTCAATGATTATAAATCAGTATGGTCTATTAGAATTTTATCATGTACATATAAAACAATTTTTCTCGTAAATAATTATTCATTTATTATTCCTCATGCAGATATTGAATAATTTGGAACTTTTATTAATTTTAAGATTTCTAAAGTAGTGTTTAAATAAAATTTTTTAACACTAATTTTTCCTTAAAGAAATATAAGCTGATGAATAAAAATATAAATAAATGATCAGAAACCTTATTATATGGATAATAAGGTTTTAAGATTCTTATGGTGCACTCTCAGCAAGGTCATGTATGACCTTAATAAAAAAACAATGACTAATCACTTTTATTATCTTGAAATAACATATAGCAATTTACATATTCAGAAAATAGAGTTCTGTCAGAGTCATACCCTTCTGTCCCATATTTAACTACACTTAATAACAAATTTGTTAATTGCCCTTCATCAAAACAAAAAATTTCAATATTTTTTATAAGATAAAAATATAAACTTTATTGTAAAATTATGAATGTCAAGGTCTGGAAGCACTTAGAATTCTAACCTCCCCCCCCCCCCCCACACACACACATACAGAAACAAGCAAAGCTTATTTGCAATATGAGTTTTCTTTAGTCTGTATTTTGAATGAGTTATTTTTTTCATTACATAAACACATAATTCTTTTTTTTTTTAAACCCAAAAGGGCATAAAACTTGAGCATGAGCATTGGGTTATTGAATTATTTAGACAAACACAACATTACAGCACTTACCTTTCATGATTCAACTCTTCTAAACAAATATTTTTGAAAAACATTTTTTTTTTTAATTACAGTGATCGTCAATATACATTTAAATAGATTTTTTTATGCAAATCTTTCACAAGTTTTGTAGTAAATGAATGGTTAATTACATTTCGATACTATTAAAATTCACTCTAAATAAAGTACGAAAAATAAACAACAAACAAAATTTTATTTTATAATACTTACAAATGATATCGTCAAATAAAAACACATATAGTATAATCTGTTTAAAAAGTTTGCAATTAAAAAACAACAATAATCAAACTTTTTATCAAAAAGTTATTATTTATAATAGTTCTCAGTGCGGGGGAAAAAAAAAATGAATACAGTTATGTTGTACATTCAAAACTGCAAGAGACAATTCATCAAGTTATATGTATTTTAAAATATAAATGATAATTATCATTAATAAATATAGTAACTTTTAGGATAGTGTGACTTTAAACTTCAACACTGAATAAAAAAAATCCAAACACAGAGGAGGAATCACATGGAACGCGAACAAAAACAAACACACCTAACTTCACTACGAATTCTTCTTTAGACGCCATTAAATTTGCGCATGCGCAAATAACTGGAAGTACTCGTCCCTCCGCCAAAACGATAGCCCGCGTTCAGAGCTCTCGTCTCCTGTTTGTCGCAGGAGATCGTCTCAGTGACAGTCTGCTTTATCATCTCAGAGACGCTCTGGTTACATCACTCTGAGATGTGATGATAAAGGGACGTCGCGACGGCTCTGAGACATCGCTGAAACCAAGTGTGCTGTATGGGTAATTCTTTTTCGCTTAGGGACATTCTACGGGGGCGTTGATACACGGGTATATCATCATTTAATACTATCGACATTTTTAAGTCTGTGCTCTTCGTTTTTGAGGGTTTGTAGGTTTTAATTAAAGTAGCGACTTCCGTACGAATGTTATGATCGATAATGTGATTTAGATCGATCTCGTCCTGTGTTTCGAACACATTAATGCAGTTAATGAAAACATCCGCTTGGGGAGTTTTATGGAGCGATATCCCGTCCTGACCACACGTTAGTGTACCCTGTGTAAGCACGTCCCGCCCTACAATAAAGGGGGTGGACATTTGTGATGAGTTTACGACATAAACTCTAGTAGAGAACAGAGTTCCATCTATTTGAATATCCGTTTTAAATGATCCTAATGGCGTTAAACTGCCACCGCCAAAACCGCCCAGTTGTATGGTTTCACATTGTAGGAGAGGGGAACCAACTAATTTATAAAAATCTTCTCTTATTGCTGTAATCGCGCTTCCCGTATCAATTAATGCGTCTATTATGACATCCGCAATTTTGACTAATTTATTCATGTTGGTATACGATTGCTGTGAGTCTACGACGTGGACTTTTTTATCGCGCTTTAACCCCGAATGTTGTTGGGGAGGGGTGCCTCGGGTTGTAGGCTGCACCGAATGTTGTTGGGGAGGGGTGCCTCGGGTTGTAGGCTGTTTCTCCCCAGTGCGCTCGCCACATTCAAAAGACCGATGGCCCCATAAAGAGCAATTAAAGCATTTTGGGCCCTTATTTTTATTATGACAATCTGCGGAAACGTGGTTTCCTAAACCGCAATTAAAACAGATAATTTTACGTTCATTTTTAAGGTGTGGTGTAGGAGTAGTGCCTTTCGCATGATACGACATGCGTTTCATCTGACCACTGGCTGATCGGCAAATTTCATCATAAATCACTAGCTTTTCCTTAAATTGTAGCAAATTAGTACATCCAAATAGCACAGCTTTATTTTGTGCGGAGTCTTCTATACCCTGAATTATGTAATGCATTAACGAAAGATCATCGATGTTTCCATTGTTCGCAATTTCGCGCATTGAAAGAAAATATTGTACTAAATTTTCCGAGGGACGTTTCCTACGATTCATTAATACCTGATGAACATGTGCTGGGGACGCAAAATGGGAAAATTCTGATAGCAATGCTTGTTTAAGTTCGTTATAAGAGGTTATATGAGGTTCACTGTGAATATATTGAAGAGCTAAATCTTTCAACCCGCGTTCCGCGAAAATGAATTTTTGAACATCTGTAAGCGCAAATGATTGTGCCAAATTTTCAAAACGAGCAAGCCAATTAATTACATTCTCCGTATTTAATCCTCGGAACGGTGGAATTAAATTCTCGAAATCTGTAAATGAAATTACTGGTCTAGTTAAAGTGGGTTCGTGTGTTCTAGTAAACTCGGAAGTTATGTTGCCATTTCTATTAACAGAGTTAGAGGGGAGGGGGGGCGGTTCCGGGTCGTCAATTTCAGAATCAGTCGCAATTTTAATAGAATTCGCAAAGGAATTTAAGTCGGTCAATGCCGTGAGGATTCGAGTTGCAATTTCTTCTTCAGTACCATCAATTTCGATGGCCAACAAATTGGCAATTGCGATAAATTCGAGTTTCGAGAATTGAGCAGTTACTTTAGTCAATTTCGCGCGGAAATCAGCGCTGTCACTTGCAAAGTTAAATCCTTCAAATTTGCGCAAATTTTTCCTGTTAGAGCGTAAGTCATCACGCTCAAAAATGAACTGGTGTAACAACTTTATTTTATTTGCTTTAGCTAACTTGAGCATCGCACATATCTGTGGTATTTCCGTCAGAAACATGATGGAAGCAACCAGCGAAGAAAGAAAGAAAAAAAAAAGAAGTACTCACTAGCGAGAAAGTTCTTATCCGATCTGGCACACCGTCAAATATGGGTCACTCCCATAAATTCACACAGCTGTTCTCTTTGAACAGTGGCATTTCCCGCTGTGATAAATCCTCAGGAGAGCTCGTTGAATTGCTTGTCTATCGATGTAATCCAATGGCACGGATAAAATCGGCCGTTTGTCTGTCTCATGTCGCTGATGTTTTGGGGTATAAATAGGCCGGCCCCCATGTAGATTAAGGAGTCCAGGGGTAATATTACATAAGTTTAATAATCTTGATTAATGCACAATATTTACAAGGGAAAAAATAATTAAAGGATTAAGTTTAAGGGCCATCTTCTGTCTTTTCGATCAGAGCTCCGCTGAGTACGTCTTCATCAGGCGGGATCCTGCATCATTCTGACACTTCTGTTCTTGTTGCTGAGGCCCTTTCGTGGGAAGAGTGCTGACTATATAACAATTATTTCACACGTGGCTGTAAAAAGGTCGTACACGTGTTGTACTTTGCTATGGGGCGGATGTCGAGTCGGCCAAATGCATCTGGAGCGAGCCTGTTGCTATGGGCTCGCTATATCGACATAGATGAGCAATAGTCATATAATAAATCAGAATATTTTTGATAGAAAGGACGATAACGATTTATTTTTTATTAGCGGATTTTAAAGAAATTAGTTTTACCGTAGGAAATTAAGATAAAGAAAGATTTTCTTTGGGGGGTACTTTTTGGTTAGTCGGCCGCCAGTATTATGATTACATTTATACGTATAATGCAGCGGTTCCCAATCTATGGGTTGCGACCCACTGGTGGGCAGCGGCAGTTGTTTTGGTGGGTCGCGGAACAATCGAGGTTTGTCATCAAAATATATATCTTTTATTTCATCTGATTAAAAAGATATGACAATTTCAACAAGATATAATATTGCAAGGGAAAATCCTTAATTTTCTTCCAGATTAATATACAAACAGAATATCCAGAAATATTTAAATCAGCTTTGAGGTCCTTGATGAAATTCAACACTTCGTGCTTATGAGAATATGCTTTTTATATTTTGCTGTTTTTGAAAGACAAGTACTGAGACATACTGCGTGTTAATTAATGATCCCACAGTAAATACCAGTACTAGAAATTTCATTGATTATAAATTATTTTTTCCTAATAATTAAACGTATTTTTAACAATCTTTGTAGTTTGTGCTTTGTTTTAACTATTATTCACTTACACACATTGAGATTACCGGTTCTTGTTTTTGTTGATAGTGTATCTACCATACGAAAATTTGCGTTTTTCCGTGTATAGGATAGCCGAGTGTATAGAAATCGTACAAAAATTGCTATACTGATTACAATCTTATCTTGGGTTTTTTTTTTTTTTTTTTTTTTTTTTTTTTTATTGAAAGGTGGGTCGCGAAAAAATGTTTCACTGAAAGATGGGTCACGTAATCAAGAAAGTTTGGCAACCGCTGGTATAATGTATAGAATCAAATTGTATATATGTAAATATAGTGTGTACTATATATAGATAGATATATGCATATATCCATGCATTTATAACATTGGCGCCTAAATAACCGTTTTTTTTTTGACCGAAAAAAATCTTTTTTAAGGTGCGTTCGTAATATAAATAGTAGCACCTATAGTCCTTGTCTGATCCGTCCGTGTCTATCCATCTGTTCGCATATTACAGCGAAAAAATTAGCAAACCGAACATTTTGAAATGTGATATATATAATCGTCAAAGAATTTTATCGAAGTATTTCAAATTTTACGAAAATCGAATCTTAACTTAAAGAGATATTAATAAAAGTTTTCTTCATTCTGTTAAATCCTATTATACATAACTAATTTAGTTATAGTCCATGATAGATAATGATTCTAGATATATGATGACGCCCTATTTAAAATTTACTAGCTTAAAATTTAATAAAATTTACAAAATTTTTCATATTATTTACTTACATTTACTGCATTATTTCCATAACATTTAACTACATTACTAAATTTAATATGTATAATCATAATAAATCTTGTATTCCTGCATTTTTGCATGCCAAGTTTGACGTACTATTTCCAATTTGCTACTTTTATACTTATTTTGTTGTCGAAATTGAATTCCCCCATTTCATCTTAGCAAAAAGATGAGGGGCTGTATACATATATAAATTGATTAGTGTCAATATAGCATACACAATATTGTATGTATTACTATATTTGGATACAGCCCCTAATCTTTTTGCTTCATTTAGGAATAATGAATATCGACTATAATTTTTAGAATTTTCAAGCAATGTTGTTGAGAATTTCACAAAAGTTGCTCTATCCATTTAGCTAACACATATGCATATTATATTTTGATTGCATTCACGCATGCACAGTGAAACATTATTTTCTAAATCTGCTCATTTTCCATACAATTTTTAATATTTTTAAATTCTAATTACAAGGTATTGTGTACAATATTATTTGTCATATTTTCCGAAAATAACTTTTTTTATATATATTAAGATCTCTATAAATTATAAGCAAAAAACATGGCAAAATTTAGGACTGTTTTTATAAAAACTTCAATTATTGTACGAGTATGCATGCTATCCTCATAAAAATGAACACAATATATTAAAATAAGCCTGTTTATTCATAATCTGCATTCTGAGTGCTTTTTCTTACATTAGTTTTGATAAGGTTATATAAAAGAGTGCTGTCGATTTGTTGACGGGCCCTTGTGGAATTAAAAAAAAAAAAAAAAAAAAAAAAAATTCGTTGAAATATATGATTTGTACTTATTCTGTTTAAACAATTGGAGTTTCAGAATAATACCTTATGTATTTTTCTAGATAATTAACAAAACGCAAAATCGCAAATGGCCAGTCACTTTTGGTTTTTACGTATCGCTTCTTTTAATGTGATATCACTTCTTTTTATGATTACTGTTTTTGTTTTTTACTTGGCCGGGGTCGTTTACAAAGAGTTGTTTGTGATGGGATTTTCCATTATAGACAGTTATGAGTAATGAAAAAATATGTCCTCAACACCGGATATTGGTTAAAACAGTTTGATGCTATTTGTCAAGCGGACGTCAAGAAAATTTTGTTAATGATTAAACTTATCAAATATCTTTGTATGCTTTTGACAAGAAACAGATTTTGTTTGCGAAGAAAATTCTTTGTTTATTTGTTTAGACAACAAAAAACGTTTATTTCCTAGTAAATAACAATATATTTTCATCTATTTGCTACCGAAATCAAATTTGTTTAGAGCAACATTGAAATTTGAAACTGGAAGTTTTTCCTTATCCGATTATTGCTGATATTTATATACCAGTGCTTACACCAGGCCATTTTTTATTTGGCAGTCCTATATTAACAATATACCAGAGCCTAATGTCATGAATATTTCCGATAACAGATTAACCCATTAGTAGTTAATTACCAATAATGCTCAATGCATTTGGAAATTTTGTTCTATTGACTACACTGCTAAAAAATCTTGTCCTAGTTTGAACCGAATTTTGGTAGCTGCCACTGTAATATGGTGAAACCTTGAACCGATATTTCGAGCTCCTGTTGAAACATAGTTCCAATAGTAGGAACGAGGTTTAAATAGAAAGCTCCAAATGTTGATACGAGATTTCACCATCTTATGGTGGTAGCTACTTAGCACCAAAATTTGGTTCAAACTAGAGCAATATTTTTAATAGTGTAACTAAATTACTTGCAGCAGCGCGGTAAATGACAAATTAACATTATTGCACGAGGAAAATCTACCACCATGTACCGAATTGATGAAATAATTCCAGGTAAGGATAACGAGGTTCTTTGTTATCATTGTTATCCTTACTGTTATTGTCAAATTACACAACATCTTATAAACCTCTTCAAAAATTACATCATCAAGTTTTATGTTTACATTTTTAAAAATGAGTCTTAAAATAAATCAGAAAATTTCGAGGTTTTGAGGGTGGAAAAATATATTTTCTAATATACCCTTAAGGGTGTATTTCATTTTTTGCTGAATTAATTAGCACTTGATTTATAAACAATTACTTTCTTAGTATGATAATTTTTTTTCGTTCCGAGATCTCCCGCTTCCGAAAATTTGGTTCAAAACGCCAACTTTGTCAGCATTTTTTTTTCTATATTTTATGCATTTATCAAAAAATCGACAAGCACGTCACATTGTGTACTTTCTAAAGGAGAGATATTTTTTCAATTTGATGCGTTTGAGAGCAAAAAAGAATTTAAAAATAAATCACAAAATAAGCAGTTTGGATCGGAATACACCCTTAAGGCTGTTCTCAACTGTTCTGTTCAACAAGCGTAAAACGTTTTGATACATTTGCAAATTAATTTTTTTATATAAAAATATAAAATTGGATAGCCTGAATATCGAAACAATTTGGAATCGAACTCAATTTTCCATTTTTGATCAATAAATTACATATTGTCTTATAAGCAATTTAAATCACGTGACTAACGCGTTTTTCACCACAGTTTGAATGGTTATTCTTCTCTCCCGCAGAAATTCGGCTAAAAACATTCACTTTGACACTACTTTCTAAATGATCTATTCATCTATTGTGTTTGAATTTTAAAAAGGGGACATGAGTACGATTAGACAGTTTCTGAGCAACAACTCCTGATAGTTTCACGCATTTCCGAACAAAAATAAATTAAACGTGTATCCGAAAAAACATTTTTCTACCCTCATCAGAAATTTTCTTATACATTTTCACACTCGTTTTTAAAGGTAGAAACCTTAAAACGTTTTTAAAGGTTTGTATTTCATGAAACTTGCTGAGGTGATTTTTGAAGAGATGTGTGAGATTACAGAGTGATTTCATTTTTCCTTAATTAGAATTGGATTTATAAAGAATTAACTTTCTCAGTTAGACCATTGTTTTCGTTCCCAGATCTCCCGCTTCGGAAAATTTGGTTAAAAATAACCAATTTTGATTTTTTTTTTTTTTTTTTTTTTTTTTTTTTTTTTTTTTCCAATATTTTCTGCCTTTATCAAAAAATTGAGAAGCACCTCACATTGTGTACTTTCTAAATAAAAAATTTGCCAGTTTGATGCGTTTGAGAGCAAATATGAATTGAAAAATAAATCAGAAAATAAGCAGTTGGATTGGAATACACCCTTAAATTTATGTCATAAAGTTTCATTTGGGTGTTCTTAAATCATGAGACTCAAATCCTAAGTCTCGATTTTTGTTCAAGTATCATGCTCCAAAGGTACTTTGAAATACCATAACAAGTAATTAGTCGTAATTAGCAATAAATAAATAAATATTTGATTTTTAGAGCATATATCTTTTAATTTATTAAAGTAATGCAAATAGATAAATAAATAAAATGTTTTGAGGAGTTAGCTTAGTTTGTTAAATTCATAATTTGAGTTATAAAGGATTTAATTCAATTATGGATCAAAAACAAATTGTATTATTATTTTAAAGATTTAGATTTGTTATAACAATATATTTATACGAATTTCAACCCCGTAAAAAATCCGCAACCAGGTCATTTTGCGCCTACGTCCTTATTTCAATACAATATTTTCAGAGAATTTCTAAAAATCGGTTTTCCATCATCCTCAAAAATTTCGAAATGCCCGAAATTGTAGAAATACTTTATCTATACTAATAAAAGAACAAAATGCTTTGTCTGCGTGTGTGTGTGTCTGCGATGGCTAGCAAAATCTACAGCACGTACGAAGCTCAAATTTTTTTTGAGAGTAGCCAATACCTCTCCTAATGCACCTGAGGCTCAGAATTTTAATTTTTTGATTAGTTTCATAGATATTAATTATGAAGCGGAATTCACTCATCAAAAAGTCATTTTTTAAATGTTCTGGGAAAGAAAACGTTTGCACATGCACAGAAACTCAATTACGCATCTAATCGGAGGAAGAACCTTTTTCCCCCGTTTATTTCTGTTTTTGGATCATTTTGTTTAAATCCAAATCAACCAAACTGCTCGACGTAGTTAAACTTAAGAGACATATTTAGAAAGATCATATTTTTAGGTCTCAAATGCAATAATCAATTCGAAAAAATGTTGCAGTTAACCCTTTGAAAATAAATATTCAAAAATGGTCGTTTTTTCCAAAACTATTTTTCTCCCTTTTGTCAATGCCCCTCCAGGGCGTAATTTTTAAGATATAAACAAACCAAAAGGAACTTTCTTCTGACTGATGGTGTAATTGGTTTTAAAATATTTGGATTTTAACCCTTTCAAATACACTGGCAAAAGAAGGTCATTTTGCGACTCGCAGAGAGGGTATTTTTTCCATGCTAAAATTATCTTAACGTGCATATTTCAACTCAATCTTTTAAAATCTTCTCAATAGACCAAATTTATACTCCCTACAAAAATTTCGACACGTTCGGACGGATAGAAATATTTTTTAAAAAATAAAATGTGCGAAAATTTTGATGAAATCAATAAAAAACAGATCGTTTTCATTGCGGTTTTGACTTAGCAAAACGCAACCCTATAGGTACCGGTAAACAAAAAACATATTCTTTAAGCTTAAAAACATTTTTATAATCTATGATGCAATCGGTTTTTAAAATATAAGATTTAACCCTTTCAAATACACCGACAAAATGAGGCACTTTGCGACTCACAAATAGAATATTTTTTCTACGCTAAAAATATCTAAGCGCACATATTTCAGCCCAAACTTTTAAAAACATCTGAATAGATCAAATTTACACCTTCTTAAAAATTTTTAAAACGTTCGGACGAGTAGAAATATTTTTTACAAAATAAAAAGTGCGAAAAATTTGAGGAAATCAATAAAAACCAGATCGTTTCATTGCGGTTTCGCCTTTGCAGGGCGCAATTCTATATAGGTCCTGACAAACCGAAAATATTTTCTTAAAGCTAAAACATTCTCATAATTTATGTTGCAATTTGTTTAAAAAAATATATGAGATTTAACCCGCTCAAATACACCAACAAACACGAATTACATCCCGGCTAAAAGTAACTAGATGCCCATATTTTAGCACAATCTTTTTAGAGCCTTTCAATAAACCAGATTTACATTACTTTAAAAAATTTTGGAACTTTTGTATGGATAAAATTCTTTTTTTACAAAATAAAATGTGTGAAAATTTTTACGAATTCAGTAAAAACCTGAATGTTCCGTCGCGGTTTCGTTCGCTCTCGGTTCGCATAGTTTCCAAAAAATCAAATTACATAGAAAACAAAAAAACAAACAGCATGTGCTTTCAATTCAATATCTTTTCGCGATTTTTCCGTTTTAAAAATATAAATTTTGACAAAATGGACTTAAAGATATAAAATCATAGAAATTTGAGTTTAATTTAAGGGTCATTTAGAAAGTAAATAACACATTTGAAAACTGAATAACATCATGGGCCCGGGCAATGCCGGGCAGGACAGCTAGTACAAAATAAAATGAATGAAAATTTCGATTAAAATACTATAAACCATGGAGTTGCGGCACGGTTTTACTCGCTTTCTACTAACTAAATATGAACACAATTTCACAACTAAATATGAATGTCTTTTTTCATGAAATTCTCTGGTGCAGTTATATGTACATACTATTAAAACTTCAGTGAATTCAGACGATTATAATTTTTAAAATAGCAAATAAAGCCTTTGTGCACAAATTTTTAAAGATAGAAAACCAACGATTATTAATGCACAATTAATGTTAGAAAATGTAGCAAACAGCTGTTTCGAATCTACTATCATGATTCTTCATCAGTGCAAAACTGAAGCTAGAAATTTTTCTTTTTCTAACTCAGTTTTGCTTTTTCTAGCTCACTGAGTTTTGCACTGATGAAGAATCTCGATAGTATATTCGAAATAGTTGTTTTCTACATTTTCTTACATTATTTGTGCATTTATAATCGTTGGTTTTCTACCTTTAAAGATTAGAATTTTTGTTGTTGTTATGTTAACGAAACAAGGAGAAAACAAGACATAAAGAGACTAGCTAATATATTTATTTTTTAGCTGATATCAATATTTTATCATGCAATTTTCTCATAAGTAAAAGCTCTATATAATCTATATGAGGCTGTCCATAAATGATGTTACACTTTTTCATAATATTTTTGACCCCTCCGCCCCTTTGTCACAAAGTGCTACACTTCCCTCCTCCTGACTTGTCTCATGTCACACTACATTACATAAAGATAAATTTGTAATTCAGAAACAAAGCACTACGTTATACGAATTGAATATTTCCAACTAAGCCAAAAATTGACTAGGATGGGAATCGAACCCAGATACTTGGCTTAGAAGGCCAAATGCTTTATCTGTTAAGCTACCTGGGCAATAACCAGCTGAGATTTTTCGCTCAGATAACCTTATTGGTCATAACATCTGGTCTGTCATTTAGACAGCTCAACAGAATAGACCGCAGGTAATGGAACTCCATATGACAATGGGTACGTAGATATACTATTATTTTTAACACAATCTAACTGATTGGTAAAGTAATCATACGAATTAAATATTTCCAACTGAGCGAAACATATGGAGTTCCATTACCTGCGGTCTATTCTGTTGAGCTGTCTAAATGACAAACCAGATGTTATGATCAATAAGGTTATCTGAGCGAAAAATCCCACCTGGCTAGCGCCCAGATAGCTTAACAGGTAAAGCATTGGCCTTGTAAGCCAAGTATCCGGGTTCGATTCCTAGCCTGGTCAATTTTTCACTCTGTTGGAAATATTCAATTCGTATGATTACTTAACCAATCAGTTAGATTGTGTTGAAAATAATAGTACACTACGTTATAGTTCATGTTTAAAATTTTATTTTTAAACTTTAACGATATGTTTTAATTCTTTATCTACCGTATTATGAATTTATGAAACTTTTACATTCTAAAGCATTTTACGCAAATTGTTTAAACTAAATTTAAAAATTTACATTATCTTTCAATAAATATTTGAAGGATTTTAAAAGGATTGGAGGATTTAGAAGGATTAATTAAATTTGAATTTACATGGATTTTATGCAACATTTATAACCCTACTCAAATCGTTTATTTTAAATTGTTTTCTCAGTATTTTTTAGAATTATAAAATGTGCAATTATGATGTTCTTACAATATAAATATAGAAATATTACCGAATTGAAAAATCCCCTCCCCCCCTCCCCCTGCGCCAAGAAAGCTGAAAAGATACAAAGGCAAAATAAATCATCCTTTTAAAAATATTTTTCTTTTGTCTAACCAATAATACTTTTGGATCAAGAAAAAATAATGTATCTGTAACTCATTCTATACAATACAGTATTGCAACTAAGTGACGTATTAAAAGAATTTTATAATAAAGTAATTTTAATGGTACCTATAAGTATTGTCGGTAGATAAAGGGTTAATGACATTTGTGTGCATAACAATAAAAATGATTCGTGTACTTATTTTGTATGACAAAAGATTAAGGTTTGCTCCAAAAAACAAAAAAAAAAAAAATATATTGAGTAGTAATAAAATATTAATATGAAAAAGCAATTGAAAACAGTAGCTATTTTCAAATGTGAAATGAAATTCAAGATATTTGACTTTAAATTTTCATACTTACTTACTTGAACACAATGTATTTTTATTTCAAAATTTAATCTGCTGATTTTTAATGCTTTTATTTTAACCAAAATGTGTGCTGTCACATTTCTTCTTAATCCCTCCCACCACCTTGTCACGAACTATTACAATTTCCCTCCCCCCCCCCTTCAAGCATGGCATCATTTGAGGATGGCCCCAATTCTATTAAGATTGAATCAAAAAAAGTCAGATATGACTAAACCTAAGTTTTGTTGTACAAACTCGGATTAAAGATGTAAAATTATACAAAATTGAGGTTCATTTAATATTATTTTCACGTATCCAGGCCCGACCGGGTCAACTAGTATAAAACACATAATTATTATGAATTATGTATATAACCATCATCACAGCTAGAGCTAAGTTATTCACAATTATTTTATCCGTCAGCACTTTGTTAAAATAAAATAAAAAATTCTTTTCGAAAGAAGGCGCTGAACGCTGATTGTCAAATGAAAGGTGATTTTGCTTATCACATGCTAAATCATGTCTACAGCCACTAATTGGAATTAAATCAACATAAATCTGATAAAAATGGCGGCTGTTTTAGTTAGTCATCGAAAATTAGATCGTTAAAACAAATTAGTTCATTTTAATAATCTGATATTTTACAAAACAAAAATAAATCTTACTCTAACGTCAAATTTTATAATTAGATGTAACAAGACCGTAGAAGGGCATTGGCTTAATTTCGAAAAACAAGGTCAATATTTCAGTTAAATTTGCTGGACAATTGCTGTGGAGCAAACATATTTTTTCTGAGTTGGTGTTATAATTCCTATATGTTAAATGGGTTAATGCCATTCTGAAAACACTTAATATTTCGTATTTAGAATTGATTAATTAGTGCTATTTATATCATCTATACACTGAAATTAAATCAACTAAACGGAACAAAAATTTAAATCAATGTAGTTCTATTAAAATGCATGAAATTTTACAATGGAATCTAATCTATACTAATAAAAGAACAAAACGCTCTGTCTGTGTGTGTGTCTGTGTGTGTGTCTGCGATGGCTAGCAAAATCTACAGCACGTACAAAGCTCAAAATTTTTTTGAGAGAAGCCCAATATCTCTCCTGATGCACCTGAGCTTCAGAATTTCAAAATTCCAATTATTAACTGAGTAATTAATTAAAATCAAGAGGTCACTCTCATAAAAAATCATCTTTTTCCCAATTTTTTTCGCTTTCATTTGTTTACGGTTGGTTGTGTAAAAATTTTCGCAGAAGTAATAAGAAAGCTGAGACAGAATTAAAGAAACCCATGGAGGAATAAGATAAGTGGAGGTGAAGTAAGCTCAAAAAAGGTTTGCGATATGAAACCATTTATCGCTCAAATTTAATGTGGCAAACAAAAGGACGTGGAAGAGATTTTGTATTACAAGACGAATTGAAAGAAATGAATTACAGTTGAAGCATATTTCAAGAGGAAATAGCAAATTTTTAAAATGGTCTTCGTTCTATTATTATTTATTAGAATAAATATTCGCTTTTAAAATGAAGGAAATTGGAAAATTAGCAATAATTAAATATCAAATTAAAATTAAATAAGATATTGAAAACATTTAATACGAATTAAAAATTGTATAACTAAAAGTTTCCTTCATTAATGTAATTTTCAATACTTTATAACGTAGATGAAAAATGTTTATGACTTAATAATTGCATGTAAATAAATATTTAAAATATAATGATGAAAACATTCTTTTAAAATCATGTATGAAAACTTAAGTAATAAATATTAATCTAAAATATAAATTTCTGACTGCAGACGATTTTAATGTACTAACAAAATAATGTTATATTTTCAAGCAAAACGTTAAAATAATTTTCTATATTGATATTTAAAACACATATGATAAAATAATTAATAAATTTTTACCGGTGAAGCGATAAATTAGTTCTTTTTTTAAAAACGAGAGAAAAAAAATACAGGTTTAAACCTGTTTCAATTGATAGCGAAATTTTAAAATGGAGGGCCAAAATCACAGTCCGGTGAAATCCAAACACCTCATTGGTCATTGAGCCGCGTCCTTTTCAGGGAACAATCTCTTAGCAGTTGGGTAAATGTTGTCATACTCCTTTTTCCGAGAAAAAATCATAGCGGCAGTTTTGAAGTAAATCTTATCTCTTTTCATTTATAATCTAAATTTTTCACTCTCATTTTATAAAATGGCATCAAAATATCTTAATTGAGTTAATTTCGATGGTTTATCTTAAATAAGAACAGACGGTAACAATCGCTTAAAAAATACTTTCCCCCTCACCTTTTTCAAATGGAGAAACAAGTTCGTGATTTTCACCCTTACCACTCGACCAATGGGGTGGCTGGATTTCACTTGACTGTGATTTTGGCCCTTCATTTTAAAATTTCGCCAATTGATAGGCGTGTCAAAGCACGTGCTTTTGTTGGTACTTAATTGGACTTAATGTAGGGTTACATCTTAAGCATCATCTCCAGAGATAATATCTCCACTCTATTAATTTCTTTTTACTCTATGAAAGAAACCAATTTGAGATTTTGACATTTCAAAAGTGACTGTTTTTTTCCCAAAGACCTTTAAAATTCATAGACTGGCAAAATGTCAGTTTAACTTAGGATTTTTGAACATAGCTATTACGTCAGATCGTTGGTACTTCGTACATTAGAATGTATTTGTGGTTGGCTATGTTGCAGTTAATATATGTATATGTATATATGAGGCTTTTTTAGCAGTTTTTTTAAATCATTGATTAAATTTGAATGCATTTATTTAAGTTAAAATTTTATTAAGACTTTAATTTGTTTTTAAAACAAAAATGAAATGGCTCTTTGACGTACAATTTTTCGAATAGGCAGACGATTCATACACAGTAATAAATTATCAAATAGCAAAATAAATTATATATAAAAAATAGTCACTAAAAGAATAGTAGCAAAACATAATGTTTAGGCGTATTAACACATAACCCGATCCCAACCAGAAAAAAACAGACTATACTCCGATCCAAGCAAGACAAAAATTTTATGAGCATAAACGCGACCCGAACCTAAAAATTCCATTTGAAAAAAAACTATGGATTTGATATTTGACCCGAATCAAATCTGAATCCCACAAAAATATTCAAATGAAGCATACCCCAATTCGATCAAAGAAAAATAATGTTCGTGTATATGCAACCCGACCCGAACCTAAAATTTTTCTCTGAAAAAACCCAAAAAATGACCAGAACGAAACCTGAAATCGATAAAAATATTCCAAAGAACTATAACCTGATAAGAGCAAGACAAAAAAACTTCCATGAACATAAACCTGACTCGAACCTAAAAAATTCCATTTGAAAAAAAAGCCTGAAGTTTTATGCAAACTACATCTGAATCCGATCAAAATATTCGAAAGAACCATAACCGGATTCGAATAAGAGAAAATAATTTTCGTGGACATGAAACCGATCGGAACCTAAAATTCCATTTGAAAAAAATACCTGAAATTTGAATCGACAAAAATATTCCACAGAACCATACCCGGACCTGAACAAGACAAAAAAATTTCCATGAACATGAACCCAATCCGAACCTAAAAAATGAACTAAATCTGAATCTGACAAAAATATTCCAGAGAAGCATATCCTTATTCGAACAATGCAGAATAATTTCCGTTGATGCGCAACCCAACCTGAACCTAAAAATTCCATTAAAAAGCCGAAATCTGAATTGAACGACATCTGAACCCGAAAAAAATATTCCAAAGTACCAAAACCCGATCCGAGCAAGACAAAATAATTTCCCTGGACATGAATCCAACCAGAACCTTAAAAATCAATTTAAAAAAAAATACCTGAAATCTGAATCGAACCAAATCTGAATCCGACGAAAATAGTCCAAATAACTATAACCAGATACGAACAAGACAATATAATTTCCATGGACATAATCCCCATTCCAAACCAAAAAATTTGTAAAAAAAAGAAAAAAAAAAATCCCGAAATTTGAACCAAACTTAATCTGAACCTAACAAAAATATTTCAGTGAAGTATAACCTCATTGGAACTAGGTAAAATAATTTCCATATAAGTACAACCCGACCCGAACTTAAAAATCCCATTTGAAGGGGAAAAAACCCCCACGAAATCTGAATTGAACCGACTCTAAACTGAACACAAATATTCCACACAATCTAACCGTATCCGAAGAAGACAAAATAATTTCCATGAACATGAATCCAATCCGAACCTAAAATTCGGATGTTCTACAAAACATAATGCGCTCCGTAGCGGTGGAAAGTGAAACTAAGTACTTAGCGCGAGATGGTTAAAATATTTTGTTTATAGTTAATGTTAAATTAGAACTAGGTTACGGTTAGATAACAGTTAGGTTGCAATTACGTTCCGGTGACCCTTTTGTTATTTTATTTTCCGGTTAGGTTACAGTTAGGTCATGGTTAAGTTACAGTTAGGTTAAGGTTAATTTGCGGTTAGGTTGTGGTTAGATTATGGGTAGGTTATGATTAGGTGACGGCCAAGTTACATTTATGGTATATTTAACTTGCAGTTAGGTTACTGTTAAGATACAGCTAAGTTACAGACAAGTTATGATTCCGATACAATTAGGTTACGGTTAGGATTTTGTTCATAGAATGAACATTACGCATGTTTGATAAAAAATATACACCTATTTTTGTAAAATGGCTCTGAATTTATAATATTATATACTAACCTTTTAGCGAATCATCGAGAATCGATTTCATTCACGGTATAGTCAGATTTAAGAGTGATATATAATTAGTTTGAAATTCAAAATATTTCACTTGGGATATCTATGTGAAAAAAGTATTTAGTTAAGTCACTTAACAGTAATTTTAAGGATAAATATCAACACGAAATCGTTGGACACATATTCCCTCCTGCGTTTCCCATTGCAGTCATTTTAGGTATTTTTGCAGCTAAATATTAGTTTTTTAAAAAACCAATTTTTGACACAGTCAGGGGGCACGTATTTAATATAATGTACACTGCAAAAAATTTGACCCTTTTGCTGTATCATCACTCCCCCGCTTTTATAGAATATATCTCTTTTGACCTATGACAATGCTCCAAAATAGGCTGAAGTAATCATTTTCTATAAAAGCGGTGGAGTGACGATGCAGCAAAAGGGTCAAATTCTTAACAGTGTATTAACACATATTTTGAGTTGAAGATAAAATCATAAAAATTTTAAGTTCGTTTAACATTATTATAACGGACCCGGGCAACGCCGGGCGGGTCAGCTAGTATGAATATAGACTAATACAGTAGAACCCCGGTTATTCGAAAATTGGCTTAACCGAAAAAAACCTTAAAATTCCTTAAAGTCCATTTTAAATGTGAAAATTTTTATTTTCAACACTATTTTTACCGATGTCAAATGACACCTTTCATTGTATTTTAATTTATGATTATAATTTTATTTGTAAATTTTAGTTTAAAACAATTACGAATAATTTTTAATATATTGAAATTTAATTTAATACTTATTAGCTTTGAAAATTAGAAGCAAAATAATAACAATCAGAACTTTGAAAGGTGTTATTGGGCACTGGTAGGAATAATGTTAAAAAAGCATTACATGTTCTTTATAAAATAAATAAACAAAGTCAACTCACTTACAGGGGCCTCGCTAAGGGGGGGGGATGGGGGGGGAGCCTCCCCCCCCCAAACATTCGTGAATGTTGTTACACTTGGCAGATTCACAAACTTAGTTGGCAAATTTTCTTTAAAATTTTAATAAAAACTATAATATATTTTCAAATTTTGATAGAATTGGCAAAAATTACAAAACTAATTGGGAATATTATTAACCTTTTAACAAATAGGGACTATATTACATTTTCTAATTGTGGTAAGTTGGCAAAATTGTAAAATGAGTTGGCAAATATTGAAATTTGACTTGGCAATTTTCGGTCCTCTCCCCCCTCAATAAAAAGTCTTAGCGATGGCCCTGCTCACTTATTTGGTCCATTGCGTAATTTTGAATACCTGTATTATAAAGGCCAAACATATCTGTGCGTAACGCATACGTCATTTTGCGAATGGCAGCACTTTCCCCTGCAATTTCGGTTTTACAATTTTCGCTACTGCAAATTTTACACTTCTAAAAATGATCCATTTTAAATTTTTACACCGTCGTATAGATAAAAAAATGTACTTTTAAATGAAATTTGTTTTAAATCTGTATCTCAATTTATTTTTGAAATAATTATTTTTATATAGTTTTTAGTAATAATTTTGTAATTGTGGCAACAGAATCACTCCATTATTTATTAAAATTAAAAAGAAAAATTAAAATTAAAATGCGCGACACTTTTCCATGCAATTTCGGTTTTGCAGTTTTCATGACTGCAAATTTTAAGCTTTAAAATATCGTACATTTTAAATTTTTACACCGCCGTATATGGATTTAAAAAAAAAAAAAATTACTTTTAAATGCAATTTGTTTCAAAGCTGTATCTCAATTTATTGTTGAGACATTTAATTTTTTTATAATTCTTAGTACTAATTTTGTAATTATGGCAACAGAATTACTCCATTTTCTCTTAAAATTGAAAAAAAAAAAAAAAAAAAAAAAAAAAAAATAGAAATTAAAATGCGTATATTATTTCTAAAATATCGTCTGTTATAAAATCCGGTGAATTTCCGTTTTATTTCGTTTGATAACTTGGATAATTGAGTTTCATAGTTTTTTGCTAATTTTAGCTTAAAATAATACTTGTTAGAGAGTTAGACTGACCAATATAAGATGTATTTTTTACTGTAACTAATTTTGTAGATTATCATAAATCAATGAAACAGTTCTTTCTTAAAGATTTTCTTTCGTCGAATTTCGACGGGTTCCACCTCGTTTTATTAATATAGACTTGTACAATGCTTCATTATTTTACAAAATTTGTTGTGATTTTCATTTGCTTTTTAAGCTTTCCGCTCCGATAATTCCAACGCCAACTTTCACAGCATTTTTTTGCAATATTTTCTGAACTCATCAAAAAATAAGACAAGAATGGCACATTGTGTACTTTCTAAATAAGTGAATTGGCTAGTTTGATGTGTTTGAGAGCAAAAATGAATTTAAAAATAAATCAGAAAATAATCAGCTTGGATTGGAAATACTCTTAAGGGCGTTTTCGAATAACTATTTTTCCACCCTCAACAACTCGAAATTTTCTGATTTATTACCAGACTCATTTTTAAAAGTAGAAACATGAAATTTGCTGAGGTGATTTTTGAAGAGATGTATAACATGTTGTGTAATTTCATTTTTCGCTCAATTCATTAGAATTTGATTTATAAACAGTTACTTTTTCAGTATATTCATTTATCTCTTTTTTAGATCTCCCGTTCCAAAAAATTTTGTTTAAAATGCGATCTTTGACAGCATTTTTTTGCTATATTTTCTGTATATTTAAAAAAATCTTCCAGCACGGCACATTGTGTACATTTATTCTCTAAGTAAAATAATTTGCCAGTTTGATGCGTTTGAGAGCAAAAATGAATTTAAAAATAAATAAGAAAATAAGCAGTTTGAATTGGAATACACCTTTAATGGTTTTGGTTTTCAGTTACGCTTACTCGAATTTTTGCCCATTCAATGTTATAAACGTCTGACTTATTATATAAATTATATATTTTCATTCCATAATTTTAGTTTTGTTGACTTATAATTTAATGTTATACTCTGCAAACACAATTCATTTCTGTATTAATGTAAATATTTTTAATAAACGGTATTTATATATTGTATACACCGAAATAAAATAAATTGCGTAAAAAATTAAACAAACAAACCTCTATTAAAAATCATCAAATTTTACAATTAGATCTAATGTGATTAAAAAAGAATAGTGAATTAATTTTTGGAAAAATATTAGACTTTTTTTAAAAGGTGTATTCCAATCCAAACTGTTTATTTTCTGATTTATATTTAAATTCATTTTTTACTCACAAACCCATCAAATTGGCTAATTTTTTTTTTTTTAATTTAGAAAATGCATAATGTGCGGTGCTTACCAATTTTTCTATAAATCCAAAAAATATTGAAAAAAAAGCTGCAAATTTTGCATTTGGAGCCGAATTTTCGGAAGCTGGAAATCTCGGAACGAAAAAAATGGTCATACCGGGAAAGTAATTGTTTATAAATCAAATTCTAATGAATTAAGCGAAAAATGAAGTCACACGGTATTTTATACATCTCTTCAAAAATCCCCTCAGCAAGTTTCACGTTTCTGCTTTTAAAAATAATTCTCAAAATCTATCAAAAAAATTCGAGATTTTGAGGGTGAAAAGATATTTTGGAAGAAATGGATTTTACCAAATTGCCTCTTTCAGAATTGACATACAATTTTACGTATTAATTGAAACAGAGCATTATAATAAATAAACAAATAAAATTTACGCTATATATTATAGACAACAGTTTTCGTACTCTTAAAAAACATGATTCAAGAAATGCTTCAAAACTTTTTCTTCAAGCTCTATCATTTAAAAAGGGAATAATTTTCTTTTCGGAACTCCCTTCATATCTGATCGCTAAATTGGTCAATAATATTTTATGTTGAATTTTACCCTGACACGATGTTCATCACGATACTACGGTAAAAACGAGAATGCCTTATAGGACTTAATCAATTTTTAATCCTAAATCATCTTCAATTATTCCGGAAAACACGCGGATAATATGCTTTCGGTCCATAAACAACCGGTCATAATCAAGGAGGTCGTCTCATAATCTACAAGCTAATAATTCTTAGCCGACAGTTCTTATCCTGAAGATATGCTATCACTGTCAGAAAAGTAGAATGCCTTGATAGATTTATGACATGCCTAACAGTATTTATGGCCGCAATTCATCATATTCTGTATGTATCTTCCTCCTAAAACCGAATCAAAGCACAGCATTCGTATTAAAATTATTAGCATTACAAAGATTTAATGTGGTATTAACGGATTATTAAGATGTTCGCAGATTTTTTTTTTCTACGATTGGATTTGAAGGCTTAATTGATTTTTGGCTGTAAATAGTAAAGAGAAAAAAATCCTTTTGCATACCTCGCGGAACGTTCTTATTTCAACTCGTCACATTTGTTTTACCATAAGGCAGTTTTTACTCGTTTTTTCCATATTTCAGTAACCTATAAAAAATATACTTAAATCGCAAAATGTAAATTAAAATCTTTCCAATTTCTTTCCAATCTTTCATTTGAATAATTACTGTTTTTTTTTTCGAATTACTACGATGGTAGAATTATGCACTGTGCTTAATGTGCTTACTATTGTAGTAATCAAAAGATGTTTTTTATTAAATTTAATATACATTATTTTTTAAATTAAACTTTCATTCCTTGACAGATTTGTTATTTCTAATTGTATTTATTGGCCGCAATTCATTTTATTGTGTATGTATCTTTCTTCTAAAATCGAATCAAAGCACAACATTCGTATTAAAATTATTAGCATTACAAAGATTTAATGCGGTATTAACGGTTTATCATACGCGTAGCCAGGGGGGGTGCCCTGGGTGCCCGGGCACCCCCCCCCCCGCTAGCGCAGATCCATGATTGATTTTTTTTTTTAATCAAAATTTAGAAAAGAAAAAAGAAGAAAAATGTAAGCAAAGTTAGTTCAATTATTTAAAGATAGAAAACCAACGATTATAAATGCACAAATAAAGTATGAGAAAGTAGCAAATAGCTATTTCGAATCTACTAACGAGATTCTTCATCAGTGCAAAACTCAGCGAGCTAAAAAATAGCAAAACTGAGAAAACAGACAGCGAGACGCAGGCTCGGACCCGGACTCATTTTTTCTGAAACCTATAAATTTTATTTATCAATGCATAGAAAATATTAAAAGAACTTGCCTCCCCCCCCCCCCCTTAAACATTACTTGTTCCTTTTCAAATCTCTATATTGACATTTTGATTAGAATGAAGGGGAAGCAGAAATTGTGTTTTTTTCTATTTTAGTTTTAGAATGCTACTTTAAAAGTAAATTATTAGTCACTTCTACAAACCTATTTTAGCCATT
Organism: Maratus speculifer; assembly: GCA_964019185.1. Taxonomy (NCBI): domain Eukaryota; kingdom Metazoa; phylum Arthropoda; class Arachnida; order Araneae; family Salticidae; genus Maratus; species Maratus speculifer. Next base: position 146,468,184 of record OZ025301.1, on the reverse strand, counting down.
TCCGACGATGTTCTGGCGCCAACAAAAACGCGGGGATAATGAATTTGTATGTAGTTTGGTTTTTGTCTGTAGCAGAGGTTATTTTGTAATAGGGTTGTTTATTATCATTATTATTTAGACATTTAATGCGAAGAGGATATTTTCTTCCAATTTTAGTTTGCTTTTGGCGCATAATTTAGATTACTATTGTACACAGCGTACACAGATCGTAATCGCTTTTCATACGGAAATAATTTTAGTGATTGTTGCTTTTTTGTGAATTCTGATGATGCTGAAGCTGTTACTCTGCAATTTACGAAGTCACTTTTGGTCGTAAGTAAATTTAATTTCCATATTATTCCGATAGAAAGCAATTGAGCAGTGTTTCCTTTATTCCTATAAAAGCATCGTAATTTAAAACTTTTAATTTAATGTTATTGTCTGGGTCACGCCTATCCCAAAAGATTGTTATGAGGAATGAAATGGTTATAGTTAAAAATGTGCACATTTTATAGAAAATTGATAAATTTTCGATTTGACAAATAATCGATAATAATTTCTACAAGTTCCATGCATTTATTCAAGAAACACTTCATTAACATGCCCATAATATTTTCTTATTAAAGGAGACAAAATATGAGACTTTTTATGTATAAAGTACAATTTTATTTTATACCAAACTTTATTTTATATACTATTGTTTACCAAACGATTCGTGCAATTCTTCACTCCGTGCCCAATTCGGGCTGGCATCTTATTTATTACAGTAAAACCTCTAAATAACGGACAGCTCGGGAACGTTGAAACTGTCCGCTATTGGGAAAATCTCGGCGATTCAAAAATTGATAAGAAATGCGTATGTTTCCTTATTTGACTCATATATATCCTATATGTATGACCGTAAAAATATACCACCGTCTATTATATTTAGTCAGAAATTAATTTTTTAAGCAATAAAACATTTCAGTTTTATTGCTTAAAAAATTTAATTTCTGATTAATTAATGAAATGAAATTGTGCAAACCTTTTTCTTTTGCTTGCGATTACATGTAATTTGCTTTTCAGTGTCAAGTTCTAGTCAAGGTAATAGTTTTAATACTTTTGAATCATATTTACTTTTTTTCTTACAAAAAATTGTATAACTGCTCACTACATTTTGCCGCTTCTTAACTGTATGAAATCTCAAATTTTCTACGAGGGAAGAGGCATACCAATGCTCTGAAAGGGAGATTTTCTCCCAACTCACTCCTTGAATTCAATACAGGGCACGGGAAAGGGATTTATCTCAGCCTAACCCTAAATTTATCAGTGGTCAGAAAAATTATGACACATTGTCCCAATAAATTTAGAGGTTTTTTACTTTTTTCACTTTTATTTCACATTAAAAATAAAATTCTCAGCCTTCATCGTCAAAATTAGTGTCCGCTATTCGGAATGTCCGTTATTCAGAGGTTAAACATATAAAAATTAAGGTTTTGGGAGTAGGGATTGGAAAACTGTCCGTTAAATAGAGGTGTTTGCTATTCGGGAGTGTCCGCTATGGGGATTTTACTGTATTCGTAAAAAATATATTTATGTTGCACTTTTGTTTAGCGAAATCTTAAGAAATGCATTTTTTAAAATTAACTTTTCTTCGTATTGTACAGCTTTACTATTATGATTTATATTATAAGTAGAAGTTAACCCGACCCGCAGCAAAAAAGAAGTCATCCGGACCCAAACGCAACCCACGGCAAAAGAGGTTAACCTGACCCACTGCAAAAAGTATAAGTCAAATGGACCCAAATGCGAACCACAGAAAAAGTATTAGTTACAGCTTGGTGCGAAAGGGTGGGGGCGGTCGCCCTGGGTCCGGAAATTTAAACGAAGTCAAATTTATACTACCAACGTCATTTTTGCCTGTCACAAGAAAAGTAGTCGGGGGGGGGGGGGGAAGCTGAAATTTTGTTCAGGCGCAGTTTTCTGTTCACACTCCTCTGATTAGTTAACACGACCAGCAGAAAAAGGTAGAAATCAAATGGGCCCAAACCCGACCCACTTGAAAAAAAATCGACCGTACCCGCAGAAAATATAGAAGTTAACCGGACCCAAACCTGACCCGTGCATAGGATGCGAATCTCTCAATTTTTTAAATCGCTCCCCCCCCCCCCCCTTGAGGACTCTCCAGATCCGCCCTTGGCTCGGATGGTCTCGTGCTTTAATGTACTAAAAATCTTTCGGGCGCGGGTTTCAAAAATCGAGCCCGAACTCATCTCTAGTACAAATCTGTGCTTCCTCTGAAAATAAGAAATGATGCAACGCAAAATTCAAATTAATATGGAGGTTGGCTCATTGGTTTGCTAAATTTCGTTTTTTGGGATCATATTTTGACATTCGTACGGGCTCATTTTTTTTAACGGGAAAATTTTATTTATTCATGAGTAGAAAATATAAGAACTATTTTTCCCTTTAAATTGAGTACTACAAGTTAGATCAAAATAACGGGGGGAACTAAAGTCGTGCTTATTTATTTTAGTACTTTATTGCTGTTTGAAATGAAAACTTGTGATAATTACAGATTTATGTTTACGGATATCTTTATTTTATATCTATTATGTTTTATTTATATTTATATATCTTTTTCTTATCCATTAGCAGCGTCGCGTCGTGCAAAAGGAGGAGTGTAGGGGGCAGCTGCCCCGGCGTGGAATTTTATGGGGCGCCAAATTTATACTACCAACGTCATTTTGTGCTGTTGCAAGAAAAAGTTGGGTGGAGGGGGCGCCAAATTGTAACTTTGCCCCGGGAGCAGTTTTCTCTTCGCACGCCCCTGTCCATTAGATTTAGTTTTAAGCAATTTCTCATCCTTCTTCACGCAATGAAAAATTGCGTTTGGGTCCTTTTTAAAAGAAGTTCCACACAATTATACCTTCCGAAAAAAACTGTCTAAAACGGAAATTTGATAGGTTTTATGGGGTTCCGTTTTATTAGGTTTTATTACATAAGATATTGTTTGTACCCAACATGTTCAGGTTAAAAAATTTGGGCACCTCCCCGTTCAAGAGGCTGGCTACGCCTATGTTTATTAAGATGTTCGCAGATTTTTTTCTACAATTGGATATGAAGGCTTAATTGATTTTTGGCTATAAATAATAAAGAGAAAAAATCTTTTACATAGCTTGAGGAACGTTCACTTCAACTCGTTACACTTTAAGCTTGCTTTACAATAAAACAGTTTTATTGGGTGTTTTTAATGTAAACTGAAATATTTCCAAATATATTTCAATAGTTATTATTTTTCCTTCGAATTACTACGATGATCTAATTATGCAATATGCTTAATGTGCTTAAAATTATAATCATCAGAAGGTATTTTTTGTTAAATTTAATTGGCAATTTTTTAAAAACCTTTATGCCCTGACAGATATGTTAATTCCTAAATTATATTTATTGGCCTCAATTCTTTATATTGCGTAGCTATCTTCCTCCTAAAATCGAATCAAAGCACAGCATTTGTATTAAAATTATTATCATTACAAAGATTTAATGCGGTATTAACGGATTGTTAAGATGTTCGCAGATTTTTTTCTGCGATTGGATTTGAAAGCTTAATTGATTTTTGGCTGTAAATAATAAAGAGGTAAAAATCCTTCTGCAAAGCTCGCAGAACGTTCATTACTCGTTTTTGTTGCTTTTTTAAAAAATATTTCAGTAACCTTGTAACCTAGTAAAAATTTTATTTAAATCGTAATATGTGAATTAAAATCTTTCCAAATATACCGGGTGTCCTGAAAAGGACTGAACAATTTTAAAAATCAATAACTTGCAAACTTTTACAGATATTTAAAAAATTCTTGCACGAGAGTCATCTAGAAGGTCAAAAGTTTTTTTTTCCTGCGATTCTGAATTTTAGTTCGAATTACAAACAATAGATGGCGCTGAGAGCGCTAGGGGCTATGTAGAGACGGATATTGACGCCACTTGGCACTAAAGCAAAAAGGAGGTTAAAGCTGTGGAGTGGATCTTGTTCGATAATAGATTTTTGCTTTTACCGTCCGATTTTGAATGCAATCCATATAATTTTGATTTTGCTCGCGTCAGCGCAATAATAGAGAAAAATATTGTTTTCATGTGTATGACTCCTTTGAAATCGAAATGCGTAAAACAACAATGTTCGAAATACCGCCTTTTATTTATTTACTTATTTATTTTTTATTTTTTATTTATTTTTTGCATTCGAGCAATATTAAGATTTTTTAAAACAGGTTTATTCATCTATTTATTTATCTGGGTATTTTTTAAACTTTATTTAGGTCAACTGGGTATGTTTGGTATTATATATGTTGTATGTGGGATTAACAATTCATTTACACATGCACTCAAAAGATTCCATTACATCGTGATCTATGGGGGAAAACTGTTTGCAAAATATATTAATGTCTTAAAATGTTTCAAATGTATTGAAACTGATATAAATCACTGAATTTCATTGCAAGATGATTATGATAGAATAAGGAATGGATAGCATTTGTCGTTCACTTACAGGGGCACACAAAAATAAGCCGATTACACTAGTGTCTTTAAATAATTATTACTGAAAATGCAAACTGTTTTTCAGGTACGCTCGTAATTATATAAATGTGTATCATCTACAGTCGTCGTCTGGTCAGACCGTCTGTCTGTCTGTCCGCATAAAACAGTGTAAACACTACTCAGTCGAATCGTTTGAAATTTAAATATATATTTGTTGAGGAATTTTGTCGCGTTATTTCAAATTGTATGAAAATTGGTTGTATAGTTCTAATACAGGGACAGTCAAAAGTATTCCGTTACATTACGGCCGACTTACAAAAAAGGTTTCAAGTGCTTTTTAATGATGTTACACCCATCCAAACACAACGAAACTGATTTGCATTTATGAAGGATATTTAAATACAAATGATATAGAATATGCTGCACAAACATAGTTATTATTCATTTACAGGACCACACAAAATAATTATGAACCATAATGGTATAAAAAGGAACATTATTCCCGGCATATTTTCATTTTGTTACACATATAATAAAATTGTTATAAGTTGTTTAGCTTTACTACAAGTTACTTCTCGTGTAATAGAAAATGCGAAGTATTTACAGGGACACACAAAAGATTTCGGATACTTTGCTGTATCAAATTTTGCTGTATCATACTTTGCTGTATACTTTGCTGTATCTTCATTGCTGTATCAAAAATGCTGTACATTAACTATAATTGCTAGAAGTTTTTATTTTTAATAGGTTTTTTCTAAAGTTTCACTAAATTTTTGCATGTTACGTTGTGTGTATAAATCGTGCAAATCATATACAGGGATACACTAAAGATTTCGCATTAACTACTGAGTGTGAAAGAAAACACCTTAAAGGTTGTTTGTAAATGAGTTATGCATTTTTACGCTTAACTGCTTTAAGTATATTACGATATGTTTAAAGAATAGATATGAAATGAGATACAGAGTCAAGCAAAAAATTGAATACATAACCAGCTCTGGATGGTAATTTCTGGAAGTGTGATTTCATTACTTTAAAGCATGTTTCAGTTTTAGATAGATTTTAGCTAAATAATCCCCTGTATTTAAAGATAGTAGGTATAATACAAGGCTATACTAAAGAATTCAAATATGCTTCCGTCTATTTCTATAAATTGCTGAATGTCAAATTTCAACCTAACATGCGTTTTTAACACTTCCCATCATAATTGAAAGTGTTTATCATTTGTATTTAGCTAGCCGACTGTCAGTCTGTCTTTCCAAACTCTAACTTGCATTAAAATAGTTGAATTGCTCTGTAATTGATATATGTTAAGGAGATTTATAATACTGTGTTCGATATCGAAAACAAAGTATACAGCGTTCGTTGTTCATTTACAGGGACACTCAAAACTATTTCATTATATGATGGTCTGTGAGGAAATTTCGTAATTATGTAAATATGTAACATCTATATTCGTATCTGATATGTTCGTTTATCTGTCCGCACATAATAGCGCAAAAAATACTCAACAGAATGGTTTGAATTGTAATCGAACTCGTTGCAGAATTTTTGCTACGCACTTCATATTTTACGAAAAGCAATTTAAAGCTTAAAAGAATATTATTAAAAGTTTTCTTCATTCTTTTAAAACCTATCATACGTATTAAGTTCAATGATATTGAATGATAGGTAATGATTCTAGGTTGCCATAGTGATTATGCCTCATTTAAGATGGAAGTCGTATTATTTCCATAATACCATGAATTTAATATACATAATCGTAATAAATTTTGTATTCAGGCATTTTTTCAAAGGGGTAAGGGAAGTGGTGCAACAGCTATTGCACCAAGTTCTTAATATTTAAAAAAACAGTTACAGTACGAAGGCATTTGTCACGTACTTTTGACTATCTATGTATATGAACTATGCATGCAATTAAAAAAAAAATTGAAATGACGAACGAAAGTTTTGCAACGATTTTACATATTAAAATTCAAACCATTCTGTTGGGAATTTTTGTGTGCCCATGTAAATGAACGACAAATGCTAATAGATACCTTATTCTATCATAATCATCTTGCAATGAAATTCAGTGATTTATATCAGTTGCAAACCATTTGAAACAGTTTAAGTCATTAATATACTTTGCAAACTATTTTCCTCCATACATTATGATGCAATGGAATCTTTTGGGTGCACCTGTAAATAAATTATTAATCCCATATGCTTCATATACAATACCGAACATGCCTGGTTGACCTAAAAAAAAGTTTAAAAAATATTCTGATAAATAAATAGATGAATTAGTTACCCTTTTTAAAAAAATTCTAATATTATTTGGAATGCACAAATAAATAAATAAATAAAAGACGGTATTTCGAACATTGTTGTTTACTGCATTAAGAGGAGTCGTTCACATGGAAGCAATATTTTTTTCTATTATTGCACTGACGCCAACATCGTCAAAATTAAATAAATTGAATTCAAAATCGGGAAATAAAACTAAAAGTACATCTTCCAACCAGACCCACTCCATATTCTAAATCTCCTTAATTGGCATCAGTACTAAGTGACGTCATTTTCCACCTCAACACGGCACCTAGCTCTCTCAGCGCCATCTATTGTTTGTAATTCGAACTAAAATCCAGAATCGCAGGGAAAAAAAACTTTTGACCTTCTAGATGACTCTCGTGCAAGAATTTTTTAAATGTCTGTAAAAGTTTGAAAGTTATTGGTTTTTAAAATCGTTCAGTTCTTTTCAGGACACCCGGTATTTGAATAACTATTATTTTTTCTTCGAATTACTACGATGATCGAATTATGCATTGTGCTTCATGTGCTTACTATTATAGTCATTAGAAGATATTTTTTTATTTTAATCTGCAATTTTTTTTAAATTAAACTTTTATTTCTTGACAGATTTGTTATTTCTAATTGTATTTATTGGCCGCAATGCATTATATTGTGTATGTATCTTCCTTCTAAAATCAAACCAAAACACAGCATTTGTATTAAAATTATTAACATTACACAGATTTAAGTCGGTATTAACGGATTATTAAGATGTTCGCAGATTTTGTTTCTAGAATTGGATTTGAAGGCTTAATTGGTTTTCGGCCGTAAATAATGGAGAGAAAAAAGATTTTTGCATAACTCGCGGAGCGTTCACTTCAACTTATCACACTTTAAGCTTGCTTTATAATAAAACCCTTTTTACACTTTTTTTTAAAGCATATTTTACAAATTGAGCAAAAATAAATCGTAGTATGTAAATAAAAATCTTACCAAATACATTTGAATAATTATTATTTTTTCTTTAAATTACCACTGTTAATTTTTTTTTTTTTTAAATTAAAAAAAAAAAGGACGGTTTATTATACAGAAATTGCACTGGGAATGGGGGTGGCAGTGCAATTTACTGTTTTTCAGCTGAAAGAATTCCTTAAATTCCAGAAATCTTTACGCTTTTTTTTTTCCGGGGTTTTTTCTGGATTTTGTGGAAATTTTTCCAAAACAGTAAACTTATTATAGTATAGTGTTAGTGTCCTGATTACCAGTACAATTTTCGTAAAATCATCTGTTTATTTTATTTTTATTTATTTTATTTTACAGTGTAAGATTATCAAGTCATAAGAAGAAATTTTTTGTTAAATTTAATGTACATTTTTTTCAAAATTAAACTATTTTAAATAAAAAAAATTAAACTCGTTTAACTTTTTTAAAATTAAACTCGTCATACTTGAAGCTTGCTTTACAATAAAGCAGTTTTATTGAGTTTTTTATGTAAATTAAAATTTTCCAAGTATATTTGAATAATAATTATTTTTTCTTCAAATTACTATGATGATCGAATTATGCACTGTGCTTAATGTGCTTAAAATTATAGTCTTCATAAGATATTTTTTGTTAAATTTAATTGGCAATTTTTTAAAAACTTATATGCCCTGACAGATTTTTTAAGTCCTAATTGTATTTATGGTCGCCATTCATCATATTGTGTATCTAATCTTCCTCGTAAAATCAAATCAAAACACAGCTTTTGTATTAAAATTGTTAGCATTACGAAGATTTAATCCGGTATTAATGGCCTATTAAGGGTGTATTCGAAAAAATATTTTTCCACCTTCAACAACTCGAAATTTTCGGATTTATTTTCAGACTCATTTTTAAAAGTAGAAACTTGAAACTTCATGAGGTGATTGTTGAAGAGATGTATAAGGTGCCGTGTTTTAATTTTTGGCTTAGTTCCTTAGAATTTGATTTATAAACAATTACTTTCTCAGTATGACCATTTTTTACGCTCCCAGATCTTCTTCTTCGGAAAATTCGGCTCAAAATATTCACTTTCGGAGCATTTTTTTTTTTTTTCAATAATTTCCGCATTTATCGAAAAAGCGAGAATCACGGCACATTGTGAAGTTTCTAAATAAGAGAATTTGCCAGTTTGATGAGTCTGAGAGGACAAATGAATTTAAAAATAAATGTGAAAATACACAATTTTGGTCGGAATACACCCTTAAATAAATTTGAATCGAGAGTGTTTTATTTACCCTGTAGCGGCACCCCTGAAAGATTTTTCACTATACAACTGTGATTCCTACTGATTCGTTAATTAACGGTGTCCACCCAAGTTTTGATAAAACTGTAACCATTAAAACAAACAGATAATGAAACACCCTTTTAAAGCACTTCCTGTAATTTATAAACTTCCTCCGTTTCGAACTAAATTTTGTATGTTTTAATGAGCCGTGTCTTAACATTCCGATACTTGGTATATCCGGTATCCCCCATGCTGCAGGGGTTTTCCGTTCAAGTCAAATGTCCATCACCTGTCCGCTTGGGTAATTAAGGGGGATTTTTTACACTTCATTAACTGTTAGCAGATGAATTTACCTTGTAAATTATTGATCCAGATCTAATAAAATGATGCAAAAAATCTTGTCCAAGTTAGTTCTGCTGGAAATAAATGGAAGGCTTCTCGCTAGTGAACATATTATGGATTTTTTTTTAAATATCTCGTATTCATTTTAGTATTTATTATTTAATATTACAGTGCAACCTCGATTACCTGAGCTAATTGGGGCCACTAGTACTTCGGATATCAGAAATCTCGATTAACTGCATATTTTCTGATTTACTTTTAAATTCAATTTTGCTCTGAAACGCATCAAACTGGCAAATACTCTTATTTAGCAAGTACACTATGTGCTGTGCTTGTCGATTTTTCTTTTTGATAAATGTAGAAAAAATTGAAAAAAAAAAAATGCTGTCAAAGTTGGCATTTTGAACCGAATGTTGCGAAGCGGGAGATCTGGGAAAGAAAAAAATGGTCATACTGAGAAAGTAATCGATTATAAATCAATTTTAAATGAATTGAGCTAAAAATGAAATCACTGGACACCTTATATATCTCTTAAAAAGTCACCTCAGCAAGTTTCAAGTTTCTACTTTTAAAAATGAGACTGAAAATGTATCAGAAAATTTGGAGCTGTTGAGGGTGGAAAAATATTTTTTCGAATTCACCCTTAAATATATAATCTCCGTAATAATTGAAAATATTAATGGGACACACTATGAAATTCAGCTATACTTCGATAGAATTATGTTTCCTAATTTTAAAATTCAAGACCCTTTGTATGCATATAATTCACTCACATAACTCAAACATAGCATCTTCAGAAATCTGATTACATCGGGGGCCAAAATGCAATTTTTGCCCGGTGACTAACGCACACAATGGTGACTCAATTCAAACACTCACCCCTCTAAGAAATGTCAATGAACGTCGCTTTTTCCTATAGCTTATTCGCCTAATTTATTTCGACCCTCCATTCGGTCTAGTCCATCAATCTAAATGCATCCAGAGGGGAAAAAATCGGAATCTTAATTTTACGATAGATTTGTAAATAGAAGGGTGGAACGCATACGAGAAAGATGGAGTAAATGTTCATTTGCATTTTTATCCGATCCACTGAAAATTATATCAAATTTATACCCAAATCCAAACGCAGAACATTCAAAAACATTCAGGACAGTAATTTTATTGCGAATTGAACGAAATTAGCAACTGCTGAGTACTTCATACTCAGCAACTCGAAATTTTTTGACACATTGTTTTGACTCATGTTCTTAAACCAAAAACTTTATGATATAAGTTTTAATTTGTTTTTGTTCCGAAATGTATGAAACTAGCAGATTTGTTCAGAAACTACCAAATCGCACCTATTTTCCGTTTTTTTTTTGTTTTTTTTTTTTTCTCTTTTACATAATAGATTTTTTGGAAAATAGTGTCGAAGTGGGAATTTTAAACCAAATTTCCACGTGAGAAATAATAGAAATAATAATAATAATAATAATAATAAGCTTATAACTTAATAAATAATATTTTGATCAAAAAATTATAAAATACAGTTCGTTTCTATATCTCTTCCATACTCAGGTCTTCCAATTTTGTATCTATCCGTTAAAAAAACGAATTTATAAGTGCGTCCAAATCAAAATGAACTGATCAATAAAGTCTCCAATTACAATCTTTATAATCCAGAAATGAAAAATCAGTGTAATTTACGTCATTTTGACACTATCAGATAATTTTTCTCTGTGTCAAGGTAAAAATACATTTTAAACTAAGCATGCAGCAGTCTCTTTCACCGGAACAAACTTTTTACATGTACTTTATGTACAATAAGCAGTATTTTAGTGACGTCAGAGTAAATATAAATTGCAATTCGCTTACCAAAATAAAGTACACGTCTATAAATATATATAAATATATATTTTTACCGAAATTTAATTCGCAAGTTAAAAAATACGCTCAAAAAGGCACGTGTTTGAATATTTTCCATTATTTTTCTTTTCTCTGCAACAATGGAACTAATCCAATTGCCACTGTTTTGAAGAAATTTCATGAAAAAGCTTTTCAAATTAAAATTAAAACATAAAAATGGAAATAAATTAGAAATTAGTTAGAATAGGCATATCTATATCTGAACAGATTTCAATAAGGGTGTATTCGAAAAAATATTTTTCCACCCTCAACAGCTTGAAATCTGATAGATTTTCAGATTGATTTTTAAAAGTAGAAACATGAAATTTGCTGAGGTGATTTTTAAATAGATGTATGAGATGCCGTGTGGTTTCATTTTTCGCTCAATTCATTAGAATTTGACTTATAAATAATTACTTTCGCAGTATGATCATTTTTTCTTTCGTTCCCAGATCTCCCGCTTCAGAAAATTTGGTTCAAAATGCCAACTTTAACAGTTTTTTTTTTTTTTCAATATCGTCTGCATTTATGTCAAAAATGGACAAGCATGGCACATTGTGTACATTCTAAATAAGAGAATTTGTCAGTTTGATGCATTTGAGAGCGAAAATGAATTTAAAAATAAATCAGAAAATAAGCAGTTTGGATTGTAAAACACCTTTTCAAAATCGGTCTAATGGAAAGTTCAAGTCTGTTGATTAAAAAAAAAACAGACGGTTTTTTTAAATATATCAGGGCTTGAATTTCAGGGCGGGATGGCGGGATTCGCACCCAAATTTTTGAAATCCCGCCGAAAAGAATAACGTGGACGGGAGGCTCCGCCCAAAAAATTTTGCATTTTGAAACTATGATCAACTCCCACGACCATTTTGCGAATTTTATGATATTTTCGTGCGAGTAATCGACACATTTTGCGAGTTTTTTTACAGCGAAAAATCATTGAAAATCACGATTTTTTTCTGCGACTGATTAACAAATTTTGCAATTTTCGCGGCGAAATAGAGGTGATTCTGTTCGGAATTTCCCCTTCCTCCCCCCACAAACAAAAAATAACGCATTCAATTCCAAAAATTATGAAACAGTGATGCCACGGCGCATAAATTACGCAAAAGATCGGAAATGACATACAAAAGAAACAGCTCTTACACGTTTCACAAGACGCGTGATTTCGTAAAAGCTTGCGAAAAAACGGCAAATATTGTTAAAAGATCGGGAAAAAACAACTAATTTCCGGCAAATTTCGTCAAAAGATTCACGAAAGAACGCCTAATTTCGTCACAGAATTCTGTAAAACGGCAGTTTTCGTCAAAAAAGTCGCGAAAAAACGTCAAATTTCGTCCAAAAATCGCGACAAACGACAATTTTCGTAAAAAAATCGCGATAAAACATCAGATTTCATCAAAAAATCGCGAAAAAACGGCAAATTTCCTCAGAAAATTCACGAAAAAATGTCAAATTACGTCCAAAAATCGCGAAAAACGACAAATTTCGACCAAAAAAATTCACTATAAATGACAAATTTTCCCAAAATATCACCAAAAACTTATATTTTCGTAAAAAAAATCGCGACAAAACATCAGATTTCATCAAAAGATCGCGAAAAAACGGCAAATTTCTTCTGAAAATTCACGAAAAAACATCAAATTTCATCCAAAAATCGCAAAAAACGACAAATTTCGACAAAAGATTCATTATAAACAACAAATTTCCCTAAAATATCGCGAAAAACGGCAGTTTTCGTAAAAAAATTCGCGATAAAACATCAGATTTCACCAATAAAACGCGAAAAACGGCAATTTTTCTCTGAAAATTCACGATAAAACGGCAATTTTCGTCAAAAAATCCCGAAAAAACGGCAGATTTCGTGAAAAGATAGTAAAAAAAGACAGATTTCATCAAAAGATAGCGAAAAAATGCAACTTTCGTCAAAGGGAGCCTCTCCCTCCTTCCTCCCCCCAAAAGTAATTTAACGGGGAGTTCATTTTTCTGTTTTTTCCTGCTTCAATATTTTTTTTTTTCTTTGCTGCTCTAAAATGAGTTTCTGACAGCTCCAAATCTTTCTGAGTGAGTGCAATTCCTGAAAGCAGCCATTGGGACAACAAAAAGTATCCCTTTACCCAACAAAGTATTCATTTTTTAAGAAAGTCTTTTTCAATGAATTTGACTTGCCCCTTTTTTAAAGAAATGCAAACAATAGTGATACTTCTTATCTTCTACACTCAAATAAGTATTCATCTATGATTAAATTTGTATCTTGCACATTTAAAATACAGAAAAATAACATTATTAATTATAATTATTAATCATTAATTATAAATATAAATTTATTAAATTAATTAGAAGTTTTATTAATTATTATTAAAATAATTAGACCTGTGACAAAAATAATTAGCACCGGGAGGGAATTTACCACCAGTAAAAACTAGACAGTATAAAAGTTTTTTTACACATTTCGCATAATTATTCTGAATTGTTGATAAAAATTGCTTCAGTGATATTTTTTTATGTCTGTATTCTGGTAATTCTTTAAATAGCGCATAAAATAATGGTGGGTTTTAAACATTTTTTCTCCCTCCCAAACAGCCAAACTCCCCTCCATTTATAAATGTTGGTAGGGAGACTCCCCTCCTCCGAAAAATTGAATTTCAAGCCCTGTATATAGATAACGTCTAGATTAAAAGTTAATATTTAAAATATTTTATAACAGCATTTTAGGTGCGTTCGTAAATATGTAAATACGTAGCACCTATTGTTGTCGCTCAGTCCGTCCGTCTGTCCGTCCGTCTATCTGCCTGTCCGGATATAACAACGCAAAAACTACCCAACCAAATCGTTTGAAATTTAAAATACATAATTATAACAATAATTTTGTCGAGTCATATCAAATTTTATGAAAATCGGATGCATAGATCAATTACAAGGACAATCAAAAGGATTCCGTTACATTACGGTCAATGGGGAAAAAAAGTTTCAAATGCATTTTAATCGTTTGAAGTTTAAAACATATAATTATTGCGTAATTTTATCGAGTCATTTCAAATGTTATGACAATCGGATGTATAGATCAATTACAGGGACAATCAAAAGGATTCCGTTACATTACGGTCAATGCGGAAAAAAGTTTCAAATGCATTTTAATTGTTTGAAATTCAAAACATATAATTATTACGTAATTTTGTCGCGTCATTTCAAGTGTTATGAAAGTCGGATGCATAGATCATTTACAGGGACAATCAAAAGTATTCCATTACATTACGGTCAATGGGGAAATTTTTCAAATGCATTTTAATGATGTTACACTCATTCGAACATAATAGAATTGGCATGAATCTATGAAGTATATACTAAAATATGCATTCTGTACAATCTGTGATGCAACGAATTTTTATTATTAAATTACAGGGCCACACAAAAGTATTCCACTACATAATGCTACACGGGGAAACATTGTTTGGGACATGTTTTAATTATATTCAACTATTTCACATTTTATGAATAAGATATACGTTGCTGAGGTGTAATAAAAATTACTTCCTGCATATATACAGAAACACGAAGATTTCGACTACTAATACTGTATCCGAAGTACGCTCTACTATATCATCAAGATCTGAATATTTTTAAAACTTTGTTATCGTAGGAACGCACCTTATTTTCTACACTTCACGTGCAATTTCCAACTTGTTTTGTTACATAATGCATTCAACAATAATAAAGTCTTGTTGCACTTGCCCCGAACGAAGAGAACAGGGTTGGGAATACATAGAAATTAATATCAACAAAGCAAGTGGAAAAAATTCTTTCTATTTTATTTATTAGTAAACACGAGCTTCATTTCAAGTATGATTTTAAGAACCGTGAATATACATGCATACACATATGGAGAATAGGAAAGACAAACGTTGAGGTATTCCATATTTTAGTATTAAAGAATTTTGTAATAATTTAGTGATTTTAATTATAATTTCGTATTTTCAGAAAAAAAAGATAGCATACTATTTTGAACTGTAGACCATGTTACAAAGGAAAAAAATGATTGGATAAAAAATAATATTGATATCAAAAGACCCCCCTCGCTCTAGAGATATCTTACAATATCATGTGGAAGACCCCCCCGCCGTAAAATGATTACATTAATGATAAATAATGTAAGTGATAATGTTAATGATAAATAATGTAAGTGATAACGTTCGGATTTATTTTTAAATTCCTTTTTTGCTCTTAAACGCATCAAACCGATAAATTCTCTTATTTAGAAAGTACACAATGTGCCGTGCTTGTCAATATTTTTTTTTTTTTTTTTTTTTTTTTTTTTTTTTTTTTAATAAATAAATGCAGAAAATATTGCAAAAAGGGCTGTCAAATATGGCAATTCGAACCGAATTTTCCGAAGCAGGACATCTGGAACAACAAAAAGGGTCATACTGAAAAAGTAATTGTTTATAAATCCAATTCTAACGAATTGAGCAAAAAATAAAATCACACGACATCTTATAGATTTCTTCAAAAAACACCTCAGCAAGTTTCATGTTTGTAGTTTTAATAATAAGTCAGAAAATAAATCAGAAAATTTCAAGGTGCTGAGGGTAAAAAAGTATTTTTTCGAAACTTTCTTTCTTTTTCTTTTTTCTTTTCTTTTCTTTTCTTTTTTAAATCTGCTTTAGCGTATTTATTACACAATTCGCTATAAAACCACTAATTTTCCTGTCTTTGTATGCAATATTTTCTGAAAGATAATCTGATAAAGGGGAAAAAACAAATTTGATTCAATAACGACGGCGTTACTATTATTTAGAATCACTAATCTTTGATAAAATATGATTGGAAATTATTGAGAAGATAACCAAATAAAAATACTACATCAAAAATTTCTTCCTCAAAGAAAAAAAGAAGAAAAAAAAAATAGAAATACTTTATTATTATATGAATCTTCTTTTTAACCCCTTGACGGGCAAGTAATAATGTCTCTGTAACATTAAATTGTCACCAGAAAAATCGAAAAATTTTATTTTAAACTAAGGAAAAGCAATTTTTTTATATAAATATTTTGCCGGCAAAGCTAAACATATAAAATTCCATTAAAAGTTTCTGGTGTGAATCTCGTTTAAACTAGGTGGGACAAAATACATCCCACCGCCCCTCAAAGGGTTAATGTACTATGATTTCATTGCATTTACTTTTTTTTTATTACTATTTGTTTATTTTTTTGTTAAATACTGGAGAACGCTAATATCAAGGAAAGTTTAAAACTTTATTGACTTTCTACATTTGCAGCCCGTATTTTCTCCTTTTTAAAACGAGGCAAATTAGCAAATTCAAATACTGCGAGGTCTGGACGAGGGTCAATGAACATAGCTCGTAAGGGACAGACATCCATATAGAAAACATTCACACATAATAGAAAAAGAAAAAAAGAAAGACAAATAAATGAGAAAAAGAAAGAAAGAAAGATAGAAAAGTTAATCCATGCAAAAATTGATGCACAGATCTAGCTATTTCGTGAATAGTTTATTGTTGTATAAACATACTTTATGTGTCAGCAGCTGCAATTTTGATTTTAGATAAGGTCTTTTGAAATTCCTTAACACTTTAATAATAGTATTCTTAAATGATTCAACTACTGGTGCAGTTAACTTACATGTATGTTTTTTAATTTTTAAATTCCTTTTTTCTTTTTTTTTTGTTTCTTTTTTCTTTTCTTTTCTTTTTTTCTTTTTTTTGTGATTTTTATTTAAAAACAATCATAGAAAGAAAAAAAAAAAAAAAGGAAAGAAAGAAAATCTGATCTATATTTAAAACTGATTTATAGATTTAGAGAACTGCTATGTCGGTTATTCATAGGTTAACATAATCAGCAGTTACAATTTACATTTTTTTTTTTTTATTTCAAATTCCACGTTGTTTTCTTTACTTATTCTTTTTTCAAGTGTTATTATAGAAAAATATAAAAAAAAGAACAAAAAAAAAAAAAAAAAAAAAAAAAAAAAAAAAAAAAAAAAAAGATCCATATAAAAACTAATTTACAGATCCAATAAGTTCTTGTATCGGTTATTCATAGGTTTAATGAACATGATTAGTAACAAGAATTTTCTTTTTGCACATTTCTTATTTTTAATTTTAAATTCTTTGATGCTTTCTTTGTTTATTCTCATTCTAAAGATTATCATAAAAAACTAAAAAGAATAGGAAGAAAGAAAATCTGATCCATAAAAAACTGACACATATCCAAAGAGCTTCTGAATCGCTTATTGATAGGTCAACACAATTAGCGGCTACAACTCTCAGCCAAACGCGACTTTTCTAAATGATGTTTCTGGCCAAGTCCGACCTCCCGAATCTGACCAATCAGAGAGCATCCACAGATGCGCGCTAAAGTTTCTTCTCTTCTTCATCCCTCATTCCAGCGCGTGAACCTCCGAACGTTCAGATGCAGACAATTTTCTCCTCTGCTGCCAGCCGCTCTGTTTACATTCGGACTTTTTTGTTGACGGTTTTTCCCGCCACGTGCAGTCGATCAAGATCGTGTTGCCAGATCGGATCGGAGTGATTGAAGTGGTGTGTGCGGTAATTTTTTAGCGGTGGATAACTTTGGAAATTCGAGTGGGAACAAAAATGTTCTTCCAGAGAGCACGAGCGGGGGGATCTCTTCCCCCCGCAAATTTTTAAGGATGGATGTTTTTGTGAGGAATAACATCGTTCTCCTTTTATTGTTGGTAAGTTCGATTTATCTTTTATTATTATTAATTTTGTCGGATTATGTGCATAGTTAAATATGGAGTAGAAAAAAAGATTTGACAATAGTAAAAGATTTTTATAATGCAAACCTAAAAACGCGAGGTTGTGCGTTACATAAAATTTTCTGTTATATAAACTACATTTCGCACATTATTAAACTAGTCTTGTAAACATGGCCCAATATGTCTTGAAACATATCAAAATACAGCAAAGTATTTTTATATTAATTTTTTTTGGGACAGAAGTTGTGTAAATCATATAGTAGGAGGAAGATTTTACGGAAGAAAAAGAATTTTATAATGCAAACCTAAAAACGCAAGGTTATGCGCTACATAAAATTTTGTGTTGTATAAATTACATTTCACACATTATTAAACTTGCCTTTTAAACATGGTCCAATATGTATCCTGAAACATATCAAAATACTGCAATTATTTTTACATTGCATTTCTTGGGAAAAAAGTAGCACAGATTATAAATTTCATTGTTAAATTTATACACATGGTCCAAATATCCCTGGACCGAATAATGTATTATTATATTACAAACATAAAAAGAAAACCTAATTACAGAATTTATACACAGAATTTTTTTTATTAATGCATACAGTACCCCAGTGACTGACACTGAAGTTACCGTTTTTTGAGTCTCCGGGGGCTGACAGTGTAAAATATGATATAAAACTAAAATAAATTACTTTGTTTTAAGTGGCTATTAAGAAAGTATAATCAAGTAATAAATAAAAGTTAAGTAAATTTTAAATAAATTTTCAGTAGTTAGGGTAACATCCCTAGTAATTGGCACATTAAGAATTTGTCTTTAAACTTACTTCAATGTTCATTACCAAGAAATAAAATATTTACTTGCAAATATTTTTAAATCAAAGACTGCATATCTGTGCATCTATTTTGCCCACTAAAAGCAAAAAATTTTGATAAAGTATTTTTATAAAAATATATTTATAACTAGTCGTTGGGGGGCCACCGTAATACTTACCCATCACAGATATCGATTATATAATATGTGAAAATAAAATATGTGAAAACTATTTATAAAATGCATTGCAATTCCAAAACAAAATTTAAACGTATTTTTAAATATTGTTAATATACATAGTAATGCTCTATTTATGAATTGCTGATGAACCCATTGCGACAAATTATATAAAATGCGAAACTACTCAAGTAGTACCGAACTTCGTAAAAGAAACATCCTTATAACTCCAAAAATAATAATCCTATTAACTAACAGTTTACTGCGTCGGATTAAGCGTCTCATTTTCAAATTAAATATATCTCTGAATTGAAATTTGAATGAAATACAGGGTCACGAAAAATCGAAGAATGTGGAAAACAGGATTGCAAATATCTCGGCTACTAATAATCCGATCGACTTTGTTTTTTATGCAAAATTTGTGTTATTTTATTGCCTTTTAAGTCCACTCCTTAAAATACAAAATTTCGAAAATTTTTATATACCTTTCATCAGAACGAATTTTTCTAGAGTCCGAAAAAAATAGTTCCGGATAACCGAGGTTACTGATATTAAATAGGCTTCGTCCCATTCTTACATACTAAGAACATACAAAATTTCAAGTCTCTATCTCAATTTCTTTGTGAGATAGAGCGTTTACAGACAGACAGACAGATGGACGGCAAAAATTTTTTTTTCTAAAAATATGTTTTTCGGAATCTCCACTATCTGAAACGTGTACATCCGTCAAAAATAAATTTTCGATTTTCAAAACGATTGCAAGATTTACCCTATACTACGTATGATGTTTAAGTAAAAAGTTGCTGTAGTCACCAGTAATTGGCACCTAGAGCACCAATGTATGACACTTTGTGATCCAGTAATTGGCACATGTTTATATAAAAAACCAACTATATATTTTGCATTGAGTTTAATCGCTTTAAATGAATTTACTGTAGATGAAGATGCTATATTTCAGGTTTTTGAGAGTAAGAAATTAGCATATTAGTCTGAAATGTGAATACTTTAAAACAATATTGTTTATATATTTATATTAATATCCAGTAATTGTCATGCTGTCTCCAGTAATTGTCATATGAAGCTTTAATGGATTCAAATTGCTGATACTATTTCATATTTTCAAATAAAAGCAATTGATAAACAAAATTAGTCTATAACTTTAAAAGTACTGCCAAAATAAGTGGTTTAATCTCAAATATTGCGATTCTCTTGTAATTGGAATAGGTGCCAATTACTTGGAACTAGTAAAATTGAAGCACCATTAATTGGCATCTATCATTAATTCAGAAATCTAAATATTTGTGTCAAAAATACTTTTACACAATTTACACCTTTTCAACTAAAAAAAAACTGTTGTCAGTTAAAATTAAAAATATTTTATAAATCAGATAATAATGAATTGAAAAGCATGTCTTTCATAAGCCAGAGAAGAAACATTGGCAACAAAAATGGATAATTTGATACAATCCATTAATTGTTTCTCTTTTCTAGATACTATTGTCATCTAATAGCATAAATCAAAGTTATAATCTCTAAAGTAAATGAGTATATAATTGGTATATGGTCTTGCATTTTTAAAAGACTGGATATAAATCTTATTTTAGGACATGTTTGTAGGATGTGCCAATCATTGGTGCATGCCAATTACTGGGGATGTTACCCTACGAAAAACAATATATATTTTAAAGATTTTTTTTTTTTTTATCCTGTTTTAGACTGTCATTCATCAGTGACGCCTAAACGGAAAGTTCAGTGTCAGTCACAGATGACTGACATTACGCGTTAAAAAGCTCTGAATTAAGAAGATAAAACCGAACTAATTTCATCCTTTTTCGAATAACATTTTTTTAGGTGCTTTCGTAATCACATAAATAGATAGCAACTACAGTGGATTTTAATGTATTAAAAATTGGATAATATAATTGGAATACAGTACAACATTTTTGGAATAATCTCAATTTCTTTTAATAATGAGTTAATTTATTTCAATTTATTTTATTTCTCAATTTAACTTTTAACTCTTTGGGGGAAGGACAAATTCATTGCTTAAGTGTTGAAATTAATGACTGACACCGGAATTTGAAAACAACTTTATTTGTAAATAAGAAAAAGCTATATTTCACGCATTCAATAAATCGTATTTTTTTTTTTTAACAAAATTCCGGTGTCAATGTGGTGTTTGAGAATAAAAATTAAGTGGTATATCTATGAAACCAGCTCCTCGCAAGGGGTTAAAGTATATGATTTATATTATTATATCTGGCATTAGATTCTGTGCATCGTTATATAGAAACATCAAAAACTTATTTTGTCATATTGTTAGAAAAATATTGTTTATTAATAATTACATAAAATATCATAAGACATTGGAAAAGAAATGAACGATAAAATTTTAGATTTAAATAAGCAACATGTTAACTGTCAAATGAATTAAACATTGGAATAATAAAAAAGTACAACATATTTGGAATAACCTATATTTGTTTAAATAATGAGTTAATTTATTTCAATTCATTTATTTCTCAATTTAACTTTTAAAATACATGATTTATATTATTATATTTGGCATTAGATTCTGTGCATCCTTATACAGAATCATTAAATACTTATTTTGTCATAATGTTATAAAAATAATGTTAATTAATAATTACATAAAAATATCATAAGAATTTAGAGAAGAAATGGACAGTAAAATTTTAGGTTCAAATAAGCGGAATTTAGTAGAAATAGTCACCTGTCGCAGCTCTGTGTTTGGGAATTTGCGTCTAAAATTTACATGTAATTCTTTTGAAAAAAACTATGTTAAAAAATTAACAAACTCTATGCCATATATGGAAATAACTGAGGGTATTTTTTAAGTACGCGCCTAATTATATAAATACGTTGCACCTATATCTTCGTCTGGTTCGTCTGTCTGTCCATCTGTCTTATATATAACAGCATGAAAACAACTGAAACCGAATGATTTGAAATTTAATGTATATATTCATTGCAGAATTTTATTAAGACATTTCATATTTTATAAAAATCAAATCTGAAATTAAAGAAATAATTATGAAAATGTTCTTTATTCTATTAAATCCTATCATACGTAGTTTATTCGATAATATCTTATGATAGGTAATGATTCTAGATTACCATACTTATTACGCCCTGTTTAAGTTGGAATCCTATAGTATTCTCGTAATTATTGAATTTAATATATGTAATCGTGATAAATTTTGTATTCATGCATTTTTGCGTAAGAGTGAAACAGCTATTGTACCAAGATCTGCATATTTATAAGACTAGTTATTTTAAATCAAATGTATTTATTTGGATTCCAATACACCCTTAAGCGTATATTCCAATCAAAACTGCTTGTTTTCCGATTTATTTTTAAATTCATTTTTGTTCTCAAACGCTTCAAACTGTCAAATTCTCTTACTTAGAAAGTACACAATGTGCCATGCTTCTCTATTTTTTGATAAATTAAGAAAATATTGCAAAAGAATGTCGTCAAAGTTGGCATTTCGAATCAAATTTTTCGAAACATGAGATCTGGGAACGAAAAAAATGGTCACACTGAGTAAGTGATTGTTTATAAATTAAATTCTAATGAATTGAGTGAAAAATGTAGTCACACGACATATTATACACATCTCTTCAAAAATTCCCTAAGCAAGTTTCATGTTTCTACTTTTAAAAATGAGTCTGAATATGTATCAGAAAATGTCGAGCAGTTGCGATTGGAAAAACATTTTTTCGAATACACCTTTAAAGGGGCTGGTCACTCAACTTAAAATTCCCCTCACTGATGTAAAGTATGTGGGCGTTTGATGCATTCGTATATTTAATGTATCTCCTCGAGAAATTAATATTTTTATATTAATTTTAATTATTAGGTTAATTAATATTAAAAAATATCTTCATTTTAATTGGCTTTTCAATTATATATTTCCATTAAAAAATGAATTTGTAAATGTGTCAGAACGTTTTGCGCTTGTTGATCAGTGCAGTTCAGAACAGTCTGTAAAACGTGTTTTCCTGCACGCGCCCTCCTACTGCAGCGAAAGTCAGTCTTGTGGGCGTTTTCAGGATTTTCGTTTGGGAGGAGCCAAAAATTAGAATAAAACTTTCAAACATTTATTTGTTCTGTGATTGAATAATGATAAGTATTTTCGAATGTATGAAAAAGCGACCTTAGATTTTTATTGATGCTATGAAAAGGATGTGATAGAAATGTAGCCGCATTTTTTAAGGGCGATATCACACGTCAGTTCAAAAGAAAAAAAAAAAATGCTTAACCCTTTCGGGTCTGATTTTTTTGAAAAAATTACTTATACGTTAATAATGCTAACACCAGCCACCCAAATAGATTAATTGGTGTTTAAGGGATATTTCATTGCCTGAAAGAAACGAATGTTGTTCTTTCGTGCACTGTTCAATTAATGTGCATGTGACAATAGGCTAAGGAAGAGTTTTTGGAGATGTTTAGAAAATATTTTATTTCAATAAGGATTAAGTTATATTACAACTTTCTCATATTTTTTGCGCTTTATTACACATGATTATTTTAGAAAAGTATCTTTTATTTTAAATTTAAAGAATGAAATATATGTTTAAAATAAAAGAATCTCAAAGGGAGAAAAAAGAATGGAGCAAATAATAATCAGGGATGAGATTTCCTCTTTTTTGGACACCAGTAAAATTTTAGAGAATGCTATATTATTTAATCGGAACATTTTTGCGATTTAACAGAACAACACACTCTCTAAGATTAAACTTGTGCGCAAAAAAGCGGAAATCTCATCTCTAAATAATAATAATTATTATTATTACTAAATGCCTAAACATAAATCAAGTCATGTTGTAAATGCATGGATACATAATAACATTACTACTACATGTAAAGAGTAGCAAAAATATTTCTTGAATAAATAAATAAAATAAAATAAAATTGTAATTTAACAAATTACAACGACTATTTAAAAAATGATATTTTCAAAGACTAAAATTTTTGATTCATAAATAATTTTAATATTTATATAAAATAAATAAATTAACTATAGATGATGCAAAACATATTTCAGTTTTAAGATTTATGACACGCTTTATAGACGTAATTTTATATAGAATGACGTCATTCACATCCGCTGGAGAATAGAACATTTATAAGTCTTAAACAACTTAAGCATGCGTATGACGCCCCTATCAAGAAACTCGAAAAAAATTGGCTATCTAATGATTTATATACTTTCATTTATTTGTAACAGATTTATAAATACTTAAAATTAAATATGCTTTATAATAATTTCATGTTTTATCAGAAATCATTCATTTATATTTTTTCAAAATAACACTCATTTTAACTGCATTTTTTTTTTTCGTTGTTTGGGGGAAATTGCAACAAAAAAAGATATGATCAAAAACGTAAATTACGTAATAACAGAGTTATAGATGACGCGTTCAGAAATCAATCTGATTAACTCCATTAAAAAAATAAAAAAAATAAAAAATAAAATAAAATAAAATAAAATAAATAAATAAAATCAGGTAATGACATGATTGTGTTGAAATTTTCCTGTATATCTATACAGAGCTTATGAATTACCCTTGATTATGACAAATAATGAGTATAATCAAAATGTCGTGAAAATAAAAACAGTAATTTATAGATATACTTTAACTGTTTAAAATGTTCTTTTTTTTATGGAGTTAATCAAACACTTTTGAACGCTTCATATTACGTACGACATGGATTAAACATTAATATTCCTGGACCCATAATGAACAAATTTTAAATGAAATTTGAATTTTATAACTTTCGGAATTGCACATTTTTAAACTTCTAAACATCGCACATTTTAAAATTTTACACCGTTGTGTAGAGAAAAAAAGCACTTTTAAATGAAATTTGTTTGAAATCTTTAAAACAATTTGTTTTCAAATTATTATTTTTTTAAGTTATTATTATTATTTTTTAAAGTTATTATTATTATTTTTTGTCATTGTGGCAACAACCAGAGAACGAAAAATAAGTTGCAGAATTCAACCAATAAAAAGTTTGAGATACACTTCAGATTTCCCAGTTCCCTACCGAAAACAACAACAACAAATAATAATAATAATAATAATAAAAGTAATTTAACAAATTACAACAACTATTTGGAAAATGATTTTTTCAAAGACTAAAATTTAAGACATATTTGAGAGCAAAAATGAATTTAAAAATAAATTAGAAAATAATCAGTTTGGATTGGAATAGACTGTGTAAACAACCTTTCTATTTAGCAACACTGAGACGCTTATCTCTTTGTCAACAACGGTAAACAAATATTTAGTTTGTGAAGGGCCCCGGTAAGAGAATTAATTATCCGACGCCCCTCCGGAAAGGCCTGAATAATTAAGAAGTGCCGTCTATATACTGAGACACACAGTTTTAATCAATAGAAATTTAACATCCTTCAAATCTTACCCGTATTTCCGAAACTTTGAAAATAAATACATTAACATAGTCGAAAAAAAGTTGAAAGGTGCCTGATCTGATGATCGCTCTGGCTATGTACATTTTCATATCTTTATATATTGAGAAAAATTACAGCTTACTTTTCCTCTTTCTGGATAGCTAAGCGTCGTAGAAATATGGATATTATACCTTTTTTGAGTAAAGACTATATCTGAAATGAATAAAGCGGGAAAAAAGCATAACGTTGTATGATCTAGTGATTACGCTGGTTATATAAAATTTATTTTTCTTTGCGTCGTATCTGAAATTATAGCTTCTATTCCTCATTTTTTTTCGACAGCAATACATCGTAAAAATGTGGCTCTTTATTTTACATATTTTTCGAATAAAGATTCGTATTCTAAAGAAGTCTTTTGCAGGTACTCTGTATTTCTTATATACCTAGAGAAGAAATATACATACATATTGATAAACAGTTAAATATTCATATTGATAACTACATAGCGACAGGTTTACAAGTATAAATAATAGACGTCAGCTAATATTTTCAAAAGTTGTAAAAATAAATAAATAAATAATCATATTTTTTCATTTTGATGGAACAAATATTTTATTGCAATTTTCATAATGTCGGGAATCAAACAAAACTAGAATACCGAATTCTAGACTTTTTTTAGTCCATGCCATTTTTCACAATCTCGATGCTTTGTATTCCTAAAGATAATATGAGCGGCATTTCTATTTTGCGACAGTGATACTCTTATATCTTCATGAACAACAGCAAACAATCTACCCTTTAATTTGTGAAGGGCCCGTAAAAGAGGATTATCCGATGATCCTCCGGAAAAACCCGAATAATTGAGAAGTGTCGCCGATATACTGAGGCGCACAGTTTTAATCAATAGAAATTAACATAATCCAAATGTTGGTGTTTTCGCCAGTTTAAAAGTAACAACATGAACATAATAGAAAAAAGTCGAAAGCTACCTGATCTGATGATCGCGCCGGCTATGTACAATTTCTTTTCTTTATATGTTAAGAAAAATTATAGCTTACTTTTCCTACTTTTTAGATATCCAAACACCTTAGAAATATGGCTATTTTATCTTTTCTGAGTAAAGACTATCCTAAATATTTTATAAAATTGTTTGAATGCTCTCTGTATAAACCAATAGAGGGAAAGAACATAGAGATGTGTATTTATAAAAAGTTCACTATTATTTTTAATAATTATAAAGAGATGGGTATACAAGTACAAATGCTACTATATTGTCATAAAATTGCAGTTAATATTTTTAAAATTAAAGTAGTGTCTTAAGTTGGAAAATTTGCAGAAACTCTATTATTACTGTTATTGTTGTTATTATTTTGCATAAATTATAATAATAACAATAAAAATACAAAATATCTCCTTCATTTTGATGGAATAGATATTTTATTGTAGTTATTATCTTTTTATAATTTCTGAGCGTCAAAAACTGGATGGATATCAAACACAACTAAAATACCGAATATTAGACTTTTTTAGTCCATGGCAGTTTTCTCCAATCTGCATGCTTTGCATTCCTAAAGATAATGTAAGCGACCTTTCTATTTTGCAAAAGTGAGATTCTTATCTCTCAGTCAACAAGGGTAAACAGTCTACTCTTTAGTTTGTGAAGGGCCTGTGAAAGAGGATTATCCGCGACGACCCTCCGGAAAAAACCCCGAATAATTGAGAAGTACCGCCGATATACTGAGGCGCACAGTTTTAATCAATAGAAATATAACATATTCCAAACCTTACCCGTATTTTCGCCACTTTGAAAGTAAAGACGCGAAAATGATTGGAAAAAAATCGAAAGGTACCTGATCTGATGATCGCGCCGGCTATGCACAATTTCTTTTCTTTATATACTGCGAAAAATTATAGTTTACGTGCCCTACTTATCCCTGGATATCTAAACATCTTAGGGATATGGTTATTTTACTCTTTCTGAGTAAAGACTGTATCCTAAATATTTTATAAAAATCGTATGATTACACTCTACACATACCGAAAGAGAAAAAAATATTGTCATTATATTGATAAACAATTCCATTTTAAGATCGATAAATGTAAAGAGGCAGATGCATGTGCAATGATACCACATTGTCTTGAAACGCCAGCTAATATTTTTTAAGTGTCACATGTTAGGATATTTGCACAAACTTCATTAATATTATTTTTTTATATAAATTACAATAATAACAATAAAAATACAAGATGCCTCTTTCATTTTGATGGAATAAACATTTTATTCTAATAGTTATTATCCCTTTACAGCGCCGGGCATCAAAAACCGATTTGCATGAAACATAACTAAAATAACACATATTAGACTTTTTTAGTCCATGGCAATTTTCTCCAATCTGCATGCTTTGCATTCCTAAAGATAATGTAGGCGGCATTTCTATTTTGCAACAGTGAGACTCTTATCTCTGAGTCAACAACGGTAAACAGTCTACCCTTTAGTTTGTGAAGGGCCTGGGTAAGAGGATTATCCGGCGACCCTCCGGAAAGACCTGAATAATTGAGAAGTGCCGCCGATATACTGAGGCACACAGGTTTTAATCAATAGAAATCTAACATCCTCCCAAACCTTTCCTGTGTTTTCGCCACTTTGAAGGTAAGGACAGGAATGATACAACGGATTCATTATTCACGGCCTCAAGTTAATCCTCGGAGAAGCCCCTCAAAGCGAAATTTCGGCCAGAGGGTATATAGGCAAAGAGGCTTAAAGTATAACGCACACTTTCGTTTAAGGTGCTTCCATAGGTTTCGTTAACGCTGTGTGAATTTTGCCAGCTGAAGTCGGAAGCCTAATATTTAATTTTGAGCTTTAAACTGGAAGAGGCTGCGTAATAACCGAGAAAAAGCTGTCAGCAAGAAAAGAAAATGACATCTAAGCTTTTCTCGATTTTTTAACTTCATTTTTTTTTTTTTTTTTTTTTTTTTCGTTTGTAAACATCTTCATATCTTGCAGATTCATTTTGCCATCGCCATATAAGTATTACGACTGTTTACTCTTTCTCCCTTCTCTACCCTCCCTGATGATAGATATAAATTTTAAGCTTTTGAGGCTGGAAAAACATTTTTTTAATCAAAAAGGGCAATTGTAATGTCATAAGTTTTAATTTATTTCTGTCCGGAAATTCATAAAAGTAGTAGGCGTTGTTTTTAATTTTTTCAAACGTTATAGATTTTTTTTAAAAATAGTGTCAAAGTGGGCGTTTTGAACTGAATTCCCGCGCGAAAGAAGAATAAGCACTCAAGGAAGGGTAAAATATGCCTTTGTCAAAATCGCTATTCAATAGGTAATTTATTTCAAGAATTATTATCAAGAAGTTTAAATTCGGTTCGAAATAGCTTCCATAGTCAGGCTTTCCAATTTTATATCTTTCCGTTAAAAAATGAATTTATAAATGTTTCAAAACATTTTGCGCTTATAGAGCAGAGAAGACTCATAGCCTTAAGGATATATTCCAATCCAAACTGCTTAGTTTCTGATTTTTTTAAAAATTCAATTTTGCTCTCAAACGCATCAAACTGGCAAATTTTCGTATTTAGAAACTACACACAATGTACCGTGCTTATCGATTTTTTGATAAACAAAGTGGATATTGCAAAAAAATGCTGTCAAAGTGTGCATTTTGAACCGAATTTTAAGAAGTGGGAGATCTGGAAACAAAAAAAAAAAAAAGGTTATACAGAGAGAGTAATTGTTTATAAATCAAATTCTAATGAATTGAGCGAAAAATGAAATCACACGGCATCTTATACACCTCTTCAAAATCACCTCGACAAATTTCATGTTTCTACTTAAAAAAAAAAAAAAAAAAAAAAAAAAAAAAAAAGAATCTGAAAATGTACCAGAAAATTTCAAGCTGAGGGTGGAAAAATATTTTTTTCAGCTCTTTTTCGCAATATTTTCTGCATTTGTAAAAAAAAAAAATGGCAAGCACGGCACATTATATTCTTTCTGAATAAGGGAATTCGCCAGTTTGATGCGTTTGCAAGCAAAAATAAATTTAAAAATATATGAGAAAATAAGCAGTGTGGATTGGAATACAGGCTTAAAGAACACAAATAATTACTAAGAAACAAGAAACCAATAAATCCTTTATTGCTAAACATTGCTGGGGGACGAATCATACTAGTCCTTTGAGTTTGGTTGAAATAATCTTTAACCTACTTCTATTCATGAATTTAACTTCCTTCAAGCATTTCATATTTATAAAAATTTTGACAACTTTGTTAATTGTGAATTCGCCATTCCCCTATTATCTAATTGCTGAAATATTACGTAAAAACCTTTTTTTTCTTATTTTTTTTCTCTTTAAGTATTTTTGACTACTTCTGTCCATTTCCCATCTATTTTCCTATTGGCTATTACTTGCAATCCTTTGTTTTCCTATTGGTTATTAAACTTTCAAATTAAATCCCCCATCTTTCCTATACTGTAAACTATATGCTATCGAAATTAATTTGTTTATAATTTAACCCTTTCCGGCGCTGGCAAATTCTGTTCGTAAAATGAGAAATTTTTGACTGACACCGGAATTTACAAAAGATTTTTTTAGAAATTAAGAATTCCCTGATTTAAGCTGTCATCATAAAAGTAAAATTTTGCTAAAATATTACTGGTGCCGTTTGTAAGTTTGGAATTAAAATTAGGTGTTGCCGGAGTGGTAACACTGCGCCGGAAAGGGTTAAAATAATTGGTGCTTTTAACATTGTTACTTTTAGATTTCCATTTACAAGCTATCATTAAATTCGTGTTTTATGAACATAGATATATATTTTTGACATGCTTTCATCAATGCTAATTAAATATTTCATGTCCTTTTAAACATTTGACAAATGTTTTACAAACAGCATTTAAGAAAAGTTGCCTCCTTTAAAGAAATGTTAGTTTGAAGAAGTCCGTTTAATTCAATTTAACCATAAACTAAGTGCACTTTAGTCAAATAACAATAATGCATTCTCTCTCATAAGTCAGGAAAACTAGTTTTCGCGAATTTGAACTCGGAAATAAAGAATTATTGCTTGATTAAATTAAAGAACCTTTTAAAGGTTAAGAATTTTACAAAAAAGAGCTTTACAAATAATCTGATCCCATTTCTTTTCTACGCACTTTTTCAAATTGAAAATACTTGCCAATTTTTACTGTAACATTTTTTAGATCGAGTTCTACTTTTCTATCTGGTTCTACCAGTTTTTTAAATAAATCAATTAATCCATTTCATTCCTTATTCAATATTTTTATTCTGATTCTTTAAAAATTAAATGCAAAATTTAATTAATTTTGCATTTCATTTTTGCGTAAAAAATGCATCTAGTTATTAAAATACATTTTGAATACATCCACTTTTCATGTCATTTCAAGAAACTTTAAACTCGAGTACTCCGTTTATACTTTTATATAATCCCTTTCAGATCTGTTCTTTTGACATTTTAGACGATGTTTTGAAGTAAACTGAGAGTAAATAAGGTTATTCTAATATAAATTTGGGGATCTAAGTTCTCATAATTCAGTTTAGCCATAAACTAAGTGCACTTTAGAACAATAAGCAATTTCTCTCACAAGTGAAGATAAAATAGTTTTGTTGCACGTTTTCTGCTGAAATAACAAATTATTACCTGAGTATATAACAAACTTTTTGGGGGTTAAAAAGATTTTAAGAACTTTGATAACGCTGGGCAATAATTTATGAAAGAGACAAAATGTAAAGATCGTAAAAGCACTGTTTAAGGGCTTTGATAGCACAAGCATATATAGATTGCAAAATTATTGAAAAAGTAAAATTTCATAAGTAATGAAATTAATTAATTAATTTCATTCTTATTAAATTTTTTTATTTCGATTCTTTCGAAACTAATTATTTCGAATGCGAAATTAAAATAATTTCGTATTTCATTTTTGTGTAAGAAATGTATCTAAACATTTAAATAAACAATTTTATTTTACTTGATAGGTGTAGCGAGAAATTAAAAACAAATATTGACATATTTCAATTCCATCTTGTAAGAAACATAATCATAATAAAATAAAAATAAAAATACGATTCGTTTCACGGTCAATACAAACGGCTCGCGACAATGAGATGTAAATTAAAATTAAAAACCCCGCGCACTATTGTAAAAATAATAAATTAAAACTAGACCCTGATCAAAATTAATTATCAGCCTTGTTCATCCTATTCAAGCTTTCACGAGGAATTTATTTATAAGCTCTAACCATAACTTATGAATATTAAAAGAAAAATTATTGCAAAAAAAAAAAAATTATGTGTATAAATTTCAATAGACTCCCTCATAATGGATTTACGACAACAATTTGATATGAAACATGATTTGCTTTCATTAAGCAGAATTTTTATCTCCTCATTTAAATATAATCTAGATAAAGAAGTGTTAGTACGACCAAATTTTTATATCAGATTCATGTTCCCGTTTTCTAATTCCAAGTTTTCTCCCAGTTTTGCCTATGTAATATTTTAAGTCACCTTCTGTAATATAAGGAATTTTACTTTATAATTTTAAAGTTTACTTAATTAACAATTTGACCCTATAGGACACGATCATCTTGCAGGGGTTTATGAAATTCCTTATATTACAGAAAAAGATGACTTAAAATATTACATAGGCAAAACTGAGAGAAAACTTGGAATTAGAAAACGGGAACATGAATCTGATATAAAAATTTGATCGTACTAACACTGCTTTATCTAGATTATATTTAACTGAGGAGATAAAAATTCTGTTTAATAAAAGCGAATTATGTTTCATATCAAATTGTTATTGCTAATCCATTATAAGGGAGTCTATTGAAATTTATACACGTAAAAATTTTGTTTGCAATGCTAATTTTTCTTTTAATATTCATAAGTTATGGTTAGAGTTTATAAATAAATTCCTCGTGAAAGCTTGAATAGGATGAACAAGGCTGATAATTAATTTTGATCATAGTCTAGTTTTAATTTATTATTTTTACAATAGTGCGCGGGGGTTTTTAATTTTAATTTATATCACATTGTCGCGAGCCATTTGCATTGACCGTGAAACGAATCACATTTTTATTTTTATTTTTATTACGACTATGGTTCTTATAAGATGGAATCGAAACATGTCAATATTTGTTTTTTGTTTTTCGCTACACCTATCAAGTAAAATAAAATTGTTTATTGAAATGATTAGATGTAAAAGGTGCATTTCTTAATATCTTCTGATTTAAAAATCTAAAAGATTTAACAACTTTTTATGAAATGCATCTAGTTTAGGTGTTAGTTAATATCCCGCGGGCCACAAAGATAATACTATTTTCATGCAGAATAATTTTCTTTACTTTTGATAGATTTTTGACAGAAACTTTGCTATTAGATAAAACAAACGTCACTTTTCAAATATTCTGGTGGCAAACAATTTTCTGGCGTAAAGGTTGTGCATCATTAAACTAGTTATTAAGATATATATATTTTTAATTTATCCGCTTTTCATGTCATTTCAAGAAACTTTAAATGCGAGTATTCCATGTCTCCGCGTGTATTTTCATAATCCCTTTCAGATCTGTTCTTTTAACATTTTAGAAGATGTTTTGAAGTAAACTGAATGTAAATAAGGTTATTGTTATGTAAGTTTGAGGATCTACGTTCTCTTAATTCAGTTTAGCCATAAACTAAGTGCACTTTAAAGCAATAAGCAATTTCTCCCAGAAGTGAAGATAAAATAGTTTTGTCATGCATTTTCTGCTGAAATAATACATTATTATTTGAGAATATAACAAACTTTTTACGGGCTAAAAAATTTTTCAAAAGTTTTGATAGTGCTGTGCGATAATTTATGAAAGTGAAAAAATGCAAAGGTCCTAAAAATTATGAAATAAATATTGTATTAAAATTTTAAATAGAAAAGGCAGTAAATTGTTAAAATACATTTTAAATGTATATATGTCCTTAACTACTTGAAAGAAACTTTAATGTTTTACTCTAAGAACCAAGTTCTCTTAAGGCTGTATTCCAATCCAAACTGCATACTTTCCGATTTATTTTTAAATTCATTTTTGCACTCAAACGCATCAAACTGGCAAATTCTCTTAGAAACTACACAATGTGCTATGCTTATCGATTTTTTGATAAATGCAGAAAATATTGCAAAAAAATTATGTTAAAGTTAGCGCTTTGAACCAAATTTTCGAAAGCGGGAGATCTGGAAACGAAAAAAAAAAAAAAAAAAAAAAAAAAAAGTATCATATTGAGGCAGTAATTGCTTATAAATCAAATCCTAATAAATTGAGCAAAAAATTAAATCACACGGCATCTTATACATCTCTTCAAAAATCACCCCAGCAAGTTTCACGATTCTATTTTTAAAAGTGAGTATGAAAATGTATCAGAAAATTTCGAGCTGTTGAGGATGGAAAAATATTTTTTCGAACATAAGCTGAATTCAGTTTAGTCGCGAACTAAGTGCCTTCTAAATAAGGAATAAACAATTTCTCCAACATGTCTTCGTATAAGGGGAGAAAAAAAAAATCTGGTTATGTAAATTACACACACACACACATATATATGTGGGATTTTAAGTGAATAACTTATGATTTAAACAAAACTAATATTCTTCAAAATATAAAGAAGGTTTAATACATATAAAATATATAGGTAACATTCAAATATAACAGTAAAACCGAATAATAGTTAGTATAATCAAGCTTAACTGAGCATTGGATTAAAAATCGACCGAATTCGCCATGGCTGAAATCTATAGAACACCTCGCTCTTTTCACGCATCATCACAAGAGTCTCGCTTTGGATATCACGCTCATTGAATCTTTGAGTTAATTATGATTTATTTTGAATACTTCATTTTTAGCTCACAGGCTATCATAGCCTGAGAGCTTATGTGCCCGTCCGTTCTGTATGTATGTTCGTACGTAACGCGATAACTCATGATAAAAATATCGGATCCACTTGAAATTTTGTATATAGGTATATCCTGATAAGGCGCTTCCCTGATTAGTTTTTGGAGTTCATTCGATATGTATAAGAGGGGGAACGGGGGGCTCATGCCCCTCCCCTTAATTGATATAAACGAGATTTTCATGCAAAATTAACAGTTTTCGTTCAAAATTTAGATATAGGATCATTCTGATGAGGCGATACCGTGGTTGTTATTAGGTGTTCATTGAATAAGTATAAACAGGGGGAACGGGGGGTTCATGCCCCTCCCCTTAATTGATATAAACGGGATTTTCATGCAGAATTAACAGTTTCCGTTCAAAATTTAGATTTAGGATCATTCTGATGAGGCGGGTCCGTGGCTGTTATTAGGTGTTCATTGAATAAGTATAAACAGGGGGAACGGGGGTTCTAATGCCCCTCCCCTTAACTTGTATAAATGGATTTTTCAATCAGAATTGTAAGATTTCGTTCAAATCTCTGAATAGTTTTGGAAGTTTAATGGTTAAGTAAAAAAGAGGGGAATAACTCCTCTTAAATTATATAAATGCTAAATGGGATTTTATTAAGAATTATCCGATTTGCTCTGAATTTTGGATATAGATTTTTTAATATGATAAAGCATGTACTTGATAGTTTAGGATATTCAATGATGAAGTATAAAAAATGAGAAAAGGGAGAGCTGTTTCACCTTCTTAATTTTTTTTCGAACGGAATTAACGAAAATACAAGGCTGTAATGTACAATTAGTATGCTTAGCCTGAGAGCTCAATGCCATCAGTTTAACTGGGCAATATTCTTTTTTATTTAGCTCACAGGCTGTCATAGCCTGAGAGCTTATGTGCCCGTCCGTTCTGTATGTATGTTCGTATGTACGTAACGCGATAACTCATGATAAAAATATCCGATCCACTTGAAATTTTGTATGTAGGTATATCCTGACAAGGCGCTTCCCTGATTAGTTTTTGGAGTTCATTCGATATGTATAAGAGGGGGAACGGGGGGCTCATGCCCCCCGTTAGTTGATATAGATGGGATTTTCATGCAGAATTAAGTTTTCAAAATTTAGATTAGGATCATTCTGATGAGGCGATTCCGTGACTGTTATTAGGTGTTCATTGATTAAGTATAAATAGGGGGAACAGGGGTTCTAATGCCCCCCCCCCCGTTAGTTGATATAAATGGGATTTTCATGCAGAATTAAGTTTTCGTTCAAAATTTAGATTAGGATCATTCTGATGAGGCGATTCCGTGACTGTTATTAGGTGTTCATTGAATAAGTATAAATAGGGGGAACAGGGGCTCTAATGCCCCCCCCCCCGTTAGTTGATATAAATGGGATTTTCATGCAGAATTAATTTTCTTTCAAAATTTAGATTAGGATCATTCTGATGAGGCGATTCCGTGACTGTTATTAGGTGTTCATTGAATAAGTATAAATAAGGGGAACAGGGGTTCTAATGTCCCCCCCCCCTTTAATTTATACAAATGGGTTTTTCAAGAAGAATTTTCAGATTTCGTTCAAATCTCTGAATAGTTTTGGAAGTTTAATGGTTAAGTATAAAAGAGGGGGATAACTCTTTTTAAATTATATAAATGCTAAATGGGTTTTTATTAAGAATTATCTAATTTGCTCTGAATTTTGGATATAGATTTTTTATATGATAAAGCATGTCTTTGATAGTATAGGAGGTTCAATGATTAAGTATAAAAAAAGAGAAAAAGGGAGAGCTGTTTCCCCTTCTTAATTTTTTTTTTCGAACGGAATTAACCCTTGAAAATATAAAGCTTTAATGTGCAATTAGTATTTGTAGCCTGTGAGCTCAATGCCTTCAGTTTAACTGGGCAGTATTCTTTTTTATTATTCCCACATATGTGAGTATATTACGGCAAATAAACTTTTAAGGAAGCACCTGCAGCTATCAGATGCAGTGTTCAAAAGAATCGAAATATAAAAGTTGCATTAGTAATGAGATTAATTAATTTATTATGTTATTTACATGCAAGTTTTCCTATTTTAATTATTTTGAAATTAAATACAAAATTTAATTAATTTTGTATTTAATTTTTAAGTAAAACATGCATTTAGCTATTAAAATTAATTTTCGATTTATCTACGTGAGTATTCCGCGTATGTTTTTTATAATCCCTTTCAGATTGCACTTAAGTTAAGCAATGGGCAAGTTCCCATCAAGGGAAAATATTTTTATCATAAATTTTTCGCCGGAAAAGAAATTATTACCCGATTATAAATGTAATGTATATACATAACTTTTAAAAGTAAAGAACTGTTTAAGAGCCCACACTACAGATTGAAAAAGACCCGGATGATAATGTAAAGTCTATGGGGGCGTTCTTTTCAAATGTCTCGCTTTTTTTTTCTTTTTTTGCATAGGATAGCTGAGGATAATCCAAAACCGGCCTAGTTTTTACTTTTTTTTTTTTTTGTATTTTTTTTTTTATATTAGGATAGTTTCAGTTTCATAACCGAAGTATGAGGGGGCTCAAACCGTTTCTGAAAATTAAAGTTAAAAAAAAAAAGAAAAAAAAAAGAAAAAAGAAAAAAATCTGACACCAAAATCGAAAATGCAAAAACTAGGCTGGTTGTGGATCGTCCTCAGCTATCCTATGCAAAAAAAAAAACACGTCAAAATATTAAAATTTAAACGCGATATTTGGGAAGACGCCCCCATAGACTTTACATTATCATCCGGGTCTTTTTCTGTCAGTTGTGTGGCGTCTTAAGATCTTCGATAGTATCGGCCGATATTGTTTGTTAAAAAAAAAAAAAAAAAAAAAAAAAAAAAATAGATATAGAAAAAAAAGTAATAAAAATTAATTTTATTACCTGTGACGATTTTTTTAATTCGATTCTTTCAAAATTAAATCCAAAATTCATTTAATTTTGACATTATTTTTTTGTAAAAAATTAATCTATTGTTCTTAAAATTTATTTTATTTCTATCCATTTTTTATGTTATTTAATTCATTAAAACCAGTTGGTAAGAAAACTTACCAATTAAGTATTGTGAAACTTTTAAAGGTGACAACCGGTATTTTAGTAAGTTTTTTTCTTTCTTTTTCTTTTTTCTTTCTTTTTTCTTTTTCTTTTTTTTTTTTTTAACATTATTATCTAATTTCAAAGTTTGAGACACTGATTTTATTAAATTACAAAAGTAAGAACTGATGTCAACTATTATCGAAGTATTAAAAGTAGCGTAAAAGAATAATGGGTTAAAGGCGTCGTTAATGGGATAAAGATGATTAAAAAACGCGATTATTCTGTGTATGCGTTTATAAAACTTTCAAATATATAATTAAATTCTTTTGACATCATTTTAGAAGATGTTTTGAAGCAAACTAAGTTATTTAAGCTTAAAGAACTAAGTTCTCTTAATTCCCTTTAACCGTGGTCTAAAGTGCTCTTTAGTTAACACGTTGAGTGTCACATCAGTCACTGGTGACTGACAGTGTAAAATAATGATATAAAATTTAAAAAAATATATCTTGTTTTAAATAATTATTGAAAACGTATTTAAATTTATTTTATTTTCATTTATAAGACTATTATACTTTCTTAGTAATTACTTAAAACGATATATATATAAGCTTTATGTCATATTTTACACTGTCGGTCACCGGTGACTGACGCGGCATCAACGGAAAATTCAGTGTCAGTCACCGTGGCACTCAACCAGGGCCTGACTAAGCCAGGGGCATGCGGGGCAATTGCCCCGGGCCCCCCGGCTTGATGGGGCCCCCCAAGGACAGATATTTTTTGTAAAAACTGTGTCAAATGATAAAAAATGGCCATTTTTTTTTTTAAAGTTTTAAGAGGATTTTTTCTCTTACTTCCTCTGTTTCCATATCCCATGTTCCCTTAAGGCCTCACATTTATCCTTATATACCTGTACCCCCCAAAACAATTGAATTCTATAGTTTCTTAAAGTTATCCTTCTTCTGCTATTATGTAAATACAGGGTGTATCTAAACTACTGGGCAAAACTTTAAGGGGTGATAGTACACATAAAGACAAATAATATTAGATGGGAAACTAAGTGTCCCAAACGTCTTCCGAAGGAGATAGGCGCCATCAAAGTTTAGGGTCCAAAATTTGAAATGATTATAAAAAACGGAAAAATTGGTCGATTCGTTTGCGGTTTTCACGAAAACTATTCTTTATGTCAGTATTGTCTTGAAAATAAATTATGAAGATAAATTTCAAAAAATGCCGATAGAGGGCGCTTTAGACTTTGGAATAACGAACAACTACTTTTTACCGTTATTTTTTGCATCTCAATAAAATTTTTTAGAAGTTTAGACATAAACTTAAATTTTGAGCTCAAAACCTGTGGTTAAGTATCGCAAACTGAACTGTGTTCAATGGGAGTGGGTAGGTTCAAATTTCAAATGATTATAAAAAACAGAATAATTGATCAATTGATTTGCGGTTTTCACTAAAAGTATTCCTTATGTCAGTATTGTCTTGAAAATAAATTATAAACATAAATATTAAAAATGTCGATAGAGGGCGCTTTAGACTTTGGAGTAACGTACAACTCTTTTTTATCGTTATTTTTTGCATCGCATTAAAATTTTTTAAAGCTTAGACATAAACTTAAATTTTGTGCTGAAAATCTGAATTGTTGAGAGTGGTTAAGTAACGCTAGCTGAACTATGTTCAATGGGGGTGGGAAGGTTCAAATTTCAAATGATTATACAAAACGGAAAAATTGCTCGATTCGTTTGCTGTTTTTTCTAAAACCATTTTTTATGTCAGTATTTCCTTAAAAATAAATTTTTAAAATAATTTAAAAAAATCCGTTAGAGGGCGCTTTAAACTTTAGGGTAACCAACAATGATTTTTAACTGTTATTTTCTGTATGTAATTAAATGCTTGAAAAAGCTTAGACTTAAATTTTGAGCTCAAATTCTGAATTGTTGGGAGGGGTTAAGAAGCGCAAACTGAACTGTGTTCTGGAGTTGAAATGTTACCCTGCCCACCCTCCGAACACAGTTCAATTTTTCGCTACTTAATTACTCACAACGATTCAGGTTTTGAGCTCAAAATTTAAGTCTAAGCTTTTAAAACATTTATTTAGATTAAAAAAAAATAACAGCTGAAAATAATTGTTGGTTACTCTAATGTTTTAGGCGCCCTCTAACGGAATTTTTTGAAATTTATCTTTAAAATTTATTTTCAAGGAAATACTGACATAAAGAATGTTTTAGAGAAAACCGCAAACGAATCGACCAATTTTGTCCGTTTTTTATAATCATTTGAAATTTGTACCTCCCCGCCCCCATTGAACACAGCTCAGTTTGCGCTACTTAACCACTCTCAACGATTCAGATTTTCAGCTCAAAATTTAAGTTTATGTCTAAGCTTCTAAAAAATTTAATGTGATGCAAAAAATAACG
The DNA here is from genome assembly GCA_964019185.1 of Maratus speculifer. Taxonomy (NCBI): domain Eukaryota; kingdom Metazoa; phylum Arthropoda; class Arachnida; order Araneae; family Salticidae; genus Maratus; species Maratus speculifer. The sequence goes on along the minus strand of OZ025301.1, from coordinate 146,428,375 downwards.
ATAAAAACTAGTTTTACATTACTTTAAAGTCTAAAGCGCCCTCTATCGGCATTTTTTGAAATTTATCTGTGTAATTTATTTTCAAGACAATACAGACGTAAAGAATAATTTTAATGAAAACCGCAAATCAATTGATCAATTTGTATGTTTTTTATAATCATTTGAAATTTGAACCTACCCACTACCATCGTACACAGTAAAGTTTGTGCTACTTAACCACAGATTTTGAGCTCAAAATTTAAGTTTATGTCTAAACTTCTAAAAAAATATAATGGGACGCAAAAAATAACGGTAAAAAACAGTTGTTCGTTACTCCAAAGTCTAAAGCGCCCTCTATCGGCATTTTTTGAAATTTATCTTCATAATTTATTTTCAAGACAATACTGACATAAAGAATAGTTTTCGTGAAAACCGCAAACGAATCGACCAATTTTTCCGTTTTTTATAATCAGTTCAAATTTTGGACCCTAAACTTTGATGGCGCCTATCTCCTTCGGAAGACGTTTGGGACCCTTTGTTTCCCATTTAATATTATTTTTCTTAATGTGTACTATCACCCCTTAAAGTTTTGCCCAGTAGTTTAGATACACCCTGTAGATATGAATAGTACTTGGTACGAAATTTATGTACACATACAACAGGTATGAATTTTAGTTTTAGTCACTTCAATATAATTTACAATAAATTTTAAGACAGAAGGGGGCCCCCCTAATAATGTTTGCCCCCCCCCCCCCCCCCCCCACTGTCTAAGTCGGGCCCTGCACTCAACATATTGAGCAATAAACAATTTCCCTCACAAGCCAAGAAAAAATAATTTTGTTGTACAATACCGACAAAAAATAGTTTATTAATAATATATATTCTACAACGAAAAAGTAAGAATCTATATTATAAATAAATATTTTGCTTTATAAGACGTTGATGTATTAATAAAAACATATAAAATACATTAAAATTTTTTTTTAATACAACAACATCTTATAAAGCAAAATATTTACTTATAATATAGATTCTTACTTTTTCGTCGTGGAATATATATTATTAATATTACGATATATAGTTATTAATAGAGATGGGACGAATAGTGATTTGGCCGAATAGCCGAATACCGAATATTCGGCCAAATTTTAGGCCGAATACCGAATATTCGGCCGGCTGAATAGTAAAATTTTTTTTCCAATAAAGAAAATAAATTTTTATTATATATAATTTCAAAAATAGGAGCTCATTAATAATTATTACTCTTAAATGTGCTTTTAAATGCATTTTTAAATTTGAAAAACTTATTTTAACACAGAAAAATTATGAAATTGCATTATATCCTTTATTCTAATGTACATCAAATTGATTTTCAGTAAGTCAAGATAGGAAAATATTTCCATTAAAATATGAAGAATGTACTTCACTTTTACTATCAATTGATACTTCTTGTATCCAAAATCAATAATATTCTTAATCTCTCTCTCTTAGAACTCACAAGGACATATTTTCTGAAATAACCTTTAATGAAGTAAATTTGATCATTTAGAGTTTGTGTCCCTAATGATAAGCAAATTTGTAAGAATGAGACTGTTCTGAAATCAGATGCCAAGCTTTAAATTACAAATTACATTAACGCAAAAGGTTATGCTTAAAGTAGAATGCATATGTTAACAAAATCTTTGACATTTGAATCGGCACATACAGTATTCAACTTCAATATTTTACTTATTCAACAAGCATTAACAGGATAAACAGAAATTGATAATAACACGAAGGAAGGAAGATTAAATTAAAAATCTTTATATATAAAAATCTTCTGTGCGTGTGTTTGTAATTGAACTCCTCCTAAACGACTGGACCGATTTTGATGAAATTTTGTGTGTGCGTTCCAGTAGATTCGAGAATGGTTTAGATTCACGTTTCTTCGAAATTGATTCAGTACTTTTTTAGTAATTAGGCAAAAACTAATAGTGATTTTTCGCTAATTAAAAGTGCTATATATATTAAAGAAAGTCAGGATTTCGTATTAATCATAGCACAAAAAAATCTACCGATCCAAAAATCTTGAAAATTGGGGTAAAAATATTTCTTATAACATCGAGTGCCGTTAAAAATGGATTTTCGAAAATTCCACCCCTACGATGAGTAGAAAAAAGAACGAACTTTTAAAAAAATCCTTAAAAATCGGCTTTTGTAGTTATTTTTATGTCAATATGAATAATTTGGCTATGAGATAGGTGATTTATACAATTTGGCAAAATTGATAGACGGGATAATCAAGTTAATTATAATATGCAACCATTGCATTTATAAATACTTAGGTACTTAGGATCCGTCGACCAATTTCGCTAAATTGTACAAATCGCCATACTAATTGAATCCGACATTCACGATCATCCATTATTGACATTTAATCTTATAGTTTGGCGATCATTTTATGGTTGACGGGGGAAAAAACAGGTTATTAAATTCTCCCTCATTTGTAAAGCAAAAAAAAAAAAAAAAAAAAAAAAAAAAAAAATCGCCAAATTATAAGATTAAATGCCAATAATGAATGATCGTAAATGTCGCATCCAATCAACTTAAATATTATACACCTGTTTAAAACGTCATTAAGTGATTTTTATTTCGGCTTTTTATTTGTATTTTTATCAATATTTTTTCTATTTATTTGTTTTTTTTTCATTATTTAAAATGAAATTTATGTCAATATGAATAATTTGGCTATGAGATTGGTGATTTGTACAATTTGGCAAAATTGATAGATGGAATAATCAAGTTAATTATAATATGCAACCATACATTTATAAATACTTAGGTACTTAGGTTCCGTCGACCAATTTCGCCAAATTGTACAAATCGCCATACTAATAGCCAAATTTTACAAATTGACATAATTTTTATTTGAAATTAGAAAAAAACAATTAATTAGTAGAATATTAACAAAAAATACAAATAAAAAGTACAAAATAAATCATTTAATGACATTCTAAAATTCTTTGTATTGTATTTAATGTCATTGAATCCGACATTCTCGATCATCCTGACATTTAATCTTATAGTTTGGCGATCATTTTATGGTTGACGAGATAACTAAGTAGTACCAATACTGATTACCTTTATATATATAAATCTTCTGTGCGTGTGTATGTCACTGAACTCCTCCTAAACAACTGGATCGATTTCAATGAAATTTTGTGTGTGCGTTCCAGTGGATTCGAGAATGGTTTAGATTCGACATTTAGATTACATTTCGTCGAAATTGATTCAGTACTTTTTTTAGTAATTAGACAAAAACTAATAGTTAGTGATTTTTCGCTAATTAAAAGTGTTGAGTAAGTTCGATGAATAGAGTGCGAACGGAATGTCCGAGCGGTCTAAGGCGCCAGATTTAAGCTCAGCTTCTTGAAGAAAGAGATCGCGTATTCGAACCCCACTCCTGACAAACGTGTATGCTTTACAATAATATTTCCTGTATTATAATTTTGATTAACCGACTTGAGAAAATCGTTAACTTTTAACTAAAAAGAGAAAAATAAACTTTTCTATCAAAAATTGAACCGACTTCAAAAAATACTGAAGAGTGAAAAATAATTTCCTTACATAATTGTAATAATAAAATAAATTAAGAGCGTTGTGTTTATCGTGCTATTACCATATTTACGTACATTTATTTGATTTTTTGGAGTTGGTGACAAGAAGGACAACGACTGTCGGTGACAGGACAACGTCTGTCGGGTCCGCTAGTATATACATAATAATGTTACATATTTAAGTTAGTAATTATGCAAATAATTATTTAAAAGTGAAAACTATAGAATGAAAAAATTATTTTGTTGAGTATTTAGAACTTATATTAAAATATTTATAAAACCATCTTTATAAAGCAAGTTGTGTCATCTAATGTGTATCAAGTTTGACACCAGTTCTGCTTTCAGATGTACCGTTGTATATGGAATGGTGATATATTATATTTAATTTTGAAAATGAATCTTCATTAACACACCTAGTGAATAAATTTTTTCATTTCTTACTTTATAGAAAATAAGTTATGAATTTCATAAGAGCCTTTTTTATTTGTGCATGGAATTTGCAGACATTAATAAATATTCGAGCATTTTAGAATAAGGCAGTATTTTGATATTTTGAATTGTAATATATCATTCTCTAATGATGACATTTCCCGTACAATTAAATCTCCAACTTGGGCAGCATTTTCTAGAATATCACTAACTTTTATAGGAAATACAGGAAGGCTGTATATTTTTTAGTATCTGAATAACTCTATATTTTGTAAGTAAGAGTGAGAATGACTTCATAAATGAAGTAGCCAATTTGGATTAGAGGAAAAAAAAATTGCAAGAATGAAATTCTTTAAATCCGAAACTTATTTGGCAAGATATCTTTCACTATTCGGTGAGATTTTAGCAATATTCGGCAAGATATCTCTAGATATTCGGCTACAGGTATTCGGCCGAAGTATTCGGTCAACAAGCCTTCAATATTCGGCCAACCGAATATTCGGCAAAAGGGCCGAATAGGCCGAATACCGAATAGTGGCCGAATATTCGTCCCATCCCTAGTTATTAATGGACGTAATCAAGACTTACTAACTGTTATTTTTCACATTGAAATAATAGTTTTGTCGTTCTGCTGAATAAGAAAGTATTACCCGTTTGTATAATGTAGCTAACTTTTAAGAGTGAAGAAATATTTTAGTTAGCACCGACCGATATAGTTTGTAATATAAATAGAAAAATAATTAATAAATTTATTAACTTATTTAATTATTTATGCGATTTTTTTTTTTTTAAATTTCGATTCTTCCGAAATTAAATTCAAAATGTAATTTATTTTGCCTTTCATTTTTGTGAATAAAATTCATCTAGTTATTAAAATTCATATTACATTCAGCTGTTTTTGATGTCATTTAAAGATAATATAAATGTAAGTATTCTGTGAATATTTTTATAATTGCCTACAGATCTATAATTAAATTATTTTCACATTTTAGAAGATGTTTTGTGGCAAATTAGCAGTAAGTTAAGTTATTCTTATATAAGTTTGAAAAACTAAGTTCCCTTTAGCCGTGGACTAAGTGCTCTTTAGCTAAGCGATGGGCAATTTCCTAGACAAGTCAAGAAAAAATAGTTTTATCTCATATTTTCTGCTGAAATAAGAAATTATTACCTGATTACATTAGGGAAAAAAAGAAACAAAAACCTTTTAAGGGTTAAGAACCTTTTAAGAGCTTTGATAATGCTGCCGATAATTTATGGAAGAGGGAAAATTCAAAGGTCGCATAAATCATAAAATAAATCTATTAAATACTGTATTGAATTTTTGAGTGAAAAGTGCACTAAATTTCTAAAATGTACACTAAATCTATCCATTTTAATAAATATTTAAAAAAAAATTTAAATGTTTTCGCATGATTTTTTTTAAAGTTTTCATATTGGAAATTTGAGCTATTTTATTGTATTTGGGGTGTTACAGTCGAACTGGGTTAATATGAGAAGAAAGTGCATTATAATAGTCCTTGTAATAACTGTTACTCGTAATAACGGTAAACATTGGTATTTATATATATATATATATATATATATATATATAAAAGCCGGAGTTGGAATTTGTCTTTTAGCGCTTCCGATTCTTTTGGTCATAGATGTACTTAACTCCGACTCCACAGCCCTATTCCTTCGATCGTTGCCACTGAGATAGGACTCAGGCTATCTGCCGGCTAAAATTCCGTCATGTACGCTAGTGGCGCCTGGTGCATGTAAAATCCGTAGTGGGTGCAAAGTCCTCCAAGTTATCTGTGAATTATACCTCTGGAGGTGCCTTGCCAGGTAAAGGTCTCGTCATCTGATCAAGGCTCTAAATTACGAGACCAAATTGAGTAGCCGTTTGCAATACAGACAACAGGATATAACGTTAAGCAACCATCAAAACAAAGTATGCTAGACTGAGAAGTAAGTATTGCAGATGTGATGACGCGCGAAGCGAAGGAATCATGTTTTTTGCCGCTACGCGGCAATTAGGCGGTCACCCGCCCCGATAACAGTTATCTAACCCTGGCTGAGGTAACTCGGCAGGTAGGGGCCTGGTCATCGGTTAGAAAGAAAGAAAGACATCAGCATTACTAACAGACATGTTTTCGCTTTATAAATATAGATGTAGCAATAGACGAAATAAAAAAATAAAAATAAAATACAGAAACCCAAACAAGCAACAAAATTGCCTACAAATCGTTTCTACGTTTTCTGATGCACCTTTTCAATCGGTCATTGACAGAATGCGTAAATTTAACCGTTTAAACGCCAATGTTCCCAAATGGGAACATTGCATTATTTGTAACACAAAACATATATTTTCCAACATAATAATGATGTCCTTATTTTTCTATAAAATATAAGGTTGATTTAAACTTTTTAAAAGAAAAATATTTATGTTTAAGCATTTATCACAGATATAAGGAATATGTAAATTTATTAATTTGCATAAAACATATATTATTTGCTTTTATCGTTTTCTCTATAGTTCTTACATTTGACCGCTAGAAATCTAAATGTTTTTGGAATTCGAGAAAATATTCACGAATAATATACAATAGCATATAGCGGAAAATAATTTGTTATTATTTGCATATGTTGTCAATCAATAATCATGTTCCAAACTGCGAACACTGAATTTAAAACAGCCAAAAACTACAGAAATACTTTTTTTGTTATTTTCTAAACTTGTATGCATGAATTAAAACATTTGAAGCTGTAGTATAGGAAAAACAAAATTATTATTACATTGCGATATTAATTCGGCGTGTAAACGGTTAAAGCATTAAAAAAGACCTAAAATCCTAAATCCATTTCTACATTTCCTGATTATAGCTCTTTTTTCGGTCATTAACGAAATGTAAATTTGCATCCCTTTAACCTTAACTCGTATTTCAATGTTACTTTTTTTCTTTAAATCGTTCTATTTTTACGCGACGCGATGTTTGATTCCAACTCTTTCACGCTAATTAAGACTTCAAGGAATTTGTCATGCAAATCTCGAAAAATATCCTACGCATCTTCGCTTGCCCTGTCGTCTCATGGAAATCGGTACAGGGAGTGGCGGAAAACTTTTTAAGTGTTCAATTTCATGGCATAAAAGGAATGGGTCAAAACATTGCCTTGAAGAGGCCGAAGTTAATTTCTTAATTTGTTAGTTTTTTCTAACAATTTTTAGCGCGAATACAGTTTCTAGATCCTGTTCATTGATAATTGTTTCTCCAGATATTGCTGTGTTATTAAAAGGTGTTTCGAAGAGTTCGATATTAAATTATTTATTTCCTTTTTTGAAGCACTAGTGTATGTTGTTTATGAGGTGTATTCTTATCCAAACTGCTTACTGTGTGATTTATTTTTAAATTAATTTTTGCTCTTAAGCGCATAAAACTGACAAATTCTCTTATTTAGAAAGTTACACAATGTGCCGTGTTTGTCGAGTTTTTGATAAATGCCGAAAATATTGCATAAAAATGAAAAGTCAAAATGACATTTTGAACCAAATCTTTTGAAGCAAAAGCTCCGGGGATGAAAAAATGGTCATACTGAAAAAGTAAATGTCTGCATATAAATTCTATTGAATTGAGCGAAAAATGAAACCACACGGCCTCTTATACATATCTTCAAAAATCACCTCAGCAAGTTTCTTCTTTCTACTTTTAAAAATGAATTTGAAAGTGTATCAAAAGATTTCGAGCTGTTGAGGGTAGAAAAATATCTTTTCGAATACACCCTCATTCTCTTTCCTCGTTTGCGATTCTTTCATTTCAAACATATATTTCACTCTTTAAATTTAAAATAAAGGTTAGTTTCCTTAAAGAATCTTATGTAATAAATCTAAATATCATTAGAAAGGTGTAACATAAGTTAAATCTTATTATAATGGAATATTTTCTAAACATCTCTAAAAATTCTTTCTTAGCCTTTTGTGATATGAATAGGAATTGGATAAAATGCAAAACAACAACATTCGTTATCTTCCAGACAATGAAATATTCGTTAAACACTAATTAATTTATTTGGATAGCTAGTGATAATGTTATTAACGTAAAAGTAATTTTTTCTAAAAACTGAAAGAAAATTCGGGCCCGAAAAGTCTATTAAAATATAGAAAATTAAAGAATTAAAAAAGACCTAAAATCCTAAATCCGTTTCCATGTTTCCTGGTTATAGATTTTTATTCGGTCATTAACAAAATGTAAATTTGCATCCCTTTAACCTTAAACTCGTATTTCGATGTTACTTTTTAGGTGCGTTCGTAATTATGTAAATATGTAGCACCTACTGTTGTCGCTCAGTCCGTCCTTCTGTCCGTCCGCATATAACAACGCAAAAACTATCCAACCGAATCGTTTGAAATTTAAAATATATAATTATTACATAATTTTGTCGAGTCATTTCAAATTTTATGAAAATCGGATGGATAGATCAATTACAGGGACAATCAAAAGGATTCCGTTATATTACGTCAATGGGGAAAAAAGTTTCAAATGCATTTTAATCGTTTGAAATTTAAAACGTATATTTATTACATAATTTTGTCGAGTCATTTTAAATGTTATGAAAATCGGATGCATAGATCAGTTACAGGGACAATCAAAAGTATTCCGTTACATTACAATCAATGGGGAAAAAAGTTTCAAATGCATTTTAATCGTTTGAAATTTAAAACGTTTAATTATTACACAATTTTGTCGAGTCATTTCAAATGTTATGAAAATCGGATGCATAGATCAATTACAGGGACAATCAAAAGTATTCCGTTACATTACGATCAATGGGAAAAAATGTTTCAAATGCATTTTAATGGTGTTACACTCATTTGAACATAACATAATTGACATGAATCTATGATGTATATGTACTAAAATCTACATTCTGTACAATCTGGGATGCAGAGAATATTTATTATTAAATTACAGAGCCACACAAATGTATTCCACTAAATAATGTTATACGGGGAAACATTGTTTGGGGCGTGTTTTAATTATATCAACCTACTTCACATTTTATGAATAAGATATACGTTAATGAAGTATAATAAAATTTACTCCCTGCATATTTACAGGAACACAAAGATTTCGACCACTATACTGTATCCAAAGTACGCTCTACTATATCAGCATGATCTGAATATTTTAAAACTTATAGTACGAACGCACCTCATTTGCTACGCTTCACGTGCAATTTCCAACTTGTTTTTCTTTAACTCGTTCTACTTTTACGATACGTTTTATTCCAACTCTTTCACGCTAATTAAGACTTCGAAGGAATTTGTCATGAAAATCTCGAAAAATATCCTACGCATCTTCACTTGCCCTGTCGTCACACGAAAATCGTAGAGGGAGTGGCGGAAAACTTTTCCAGTGTTCAATTTCATGGTATAAGAGGAAAGGGTCATAACATTGCCTAGAAAGAGGCCGACGTTAATTTCTTAATTTGTTAGTTTTTTCTAACAATTTTGAGCGCAAACAGAGTTTCTAGATCCTGTTCATTGATAATTGTTTCCCCAGTGATTGCTGTGTTATAAAAAGGTGTTTTGAAGAGTTCGATATTAATTTATTTATTTTCTTTTTTGAAAAATTAATGTGTTTAGAGACATCAGACTTCCTAGATCCTGTTCATCGATAATTGCTTTCCCAGATATTCTTGTGTATAAGAAAGGGGTTCAAAGATTTCGAAAGTAATATTTTATAAAGTTACTGGTTCCTTTTTTGGTACTCTGTAAAAAAAAAAAAAAAAAAGTTGCATAGGTTCAAATGGCAACTAATTGTCTTTTCTGAAATGAATAGATTCATTTCAAGAATAAAACATTTTAATTTAATAAGTATAAAAGCTGAAAATACGGATAGTACGCTGTAAAAAAATTTTCCGTTAAAAAACGGAAATAGTACTGGTAATCTAGACGCCAGTACTACTTCCGTTTTTTAATGGAAAAAATTTCCGTAAATTCCAGAAATAGCTCCGTTTTTTCACAAAATATTTCCGTTTTTTTTTAAATATTTCCTTATGTAAAAATTTTCGTTTAAAAAGTTAAAAGAATTTTTCAAGGACATCATCATTTTTCATCTTTGTGATTTTTATTCTTTACTTTACAATGACACGTTTAGATTAGGGACACATTATATACATTTAATTTAAACAACAGTGAAGAAATGTTACTTACCTTCCATGGGGTTTGAACTCGGGACCTCTTCCGTCGTAGATTGCAGTGTAATACCATTACATCAGAATTATACAAACAACCTTTTCAAATATCTTTAGTTATTTCGGATGCATTTCATAAAGTAAAGACAAGATTTTGAACGCGGGTTTATTTTGTAGAGATAATATTTTTTTTACTGAGCAGACAGTTCTAAATCATGTTTTATAGATTTTTTTTCCATAATTTCTAATATTTAGCCTTTTGATTTTAGATTTATTAAAAAAAAAAAAGTTTAGCCTTTAAAATATTGCATGCATGAATGAAAGTATTAAAAAAATTTGTTTCCTTCTTTTTTGGAAGAGTTTTAAAGTTCTATTGTAATATTATTCATATTTATTTATTTATTTATTTTATAAAAAAAATACTAACACACTTAAAAAAAAACATGTATTTTAACAAATATTTTGCAATACCACTATACCAGGATTATACAAACAACCTTTTCAAATATTTTTAGTTATTTCGGATGCATTTCATAAAGTAAAGACAAGATTTTGAACGCGGGTTTATTTTTGTAGAAATATTTTTTTTTTTTTTTTTTTTTTTTTTTTTTTTTTAACTGAGCAGACAGTTTTAAATCATGTTTTACAGATTTTCTTTCTATAATTTTTAATATTTAGCTTTTTAATTTTAGCTTTATATATAAAAAAAGTTTTGCCTTTAAAATATTACATGCAAGAATGAAAGTATTAAAAAATTTTGTTTCCTTCTTTTTTGAAGAGTTTTAAACTTCTATTGTAATATTATACGTAATTATTTATTTATTTATTTATTTTATAAAAGGATACTAAAACACTATAAAAAAACATATATTTTAACAAATATTTTTATGAAGATCTATCGTAAGCTCAATAAAGATAATTACTAATGGGTTATTAAAAATTAATTACATTTATTGATTTTTATGACTTAGGTAATCGCCAAAATGATAATAATTTCGGTAATATATTTCAATACATTTTAAATTTTATGTGCGAACTTCTTAATTTGAATAGATTAAAAAATATATATATTAAAATTAAAAGTAGATTTTTTTCTCACTATAAAATATTTTACGCACTTTTTATATTAAGATATAAATAAACATTATTTTAAAATCATACTGAAAAAAAAAAACTTTCCTTAACTATCTCACACTTAAAAAGAATTATTAAATCTTCTTCTTATTATTATTATTATTTTAATATTGTAAAAATATGCTATCTTTTTATTATTGAAACAGAAAGAAATAGAGAAACGTTTCTATAATGTTTTTCTATTTATCATGCAGATGGCGCCACGATACCTATCGGTTAAAAATACTGACAGCTTGTGCCGTTTAAAACGGAAGTTGTTCTGTTTCCGGAGAACTGACGGAACACTTCCGTTATTAGCAGCCTCAAAATGAGAAAATACGGAAATAATACTGTTTTCTCGGAAAAATGAAACTATTCCGTAAAATTTTACGGAAATTTTTAAATATTAACGGATATTTTTTACAGTGTATAGCAGAAAGATTTCGGATCGTTTTTGCGATGTTCCATATTCAAAACGAATAAAATGACACCTGAAATTCCTTTTCAGAAAATAAACGTTTCGCTTCAGATGTGAGACGAACGTAGAATTTTTTACAGTGTAACTCTTTCTTCGTACATTGCTCTGTTGATACCATTCGATTATTTGGAAAAATATATTTAATGTGTATGATTAGTTATTTGTATATGAACTTGAGTTACAATAGAAAATATGTTTTTGCATAAATTTCAACTAAAAATTGCGATGTAGATTTCAACCATTTTTTTTGTAAAACATTTGGATATTCTTATAATTTTTATTTAAAGAAATTGACATGTAAATCTTCAAAAATATCTTATATCTCACATCGCCCTAAAGGCGGCACTGCTATGCTATATTTTTCATGATTTAGCAATAGTTGTATCTCAAGAACTAATGCATAAATTTTCATCAAACTTCAGATTCAATTAGTACCTGATTAAAAAATTGATCCTAATTCGTTTTTGATGTACATCACCCAATAGGTCGCACTATTATGCAGATTTTTTTTTAAAGATTTGCGCATTAGCCCTATCTCAGAAACTAACGCATTGATTTTCATCAAATTCCAGATTCAGATAGAAGTTGACACAAATTGTTTTCCACTAAATTTGGGTGTAAATCATCTAATCGGTGGCGCTGTTATGCTGCATTTTTCAGAAAGTATTAAGGGTGTATTCGAAAAAATATCTCTACCCCCACCTCCTCCCTTAACAGCTGGAAATTTTCTGATGCATTTTCAGACCTTATTTTAAAAGTAGAAACATGAAATTTCCTGAGGGTATTTTTGAAGAGATGTATAAGATGCTATGTGATTTCATTTTTTGCTCAATTCATTAGAATTTGATTTATAAACAACTACTTTCTCAATGTGACTATTTTTTTTCGTTCTCAGATCTCCTGCATTGGAAAATTCTGTTCAGAATTCCAATTTTGAGAGCATTTTTTTTTTTGCAACATTTTCTGCATTTATCAAAATATCGACTAGCACTTCCCATTGTACTTTCTAAATAAGAGAATTCACCACTTTGATGTGTTTGAGAGCAAAAATGAGTTTGAAAATAAATAAGAAAATAACCAATATGGATTGGAATACATCCTATAGAAGACAGTTTTGAAATTGCCACATCTGACTAGTTTTCTATTAGTATTTAGAGCAAAGGGACTTTCTAGATCCTGTTTATTGACAGTTGCTTCTTCACATGTTGCGGTTTTGTTTGATGCCATATTTCGTTATTTGGGATCATTCAGGAAGTGACTGTAAACGTTTCCAGTTTTCAATTTCGTGGTACAAGGAAATGGTCAAAACATTGCCCTGAAGAAGTCGAAGTTAATTTCTTTATTTGTTTCTTTTTTAGGGTTTTGTTCATCTGACAGAACCCTCCCTATTCGTTTCTATCCTCTCTCTGTCCGTCACAGAATCGGTACATAAAAACTATATAAGTCAGAGAGTTCAAATTTTCTGTACTGACATCTGAATACCTCTTGCCACACAACAAGTCATAAAATTAAAAAAAAACTATTATTTTAATTAAAGTATTTTTAATTTTTAAATATCATCAGTCAATTTTATATTTTGTTGTTGTTTTTCTCCTTTACTTTTAAAAGAAATGGAGTACTTCTGTTGCCACAATTACAAAATTAGTATTAAAAAAACCACAAAAAAAGAAAAAAAAATTAAAAATCTCAAAAATGAATTGAAATACAGCTTTTAAATAAATTGGCATTTAAAAGAATTTTTTTTCCTATACGATGATGTAAAAATTGAAAATGTTCGATATGTAGAAGTTTAAAAATTTGCAATAGCGTAAATTTCAAAACTGAAATTTCACTTCAAATTTCAAAATGTTGCCAAAATGACGTATGCGTTATGCACAGATACGTTTGACCTTTATAATACACATAATTTGACATGGACATTTTTAAATTGTTTAAAATAAATAATCTCCTTTTATAATTATTTTAAAATTAAATTTGTTGGTGCTACAATCTATGAAATAATTTAATAGTTACAAATTAATAATTTTGATTTTTTTAAATAAAGGATAAATTGTTTTTAAAGATATATTTAATGAAACCCTCTGTGCGATTTGCGATCACATTTACCCACTTGTTTCTAATTTTTTTTTGAGCAAACATAGTTTCCACATCCTTTTCTATTAGTGGCGATTTATCAAGGGATTTGTAATCACTTTTCTATCAGAAATTTTACAGCAAAAAAATTAACTCGTGTGAGGATTAAGGGTGTATTTCGATTCAAACTGCTTATTTTCCGATTTATTTTTAAATCCCTTTTTTCTCTCAAATGCACCAAACTTCCAGAACGAAGTACTCAAGTTGCCGTAATCATCGATTCTCTGATAAATGTAGAAAATATTGCAAAAATAGCAATCAAAAACAGTATTTTGAACCAAATTTTCCGAAGCGGGAAATCTGTGAACGAAAAAAAGGGTCATACTGAGAAGGTAATTGTTTATAAATCAAATTCTAATGAATTGAGCGTAAAAAAACATCACACGGCACCTTATACGTCTCTTCAAAAATCCCCTCAGCAAGTTTCATGTTTATACTTTTAAAAATGTGTGTGAAATTGTATCGGAAAATTTCGAGCTGTTGAAGATGGAAAACCGTTTTTTCGAATACACCCTTAAACAAGAAAAAAATTAATTCCATTGCCTGTCGTCTCACGGAAATCGTACTTTGAATGAATGAAAACATTGCTAGCGTTTGTTAACCAGCACAGTACAAAACGTTGCTTTGAAAAGGTTGATATTATTATTTAGTACTACTTAGTTATCCCGTCGACTAATTTTGCTAAATTATGCAAATCGCCAAACTATTAGCCAAATTATACTTATTAGCATAAATTTTATTTTAAATAACGAAAAAATAAAATAATTAATAGAATTTTAATAAAAATACAAATAAAAAGTCGAAAGAAAAATCCCTTAATGACATTTTAAAAACGTGTATCGTATTTTATGTCATTGAATGTGACATTCACGATCATTCATTATTAGTATTTAATCTTATAATTTGGCGATACTTTTTTGGTCGACGGGATAACCAAGTAGTACCTTTTTTTTTTTTTTTTTTTTTTTTTTTTTTTTGCTTTCCTTTCTTCTCCTTTTGTTAAAAGATCTTGTTCTTTCATAGTTGTATCTTCATACAGTGCTGTGTTGATAGTATTTGGTTATTTGGAAGGATATTTAGTTTGAACGATTAGTTATTTGTAAATGAACGTAAAGATTCGGTTCAAGATACTTTAAATCTTAAATTTATAGTAAATAATATGATTTTACTTAACCTTGGTCCAAAAAAACTGCAATTTAATTTCCAACCGTGAAAATAAACCGCCAACCGTTTTTCGTAAAATATTCTGTTTTTCTAATAATTGTTATTTGAAACAAAAATTACCTTGCAAATCTCAAAAAACACCCCCACACATCTTCACTTGAGCTGCCGTCTCACGGAATACGTAAAGGGAGTGGTGGCAGAAAAGTCTTTTAGTGTTCGATTTCATGATACAAGGAAAATGTCAAAACATTCCTTCAAGAGGCTGAAGTTAATTTCTTATTTTGTTTTCTTTTTCTAATAGTTTTTAATAGTTTTTAGCCCGGTGTTTCTAGATTCTGTTCATTGATAACTGTTTCTGTAGAATCGCCTTGTAAATGTTTTGAGCTGAATATTCCAAAGTGGGAGATCTGAGTGGGAACGAAAAAAGCATCATACTAAGAAAATAATTGTTTATAAATGAAATTCTATTGAATTGAGCGAAAAATGAAATCGCACGGCATCTGATACATCGCTTCAAAAATCACCTCAGCAAGTTCCATGTTTCTACTTTTAAAAATAAATCGGAAAATGTATCGGAAAATTTCGAGCTACTGAGGGTGGGAAAATACTTTTTTTTCAATTACACCCTTAATCTTGGTTCAAAAATTGCAATTTAGTTTTCAACCTTCTATCCGTATAATATTTGGTTTTTCTAATAATTGTTATTTGAAACAAAAATTGTCTTGCAAATCTCAAAAAACACCCCCACGCATCTTCACCTGAGCTGCCTTCTAACTGAAAACGTAAAGGGAGTGGTGGCAGAAAAGTCTTTTAGTGTTCGATTTCATGATACAAGGAAAATGTCAAAACATTCCCTCAAGAGGCTGAAGTTAATTTCTTATTTTGTTTTCTTTTCTCTAATAGTTTTTAGCCCAAACAATGTTTCTAGATTGTGTTCATTGATAACTGTTTCTGCAGAACTGCTGTGTAAATGTTATAGGAAAGTGTTTAAGAGTGTATTCGAAAAAATATTCTTTCACCCTCAACAGCTCGAAATTTTGCTCTCAAACGCATCAAACTAGCACATTCTCTTATATAGAAAAAGCACAATGTGCCGTGCTTGTCGATTTTTTAATAAATGCAGAAAATATTGCAAAAAAGACTGTCAAAGATAGCAATTCGAACCGAATTTCCGAAGCAAGAGATCTGGAACGAGAAAAAGATTTATACTTAAAAAGTAATTATTTATAAATCCAGCTCTAATGAATTGAGCCAAAAATGAAATCACATGGCATCTTATACTTCTCTTCAAAAATCACCTGAGCAAGTTTTATGTTTCTACTTTTAAAAATAAATCAGAAAACAAATCCAAAAATTTCGAGGTGTTGAGAAAAAAAATATATTTTTTCGAATACACCCTTAAATGAAAATTATAGCCATTAGAAGTGACACGAGAAATGATTACGTGAAAAATATATCATCATTATTTATTAATATAATTTGTTTTACATAAAAAGTAACGAATAAACTAGCCGGATCTTCAATGATTACAAGAGCATTAATTAGTTTTTTCTCGAATGTATCCGATAAAAGAAATCTTTCGCTTAATATTTTTAATTGATTGACATAAATAGATGCGTGTAAATATCTGTCAGTCTTTTTTTTTTCTTTTTAATCTAATATGACTCCGTGTCATCTTCTTAGATGTTATCGACTTATTATTATTTTTTAATTTTCCAGAGAATGGCAACGCCCAGTCTCCATCTAATGACTAGAGGTTGTGCAAACACAAGAAAAATGTCGCCTGATGCGACAGAGATATTTATAGAACATGATGGAACTGTGTCGATGGGTTAATTGTGCTGGACAGTGGGATTCACAAAGTCATTGCTGTGTTTGTCTTTCTACACGCCTACAAAAAGAAAGAACAATGGAAAAAATAGTAGCATATTGCTCTCAAATCCGGTTGACATAACGGATGTTCTAAAAAATATATGCACATTCGTTTATTTAAAAATAGGAACATCACTAAAATCTCTCAAATTTTTTAAGGGTGTTTGTTCTCAACTGATCTGTTCGAAGAGTGGAAAACGTTTTGACATATTTACAAATTCATTTTTTAACGGAAAGATATAAAACTGAAGGATCTAACTATGGAAGCGATTTATAATCTAATTCAGTTTTCTATTTTTTGATCAATTAATTACCTATTGAGTTATAAGCTTTTTTGATCACGTAACAAGGCGATTTTGATCCCAGTTTGGACTGATTTTTCTTCTCGCGCGCGGAAAGTCAGTTCAAAATGCTCACTTTGACACTATATTCTAAAAAATCTATTGTGTTTGGAAAAAAAAAAAAAAAAAAAAAAAATCAGGAAACTGAGAGTGATTACATAGTTTCTGACCAACAACGCCTGCTAATTTCAAATATTACTGAACAAAAATAAATTAAAAATTATATCATAAAGTTGCCCTCTTTAATTTAAGAACAGCTTTAAATGAAAATTATGGCCATTAAAAGTGAGACGCGATCGGAAAGAATTGCGTTAAAAATATAACATCATTATTTATTAATCATTTGTTTTACATGAATATTAACAAATAAACTAGCCGGATCTTCAACGATTACGAGAATATTAATTAGTTTTTTCTCCAATTTATCTGATAAGCGACATTTTCCGCTTAATAATTTTAATTGATTGACATAAAAGGTGCGTTTAAGTACTCGTTATATATATATATATATAATCTATTTCGAATCCATGCTATCTTCTTGGATGTTATCGACTTATTATTATTTTTTAATTTTCCAAAGAATGTCTACGCCCAGTCGTCATCTAATGACTAAAGGTTGTGCAAACATAAGAAAAATGTCGCCTGATGCGACAGAGATATTTATAGAACATGATGGAATTGTGTCGATGGGTTAATTACGCTGGACAGTGGGATTCAGAAAATCATTGCTGCGTTTGTCTTTCTACACGCCCACTAAAATAAACAACAATGGAAAAAAAATAGTAGTATATTGCTCTCAAATCCGGTTGACATAACGGATGTTCTAAAAAAATATATATAAATACACATTCGTTTAATTTAAAAAAAAAGGAAAATCACAAAAATTTCTCGATTATTTTTAAAGAGGAAATTTGGAAGAATTTGGTGTGAAGTGAAATCACACATGGCTTTAATGTTGTTCTCAACTGCTCTGTTCAACAAGCGCAAAATATTTTAACACATTTAGAAATGCATTTTTTAATGGAACGAAATGAAATTAGAAAACCTGGCCATGGAAGTGATTTGGAATCAAACTGTGTTTTAGATTTTTTGATCAATAAATTACCCATGAGTCATAAATGTTTTTCATCACTTGACAAGGCGTTTTCTTCCTCACTGATAGGTTTTTCTTATTTCGTCAAGGAATTCGTTCAAAATGCCTACTTTGAGTCTTTTTTCTTAACGATCTACTGTGTTTCAAATAAAATGGGAATGAGTGCTATCAGATATAGTTTCTGAACAACAATCTCTGCTTGTTTAATGCATTTCCGAACAAAAATAAATTAAAACTTATGTCATGAAGTTTATCTTTTTGATTTAAGAACACCCTTAAACTATATCAGTTTTCTTTCTTAGCTATCCTTTTGTATCGTGGATAATTTATAACTGGATATAATTTTACAACACATTAGGATCTATTTGTTGTTATGGGTGTATCCAGGTTTGATTATCACATGAACATGTGCGGCCTGTAACGAGGTTACGAAATTTCTAGGTAGTATTAACTTTTTCACAATATCATTTAATGTATTAAAACGACAGCAATAATAATAATAATAATAATAATAATAATAAAAGATTAATGACAGCATTTTTATTGTTTTAAAATGAGATACAAGAAAATTACAATTTACAGTCAGCTAATACAGTTTTTAAAAAATATCTATTTTATAACTTCCATGCTTATTTGGTTAACAAAAGTTAGCTTAACAAAATTACATTTGAATATCATCATCTATATAATAAAAGCCTAAGTCTTGTGACTGTCATCAACACTTCCGGGTTTACCCACTTCACTCTTTATATGCTAAACGGCTATTTCGTTTTTTTTATGTTAGATCCTTGGCGAGAAATAAAAATTAGCATCGTAGTTTCTGGAAATTTTTATCTTATTTCATATAGTAAATAAGACATTTTTTCCATATACATAAAATTTATTTAATTTAAATAGGTCATTAATCTATGTTTATATAGAAACAAAAGTAATTTAGATATAAACAAATATATATGTTGTATATGTTTATATGCATGCAAATACATAAAAACAAAACAAACACCAAACCATGTTATAAACCAGGTTTGTATTAATAGCTATTTACATATTTTGGCAACTATTTCATTTTTTGAAACCCGAATTGCTCAAAGCGTTAAAAAAAGTCAAGGCAACTGTAGTGGAATAAAACGTAAATAAATAATTAATCGTAATAATAGTAACATAAACTAAAATATTTAGCAAAAATATCACTGGCGGTTTTTTTTTTTTTTTTTGGTTGTCTGACACGGTGACCTGGCTATTGTTGTTTATTTACTGATAAATTTTCTTTTTTTCTTTTTCAAAATGACAAAAATTGTTTTGTTCTATATAGTCATTGTATAAAATATCGTTAATTTATTGTTTTTTTTTTTTATTTCTTTTTCAAATAATAGAAAATATATTAAAAACATATGTATAACTGATATGTAAAAATGAAGTTTTCGCCAAATTCTTATTAAAAAAAAAAAAAAAAAAAAAAAAAAAAAAGAAAGAAAAAAGAAAAAGAAAAAAGAATAAAAAAAAATTAACATCGCGCCAAACCCGATGCGCATGTGACATCTGTGCCAAATATTTAATTTAAACATCAAACTTTTCTGTTTCTAATTTACGTTCAAATAAACATTTATTCTACCATAACTTCAATCGGGAAAAGTTTTATATCCTGTTCTGTCTTTTTTTTTTTTTTTTTTTTTTTTTTTTTTTTTTTTTTTTTGACATTAAATGAATTAATGTGGTGCCTTTGAGGATGCTTTTGGTCCAGACTACTGGACTGGACTTTAACCTTTTGTTTTTTGCATATCTAAAATGTATATACATAAAAATATTTATACAAACATCGCACAATTTTTTAACATATGGCATATATAACGTTTATTAAATAAATATATCTTTAAAAAATATTTAAAAATATTCTTTTTTCGCCATCGTGAGACATTTGATAAGTTGCTAAAATGTCTTTTTGTCGCCAATTTCGATTTTTTCGCCAATTGCACCAGCCACAACTTAGTATGGAACTCTTGTTCTTCAATTGAAATTAGGTTGACCACTTACTATCAATCTTCATAAAGAAAACAAACACAAAAGATTCATTCACATGAACGGAAAAAAATATATTAAACCACGAAGACAATAATTCGCAAAGCACTCTAACAATGAATGGACATGGACGATACTCTTAAGAGGTCATAGCATGTAAATTGAAGGTGTTTTACATGTTCACATGTGTTTACGGTTTGCTTTTACAAGGATTTTACTTTGCCTCCGTTAACTATTTTTCTTTTACGTCATATTTATGTTACATTTATGCCATATTTAAGAAATCAGACAAAAATTTAAAAAATACAAAAATATACATATTTATTTTTAATTACATTAAATAATGAAAAAAATTACAAATGTGTGATTTTCGAATTTAAATAAATTTCATAATATTAAAAAATTAAGTAAAATATGTTTAATTTCCATAACTTATGAACAAATCTCAGTTTAAACCCATGGAATTTCACTCATTTTTACAGCTACGGAAATTAAATGATAGTTGTCAAAAGAGACGAAATATCTTACAACAAAAAATGTATGAAATGTTATCAAGATCACAAAGAATTCTTGATTTCTCTATAAGAATCTATGAATTTAGGGAAGAAATCACTAACTATATAAATTTAAGAATGGAAATAACATAATGCCCTGCTTAGCATATATTTAATGGAGACCGAATTGGTCTCCAGAGGCATCTAGTTATATAATATTTAATTTACTACACTCAACAGTGTATTCGAAAGAACATTTTTCCACACAGCTAAAAAAACTTTTCCCACACAGCTAAAAAGACTTCTTCCACAGCTAAAAAACCCGCCTATTTTGACACAATTCTCTGAAAGATCTATAGCATCTGCAAGGGAAAAAATAGGGAAAAGAGTGCTATTGGATAGTTTCTGAATTACGACACATACTAGTTTCATGCATTTCCGAACAAAAATTAATTAAAAGTTATGTCAAAAAATTGCCTTTTGGATTTAAGACAGCCTTAAGGCGATCACCCATGGTACGACTAAGCATTTTTGAAAACCAGAGCATTACTTGCACTCTTGCACCATTGTCATCAAATATTAATTTTCGTCATATGCATGACAAAATTCTGAGTTTAAATAAGGCGACAAATCCACCAACCCCCTTCTCTAAAAAAAAAGAAAAAATCTTTGGCGGTGCTTTATTCTGTTTCAACGTACGTCTCAAAATTTTACAACTGATATCACACAGCAGTTACAACTAATCTACGGAACAAAATCCATGTTAATTAAGACAATGACATCTCAACTTAGCTCTTTTTTTTCAACGATATCTACTTACAAAAAGATTTCATCAGCAATTAATCGTTTGGTCTAACATGTTGAACACCTACTTTATCGATTCAAAAGAAGCCTTTGAAATGTTGATTGCACATACGAAAGATCGAACATTTTCACGACGGTTTTCATTGATTTATTTTATTTTATTAATTATATTTGATCTTTTTTGTCCCCTTTATTGATTCTTTAATTACACTGGTCGGCATCAAAATTCACCCTGTAAAAAATAATGATTGATTCCCGTAAATTTTTAATTTACTAATTCAAAATATGGTTAAAAAGAAGAAACATAATTTATTACGTTTTATTCGTTCTGTAAAAAAAATGCCTTTAACACTTTCCAGCGCGGGGTAAATTTGTTTGAAATAACTAACTTCCACCAGAATTAACCAGAACTAAACAAGTTTATACCTTATATGACAATACAGTAAACTTCCTCTAACTCATCATCCTGTGTTCCGGCACGACTTTCTGAAAAAAGTCGTAAAAGTCGTTTTTTGGAAAACTTTCTTTGCGATAGTCTCCGAACTTTCGTTTGATTTATATAATTTTTTGAGTAAATATTAAAATAAAATGGGATTTATTAACCACTTAACATTTCTTTTTTTTTTAACTAAAAATACTGAGAAAATACAACTTTTATTATATTGTTTGATCTATAATCGAAAAATTCTTGCTAACGAATAAAGCAAAAGTTGTTGTTAAAAATCAGTGGTGTTGAAATTTTTTTTATTAATGATGTAAACGAAATTCTTTTTGTGTGAGTTATGCTCGTCAAGCACGGTCTCGGGGGGCCGGCAGAATGAAGATAAATTTCCCAACGGGCTGCGCTGGGATTTTTTTCCTTGTGCAGACCTCTAATGTGACAATCAACCAAACCGATCGTTTCTAGAGAAACTGAAATATTCTAAATTCGCGCAGTTTGTGTAGTTTGTGCAATTTTGCTTTAAGGGTTTATCCCAATACAAACTGCTTATTTTCTGATTTATTTTTAAATCTATTTTTGCTCTGAAACGCATTAAAATGGCAAATTCTCTTATTTAGAAACTGTATAATGTGCAGGGCTTGTCGATTTTTTGATAAGTGCAGAAAATATTGCAAAAAAAAGCTGTCAAAGTTGACGTTTTGAACCGAATTTTCTGAAGTGGGAAATCTGGAAACGAGGGAAAAAATGGTCATATTGTGAAAGTAATTGTTTATAAATCCAATACTAATGAATTGAGTGAAAAAATGAAATCACACGGCATCTTATACATTGCTTCAAAAATCCTCTCAAGTTTCATGTTTCTACTTTTAAAAATGAATCTGAAAAAGTATCAGAAAATTTCGATGAAAAAATATTTTTTCGAATACACCCTTAACGTTTTGATTTAGAATTTGAATTTAGGGTGTGCGAAAATTAATAAGCCGTGTTTCATGCATAGTATTCCTTGCTATATTTGTGTATTATTGCTAGAGACTTTTGAACAATTGAATTTTGATTATAAAAATCTGGTATATAAAATTTAGTACAGAAACAGTATCTTGGAAGTTAAACTAGACTTTTATAAATATTTAGATCAATCAGTACTTACGCAACAATATTTTGTGTCAGTAGTTAAGGCTGATCTGAATTCCAAAGGAGCTACTATCTAACATATTACTGAATTCATTTTTTCTTCGGAAACGCCTCAAATTGACAAATGTTCGTATTTCGAAACTATGTAACTGAAAAGTGATTATTTCCGTTTCTTCATAAAGACAGATCATCTTTCAGAAGATATTGTCAAAATGGGCTTTTTGAACCGGTAGAGCGTGAAAGTAGAAAAATTTGTCTCTACGTTACAAGAATAAACTTTAACTCGATAAGTAATTTGTTTATTAAAAAAATTGGAAAATGATATTCGATTCCAAATTTCCTCAACAATCAAAATTACTAATTTGAAACTTTTGTATTTAAAAATGAGTTAGAAAATGTGCTAGAAAGTTTCGTGTAGTTGAGCAGGAAATTTGTGGCTAAAAAAACTGCATCACGTGTGAAAAAACGAAAAAGTGTGCAAACAATACGTTTTATATATGCGTTTCATGTGTAGATTATGTTGTTACTTCAAAATAAAAAAAATTTATTAATTAGCCATAAAAATTAGTTTCTTGAAATGCACAATTATTCTAAATAACTTTTGAAAGGTACAAATGCATAATTTGTCAAAACATGGAACAAAGTATAAAAAGTATTTAACCACAATTACAAATTATTTAACATAACACACTCATGTGAACATGCTTTTTATACTTGGCTGTTTTTGAAAAACAGAAAAAACTGTGTGTTGAAAGTGAATTAAGGTTGAAATATACAAGTTTTAACGCTTATATTGACTCTTTCATCGGTAAAAACCAGTACCAGAAAATGCACTGATTATAAAGTTATGTTTTGATAGTAATTAAATGTAATTTTAATTATCTTCTAGTTTGTGTGTTGTGTTAATTGTTATTCCACTTATACACATTGGAATTATGAATTTTTGTTTCTGTTGAAAGTGTATCATTTGTACGAAAATTTGCCTTTTCGTAGGATGGGATAACCGATAGCTTACAGATTTCACATAACAATTTCCATTCTGATATAGAACATTGTATTAAGTAAGTCGCGAATTTTTTTTTTTTTTTTTTTTTTTTTTTTTTTTTTTTTTTTTTACAGGTGGACCGCGTACCAATAAAGTTTCGGAACCACTGATCTAGTGCCTTTGTGGTTGAATATATTGTACCATGTTTTGATAAAATAGTGCATTTCTCCTTTTCAGAAGTTAGCATTACCATGCATTTCAAGAAGGTATTTTTTTATGGTAAATTAACATTGCATTATATTTTTATGTAAAAACATCATCTATAGATGAAACACAAACATAAAACTTTTTCGTTTTTCAGCTGGTGATGCAGTTTTTTGTCCGCCTCTCTATGTTATTGTATTAATTGAAAATAATAGCTGCCTAAGACATTCTTGTCGCACATTGGTGTATCAAGACAGATGGATTGACAAACAACTGATCTGAGGCAACACTTCTGGGGCGACGGAGTAATATGAAAGTACAGCAAATCCTTTTATTGATATCAAAACCTTTTGTAACAGTTGGTGCAGAGACAACGTCTTACCGATAATAATATGGATCGACTTCCGTAAAGAAAAACAAGAGGATGGGATGATTTACAAACTTGTTTTTGAAAACATTAGGGTTGTTTTAGTCTGTTACAAAATAGCTTTTTTAGGAATTTTGGCAGATGTTTTTTACTCTTATTGCAAAATATCTTGCTCGCCAAAAAGTAAGTTTCGAATGAAAAAGGAAATGTTTGCATTATACATCTTAAGAGACCGCATGGGTTTTCTCGTATTATGAAACATATCTGATAATACAGGGTTATTACAAAAGAATCATCGGGTTTCCGAAGCGTTTATTTCAGAACATAATTGGGTTGCAACAATGAGTTATACATGAAAATAAACCGAAAGTATACATGATTGACGTCCATGGTCGCGAATGGCAGTCTTTCAATTTCATTTCGTTGTCAGTTCAGTTTCCCGTAACTACGGATGAAACTCTCCCTAACTCGGTCCATTATTTTTTCAGTAACGCTTGGTGTGCCGGAACTTTTGTCTTTACATAAAACAGCCGGTTTCTTTGAACTGTCGATACCAATGCAGAATGCTTTGTTGAACTGAATTAGTATGCCTTCTGGAATTCTCTCAGAACGGTTATAAGTGATTTACACTTTGAAAATACTAGTACGCAAAACGCTTTCTGCTGTCCAGTCGCCATTTTGAATATGACGTTCGCGCAGCAACCATGGCAACCATACACACATGACACATACGCAGCGCGAAATTATAATTAACGTCCTCTCATTTGAGTTGTCATGGAAGCATTACGTTTCCTAGTTCGCACGTAGTAACGTATCAAAACCGGATCATTCATTTGTAATAACCCTATATAATAAAATTCCGTAAAATTATTTTTTAAGGCTTTTCTCAACTAACTGCCCTGCTCAACAAGCACAAACTTTTCGACACAATTACAAATCTTTTTTTAACGCAAAGATGTAAAATTGGAAAACCTAAGCGATATTGATTAGAACGGTGTTTTCTATTTGTTAGATCAATAAATTACTTTCTGAGTTATAAGCTCTTTCGATCATGTGACAAAGAGTTTTACCCCTTCGTTGACTGGTTTCAATGCTTTCCGGCAGAAAATCGGTTCAAAATGCCTACTGACACTACTTTCTGAAAAATCTACCGTGTTTGAATAAAAAAAAAAAAAAAAAAAAAAAAAAAAGGAAAAGAAGTGGGATTAGATAGTTTCTGAACAATAACACCAGTTAGTTTCATTCATTTCTGAACAAAGATAAATTAAAACTTATATCATAAAGTTGCCCTTTTTGATTTTAAGAACAGCCTTAAGGGTGTATTTTAATCGCATTGTCGCCAATCAGGTGGTTTGTGGATGTTCCTCTCCGGTTAGACATTGCATCTGGTAATCAATAGTGCCACATGGCCACTAGCAACAAATTTGGGCTTCGTTATTGGTTCAGTTAACAGAAATCCCGATTAATCGAGTCTCGGTTAACCCTTTCAGGGGCATGGTATTTCTGCTCCAAAAATGTTCAAATAATTGATTCACACCGCAATTTAGGAACAAATTTATTTGAAAATAATCAAGAGCTTCCCCCCCCCCCCCTTTCACCCCGCCAAGTATATTATGAGATCGAAATTGTGTTAAAAATTTACTGGTACCACTTCGTAATTGGAATAGAAAAATCAACCGTTTGCAAACGGTACCCCTGAGAAGGTTAATCGAGGTTCTGATGTATAGATACAGGAAATAAAAACTTAAATAAACAGATTTTATATTATATTTTTCTTGAAAACGTTCTCGAACAAAATGTCAATAATTTTTCTTTTGAGAAAGTGGTGTAAGATAGAATTAAAAACGAATCGCTGTGCTGTGGCAGCCCTGGATATACCGTTTGCTTAGATGTAATATGCTCTTTTGAGAACAAAAAAATTATTTAGAGGCGCGCGTTATACGCTGATTATAAAAATGAATCAATTAAAATTACTGAATAAGAAAAAAAAATGGGCATGACAATTGAGATTCATAAGCTAAAGAACATACTATATACCGGGTGTCCTGAAAAGGACTGAACGATTTTAAAAATCAATAACTCGCAAACTTTTACAGATATTTAAAAAATTCTTGCACGAGAGTCATCTAAAAAGTCAAAAGTTTTTTTCCTGCGATTCTGGATTTTAGTTCGAATTACAAACAATAGATGGCGCTGAGAGCAATAGGTGCTGTGTTGAGATGGATATTGACGTTACTTCGTACTGAAGCAAAATAAGGAGGTTAAGACTGTGGAGTGGGTCTCGTTTGACAATGGAATCTTGCTCTTAGGGCCCGATTTTGAACTTTTGTTTATTTGTTTTTATTGAACAACATACATTTGACCTGTGTACTTGACATGAAGACCGATTTTGGACTCAGTCGGTATGATTTCAATGAAATGTGTTGTTGTCATGGAAATAATAAATCCTTTTATATAATAGCAGCGATTGAAACTGGGCATGAATTTAACGAGCAGCACATGGGTTTTGCAGACGATTTTACATTTAAGAAAGCTGTATTTTCTCGGATTAAATTACTTTTTATCATGTAATTTAAAAAATATTTTGTGCATCATATTTTAAAACAAAGTGAAACGATTTATTAGGTTTTTTTTTGTTGTTATTGTTAAAAATTAATCAATTTTGCTATTTAAAAAAATTGTTATATTCTAAGAAATGCTAGTTCTTTTAAAGAAGTTCTTTAGTAGGGTTTTATGTATGTTGTAAAAAAATTGCGGAAATGGTTTATTCTTTAGAACAAAGAATATTTATAGTATAAACATTGAAAACTTGGTGCAATAGCTGTTGCACTCTTTTGAAAAAATACCGAAATACAAAATTTATTACGATTATGTATATTAAATTCATGGTAATAGGGAAATAATATTTCATCTTAAATGAGCCATAATCCTTGTGACAACCTAGAATCATCACCAATCATTGGATATCATTGAATTAGTCACGCATGATAGGTTTTAATAGAATGAAGAAAACATTTATTAA
This sequence comes from Maratus speculifer, assembly GCA_964019185.1. Lineage (NCBI taxonomy): Eukaryota > Metazoa > Arthropoda > Arachnida > Araneae > Salticidae > Maratus > Maratus speculifer. Next base: position 146,400,538 of record OZ025301.1, on the reverse strand, counting down.
TATCCTTTTAAGCTTTGATTCGCTTTTCATAAAACTTTAAATGAGTAACGATAATTCTGCAACGAGTATATATATTATAATCCAAAGCATTCTGTTGGGTAGTTGTTGCCCTATTATGTGCAGACAGATAAAAGAGCATTCCAGATGGCGAATATAGGTGCTACATATATAATTATCCTCACAGAACATAATGTAATGGAATAGTTTTGAGTGTCTGTGTAAATGAATCATGAATTATGCATAGTTTGTTTACAATACCCAACACGGCATAATGAATCTTATTAACATATATCACTTACAGACCAATTCAATTATTTCTACGCAAGTTAGACTTTGGAAAGACAGACAGGCAGACGGCTAACTAAAAAGAAATCATAAAATTTTTTAACTATGTTGGAAAGCGTTGAAAATACATGTTAAGTTGAAATTTGCCATTTAGCAATTAATTTAAATAGACGGAAGCATATTTGAGCTCTTTTGTATTGCCCTGTAATTTACCTATTATCTTTAAATACACGCCATTATTTAGCTAAAATGTATTTAAAACCGAAACATACTTTAAACTAATGAAATCAAATTTTCAGAGATTACCATCCAGAGCCGGCTATTAATCCAATTTTGAGTGTCTCTGTATATCATTTCATTTCTATTCTTTAAACATAACGTAATATACTTAAAGCTGTTCGACGTAAAAAATGCATAACTCATTTACAATCCATCTTTAATATCTTTACTTACACACTTACTAAAGAGTGCGAATTATTTTGTGTAGCCCTGTATATGATTTGCATCAATTGTATACACAGCGTAACATGCAAAAATTTAGTGAAACTTTAAAATAATCATATCAAAAATATAAACTTCAAGCAATTATCTTTAGCGTACAGCATTTTTGATGCAGCATAGTTTCCGAAATCTTTTGTGTGTCCCTGTAAAAACTTCGTATTTTCTATTACACAGTAAGTAACTCGCAGTAAACCTAAGCAACTTATAACAATATTATTATACGAGTAACAAAATTAAAATATGCCGCAAAGTATGTTACCTTCTATACCGTTATGTTACATAATTATTTTGTGTGGCCCTGTAAATGAATAATAACTATTCCTTGTGCAGCATATTCTACATCATTTGTATTTTAATTTAATTCATAAATGCATTTTAATTTCATTATGTTCGGACGGGTGTAATATCATCAAAAAGCACTTGAAACTTTTTCCTCTGTCGGCCATAATGTAACGGAATACTTTTGACTGTCTCTGTATTGGAAATACACATCCGATTTTCATAAAATTTGAAATAGCTGGACAAAATTCTTCAACAAATATATATTTAAAATTTCAAAAGATTCAACAGAGTAATTTTTGCACTGTTATATGCGGACAGACAGACGGACCAGGTATATGTGAGTATAGGTGATACGCATTTATATAATTACTAACGTATCTAAAAAACAGTTAAATTTAAAAGCGCATGGCGAAATTGAAAAAGCATTTCCAGCAATTATTACTTAAAGACAGTACAGTAACCGATTTCTTTTTGCTATAAATACCAAATACCCTATTCTATCATAATAATCTTATACTGAAATTCAGTGATTTATATCAGTTTCAATACATTTGAAATAGTGTATTTCATTAATATACATTGCAAGCAATTTTCCCCCATAGACTATGATATGATAGATCTTTTGGGTGTACCTGTAAATGAACTGTTAATCCCACATACTTAATATACAATACAGGACATGACTAAGTGACATAGAAAAGGTTTAAAAGATACCCAGATAAAAAAGATAACCTGTTCTTAAAAGTAAAAAAAAATAATAATAATAAAAAAGTCGGTAATTCGAACGTTGTTATTTCATGCATTTCGATTTCAAAGGAGTCGTACCCATGAAAACAATACTTTTCTCTCTTACTGTTCTGACGCCAGCAAAATCAAAATTTTATGGATTGCATTAAAAATCAGACGGTAAAAGCAAAAGTCCTTTTTCGAATAAGATCCACTCCACAGCCTTAATCTCCTTATTTTGCTTCAGTGCCAAGTGACGTCAATATCCGTCTCAACACAGCACCTATTGCTCTCAGCGCCATCTATTGTTTGTAATTCGAACTAAAATCCAGAATCACAGGAAAAAAACTTTTGACCTTTTAGATGACTCTCGTGCAAGAATTTTTTAAATATCTGTAAAAGTTTGCAAGTTATTGATTTTTAAAATCGTTCAGTCCTTTTCAGGACACCCGGTATTTACAAAAAGTTATGAGCAGTGTGAGTTTAATAACGTTGACTATCGGATTATATGTAAAGTTCTTGTTAAAAAAGACAAGATTTGGCCACGTTTCATAAATCATAAACTTCTTCTACAAAGATGTAAATACTTAAGGAATAGACATAAAAAAATGACATACAACAGTTTTGCAATTCACTTGTCTTTAACTGCCCTTAATTTTCATTCTGATTACGATCACTTCAGAAGCGGAAATCATTCATTTTGACAGGCAATTCGCATCAAAGAACGATAAATGTACGCCATCGGATCATTTATTATATCAAGTTTGCAATCATTTTTACGCTGAAGAAATCATGTTACGATTGATGATAATCAGTTTTTGATGATCGTTCGGCAATCTTTGTCATAACGTTCTCTTTTACGAAGTGTGCCGTGAATATTTTTTCAGAAAATGTTATCAATATTGCCTTTTGATTGTGCTTTACGCATGCGACAGCACAAGAAAGGAAAAAAAACTGTCGTTCTATAGCAAATCTCTTATAACTCAATATAAAATTCATTTTACAGAATATTTAAAAAAAATTTAAAAAAAATTTAACTTAAAAAAAATTAAAATAAATAAAGTTTTTGCGACAGCATCTTTCCTAACTTATAAAAATCTCTTCCAGGGATGTTGGATACCCTAAAGAAAGGTGATACAATCTTTCCGTATCGTGTGCCTCCGATAAAAATGAACAGACAAGTCGTAAAAAATGACTCACAGCCGATTGGAAGTCACTTGTCTCGGAAGTGCAGTTAATTTTCATTCTAATTACGATCATTGCGAAGCGGTGCGGAAAACATTTTTGCCGATCCCACCGAAGCTAGCATAGGGAAGTAAGTTGTACAGGCTTGTGATTGGTTGAATAATTTAAAGAGTGTTTTGTTTTGGTTCATTTTTGAGTTTACATTTATTTAATCATCAGTTTCTGTTTGAAAAGCTTTTAGAATACGGATTATGATTAATTTCCTTCTGATTTTGTTTATATTAACTCAGATAAAAAGAAAGATTTTCTGAAATTTAGAATTAAAGAAGTTAATGATGATGTTTCTCAATTGTATTAATTAAAAATAATAATAATAAAAATGAAATTGGAATTTCTTCTAAATTATTTTAACATGATAGAACAATTTATTTACAAACAATAATCATATTTCCTTTTAACGGCGTCAATTACGCTATATTTACAAACCCAGTTGTTCTATATTACTTTAAAAAAATTCTTATTCTTATTATCTCTTTATTATAATTTTAACACGTAATACCCATATACACTCCCTTGTACGTACAACCTAATTCAGAATAACTTACTTACAAACAACAATTGCTCTTTAAATTAGTCAACCAATCAGAAGCCCATATTTATTTCCCTATGCTAGCTTCGGTGGGATCGGCAAAAATACGGGCGGAAAGCACCGATTTTGACAGGCAAGGGCAAGGAACATCAAAGAATAAGAAATTCATGCCATGCGATCACGAATCAATCAAGTTTGCAACCGTTTTCACGCTGAAGAAACGTGTTATGATTGATCGTTAGACAATTCCTTTTTCGTCGTTCGTCCATCATTTCCTCTACCTTTTAACACTTTCCAACAAATTTGAAAAGTATTTATCTGGCCGTCTGTCCGCGCTCTAACTAGGGCTCTAGCTAAGAGGGCGCTATGGGCGGCTCAGCCCCCTAAAATATTTTGAGCCCCCCCCCCTCCCCCCTGGAAAAGATTCCAAGGCCACTAAATGAATTTATGTTCCAAAAATTCAAATGAAATTTTGTACAAAAATCTAATTTAGTTTTTAGACCCTTTCAGAGTTTTGAAAAATTACTAAATTGTATTTAAAATAAGTGTTTCAACACTCCCTCATCCTATTTGTACACATGAAGTCAACATGGTGTTTAATTCTGCACTAGTTATACACTCAAAATTTTCATCATAATCATATACTTTTCTTAGGATAAGATGAAATTATTACTGCAGTTTAATAAGAAACGTATTGCCTACAATGTGAATAATGCACTAATTTATCTTTCTGCTTCAGAGAGAGAGAAAAAAAAGTATGAGCCCCCCCTATTGTTCAGTTCTGGCTCTAACTCCCGTAAATATACTCAGATTGCTATGAAAATTTTATGTTATTGATGTTTATTCAAGCACGAACCCTATTGAAAATGATGTTTTTACTATGATTAGTTTATTTACAGGGATAGTCAAAAGTTTTCCAATACATTACGGCTTATGGGAAAAAAATCTTTTCAAATGAATTTTAAAGCTGTTACACCCTGTCAAACATATTCATATTTACATGGATTCGCAAAGTGCACTAAGACATGCAGTGAAAATAATAGTTATTATTCCTTTACAGGGCCACTCGAAAGAATTCCATTACACAATAATGAAGGGGGAATTGTTTACGACATGTTAAACGATTTCAAATATCATAAAATTCATATACGCCGCTGAGACTTAATATTTAACGCGTAATATGCAATGCATAGCATTTACGGGGACACATAAAATATTTCAAATAATATATCACTACGGTAATTTCTGAATAATAACACCAGCTAGTTTCATGCATTTCCGAGCAAAAATGAGGTAAAACTTATGTCATAAAATTGCCCTTTTTGATTTAAGAACAGCTTTAATCAGTTTTTTCTTTATCGTTTGTCCATCAATACTACTATTTTTTATCTTTTACGAAACTTGTAGAGAATATTTTGTCACAAAATGCTGTTAGCATTGGCTTTTTGAATCTGGTTTCCGGATGCTACAGCACAATAAAGGAAAAATTCAGTCGTTGTCAAACAAATCCCTTATGACTCAAGATGAAATTATTTTATAAGAAGATAATAATAATAATAATAATAATAATAATAATAATAATAATAATAATAATAAAAACCTGTTCGATTAACAATCAGTTCAATAATCATGCCGCAAGTATCATGGTTTTGTATAAAAATGAGCCAGAAAATTTCCGGTTGTTGAACTGGGAAAAATATTTCTTTTAAAATTGCACGATTTTTTCTATTTTTATGAAAAAAATTATTTGAAATCTATATATCAGTCTAACAATGCGAAAAATGGTAATAAATTTTAATTTCAAATTTTCAGGTGAAATTTGATATTTTATGGCCTTATATATACAGGATTTAAAGATATTTTAATGCTATATTTTTCAATTAAATTGTCTTAAATTAATTAATTTTATCAAAATCTGCATCTTTCATTATATTAATATTTTAAACTCTTCAATAAAAATAATAGAAGTAAATTTTGTCTTAATAGTTGATCAATATATATATATATATTTTTCCCCGAAGAATAAATTCTAATATTTTGTTAAATGTAGTCATCTGCCATATACAAAATAAGTGTAGTTCTATTCTTTGGACTGTTCTTGATCAGTTACACCTATCATATTTGCCAAATTCATGACATTTAAATGAGAATTACAATGTCTTTGTCAGATGTGCATGTGACACACGATTAAGTGTAGGTTAAAACCAGATAAATGTACATATATTTAAGTTAAAATGAAAAAAAAAAGTCAAAAATTTTCATTGTCATTTTTCTAAAATTATAAAAATCTCTTTTAAAAGGTGTCGAATATCTTAAAGAGGCGTAATACAATCTTTTGGTATCGAATGTCTGGAATAAAATAGAAAAGAAAAGCCATAAAAAATGACTCACAACAACCCGCAAGTCTGGAACTCCTTTTAAAAATTTTCATTCTAATTACGATCACTGCAAAGTGGAAAGCACTGATTTTGACAGGCGATGCGCGTCAAAACTGCAAATGTATGCCATCCGATCACGAATCAATCAAGTTTGCAACCGTTTTCACGCTGAACGAAATTTATCGCGATCAATCCTATATCTATTTTTTGTTCACCGTTTGTCCATTATTGCCGCTATTTTTTTTTTTTTTTAATCTTTTATGAAGCGTGCAGAAATTATTTTAAAGAGGTGTATGAGGTAGGTTACGGTTCCACGCTTATTGTGATCGGAATAAATCGTGAAAAAAGTTAGTGGGAAGAATTACAATTTCGAGGTAACTGGAACGGAGGATGTGTTACTTTTTTTAAAAATAAATACGTTTTAATTAATGCAAGATGTTTTTTCGATACGATCTTTTGGAATAAATTTGCGTCCCAACACGTTTTAAGTATACGCTTCAGCGAATTTATCTGATCAAGAATTTTGTCTTAATTAGATTGGTCATTTTTTTCTGTTTTTTAATTTAATTTAATTTAATTTTATTTTATTTCCGTTGAACAAATTCTAAAAAATTTTCACTAGCATCTGTCTGAAAAAAAAAAAAAAAAAAAAAAATCTCCTCCGAAAAGTGTAGGATACCTTAAAGAGGCGAAATACAATCTTTCCAAATCGAATGCCTCGAATAAAAAAAAAAAAAAAAAAAAAAAAAAAATAGACAAGCCATAAAAAATTACTCACAACAACCCTCAAGTCCCTTGTCTGGAACAGCTTTTAATTTTCTTTCTAATTATGATCACTGCGAGGCAGAAAGCACCGATTTTGACAGGCAATACGCGTCAAAGAACTGGAAAATGTATACCATCTGATCGCGAATCAATCAAGTTTGCAACCGTTCTCGCGCGGTAGAAAACGTGTTGCGATCGATCCCAAATCAATTTTTCGATCATCATTCGTCCATCATTGTCTCCACTTTTTATCTTTTATGAAGCGTGCAGAAATTGCTTTAAAGAGGTGCGCGAGGTTAGGTTACTGTTCCACGCTTCATGTGATCAGAATAAATCGTGAAAAAGTTGGTGAGAAGAATTGCGTTTTCTGGGTAACTGGAACGGAGGATATGTTACTTTTGATAAAAATAAATATGTTTTAATTAATGTAGGGTGTTTTTTCGATTTGATACTTTGGGATTTATCTCCCAACAAGTTTTTAATCCCTTGGCAACGAGCAACCCACATACGTGAAGCTCTCAGAATACCTATTTATCCTTGCCGGTAAAATTTGCCTTATTTAATCAGAGCATTTTATCTATTCAATGAGACCCAAATTTTTGTTTTTAAAAACCGGTGGCAAAAGATTAAAAATTTCGTTACAGGATTCCGTAGCGAAAGGGTTAAGAATAAGTTATGCGTTTCAGCGAAATCCTCTGATCATGAATTTTGCCTTAATAGCTTGATACATTTATTTATTTATTTTTATTGTTGTTTGTTTGTTTCCGTAGAACAAATTCTAATTTTTAGTCAAATGCATATTCATCTGACATGGACAATAAGTGAAATTCCATTCTTTGGACTACTCTTAATCAGTTTCAGCGATCATATTTGTCGAATTCATGGCATATAATGAGAAATACATTGTCTTTAGGTACCGGGTGTCCCAAAAATGACTGATGGATTTTAAAATTCAATAACTTGCAAACGGTGACAGCTATTTAAAAAAATTTTCCTGGAGGGTTATGTATAATGTCAGGAATTTTTTTAACGTAATTTTTTATTTTAGTTCGCATCTCAAACAATAGGTGGCGCTGACGGCGATTGAAGGCCAGGTCGACGCTTCACTCAGCACAGATCACTTGGCCTTCAATCGCCGTCAGCGCCACCTATTGTTTGAGATGCAAACTAAAATAAAAAATTACGGAAAAAAACTCCTGATACATAACCCTCCTGCAAAAATTTTTTAAATAGCTGTCACCGTTTGCAAGTTATTGAATTTTAAAATCCATCGGTCATTTTTGGGACACACGGTATGTGCCAGATGTTTCACAAGGTGCAGTGAAGGGTTAAAACCAAAAAATAAAAAAATAAGTTAAAAAAAGAAAAAAAATAGATTAAAATTTTTTTTACCAGCATCTTTCTAAATCAAATTTTTTTTCGAAAGATGTCGGATACCTTACAGAGGCGTAATACAATCTTTCCGTATCAAATGCCCCGAAAAAAAAAAAAAAAAAAAAAAAATAGACAAGCCATAAAAAATTACTCTAAACAACCCTCAAGTCCCTTGTCTGGAACAGCTTTTAATTTTCACACTTATTACGATCACTGCAAAGTGGAAATCACTGATTTTGACAGGCAATGCGCGTCAAAGAACTGGAAACATATGCAATCCGATCACGAATCAATCAAGTTTGCAACCGTTTTCGCGCTGATGAAATCATGTTGTGATCGATCCTGAATCATTTTTTTTTTTGTTTTGTTTTTGTTCACCGTTCGTCTATCATTGTCTCTACTTTTTATCTTTTATGAAGCGTGCAGAAATTGTTTTAAAGAGGTGCATGAGGTTAGGTTACTGTTCCACGCTTCATGTGATCGGAATAAATCGTGAAAAAGTTAGTGGGAAGAATTACATTTTCTAGGTAACTGGAACGGAGAATATGTTACTTTTGATAAATATAGATACGTTTTAATTAATGGAAGTTTTTTTTATTTCATCCTTTGGGATACATTTGCCTTCCAACAAGTTTTAAGGATACGCTTCAACGAAATTCTCTGATCACGAATTTTGCCTTAATAGCTGTTCAAGCTATTAAGGCAAAAACAATTTTTTTTTCGTTTCGCAGAACAAATTCTTAAAATATTTCACCGGCATTTTTCTAAAACCATAAAAATCTCCTCTAAAAGGTGTCGGATACTTTAAAGAGGCATTATACAATCTAGTTTCATGTATCTACTTTTAAAAGTAGAAACACGAAACTTGCTGAGATGATTTTTGAAGAGATCTGTAAGATGCCACGTGGTTTCATTTTTCTCTCAATTCATTAGAGTTTGATTTATTGGGTTGGAAACTAAGTTCCCGCCGTTTGTTTAAAGACAATTTTTCTACCGGAATCTATACTCTGTTTTTTTGATCGACCTAATTCATGTTAAAATGCTGATTGTTAAAATGTAATGTCAGCGATAAAGTAGCAAGTGGGTTGGCAACGAAGTTCCCGCCGTGTTTTTAAATACGTTTTTGTTCTGCCAAATTTACATTTTTTTTGATCGAGTTAATTTATGTTAAATTTCAGATCATTAACTCTTTGCATTCGTATGTCCAGTCTGACTCGACATCATCTTTCTTTGCAAAATTTGTTTTTGGCCCCAGTAATAAAGGAAAATAAAATTTGTCTTATTTAATTACAGCATTTTTGAAATTGTGTACTTGAAGGAAACTTTTTTTTTAAAGTGGTGTAAACCAAATAAAATTTGTGTAAGTGACACCCGAGTCGAAAGGGTTTAAATGGAATGTCAACTATGGAATGCCAACTGGGTTGGCAACTAAGTTTCCGCCGTTTTTTAAAAAAGTTTATTTTTCAATAAAAAATAACAAATAATTAATCAACAATGTATTCTCCCTTGTTGTTTACAACTTCTTCCCAACGTTCAACAAGATTTTCAATACCTCGTTGGTAGAAATCCGCTGGTTTCGACTCGAAAAATTCATCCAATCAAGCTTTCAAGTCTGCATCAGTATTGAACGAAACTCCGCGCATAGCGTTTGATAGAGATAGAAAGAGATGGAAATCCGTTGGTGCCAAATCAGGAGAGTACGGCGGGTGCAGCAGTACTTCCCAGCCATGCGTTTGAATGGCTTCCTTGGTCATATTGGCGATATGAGGGCGGGCGTTGTCGTGCAGCAAAAGGACTCCATGCTGCCGATTAGGTCTTTTCTCTTGAATAGCTACGTTGAGTCGTTCCATTTGTCGAACATAGAGTTCCGCGTTGACTGTTTGGTTCCGTTCAAGCAGTTCGTAATGGATAATGCCTTCCCAGTCCCACCATACGCACAACATCGTTTTACGTGGGTGAAGATCTTGTTTTACACGCGGTGTTGGTAATTTACCAGGGCTGAGCCATTCCTTGCGTTGCTTCATATTAATGTACAGGCACCATTTTTCATCGCCAGTAACGATTCGGTAAAGAAATCGTTGCTTGTTTCCATGAGTTGAGCGGTGACGAGCAAGCAAACCAGCGGAGATTGCGGCTCGTTGATTCTTGTTGTTGTCACTTAAAACATGCGGAACCCATGCTCCAAACTTCTGAACTTTTCCCATCGAGTGAAGATGCTTCACTATAGTAGTGTGGGAGAATTTCATTTTCTTTGCCAGTTCTCTTGTCGTTTGACGCGAATTTTCGTGCAAATGTTGGTTTAATAGCTCTTCATCGAACTCAACTGGACGGCCAGAACGAGGTGCGTCTTTGATGTCAAAATTTCCATTTTTGAACTTGGCATACCAATCATGGGCGGTTCTTTCATCTATCGCACCCTCGCCATACACAGCACAAATGTCACGAGCAGCTTTTGCGGCCTTACAACCTTGATTGAAAGCAAAGAGAAGGAGGTGTCGAAAATGTTCCTTTTTCTCAACTTGACACTCCATTTTATAGATCTGAGTTTCAACACAAATTAGCTCTAGTATCCAAAAAACAAAATATAGATTCTGGTAGAAAACTTCTATTTAAAAAAACTGCGGGAACTTAGTTTCCAACCCAATATAAACGATTACGTTCTGAGTATGAACCTTTTTTTTTTCGTTCCCAGATATCCCGCCTCGGATGACACCATTCAAAATGCCCACTTTGACAGCCTTTTTTGCAATATTTTCAGCATTTGACAAAAAATCAACAAGCACGGCAAATTGTGTACTTTTTAAATAAGAGAACTAATCAGTTTGATGGTTTTGAGAGAAAAAGGGAATATAAAAATAAATCAGAAAATGAACAGTTTGGATTGGAATACATCCGGTGTATTCCAATATCGGTCTCAATTTATAAAGGTCAATGAAATGTATGTATACGCCTCTGTTGATGAAAAGGAATGTAGTGTTTCACAGACTGCTGATTTTTTTCATTCTCAAAATTCTAATTATAAACTTCAGTTTAACTATAGATACTGGTGGTGTTTTATTCCGTTTGAAGCCCTTGTGCTATCGCTATAGAAAATTCTGGACTGGTTATTTTTAATTTTAATAGTTTTGTATAAAAATTATAGTAAACAGAGTTGGAGCTTAGTTGCAGTTAGTCTTCTTTGAATTAATCGAGCCTTTTTTTTCATCTTTCCATTAAGTGGGCTCGGAGACCACTCATAGTCACAGTAGCTATTCGGCAATTAAGGTTGCAGAAGTTAACGATTAACCATCTATTTTGAAATCAATCATTATACAATTGCCATGGTTTTGAAAAAAAAAAATTGTTTGTTCTATTTTGCAACATTATGTTCTGGATTATTCCACTTTGTTACCAATGACAAAATAATTTAAAAAAAAATTTAAACTCTTTTTTTTTTTTTTTTTTTTTTTTTTTTTTTTTTTTTTTAAATAGCAGTCATTATGACAGGTCTTTCGGGTAACCAGATATCCTGGAATTTAGGGATGTTTGTCACTGTTAAAAATATCGTGAAAAATTATCTCTGTTTTTAGAGACTCTCTTTTTTCAAATCAACAAAAAAGCTCCAAGGGCGTTTTTAGATTGTTCTCATTGGTCAGAAAATTATTAGTTTTTAAAAACGTAGGTAATTTTTCACAATACTTTTAACAAGGATACTTTTTGGAAGGAAGAGATACACGTGATCAGTAAAGCGATTTCTATAAATTTAGTCTGTTTTGTTATTTTTATTGTTCTTTGTTTTCGTAGGATGACATTTCCTACAATCTGCAGAAATTTAGTACTTGAATCAAACGGAATTTAGAAAACGTTACTTGAAGTTTAAAAGAGCTCGACGAAAATATCTTTAAAAGCATTTGGAATTCGAATGCCGAATTAAATAACACAATGGCTAGCGTTTAAGTGTTTTTTCCTAAGTAAGAAATAGTTAAAAAACAAGTTGACTCAATTTCTTTGCTATTTGAGTGATCTTAAAGGCTTTAAGAAGCAGTATTATAATTTCCAATTCTTTACATAAGTTATATTGCTCCATGTCAGAAAGCTTGATTGTTTAACTGTGCATCTTTGTCGTAGATTTATTGTGAATTAAGTGAAGAATGTACAGTCTTGAGATATTTGGAAAATCCGTTAAGTACTCTTTTTCTTGGAGTCTTTTTTTTTTTTTTCTTAGGTATTCTTTTTTTACATAAATAAAGTCTTTGTTGAGTAGTCTCTGTCTCAAGTAGGTTGTAACCAAAATAGTTCTAGTTTAAACATTAAATGGGTTCTCAAGAAATATTTTCCCGCTCTGTGAAAATTTCTGACGTATTTTCTAACCTTTTTCATCATAAAAACATGATATTTGCAGGCATGATTATTGAAATAATTTGTAATAAAATAATATTTTTTTTGATAAATTAATTAATCTTTAATTATTAAATTCAAGACGGCAGTTTGTTTTCTATATCCTGCGCTGTCGTATCTAAAAATTTTATTAAAAGTGAACACGTTGAAGGCATTTTCTGAAAAATGTCTTTGGCTATAAAAACGGCAAAAGCAGTTTGATTAAATAGTATCTTACTAAGAGCATCTGTCAATTTAATACGTTTGCAAAAATAAATAAATAAATACAGTGTCTCACATAAGTGATGGGACACTTGTGCTTTACAAAAGGAAACTAATCAAATAAATTAAAAAAACAAGTACACATTTTTTTGTGGGTGTGTTTCATATTTAAATTTAGTAAAGATTATTACATAACATACATTATGTCAAAATATTAAAATATTAATTTAATAAAAATACAAATGTTTAGAACGGAGCAAAAAATAGCTCACATAAGTGATGGGACACCATTATATATGCAACAAAAATCGTCTGAAATAAGCAATAAAAATATTTTTGGGGGTTTTATTTTTACTTAAAAGCAATTGGCAATAATTTATAAAATCGTCTGCAGTATTTCTCTCCAGTTTGTTTTGGAATTTTTGTGTTTTTTAGCTCTGTGTAGCCATGAATGCTAAACGAAAAGAAACTTCGCCTGAAATTCGAAAATTAGTTATTAATTTGCATATTGAACGTGGAAAATCTATTAAAAAAACTGCTGAAACCGTTAACTTGAGTCGTTCAACAGTTTTCAATATCATTAAACGATATAAAAAGAATCATATGATTCAGGATAAAAGAAGACCTGGCCGACCATCAAAGCTATCCAATGGAATAAAGCGAATTATCGTTCGAAATATTAAAAAAAATCCAAGAAATAGTGCTTTAAAAGTTGCTGCTGATTTATAAGCATTATATGGAATAATTGTTAATCCTGAGACTATTAGAAGGGTAATTCGATCTGCTGGATATCACGGTAGAGTAGCCAGGAAAAAATTCTTCGTAAGTGAAAATAATAGAAAACTTAGACTAGCTTTCGCAAAATCCAACATAAATAAGAATTCTGATTACTGGAATAAAGTTATATTTGCTGATGAGAGTAAATTTAATATATTTGATTCTGACGGTAGAATCTTGGTGTGGAGAAAACCCAGAGAAGAATTTGAGGGAAGAAACAGAACTTGGTACCCCAGGGAAGAAACAGAACTTGGTACCAACAGTAAAACATGGTGGAGGAGGAGTTATGGTATGGGGGTGTATGTCGTCCGCTGGAGTTGGTAATCTTGTTTTTATTGACAGTATAATGGATCAGTACAAGTATATTGATATTTTAAAGCAAAATTTGAAATCTTCAGTACGAAAATTGAACCTTCATAACGATTTTAAATTCTACCAGGACAATGACCCCAAGCACACTGCTCTGAACATTAGACTCTGGCTGCTATATATAACTGTCCTGAAATAATAAAAACACCACCACAATCTCCAGACTTAAATCCCATAGAGAATATTTGGCAAGAATTGGAATCAAGAATTCGCAAACACACCATTTCTTCAAAACAACAACTAAAATCGGTGCTTCAAGAAGAATGGGGTAAAATCACTCCAGAAATCACAAAAAAATTAGTCGAATCAGTCCCAAAAAGATTAAATCATGTTTTAAAAGTAAAAAGGAAATCCAACAAAATATTAAAACCTTTTAAAAAGTAAAATTTTTGGATAAATATTTGATGGAAAAGTAAGTGTCCCATCACTTATGTGAGCCATTTTTTGCTCCATTCTGAACAATTGTATTTTTACTAAATTAATATTTTAATATTTTGACAAAATGTATGTTATGTAATAATTGTTACTAACTTTAAATATGAAACACACCCAAAAAATTTTTGCACATGTTTGTTTATTTATTTTATTGCAGTTTCTTTTTATAAAGCACAAGTGTCCCATCACTTTTTTGAGATACTGTATATATATATATATATATATATAAGCTAAATATGTTATTGTAGGGGAAAAAAGCCGAATTCAGAATTAATTAGTGGATATGCTACATTTTCCCCCTCGCACTAGATGAACATTAGGAAATATGCATAGATTCATAATCAAAAAACATGTTTTCTTTTTTTTTTTTTTTTTTTTTTTTTTTTTTTAATACCATAATACTATTGTCCAAGAACCGGCAGCAGAAAAACTTAATGTATTGAGCACAAGAAAAGAACCTTTATTTTATGGAAGAGTAGTAATAGGGGAATCTAATGATCAAAGTCTGCCGAAAGTGAAGTGGTACATAAGCCAAAAATCCATATCATTTGGTTTATGCGTAGGTTTAACATTGTGTTTGCTGTACAATCAAAAGTATGAAATGGTTGTACGGCATACACAATGACAAACCAACGAGTTAATCACTAGAGTATTAATTTTTGGCTTATGCACCACTTCACTTCCGGCAGACATAGATCATTAGATTCCGCTATTACTGCTCCATAAAATAAAGGTTTTTTTTCCTTGGTCTCGATATATTAGGTTTTTGTGCTGTCAGCTCTTGGATTACTAGCTCAAAATCACTAACTCTTTCAAAACTGTTGTTAGTACAAATGTTATAGAGCTTAAAATTTTGAATAAAATGAGTACTTGTACTTACTACTTTTGATGAATATTAAGGTCACAATTCTACTTCAAAGTTTTAGTTTCGTGGTCAGAGGGTTGAACTTGGAATTAATTAGTGGAAAACTGGAATTTTTTTAAATCCCTTATGCACATGCCTTATTTTATCCCTGTACTTTATGTAAAAAAAAAAAAAAAAAAAAAAAAAAAACTAATGTGAGTATAAGGATAGAAAATCAACGATTAGAAATGCAAAAATAATGCATGAAACGATACCAAACAGCCGTTTCGAATATATCGAGATTCTTTATCAGCGCAAGACTCAACGTGCTAGAAGAAGCAAAGCTGCTCAGGTGGCTTTCCCCTGTTATGAAAATTCTTTATATTTTCATAACATTACATATAAGAAAAATTTTGTTTGAATAGGGAAAAAAATGTTGTTGTTAATAAATAAGAAAGTAAAAAAATTACAAAGTAGATAGACTCAAATTATCAGATCTAAGGCAAAAAAAAAAAAAAAAAAAAAAAAAACGAGGTTTGACTATTAATCCCTCTTTTCCGATTACGAAATGTGCGACGATCACGAAAGAAGAAACAATGTAATGTTGAACTAATTGATGAAAAAAGACCTTGTTTATTTATATATATGTATATGAAATTTACTCACACGTCTTAAATTTTAGTCTTTAAATGTAATTTGTCAAATTACTTTTTTTTTTTTGTTTTTTGTTTTTTTTTTTTTGCTTTATGAAGTTTGTAATAACAGTCAGGTTTATTATTATAATATTTTTAATGAACGCCATTCCTGCCGGTTATTTGGAATTTTTCTTGAAATATCTGAAATGCTGATGCGTATTTAGATGAGAAATTGCTTCGTTGATTGAGATTGATAAATTTATTTCAGCCAGAAAAAAACCCTCAAGAGAAAAGAGTTTATCATTTATCATTTAACTTTATCATCACACGATTGTAAATCTGAGAATATATATCTTTAAAAATGAATCTAATTGCTGTAGGAACACAAGGTAAAAAAAAAAATTCCAGCGTCTAATACCTTAAACCCTATACTTTCCCCTAACTCTCTTATTTTGAAAACCATTAGTGATCATTACAGTGATAAATTGGAGAACAAACACCTGTCAAAGCGCTTCTAATCTAAGTGTAAATCACCGAATAACATGTTCATTTCCATTTTCCCATCACAAATGATTTGTACGCCTTAAATGTAAATCACAAATTTGTTCTCACATATTAATCATTGTCGTTACAATTATCGCGATGAAGCGTGCAGCGATTGCAAATGACATGAAAAGTGTGTAAAATATATCATAAATATATCATATGAACTATGAAAATAGCCATAAACAGCGATATATCAGCATGATAGAGATGATATGCTGAAATTTGATTTATTGTATGTACATTTATAATAACTGCAATTTTGTTCTGACCAAAAATTTAAAACTTTCAGCTTTTTTTTTTCTTTTTTTCTTAAATTGGTTGAATAACTTCTAACGAAAATTATAGCGTGAAATGCACGATAAAATTCCAAAGATACATTATGCTTTAACAGTAGAATCGATTTGACGCAGGGAATAATTACAGGCTTGCAAAAATATAAGGTCAAATTCCTAAAATGTCCAATAGTTTAATACTAGAGCTTACATAAATTAGTTTGCTCCACGGCAAAAAAACACATTTTAAATCAAAAATTTTACTTAATATATAAAGTAAAATAAATAAATTATAATGTAATAAATATTTTACTAAATAAAAATCCTGTATTGAAAAATGTTTATCGTACCTTAAGTGAAATGACTCGCAAAGCAGTTCTAGTGTTAAGATTCTAGCAGTTCTTGTATTACACTGACAGTTGTAATTTTATTTCCTAATTTATTTAACGCATTTATTATTAGCTATTAAAAAGGAAGTGTGCAGCATTTTCGATTCATTTACAGGGCAACTCAAAAGAATTCCGTTTAATTACACTCTATAAGAAAAAATTGTTGTATTTTAATGATATTACGCTGTTTCAAATATTATTGAAAATGAGATACATCACTGAGGTGCAATACAAGGTTCTTGTTATGGAACATGATGTGCATAGAACTTGTCGTTTATTTATAAGGCAGACAAAAGAATTTGACTATAGAAGAAAAATAGGAATAATGTAACTATTGAACATATGACCAGTAATTGCTGGAAGTGTGTTTTCATATGTGGTATGCGTTTTTGAATTTACCTATTTTAAATATTACTTGTTGTGTATTAATTCTATAGATTATATACAGGATCGCACAAAAGTTCTCGATAACATTCGGCGGATTTAATGGCGGATAGCTGAATGGAAGTTTTCAACTGTGTTATGCATTTAATTGAACTAATTTGTAACAGACTATTCATTATGCATACACCTGTAGATTATATACAAAACTTTGAAAATACGTATATTTTAACGGTTATTCATAGTAATAGAAGAAATCGTATTTTCAAATGCATTATGCGTTTTTCAAATTGTTCATTTAAACATCTTTTTTATTATTGTAGCATTCTGAATGCGTTAGAAAGTGTTTCATAATCTATGTTCTGCGCAGGATTTTTTAAAAATTCTTGTTCTGTTGTTATTTGGTGCGATTTATTCTGATTTTCTTCCTTCTTTTTTTCTTTTTTAGGTTCAAATAATGACCCTTGTTAGTGTAAATGGACACCGAAGAAAACCATCTTTCTGTGACGAAGCACAAATTGTTAGTATGTTATTATCATGTATTTTAATTTATAATTTTTGTATCTTATTACTTGGTTTTAATGTGCATTTTACATCCAACAAGTTCTGAAGACCCAGCTACGAACGGTTAAAATTAGCTTAAACTTTTTTGTTCAACTCAACATAATAATAAATCCTCGCTGTATTTATTTATAACAGCATTATTTTCTAACACAATAAATATTAAAATTATGTTCATGTTTCTAAATTTTACATTACTTACATATTTACAAAGAAAGGACATCATCCTTCGAAATTACATTTTTAATTGGGTTCTGAAATGTTGAGTCATGTATCTCGGCTGTTATTAGGAATATCTAGAAAATTCCTTCACATTCTGAAAGCTATTTTTTTCGCCAAAATACTTCAAATTTGACGACATTCATTCATCTCGGACCAAGCATCTCTTTATGGCATTGCTAATATTATAAATGGATTTTACCGCCAAATCTCCCAAAGTTACACAAAATCTCGCCAATATTATGCCAACATTACGCCTAATCTTGGGAAAATGCTACCAATTTTGCGACTTCGTTTACTGCCAACTGTCCAACGACTTAATAATTGTTTTCGTTTTCATTTCCATTGAAATGCATAGACAAGTAGTAACGCCAAAATGACCCACTAATCGAAGTTTTGTGAACATGGACTGTTCCAATGATCTTTTTGTTCCCCAAAGTGGTAGAATGTAAAAGTTAGTCAAGATTATTAGAGCTGTTTTTTAGATAAAATTTGCATATATGCACATAGACACATAGACACATGATTTTCTCGTAATTTGATCAAGCTGCTACTTGCCGTGCAATTGCATTCTTTAACTTTCTTGATTGTACTTTAATACATTTGTTATATTTCTTAAGCCTGTGCTCAACAAGCGTAAAATGTTTGGACACATTTACAAATTAATTTTTTAACGGAACAATATAAAACTGGAAGGCCTGATTAGGGAAACGATTTGGAATCGAACTGTATTCGATTTTTTGATCAATAAATTACTCATCGAGTTGTAAGTGTTTTTGATCACTCGACAAGACGTTTTTCTCATTTCACTGACTGGTTTTTCTGCTTATGTGGAGAAATTCTTTTCAAATATCCCACTTTGACACTATTTTCTGAAAAATCTATTGTATTTAAAATAAAACAGGAAAATGAGTGAGATTAGATATTTTCTGTGCAACAACACCTGCTATTTGCCTGCATTTCCGAACAAAAATAAATTATATTTTATGTCATAAAGTTGCCCTTTTCAATTTAAGAATAGCCTTAATCTCAATTACAAATACATTTCTTAAATGTCTTTCAGTATAGTTTCGAATATTTCTTGCTTTACTACGCTGTAAAATATGCAGTAGTAAAGTTAATGCAGCAGAGAGTCCAAGCAAAGTTTCATAAGAAAAAGATCTTTGTTTAAAGATAAACTGGTAAAACAATAAACTCGTTTTGCTAATAGTAATAATAAATATATAATAACCTATTTAATAAATCTATAATATATATAATAAATATTAGTAATATATGTAGTATATAATAGTATATATAGTATATAATAATATTAGTATATAATAGTAATAATAAAATACCCAATGACATTTGATGCTCCTACCTACAACCAAAATCGAAACTAAAATGATCATGGGATTCTTAGGTAAAAGCAGCAGCGCCACGAAACGATTAATATTTTTGAATATAAGTTCTATGATGACATATCTGTCTTCATTTTGTTCCCAGGATGTATCCGGAAAAGTATTTTTCCATCGACAACAACTCGAAATTTTCTAATACATTTTCAGACTCATTTTTAAAAGGAGACACATGAAACTTGCCGAGGTGATTTTTGAAGAGATGTATAAGAGGGTGTGTAATTTCATTTTTTGCTCAATTCATTACAGTTTGATTTATAAACAATTGCTTTCTCAATATGACCATTTTTTTTTTGTTCCCAGGAATCTTAATACGTTGTGATATAACGTTGTGTTATATCATAACGTATGTGTGCGTGTGTGTATAGTTGTGTTAAATACGTTGTGAGGATTTAAAAAGCTAAAAGATTTCTCTTCAAACCTGCCCCATGTAGGGTACTTTTGAACAAGTAAGGGTCGCCTTTGAACAAATGAACAAAAAATGAAAATATTAAGAGTTTCTATGAAAATCTGCATATCTTTTCAAAATATAAAATAATGTGAAGAAAATTAAATAACTGCATTATACTAAATTTACTATTTTTTATAATTTAACTAAAATTATATCCATCAAAGTTGATATCAAAGCTCATTGTTGGAAAAGCATGGAGTGTCCCTCCAGTTGTGTTTGGTTGTGACAACTTTTTTACAATTACCCATTAAAAAACACCAAATTGATATCTGATGCCTCTGGAGAGAAAAAAAAATTCTGTTTTATTCTTCAATAACAATTTAATCTGACTAATGTAATGAAGAGTCGTTCTTTTTTTATGACGTTTTGTATGAGATTATCTGTGCAGCGAACGGGGATTGTTAACAACTTTACTTACAAGCCTTTCTATTTAAAAATAATAAAAATAATAATATTTAGATACATTCACAACTCTTCACTTCATAGTTTTAAATGTTCAATGAAACCCTAACTTTTCTGTTCAATAATGCCCAATCACATGTAGTTTAGCATTACAACTATTTACTCAAATGAGCCAAAGAATTTGAATACGAAACTTTACACATACGAAAAAGCTTATAAAATAAAGCTAACATCTTTAATTAAGTATTGAACAATAAATTAAAATTTCAGGCATAAAAAATTGCCAATAAAAGTCTTACCAACTTTATTTTCATAAGTTTAGATTCAAGGAGGAGAAAAATGTATACCTTGCTTCGACATTATTGTGCATACAAAATGATTCAGCTTTGTATGCTTATTACATTGAAACACTAGCAATCTACATTAAAAAAATTGAAAAAAAAAAATTAGAGTGTTCAAAAGGTGCGCCCAATCCAAACATGCCCTCTTCTCCCCTAAATGATACAGCAGTTCAAAATTACTCGAAAAATTTAAATGTTTTCAGCTCATTGAAGATTGAGTGATTTACTGATTTTGTAAATTAAATTAAATTGTTATCATTAAAAGTTAATTTACAGAGGTATTTCTAACGATGTTAATTTACTGTCTTTTGTAAATTTTCCGAATATTTTTTCTGTTATTTCACAGAATCTCTGTTTTTCTAATGTCTGTAATTTTACATAAGACTTAAGCTAATAGATAATCCATATATATAATTTCACACACACACACAAAAAGAATTAATGGCGAATTTGCAGTTTTCTGTTAGACTGTGTGGAGGAAATAATTTTTTATTTCAAAAATACAGTTTTTAAAAATAAAGAAAATTATTTTATATTAATAAAAACCTAATGTACTATTTTTTAAAAAATGTTTTCAGAGTTCATCTTTTCTTTGGACGTTGCCAAATCGAGAACCCCCTGTATATTTTTTCGGAACTATCCACGTGCCATATACCCGCGTCTGGGATTACGTTCCATGGTCCGCCAAAAGAGCTTTTGAAAGAGCCGACAGTGTTTTCTTTGAGCTCGACCTTACAGATCCTGAAACTGTCGCACAGTTAGCTAGCTGCCAAATGTTGCCTTCAGGTGAGATGTGATTTAGATTTCTCTCTCTCTCTCTTTCAATAAATATTATTACTGATATTAAAGCAGAGCACTCAACCTTGCTTCCACTCTTGTAGTGGCTGCTCATGTTGGTATGAAACGGAAATGTCCATTTGTTCGAAACGCGTCTCTCTTATTAGATACGTTCGTAATTATGTAAATACGAAGCACCTATAGTAGTTGACTGCACTCTCGAAGAGTCTTTCCTCTACATTAAGTTTCGCGTTCTTGAGCACGGAACTTGAGAAATGCCTTAGGACGTATCTTAAAATTGCTGTTTCTGTCATATACAGTGAAACCTCCTATAAAGTCAACGGTCACTCCGAACAACTAAAACCTCCGAATACTGGTTATGTTTCCTTAGTACCGAATCTCTTCCGAAAAAATAACATTGCACAAAATCTCCTAACAACAAATTCTGAACAACGGCCACCCCACAGCATTTTTTTTTTTTTAGTTATTTTTGTACAGGTAGATTTTCTTGTTTATGTTCCTTACAATTTCTCTACTAATCCATAACCGATGCTTAACAAAACTTCGTTTTTATAAAATAGATGTGGAGAAGGGGATTTTTTTTTTTTTTTTTTTTTTTTTTTTGGAGGGGGGGGGGGGTGACAAAATTTAAGTTTTTAATATTGTGCAAGCAGTATTCATTTGTAATCTTCGTGAATCGTATGGCTGTATTTCATATCTTAATGTAGCACATGTTTTTTCACTAAAATAATGAGTTCAAAGTGAAAAAATTTAACTTGAAAGTTATCCAGGACAATAAAAAAGGTAAGTGCACGAAAAGCTAAAAGGTACAATTGCAAAAAAAACCAAATAGATGACATTCTGGAAAAAATTTAATTTTATTCGGAAAAGACATTTCAGAGTGTATATTCGGAATCTAAAACTAAGCATCGATTTAGAGATCTGAAAGGGCCGATTTCATTAATGGCATTCGGGCCGGGCCGAGCCCGGGCCTTTCTTTTGAAGATTCGGACCGAACCCGGGCCACGCCTAGTCACTAATCTTTTCGGGCTGGGCCGGGGTCGGGCCTTAATTTTTTTTCCTGCAGTATCGGGCCGGGCCTAATGTATTTTTTCCGTACGAAGCCGAGACTGATTTCATTCTTCCTCACGGGCCAAAATAATGAGTTCTGGTTGAATCATCCCGTATGAAAATCATTTTCTCGTTGTGGCCAAGTCTGTTCATAACTCAGTAAAATTTGGCTTAGTCCAAAAATTTTTGTAGAAAAGGCATATACTTTTAAGTTGTCATTATTCTACAACTAAACATTAGAATTTATTCTTTTTGAAGAATCGTAGATTACTAGGCGTTTTAAAATAGAATTAAACACATGAAAAAAACATGTTTTTGACGGAATTTTCTTTTAAACTGAAAACTGCAAATTTCTTTTAAACTGTTCATCCATACAAAATGAATACAACAATACGCGAGAAAAAAAAATACATTAAACATTTACATCTGCTAAAAAGAAAACGTATTTTTTTTTCCAATGCGATTCCGTTTTAGAAGATTTTATTTTTACCATATACCATTTTTTTGAATCCATTATATGGAATATGGATTAATAATAATAATGATAATTGAAACATTTACACACAACAAACAAAGGTTCATTAAAAGCGTAAATATCGCAGCCTACGCACTTCTGCATAAATGGAGATTATAAACATGGAAAAAAAAGGACTAAGATAAGTCCTTTGGTCTGAACTTTTCCGTAAGAGTAAAGATCAATGTTCTGTAGAAATTCACTCGAGCCGGGCCGAGTTCGCAGTGGCGTAGCTAGGTTTTTTGGCGCCCGGGGCCGGAAGAAATTTTGCGCCCCCCCCCCTCGAAAAAAAAAAAGAAAATAATTACATTATTTTCCATCGAGAGAAGAAAATGCCTTATTTTGGTTTGTACCGGGAGAAAAGGAGTTGTCACTCTTCCTTGTTTTTAAAGATTTAGCAGATTACACAAACATACGAAACTAAAATGTGTGGAACTCGATTATTAGAGATTTATAGTTTTCACAGAATGTAAATTTTCCGAGTGGGTGAAAAAAAGTCCAGTCCAGGATTCGAACCAGGGATGTATTGGCTGAGCCGCCAATGCTCTTCCAACTGAGCCATCCCGGACGAATACTGGAGGACTAATCCACCCAATTAACCTCGATGATCACACAATCTGGTCTGGATCAGCTCAACAGAATAAATCGATGGTTAATATATGGAACTGCAGAAAACGCTGCATACGAAATTAGATTAATTTATAAGACGATTATTCAATCGGTAAACATTGTGCATCACAGATCCCGGAGATTGTGCGATTCTTGACCAAATGTCAATCAAGAGCTAATTAATTAAGTAAACTAAATGTTCCTCCCGAATTGACAGATTCGCCCCCAGATGGAAAAATATTACAAACCCCAACATATTACCAAGAATCCGCATGAAAAAAGATTAGATTTTGTCCATTTGAGATGCATGCACATTGCACAACCTACGACCATCATGTAGATCCCGAGATTCACGTAAATGGCTCCTGGGACCTCCGATCGAACTTGCAGAAATGACTGTAAGATGCAGCAACGGAATAAACGAGTTCGGTCAATATAGAGGTTATCGAGTCAAATTCTTTTTCAGTTATTCCTCACATAGATATATGTAGGCATAGTATTTTCTAATGCATATGGGCTAAGTTAAAGTATATATCAAATATATTTAACTTTTAAAATGACGGAAACAGCCATTTGTACCGGTCGTACAAGGAAGACTGAAAAGTCCTACTTTCTTTTTTATATGTTTTAAGAAGTAAAAATTAAGGACTAGGTCACCCACATTTTATTACAGTGCTGGAAAAAATTATAAAACCGATAAAAAAATTTACAAAAATCAAAAAGTAATGGAATTGTTGATAACACAATTTCTGTTTTCATTTGCATGATCAACATTGCAATAATACGCGCAAACTTAGATTAGAAAAAAAGATAAAAGACAATATCAACTTTAAATGAAGCTGGAATGTCTGTTTCTAATATTGCAAGAAAAATAGGAAGGTCCAAGGCTGCAGCGAGCAATTTTTTTCATAAATCTCGAAGATTACGGCATTAAGAAGCGTACAACAAGACGGAAATCCTTAGCTGTCAAGCAATCAAGGTAAATCCGAAAGCTAATTTGAGGACAAAAAAAAAAAAAAAAAAAAAAAAAAAAAAAAAAAAAAAACCTAAATTCAAGAACAATTACAATTACCATGTACAAGCCGAGCAGTCAGAAATGTTTTAAACAACAAATCTATTGTTAAATTGTTTTTAAAAAAATAAAGGAAAATCCCCTCTTTCTAAGCACCACAAATATGCTCACTTAGACTGCACGAACACATTTCACCGAAGGCCCAAACTGGGGAGTCGTTGTCTTTTCTGATGAAAAGAAATTTAGTTCGATGGACTAATATTTTTGTTATTTTATATATTTTGGCTATAAATATTTTTGGCATGACTTACGACAGTTCATTTTTTAAGCGTCAAATTTGAGGTGGCTCGGTAATGGCTTGGGCTGCATTTGCTGACTGTAGAATCACTCCAGTTGTTTTCAAGCATAGCAAAATGAATTCAGTTACGTATCAAGATATGTTAGGAGATAATTTATTACTCATTGCTCTTCTTATAACTGGAGACTGGACAGTTCATCAGGACAACGCTTCCCTTCATCTTTCAAAGTTAACTATATCTTGACCGGAAGCTAATCAGGTGAAATGCCTTCAATGGCTAGCTCGTAGCCCCAATCTGAATGTAACAGAAAATCTTAAGGGAATTTTAGCCTGAAATATTTACAAAAATGGACGGCAATTCAATTCTAAGTTAGATTTCATGAATGCTATTAAAAACTGCTGAAATTGTGTTGATCTTTGATCCTTTGAGTAATTTGCGTGATCTGATAGATTCAATGAACAAGAGACTAGTCAAAGTCATCGATAAAAAAAAAAAAAAAAAAGGTGACAGAATTGGCTTGAAATATTTACCATACGTGCAAGTGTGAAAACTCGAGTGAGGGTAGTCAAAAGCAAATCCTGATTCTCATGCTGCTCATATTTTTTTAACTTTTGGTAGTTAGTAGAGAATGTTAATTAAAAACTCATAAAAAATGCGATTTCTTTTCACAAAAACCTAGCGACTTGCCGACACCTCCATCTAATTTCCGAAAATTACTGAATCAGAGAATATGTAACATTTAGGCAATCGACTTAATTATTAAACGTTGTACATATACAAAAGAAAAGTTCAATAATTCTCATTTATGTCAAAATATATAAAATAACTTCGGTTTAAAGCTCCTGTCAATTTGGCACCCCCTATTTACTAATTTCGTTTGGAAAAATCGATAGACGGGTCAGCTAGTATCTATATTATAAAGGCCAAACGTATCTGTGCGTAACGCATGCGTCATTTTTCGAATGGCAACACTTTCTGATGAAATTTCACTTTAGCAATTTTCATTACTGCGAATTTTTTAAGTCCTAAACATCGCACATTTTCAATCTTTATACCGTTTTGTAGGGAAAAATATGTACTTTTAAATGCAATTTGTTTGAAAACTGTATCTTAATTTGTTTCTGAGATATTAATTTTTTTGTAGTTTTTTATTTAACTTTTCTGGAAGTGGCAACTTTTCTCCATTTCTGTGCAAAGTAATGGAAAAATAACCATAAAGTAAAAAGAAGAAATAGAGAGGACTTATGGTGGCTGGGAGTGGTGCAAAAAATATAACCCTGAAATTTGCTACAATAAGCCCAAACACAACCGCGTGTTTTCGCTAAAAAGAAGGAAACTTTCAATGACAAGTCTGTGGAAACTTTTAGTACTATAGATTTTAGTTTATAATAAAATAAAATGCTACTTTATAATGCTTAAATTTAAGCAGATCATTTTTATTTATAGAAAAAATGTACTGCTGATATCAAAGGATTTAGTACCTGTTCAATGTGATTCTTTTTTTCCCTCCGGGTTGAATTTTTTTCGCCGAGATAGCAAGAAAACAAAGACGATCTTGACAAAAATTCCAGGTTTAAAGTAATGTCCGGTTCCCCAAATTTTTGTCCAATTGTTTAAAACATTCAATTGCAATTATATTAAAATAACATTATTCGCTTAATGTAATTTTTTTTATAAATTTCAGTTAAACTTGCTAGAGCAGATGATTTTTTTAGTTATTTTTTGTTACCTGTCATTTTACCAGAAGGGAAATGCAAAACTAAATTATTTAGTTTTTCTTTCTTCTTGGAATAATTATATTTTTTTAGTTATTTATTTTTTACTTTATTTTTAGAACCATTTTTATTTTCCAAATATATTTTCAGAAAAGAAAAAAGTACATTTTCACATAGAAAACTGATCTGAAATAGAAAACGAACGATGTAAAAGACAAAATTAGATTTCATAATTCGCCAATATCCAATGTTTAAAATTTAATTGAAAATTTGGTTTGGCATGATTTGCAAAAATCGAGGTTTGCGTATTTCACGGAAAATACGGCATCTTCTTTGCACGTTGAAGTGACGAATGTTTAATCTTTTAATTTGTGTTGTGTATTTTAATTTATAAAACGAATTTTAAATTTGTCATAAAGTTAACTTTGAAGCAAACTTTTAAAAAAAAATGTACGTGCAGTCATTTCTTTACTTTTAACATTTTAGCATGCGCGTAAGATTTTTCGGTACTACTTGGTTATCCCATTGACCAAAAAACTATTGCCAAATTCTAAGATTAAATGCCAAAAATGGATGATCTGTGCATGTTATATTCAATGATATTAAACACGATACATATGTTTAAAATGTCATCAAGAGGTGTTTAATACCACTTTTTATTTGTATTTTTATTCATGTTTTACTAATTTATTTGTTTTTCCGTTATCTAAAATAAAAATTATATCAACATATATAACTTGGTTATAAGTTTGGCGATTGGTCGATGGGATAAGCAAGTAGTACCGATTTTTCATATGCTCAAAATCTATATTGTAACAAATGTGTCCGTGTGTAGCACTGACGTTATTTTGCGAATGACAACATTTCAGGATAAATGACTTTTTGCTATTTTTGTTACTGCAATTTTTTAATCTTCTAAATGTCGCACATTTTCAGTTTTTATTTCATCATATAGGAAAAGAAATCTACTTTCAAATGCAATTTGATTGAAAACTGTATCTCATTTGACTCATTTATTGCGAGCTTATATATATATAAATCTCTATCACGTATCTTCATTAAGAAATAATGATACACAATTTACTCATAAATCTATGAATATTGTTCCTGATAATTTTCCATTATAAAATTAAAATTGGTTGAATAATAAAATAAAAGAATGATTAAAAACGCAGATTAAGTTATTAAAAATTACAAATTCAACATGTAATCAAACAACTTAAAATTTTACACTGCATAAATAGAAAAAAATTGAAAATATTTTGAATTTGTTTGAAAACTGTATTTCAATTTGCTGATTGGCTGTGGTTAAAAAAAAAAAAAAATCAGGTGAGAGTTATTTTTAAAATTATCTCTACCGAGTGAAACTCGATTACGATAGATTAATCTTTTTGTCCTTAGAAAAATATACAGAGTTTGGGATTTGTTTCCGACTAATATAATATAGCAAAATTAAAATTTTCTTTATAAATAATAAAATAAAATAAATACAAATTTAACAGACAAGTAATTGAATTACGTGCTCGAAGCACTGAAATGACCAGAAACAAATTTGCTGCCGTAAGGAAATCTTTGTCTAATAACTTCCGGCATGCGTCTATTACGGAAATGTGACTTTTGAAAAAATGCATTGCTTTATTTGATTACATAATTAAAATTTTTCATTTAACCCTTTAACCTAACCATGTTTTCCCGATATGTAATATTTTAATTCAAAGATTGATTTAATATAATATTGAGATTATTATTAATTTTTTGAATTGTATAAGATAAAAAAATATGTAAAGTTATCAAATACAAATCTTCTTACCAATACTTTTCACAGTTATTATTTTATGAATGAAACATGAATGAAAAAATCCGCAAGATACTTAACCCTTTGAAGGAAAAAGCACTTTAATTCTTAAAATGCTGAAATGATTGATCATCACCAGAATTTAAAAACAAATTTGTTTCAAATATTTAAAAGTGTTTCTTCACGTATTTGAAAAAAAACATTAAATTGCTATTTGAAATTACTGGCGTCAATGTGGCAATTAAAATTATGTGGGACACATTTTATCTCACCCCCTTCAAAGGGTTAAACGGTTAAAAATGCTTTTTTGGAGTTAGCAATCTAAAACGCATGTTACATGTAGAAAATTCAATTAAAAAATGTAGAAATTAAAAAAGTAAAAAATGTAGTTACATGTAGAAATTTCAATTAAAAAAAAATGCTTTTTATCTTTGCCATGTAACCCGGGAAGCCCGGGTTTGATCTACTAGTACAAATAAAAGATGTTCGTTTGATACCAGAAATGTGACTCCAAGTCGCCAAATAGACCTTTTAATTTATAAATTGAAGTATATAAACATAATTTAAAAACATTTTATCAACTTAATCGAAGATTATTAATGTGTTCTGTTAACGACGAATTTTATTTATGTAGGGTAACACCCCCAGTAATTGGCATGCACCAGTGATTGGCACATTCTACAAACATGTCCTAAAATAAGATTCATATCCAGTCTTTTAAAAATGCAAGACCATATACCAGTTATATGCTCACTTACGTTAAAGATTATAACTTTGATTCATGCTACTAGATGACATTAGTGCTTAGGAAAAAGAAACAATTATGGCTTGTATGAAATTAGCCATTTTTGTTGCAAATGCTTCTTCTTTCGCTTAAGGAAAGCATGCTTTTCAATTCATTATAATATGATTGATAATATATTTTAAATTTTAATTGACAACAGTTTTGTTTAGTTAAAAAGGGTTACTTTAATTGTGTAAAAGTATTTTCGACACAAATATTTGGATTTCTGAATTAATGATAGATGCCAATTAATGGTGCTTCAATTTTGCTAGTTCCAAGTAATTGGCACCTATTCCAATTACAAGGAATACGCAAGGAATTTGAGATTAAATCACTTATTTTGGAAGTACTTTTAAAGTTATAGACTAATTTTGTTTATCATTTGTTTTATTTGAAAATATGAAACATTATCAGTAATTGGAATCCATTAAAGCTTCACAAGACAATTACTGGAAACAGCATGACAATTACTGGGTATTAATGTAAGTATATTGTATTGTTTTAAAGTGTTCACATTTCAGACTAATATGCTGATTTCTTACTCTCAAAAACCTGAAATATGGCATCTTTATCTACAGTAAATTCATTTAAAGCGATTAAACCCAATGCAAAATGTAAAGGTTTTTTTTAATATAAACTTGTGTCAATTACTGGATCACAAGGTGTCATACATTAGTGCTCTAAGTGCCAATTACTGGTGATTTCAGCAATTTTTTATAAATATATTTTTACAAAAATACTTTTTCAATTTTTTTCTTTTAGTGGACAAAATAGGTGCACAGATATGCATTCTTTGATTTAAAAATATTTCCAAGTAAATATCTTATTTCTTAGTAATGAAAATTGAAGTAAGTTTAAAGACAAATTCTTAAAGTGCCAATTACTGGGGATGTTACCCTATATCAAAATTAAAATCGAATTATTTTCTCGGATTTTGTGGGCCAGATTTCAACGGAGATTTATTCATTTAAATTAATATATGATTTTCATACAGTTTTAGTTAAACCTTCCAATGCAAGGGGCACATTCTCAAACCCAATTTCAGATGGGTTTTATTCATCCAACTTGTTTTTCAATTGCCTTACTATTTTTAATTATACCTTCACCACCATGGAGTATTTTTATCTGAAGTTTCATGGGCCCGATTTCTGAGCAGAATTGCAATGGGCTATTTTCCAGAAGTCAGATTTCTTGATTGACACCAATATTTTCAAATGGCGAAATTTCCATTGTCACCATAATAGATATGTCATTAAGTAAGACGAATTTTACAATTTCAAAAAAAATGGTGGCAATCAAAAAATCCGAATTACAAAATGTAGTTCTATAGCAACACTGTTTCTGCAGAATTTTTATCTATCAACCCATCTTACGATTCTTTACAGATTTTTCGGAGCGTGTGGAGAACGCCTGTGTTATATCGGAATGCTAGAGGTCTCTGGGGTAGGCTAGAGACCTGCATAGTCCCGGCCATGGACCGAGGCCCGGAGAGGTGTTTTCGAATTTTCTAACGGGCCGGGCCGAACCGATAAAAAAAAATTAGCGGGCCTGCCGGCCAGTTATAACGATACCGGAAAAGACGATGAAATATGAGCCATTTTCAACGAATGCGGCTTTAACGAGAATAAGTATAAGTGTGCATCACAAGCCGATTCTAGTCTGACAACATCAAAACAGAAATGAAACTTGTACAGTAGAGATCGGCATCGGAATGTTACTTTGTGTCTAACCCGGACTTAATATCTTTTTAGCAGACTCGTGACGGGCCGAGATCAGGCGTACATTGTTTTTCTACGTATGGTCGAGCCAGGCCTTACATTTTGTAAACTTAATTGTTCACAAAATTTGTTGGGCAGACAACATGATTTGTAAAAATACTAATAGCAACTTATGTTACCGTTACCACCTTTATGTTGAACTTATGTTACCGTAATCTTTGGAAATATACTTATAGGGGTTTTTTTAATTCGCTGCTCAACAGCGTAAAAGTTTGGCACACTTTCTGACTAATTGTTAACTATAAAGGTATAATAAAATTGACAAGCCTGACTATTGAAAGGATTTGGAATCATATAGCGTTTTCCTTTTTTGGTAAATAAAGTATTTGTATTTATTTGTAGAGGTATAAGAGACTCTTGTAACGTGGCTCCAGATTTTTCTCCTTTACCATGCTGTCGCTTCCGGAAATTCAAATCAAAGCGCTAACTTTTTTAAAATTGCTTGTATAAAAAAAGTGGATAACGTATAGTCGATTACATGGTTTCTGAATAAAAACACTTGCTAATTGTGGTGGTTACTCCATACCCCCCCCATATATTTAATTTAATTCATTTTTATTAGTCATTTTATTTCCTATTACCTCTTTTTTATTAATGTTCTCAATTTAAATTTAATTTCGGTTTCGCTTATTTTCATTTCGTCGCCTGTAATGTTTTCTTTCTTGCTTAGCTTTCGAATGTTCCAAGCCGGTAAAATTCTGTTTGAAATCATTCCTTCCGGTTTTAAATTTGTTCGAGAACATTCTCGCTAGTTCTTTTGGGTGGAACTTCCGTTTATTCGGACACACCCCTAACCTATCAAATTAAATTTCACAGGTGACGTATTTCAAGCCGTTAAGTACATGGCCACCGGCTTTGGCCTCCCCTCTTAAGATGGTTATCAATTTTATTCTTAATAGTTACATATTTTTTCATACTGTATATTGTAATTTGGCTTATTTTTTTCCTCACCCCCTTTTTTGCTGACTGCCAAATTGGCGTATTTTGCATTTACAGTAACCCCTTTCTCTTTTTCCCCTGGGCTCGCGGCCACCTGCGTGAGTTGCGCCGATAGACACCTGCTGTGATGGATGCAGTCGTATGATTGAAAGTTTTTAGTGTAATTTCGGGGCCGAGGTGCTCCCCCGTTAACGAAGGATGGAACGGTTTTTTTTTGTTATGTTGAGATTATTACGATGCTGATTTTTAAGTGCGGCAAAGAAAAAGTGCTGCCCTCAAAAAGCATCTAGGAAAGTGATGTTGATTTCTGTTAAGCAACGAGGAGCAAACCTTTTGTTTCAAAGGATCCTGAAAGTATTTTTGTTGTGTACTCTGTTTGGATATGCGTATTAAATGAGATGACGTCGTGAAGCCTTTTATGTGTTGCTCTATTGATGCCACTTTTAACTAAAGAAGGTTGTCGACATGTTTATTCTAAATAGTTTTATTCTTCATCTTTTCGTCTAAAATTTTCGTCAAATATTTTTGTGATTAATTCTTCAATTGTGCTTTTATATGTTCTCAATCCTCTGAAAAAACAAGCAGAGGTGAAGAACGTGTGCTTTAAGAGGTGAACAGTTTTCTTTCATCAGGTGAAGATATTTGATTTTCATAAAGTTTTTACTTCATTATTTTGCCCAATTTTATATATATAATTTTTGAATACCCAAGGGGCGTTATGAAGAAAATATTGGTTTGTATCTATGCAATATGAAGTATAATACATTTTGTTTTTTTTTGAAAGTTCATATTATGAAAGTTGCTCTTTTTCAAGAAGAAATAATATTATATTCTCCTTTTATGTCATGAGAAAATTTATAATTTACATCCTGTTGAGATATCTAAAATATATTATTGACAAAGAATTTTTATTGCTTAGAGATAGCAATTGTTGTGATTAGCATATATTATGATATGGTTTTTTATGAAAAGAGAGATTAATATGTACGAGTCAAAATAATATAAGTATGTGAAGAAATATTTATTCATAAAAAAAGTAAAAACAGGTTCTTCATGAAATAAAAAATAGTTTTCTTCAAATTTTGTGTGCATAATAATTTTTTTGTGCCTATTGTCTGGATTTATTTGTCATCAACATCCAAGGACTTGACAGGTAACTTTTTTACCTTTTTCAATTTTATATTTTTTTTAACTTTATGTTTGACATTTTATGTCATCATGGATAAAGATATTTTTATTGTTTTTTAAGTGAAGTAAGGATGGTCACGTGGGTCGTTTGCAGGCCTCCATTCTCCGCGATGTGCTGTCATTATCACGATCACTTTGGCCTAATTGTGGGTAGAGGCAAATAAAAAGTGCTTTCTCCACTTTCAAATAAACATAACATTATATTTCCTTTGATGCCCTGACCAAAGCGTCAGCTCAAACACAACATTAAATTTCCTTTGGTGCAGTGACCAACGCTTGAACAATTACAATTATTTTTTTGTACACGGCATCTCAATTTCCTGTGGTGCCGTCACCAAAGCGTATCCAACATTCCATGACCATCCATTTTTCCTTTGCCACCATCATATTTTTGTTATATTTATACATATTGTCGTCATTATCTTCAGTTAATTCTTCATTATTTTTCAAATTATTTTCTTCATACATTAATATTATTAATTATATTATTATTGAGAGTGGTGCAGTAATTAATTGCAACATATTGATTCTATACTGAAATAATATTTTTCTGGAGCAGTGCATGATATATATATAACATAATTTTTCCATATATATTTTTTCTTGTCTTGCTATATTTTGCAACTAATATATATATGCATTATTTAACGGAGGTACTGGTAAAAATTATTGTTCATGCTAAGATAAATTATTTTTCTTATCATACATATAATAATTTATGTTTTGAGCCATATTATATATAAATATTTACATAAAATTTTTTGGGTCTTATATTCTTCATATAAGCGAACGTGTCAATTCTCAAATAAAATCGTCTGTGAACACAATGGCCTCACAAGGATGTGATGTACCCACTGCTCTAAAAATTCATCAATCCATATATAACGCTACACCTCATCCAGCTACAAAGTTCTCCCCAAATCTTCTTCATTTTGGCAGAGAAATAAATGATATTTATTCCAATTATAAATCTCAAGTTTCATGGAAAATTCTCAACACTGCATATGAAATTCATAAATTGATGGATGTTATTGAAAAAATATACTATCAAGCTTACAAGAATAACGAATCATCCAGACAAAAGGTGTACCAAAAATCCAGAGAAAAATTAAAGTTTTCCAACATCAATGTTAATGACATTGTTTATGCAAAATTTCCTACTGTGTTTAACAAAAAGATACAAGGCCCATACGTGGTCAAGAAAATAATTTCTCCTGTGCTCATTCAAATTCAAGATCCCAATAATAGTCATGCTTCACCAATGTTGATTCACACTAATCGAATCTTGAAGCTTCAAAAGAGAAATGAAGCACTGCAACATCCTTCAGTTTCTTCAAAAGGTGCATCACATGATCAACCAGCTGTTGATAATGCATCCTCCACTCCTGTGAGACAACACTCTTCTATTCAAGTTTCAAATCATGATGCAGCTTGTAATACTTCTCCTCAAATTCTTTCTTCTTCTAAATGCCAGCAAACATCTTCATGTTCCAGTAAATCGGTACTGTCACAAGCTCCTCCTGATGGCACTCATACTGGTGCTAAAAGCAAATCCACTCAATATAGAAGTTATGATCTTCGTCCTCGCAATCATAAACTACATAAAAAATAGACTAACTCTCTTTTTCCTTTTACAGGATGACTTTTGCTTTGTAATATATTCAGTCGAAGCTAGCCGCACTGATTGTCCAGCAAGAAGAATCGCTATGTAATTTTTTTTTTCTTTTCTCCAGGCTGCAGGCAGCTGTTATTATTTTTTTTTATTTTTATGTAAGTCTTCTTCTCCCTGGTACAACTCAACGGTCATCCTCGGGATGTATGTATGAATTTTAATAGTTTTATTAGTTACTGCATTTAACTATAAGTCATAATTCTTACAATATTTACACATAATCTCATGTATGCCATACTTTTAAATTTTATAAAGTCTTTATTACAATAGGTGATGCAAAAAAAAAATTGAGAAAGAATTTGTCTTTTTATATTCTTGTTATAATACTATATCATTATTTAAAGTTATTTTTGACAAATGTGCATTCTAATAAGAAAGGTGAAATTGTAATTGATATAAGGTAAACATAAAGATGAGTACTCATCAAATTATTTTCTCTATTGTGTCTGCTCTTTACAATGCATGCATGTTTTAACATTTAACCTCTTTTAAAAAAAAGAAAAAGAGAAAAGAAAGTGCATGATAAACTTATATATACTAATATTTCTTCTCTTCTTGGTGAAATATAGAAAGTGAATGACTCACCATAAGTAGTATATAATATTTTTTTTTTGTATACTTTTGAGTATTTATACTTTGGATCCAAAGATGTTGATTGAGGCATTATATATATATTTATCCAAAGATGTTTAATGAGTCATTATATATATTTATATAAAGCAAATTCTTGATTTATGACAAATGCAAAAGTGATCACTTACTTAATTTTTTTAAAAAATGTTTGAAAATTACAAGTAAATATGTTCTAGATATCTTCTATATAGAAATTTTGACACAATTGATTTTTCTTTGTAAGTTGACATTATCAAGTCATATATAAGATTGACATATTCATATAAGTTTCTTCCTTTTTTTCGGAATATTAAACATCTTATGTTTTATGTTTATTTTGAATGAAGTATAGTATTAAAGGTATTTATGCAATTATTGTCAATTTATATTGAAAATGTTTAAGAATATTCCTTTATGAGAGTGTAAAAATTCTCTCTTTGAAAATTATTATATTCACTTTGAAGATATTTTTATTGGAAAATAATATCATGCTTTTATTACCTTTCTTTTTGCAACTTATTATTTTATTTTCTGCAAAAATGTGTTATTGAATAATACTAAAGTTTATTCATTTAAGATTTATTGAAAGCTTAAAAGGCTATGTGGTGATATAAGTAAATATTTTTTATGAGAGCCTAACTAATCTCTCTGCACCATTTATATATATATTTTTATGGTTGTTCAATTTTCAACTTACAAATTCATTTAATTTATTATATGTTATTTGAAACCATATATGTTATATATAGTTATAACATGATTCATATACAGTTATAGTATGCTTCATTTTGTTGATAGCTAAGAATATAAATATACATATTATTGTGTAATCAAATATTTTGACATTGCTAAAGCATTCTACTATTATAAGTGCATTGTGCACAGCCTAACAAGAGACTCTACAAAGTTATGGACTGTTGTTCTGCACATAGACTTTAATTTTTTTTTTGATATATGATAGATACCTCTGAAAGAAACTTTATATACCTTTCATGTTAACATTTACTACAGTTGGTATATTTTCATAAGGATTACTATCATAACAGTAATTATTTTTTATTGTTTAAATATCATGTACAACAATTATGTATATTGTTATAACTATTTCTGATATTTATTTTGTGTAATTATTTAGTATATTTGTACATGTGTTAGAAAATATTGTCTCGATGAAAAATTGTCATTTTTGTCATCTCACCAATATTTTCTTTTGGGGGACCCTGGGTAATATGTGGTGGTTACTCCATACCCCCCCCATATATTTAATTTAATTCATTTTTATTAGTCATTTTATTTCCTATTACCTCTTTTTTATTAATGTTCTCAATTTAAATTTAATTTCGGTTTCGCTTATTTTCATTTCGTCGCCTGTAATGTTTTCTTTCTTGCTTAGCTTTCGAATGTTCCAAGCCGGTAAAATTCTGTTTGAAATCATTCCTTCCGGTTTTAAATTTGTTCGAGAACATTCTCGCTAGTTCTTTTGGGTGGAACTTCCGTTTATTCGGACACACCCCTAACCTATCAAATTAAATTTCACAGGTGACGTATTTCAAGCCGTTAAGTACATGGCCACCGGCTTTGGCCTCCCCTCTTAAGATGGTTATCAATTTTATTCTTAATAGTTACATATTTTTTCATACTGTATATTGTAATTTGGCTTATTTTTTTCCTCACCCCCTTTTTTGCTGACTGCCAAATTGGCGTATTTTGCATTTACAGTAACCCCTTTCTCTTTTTCCCCTGGGCTCGCGGCCACCTGCGTGAGTTGCGCCGATAGACACCTGCTGTGATGGATGCAGTCGTATGATTGAAAGTTTTTAGTGTAATTTCGGGGCCGAGGTGCTCCCCCGTTAACGAAGGATGGAACGGTTTTTTTTTGTTATGTTGAGATTATTACGATGCTGATTTTTAAGTGCGGCAAAGAAAAAGTGCTGCCCTCAAAAAGCATCTAGGAAAGTGATGTTGATTTCTGTTAAGCAACGAGGAGCAAACCTTTTGTTTCAAAGGATCCTGAAAGTATTTTTGTTGTGTACTCTGTTTGGATATGCGTATTAAATGAGATGACGTCGTGAAGCCTTTTATGTGTTGCTCTATTGATGCCACTTTTAACTAAAGAAGGTTGTCGACATGTTTATTCTAAATAGTTTTATTCTTCATCTTTTCGTCTAAAATTTTCGTCAAATATTTTTGTGATTAATTCTTCAATTGTGCTTTTATATGTTCTCAATCCTCTGAAAAAACAAGCAGAGGTGAAGAACGTGTGCTTTAAGAGGTGAACCGTTTTCTTTCATCAGGTGAAGATATTTGATTTTCATAAAGTTTTTACTTCATTATTTTGCCCAATTTTATATATATAATTTTTGAATACCCAAGGGGCGTTATGAAGAAAATATTGGTTTGTATCTATGCAATATGAAGTATAATACATTTTGTTTTTTTTTGAAAGTTCATATTATGAAAGTTGCTCTTTTTCAAGAAGAAATAATATTATATTCTCCTTTTATGTCATGAGAAAATTTATAATTTACATCCTGTTGAGATATCTAAAATATATTATTGACAAAGAATTTTTATTGCTTAGAGATAGCAATTGTTGTGATTAGCATATATTATGATATGGTTTTTTATGAAAAGAGAGATTAATATGTACGAGTCAAAATAATATAAGTATGTGAAGAAATATTTATTCATAAAAAAAGTAAAAACAGGTTCTTCATGAAATAAAAAATAGTTTTCTTCAAATTTTGTGTGCATAATAATTTTTTTGTGCCTATTGTCTGGATTTATTTGTCATCAACATCCAAGGACTTGACAGGTAACTTTTTTACCTTTTTCAATTTTATATTTTTTTTAACTTTATGTTTGACATTTTATGTCATCATGGATAAAGATATTTTTATTGTTTTTTAAGTGAAGTAAGGATGGTCACGTGGGTCGTTTGCAGGCCTCCATTCTCCGCGATGTGCTGTCATTATCACGATCACTTTGGCCTAATTGTGGGTAGAGGCAAATAAAAAGTGCTTTCTCCACTTTCAAATAAACATAACATTATATTTCCTTTGATGCCCTGACCAAAGCGTCAGCTCAAACACAACACTAATCTTATGAGTTTCCGAAAAGAAATGAATTCAAAAATGTATCGGAATGTCGAACCTTTAGTTTCTGAGAAAATCTTTAATAAAATGAAATATAATTAATGATTAATGAAATACATTCATTAATCTACTTTTATTATACAGCTTCAAGAATTATGATGTTTTACACTTTACTTTTTTTTTATTAAACACAATAAATTTTTAATGAATCTTTATTTGAATGTTGAAAATCTAAGAATCTAAGTAAGTAATCATTAATATTCATATAATCTATAGTGTATTTCCTGTAAAATATGCTGTAAAATCATCCTATAAATATGCAAGCGGTATTTTTTTAAAAAATCTTAATTATATGATAAAAATCTGCATTTTTTTAAAAATAGTAGAATTTGTGTCCGGCCAGTTCGGGCCGGGCCAAAATAACTCTCTTTTCCCGGCCGGGCCCGAGAATGGAAATTCAGACCCGTGAAGACCGCTAACGTAGGCAGCAAGGACCCATGCAAGAGACTCATTTTGAAAGAGATAAATAAATATCAATGGAGGTTTACAGTGGTTACAAATGCGTGCGTAGCACGCCAGGTCTACACAGTGGGGGAAAAACGGGCAATTTTATGGAAATTGTACTGGTAATCGGGATGCCAGTACAATTTACTGTTTTTTAAGGAAGCATTTCCGTAAATTTTGGTTTAAAGCTCTTTTCAATTTGGCGCCCGCTTAATCCTTTTGCGCCTCAATTCAGGTACATATCTTAAATACATAGTGCGTTGAGCCATCACTATAGAAATATTTCTTTATTCATTATTTGGATATAACAAAGTACCTTACTAAAGAAAACATTCATAGACACACATACAAAAAAGAAAAAATCAAAAAAATCAAAAATTTTTATTTATTGTCAAAGTATGTGAGATAATTGCAAACTAAACCTCTCTCAATTTGGCGCCCCTTGGCCTCGGCGCCCGGGGCGACCGCCCCCCTTGCCCCCCCTTAGCTACGCCACTGCGAGTTCGGGCCGAATTTTTAACTTTTTTCTGGGCCGGGCGGAGCTCGGGCCGGACCGGGCTAATAACTTTTTCGTTCGGGCCGGGCCGGGCTCGGGCCTGGAAATTTCGGCCCGTGTAGACTTCTACATCGAATAACTGATTATGACGAGATTTATAAGTTACTTTTGAAATGGCTTTCGACCTGTCGATGAAAAAAATCTCATCATGACTAATGTTGTTGGAATGCACATCAGACATTGCAAAGCTAGTTAAAAATTTTGCTGTCACCCAATATAACAAATCCTACAACAAATTTGTGTAAATGATTATGCATTTAGAAAAATATTAATAATAATAAAATAAAATAGTTTTGGTCAGTTATTGTGATTTTAACGTAATCTAATTTTGAGCTTTTAAAATGTGGAACCTCTGAATAATGGCAACCTCCGAAGTACGGTCACTTTATCGTGCTCCTAGTGGTGGCATCGGCCAGGTAATGCTGAATAGTAACACCTATTCAGAAGTTTTACTGCATCATGTCCAATATGATAAAAAATAAAAAACTTATAAGTAGTAATTAAATATTCTTTTTCAAATATTGGATTTTCTACAACTTCTTTCCATTCTTTTCATATTAATTTTATTAAAATCGGTGTTAATGACTGTCTTTTGAACTGTAATTTGGGATTATGCTCGTTTACACTATCATTAGCTTACTGAAATTATCTTTTCTTTTCCGTTGCCATTTTTTTTTCTTTGTCTGCAGGAGAAACTTTATCAGATGTCTTGCCTGGGGACATATACAGAAGACTAAAGCGCCATCTAGATTACGTCAAGTTAATGATGCCTAGTTGGATGAAGGATGAGCATAGAGGTCTTTATGCTGAATATCTCTTCAAAGCGATAGCGGGTAAGTCGGAACATTTAATCACAAAACCATTTTTCCATTCATAAACGACTTTTATACGACATAATAGGTTGCCGTTGTACCTTTGTTAAGTGCAAAGGAGGAAAGGGGGGGGGGGGTTACGAATGATTTTTTGTTCGTCTAGGTTTCAAATTTAAAAAGACTTTTATGTTCCAAAACATAAGATAGAATTAGTTATATTAAACTTCATCTATTCTCAAATCTAAAAAAGATGTATGTTTTTTTTTTTCTTTTTACGCAACGAAGTCATTACAACTGGCAAATCCACAAAAATCGCAGGTATTATAATACACCGAGATATCGAATAGCATTTCTCTTTTTGCTACCCCTTGAGGACGGACGCCATCTATACATGCCGCCTTAGCCGCTCAGAATTCTTGATTTTTCCCATCAATTATTTTTCATTGTAATTTTTACCTTATTAAATCAGGGCATTTGAAATTAAAAAAAATATTCCTGTTTTGAAAAATCGGTGAAAAAAAGATTAAAAATTCTGTAAAAGACACTTGACGCGAAATAATTAAGGCTGTCAAGTTCAAACTGAATACTTTCTTGTACATTTCTTAATTACTTTTTATTTCAAACGCATCACTTTACCAGTAGTGCTCAATTTGCGCCGGGGCTCATCTTTTTTGTTTTTAGTCTTTTATGTTTATCATTTTTCTATTTATAATTTGGTCGGAATTTGGAGGCCAGCGAAACAACGTCTTCAAAAATCTGAAGCCTAAATCATATTTTTCTTCTTCTCCAATCTCTAATTCTTTGCGTCTTTTCCTATTAAAAGCGCATACGCAAATTGCATACTGTAACGGCAGGAGGAAAATAAATTGCGGCATAGCAGAAAAAACAGGTCGAATCAATGAAGAAACCCGTTTCAAATCTGTTTTCCCCCGAAATTGAGCAACATGCTGCATATGTCGTCTTAGGTGCGCCACACACCAGTGAGATATTGAACAAAAAACGTGAGACATGCGACAAATTCACCCTGATAACAAAGAAAAAAAAAACGGTTTGACTAGCAGATTTTGTCTCACGATTTTTGACGCATGTCTCCCTGGTGTATGGCGCGCCTTAGTGTGCGACCTGCTTGATATGTGAAATAGTTATGTTGCACACATTGAAATATATATAATCTTATCTGACGCTCGCTAATGTAATCTCAATTCTTTTTTGTGTGATTGATTTCCGAATACTGACAACGAATGGCAGAATTAATCGCAACCGTATCTGCCATTTTTATTCCTGGTCATGTTATACGTTTACTTGCTGTTTTTTGTTTGTGTATGTTAATCATTTTTACTGAACAATATCATAGCTACACGCGGTGATTAAGGGTGTATTCAAATCCAAACTGCTCATTTTCTGAGTTTTTTTTTTAATTCATTCTTGCTCTCAAACGCATCAAACTGGCACATTCTCTTATTTAGAAAGTACACAATGTGCCGTGCTTGTCAATTTTTTTAGTAAATTCTGAAAATATTGCAAAAAAATGCTGTCAATGTTGCCATTTTGAACCGAATTTTCCGAAGCATTTTATACGTCTCTTCAAAAATGAACTCAGCAAGTTTTATGTTTCTACTTTTAAAAATGAGTCTGAAAACAAATCAGAAAATTTCGAGGCGTTGGGATTGGAAAAAAAAAATTCCATCTTCAAAACATGCTTATAATACCGTATTTTCGGGTGTATAGTCCGCACCCTGTGTATAGCCCGCACTCTTAAATCGAGCACTGCAGTAAAAAAGTTCGTGTATAAGCCGCGGAGATGCATCGGTGTATAGTCCGCGGGTTATACACTATTTATGAACATATATTTCGATCAGGTTTCGAAGTTAGAAGCCATTAAAGTATATACGCGAGTACAAGTCGAGAAATTTTAGACAAAAAAAGAATTTCAAAGTGGAGGGGGGTCGACTTATACGCGAGACCTTAAAAAAAAATCTATGAATAAAATATCGGAAAATAGTTTGCTAGCGAATCGGTGCTGCAGCACCCCTTTGTGTTTGTAGAGTACAAAATCCAAAATCTGGAACCTTTCCTACCTTGACAGTTTTTAGTTTAAGATCATTTTTAGTTTATTTAAAAAAATAATAATCTACCCTGCCCTG
Source organism: Maratus speculifer (assembly GCA_964019185.1). NCBI lineage: Eukaryota > Metazoa > Arthropoda > Arachnida > Araneae > Salticidae > Maratus > Maratus speculifer. The sequence continues at coordinate 146,357,977 of OZ025301.1, read as the reverse complement.
TTGCAAAGAACAAAAAAAAAAAAAAAAAAAAAAAAAAAAAAAATGTGTGATTTACGTCATTTTGGAAAGATTCAGGGGAGTCGTTCTTTTTCGGAACGATTCCGAGAAATCCTTTCTTTTCAGAATCGTTTCATTACGGAACGAGTCATAGGAATTGTTCCTTTTCGGAACAAGTCCGAGGAATCAAACCTTTTCGGAGTTGTTTCATTTCGGAACGAGTCCGAGGATTCTGCCCTTTTCGGAGTTTCAGACTGATTCCGTGATTTCGTTTCTTTTTTGAATCGTTCGTTTAGTTCCACTGCGGGAATCGCTCTTTTTGAATCGTTCCTCAACAAATGACACATCTCTACTAAAAAACTGATTTCAGTTAACGTTAAAACGACTTATTCAGCAAACAGTAAGTTTAAAATAAGTAACATGTTATACTATTATTTTTACCCTCTCAAATCAAGAGCAAACTGCGTTCGAGAGTCATTATTTCTCGCTGCCGGTTAGTGCAACATTGGCGATAGTTGCGACAGTTCTTCCAAACCCAGAAATAACTGTATTTAAACAATAATAATAATAATAATAATAATAATAAAAGCTTTTACAAACACGAGAGAACTCTCTATATTTCGCTGCATAGCGAAAAAAATTTACAAATTTTGATGTTTTTTTCAAATTTTTTGAGATTTAAAAATTGTAGAAAAAATATCACGATTTCCAATTTTTTTTTAAAAAATCTTTGTATAACCCGCACCGTGTATAAGCCGCAGTGGCTTTTTCGAAGGTTTTTTTCTTGTATGAGCCGCGGACTATACACCCGAAAATACGGTACCTCTGAAAATAAAGTTCGGTGAATAGTCCTGTAGCATTAATTTAGATGAAATATTAACGAAAGTTACCATGCCATCATTCAAAATAGTCATCTCCTATAACTATGCACCGCTGAGATCTGCTATACATGTTCTGGAAAATTCGCAAGAAGTCTTCTTCTGGGATGGAGTTTAAAAGCTTCATCACGTTTCGTTGGATGTCAGCAATATGGTCAAATTTCTTTCAAAGACAGTTTGAGTCATGAAAATAGGAAGAAGTCTGGAGGATTGAGATCTGGCGAGTATGGTAGGTGTTCAATTTGCACCATCCCTCATGAATTTATTTCGGTGTCTTGCAAAGCTTAAAACCAAACTTTAAACTGATCTTTTATTCGTTCATTTTCTTGTTCTCAGTTAAAAATCAACACACTGAACAAGTACTTACAAGGAAGGTCTCCATTGGGGGCATGCTCAGAATTTTTTGAAAAAAATACGAATTAAACTACTCATGTAGGTAATAAAGTATCAGTGAAAATTAGCGGCGGAATTACATTATTAGATATGTAAAAAAATAAAATTGTTTGAAATAATTGGCGTGAAAAGCTGAAAGTGACGCGGGACTTGGCGAGCAGTGCATTTCCTCGCCAAAAGCAGACGATTTTAACGAATCTGAAAATTGATTTTTAATTGACTTCACTGTTAAAAATCTGCAGCATTTACTGCAACGTCACTCCACTACTTTTATAGAATATCTCTCTTCTGACCAATGAGAATGCTCCATAGCACGGTGAATTGACCGTTTTCTATAAAAGCGGTGGAGTGACGCTGCAGAAAATCAGAAAATGGTACAGATTTTTAGCGGTGTTGTAGCTTGTGCAACACTGTTAAAAATCTGCTGCATTTTGCTGCAACGCACTCCACTGCTTGTACATATTATCTCTATTCCAACCAATGAGAAAGCTCCATTTCACGGTCAAGTAACCGTTTTCTATAGAAGCAAGGGAGTGCGTTGCAATAAATGCAGCAGAATTTTTTCAATTTGGAACAATTTTAATCAATTTAAATTGTGTTTTAAATGATAAAATATATTAATTTCATTTTGTTATAAGTACATATAAACGTATATGACAAAATTACACTTAAATTAAAGTAAAAATGCAAAACTAAAATTACTTAAACTAAACTTATTTAAATAAATTGAACATAGAAAGTTTTTCTTTAAAAAGTATTCGAAGCGTAAAAGCGTATTTTTCAAAAATTCGTTTTTTCGCCATCCGGAGATAAATCGCCAAATAAACGAAATTTTTATTATTTTTTTACGGACGTTATAAGGAGTTTCCGCCGGAATTTTTTTATAAACATATATAACTATATGAGAAGAACATTGTGTAATATTTTCAGATTTTTCTGAGTATGCCCGTATGGAGACCTTCCTTGTTAGTAAAGCACGCCTTACACAGGACTTAAACGATGTTCAACTGAACAACGGTGGGGGAAGATAGTCAACAGTGGGGATTTTGTTTCCCCAGTGTTGCCAGATCGGTCGTTCTGAATTCATTCACCGAACTTTATGGTCAGAGGTAGTAATTCAATAGGTAGTTTATTAATCAATAAATGAAAAACTCACCTGTGGAAAGTATTCCAAATCGCCAAGTCAGGCCTTCCAATTTTATATCTTTCCATTAAAAAAATGAATTCGTAAATGTGTCAAAATGTTTTCACACTTGTAGAGCAGAGTAGTTGAGAGCAGCCTTAAATAAAAGAATGTAAAAAGCAGATTATTCTGAGATTATCGACAGTGAAATAGGACACTATTGAAAAGAGAAGAGTTCTTTTAGAAAAAAAAACTAAGAGTGAAATAGAAGAAATGAACCCTTATAACCTTACAGATTAAGCTCAACGGAATGTAATTCGATGGAATGTTGTACTTTTAACATTTTATCATCATAATCAATGTGGATGATTATCACCATAATAATGTTTCTCGGAAAGTTTAATAAAAACTCATCTATGGAATTCAATGAATGTTTAGACAGTAAAACAAAATTGAAAAAAAAAAGGGGGGGGGAGAACGAGAGAGGCAGATAAGACAGAAACATTTAAGTACCTTTAAAAGAGAAACTTTCAATCCTATTACAAAAAAAAAAAAATGCATAAACATACTTCCTATATAAAAAATATCAGGAATGTGTCCCATAAAAGATTCGCTTAAAATAATCACAATCCCCCTCCCCCTTCCATGCAATCTAGTACCTCTGTTTCGAGTTACAGCACTGAATTTGACTACTCTTAGGCGATATTAAAAAAAAATTTCCACGCTGAACAACTCTAAACTTTCTGATACATTTTCAGACTCATTTTTATTATTAGCACTTTCCAACAAAGTTGAAAAGGGCTTATGCATTCGGTTTGTCTGTCCGTCTGTCCGTCAGTCCGCGCTATAACTCTCGTAAATATACTCGGATCGCCATGAAATTTTTATATGTTATTGGCATTTATCCTAGCACGAACTCTATTGAAAATGAAGTTTTCTACCATGATTAGTTTATTTACAGGGAGAGTCAAAAGTTTACCGTTACATTACGGCCTATGGGAAAAAGTGGTTTCAAACAAACTTTAAAGATGTTACACCCTGTCAATCATATTAAAATTTACATGCATTTACAAAATGCATTAAAATGTGCATTCTGTTAAAAATGACGTGAAAAATATTTATTATTCATTTACAGAGACACGCTAAAGAATTCCATTACATAATGGTAAAAGAGGGAATCGTGTGCGAGATATTTTAACTATATTAAACAATTTCATATGTAATAAAATTGATGTATATATATCTGGAGCTTTATATAAATTATACGATACAGTCATGCATAATATGAAGAGCATAGCATTTATAGGGATGCACAAGATTTCAAATAGTACAATCTTTCCGAAGTACTGTACATGTACCTGATGATGGCTGATGGATGAATGAAATCCGTTTTAATTCTGATATGTGCGTTTAAGTTTCCCTAAATCTATGCACATTATATGGTGTGTATAAATACTATAGTTGATATACAGGGATATCCAAAAGAGGTCTCAAACGTTACTGAATATGAGCTTAAATTACTTAAAGGTGGTTTTTAAATAAGTTATGCATTTTCACGCTGAGCTGCATTCACTTTACTATGAAATGTTTGTAGAATATACATAAAACGATATACAGGGCCACGTAAAAAGTTGAGTACGTGGATGCCTATGAATGGTAATTTTTGAGAATGTGATTTTAGTAGTTTTAAGAATGTTTTAGTTTAAAATACATTTTAGCGTAATACTGACGTATAATAAAGGTACAAGGTAAACTACAGGGTTGAACAAAAGGATTCAAGTATGTTTCCATCTATTAGTATAAATTTCTGAAAGAAAAATTTCAACCTCTAACCATTTTCCTACTAAACTAAATTTTCTCATTATATAGTATATATTAAACTGACAGATCAAATACAGGGCTGTTCAACAGTATTTGAATACATATTTGGCTATATACAGTAAACGTATTGCCCTAAATGACGAAGTTTTGTTAAGGATTTCATGAAGTGTTGGAAAGTGCTTTATAATTTATGCTTAACGCATGATTTTTCTTACTTGATTTACTTAAAGTTGTTCTCAACTGCTCTGCTCAACAAGCGCAAAACGTTTTGACACATTTACAAATTCATTTTTTAACAGACACATATAAAATTGGAAGGTCTGACTATGGAAGCGATTTCGAATCGAACTGAGTTTTTCATTTTATGATAATTAAATTACCTATCCAATTCTAAGTTATTTCGATCACATGATCACCCGTTTTTCTCCTGCTTTTCGACCACGTCAACTTTGAAGGCTTATTATGAAAAATCTATTGCGTTAAAAAAAAAAAAAAAAAAAAAAAAAAAAAAAAAAAAAACTGAGCGCAATTAGACAATTTCTGAATAACAACACCTGTTATTTTCATGCATTTACGATCAAAAATAAATTAAAACTTATGTCATAAAGTTGCCTATTTTGATTTAAGAACATAGTTAAAACTTGCTGACATGATTTTTGAAAAGGTGTATAAGATATCGTGTAATTTCATTTTTCGCCCAATTTATTAGAATTTAATTTATAGACAATTATTTTCTCAATATGACCATTTTTTTCATTACCAGATCTTTCTCTTCGAAAAATTCGGTTCAAAACGTTAAATTTGACAGAATTATTTTGCAATATTTTCTGCTTTTATCAAAAAGTCGACAAGCACGGCACATTGTGTACTTTCTTAATAAGAGAATTGGTCAGTTTGATATGTTTGAGAACAAAAATTAATTTAAAAACAAGTCAGAAAGTAAGCAGTTTGGATTGCAATGTACCCTTAAGGGTGTATTACAATCCAAACTGCTTATTTTCTGATTTAATTTTAAATTCATTTTTGCTCTCAAACGCATCAAACTGACCAATTCTCTTATTTAGAAAGTACACAATGTGCTGTGCTTGTCGACTTTTTGATAAATGCAAAAAATATTGCCAAAAGATGTTGTCAAAATTGTAATTTTGAACTGAATTTTCGACTAGTTTCATATTGCATTATTGAAACCAAACTTACCTTAGTACCATTCTAATGTATTTTTGTCTTGTAATTATTTGAATAAGATGGATTTTATAAAAATCCTACATTACATTATTTTAATGTTCTTTCTTGGGATTAAGATTCAATTAATTTGAATGTTTAGGTAATTGGGAAAAGAAAAGGCCCGTCTGGGTGATGTTAATGGTCAATTCTCTGACCGAAAGTGACGTCAGGTCCAGAGGAATCCCAGTTTTGGACTTATTCCTTGCCAGAGAAGCAGCTAGGCTTGGCAAACGAGCCGGGGCTGTAGAAAGAGTTGAAGAACAGTGTTTACCTCTTAATGGATTAAACGTATCTCAGGTAAGAAACCTTATTTTGTATGCATGGGAGGCGGCAGAGAGAAATCAAAGGGCGGGTAGGATTTTGGATTAGTGATGCCGCTAGTCTTAAGTTTTGTATCTCGAAGGTTATAAATCCAAGTCTGTACTTCAAATAAACATTAAAATACTTTCAACAATATAAGTATTTTTGATAATAGAGAACATAAAAACGACTTAAACTAAAATCGGATTTTTTTTTTTTTTTTTTTTTTTTTTTTCTACGCAAGTCCATTTTTAAACCTAACAACAACAACAAAAAGAAAGTAATTTTAAGATTTTAGTTAAAATAAGTTTTACCAGCATTTTTAAAAATAGGATAAGGTATCAGTTTACCTTCTTTATTCTTTTTATGATTTAAATTAAATTTGAAGCGCATGAGCGTAAAAGAAAAGCGAATTTAAGTTGTCTTCTATGAAATGGATTGTGATGAGACTGGGGGAGGGGGGGAGGGAGTTGCGGAGGCAGATACACATAAACGAAAACTTTCTTTTTTTTTTTCTTTCGTCATGTTTAATTGTTTCGACTCACTTAGAAGAATAAATTTTGCTGTTTAAAAAAAATCATCAAAAGCAAATAAAATTTAGCTCATTAAATTTCAAAATCAGATGCCAGCCGTCAATAGACAATAAAATGAATAGATGAATTAAAATTAAAGATGTTTAAATAAACAATATCTATTTTGTTTATGAGATCTTATATTTTTAAGATCAAAATGGTAGGAATCGTTGTTTGGTTAACACATCTTCAACACTATTTTCTGAATGATTTATTGCATTTGCCCTTCCTCATAAAAAATAAAATAACGGAAAAATGAGTTTGATTAGATAGTTTCTAAGCAACAACTAAATAATCGCACTCTCATTTTCCCATTTTTTTTATTTTATTATTTATTTTTTGCAAAAATAATACCTCCTTCAGAAAATCGTGCCGAAGTGGGCGTTTTGAACTGAATTTCTACGCGAAAGAAGAACAACCACTTAATCAGGGTATAAAAAGGTCTTTGTCACATGATTAAAATCGCTTATAACTCAATAGGTAATTTATTGATTTTTAAAAAAAGAAAGACACAGTTCGATGTTAAATCGCTTCCATTGTCAAATCTTCCAATTTTACATCTTGCCGCTGAAAAAATAAATTTGTAAATATGCCAAAGCATTTTGCTCTTGTTAAACAGAGCAGTTATGAACAACCTTAAAATCTTGAAAATTCTATAATTATGCCTCCCTGTGATCAATCTAATCTATTTTTCTCTAAAGAAAATCACACTTAAGCTATATCTGCATCCACAAAAATAAAGTAACATAACACATATGACTCAAGCACAAATTGAAGGCGTGAAAAAACGACAAAAGTAACCTTTAATTACATGGCCTCCAAAAACTTCGAGTGTCATTGTCGGAAAATAATTATAACTGTTCAGTATATAATAATCTCTAAAAATTGAGAAGAGGGAAAACAAATGTTTCACTAAAAATCCAATAAACGATTTTCGACATGTAACCATAGATTTTCCTTTTTTTCCAGCACTATTGTGTCTGGAAATTCTATTAAAAACATCAATTTTAGGAATATTTTTTGAAAAATCGTTTCCCTTTACCAAAAACTGAAAAGCGCTATGCTACTACATAATTGCTGAATAAAAACACTTGCCAATTCCATGCGTTTTCGAACGAAAATGGATTGAGATATGTATCAAAAAGTACCTGTTTAGATTTGAGAACAGCCTTCAAGGCTATTTCACTCATATAAAAGCTAATAATAGTACTGTAATATCGTAATGTTATATGGCATTTATTTTTAAGAAGCTTATTTGAATTTTAATATTTTTGAATAACCTTTTTAGATCTGGATAGCTGAGGTCAATTTCTACAAAAGCCATTTTTTCCTACTTCGATTATATTTAAAGGTTTTCCTTTTTACTTTTATTAAGTTACTTTTACTTTTGGGGCCGATTTCAAAAATGAAAAAATATTTTTAGTATAAAAACTTTCAAAGAAAAACGGAAAACGTAAAAAACGGCTTTTCTAGAGATCAAACATCCAATGAAAACAAGAAGAAATAGTCGTTGGGGGCCACCGTAATACTTACCCATCATGGATATGTATATGAAAATAAAACATGTGAAAACTATTTATACAATGCATTGCAATTCATAAACAAAATTTAAATATTGTTAATATACATAATAATGCTATATTAAAGAACTGCTGATTACCAATTTCGACAAATTATATAAAATGCCAAACTACTCAAGTAGTACCGAACTGCGTAAAAGAAACATCCTTATAACTCCAAAAATAATAATTCTGTTAACTAACAATTAACTGCGTCGGATTAAGCGTCTCATTTCCAATTAAAATATACCTCTGAATTGAAATTTGAATGAAATACAGGGTCATGAAAAATCGAAGAATGTGGAAAACAGGATTACAAATAACTCGGGAACTAATAATCCGATCGACTTTATTCTATATGCAAAATGTGTGTTATTTTATTGCCTTTTACGTCCATTTCTTAGAATAAAAAAATTCGAAAATTTTTATGTACCTTTCATCAGAACGAATTTTTCGAGAGTCCGAAAAAAAATAGTTCCGGATACTCAAGGTTGCTGATATTAAATAGGCTTCGTCCCATTCTTACATACTAACTACATACAAAATTTCAAGTCTCTATCTCAATTTGTTCGGGAGATAGAGCGTTTACAGACAGACAGACTGACAGACAGACAGACGGACGGCAAATTTTTTTTTCTAAAAATATGTTTTTCGGAATCTCCACTATCTAAAACGTGTAAATCCGTCAAAAAAAATTTTTCGATTTTCAAAACGATTGCAAGACTTACCCTATACTACGTATGATGGGTAAATAAAAATCAGTAAAAAAAAAAAAAACGAGGTATTTTAAATAATTGTACCATATAGGATAAACTTTCGCGGTACTAGTGTTTTCGCGGAGGGAAGTGGTCTCTATCTTAAAAATTCTGCAGCAATGTCTCCCTACAATCAATCTAACCGCTATTTTTCGCTTAAAGAAAGAAAGAAAGAAAAAAAAATACTGCCTAAGCTATATCTGCATTCACAAAAATAAAGTAACATAAAACGCATGACTCAAACAAAAATTGAAGGCGTGAAAAGCGACAAAAATAACCTTTAATTACATGGCCTCCAAAAACTTCGAGTGTCATCGTCGGAAAATAATTATAACTGTTCAGTGTATAATAATCTCTAAAAATTGAGCAGAGGAAAAACAATTGTTTTACTAAGAAGTCAAAGCGTCAACAGAAGAGGAAGTCAAGTCTAATATTAAGCAAAATGCTTTCAACGTTCATGTAAATTATTTTATTACGTTTTTCAATCTGTTTTCGTTTAGATACTTTTTTTTTTTTTTTTTTTAAATTGGCTTATCTGCGACGAAATAGCGGAATTTATGAGACTATTAATGAGAATGTGTATTTTTTTAATGGCAAAATTGACTTCAGACATTGGTTGGGTGCCAAGAGCCACATTGTTTTTGTGCAGTGTGTGTGAAATAAGTTTTGGAGATTGTAGTGAAAATCTGTTGTGCTCAAACAGGCTGAGAAAAGATATAAAATCTCTTTTGGAAAAATGTCAAATTCCTATTATAGGACATACCTTTATTAAAACACTGCAACTAAAGAACATTTTGTTCGCGCTTTTGAAGTTTTATGTGTCATAAAAATTAGAGTTCGACCAAATATCCGGTTTTGTTTCTGTTTTTGGGCTCAAAATCTTAGTTTCGACGAAAATACTATAGCGAATATTCAACTTAAAGGTGTATTCGAAAGACTATTTTTTCACCCTCAACACTTCGAAATTTTTTGATTTATTTTCAGACTCATTTTTAAAAGTAGAAACATAAGAATTGATGAGGTGATTTTTGAAAAGATGATACCGTGTAGTTGCATTTTCCCCTCAATTCATTAGAATTTGATTTTTCTACAATTACTTTCTCAGTATGCTCCCTTTTTTCATTCCCATATCTCCCGCTTCAAAAAATTTGACTCAAAACGCTCACTTTCACATCAATTTTTTTTTTTTTTTTTTTTGAATATTTTCTGCATTTACAAAAAAATTGACAAGCACGGCACATTGTATGCTTTTTAAATTAGAGAATTTACCAGTTCGATGCGTTTGAGAGCAAAAATGAATTAAAAATAAATCAGAAAATAAGCAGTTTCGATTGGAATACACCCTATGTATTCCTAAAATTTTGTTTTTCTTCTAGAATTTCCAAGAAGTCTTAAAGACAAGCGTGTAACTTAAAGATGCATTCACTAACTCATTTTTAAACATAAAGGCGCGGAATTGGCGGAACTGACTATTGAAGCGATTTGGAATCGAAATGTATTTTCCGTTTTTTAAATAAATAAATCACTTATCGAGTTATAAGCAATTTTAATTTCGTGATAACTGATTTTTCTCTTCACTTTGAATGATTTTCTTTTTCACCTTTCGACGGAAAATCTTTTCAAAATGCCAACACTGATAGTATTTTTTAAAGAACTTTTACGCTTACCAAAAAGCCTTAACTTGCAATGGATATATGAACATAAAAATTATATCAAAATGATCTATAAAATTTTATGCAGTGAATTAATATTATAGAGTTGGAAATTGTTACATAATCTATGCTTGAAGCATCATTTTCTTTCTTTTTTGCTCTTTAAATAAAAGTATTTTGAATACAACTGATTTCTTTGTGTGCTTCTAAGTGCCTCCTTTATATGCGCTTGTGAGTTTTTCTTTAAGAAAAATCCATGCAAAAAACACTGATGGCCTATTAAGTTACTAATGTTTGCATAGTTGGCATTTTTCCTCCCCACAAAAAAAATTATTACTTTTGACTGATTTTTCTCCTGTTACCGAGTTATGGTGGAAGATGAGATGCTTTTAAAATATAAAAATACTTCCGCATTACAAGAAAGGGGAGAAAAAAAATTAAAGCTTTAATGAGAGTAATCAGCAGACATTTAGTTGGCAACACTATTAAATGAAGGGTGTATTATATTGAGCATCGAATGTCAGAAATAAAGAAGTTACAACAACTTTTCTAACTGCAGTATAGGGGTTGTACTTATGTAACATTATCAACCTTTTGGTAATTTTGGATACCTTCTCCTAATTTCGATATAATACGTTATTACTCTGTGAACCCCCTTTTTTTCCCAAATGACATCGTTGTTAATAACTGATTTTTTTTTTTTTTTTTAATATATATATATATATATATAATTATTTTGTATGATTTTTTTTTTAATTTCATACGTTTGCTGTGACATACATTTTTTAATAGCATACTTTACTAAGTCAATAAAATATTACTATTATACTTGGGTGTATTCCAATCCAAAGTGCTAATTTTCTGATTAAATTTTTAATTCATTTTTGCTCTTAAACGCACAAAACTGGCAAATTATCTTATTTAGAAAGTACACAGTGTGCCATAATTGTCGATTTTTCGATAAATTCAAAAAATACTGCAAAAAAATACTTTCAAAGTTGGCGTTTTAAACCGAATTTTCCAAAGCAGAGGATCTAGGAACTTAAAAAATGGTTATACTGGAAAAATAATTGTTTATAAATGAAATTTCAATGAATTGAGCGAAAAAAGAAACTACGCGGCATCTTATACATCTCTTTAAAAATAATCTGAGGAAATTACAAGTTTCTACTTTTGAAAATGAGTCTGAAAATATATTAGAAAATTTTGAGCTGTTGAGAGTGTATCCTGTAATAAATAAAAGTTGAGTAAATTTTTTAAAAAATCTTCAGTAATTCCTTAAAACAATATATATATATCATATTTTACATTGTCAGTCACCGGCGACTGACGAGGCCAAAATGGAAAGTTCAGTGTCAGTCATCGGTGTCTGACGTGGCACTTAACGTGTTATACATATTCCACAGGAATATATTTGATGATCTTGCAGAGTGAGCTTATAAAATATTTTCGTTGTTATTTATACCATATTTTGGTACATTAAAAAACACCTTTCTCTCTCTCTCTCTTTTTATTTTTTTGCGTGTTACTTGTCGCCATACTTTGCTTTTTGTTTTCTCTTCCGCTTTTTCCCTTTATTATTATTTTTTTTTTTTCTTGAACATATTTTCTCTAAGAGCAAGCGTTCTCTAACTGAGTTTCGTGGAATCATTGATTCCGCCAAGCACGAGTTCAAGAGTTCTAAGAACGGCTTATTTGTTTTCGCAGATAAAATACTAAACAAAATTCAAGTAAGAATTATCAAACACTTTCAGACATGCTGCACTTACATAATTATTAAGGCTGATCTTAACCGCTCTGCTCAACAAGCGGAAAACGTTTTGACACATTTACAAATTAATTTTTTAATGGAAATACTGGGTGATCCAAAAGTCAAGACAAACTTTAAAAATGAATAATTCGAAAACGAATCAAAACAAAAATATACGGTTTGCACCAAAGGGATATAGTAAATGAAACCGGGTTTTGTGTGGCAACGAAAAAAATAATTCTGTTGGTGACGAACAGATGGCAATATAGTTATTTAATGCTCCAAAAGATGATTTACAAATGAAAAAAAAAGTTGACAACTTACAATTAAGCTTAATTATAGTTAATTAGTACAACAGTAAATGTTCAGTGTGATGTCCATCATTCAGAAGTACAGCTGTGAGACGAGGCACCACACGGTTCACAGCATAGAGTAGCATTTCTTGCGTTATGGCAGACACATTTTGGCGGTGACATCTTTCAGTGCTGCTAGGGATGCCGGTTGGTCGCGGTACACTTTTGACTTCAACAATCCCCACTGCCAAAAGTCCCAGGGTGTCAGATCGGGAGATCCTGGAGGCCATGCGTGATTAAAGTAGCGACTGATAATGCGATCTTTCCTCAAATATTGAGCATAGCAGGCTTTACACAGCCAGTGCAATATAAGGTGGTGCTCCATCTTACATAAAGGTGACTGTTTATAATTCAGAAATCCGATAGCGCCATCTGTTGGTTGCCAATAGAACTATTTTTTTCGTAACCACGCAAAACCTGGTTTCTTTTCCATCCGTTTGGTGCAAACCGTATCTTTGTATCTTGATTCGTTTTTAAAGTTCGTCCTTACTTCTGGATCATCCGGCATATAAAATTGCAAAGCCTCACCATGGAAGCGATTTGGAATCTAACTCAGTTTTCTATTTTCTAATCAATAAATTACCTATTTAATTATAAGCTTTTTTTGATCACGTAACAAGGTGATTTTCAGCCTTGTTTTTCTTCTCTCGCATGAAAAGTCAATTCAAAATGCTCAGTTTGACACTATTTTTCGAAAAAATCTGTTGTGTTTGTAAAAGAATCGGGACACTGAGTGCGATTAGATAAGTTTCTGAACAACAAGTTTCATGGTTCTTCTTTTAAAATTGAGTCTGAAAAAGTATAAACAAAATTTTGAGCTGTTAAGGGTATAAAAATATTTTCCCGAATACACCTTTAAGGGTGTTCTTAACTGATCCGCTCAACAAGCGCAAAACATTTTGACACATTTACAAATTCATTTTTTAACAGAAAGTTATAAAATTTTAATGCCTGACTATGAAAGCGATTTCGAATTGAACTTATTTTTCCATTTTATGATAATTAAATTACTTATCGAGTTATAAGCTATTTCGATGACGCAATCACCCGTTTTTCTCCTCCTTTTCGACCGGTTTTTCTGCTTTCGTCGGGAAATATGCTCAAAAGTGTCAGCTTTGAAGACTTGTTATGAAAAATCTATTGTGTTTTTTAAAAAACAAAAGAATGAGTGCGATTAAAGAGTTTCTGAATAACAACACCTGCTATTTTCATGCATTTCCGAACAAAAATAAATTAATGCATGTGTCACAAAGTTGGCTTTTTTGATTTAAGAACACCCTTAAGGGGACTCAGGGGTTGAACACTTTTCAAAAAACCGATTTTTTTATGATCTAATTTGATTATTCATTGAATTCTTAACTCAATGCAAAAAACCGCATAAAAATATTTGCATTGTTAACGGAGTTATAAGCATTTATGTATCAACACTTTCATAGCCGCATCCATATAATTTCAACTTTAAGTCGCGTTTTCTCAAAACTTGATTTTTGACGACTAACACCAAGATTTAAAAAAAAAAACTATTTGATGGAATGGCTTAATTTTTTTTTTATTTTTTGCATGCATATAACATCATTATCTAGATTATGAATTAATATATTTTAGATAGTTTAATATTTTGGGTATTTTTAATGGAAAAAAAGTTGTATTTTTTAGGGTTTTTCTAAATTTTCAACTTTGAGAGATTTTTTAATAATATTTTTTTTTAAGTGATAGTTATATTCTTAATTCATAATCTAGATAATGATGTCATATGCATGCAAAAAAAATTAAGCCATTCCATTAAATAGTTTTTTTTAAATCTTGTTGTTAGTCGTCAAAAATCAAGTTTTGAGAAAACACGACTTAAAGTTGAAATTATATGGATGCGGCTATGTAAATATTGATACATAAATGCTTATAACTCTGTTAAAAATGCTAATATTTTTATGCGGTTTTTTGCTTTGAGTTAAGAATCAATTGTATAATCAAACTAGATCATAAAAAAAATCGATTTTTTGAAAAGTTTTTAACCCCTGAGCCCCCTTAAACAATAAAAATTAAATAAATGTTTAGTTATTATAGCAAGATAATCTTTGTACACACCTTACTGAACAAGAACTTTTCCACAAAACTCACCTAGGCAGTGTTTTTATCTGTGAAAAGAATTGAATTTACGGGTGACTTTTCTCATCTTGATTACGGTGAGTTGTTAACTGGAATGAGAATGTTAGCAGTTAAAGAAATACATATTTAAAAAAAATAATTTATTTCTTACAACTAGGAGTTCCTTTATAAATTTTATTGAGAATATAGTTTTAATAATTCGCAACAATCTAGTAGTTGATTTAGTTTTGAATGTATTTGCAAAAAGAGTCCAAGCAATTACTGTGGTTCTAAAAAAAGTACCGCTTAAAGGGGCTCAGGGGTTGAAAACTTTTCAAAAAATCGATTTTTTTATGTTCTAGTTTGATTATTCAATTAATTATTAATTCAATGCAAAAAACCGCATAAAAATATTTGCATTTTTAACGGAGTTAAAAGCATTTATGTATCAACACTTTCATAGCCGCACCCATATAATTTCAACTTTAAGTCGCGTTTTCTCAAAACATGATTTCTGACGACTAACACCAAGATTTAAAAAAAAAAAACTATTTGATGGAATGGCTTAATTTTGATCTAATTGAATTAGTGGATGGCTTAGTTTTGATAAATAAATGGCTTAGTTTTTTTTTTTTTTTCATGCATATAACATCATTATCTATAGAATGAATTAAGTATATAACTATCGCTTAAAAAAAAACATTATTAAAAAGTCTGTCAAATTTGAAAATTTTGAAAAACCCTAAAAAATACAACTTTTTTTTCATTAAAAATACTCAAAATATTAAACTATCTAAAATATACTAATTCATTCTATAGATAATGATGTTATATGCATGAAAAAAAAAAAAAAAAAAAAAAAAAAACTAAGCCATTTATCCATTAAAACTAAGCCATCCACTAGGCCATCAAAAAATTTCCAGCTGTTGAGAGTGTAAAAATAATTTTTCGAATACACTGTTAAGGGTGTATTCTAATCAAGGTTGCTTATTTTCTGATTTATTTTTAAATCCATTTTTGCTCTGAAACGCATGTCGATTTTTTTTATTTTTTGTGCTTGTCGATTTTTTTGATAAATGAAGAAAAAAATTTGCAAAATTCTGTCAAAATTGGCATTTTGATCATAATTTTCCGAAGCGGAAGTTCTGGGAACGAAAATAAAATGGTTGGACTGAGAAAATAATTGTTTATAAGTCAAATTCTATATAATTGAACGAAAAATGCCATTACATGGCATCTTATACATCACTTCAAAAATCACATCAGCAAGTTTTATATTTCTTTTATTAAAAATGAGTCTGGAAAAGTATCAGAAAACTTCGAGCTGTTGAGTGTGGAAAAATATTAAGTAGTCTGTTTGAAAAGAAAATTGATTTTTGAACAACAATATTTTATTAATGTTTAATTAATAACAAGATAATATTCGTAGGCACCTACTGTCAAAAGTTGCTCCTAAAACTGCCCTCTCATATGATACAAAAAAAAAAAAAAAGTAAATTTTACCTGGGCAGTGTTTTTATCGGCGAAAAGAATTGATTACTTGCGGGTGACTTTTCTCGTGTTACTTGATTACGGTGCGTGATAAAGCTGGGTTGAGAATGTTGGCAGTTGAGGAAGTTAGATTGAAATCAGCGTTAATGAGCCAACCTATTGCTGGAGAAAGATTTAATCAAGGGAAGGAGTAGAAAGAAAAAAAAAGACAGGGGGTGTGGATTTTGATAAGCTCATCCAAAACTTGTACCTGTCATCACCTGCACCTGATGAAGACTGCGATTTGAAAAATATTATATGGTAGGGCTATTTTTCAAATGGCCCGTTTATTTATTTTTTATTTTTTTTGCCCTGACCTTGTTTTATGTTGAAGATTTCTCAGTAAGTTAAACTGAAGAATACGTGCTTAACACTGTGGCTTGATTTTGAAAAGATTTTCCGTAACTGTATTTCTATAATATATGTTATTCGTAAAATGTGGCTTTTTCATGACAGGGTCATATTACGCGCCGACAAACCGGGTGTTTGAATAGGGGCCCCCAAACTATATAATAAAGATGTGTAACCGATCATTAATTTAATAAGTCATTATAAAGGGCGTACGAAAAACATAGTTTTACCCGAAACCTTGGCTTGCCCTTATCAGGACCTGTTTTTTATGCAATAAATGATATGAATTATGTTCATTTGTAATAGAAGAAATGAATTTCTAGATTTTGATGATTGAATGAACATGCTACACGCCTAAGTTCCCTGATCCACAACGTGAAACATTCTGACCTATTTTTGGTCTCATTTCAAAGGTAAAGATATAAGAATTACAGATCTGATTATTAAAGCGATTTGGAATAGAATTGCATTTTCCATTTTCTGATAAGTAAATTATTTATGCAGTTACAAGCGTTTCTTTTCGCATGGTAACAGGTGTTCATCTTTCTCGGGGGGGCCTCCGTGGCTGAGTGGTTAAGACGCCGCTCTGCTAATCTGGAGGTTGTGGGTTCGATTCCCACTGGCTCCATTGCACACACACTTTGTGTAGAGCTCCTGGTTGTATTTTTCTTGTGTTGTAAATTTCCTTGTGCTATCTCGTCCTTGTATGTTGACGATGACTTATAAGCAGACTTTCATGTCGAGCACACAAGTCGGATGTATGCTATTCAAATAAAATCTTTCTCGGCTGCAGCGTAGGGAATGCTGCTCAAAATTCCATCTTTTACTGTATTTTCTAAAAGATCTTCTGTCTATACCAAAAAATAGAAAACACCATTCATTCTATTGATTAGTTTCTGAATGAAACAAATCTTCCAATTTTACGCATATTCGAGCAAAAATGAATTCAAAAATAAACCAGAAAGTAATTTTGCATAGAGGTTTGGATAACTAAACTTCTTTGGATTTGAAAATAGTTTTAATTCTCTTTAATCAGAAAAAGATATTTTATAGCAAATCTTCTACGCGACATTAATGGTATTGACCATATTAATGTCAAATGATGAGGTTGAGGTCACAGACCAATAGAGATGATGCATAGAAGTTAAAAACAGTACATGCATAGTAATAATGCATAGTTATTATATTCAAAAAGAAGGATAGACAGACGAACGACTAGACAACGAATGCATGTGTTATGTATTTATATAATCCCGCACGAAGCTAAAAAGATGTGCGAGCGCGCGGGGTAGAGAAACTCTATCACGAAGCATAAAAGTCTGAAAATTTAGTCCCAGATAACCAAATGATGATCCATGTGTATCTATACCTTAGATTTAGTTTTTTTTTTTTTTTTTTTTTTTTTTTTTTTTTTTTTTCTTTAGTTGGAATTTTTGTTATTTTTATTGAATAGAAGAATTTCCTCGAAAATACAGAATTCTTTTTTGCTCTCAAACGCATCAAACTGGCAAATTTTCTTATTTAAAAAGTACACAATGTGCCATGCTTGTCCATTTTTTTTATAAACGCTGAAAATTTTGCAAAAAATGCTGTGAAATTTGGCATTTTAAACCAAATTTATCGAAATGAGACGTCTGGGAATGAAAAAAATGATCATTCGAAGAAAGTAAATTTTTATGCATCAAATTTTAATGAGCGAAAAATTAAATCACACGGCATCTTATACATTTCTGAACAGCAACACCTGCTAGTTTTATGCATTTCTGGAAGAAAAAAAAAGAAAAAACAAAGTTGAAACATAAAGTTGCCCCTTTTGATTTAAGAACATCTTAAAAAATTTCGTGTTTTTTATAATTGTTCATCCTATTTATAGAGTTCATATGTAGAAAAAGAGAGAAAATATACAATACTCCTGAGTAGTTCAAACAAATTCCTGATAATTAACATTATAATTATTACATATTTTGTAATTGGAATTATCACATCACAAACTTATTCTGTCCCATTGTTCCTCACTTCAATACATAAAGCGTATTTGAGAAGGAAAAAAACTGTTTTCTCAATAGAAAACCTTCTTAACACCATAATAGCCTCACAAGAAAACTGCATTACAAGTGCTAACAAGTAAAATTTCTTTGATACCTGTCTTCTTTAAAGACTTAAGAAATACAACACTCCAATCCCTAAAGGAGTTCATCAAAAGAGACATGTCTCTTCATAGAAAAAAAAAAAAAAAAAAAAAAAAAAAAAAACTGATAGAAAGAGACATTTAGCCCCATAATTCCTCAAATAAAATGATGGATGAAGCAGCAAACGTGTACACAAAAACTGCCAGATCCTTTGTTCGTGATATCAGTGAGCGAAGTGAGAATAAGGGTGGTGCAAGCAAGAAACAAAAATAAAGAAAATAATGATAAATATATAAAAAATTCCGCCCTGAATGGCACCCCCGCAAGAAGAGCTTTCCGTAAATAGATGTCACTTCCTTTACGCTAAATCTCCTTTTTCCACAATGTCCTGATTCCGTGTATTTTTTTTTTCTTTCTTTCTGTCGTTTTTAAGAAGAGAGCATGCCATATGGTCGAAAAATGTTTTGCTTTATAAATACGTGTGGGGATTGTTTCAGGGATGTTTTTTTTTTTTTTTTTTTTTTTGAAGAATTCCGAAGGGTTACAGGAGTAGTAAAGAAAAATCTGTTATGATGGATTAACATACTGAAAGACAATAATAATATGTTTTCCAATGGGTGTATTGGTTTCCAAACTTCTTATTTTCTGATTTATTTTAAAATTCCCTTTTGCTTCCAAACGCACCAAACTGGCCAATTCTCGGTTTTAGGAAGTACACAATGTGCCGTGCTTGTCGATTTTTCGATAAATGCAGACAATGTTACAAAAAAATGCTGTCAAAAATGGCATTTTGAACGGAATTTTCCGAAGTGGGCTATCTGGGAACGAAAAAAAAAAAAAAAAAAAAATGGTCGAACTGAGAAAATAATTATTTATAATCAAATTTTCATAAATGGAGCGAAAAATGAAATCACGCGGCATCTTACACTCATCTTAAAAAATCCCCTCAGCAAAATACATGTTTCTACTTTTAAAAATGAGTCTGAAAATGTATCAGAAAATTTCGAGCAGTTGAAGGTGGAAAAAATCTTTTTTCGAATACATCCTTTTAATACAATAATAGTCTAACAAGAAAACTGCATTAAAAGTGCTAACAACTAAACATTTTTTGATACCTGTCTTCTTTAAAGGTACAAAAATACAACACTCCAATCCCTAAAGGAGTTTATCTAAAGAGACACGTCTCTTCATAGAAATAAAAAAGTGCAAAAAACTGATAGAGAAAGACATTTAGACCTATAATTCCTCAAATAATATGATGGATGAAGCAGCAAACGTGTACACAAAAACTGCCAGATCCTTTGTTCGTGATATCTGTGAGCGAAGTGAGAATAAGGGTGGTGCAAGCAAGAAACAAAAATAATAATAAATATATAAAAATTCCGTCCTGAATGGCACCCCCGCAAGAAGAGCTTTCTGTAAATAGATGTCACTTCCTTTACGCTAAATCTCCTCTTTTCCACAATGTCCTGATGCCGTGTATTTTTTTTTTCTGTCGTTTTTAAGAGAGCATGCCATATGGTCGAAAAATGTTTTGCTTTATAAATACGTGTGGGGATTGTTTCAGGGATGTGGGTTTTTTCCCGAAGAATTCCAAGCGGAGGGGGGAGCAAAGAAAAATTTGTTATGATGGGCTTAAGGTTATATTCGGAAAAAAAAAAAAAAAAAAAATCCATTTTTAACAGCTCGAAATTTTCTGATACATTTGCAGGCTCATTTTTAAAAGTAAAAAAAAACTGAAATTTTCTGAGGGGATTTTTCAAAAGGTGTATAAAAGACCGTATGGTTTCATTTTTTGTTCAATAAATTAGCATTTGATTTATAAACAATTATTTTCTCAGTATGACCATTTTTTTCATTCCCAGATCTCCCACGTCGGTCCAAACGTCTACTTTCGTAGCATTTTTGTTGTAATATTTTCTGCATTTATCAAAAAATCGACAAGCACGGCATATTATTTAATTTCTAAAAAAGAGAATTTGCCAGGTTGATGCGTTTGAGAGCAAAAATGAATTCAAAAATAAATCAGAAAATGAACAGTTTGGATTGAAATACATCTTTAAATCTACAATCGCATAGCAAAACCGATTTTAGTGATTGACTCGTAGGTTTATGTTTATCATTCTGCTTTTCTGCTCCTAGCCCTCTGTGTTTTCATACTTTTGTGTGCATGAAAATGCAATGCTAAACCTACGAGTCAACCTATAATATCGGGTTTTTAGGTGTTTTCCGCCAAGATATGACTTGGCAGATCGACTCCTTTTTTAGGTGCGTTCGTAATTATGTAAATATGTAGCACCTATTGTTGTCGCTTAGTCCGTCCGTCTGTCTGTCTGTCCGCATATAACAACGCAAAAACTACCCAACCGAATCGTTTGAAATTTAAAATACATAATTATTACATAATTTTGTCGAGTCATTTCAAATTTTGTGAAAATCGGATGGATAGATCAATTACAGGGGTAATCAAAAGTATTCCGTAACATTACGGTCAACGGGGAAAAAAGTTTCAAATGCATTTTAATCGTTTGAAATTTTAAATACATAATTATTACATAATTTTGTAGAGTTATTTCAAATTTTATCAAAATCGGATGGATAGTTCAATTACAGGGGCAATTAAAAGTATTCCGTTACATTACGATTAATGGGGAAAAATTTTCAAATGCATTTTAATGGCGTTACATTTATTCGAACGTAATAAAATTGATATGCATCTATAAAGTACATATTATAATATATATTTTGCATAATCTGTGGTGCAAAAAGTATTTGTTATTCATTTACAAGGCCACACAAAAGTATTCTATTGCATAATTGTATAGGGAGAACATTGTTTGGTGCGCATTTTAATTGTAATTATTTACAATTTTATGAGATTGATATATGAGAGTGATATTTTTAAAGCTTCGTTATCGTACGAACGCACCTCATTTGCTACGCTTCACGTGCAATTTCCAATTTGTTTTTATGCGAATTGAGATGTAACTAATCCTAGAATTTCATCCATGATTTCGCTAAGACGAATGTCTATGCTGCTGCTTCCCGATCTAACTGAACTGTATTCAAGTAACATATGATGATAGTAATTTATTCTATGTATTGTACAATGTACAGTGAAATCGCCGGGAATTAAGCTGGAAAAACAATAGATAACAAGAAAGCTAATCTGGTGATCAATCTTCAGATAGATAAGCGTATTTCATGATTACTGTCCTTAGTTATATCAATTTTTATTGCTAAAAGGCCACAATAAAAACTTGCAATAATAAGAAACCGAAGAGAAATTTTATTCACAAAAATGCAAACTTTAGACGAAACAATATTATCCAAGCTTTTTTGAGAAATTAAAAATAGTTTTATTTCTCTTCTCAAGCACACTGATCAACCAGTGCAAAACTTATTGTCATATTTACAAATTCATTTTTTAACGGAAAGGCATGAAATTGGAAGACCTATCTGACTATGTAAGCGATTTGAAATCGAACTAATTTTTATATTTTTGGATCAATAAATTACCAATTGAGTTTTAAGTTTTTTTGATCACGTGACAAGGCGTTTTACACCCAAATTTTTGCTAGTTTTTCTTGTCACACGCAGAAATTCGATTCAAAACGCCCACTTTGAAACTTTTTCTGAAAAATCTGTTGTGCCTAATGAAAAAAAAGGAGTAATGTTAGGTAGTTTCTGACTAAGTGATTATTGTTCTTTCACATGGAAATTCAGTTAAAAACGCCCACTTTGACAATATACTACTCTGAAAGATCTATTGTGTTTGCAAAAAAAAAAAAAAAATACCGGAAAATAATCTCGATTATATAATTTATGATTATCAACGCTTTCTAGTTTCCTGAATTTCCGAGTAAAAATAAATTAAAACTCATGTCATAATATCGCTCATTTGTATTTGAGAACAGCAAAGGCAAATGCATCATAAGGAAAAAAATTACTCATCGGATATGGTTTTATTAAATTTAAACATTATGAACCCTGTGAATTTCCTTTGTCCCACGATTTTTTTTCTTATCGTTTATAAGAGAAAGTTATACCATATGGTCGAAAAATCATTTGCGTTATAAATAAACAAGGGGAGGGGGAGGAGCTGTCTCAAGGATGTGTTTTTCCAAGAAAGAATTTAGAATCGGAATAACAACGTGAATTTTGTTATGATGGACCCAATACAAATAACATTTTAAAATAATATTATTTTAAAATGTTATTTACTCCCTTTTTTGTACGTAATAGTTTGTACGTTATAAAGGGCATATAGCAAAGTGGGGTTTCAAAGAGGAGCATCTCAAACTATAGAATGCGATAAAAATAGTAAGTCGGATGTACCGATTCCAAGAAATTTCTTCTTACTCGTGCATATTAATATTTCAAAGAAATTAATTATATATGTTAGGGCTGTTCTTAAATCAAAAAGGCAATTTTATGACATAAATTATAATTTATTTCTGTTCGGAAATGCATGTGAACTAGCAGATGTTGTTGTTCAGAAACTACTTAATCTTACTCATTTTCCCGTTTTTTCTGCAAAAACAACAGATTTTTTAGAAAATAGTGTCGAAGTAGACGCTTTGAATAGACTTTCCTCTCGAGAGAAGAAAAAGCATTTGAATTGGAATGAAAAATGCCTTGTCACGTAATAAAAAAACCTTTAAACTCAATATGTATTGTATTGATTAAAAAAAAAAAAAAAAAAAAGTGGAAAATACAGTTTGATTTCAAATCGTTTCCATAGTCAAGTCTTCCAGTTTTATATCTTTCTGTTAAAAAAATAATTTGTAAATGTGTCAAAACGTATTTGCGCTTGTTGAGCAGAGCAGTTGCGAAGAGCCTTAAGATGTATTCCAATCCAAAGTCTTATTTTCTGATTTATTTTTAAATTGCCAATTTTTTTTATTTAGAAACTATATAATGTGTAGAGCTTGTAAATTTTTGATAAATGTAAAAAATATTGCAAAAAATGCTGTCAAAGTTTGCGTTTCGAATCGAATTTTCCAAAGCGGGAGAACTGGGAACGAAAAAAAAGGATCATACTAAGGAAATAATTATTTATAAATCAAATTCTAATTAACCGAGTAAAAAATGAAATGCCGCGGCCTTTGATACATCTCTTCAAGATCACCTCAGCAAGTTTCTGATTTTTACTTTTTAAAATTGAGCCTGAAAATTTCAGCTGTTGAGGTTGAATTTTGCCTGACTTCTCTTAGAGTTCAAGACCTCGGTAATAGAATCAAATTGCGCATGAGAAAAGAATTCCGAAAGTGAAACATTGAGAAACAAAAAGGGCACTTCGTTTAGGAATTAACGACATATTTATAGAAACTTGTCAACAGCGAACAGCTATTTTACGAGCTCGCAGAAGAAACTTCAAAGGCTTCGTGGGAGTGCTTGGAAAAACTAGGAGTTGAAGATAAGAAATTCTCTTTCTGAATTCTTTCTCGGCAGTCACAAGGATCATAAAACAATGCAAGAGAGCGGAAGAAAATCCTTCTATTAAGCATAGTTACAGACCTGGAATTCTCTTTAAAAAAAAGAATAAGAGGAGAGGAGGGAGTAAGGGCATGTATTTTTAATGAATTGTTATTCAGAGAGGCATGCTGTTAAACTTCTGTTCAAAAATAATCTCCAAAAAAAATCTCTTTTTAAATTAACTTCCAACGGTAATCTTGCTGTATGGTTGGGAAAAAAATGGAAGCTACACATTCCTGAGATGCTCTACTTAAAACGGTAATGATTTGTTATTGAGAAAAAAATTTCACCACTGCATTGGAATTCATAAAAGAAGCCATGCCGACAATCGTTGCTGTTAATGAACTCAGCAAAGCGAAACAGACGAGAGAAAAATCGGACTATTTGGTTATCCCGACAACCGATTTCACCAAATTGTCAAAATTGCCTAATAGCCAAATCAAAGATATTGACAATATTTTTATTTTAAATAACGGAAAAAGAACTACATAGTAGAATATTCATAAAAATACAAATCAACAGAATTCACAATCACCTATTATTGGCAAAATCTTATAGTTTAACGATAGTTTTTTTTTTTTTTTGTCGACGGGGTATATTTAAGTAGTACAGAAAAATCACTCCTCTATAAATGTTTGCAACAAATTTTCATAAAGCAAGGCTGTTTATCAAATTCAAAGGGTCTTCTTTCTGACACATTTTAATATATTTGTGTTCGGAAATGATTGAAATTGACAGGTGTTGCTAATCTACAGGTGAAACTAAAATCGTTTTTCATTTCTATAGAAACGCAAAAGAGCTTTCAAAACATGCTGTCAAAGTTGGCTATTTGAAGCGAATTTCCGGACGAAAGGAGGAAAAAATGCCAGAAAAAGGAGGATGCCTCTCATCACGTGATCAAAATCGCTTGTAAATCGATAAGTTTGCCGTACATCCAAACTTCTCAAGAAAAATGAATGGCAATACTGCTCATTATCGCGATTTCTGGCGACTTCAGTTCTGGCTGAAAATTATAATTTTTTAAAGATTTCAGTAAAGAGGACTAGGAGGGACACTATGCTCTACAGACTTTGTTTCTTTATTTTAGCAGTCTGTATTAGGTTATAAAATAACATCAAACTTGATAAATATTTTATTTATTAAACATGAAAATTTCATTTCGTTTCCAAATAGCTTCAGTAATCGATCTCGCCAATTTTGTGTTTTTAAGTTTAAAAATATGTCAAAGTTTCTCATTTGTTGAGCAAGTAACTTGAGAACCACGCCTTAACCATTTATGTCCCGACTGTTTTTTAAAGTACGATTAAAATAACGACACAAATGTAATTTACGCATCACATAGGCGCGATTTTTTTCTGAAGCAAAGTCATGCATGCAACGAGTATTTAACTGGCACCAAAGTGTTGTTATTTTGCTTGATATGGTAATCCGGATGTTGTTGTTTATTAATTAATAAATTTTTTATTTATTTTTATTTTCTTTTTTAAATTATATATATTTTTTTCTTCTATAGATATTATTATTTGATTTATTTATTTATTGTTATTCCCGTTTTAAAAGTAACATGTAACTGGCGTTCGAAAACGAGCTTTTTGCCAAATTGGCTACGAAAAATAAATAAATAAATAAATAAATAAATAAATAAAAATCGAACCAATGTGGTGCATATACGACATCTATTCCAAAATACATTTACAGTCGAGCCTCTATATAACGAAATCCATCGTTCCAGTAAAAAATTCGTTATATAGAGAAATTCGATGTATAGAGTATGATGTTAAAAATAGTATTTAATGTGTAAATTTTGAACAAATATTATTTTTGATCTTTTTAATTAAGAATTTGAAATGTTTAAAAGTATATATTAACCTAACATTTTATTTCTTACTTATTTAAGCAGTTTCAAAAAAGAGAAAAGACATTTATTTGAAAGCTTAATGAAAATCAAATGAGGAAGACTTACATAAATGTCAGAGGAAGAAATCTGTAATTTTTTGTTGTTTTGATTTTGAAATTACAATTGTTACGCTCTCAAAAAAAATTCTCAAATTTTAGCAAGGAATGAAAAATTGTAGTTGATATTTTCCTCCATTTGAAGGTCTCTCTTATGTGCTCTCATTGATTCCTCTCTTATATGTGTAACAATTCAATTGACTGTGTTTTGAGAAGGATGTTGAAAGGTGTGTGGGAGGTGGGATGAACTTGTTAGATTTAAAGAATAAGGAGAGAAGTAATATTTATTTAAAAAAAAAAACCTCTCCACTGAACGATAAATCAAAAATAAGTGATGGAAAATTGATTCCATATGATTTCGAAGCTTTTTTAAAACTGAATAAATTAAGATCAATTTATGAAAAAATTCGTTATATGGAGATAGATATTTCGCTATATAGAGTCTGTTTTTAATGTAATCATGCGAAAAGGGGACCGTTCTTACTAAAAATTCGTTATATGGAGAAATTCGATGTATGGAGTTTCGTTATATAGAGGTTCGACTGTATTAGTTTAGAATGAGTTTATCTTACCGAAAGCATTATTAGTTGCACAAAACACAAATATTTTTAAAAGGATGATTTTTTCCCCCTTTGCAACTTTTCCGATTCCTTGAAATTGGATGATTTTTATACATTTCCTAATTTTAAAAAGTACTAAATAATAATAATAATAATAATAATAATAATTTTAATTAAAGCTTTCCATGTAGTTATAATTATTGCACAAAATCATTATAAATTCAAATTCAATTAATTATAAGTAGTAAAGTCCTAAAATTTATCAAATGATCGTGTAAATTTTCTAATTTAGTTTCAAAAGTTCACGAAAAATGCTTTAGAAGATGAAATTTTCATGAATTTATATTTTCGGACACAAAGGGATCAAAATCAATGTTTTGTGTAGAAATACAATTAGGTAGCAACTTTTCTGTAACACATCTTTCTTTACAGTGTATTTCCAAATAAAAATCTTCGGAATACATTTCTAATGTAAGTGTTGTTGAAACCTATGAAATTTAATGCTCAGGGTCGAAACTAGGACGGTACAGAATGCCCCGGGTGCCAGAACAAAATTCAAAGGGGGACGTCAAAATGAAGATTTTGTTTGTCATTTTATACAAAAATGTAAAAATATGTGAAATACAAAGAAACTCGCTTGCTAATGGTAAATCTATAGAAGTGTTCATTTCAAATTTGTGAAAGTCAAATTAACTTCATATTAAAAAAATCTGCAACCAAAATCGAAAAAATAAATACTAAATATTCTACACAAGAAAAAAAAAATCGTTTAAAATTATTACAAATTAAGTGAGAAATTTTAAAAAGAACCTTCTCATAGGTTTAGCATTAGCAATCCAGTTTCTTCGAGTGACTAGTGCACGCTCCAGCTAATGTTTATCACATTTGATCATTGCTTAGATATTTCTTGCTAGAATAATAATTATTATTAAGGGGTCTCAATATTACTTTTTACCTGGAGATGCAATTTAGCAGTGTGTCACATTTTTTTTTTTCTCAGTGCCTATAAAGTATAAATGCATAAAAGTTTTAAAATACACTACTTAATTTCTCTTCTATTTCAAAAGTTTTTTTTTAATATTCTATATTAAAATTTTATTTTACTTTTTTATCTTAATTTTGATAAAAAAAGTTAAAATTCTTTTCTGATTTGGATCCATTGCGTGCAAGACTGCAGAGAAACTATTCGTTCAAGAGTCCCCCAAAATATTGATATTGATATAAAACTAATGTATCTTCAACGTAAACTTCATTTGTAAGCAATTTATTTATTTATTTAAAATTTGCATTTTTTCAATAAAAAAATTGATTTTTTCAAAATTTTATCATTTAAGTTTAAATTTTAAATGAATAAATAAATAAATTGCTTACAAATGAAAGTATTCATTCAAGATATATTAGTTTTACATCACATTTTGGGAGTTTTAGAACTAAGAGTTTTGCTAGTCTTGCGCGCATTGGATATAAGTAAAAAAAATTATAAAATTTTCATTAAAATTAAATGTAATAAAAAATAGATAAATAGAAAAGGTAATATGCTGTCGATATTAAAACTTTTATGCATTTATGTTTTATAGAGATTGAGAAAAAAAATAAACGTAACATGCTGCTAAATTGCATTACCAAGTAAAATGTTAGACACGCATGGAATTCGAAAAAATATTTTTCCATCTCAACAGCTCAGAATTTTCAGATACATTTTCAGACTCATTTTTTAAAGTAAAAACATGAAACTTGCTGAGGAGATTTTTGAAGTGATCTATAAGATGCCGTGGGATTTCCTTTTTCGCTTAGTTCATTGGAAATTGATTTATAAACAATTAATTTCCCAGTATGACCCTTTTTTCATTCCCAGATCTTCCGCCTTGCGAAATTCGGTTCAAAACGCCAATTTTGATAGCATTTTTTCCCAATATTTTCTTTATTATTCAAAAAATTTACAAGCACGGCACATTGTGTACTTCCTCTATAAGATAGTTTGCCAGTTTGATACCTTTGAGAGTAAAAATGAACTTAAAAATAAATCAGAAAATAAACAGTTTGAATAAGAATACACCCTTAAGGTTGTTGTTTTTATTTTTAAGGATTTTTTTGTTTCGTTTCGCATAAGATAATACGATAAATTAGATCGTTCGTGAGGACATGGGGGAGGGGGTCAAAATCCACGTTTGCTCCGGTCGGCCGTAATAATGCTTGTTGTTTAGAAATAAAACGAACCAGTAGGAGTTTTCGGCAGAGTGTTATCTGTTACAACATCTGTTTACATTTTAACTCTGTCGAGGAATGGTAACACTCTCTCTTGGGGCTCAATAAACTTTTCAAGCGGAAGCGTACTATGTAGAATTTGTCATCGGAGGACTCATAAGTGATGAAGGGAGGCCACAGTGCGATGACAGGATGGGTTTTACTCCGGCATGAAATGGCTTCGAGATTGAAAGAAAGAGAGTGAAATCCTGGGCCCCTGCCCCTTAGTAAGGCTTCTCTTCCGGGTTCTGTGGCCAATCTTTCAAAGGGCCCATTTATTTCCACTTCATACCATGTTTTTTTGTAACATAGATCACGGAAAGAAAATTTTCCCAGGAATATGAATCATAACTTTTTTTTTTTGGAGTTGTCTTGGTGTAACGCATAATTCCTTGGAGTTTTGTAAAATATTTGTACTCATATTACGTTTCCTACATGTGGCGTAGTGCTCAATTATGTGTAAAAACATTAATTTAATATTAGCTGCAGTATATGATGTGAAATACAATCAGTTATAGATTACATTCATTATTTTTATACTTCTTTTTCTGTCCAACTGTATATTTTTGCATTAACTTTGCAACGGTATTCCCGGGATTCTGCCGAATTGCGTTGTGTTGTATATGCATTACTGAAAATAATTTTATAAAGCACAATTAATGTGCCATAATTTTATAATATAAAATTAATGTAATTTCTACATTCTCAATCCAACATGAGATGATTTCGGATTGATTAGAAATAAAATGAAATGTTGGCCAGTCATTCAAAGGAATTATTTATTATAATTTCCTCTTCGTACTATGTTTTTGTAAAACAAATCACAGAAAAAAATCTTCAAATCAAATCTCTTTTATGGGTTGTCTTGATGTAACGCAAAATTCCTTGGATTTTTATAAAACATTTGCAGCCTTGTTACGTTTCCTACATAGCGTTTGGTTATGTGTAAATATATTAGAAAATCTAGTAACCTTATATGATGTGAGATATAATCAATTATAGATTATACTTATTATTATTTCTTTTCCTGTTCAGATGTATATTTTTACTCTAATTCTGTAATAGTATTTCCGTGATTCTGCCGAATTGCATGATGTTGTTGCTATGCCTTATTGAAAAGAAACACCATGGGTTTTATAAAATATGATTTATATAATTTCTATATTTTTAGTCCAGCATGAAATGGCTTCAGACTGATAAAAAGAAAATGAGGCTTCTATGGCTTCTCTGTGTCCAGTCTTTCAAACATCCATTTATTATAATTTTCTTTTCGTGTTATATCTTTGTAACGTAGGTCACAGAAATAGATTTTCCAGGAATATGAATAGTATTTCTGGAGGAGATTTGCTTTGATGTAACGCAAAATTTCTTCGTATTTTTTCAAAACATTTGCAGGTATAATATGTTTTATTAATGGTTGAGTAGATTATGTGTAAAGTCAATAGAACATACATTTGCTCTAACGGTATGAGATATAAACCATGGATAAAATTCATTAATATTTAATTTCCTGTTTTATTGTACATATCTACACTAACTCTGTAATATAACCCTTGGCACAAAGTTTCCGATCATTATATCAACACTATCATCTTTTGAAAGAAAATTTTATTTATTCTCACTGCATAAAAATGATACGATTATTAGTGATAATACATTTGTATTATATATAATGAACAACAATATGCAATAAAGAAAAATCATTATACATCAATTTATAAACAGAAAAATTGAGATTGGAATTGAAATTTACACCAAAGAAAAAATTATCCGATCATTCATTGATTTGGAAAAAAATAACCGATCACTGTAATCAATATTCTGTAAATCCACTTTTATTTCGGAAGGCAGCCAAAGTTCTTAGTGGAATGGACTCAATAAGATTTTTACACTCATTGGGAGCAATTTTACACCAGCATTCCCTTATAGCTTTACGTAGTTCTATGGCATCTGTAATTCGTCGAAAATCGATTTTTCCACGGATTTTTGATGAGATTAAGATCCGGACTATTGGGCGGTCAAGTCATGGTTTGAATTGGTATATTACCTACATTTTGTAGAAATTTCTTCACTGATTTGGTGTGTTGAGGAGCTGCGTTGTCATCTTGAAATGAGAAGTCATTTTGATCCCCGAACCATTGATCGATGCTGTGAATCAGAAAATAGTCTAAAATGCCAATGTAAACTTCAAAGTTTACTGTACGTAACACAATACACACCGTACCGATGCCTTGTGATGTCATACAGCTTCAAACTGTAAATGAAGTGAAAATTTATTCCTCGTACTGACACATTTATTATTGTACTTCTCACCAACTCTCCTCCAAACAAATGTTCCGGAGTCATCACCTGTTCCGAGAGATATCGGATTTATCGCTAAAAATAACTTTATTCCATTATCAAGTGGCTAGTGTACATGGTTTTTACACCTTTGGAAGCGCGTTGTTTTCTATGATTCTTTTTCAAGTAAGGTTTCGTTTTAGCTTTACGGAATTTAAGTTCTGCTGCATTTAGACTGTAACGTACTGTGCGGTCACATACCTTTAAGTTAAACCATTCGGCACTGAGTTGTTTTGAAGTTGTTCGCATATTTCCTCAAGTTTTCCGTCTTTCTTAGGCGTTTTTATTCGTGGACGTCCACATCGATGTAAAATTTCCACGTTGTTAGTCAACTATATTTTTTACGAATATCGCATACCATACTTTGAGCACAGTTTAATAAAACAGCCACTTTCCTTTGTGAATTTCCCTCTTGCAACAATTTAATCATGCGGATTTTTTAATCACGAGACAGTTTATTTACACGAGACATTGTACAGCAATTCAGAGCTGCTTTTGATCTCGCAGCTGGAAGATTTCTTCTTTTAAATAGGATTCAGATATTGTACGCATGCTCAGGCACTCCTGTTTGTCTTCAATATGCAAATTTTAAACCTGTTTCCTCAGTGATCGATTACTATTTTCCAATTTCCGTCTTGATCGGATTTTTTTTTTTTTTTTTCTCACGAGGAAACTATTCCGCGTGGCGTATAATATAAATTATATGATTGTTATACTGAATTCATTTTTCATTTATATTTTAATACCTGTTCTTTTATTTAGCATTTTGTAAAACGTCCCTATGCTCATGAATCACAAAATATATGCTACGGAATGCAAAATTCAGAAAATTAATGACACTGATCAGAAACTTTTTGCCAAGGGTTGTAGTATCTCCGGGATTTTACGGAATTGCATTATGTTGTTGATATACCTTATTAAAAATAAACACCGTAATTTTATAAAATATAGTTTCTATAATTTCTGTATTCTTAGTTCAGCATGAAATGTTTTCGGACCTGATAGAAAGAACGTAAAAAGCTGAGGCCTCCAAGGCTTTTTTGTGCCCAGTCTTTCAAATGAGCTATTTATTATGATTTTTTTTTCTTGCCATATTTTTGTAATGTAAGTCTCAATAAAGAAATCTTACAGGAATATGAAAGAGGGGTTTGCGTTGATATAACGCGACATTGCTTGATTTTTTTATTAAAAAAGAAAAAAAAAATGCAGGCATAAAATGTTTTATAAGTAGTTGGGTAGCGCTCGATTATGTGTAAAGTTAATGCAGTCAAACCTCGTTAACATGAATATCAAGGGGAATCAGAATGTTGTTCATGTTAACAGTAATTTTTGTAATCAGTATCAAATCTTTGTATTTGTTTTTATAGGAGATTGTAAAAATGTTCATGTTAAACGAGTTTTGACTGTAGAACATGCAGTTTCTGTAATGATGGGAAATAAAATTCATTAATCTGTTTCTGTTTTATTGTACATTTCTACACTATAACTCTGAGATTCCTCTATGATTGTATATCCGGGATTCTGAAGAATTCTCATTGTGTTGCTGATGCACCTTACTGAAAATAACCAGCATAATTTTATAAAATATAATTTATATAAATTCCATATTTATACTCCACCATGGAATGGTTTCAAACTGATAGGAATTAAAAAGAAAATGTTGAGGTAGTCAAGGGGCAAAGGATCCATTTATTATGATTTCCCCTTTCGTACCATGTTTTTCTAACTTAGATCATAGAAAAAAAAATTCTGTAACTCTATGATTTTTTTTTTCCATTGGGGATGTGGGGCTTGTGATTGGTTTGATGTAAGGCAAATTTGGATGTAACGCTCGAGTTTTTATAAAATATTTTCAACTATTTCAGCAATGTTGGGTGATCTATAAAGCCACTAGAAAATCTAGTAATCCTTACCAGAGATGCAATCGGTAATCCGTATCAAGTTAAAAAATAATTTGTAACCAACAGAGACATTATAATGATATTCTAGCAGCGGAATGTAAATAGTTTGGTACCATCCTATATAATTTTTGCCTTCCGATAAGAACAATAAACATTAAAACGTATGGTACATAAACCTTCTGGGTGTTTCCTAACAATACGTTGAAGCAAATAAGTACCTTGCGGATTTAAGCCTTGTGTTTAAAATCAAATTAAGTGGATCCCTGTGTATATATCGAAGGAAAAAAACAAACAGAAAAGCTAATTTCCGAAAATCACTTCGAAGACCAAAGAAGTTTAAAAATATAGTTTTTTTTTCTACCTCATTAGTGGCAAGTGCATATGGTAAGCGCACCTTTCGTTTTCTGTGGAACAGGATCTGCTTCAGTGCACACTCCCGTTACATTCCATCTCCGGTTTCCTGTTTTCGGGAAGATGCGAGCGATGACACGGAGTACACACATCTCCCATCTCCTCGACGGAAGTGAAGACCGGAAGTCTGTCATTTTCTCGTCACTGTGTCCGAAAACGGAGAAAAATTTCCGGGAGCCATTTCGGGAAGGGATGGGGCGGAAATTTTCGGGGAGATGGCATCAGGAAGACGTTTTTGTTTGGTCCATTTGAAGTATCAAATTATCTTTCTCATTTGCTTTGTTTACCAGTGCAGAAACCGCATTTAGATATCCGTAAATAGTTCTTGAGTTAAACAAGGTAATTTTAGGCAATACCTATATTAGTTTCATTGGCGTATTCAAGGGGTGTGCTGATGGGGATGCACCTTCTACGAAATTCGTGGAAAATATCAAGTTTAATCCATTTCTGCTTAGCGTTTAATTTTTGGGGCGCTTCAGATTTTACAAAATTTGCATTTTCTTTTTCTTTTCTTTTCTTTTCTTTTCTTTTTCTTTTTTTTTTTTAACGAAATTGTGAAATAAATGCACAGTTTCTGAATTTCTCTTCGGAAAAGCATAAAATTGACACGTGTTCTCATTCAGAAACTGTGTAATCGTATGGCATCATCCATTTTTATATAAAGACATTATATCTTTAAAGATGGCGTTTTGAATCAATATTCTTTAAGGGTGTATTCGAAAAAATATTTTTCCAACCTCAACACCTCGAAATTTTCTGATTTATTTTCAGACTCATTTTTAAAAGTAGAAACATGAAAGTTGATGAGGTGATTTTTAAAGAGATGTATAAGATGCCGTGTGATTTTATTTTTGGCTCAATTCATTAGAATTTGATTTATGGACAATTACTTTTTCAATATGACCATTTTTCTTGTTCTCAGATCTCTCCTTTCGGAAAATTTGTTTCAAATTGCCAACTTTGACAGCATTTTTTTTTTCAATATTTCTGCATTTATCAAAAAAATTGACAAGAAGGCACATTGTGTACTTTATAAACAAGAGAATTGGCCAGTGTGATGCGTTTGAGATCAAAAATGAATTTAAAGATAAATTAGAAATTAAGCAGTTTAGATTGGAATACGTCCTTCAGCAAAATCTCGGGAAAGGTAAAAACCTGAAGCTGTGATGAAGAATCCCTTACATGTCGATAATTCATTTATTTTTCATGGAAACTATTCGATTCCAAATCCCTTCAATAATAATGCTTGCCAATTTTATTCCTTTACAGTTAAAAGTTAGTCAGAAAATGTGTCAAAGGTTCGCGTTGTTGAACTGTGAATTTGAGAACCACCTTAAGGTTAATTTCTCTCTATAACTAATGTTTTTACAAAACACATTGTCTGCCCTACAATTCCTGGGACTAATTAAGTTCAGTTTAGGCCCTCCTTGACTTTATAGGGAAAAAATGCAAGCCTTATTTCAGCATGGCACCAGTCTGCTAAAATTAAATAAATAAATAAGTGGCTTAGGCAGCATGTCCGATGCCGATCTCGATGTGGACATGTTGTTTGTTACATTTCTTTATTGATGTAGTCAAACTAGCATCAGCTCGTGACGCACATTTATATGTATTCTCATGAAAACCATATTAATTGAAAGTAGCTTCGTTTAAGTTTTATATCGGGCCTGCGTCCCACTAATTTTTTTCGTCGATCCAACCCGGCTGGCTTGTTCCTTTTTTTTTTTTTTCGCCGGTTTTATTTTTTGAAAAAAATGT
This sequence comes from Maratus speculifer, assembly GCA_964019185.1. Classification (NCBI taxonomy): domain Eukaryota; kingdom Metazoa; phylum Arthropoda; class Arachnida; order Araneae; family Salticidae; genus Maratus; species Maratus speculifer. The sequence continues at coordinate 146,322,860 of OZ025301.1, read as the reverse complement.
CTTAATTCTGCCCTTGGATCAAGACCGGGACCATGCAAATCTTTACCTTATAAACTCTCTTTCTCTTAAAAAAAAAGAAAAAAAAAATGTGAAAGTTTGCTTATGAAATAAATATATTGCATATTTCAAAATCTACATTTTAAAAAAATGTAAGAAATACTTACTACCTGTAACTCTAATTATTCAACGACACAACAAAACGATCATAAACACCTCTTTCCTTCCCGAAAAAGTTTATTATTACATTTCACTATCTGAAGAACACACATCTCATTCCATTGTCTCATCTCTGCTCCGACGTTGTTTATTAAAACTTAACTGCCCACAGCTATCTAAATACAAAGCTATAATATGCATCATTAATTCAAAGCATCATTTGTTATCTCGCACAAGGTAACAAGAAGTTACAAGAAGTACGAAATAAAAAAAAAGAGCCCGAGGAAAAAGGAGAAATCGTTCACTGTCAACAACTCCCGATGAAAGCGTTCATATTTCCTCTTGAATATCCCGCATCTGAAACTCCTTTTAACTACCCAGTTCCAGTTTTTTTCCGCTCTTGACTCCACTATTAATTACTCACCTTTTGTTTTGAGAGTTCATATGTTTTTTGTTACATCACGCGGAGTTGTTTTAGAAGTGCCTTTTTTCCCGCAGATCTATGTCTTATTGCATATGGATGTTGGCAGCTGCAGGAGATGGGTTCGGTTTTATGGCATATTTACGTGTTTATTTTATTCAGCAGTTAGGTTTAAATGTTTTGAATGTTTTTATTTTGTTTTTTTTTTAGTTATTTATTCTAGCGTCGTGACCGATGTAAATATAAAAGGCGTTTCTAAGATTGGAAATAGAATGTTAACTGATCGATTGTTATGATCGCATAGTTAATATGTTCTATTTTAAATATAATCTTCGTTAATATTTTATAGCTTGAAGCAAAAGATGTACAAATTTCATTTAAAACTATTTTTAGAGCTAGAAATTAATTCAGAAATAAATTTTAGTATTTCTGCAATTGTTCTTTCAGGTTTTTGATGATAATGAGATGTATATTTAAAGTTAATTACTACTTCTTTAATTTTATGTACTTTGTTTATCTATAAACAATTATCTACGTGTCTGAGTAATCGACACAATTTTTTTTTTTTTTTTTTTTTTTTTTTTTAATCTACGAAACTTAAAGAGACAATTTTATTAGAGAAAATTCCAGAAAAGGTGTTATTGGCTACTAAAATGTGAGTGGTACAACAAGGGATGTATGTAAGAGTAGAAAGAAGAGATTATGAGTAGAGGATAATCTTGTTTGATGATCGGTAACAGAAGTGACTTATGAAAAGTTTTCCCTTGGAAAAAAATTAGAGAGAAAGATCCTACAGATTAGAAGATAAAGGCGGAGTAAAAGAGGTAGATGGGGGTGAGAGGAACCGTGTTAGTCGTGCTACGAGTAGCCTACGTGTGTGTCCAGATTTCACATAGACCTATGCGGCCCCAATGTTAGATAAGTCTTGCTATATACACCCAAGAGAGACAAGGATAATGTATTAAAGTGTTATAACCTAGTACGTGTATGTAGATAGTATTCCAAAGTGTAATTTAAAATAGGGCAGGATTTACTACATCCTTGTTTGTGAACGCAGATATCGCGTTCTACGTAACTGTTGTAAATGTTAGAGTATAATTAATAAATGATCGATTTTATATTTATTTGAAGTGTCCTAGTGAAGTGATTCCGAAACTTGCATTGTGGCCTGTATGACGAACCTACACCGGTGGTGGCAGCATATCAATTAACTGCATAAATAATATACAGGAGGTTGCCGAATTCGACCAATAAATTCAGAGGAGGGAATAGTAGGCATCAAGGGGAAAAAAATTGCGACAGAACATGCTGTCGTAAACCAATGTTTTAATCAAGAAATGAGACATGTTGTACCTTAACTCAACTTAAATTGCCAGCAATAACTTCTAGAAAACTGAGTTATATTATAATGCAACTTTTAACTTACATGATGAAATTTGTTGTAAATGAGATAACATAAAACAAGTCGGAAATTGCCCGTCAATAGTAGCAAATTGGGTGCGTTCGTACTATAAAGGAATTTTAAAAATATTCAGATCTTAGTGTAGTAGTATACTGTATTTCGGATGCAGAATAGTAGCCGAAATCTTTTGAGTGCCCCTCCCTATAAGTATTATCTTTTTTTATTATACAGGAAATAACTTGTAGTAAAACTCAACAACGTATATTAATTTCATAAAATGTGAAATAATTTAATATAATTAATTAAAACGTATCCCAATATCCGTCTCTCACACCATTATGTAACGGAATACTTTTGTGTGATCCTGTAAATTAATAACAAACACATTTTTGCACCACGGATTGTACAAGATGTATTTTTAGTATATACTTCTTAAGGGTGTATTCGAAAAAACGCTTTACCACCTTCAACAGCTCGAAATTTTCCGATACAATTTCAGACGCATTTTTAAAAGTAGATACATGAAACTTGCTGAGGGGATTCTTGAAGGGGCGTATGAGGTGCCGTGTGATGTCTTTTTACGCTCAAATTCATTAGAATTTGAGTTATAAACAATTACCTTATCAGTATGACCCTTTTTTTTCGTTCCCAGATCTCCGCCTTCGGAAAAATGGGTTCGAAATGCCGTTTTTGATTGCTTTTTTTACAATATTTTCTGCATTTATCAAAGAATTGACAATCACGGCATCTTGTGTACTTTCCAAATAAGAGATTTTGTTAGTTTGGTGCATTTGAGAGCAAAAAGGAATTCAAAAATAAATCGGAAAATAAGCAGTTTGAATCGAAATATACCCTTAAATGCATATAAATTTTATTAAGTTAGAAGAGTCATTAAAATGCATTTGAAACTATTTTTTTTCAGCCGCAATGTACCGGAATGCTTTTGCTTGTTCCCATAATTAAATTATCCATCCGATTTTCATGAAATTTGAAAGGACTCAACAAAATTTTGCAACAACTTTATATTTTAAATTTCGAATGATTCGATTGGACAATTTTTGCTCTGTTATATGTTGACAGACGGATGGACTGAACGGCAATTATAGGTGCTACCTATTTATGTAATTACGAGCACACCTAAAAATGCATCTTTAAGGCTTAACTGCTCTGCTCAAAAAGTTCAAAATGTTTTAACACATTTACAAATGCATTTTTTAACGGAAAGATATAAAACTATAATATTTGACTATGGTAGTGATTTGGAATAAATCTGTTTTGTTATATTTTTTGATAAATGAATCCCTTACTTAATTATAAGCGATTTTGATCACTTGACAAAGAGGTTTTTCTTCCTTTCTTGACTGGTTATCATTCTGTCGCGCGGAAGTTTCGTTCAAAACACCCACTTTGACACAATTATCTGAAAGATTTTTTGCGTTTGCAAAAAAAGAACCAATTCGATTAGATAGTTTCTGAAAAACAAAACTTACAAGTCTCATGCATTTCCGAACAAAAATAAATTAAAATTATATCATAAAGTTGCCCTTTTGAATTTGAGAACAGCCTTAAAGAAAATCATTATTATTAATTAATCTATTAAGAATATAGAAAATAGTGATAAAATCGGATTGAATAATAATCTGACAGAGGGAGTCAAAATTTAGATTTTTAATAGTTTAAAAAATATATTTTTTCAAAATTTTCTATTATGGATTCTGAATATTGCTCATGTAATTAGAAGTTGCAGTCTCCCACTTTTCACGTATATTCTAATTCAGAACTGATCACAGTTTTTCTGCCTCAAAGTGTTAATTTACATTTTAGAAAACATATCGATTAATATTTATATGTCATCGTTAATGGATCCATTGTTATAATCCTATAATTAATATGGACCATATACTAACTGTAATTGTTTTTTAAATATAAACTTCATTAATTTCATATTGCTTAAAGCGGAAGATATGTAATTAATAATAATCAAAATTATTTTTAGCTCTAGAAACTAGTTCGCAAATAACTATTATTGGAGTAAAGCAATGATTCGGTAATGAAATTATTATTTGCATTTGAGGAACAAGTGTTTTTCACAATTAAAATTTTTTTTACGTTTATGTCAATAAAGAATGACATTTGGCATCTTTTCACAATGGTTGGTTGATGGTTGATTTTTGTCGTTCGATTATCTACGCTAATGGGATATAGGACCGGGGGAGAGTGCCCTTCGTGGGGGTCTTTCTAAGGCAACCTAACCCGTATTTACGCAAGGTTCGAAGAAAACCACGGAAAACTCCGAACGGTTAGGCCGACAGCCGCGATTGGGTTCGAACCCAGCACCTGCCGTCTACCAGTTGAGAGGTCCGAACCTCTCGGCCACTGGTGGGGCCCTTTCCACAATGGATTGCCTGCTTGTCATTAGTTTGCCTTTTAATAAAATACTATGCACCTTCAATCAGCTAAAATTTAAAATAATTATGCTGTCCTTAAATCCAAAAAGGTAACTTTATGACATAAGTTTTAATTTCTTTCTGTTCGGAAATGCATGAAACTGACAGGTGTTGTGGGTCAGAATCTATCTAATCGTACTCATTCCCCCCCCCCCTTTTTTTTTTCTTTTTTTTTCTGTTTTGCAAACGCGATAGATTTTTTAGAAAATCGTGTCAAATTGGATGTTTAGAACTGACTTTCCGCGCGAGAGAAGAAAAACCAGCCCAAACTGGGGTGAAAATCACCTTTTCACGTGATCAAAAAAGCTTATATCTCAATAGGTAATTAATTGATTAAAAATTAGAAAACTGAGTTAGATTTTAGATAGTTTCCATAGTCAGGCGCAATTTATATATTTCCGTTGAAAAATGAATTTGTATATGTGTCAAAACGTTACCCGCTTGTTGAGCAGAGCAGTTGAGAAGACTCTTAATTTATTTTTGTTCGGAAATTTAGTTATGTACATGAAACTAGCGGGTGCTGTTGCTCAGAAACTATCTAATCGAACTGTTTTTTTTTTCTATGAATATGCAATAGATCTTTCAGAAAATTTTGTCAAAGTGGGCGTTTTGAACCGAATTTCCGTGCGAAAGAAGAGTAACCACTCAAGCAAGATTAAAAAGGTCTTTGTCACGTGATCAAAATTGCTTATAACTCAATAGGTAATTTATTGATCAAAAGAGGAAAAAGTATTTTTTGATTCCAAATTGCTTCTATAATCAGGCCTTCCAATTTTATATCTTTTCGTTAAAAATGAATTCGTAAATGTGTCAAAACTTTGTGCGCTTATTGAGCAGAGCACTTGAGAACAGTCTAAAATTATTGGGTAAATCTTCGAATATTGTTTCAAAATTCCCGAAATATTCTTTAGGAGATGAAAATTTCAAGAATTCATATTTTGGGACATAAACGGTTAAACAGTTTACTGTAAACACTATTATACCTCTTCTCCTCCTTAGATTAAAGATTCATAAGAGGTGATTAAAGATAATTTATTAACAGCGATGTTGCCTTGTCGTTACCGAGAAAAGCTTTATCTCGGTCTTTTCTCCACCCATTTCATCGCAATAAATAACAGCATTTTTATCTTTATAGGTTATTCGTGAGTTTAGATTAATTGGTTCGTTATTGATTTTAGGTGATGGCAATTTAAAATAGAATAACCTTCATTTAAACTGTTCAGTTTTCAAATACTTTGAGCCTAAAGTACTTAACCTCTTTTAGACGACTGACACATATACATTGCTGCAAAAAGGTTTAAGCATTCTTATTTATTCCCACCAGTAAAATTTTGATGCAAAATTTGCTTTATTTAATCGGAGCATTTAATAAGGCACAAATTTCTGTTTTTAAAAACCGGCGACAGAACATAAAAAATTTCGTAAAAGGCTCCCGTCGCGAAGGAGTTAACGGTATATTCCAATCCAACTTGCTTATTTTCTGATTTATTTTTAAATTCATCTTTGCACCAAACGCATCAAACTAACAAATTCCCTAATTTAGAAAGTATACAATGTGTCGAACGTGTCAATTTTTTGATAAATTTTAAAAATATTGAAAAAAAAAATACTGTCAAAGTTGGAATTTTGAACCCAATTTTCCGAAGCGGGAGATCTAGGAACGAAAAGAAAAAGATTATACTGAAAAAATAATTGTTTATAAATCTATTTCTAATGAATTGAGCGAAAAATAAAATTATATGGCATTTTATAAATCTCTCCTAAAATCCCCTCAGCAAGTTTCATGTTTTTACTTTTGAAAATGAGTCTGAAAATGTGTCAGAAAATTTGGAGCTGTTGAGGATGGATTTTTTTTTTTTTTCCGAATGCACTCTTAAGTCTTATGTAAAATTACAGAAATTAAAGAAACCGAATTCTGTTAAATAACAGAGAGGTTATTCGGTAAATTCATAATAGATCCTGTATTTTTTTTAATTATAAGAATTTATTCTTTAAAATATATCAGTCTCTCAAACGGAGCTTCAAAGTATCAGAATTTTTCAATTAATTTTGAATTGCTGTGTTTTTTAATTTTTTCACAATTCGTTTCTAACCGTCCTGGGTTTGAACCCGAGACTTCTGGATGTGTATCTTCTTGACTGAGCTATAGAAACTGTTACCTTCCCATATAAATATAATGTCTTTTATAATTCAACGGGGAGAAATTCTATTGTACTTGTGTTGCTCAAAGATTTCGCTTCAAATATATTCCTTAAAAAATCATAAACGTTTTATTTTCATTTATTTTAGAGCTATGCATAATACCCATTTTTAAAATCAATTTTAATTTTTTTAACTAGGTTAAATAATAAATAAAAAAATGCAAGGAATTTTGTATGGCAAAAATTTGAATCATTCATTTTTTACAACAATAATATTTTAGAGAGTTTTTCGAAATTGTCTCTCACTATTTATTTTTGATGTTCTAATACTTTTAAGAGATTTTTTAAGTAGGAAATAAGAGAAAAATACACCGAGAAAATGTAATTTATTCTTCAAAAGTGATTTTTTACGTTTTCATTATTTTATTTATTTTGTGCAACATGTTTTCAGAAGATTAATATTTTTTTAATAGCGCATTCATTAATAAAATAATAATAATAGCATTGTAATAATAATAACAGCTTCGAAATAATACAACGCAATTTACTTTCAATCATTTAATTTTTTCACAGTTTGTTTCTAGCCTCCTGAGGTTTGAACCTGAGATCTCTTAGAAGAGCTTTACAACATTACCAAACTTCTGGCATATATGAAATAAGCAGCTGCAGACTGATTGTCAATAAAAATACCCATTAACTTCGAGGAAATGATTTTTCCCTTTCAAAATTACTGTTAGTTAAAAAAAAAAAAAAAAGCAATAATTTTTTAATTAAGTTTTCTTCTTTAATATCTCTAAAAAAATTGTAAAAGAATTTTAAAAGTGTGTATTTTGATACATAAATTTTTAAAAAAAGATGAAAATATCTTTAAATAAATACATGGAATTCCCTAAAGTAAATTAGATATAAGATAAGGGAAATGTCTGTAAAATGTTGAGAGATGATTATGATGTTTGAGGAATGATGATTTAGTCGAGAAACTCGATTAAATGTAACTATTGTAAATTTACACAATCTCACTTTTTTTTCTGCGTTTTTATAGAATTGTTTAACAGTATACTTCTAGGAAAAGGGGAAAAAATTATGAATGACATATTTTAGATATCATTAAAAATGGGCGCACAATATATGGCTTATTGTAGAAAAAAAAAACATAATTTCATCAATTTACAAAACATCCAATCCACTTTTTTTTTTTTTTTTTTTTTTTTTTTTAAATATTTTATACAATTTAAACATAGGCAAATAAATAAATGGCATAAGTGAGTAAATAAATAAATGAATCTAAATGAAATTTAGTTTGTATCAATAGGAAAACGTATTAAATTTTATAATGCATTCTTTTTCTCTGCAGGTTCTCTTTGCTCTGAATCAGTCCCTTCTCCTTCAGGAAAGCCTTAGGCATGGCAGATCTTCACCCTCTTACGGCACTGAAGATCTTGTAAGGCATTACAATTGTGGTGATCTTGGATCTGTAGCCTTTGGACAAGATCCTTCATCAGTAAGTTGACTAATTTAGTATTCATTATAGCACGAATGGGGAAATTCTTTCAATATCGAACAAGAAAGAAAAATAATGGAAGCATAGATTATAAAACACTCCAAATACTATAATAAAACTTCACTATTTAATATGGTAAAAAATGACTCCAAATAAAAAAATATGACCGCCTGGGAACTGTACGTGCAATCACGGGTATGGGAAGAAGGGGTTCCAGTTAATCAAGGTTCAACTTAAGTAAGATTATCCAAAAATGTAAAACAAATGAACGATTATACAGGGATTCTACTGGCTATCGGGACGCCTGTACAAGTTACTGTTTTTTAAAGAAAAAATTCCCTTAAATTAAAAAAAATCCCCCCCCCCCATAAAAAAAAACGAAAAATTTTCTGGAATTTACAAAACTTTTTCCATTAAAAAGTAGTAAACTGTACTAGCGTCTCGATTGCCAGTATAATCTCCTTAAAATCGTCCATTTATTATCTTTTTTTTTTTTTTTTTTTTTTTTATTGTGAAGATCTAAATAGATCAACTTTAGCCCCACCCAACGACGCAAATTAGACATATCTCACCTTATATTTAGGCAAAGTACAAAGTTTATATGTACTGTACAGATACTCGTTTTCTTCATAAAATAATAAGTTCATAGTCTGTGGAAGTTGGAATGAAAATTTTCCATTAATATAATTGGAAGCAAGGCATTTTGAACTATAAATTGATTATGTTCAATTAGTCTAACACAATCTATTATTTTCTAGTGTAGGTTTCGCTTCTTCAAGTCTAAGGAAAACCACGATGATAATGATGTTGACTGTGTCTTTCTAAATTGAAAGTCTGAGCATGAAATGAGTAGGTGTTGTTGTTCAAGAATTACCGAATCGTACTCAGTTTTAAGTTTTTTTTTTTCTTTCAAACACGATAGATTTTTCAGAAAATACTATCATAGTGGGTACTTTGAAACAACTCTCTGCGCGAGAGGAGAAAAACAGTCAAACTGTGGTAAAAAGCCTTGTCATGCGATCAAAAAAGCTCCTAATTCAGTCGGTAATTTGTTGATAAACAAAAAAAAAAAATTGAAAATTTTGTTCCAAATCGCTTCTATTGTCCGACTTTGCAACTTTATATTGTTCCGTTGAAAAATGAGTTTGTAAATGTGTCAAAACATTTTGCACTTCTTGAGCAGAGCATTGAAGAACAGCCATTTTAGGATATGCAGTGAATTGACTATTTGGTGATAGGTGCGGTTCGTAGAGAAAACTCTATTAAAATTGTAGAAGTTTGACGGGAATGGAAAATATTTTCTTGCGAGTATATAGATATTTCAATGGTATTTGGAAGAACATATAATACATTGGAAAACCCAATTTCAGCAGTTACCATGTATAATCGAAAAACTATCCGCATTCTTTTGTGAAACTCTGCATATGATATAAAGATTATTTCTCAAAGACAATACTCTAACTGAATTATTTTGTGGGCCCCTGTAACTAATCGATAAATGCTAATCACTGCTATTTTGTAGTAAGCATCTTGTAGTTTGTTCCAGTGATGTATTATATCAATTTCAATATGCTTGAAACAGTATTATGTCATTAAAAAACACTGCAAACGATTTTTATCCATAGACCACAATGTAATGGAATTATTTTTAGTACCCTGAAATCGAACAATAAATGCTTCACACTCTATTTTCATTGCCAAATATGCCATTGTAAACCTCAATAGTGTACATAAATTGCATGGCAATACGAGTATCGTGTTTTAGAGCACGGCCAGACAGGTGGTAAGACAGACAAACCGAATTTGTAAACATTTTTCAAATGTAATAAAAAGTGTTAAACAATTGCAAATGTTAAATAGTAAAACATAAATTATCTCCCCTTGATATTTTGTTTAAGCAAACTCAACCAAACGTAATTAATGTCCTAATACGTTACATAATAATATGAATCTGAATCATCAAGTATTAATATATTTAATTAATGAATGAATATGTTAGTGCCGTAAAGCAGCCGTTAAATTCACAAGACACATTGCCATTATTTTTGGCTAGTCCAACTCACAACTTGTCTTTTTTTCTCTTTTACTTCGTTGATTCATAAATATAAACAGAAATGGAGAACAAGTCCTCGCCAGACATATAAGTTTTGATTACATAATTTTAACACTTTTAAATGTAATCTCAATTATATTAATATTAATTAAAAAGTCTAGGCGAGCTTAATCCCATCTTCTGGTAGAATGTGTGTAGACGAGTGCATTTTGAGGGTTATTCGAAAAAATACGTTTTCCACCCTCAACAGCTCGAAAGTTTCTGATATATTTTCAGACTCATTTTTAAAAGTAGAAACATGAAACTTGCTGAGGTGATTTTTGAAGACATGCATAAGATGCTATGTGATTTCATTTTTCGCTCAATTCATTAGAATTTGGTTTATAAATAATTACTTTCTCAGCATGGCCATTTTTTTTTTCATTTCCAGATCTCCTGCTTTGGAAGATTCGGTCAAAAATGCCAAATTTGACAGCCTTTTTTTGCAATATTTTCTGCATTTATGAAAAATTTGACAAGAACGGCACTTGAACTGGAATACATCCTATTAATTTTTCAACTTCTGTTATACATTTAACACAAATTATCAGGACCAACTTGGACAATCTGGAGCCCCGGTGCAAGCATCATTCTGAGGGAGCCCCTTCTATTAAAATTATTAGTCAATTATGCTGAAGTGACTAATGCTGAACTTCTTATTTATTGTTTGTATACATAAATTTCAAAACAGGCATTATTCACATCTATATACAAAGTATAACTTTTTTTTTTTTTTTTTTTTTGTATTGGTATATAAAGGTTTATGCGAGTTTTTTAAATATAAACCACACGCATTTAAGTCATTACTGGGTACTTTTAATAATACAAACATTTCTACCATATTTTAAAGTATTACCTTTATACTGCATCAACAGAATATTGGTTGATTCTATGATATAAGGAAAAGCAAGTCAGGTATGCACTAATGCTAATAGAAACAGATTTCCAAAATTCTTATGTTGTTATCCTTTTTTCATGCAATGTTTTGCACAAAATTTTATAACATTACTTTTCTGAGGGTGTAGTTTAGTAGCTTGTTATGGGAGGCAGAGAGTGGAATTTGAGAACCATGTTCCCTTCCCAAATTTTTGAAAGAGAACGTATTGTTGTAACTTTTGATCAATTTTAACAATTTGATAGATTCTTAATAAAAACCTGATTAAACCTATGGGGGGGGCCATCCTCAAACGAGATGTCTAGGGCAGCTGTCTCGTAAACCACTACATTAGTCAGGATCTCCAAAGTAGTACTGGTCAGATGATTGTTTATTATCAGTTTAGGTTATAATAATGAAGAAAATAATTTGCGATTGATAAATTTTCAGACCTACCGTGCACAGCTGTGGACCTTTATGCTTTTCCTGATGAAAACTAAACTGATTGTCTTTTTACATTTTTACTTTGCTACTATATAGCTGAATACTTTTTGCTTTGCAGCGAAAATAATAAGTGGCAGCACTGATGATTATTTTCTAATAAAATAAATGTTATTTTCATCTGAGTTTTCAAAATGCCTTCAAGGCAACATGATCAAAAAAGTAAGAAAAAAAAGAAAAAAAAAAGAAAGAAAAAAAAAACTGCAATTTAAAAAAAAATCATGATTTGTAGATCGCTATTTAAAGTTTTTCAGTTCACTGTCAGAAAAATTCGTCAATATACACTAAGTTATCGTTATTTTTTCACAAAAAACTTCTGTTTTCCCAAAAGACGTATTTGTTCTGTGAGTTCATTCCGAAAGTCGAAAAATGAGGAAACGTTTCCGTTTATATCTAGCACGCATGCGCATTGGGTCTGTTAGTAATAAATTCGAATTTATTTTTAAAATGAAAAACAAAAGTATTCTATCGATTAAAATGTCTAATTTAGTTTTAAAAGACAAAAATGTTTTCGAATTTAAAAATAAATAACAATTACTTTCTTTATTCGTTCAAAAATTCTCACAATCTGTTATTCAAAGTTGGATAATTTGAATAAAGTTCAATATACTAAGTTATTTCTATGATAAATATTCGCATATAAAATATACTTTAAGTGAACACATTTAAAAAATATTTTAATTAAAAAATAAAATGCAAAAAAAATTGATATTATTAAAAAAAATCTTATCGAATAAAAATAAAACATCCATGTTTTTTCTCTAACAATCTACGTAATATATTTAAAATTCACATTTTTATACTATATTAATATTAAAGTAAAAAAAACCCAGCCACAGTTTCATTAAAGATGAAATCTTTCCGAGATTAACTGCAAAATTAAAAGCTTTTTAACGAAATACACCAAACCACACTCATATGAAACGAACACTTCTATTTAAAGCAAATTCTTCACGAGCAATCTTGGCGCCGTGGATGCGCGTTGGTCTTGTAATCCTGGGGTCCTTGGTTCGATCCCCACCTCTTCCGCATTGATTTTTCCAAACTTTTTTCAAGTGACGGATATTTTTCCTCTTTTGACGGAGAAAAAAATAAACGGAAAGTCGTCAATATACAGACAATTTCTGGCAGCAGTGCTGCCAGTACATTTTCTGTAAAAAGACGGAAATTTTTTTGAGAGTGTTTGTTATGCGCGAATGTAAGTTATTTATAACTAAAGTGGTATTTTAAGGAGGCTAGTAATTTTAGATCCATCAGAATTAGATCCATTTAGAACCTAAATGACCAATTAAGTATCAATTTAAAAAAGAGGGCTCTTTCTGCCAACTATGATGTCATTTTTTTTTTCTTTTTCTTTTTGCAAAGCAATGAGTTTGTATTTTTAACGTAATTTTAACTCTAGGTCTGAAGAGGTTAATGAAGATGTGTGCCACATTAATCGGTGTCTAGCACACATGTGTATCTGATGAAACATTTAATTAAATGTTTAATTCATTCTAAAATTATGTTCCACTTATTTCTTTTGTTAAGTGTAAAGATGCATCGTTATCTTATAACTTGTAAAATCATAAAATAATAATAATAATAATAATAAATCTTTATATTAAAACATCTGTGACAATCAAAGTCACTTTACGAATTTCTAGACATATTCTATTATTTATTAACATCTACAAAACAGTGCTATTGATGATTTGTTCTATATACTTCTTTTCATTGATCTTTTGCAAACAATCTAATTCATTTTCTCCTATATACCTAGATTTTGCTGCAAATTTAAAGACAATCTAATAATTGAAATCGTGCTTATATGTCTTTTGCTATGGGCAGTTAAAAAAATAGAAATATAGATGCGGGTAAAATGAAATTATCTGTGGTAAAAATAACTGGGAAAAGATGTTTAATTCCGAATTAATGATTGTTCTAATACTTCATTTAATTTTATTTTTTACAAACAATCCGATTTATTTTCTTCTATATACAGACTTTGCTGTGAGTTTTACAAACTGTCTAACAATTGAAATCGTGCTTGTATATCTTTCTCCATGGGCAGTTAAAAAATAGAAATATAGATGCGGGTAAAATGAAACTGGTTCATCTCAGGTAAATATAACTGGAAAAATATGTTTAATTCAGAACGAACTTACGTTCCACTTACTGTTTTTGATAAGTTGACTACAAAGACATACATTGTTATGTTACAACTTATAAAATCTTCACATGTAAGACGATCGAAAAAAGATTACTCAAAGCATCGTCCAACAAAAGTCAAAAGGCATTTTGTTTTGGATCAAAAGCATTTAAGAAAATTAAAAAGAAATAGGGGTTAAGACTTTAAGAAAGAGTCTTTAACACGTTTTATTTTTCTTTCTTTCTTTTCTTTCTTTCTTTCCAATCAAAACTGCTTATTTTCTGATTTATTTCTAAATTCATTTTTGTTCTCAAACGCATCAAACTGGCAAATTCTCTTATTTAGAAAGTGCACAATGTGCAATGCTTGTCGATTTCTGGATAAATGCAGAAGATAGTGCAAAGAATGCTGTAAAAATTGGTGTTATGGACCGAATTTTCCGAAGTTGGAGATCTGGGAAAGAAAAAAGAAGGGTCATACTGAAGAAGTAATTGTTTGAAATCAAATTCTAATGAAATGAGCGAAAAATCAAATCACACGACATCTTATGTATCTCTTCAAAAATCACCTCAGCAAGTTTCATAATTCCATACTTTTAAAAATAAGTCTGAAAATGAATCAGAAATTTTCGAGCTGTTGAGGGGGGGGGGGGATAAATATTTTTTCGTATACATCTTTAAACGCATATATTGTAAATAAGTACTTTAAAATCCAAACGCTGAAATATAACAACTTATTTAATCTTTTTTTTTTTTTTTTTTGTGAATAGGGATTTGTGGTATATTTCTTTATTGTTATTCATCTGGCGAAGAAAATACAAAAAATTTTCGAGAAAAGTGCAAAATTTTTACATTCTCTTGAACTTTTTAGCACTTTCCAACATAATTAAAATGTATACGAGCAGTTAAAAAAAAAAAGAAAAAATTAAAGAAAAGTTACTCTTTTCGATCAAAAAGGGCAACTTTATGACATAAATTTTAATTTATTTTTGTTTGGAAATGCATGAAACTAGCAGGGTATTGTTTTTCAGAAACTAACTAACCGGACTCATTTTCCTTTCGCGAAAGAAGAATAATTTCTCATATTGGAGTGAAAAGCATATTTCTCACCTTATCACAATCGCTTATAAATCAATAGGAAATTTATTGGTCATAAAAGGGAAAATTCATTTCGATTTTAAATCGCTTCCATAGTCAAATCTTTCCGTCAAGCTTTTTTTTTTATATATATATCTTTCCGTTATAAAATATATTTGTAAATTTGTGAAAGCGTTTTGCGCTGGTTGAACAGAACGTTTAGAATTCAGTGATTAAAATCGTGTTATTGTAAAGCTTGTTTTTTTTTTTTTTTTTTTTTTTTTTTTTTTTTTTTACATAAAACAATGTACGGTTGCAGGTGAAAAGGAGTTTGTTCATGTAAGGCAATAAATAGAAATAACTAGTTAAGAGTATATTCCAATCCAAACTGCTTATTTTCCAAGTTTTTTTTTATATTCTTTTTTTTTTAAACGCACCAAATTGGCAAACTCTCTTATTTAGAAAGTGCACAATGTGCGGTGCTTGCCAATTTTTTTGATGTATGCAGAAAATATTGCAAAATAGCTTGTCAAAAATGGCATTTTGAATCAAATTTTTCGAAGCGAGAAATTTGGGAACGATAAAAAGGGTCATACTGAGAACGTAATGGTTTATAAATCAAATTCTAATTAATTTAGCGAAAAATGAAGTCACGTGGCATTTTATACATCTCCTCAAAAATCAGCTCAGCAACTTTAATGTTTCTACTTTTAAAAATGAATCTGAAAATTTATCAGAAAATTTCGAGCTGTTGATTGTAGAAAAATATTATTTTTCGAATACATCCTTAAGGAGCCGTTTCACTCAAATGAAAAGACCCGTTCGCTAATGCTAATCCTATGGAAGAAATTTATAAAGATAACTCGGTTGAACTTTAATATTTTTAAATGATTCTTTTTGCATTGGATAGCTGAGATTGATCTGAATGCAGGCCGTTTTTTAGTTTTTCGATTTTGTTTACAGATATTTTTTATGAGGTTGATTTCGCTTTCCAAACCGGTTCTGAAAATGAAAGCATTCTCGTGAAAAATATCTGTAAACGAAATGAAAAAAAATAAAAAACGGCCTGCATTCAGATCAATCTCAGCTATCCAATGCAAAAAGAATCATTTAAAATATTAAAATGCAACCGAGATATCTTTATAAATTTCTTCCATAGGATTAGCATTAGCGAACCGGTCTTTTCATTTGAGTGAAGCGGCCCCTTAAGTACTTCAGAACCAAACACTAAAATACAACAATTTTTTTAGATTTTTTTTCTTTTTCTTTATCTTTTTTTGTGTGTGTGTGTGTGAATGGGATTTGTGGTATATCTTTTTATTAATATTCATCTGGCTAAGGAAATACACAATGCTAAAATTTTCGATAAATGTTTAAAATTTTTCCATTTGCTAGACCTTTTTAGTACTTTCAAACATTCTATATTAGTAATTAAAAAAAAAAAAAAAAAACTTCTAAATATAAGTTGTCTCTTTCGTTCAAAAAGGGCAACTTTATGACATAAGTTTTAAATAATTTTTTTCGAAAATGCATGAAACTAGCAGAATGTTGTCTTTCAGAAATTGCCAAATTGTACTCATTTTCCTTTTTTTTCCCGCAAACAAAGAATAATTACTCAAATTACGTTGGAAAACATGTTTGTCACCTTATCATAATCGTTTATAAATCAATAGGTGATTTATTGGTCAAAATATCCAGTTCGATTCCAAATCCTTTTCATAGTCAGGCTTTCCAGTTTTATATCTTTCCGATAAAAAATGTATTTGTAAATTGTGTCAAAGTGTTTTGCGCTGGTTGAATAGAACATTTAGCGGACACTAAACCCGTGCCATTGTATAGCTTGCACTTTTTTTTAATTATTTGGAAAAAAGTTGTTGTCCTCGGTAGAGAATTGGGAAATCTGAAACGTATCCGACTCTTTTTATTGGCTGAATTCCGCAACTTATTTTATTTTATTCGTTTTCTGATTGGTCCATGTTTAATGTCCAAAAATGGAATTCTTCTATTGTCATGATGACACGTTTACTCATTGGTCCATGTTTAATGTCTAAAAATGGAATACTTCTGTTGCCACGACGACAAAAATAGTAATAACAACTTAAAAAATAAAAATATTTTCAAAACAAATTGCAATAAAGATTTCAAACAATTTCATTTAAAAGTGTATTTTTTTTTCTCTACGCAACGGTGTAAAAATTTAAAATGCGCGATGTTTAGAAGTTTAAAAATTTGCAGTTATGAAAATTGTAAAACTGAGATTTCCTTTAAAATATGTATGTAATGTGTTCTGGACTATTAATGTTTAATCCATGTCATACGCATGTCATATCCATGTCATGAGGCTTTCAGAAATCAGTCTGATTAACTCCATCAAATAAAAATGCATATTTTAAACAGTTAAAGTTGTATATCTATAAACTACTGTTTTTTTTTTTAATATTTGCCCTAGGAATATTAATGTTTAATGCAAGCGCACGTAATATATGACTCGTTATGATCATCCTAAAAATGATGTTTATTATTATTATTAATTTAAATATCGAATTTATTTAATAAATCTTTAAAATTTTAGTCTTTAAAAATATCATTTTCCAAATAATCGTTGTAATTTTTTAAGCTACATTTTTTTTCCTTTTGTACATACAGAAATATACGGTTGCATATGAAAAGGAGTTTGTTCATGTAAGGCAATATAACTAGAATAAAGGGTGTATTCGGAAAAATATTCTTCCAGTTTCAAGAGCTCGAAATTTTCTGATACATTTTTAGACTCATTTTTATAAGTAGAAACATGAAAGTTGCTGAATAGATTTTTGAAAAGATTTATAAGGTGCCGTGTGATTTAATTTTTCGTCCATTTCATTAGAATTTGATTTATAAACAATTATTTTCTTAGCATGACCCTTTTTTTTTTCGTTTCAAGATCTCCCTCTTCGGAAAATTAGGTTTAAAACGCCCATTTTCAAAACATTTCTTTGCAATATTTTCTGCATTTATCAAAAACAAACAAGCATTGTGTTACTTTTTAAATAAGAGAATTTGCCAATTTGAAACGTTTGAGTGCAAAAATGAATTAAAAAAAAAAAAAAAAAAAAAGGAAATAAGCAGTTTGGATTGGAAAATATCCTAGACTACTTAATTCAGTTAGAAATTTTGTTCCATATACTTTCTTTGTATAATGATTGTCTAGAAAAGGGTATTGTTATCTTACAGCTTATAAAATCTCGATGTTGAAGCAGTAAAAAAAAGAAAAAAGAATTAACCTGAGGCTATTGCCCAAAGCAATGTCCAACGAAAATCAGAAGAGGTTTATTTGTTCGTAATAAAGAATAAATAAGGTCATTATTAAAAGTTAAAAAGAACCTCTTTAAAGCATTTTTTTTAACCCAGATATTCGTGATAAATACTTCAAAATCTAAACACCGAAGTATAATAATTTATTAGGTGCATGTTTTTTGCATATGAATCGTGACTTCTGGTATTTTGTTATATTGTTGAAAAGCTATCTGATGAAAGAAAACACGTTGTTGAAAATCGCGACAATTTAGAACAAAATAGCTTAAAACAACGTCTTTTTGGAAGAAAAAAAAAAGAAATACTGAGTGTTGCAAAAGCATAGCCTTAAAAAAGGAAAGAAAGATATTTTTGTATTTTGAAAGAATATAGAACAAAATTTTGTATTAATGTATAAATTTGTATTTAAACTTATTTACATACATAATATTAAATATAAAGCGATTTGAATATTTATTAATAGGTATAAAAAGTTTTCTAATTGATATATTGAAATCTTTAAGAAATACATCATGAAAATTTAAAGTTCCATAAAGAAATTTGGTCGTAGGTGAAAGGAATTTCTTTCATGTAAAGCAATAATAAAAATTAGGTTTTAGAACAAACTAGTTTACTCAGATAGAAATTTTATTCCATTTATTTTCTTTGTGCAGTGACTGACTACAAAGAGGCATTGTTATCTTACAGCTTATAAAATCTAGATGTTGAAACAGTAATTAAAAAAAAAAAAAAAAAAAAAAAAAAAAAAAAAAAAAAATGTAGACTATAGCTCAAAGCATTGTCCAACAAACGTCAAAAGTAAGTTCTTAAAAAAAGGGATATTTGTTCTTAATAACGAATTGTTAAAAGCTAAAAAAATCAACATTTTTAAATCCAGATATTCTTGATAAATGCTTGAAAATCTAAACACTAAAGTATAATAATTTATCAGGTGTATGTTTTTTTGCATGTGAATCGTGACTTTTGGTATTTTGTTGCACTGTTGAAAAGTTATCTGAGTAGGAAAACACGTTGTTAAGAATTCCGATGATTTAGAACAAAATTGCTTAAAACTACATCTTTTTATTTATTTAATTTTTTTTTCTTTAAGAAAAAGAAACATTGACTGAAATTTATAACTTTAAAAAAGGATAGAGAGGAATCTTTGAATTTTGAAAGGTTAAAGAGCAAAATTTTGTAGTAATGCATAGTTTTGTATTTAATTTTTATGCTTAAGATTTGAATATTTATAAATAGACATAAAGAATTGTATATATATGCTTACATTTTAAAGGGAAATGTAATGTATTCCGGATATATTGAAAAAGTTAAAAAACACAACATAAAAATATATAGTTCCATAAAAAAAATTTACTCGCAGATTAAAGGAATTTCATTTATGTAAAGCAATAATCAGAGTTTAGGTTCCATTAATTAATTTATTTTTTTTTGTATAATGACTGGCTACTAAGAGACATTGCTATCTATTATAAAATCTAGATGCTGAAGCAATAATAATAATAAAAAAGCCTTAAACTGTAAGCTATAGCCCAAAGCATTGTCGAATAAAAGTCAAAAGGTGATTCCCGAACCATTGAATAAGACGGTTATTGTTCTTAATAACGAACAAATAAAATGATAATTAAAAATTAAAAAGAATCTCTTTAAAACATTTTTTTATCCCAGCTATTCGTGATAAATACTTCAAAATCTAAACACTGACTTATAATAATTCATTAGGTGCATGTTTTTTGAATGTAAATCGTGACTTTTGGTATTTTGTTGAGCTGTTGAAAAGTTATGTGATGAAGAAAAACACCTTGTTGAAAATCGCGACAATTTAGAAGAAAGTTGTTTAAAACATCTTTTTTGAAAAAAGAATAGAACCATTGAATTTTGCAAATGCATAACATTAAAAAAGGACAGAAAGAATTTTTTGTATTTTGGAAGAATATAGAACAAAATTTTGCATTAACGCATACATTTGTATTTAATTTTATTTACATATAAGCAATTTGAATATTTATAAATAGACATAAAAATTTCTACATATCGTTGCACATTAAATGCAACTGTAATGTATTCTAGACACATTGAAATATTAGAAAAATACATCATAAAGAAATTTAGTTGCAGCTGAAAGAAATTTCGTTTATGTAATGCAATAAGAATATAGGTTTTAGAATTAACTATTTAATTCAGTTAGAATTTTTGTTCCACTTATTTCCTTTGTATAGTGACTGACTACAAAGAGGCATTGTTATCTTACAGCTTATAAAATCTAGATGTTGAAGCAGTAAAAAAAGTTTTAACCTTCAGGCTATCGCCCAAAGCATTGTCCGACAAAAGTCAAAAAGCAGGTTTTTTTAAAAAAAGGCTTACTTGTTCTTAATAACGAATAAATAAAGTCATTATTAAAAGTTAAAAAGAACCTCTGTAAAACATTTTTTTAACCCAGATATTCGTGATAAATACTTGAAAATCCAAACACTGTATTATAGTTTGTTAGGAGCATGTTTTTTGTATGTGAATCGTGACTTTTGGTATTTTGTTGTACTGATGAAAAGCTATCTGATGAAGGAAAACACGTTGTTGAAAATCCCGACAATTTAGAACAAAATTGCTTAAAACTATATCTTTTTTGTTAAAAGAAAAAAAAAGAGTTTTGCAAATGTATAACCTTAAAAAGATAGCAAGGTATCTTTGTATTTCGAAAAAAATTAGAACTTTTTGTATTTAAGGATGTATTCGGAAAAATATTTTTCCGCCCTCAACAGTTCAAAGTTTTCTGATACATTTTCAGACTCATTTTTAAAGTTAAAATCGTGAAGCTTGCTGGGCAAGGGCGGCGCCACAGGGGGGACCGGAGGGGGCACATGCCCCCTCTGTCGGATATACCTGCCCCCCCCCCCCCCCTCCATCGGGATCAAAATTCGATGTCGTCGGGGAAAATATTTCGTATTTTGAATTTCGTCCTCGTAAAGTTGGGTCAACATATGGAGCTTTTGACTAAACTAATTCTTTTGGTGCGAGTCGGTTTCTGACTGAATTTTGATTCTTGCAGATTGAGCTCAGATAAAATCAATCTTTAAAATAAATAAATAAATAAATAAATAAAATAAAATAAAATAAAAAATTGTATAGATGACTACACAGGATGATATATAAATGACTCTGTACATGTATATTTTTTTAACAAAAAAGATAAAATTTACACTAAAGTTTTGTCGGGGCTGTCTTGAATGACAAGTAGAATGCTGCATCGGGTCGGGCAAACTGAACCTGAAACGACTCGCAATCTAGATAGGATCGGGTTGAGCCTAATCTTTTGTCGTTGTGGGTCGGATTCCAGTTGGGTTAACTTTAATTGTTTGAGGTTCGGGTTGGATGTTGACACTTACAGTTCTTGATTCAAGATCGATCTCTCAAAAGAATTTATAAAATTTATTTTAAGTTTAAAAATTATACATTGAATGTTAATGAGTTTATATATATTTATTTTTAAGATAAAACTGATACTGGAGATAACGGAGAGGTTCGGATTGACTTCTATTTTTCGAGTCGGATTTGTTTTAATTGTTTTAGCGTATGGGTTTCGATTCTACCCCATTTCTCAAAAGTATCGCCGAAATATATTTTTAAATCTAAAATTATATTATTTGAATGTCAATGAGTGCATATATAGATACATTAAATTTTCTAAATATTTTCGGATGTATTATTGTAGACTGTTTTTCCATTATTGCTTTACAAGATGGAATTTTCTTTTTCAATTTTCTCTAGCATTTTGAATTGGGATTGGGTTTGAATCGAATACTTTTAAGACGAGGTTTGTGGAGTTTGGATCATCTACTTTTTAAAAACTGGTTCCGGTTGAATGGATATAGAATTAACTAGTTCAGGTCGGGTATAATTCAATCCGCGGAGGACTCTATGCTCGCAAAATAGTCCGTGAATTGAGCTATTTTTCCCTTGATTATATTCCATTAAAACAGAAAAATTTGCTTTAAATTTTGCTTTTATGCGCTTTAATTTTGCTATTTCTACCCCTCCCCCTACCGCAAAAAATACAGAAAAAACACCAATTACCTGAATACTCACACATAAAGCAACATGTTCGTCAAATTAAATGGGTGTTGTGGCAGCTATGCTGCTTGGTACTTTTTCGTATTAGAAAGGGAATTTATAAATCTGTTTTATCTAAATGTACGTAAAAAAGAGAAATCTAAGATAAAAATTTTAGAAAAATGTCCAAACAGAAGGCAGGAATTGAAGTCTCTTCAAATCACAGGGATATTTCGGCATTGTCGCGACGATCTCAGAGCGAGAAATTGTGGCCCACGCAGACCTTCTAATCCGCGGTTAGACCTCCTGTATAACCCGTGGTTCGGATCGGTGATATATTTTTAATTACGGGTCGCTTTTCACTGATATTAAAAAAAACGCACTTTTAGATTTCCAACTATTTTACAAGTTTTCACATTTACATTTATTTTTTGTTTTTAATTTGGGAATTTTGTATTTAAGTTTTTATTTCAGATTTAAATTTATCAAACTATAAAATTTATCTTATCAAACTTTGAAACATCGCATTTTCTGCATTCGATCAACATACACTCTAAAACAAAATGATGATTGAAGATGTTTTCCCCATTATTTTTATTATTGCTATTATAGGTTTTAAAAGATATCTGTTTTAATTTACACATTTTCTTAAGAATACAGAAAATTCATCAATCTAAGGTAAAACTACCTAAAATCCTCCAATATCTAAAGTTTCATTTTTGTTGAATCAAAAGACTGTTCAGTTTACTGAGCAGCAACACTGTGCACTAGATTTTTCTATTCGAAACTGATTTTTTTCGTATCTCTATTTTCTCTCAAAATAATGTAAAATTCGTGAACCGAATCTCAAAATTTTTTGAAATTCTACAATCAAAACACCAAAATTTCCTCAAGTGATAAAAGAATCCGTTCCAATAACATGTGCTTTCCGGCAACTTATTGTCTGTAAATTTTATTTTTGGCGAAGTGTTTTTTGAGAGTGTATGGAATAATAATTACATTTTCTCAAAAGTGACAACAATAGAAAATAATGAAAAAAGTAAAACGCGGTATTTATAAAGTAATATAAGGTACATATTTCAAAAATTGTAGTTCGACTAATTAATTTCACTCCGGCAAATATATTAAATTCAAATACAGAAAACTAATATTTAGCATAGAAACGTGCTCAGATGGAACAAAAAAAGGATATGAAGAAATTTCAATTTTATACAAGTTTTGTTCTTAGTAAGTATGCTGTTTCTTTATACTTGTATTCTTATTTAGATTTCAATTTACGATGTTTAAACCACAGAGAACAGCGGCGATTCACTAAAAGGAAATACATGCCTGTCTGTTTTGACTAGTTTTAAATTCTGATGTGCAAGTTAATATAAAACGAACTTTTCGACAATTGGAATAAAGAGATAGATGAATAATGTTGTTTAGCTTCAGCAGACGTATTCTTGCTGATTGGTTGTTAAAAAAAAAAAAAAAGTTTATATATCTTAATGCTTCTACAGGAATTACCCAAGGAAAAAAAAATAAAAAAACACCTGTATTGTGATAGACCGGAAGGATATTTCAGAGTTACATAGATGCAGTACTCCATTTTCATCAATTGTCCATTGACCACAAATATAAGGAGTTAACTTTTTTTCCTGATCTAGTATTCTTATTTTAATATATATAAATACAATTTTTTAAATTATTATTCATCTGTTTAATGCATTTTTTTTTTTTTTTTTTTTTTTACAAAATTTATTTAATTAATCAGAGAGTAAACGTAAAAGCAATGTTACAATGAAGTTTAAAAAAAAAAAATGACCATGAAAAAAATGGAATTTATGACTTTGCAAATTTCGCATTATAATTATTATTTCTGCTAGTTATAAATGTTTTATGAGTTCCTTCTTTTCACGAAGATATCAGCTTTAATTTGTCTCTGCTGTATATAAAAAGTTTCAAGACTTTTATAAGACTAAGTTCAAATGATTTCTTATTTATTTGCGTTTATATGTGATTTGATATTTTTACCCGAGTGTTTTAATTATAAAACTGCTTTATACACAGAATCCGTACTTTTGTTGATAATAAGAATTTAACGAATGTTTACAGAAGTTTTCACTTATATTTTTGCATTCAGCAATACATATAGTAGAGCTTTGATTATCCGGACCGAGTTCGATCTGGCTAATGAAATATACGGAAAGTAGGACAACTTTAAAAAACGCATATGGCAATGTTTTTAGGTAACTTCCTTTCACATTTCTTCCAGGTTTAAGACTGGTAATTGTGGTAATACATATTCAGAGCTGCCAACTTCTACGCCTTTTTAAATGAAATAAACTGATTTTTAACCATGAAATTTATTAAATAATATACATGATGAATTTATTACATAATATGTAATATTGCATATTTTCTTAACTTTTTAAACGAAATTTCTGGTTCGAATGTGCTTGTTTAGCTGCAAAAAGGTGTAGAAGTTGGCAGCCATGCATATTTTAGCACATTGAAAATGGCGTATTTAGAAGGTTTTTTATTTTATTTTTTTTAAAATAAAATTTAAAATTCATTTTCTCTGTAGAATTGGTACAAAGTTATATATAGAAGTACACATTCATGATTTCCGATATAAATGTATTAAAAAAATTAACGCACAAAATTTAATCCAATTTCATTTTTTTTTTTACTTTCAAATAAATTAATGCTGATAAAACTTGTTATACATCACTCAGTAGTGGTTTTGTAATGCTTTGTTTTTAATAATTACCATGACATGCATGCAAAACCTTTTTTTTTTTCTTTTTTCAGTCAAAATGATCAGATTTACAAATCAAATTGAAATAAAATAAGTACCACGTAAAAGGTTACCTTTCCAAATAATATTTTGTTTTATGATACATTTATTTGATTATTAAAAATCTAAAGTCAGCAGGTGTGCTGATAGACCGTTTTATCAAATTTCATCATATTCAGTTAGTATAGATGACATTTTGGTGTATATCGCCCTACTGATGGTGTTTTTTATGCTGTTTTTTTTTTTAGAATTCTTTTTTTCTCTGCACCTGTTGAATATAGAATTGCCCAAAACATTTTATGCTTAGGGGGGAAAAACAGCAATATTGTCTCCATTTTGGCTTCCAACACTCAATAGGCTGCGCTGTTATCGTATGCCACCTAAAAGAGAATTCCTCATCAGATCCAGATCCAATTGACGTGGCTTAGCGAGCGTGGATTGCCATATTATTTATTCTTAGTGAATAACCCAAATTTAAGGAAAGAAAATTTCACTGAGCTCCAACTTCTGGATAAACCTCGACAAAGGTCTGCATTGGCCGCGGCCGGGCCTATTTTTTTTACGACACTGGGGCCGGTCCATGCCTGGTTTTCACCCTTTTCATGGCTTAACTTTTTCGATACCTCTGGGACTGACTTCATTTTTCCTAGCACTGCGTGGGTCGAAATTTTCAGTCCCGGTTTCAATCCAGCCGTATGAAAATCATCCTTTCGGAACGATTGGGTCTTGCAAAAGTCAGTAAATTTTGGCCCGTTCCAAACATTTTTACCAAAAAATGCACGTATTTTTATAAGTTTAACACGCCATTATTTTATAATTAAACTTTAAACTTTATTATTTTTAAAGAATAGTAGATTTTTAGGCAATAAAATTTAATTACAGTAAAACCTGTGAAATAAAGCCTGCCTATGACACAAAAAAGTACTTTCAGTTTCAAAACCGTTTCCGAAAGTGAAGGTATCTTTTTAAAAAACATTGTTTAAAAATATTCTAATTAAAATGAGAAATTCTAAAATAATCTGTGTTTAACATGTCAGAGTGGGTGCTTTCAAGTGAGGGAAGAGTTCCCTTAAACGCAAAATATGTTGATTCAAAATGAATATAATAATACATGAAAAAAGAATATAATGCATCAACATCTGCTGCGAGGGCAACTTGACTATAACTCTTTCTCTCTTTTTGTTTCTATGCGATTCCGCCTTAGAAGATTTTACTGTGTGGCATTTTTCTAATTTTTAAGTCTCCAATACAGAATATAAGGATTAACGATAACTGAATGATGATTGAAACATTTACATGCAAATTGATATTTATTCAAAATAAATAAATATTGCCGCCTAGAACACTTGTTAAAAAAAAAAGATTAATTTTTATTAGAACTTTTCGTGCTAGACACTTTATAACCATAACGAAATAAAAATTCACGTATTGAAATAGAGTCGGGCGGGCCGAGATTTTAATCTTTTTTTTTTTTATTTTTTTATTTTATTTTATTTTATTTTATTTTATTATTTTATTTTATTTTATTTTATTTTATTTTATTTTTTGTCAGGCGATATTATATATGTTTGTATTTGAATTTCTCAGACCGTATAATCAGGCCGACTTTTTAAATTTTATGTCAACTGGACCATTAATCTATTTAGTACAAACCGGATCGGGCCTGAGTCTAAAATTTTTGCCCATGCAATTTTTTAGGCCCGCGGACCACAGAACGCGGGGACCTCTAACATATATTATGAACTTGGCCCCCTGTCGGGGATACAGTGCCCCCCCTCCTCTGTCGGTCAAATTCTGGCGCCGCCCTTGTTGCTGGGAGGATTTTTGAAGAAGTATAAGATACCGTGTCATTTCATTTTTCTCTTAATTCATTAGAATTTGGTTTATAAACAATTACTTTCTCAGTGTGACCATTTTTTTTAAATTCCCAGAACTCCCGCGCCAGAAAATTCTGTTTAAAATGCAAGCATTGACAACATTTTTTTGCAATATTTTCTCAATTTATGGAAATTTCGACAAACATGGCACATTGTGCGATTTCTAATTAAGAGAATTTGCCAGTTTGATGCGTTTGAGAGCAAAGATGAATTTAAAAATAAATCCGAAAGTAAGCAGTTTGGATTGGAATACACTCTTAAGGCTGTTATCAACCGCTCTGCTTAACAAGTGTAAAACTTTTTAACAGTTCAAAGTCATTTATATAAAATTGGTGGATCTGACTATGGAAGTGATTTGGAATTGAACTGTGTTTTCCAAATTTTCATCAACAAATTACCTGTTGAATTATAAGTGATTTTGTTCACGTGGTAGACGCATTTTCCTCTCGTCTTTGAGTAGTTATTCATTTTTTGGCGTGGAAATTCTGTTCAAAACGCTTATTTTAACATTATTTTCTGAAAGATCGCTTATGTTTTCAAAAGAAAAAACAAGAGAAAAAAAAAGAAAAAAAAAGAAATCATTTTGATTAAAAAGTTTTAGAACAACAACACCTGTTAGTTTCATGATGCATTTCCGAATGAAGACAAATTAAAATTATGTCTTAAAGTAGCCATTTTTCCTGAATTGTACTTCATTTAAACTAAAGCAACTTTTGAACATATTTTTAAATCGGATTTTACCTATACTTTTCGCTTAAATTAACCCAATCAAAATGTATATTGTTTTTCTCATTAATAATGAATCAATAAAGATCGATTATCGACATATCATTCAGACCTATTATTTCGTTTTATCTAAAATTATCGGAGAAATATTTGTTGAAATTAATTGTATTCCAAGTGAAATATCTTGAACATTTATTTTTTAATTGTGTTTTACTTGAATATTTACTTTTCTTACCGTTAGTTAAACTGAAATATTTTCTTTCTGATTGATGTGTTAAAGTTCGTCCTAAATGCTATGATATATTAAGTTAATAAAATACTAAACTATTAATGAAATTCACTATATGGCCAAAAATAACCGGTCACTTGTGATTTTAGACTTTTGTGAAATATGTAGAAAAATACACGAGGAATTATCGTGAAGCTCCATGTGTATAAACAGAATAATACGGGTCACATATTTCCGCAGATTTTTTTTCTCGAAATCCTAGAAGAAACCTTCAACAAATTAAAAAAAAAACAAAGATTTTTTGGATAACCCTAAAAAAAAAAAAAAAAAAGTAAAAAAAAGCGTTCAAACTGCAGATTATGATTAAGTGGCTTATTGTAATAAACTGCGTTTATTTTTATGAAAAGAAAATGTATACTAGTTGAGAAATTACAATTTATATATATATATATACAGTAAAACCTCTAAATAACGGACACCTCGGGAAAGCAGAAATTGTCCGCTATTCGGAGGTGTCCGCTATTGGGAAAACCTTAGATATTTAAAAATCGCTAAGAAATGCTTAATGTTCCATTAATTAACGTTTATATTCTTAAAACCTATATTATATGATTAATCAGAAATTAAAATATTTTTTTAAGCAATAAAACTGAAATGAAAGTGTGCATACCTTTATCTACTCTTCATTACATTCTTAGGAAAAAATCAGTTACAAAAGTTTATTTTTGCTTGCAATTACATATAATTTGTTTTTCAATGCGACGTTATTGGATTCTATATAATTCCGGGTGGGGGGAGGGATTGCACTTTTTGTCTATTAAAAGCATAAAATCTTCCGGTGGGAAATTGCAAGCAGATGTCCCTCCCGGACAGCCCTGAATTCACACTAAATGTAGGGATGGGGGAAGAGATTTTCCCTAGCCCACCCTCTACATTTATCTGTGATCACAAAATTTGTGACACATTGGTCTGATAAAATTAGAGACCTTTTTACTCCTTTTTCTTTTCTTTTCTTTTCTTTTCTTTTCTTTCTTTTTTTTTTTTTTTTTTTTTTTTTTTTATTCTGGATAAAAAATTATTTTTCATGCTTTATCACCGAAAATAGTGTCCGCTAATCGGAGTGTCCGTTATTCAGAGGTTGAACATACAAAAATTTAGGTTTTGGGAGTGGGGATTGGAAAACCGTCCGTTAAATAGAGATGTCCGCTATTCGGGAGTGTCCGTTGCAGAGGTTTTACTGTATATATAAACAGTCCCAGATTTTCCTTATATTTTTGCTTATAATTTGCAAAATTCTTAATAATTTTTATTTTTATTTTATTTATTTTTTTTTTTTTTTTAAGAAAATGTTACAAACAACATTGTACATAATACTCTTTTTGTATGAAAATTGAGCAGGTTTACTAAATACTGTTTCACTGCGCGTGCGTGAAAGCAATCAAAATATAATTTGCATTATGTGTTAGCTAAATGAATAGAGCAGCTTTTGTGAAAGTTTCAAAAATATAGTTTGGAAATTCTGAAAATCATCATCGTTAGAATAATTTCAAAATCCGTTGTTCTCAAAAGGAAGCAAAAAGATGAGGCTGCAGTATCTTACATAAAATATTGTGTATGCTTTATTGATACTAACTAATGGATATATGGATACAGCGCTTATCTTTTCCCTTCATTTTGGGAACAACTGATTAATGATGTTCCAAGTCAAGGTTTTACAGAAAATTTTGCTAAGTAGAAAACTTCGTTAAACGGAAGTTTGACTGTATTTTAAGTTGAATTTCACTCTAAATTCTGTGATATCTTAAATTAATGAAATAGTAAAAATTATAAATTAATGAAATATTGGAGATCTATAGCAAATTCGATGTATTATTAAATATAAGTTATTTTCTTTTATTTAATAATGATAGCTAGAAATGTTTGCAAATGCAACTAGAAAAACATAAAAATTAGTTCATAAAATTTGCATTTATCTTTTTACAAGCTCAATGCCTCGAATTTTTATCTACATTAATAGAATATACTTTTCTGACGATAGTGTTAAGGTATATTCGAATAAAAATCCCCCCCCCCCCTCAAACACCTCGAAATTTTCTGATTTATTTTTAGGTTCATTTTTAAAATTGGAAACATGAAACTTGATGGGTGATTTTTGTAAAAATGTTTAAGATGCCGTCTGATTTCATTTTTTACTCAATTCATTAGAATTTGATTTATAAACAATTCCTTTTTCAATATGACCATTTTTCTCGTTCTCAGATCTCTCGCTTCAGAAAATACGGCTCAAATTGCCAACTTTGGCACCATTTTTTTTTTCAATATTTTTCGTTTTTATACAAAAATCGACAAACACGGCAAACTTTCTAAATAAGAGAATTTGCCAGTGTGATACGTTTGAGAGCAAAAATGAATTCTGAAAATAAGCAGTTTTGATTGGAATACACTCTTGAAATAAAGTTTTAAACCTATTTCTCTTGACACGACAATTATGGAAAAATGGCTATTAAGTAACAATTGATTATAATCAAAGTTAGATTAAGGTTATACAAAAATTTTAAAAATAATTGTCGTGCTGCGACACAATGTATAACATCTAATGTTTGTCAGCATTTCAGTAATTATATTGTATTATAATTACAGCTAGTTATTGAATACAGCTAGCTACTTATTGTATTATAAATACAGCTAGTTAAAGCTAATAATTGAAATATTGGCACAATAATGAAGCAACATTGGTTTAGGATTAGTTATGCGTCATGACATTTCTAGTAGCAGTGATTACAATGATTTTTTGTATGATATTTATGATTCTTTCCATGATTCAGAATTAAATTTTGCAAAATCATTCAAATACCAAGATGAGTTGTAAATTATTTTGGATTTTTAAGTTGTAAGTTGTATCATTACACAATCTACTTGCAAAGGCAATCCTTACTGAAAAAAATAATGAGGTCACTTACTTCTTAATGCTTACCTCTATCTTTTCTCATCTGACAAAAAGTCTAAAATAAATTCATGAAATTTATACATTAAAAGCTAATAATTCATAGAAGGAATTTTTTTGTCTATAAACCAAGATTTTTTAAACCTTGTAAAGAGGTAAAAAACTTGTTATCAGCAGTGAGGACATTGTCATTTTTCTAGATTAGTCTACTTTTTTGCTTTTTGCGTGTCACAATAAGTTTAAATTCTTTGTCCAGAAGCCAAAGTCAATAAATTGAATTCTTGAAATGTACTCAGTAAAATCTCATAATTCATAGGATGGGCAGTTTTGTTCACAAATCAGATTTATTTGTAACTCAGTTTCGAAAAGGAAGGAAAAACTTGTTACTTACAGTTTCTTATTCTCATTTTTCTTGATTAGTCTACTTTTTTGCTTTTCATCCCTAAGTTTAAATTTGTTTTTTATTTTATTTTTTTTTTTATTTAATTATTTATTTTGCTCAGCAATTCAAGCTTATACAGTTTAACGATACTTTTTGTAGCAGAGTAATCTAAATATATCTATTAATTTGAATAAATTTCTTTATTATTTATACATTTAAATTAGTTATTGATAGTTTGTAATGGTTTTTACTGGTTTTATATCTATCTCGGTGATTCTCTCCAAATAAGGCCAAAACAGCGAATGTTAAAATCTGATCCTCTCATTTAATAGTAAAATTTGAGAATGGATTGTCAGCCATCCAGGAATATGGCTATGTATACTCATGCACTGTAAAAAAAATTCTGTAAAGGTACTAAACATTTTCCACTGTTTAAACTAATGGTGACACATTGCACCTTTTAAGGTGAAAGGCTTGTCTCACTGGTGACACCCCTAAAGGAGTCAAAATAGCACCTTTAATTAGGGTGAAAAGATGGCACCCTTAATCCAGAGTGCCCAAAAATTTACTAACCGACTTTCGGCCCTCGATGGATTCGAACGCAGAACGTCTGATTACAAGCTCAGCGCCCTATCCACTCGGCCATCAAGCTCACCTTCAAAGTCTCCCTGAAATGTTCATATGTCCTGAAATTCAAAGGTTGCTTTATATAAAAAAGCTCGCCAAAAGTTAGCCATCCGAATTTCTAAACAAAATTGGGATAGCGTATAGCGGTGATAGTCATCGTAGGAAAAAATTGCTGTGTTGATCCACCAGTGACAGCAAGTTGAAGTGCAAGGATACACGTTACAGTGCATGCGCAAATGACTAAGGGGTGAAAATCTTCCAACGATATGCATTGCGCGGCACCCTAATTAGCGTGAAACACCCGATGGCACCCCAAACACATTTTCAAGTCCGTTGGTGCAAAGTGATTTAACCTTTTCACCCCCGGGCGGCAAATGCAACCGGTTCGCCACCTTTATTTTTAACAGTGTCCAGGAAACTGGGATTCCAAGAACTTTTTATGTAACGATAACAGGAAAAATCCATGTAACTGATTTTAAAACTAGAATTTTTGCTGTTACCATTGCAGGAAAAGTTCTAGGAATCCCAGTTTCCTAGAAAAAGTTTAGTACCTCTACAGAATTTTTTTTACAGTGTGGAAGATAGAACTATCCGTATTTCTGGATTAAAACAGCGATAGAAACATACCACGATGCTTATACGCAGGGATGTAGTGGAGATACGGGGGTTACTGTAAAAAAAATCTCTAAAGTTACTGCAATTTTTCTAATAGATTTGTATTCCAAGACCTTTTCATATAACTGTAACAGCAAAATTTCATGTAACCGAGGAAGATTACGTGAGTTTTTGCTGTTACCGTTACATGAAAAGTTCTTGGAATACAAATCTATTAGAAAAATCTTAGTAACTGTACTATTTACCGTATACCTCCTAGATTTTTTTAAAGAACACCGTATACCCTCTATTTTTCAAAAAAGCTATAATATATACATTCTAAGGGTATACTCTCTGCCTTGACATATGCCTTCTGCTTAGAGCCTATACCATGTGTTATTTTTACGCTACATCGCTGCTTATACGCCTTTTGGTTGTCACGTGATCGAAATAAGCTGGTTTCCAATATTTGATTGAATGGCATGTGATCAAGGCGGGCTGAAGAGCAGCCGAAATCGGTGTAGTGTCTATATAGTAAGTTTCTTCGACTGGTTTCTGGATCTGCCACGGCAGAACCCAAACCCAGGACCAAAATCCGCTACAGGACTCTAATCTGATCAGAAGCTAAAAATTTCAGAAAATCTGTTGAATTGTCATCTAAGAGAAAATATATATATCTTTTTAAACATATTGAGCAATTAAAAACTTCAGGTTTAATTTTCGGATACTTTCTTTTCTAATTCATGAATTACACTGTAAAAAAATATATGTACAGTTACTAAGATTTTTCTAGTAGATTTTTATTCCAAGAACTTTTATTGTAACGGTAACAGAAAAACTTATGTAAGCTTCCTCGATTACATGAAATATTTCTGTTATCGTTACATAAAAAGTTCTTGGAATACAAATCTATTAGAAAAAGTTTAGTAGCTTTAGATTTTTTTTTTTTTTTTTTTTTTTTTTTTTTTTTACAGTCTATAAAGTCGATAAAAAAGTTCTGGATAGAAACCTGAGCATATATATGATTAGACATATGAAAATAGCGAGGGAAAATTCATGCATAACTTTAAAAGAATCATTACCATCTCAGAGGAAAATGTTCCGAATTCCTTCAATTATAATGTATACTTGACCTGACCCAAGTTGGCATTAACGCGATCATTAGCGGCTGACCAAAACAGCGATTATAAGAATCCGATCCTCCCATTTAATTGTAAAAAGTGTGAATAATGAAGCTTATTGCAATTACAACATTCTTGTTCTTCTTTCTTTTCAGGCGTCGTCCGAGAACGGATCGTCTGCCGACGAACTCCTCCTCTCCCGAAATATGGATAAATACTTCCGAAAGGAATTGATCGAGAAAAGGAACGCCAGGATGGCCGATAGGGTCTTGCAGCTCATTAGAAAATATCCCGATGAAAGCTTCTTCTTTGCCTTCGGTGCAGGTACCGAATTTTTTCTTCTAAGACTGAAATTTTTTACCTTATACGGTAATTAAAGACGTAAATATTTTTCCAAATATTTAAGGGGCTACTTTTGTCAGTCGAAAATACCCATTCCCTAAATCTTATCCAATGTTTCTCTTTACAGTAAAATAATATATAAAAATTCTTTTAGTATAAAATGTAAAATACAAAATATTAACTTCTCCTTTGGAATTTTTTGTTAATATTTTGAAATTCCATTTCAATCTTAAAGTGGCAAATGTTTGTAAC
Organism: Maratus speculifer; assembly: GCA_964019185.1. Classification (NCBI taxonomy): domain Eukaryota; kingdom Metazoa; phylum Arthropoda; class Arachnida; order Araneae; family Salticidae; genus Maratus; species Maratus speculifer. The sequence continues at coordinate 146,288,904 of OZ025301.1, read as the reverse complement.
TTTGATTGTGTTTTAGTAAATAATAAAAAATATCATTTATCTACAGTAAAGTGTCACATTATTTTTATGTATATATAAAAATTAAAATACAAACTATTAACTTCAGAGTTGGAATTATTAACAAATATTTTGAAATTACATTTCAATCTTGAAATGGCAAATGTTCGCAACTTTAAATACATTTTCGTAAATTAAGAAGCATTTGTCTATTTTTACAGTAAAATTCCGCATAATATTTGTATAGATATACATATATATAATATGAAATATAAATTCAAGCTATTCGTTTAAGCGTTGAATACCAATGAATAATTTGAAATGCCATTTCAATCTTGAAATGGCAAATGTTCGCAACTTTGATTATATTTTCGTAAATTAAAAAGCATTAGTCTATTTTTATAATAAAGTGCCCTTGTAATATTTTTAATGTAATATTTAAATGCAAATTGTTAACTTAAAGTTGCTAAGTCTCTGGCTTTTTGTGCATCACTATTATCTCAGAGAAAATTTCATTCGTTTAAATCGTCGAAATACTCCAATTAAATAAAACAGCATTTCCTGTATTAAGAGCCCTTCTTTTGAAAATCAGACAAGGTGTGATAGTTGTATTTTTTTAATTTGCTTGATTTTTTTTTTATGTTGAGTAGATCTTATTTAATGAATAGTGTGCAATTTTGAAGCCCAGAAAGAATTTTCTCTTTCCTATAGAAAATATCAAAGTTCGAGGCTGAGAATACCATTTTTATGAAAAATGAAATCCCAATATGTTTGGAGTGGTATATCTCTGGCAAGCAACAACATCCCAAAATTATTTTGACATAAACTTATAGTATAACACCACCTGCTTATTAAAATTTATTTGTTTCCATGAGGCATTGTTATTTTACATTGTTATGTTGCCAGAAAGTACAGTCAAAATGACGTTTTTGTTCATTTTCTGCTCTTAATATCTTATTTAAGCTATAATACCTCAAAGTTTTTCTTATAGAATATGAAAGTGCATTACTAGGACAAGCTAAATAATATAGTCCTGCACGGAGATATTGTTGCTGTTAGTAGCTATAACCTGTTAAATATTCAAAATTTCCAAAATCTGCAACATTTAAAGTAGTTTATTTCCAAAAAGCGCCACAGTTGAATGAAAAAAAATATGTCACGCAATAGTTGAACTTACGTACAAAAACATGGAAATGAAAAAAAAGTGGGGTCTCGTGGTAATTTTAGACAAAAAAAAAAAAAAAAAAAAAACAAGAAAAGTAATGTCTACAATCACATTTTTCCCCTAAGGAAAAATGAAACATCCAAATTCTATTTCGTCTTTTATTGATTTTTCTCTATGAGTAAATGAAATATCCCTTTTTTGTCGCCTCTTCTGAAAGAGAAACGGTATGTTTCATTTTCTCTTAGGGAAAAAAATGTGATGATAGACATTGCTTTTCTTATAAATTTTGTCATTTTTTTACTAAAAAATATCACGAAGCCCCACTTCTTTTTCTTTTCCATGTTTTTGTACATATGTTCAACTATTGCGTGACACATTTTTTTCATTCAACTGTGGCGCTTTTTTGAAATAAACTACTTTAAATGTTGCATATTTTGGAAATTTTGAATATTTAACAGGTTATAGCTATTAACAGCAACAATATCTCCGTGCAGTACTATATTATTTAGCTTGTCCTAGTAGTGCAATTTCATATTCTATAAGAAAAACTTTGGGGTATTATAACTTAAATAAGATATTAAGAGCGGAAAATGCACAAAAACATCATTTTGACTGTCCTTTTTGGCAACATATAACAATGCCCCATGGAAACAAATAAATTTTAATAAGCAGGTGGTGTTATACTATAAGTTTATGCCAAAATAATTTTGGGATGTTGTTGCTTGACAGAGATATACCACTCCAAAAACATTGGGATTTCATTTTTCATAAAAATGGCATTCACAATCGTGAACTTTGATATTTTCTATAGGGAAGAGAACATTTTTTCAGGGCTTCCAAATTGCAGATTAATCATTAAAAATAATTTACTTCAACATAAAAAAATATCAAGGCAATTAAAAAATACAACTATCAAAACATCATTTTTTTGTCTGAATTTCAAAATAAGGGATCTTAAAATATTGGTATCCAAAGAGCTGGAGGCTTGGCAGCCTCTGTTGACATCGACATTGGAATTTCGATTTTTACAGTAAAGTGCCACATAATTTTTAGTTATACATAGCATGTAAAATACAAGTTATTAATTTAAGCGGTGGAATTACGAATAAATACTTTGACATTCCAAATGGCGAATGTTCGCAACTTTCATTATATTTTCCTAAATTAAAAAACATTTTTCTGTTTTTATAATAATTTTCTGCAAAATATTTTTAATATAAAATATAAAATGCAAATTATTAACTTTAACACTAGAATTTCGAGTCAATATTTTGGAATTCCATTTCAATCTTGAAACGATAAATGTTCGCAACTTTTAAATATTAGCTTTATCATTTCCATACTTCCGTAAACCAAATAAATATGAAGACAGACGAGGGTGTGAAAAAGAAAAACAACTTATCACGTGATAACGTATCGTGTCAAAGCCATCTGACTGATAGGACTCAAAATCCTGGAAGTTGTTAACGCAATCCTAATCTCGGAGTAAACAACAAGAAAAATGAAATATTTCTACGGAAATTTCTAAGTTAGATGAATAATTCATTTGACAGATTGCAAAGTTATGATAAACTTTGGCTTGTGATTTTTTTTTCTTTGGTAAAAGTTTTCAGCCTAAAAAATTTTTTTCAAAAATTCAGTCTCATATTAGGAATGTTTTAGAAACAAGAAAATTTCATTTATTAGAAAATTCAATTTATTATAATCGTATGTTCTTTAAACTGTTGTAAAAATTTTAAAGGTGTATTGGAAAAAAAAAAAAAATAATAATAATAATTTTTTTCAGCTTCAAAAGCTCGAAATTTTTTGAGATATTTCCACACTCATTTTTAAAAGTAATACCATGAAACTTACTGGGGAGATTTTTGAAGAGACGTATAAGATGCCGTGTGTTTTCATTTTTCTCTTAATTCATTGCAATTCGATTTATAAACAGTTATTTTCTCAGTATGACCCTTTTTTTCGTTCCCAGATCTCCCGTTTCGGAAAATTCGACACAAGAGAATCCACTAGGAAATCTCAATATATTGAATATCATAAAAATTTTAATATATGTAGGATACCAAACAAAATTATGATAAAAAAGAATAAGAAACAAAATATAATAGAAGAGTGTAATGAAGGAAAATAAAGGTTTCAAATAGAGCATCTCATCTCTTTATTCCTCAGTTGTCAAGAGCATTGCCTGTTGGTGAAAAATATTTCATATACTGTTAAAACTAAAACCGTGAATTCATAATAAAACTACTGGCAGCAAAGTTGCATGATTTTTTTCCGTCCCGTCAGTAGATTTCCAGTTTTGGGAAATAAAACAAGGAAAAACTCCATTTGAAGAAGCGCTAACTTTCCATTATAAAGTCTTTATAACAATATTCTGGTGGTGTAATCTATCGAATAGTTTAGAAACATCCGTATTTATTGACCAAGAAAAAAAATAATAAAGTCGTCGAGGTGATTCGAACTGATGACCTTTGGTGAGACAAGGAGTCCGTTGATATAGATATTTTGCGTCATACAGTCTTCAAATGTACATGTTTCTTAAGTCATATAATGGATTCTACAGTGTGTTTATATTTTTGTAGGGTAAATTATAATTTTATCAATGCTGTTATAATTCTTGTAAGTTTTAATAAATTAAGACTACTTATTATTGTTAATTTTTTTATGGTTAATGAATAATTATAATGTGGTTTGATAAAACAATTTATTAGAGAAATTTTCTCTGCTCAATGAATGATTAGAATATAGTCTGGTTAATTTGTTGCTCAGAAAGTGTTGGTATCAGTAGAGTAGCAATTCAGTAGCACGATACAAAAGGTCTGTTTTAGAAAAAGGTCCGAATTCTTTTATTGAGTTTTCCCTTTCGGTGCAACAACATGTCAGTTTTGTAAACAGTGGAAATAAATTTGCGCTAGATAACAGAGTACATCTGTTGTTTCTTTTCTAACTTCATACATTTCGTTATTTTCAGTAAATATGATGAAAATTTCCGACTTTTAAGGGTGTATTCCAATCCAAACTGCTCGTTTTCTGATTTGTTTTTAAATATTATTTTTGCTCTTAAACGCATCAAACTTCCAAATTCTCTTATTTACAAATTACACAAGATGCCACACTGTAAAAAAATTGTCCGTTAAAAAACGGAAATAGTACTGATAATTTAGACGGCAATACTACTTCCGTTTTTTAACGGAAAAAATTTTCCGTAAATTCCAGAAATAGTTCCGTTTTTTCATAAAATATTTTCGTTTTTTTTTTTATATTTCCTTATGTAAAAAATTTCGTTTGAAATGTTAAAAGAATTTTTCAAGGACAAACTAACATCTTTGAGATTTTTATTCTTTACTTTTCTAAGACATGTTAACATCAAGGACACATTATATACATTTAATTTAAACAACAGTGAAGAAATGTGACTTACCTTCCTTGGGGTTTGAGCGCGGAACCTCTTCTGCCGTAGCTTGCAGTGTAAAATCATTACACCAGGATTATTCAAACAAGCCTTTCAAATATCCTTAGTTATTTCGGATGCATTTCATAAAATAAAGATAAGATTTTGAACGCAGGTTTATTTTTGTAGAGATAATATTTTTTATTGAATGGATAATTCTAAATGTTTTAAAGATTTTCTTTCCATAATTTCGAATATTTAGCTTATTAATTTTAGCTTTATATGTATATAAAAATTAGTCTTTAAAATATTACATGCATGAAAGAATTTATTAAGAGTTTTATTTCCTTCTTTTTTGGAAAAGTTTTAGAATTCTATTGTAATATTATTTATATTTATTTATTTATTTATTTATTCATTTATTTAAAAAATACTAACATACTGAAAGAAAGAAAGAAAGAAAGAAACGTGCATTTTAACAAATTATTTTATGACGATCTAAGGTAAACTCAATAAAGATAATTACAATGGTTTATAAAAATAAGTTTCAGTTACACTGTTAAAAATCTGGTGCTAGGTTGAACCAATTTATGGCGCTGCAATAGCTGCCACCATAAGATGGTGAAATGTTGTTCCAACATTTGGTGCTAAGGTCGAACCATAAAGTGGTGAAATGTTGAACCATAAAGTGGTGAAAGGTTGAACCATTAACTTTAACAGAATGCATTTAATGGTTCAACCTTTCACCAACTTATGGTTCAACCTTTCACCACTTTACGGTTCACCATTTCACCACTTTAAGGTTCGACCTTAGCACCAAATGTTGGAACAACCTTTCACCACCTTATGGTGGCAGCTACTGCAGCACCATAAATTGGTTCAACCTAGCACCAAATTTTTGACAGTGCACTGCTAATAATTAAAATAAAACAACTTTTACTACATCTGAATTATAATAGAATAACTTTTTCTACAGGAAATTAATTCGTAAACATTTTTTTTTAAATAGGAACTTCTTAATCATTTTACCAATTTAAAATATACTTTTTAAATTTATTATTAAATTTTAAAAACTTATTTAAGCACAAAAAATTACGAAATTGCATTTTATCATTTTATTCTAAAATATATCAGATTCATTTTCTATAAGTCAGGTTAGTAAGTTATTTTGATTAAAATATAAAGAATTTACAAAAAGTTTATAATCAAACGATACTTTTATCCTTTTTTACATTCAAAATCCATAATATTCTTACATTCTTATAATTCATGAGAACATATTTTCTGAAATAATATTTAATTTAGTAAATTTTACTGCAGAGAATTTTTGTTCGTATTCATAAAAATTTTTTTTAAGAATGAGCTTGATCCGAAATCATTTTCCAAGCCCTAAGTTAAAAATTACTTTAAAACAAAAGATATGATTAAAGTAGAATACACATTTAACGAAAACTTTGATATTTGAACCAACACATACAATATTCCACTTATATAACAAGCACTAAAAGCATGTACAGAAACTGATAAGAACATTAATGAAGGAAGATGTTAATTAAACAATATATAGAACATAGTAATGTTACATATTAAAGCCAAAAATCATGCAAATAACAATACAAAATTGAAAACTATAGAATAAAAAAATATTTTGCTTAATACACACCAATATCGGCATCCATTACTGTTTTGCTTTTGTTCTTCACGAAAAGCGTCATAGATATGCGCAGAAATCTGTGTTTTGATTGGCTGTAAGTAGCACCATCTTTTGGTGCTACTTCTTATTTTTCAAACTTACTCCATAACATGGAGTTTTCGAACAATAAGTAGTACCATATTTTGGTGCTTCTCTTTATTTTACTCCATAAATTGGTTCAACATTGAACGGAAAATTTTAACAGTGTATTGATTTTTTATAACTCATGTAATCGCCAAAATTATAATATTTTCGGTAATATATTTTGATATATTTTTAATTTTATGTGCGAACTTCTTAATTTGAATAAATTAGAAAATATATATATTAAAATTAAAAGTAGAATTTTTTTTCACTTTTTTTTTCAAAATATCCTACGCACTTTAAAAAAAATATATATGATATAAATAAATTAAACATTATTTTAAAATCATAATCAACTTTCCCTTTCAGCTATTTCAAATTTAAAAAGAATTAATAAAATTTTATTTATTTTTTTTATTTTTATTATTTTCTTAATATTTAAAAAATACGTTAGTTTTTTATTATTAAAACAGAATAAAATAGAGAATTGTTCTAGCAAATTGTTTAGAAAACATCATCTCGGTGTAATGTTTTTATTTTCCTTGTAGATGGCACCACTACACTCTACTGTTTTCGGAAAATTGATGGAACGCTTCCGTGATTTAACGGGATTTGTGATTTCAAAATGTCAAATACGGAAATTCTTCTGTTTTTTCGGAAAAATGAAACTATTCCGTAAAATTTTACGAAAAAGTTTGCGTATATTAACGGATATTTTTTACAGTGCATGCTTATCGATTTTTTGATAAATGCAGAAAATATTTAAAAAAGAAAAGAAAAGAAAAGAAAAAAAAAGCTTTTAAAGTTGGCGTTATGAACCGAATTTTCCAAAGCAGGAGATAATAGGAACGAAAAACAATAGTCATACTGAGTTTATAAATCATATTCTAATGAATTGAGCCCCGGAATCAAGATTTCGACTCGAGCAAATTCCTGAACCTCACTTCGGCTTATTTTCTGATTTATTTTTAAATTAATTTTTGCTCTCAAACGAATCAAACTGGCCAGTTTTCTTATTTAAAACTACATAATGTGCCGTACTTGTCGATTTTTTGGTAAACGCAGAAAATATTGAAAAAAAAAATCAAAGTTTTGATCTGAATTTTCCAAAGCCGGAGATCTGGGAACAAAGAAAATGCTCATACTGAGAAAGAAATTGTTTATAAGTCAATTTCTAAAGAATTGAACGAAAAATGATATCACACGGTATCTTAAACATCTCTTCACAAATCATCTCAGCAAGTTTTATAAGTGTACTTTAAAAGTGAGTTTGAAAATGTATCAGAAAATTTCAAATTGTTGAGTGTAGAAAAATATTTTCCGAATACTCCCTTAACGGAAAATGCCATTTTGTCGTGGAAAGGAACTTTTTTCTGTGAAATTCAGCAAAAATATATATCTGTAAATTTCAGATTTTTTTTTTTTTTTCAACAGTGCACGACAGATTGAAAAATATAGTCCGTAACTTAATAAGATAAACGATTTTAATGTATAATAAATAAAGAAACAAGAGAAAACTAATTGATTTACAGTTTAAAAGAGAATTGTACTTTCATCTTTTTACAACATATCGATATATCATCCAATCAAAATTAATAACATCAAATACAGTTGCACAGTTTCGATAAAAGGTAAGCATGGAATACACACAGCTAATTTATTTTTTATTGGTTTAAAAAAACAATGTTATATTTTTATCAATTGTATCGACAGAAAATACAAAAAAATCATGTATTTTTAATTATAGAGCTTTGTATCTATTTTCATTTTGTTTGATTGGACTAGAAAAAGTTACTATTTTATAGCTATCGTTAATGGTTGTTTTATATTTTTGTCGATTAAGAAACATTTGTAATTTTTTACTGAATGTCATCCAAATGCCTTTTTCTACAGATAAAAATGTGCTTTCCGTAGTGCTAAAAATTGGTTTTTTTAAATGTCAGTATTAAAAAATGGAATAAAATCTTTTTAATGTGTTTTTTTTCCTTAATTTATATATAGTGCACTTTTTCTTTTTTTACCGCAGGATAAAGTACATGAAAATTGTCTCCGGTGCCTTTTTCTTTTATAGCGTGTTAAAGAATAAAAATGAAGCCAAACACATTTAAGGCTCAAATACAGGACTTCCTTTTTTTTTTTTTTTTTTTTTTTTTTTTTTTTTCTAGTAAACTAATATGATATCTGGGTAAAGAAAAAAAAAATAATGTCCATCAAAATTGTTTTTTACTCTTAACTCTATCTTAATCCACAAATCAATGCTAGTTGTGTTGATCTCATAACTCGTCTAACAGCTTCATGGTTTACTTTTGTTGCAAATATGTTTTTTAATTCTGTTGTAAGTTTCGTTGCTCTAATTACTGGATTTTTCTAGATGTTATCTGGATTACTGGATTTTTATGCATAATAAACCTTCAACTCCTGAAAATTAACTTCTGAGAAGCTCCTGACTTGAATGTTTTTTCAACAATTCCTCGTAATTTCCATTGTTTTGTAGCACCAAAAACAGTTGAATGAGTTACATTAACAAGTTTTGCGATAGTTTTGATGCTACTAACATCTTTAAAATGTTCTATGATTAAATTACGAATGGAATTTTTTGTAACTTTGTAGCGTCCGACCATTTTTCTCTTTAAATATGGAAATGCAAACAAATATACATAAACTAATAGTAATTTCAAAGTGCAGACGATAAGATTTGACATATATTTCCATCTATTATATAAAAATAAAAAATAAAAAAAAAACACCATCTGTAAAAAAAATTTAAATTAAGTAAATCCTTTAATATTTAAATGATTTTTTTTTTCATAAAAAGTTACAGAAACACAAATATCCAAAAACAAATGTGAGCCACTGTATAAAAAATATATAAAACAAATCTTATCTTGGGCAAAATTTCCATGAGACATTTAAACTAACCAATAGTGATAACTATTTTCAACAGTTTTAAATAGCTGCTTTCCTGTTTACAATAAATTGTTTGCATTCTAAATGTTTACGTTCTGGATGATTCCGCTCTGTATTTACAAATCATCGGCGCCAAGCTGTGCCGCTTATAGGGAAAAAAACTTTTTCTAACTCTTCTTTTCTAAGAATAATAGTTAATATTGCGGAACACAACAACGCTTTCGTTGTTGCCAAATACAGAGCAAGAATTGTTCGAGATATCGTCTGCGTTTATCATTCTCTAAAAGTTGAGTAAATCGTTCCTAACGAGAAATCGGAAGGCCGCTGCTTACAAAAAACGTGTGTATACGAGGCTATCGATCAGAGATTTATTTTATCCCCCCTCGTTTGTGTCCTCTTTCCTAATGAAGGGTTGTGTTTAGCGGTACGTTTGTTGCTGTGCGTAATAACAGAGAACGAAATGGCGGTTTCTTTTTGTTGTTGAGTTTTATCTTTTTTGGAATGGCCACGCGACTAGCGACGCTTCTTTTGCGTCATGTGAAGGTTAAGGAGCGTTATCATTGACTGATAGGATCGCCTGTGAACGTAATGGGGAGGTTTCAAATGCTTGATTCACCTGACCGCGAATTAAGGCTTTGAAGTTCTACAGAAATGATAGACCTTACTTAATAATTTGTGGCGAAATTGATACATGTACAAGATACTTTGTAAATTCAGGACTTGGTGTGTCTAATTTCGGGTTCACTGAGACAGTTAGAGAAAGGTTGAAAAGGGTTAAATGACTTCGTATTGCAGATTATGCATGGCCAGATTTCTCAAGGTCAAAAAACTGACTCATCTGTGCCCGCAAATTGGCTTTTTAAACTGCCGCTGTCAATGTGTTTCTTGAAAGATCTAGCAAGATTTAAAAGATTTTTATTGATCATGTAAAGTTAAATAGTTAATTACATTACATAAATGTTAAATTTGGAGAACTTAGCTGCTAGTGTTATCAAATTAATCTTAATCCCCTCAATGAAAAAGAAAGAAAAAAAAAAGAAAGAAAAAAAAATCGCTGTTTTAGTTGAAGCATAGATATTAACAAGGTTTTGCAATTATATAATATCAGTCCCTCACTTTCATAAGCACAAATATTGCATCTGTTGCAGATGATGTTGCATAACATTGATTAAACACTTCGTGCTATTTTTTTAACTACTACATTTTTTAATGGGATGGTGCTAAACTACATAAGTTGAGATGAATGGATTTTACGCACGAATGGCAAAAGCCACGCCTCTGTAGGTATGTATCCTCCAAAAAAGACTGTTTATTGGAGGAAGGGAAATAGTTTTAAAATATTCTGCACGTTTATTGATATTTTCCTTTAATATACCTACTTTGACGTCATTTGGTTAAAGTTCAACAACGGGTCCACATTGGACTGCCATGCAGCAGAGGAAGAGTTCGACTCCTGTTCTTCAATCTTCTATCCCTTCAAAATCGATAGTACCAAGCTAGATTGAGGATCAAGAAAGTATGAATGGGCATTCTATAGGGCCTGATCCTTCTTGGAACTTATAGTACAGGCTTAGTTCAATATTTAAGCTTTACTTATCTTTCTTTAACCGTCATAGTCCAAGAGCTGACCACGCAATACCCTATGTCATCGAGCACAATAAAAAATCCTTTATTTTATGGAAGAGTAGTAATAACGGAATCTAATGATCCATGTCTGCCGGAAGCGAAATGGTGCATTAGCCAAAAATTGATACCACTAGTGATTGACTCGTAGTTTCAGGATTGTGTTTGCCATACAATCAATAGTATGAAAACATGGAAAACTGGGTGCAGGAAAACACAATGCTAATCCTGCGAGACAACCACTAGTGGTGTTGATTTTTGGCTTATGTACCACTTCGCTTCCCGCAGACATGGATCATTAGATTTCCTCTGTTGATACTTTTCCATAAAATAGAGGATTTTTTCTTGTACTCGACTCGATGACATAGGGTTTTGTGTGGTCGGCTCTTGGACTATTATGTGTCAATGCTATTTATTTCTTTGAATGTTAACATTATGAAATTTTGGAGCATTAATAATTCACCAAATGTCATTTTGATGTGAAATCAAAATCTTTTGCAATGCTAATTGTCAATGACAAATGAAGCATTTATAATGTATTAATTATGTAGTCTTGCCCTGGACTACTGCCCAAAAAGAATGAAAGGTTGGGGACAAATTTTTGGTCCATTTAAAGAAGGCAATACCAGGCGTATCAGGTCACATACGGAGATTGAACAACTGTGCAATGAAAAAGACATAATAAACACAATTAAAATATGTAGAATGCAATGGTTAGGTCATTTCATCCGAATGAGAGGTAATAGAAGCATGAAGAAGATATATAATGGTAAATTAATAGGGAAAAAAAAGGCTGGTAGATTTAGGGAAATATTTACAGAAGCAGAAGAGGTAGAAAAAGACCTGGCGCAAAGCCAAATTATAAATTATAAATAATCTAAAGGCCACAAATCGGAAGTTTTGGTGTCGTATATTAAGGGAGGGGAGGTCAAAATCCTTTATGGATTGGAGCACCTTTGATTGTGATGATGACATAGGTCTGCGATGAAAAAAATACAAGAGAATTGATAGATAAACATTATGTACTTTTTAGTGCTAAATTAAAAAAAAAAAAATAATAGTAATGAAAAAAATCTATTACGTCGCGTTTTCTTAAAAGATTCAGTATTACTTAGATTTTTAGGAGCATGCCGTTGGCCATACGCCCCCTCGTGGACCTGATGTGCCGGGGTGTTTGCCTGTAACTGATTTGTTGAAGGTGTTCTTAAATGAAAAGAGACAACTTTGTGACATAAGTTTTAATTTATTTTTGTTCGGAAATGCATGAAGCTAGCGAATATTGTTGTGCAAAATACAATCGCACTCAATTTTCCGTTTTTTTTTTTTTTTTTTTTCAAACGCCATAGATTTTTTAGTACAAGTCGTCAAAGTTCGCGTTTTAAATTGCATTTCCCGACGAAATCAGAAAAACCAGCCGGTGAAAGGGAGGAAAAGGCATGACCACGTGATCGAAAATGCTTATAACTCAATAGGTAATTTATTGATCGAAAAATGGAAAACTAAATTAGATTTCAAATCGCTTCTATGATCAGGTTTTGCAATTTTATATATTTCCTTTGAAAAATGAATTGTGTGTGTTCTGTGAATGTGTCAAAACGTTTTGCGCTTGTTGAGGAAAGCAGTTGAGATGTTGAGAACACCCTTAATCATCTCCAGAGTCTTCAGACTTGGCACATCCAGTATGTTTAAGCCACAAATATCGTTGCAGCTGAATTGCTAGGCTTAAGATTTAAAAAAAAAAAAAAAAAAAAAAAAAAAAAAAAAACTTATTGGGCAAAGAATTTTTTTTTTCTTTATTGGTGTAGGAATCGAGAAAAGGAATTAAGTCGAGAGAATTCCTTTTCAAATAGGACTTTAGCAAAAATATCAATATCGAATTAAAAAATACCCCGACATGATGAAAACTAGTCGTTGGGGGCCACCGTAATACTTACCCATCATGGATATGTATATGAAAATAAAACATGTGAAACTATTTATATAATGCATTGCAATTCATAAACAAAATTTAAATATTGTTAATATACATAGTAATGCTATTTTAAAGAACTGCTGATGCACCAATTTCAACAAATTATATAAAACGCCAAACTACTCAAGTAGTACCGAACTGCGTTAAAGAAACATCCTTATAACTCTAAAAATAATAATACTATTAACTAACAATTAACTGCGTCGGATTAAGCGTCTCATTTTCAATTAAAATATACTTCTGAATTGAAATTTGAATGAAATACAGGGTCATGAAAAATCGAAGAATGTGGAAAACAAGATTACAAATATCTCGGCAACTAATAATCCGATCGACTTCGTTCTATATGCAAAATGTGTGTTATTTTATTGCCTTTTACGTCCATTCCTTAGAACAAAAAAATTCGAAAATTTTTATATACCTTTCATCAGAACGAATTTTTTGAGAGTCCGAAAAAAATAGTTCCGGATAATCGAGGTTGCTGATATTAAATAGGGTTCGTCCCATTCTTACATACTAACTACATACAAAATTTCAAGTCTCTATCTCAATTTGTTCGGGAGATAAAGCGTTTACAGACAAACAGACGGACGGCAAATTTTTTTTTCTAAAAATATGTTTTTCGGAATCTCCACTATCTAAAACGTGTAAATCCGTCAAAATTTTTTTTTCGATTTTAAAAACGATTGCAAGACTTTCCCTATACTACGTATGATGGGTAAGTAATAAATAAAGCTCATTTCTGAAATCAGCTCACCAAATTACATAAAACTCAATAAAACCTTCTCTTGTATTTTTCAAAAATTTCAATTTCGCAGGCCTGTGTCTTTAATTATGAATTTCACCTTCGAAATTTTAATCAAACATCACTTTTCATGCGGGCTGTCTGAGAGGAACATGATTTTTAAATTGATTTATCTTCTTGACATATTATTATGAGATCAAAATAATTTTTTGCAATTGCTTAGGGATAGATTCAATTATTACAAAGAATTTGTAACATGCCTTTTTAAATAATTACTATGCCGAGCTTTTTAGATCATTCTTCAAATAATACTTTTCATGCAGGTTGCGTTCAGAAGAATCTTATTTTTGCACTCTTTTATCTTCCACTGGTCGCTTGAAATGATAATTATGACAGTTATTTCAAGAAGGTAATTAACACATCATAAGGAACAGTTTTACATGACAAAGATTTAAATTCATTTTTGTTCGGAAATGAATGAGACTGGCAAATGTTGTTATTCAGAAAGTATGTCATCGTAAAATGTTTTAATTTTTACTTACCCATCATACGTATTGTAAGGATAAGTCTTGCAATCGTTTTTAAAATTGAAAAAAAACAAAAAAAAAAAAGACGGATTTACATGTTTTAGACACTGGAGATTCAAAAAAACATATTTTTAGTTAAAAAAAAAAAAAAAAAAAAAAAATTGCCACCCGTCTATCTGTGTGACTATAAACGCTCTATCTCCGGAACAAATTGAGATAGAGATTTGAAATTTGGTGTGTATTTAGCATATGATAATAGAAAGAGGCTTATTGAATATGAGTAATCTTGATTATCCGGAACTATTTTTTCGGACTCTCGAAATATTCGTTGTGATGAAAGATACATAAAAATTTTTGAATTGTTTTATTTTAAGGAGTGGATATAAAAGACAATAAAAAAGTATAAATTTTGCATAAAAAATGGAGTTGATCGGATAATTAGTTTTTGAGATATTTGTAATGATATTTTCCGCATTCTTCGATTATTCATGACCCTGTATTTAATTCAAATTTCAATCCAAAAGTACATTTTAATTGGAAATGAAACCATTAATCCAACGCAATAAATTGTTAGTTAATATAATTACAATTTTTGGAGTTAGAACGATGCTACTTTTACGCTATTCGGTATTATTTGATTTGTTTTTCATATTTTATAGTATGAATATCCATGATCGGGTAAGTATTACGATGGCCCCCAACGACTAATTTATTTATTTATTATTATTATTATTATTATTATTATTATTATTATTATTATTATTATTATTATTATTATTATTATTATTTTACATTATAGATTTTTCAGAAAATACTATCAAAATTAGTGTTTTTAGCCTAATTTCAAGATCAAAGCTGAAAAATTAATCAATGAAAGGTATTCCATTGCCACGTGAAGTAAAACGATTTTAAATCGATAGGTAATTTATTTATCGAAAAAAATGGAAAGATCATTTCTATATCAATCACTTCCATAGTCTTGTCTGCCAATTATCATTTATAAAATGTGTACGTCATTATGTCAAAAAATTTCGTGCTTGTTAAGAATTGAACTTGAGAACAGTCTTGACAGGGCAGATAACGTTGACCGTTTTTTAAAAAAAGAAAAAATAATTTTAAAAAAAATAAGATTTTTCATCAATTTTAAAATGGATACTGCCATGCAACCATCCCTATCGAAAACATTTCAAAATGCATCATGCGCATTTTATAATCGAGCGTTCTATATGCATAGTTAAAGTCTCATATTTTTCATGCTGTTTTGGCTTAAAAATACAAATAAAACTGTGCATAAGTTTTTTCTGTTTTTCTTTTTTTTTAACTAAAAGTTAAAGGCAGTGAAAAACAGAAATATGATGCAGAAATGCTGAAATTTTCATAAAATGTTTTTTCTTATCTTTATATTCAAATATATAAAATTCGTTTTTTATACACTTTTATTAATCTTATACTATAATGCGAGCAAAAATTGTGTGTGTGTGTGTGGGTAAATTTTATCTGAAAAACGGCTCAAACAATTTTCGCAAAAATTTGGATTTTACCATTTTCGGGCACGAGAAGACCATTGGGCTAGGTCACATGTTCGAGAAAATTCGATTATTGGGTCGTTTTGGGTCATAATGGGTCAAGATCAAGCTATTTATATCTAGAGAACGGCTGGATCGATTTTAAGGAAATTTTCTATCCAATCGTTTTTTGGCACAACAAAACTATTAGGCTGGGTCACATGTTCGAAAAATTTCGATTAGTGGGTCAATTTTGGGTCATTATGGGTCAAGCCATTTTTATCTAAAAAACGGCTCTAACGATTTTGACCAAATTTTATATTTTATCGTTTTGGATTACAAGAAGACCATTGGGTTAGGTAACATGTTCGAGAAAATTCGGTAAGTGGGTCATTTTTGGGGTCATTGTGGGTCATACTATTTTTATCTAGCGATTTTCTCACGCAATTTTGACTAAAAATTGCATTCTATGGTTTTCGGGCACGAGAAAAAAATTGGGCTAGGTTACATGTTCGAGAAAAAATTTCACTTGGTCATATTGGGTCATTAAGAGTCTGGGTCAAGCTATTTATATTTAAAGAACGGCGTGATGGATTATAACGAAATTTTGTATGTAACAGTTTTTTGATATGAGAAAACTAATGGGCTAAATCACATGTTTGAGAGATTTCGACTATGAGGGTCATTTGTGGGTCATGATGGGTCATAATGGGTCATGGTCAACCTATATCTAAAGAACAGGTGGATCGATTTTAACGAAATTTTGTATGCAACATTTTTTGGCACGATAAAATCATTGGACTAGGTTACATGTTCGAAAAATTTCGATTAATGGGTCATTTTGGGTCATTAAGAGTCTGGGTCAAGCTATTTATATTTAAAGAACGGCGTGATGGATTATAACGAAATTTTGTATGTGACAGTTTTTCGACATGAGAAAACTAATGGGCTAAATCACATGTTTGAGAGATTTCGATTATGAGGGTCATTTGTGGATCATGATGGGTCATAATGGGTCATGGTCAAACTATATCTAAAGAACAGGTGGATCGATTTTAATGAAATTTTGTATGCAACATTTTTTTGGCACGATAAAATCATTGGACTAGGTTACATGTTCGAAAAATTTCGATTAATGGGTCATTTTGGATCATAAAGGGTCTGGGTCAAGCTATGTATAATTAAAGAACGGCAGGATCAATTTTAACGAAATTCTGTATGTAACAATTTTTAGAAACGAGAAAACTAATGGACTAAGTCACATATTCGAGAGCTTTCGATTATAAGGGTCATTTGTTGGTCTTAATGGGTCAAGGTCAAGCTATATCTAAAGAATGGGTGGGTCGATTTTAACGAAATTTTATATACAACATATTTTTGGCATGAGAAAATCGTTGGAGTAGGTCACAGGTTCGAGAAATTTCAATTAGTGGGCCACTTTTGGGTCATTCTAATTTTATCTAGACAATGTTTCGCGCAATTTTGATTAAATTTTGCATTTTATCGTTTTCGGTCACAAGAAAATCATTGGGTTAGGACAGATTTTTGAGAAAATTTGAACAATGGGTCATTTTGGATTATTAGGGGTCAGGGTCAAACTAACTATATCTAAAAAACGGCTCAATCGATTTTATCTAAATTTTGTATCTAATGTTTTTCGGCATGCTAAAACTAAAGAGCTAGGCCACACGTTCGAGAGATTTCGATTATAAGGGTCATTTGTTGGTCATAATGGGTCATGCTAATTTTATATAGAAAATGGTACTCACCATTTTGACTATGCTTTGTATTATATTGTTTTTGAGCAAGCGAAAACAATTTGGCTTGGACACATGCTCGCGAAAATTCTATTAGTGGGTCATTTTGGGTCTTAATGAGCTAGGGTCATTCTAATTATATATAACAACGACTCAATCAATTTTACCCTAAATTTTTAAACAAAACGTTTTTTGTCACGAGAAGACTATTGGGCTGAGTCGCATGTTAAACAAATTTATATTAGTGGGTCATTTCGCTTCATTGCTGAATGCTGCCAAGCTAATTTTACCTAAAAAATGGCTTAAACGATTTTGATTCAATTTTATATTCTACTGTTTTTGATTACCTGAAGACGATTGAGCTATGTCACATGCTTGATCAAATTTGATTAGTGGCTCATTTTGGGTAATACTGGTCAGGGTCACGAGAATATGGCAAAAGCCAATAATTTGGTGATATTTGACAAAATATTGGCGACATATGGCCAAAAAATCGACTATAAAAATTACGAAAACCAAAACACGTATTTGGAGCCAAATGAAAAGAATGCCTCCAAATTTGGCTATATTTAGCAAAAAATATTGTCTTTCAGAATGTAAAGAATTTTTTTATACATTCTTAAGAGGATTCGAGATCCATGGTTAAACCAATCAGAGTCGAGCTAAAAAAGTGATTTAGATCGATGTCCTTTCGTTGTAAAATTTAAAATAAAATAAAATTTATAAATATGCGCATAAAAACATAGTTTTCTTATTGATTGTTTTTCTAAATAATACTATTATAAACATGTTTTACAGTAATAATACAGAGTTAATGATACAGTGAAAATACTATATCGAGTTGAACACAAAGTTAATTTTGACCGAGCTAAGCTCGGTCTCCCCTGCTAGTATATTATTAATTTAGCACAATCAAACTGATTGGTAAAATTATCATACGTCTAAGGTTTTCTGAGCGAAAAATCCCAGCCGGCTATCACCCAGTTAGCTTAAAAGGTAAAGCATTGGCCTTGTAAGCCAAGTATCTTGGTTCGATTCCCGGATTGGGCAATTTTTCACTCAGTCGAAAATATTCATTTCGTACTTTTATTAATATTTGTAAAACAAACTGGCATAGACATATTGGGGATTTTAATTGATGTGGCATGCGCATGAGGCCTTTACAAAAGTTATTCATGAAACTTAAAATATTCAGGAAAATTCCTTACTTTTCTAAAAACATTTTTCTTTTTAGATATCTTGTTTGATAAATATATACCGTATAATTCATATGATGTGCCCTTGAATAGTATTTAAAATGAAATTAAAAATAAATCAATAAATGAGTTTGAAAGTCCCTTGTTCCCTTAGTAGAATAAATTATAACACTTCAACTCTCAGGGGTATATTGCAATCTAAACGGCTTATTTTCTGATATATTTTTATATTAATTTTTGCTCTCAAACCCATTAAACTGGCAAATTCTCTTATTTAGAAAGCACACAATGTGCCATGCTTATCGATTTTTTGATAAATGCAGAAAATATGGGGAAAAAAATGCTTTTAAAGTTGGCATTTTGAAAAGAATTTTCCGAAGCGGGAGATCTGGAAACGGAAAAAAAGGGTGATACTGGGAAAGTAATTGTTTATAAATTAAATTCTAATGACATAAAACATCACTTTAAAATATCAAATTATTTATATATGTTATATGTGATCCATTAAAATAAAATAAAATGGCAAAAAATACCTTTTAATTTTACATGTTTCTTGTGATCTGACCGCAACTTTTTCAAAATAAAAAATGATAAAAGAAAATTTTCGCAAAAATAGCTCCAGATGGTATTTTTAAAAGGTATTTTTTGCATTTTATTTTATTTTAATGGATCACTTATAGCATATATAAATAACTTAAATTCTAATGAATTGAGTGAAAAATGAAATCACACGGCATCATATACATCTCTTTAAAAATCATCTCAGCAAGTTTCATGTACTTTTAAAAATGAGTCTGAAAAACAGGAAATTTCGAGCTCTTGAAGATGGAAAAATATTTTCTTCGAATACACCCTTAAATATGTCTTATGATTTTTCAATTTGGCACTGTTTTTCTTTGATAATACCGCATCTAAGCTGCATGACCCATACCTTAATCTTATGTGTGTCAGCACGATTTAGGTTCTTTAGGTACTACGACACTATAAACTTCGAAAACATCATAAAATATATACAGTGGCGTAATTTTCAATTGTCAAGTTTTCACGAGAGCAAAATGTGTTTTTCTACTATTTACCGACAAAGACACCAAAGCGTGACAATATTACAAATGCTTTGCTCACTTACATGAATTTATTCTTGCGTCTCTAGAACAAGCCTGTGAAACAGTTATCTTGTCAGGATCATTTGTCAGACAGATTGTGTTAAATTGGACAAGTTTTTTTTTGTTATTGATTTGTCTTATTCGGGTTATTTAAATTAATATCTACAAATAACTTTATACAATAATAAACATAAAACTGATGTTTAATTATATTGTAAATGCTAATTCTTGTACCACATAAAACATTGTAATGAATAACCGTTTTTAAGAGAGGTTTTGTAACGCTATTTCATATTGCTTCATTGACTGACACCCTAATTTTTATGTGTAAATCCAATTTAAGGGTGTTCTCAACAGCTTTTCTCAACAATTGCAAAACGTTTTGACACATTTATAAATTTATTTTTTCATGAAAGATTGTAAAATTGGAAGGCCTGGCTATGGAAGTGCTTTCGAATCGAACTCAGTTTTCCTTTTTATGATAGTTAAAATATTTACAGAGTTATAAATTATTTTGATCACGTGATAATGCACTTTCCTCCCATTCGTTGACTGGTTTGTCTGCTTTCATCGGAAAATGCGGTCGAAAACGTCATTTTTGACAGCTTGTTCTGAAATATCTATTGCGTTTGCAAAAAACCAGAAAAATAAATGCGATTAGACGATTAGATAGTTTCTGAACAACAACACCTGTTAGTTTCATGTATTTTCGAATACAAATAAACTCATTAAAAAAAAAAAAAAAAAAAAAAAAACATGAAACTTGTTGTGGTTATTTTGGAAGAGATGTATGAGATGCCGTGTGAATTCATTTTTCGCTTACTTCATTAGAATTTGATTTATAAACAATTATTTTCTCGATATAACCATTTTTTTTTCCTTTCCAGATCTCCCGCTTCGGAAAATTCGATTCAAAACGCAAACTTTGACAGCATTGTTTTGCAATATTTTCTGTATTTATCATAAAATCGACAAGCACGGAACGTTGTATAGTTTCCAAATAAGAAAATTTGTCAGTTTGATGTGTTTGAGAGCAAAAATGAATTTAAAAATAAATCAGGAAATAAGCAGTTGGATTGGAATACACTTTTTAATACAATCTCTGTAAAATCGTTCGTTTTTTTTTTTCAGTGTTTTCTTTTTTAATTGTTCTATTTGCCAATATTTTTGTTTGATAACATCGTACCTAAATTGTGTGACCCATACCTTAGTCTTTCTGTGTCAATACGATTTATACTTTTTTTTTAATACTAAAACACTGTAAATCTCGAAAAGAATTAGCAGTGTCATTTACAATTGTCATGTTACCACGACATCAAAATTATATTTTTGTAATATTTACTGAGAAGGACGCGAAACAGTATTAGAGTAGCTTTACCCAACTTATATGTGAAATGCCTCATGATTACAGAACACGTCTTATGATTACAACAATTAGCTAATCTGGATCTTTAAATCATTTCTTCTAACGTATGATCCAACATCATTTTTCATGCATGTTGTATTGAATAGAACATGATTGGCATATTAATTATCTTTTTTAGGTTACTTAAATTAATATCTATGAAATAACTTTAGATAAGCTTAAACATGAAATTAATTTTAAATATACATTAGTAATGTCAATTCTAATACTTGTACTACACATAACTTTGTCATAAAAGATCTATAACCTATCCTTCTATAGTAAAAAAAAACTAGCCTTAAAAGGAATGACTCCTGGAATGATGCTGATGTGGAAGATTTCCGGAACTAACGAATCCGGGTTGTCCACTCCTTCCATGAGTCGAATAGACCAATCAGGAAAGGGCTCCGTCTATGCATCGCCATATGGGTTACCATAAAGAGAGGAAAGGTTACCATCGCCAACAATCGCCAAGTTTGTCGCCAACTTGGCGATATATCGCCAAATTTGGCGACCAAAATTAGTTGTCAAAAGTGACGCACACTTGGCGATAACTGTAATATTTCGCCAAATTTTTAATTTTTTTACAACATCAGTCGTTTGATACATCATTTGAGAGGTTTGCAACTGCTTATTCATATAATAAATGTCTTGTATGTTATCCCCTATTCTGCTCCCCAGGGGGGACACATTTTTATTTTCTTTACAACACCAGTCGTGTTACACAAGATTTGAAAGGTCTGCAACTGCTTATTCATATTATGGATGTCTTGTGTGTCACCCCCACACTCTGCTCTCCCCAGGGGGGGGGGGGCGGTCACATTTTTAATTTCTTTACAACACCAATTGAGTGACACATCATTTCAAAGGTCTGCAACTGCTTATTCATATTATGGATGTGTTGTATGTCATCCCCCATTCTGCCCCCCAGGGGGGGGGGGCACATTTTTAATTTCTTTACAACACCAATTGTGTGACACATCATTTGAGAGGTCTGCAACTGCTTATTCATATTGTGGATACCTTGTGTGTAACCCCCCCCCCCCTCTGCCCTCAGAGGAGGCGCATTTTATAATTTCTTTACAACAACAATTGTGTGACACATCATTTGAAAGGTCTGCAACTGCTTATTCATACCATGGGTTATTGGCGAGAGCAGCAAGCAGGGGTAGACAATAATTTGGAATCGCGAAGCGATTACGCGGGGGGTTGGCGAGCATAGCGAGCAGGGGGGCGGGGCCCCCCTAGTTTATTTAAAAAAAAATGATTTGTAACTGAGTAATGCTACATCATATTGTTTTATTGATCTATACTTAAACTGTTTGAATTCCAATCAGCCCGATCGCACTTTCAATTTTTATGTCGAGAAAACCCAGCACATTCCGAGCATTGTGACAGCTCATGGTGCGCCGCTTGGGATTTATCGACATTAAATAAAATGATATCGCTCTGCTTGGGTCTTTTCGGAATAAAGCAAAAGAAACACTTTCGCGCTGCTTCAGTCTTTTCGATGTAAAAAAAGATGCGCTAATCACACTGCTTGTGTTTTGTCGATGGTGTTTTTTTTCAAAACCCTCTGGGACTCAAGCGACTAATCTTTATGTGTGAACACGATTTAGATCTTTGATTACTAAAGCACTGTAAATTTCCAAAACATTAGTATTGTCATTTACATATGCCCTGTTATCATTGTGATCCAACTCTTTTTGACAATATTTACTGAAAAATAGAATTGACAGAGTTAGAAATGCCCCTAGCTCATTTTGTTTTTTGTCTTCAGGACAATCACCATTCCGTACCATATCACTCTCATAATATTTAATCTAATATTCATTGTCATGTTGGTAGTACGGAGTATAATTTTATAGCATACTTTTTATTTTTTTTAGGCCACATAAATTTATTTTTGGTAAGAATTCGGTGATTTAAGTTTTTTATTTATTTTTTATTTTTTTTTCGATGATAACGCTGTATCTAGCTTGTGTTTATCCATGCCTCAAATCATTATGTGTCAACACAACTTAAGTCGCTGATTATTAAAACAAAGGGAAATTTCGAGAACATTATACTGTCATCTACAAGTGTCATGTTGCCACAAATTCAAAATCTGCTTTTGAAATACTTATTAACAGTCTAAGACTGACAGGTGACACAGTTACCAATTAAATCGTTGTTCTGGCGTCGATTTATGCCTTCAGGACAATTGCCATGCCGGTCTCTTTAGATCACTCTTCAAACATTAAATCCAATATCATTTGTCATGTTCGTAGCATGGGGTAGAACTTGATTTTCATATTGATTTATTTTCTTTAGGCTATATAAATTTGTTTTTCTGTAACAATTCGCTCTGTTTTGCGTTTATTAGTTGATAATACTGTATCTAACAAGGAAGGTCTCCATACTGGGCATACTCAGAATTTTCTGAAAAAAATACTAATTAAAGTACTTATATATGTAATAAAGGATCAGTCAAAATTAGCGGCGGAATCACATTAGAAATTATGTAAAAAAATAAAATATTTTCGAATATTTGGCGAGAAAAAACGAAAGAGTCACTCGATTTGGCGAGCAGCCGTTTTCCTCGCCAAAAGCAAACGATTATAAAGCAACTCAAAACTGTTGGATATTTAGAATGCGTGAAAATGGTAGTTGATTAATTTAAACATAAACGATGAGAGATTTTAATATGTTATATACATATACATACATATTGTATTACATATATATATATTACTTGTTGAAGTAGTTATTTAATTAATCACTGATTTTTTTTTTCATAGATAAAACAATCATATTGAGAAAAATTATCTTCATACGTTTAAGCATATTCAAAAGTAAAATCAGAGGTTTCCATAGCAACAAAATCTAATCGACGATTCTCAATAGGACTTTGAGCTTAAAACAAATTTAATTAATTTAAATTATGAATTTCGTTTTAAATCTCAAATTTTGATGATTAAATTTGAATATAAATATATATAAATATCGATTTAACAAAATTATACTTAAAACAAACTAAAACTTACAAA
The DNA here is from genome assembly GCA_964019185.1 of Maratus speculifer. Taxonomy (NCBI): domain Eukaryota; kingdom Metazoa; phylum Arthropoda; class Arachnida; order Araneae; family Salticidae; genus Maratus; species Maratus speculifer. Next base: position 146,264,805 of record OZ025301.1, on the reverse strand, counting down.
ACTAAAATTATTTAAATTAAATTTATCAAAACAAGTTCAATATGAAACTTTTTTTTCTTGAAGTGTATTAAGTATTTTTTGAAATTTCATTCCATCGCCAACCGGCGATAAATCACCAAATAACGAAATTTTCATTATTTTTTTTACGGATACTGAATGGAAGTTCCGCCGAATTTTTTTTTTACAAACGTATATATCCCCATGAGACGAACATTCTGTAATTTTTTCAGATTTTTCGGGGTATGCCCGTATGGAGACCTTCCTTGTAAGTTCTGTTTATCCATACCTTAATCTTTGTGTGTCAATACAGTTTAAATCGCTGATTATTAAAAGAAAGGAAAACACCTTGAACAATATTATTGTAATTTGAAAGTGTCATATTGCCACAAATTAAAAATCAGCTTTTGAAATACTTATTAACGGTCTAAGAGTGACAGGTGACACAATTACAAAATAAATCGTTGATGTAGAGTCGATTTATGACTTCAGGACAATTACATGTCGGTCACTTCAGACCACTCATCAAACGTTTAATCCAACATAATGTTCTCATGAAGATTCAAATGAGTTGACCATGCTTTTCATATTCATTTATTTTCTTCAGGTCATATAAATTTATTTTCTGATAAAATTTGACGATTTCTGTTTTATTATTATTATTATTATTATTATTATTATTATTATTATTATTATTATTATTATTATTATTATTATTATTATTATTATTGTATCTAAGTTATATTATCCACACTTTAATATTTGTGTGTCAATACAACTTAAATCGCTGATTACTGACAAAAAAGAAAACTTCGATGACATTATTATTGTCATTTGCAATTGTCATGTTGCCACAAATTCAAAATCTGCGTTTGAAATACTTATTAACAGTGCAAGAGTGATAAGTGACACGGTTGTAAATTTGCTGATGTGGAATCAATTTATGTCTTCAGGACAATTACGATGTCGGTCTCTTTAGATCACTCTTCAAACATTGAACCAACATCTCTTCTCGTGCAGATTGAAATGAAAAGTTTCATATTGATTTTTCTTTTTCAGGTCATATAAACTTATTTTTCTTCTTAGATTTGACGATTTCTGTTTTGCTTTTTTGTTGTTGTTGTTGATAACATTGTACCTAAATTTTGTTATCCACATCTTAATCTTTAATGTGTCAATACAACTTAAATCGCTGATTATTAAAAGAAAGGAAAAGTTCAAGAGCATTATTGCCAATTGCTATTGTCATGGTGCCACAAATAAAAAATTTGCTTTGAAATTCTTATTAACGGTCAAACAGTAACATGTGACTTAGTTACAAATTAAATCGTTGATTTATGCCTTCAAGACAATTACCATGTCGGTCTCTTTAGATCACTCTTCTAATGTTTAATCCAACATCACTTCTCATTCAGACTGAAATGAGAAGAACATGGTTTTCATGTGGATTTTTTTTCTCCAGGTCATATAAATTTATTTTTCTGCTAAAATTTGACGATTTCTGTTTTACTTTTTGTTGTTGTTGTTGATAAGATTGTATCTAAGTTCTGTTGTCTACATACACCTTAATCTTTATGTCTCAAAACAACTTCAATTGCTAATTGTTAAAAGAAAGGAAAATTCCAATGACATTATTATTGTCATTTGCAATTGTCATGTTGCCACAAATTAAAGAAACTGCTTAGAAATACTTAATAACAGTCAAACAGTGACATGTGACTCAGTTACAAATTAAATCGTTGATTTATGCCTTCAGGACTATTACTATGTCGGTGTCTTCAGACCACTCATCAAACATTTAATCCAACATCACTTCTCATGAAGATTGAAATGAGAAGAACATGGTTTTCATATTGATTTATCTTTTTGCAGGTCACTTCTTGGGCAACAGCAGCGTCCTTGAGTACGTGGAGGAGGGAGGCTTCAAAGTTGAACAGGTGGCACCTGACGCCAAAATAAGAAGGTAAGCGGCTCTCTTTTTTTTTATGATACGAAACGTGTCATTTAGGCTACTAAAAATCTATGTCTATCTTTATTACGAGACCAAAATCATTCTCAATGGACCGCCGTGTCATTAATGATCTGAAAATTGGTTTTGTCACTAGAGGTTTCAGATAAAGAGGCATGAGGAAGCTCATTAGCCAGATTCTCGTTAAGGATGTATGTTGAATATGTCAATTAAAGGAAAAATCCATAATAACTTAGAATGCAATCAACAGTGTTGAATTCAGGTATTTTTTCTCCGAGTTGGATTTCTGTGGGGAGGAGGGGAAGGGTTGTTTGCACTAAGATAGTTAAATCACTTAACTTCAAGTTTTTTGAAGCCCGGAATCAAGATTTTGACTCGAGCAAATTCCTGAACCTCACACCTGATTATTTTCTGATTTACTTTTAAATTAATTTTTGCTCTCAAACGTATCAAACTGACCAGTTCTCTTATTTAAAACTACATAATGTGCCGTACTTGTCAATTTTTTGATAAACGTAGAAAATAATGCAAAAAAAAAAAAAAAAAAAAAAAAAAAAAAAAATCAAATTTCGCGTTTTGAACGGAATTTTCCAAAGCGGAAGATCTGGGAACAAAGAAAATGGTCATACTGAGAAAGTAATTTCTTATAAATCAAATTCTAATAAATTGGGCGATAAATGAAATCACACGGCACCTTATACATATCTCTTTAAAAATCGCCTCAGCAAGTTTCATATTTCTGCTTTTAAAAATGAATCTGAAAATGTATTAGAAAATTTCGAAATGTTAAGGGTGGAACAAAGTTTTTTCGAATATACCCTTAAGGGTGCATTCAAAAAAAAAAAAAAAAAAAAAAAAAAAATCCCAGGCCTCCCGCTTCAGAAAATTTGGTTCAAAATGCCAAATTGACAGCATTTTTTGCAAAGTTTTCCGCATTTATCAAAAAGTCGACAGTCACGGCACATTATGTAGCTTCTAAAAAAGCAAATTTGTCAATTTGATGCATTTTACAGCAAAAATGAATATAAAAATCGATCTGGAGATTCGGTTCAGAATATCTACTTTCATAGTATTTTCCGAAAGATACGTAGCGTTTACCAAACTAGTCGTTGGAGGCCACCGTAATACTTACCCATCATGAATATGCATAGCACAATATATGAAAACATAACACATGTAAACAATTTATAAAATGCATTACAATTCCAAAACAAAATACAAACGTATATTTAAGTATTTTTAACACATAATCATGCTCTATTAATGAATTTCTGATCACCCAATTTCGATAAATTGTATGAAACGCCAAACTATTCAAGTAGCACTGAATTGCGTAATAGAAACATCCTTATAACTCCAAAAACAATAATCATATTCACTAACGGTTTCTTGCATCGAATTAAGTATCTCATTTCCAATTAAAATATATCTTTGAATTGAAATTTGAATGAAATACAGGGTCATAAAAAATCAAAGAATGTGGAAAATAGGATTAGAAATATCTCAACAACTAATTATCCGATTGACTTCGTTTTTTATGCAAAATTTCTGTTATTTAATTGCATTTTACGTCCACTCCTTAAAATAAAAGAACTCGAAAATTTTTTATATAACCTTTCATCAGAACGAATTTTTCAAAAGTCCGAAAAAAAATAGTTCCGGATAATCGAGGTTACTGATATTAAATAGGCTTCGTCCCATTCTTACATACTAAGCACATACAAAATTTCAAATCTCTATCTCAATTTTTTCGGGAGATAGAGCGGTTACAGATAGACAGACAGACAGACGGACGGACGGCAATTTTTTTTCTTCTAAAAATATGTTTTTCGGAATTTCCAGTGTCCGAAACGTGTAAATCCGCCAAAACAAATTTTTCGATTTTCAAAACGATTGCAAGACTTACCCTATACTACGTATGATGGGTAAGTAAAAATAGAAATTTTTTTTCAATTGCATATATATTTCCTGAATAACATGCGTTTCCCGACAAAAATTAATTTTAAAATGTGTCAGAGAGTAACCCTCTTGAGAACACCTTTAAGGCATCGTGAACTCAACCGGGCAACATAAATTTAATTCATTTCCCGATTTATTATGTTCCGCGGTTCTCCAATTTGATTAACAAAGTCAATCAAGCACGTTTTAATTATACGATTGTGTAACTTGTATAATTGTATTACACAACGTGAATGTGCAATTACTTGGAAACCTTTTCCTCTTTCCGATCCCATATTTACATCATAATTATAGTTGTTAGATGCTAATGAGGGGTTGTGTTTTTGCTGACCACACGTAAGTTCTTTTTTGTTTCCTGACCACTATATTAACTGTTTTCAAAGATAATTACTTAATATTTCTCATGTGATGTCTCTGTTTCTAATGCTAAAATCTTATTTAAAAGTCAATTAGCGCGAACCAGTTACCATTTTTGAACTATTAAGTTTTTTTTTTTTTTTTTCAACGTTCAATTACAGAAATACATTAGTTGATGGAAATAAAGCTAGCTAATGGTTTGACAGATGTCTTAGTAATTTTCTATGTTTGCTAACATTAATGAAGCCTTCCTAAAATGGTTATAAATTAGAATTTTTCGTTAGTTCTTTTCTGAATTATGCAGGATTCTGAAAAACATTTTTTTTTAAAATCTCTACACACCTGAGAAACCATTATGTTATCTAACAACGTGAAATTTTATGATACATATACTCATTTTTAAGCGTAAAGGAATAAAATTTGCAGATAATGACTATTGAAGCGTTTTGGCGTCGAAATTAGTTTTCCATTTTTTAAAATAAATAAATTACTTCTCGAGTTATAAGCAGTTGTGGTCCCATGGCAACTGGTTTTTAGGTGCGTTCGTAATTATGTAAATACGTAGCACCTATTGTTGTCGCTCAGTCAGTCCGTCTGTCCGCATATAACAACGCAAAAACTACCAAACTGAATCGTTTGAAATTTAAAATACATAATTATTGCATAATTTTGTCGAGTCATTTCAAATTTTATGAAAATCGGATGGATAGATCAATTACAGGGACAATCAAAAGGATTCCGTTACATTACGGTCAATGGGGAAAAAAGTTTCAAATGCATTTTAATCGTTTGAAATTTAAAACGTATATTTATTACATAATTTTGTCGAGTCATTTCAAATGTTATGAAAATCGGATGCATAGATCAATTACAGGGACAACCAAAAGTATTCCGTTACATTACGGTCAATGGGGAAAAAAGTTTCAAATGTATTTTAATCGTTTGAAATTTAAAACGTATATTTATTACATAATTTTGTCGAGTCATTTCAAATGTTATGAAAATCGGATGCATAGATTAATTACAGGGACAACCAAAAGTATTCCGTTACATTACGGTCAATGGGGAAAAAAGTTTCAAATGCATTTTAATCGTTTGAAATTTAAAACGTATATTTATTACATAATTTTGTCGGGTCATTTCAAATGTTATGAAAATCGAATGCATAGATCAATTACAGGAACAATCAAAAGTATTCCGTTACATTACGGTCAATGTTGGGAAAAACTTCAAATGCATTTTAATCGTTTGAAATTTAAAACATATAATTATTACATAATTTTCTCGAGTCATTTCAAATGTTATGAAAATCGAATGCATAGATCAATTACAGGGATAATCAAAAGTATTCCGTTACATTACGATCAATGCGAAAAAAAGTTTCAAATGCATTTTAATGGTGTTACACTCATTTGAACATAATACAATTGGCATGAATCTTTGAAGTATGTTCTAAAATATACATTCTGTACAATATGTGATGCAAAGAATATTTGTTATTAAACTATAGGGCCACACAAATGTATTCCACTAAATAATGTTATACGGAAAAACATTGTTTGGGGCGTGTTTTAATTATATTAAACTACTTCACATTTTTTGAATAAGATATACGTTAATGAAATATAATAAAAATTACTCCCTGCATATTTACAGGAACACAAAGATTTCGACCACTATACTGTATCCAAAGTACGCTCTACTATATCAGCCAGATCTGAATATTTTAAAACTTCGTTATCGTACGAACGCACCTCATTTGCTACGCTTCACGTGCAATCTCCTACTTGTTCATCTCTCTTGTGGTTCGCGTCGAAAATTTTGCTGAAAGTGCCCAATTCGACAGTATGTAAGATCATTTGCGTTTTTCCGAAAATAGAGAACGACTTCAGATTACGTAGTTTTTGAGTAATAACACCGTCAAAATCAAGCGTTTCTGAACAAAAACGAATTAAAAAATGTGTCAAAAACTCAAAAACATATCGTATTCTTCGACATAACGCTCACAAAGTATATTATCCTTTTTTTTTAAAGGTGGTTCTAAAATCTCCGGCTCAACAATCGTGAAACTTTTTGACACACTTATTAACTCATATTTAAACTTAAGGGTGTATTCGAAAAAACATTTTTCCACCCTCAACTCTTTGAAATTTTCAAGATACATTTTCAGATTCATTTTTAAAAGCAGAAACATAAAACTTGCTGAGGTGATTATTGAAGAGATACATAAGATGCCGTGTGATTTCATTTTTTCGCTCAATTCCTTAGAATGTAATTTATAAACAACTACTTTCTCAGCATGACCATTTTTTTTTTCGTTCCCAGATCTCCCACTTCGGAAAATTCAGTTCAAAACGTTAACTTTGACAGTATTTTTTTTTTCAATATTTTCTGGATTTATCAAAAAATTGAAAAGCACTGCACATTATATACTTTCTAAATAAAAGATTTTGCCAGTTTGATGCGTTTAAAAGCAAAAATTACTTTAAAAATAATGTAGAAAATAAGCAGTTTGGATAGGAATTCTCTTAAAGATTTAAATTAGCAGACCGGGCTGTTAAAGTGATTTTGATAGGTGAGCTATTAAAGTTGTACAGCCAGTGCACCTTTTGCTACATCCCTGACGAAAAAATGCATTATTCCATTTTCAGATAAATTTGATTGAATACTCCAGTGTCAATGTAACATTTGGAGATTAAAATTAAGTGGCACACAATTCACTCATCAGACCTCAAAGGGTTGATTCCTATTATTTTAAGTTTCATGGAACTCGTTACTTTACATTAGGGCACTTTCTCTATACATACTTAAAATTTATTTATTAGATTTCAAAAATTATATGTACCTTTTTTTTTAATAAGTGCCCTAATTATAATATTAATTGTAATTTATATCTGTGAAATAGGATATGCATTTCTCTTACAATCTTAGTTAAATTGTCAGAAATATTGTATATTGAACAGTCGTAGAGAATTCGCCAATTTATTGCTGTTATCTTTTCCTGATATTTACTTAGAATCGGTTATTAACATTACTTTTAATATGAATTGTTTTCACAATCCCCTATAAAAACGAATACAAAGATTTGATACTGATAACATGAATTACCATTAACATGGAACAAAATTTTGATTTGCTTGAGGTTCATGTTAACGAGATTCGGCGTATACTTAAAATTTCCGCATTGAATTGCAAATATTATGTATTTTTTTTTAATAACTCTCCTAATTATAATATTAATTGTAATTTATATGTATGAAATAAGATACGCATTTCTCTTACAATCTTAATTAATTTTTTGGAAGTACTGCATATTGAATTGGCAGAGAATTCACCAATTTATCGCTATTATCTTTTCCGAATATTTACTCAGAATCGATTATTACATTTCGCTAATGTATTCTGTAAATGTTTCAAAAACTGTCTAATATAATTAACTCTAATATAATTAACTTATCATATATAATGTGCATTAAAAAAAAAAAAAAAAAAAAAAAAAACACAATTTATAGAATTTGTCAATTTATTGATACATACAATATAAATTATTAATTATTAATGAGAATCTAATATTAAATTTCACGAGAAAATTTATGCACAGTATAGTGCTTTTAAAAAAGTTATAATCTTTATCTTATCTGCAAAATGTGGCATACTTTCTTCTTACACTCTCACTACTTATTTAATTAAATTGTTCGAAATTTTCTGAAGAGAAATTGTCAGCAGTATGTATACTAGCAGAGACGACAAGGCTAAGCATGATTAAAATTACTTTTGTGTTCAATGAACCATATAAATTTAATTTAAAACTCGATATAACATAAAGGGTGTATTCCAATCCAAACTGCTTTACTTCTGATTCATATTTAAATTCATTTTTGCTCTCAGACGCATCAAACTAGCAAATTCTCTTATTTAGAAAGCACACAATGTGCCGTGTTTGTCGATTTTTTGATAAATACAAAAATTATCCCCCCCCCCTCCCCAAAAAAATGTCAAATTTGGCCTTTTGAAAAGAATTTTCCGCAGCGGCAAAAATTTTCTGATACATTTTCCGATTCATTTTTAATAGTAGAAACATAAAACTTGCTGAGGTGATTTTTGAAGAGATGTAAAAGATGTCATGTGATTTCATTCTTCGCTTAATTCATTAGAATTTAATTTATAAACAATTACTTTCTCATTATGACCCTTTTTTTCATTCCCAAGATCTTCTGCTTCGGAAAATTTTGTCCAAAATGCCAGCTTTGACAGCATTTTTAATTTTGTCCAAAATGCCAGCTTTGACAGCATTTTTTATTTTGCCCAAAATGCCAGCTTTGACAGCATTTTTTGCAATATTTTCTGTCTGTATCAAAAAATCGACAAGCACGCACATTGTGTGCTTTCTAAATAAGAGAATTTACCGGTTTAGTGTGTTTGAGAGCAAAAATGAATTTATAAATAAATCAGAAAATAAGCAGTTTGGATTGGAAAAGGGTGTATTCCAAACCAAACTTTTTATTTTCTTATGTATATTTAAATTCAATTTTGCTTTCAAACGCATCAGACTAGCAAATTTTCTTATTTAGAAAGTACACAATGAGCTGGACTTGTCGACTTTTTGATAAATGCAGAAAAATTTGAAAAAAAAAAAAAAATTGTCAAAGTTGGCGTTTTGAACCGAATTTTCCAAATATGGAAATCTGAAAACGAAAGAAAAAAAATGGTTATACTGAGAGAGTAATTGTTTATAAATCAAATTCTAATGAATTGAGCAAAAAATAAAACCACACGGCATCTTATACATCTCTTCAAAAATCACCTCAGTAAGTTTCATTTCATGTTTCCACTTTTAAAAATGAGTCTGAAATTGTATCTGTAAATTTCGAGCTGTTGAGGGAGGAAAAATATTTTTTCAGATACATCCATAAACAGATAAATAAATCCTCTTTTTTCTCAAAAAAAAAAAAAAAAAAAAAAAAAAAAAAAAATCATACATTTTACACAAAATTTTGCTATAGTTTGAACCAAATTTTAGTGCTCACTAGCTTCCACGATCAGATGGTGAAATCTCATACCAAATTTTGGAGCTTCCTATTTCAACACCATTCCAACTATTGGAATTATGCTTCAACAGGCCTTCAACAGTCCAATAGCATAGTCTTTTCACATTGACTCAGAATTCGCCGCGCTTGTTAGCGTCCAGAATATAAATAAATACTAAATAAAAAACCATGATATTCTACAGAGGGGTGCTGGAGCCATTGACAGTGGTAGAAGGTGTCAGCTACTAATTGGGGGTCAAAAAAGAATGTGTGAAAATCCCATTTGAAGCTATTCGTCAAGTTTTAACGAGATACCCAAAGACGGGGAGCATTAGGTTGAGTTTTCTCTCCCTGCCCTTCCAAGGTTTCCCTGGGAAAAAAATTCTGTTCTCCGATAAATTCCCAAGCTGGGGTGATATGAGGGAATTCTTGAATATTTATGTAAAATGTCAGTTAGAAAAATAATCATGACTATGGTTACAAACTATTGCTACAGATAATAAAAATACAACCCTTGGCAAAAAGTTTCCGATCATTACACCAACACTACCATCTTTTGTAAGAAAAGATTATTTATTCTCACTGCATAAAAATGAAACGACTATTAGCGATAATACACTTGTTTTTCATATAATGAACAACAATATGCAGTAAAGGAAATTCACCATTCATCAATTTATAAACAGAAAAACTGTGATTGAAATTTAGGCACCAAAGAAAAAATTATCCGATCATGCTTTGATTTAGAAAAAAATAACAAATCACTGTAATTATATATTTCGTAAATCCACCTTTATTTCGGATGACAGTCGAAATTGTTAGTGGACTGGACTCATTAAGATTTTTACACTCATTGGGAGCAACTTCACCCCAGCATTTCCTTATAGCTTTACGCAAGTTCTATGGCATTTGTAATTCATCGAAAATCGATTTTTCTTTTTAATATATTTCACATATTTTCGATGGGATTAAGATCCGGACTATTGGGCGGTCACATCATGGTTTGAATTGGTATATTACCTACATTTTGTAGAAATTTCTTCATTGATTTGGTGCGTTGGGGAGCTAATTGTCATCTTGAAATAAGAAGTCATTTTGATTTCCGAACTATTGATCGATGCTGGGAATCAAAAAATCCACTAAAATGTCAATGTAAACTTCAAAGCTTACTGTACGTAACACAATACACAACTTGCCAACGCCTTGTGATGCAATACAACTCCAAACTGCAAATGCAGGTGAAAATTTAGTCTTCGTATTGATACACTTATCATTAACTTTTTACCAACTATCCTCCAAACAAATGTTCCACAGTCATCACTTTTACCGATATATATGCGAAATTCATTGCTAAAAATAACTTTATTTCATGTATCAAATGGCTAGTGCACATGTTTTTTACACCATTGCAGGCGCTCTTTTCTATGCTTCTTTATCATGTAAGATTTTATTTTAATTTTACAAGATTTAAATCTTGCTACATTTAGATGATTACGTACTGCGGTCACATGCCTTTACGTTATACTTAGACCATTCGGAATCAAGTTGGTTTGAGGTTGCTCGCCGCTTTCGTTTCGATATTTTTTCACAAGTTTTCTTTTCCTTCCTAGGTATTGACATTCGTGGTCGTCCACTTCGAGGTAAATTTTCCACGCTATTAGTCAACTGATATTTTTTCCAAATATCGCATACAGTACTTTGAGCACAATTTCATAAATCAGCCACTTTCCATTGTGAATTTACTTCTTCTAATAATTAAATCATGCGGATTTTTCAATCGCGAGACAGGTTTTTAACACGAGTCATTTTCCAGCACTTCAGAGCTGCTTTTGACCTCGCAACTGGAAGACTTCTTCTTTTAAATAGGATTCATATATCATACGCATGCGCAGGCACTCTAATCTATCTTCAATATGCAAATTTCGAACTTTTTTCCTCAGTGATCGATTACTATTTTCCAACTTCGATCTTGATCGGATATTTTTTTCTCACGAGGAAACATTTTTGCCTGCATTATAATTATAAATTATATGATTGCAATATTGAATTCACTTTTTATTTATATTTTAACATTCTTTCTTTTATTTGGCATATTGCAAAACGTTCCTATGCTCTTGAATCGCAAAGTATACGCTTCGAAATACAAAACTCATAAACTTGATAACAGTGATCAGAAACTTTTTGCCAAGGGTTGTACTTATACAGATCTGTAAATTAAAAAGCATAAAATAAAATAGCTTAATAAATTACAATTTTTAATATTTTTTAATATAGAAGAAAATTGTTTATGAATTGAGTTTGTCTGTTTTTGCTGAACTTCTCGGAAATATTTTCTAATCGCCGAGAAATTTTTGTATATTTTTCAGGTTTTCTATTAAATATTCGATATTGAAAATAAAATGTGTAGCATTTGAAGTTCTGTTCGAGGGGAATCTGAAGTGTTCCCTGCTTGGGAAAATTTGGTTCAGCTTTGACAATTTTTTTTTGCAATATTTTCAAAATCAACAAGTACGGCGCATTGTGTACTTTCTAAGTAAGAGAATTTGCCAATTTGATGTTTGGATGTATTCCAATCCAAAGTCTTTATTTTCTGATTTATTTTTAAATTCATTTTTGCTCTCAAACGCATCAAACTAGCAAATTCTCTTATTTTGGAACTATATAATGAGCCGTGCTTGTCAATTTTTTGAAAAATGCAAGAATTATTACACAAAAACTGTCAAAAAATGGCGTTTTGAACCGAGTTTTTTTTTTTTTTTTTTTTTTTTTTTTTTTTTTTTTTTTGAAGGGGAGATCTGGGAACGAAAGAAATGGCTATACTGAGAAAAAAATTTTTATAAATCAAATTCGAATGAATTCAGCGAAAATTGAAATCACACGGCCTCTTATACATCTCTTCAAAAATTGCCTCATCAAGTCTCATGTTTTTACTTTAAAAAATGAGTCTGAAAATGTCTCAGACGTTACGAGCTGTTGAGGACGGAAAGATATTTTCTCGAATACACCCTAAATGGTGAAATCAAGAGGGGAAACTTTATGGCGTAAGTTATAATTTATTTTTGTTCGGAAATGCATGCAACTATATGCTAGTGGTGTTCAGAAACTAAAGAATCGAACTCATTTTCCCGTTTTTTTCGCAAACGTAATAGATTTTTCAGAAAATACTGTTAAAGTGGGCGTTTTGAATCGAATTTCTTCATGAAAGAAGAGTAACCACTCCAATAGGGGGGGGAAATGTGTTTGTCCCGTGATCAAAAACGGTTATAACTCAATAAGTAATTTTTTGATCAAAATAGGGAAAATTGAGTTCTATTCCAAATCTCCTGCGTGTCAAACCTTCTAATTTTATATCTTTCCGTTAAAAAATGAATTTGTCAATGTATCAAAACTTTTTGCATTTTTTGAGCAGAGCAGTTGAGAACAGAATTAAAAGGAGAAATAGAACAGTTGTTTGCCTATTTTCCTTTCGTTAATTTCAGACATTTAGATCCTCAATGGGGAATTATCATTGTAATCTAAAACAAAATTACCTTCATGATGATATCAGTTATATTTCACACACACACTATCAAATACATCTGCGATGATTTTTTTAGATTTTACTGTTAAGTATAATTGTAAATTAAAGAAAAGCATTTTATAAAAAAAAGAGTTCACCACGCTCAATAATGCAGTAAAAGACAATGGGAAATATCCTCCGCGATTTTATTACTGAATTGAAATAAAATAAAACCAGGGTGAAAAAAAAAAGTGCAGAACAATTCAACTTGACGATGATTAAAGGGGCAGATGGTTCTTGTTGCATACGTGCAGCCGACCTTATCGTCGTCCCTTTAGTACCTCCACACAAGTAAGTATCTCTTCGTTCTACGGAGTACGTGGGTGGTTGAGAGGGCCACCAACATAGCAATCTTCCATATAAAAGTAGCGTCCAGATTGTTATCTGGGGGGCCCCTTTACTGGCCCGCCCTCTCTCTCACGGACAGGAGGCCTTTTCCGGGGTGTGCGCCCTTGCTTCCAAGCGATTATATGTCTCTTCAGGAATTCAGTGTGCAGATGAATTATGTACGGCAAAAGTGATCATCGCTGAATTAATGCACGCTTGGGGGCGGGATGAACTATAATATTCCAACCCTAACCAGGCGACATTACGGAAAGTTGACAGGCGAAAAGATGAGTTGAGGGATTTTTTTCTCTGGTCCTGTTTCATGCATATTTTTATTTGCAGTGTAAGCTTGTCGGTAGCTGAAATCTGTCAGGTCGGGTAACACATATTTACCACTGATTATCTGCTTGTCAGGTGCCATGTGCAGCGCTTTGCGAAGGGGAGGGGGAAGGGGGCAGTCGCCCCGGGTGATGAAATTTAAGGGGTGCCAAATTTATACTACCAAAGTCATTTTTGGCCTGTCACAAGAAAAAGTTGGGAGGGGGCGCAGTTTTCTTTCCACATGCCCCTGGCCATGTGTGGAAATTTTTTTCATAGTCAGACAAATGCTATGTAAAGGGAAAAATAAATTAATTTTTGGATTTTAATCTACTTTATATTGAGGATACTGTTTTTATTAATATAAGGGTTATGAACACATTTCTTTTAAACATTACTTTATTTTTGAAAACATAGTTCAACATAATGTTATTGTTATACATGGTGTCCACTCTCAATGGTGGCCAATGGCTAATTTCTAAACCGTTAGTCATAAACATATAGTCCCAGTTGCAAGATGCTTTAAAAAAGATAAAAAAAATTTTTTTTAAGAGATTTAGGTCAACAAAAATTTTTATTAAAAACTTACGGAAATTAAATTTTTATACGGTCCCCCCCCCCCCGGTACTATAAGTGATATTTAGTACATTTTTACCAATACTCTAACAAGTAAAACAAAAAAAAAGTCTCAATCCTCTGCAATTAAAATTAACAGAGTAATAGCTATTTAAAGTTGAAGCATCTTTTTTGCTGCAAAATAGAGGTCAGTCACAAATTTACTGGAAATAAAATTAAACGTCTGATATAAAATTTAACATTAAACATTCAGACTAAAATAATTTTTGCAATATTATTTTTAAATCTATATTAATGTTTATAAATTAAAGGAAAATATACGACTTGCCCTAAAAATATAAGTAAAAAAAAAAAAAAAAAAAAAAAAAAAAAAAACTGAAATTTTGTTCATTTAAATTATGAAAAGCAACAGTCACAATTTTTACAAAATCATGCATATTTAAAATTTTTTTAGATTATTTAAATTAATAGAATTTGCTTCAATCCAATGAAATAAATAAATATTGGTACGTACCTAAAATCGTATTAATATTACATTGTCATTAAATATAAAAAAGTAGGCGAATTGAACCCCGAACGAATATTTGGAAGTGAGTTAAAATTTAAATACAAATTTTGAATTAGGAAAACATACATACAAAAAAAAAAAAAAAAAAAAAAAAAAAGAAAGAAAGAAAGAAAAAATGCTTATCAAAATAACACACTTTTTAAAAATAAAATCATGGAAAAAAAAAGCTTCATTTTTTTACAAAATAAAATATATGTAAAAATACAATTGAGGATATAAATTTCAAAACTCGCCTTATCGCTTTTGTTTTCTATATCAGTCTATACCAATCTGCATTAATGTAACACTGCATTCTCCAAATTTATAATGAAAACCAATGCACGCATTTGAAGATTTTTTGCAAATTCCCAAAGTTTGATTTTCGCGATAAAGAGAATTTTTAAACTCAAGTCTTCAATTATTTTAACCAGTCTAGAAGTTAATTAATTAAAATTAACGTTACCATAAAACTTATACGGTGGCAGCATCTTCAGTTAAATCACTTTAAAAATATTTTTATACCTCATTTAAAACATTTTTGTAATTGGAACTATACGTCTGTGACAAATGGTTTAGGAAGTAGCCATTGGACCGTTCTGGAAATGGACGCCATTTATAATACTTTAAGTACTTAGTGTACGTTCCCTTAAAAGCTCAGCCCAATTCATCCGTTTTCAGCTACAGAAAAGTGGTTTAAGTCATGAAATTTAAAGTTTCATAACTCGGTCAATTTTAATGTTAGATGAATGGGACCTTTTTTCTGTTACTTGTTAGAGTAGTGGGAAAAATTTACCAAATATATCACTTATAGGACCGGGGTACCGTATAGAAAGTTCATTTTCGTAATTTTTTACTAAATTTTTTTAGACCTAAATCGCTTAAAAAACAATTCTTTGTCTTTTTTAAAGCATTTTTTCAATTGGAACTATATGTCTATGGCTAATCGTTTAGAAATTAGCCATTTGCCACCGTTGAGAGGGGACACCCTGCATATTATCAATATTATACTTATTAAATATTGTATAATGCATCGTTAAAAAAATAATAATAAAAGGTATGTAAAGAAGGATGTTAGTTTTGAAGTAGCTTATTTTGCTAACAAAAATAAATAAATAAATAAATAAATAAATAAAATAATAAATAAATAAATAAATAAAAAAATAAATAAATAAATAAAATTAAATAAGAAAGAAAGAAAGAAAGAAAAATAAATAAAGAAAAGAAAAAGAAAAACTTAATGTGCTTAAAAGTGCTTAATTTGTGAGCATTATTTCAACTTAAAATAACTTTATTATTTAACGGTGTTTCCAATCCAAACTGTTCATTTTCTGTTTTATTTTTGTTCTCAAACGCATCAAAGTGACAAATTCCCTTATTTAGAAAGTACACAATGTGCCGTGCTTGTCGATTTTTTGATGAATGCAAAAATTATTGGAAAAAAAATGCTGTGAAAGTGGGCATTTTGAGCTGAATTTTCCGCAGCGGGAGATTTGTGAACGAAAAAAAATTGTCATTCGCTTATTTTCCCGTAGTGGGAGATCTGGGAACGAAAAGAAAGGTCATACTGAGAAAGTAATTGTTTATAAATCAAATACTAATGAATTTAGCGAAAAATGAAATCACACGGCATCTTATATATCTCTTCAAAAATCACCTCAGCAAGTTTCATGTACATTTAAAGTAGAAACTTTAAAAAATGAGTCTAAAAATGTATCGGGAAATTTCGAGCTGTTTAAGGTGGATTTTTTTTTCCCGAACACACCCTAAAACGACAGAAATTTCACATAAAACAACTCATGTATATTACGGATTATTATTTTGTTTTATTATTTTGTACACATAAAAGCAGAAAAAAGTTGTGGGCAGCAAACAGAGAAATTTTTACGACCGCGGAGCCATGATGGAAACTTCGAGAAGATATCACCCTATCAAAGAAATTTGTTACCTCCGCATAGTGACGCAGCCAAGGGAGGGTTTTGGAGTTAGAACCCTTTTTCGCTAAGAAAGATTGCAAAAATTTCCGCTTATATGTATCAAAACCAAACTTAATATTTAAACTTTTTGGCGTATTTGCCGCTTTGTTGTATCAGATTTCATTCAATAAAGTCATTATATTAAATGGCGAAAATTCTACTTAAAAAATGTGAAAGTGCATATTACATGCATTACTTAAGTGAAAGTTGGTTATTTGAACTAAGTCACTTTTCAGAAACGTCTCATTTCCTTAACGTCTTATGCTAAAAGAATAGTGATTTCCATCCACACAGATGCTTTTTAAGTTTAAGTATTATACAGTGGGCCGTTTTCTTAAATGTACTTCCGTTTTTGTTCCATGTTCGAAACAATAATATACCATCTAATTATGCAGAAAAAAAGATATTAATTAAAAACACATCTAGAAAATAGTTTCACAGATGATAACAATGTTCCTACTTTAGACCTCTTTTCGAAGCGCATTTGGCATAATGCCAAGTATATAAACTTTATTCAAGATCTTTATTTTAAGCAAGGCGAGTCATTGTGATAAGTAAACTTTTTCTTTCCGATTAAATTCAATATACTGAAGGCAAATATTAAAAAAGTAATTCATATAATAATTCCAACGCATTAAAAGTCAGTAATTTTGAGACAGCAATCGCTTGTAAATCAATTAGGGTTTCATTTTTAATGAAAAACTTTTTCGATTAGAAATCACTTTAATAATCATGCTTCCATATGTTTTTATTTTTAAAAATGAATTTTGCATTGTTAAGCGTACTTTTTAAAAATTACTTTAAAATAATGTGCCATTACGTGAAATATAATTGAAAATTGACTTTTCGTGAGAATCTCTGGAATCTCTTCCCAAAACATGATTGGATCTTTGCCAAGTTTGAGCTTTGTACAAGGTCTTTGTTTTAGAGGGAAAATATTCATCGATTTTCATTCCAAGAGAATTAAATTATGGCATGTGGCATAGTTACACCTACGACTGTATGTAATCTTTGAACAATTCTGATTAAAAAAAAAAAAAAAAAAAAAAAATGCTTTTTTATAATAATAGTAGAGATATGTGTTCGATTCGAACCCGGATATTTATAGAAAAATTTAACAATAATAAAGATATTTTAATGAAATTTTCAATAAATTTATATTACTTAAGGTCAAATTCGATGTAATGTAAAATGTCATGTGGTGGAAACACTTGGAATCCCGATTTTAGTGGTTGACACATAGGTTTATTATTGTTTTCTCCTGTCTTTTATATTTTCAAATTTTAATATTGCAAACGCTGTTTAAATGAAACATGATCAATGCAAATGCGGAAAAAATGCATTATTATTTGATTCATTAAAAGTACTGATTATATTAACTGGCGATTCAAATAACCGGAAAACTATTTTATCAGAAACTCAACGCTCCTCCCCCCTAGCACCGAATTCTGGCTGCGCCACTGCCTCCACACCTATGTATATAACTATATATATGCCTATTATAATCGTCTGACTTGATGGACTTCTAAAACTATTCTTTTCCAAAGACTGTCATAGTCTTCGCCGTGTGAGGTTGGTCCAGATTTCCGACTGTTCTTTCTGACTTTGGATAACCCCCTACTGCTTGACATAAACCCCAATTTTATAGTCGGTCATCTTTGATACCTGTGTGGCATGGCGGACGATTTCTCGGTCACTGATTTTACCTTTCACCTATCATTCGTACAAGCTGGGTTTTGTGCTCGAACAAAAAAGGCTCGGAACTTGCCCCTTTACGATCGTTTTTATTGTGGTTTCGTCTTTGTTGAAAAATTGCTTCTGTGAGGAAGACTTTCCCCCTGTTATCAAGTGAATAAACGAGCGTTAAAACGATATATTAAAAAAAACGTATAGCTGGAGTAGCCCACAAGTCAGTCATGAAGTTATTTTTGGTAAGTCATAGAATCCTATACGCAAAAGCTAATTATTTCGAATGGGACGTTTGCAAAACGCGATACTCCACAAAAAATTATTTACAGTATCTTTCTGGTTTTTATTGTAACATTAAGAAATAAACTTAAAAAAAAAAAAAAAAAACGGAAAATGTGATGGTTTTTAATTTGCCGTATATTCTCCATTTTTTCATTAAAACTTTTTTTTTTTTTTTTTTTTTTTTTTTGAGGGGCAGGGAGTAAGAACGCTTGTTTACTACACAAATAAATAAATAACACTTTACTTATATTACGAGAAAAAAAGCACAGTACAAACTCGATTATCCGATTCAATTGGGACTGCTAGTACCTCGGATATCGGAAATCTCAGGTAATATAAATTGTGCATAAAAACTCAGTGTACTTGCTAATGTAACATCTCTTAGAATAAAAGACAATAAAACGTTTTATAAATGCTAAAAATAAATTTATACAAAACTATGTTTCACAGTTCAACAAATTTAAAAAAGAAATCAACTACAAGTAGTATGTGTTTAAAAAGCAAATAGATTTTTTTTTTTAAATATATGACGTTAAATGTATAACGATGCATTTTCAAACATAAAACAAACTAGGATTTTTTTTTTTTTTTTTTTTTTAATTACATTCACATGTTAAATTTTCATAATTTTGTAAATAAAGGATGCTATCTTTCATTGAAAAAGTCTATATATTCTATGAGTGGTTATCCGATTACTCTAATTTTCGAGTAACAGAAGATCTATCGGCGTAACAAACATCGCTTCTTTGCTCCAAATATTTTAGGCCAGTTTTTATTGCTTAAGCAAACAACTTTAGTATGACTTATAGTTCTTGAATTCACAAGACCCTTGCACCGATAGTGAATTAAAAAATGTTTTTTCCAAAACTCATTATCAGGTGGAAAAAAAAAAAATAAATAAACCTCGTTATTCGTAAGATTAATAGAAACCTCGATTAATCGAAGCACTGTTGATCGAGGTTCTAATGTAGTTCATATTTCATTTTTTGGACTGCTAAAATTTCAAATTTTAATTTGAAAAGCTTCATTATACATGAGACAAAATTGGAGATACTACTCAACATTTTGAGGTCCCCGAGAGTTTGGGAAGGAGAGGGAGGGGGGGGGGGTTTGGCCCTGATGTTAATAAAAATCCAGTCTAATCTGAACCCGCAATAAAAACTTAAAATTGTTTAAAAAATGTAAATCGTGAGATAATACATCGTTGAGTCAGAACACTTTATTAAATGGGTAAAGGAAGGTACACCCTCAGAAAAGCTTACATCATGATGACTCCATGATCATTACAGCAGCCAAAAATCATCTCAACCCCACTCTGTCCTATTTATTTATCATCTAAAACGATTTCGGCTAGATTGGGTTGTCGGTAGGAGATTAAAGCAAGGAGGATTAAAACATTTTCATGGAGCGTTTTTCGCTCTTGCACCCGGGGTGAAATTGCGGGTGGTCACCGCCCCCACAGGAAAACCTCCCGCGGGGTACGTCAGCCCGAATCTCTCTCGTGGCATGTGAAGAATTCCGGATCGTTTCGATGGGGACCCGTGCGTTCGAGTTCCATACATGCGATGAATGATTCACACGTAAATTGTACAGCAAGAACGGAAGGATAGAGTAATTGAAATTATATCTGATGGAGTGACGAACACAATAGAATCAACATACACAAAGGCATTCATTATTTATGCAATCATTGGATGATCTGAATTCTGAATACATCGATAGTCACCCACATATTACGTAGGCTGAGACGTAGTGGAATTGGGATATTATAAGTAAATTAGTTTAGCTGGTATATCCAAATGTATCAGTAACTAATTTACATATGAACAGTTACTATTTGATTTTATTTGATTGTTTGTTG
This sequence comes from Maratus speculifer, assembly GCA_964019185.1. Lineage (NCBI taxonomy): Eukaryota > Metazoa > Arthropoda > Arachnida > Araneae > Salticidae > Maratus > Maratus speculifer. The sequence goes on along the minus strand of OZ025301.1, from coordinate 146,244,364 downwards.
CTTTGAGACCAGTAGAATTGAAACTCTTGCATATTCAACTGCTCTGCACAACATGCGCAAAACGTTTTGACACATTTACAAATTCATTTTTTATTAAAACTATATAAAATTGGAAAGGTCTGACTATGGAAGCGATTTTGAACAGAACTGTATTTTCCATTTTTGATCAATAAATTTGATCTCACTTTTCCATTTATTTTTTTTCTTTTCAAACCGAACAGATTTTTCAAAAAATAGTGTCAAAATGGGCGTCTTGGACCGAATTTTCGAGCGGAAGAAGACACTCAGCAAATGCTGAAAAACGTATTTGTCCCGTGATCAAAATCGCTTATAACTCAATACGTAATTTACGCTATTCATAAATCAAAAAGGGCAAATTTATGACATAAGTTTCAATTTATTTTTGTTCGTAGATGCATGAAACTATAGCAGGCCTTGTTCAGAAAATATCTAATCGCATTCATTTCTCCATTTTATTTGAAACACAATAGATCCTTCAGAAAATGGTGTCTAAAGGGCATTTTGAACCGAATTTTTGACGGAAGCTGATAAACCAATAAACGAAGGGAGAAAAACGCTCTGCCACGTGATCAAACACTTTTATAACTCGATGGGTAATTTATTGATTAAAAAAAAATTGAAAACATATTTCGATTCCAAATCTCTTCCATAATCATTTCTTCCAATTTTATATCTTTCCGTTAAAAATGCATTTGTAAATGTGTCAAAACATTTTGCGCTTGTTTAACAGAACTGTTGGGAAGAGTCTTAAATTTTTTCTCTCACATTCAGTAGTTTCTAAATAAGAGAAACCGTCAATTAGATGCATTTGAGAGAAAAAGTGAATTTAAAAATAAATAAGAAAATAAACAGTTTGGATCGGAATATTAATTCTATTGAAGACATTTCTTAAAAATACTTGTTCGCTTTTTAATATTTTTAAACTTTTTTTTTTTTTTTTTTTTTTTTTTTTTTTTTTGCATTGGATAGTTAAGGTCAATTGCTAAAAAAAAAAACCTTTCTTTGTTTTTCCGATTTCGTTTAGTGGTTTTCTCACTAGGATACTTTTACTTTCGAAACCGGGATGTATAACAATCCAAATTGCTTATTTTCTTATTTATTTTTAAAAAGGGTCATACCGAGAAAGTAATTGTTTATAAATCAAATTCTAATGAATTAAGCGAAAAATGAAATCACACGGCATCTTTGCAAGAGATTTTATGTCAATTGTCTCTATTTCAAAATTAAAATTATTCCAAATTAAAATTCCTTCTTCATTTTTTAATTAAAGCACCTGCTCCCACATTTTTTTTTCTCTCTTTCTTTCTTTCTGGTTTGTGAAAACTATCCCCTTAAAATTCTCACAATTAAATGTATTTATTTATAAATATTATTTGTGCTCCTGTTTGTTTTTTACAATTTTTCTTTTGTGGCTCTCTGTATATCTGGGAGATTCCAGGTTTCCCTTCTCTTCTCTAAATTTGTTTATTAAATATTAATTATTCTTTTTTAAGTATCAATATGTGTGTAACACCCTGTAAGACACTAATGGAATGGCAAAGTTGGGATTCTCTGCTATATACTTACAAGTATTTTGAGATCTAAACCGGTTGAGAATCTTGTTGATCTTTTTCTAAGTTATTTTTATTATTTTATTAATCTTCAGAGTTTAAATATTATAAATGGTTTCTAAATTACTTTTTATTGTTTGCATTACTGTAATTTCAGATTGATTAATTGCCTTCTAAATGTATTTATGTCTTGTTTATAAAGTTTACTTTAAATTCATTTATCTTTTCTCAACAAGATTCATGTAGTTGGAAACCAAGTTCAGATCTCATTTAAATTGGTAATTAGAAAAGTGAAGTAATTCAGTCAGTTAACCAGTTTTTTCTATGAAGTGAATATTTTTAATTGATATTTATGTGATGTAAAGATTGATAAGTGAAGAATAAAGTGTCAAATTGAGGGAATTGAAATTTATAGCAGAGGGCCCCAACATCTTATACATCTTATCAAAAATCACCCCAGCAAGTTCCGTGTTTCTATTTTTAAAAATAAGTCTGAAAATGTATTAGAAATTTTCGAGCTGTTGAGGGTGGGAAAATATTTTTTCGAATACACCCTTAAATATATAATCAAGTAATATTCGTATGAAGATGCAGTAATAAAAAGTTTTTTTTTTTCTTTTTTAGCAAATAAAAAAAATCGATCAAAATATCGCCTATAGATGGCACCATTTAAAATGTAATCAATCACAGCTAATTTATTTTGTCATAAGTAATTACAGACCATTTGTTTTCCTCGAACTACAAAAGGATGCGTGCACTGACATATGGTAATGGATTGCGAAAATTAAAGGCTGTGTCATTGTTTGTGACAAAATAAATTAACTATAACTGATTATCTTGAATTTTTAATGTTTCTTTTTGATAATTTAAGGTCAGCGTCATCTATAGGATAAAATTTAAAATCTTACTTTTTCCTGCGTCAAAAAAAAAAAAAAAAAAAAAAAAAAAAAAAACTTACAAAACATCTAGAATAAAATATTATGCGTCCAGTAAAATCACACTAGACACTAGAGATATCTTGCTATAATTGTTTGTTACGCAAACATTTTGAACTATTAGATTTTAACTTAGAAATTATATCCAATGGAGGGAAGAACACAATGGAATCTACACACAAAAGCATTCATTATTTATCCAAGCAACGGAGGATCCGAAATTCAAACCTCTTGATAGCCGCTCTATTCCATCGAAGAATGAGGTATATATATTGGAATTGGATTTTGAATTGTTATAAATAAATTAGTTTTACTGGTAAATTCAAATGAATCATTGGCTAATTTATGTGTGTATTGTCAATATCAAGTATTAGTGGCTGAATTATATTAATATTATCTGAGAAATATTAAGGTTGTATTCCAATCAAAACTGTTTATTTTCTGATTTATTTTTAAATTCATTTTTGTTGTCAAACGCACCAAACTGGCTAATTCCCTTATTTAGAAAGGCAGAATGTGCCGTGCTTGTCAATTGTTTGATAAACACAGAAAATAATTAAAAATAAAATAAAATAAAATAAAAGATGCTGTCAAAGTTGGCATTTTGAACCGGATTTTCCGAAGCAGGAATCCTGGGAATGAGAGAATTGGTCATACTGAGAAAGTAATCGTTTGTAAGTTAAATTCTAATGAATTGAGCGAAAAATGAAATCACATGGCATCTTATACATCTTTCAAAATCCCCTCAGCAAGTTTCATGTTTCTACTTTTAAAAATGAGTCTGAAAAGTCTCAGAAAATTTCGAGGTGTTGAGAGGGTAGAAAAATATTTTTTCAAATACAGCCTATTTCTTTCTGATAATTTATGTTACAGCGCCATGTATAGGGCAAATTTTGTATTTTTTAAAATTTGTATTAAAAAAACTTTTCATTGTGAGAAGCTTTTTTGTCCAAACCGCGCTCCCGTACGAAAATTACTTAATTTTATGTTACAGTTAAAAAAATTTCTCAGTTTTTGGTAATACCCGAAAAATATATCGGCTAGAAATAACATGAAAATAAATCAGACATTAGGGAGTTGTTTCAAAACAACTTTAATATTGCAATAAAAGATCAGATATACGCTTAGCAAAATCACACTAGAGACTAGAGATATCTTGCTATAATTGTTTTTTACGCAAACATTTCGAATTATTAGACTTGGACTTGATTATATCCAATGGAGGGAAGGACAGGAATCTACACACAAAAGCATTCATTATTTTATCCAATCAACGGAGGATCTGAAATTCGACTCCTTTGATAGCCGCTCTATACATCGAAGAATGAATCGTAATTTATTGGAATTGGAATTGGAATTGTTATAAATAAATTAGTTTAGCTGGTAAATTCAAATGAATCATTGACTAATTTATTTGTGAACAGTCAATATAAATGCTAGTAGCTAAGTTATTAATATTACTATCGGAGAAATATATTAAAACGATTTTTAAATTAGGGAAATCTTTCAAATGAAAAACCCCAAGTATCTAATGTATCTTCAGCAAAAAATTGTTATAGCGTCTGCCAGATAACAATTACAGACATACATCATACATATACATACAGTCATACAGATAAATAAATATATATATGTGTATTAGGATACGGGAGATATATATATATCGCAGTTATTATTATTATTATTATTATTATTACTTATTCTACAGAATTTTTTTTAAAGAATTTTTTTAAATTATTAATTTTTTTTATTTTTTTCTGGTAATGATATGTTTTTTAAGTTTAGACGTATTAAGGAAGTATTCGGAAAAATAGTTTCCATCCTCGACTTTTCTGATACATTTTCAGTCTCATTTTTGAAAGTAGAAACATGAAACTTACTGAGGTGATTTTGAATCTATAAGGTGCCGTGTGATTTGATCAGAAAATTTCGAGGTATTAAGTGTGTAGAAATATTTTTTGAATGCACCCTTAACATGTTTTTCGTTTATAATATATTAGATTTCTTATTTATATTAATTTTTATCTGTCTCGCACAAAAAAAAAAAAAAGAGAGAGAGAGAGAGAGAGAGAGAGAGAAAATACATTATACTACACACCATTTTTTCTTAAGGGTGTATTCTAATCAAAACTGTTTATTTTCCGATTTATTTTTAAATTTATTTTTGCTCTCAAACGCATCAAACTGGCAAATACTTTTATTTATAAATTACACAATATGCCGTGCTGGTCGATTTTTTGATAAATGCATAAAATATTGCAAAAAAAGGCTTTCGAAGTTGGCAATTTGAACCGAATTTTCCGAAGCGAGATATATGGGAACGAAAAAAACGGTCATACTGTAAAAGTAATTCTTTATTAGTCAAATTCTAATGAATTGTACTAAAAATGAAATCACACGGCACCTTATACAGCTCTTCAAAAATCACTTCAGGAAGTTTCATGATTCTACTTTTAAAAATGAGTCTGAAAATAAATCAGAAAATTTCGAGGGGTTGAGGGTGGAAAAATATTTTTTTGAATACACCCTTAAACACCGTTGGCAAAAATGAATTTAAAAATAAATCAGAAAATAAGCCAGTTTTGATCGCTAAAAAATCATTAAGGGTGTATTCGAAAAAATATTTTCCCTCCCAACCCCTCGAAATTTTCGGAATTATTTTCAAAGTCAATTTTAGAAGCAGAAACATGAAATTTGCTGAGTTGATTTTTGAAGTTATGTACTTGCCGTGTGCTGTCATATTTCGCTCAGTTCATTAAAATTTGATTTATAAGTAATTATTTTCTTAGTATGACCCTGTTTTTCGTATCCAGATCTCGAGCATTAGAAAATTCCATTCAAACAGTCCACTGTAACAGCATTTTTTGCAATATTTTTTGCATTTATCAAAACATCGACAAGAACTCCACATTGTGTAGTTTCAAAATAAGAGGATTAACCAATTTGATGTGTTTGAGATCAAAAATGAATTTAAACATAAATCAGAAAAATATAGCGGTTATGATTGGAATGTCCCCTTTCAAGAAACCGTAAGGATAATCTTATTTAGACAGGTTTTCTCCTTGATTTCGTCTAACATTTCTGTACATAACATTACATGTATCTTTTTTTATTCAAAACATCGTAAGTATAAAACTTTATATAAGAAAAAAATATCATAGTCCAGTCATTTAAGCTTAAATTAGGTAAGAATCTCGGAATTCGAGATACCCAGCTGTAAGTCTGTAAATACTTGTATATTGACATCCTAAAATTTGTCTCAAAACCTACATATGGTAGGGTGTACGCAACTAGTAAATTCCAAGGTCAAAGGTCACAAAAATCGTTCTTTTGCGCTTTTTTTTGTAAATATCTCATTTCCTATAGGTTTTTTGCTATTTGTATTTATTATCAATATTGTAGAATACAAAATTCTCTACAAATTTTGTTTGAAAACATTTTTCATACGTCGAACCGTTTTCGAGATAGAGGGCGGAGAGCGCGCGGTCACAGCATCACTTCAGGTCAAACGGTGCCTCCGGTCGAAAACGCGCCATATATAGTTGATGAACTATCGATAAATCAATGATTATAAATATTTATCAATTTTTATTAACTATTATATTATATTTTATCTTTTTCTTTATGCATTGTAAAGTTGTTGATTGTAAAGTTGCAGTGGCTCCATTATTACTCTTCCAAAGAATTACTGTCAGCAAACAATTTGAAAGTAATCTTGAGGAATATCTTCAATATGAATTGAGCCGGTATCCAACAGCTCTATTTGATAATGATGGCATGAGAAAAACAACAAAATCGTCATTGTATGACAGCATGAGCACAATTGATTTTTTTCTCAATGAAAATAATGTGACGTTCATTATTGATGGCGGATTCCTTCTTCATCATATTGTATGGAGCAGAGAAGATACTTTATCTATTATTTTTGATAAATACATTAATTATTTAAAAAGGCATTACAGTTCCAAAATAATTGTTGTATTTGACGGATATTCAGACTACAGTAAGAACGTAAAAGCTATGGAGCAGCAGAGAAGAACTGCTGCACTTTCAAAAACGTATAAAATCTGTTTAGATGAAACAATGGTTGTACCAGTTACTCAAGAAAAATTCTTATCAAATCGAAATAACAAAGATATGCTCATTAATACCTTAACTGAAAAATTACAAGCTGCAAATATTACTACTAAACAAGCCTGAGATGATGCGGATGTTCTTATTGTTGAAACTGCAATTGAAGAATCAAAGTCTGAAAAAACTGCAGTTACAATAGGACAAGATATTGATTTACTTGTCATTGTAATTGGGCGTACACTGTCTTACGAACAAGAAATTTTCTTTAAAAAAGTTGAGAAAGGAAATGTAAAAATGGAGATATATTCGACTAAAAGTTTTGATAATTATCCTCATTCCAAAACACATATTTTATTTCTGCATGCATTAGGTGGCTGTGACACAACTTCTGCGCTTTTTAAAAAGGGGAAAAAAATCATTTTTAAAAGTTTTTGAGAAACTGACGAATTTGGATGAACTAGCTGCAGCATTTGAGGAAGAAAATAGTTCAGCCCAGAGATTATTAGAGAGTGGAACTCAAATCTTATTGGCAGTCTATAATGCTCCGAAATCCGTGAAAAGTCTCGATCATCTTCGTTATATGCATTACGTCAAGTCTACAAAACATAATAAACCTGTGCAGCTTTCAATTCTTCCACCAACAAGGACAGCTTCTCATCAACATTTCAAACGTGTATATTATCAAGTTCAAACTTAGTTAGGGCATGATTTGGAACCCCAGGTATGGGGTTGGGCAATGCAAAACGATTTTCTGGAGCCTATCATGACAATTTTACCACCTGCTCCAGAAGATTTGCTAAATACAATTTTCTGCAACTGCAAGAGTGGTTGTGGTTCGCGATGCGGATGCAGGAAAATGGGCTTGCAATGCTCTTTAGCTTGTGGCCAATGTAATGGGCAAGCTTGTCTCAATGCAGAACCATATCAGAGCGACATTAACGAAGATGAAACCTATGACCCCGAAATCATCGAACAACTTGAGACAAATGTCGTTGAAGACGATAATGAAGACCAGTTTGAAATTTACCAGCAGCCGAAAGACGACGATGAAGAGGAAGAAGATGATTAAAAACATAAATTATAGTTTTTGTACCCTTTATTCCATTTTTTTACTTTTAATAAAAATAAATGTATTGAATAGTATTTTTTAATAAAACGATTAATTCATAATTTATTTGTTTTTTTTATCATGTAAGAAGTTATTAATATTATATTAATTAGGTTAAAATTTAAGTATAATTCCTATATTTTCATTAACAATTCTGCAATTATATGGACAGGTAAGTGTTGTTAAATAAATTAATACTGAATAAAAAATGGATAGGTTAGGAAAAAATGATATATGGCGCGTTTTCGACCGGAGGCACCGTTTGACCTCAAGTGATGCTGTGACCGCGCGCTCTCCGCCCTCTATCTCGAAAGCGGTTCGATGTATGAAAAATGTTTTCAAACAAATTTTGTAGAGAATTTTGTATTCTACAATATTGATAATAAATACAAATAGCAAAAAACCTATAGAAAATGAGATATTTACAAAAAAAGCGCAAAAAAACCTATTTTTGTGACCTTTGACCTTCGAATTTAATAGTTGCGTACACCCTACCATATGTAGGTTTTGAGACAACTTTTAGAGTGTCAATATACAAGTATTTACAGACTTACAGCTTGGTATCTCGAATTCCGAGGTGAACTTACTATAATGACTGGACTATCATAATATTTAAGACAAAACATTCTGGATTGCGACTTGGCAACAGCTTGTTTATTTCTGAATGATGTGCATTATCGCTTGCTTATGTTTAAGGCTGTTTTAAAATTCAAACACGCTACTTTTTGACACATTTTTTTTTTAAAATTCATTGGTGTTCGCAAATGTATCTTGTTGGCAGGTTACTATGGAATTGGACTTTTTCTCGTTCTTTTGGTACAAACAGTAGAATTAAAAGAAAGAAAGAAAAAAGAAATGCTTTGAATTTGAAGTTTTGAACTCAATTTCCGGAAAAAACTGTTCGATTATAAAACGCTTCCATAATGTAGCTTTGCAAGCATCATCCGTGTTTTAAAAAGGAGTAAGTAAACGTGTCAGAAAGTCACACGTTGTTAAAAGAAGAAAACATTTTTTTTTCTTTTTGAGAATCTTTCTTTTACAATAGATATTATATCAATGGCGAATATATATTTAAAATTCTTATTTTATTCGAATTATGCAGTTTAAGGGTTGAAATTTAGTCATTTCAATCAAACTGCTTATTTTCTCATTTTTTTTTTAAATTCATTTTTGCTTTCAGATGCATCAAACTGGCAAATTTTCCTATTTAGAAAGTACACGATGCACCGTACTTGTCTGTTTTATATATATATATATATATATATATATATATATATATATATATATATATATATATACAGAAAATATTGCAAAAACAAATACTGTCATAGTTGGCAATTTGAACCAGACTTTCCGAAGCGGATGAACTGGGAAGAAAAAAAATGGTCATACTGAGAAAGTGATTGTTTATAAATCAAACTCTAATGAATTAAGCAAAAAAAATGAAATCACACGGCAGCTTATATATCTCTTCAAGGATCACGTCAGCAAGTTTCATGTTTCTACTTTTAAAAATGAGTCTGGAAATGTATAAGAAAATTTCGAGCTTTTGAGGGTGGAATTTTTCTTTTCCGAATACACCCTTAAAGGAAATTTCAATTTCTGTTTCCAAGCAATTATCATTTTACAGTCATTAAGATTATGCAATTTCCAGTGAATTTGAATGGAGCGAAATAATATCTAAACCTCAAAATAAGATTTTCCTCTTCCGCATTGTTTCGGTTGTAAATGTTTATCACAAGTTTGGATCTTTTATGCATTTTGAAGAAACTTTGATGTTTTTATCTTTACTAGCCCCGACAGACGTGATGAACTGTATCGGAGGGTCACGGCAAACTACTACTAACCACCTGTTTTATGAAGGTTTATTGTGTGGGTGATAGGCAGGTGATGAAAAGTCACATTTTTAAGTTTCTTATTCAGAAGGGAAGAGTTATTTGTTATGAAATCTAAAGATTTTAAACAGTTTCGGTTTTTTATTAACACAGTAGATTTTTCAGATAATATTGTCAAATGTTTTAACTTAAGTACAAAAACCTATCATCGATGTGGGGGAGGGACACTTTGTCATGTGATCAAAAACGCTTATAACCCGATTTTTATTTTTATTTATTTATTTATTTTTAAATAGAAAATCATTTCAATTTCATATCCCTTTCATAGTTAGGTCTGCCAATTTTATACTTTTATATTTAAAACTGTGTATGGCATTGTGTCAGAAAGATTTGCGTTTGTTCAGCCTTGGCCTTGCAAAAGGTATTATAAATGTAACAAAAAAGTTTTTAAACACGTGTATAAAGGTGATTCAAATTACTTTACTTCAGAATTTACTTGCAAAAATGTGTTATAATAAATTCTAAGCAAATTTTGTGTAACATTGCCAAATTACCTCGTCTTTTATCATATGCATACAATTTCTGAAGAAAGGTGCTTAAAACGCTTATAGGCTGTTCTAAACCTAAGAATGTAGAGGCACGTTTCATTTTCTTTCTCTCAACTGCTCTGAGGGAAAAAAAAATGAATGCGATTAGATAGTTTCTGAACAATAACACCTGCTAGTTTCATGCATTTTTCAACAAAAGTAAATTAAAATTTTTGTCATAAAGTCGCCCTTTATGATTTGAGAACAACTTTAAAACTTATTTGCACACTTAATACTAATAATAATAAACTCGTTTAAAAATATTTTTCAAAATGATTCTCAAATTTCCTGCTCAACAATACGAAACATTCTGAAAGATTTTCTTACTCATTTTGAAAATTAAAGGCGTAAAATTAGGAGGCCTGAACAGGACTATTGAAGCTATTTGGAATTGTTAAGCGGCGATTTTTCTTATATGATGAAAAATTTTCTATATGTGATGACCTATCTCTCATGTTACCACGTCAAGAAGTCGGTATAAAATGCCCAATTTGACAGTATTTTCTGATACATCTTCTGCCTTCGACAAAAAGGTGAAAATGTCCTTCGATTACATAGTTTCTGAATAATAACAGCTGCAAGTTTCATGTGTTTACGGATAATAAGGATGCAATTTCACGCGTTTCCTAACAAAAAATGAATTCAGAAACGTGCCAAAAATTATCTTCTTTGGATATGAGAATAACTATTTTCTATATTTAATATTTTAGCATCTTAATATATTTTCGGATTTCTTTCTTAGATAAACCAAGCTATAACTTTGCTAGAAATTCTGACTGCTGCTTTTTAGTCCTACAAAATTATTCCGGAAACTTCTAATCTTGAGATTCGATCACTCCCTTGAGACATCATTCCAAAGGTTCTAAACTCCATGGTGAAAGACTCACCCTTTTAGCAATGATAAAAAACCACTAAGAAATTGCCTCACTTGCCACTTTTCCAACGATATTTTTTGTCTGATTTGGCAACACGCCTTTGCCGGCCATCCGTCATTATATTTTTCAGGCACCTCCTGTCACTTTTTTGCGTCCTCCTTGGCTCGTTTGTGCTCCATTTTTTTTTTCTCTGTCATTCTTGGCTTAGAGTTACAAAGAGTTTGTTTTAAGTTCAGCAAATATAACCGACATTTTATTTCATTCAGTAAATATTAGTTTATGTGCGAAATTCCAGAGCGTAATAAATTTGAAAACATCCACAATCTGTTTAGTATGGAACGAGCTATATAATTTTTTTCTAAGAACTGCGAAAATCAGATACTGCTTTTAAAAAACCGCTTTTTTTGGCTTCTATGTCAACAATGTAAAAAAAAAAAAAAAAAAAAAAAAAAAATCCGTCAATAAACACAATTTTTTCATAAAATTGTACAGAGTACTTTCATTTTTCCAATTAAACAGTACAATTTCTTTAATTGACATTTTAAAATTACAAATCCGTATAAATCCAGTAAGTTTTCTGTAAATTTTACGGAATATTTCTGTATTGTTTTCAAAACAGAAGAAGTTCTTGTTTAGAAACAATTACTGTATTTCGAAAACGAAATAATTAATTGTTGGTAAATTTGTCGTACTATTTTCAATAAAACTCCGATAATAACTAAATGTGGCAGTGGCGTAGCTAAGGGGGGGCAAGGGGGGCGTCCGCCCCGGGCGCCGAGGCCTAGGGGCGCCAAAATGAGACAAATTGTTATATATCTATATTGGGGTGGGGGCGCAAAATTTCTTGCTGGCCCCGGGCGCCATAGGATAGGCCAAAATATAGCTACGCCACTGAAATGTGGCTCTATTTTAAAAATATATACAATGAATAACAGATGTAATAATCGATAAAATACCTTTACCGATTTATTAATCGTGTTACAAATTAATCTAATCTATCCAATGTTGGTTGTTAGATATATTTTCAAAGAAAATCGATTACATTGATGGCGCCATTTGTACTATGTGTTTTAACTCGTTATAACTTATAAGTTCTGTCCCTGCCCGTGAAGAAACTAGCGAGCTAATGCTATTCCTATGGGGAGACATTTTTCTAATAACTCTTTCGCATTTGTACATTTTTATTTATTTTTTTTTTTTTATTGGATAGCTGAGATCCCTCTCAAGGTCGCTCCTTGATTACTTTTTCGATTTTGAACGCAAATATTTTTTAGAAAGTTACTTTCATTTTCACAGGCTTAGGCTGTTTTCATTTTTTTAATTTTTAAATCACCGATTGAGTGAATTAAGCGATTCGTTCAATCATAATTAGTTCACGTGAAATAAGCGATTTTGATCACGTGATAAAATTGTTTTTCACCTTTCGCTCAGTAATTCTTCTTCTTTCGAGCGGAAATTAGATTCAAAACACCCACTTTGACACTGTTTTCTGAAAAATCTATTGCTTTTGCTAAAGAAAAAAAAAAGAGAGAAAAAATGATTAGATAGTTTCTGAACAAAATCACCTGCAAGTTTCATGCATTTCCGAACAAAATTAAATTAAAATTCATGTCATAAAGTTGCCTCTTAGGATTAGAGAAACCACTAACTCTTTCATTTGTAAGTATTCGTCTTTGTTGAATTTACACCGGAAATTTGATTTTTTTCTTCTTTAAAATAAGGAAAACCACGCAAAATCCGGATTCAAATGAAGTGGTTTTTTTTTTCTTTTTTTTTTTACACCGGAATTTCCGAAAATTTAAATTTCAAAATAAGGAAAAGCATGCAAAATCTGGATTCAAATGAGTTGTGATATGCAATATGTTACCTTACACTAAAGGGGTTGAAAATAAGTTAGAAAATGTGTCAGAAATTTTCGAATTTTTAGAACAAAATATGTAATGTAATACATTTCTGTATCTAAAAATGAGTACTGTATAAGTAAAGTGTGTTGATTTCAAAATTTTGTTGGTTCGAGAGGATTAAAGGCGCTAATGCAAGTCATCATCACCACCATTCTGCCATTTTATATGCTTTTGTATTTTATTTTGAAGAAAAATGAGGTAAATGAACAGATCTTTCCTGGCACCAACATCGCGTAATGATAATTCTATAATAGAGTAGTTTTAGGTATCCAAGAGTCATTAGTGCGGCGCGGCGGTGGGGTTGTTCGGTCTGTTGTTTGGTTTTTTGGGCATTCCAGAAGTCAAAATCTTGGCACCTTTATTACGCACTGTAGCTGCTGATAAGACTAATGAGATCAATTCCAGGAAGGGGTGGTGCCTCTAAATTCTTCTTCTTTGAGAAAAAAAAATATGCTTGTTTTCTTCGGGCAAACTGTCAGCATTTCCGTTTGGCAGTCGACAAATTAACTCCAAAGAGCGAATTACTTCCGAAGCTATTGTTCTCGTTGATACACAAACAGCGACAGTGATGTATAAGGCATATCAGTCACTTACTTACACGTGAAGCCAGGGATTCCGGAACTTTCATGAATGTTATAAAGAAATGAGTATGGGCCACTTACCTTTATGTGCGTTCCAATCGAAACTGCTTGCATTCTGATTTATTTTTAAATTTATTTTTGCTCTCAAATGCATCAAACTGGAACATTCTCTTATGAAACTACACAGTGTGACGTGCTTGTCAATTTTTTGGTAAATCAGAATAATATTGCAAGAAAAACTATGTCAAATTTGGTGTTTGAATCGAATTTTCCGAAGTGGGAGACCTTCGAATGAAAAACGGGTCATACTGAGAAAGTAACTGTTTATAAATCAAATTCTAATGAATTGAGTGAAAAATGAAATCGCACGATATTTTATTCTTACCTTCAACATCACCTCAGCAAGTTTCGTGTTTCTACATTTAAAAATGACTGAAAATGTATCAGAAAATTTCGAGCTGCTCAGGGTGGAAAAATATTTTTTCGTATACACCCTTAAAAATAAATCAGAAAATAAGAACTTTGGAAGGAAAAAAGGTGATAAATAAACAGATCTTTCCTGGCACCAGCATCGCGTAGTGATAATTCTATAATAGAGTTGTTTTAGGTAGCCAAGAGTCATTAGTGCGGCGCGGCGGTGAAATTGTTCGGTCTGTTGTTTGATTTTTTTGGGCATTCCAGAAGTCAAAATCTTGACTCCTTTATTACGCACTGTAGTTGCTGATAAGACTAATGAGATCAATTCCAGGAAGGGGTGGTGCTGAAATACCTCTAAATTCTTCTTGAACTTGTCTTCGTAAAAAAAAAAAAAAAAAAAAAATGCTTTTTTTTGGGGGGGGGGGGGGGGCAAGCTGTCAGCATTTCCGTTTGGAAGTCGACAAATTGACTCCAAAGAGTGCATTTCTTCAGAAGCTACCATTCGGAATCGAACCTACCGTTTTCGGAATCCACAAACAGCGACAGTCGATGATTATGGGCTGCTTACCTTTATGTGTTAAGGGTGTATTCCAATCTAAACTGCCTAGTTTCTGATTTATTTTTAAATTCACTTTTGCTCTTTAACGCATCAAATTGACCAATTTCTCTTATTTAGAAAGTACACAATGTGCCGTGCATGCCCATTATTTGATAAATGCAAAAAATATTGTAATAAAAGGCTGCAGAAATGGGCGTTTTAGCCTAATTTTCCGAAACGGGAGATCATACTGAGAAAGTAATTGTTTATAAATCAAATTCTGATGAATAGAGCGAAAAATGAATACATATGGCATCTTATACATCTCTACAAAAGCCACCTCAGCAAGTTTCATTTTTCTACTTTTAGAAATGAGTCTGATAATGTATCTGAACATTTCGAGCTGTTGAGGGTGGAAGAATATAAGAAAGATATTTCTTCGAATACATCCTTAAAAGAAAGAGGTAAATGAAGGGATCTTTCCTAGCAACAACATCGCGTAATGATAATTGCATAATAGGTATCCAAGAGTCATTAGTTCGGCGCGGCTGTGGGGTTCAGTCTGTTGTTTTGTTTTTTTAGGCAATCCAGAAGTCAAAATCTTGGCTCCTTTATTACGCACTGTAATTGCTGATAAAAGTAATGAGATCAATCCCAGGAAAGGGTGGTGGCGAAATACCTCTAAATTCTTCTTCTACAAAAAAATATGCTTGTTTACTGCGGGCAAGCTGTCAGCATTTCCGTTGGGAAGTCGACAAATTAACTCCAAACAGCGAATTACTTCCGAAGCTATTGTTCTCGTTGATACACAAACAGCGACAGTGATGTATAAGGCGATTATCAGTCACTACTTACATGTGAAGCCAGGGATTCCGAAACTTTCATGAATATTATTATAACAACCGAGTATGGGCAAGTTATCTTTTAGTGTTAAAAAAGAAATTTATGTTGAGAGGGGGGGGGGGTATTCCAATGCAAACTGCTTATTTTCTGATTTATTTAAAAAAAAATATTTTTGCTCGCAACCGCACCAAACTGGGCGATTCTCTTATTTAGAAATTGCACTATGTGCTGTGCTTGTCGATTTTTCTTATAAATGCAGAAAATACGGCAAAAAGACGCTGTGAAAGTGGGCGTTTTGAGCGAAATTTTTGCAAAGTTTGTTATCTAAGAACAAAAATAATGGTCATACTGAGACAGTACTACCTCTGACAATAAAGTTCGGTGAATAGTCCTGTAACATTAATGTAGATGAAATATTAACAAAAGTTACCATACCATCCTTCAAAATAATCATCTCCTATAACTATGCACCACTGGGATCTGCTATACATGTCCTGGGAAATTCGCAAGAAGTCTTCTTTTGGGATGAAGTTCAAAAGCTTCGTCACGTTTCGTTGGATTTCAGCAATATTGTCAAATCTCTTTCAATGAGAGTTTGAGTCGTGAAAATAGGAAGAAGTCTGGAAGAATGAGATCTGACGAGTATGGTCCGTGTTCAATTTGCACCATCCCTCATTAATTTCTTCCGGTGTCTTGCAAAGCTTAAAGCTAAACTTTAAACTGATCTTTTATTCGTTCGTTTTCCTGTTCTCAGTTAAGAACCAACACACTGAACAAGCACTTAGTAAAGCACGTCTCACACAGAACATAAACGACGCTCAACTGAACAACGGTGGGGGAAGATGGTCTACATTTGCCTCTATGCAGGTGCAGCGTTTTGTTTCCCCAGTGTTGCCAGATCGGCCCTTCTGAATTTATTCACCGAACTTTATTGTCAAAGGTAGTATATAAATCAAATTCTTATGAAATGAGCGAAAAATGAAATCACACGGTATTTTATATTTCAAAAATGCCCTCAGCAAGTTTCATGCTTTTACTTTGTAAAATAAAGGTCTGAAAATGTATCCGAAAATTTCGAGATGTTGAAGATGGGAAAAAATATTAGGTACTTTAATTTTCAGAATCCTCACACCCACACAAATCTGTAATAAAAACGAAAAGTAAAAAACGGATAAGTCACATATTTTCTAAAATTTCAAAACATTCATTATTAAATTATACGCAATATTTTATGTGTTTTTTTTTATTGTGTAAGAAGTTGTACTTTCTGCTTAGTTATGCCTTTTCCTCCTAATGCAATTTGTAATACCACATTTCTTTACTTTTAAAACATTTTTCTGAATGCATTTTTGGAAAATGAAAATAGGACATCCTTACAACATCTAAATGTCGTATTTAAATGTTTACTACAATGAAATTTCATATAAAACTAGTTGTATCCGAATTTGCTGGTCCATTAGATCCAAGAAATAACCCAACCATACCTAAAGATATACAATGGTGTTAAATTGCTTCATTGAACAAGATGATCAAATAAAATTAAATTAGTGTTACTTGAATTAACTGATCCGTCGAATGCAAGTAATTCAGCCTTATTTATAATGAGGTATAGCGGTACATAATGTTTTACTTTTACACGCTGTGTTATTGGCGTTAAATAATTACAGTGAAATACTTCAGGTAAGTCGTAGGAAAATCATAGCATTGACAATGACAGGAACATTAATTTCCCGCCTCAAGTACTTGTTGTAAAGTGATATAATTTCGACAACAGAATTTTTTTTCATTACGTAAGGTTTTGAAGAATTTCAAAATTTAAAATTTAAAATATTTACTTATCTTAATGATATTTGTAGCTTATTGATTGATATGATGGTATGGTATTATATGGTATCATAGACAGGGATTTTGAAGGTACTTTTTTACAAAGATAATAGTTTTAGTATTTGTAAATGGTGTTTGTTTGTAGAATTACTGTAACATATTTCAGACAAGTTGTATAAAATCACAAAATTTACATTAAGTTACACATTAATTTCCAAGCACTTGCAGTTTCTACGACAGTTTTTTACATTAGTACCGTCAAAGAAATACTTTGAAGATTATGCTAGATAAAGCTAATTTAAGAATTAAAAATATATACTTATCCTATGTGTAACCTGGACTATCAATAAGGTACATATAAGAACTTGAATCACATTTCAACTTGGAACCTCTTTTGGTATTGCTCGCATATCTAGCATTAAGATTTTGGGCATTTTGTAGCCCAATACACAAAAGTTAAAGAACCGATAAAAATTCTCTATTAAGGGTGTATTCCAATCCAAACTGCTTATCTTCTGATTTATTTTCTAATTCATTTTTGCTCTCAAACGCATCAAACTTACGAATTCACTTATTTAGAAACTACACAATGTGCCGTGCTTGTCGATTTTTTTTATAAATGCAGAAAATAATGCAAATAAATGCCGTTAAAGTTCGCATTTTGAGCCGAATTTTCCAAGGCGGGAATCTGAGAACGAAAAAAAAAAAAAAAAAAAAAAAAAAAAGGTCACACGGAGAAAGTAATTGTTTATAAATTAAATTCGAATGAATTGAGAGAAAAATGAAATCACACGACATCTTATTACATATTTTCAAATATCACCTCATCAAATTTTATGTTTCTACTTTTACAAATGAGCCTGAAATGAATAAGAAAATTTTGAGGTGGCGTGGGTAGAAAATTATTTTTTCGAATTCACTCTTTAAAACCATACTTTATTGATTTTTTTATTCTTTAATAATTTCATTATTTGATTTTTATTTCTTTATTTCAGTCCAAAAGTGAGCTATGTCGACAAATGTGGTACTACGAATTTTTCTCTTGCCGCTTTTTGGAGCTATGGCATTCGGTTAGGGTTGCCGGAAAACTCTACTTTTGAAACTACACCAACGCTTCCCCATTAAAAAATATGAATATATTGTCATAATTTTTCAAAACCAAATTCGTAGATTTTGAAAACAGTTTTTAAACTTTTAAAAATATTTTACATTTATTAATAACTAATTTATATTGTTAAATGAAAAAAAAAACTGTGTTAATTGTTCAATAATTGGCCACGAAAATACATTTGTATAAAGTCATGCTACTGCAGAATAAAAAAATATGACTTTAGCAGCAAATTTTTTCCGATTCTCAAACTTTCTGATATAGGGCTTTAAAATGCACCAAATCTCAATGCTAGGTGCGAGCAATACCAAAAGACGTTCGTTTGTTAGCTATTTACTACAAAATATTGGATATCATGTACTTTTTCACCATTTTGCCTGAACAATGATGAAGACTATATTGCAATAAATCAAAATTCCAGACGATTTTTCGGAATGTTCAGGATGGCAACAATGTCAAGAACGTTTCAAGTTACACTCCCTGCTAAACCTCCTTTTTAAAGATATCAAAGGAACTATTAATACATCGCCCTGTCAAACACTACACGCATATTTGATGAAGTGCTTACCCTTCTATATCGAATGAGAGAAAAGGGTGTCCCCAGTGGGTCACCGGAGGGTCCCTCCTTGTATGTGACATGTGCCCTAATGGAATTGGAAAACTCTCCCCTTTTTCCATTTGGAAGACAACTCATTTGTCACGAACCATTTCCATCCCATGCTTCCTCAGGCTGAAGAAAGGATGTTTACAGCCATTATTATGAACCGTTAATTACGTTGGAATATTTTCGTTAGCCATGATTTGTGCTCAAAGACACTTTATTTTTAGTATTAAAATTAAAATAAAAATCGCGTATAAAGTACACATTTATAAAAAAATCTCTGTCGGCTTGGCCTATAGGCGGAGGTAGATTTCTCCACCAAGGTAAGTACACATTTCTCTAACAAAAAATAGAATATGATTAGAGCAATTCCACCTCAGCTCAGGCAGGGCATGTCAAATCACCATCACAGATTTTTTCAAAAAAATTCAGTAGTTAGAACTAAGTGATTTATAAAATTTCCTAAAAGGATTTTTCCCTAAAAAATTTATTTCTCTGATTACAGCACTTTAAAGTTCATGATAAAATTGGCAGTTTTCAGAAAAACTGAAAAACGCTTCAATTTGAAATGAACACAATACCAAACATATTCAACATATTCAGTCAATTTATTTTTTATAAACAGTTATTAAACTGAATTTTACTTTGGGATAGTTTTAAAAAATATAGTGACATTTTTACTTAATTAAAAAAATTAGATTTTAAGTATAAAAAATATAATTATTAGTGAATTTAAGATTTTTTTTTCAGAATGAAAAAAATATTTTAAAGCTAAACATTGATGGCAATCTAAAGACCTTTAATGGGAGTTTTACAGCAAATTTTATTTTAACTCTAAGGTGCTTACAACTTTTGTAATTCAATTTTAAATTTTGCAAAATTTTGTAAAATCACTACTTTTGAAATGCAATTTCTCAAAAACACCATTTTTTAAAAATCTGATAATATGCTCAATTCATACCTTATTAGTCTCTAATAAATACCTTAGAAGCAAATCGTGTGTTTTTGCTTAAAAAATTTTATATGATTTTTTGAAAGTAACATGTTGTGTTCAGAGACAGAATTCTGTTTTCAACAGACCACAAAGGCAAGCTCTTCCTTATGTAACCGAACTTGTAATGTAATTAATATTTCAAACTAAAAAATACATCACTAGTACATAATTATTACTGTTAAATTATAGCTAATCATTTGCTTAAATTTAAAATTGCGTAAAATACAGTCAATAATAAAATTAGTATTGATCATATGTCATTTCATTCCATACTTATAAATGTGCTAAATTCATCTACAGTGTGTTAAATATTTTGTTATATAGTATGGATATAATATATTAAAATGCAAATACATACATTACAACTGAATAAGATTTTTTTTCAAGCTTAGTTTTTTTTCCAATTAGTTTTTGTTTTCTCAGAAAACCAGAAGATCAATCTTTTTCTTATTTCTCTGTATTTATAATAATATTTTTTAATGAAAAAATAATAATATGCACATTATTATGGCAGATAAATATAAGCTAATCTTCAAAAATTCCTATTCATAAAATTAAATAAGCCAAACCCCTTAAAAAAAAAAAAAAAAAAAAAATCTGCGTATGTGATGCATTTTGACTTTGCTGAAAATTACTCACTAATACTGCCAAATGAAGTACAAAGCTACCACTGGCAGAATACTCAGATATCGTTAGTTACCTGCACAGCATACTTTAGAGAAGAAATAAAGAGTTTTATCATAGTTTCTGATGATTAACTCATGACACAGCTCATGCTGTTTGTGACATAGAAAAAGTAAAAAAAGAATTATTTAAGTTGTACCAATTACAAACACTGGAATCACCTGTGTATATATCAGATGGAGCTGGAGCACATTTTAAAAACAAGTATCAGTTTTATGAATTGCACAAAAATAAAATTGTACTGAAGTAGAGGATATTTTCAGGTACTGGCCATGTTAAAAGTGCATGTGATGCTATTGGGGACTGAGACAAGCACTATGCAACAAAATTTAATCTCCAAAAGGAGCCAATAAAAGCTATCCAAAATTCCGTCTCATTTGTTGCTGAACTATCTTCTCTGCTAAAAAATAACATTCTAGTCCATCCAGACAGAAATATTATTCAATCCTATAGAACTAATAATGAGAAAGAATATGCTAATGCAAAATCTATTGTTGGTATTAGATATAAACATTATAGGGTGATTGTAAATAATGAAAATTATATGGAACGAGCAAGTAAAAATGAATTGACAAAAGTTGAAACCTTCAGCCAAATGAAAAGACAATATTCAATACATAGTTTCCAAATCGGTGATTTCATTGGATGCATTTATGAAAATAATTGGTGGATAGGACAAATCAATGGTATATCAATCACAAGAACTAAATGACATTAAAGTATTATTCATGTACCCAACATGGTTCATAGATAAAGCATTCCAGTGGCCAAAAGAATCTGGAGAGAAAAAATATGAATGTGCATTACCATTGGAAAATGTGCTTCTAGAAACAGAAAAACCAGTTACAATAGAACAATCTGAGCGACTTCATACCTTCAACGATAAGGAGCTGAAGTTAATTTAAGAAACCTTCACTACCTAATTTTTCTTTTATGTATGTATTTGCACATTAATATATTATATCCATACTATATAATAAAATTTTTACACACTGTAGATGGATTTAACACATTCATGAGTATGGAATGAAATGACATATGGTCAATACTAATTTCATTATTGGCTGTATTTTACGCAATTTTAAATTTAAGCAAATGATTAGCTATAATTTAACAGTAATAATTATGTACTAGTGATGTATTTTTTAGTTTGAAATATTAATTACATTACAAGTTCGGTTAAATAAGGAAGAGCTTGCCTTTGTGGTCTGTTGAAAAATACACACAACATGTTATTTTCAAAAAATCATATAAAATTTTCTAAGCAAAAACACACGATTTGCTTGTAAGGTATTTATTAGAGACTAATAAGGTATGAATTGAGCATATTATCAGATTTTTAAAAAATGGTGTTTTTGAGAAATTGCATTTCAAAAGTAGTTATTTTACAAAATTTTGCAAAATTTAAAATTGAATTACAAAAGTTGTAAGCACCTTAGAGTTAAAATAAAATTTGCTGTAAAACTCCCATTAAAGGTCTTTAGATTGCCATCAATGTTTAGCTTTAAAATATTTTTTTTCATTCTGAAAAAAAATCTTAAATTCACTAATAATTATATTTTTTATACTTAAAATCTAATTTTTTTAATTAAGTAAAAATGTCACTATATTTTTTAAAACTATGCCAAAGTAAAATTCAGTTTAATAACTGTTTATAAAAAATAAATTGACTAAATATGTTGAATATGTTTGGTATTGTGTTCATTTCAAAATGAAGCGTTTTTCAGTTTTTCTGAAAACTGCCAATTTTATCATGAACTTTAAAGTGCTGTAATCAGAGAAAAAAAATTTTTAGGGAAAAATCCTTTTAGGAAATTTTATAAATCACTTAGTTCTAACTACTGAATTTTTTTGAAAAAAATCTGTGATGGTGACTTGACGCATATCAGTACTGTCTGCCTGAATTGAGATGGAATAGCTCATTAGAGATAAACCCAGTTTAACAATTTTATTTATTCGCTTCTGAAGAATTCTTAATTTCATTTTTTCCGTAATAACTGGTTTTATCAGAATCATCTTAAGCAAAATTCAGCTAAAAATGCCCAGTTTGACGGTATTTTTTTAAAATATACTCCGACTTTATAAATAAATCGACCAATATGGCACATTATATAGTTCTTAAACAAAACAAACTGTCAACTGAATGCGTTTGAGAGCAAAATTGAATTTAAAAAAGAGTCAGAAAATAAGTAATTTGTTATTTGAATAAATCCTCAAATCTTCAGTGACGTTCACGTAAGGAAATTCTGTTCGAATTGCCCATTTTGATAGCACATTTTCATATACATTCTGCCTTTATCAAAAAACTGACGAATACGGCATTTTATACAGTTCTTAAATAAAAGAACCTGACAAATGGATGCGTTTGAGAGAAAAAAATTGATTTAAAAATGAGTCAGAAAATTAGCAGTTTGTTATTTCAATACTTCCTCAACTTTCCCAATTACAATAGCTTCAGGAAATTCTGCTCAAAATGGCTATTTTCAAAGCATTTTTTGAAATACATTCTATCTGTATCAAAAAACTGGTTAATACGACACATTATATAGCTCCCGAGTAAGAGAATTTGTCATTTGGATGCGTTTAAAATCAAAAATGAATTTAAAATGAGTCATTATATAAGCACTTTGGATTTGAGATTTTTTCTTCAACTCCTATTTTTGTTTAATTTATTTTAGCTATAAGGGTTGAACCTATAAAAAAACTTATCAGTGTAAAAGTTATAGACAGTATTGAGAAGATGCAAATTAAATTTAATCGGATTTGATATCTTAAGAATCGACAAAGTTATCGATTTTTTCTTTTTTCAGCCCCCTTTTTTATTTATTTTTATTTATTTTTATTTTTATTTATTTTTATTTATTTTTATTTTTTTTATTATTATTATTTTTGCATTAAGAGTAGATCTTATCAAAAACTTGTCAATACAAAAGTTTTTGATAATATATTTATGATAGTACACTTATGAAAAATTTATAAAAAAAATATTTCTCCACCTTCAACAGCTCGAAATTTTGCGATACATTTTCAGACTTATTTTTAAACGCAGAAACATGAAACTTGCTAAGGTGACTTCCGATGAGATGTATAAGAGGCTGTGTGATTTCATTTTTAGCTCAATTCATTAGAATTTGATTTATAAACAGTTGTTTCCTCCCTTTTTTACGCTCCCAGATCTCACGCTTCAGAAAATTAGGCTCAAAACGTCCACTTTAAGAGTATTGTTGTGCAATATTTTCTGCGTTTATCGAAAAATCGAGAATCGTAGCACGTTGTGCAGTTTCTAAATAAGAGAATTTGCCTGTTTGATGCGTTTGAGAGCCAAAATGAATTTAAAAATAAATCTGAAAATACGTTGTTTTGGTTGGAATACACCCTTAACATCAGTTGATAAGAATGTATTCCAATCAAAATTGCTTTCTTTCTTATTTATTTTTAAATTCATTTTCCCTCTCAAACGCATCAAACAGGCAATATAAAAAGTGCCGTGTTTGTCTACTTTTTGATAAATGCAGACAATATTGCAAAAAAAAATACTGTCAAAGTTGACAATTTGAACCGATTTTTTTGAAGCGAGAGATCTGAGAACGAGATAAATGGTCATACTGAAAAAAAATAATTGTTTATAGATCAAATTCTAATGAAATGAGCAAAACATGAATTCACACGGCATCTTATACATCTGATCAAAAACCACTTCATCAAATTTCATGTTTCTACTTTTAAAAATGGGTCTGAAAATAAATCGGAAAATTTCGAGGTGTTGAGGGTAAAAAAATATTTTTTCGAATAAAAGGATTTTTTAAAAGTTGAAATTTGCGTGTTTTTAGAGTTTGTGGTGTGTCAACGGGGGATGGCCAGGTTGGTTGATTTGGTTGGTTGATTTTTGTCGTCCGATTATCTACGCTAATGGGATATAGGACCAGGGGGAGTGCCCTCCGTGGGGGTCTTTCTAAGGGAACCTAACCCGTATTTACGCAAGGTTCGAAGAAAACCACGGAAAACTCCGAACGGTTAGGCCGACAGCCGCGATTGGGTTCGAACCCAGCACCTGCCGTCTACCAGTTGAGAGGTCCGAACCTCTCGGCCACTGGTGGGGCGGGGGATGGCCAGCATTAAAAAAAAAAATTTCTTTTTCACATACAATGAAAGGCGATGTCTAAGTAAACAGTTTAAATAATATAATGCAGTAAAATATTTTTTTAGCAATTAATGTCGGTAGCTGGTAATGTTTGCTAATTCCCTCTTGTAGTCTTCTATATGATTTCTAAAAAATTTATACACAGGTACTATATGCTGAATAATAATTTTTTAGTTACTTTGTGAAACGAACACTTTCAATCACCATTTACACCATTAAGTTTTTGTAGATTAGTAGTGTTTCTACCATATTTTACATAAGATTTTACCATTGTTTATTAATCTGGCTGAATGTAAAACATGTGTTGTAGAAAATTATAGTAAAAGGACTGTTTTGAATTTTATATAAATTTATTTATTTTTACTATATACCTAACATTTGACCATATTAAATTTATTCCTATTTCTTAGAAGAGGTTTTATCTCTAAATTTTATACGAAAAATAATGAATGTAAATTAAATTATTTGTAATCAGATACTGGAGACAGTCTTAATTTGTTTCGCGGAAGAAAGAATTCTAATATAAAATTACGTTGCCATCTTCGATTTTTTTCCTTTTTTACTTATGCATATTCTTGAAGAGTACTGCCAGCTACACTGGCAGTGTCTAGTTATTAAATGAATTTTCTGAAGAAATTCAAAACATCAATTTATGTCACTGAAGATAATAATACAGATGAAGAAAAATGATTTCAATAAAAACACAACGTGCCTATGACAATTTGCTGAAAAGAGTCTTTCGACTTTTGCTTATACGTTTACTTAAATCATTCTTTTGTACATATGTAGCGTATTTGTAAGAATGTTATAGTAATTTAACCTTGCCGGCTATTTAAGAATTATTTCAAAATTACTTCTTGACTGTTGTCAGAATTTTCTTTGTTTGGGTTAATAAGATTATTTGTAAGGGTTTGGCAAATAACGAGTGCCAGATCGCCATGGCGCCTGAAAATTTAAAACGTCGTCAAGAATTTTCAGCGAGCTGTCTGTTAATAACCATAATACTGTTTTCAATAAACACTGATTCTTAAAGTAAATAATCTTCGTTTAAGTTTTGCTATTTGATTTTTCACTTCTTTTTAATGCATCATTGAAAAAATAACTGGATTTTTTTTATTTTTACTTTATTTATTTTTTTTTTCGAGAAGAGGGAAAGAAAGAAACAAAATTGCGATTGAAACAAAAATTAAATCATGATTGAAAAAGAAATTAAGTGTGTATTCGAAAAACTAATTTTCCACCCTCAACAACTCGAAATTTTCTGATATATTTTTAGACATATTTTTAAAAGTGAAAACATGAAACTTGCTCAGGTGATTTTTGAAGAGATGTATAAGAGGCCGCGTGATTTTATTTTTTTTTCAATTCATTATAATTTGATTTATAAACAATTATTTTCTCGGTATGAAACCTTTTTTTTTAATTCTCAAATGTCTCGCTTCAGAAAATTCGGCTCAAGACGCCCACTTTCACAGTTCTTTTTTGCACTATTTTTTGCTTTTATCAAAATCGAGAAGCACGGTCCATTGTGTAGTGTCTAAATAAAAAAATTGCATGTGTTTAAAAGAAAAAAAAAGTTGGAAATAAATTTAAAAATTAGCAGTTTGGAGTAGAATGCACCCACGAAATCGACGCTATAAAAAATATCCCCACCCCTTCCTTATTTTTGTAGATCGATTGTATTAAGGAAATGTGCTTAATTTATAACAAACCGGAATTCCCTCAATAAGTAAGATTTGTTCCAACGAAATTCAAAAGACAAATTGCTATAAAATTGATATTTTACTAAATCAAACCTGACAAAAATTGCATTTCATTAATGAAAAGTATTCATTTTCATTTATAGTGAAATTGCATAGCATATTTTCCACTTAAGCTTGTACTCAAATCCAAACAGAATATTATAGGAACTTGGTAAAAATTGTATTCAAAAACAAGTTTTCAGATTAAACAAGATACGAAGAAGATTTTATGCAATTTTAAGTTTAAGGCCATTCCAATCCAAACTACTTATCTTCTGATTTATTTT
The DNA here is from genome assembly GCA_964019185.1 of Maratus speculifer. Taxonomy (NCBI): domain Eukaryota; kingdom Metazoa; phylum Arthropoda; class Arachnida; order Araneae; family Salticidae; genus Maratus; species Maratus speculifer. The sequence goes on along the minus strand of OZ025301.1, from coordinate 146,217,715 downwards.
TAAATTTATTTTTTATTTCAATTGCATCTAATTGGAAGGTTCTTTTATTTAAAAACTATATAACACGCCGTATGGGTCGATTTATTGATAAAGGCAGGAAATATTTCAAAAACTGCATTTTGAATTTAATTTCCCGAAGCGATAGTGCTGAAAACAAATAAATAAATAAAAATGGTCGAACAAAGGAAATAATTGTTTATATATAAAGTTCTAATGAATTAAACGAAAAATAAATTACACCAGGTGGCTTTATTATCTCTTCAAAAATCACGTCAGCATTTTTCCTATTTATTTTTTGAAAAATAGGTCTCAGTTTTTAAAAAATTTCGAGTTGTTGCGTGTGGAAAAATAAACTTTTGATAGCCTTAATTTCTTTAATTGGTAAAGATCGAGATTAGGATTCATATTTTAGGAATTGAATTAAATATTTCAAATTACTTTTGAAATGTTGTTAGATTACTTAGAATTTTTTTAAATTATTTATTCATTTTATTTTAGTTGAGCTAAGATAATTTTGTACCGTACAGCCGATTTTACAACTGTATAAAAAATCTTCTTTTATTTCTATATTTATTTATTTTTTTTAATTGCGATTGTAATTATGTAACGTAGCACCTATAGTCGTCTTTCAGTCCGTCTGTCTGCATATAACAGAGCAAAAGCTAACTAACCGAATCATTTGAAATTTAAAAAATACAACTTTTGCATAATTTTGTCAAATATTTCTAATTTTATGAAAATCGGATATATATTTCAATTACAGGGATAATCAAAAGTATTCCGTTGCATTACGGCCAATGGGAAAAATAGTTTCAAGCACATTTTAATGATGTTACACTCTTTCGAACATAATACAACTGATGTGCATCTATGAAATATATGCTAAAATATGCATTCTGAACAATGTGTTGTAAATATATATATATATATATATATATACATATATACATATATATTTATATATATTTGTTTTTAATTTACAGAACCACACTAACGTATTTCAATCCATAATGATATAGGGGGAAATATTGGTTGGTGCGCGATTTAATCACATTTTATGGAGTTGATGTACATTGCTGAGGTTTACTACAAGTTAATTTCTGTATAATAGAAATTAAATAGTATTTATAGGTACACATATAAGATTTTAGCAGCTATACTGCATCCGAAGTACTATACAGGGTGTATCTAAACTACTGGGCAAAACTTTAAGGGGTGATAGCAGGGCTCGAAATGGAAAATTTCACGAACCGGAACGCTATTTCAAAATTATAATGGAAAATTTCACGAACCGGAACGCTATTTTTCAAAATTAATTTTGACTATTTTTTTTTTTCAAAGTATAGCTAAATTTATTTTTAACTTGACAAAAACAATTTTTTAAAAGTTACATTGAACAGAATAAGCTATATACATGTAAAATAATATGTTTGCGAGACGAAAAACGCCGATTTTTTTCCTTTTAACGGTAAGCAACATGCGGAATGTAAACAGTCCGTGTCTTCAGTAAGGCCAAAATTTCGCCTGCTTCCATCTCCATTATATCAAAAAATTAAATTTTAAAAGTCTGGATGTGAAGACTCACATTTATTCAACGAGTTAAGTTTAAAAAGGTTGTTTTTTTACTTTGCCGGTGACAACATGCGGTATGTAAACAATTCCATCTCCGTTATAACAAAAGATTAAAATAAAAAAGTTTAAATGTGTGTGTGGACTGTCATATTTATTTAGTAACTAAAGTTTAAGATTGGATGTAAGTTCATTGAAAGGAATACAAGTGCTGAATGTAAACAAACCAGAAACCATCATCAATTGTTTATCATTCACATACCTCTCGCGCAGATTTCCAAGCTCGTAGCGAGATCTTCTCACATATGGCATCTCTACTAACACCAGTTCTTTTTGCAACGTGCAACCCCTCCCGTCGTCCGTCATTTATTCGGAGAAAGTGTGGAAGAGAAAAATTTTCACTACATGAAAACTAATAAATGAATTCACATCTTATATTTTTAAACAATTAATTTAATTTTGGACTAGGAATAAATTCTCTAAAATGAACATAAAAGTTAATTTTATTTTAGGATTTTTTTGTGGTAAAAGATTAAGTTATATTTCGGACTTGGAATTTTTCTAAATCTTCATTAAAATAGATTTATTTTGAGTAAAATGTTTGCAGAGAGCAACGTAATTATTTAATACAGCATTTACTGTTCTTCTGCTGGATGATACCAACGCACAGTGAAAACCTTCCCTATTTTTAATAACTGTATGTTAAGTACTGCAGCTGCTTCTTTCAGTTCTCGCTGATTCTTTGGCGAGAAAGCATACAACTTATCAATAAATATTTTGAAATTATTTATCGCAGATACTTCATTAATTGTATCAGAAACAGCAAGTTCCAACCGATGGTTGGCGCAATGCCAGGTTATCATATTTGGAAATCATTAGGTTATCATTTTGTTTCAATAATGATGCTACTCCAGCATTTTTACCCAACATTACCGATGCTCCATCACATGCAAATTCTATAAAACATTCTTTTAGCAAATGTTCATCGAAACTATGCTTATTCAAAGTGTTCAGCAATTGTAATGTAATATTATTTGCTGAGGTGTCTTGCAGTTCAATCAGATCAAGATTGAAAACATAAGCATCACCAGAAAAATCACCAAAAAATGTCCTGAGGACAATAACTACGGTAGAAGATTTACTTAATGTTGTCGATTCATCTATTACCACAGATACTTTTTTCGTTTAGATTTATTTCTTCACAATTTTTTATCTTCATTTCACACGCAATATATAATGCAATTTCTGCACATGTTTTATCAGAGTGCAAAATATTTCCTATTGATATTCCATGTAATTTCTGCAAATCAACGTCAACTGGAAGATCAACAAATGGTCTTTGTTGTTTCACAATTTTATACACAGTCCTAAAAATCTTTTCTGTATTCGAAAATTGCGGTTGTTATCAATTTCTTTTTTAGCCGATTTTTCCAAAATATCTGCAGCTTTTTTATGTGCATCACTGTTTTTGTGTTCGTATATCTTTTTTCTCAAACTGGATTGTACCGAGCCTGCCGTTTTTCCACTTGGCGTGACAGAATAATTTTGCCACACTTTCGAAAGTCTTAAATTTTTATTACTAAGTACTCCTAAATCTTTTACTTTTCTGCAGATTAAACAACCTAATCCACCGTTATCTACAACTAACCAAGTATTATTATCTTTCAATCGTTTTAGTTTTTCTTCTGTCAAAAAGTCTGGCAATTCAACGTTTTCACTTGGTACATTTTCGTCTAGATTCAATTTCTGCTTTTTGGCTGGTGGAGTAGCTTCATCTGTTTTGCAATAATTTTTGCTACTTGTTCTTGCTGCAGTATTTTCAATTTCAGAAAAAGTTTTACTGCTAACCGTCATTCTTAAAAAGCCAATTTTTTAAATTGCTCACTTTATTTGGATTAGGCAGCCCGAGTACTCACGATATTTGAATTTATAGATCTTTTTTAGTTAGTAATCATTTTATAAGATTTCTCTAATAAGCCACATTTATATTTAATGATGCGCATAAAATTATAAAAAAGATATTTAGCATAATTTCACGAACCGGAACGATATTTTTCATAATTTCACGAACTGGAACGATATTTTTCATAATTTTACGAACCGGAACATCGTTCCGGTTTGCTCCGGTACATTTCGAGCCCTGGGTGATAGTACACATCAAGACAAACAATATTAAATGGGAAAGTAAGGGTCCCAAACGTCTTCCGAAGGAGATAGGCGTCATTAAAATTTAGGGTCCAAAATTTCAAATAAACATAAAAGACGGAAAAATTGGTCGATTGATTTGCCGTTTTCACTAAAACTATTCTTTATGTCAGTATTGTCTTGAAAATAAATTATAAAGATAAATTTCAAAAAATGACGATAGAGGGCGCTTTAGACTTTGGAGTAACAAACAACTATTTTTTGCCGTTATTTTTCTATCTCATTAAATGTTTTCGGAAGCTTAGATTTAAACTTAAATTTTGAGCTCAAAATGTGTATAGTTGGGAGTGGTTAAGTAGAGCAAACTGAACTGTGTCCAGAAGTTCAAATTTCAAATGATTATAAAAATCGGAAAAATTTATCGATTTGTTTGCGGTTTTCGCTAAAACTACTCTTTAAATCACTATTTTCTTGAAAATAAATTTTAAAGATAAATCTCAAAAAATGCCGATAGAGGGCGCCTTAGACTTTGGAGAAACGTACAACTATTTTTGCCGTTATTTTTTGCATCTAATTAAATGTTTTCGGAAGCTTAGACTTAAACTTAAATTTCGATTTCAAAATCTGAATAGTTGAGAGTGGTTAAGTAGCGAAAACTCAACTGTGTTCAGAGATTCAGATTTGAAATGATTATAAAAAACGGAAAAATTGGTCGACTCGTTCGCGGTTTTCACTAAAACTCTTCTGTAAATCAGCATTTTCTTAAAAATAAATTTTAAAGATAAATTTCAAAAAATGCCGATAGAGGGCGCCTTACACTTTGGAGTAACGTACAACTATTTTTAACCGTTATTTTTTTTTAATCTCATTAAATGCTTACAAGAGCTTAGTCTTAAAATTTGAGCTCAAAATCTGAATCGTTGGGGGTAATTAGGTAGCACAAAATTGAACTGTGTTCGAGGGGGGGGGGGGGGAGTTATGTTTCAACTCCGGAACACAGTTCAATTTGCGCCTGTTAACCCCCCTCAATGATTCAGAATTTGAGCTCAAAATTTAAGTCTAAGTTTTTGCAAGCATTTAAATAGATACAAAAAATAACGGTTAAAAACAGTTTCTGGTTACATTTAAGTTTAAAGCGCTTGTTTACGAAATTTTTAAATTTATTTTTAAAATTTATTTTGAAGAAAATACTAGCATAAAGAATATATTTAGCGAAAACTGCAAAAAAATCGACCAATTTTTATGTTTTTTTATAATTATTTGAAATTTGAACCTCCCCCGCCCCCCCCCCCCCTTTTACCAAAGTTCAGTATGCGCTTTTTAACCACTCCCAACGATTCAGATTTTAAGCTCAAAATTTAAGTTTATGTCTAAGCTTCTAAAAAATTTAATGAGATGCAAAAAATAACCGTAAAAAATAGTTGATGAACTCAAAAGTCTAAAGCGCCCTCTATCGGCATTTTTTTAAAGCTATCTTTAAAATTTATTTTTAACAAAATACTGATTTAAAGAGTAGTTTTAGCAAAAGCCGCAAACGAATCGACAAATTTCTCCGTTTTTTATAACCATTTGAAATTTAAACCTCTGAACACAGTTCAGTTTGCGCTACTTAACCAGTCCCAACTATTCAGATATTGAGCTCAAAATTTAAGTTTAAGTCTAAGCTTCCGAAAACATTTAATGAGATGCAAAAAATAACGGCAAAAAATAGTTGTTTGTTACTCCAAAGTCTAAAGCGCCCTCTATCGTCATTTTTTGAAATTTATCTTTATAATTTATTTTCAAGACAATACTGACATAAAGAATAGTTTTAGTGAAAACGGCAAATCAATTGACCAATTTTTCCGTCTTTTATGTTTATTTGAAATTTTGGACCCTGAACGTTAATGGCGTCTATCTCCTTCGGAAGACGTTTGGGACCCTTACTTTCCCATTTAATATTGTTTGTCTTGATGTGTACTATCACCCCTTAAAGTTTTGCCCAGTAGTTTAGATACACCCTGTATACTCTTACACCAAGATCTTAATATTTTTAAAACTTCGTTATAGTAAAAACATACCTCATTTGCTATGTTTGACTTGCAATTTCCTACTTGCTAATATTAGCTTCATTAAAAAAGGATTTTTACATAACATCATTATTTCTTAAGCCAAGATGGCAATGACGACACATCTCAGCATGAAGCTCTCGCGTAAGCTCATTAACCAATGCTGTTGGGTAGAAACCATTAGTCTAGTATTAGTGCTCTCATTAAAAACAAATGTAGCAAAAGCAGGAGAAATTCTAAAGATGTCGCCTTTTCATATTAATGATGCTAATAAAGGAATCAGTTTCAAAACGGAATAAAGAATTTCATATTTATAAGAGATGAATAAATAACATGTCGTGAAATTGTATTAAGTAATTGATTTTAATAAGCGATTTGATTTTAGTTATTTAGTTTAATAAATTATTTGAAATGTACTGTTGTAAAAATTAATTGGAAAAAGGTGTGGTAAATTTTAATGGCTTTGATAACTACTTTTTCTTGTTAAATCCAAATATTTTAAAGCATTTTCGTAACAAGACTTTGTTTAATAAATAAAATAATACATTTTGTAAAAATCACCATAAAATAAAAAAAACAAACAAAGGAGGACACATTTCGAGTAAAATAATAACAGCTCGTAATCAGCTGAAGCATACACGTGTCCGTAAGGGGGCAATGTCAGAGATGAATTGAAAGAAAGAGGGTGGGGATTACAAAGAGTGCGACAGGGGAAGCTAGATGAAAGAACAGTGGCGGAAGACAAAAGTAATGCCAAAATAATAGAAGGGAAAAAAGGTGTGTGTATAAGGGGGGGGGGGTGGACAGATAATAATAATAATAATAATAATAATAATAATAATAATAATAAAATGATATAAATAAAAAAAATTTTTTTAAATATATATACACAATGAAAATAGACAAGAGACGAGGGAAATAAACTACAAAAGCAACTTCCACGCAGGAGAGAGGGAGTGAGATGATATGAGATCATTTACAAGAGTATTAGAATTATTTCTGAATAAGAGAATATGGCAATTTGATGCGTTTGTCAGCAAAAATTAATTTAAAAATAAATCAGAAAATTAGCAGTTTCGGATTGGAGAAAAAAGACTAAAAAAAACATGTTCGAAAGTAACTCCCTTTTGATTTGATAACAGCCTTAGCAATAGTGGTGACAATGATCTGATGAGGGAATTATACATGATTAAAGAGTTGAATGAATTATTATTTTCTCTTTAAAATTTGCAAATTAAATCACATAAATTTACTTAACGTTTATCATTTTTTCCAATTTATAATATCATACATTTACTTAAATGCTTATGATATCAGACAATACATTTTAAGTTTATCATACCATCTATTTACTTATAGTTTATGATATCATCCATTCCCTGTGTGCTGATATGATAGTTACAAAATTAAAGATTTTAATAATTTTTTTGTTTTTGTTCATTCTTTTTCAAATAACATCACTTAAGGTTTATTATATCATATCATATTTTACTTGGAGTTTATGATATCACTCATTCCGCTGTGGCTGGCATGATAGTTACATTATTTAACCGTTGAATAAATTTTTGTTTTTTATTCATGCTTTTTCAAATAACGCCACTTAAAATTTATCATATCAGCTATTTTACTTACAGTTTATAATATCATCCATTCCCTTCTGTGCTATCATGGTAATTATTTGATTAAACCGTTGAATATTTTTTATTTTTATTTTTATCCATGCTTTTCAAATAACTTCACTTAAAGTTTCTGATTTCTCTCATTTTATACTATCACCATTTATTTAAAATTTGAATATCACTCGCAGTTTCATATTACCTTTTCATATCGACTGAAACTCGTTTCAATAACTTTTTTATTCACCAAAACTTGTTTTCAGCTTGTTAATTCAATGCATATGTTTTTATATCAAAATTCAAAGAGCTTTTTTCAAAAATCAATTACATAGCAATAATTACTGTTGTGAGATAAAGATTTTTATTCTTTATAACAAGCTTGAAATAAAAGATATCATATTGCAACAAGATAATAATCTTCATTAACTTTATTTAACGAAGGTGACAACTTTAGAGCTTTCACTGCTTTTCTATTTTTAATGAGATCACCAATATCAGACTAATGGTGTCTGCCCCAGGAGCATTTGTTAATGAGATTACGTGAGAAATTTTGCTGAGATACGTCGCTACTATTGCCAACGGGGTTTAAGAAATAATGGTGTGTAGTAAAAGATATTTTTTTAGTGAGACTTGTATAAAAATTAATGTAAATAATAAATCCGACATATTATTTAAAAAACAAACAAACATGTTCAAATCCAAGAAAGCTACTTTGAAAAAGCTACATGGTAAAAACAAAGAAAGCTTACTTTCTGAACTCATTTTTGTTCGGAAGTTCATGAAATTGCCAGGTGCTCTTAAGGGTATTATATTTCATTCTAAACTGCTTATTTGCTGATTTATTTTAAAATTAATTTTTGCTCTCAACCGCGTCGAACTGGCAAAATCTTTTAATAAGAAAGTACACAATGTGCAGTGCTTATCGTTTTGATAAATGCAGAAAATATTGCAAAAAGTGCTGTCAAAGTTGGCCTTTTGAACAGAATTTTCTGAAGCGGGATATCTGGAAAAAAAAAATTGTTCTACTGAAAAAGTAATTGTTTAAAAATCAAATTCTAATGAAATGAACGAAAAATGAAAATCGCACGGCACCTTATATATCTCTTCAAAAACAACCTCGGGAAATTTTGTGTTTCTACTTTTAAAATTAGTCTGAAAATATTTCAGATAATTTCGAGCTGTTAAGGGTGAAAAAATATTTTTTTTGAATACATCCTTAACTCAGTGAGGGGTGTCGGATGTATGATATCCCACCAAATTTTAGTTGATTCAGAAATGCAACAGACATTTTTAATTAAGTTTTACTTTTAAAATTTTGGTAAAAAAGAGCTGGAAATTTTTGTTTCCTTTAAGGGTGTTCTTAAATCAAAAAGGGCAACTTTGTGACGTATGCTTTAATTTATTTTTGTTCGGAAATGCATGAAAATATTTTTTTTTTAAACGCAATAGATATTTTATAACAAGCCTTCAAAGTTGACGTTTTTGAGCACATTTCCGGACGAAAGCAGAAAAACTGGTAGAAAAGCAGCAGAAAAACGGATGATCACCTGATCGAAATAGCTTAGAACTGGATATGTAATTTAATTATCATAAAATGGAAAACTAAGTTCGATTCGAAATCACTTCCATAGTCAGGCATTCCAATTTTATATGTTTCTGTTAAAAAATGAATTTGTAAATGTGTCAAAACATTTTGCGCTTGTTGAGCGTAGCAGTTGAGAATACCCTTAAATAAATTTTTTCCTAATTTTCGGTGAGAATTTAACATTACAGAAACTTAATTGTTTGCCCCTCAAATGGTTAAGGGTGTGCTGAAATCCAAACTATTTATTTTATATTTCATTTAATTCGTTTTTGCACTCAAACGTATCATGTTGATAAGCTGTTTCATTCAGAAACTATAATGTGCTTTATAAGTCGATAAAAAAAAAAAATGCAGAATATGTTTTTTTTTTATTATTATTCTTTCAAAGTGTGCATTTTGAACCGAATTTCCCGAAGTGGCAGTGCTGAAAAAAACAATAAGATGGTCGTACTGAGAAAAAATTAATTTATATATTAGGTTCTAATTAATTGAATGAAATATAAATTACATCAGGTCGCTTATAAATCTCTTCAGCAAGTTGCATGTTTTTACTTTTTAAGGATGTTTTTAAATCAAAAAAGGGCATCTTTATGATATAAGTTTGAATTGATTTTTGTTCGGAAATGTCAATAAACTAGCAGTTTTACCAAGTTTAATTTTTATTTTAAGGGTGTATTCCAATTCAAATTACTTACTTTCGAATTTATTTTTAAATCCATTTTTGCTGTCAAAAGCATCAAACTGGCAAATTCTATTATTTAGAAACTACACAATGTAACGTGCTTGTCGATTTTTTAATTAAATGCAGAAAATATTGAAAAAAATATATATTGTCAAAGATAACAATTTGAACCGAATTTTCCGAAGCGGGACATCTGGAACGAGAAAAAGGGTCATACTGAAAAAATAACTGTTTATAAATCAAATTCTAATCAAATGAGCAAAAAATGAAATCCCTTTGAAATGGCATTTTATACATCTGCTCAAAAATCATCTCAGCAAGTTTCATGTTTGTACTTTTAAAAATAAGTCTAAAAATAAATCAAAAAATTTCGAGGTGTTCAGGTGAAAAAATATTTTTTCGAATACACCCTTAATGTAACAGAATAGGTTTCACGAAAAGTTCTAGTAATCCCAGTTTCCCCGAAAAAAATTAGTAATTTAACAGATTTTTTAATTTTATTTTATTTTATTTTACGTATACTTTTTATAATAAATATTTCGTATATTTATATACGAAAATTTATATACGAATTTATATAGATAAATATTTCGTAGAAATATTTATAATGATTAAACGGACTTTTCGTTCGTTTAATATTAAAATCAAAATCTTTCTTAATTTATTTGCCTCTAAAACTGTTTTTACTTTCAGTATTTTAATGTTGATGGGAAAGTTCCTACTTTTACGAGTTCAAACTTGTGCGGATATTTATCATCTCTTATATGACAATTTAGGGGGGGGCGGAATAATTTTAAACCGGATTTTTCATTTATACGCTGAAATTATTTTATGTGTGTATTTTAAATTGAAACCAGAATCTGTCTCATTTACTTGCCTGTAAAACTGTTTTTACCTTCAGTATTTTAATGTTGTTGGGAAAATTCCTACTTTTATCAGTTCAAACTTCTGCGGAGATTTATCATCTCTTATATGACAATTTAGGGGGCAGAATAATTTTAAACCGGATTTATCATTTATACGCTGAAACCATTTTATGTGAGTATTTTAAATTGAAACCAGAATCTGTCTCATTTACTTGCTTGTAAAACTGTTTTTTACCTTTAGTATTTTAATGTTGTTGGGAAAGTTTCTACCTTTATCAATTCAAACTTGTGCGGAGATTTATCATCTCTTATATGACAATTTAGGGAGGGGGGGGGGAATAATTTTAAACCGGATTTTTTCTTTATACGCTGACGCCATTTTATGTGTGTATTTTAAATTGAAACCAGAATCTGTCTCATTTACTTGCCTGTAAAACTGTTTTTACCTTCAGTATTTTAATGTTGTTGGGAAAGTTCTTACTTTTATCAGTTCAAACTTGTGCAGCGATTTATCATCTCTTATATGACAATTTAAGGGAGGGGGGAATAACTTTAAAGTGGATTTTTCATTTATATACGCTGAAACCATTTTATATCTGTATTTAACATAGAAAGAAAAATCTTTCTTAATTTACTTGCTTCTAAAAACTGTTTTCACCTTCAGTATTTTAATGTTGTTGGGAAAGTTTCTACTATCAGTTCAAACTTGCGGAAGTTTATAGTCTCTTATTTGACAATTTGGGGGGAAAGAAAAAATCATTTTTAAATACTTTTTCCATTTATACTCTGAAACTATTTTATGTGTGTATTTAATATTGGAACCAAAACCTTTCTCTTTTACTTGCCTGTAAAACTGTCTTTTCCTTCAGTATTATAATGTTGTTAAAAAAGTTTCTACTTTTTCCCGTTTTTTTTCCACCTTAAACACAGTAAGATTTTTTAGAAAAAATGATGAAAGTCGACTTTTTGAATCGAATTTCCACGTGAGAGAAGAATAACCACTAAAGTGGAGTGAAAAACGTGTTTGTCACGTGATTGAATTCGCTTATAAATCGATAGGCAATTCATTGACCAAAAATGGAAAATGTCTCGATTAAAAATCGATTATATAGCCTTTCAGTTATGTCTTTCCGTTAAGCGTGTATTCCAGTCATAACTACTTATTTTCTGATTTATTTTAAAATTCATTTTTACTCTCAAACACATCAAATAGGCAAAATATCTTATGTAGAAAGTACACTGTGCCATACTTGTGAATTCTTTGACAAATGCAGAAAATATTGGAAAAAAAGTGCTGTCGAAGTCGGCGTTTTGAATCGAATTTTACGGAGCGAGATCTGGAAAAATAAAAAGGTTATACTTAGAAAATAATTGTTCATAAATCAAATTCCAATTCATGTTTCTACTTATGAGTCTAAAAATGTATCAGAAAATTTCGAGCAGGAAAAATATTTTTTTTCGAATGCAGCCTTAAAAAATGAATTTGTAAATGTGTGAAAAAATTTTGCGCTTATTGAGCAGAGTAGTTGAGAACAGCCAATAATGCGTCACAGGAAATCTAGATTGTTAAGGGTGCATTGCAATCTAAACTGCTTATTGTATGATTTAGTTATAATTTCGTTTTTGCTCTCAGTCAGACGTATCAAACTGTGAAATACTCTTATTTAGAAAATACACAATGTGCTGTGCTTATCTATTTTTTGATAAATGCAGAAAATATTGCAAAATAAATAAATAAATAAATAAATAAAAATAAACAAAATAAAAGTAAAGCTTTCAAAATTGGCCTTTATAACCGAATTTTCCGAAGCTGGAGATTTGGGAACGAAAAAAATGGTCATACCAAGAAAGTAATTGTTTATAAATCAAATTCTAATGAACTGTGCAAAAAATGAAATCAGACGGCATTTTATACATCTCTTCAAAAATCACATCAGTAAGTTTCATGTTTCTACATTTAAAAATGAGTCTGAAAATGTACAAGAAAAATTTGGAGCTGATGAGAGTGGAAAAATATTTTCTCTAATGCACCCTTTTAACCCATTATTGCCCAAGTTATTTCCTTCGTTAAAAATGAAATTTTGGGTTTCCCACCACTTTTAAAAGAAGAATAACTTTTATCATAATTTATTGAGGAATTTGTTTCTTGAAAAATAATGCTTATTTATATTTCTATTTACTGGTGTGAAAAGTGCTTTCTTGCCTTTTTTATAAACGTCCCTAAAAAGGGACACTAGGCACTAATGGGTTAAGTCAATTGAAGCTGTTTCACAATCAGTGGCTCGAAATTTTCTGATACATTTTCAGACTCACTTTTAAAAGGAGAAACATAAAACTTGCTGAGGGGATTTTTGAAGAGATGTATAAGATACCGTCTGATTTCACTTTTCGCTCAATTCATTAGAAACAATGACCTTCTTTTCCTTCACGGAACTCCCGTTTCGGAAAATTCAGCTCTAAACTCCATTTTCACAGCATATTTTCTACATTTATCCAAGAATAGACAATTACGGCACATTGTGTACTTTCCTGGATGCACTTGAGAGCGAAAATTAATTAAAAAATAAGTCAAAAACTGAGCAGTTTGGATTTGAATGCACCCGTAAAGACATTTACTGTTTGCTGCTGTATTTGATAATTTTATTTCAATTCGGTTTTGGGTTGAAATTAAGCACAATTCTGCTTTTGAGTAGGATACAGCTTGATCCATGCACAACTGTACAAAAGGATAGATTTTGTTACGTATAACAGAACAAAAGAAAAAAATAAACTTCACCAGTCCCACTTTTTCTTCTCAAGCAGCTACAAATTTACACAAAAAATTGATAATGTGGGATAATTTGAGTAACTTATGACTCTTTTTTTTTTCTTTCTTCAATATTTACATCGTAAACGAAAAATATATCTGAATTCTCTGCAAGTACAAACCATTCTAAATTGAAAGCCTATACACTGCGGGAAGCTCTCACGTGAGAAGAATATTAAAATACCGCCATCAGTTACAAAGGATTCCGAAAAAATACGAAAAAGGTTTATTGCATGGCTGTGTTCAAATAAAGAAATAAATAAATGTAAATAATAAATGGAAATATGTGTGAACAAATTACTGAAAATCTTTTCCGATTCTGTAGGCAGGAAAAGGTTTTATTTTCCTAGTTTTAATTTTTAACGCTTTCCAATATAGTGCTTATGAATTCGATTTGTCTGTCTGTCTGACTGAATGTCCGCAATCCCTCCCCTTAAGGTTGTTCTCAAATCAAAAAGTGCAACTTTATGAAATTTATGCAACTTTATGAAAAGTGCAACTTTATGAAGTTTTAACTGTTTTTTTTTTTTTTTTTTTTTTTTTTTTTAATGCATGAAACTAGCAGGTGTTGTTCTTAAACTATCGAATCGAACTCATTTTCCCGTTTTTTTTGCAAACGCAATAGATTTTTCTGAAAATAGTGTCAAAATGAGTGTTTTGAGCAAACTTTTCGGCGAGAGAAGAAAAACTCGTCAAACAGGGGTGAAAAATGCCTTTTCACATATTTAAAAAAGCTTATAACGCAGTAGATAATTTATTGATCAAATAATAGAAAATTCAATTCGATTCGAAAACGTTCCTATGATCAGGTCTTCCAATTCTATACCTTTCCGTTAAAAAAATGCATTTGTAAATGCGTCAAAACGTTTTGTGCTTGCTGAGCAATGCAGTTGTGATCAGCTTTAAATATAGTCAGATTGCCATGAAATTAATGTAAATTATTGGGATTTTCCATTGTATGTTCGGTAATGGAAATGAATATGTAGCAATTACTGTTCGTTTATAGGATATTCAAAAGGATTCCACTACACAGTGGAATCTGGAAAAAAAATACAGGGCATTTTAATGATGTTACACTACTTTATTGAAATTTATATATATTATTTGTAATGCGCATAACAAGACGCTTACTGTAGAATATAGTGTGCATATCGTATATCGTCCTTTAATTTGGAAAGGTAAAATAAATTTAGGTACACTACAGTCTGTGTGTATATAAGCAATATAAAAAGAAAATCTCTCATATTGATAGTAAAGAACTATCAGTTTCGGCGCCAGTTTAAGACAGTTTAATTTACAAAATTATCTGTAATTTTTTATTTAAACAGTTTTACCAGTTAAAAATACAGATTTTATTGTAAAATGACAAAATCCAGCTTTTTTTTTTTTTTTTTTTTTTTTTCTTTTTTACAGAAAAATCTGTTTTTTTTTTTTTTTTTTTTTTTTTTTTTATGTAAAGATTACAATTTTTTTCTGTAAAAATTACAGATATTTTTTACAATGAACTGTCACATTTGTTTAAATGAATTATAAATTCAAATTCATACCGAAATTTAATCTGTAAAATTACCTGTTTTTAAGATATGGGAACGATAAATTATAATCGAAAAAGCAGAAAAATGGTTTTAGATATTTTAAAAAACATTGACGTATTTATTTCTTAGGAATTTTCTTTTGAATAGTTTCTGCGTGCAAATAAAGAGTAAATGTTATTTTAATGAATTATAATGAAACTAGCAGGCTATGCCCGCTGCGCTGGTCAATATTTCAAAATCAACCGTGGATGAAAATAACTGGTGAATTTAAATTTGTATTTAAACCATTTGGACCTCCAGCAGCACCTTGCACATTGCTGAAAACGATTTAGGCACCATTGTGATATTAAATTATCTTAAACGTTGGACAAAATCCAGCTATTAAGAAGTAACTATTTTAGTTTATTACTAACAGTGCACAATTGGAAGCGAAATGAGACCATTATGGCAACAGGATTTAAAATTTTCCCTTATCTGAAGAAATATTAATTATTACAGTCGTTACCATGGTACGACTTCTGAAAAATTTCTTCACAACTTTTCATTATGTGATGCCAGGAACCCAAAGCTACTTCCACCTAAAAGCTTTATATATATACTAAATTTTGATAAAAGGCACAATTATGCAAGAATCATCTCCAAACTTGTCAAATACATTGAGATGGTTAATACCTCAGTGGGGATTGCAAATTAGCAAAATCGGCCCAAAGGGGTGGTAATTGGGAAGGGTTCAAAAATTTGAATACCACCTTAACATGGCTTTGACAAAACCAGCTCTTACAAAACAATCGCGGGGAAAAAATAAACATATTTCGTTACAGCAGTTGCCAACAACTAAAAAAAAAAAACAAAAAAACATTAAAATTTTCACTACAACAATTACTTTATTATTGCAAAATTTCTCCAGAAAAATGAAAAAAAAATAATTTGCTTTTTCGTATTTAAGTATTTTCTCTTTAGTTATTTAAGATAAAATTATGTAAATTTGTATAATTTGGCGAAATTGGTTGACGTGATAATCAAGTAGTAGCTAATTTACACTTTTCATATTTCACAAAAGATTCCTACACAGATATCATATTCGCAATAGGTTTAGCACGATTTTCTTGCAACTCCAATGTAGCAAAATCCTCGTTTTAGAATACCAAAGAAATTTATATATTTTTTATAATTTTCTATCACTTTAAACAGGAATTAACAATAAATAAAAAAAATAACTGTAAATCAAAACAAAAAATATCATTTCAAAAAAGAAAATGAAAGTAAATAAACAACTTATCTATAGATAAACAATTATAGCTGGGTTACCACATAAGGCAAATAATGCCATTTTCGCGCCAGTGAGATACCTCGATGAGTACTTTATATGACCAAATCTGTGACAAAATTTTCATGTTTGGAAAAAACTTTAATCGGTATTTATACTGCATTTTCCCTACTTATGTATAGTGAAAATACTTTGCCACAAATGTCATGTACGCACCACACTGGCGCAATTTTTTTCTGACGCCAATTTGGCGAAAACATCGCTTTTAATTACCAATTTCATACATATTTTTAAATTATTTTCTATTATTTAAAAGAATTAATAAATAAAAAAGTTTAATTAATAGCTATAGAACAAAATGATTTATATTATTTTAAAAAACAAAATGAAAGTTAATAAATAGTTTATTAATATTGTTGCAGCGTATATAGGGTTCTTTCGATCTTATGGTTAGACAACTTCAAACTCTTTTCTCTTAGAAAAGTAGAAAATAATTTATTTACAGATCTTCAGAACAACAGAGTCTTCGAAACTCACAAATATTACAAGATATTCCAAAATAACTGTTTAAATCTATCGAACAAGTACAAATATAGGTCGCAGCGACTCTTTATACAATGTCTCAACACTATATCACATTCAAAACAACGTAGATAAAACTCAATACATCAAGCAAACTTGCTTGGACAATCTCTAGTAGCTCACTCAATGACTGACTGGTAAATAATAATAACAACAGCTCGTATCGCTCTCCTTATATATAGTCTCGTAGCATGTGCTAGAAATTTCTAGAAAAACCTGGAAAACCACGGAACAACAAACAATGTATCAGTAGACCTAAGGGGGGGTTACCATAAATAGGGAAGGGTTACCATCGCCAACAATCGCCAAGTTTGTCGCCAACTTGGCGATATATCGCCAAATTTGGCGACCAAAATTAGTCGCCAAAAGTGACGCCAACTTGGCGATATCTCAAATATTTCGCAAAGCTGCCATAGACATTCACTGAAAATAATAGACAAGTTTGCTTGATAACAGAGACAATGTAACAAAAACTAATATTAGTAAAGAAATGGAGCTTAATAAGATTATTTACATTATTTTACAGTACAAACACTAACTATTTACAAAATTCGTAACACTACCCCCTCCTCAAAGACTGCACGTCCCGGGCAGTGCAATCCTTGAGTTAGAGGAAAACACTTAAAATAAATAAACAAATAAATAAATAAATAAATAAATAATAACAATAATAATAAAATTTACATAAATAAGAACTAATTACTATTTACAAATTTACAAAAAGTGACTTTCATGACCATGGTCTGAAATTCAAGTTTCGAATTTCTAATCACTTTGGCCAAAATAAGGGGCTAGCCGGTTATAGTGTACGACCTTCGGTTTGGCGTGTGGCGATTTTTGTATGCGTACAACGACGTCATTCAGCCTGTTGACGACTGTGTAAGGACCGTCCCAGTTTCTTTGTAATTTTGGCGACAGTCCCTTACGACGTATCGGATTCCACAACCAAACTTTGTCACCTTCGTTGAACTCATGTCCTGTTGCCTTTGTGTCGTACCGTGTCTTCATCTTTTCTGATGCCAGTCCAATTCGGTTCCTCGCTAGACAATGAATCTCCTCAATCCGCGCCTGGAGTTCATCGACATATTCCTCAGGCGATGAAGGAGCATCAGGAGGACGGCCAAACAAAAGATCCGCAGGTAGACGAAGATCACGACCAAAGAGCATTTGAGAAGGGGAGTAACCAGTGGCCTCATGAGTGGCACTCCTGTAAGCAAGCAGGAAAAGAGGCAATTTCTTGTCCCAGTCCTGTTGGTCTCTAGACACCAGGAGAGAGAGGCTATTTAGGATGGTACGATTGAACCGCTCTACCATGCCGTCCGATTGAGGGTGTAGAGGTGTTGTTCGGGTTTTGTCCATGCCGAGTAGTTCACACATTTCCTTGAACACAGCCGAATCAAAATTTCTTCCTTGATCGGAATGGATTTGAAGAGGAACTCCGTATCTGGAAACCCAGTGTTGAATCAGTATGTCTGCTACGGTTACCGCCTCTTGATTAGGAATGGCATAGGCTTCAGGCCACTTAGTGAAGTAGTCCATGACAACGAGGATGTACTTATTGCCATCAGATGTTCTAGGAAGTGGACCCAGAATGTCTAGGGCAATTCGTTCGAAAGGAGCTCCTACATTATAACGTTGCAATCGTCCACGGGTGCGCCTCTTAGGACCTTTACGTGCTACACAGGTGTCACAAGCTCGACACCACTTTTCCACGTCACTGCGAACATTTTTCCAGTAGAAACGCTCTCGAACCTTTTGCAGGGTCTTCATTACACCAAAATGACCTCCTGTGGGACTACCATGCAGTTCTTGAAGGACCATAGAAATTCTCGACTTAGGGAGTAGTAGTTGCCATCTACATGTCTTTCCATCGTCAGACTCCCATTTTCGGTACAAGATGCCGTTCTTCAAATGTAAGGAATCCCAGAGAGCCCAATAACATTTAGTCGTAGGATGGTAATGGGCCATGTCTTGCCAGCTGGGCTTCCTGTTGGACTCCTCTTTCAGCTCTAGAATTGGCTTAATTTCAGGATCAGCAAGTTGATCTTTACGCAGGCTCTCGTCACTCCACGGATCTTGCGATGATGTAGACCCAGTTGTAACTTGTCTTACTATAGGACCTTTGACATTAAATTTCTTCTCAGCCCGGTCGCAGTATCTACAATTCTCTGAGCAGAGTCTTCTTGAGAGAGCATCTGCATTTCCATGTGATGAGCTTTTTCGATGGCGTATCTCCATATCGTACTCTTGAAGCTTTTGTATCCACCTGGCTATCTGGCCTTCAGGGTTCTTAAAATTCAATAGCCAAGTTAGAGAAGCATGATCAGTTCGGATCAGGAACTTTCGACCGTAAAGATAGTGATGAAAGTGGTCTATGGCTTTCACTACAGCAAGAAGCTCTTTTCTTGTTACGCAGTAGTTTCGCTCGGCCTTTGACAAGCACTTGCTGAAATAGGGGATAACACGCTCCTGGCCGTCGATTTCCTGGGACAGTACAGCGCCAATGCTTTCGTTGCTTGCATCCGTATCAAGTATAAACTGTTTATCGATTTGAGGATACGACAGAATTGGAGTGGATGTCAAGGCCTCCTTAAGCTTTTCGAAAGCAGCGTCACATTCCTGTGTCCACATAAATTTTTGATTGGCTTCTGTTAATTTATGAAGTGGTCTTGCAATCATCGAGAAGCCTTTGACGAATTTTCTGTAATAGGTGCATAATCCTAGAAAACTTCGAAGCTGGTGAACATCTGCTGGACGATTCCAATTTTTCACGGCCGATATCTTCTCCGGATCAGTCCTAACTCCTTCCGCCGAAATGATGTGTCCAAGGTAGGCGACTTCATTACGAAACAAACTGCACTTCGAAGGGCTTAACTTCAAATTAGCTTCCTTTAATTTTTGTAGCACCCGCCTGAGGTTGTTCAGATGTTCATCAAAAGATTTTCCTATGATTATGATATCGTCTAAATAAACAAGACATGCCTCATATGACAGTCCCCGAAGAACCGTTTCCATAAGGCGTTCAAAAGTTGCAGGTGCGTTACATAGACCAAAAGGCATTACCTTGAACTGCCATAATCCTTGTCCCGTTGTAAAGGCAGTCTTCTCGCGGTCGTCGGGATGGATCTCTACCTGCCAGTAACCACTCTTCAAGTCTAAAGTCGAGAACCAAGTGTTGCCCGCAAGTGTGTCAAGAGTGTCGTCAATCCTTGGCAGAGGGTAACTATCCTTTTTGGTGACGTCATTCAGTCGGCGGTAGTCTACACAAAATCTTGTAGAACCATCCTTTTTTCTTACTAATACAATGGGAGACGCCCATGGACTTGTTGATGGTTCGATGACGTCATTTTCTTCCATATCTTTAATTAAATTCTGCACCTCTTCTTGCTTGGCAAAAGGTAATCGTCTAGGGTGCTGTTTAATAGGAGAGTGATCTCCCGTGTCAATTCGGTGTTGTGCCATTTTAGTTCGTCCAAAGTCTTCAGATGTTTGGGAAAATAAACTTTGGAATTCTCTAATTAAATTTTCCGCAGCTTCCAACTGTTTTGGATTTAAGTCTGTATTTTGTAACAAATCCTTGACTAAATTATCTGAAGATTTCTCAGAGTGACTGGAATTTTGACTTATGCACGTCACAGGAGCACATGACGCTATCACCTCTCCTTTCTTGATAGTCCTCGTCTTATCACTGATGTTAGCAATTCTGACTGGAATGGTCTTTTTCGAGAGGTCTACCACAGAAGAAGCCACCAATACTCCTGCTTGTGTACTATTGTCTTCTGGATAATCTATATGGCCAAATCGATAATTAGTTTTATTTTTAATTACAGCAGGAACCAAACATTCTGTTCTTGCATCTAGATTAATGTCTTCTTTGGCTATTACTATTTGTTTACATTCAATTTCGTTATTTAATCCAAAAAGACTTATTTCTTCATATTTTGAGAGCATTTTATTATTTTTGAAATCAAGCTTGAAGCCAAACTTCTTCAGAAAATCTAGCCCGATTAAGCAAGGATCTGTTATGTCAGCCACATATGCCGTATGGTAATATTTCGTTCCTCCAAAGTGTATGGTTAAATTGGCCTTTCCATATATGCCAATCTTGTCGCCCGTCACAGTTTGCAGGGTAACGCAGTGTGGAGTCCAGATGAGTTTAGATTTCAATTTTCGAGCCAAATCTTCTCTTATTATTGTCACATTGGCTCCTGTATCGACAATCATACGGCACTGAATTCCGTTAATAAAGCCTATCACATATAATTCGTTATCACCGCCGCTCATTTTTGATATCTGGAGGATCTTCAGGTGGGGCTTTTCATTCTCTGGCAACCTCCGCCCCGCGAGATGGCCAAAATTTAGTTTCCCTGCTGACTGTTTGAATTTATCTCACGTTCGTGGATTTTGGGGCAATTTCTTCGGAGATGTCCTGTATCACCGCATCCCCAGCACGTGAGTTTCTGTCTTCTTGAACTTGTTCTTCCGTATTTTAAAGCTTCAATTTCTTGATTTATTTTCCTAATTTCTTTCAAGACGTCGTTCTCAGTGTCTGAGCTTTTGTTCACCGTTGCCCCTCGGACTGAATGACGATCTCTTCGGCTGGCTTGTGTAGCTGCTTCCAACTTTAAGGCATATAGTAGTGCAGCCTTTAAATCCTGTACATCTGCCATTCGTACCGCTCTCTGCACTTCTGGATCTTTTATTCCGTCTACAAAATATTGCAGTGACAGCATTTCCCGTACATTTGTTGGACAGTCAATGAATGCTAAATTTGCAAGCCGTTCAATTTCCGAGGCAAACTCTTGAAGGGTTTCACTCGATTTTTGATGGCGGCTCTTCATTTGTATTCTCGTATAATCCTTGAAGAATTTTTCTCCGAATCTCATTTCAAGTGCACAACTTAAAGTCTCAAAATTGAGTTGCGTCATATCGGGCAATGTTTGCAGCACGTCGGCGGCTTCTCCTCTTAAAGATGCTGCCAGTTGACAAGCTTTCACCTCGTCACTCCATTTGTTCGCTTCAGCTACAATGGTGAATTGGGTCTTGTAAACTTGCCAGGAACTCTTTCCATCGTATGTCGACAGCTTAATGTGCACGGGAGAAGCAGGCGGATTCCTAAATTCTTCATAATTACCACTAGACGCTGAAAGTTTCTTCTCAAGATCTTGTACTTTTT
Organism: Maratus speculifer; assembly: GCA_964019185.1. Taxonomy (NCBI): domain Eukaryota; kingdom Metazoa; phylum Arthropoda; class Arachnida; order Araneae; family Salticidae; genus Maratus; species Maratus speculifer. The sequence goes on along the minus strand of OZ025301.1, from coordinate 146,195,838 downwards.
TATTTAGCTTTTCATCTACTTCACCTAGTATTTTCTCTTCAACGTTACTGATTTTCTCTTCAACGTTACTGATTTTCTCTTCAACTTTACAAACTTCATTCTGAATTTTCTCTTCTACTTCCGCCATTTTCCGTTCCATTTTCTGTTCAACATTACTAACTTCATTCTGAATTTTCTCTTCTACTTCCTCTATTTTCTCTTCTACCGAGCCTATTCTTCTCTCTACCGACGAGAACTTTTCTTCTAAAGTTTTCTTCATTTCTTCTTGGCCTTTATTAATCTTTTCAGTCACATCTTCTTGGCATTTGTTCATCTTTTCCGCCAACTCTTCTTGGCCTTTATTCATTTTTTCCGCCAACTCTTCTTGGCCTTTATTCATTTTTTCCGCCAACTCTTCTTGGCCTTTCGTCAATTCTGCCTTTATTCCATTAATAGCTTCTAACAGTTCTTTCAGTTGACCATCCATTGTTCTTGTTTTCGCCATAAGATCCCCACTCCTGACACCAAATGTTGCAGCGTATATAGGGTTCTTTCGATCTTATGGTTAGACAACTTCAAACTCTTTTCTCTTAGAAAAGTAGAAAATAATTTATTTACAGACCTTCAGAACAACAGAGTCTTCGAAACTCACAAATATTACAAGATATTCCAAAATAACTGTTTAAATCTATCGAACAAGTACAAATATAGGTCGCAGAGACTCTTTATACAACGTCTCAACACTATATCACATTCAAAACAACGTAGATAAAACTCAATACATCAAGCAAACTTGCTTGGACAATCTCTAGTAGCTCACTCAATGACTGACTGGTAAATAATAATAACAACAGCTCGTATCGCTCTCCTTATATATAGTCTCGTAGCATGTGCTAGAAATTTCTAGAAAAACCTGGAAAACCACGGAACAACAAACAATGTATCAGTAGACCTAAGGGGGGTTACCATAAATAAGGAAGGGTTACCATCGCCAACAATCGCCAAGTTTGTCGCCAACTTGGCGATATATCGCCAAATTTGGCGACCAAAATTAGTCGCCAAAAGTGACGCCAACTTGGCGATATCTCAAATATTTCGCAAAGCTGCCATAGACATTCACTGAAAATAATAGACAAGTTTGCTTGATAACAGAGACAATGTAACAAAAACTAATATTAGTAAAGAAATGGAGCTTAATAAGATTATTTACATTATTTTACAGTACAAACACTAACTATTTACAAAATTCGTAACACTATAAATAAACAACTATAGTCGGTTTACCATGTGAGGCATAAAATCGCCATGTTGTTGCAATCGTACGAATGTGGTGCGTATATGATATCTGCGCCAAAACTTTAAAAAGTTGCAATTAAATTATTTTACAGTTTGGATGAGGAAGACATTTATACTAAAATTTAAACATTATACGCATTTTTTTTTTTTTTTTTTTGCTATAACTGCTATTTATATATTTACATTTAAACATAAAATATATGGTACTTCTAGGTTACCCCGTCGACCAATTTCGCCAAATTATACAAATCGCCAAACTAATAGCCAAATTATGCATGTTGACATAATTTTTATTTTAAATAACGAAAAAACAAATATTTAGTAGAATATTGATAAAAATACAAATAAAAAGTCGAAATAAAAATCACCTAATGACATTTTAAATACGTGAATCGCATTCAATGTCATTGAATGTGACATTCACGATCATCCATTACTGACATTTAATCTTATAGTTTGGCGATAATTCTTCTGTCGACGGGATAACCTAGAAGTACCAATATAATCCTAAAAATGCTCTCAGACATTTAAAAGAGAGTGAGAGAATTTAATTATTGCGAACATCGCTCCTGCTTATGCCTTCTTGGAATAAAATCGCATTGTTTGATGACAAAAGTAAATTCAAACATCCAAATAAACAATTAACATACAATTAACAGATAAAACCATCTTTGAAAGTAATTCTGCTATTTCCTCCTGTAAGACACATAATGGTAGAATTAGATTTTAAAAATAGAAAAATGTTATTTAGGTTTTATCTAATAAAATATTTAAAATACATTAATTTTTTTTCTTTTTTTAGCCTGGCGCGAAAGAGATAAATAGCAAAATATTGATTGAAGAAATATAGAAGAGGAAATGGTTAATTAAAAAAAGACTTGTAAATTTTATTCAGCAGGAATTTTTTATTTCAAAATGTTGAATTTATCAGTAGTAATAACGCATAATTGCATAATTTCCTTTGAATTGCAAAATTTTTCCTTCAGTACTACTTGGTTATACCGTCGACCAATTTCGCCAAATTATACAAATCGCCAAACTATATAGATTAGCATAATTTTTCATTTAAATAACGAAAAACAAATTAGCAGAGCATATATAAAAATAGAAATAAAATGTCGAATTAAAAATCACTTGATGACTTAATTAATATTTATATTATGCTTAATGTTAAAAGAATGTGACACTTACGATCATCCATTATTGACATTTAATCTTGGAATTTGGCGGTAGATTTTTAATCGACGGGATAACCTTTCTTTCTTCAGTTTCTAAATTTTAAAACTGTAATTTTTCCTGCAAGTGAAATTGACGAAATGGCGCAAGAAATATTAAATTAACAATAAAAAACATTTGCAAAAAGAAATAAAAGGGTTATATTCGTTGATCACATTCTTCAAAATTACTATGAATGCATCAAAATATACTTCAAAAATTATCTTCACTTGAAAAAAACAACATTATTACGACCATTAAGAAACTAAGTCAGGCATTAAGTCAGTAGTGCTTTTTCGGCTTAAAAACACATTCTTTGGCGACAAAAGCAAAATGAAAATTGCATAGATACGAATATATAACTCACAACTTACAGTGTCTTTTACAACCAGATCTGATTTTTCTGCTGTAAGTTATATTATACGGAAATTCGATAAAAAAAGAGAAAGAAAATAATAAAAAGGGAAATAATTATCTTTCAAAATTCATTTAATCAAATTTTCAAGTATTCATGTTTTTATTCTATCGTAAGGGATAAGTCGCCAAAAGTTGAACCAATTGTTATATTTCGCGTTAATTTATTTTTTAAGCATTACAAATATTTTTTTCATTTTCAAGATAAATATATTTTTATAATATTACGCCTCATTTAAGCGGTTTTTCTTTATTATTATTATTATTATTATTATTGTTGTTATCAGTAGTTATTTTCTGCTTTTATTTGCAAGATATTTGTAATATTTCTGATAGATATAGCCATTTCAATTTTTTTAGCAGTTATAATTTTCGCCAAAAATAATTACTGGCAACCCTTCCGTCAAAAATAACCGAAAAATACGAAATTTAGTACGAAAAATCAGAGTTATCCCTGTATATTTGTATGATAAACCTCCGCAAAAATATTTCCTATCGAATGATATAATCTGCAAAAAGATCCATCGGGTAGTTTTTGAAAACACCCGTTTGGAAGTCTCAGAACTTCTGCTTTATAATATATATGATAATTGAATTTAAACAATACGATTCCATACTTCTATTGTTTGTTAATACCATTACAGTTTTTGTTTTCTCCCCTCAAACACGTTTCTTGAATGTAGTGGGTTTGGTTCATCGGTTCATGTTATATTTTTATAGGTAACAGTCAAGGTTCTTGCTGTTGCTCACCATTACACTAAATCGCGGCAAAATGCTTCATTCGGTGATTTGGCCAAATTATGAGTGCTCAATTTCTGCTCTTTGTGTTCATTTTGATGCATTGTGTGCCAATAAAGTCGAGATTCTAATCTGCGTTATTGAACGATTAATGTCATTTTACATAAATATATACTGAACAATTGCACCATAAAATATAACTGCTAATGGTGAAAGAGCCGATAGCACAAAAACCTACGTTATCGAGCGCTAGAAAAAACCCCTTAATTTATGGAAGAGTAGTAATAGAAGAATCCAATGATCGATGTCTGCCGGAAGTGAAGTGGTGCATAAGCCAAAAATGAATTCCATTATAGTGGTTTATTCGTAGGTTTATCATTGGGTTTGCCGTGCAGTCAAAGGTATGAAAACATGGAAAACTGGGAGTAGGAAAACACAATGATAAACTTATGAGTGAAGCTCTAATGGTATTAATTTTTGCTTATGCATTACTTCACTTCCGGCAGACATCGATCATTAGATTACCGTACAACTGCTCTTCCATAAAATAAAGGTTTTTTTTTTCTTGTGCTGGATAACGTTGGTTTTCGTGCTGTCATTTCTTGAACTGTACGAATGTATTTGTTAAAAGTACACAACATTTCTCATTGGTGCACAAAAACAAAAACTTTAATACGAACTTTTAAAATAAAAATAAAAATAAAATATAAAATGAATGTTTCGAGCTGTCTTTTGCAGCCATTTTCAGGAAATTATGATAGTGAAATGACTAAAAGTTCAAGATGAATGCATCCTGTGTGAGAGATAATATTTCTAATAAAATAAAATCGAAATGATTCAAAAGTTTGAATATGTTGCCATTTATGGACGAGGAAAAACTAAAGTATTGCAAACAGATACAGATTTAAGATTTTAAGGTGTCATGCCAGATTTTTGGTACAATATTGGATAAATTATCGATACAAAGTTTAATCTCACATGCAATGATTTGAAAAAAAATCTCAAATTTTACTTTCATATAGATTATTTCACGGAATTATGATATTTACCTTTCAAAGTTACTATGGCAACCTTTGTTAGCCAAATAGAAACGGAAAAGAGCTGCATTCTCTTTATTCTGTCTAATATCCTGTCGATGCTCAATTCTTACTGCAAGTTTACCTCTTGTCATACCGATATAGACTTTTTCAACATTATTTGATAAAATGATAGGTATTTCATATTTACCATATTTCTGATCCGTTGGGATTTTATCGATCTTATCTCTAGCGATGTCAATGAGATAAAAGGTTGGGATCGCGGCAAGCTTTATATTTTATTTCTGCGTTGTTTACCAATTAAAAATAATTATATTGGATTAATGAATTTTATATCTTGCTATATGATAAATATTCTATTCTCCGAACACTGAATAGAATATTTAAGAGTGTATTGGAAAAAATATTTTTCCCTTTTCAATAGCTTGAAATTTTCTGATAATATTTTCAGGCTCATTTTTAAAAGTAGAAAGATGAAACTCGCTCAGCTGATTTTTGAAGAGATGTTTAAAATGTCTTGTGATTTCATTTTTCGTTCAATTCATTAGAATTTGATTTATAAACAATTATTTTCTCTGTATGACCATTTTTTTTTTCGATTCTAGATCTCCCACTTCGGAAAATTCAGTTCAATATGCCAACTTTGACCGCATTTTCTTGCAATATTTTCTGCATTTATCGAAAAAATTGAAAAGCACGGCACATAGTGCACTTTCTAAAAAAGAGAAATTGCCAGTATGATGCTTTTGAGAGCAAAAATATGTTTAAAAATAAATCAGAAAATAAGCAGTTTGAATTGAAATACACTCTCGATGCAATGTTTACAATCTAAAAATAAAGCAAATTCCCTCTGACTCATAACACGTACAACTAACTCATTCACAAATTGCATCTTTTTTTTCTTTACCTCCAGTCACTTATCTTGGCGAGATAGGGTTTGAGAACTGTTGCCACCAGGTAATTAAGAATTATGAGTGAAACTTTCCTTCACGGTAGATGTCAATCTAGACTAGATATCTGCGTATCGGACTCGCTTTGTACTACGGAATAATAATAGAAAAATAAAAAAAAGTGCCAAATATAAAAAAGCATAAAAGTGAATAGAAATCAAAAAGAAAAGGCAAATGCAAAAAGCCTTGGAAGTTACTAAATGATGCAATAGAGGCGGTAAAGATCAAAGGGATTTTCATCTTTTCTTTCTTTATTTTTTGATTTATTCCTCCGTTCTTTAGCAGATGACCCCCTGCTTTGACCTGCAGAAAAGTATCGAAAAGTTGCCAGGTAACTTGGTGCGGCCCGCTTCAAAGAGTATTGTGAAAGCATCGTATATATTTTTCTTTTATGTTTTTTTTTTCCTTTTTTTTTTCTTTTTCTCTCCAAACCCCTGAAGATTCGAAACGCAGATTAACTTTTTATATACATACATATAAATTTATTTATCAGATACCCCTAGCTTTATTCCCAGCAGTTTTTATTGAAGTTATCCGAAAGTCACTACAATATAGAAGGTATAGGTGATCTTTTTAAAAGTTTTCATTCGCTACTCTGTTGGAAGCTTTTTCATTTTATGAAATACGTTTATGGTATGATATAAAAATCTCCGTGCATTTAATCAGAAAAAAGACCTTCTTCTAAACCTGTTTCCAAATCCAATTCACTGCTTTTAAATCTAGATTCAATTTTTATTCGTTACCGTATAAAATTTTTAGATAGGTTATTAAAATTTCATCCATTTTATCAAGCAAGTAATCAACAAATTATGAGCACAAAATTAGACAGGTGGATATTTCACAACTCAGCAAGTAATAAAAAGTATTCAAATCCAAAAAAGGTATTTTCTCACCCATTTCTCAATTCTTTTTTGTTCGGAAACGCATGTAATCGAGTGTTAATAATTAAAAATAAACTATGTAATCGAAAGACGTTTTAAATTTTTTCATGAAGGCAGATTATCTTTAAAGGATCTCAGGACTCTTAAAATCGGAAAAAATTAAAAAAGGAGACCATCTTTAACATTTAATATCTTAAAATTTTTAAGATATTAAAACACAGTTTTTATTAAGATGAAAGATATAAGTACGTTCTTTCATTTTATGCCTTTAAAAAATTGCAGGGTGCAGAATTAGCATTTACAGGGCGCTCCAAACTGTCAGATATTTGACGCGCAGAAAATTAGTATAATAGCTTATGCGTATGATTACAAAATAAATATGACAAGTAGAATGGAAATTTTGGTGCAGACTTATACAACATATTTTAATAAATACCTTGAACCTAAATCAATTTATATTTAAAGCATTTTTCTATTTTTAATACAAAGTTGTTTTTAATTAATACAAAATTTTGAAAATTTCAACAACATATATTCACCTAAGAAATAATTTTTTTTTGAACAATAAAATGGAAATTTTAGCCCAATTTTAGCCCATTGTAGTTTATACAGATTAACATTAGACATATATTTTAAAAATTTTATATGAAACTACTTACAAGATTTTGAAATATTGTGCACGCTGCACGCTATGAAAAAAAAAATATCATTTGGAGAAAAATTACTTCCAAGTTTAATAATTTATTTTCATAATGTTTCTAAAATCTATGTATAATTTTATATGAAATGTTAAAGTTTTACTTGCAGTTCGTCAGTTTTTTAAAACATAAAATATTAAATTGAGCATAGATTTAAGAAATATTTCGACAACTAAGAAAAAAACGACTTCCTGTAAGAAGAGGACACTGAAAAAAAAAACTTAAAATATTAATCACCCGATAAGATATTTTGAATATAAGAATGCATCAAAAATTTGTCGATTTAACATTATACTGAGAGGAATTTGGCCTCTGCATGACTAGCACCCTTAAGGGTGTATTCCAAAGAATATTTTTTCACCCTCAACACCTCGTAATTTTCTGATTTATTTCCAGGCTCATTTTTAAAAGTAGAAATATGAAACTTGATGCGGTGATTTTAGAATAGATGAACAAGATGCTGTGGTGATTTCATTTTTCGCTCAACTCATTATAGAATTTGATTTATCAACAATTGCTTTTGACCATTTTTCTCATTTCCAGACCTCTCGCTTTGGAAAATTCTGTTCAAATTGACAACTTTGGCAACATTTTTTTTTTTTTCAATATTTTCTGTATTCATCAAAAAATCGACGAGCACGGCACACTGTGTACTTTTTAAATAAGCGAATTTGCCAGTCTGATATATGTGGGAGCAAAACTGAATTTAAAAATAAAACCGAAAGTAAGCAGTTACGATTGGAATACACCCTTAAGGTTGTTCTCAACTGCTTCGCTCACCAACCGCAAAACGCTTTTACACATTTACAAATTCATTTTTTAACAGAAAGATATTAAATTGGAAGGACTGGCTATGGAAGCGATTTCAAATCAAACTTAATGTTCAATTTTAAGATAATTAAATTACCTATCGAGTTATAAACGATTTCGATCACATGATCAGGCTTTTTTCTCCTACTTTTCGACCGATATTTCTGCTTTTGTCGGGAAATGCAGTTCAAAAAACCAATTTTGAAGACTTTTTTCTAAAAGACCTCTGTCTGAATAATAATAATTAAAAAAACTGAGTGCGATTAGTTAGTTTCAGAACAACAACACCTGCTACTTTCATGCATTTCCAAAGAAAAATAAATTAGAAATTATGTCACAAAGTCGCCATTTTTGATTTAAGAACACCGTTACATCAAAAGTTACAAGTTAAGGAAATCTAGACATTAATTTATGGGACAGTGTGTTACTTTGTTTAATCAAATCAATGCAGCCGGAGGTTTTATCGCTAAGTCAGAAAAATTAATGGTTCACAAGGGAATCTTAATTGGCCGCATCCTTTTTAATTAAATCTTTTGATGTCCGACATCCCTTTGTACACCTTTGATTTAAAGCCGCTGTGATTTATTATTCAATCTCACTGAAGGTTGGCAAAGAGTCATGAGGATTTATACCAGACCTTTGTTAAGATTAGAAATAGAGCTTCACCTTTCTATTAAAAGACAAATTTGTTGATAGGTGATATTTTTCTTTATTCTGATATACTTTTATTGCCTCAAAAGAATTATTATGTTACTTTTTTATATGTGTTTTATTGGTACCACTCTTTCTTTTAAATAAAGTTCTCTTAAATTTGGAATCTTTCATAATTCAAATTCAATTAAATAACCCCGATAATTCAAATTAATTGGAACCCAATCCGGATTATCCGGAGAATTAGAACAGAATGAAATAAAATAAAACATAGTTACAGAAAATCTCCTTTATACAGTCAAGTCTCTATTTTAATGTGTAAAATTTGAACAAATATTATTTTTGATCTTTTGAATTAAGAATTTGAAATGTTTAAGAGTAAATATTAACCTAACATTTCATTTCTTAATTATTTAAGCTGTTTCAAGAAAGAGAACAGACATTTATTTGAAAGCTTAATGAAAATCAAATAATAGCCTTGCATTAATTTCAGACGAAGAAATCTGTAATTTTTGTGTTGTTTTGATTTTAAAATTGTTACGCTCTCAAAAGAAAAAAAAATGCTCAAATTTTAGCAAGGAATGAAAAATTGTAGTTAACATTTTCCTCCATTTGAAGGCTTCTATTATGTACATCTCACTGATTCCTCTCTTACATGTGTATCAATCCAATTGACTCTCATTTGAGAAGGATGTGGAAAGGTGTGTGGGAGGTGGGATGAATTCGTTGAATTTAAAGAACAAGGAGAGAAGTAATAAAAAAAAAAAAAAAAAAAAAAAAACCCTCAGCACTGACGATAAATTAAGAATAAATGATGGAAAATTGATTCCATATGATTTCGAAGCTTTATTACAACTGAATAATTAAAACCAATTTATGGAAAAAATCGTTATATGGAGTTAGGTATTTCGCTATATAGAGACTGTTTTTAATGTAATCATGTGAAAAGGGGACCGCTCCTACTAAAAATTCGTTATATAGATAAATTCGATGTATGGAGTTTCGTTGTAGAGAGACTCGACTGTACTTACTTTTAACTTATATAATAAAATTATTTACAGACAATAAAAATATTTACTTTGTAATAAAAAAGTTAAAAATTTTTTGCTGTGCCAGTTTTCTATACCTTATGCGAGCCGTGTGGTCACGCATCTTATATCATATTCGGGAAAATGAGTGCGATTACATAGTTCCAGAACAATGATACTTGCTAATCTTATGCGTTTCCGAACAAAAATAAATTAAAACTCATGTCATGAAGTTGCCCTGTTTGATTTAAGAACCGTATTATAATAATGATTTATGTATTTGTATACGTATATGTCACTGAACACGATGATTCATAAATGGTATTGTCGATTGAGCTCCCTTTGAGTCAGCTATTTGAGACTATATTACGTACTGTACACGTAAGAACTGCATAGATTTTCGTAAGAACAGGCCGACGGATTAAATATTGAAATCATTATCAAAACATTTTGTGACCTATTTTGTTGGGAAAACCATCAAGAAAATAGGAAATATAGTACAAGTGATAAATATTGCACTGATGGTGTTAAAACACTAGTAGCCCAAAGAAAAAATTTCTTATTTAAAAATCGAAAATTAAGTGTTCGAATCTGGTTAACTTCATTGTATTAGAAAATGTTTGACATTCCGAGCTGAGTTGTGACCTATGATGAAAAGGTGTATATTTACACAATCAGGACCTGAATAAAGCTGGGGCATGCGGGGCAAGTGCGCCCCCCCCCCCCCCAAGGACAGATATAAGTTTTAAGAAGTGTGAAATGATATAAAATGACCAAAAGTGACTAATTTTTTTAAAAAGTTTTAAGGGGGTCTTTTCTTATACCCCCTTTGTTTCCGTACCCCATGTCCCCTTAAGGCCTCAAATTTATCCTTATATTCCTGTAACCGAAAAAAAAAAAAACATTGAATTCTATCGTTTCTTAAAGTTTTCTTTCTTCTGTTATTATGTATATAGATGTGAATAGTACTCGGTACGAAATTTATGTACTCATATAAAATGTATAAATTTTAATTTTAATCACTTCAGTATAATTTACAAAAAAAATTTAAGATAGAAGGAGCCCCCCCCCCCCCCCAATAATGTTTTCCCCAGGGCCCCTCCCCTCACTCTCTAAATCGGGCCCTGAGAATACAAGCTGTAAAGGAGGAAGTTTAGCTTCTTAGGAATCAGCAAGCTCGGTTGCAAGTCGTGCTCTGACTAACAGGAAAGTTTTTCTCTGCATTTGATGGGATTATCGCGGAATTCTAAACTACGAGTATTTGAAAAATGGACAGATTATCAGCAATGCAATATACAGCAACATGCTAATCAAAATTCGTGATACCGTTCTCTGAAAACGAAGAAATGTCTTTAGAAAAAAGGTGATTCTTTTTCATGAAGCTAACGTCCGGCCAAATGTTAGCACGGTAACCGGCTGGGCGCTCTACAAGCCGGAGTGGGATTTGATGCAACATCCACCATAAAGGTCCGACATGGTCCCATCGGATTTCTATCTCTTTTCACATCTGCAGCTGCATCTTGATGACGCAATCTTCAATTCGAATGAGGAGATTATAGATGGAGTCTATCTCTTTCTGGACCCACGAATACCACAATTTCTCACAGAAGGGATTAAGGGTGTATTCCAATCCAAACTTCTTACTTTTTGATTTATTTTTAAATTCATTTTTTCTCTCAAACGCACCAAACTAATAAATTATCTTATTTAGAAAATACACAATGTGCCGTGCTTGTCGGTTTTTTGATACATGCAGAAAATATTGCACAAAAAATGCTACCAATGGTGGCATTTTGAACCGAATCAAATGACGTTTTCTTCTTTTCACGCCAAATATAGGAAAGTATTTTTTTTCTTTTTTTTTTTTTTTTTTTTTTTTACAGACTATCTACTGTGATTCCGCCGCTAATTTTGAATGATCCTTTATTACATACATGAGTAATTTAATTAGTATTTTTTTCAAAAGATTCTGAGTATGCCCATTATGGAGACCTTCCTTGTAAGATACCGTCTTATAGCATTCATGTATATGTATATATTATGGTATTTTTAATTTTAGTTACCGAAGGCCACATCATCATCCACGTCCAAGAGGTCCGGCAGAAGACGGATTCATCAATGACCTGAGTGGTACCCGGGGATCTTGGGAGGACGGATCCCGCAGACGATACCGGAAAAGGGGACACCATCATCAAGGAGTGCAATTATTACGGACTGTCTCGACACCACCGCCAGCTCGGGGAAAGCAACAGAGGCAGTTCAACGATTTGTGGATCAAGCTTGACAGCAAAGACAGGTAAAGACACCCAATCTGATACAGTTACTTTTCCTTAAGGGTGTTCTTAAATCAAAAAGGGCAACTTTGTGACGCATGCATTAATTCATTTTTGTTCGGAAATGCATGAAAATAGCAGGTGTTGTTATTCAGAAATTATCTAATTGCACTCATTCTTTTGTTTTTTAAAAAACACAATAGATTTTTCATAACAAGCCTTCAAAGTTGACACTTTTGAGTATATTTCCCGACGAAAGCAGAAAAAACTAATCGAAAAGGAGGAGAAAAACGGATGATTGCGTCATCGAAATAGCTTATAACTCGATCAGTAATTTAATTATCATAAAATGGAAAAATAAGATCAATTCGAAATCGCTTTCATAATCAGGCATTAAACTGTTATAACTTTATTTAAAAAAATGAATTTGTAAATGTGTCAAAACGTTTTTCGCTTGTTGAGCGGATCAGTTAAGAACACCTTTAAGTACGTTCTTATGTTAAAAAGGGCAACTTTATGACGTAAGTTTCAATTTAGTTTTCTTCGAAAATGCATGAAACTATCTGGTGTTGTTATTCAGAAACTACTTAATCCCACCCATTTTCCGTTTTTTTTTACAAACATAATAGATTTTTCAGAAAACGGTCAAATTGAGCGTTTTGAATCCACTTTCCGCGCGACAGAAGAGAAACCAATTAAACTTGTATGAAAAGCGCCCTGTCACATGACCAAAAAAGTTTATAATTCAATAGATAATTTATTGATCCAAAAATGGAAATTTCAGTTCTATTCCAATTCGCTTCCATAGTCAGGCTTTGTAATTTTATGTATTTCCACTAAAAAATGAATTTGTATATGTTTCAAGATGTTTTGCACTTGTTGAGCAGAGCCGTTGAGAACAGCATTAACAATTCTTAATTTTTGTCAAGCGATGGCTTAGGGGAAAATTTTGGTTCAGTCTTTTTCTATGTCATTTTGTAATCGTATTGTCATTTGAAAATGTGATGTCAAAACGTTTTACGTTTATAGAGCAGAGCAGTTAAGAGCATCTTTATTAAAAAATTACTTTATACATTGTGAATACATTTTTTGAAAAATCCTGTATTCGTATACATTTAAATACTCACGTAGTTTTAATTCTTATTCCTATTTTGCAGATCTTCAAGTCGGAATACACAAGCTTCCGATGATCCTTTCCAAAGAAACTCAAGAAAAAACTCAAAATTGTGGTACGGCGGCTCAAGCAGCGGCGGGGTGGTTCTTGCAATACAATTGACAATTCTTCACACATTCATCTTAACTTTAAGTGTTGCCATTTTCTCGCAAAGACAATTTATAGTGTTATAATATTTTACCTAAAATGAAATTTTGTCTATTCAGATACAGGATTTCTTACGAGATTTGTAGCTGTTTCCAAGCAACTTACATTTTGTATATTTATATGTCTACCGGTATTTTATGAAATCTCGCAACATATAATAAGCTTAAACGGACTTACATTGTGGAGGAGAAGCAACTTGAAAATTGCACGTCAAGCATTGCAAATGAGGCGCGTTCGTACTATAAAGGCGTTTTAAAAATATTCAGATTTTGGTGTAAAGAGTATACACTGTTTCGGATACAGTAGATTATCCGAAATCTTTTGTGTATCCCTGTAAATACTATCTGCCTTCTATTATAGAGGAAGCAACTTGTAGTAAACCTCAGCAACGTATATCAGTTTCATAAAATGGGAAATAGTTTAATATTATTAAACGCGCCCAAAATAACGTTTTCCCCTATACCATTATGTAATGGAATACTTTTGTGTAGCCCTGTAACTGAATAACAAGTATTCTTTGCACCACAGATTGTACAGAATGTATATTTTAGTATATACTTCATAAATGCATGTCAATTTTATTAAGTAACGAAAGAGTGTAACGTCTGATCTTCATGAAATTTTAAATGACTCGACAAAATTATGTAACAGTTGTATATTTTAAATTTCAAAAGATTCAATTGGGTAGTTTTTGCGTTATTATATGTAGACAGACGGACAGATTGAATGACGACTATAGGTGTTAAGTATTTTTATAATTATGAACGTATTAGTGGGAACCCCATGTTGTTCTATGAGAAAAAATATGCACCATTCTTGTTCATACAAATTTGGAAATTTCATCAATATTTTTTTTTCAGAATGCAGATAGGAAGGTTTTTTATCCTTCTGTATGTTTAAAATATATTAAAGATAGTTATGATTATTTTAAAATTTGTGTTAAAGATTCAACTTTTTTCGAAAAATATGAAAAGTAATGAAAAAAGTTAATACTTTTTTGTTGTTTTTAATTTTGGATTGACGAAAGATATAAAAATCTAGAGCGTACAGAGGGATAAAGAATATTTCTATCTGTGTGCTGAAAAGAAATGTTGAAATTTCCTAATTTGAATGAATAAAACGGATAAGTGTTTTTCTATAGGATAATATAGAACTCCAGTTTTTATCTTCCCCTCAATGATAGTCCCCTTAAGGCTCCTGTCCCTGGCCGACGAAACGCTCGCGAGCTTATGCTATTCCTATGGGGAGGTTATTTTCTAATATCTGGTTTGCATTTGGATATTTTTATATAATTTTTTTTTTTTTTTTTTTTTTTTTTTTTTTTTTTGGATTGGATAGCTGAGGTGCATATTGACATTGCTCCTTTTTTCACTTTTTCAGTCGAATTCTTTTCAGTGTCTCTGTAAATGAACTATTAATCATACATACTTGATATGCAATATCAAACATGCTTTGGTTACTTCATATAAGTTTCATCAGTTGCATGAAAATCGGAATATATTTATGGGAGTTGGCGGAAAGAGAAGCAAAAATGATTTAAAAAAATAATTAAAAAAGCAATTTGGATTGGAATACACCCTTAAATCGTTTTTGGCGAAAAATTAACAATTAAAGATTCATCACTTTAAAATTTAATGCATTAAAAGGAAAAAAAAATAATTTATACAGGTTGTCCCAGAAATAAGGGTACGAACTTAAAGGGGAGGTAGAAGACATTACAAGCATTCAGAATTGCATAGTAACCCATGATCGGAAGCGTTTTCCTGGTCCAATAGTGATGACACAAATCACAAGAAAGATAGGACTAGAGTAAGAAGAAAAATCATCACAGCAAAAAACTAATAAAAAAACAGTAAAAAGACAACGAGCGTTATCAAAGTAGGTGTTCGAAACTACGACCCCGAGCAGTGTTGCATGGAAGCTTATCTCCGGCGCATGGAACATCTAATGTTCTCGAAAATACCGTGAATGTTCTGAACTTCCCCCAAGAGCTTCCACGATGCGTGCAACAAGGTCCTCAGCACTGTACAACATTGTCCCGGCATTTTTGGAGTACTAAGAATAATAAACATGTTTTCTGTCCCCGTTCGTCTCCTCAGTTTCTTGTGTTTTGCGTCATCACTACCGCGCCAGGAAAACATTTTCGACCATGGGTTGTTATGCAAATCTGAATCCATGTCATGTCCCCTACTTTTCCTTAAAATTTGTCCCATTACTTCTGGGACACCCTGTACAAATATGATTTTTTGCAGACAAATTTTATCTATTCTTTAAACTTGGCTCTAGAATGCACCAGGTCTCGATAATATGGGGAGAGTTTCACCAAAAATATACTGAGATTCAAACTATTGTTTTATGAATATGTTGCGAGATTTTATAAATACTTGTGATGATACTTCAAAGTACAAAAACTTTTTCGAAAACTTTCATAAGAATTTTAAATTACTATATAGAATGTGAGATGTTGTGTGTAAAAAAATGTGTTTATTTTTTGTTGTGATAGCTTCAACTTTTTTTTGTACAGATCTAAATCATTTTTTGTGGAATGATGTTAATTTAGAGCTTCTTATATATTGTAAAAAGATTTCTTCAGTTTTTTTTCTTCAGAAAATTATAGTAACAAATTATTACTTTTTTATTTCGTTTTCTTTAATTTATTGTTTTGTAATAAAATTACATTTCTTGTATTATTTTTCTTTATTTTGTGATGTTTTACTCATTGGTATAAATGGTGATACAAGAACATCAAGATAAGAGGCTATTTCAATTTCAGTCAAATGAAAAGGCCTCAGTGACTAATGCTAATCCTATGGAAAAAATGTATAAAGATATCTCGGTTGCATTTCAATAATTTTTAAATACTTTTTGCATTGGATAGCTGTAGTCGATTTTTACTTTTTCGGTTCTTATTGCAGAAATTTTTAATGCGGACACTTTCATTTTAGGAACTGGTTTAGAAAGTGAAAGAATCTTCATAAAAAATATCAGCAATCAAAATCGAAAAAGTTGAAAACGACTCGATTACAGATCGATCTCATGTATCCAATGCAAAAAATACCATTTAAAAATATTGAAATGCAACCGAGATATCTTTATAAATTCGTACCATAGGATTAGCATTAGCAAATGGTTCTTTTCTTTTCACTGAAGTAGCTTCTTAAACCTGTCTGGCTCAGAAAATTTCTGTTCGTAAAATGCTGAGATGATTGATATCTGGATTTACAAATGATTTTTTTTTAATTAAAAACTTGTTATTTTTAACTTTCATTGTAGAAGCAAAATTTTATAAAAATATTCTTGATGTCGTTTGTAAGCCTTGAATTAAAATTAGGTGGTCCCGAGGTGGGATCATTGTGCCTGAAAGGGTTAAAGGGCTACTTCATACACACAAAAACACACGCAAGCTAATCTAATAATAATAATAATTATTATTATTATCATTTTGCCTTGACTATCAGATCGATAGAGGGATGCAAGCATTGCATCACAAATATCTGATTTTCACTACTATATTTTAATAGTATTCGTTATCTTATTAAATCTGAAATATTCTGCAATTAAATAGGACGAGGACTACTAATAAATTTTAGTGGTAGCAAGGGCTATTAATTATTCAGTGCTTGCATTTCTGGATCCCTACAAAGGCTGTTTATTATTTTTTTCCATTTTGTTTAAAGTTTTATTTTTAACGAGGATACTTTTTCTTTCGGAACAGGTTTTCAAAGTAAAAGTATCTTCATAAGAAAAAATTAACATAGATTCAAAAAAAGTTGAAAAAGTTAAAAACGACCTTTTTAGAGATCGACTTTAGCTAGCCAAGGAAAAGAAATGCAAACATACATATTGCACTATATTGTGCTGCGACAAGTCCAATAATTTTTCAAAAAATTCAAAAGTTTTCTTCCAATTTTGTATTTAAAATTTTATTATTTAAATATTGTTTAATAAGAGATTTGTTTCATATTTTGAAAAAGTCATTTTTTTACCTACTCTTATCAGATTAAAAGTATAGTCCAAATAATAAAATTTCCAAGCATTTTTAGAATTGAAATACATATTTAAACACGTGAATATTAGAAAAGAAGCAAATAGACAGGCATATTTTAATTTGATAAATGTAAGTAGCTTAGCATAAAATTGCTATTATAATTAATTTTTAAAGACATTTAATATAAATAGTTCAAAATTTTTCATTTGATGCATGTGTTATAACAACAAAGAAAACTACATGGGTACCTTTTATTTTTTCTCAAGGCGGAGCGTGTAAATCGAATAATAAATGAAGAAACCATTCCGAGAAATGAATGAACCAGGAAAAATTCTCGTTTTTCTGAAAACTAGATTACCTCATTCATAAATAATAATCTTTCAGAATTAAAATCAAGATCTGCCGCAGAGAAGATGATGACGGTGTATTTTTAGAACAAAATGTATGATGGGTTAAAGTGGAACGTAGAAGAAAGTTTTTTCATGTAATCCTTTTAATAATTAAAGATGTCATTGGATTAAACACGAGTTTCAAGGATCACATGACGTAGTGTCTACATTGTAATTAAAAAAAAAAAAAAAAATCTTTAAAATCACTAAAAATTTTGCATGAAAGTAGGCTTTTTAGAATTTTTTATGCAACGGTAACTGTAAAAATTCATGTAACACAGTCGATTATATGTTTTTCCTGTTACCGTTACATAAAAAGGTCTAGAAATCCCACTTTCCTAGAAAAAGTTTAGTGACAGATATTTCTTTACAGTGTAGTATACAAAACAAAAGCAAATAAAAAGAATATTGCCCAGTTAAATTGATGGCATTGAGCTCACAGGCTACACATACTAATTGTACATTACAGCCTTGTATTTTCGTTAATTCGGTTCGAAAAAAAACATTAAGAAAGGGAAACAGCTCTCCCCTTTCTCCTTTTTTATACTCAATCATTGAACCTCCTAAATTATCAAGGACATGCTTTATCATATAAAAATCTATATCCAAAATTCAGAGCAAATCGGATATTTTTTAATAAAAACCCATTTAGCATTTATATAATTTAAGAGGAGTTATTCCCCTCTTTTATACTTAACCATTAAACTTCCAAAACTATTCAGAGATTTGAACGAAATCTGACAATTCTGCTTGAAAAATCCATTTATACAAGTTAAGGGGAGGGGCATTAGAGCCCCCGTTCCCCCTGTTTATACTTATTCAATGAACTCCTAATAACAGCCACGGACTCGCCTCATCAGAATGATCCTATATCTAAATTTTGAACGAAAACTGTTAATTCTGCATGAAAATCCCGCTTATATCAATTAAGGGGAGGGGCATGAGCCCCCCGTTCCCCCTGTTTATACTTATTCAATGAACACCTAATAACAGCCACGGTATCGCCTCATCAGAATGATCCTATATCTAAATTTTGAAGGAGAACTGTTAATTCTGTATGAAAATCCGGTTTATATCAATTAAGGGGAGGGGCATGAGCCCCCCCCCCCGTTCCACAGTGGGGCAAATTCCCGAAAAGCTGGCCAAAATATGAACATGTTATTCAAATTGTACGAAAATTCGTATACAGGTGTTTTTGAGGATGCTAAGTAAAAATACAAAAAAAAAAAAAAAAAAAAAAAAAAAAAAAAAAAAAAATGGCGAATACAATATGGCGGAATAAAAATTTATATGTCTCAAAAGTTATTCAATTTATATGCAATTTCGTAAACTTTTCAGGATGCTAATTAGGATTTAAAAGTTAAATTTTTAAAATAAATAAATACAGATAAAGAATATAAACAATAAAATTTAAATAAAATTTAAAATTTCGAGGTAAACTTAAAAGGGAATTTTCAAAAAACAAGACATATTTAAACGAAATTTAAGTACATTAGACTATTTAATTTTTATATTATTAAAATAAAACGTAAATATATTCCAGAAACTAACCTTTAGAATCAACTGTAGTATAATAAAAAGATTCTTCAGAGGTCAAGGTGTCGAAATGGTTAGCAGAACTTGTTGGCGGTATTGGAAGATCCTGTTACTCTTAGGATCACTGATTTTAATTTCTTCTACCATAATTTACCTAAACTGGAAAGGAAAGAATCTGATGACATTAAAAGATGTAAAAATATTTTTTTTTTCTCGCTACTGCATCTTTTCGATAAATCTTCTCGATGCCTTTTGATCAGTTTGTTGCATCATTCTTGAGTATCTTATGGCATTTGACAAATTGGTAGTAATGAAGATAATGTTATTTCTTCGTCATTAATAAGTAGTTTGTGTACTGAAGTAAGCATATAGAATCAGGGGTGCTGCTCAAATCTACGAACTATTTGTAAGGGAAAATTTTCGAAATTTATCAAATAAATAAAATGGCTACAAGAAATTACTTATGGCATAGAAACGTTTAATCAAATCTTCGTATATGCTCGTTTAGAAACATAAATAGTTGCGTTTTCAAAGAATCGTTGAATTGTATTTCCATCATTTGTTCTTCCAAATCTGGGATTTAGTTTCTCGACGAGAAGTCTTGATTATAAACAAAATATTTTTTGCATATTTTATTTTGCAATTTCAGTGTTCTTCTTTTCATGCAGAGTACAAGCTTTTCATTTTTTCTATTCAGTTGTCTGCCAGGTGTAAGACCACTCTAAACATCTTTGCATGTAACTTAGATATTCTGAATTCTAAATTATCTCAATCCACTTTTAATAAAAAATGTTAGATCTGTGAGATGCTGTTTTGATGCTGTCTGACATAGGTAGCAACGTTCAGTATTACATTAATTCGTTTTTAACGACTTTTTCTTCTGCATCAATGATTGTATTAAACGAAATAAGTTTATTCTGCTAGTATTTAATGCAATCCCATTCATTCACAGTTGCTTCCGTATTTCTTGAGAAAGAAAAATGGATCTTGATTGGCCCGATAAAATCAGTGAAATGAAGATCTTGATATTTTCAAATTGACGATTCATGAATTATTCGCAATATTTATGTATTCTAGTAGCACGGAAGAAAAGAAAAATATATTAGACATAATGCCATCTTCATAGCTAAATTTTTGTTTAAATGTACTCAGAATAGATGTGCCATCACATCCTCACTTGCAAATCAAATCCAAATTACTAATACAAGCAAAAGTGATATTCATAATGATTTTTACTCGCATTAATGAAATACGCTCAGTGTTTGATCTAGCAAATATAGCCATTGACAAAATAATTCTTCTAATTATAGTAGAACAAACAAAATTACTACCTATAAAGATAAGAATAAGTTATTCTACCGGATCAGTAATAGAGAATTATTTTCATTTTTCCATTACTAAGCTTACTTATCAAATTAATGTATTCTTATGATTATAGTACTTATTTACAATATAATAGGAAATAAACTATTATAAAATTGAATAATTCAAAATTTTGAAAACTATTTATCAGCTAAATTATGTGAAAAGTAGTCAATTTCAAAATTTTTGAGGCGGCCGAAAAAGTGGCATTTTTACTTGCGGTTACTAAAATATGCGTGGAATGCAGAAAGGCAGTTTTAGGCAGCTGTATTTTTATGAATCACTAGACAATAACCCAAGTTATTATTTCCATTAAATTTCGTTGCGGAACACTGTGGAACATTTAAACTTTTTGATGTTTAAAAGCAAAAAAATTAAAAATTTTCTAAAATTTTTTATCAAAAATGACAATGAATTTATTAATTTTTACATGATTAATATAAATTTTGTAATACATGCAAATAAAGTACATACTATCATAGTGTGAATCCATTTCAAATCATTAAAATCGGATAATATTATAAAATATAGCACGCGTTTAGAGGAACTGTTGTTTTGCTGTTTTTGTTCGCTCTAAATGATACTCCTTCAAGCATCATTTTTGAAATGATGCTGCTTGTAAGAGCAAAGCAAAAATCTTTTTTAAAATACAGATTCTGACTCCAAACATTTTTCTAGCCAACTGTGCAATCGAAAGTCCCTAAATCGTAATTTCATTTTTCGACTTTTGGCCAGCTTTTTGGGTTTTTGCCCCACTGTGCGTTCCCCCTGTTTATACTTATTCAATGAACACATAATAACAGTCACGGACTCGCCTCATCAGAATGATCCTAAATCTAAATTTTGAACGAAATCTGTTAATTTTGCATGAAAATCCCGTTTATATCAGTTAAGGGGAGGGGCATGAGCCCCCGTTCCCCATGTTTATACTTATTCAATGAGCACCTAATAACAGTCACGGAATCGCCTCATCAGAATGATCCTATGTCTAAATTTTGAACGAAAACTGTTAATTCTGCATGAAAATCTCGTTTATATCAATTAAGGGGAGGTTTAAGCATGAGCCCCTCGTTCTCCCTCTTATACATATCGAATGAACTCCAAAAACTAATCAGGGAAGCTCCTTATCAGGATATACCTATATCCAAATTTCAAGTGGATCCGATATTTTTATCATGAGTTATCGCGTTACGCACGAACGAACATACATACAGAACGGACGGGCACATAAGCTCTCAAGGTATGATAGCTTGTGAGCTAAAAACCATTTTTTATTGATTTTTTTTTTTTTTTTTTTTTTTTTTTTTTTTTTTTTTTTTTTTTTTACATTTAGTATAAAAATTATCTAGTAACAACACAGAAAAGCATTTTCATGTGAAATATTATTATTTTTTTTCAAATAAAATGTTGAATAAATAAAATTATTGACATAAAGTTCTTTTTTAGCTCCCAGGCTAGTAGAGCCTGGGAGCTTATGTGCCCGCCCGTTCTGTATGTATGTACGTGCGTAACGCGATAACTCATTATAAAAATATCCGATTCACTTGAAATTTTGTATGTATGTATATTCTGATAAGGCGCTTCCTTGATTAGTTTTTGGAGTTCATTCGATATATATAACAGGGGGAACGGGGGCTAATGCCCCTCCCCTTAGCTTATATGAATGGGTTTTTTTTATGCAGAATGATCAGTTTTCGTTCAAAATTCAGATGGAGGATCATTCTGATGAGGTACTTCCGTAATTAGTATTAGGTATTCATTGGATAAGTATAAAAAGGGGGGGGAACGGGGGGGGGTTCATGCCCCTCCTCTAAATTGATATAAATGGGTTTTTCATGCAGAATTATCAGTTTTTTTCCAAATTCTTATATGATAAATTATATCTGTGATTAGTTTAAGGGGTTCAATGATTAAGTATAAAAAGGGGAAGTGGAGGGAGCTGTCCCCCCCCCCGTAATTTTTTTAAAAAATGGAACTAACCCTTGAAAATATAAGGCTATAATATACAATTAGTATGCATAGCCTGTGAGCTCAATGCCATCAGTTTTGCTGGGCAATATTATTTTTATTTATATATATCCAATTTCCGAAAGCAACACCACGATATAGAAGAAAACTGGTCTGTACGACACCAGAATCGCCTTTTCCTCGATAAGTAATTCATTTATAAAAAAAGGGAACACGTCTTCGAT
Source organism: Maratus speculifer (assembly GCA_964019185.1). Taxonomy (NCBI): domain Eukaryota; kingdom Metazoa; phylum Arthropoda; class Arachnida; order Araneae; family Salticidae; genus Maratus; species Maratus speculifer. The sequence goes on along the minus strand of OZ025301.1, from coordinate 146,173,080 downwards.
TCCAAATCACTCCAGTCCCTGCTAATTTTATGCCTTTTCATTTAAAAATGAGTCCGAACAAGTACAGTGTCTCACATAAGTGATGGGACACTTGTGCTTTACAAAAGGAAACTAATCAAATAAATTAAAAAAAAAAAAAAAAAAAAAAAAAAAAAAAAAAAAAACATGTACACATTTTTTTGTGGGTGTGTTTCATACTTAAATTTAGTAAAGATTATTACATAACATACATTTTGTCAAAATATTAAAATATTAATTTAATAAAAATACAAATGTTTAGAACGGAGCAAAAAATAGCTCACATAAGTGATGGGACACCATTACATATGCAACAAAAATCGTCTGAAATAAGCAATAAAAATAGTTTTTGGGGTTTTATTTTTACTTAAAAAGCGATTGGCAATAATTTATAAAATCGTCTGCAGTATTTCTCTCCAGTTTGTTTTGGAATTTTTGTGTTTTTTAGCTCTGTGTAGCCATGAATGCTAAACGAAAAGAAACTTCGCCTGAAATTCGAAAATTAGTTATTAATTTGCATATTGAACGTGGAAAATCTATTAGAAAAACTGCTGAAACAGTTAACTTGAGTCATTCAACAGTTTTCAATATCATTAAACGATATAAAAAGAATCATATGATTCAGGATAAAAGAAGACCTGGCCGACCATCAAAGCTATCCAATGGAATAAAGCGAATTATCGTTCGAAATATTAAAAAAAAAATCCAAGAAATAGTGCTTCAAAAGTTGCTGCTGATTTACAAGCATTATATGGAATAATTGTTAATCCTGAGACTATTAGAAGGGTAATTCGATCTGTTGGATATCACGGTAGAGTAGCCAGGAAAAAATTCTTCGTAAGTGAAAAGAATAGAAAACTCAGACTAGCTTTCACAAAATCCAACATAAATAAGAATTCTGATTACTGGAATAAAGTTATATTTGCTGATGAGAGTAAATTTAATATATTTGGTTCTGACGGTAGTATCTTGGTGTGGAGAATACCCAGGGAAGAATTTCGCAAACAGAACTTGGTACCAACAGTAAAAGATGCTGGAGGAGGAGTTATGGTATCGGGGTGTATGTCGTCCGCTGGAGTTGGTAATCTTGTTTTTATTGACAGTATAATGGATCAGTACAAGTATATTGATATTTTAAAGCAAAATTTGAAATCTTCAGCACGAAAATTGAACCTTCATAACGATTTTAAATTCTACCAGGACAATGACCCCAAGCACACTGCTCTGAACGTTAGACTTTGGCTGCTATATAATTGTCCTGAAATAATAAAAACACCACCACAATCTCCAGACTTAAATCCCATAGAGAATATTTAACAAGAATTGGAATCAAGAATTCGCAAACACACCATTTCTTCAAAACAACAACTAAAATCGGTGCTTCAAGAAGAATGGGGTAAAATCACTCCAGAAATCACAAAAAAATTAGTCGAATCCATCCCAAAAAGATTAAATCATGTTTTAAAAGTAAAAGGAAATCCAACAAAATATTAAAACTTTTTAAAAAGTAAAATTTTTGGATAAATATTTGATGGAAAAGTAAGTGTCCCATCACTTATGTGAGCCATTTTTTGCTCCGTTCTGAACAATTGTATTTTTACTAAATTTATATTTTAATATTTTGACAAAATGTATGTTACGTAATAATTGTTACTAACTTTAAATATGAAACACACCCAAAAAATTTTTGCACATGTTTGTTTATTTATTTTATTGCAGTTTCTTTTTATAAAGCACAAGTGTCCCATCACTTTTGTGAGACACTCTATATTCCAGAGAGTTATGTTCTATAGAGCTAATTTTTAAAGACATTTCATATAATAAAAAAGTAAACATATTTAGAATTCTTTATTTAAAGCATGCTTAATTTTCTGTCAAATAAATCTTACTAAAAAAAAAAAAAAAAAAAAAAAAAAAAAAAAAACTGACTACGGTCGTTATATACTTTAAAGCAACATAGAAAATTGCGTATATAAGCTCTCCGATACCTTTTGCTTTTACGGAAGGTGGAGCAAGTAAATCGAATAATAAATGAAGAAACCATTCTGTGAAATGAATGAACTAGGAAAAATTCTCGTTTTTCTGAAAACTAGATAACCTCATTCATAAATAATGATCGTTCAGAGTAAAAATCAAGGTTTGCCACAGAAAAGATGATGACATTGTATGTACTTTTAGAACGAAATGTGATGGTTTAAAAAGGAGCGTACAGAAGAAAAATTTTTCTTATTATCCTTTTAATAATTAAAGATACTATTGGACCAAACTTGGACTTACTCGGGTCGCCCAGCATGAAAAACAAAGGCGAAAAGCATTTTTATTGAAAAATATAGTAAAATTTTCACATTTATAATATATACTGAACACTGACAACGCCGAAAAGAATTTTATATAAAATATTATTTTTTCAAATAAAAATTTGAAAATTATGAAGTTTTTTCTGAAATCTAAAGGAGCTTTTTGATACATTTTTTAATTAATTTTTGATTGGAAAAACGAATGCAATTGACATGTTTTGTTATGTAACCGAAAGGTGTTTTCCTTTTCCCTCTTTTTTTTTTTTTTTCTTTTGGTGCAAAAAATCTTTCAGAAAATGTCCTTGATACATTACTGCCAAAGTTGGCATTTTTAATCAAGATTCATAACGTGACAGCTTCGAGATAGAGGAGGAACCGGTCGTGACATTATCATTTTATAATTCAGTAAGTAATTTATTTATAAAAATATGCAAAAAATCTTTCTACTTCAAATAATTTCATTGATTGATCAGCCCAACCATTATATGGACTTTACATTTTTTTTAAAAAAAAAAGAGTTAAAAAATGTGTCAAAGTTTCTCGTTTCTAAACAGGGAATCTGAGGACAGCAAAGTATTCTTGAATCAAAATGGGCAACTTTATGACTCAAGTTGAAATTCATTTTTGTTTGGAAATGTATGAAACTAGTTGTTGTTGTTGTTCAGAAATTATCATTTTCCCGTTTTTTAAGCTATTGCATAGCTTTTATCGCGGGCTTTGAGCGCGGCGACCGAATCTAGAAATTCCGTAACGAGGAAAAAATCTAACACTCCGGCTAACGTCGTTTCAGTTCGGCAGACTTCGGCACAACTGAAACGACGTTAGCCGGAGTGTCATTTCTCGTTACGGAATTTCTAGATTCGGTCGACGCCATGTATTGTAAGATAATAAAAATATTTTAAACTATATTAACTTCTTATCACGCTCAAAAAGTGTAACTTGAATTAATATCAAAGAAAAAGAAAAAAACTTGAATTAATATCAAAGACAAAAAAAAAAAAAAAAGAAACCTGCATAAATAAAAAATAAATAAATAATTATAATTGCATAAGTTGATAAAAAATGCTATGTAATAGCTTTACCGCGGCAGTCCCCGAGTGCCACACGTATTTTTTTTTCTTTTTCTTTAAACACAACAAATTCTTTGTCACGTGATCAAAAACTCTTATAACTCAATGGACAATATTCCTGTGATGTCACAATTGGTAAAATGTTGAATTTTACAACCTCGAACCAAAAGGAAGGGAAAGGTTAATTTCTTTACGGATTAATAGCTGAGGAAAAATGCTAAACTATTTATATTCTTTTAAGTGTAAAATAAATTTTATGTTATCGTCTGTGCGATATAAGTACAATAAACAGCATTCCTCTGACGTCACAATTGATAAAATGGCGGTTTTTATAACCTCGCACCGAATGGCAGAAAGTCTGTAAAATTGATTTAAAAAAAAAAAAGGTTTGTTTTATTGATTAAAAAAAAAAGGCTGTTCTCAACTGCTCTGCTCAATAAGCGCAAAACTTTTCGACTTATTTACAAATGCATTTTTCTAACGGAAAGCCTGACCATGGAAGCAATATGAAATCGAACTGTATTTTCGATTCTTTGATCAATAAATTATCCATTGAATTATAAGCGCTTTTGATCGCATGACAAAGCTTTTTTCTCTCTTCGATGACTGCTTTTTCTGCTTTCGTCGAGAAATACAGTTGAAAACGCCCACTATGACTCTATTTTCTGAAGACTCCATTGTTTTTCAAATAAAACGGAAAAATGAGTGTGTTTCTGACCAACAATACTATCCATTTTCACGCATTTCCGAACAAAAATAAGTTAAAACTTGTGTCATAAAGATACCCTTCTTGATTAAGAAAAAAAAAAAGAGGAATCTCATGTTATCCGATGAGAGAAATACTTATCCTTTTTATTCAATCAAACTTGGTAATTTCAATAACAATATTTTTTCAGCACGTAGATAGCACAGTACTTTATCCCTGTGTAAACTTAAAATATTTTAAAGATAATTATGAGAATTTTAAAATTTCTGAAAAGTATGAAAAGGATTTTTAACTTGTTTGTAACTTACGACTGGAAAAAGATATAAAAATTTGGAGCTAACAAAAGGATTAAGAACCTTCCAAATTTCGTGCTGAAAAAAAAAAAAAAAAAAAAAAAAAAAAAAAAATGCTTAAATTTCCAAATTTGAATGAAGAAGAAGGATAAGTAATTCTGCCATAGGATAACATGGGATGGCACCTTTTTCTTTTAGTATTTTTACGCCCTCAATAGCTCGAAATTTTCTGATACATTTTCAGACTCCTTTTTAAAAGTAGAAACATGAAACTTGCTAAGGAGAATTGTTAGAATTATTTGCAATTTATGTTTGGAATCTGCCATCATATACTTTGTTCAGTAATGAATGTAACCATACAAACGTAAATCATCTGTTTTGTTTTAATTGTCTTTGTTTTGCCATAAGGGCACGCTACGCATCGTAATACAGTCGACTCTCGTTAATTCGAAATCGGATAATTCAAATCTTTGCTTAATTCGAACTAAACATGAAGTCCGGAAATTTTCAAGGGCAGAATAACGTTAAACTTTTTCATTAATTCGAACTGATTTTCTCTTGACATCGTTTAATTCGAACTAACGAGAATTCCGATTTTTCCTTTTTCCTTTCTTTCTCACGGATTTCTGATCATTTGAATAACTTTCTTCATTTGATTTTTCTGAAAATTGTTTCGAACGAGTATACATATAATCCCATGGATTTGATATTCACTTTCTAAGTGCCCCGTCTGTCCATCAGTGACACTTCAGATTTTTTTTCCATTGTGCTTGTTTCTAATTTTCTGATTAGTTTATGTATTTATACAGTCTAATTTAATATTAAGTCATATTCTAATGATAACAGATATAATAAATTAAAAAAAAACACTATAACATTAATTTCTTTGTAATAGTACCACATTAAGCATGTTCTCATTTCATACTTTCCATACTTCGAACTTCGGATAATTCGAACATTTCTTGTGGTCCCGACGAGTTCGAATTAACGAGAGCCGACTGTATGTTAAATAAAGTACATACAGTCCTTTTAAGAATGTGAGTTTATTAATTACGTTAATACGTATCGCTACGAAAAAAATGTTTTTAATTTCCAAATTTGAATGAACAAGATCGATAAGTAATTTTATCATAGGATAACATGGGATGACACTTTTTTCTTCCCCAATATGTTGCCACCCTCAATAGCTCAAAATTTTCTGATACATTTTCAGACTCTTTTTTAAAAGTAGAAACATGAAACTTGCTGAGGTGATTTCTGTAGTGATTCGTGTGATTTTCTTTTTCGCTCAATTCATTAGAACTGGATTTATAAGCAATTACTTTCTCAGAATGACCATTTGTTTTGGTTAATGATCTCCCGCTTCGGAAAATTCGTTTCAAAATGCCAACTTTGACAGCATTTTTTTTTTCAATATTTTCTTCATGAATTAAAAAATCGACAAGCCCAGCACATTGTGTACTTTTTTGAATAAGAGAATGTGCCATTTTCATGCATTTAAAAGCGAAAATGAATTTAAAAATGGATCAGGAAAATGAGCAGTTTGGATTGGAATACACCTTTAAGGCTTTTCTTAAATCAAAAATGCTATTTTCTGTTTTTTTTTTTTTTTTTTTTTTTTTTTTTTCAACACAATAGATTTTTCAGAAAATAGTGTTAAAGTGGACGTTTTGAGTCGACTTTCAAAGCGTGAGAAGACGAAATCAGTTAAAGTAAAGTTAAAAATGCCTTGTAGCGTGATCAAAAATGTTTATAACTCAATAGGCAAATTATTGATCTAAAGATGGAAAATTCAAAGAACTGTTGAGAAAACATTAATTTGAATAGATGCAAGTAACATAGCATAAAATTGCTATCATATAGATTTTCAATGCCGTTACATGACAGAGAATTCAAAGATATTCATAATTCTTCATTTAAAGCGTGTTTCATTTTCATTGAATTAAATCTCACTATGAAATTAAACTTATTACATGCCTTATACAATGTATACGTATACAATGTATGTACATTACGACAACAAATAACTAGTCGTTGGGAGCCACCGTAATACTTACCCATCATGGATAGTCATAATATAAAATATGAAAATAAAACATGTGTAAAATATTTATAAAATGCACTGCAATTCCAAAATAAAATTTAAAGGCAAATTTAAACAGTTTTAATATACATAGTCATGCTTTATTAATGAATTGCTGATGAGCCAATTTCGACAAATTATATAAAACGACAAAATACTCAAGTAGTACCGGATTGCGTAAAAGAAACATCCTTATAATTCTAAAAATAATAATCATATTAACTAACAATTTACTGCGTCGGATGAAGCGTCTCATTTCCAATTAAAATATATCTTTGAATTGAAATTTAATTAAAATATAGGGTCATGAAAAATCAAAGAATGCGGAAAACAGGATTACACATATCTCGGCAACTGATAATTCGATCGACTTCGTTCTTTATGCAAAATTTATGTTACTTTATTGCCTTTTACATCCACTCTTTAAAATAAAAAAATTCGAAAATTTTTATGTACCTTTCATCAGAATGAACTTTCGAGAGTCCGAAAAAAATAGTTCCGGATAATCGAGGTTACTGATATTAAATAGGATTCGTCTTATTCTTACATACTAAGTACATAAAAAATTTCAAGTCTCTATCTCAATTTGTTCGGGAGAGAGAGCGTTTACAGACAGACAGACAAACGGACGGACGGCAAAATTTTTTTTCAAAAAAATATGTTTTTCGGAATCTCCACTATCTGAAACGTGTAAATCCGTCAAATTTTTTTTTTCGATTTTCAAAACGATTGCAAGACTTACCCTATACTACGTATGATGGGTAAGTAAAAGTGGGTATATATAAAATCGCGAATACCTTTTATTACTTTCTCATCATACGTAGTATTGGGTAAATATTGCAATCGTTTTGAAAATCGATTTTTTTTTTTTTTTTTGACGGATTTACACGTTTTAGATCCTGGAGATTCCGAAAAACATATTTTTAGAAAAAAAAAAAAAAAAAAAATTGCCGTCCTGTCCGTCTGTGTGTCTGTCTGTCTGTAACCGCTTTATCTCCCGAAAAAATTGAGATAGAGACTTGAAACTTTTTTATGTGCTAAGTATGTAAGAATGGGATGAAGCCTATTTAATATTAATAACCTCGTTTATCCGGAACTATTTTTTTCGGATTCTCGAAAAATTCGTTCTGATGAAAGGTATACAAAAAATTTCGAAATGTTTTATTTTAAGGAATGGACATAAAAGGCAATAAAATAACACAAATTGTGCATAAAAAACGAAGTCGATCGGATTCTTAGTTGCCGAGATATGTGTAACCCTGTTTTTCACATTCTTCGATTTTTCACGACCCTGTATTTTATTCAAATTTCAGTTCAAAGATATATTTTAATTCAAAATGAGACGCTTAATCCAACGCAGTAAATTGTTAGCTAATATGATTACTATTTTTGGAGTTATAAGGATGTTTCTTTTACGCAATCCGGAACTGCTTGAATATTTTGGCATTTTACTTACCCATCATACGTAGTATAGGTTAAGTCTTGCAATCGTTTTGAAAATCGAAAAATTTTTTTGACGGATTTACACGTTTTAGATAGTGGAAATTCCGAAAAACATATTTTTAGAAAAAATTTTTTGCCGTCCGTCTGTCTGTCTGTCTGTCTGTTTGTAAACGCTCTATCTCCCGAAAAAATTGAGATAGATACTTGAAATTTTGTATGTAGTTAGTATGTAAGAATGGGACGAAGTCTATTTAATATCAGCAACCTCGATTATCCGGAACTATTTTTTTCGGACTCTCGAAAAATTCGTTCTGATGAAAGGTATATAAAAATTTTCGAATTTTTTTGTTCTAAGGAATGGACGTAAAAGGCAATAAAATAACACACATTTTGCATATCGTCGATCGGATTATCAGTTGCCGAGATATTTGCAATCCCGTTTTCCACCTTCTTCGATTTTTCATGACCCTGTATTTCATTCAAATTTCAATTCAGAGGTATATTTTAATTGGAAATGAGAAGCTTAATCTGACGCCATTAATTGTTAGTTGATAGAATTATTATTTTTGGAGTTATAAGGATGTTTCTTTTACGCAGTTCTGTACTACTTGAGTAATTTGGCGTTTTATATAATTTGTCGAAATTGTTAATCAGCAGTTCTTTAATATAGCATTACTACGTATATTAACAATATTTAAATTTTGTTTATGAATTGCAATGCATTGTATAAATAGTTTTTACATGTTTTATTTTCATATACATATCCATGATAGGTAAGTATTACGGTGGCCCTCAACGACTAGTATATAATTTGTCGAAATCGGCTCTTCAGCAATTCATTGATAGAGCATTACTATGCATGTTAAAACTATTTAAATACGCGTTTAAATTTTATTTTGGAATTGCGATGCATTTTATAAATAGTTTACATGTGTTTTATGTTCATATTTTATATTATGCATATCCATGATGGGTAAGTATTACAGTGGTCCCCCAACGACTAGTTTTAAATTGAGGCAGACTTAGTAAATCGAATAACAAATGAAGAAACCATTCGGTGAAATGAATGAACCGAGAAAATTTCTCGTTTTTTCTGAAAACTAGATTACCTTATTCATAATTAATGATCTTTCAGAGTAAAATTCAAGATCTGCCGCAGAGAAGATGATGACAGTGTATTTTTAGAACAAAATATGATGGGTTAAAATACAGCGTGAAATGACGCTTTTTCACACGAAGCCTTTAAAAACACCGAAAAGCATTTTTATATGAAAGATATTATTTTTTTTTCAAATAAAGTTTTCAAACATAATTAAAGTGTTAGTTTTATATCGGTGGAATGATTGGTTATACAAGACGACAAGTTCACCAAAATATTTTTTTACAAACAATACCTCATGTTTCTACTCTTAAGAATGACTCTGAAAATGTATCAGAAAATTTCGAGCTGTTGTGGGTGGAAAAATATTTTAAGAGTGTATTCCAATCCAAACTACTTAAATTCTGATTTATTTTTTAAATTCTATTTTCCGATTTTTTTTTTTAATTGATTTTTGCTCTCAAACGCATCAAACTGGAAAATTCTCTTATTTTGAAAATACACAATGTGCCGTGCTTCTGGGTTATTTGATAAATGCAGAAAACATTGGGAAAAAAACTGCTGTCAAAGTTTGCATTTTGAACCAAATTTTCCAAAAATGAAGATTTGGGGAAAAAAAACGGTCATATTGTGAAAGTAATTGTTTATAAACCAAATTCTAATGAATTGAGCAAAAATTGAAATCACATGGAGTCTTAAACATCTTTTTAAAAATTACTTCAGCAAGTTTCATGTTTCTACTTTTAAGAATGAGTCTGAAAATGTATCAGAAAATTTCGCGCTGTTGAGAGTGGAAAAATATTTTTTGAATGCACCCTTAAGTGTGAATTCCATAAAAACTGTTTATTTTCTGATTTATTTTTAAATTCATTTTTACTGTCAAACGCGTCAAACTGGTAAATTATCTTATTTAAAAAGCACACAATGTGAAGTGATTGTCAATTTTTGATAAATGCAGAAAATATCCCCCCCCCCCCAAAAAAAAACAAAAACAAAAAAAAAAAAAAAAAACAGTCAAATTTGGCATTTGGGACCGAACTTTCTGAAGCAAGAGATCTGGGAACGAAAAAAATGGTCATACTGAGGAAGTAATTGCTTATAAATCAAATTTTAGTGAATTGAGCGAAAAATGGAATCACACGGCAACTTATACATTTCTTCGAAAATCGTCTCATCAAATGTCATGTTTCTGAAAACATATCAGAAAATTTCGAGCAGTTGAAGGTGGTGGTTTCAGAGGTTTCGTTAACGATGCGTCAATTTTGCTTGCTGAAGTCGCCTTTTTATTGGTTTTTTTTTTCCATTTTTCCAGATTTTACCATTTTTTGCAGATTTATTTTGCCATTTACATATAAGTATTTGGAGCATTTACTGTCCCCCCTCCCCCCATAGACCGAGACCGTAATGTAATGGAATCCTTTTGTGTGCTCCCTGTAAATGAACGATTAATCCCCCTTACTTCATATAAATACTAAACGTGCCTAAGAGTCACTAAATACCATTTGCATGTTATTGCTTTACTGTTTACCAATTGCAGGAAAATCAGAGCATATTTACGGGAGTTAGAGCGTGGACAGACGGATAGACGGACATACAAACCGAATGCGTAAACACTTTTCAGTTTTGTTTGAAAGCGCTGAAAAAACGCTTTGAAGTCGACTCCAGCCATGTAATGCTATAAAATGAAAAATAAATAATCGAAATGCTAACGAAATATTTTTAAAATGCTCTTTTCTAAGATTACCATTTGCGATTTATTTGGATGTTTTCGCGTGACACTTCTCGATTTGTATTTTTGCGAGTAAAAACTTGTCCAATTTAGTAATGCCGCTTCAATATTACAATCAAAAAAGTTACAGTCGGCTCTCGTGAATTTGAAATCGGATAAATCGGAATCTTCGCTTATTTCGAACTAAACATGAAGTCCCGAAATTTTCAGTAGCTGAATAATGTTAAAAATTTTTCCTTTATTCAAACTCATTTACTCTCGGCTTCGTTTAAATCGGACTAACGAGATTCCAATTTTTTATTTTCCCTACTTTCGGACTTCAGATCCTTGAAATAACTTTTTTACTTACCCATCATACGTAGTATAGGGTAAGTCTTGCAAACGTTTTGAAAATCGTATTTTTTTTTTTTTTTTTTTTTTTTTTTTGACGGATTTACACGTTTCAGATAGTGGAGATTCCGAAAAACATATTTTTAGAAAAAAAAATTTGCCGTCCGTCTGTCTGTCTGTCTGTAAACGCTCTATCTCCCGAACAAATTGAGATAGAGACTTGAAATTTTGTATGTACTTAGTATGTAAGGATGGGACAAAGTCTATTTAATATCAAAAACCTCGATTATCCGGAACTATTTTTTTCGGACTCTCGAAAAATTCGTTCTGATGAAAGGAATATACAAATTTTCGATTTTTTTTATTTTAAGGAATGGAAGTAAAAGACAATAAAGTAACACAAATTTTGCATCAAGAACGAAGTCAATCGGATTATTAGCTGCCGAGATATTTGTAATCCTGTTTTCCACATTCTTCGATTTTTCATGACCCTGTATTTCATTCAAATTTCAATTCAGGGGTATATTTAAATTGGAAAAGAGACGCTTAATTCGGCGCAATAAATTATTAGTTCATAGAATTATTATTTTTGGAGTTATAAGGATATTTCTTTTACGCAGTTCGGTACTACTTGAGTAGTTTGTCGTTTTGTATAATTTGTCGAAATTTGTACATCAGCAGTTCTTTAATATAGCATTACTATGTATATTAACAATATTTAAATTTTGTTTATGAATTGCAATGCATTGTATAAATAGTTTTTAAATAGTTTTTTTTTTCATATACATATCCATGATGGGTAAGTATTACGGTGGACCCCCAACGACTAGTTTCTTTTATTTTTGTAAGAATTGCTCTGAACAAGTATACATATAGTCCCATGCATTGGATATCCCCTTTTTTAGCGCCCAGTCTGTTCATCAATGACACCTAAACCACATCTTCATTTGTGCTTGTTCCTAATCCCTTAATTAATTTATGTATTTATATCAATAGTGGAGTCTAGGGGTGGTAATACACAATTTTAATGATCTCTTCATTATTGGTTAATATTTACTATGTACAGTTAAGGGTGTATTTCGATTCAAACTGCTTATTTTTCGATTTATTTTTGAATTCATTTTTGCTCTCAAATGCACCAAACTTACAAAATCTCTTATTTGGAAAGTACACAAGGTGCCGTGGTTGTCAATTCTTTGATAAATGGAGAAAATATTGTAAAAAAAGCAATCAAATACGGCATTTCGAACCCATTTTTCCGAAGGCGGAGATCTGGGAACGAAAAAAAGGGTCATACTGATAAGGTAATTGTTTATAATTCCAATTCTAATGAATTGAGCGTAAAAAGACATCACACGGCACCTCATAAGTCCCTTCAAGAATCCCCTCAGCCAGTTTCATGTTTCTACTTTTAAAAGTGTGTCTGAAATTGTATCGGAAAATTTCGAGCTGTTGAAGGTGGAAAAGCGTTTTTTCGAATACACCCTTAAAGTAAAACAGGATTTGGGACATCTCCGGCAATTTCTGCGCAAGGGAGCTCGGTGAATCGTCTTTTTCGTACCGCATCTGGAAGGGTTCTGCCTCATTTTAGCTGTTGCCAGGGTACTTCTGGATGGAGAGTTGTACTCAGCAATTAGTGGTTTCTATACGTCATTCATATCCCGTGAGAGAATGCTGAGTCTGCATTATTTCTGTGCATGTGGCTTGTTGCTAACGGCAAAATGTTCTTGCCTGTTATACTTACTGTTTTGCTGGGTCTCTGACCTCAGCATTTACATTTATATCTTTTAACTTAATATTAAGTCATATTCTATTGATAACAGCCGAAATATGTTTTAAAAATACTATAACATTAATTTCTTAATGGTATCCATTTAAACATACTTTCTTCTCATACTTTAACTTTCCATAATTCGAACTCTGGATAGTTCGAACATTTCTCGTGGACGAGTTCGAATTTACGAGAGCCGACTGTATTACCAATTGAACAAACAGCAAGAGTACAAGCTATTTTATCTTCTAATAAAGCTATATTTTCACTTTCGACAAACAGCAGGTGTTCCTAGAAGAACGAAGATCTATCTCTGAAGATTCATCTTTTTTTACGCCTAGTTCTAACTGAATTTTTGTGACATCCCGTGTATTAGTTCTTGAGATAAAGCGCCCATAACATTTGTATATCAGATACAGACAGACAGATTTACAGAGAGACATTTTGCAAAAATATGTTTTTTGGAATCGCTGACCCCTAAAACATGTAAATGCGGCGAAAACCGGAATTCGACAATTTTCACGAATCCGATACTTTCTTCTTGTAAAGATAGAAAAAAAAAATTGAAATGCAAATGAAATATTTAACACATTCTTTGCCGCTCACGCGCTAGTGCGTGAAGTTCCCATTCATTTAACAGGAAGCAGGACGTTTCGGTCCTGCCATTTCGGTCCCGCCGTTTCGGTCTCGAGGCATTTCAGTCCCTGGCCATTTCGGTCCCGAGACATTTCTCTCCCTAGCCGTTTCGGTCCCAAGACATTTCGGTCCCAAGACATTTCGGTCCCTAGCCATTTCGGTCCCTTCTCCTGCAAACTGCGATTTTGTGAAATAACACATAATTTTGTAGGAAACATTGCAGAGTTTTTTAACTGAAGGCCATAAAATTTTAGTATAATGCGAATATAAGTGCTCGAAAACCGCACACACATATAACTCTTATCCAAAATATTACAATTCACACGAAATTTTAGGATTACCATACGGTAATTCTAATCATAATTGGTAATCCTAATGATAATTGGTAATCCTAATTCTCAAAACAGATAGTAATTTTAATATAAAAATCAAAGTAATATTTTATTAAATATGTTTATTAATTAATAACATTATTAATTTACATAATGAATTTTACTTAAAAATAAACTCAATACATAATCCATTTTATATTCAATACATCATTATATTTCCTAGTAGTTCTAAACTGAAATTTATATTTTGCTTGTTTATTTATTGTATATTCAAAATTACAGAAATTTAAAACAATTAGTGTAGTTAAAAATAAAACTAAAACAAGAATTATTTTTTTTTTCTGGGAAAGTAGGCGCAAAAAGGTAATAAAAATTTAATAAATAAATAGAAGCTTAGTTTTCTCACTTAAAAATTCAAAATAAAATTATTTAAAATATTATTATATTACATTTTAATATATTTTATTAAATTATATAGTACATTTTATATATAATATCTATATTATTATATTTTAAAATAATATTATATTAGTTTTATGTAAATAAAAATAAAAAATAATCATCTGATTAGATTGAAATGGGCCCAATTCAATAAAATTAATTCACAAAAGTCTTCATGGTGTGAGAAGACTGTTAAAAAATGCAATCAATAAATACTATTATTATTTAATTAAAAAAAAAAAATGTTGGCGGAGGCAAATTTTTAAAAACAAATTTTTTTTTCATAGCATGCCCAGTTACAAAATCACTATTGCTTTCGCAATGTTAATAATAGAAAGTAACTTATGAAAACAAATTTATAAGATGCAACATTGTATTATAAAAATAATAAGAAAAATAAAAAATTTGTTCTTCAATAAATATATCTCATTTTTGAATTATCAAAGGAAAGCATCTAGACTGCTGATTTGAAGAAATATGTATACATTATAACTTATAACAACTGTCTAATTGAATTATTAAAGACATTTATTATTAAACTAATTAGAAGAAAAAAATTAAGCACAATTTTTTTATTATTTAATTAATGCTAGTTTAAAGGTTTTAAAAAATGTACATAAACAGCCAAAAAAATATTTATGGCAATTTATATAAAATATTTTTAGTTTATAGTAGTTTATAGAAGTTATATAAAATACTAATACTACTAATTAATAATAAAATTTCAAATATTTATTCTGATTAATAATACTACTACAAAAAGCAAAAGACAATATCCACTAAACTTATATCACATTGTTTAATCAAACAAAATTTTCAGCTCGCTGTAATTTTATTATCACGAGTTATAAAAGTTTAAATTTATTGGACTCTTATATTCAACTTTTATAAAACTTGAGAGGAGGGAGAGAATTAGAAAAAAAAAAAAAAAAAAAAGGCCCGAATAATGTTTAATTTATACCATTTGGCAGGCCCATAACAATTAAAAACCGACTTATAAGGCAGCGAGCAAAAAAATAACAAGGGACCGAAATAACTAAGGACCGAAATGGAGAGAGACATAAGTTGCTGGGAGCGAAATGTCTCGGGGCCGAAATGTCTCTTGACCGAAATGTCTCGGGACCAAAATGTCTTGGGACCGAATTGTATCGGGACCGAAATGGCCAGGGACCGAAACGGCGGGACCGAAATGTCGTGTACCCAGTCAACACAGAGGGCGGAGTTATCGGCAGCGAACGTGTTAAAAAACTTTCTCTCATATGATTAATATTAGCAAGCTGATATTTTCACGTGACACTTAAAGTAAAAGCATACGTAATTAGTGAAATCGCTTCAATTCTTACAATCAAAAAAGTTATTACCAATTGAACAAACAGCAAGAGTGCAAGCTATTTTATCTTCTAATAGAGCTATTCTTTCACTTTCGACAAACAGCAGGTGTCCCTAGAAGAACAAAGATCTATCATCACTGAAAAAGTTTTTTTACGTCTAGTTCCTTAACGATATCTAGTCATTAAATCCTACTGTTCTTTAATCATATCGTTTGTCTTTCCCATGCTATAGAATATTTTTAGATGAAGCAACTGAGGCGGCAGATTAGCACAAGAAAAAAGCTTGTAAAGCGCCTTTGGAAATTAGGCCGGTGCAAACAGAAATATCACGTTGCAATTCCAATGAAAGAAGTGTTTATCTACGGTTTTTTAAAAGTGCACATCGTCCTTTTGAATCTAACAAAGGATTCTACAAGCTGAAGACAATAATGGACACCATTGTATAGTTAATCTTTAGACAGACCATCATGTCAACAAAGGATTACAAGAGGTTTTGTTTAAGTGTGTATTTGAAAAAAAAAAAAAAAAAAAAAAAAAAAAAATATTTTTCCACCTTTAACAGCTCGAAATTTTATGATATGTCTTCAGATTCATTTTTAAAAGTAGAAACATATGGAAATTACTGAGGAGATTTTTGAAGATATGTATAAGATGCCGTATGATTTCATTTTTCGTTCATTTCGTTTGAATTTGATTTATAAACAATTATTTTCTCAGTATGACCATTTGTCTCGTTCCCAGATATCTCGCTTCGGAAATTTTGGTTCAACCTGCGAACTTTGCTACCAATTTTTTATTTTTATTTATTTATTTATTTATTTTACTTTATTTTTTTTTTTTTGAAAATATATTTTTCAACTCTCAACAACTCGAATTTTTCTGATACATTTCAGAGTCATTTTTAAAAGTAGAAACATGAAACATGCTGAGGAGATTTTGAAGAGAAGTACAAGAAGCCGTGTGATTTGATTTTTCACTTAGTTCATTAGAATTTGATTTATAAACGATTACTTTCTCGAGTATGACTATTTTTTTCTTTCCCAAGATCTCCCACTTCGGAAGATTCAGTTCAAAACGCCATAATTGACAGCCTTTTTATGCAATATTTTCTGCATTTATCAAAAAATCGACAAGAACGGCACATTCTGTACTTTCTAACTAAAAGAATTAGCCAATTTGTTGCGCTTGAGTGCAAAAATGAGTTTAAAAATATATCAGAAAATAATCAATTTCGAGTAAAATACACCCTTAAAAGTGCACATTGTGATGTCTTAGATAAACCAACTGAAGAAACAAACAATTTTCCCATCTCCGTGAATGCTTACTATAATACTTTGTATAATGAGAAAGGAAAGTAGAATGATATATCAGTAAGGCTATTCTATTATGGATCAGGACAGTTACTTAAAGAGAGAAAGAGCTAAGATTCTGAGAAATGAAAGGGGTCGAACAGGTGTGCAGAGAAGAAAAGCGATGACATTCTCTGTGTAGTCTTCGGAGGAGGATGTTGATTATTCTCTCCAAGATAGTGGAAGTGAAGTATTGACACTCTGAGTGTTTTTGGGAGAGGCTATGATTGAATTGTAACATCGTGTACGAATAGAATCTACAAGGTATGATGATTGTGAAGCTGACTGTATATTTATTTGTAATCTAATAAAGAACTTAGGAATCATATTTAGTACAATGAATTGTTTCTTTTATATATATGCTAAAAGGGTGGCCACGACACCACAAACCGTCCTCGGAAATTGTTAAAGGACCGTTTTGAATCAAACAAGGGATTCTACAAGCTGAAGACAAGAATGAACACTATTATGCAGTTAATCTTTAGACAGATCTTCACACTCTTAAAACGAAAGAGCTGATTTGGCTTCTCATGAAAGAGCTGTAATTTTTTCGATCATAAAAGAGTTGTTTTTCAAACGATTAAATCTTCTTGATCTAAATTGGTTATTTAAATAGCTCAACTTCATTTAAATTGGTTAAAACTCGAATTATTTCAACTCTTTTTTGAGAAGCTGCCTTTCAACATTGAGATGAGTGGATTTCAGCTCAACTTGAGCTATTTTGTGGCTGACTTTTTAAGAGAGCATGTCAACAGAGGATTAGAAGAGGTTTTGTTTAAATCCAAAAGGGCAATTTTATGACATAAGTTTTAATTATATTTTGTTCGTAAATGAACGAAACTAGTAGATGTTGTTTTTGAGAAACTGCCTATTCAAACTATTTCTTTTTTCAAACACAATACATTTTTCGGGAAGTAGTGCCAAAGTGAACGCTTTGAAACGAACGCCTTGCGAAAGAAGAATGATCACTCACGGCAGGGTAAAAAAAAAAAAAAAAAAGCTTTGTCATGTGATCAAAATCGTTAATAATTCAATAGGTGCTTTTTTGATAAAAAAAAAAAAAAAATAGAAAACACAGTTCAATTTCAAATCGTTTTCATATTCAGCCTTTCCATTAAAAAATGAATTTATGGCAAGCGCAAAAATTTTGGTGTATTCCAATCAAAACTGCTCGTTTTCTGATTTATTTTTAAATTCATTTTTGCTCTCAAACGCGTCAAACAGGTAAATTCTCTTATTTAGAAACTACACAATGTGCCGTGCTTGTCGATTTTATGATAAATGCAAAAAATATTGAAAAAAATAATAGTCAAAGTTGGCGTTTAGAATCGAGTGGGAAATCTTAAAAAAAAAAAAGATCGAATTTAGAAAATAATTGCTTATAAATCAAATTCTGATAAATTGAGCGAAAAATGACATCACACGGCCTCTTATGCATCTTTTCAAAAGTCACCTCAACAAGTTTCATGTTTCTGCTTTTAAAAATGAGTTCGAAAATGTATTAGAAAATTTCGAGCTGTTGAGGGTGGAAAAATATTTTTTTCAAATACACCCTTAAACTTTTGCATCGTGAATTATTTCAGATAAAGAAAAACCATTATTAGAAAATAGCCCGTTTTCGATTATGGCATCAACTTAACATATTTATCTTTTATAATATGTCGGATTTGTTATTTACATTAATTTTTATCTGTCTCGCAAAAAAATAGATTGTACCACACATTATTATTTCTAAAACCCTATCGGCAGAAATGAATTATAAAAAAAAAAAAAAAAACAGTTTGGATCCATACAAACTTCATTAAGATTCCTATCAAATGGTCTCCTCAATAAGCACAAACGTTTTGACCCATTTAACTAGTCGTTGGGGGGGGGGGGGGGCAACCGTAATACTTACCCGTCATGAAAATAAAACGCATGTAAACTAGCAAAAGCCATGCTTTGTTTGGATTCGCGAAGCATTATTTTATAAAACAGATATTTGAAAGTAACAATATTTTTTTATGTTATTTTTGCATCTTTATTAAACAAAAACGTTATTTTATGTTTTGGCGCATTCTAATTTTTTATTTATGATGCAAGACTGGCATAATAAGATATTTTCGAAGCAAACATTTACAAAATATTTTTATATTTTCAACTAAAAGCTCTTTTAAAGATGTTTTTACAATTTCCAATAGCCACTGGTGTTTTTTAAAGTTGTTTGAAATATGCATGTTTCCAATCTTTGTAATTAACATCAGATAATCTTTGATAGCTATTTTAGAATAGTATATTTGAAGAGAGCTTGAAGAAAGTTACTTCTTCAAAATCCTATTTTGTGGAAAAACATTTGAAATCTGCTTTCGTTGATACTATGAATTTTTAACTGTAAAACATTTTATTTTATTTTCTTCGTTTTTATACATGTTATCGTATGAAAATTTTTGATATTGTAGAATTTTTCGTAAGGAAAATTTCTATTGAATGCTTAATTTTGAAGGATTTTCACTCTCGACAAGTTACGTACGTTTTTAAGCCAACTGGTGTCTATATAACCTCAATATCTACAACTGCTTCATCTAATGTTAAACTTTGGGATTTATGAATTGTAACAGCAAAAGCTAACTGCAGAAGAAATTCTTTCCTTGAGCAATTTATGCTTCCATTTTTCCAGAATTTAATTATTGGGGGAATCGGTACGCACCAATTCTTATAAGTTAATTACTGCAGTATTCAAATTTATCCATGATTATTCACGATATCTGATCTGGTGGCTTGTGATTTTCTTTAATACGTGCAACAAAGTCTAAAGTCCCGCTCACTAAACCTTTTTCGGTCTACAAATAAGAACATAACATTACTTTAGATACAAAAGTAAGAAATGGTTAAAGTCCATTTGTTGTTTCTGAATCGACCAACTTTGCTTTAGTACATTTATAAAGAGCTTGAATCGAGACAACGACTTCACGCAGTTCTTTTAATTTTTCATTTATATAACAAATTCAACAATTAATTTTATTTGTTTACAATTATTTTGTTGCCACTTTACAAAAAAAAAAAAAAAAAAAAAAAAAAAAAAAAACAGTTCTATTAGATAGTTTCCGAACACCTTCTGGTTTCATGCATTTCCGAACAAAAATATTTCAATATTTATGTCAAAAAACTGTCCTTTGGGATTTAAAAACTCACTTACAGCCGTTCTTGAATGAGATGAGGCAACTTTATAACATAAGTTTTAATGCATTTTTGTTCATAAACGCATGAAATTGGTAGGGGTTGTTATTCAGAAACTATGTAATGGAAGAACATTTTCCGTTTTGTTGTACCCGCAATAGATCTTTTAGAAAATACAATCAAAGTTGACGTTCTGAACAGAATTTTCCTATGAAATCAGAAAAATTCAGTCAGTGAAGAGAGAAAAACGCCTTGCCATCTTATTAAAAACGCTTATGACTCGATAAGTAATTTATTATAAGTTATAATTTTAAATCATAACTTCGATTCCAAATCGCTCCGATATTCAGGTCTGTCAATTGTACACCTTTACGTTTAAAAACGTGTAAGTGCGTCAGAGTTATACGTGTTCTTTAATCAGATGAAAAAGCATTTTTCTCTCTTCAGTGACTGATTCTTTTGCTTTCATCGGAAATTCTGTTCAAAACGTCAACTGTGATAGCATTTTCTGAAAGATTGCTTATGTATACAAGAAAATGGAAAATAAGTGCGATTTGGTAGTTTCTGAGCAACAATATTTACTAGTTTCATGAATTTCCGAGCTAAAATAAATTTAAATTGTCTTTTTTGATTAAAGGTGGGTTCCAATCCAAACTGATTATTTTCTGATTTATTATTATTTTTTTTTATTTTTACTTTCAAACGATTCAAACTGGCATATTATCTGATTTATAATGTACACAATGTGCAGTACTTTGATAAATGCAGAAAAAATTGTAAAAAATTGTTGTCAAAGTGGGCGTTTCGAGACGAATTTTTCGAAGCGGAAGATCTGGGAACGAAAAAAAAAAAGGTCATACTACGAAAATAATTATTTATAAATGATAATTCTAATGAATGCAGCGAATAATGAAATCTCACGGCATCTTATACATCTTTTCTAAAATCATCTCAACAAATTTCATGTTTCTACTTTTTAAAAAAAAGTCTGAAAATATATCGGAAAATTTTGGACTGTTGAGGGCGGGAAAATTATTTTTTCGAAAACACCTTGCATGATGTATTCGAAAAAAGAAAAAAAAAATGATCCATAGAGGAAAATTGTTTGCAGAGTCTTTTAATGACATTACGCTATTGCAAATATAAATCATCGAATTTCACAACGATTACGCTATAACAGAACATTCATAATATTTTTAATCCATTTACAAGGACACGCAAAAGAAATCGGAGACAATGCTGTCTTTGAATAATAAGGTACTTGTACCCAATATGGACAGTGCTCTCAATATGGACACCCCTAATATTTTTAAAAGTAAAAATTTTGATAGAGAATTAGCACTAAAAGTCTGTGAAGAAAAGCAATTGAAATGATAATTAAGTCAGAAAAGTAAAAGAAAGTACGAGGTTCATCATTTAGAAGGAAACTTGTTGTTTCGTGGTGTGCTGATCTTAAAAACCGGTAAGTTTAATTTCTTATTAGATATTGTAAAATTACTTTAAATATTGAAAAGTGGAGTGTTTTAGAAAGCTTTTAAAACATATTTTCGATTGCTATTCCATATATTTCTTTAAAAAGTTTTCTTTATTTATATATTACAAGATTTAATAAAACTATTCCCGACTCTCAATATGGACACCTTATGTCCACATTGGAAGTACAGCAGGTGAATCTTCAGATTCATAAAAAATAGAAAGCTAAGCAAAACCAACTACATTATTTCATAATATTTTGTAGTAACTGAGGTGTTTTGCATCGATCTTCGTCGAGCCACAACCGAAAATGACGCCCCCCCCCGTTCTAAAGTGCATGTCCTGAAGATATTTACTGTGCCCTCCCCTCCCCTGCAATACTTTTAGATATATATTTTTTATCCCCTCTCCTCTAAAATTCCATAGAAGAGTGATTCTTCCATACACCCTGTGTAGTAGATCAATAAGGAGCCATCTGTCCATAATAGGGACTAGTGGTTCCTTATATGGACATTTGTAAAAAAAATTTTGCTTTTATTATTTAAATTAAGCCGGAATAGTTACAACGTCGCTAATTTTAATAATGACAGTCAACAGTCCAAGGATCACGGTCATGTATTTTTGGAGTCCTATCACGTGTACAAGGGGGTGAAAAAAATAAATTTTCTTTAGGGTGTCCATATTAGGCACAGGTACCTTAATTGCTGAAAATGCGTTTTCAATTTCGGCATGAGCTTTTAAATTTAAGGCTCCTGTCCCTGGCTGAAGAAGCTCTCGTGAGCTAATGCTGTTCCTATGGGGAGGTTATTTTCTACTATCTGGTTTGCATTTCGACATTTTAAAATGATATTTTTTTACACTGCATAGCAGCTGAGGTGCATGTCGACATCGCTCTTTTTTTACTTTTTCGATTTTGGTTGCTGATATTTTTTATACACTTTCACTTTCGAAACTGTTTTTGAAAGTGAAACTAACTTTATAAAAAACATATCTGCATTCAAAATCGAAAAAAATAAGAAATCCCTGTCGGCTTGGCCTATAGGCGGAGGTAGGTTTCGAAGCTAAGTGCTCATTTCGACAACAAGAAATAAAAAATAATTAGAGATAAATATTGTTTAACAATTTATTTGGCCGCTTTTGAAGAAATTTTAATTTCATTTTTCTGTAAGGGCAGCTTTTATCAGAATCATCTTAAGTGATATTCGGTACAAATGCCCACTTTGACAGAATTTTTTAAAAATATATTCTGACTTTATGAATAAATGTATCATTATGGCACATTATATACAATGGAACCTGTCTAAAGTGACCAGCTTTGTAACTGGCTAAAATGGTCACTATATAGAGGTGGTCACCTTATGGAATGTCTTTCATTAAACTTTTTTACTCATTAAAATTTTTTGTGACCTCATAAAATAAAATATAAATAAGGAAAAATGCTCTGTAATAAGTAAAGAACTGATTAATTATCAATTATAATGAATTACTAATTTAAAATTTACTGCTTAGAAGATAATTTACTTAAAACTCAGGCTATTTCTTTTGAATACACTTGAAATTCAGTAATGATTTATTTAAATAACACATAACTACAAGGTACACTGTGATTTATACGCATTTTTATTTCCATTGTAATTGCATAATGATAACGTTTGTGTGACTGTCAGTACTAAACTTTTCACTAAATCGCCTCAAAAAAGTCCAAATATCAATACAATAAAGGACAAAGTGGTCATTTTATGCATTAAGCAAATGGTCACTATAGGAGGAAAATCTCTGTACTTTTTTAATAGATCAAAATAAAATTTCAGAAAATGACCACTTTTAGTCATTTAGTTTGAAAATCTTCGGCATGCAGAACAAGTTGGAAATTGCACGTGAAGCGTAGCATATGAGGTGCGTTCGTACGATAGCGAAGTTTTTTAAAATATCACTCTCATATCAATAAATAAAAACTTTGTTAAATCACCATAAAAAGATAAATTAAACAGGACGCGTTTCGAGCTGCAAAATTACTGCTCGTCATCAGCTGATCCAAACACGTGTCACAACGGACAGAGTGGAAAAAAAAAAAAAAAAAATTCTTCGAAACAAGGTTTTCTTCGAACCTTGGTAAATACGGGTCATGTTCCCTTAGAAAGACCCTCCCCCCACGAAGGGCAATTCCCCCAGGGCCTATAATCCCTCGAATAGATAATCGCCCGACACAAAATAAACAACCGATTTTATTTTTTTGTAAAGTTAAATCTTAAATATAATGTTATGTTTCATAAGGTTTAGAAATTCATAAAAATGATATAATTAGCAAGCATAAACCTTCTCTCAAAAATAGAAACTTTGCCACGATGACGATAAATAATAAGTCTTTTCGTTCCTGGGCTATATAATTTTCAAATAAAGGAGAAATTAAAATTAGAATTTGCAAAACAACATTAAAATTTAGGTACTACTAGATTATCCCGTCGACCAAAGAATTATCGCCAAACTATAAGATTAACTGCCAATAATGGATGATCGTGAATGTCACATTCAATGACATTAAATGCGATTCACGTGTTTAAAACATCATTAAGGGATTTTTATTTCGACTTTTTATTTGTACTTTTATTAAAATTCTATTAATTATTTTATTTTTTCGTTATTTAAAATAAAATTTATGTCAATATGTATAATTTTGCTATTACTTTGGCGAAATTGGTCGATGGGATAACAGAGTAGTACCAAAATTTATAGCCGAGTTTATTTGACATTAGACGCTTTTTTTTATTAATATAAAATTTCAGGTAACATATTATTTTTACTATGAAAAAAAAAGTGTGTGCGTGTAGGTGGGTGGGGAGTACCAAAGACCCCTATGTTAGTCTTTGTAAGGAATTCTAAGCGGCATTGGCGCAAGAAATCCAAGGTTCGAAGAAAACCACAATCGAAAAACTATAATTAACATATGAGCAATATGAGTCTTACTCATGGCTTATAGATGGCAGCACTAGCGACGTAAAATTAAAACAACTGATTCGGAGATTATTTTTTATTATTGCTGTCAGATGGCAGCACTAGCGACCTAAAATTAAAACTGATGATTCGGAAGATTACTTTTTATTATTGCTGTCAGATGGCAGCACTAAAACAATCTTAAAAAAAGATCTTGTTTTCGTCTGAAATAGCTAAGAAGCTAATAATAATAAAAAAGTAAATAAATTCAAATAAATAAATAAAATAAATTTAAATCTGGAAGATTAAAAACAATAAAGTATTGAAAATAAAGTATTTTTATTCGAGAATTAAAATTGTTTTATTTTATTATTATTTTTTTAAATAGTTTATCTGTTTTTTCCTTTTATTTTTTGGCGGATGTGACGCATTCTTTGTTACTTATTGTAAAGGCAAAGTAGAAGTTCTTTATTTATATCCTCAAAACAAACAAGAAGAATTCATTATTCACAAAAAAGAAGAAAAAAAAGAATCAGAGGAATTTTTTTATTATTATTATTTGGAAATTTAATCCATCCTGCCAAGGTGATTCCAAGCGGAATCACAAATTTCCTTGATTTTGACAATTTTTCACAAAGAGGTAAATTAATCTAATTTTCATCGTATGTTAGATTTCCGCTAATTGTTGTCAAAAAAAAACCCAATTTATTGTTTTCACTTTCTTAATGCAGTTCCCAAATCCAAAGGGGAAACTCTATGATACATTTTTAAATTAATTTTTGTTCGGAAACGTATGATATTGAAAGTTACAATTATTTAGAAACTATGTAATAGAAATAAGCTTTCCAATTTTACGGTACGTTCAGAAATACTTTGAGAAAATCCTGACAAAGGTGGTGTTTTGAACCGAATTTCTAGACGAAAAGAGATAAGGTACTACTTCGTTATCCTGTCGACCATTTTGCCAAATTATAGTAATCGCCAAACTCATAGCCTAATTATATATATTGACATAATTTTCATTTTAAATAATGAAAAAAGAAACAATTAGTAGAATATTAATATAAATACAAATCAAAAATTGAAATAAAAATCCCTTAATGACGTTTTAAACACGTGTATCGTATTTAATGTCATTGAATGTGACATTAACGATCATCCATTATTGGCATTTAATCATACGTTTGGCGACGGTTTTTTAGTCGACGGGATAACATAGAAGTACTGGAGAAAAAACAGCTAGAGGAAAATCAAAACCTGCTGTCATATGTGGAAATTAATAAATAATTGATAATATTAATATTAATAAAATCGCTTAGAACTCGATAAGAAATTTATTTACCGAAATATGGAAAAGTTGTTTAGGATCTCAATAATGTTAATCTTATCGGCCTGTTGTTTTCGAATTTCTCCTTTAAGGGTGTTCTTAAATCAAAAAAGGCAACTTTGTAACACATGCTTTAATTTATTTTTGTTCGGAAATGCATGAAAATAGCAGGCGTTGTTATTCAGAAACTGTCTAATTGTACTCAAATTTCTGTTAAAAAAAACAAAAAAAAAAAAAAAAAAAAAAAAATAGATTTTTCATAACAGGCCTTCAAAGTTGACGCTTTTGAGCATATTTCCCGACGGAAGCAGAAAAACCGGTATAAAAGCAGGAGAAAAACGGGTTATCACGTGATCAAAATAGTTTAGAAAATGATAGGTAATTTAATTATCATAAAGTGGAAAAATAAGTTCGATTCAAAATCGCTTCCATAGTCAGGCATTCCAGTTTGATATCTTTCCGTTGAAAAATGAATTTGTAAATATGTCAAAACGTTTGCGCTTGATGAGCGGAGCAGTTAAGAACACCCTTAAGGGTACATTCCGATCAAAACTGCTTATTTTCAGATGTTTTTTTTAAATTCGTTTTTGCACTCAAATGCACCAAACTTTCAAATTCTCTTATTTAGAAACTACACAATGTGCCGTGTTTGACGATTTTTTTTTTTTTTTTTTTTTGGTAAAAGTAGAAAATATTGCAAAAAAAGCTGTCAAATGTGCCAAATTGAACAGAATTTTCAGGACCTGGAGATCTGGGAACGAAAAAAAAATTGTTTATAAATCAAATTCTAATTAATTCAGCGAAAAATGATATCACACGGCATCTTATACATCTCTTCAAAAATCACCTCAGCAAGTTTCATGTTTCTGCTTTTAAGGGTGTATTTCGATTCAAATTGCTTATTTTCCGATTTATTTTTAAATACATTTTTGCTCTCAAATGCACCAAACTTTCAAATTCTCTTATTTAGAAAGTACTCAAGGTGCCGTAATCATCGATTCTCTGATAAATGCAGAAAATATTGCAAAAAAAGCAATCAAAAACAGCATTTTGAACAAAATTTTCCGAAGCGGGAAATCTGTGAACGAAAAAATGGGTCATACTGAGAAGGTAATTGTTTATAAATCAAATTCTAATGAATTGAGCGTTAAAAGACATCACACGGCACCTTATAAGTCTCTTCAAAAATCCTCTCAGCAAGTTTCATGTTTCTACTTTTAAAAATGTGTCTGAAATTGTATCGGAAAATTTCGAGCTGTTGAAGGAGGAAAAGCGTTTTTTTCGAATACACCCTTAAAGTGAGTCTAAATATTTCGAGCTGTTCAAGGTGGAAAATCATTTTTTCGAATACATCCTTAAGGGCTTATTTTCTGATTTATTTTTAAACTATTTTTTGTTCTCAAACGCATCAAACTGGTACATTCTCTTATTTAGAAAGTACATAATGTGCCGCGCTTGTCAATTTTTTGATAAATGCAGAAAAAATTACAAAAAGTGCTATCAAAATTGAGGTTTTGAATTGAATTTTTTCGAAGAGGGAGATTTGGGAACGAAAAAAGGGTTCATACTGAGAAAAGAATTATTTATAGACCACATTCTAACGAATCGAGCAAAAAATGAAATCACACGGCATCTTATACTTCTCTTCAAAAATCACCCCAGCAAGTTTCATGTTTCAACTTTTAAAAATGAGTCTGAAAATGTATCAGAAAATTTTGAGCTGTTGCGGGAGAAAAATTATTTTTTCGAATACACCCTTAAATTTGAATATTTTAAACATTTTTTTCTTTTTTTGCATGGCTGTTTTTTTTTTTTTTTTTTTACTATTTTATTTCGGTAGCAGATTTCTTTTAATAAAGTTATTTTCACTTTCAGAAAATGTTCCGAAAATGAAAGTGTCCTTATTAATATTATTTGTAAAAAAATAGAAGAATAAAGAATTGTGGAAAAGTAAAAAATAGAAAAAAAATCATTTAAAAAATGGAATGCAAACGAGATATCTTTATAAATTTTTCCGTATAATTATTATTAAAGAGCGTGCTCGATCAACTACGCAACACATGCATAACGGCATTTGCTAGTCTGACTACATAAATGATTTAGAATCGAATAGCGTTTTAAACTTTTTGATAAATGAGTTACTTGATGAATTATAAATGATTTTTGTCACATGACGACGGATTTTTATTCTTTGCCACGTTCTAGCGACAGATCACAGGATTGTGATTTTGATAACAAAAATTATCCTTTTTTATTGTTACATTTACCGAAAACAAACTTTAATATCATTAATGCATCATTCAATAGAAAAATTTACATTCATTTATTTATATAACTTAATAAAACTTCAACAATGTTTTCAACAATATTCCACTTTTCATTTAAAAATCTTTTCGCCAAATTTCTTAATACAAAACAAAACAAATAATAACACGAATGAAAACCATTGTTGCAAATATTATATACATCTCAACTATGCTTTCAACAATGTTTTACTTTACATTTAAAAAACATTTCGTCCCATTTCTTCAAAACAACAATGAAAATCATTGTTGCAATTATTACGCACATTTCAACAATGCTTTCAAGGTACTCGCAGTCGACAATTGTCAATAAAAATCTCCATAACTCGTAAAAATGCAAATAAGAATCAAACAGCCATAAATATGTATCTATCAAATATTTCGATTTTCGTAATTTTTTGCAGTTTAATTGATCTCAACGTCGCTCGAGGCTACGAAAATGGTGTTAATAGTCCAAATGCGCAACAAGGTAGCAGATTTGATAAGAAATCAGTAAATGAACCGAGGTATGTAAAACAAAAAGCTAAAAATGACGAGACAAAAGTTCCAGCGTCACAATTGTTATTTCCTAGAGGTTTTGAGAAAAATAGATCTCCTATTGATAGGTTTAAAGATGTAGAAGTGGTTCCGGAGCTTGAAAAAGTATATAAAAATTCGCAGGTTAAAGTGAGTGAAATAACGCCTTTTCAACATATCGATCCAGTGAATCAAGCTAATAAGATGCCTGAATATATAGAAGAAAAATACGTTGCTTTAGATGGCTATGATTTGAAATATGATCCAGAACTGAACAAAAACTTAAATCATGATGAAGGCGAGATGAAAAAATTCCTTAAATTGCACAAAAGGGAAATTTTAAAGCTGATCAAGGAAAATAATTTAAACAAAGTTGTTACTGTGACTGAATCTCAACCAGCCAAACCTCTTCGTATACATGCAAAACCATTGAGAAAAGTTCCAATAAACAGCATATTAAATAGAAATCGAGGCTTTCGTACTAGCAGTAAGGCAAAAAGATTTATTATTAGAGAAAACCAGTACGATTCAAAGTTCATCAAAAATGAAAATAGGAGAAATGATGCTTACGGAGGAAAACCTGCAAAGTCTTTGAAAAAATCAAGGGAAAATGCTTACAAATATATGAAGTTTTTGAAACATAATGGAATAAGATCCGGATCTCAGTTTATGAAGGGTATTAAACATACGGTCTATCGAAAATATGCACCTTTAATCCAGATGCCATACAAGATGCCAGAAACAAATCCAAAATTTTATTTAAAAAAGAATTATAATTACGATTTGCCTAAAAATATGATAAGGGTATGGAGAAAAGATTTAAAGAAGTATAATCATGGTCTGCCTAAAAATACGGTAAATGTAAGGAGAAGTTATCCAAAGAAGCATAATTACTATTTGCCTAAAATTATGAAAAGCGAAGAAAGTAAGCGAAACTTTTATAAAATGCCTATTTCTCATAGAATTTTGAAGGAGCTGCCCAAGAAAAACATGGTAACTGCTGGAAATGGCGACAACTTTTCTGCTTATATCTCCACTGAGACTGAAAATGGTGTTGATGATACTACTATTGAAAGAAAAATGAATGATGTCCAAACAACTACAGAGAAAAGCGCAAGTTTCAGAATGGCAGAAGATGATAGAAAATTACCATATCTTAACTCTGACGATGTAATTGCCAAACAATTAAATAATGAAAAGAGGCCTTTTCCACATATTAATCCAGTGAATAGTAATGTTGCAACGATCTCGATTACAAAAGTTACAACCAAGCCATGGTTTGAATCTAACGCAATTGCCAAGAATAATGCATCAAACGCAATACTTGACCTTAAAACAACACCTTCAGTTCGAGAAATTAACAAAAATAGAAATAACCTCGTCACCAGTAGAAATTCAGTTACTTATATAGATGATGCATTTGACGGAAGTGATAAAGAATATTTTGATTTTGAATCAGGACCACGTGATTTACATGTTTCAAATGCTATGTTAAAAAATGAGATGAGCTATGAGAAAAAAGCGCTGACAACAGAATTATTTGACTCAAGTGGTAAGAACTGGAAATCGGAAATGAAGCCGATAAATCGTGCGGAATTGAGTGAATCTTCTACGCCATTTTCTGAATTGTTAACTTTGTCTAATTTCCCAAAATCAACCAGAGGAAAAGAAAATGATGATCAAACATATGTAAAAGAGAAAAAAACAATCGACAGTTTTCCCAAGAAAGTTCGTAAAAAGATAATGATTGAAATTGATTATATAGCAGATGATGAATCTCCTTTGAAAGATTCAAAAACAATTCTGAAAGATGAAAAAAAGTATATAAGAGCTTCAACTAATAACATAACTGAATCAAGTAACAACACCAACAAAGATTTAATATATAAAGAAGTAAATGTTTCAAAAATAGAAAACAGGGTTGATGTATATTCCAAAGTTGAAGTTCTTACTACAACAAGAAAACCTGAAGCATATCTAATTGATCATGATAATCAAACAGTCATAAGTAATTCAAAAAGCTCTGTTAGAACAAAAAATGATGCTACAGCTTATAACACAGCTTATAATAAGAAAAATAATTTTCAAAATGACAAAAGAGCCAGAAAAGTACTTTCTAAGTTTTCAAAACTATTGGGTAATCAAGTTAAAGCGCAGGCTGAAAATCCTCAAGATAATTATGCAAGAAAAAAAGCTGTATTCAAAACCTCGGTTCACTACAATGAAGGAAAGGCTATTACAGATGAAATGTTAAAAACTACACATCCGTATACGCAAGTTACATCAAAAATAATCAAATCGCTGATTTCTACAGGAAGCAAGTACAGAAAGCCAAAGAGCAAATATAAAAATGTTCATAAATTTGAAAATGATTCCGATGTGATAAAAACAGCCATGAGTACATCATTTCATTCTGATACATCTTCAGAATATGAAACTACATTTAGCTCTCCTGAGTTTGAAAATGGTGAAGAGCATAGTAAAGATGTAATCAGCAGCTATTATGATTCGTCATTGCCATCTGAAATAGCAACTACCTCGAATTTAACGAAAAATAGAAGGATGAATGGAAATACAGACGCAAAAGCTAGACAGATAACAAGATCTGAATTTCAAACTATGACGACATATACTGGATCAATGGATGCATCCACTGATATATGGACCACAGAGTCTAGTAAACTGGATTTAGATACTACTAATTTCGGAGAATCGAATTCAGATTTTTATGATGTTCATACGGATAACAAAGTATATCGAGAAGATAAAATCAACAACATTTTAATAAACGATCTTGGACTAACGACTGAAAAACCAGAAAAGTCTGCTGATTCAGTTGATGCAAAAATGAAAAAGCTTAAAAAACTGAAAGAGCTTTTAACTTTTTTAAGATTAAAAAAAATGATAGCCGAAGTCTCGAGCGAAGAAAATCCAGGAACTATCCGCAATAAACGAAGAATCTTAAGCTATGATTCAGAAGTGAATCAGACAATGAGCGATTTAGAAATGGATCACACAGATGTTTGGAAAGGGTTTATTGGAATCTTCATAGTGTGTTTGATTGTGATATTAATCACTTTTGTCATGCGTCTGCTATTCTTCATCACTGAACGTCTCAGGCTACGCCAGAAGAATATTTCTGATGAATGCGAAGAGGTTCTATTTGATCGTGGAATAATGTTTAGCGCACTGACAAAGAAAGATGAAGAATCCGAGAGGTTGTCTAGCCCACTGCTTATGAGAGAAGACGAAGAGGATGTTTTGAATGCATATGTGTGAATTTCCACTCCGAATCGAACGTTATTGTTTTTGGCTGCAATCAAAATGTTAAAAATTTGTAACGAAAGACCAATTTCTTATAATAGTCTACAATGTGAAAAATTGTGAATATTTTCATCCTTATTATTCAAATTGTCATAAAAATGAATAAACGTGGAAAAGTGTACTGTTATGTGTTTTCTTAGTAGTATAATAGGTGTACTTCAACACAAACCATATGTAATTTTAGGGGGGGAGGGGTGAAACGTATAAGTGTGCGAGTATAACTCAACTGAACAATTACAAGGGATTTATTTTATTTTATTTATTTATTTATTTTAATACTAGAAAACTCTAGTAATATTAGAAAACCCCACCAGTGATAGAAAACTCCTTTATATCATAATATTGAAAAAAAAATGAGTTCAATATTGCTTTCATTGGAAATATTTACTGATTATCTTCACTCACTTAAAAATACATGCTGCGAAATGCTAAACGTATGGGCAGTTTTTTTTTTCAAATTTCTCATTTAAATTTAAATATTTTTAAATATTTTTAAATGATTTTTTTTTTCATATGATAGCCGTGCTCGATTTTTAATAGGGCCATTTTGAGCTTTTTAATTTTGGAAGCAGATTTTTTAAATAAAGGTACATTCACTTTCTAAGCCGGTCCCGAAAGTGAAAATTATTTTAAAAAGTAGCGAAATTGAAAGTCTAAAAATTGGACCTATTTGAGATCGACTTCAATTATCCTATGAATGAAAAAAACGGAAAATAGAAATATTTAAATTTAAACCAGAAAAAATGTCGAGCAATGAAAATACAGGAACTATCGCGCTATAAACAACAGGTGGATAGAAACAGCAATAGCTCCCTATGGAGATTTACTGCGCATGCTCATTTAGTGCTAAAGTGGTAATCAGAGTTGGCAGTATAGCTTTAAAATGAATTGCCAAATACACAGGCGAATCCAGTGTCGATTTATATAACATTTTTAGCTCCGGATTTTTCCATTTATACAATATTTTTAGCAGGGGCGTAAACCACCCTAATCGCGTAGGGGGGTGTCGGCTCAAAAATTTCCGACTCCAAGAAGGAAAATTTCCGAGTACTATGGTCAACATGAAGACTAATATACATATATATATATATATATCATAATTCGCAAGATAATTATGACTTACAAGGAAGGTCTCCATACGGGCATATTCAGAAAAATCTGAAAAAATTACAGAATGTTCTTCCCATATAGTTATATATGTTTATAAAAAAAATTTCGGCGGAACCTCCTTATAACGTTCGTAAAAAAATAATAAAAATTTCGTTTATTTGGCGATTTATCTCCGGTTGGCGAAAAAACGAAATTTTGAAAAATACACTTTTACGCTTCGAATACTTTTTAAAGTATTTTTAATTTATTTAAATAAGCTTAGTTTAAGTAATTTTAGTTTTGCATTTTTACTTTACTTTAAGTGTAATTTTGTCATATACGTTTATATGTACTTATAACAAAATGAAATTAATATATTTTATCATTTAAAACGCAATTTAAATTGATTAAAATTGTTCCAAATTGAAAAATACACTGTTAAAAATCTGCTGCATTTTGTTGCAACGCACTCCCTTGCTTGTATAGAAAACGGTTACTTGGCCGTGAAATGGAGCTTTCTCATTGGTTGGAATAGAGATATTATATACAAGCATACAAGCGGTGGAGTGCGTTGCAACAAAATGCAGCAGATTTTTAACAGTGTATGACACGGTCAATTCACCGTATTATGGAGCATTGTCATTGGTCAGAAGAGAGATATTCTATAAAAGTAGTGGAGTGACGTTGCAGTAAATGCTGCAGATTTTTAACAGTGAAGTCAATTAAAATCAATTTTCAGATTCGTTAAAATCGTCTGCTTTTGGCGAGGAAATGCACTGCTCGCCAAATCCCGCGTCGCTTTCAGCTTTTTACGCCAATTATTCCAAACTATTTTATTTTTTTACATATCTAATAATGTGATTCCGCCGCTAATTTTCACTGATCCTTTATTACCTACATGAGTAGTTTAATTCGTATTTTTTTTCAAAAAATTCTGAGTATGCTCCCAATGGAGACCTTCCTTGTTAGTGTATCGAGATAGTCAAATAATCTTATGTTATTATTAGTCTTATATAATATATTTTCCCCATTATTAGGCGATCTCCTGATGGAATACAATAACCGTTCCACCCGAGAGGGACACGAGTCGTGCATAATACGAATAAGCAGTCAAAGGGCTTTCCAGCAATATATCACATGAAAGTTATTGCTAAAATTAGAAAAGTGGTTGCCCGTGAGGGCAAAATAGGAATACAACGATATATCACAAGAGAGATGTATTCCAAATTTAGGAAATTGTCCTCCCTCCCAGAATGGACCCTTCCCCTAACTATAAAATTTTCATATATTATAAGTAATATTTATCGAAAGACCCCGAAAAAAAAAAAAAAAAAAAAAAAAGGTCTAAAATGATAAAACGTTACAATTTTAAAAAAGATCGAAAATTTTCCCCAATAGAGGATAAGAGGGGGCAGGGGGAGAGGGAGAAAGATTTATTATATGAAAGAGTGATTTGAGGGCTTTCCTATGATATGTACAAAAAAATATGGAATTTTTCCACCCCCATTTAAACTCCTCGGGGGTGTAAATTTTAAAATATTGCTGAAACATGCATTTAATTAGTTTTTAAAAATTTTATTTTCTGCTGTTTCACGTTCTTATTTGAAAAGACTGTTGAGATGTGCCAAATGTTCTAAATTTTTCGACTCCCCCCTTTAAACCCCCTTATAGTGAGATTTCTAAAATCACTGGATTATGTGTTTAATAATTTTTTAAGTAGATTTATTTTCTGGAATTTTACGCTCCTACCTTAAATGTTTGCTGAGATACGGCAATTTGTTCCAGAATTTTTGACCTCCCCCCGCTTGTCCCTCTTAAGGGGGGTAATTTCAAAACTTCCATCTTAGTGCATGTTTACATCATAAGAAGTACTTTCTCTCCAATTTTCATGGTTCTAGATTCAGTAGTTTGGGGTGTGCGTTGATTATCAGTCTGTCAAGACAAACTATTTTATATATTTATAGCTATCTCTACTAGCTGACCGCTGACCCGTTCGTTGTTGCCCGGCATTAGATAAAATATATAATTAAATACATCATATAAATATATTAGATGCAATATATAGATAAATAACAAATAAATTATTAAAGCAGAGTAAGTAAATTTTCAGGAATTCAAAGGGTTTTCAAATTATAGTCACATTTTTTAATAAATAAGGCAATTGTATATAGTTTTTCTGACTCCTTGAGAAAACATGCGCAAAATACCAAACAAATAAACGAAATGCATAAGCCAAAAGTAAAATTCTGGTTCCTTTTTCATCTACCCCCCAGACACACCGGCACATCAGGCACAAAAAATGTACCAGTAAAGTTGAAATGCCTTTTTAAAATTTCAAATTGCAAAAGAGGTTTAAAGATCCATTTAATCATCAATTAGCTTTAAACAGTCAAAAGTTGCGCTGTTTTATCCTCCCCCAAGGCTAAAATTATTTTCAAGTTTCAAATGATTAAATTTTGATTCTTATCTATATACACACACACACACACAAAAAAAAAAAAAAAAAAAAAAAATCTATCCATAAAATAATAATCAAAATATTGTTATGCAGGGAGACAAAATTATTATACTTGTACTATAACAAAGTTTTAAAAATATAGAATATTTTACATACATTGACATTTGAACTTCAAAAAATAAATGAACTTTCTTAGTTGTTGAACCTTGAGATAATAAAAATGAAAAGCCATGTAGGCAAAAATTTATTAAAATACTACATTACTCTTAAATAATGATGAAATAAAATTTATAAAACATAAAAAGATCTATAATACAATTTTAACTTCGTGTATAATACCGAATACATTGACTTGCAATTGCAAATTGTAAAATGGTTGGCCAAAAAGAAGGCAAATATATTGAAAGAAAAAAAAAATGTAGTTAAAAATGATAATAATTTCATGAAATTTAAATAACAACTAGCTTGTCATCTCCAGTTTATAACAAAACTAGCAAATAGTCAGGGAATTGCGATACTAACTGTTAAAAAAAAAAAAAAAAAAAAAAAAAAAAAAAAAAAAAAAAAAAAAATATATATATATATATATATATAT
This sequence comes from Maratus speculifer, assembly GCA_964019185.1. Classification (NCBI taxonomy): domain Eukaryota; kingdom Metazoa; phylum Arthropoda; class Arachnida; order Araneae; family Salticidae; genus Maratus; species Maratus speculifer. Next base: position 146,136,980 of record OZ025301.1, on the reverse strand, counting down.
ATATCGAGTAACAGTACATTTTTACAAGTTATTAAATAATATATCTGCCCCCTTAATAAATAAATAAATAATAAAAAAATAATAACTAAATAAAATAAGTTAAATTATTCATTTTTAAATATGAAAACAATTCAGTTATTTACACATTTTACATATCTAAAATTTTCTGTAATAAAATAGCTAGCTTACTTCAAAACGATTTTTTAGAGCTCCAACAATGCAAAACGGTATATGTCATTGCCACCTAGACTACTAGGCCACCTAGTCTAGGTGGCAATGTATATGTATATGGGCTGAAATTTTATCAGCATGCTTTTGTTTATTAAGTGTGTTCCTGTAATCACTATCGAAAATATAATTACATAACCCACATTGCACTTTTTGTCTCTTACATTAGGTGCGGGCATAACTGATAAAAAAAATATTGAACTAGTAACTATATACCAAAATATTCTCCCATCAACACTTTTTAATTGAATGATTTCGTACTATGAGCCAAAATACCAACGGTTTAAACAAAGAGTTAACGTAGGCGCAGTTTGTTTTGTAACTGACACATAGGGAGGGAGGTGCAACGCCCAGTCATTTAGGTGCCCAAGCTTTACGTTGAAGAGAAAACAATGTTTTAGTTTTATCTTTCTATTTTTTAACATTCAGTTAAAATCTCTTTGGCGATTTTTTTTTCTTTTAAGTAAAATTGAAATCTGTTTGCTTGGGGAATATTTCAGAGACAAAAATTGTCAAAAATACGGGATTTCTTAATATAAGTTTTAATTCTTTCTAACGACTAACTTAAAAGCAGCGTAACAATTTGGTGTTACAACTAATTTTTCTGACTAAAAAAAGTAGTATTAATAATAAAACTATAAAAAAAATTTAATACAATTGACAGAGGAAAAAGCTAACGAAAGTATTACTTCTGAGAGAAGTAAACTCGTATAGGCTGTAAAATATCCAGATTATTTCGATATGAAAATTCAAAGTACAGTAAAACCTCTAAATAACGGACACCTCTGGAACGCAGAAATTGTCCGCTATTCGGAGGTGTCTGCTTTTGGGAAAACCTCAGAGATTCAAAAACCGCTGAAAATGCTTAATGTTTCATTAATTTACTTTTATATGTCCTAAAACCTCTATCATATAATAAATCAGAAATTAAATTTTTTTTAAGCAATAAAATTGAAATAAAATTGTGCACACTTTTATCCACTGTTTATTAAATTATTGTGAAAAAAATCTGTTACAAAAGTTTATTTTTCTGTGTTATGTTATTGGACAAAGAATTCCGGGCGAGGAGGGAGGGATTACACTTTTTGATCTTTAAAAGCATAAAATCTCAAAATGTTCATGGATGACATTTCAATAGTCTGGGAGATTATTTCTCCCGGGCAAACCCCAGAATTTAGCACTGAAAATTGGGGGGGGGGGGGAGGGACTCTTTATCTGCATTTAACAATAATAACAAAATTTGTGACACGTTGCCCTGATAAATTTAGAGACTTTTTTACTTTTATAACTTTTTTCTGTTTAAAAAATACTTTTTCATCCTTTATCACCGAATAAAGTGTCCGCTATTCGGAATGTCCGTTATTTAGAGGTTAAACATACAGAAATTTAAGTTTTGGGAGTGGGGATTGGAAAACTGTCCGTTAAATAGAGGTGTCCGCTATTCGGGAGTGTCCGTTATGGAAGTTTTACTGTATTTGGGTATTTTCAATTTTCATCCTGTATCATATAAATTTCTTAAACAATCTTTTAAATCAATCAAAAATTACGTAAAAAAAGTAAGTATAAACAATTTCGCATTTATTATTATTATTTTTTTTTAATAAAATAAAAAGAAAACACAAATTTAGATAGTAGGAAAAAATGAGACTATAATTATTTTCAATGAAAGGTAAAATTTGAATAGAATGGAAAAATCCAGATTTTGATATGAAAAAATACCAAATATTTGTATTTCTATAAATGAATTTTCATCGTATACCACCTAAATTCCGTGATACATATTTCTAATTAAATTTAAAGTTTAGGTTAAAAAAAATAGAAGTTTCTTCACTTCGATCAGTATATCTTAAAATTTCGAGATTAAACTAAAAACTTTCCAACAGTAAAAAAATACAAGTAGATTTCGATATATCCAAGTCAAAAAAAACAGAAAAAAAAAAAAAAATCGGAATTTCAAGGTTTTACTCAAATATCACTGTTATAATTAACGGTATAACTTTAACATTACTAGAAAATGTACAAGAATATTTTTTTTTTTTTCGTCATATCGAAGTTTCCGAGAACACAATATTTGACAAATCAAAATTTTTCTGAATAGTTTTATCAGAAAAATAAAATCCTATATATTAATAAGTTATATTAATTAAATAGTAAATTAAAGTAAATAGTAAATTAGCAATTAGTTAAATTAATTAATAATAGTTCCGGCTAAGAATAAATTTGTTTTCTTCATCCTAAATTGTTTTTTTTTTCTTATTTTTCTTACCAGAAACTGCAAGCGGAAATAAATCCGACTGAGGATAAAATTTTATAGGTTTTCTTCGATCTAACTTGTTTTTCTTATTTAATTAAAAACTACAAAAATATTTCTCCAATTCATAAATATTTATAGATTAATACCCTTTTTTTCGGCAAAATTTACTTTTTTCCGATCGAACAAGCATTTTTCCGACTGACTTTTCCGTTTTTCCAATTTATAAATCTTTATAGGTTAATACGTAATACTATATTTTTTCCGACTAAAGATGCCTTTACCAGTGGAACAGAAAACTTCCGATTGATATTTTCGTTTTTCCAATTTATAATTTTTTTTATAGGTAAATGCCATTTTTTCCGATCGAATAAGAATTTTTCCGATTTAAAAATTTACAAGTTTTTATAGGTTAATACGTAATACTATTTTTTCCGACTAAACATGCCTTTCCGGATTGAAACGGAAAATTTTCCGAATGATATTTTCGTTTTTCTAATTTATAAGTTTTTATAGGCTAATACCATTTTTTCCGATCGAACAAGAATTTTTCCGATTGACTTATTCGTTTTTCCAATTTATAAATTTTTATAGGATAATACTATTTTTTCCGACTAAACATGCCTTTTCCGATGGAATGGGAAATTTTCCGAATGATACTTTCGTTTTTCCAATTTATAAGTTTTTATAGGTTAAGCGCCCACAATAGTCACAGAAAAAGTACGCAAAAAGACCCGGATGATTATGTAAAGTCTATGGGAGCGTTCTTTTCTAATATCTCGCTCAAATTTTAATGTTTTTACATGATTTTTTTTTTTTTGCATAGGCTAGCTTAGGACGATCTATTGTGGGCTCTTAATACCATTTTTTCCGATTAAACAAGAATTCCGACTGATTTTTCCTTTTTCCAATTTGTAAGTTTTTATAGGATAATACGTAATACTATTTTTTCCGACTAAACACACTTTTTCGGATGGAACGGGAAAATTTCCGAATGATTTTCCAGTTTATAAGTTTTTATAAGTTAAGAACATTTCTTCCGATCAAACAAGAATTTTTCCGAGTGATTTTTCTGTTTTTCCAATTTATAAGTTTTTATAGGATAATATGTAATGCTATTTTTTCCAAATAAACACGCCTTTTCCGATGGAACGGGAAGTTTTCCGAATGATTTTCCAGTTTATAAGATTTTATTGGTTAATACCATTTTTTCCGACTAAACATACTTTTTCCGATAGATCTGGGAATTTTCCGACTGATTTCTCCTAGGGGGGGTGTTGCACCCCCCCCAAACCCCCCCGGGATTTACGGCCCTGATTTTTAGCTCCGGATTTAATTCAAAATCGGGATAGTGCATGCACGTTGATAGTGTTCGTAGGGAGCCATTGCTGTTTGGATCCACTAGTGCTATAAACATAGAATCTTAGGCTATGATTCAGAAATGAATCAGACATATGAGCGTTTTAAAAATGGATTTTGAAAAAATTTGTAACGAAAGACAAATAATAATCTCAAGTCAAGAAATATTTATAGTACTCTCTACAATTTAAAAATTTGGGAATATTTTTAGTCTTTTTATTCAAATTGTCATAAAAATGAATAAACGTGGAAAAGTGTACTGTTATTTGTTTTCTTTATAGCATTATATATTTACCTTAATACAAATCATACGTAATGTTATAAGAAAAAAAATGAAATGTATAAGTGTGTGGTTTAATTCAAGTAAACCATTACAAGTGATTAATTTATATATATATATTTAAATGCTAGAAAATACCAGCAGCGTTTGAAAACTCCATTGTAACAAAATATTGAAATAATGGAGCCTAGTATTGCATCAAGACTGCATTCATTGGAAATACTTCCTGGTTACTCATCACTCACAAGAAAACACAGCTCCGTAATCTTAAACCAATGGGTAGTTTGTTTTCGAAATTTTAATTTTAATTTAAATATTTTTAAACGATTTTTTTAATATGATAGCTGACCTCGATTTGCAATGGGTTCAATTAATACTTTTCAATTTTGGTTGCACATTTTTTTAAAAATAAATGTACTTTCACTTTTAAAACCGGTTCCGAAAGTGAAAATTATTAAAATGTACAAAACCGAAATCGAAAAAGTAAACATGACCCAATTTCGGAACAATCTCAATTATCCAATGAAAATGTTTAAATTTGAACAACAAAAAGTCTCGAGCGAAGAAAATCCAGGAATTATCCACAATAAACGAGGAATCTTGAGGGTGTTATTAAATCAAAAAGGATAATTGTTTGACATAAGTTTTAATTTATTTTTGTTCGGAAATGCATGAAACTAGCGGATGTTGTTGTTCAGAAATTATCTAATCGAGCTCATTTTCCCGTTTTTTTTTGCAAATGCCATAGATTTTTTAGACTAAGCCGTGAACGGTGGCATTTTGAATTGCATTTCCCTACGAAAGCAGAAAACCAGTCGCCGAAAAAAAGAAAAAGTCGTAAACGAAAATGATTATAACTCAGCAGGTAATTTATTGATCAAAAAATGGTAAACTAAATTAGATTCCAAACCACTGCAATGATCAGGTTTTGCATTTTTAAATTATTCCGTTAAAAAATAAATTTGTAAATGTGTCAAAATGTTTTACGCTTGTTGAGCGGGGCAGTTGAGAGCACCCTTAAGGGTGTATTTCGATTCAAACTGCCTATTTTCAGCTTTATTTTTAAATTCATTTTTGCTCTCAAATGCATCGAACTGGCAAATTGTCTTATTTCAAAAGTACACAAGGTGCCGTGATTGTCGATTCTTTGATAAATGCAGAAAATAGTGCAAAAATAACAATTAAAAACGGCAATTTGAACCGATTTTTCCGAAGCGGGAAATTCGGGAACGAAAAAAAGGGTCATACTGAAAAGGTAATTGTTTATAAATGAAAATCTAATGAATCGAGAGCAAAAAAACCTCACACGGCACCTTGTATATATCTTCAAAAATCCCCTCAGCAAGTTTCATGTTTCTACTTTTAAAAATGTGTCTGAAATTGGATCGGAAAATTTTGAGCTGTTGAAGGTGGAAAAGCGTTTTTTCGAATACACCCTTAAGCGACGATTCAGAAGTGAATCAAACAATAAACGATTTAGAAATGAATCGCCACGAGTGTTTGGAAACTGTTTATTGGAATCTTCATAGTGTATTTGAGTGTGTTAGTAATCATTTTTGTCGTGTGTCTGCTGTTCTTCATCACTGAACGCATGCAGATACGCCGGATAAGTATTTCTGATGAATGCGAAGAGGGATCGTGGAATAATGTTTAGTGCGCTGACAAAGAAAGATGAAGAATCCGTGAGGTTGTCCAGCCCACTGCTTATGTGGGAAGCTGAAGAGGATGTTTTGAACGTATGTGTGTGAATTTCCACTCCGAATCGAACATTATTATGTTTGTCTGCAATCAAAATGTCAAAAAATTGTAATGAAAGCCGAATTTTTTATAATAATCTCAAGTCAAGAAATATTTACATTACTTTCTACATTGTGGAAATTTGTCAATATTTTCATTCTTATTATTCAAATCGTCACCAGATCTGTTTTTATGTGAGGATACAATTCAAACTGCTTTTTTTCTGATCCATATTTAAGGGTGTATCCGAAAAAATATTTTTCCACCATCAAAAGCTCGAAGTTTTCCGATACCTTTTTAGATTCATTTTTAAAAGTAGAAACATCAAAATTTTTGAGATGCTTTTTGAAGGGATGTATGAGATCCCATGTGTTTTCATTTTTCGCTCAATTAATTTGAATTTGAATTATGAGCAATTACTTTTTCAGTAAAACCATTTTTTTCGTTCCCAGATCTCCCGCTTCGGAAAATTCGGTTCAAAATGCCATCTTTGACAGCCTTTTTTCCCAATATTTTCTGCATTTATCAAATAACTGAAAAACATGGCACATCGTGTACTTTTTAAATAAAAGAATTTGCCAGTTTGGTGTGTTTGAGAGCAAAACTGAATTTAAAAAGAAACAGTTTGGATTAAAATACACTCTTAAGGGTTTTATTTTCTGATTAATTTTTAAATTAACTTTTTCTCAAATGTATCAAACTAGCAAATTGTCTTATTGAGAAAGAACACAATGTGCCGTGCTAGTTGACTTTTTAATAAATGCAAAAAATCTTGAAAAAAATGCTGTCAAAATTAGGGTTTTGAGCCAATTTTTCCGAAGCCGGAGATCTGGGAACAAAATATGGTCATAGTGAAAAATTACTTGCTTATAAATCAAATTTTGATGAATTGGGTAAAAAATGAAATCACATCTTATACATCTCTTGAAAAATCACCTCAGCAAGTTTCATGTTACTACTTTTAAAAATGAGTCTGATAATGTATCAGAAAATTTTGAGCTGTTGAAGGTGGAAAAATATTTTTTAGAAATATTGGACTTTAGGCTGGTTTTTTATCTAACATCTAAAGATGCATTTATTGATCATGTGTAAGAAAAACTAGGTACTTTACTTCCAATTTATATTTTATTTGTCATAAATATTCAAAGTTAAATTGATATAATATACAGGAGTTGCATTCTATAGGGAAAATTTTATTGCTCTTACCAAAATCATTAATCAGTAATCTTTATTACCATTTTATTTAATATACTCTATTGAAACGTGCTATTTAGATATTGTTTTCAAAATGGTGGGTAGGAATAGTAAAATGTTCTCTACATAATGTGACTTTTGAATATAGCATTCTAATTGGGACATTCTTTTGTTGACATCCTGTATTATGAATCCGTGAAATAGTTACTTGGATTCAATTTGCTGTTTGTTTATTCTTTTCTTTGAGTTGGTTTCTGAAAACTCGTATTTAATGTAGCACAAGGGTTTTTGTATACATCTTACCATTTTTCAAGCGCTCTGCGTTGAATTTTAAGACTGTTCAATGGAAAAAGGAAATTATATGGCATAAGTTTTGATGAATTTTTGTTCGGAAATGTATGAAACTAGCAGTTTGTTGTTGTTCAGAAACTACCTAATAGAATTGGGTTTTTTTTAAAATTTTTTGAAAAAACAATAAATTTTTCAGCAAATATTGTCAAAGTGAGCATTTGATCCGAATTTTTGCACGAAAGAAGAAAAAAGGGTGAAAAACGTCTTTTCGCCTTTTATTTTTACTTTCTTTGAAAATTACTTATAACTCAATAAGTAATTTGTTGATTAAATAGAAAATGAAAAACAAAGTTCGAATCTAAATTGCTTCTATATTCAAGCACTTTCATATTTTTATGTTAAAAAATGAATTTATAAATGTGTCAAAACGTTATGCGTTTGTAAAGCAGAGCAGTTGAGAACAGTGTTACAGTCAATCAGAGTAATTTTGCGTCAAATCAGGGTAATTTTTTTTCTAACTTTACGAAACTTTCTGCCATTTTAAAGTCTTGACGAATTATTTCCAATGATCTGCCAAACTCAAACTAGTGCGCCATCTATATTTTGAGACTAAAACTTTGTCGTTAAGGGGCTACTTCATTCAAATGAAAAGACCCGTTCGCTAATGCTAATCCTATGGAAGAAATTTATAAATATATCTCGGTTGCATTTCGATATTTTTAAATGATTCTTTTTGCATTGGATAGCTGAGATTAATCTGAATGCAGGCCGTTTTTTACTTTTTCGATTTCGGTTCCAGATATTTTTTAGGCGGGTGCTTTCTCTTTCCAAACCGGTTCCGAAAATGAAAGCATCCTCATAAAAAATATCGATAAACAAAATTAAAAAAGTAAAAAATGACCTGCATGGAGATCGATCTCACAAGGAAGGTCTCCATACGGGCATACTCAGAAAAATCTGAAAAAATTACAGAATGTTCTTCTCATATAGTTATATATATTTATAAAAAAATTTCGGCAGAACCTCCTTATAACGTCCGTAAAAAAATTATAAAAATTTCGTTTATTTGGCGATTTATCTCCGGTTGGCGAAAAAACGAAATTTTGAAAAATACGCTTTTACGCTTCGAATACTTTTTAAAGAAAAAACTTTCTATGTTCAATTTGTTTAAACAAGTTTAGTTTAAGTAATTTTAGTTTTGCATTTTTACTTTACTTTAAGTGTAATTTTGCCATATACGTTTATATGTACTTATAACAAAATAAAATTAATATATTTTATCATTTAAAACACAATTTAAATTGATTAAAATTGTTCCAAATTGAAAAATACACTGTTAAAAATCTGCTGCATTTTGTTGCAACGCACTCCCTTGCTTGTATAGAAAACGGTTACTTGGCCGTGAAATGGAGCTTTCTCATTGGTTGGAATAGGGATATTATATACAAGCGGTGGAGTGCGTTGCAACAAAATGCAGCAGATTTCTAACAGTGTATATGACACGGTCAATCGGTCAATTCACCGTGTTATGGAGCATTCTCATTGGTCAGAAGAGAGATATTCTATAAAAGTAGTGGAGTGACGTTGCAGTAAATGCTGCAGATTTTTAACAGTGAAGTCAATTAAAATCAATTTTCAGATTCGTTAAAATCGTCTGCTTTTGGCGAGGAAATGCACTGCTCGCCAAATCCCGCGTCGCTTTCAGCTTTTCACGCCAATTATTCCAAACTATTTTATTTTTTTACATATCTAATAATGTAATTCCGCCGCTAATTTTCACTGATCCTTTATTACCTACATGAGTAGTTTAATTCGTATTTTTTTCAAAAAATTCTGAGTATGCCCCCAATGGAGACCTTCCTTGTCAGTTATCCATTGCAAAAAGAATCATTTAAAAATATCGAAATGTAACCGAGATATATTTATAAATTTCTTCCATAGGATTAGCATTAGCGAACGGGTCTTTTCATTTAACTGAAGTAGCCTCTTAACCCAAGTAATGTACAGGGCTGTAACTAGAAGTAAATTTTAGGCGAAAGGGAGGGGGGTCACATTTTTTCTCTCTCTCTGTGACGCATAAAGATAAATTAGTGCATATTCACACTGTAGTTACTATGTTTCTCATTAAACTATTGTAATAATTACATTTTGTGCTAAGAAAAGAATAGGTGATGAAAAATTCGAACATTATAACTAGTGTGATGTTAAACATCATATTTGCTTCATACGTGCAAATAGGACGACCAAGTATTGAAACACTTATTTTAGTTACAATTTAGTATTTTTTCAAAACTGTGAAAGGTCATCTAAACTATATTAGATTTTTGAACAGATTTAAATTTGAATTTTCGGAACATAAATTAGTTTATTGAATTTGGAAACTTTTCCAGAAGATTCTCAAAATGTTTTTTTTTTTTGGGGGGGGGGGGGCGGGGGTGGGTGAGCCGAAAGGAGTACCCCCTTAGCTACGGCCCTGGTGATGTAACAGATTTAACATTTTTTTTCTCTCGTGGCCCAAAGTTAAGTTGATTTGTCAAAGTTACCATGATTAACTGCAATTTTTTATTTCCTTTCCTGCTTGCTGTGCATCGTTTCAGTGTAGTAGTTTGCTAAGTAGTATATAAGACATAAGAATCAAATAAACAATAGACATTATTTTTTATCATTTACAGTTTATTAACACATTACAAACAATACTCACAAAAACAATTACTTGAGATTAAAAACAATCTCAAAATAATTAAATACATCAAAAATCAATTCAATGATTGTTTATTTTTTTTGATAAGGAAATAAACAAGTGAATGAATGAAATTCTTAAAAAAATAAAAAAAAAAATGTTTCGATATATATATATTAATCAGTCTTAAAGAGTTTTCGAAAAGATTTTTTTAAATAAAGTTTTAAACGTAAACATTCGTTCCAGTTACAGACATTAACATCACATGCTCACTTAAAATAGTACTTTTACGAAAATACTTCATACTGACAGAGGCAGTCTTTAAAAAATGGAATAACTGTATCACATTTGGCACAAGAATAGTGTTCTAAAATGGAAGAACACGGCACTGCCGTCTCATGGCACATGCCAAATCCCAAACACAACACAGATGTATGAGAAATCGCTGCCTTGACGAAATTGGGGTTTTTTTTAAAACATTATAGACATATATACAAATTAGTGAACGCAATTACAATGAAAAAGGTGATGAATAGCATTAAAATCGGAGGAAATTCCAAAATCATGTATCGACTTGAAAAAATTCAAGTTCATAATTAAAACTGACGCTTTTATGTTCATTTTTTTTATTTAAATTCATGAAATCGATTACTCTTCGTTTAACCCTTTCGGATCACTGGTATTTTTCAGCGTGGTCGACATTTGACGAATGGACAGCCATCGAAAATGGTTGATTGGTTGGCGTTGGGGTGGGGGGGATTAGTGTCATTTTTAGCATACGAGGTTTACAGTTTTGAGCATATTCACAGTATCCGCAAAAAAACTCTTCGAGAGGGTTGAATTCTGATAGGGATTGGCCGACGCGTTTTCGCGTAACTTGGCGATAATTATACTTGGCGAGCGATAGATGCTTCCGTCGAGGAGTTTGATTTCCTTCTGAACCGAGTACAAAGTAACTTTTCTCTTGCAGCATTGCATTGGATGAAACGTGTCTTACTGAAAGCTGTACTCTTTAAAAGTGTTTAAACACAAATTTTTACTTTATACTCGGTTTACTTTGTACTCGGCTCCGAAGGAAATCAAACTCGCCGGAAGCGTCTATCGCTACGCCAAGTATAATTATCGTCAAGTTAAGTGAAAACGCGTCGGCCAATCCCTATCAGAATTTAACCCTCCCGAAGAGTTTCTTTGCGGATACTGTGAATATGCCAGTTTTGAGGGGCATTACTGATATCTGTGAACTTTCAAGGCAATCTGAATCGTCTTTAAAGGATTCGAATTAAGCTGATAGCCAATATCCTAAAGTTAAACTTTTTGGTGAGGCATTCGTAAATAAAAATAAAAACCTCACTTCAATCATTTGGCGGATGCTAAATAGCAAATTGGTGTTTGTTTACCTTCAAAGCACAACAGCAGTCAACATTAAAACCCTAGATACAGTGACGGACCTTTCGAAAATAGAACAATATATTAAAACCACCATTTGGAAAAATGGAACACTGCATATTGTCACATTATTGTCTTCAAACTATGTTAATAGCGGACGTTTTAATGCAAGACAGAGTAGTAAGCCGTTCAAAAATGAAACACTGTTGTTTTCTTGCAAGTGTCAAACCTAAAATTATTACATCGTTGCCAATGGCGTAGCAGGAAAGAGATTCAAATGCCCGGGATACCAGTAATATTGTAAAGTTTTCTTTGCTTTTATTAAAAGCAAAATATTCTCTCATTAAATAAGGGGATCAGAACTTTATATATTTAATAGTATCCAGAGAATTTGGACCCCCATCTTGGTTATGCCACCAATCATTATCTTCGAAAGATAAAGTTCAAAAGGTTCTGGCCATTTTTTAAAATTACATTAAGTTTGGTTTTTTTCATTGACAACACTGCAGTTTGAATATTTTGAGCTTTGTTGATTTCAGAAATTCTCGTTAGAATCTTTATGTATCGCACGCTTTTGCATGCATATATTTTGAGCTACAAACAATGCATAACTTCGACTGTTTTGAGAGTATCTATTGAGAAAATTTGGTTTTGTCTACAAGACCAAAGATATTCAAAAAATGACCCCATGAGATATTCAACAAATGACCCTTCAATGATGATATTCGTGCTAAATAAGCAAAATAATGTCTGAGGCGGTTCATATGATAATAGTTTTTGGAAACGGTAAAATGTTCATCAATGTAGCAATGTTCCATGTCCATACAGATAGCAATTTTTGTTCCGTGTAACAATTTCGAAAATAATTTAATTTTAAATTTTTATAATTATTTAACAAAAGTTAAAGTTCAAACTAAAGCACAATATGGTTATAATAATAAATAATTAATAATTTATAGTCCTTAAATAATATACTTACTTGAAATGTAAGTCTAAGTACTGTGCTTATGATTTGTTTTTGAACAGTAACTAACATAAATATTATTAGAAGTTTTTGTTTTTTAAAATTTTATTAATTCACCTAATTTATATTTCGAAAGGGTTAAAATAAAATGACAAATGACTCACAGAAATTACACTTATCTAAACGAGAATTTCCCACAGAATTTCCATTTTTAAAGGAAAAATGGAGAAATTTGCGCTTTTTTGTGCACATGCTTATAGACAAAGTTCTTTCTTCTTAATTCAAAATTTCAAGAAAGCAATGGAACTTATGGAATGGTTTCATAAAACTTATTTCACGAAGAAGCAAAATAAATAAAAATGCCGATAAACTATTTTTTTTTTTAAATTTTGCAAAAATATCTGTATTAAACGTACAAGTTAATTTTTGGAAGACCTTTTTTGAAATGATACTTTTGAATCATAAATTTTTGGAGTGCTGAAAATGGCTTGAGCATTTTGGTAATTTCAGGAAGCGGTTAATGAGTTACTCAAGAGCCCTTTTTGAGATACCCTGTAGGATATTCATAGGGATTTTTATTACAGATATCGATTGAACGTGTTAAACATGATTGTTCTTCAGAAATACTGTAGGAATTCTCGCCACTCCTCATCTAATCCCACTACAGCTTTAATTTTGATTAATACTGCTTGTATAAAAATAAACTCTGATATTCAGGGTTTACTTTTTTTTGGAAGACACATTCACAGAATGTTTTGTTCTTCACGGCATATTGCATAAAAGCATAGAATTTCTGTTTCTTTATTTTTTGTATAAAAATTGTTCCTATGTATGTTTACACATTGAGTTATTCACAATAAGCACCCTTCACCGTTGTTTCATTAAAAAAATGCAACAATTTAAAAGAAATGCCAATAAAAACTAATATCCTATAAGAAATAAAACAGCTAAGTTAGAAGAAAAAAAAAAATGCTTTCATCATCAGTTTCTCAAAAAAGAGATGCCCATACAATGCGAGAATACTGGAAGCGACTTCTTAAATATGAAGTAGAATACTATAAATAGGGACCTGGAATTCCATGATATACTTTCAAAATGTTCATACAATATGATAGAATTCAGAAAATTTAGTCATGTAATATATTTTTAAAGAATTCCGTGATACTTTCAAAATGTTTATACAATGTGGCAGAATTCAGAAAATTTAGTCATGAAATAAAATCCTTTTATGAGACGCAACACGTTAACACTAGAACGCCCGGAAACTTAACTCAAGTTTGATAATAATATTTCACACCAGAATTTTTATTCAAAATTATTTAATTGATTTATTTAAAGTAAATCTGCGTGGTTTAAGTTTAACTTAGTTCATGAAAAAATTTTCTGGCTCGAATTGAAATTTAATCACATGGTCGGCGTCGAATTCACTCCTTCCTAGCGTTCTAGTGTTAAAATGTTTATACAAAGGTACAGAATTCTCAAAAGTTAATCAAACAATACTTTTTTCTAAAGTATTCCAAGATTTAATGTGCTTTTGTGTACAAGCATTTGAAATTCAGAATATTTATACAAAAAATATTGGCATTCAGACTGTTTGTACAAAAGCTTGCCATTCAGAATGTTTTTATAAAATCTTGACATTCAGAATGTTTTGTTAAACAACAAATACTTTTTATGACTTCCTTGATACGTCTAGATGTTTAAAAAAGACTATTTTTAAAAAAAGGTAATACTGATTTTTTTTAAAGTTACATAATACTTCAGAATGTTTATGCAAAAGAATGAAATTCAGAAAGTTTAGTTAAATAATACACACTTTTTAAAAAGTTCTAACAAAATTTTCTTATATTCAACATTTGAAAAAATTTCAAACGTTTGACTGCGTTTTCAAATTAAAATTCGCTATTGAATAGTTTTAGAAAGCTATTTTAAATCGAATGAAATAAGTATTAATTTTGTATTTCAACGGAATTCTTTGACCAACATTGAAAAAAAAACAATAATTCCAATGCAGTTTTCTGCATTAAGATTTTGATGGAATACTATTAAAGGATTTTATATCATGTATCACTGTATGGTTGAAATATGTTAAACTGAATCAGAATTCAGGCTTTAACAAAGTTCAGTTAAATTATTTAATAAAAAAGTCATTTGTGACTTAGAGTTAAATAATTTAATGCAATTTGAAATAGATTTTTTACATTTTTCCAAAATTTTATCATTTAATGTTAATTTATGTAGCCAAATGTGCCGTTTTATATAGAACCTATAAACAACTATAATATACGCCAGCGTAATTTTAAATCACAAATAAATCACCAAGAAATTTATACAGAGATGAAATCTGTCTGATCATTTAAATAAATAATAATCTATATTATTATAATCTATATAATAATCATCACAAACTTTAACTTAATCCAAATAAGGCAATGGCAAAAATCAATATAAATTAACATAACCATAGCATGAACCAGCAGCATATGGTAATTAGAATTTTTAGAATTTGTTTAAAATTTCAAAACCAATACTTGTGAAAACCAATTTATAGTTAAATGCGTAAACCGAATACTAATGTAAGAAAAGCTCAAGCAACACAAAGAAAAAAGATTACATATTATTTAGAGGTTTAAGAAAGAAACCAACATATTTTGTGTAAAAAATAAAATAAAATAATGCACACTAGGAAAAAAAACTGTTTGCAGTCTCATTAAGAAAAATCCTGCGCGAATTCATACTACTTATCGTAAAATTATGCAGCTTAATTTGTAGCTTAATTTGTAGCTTTTTCCATAATAAAAGGTAAGATTGAAAGGTAAGAAATTTCACCAAAAGAAAGAAAGAAAAAGAAAAGTAAAAACTACTGGAAGATCGATTTTCGTTAATGCTATGTGATCTCACGGCAACCTACTTCAAATTGTATAATTTCGAATCTTTTTTACCTTAGATGAGATACTTTTCCGAGATTTGTATGAAGAAATATAAATAAAAACTTACCAAAAATAAAACTATTTCTATAAAAGTGCAATATGATTTTATTAAAATTTTTCCGTTACAAGATTAACGGGCCTTTAAAACTTAAATACCAAAAGATGTTAAAAATCATTTGTAAAAACCAGGAAAGGCCTCTGAGATCTTTCAATTGCTACCACGATCCTTTTCAAAGGATATGGTTTAAAACCATATCCTTAAACCACAAACCTTTCCTGTTTTTACAAATGATTTTAAACATCTTTTGGTGTTTAAGTTTTAAAGACCAGTTAATTTTACGGGAAAATTTTAACAAAATCGTACTGCACCTTTTTAGTTACTATTTTATTTTTAGTAATTTAAACGCAAGGTGAAAAGTGTAATTTCACTCGGAGCTCGATTTGAGTTTTATGTTTTTCAAATAAATAAAAAGATAATTTTTCAATTACAGTATAGGGGAAAAAAATCGGTTAGGTTTTTCTTTTCTTTTTTGAAAGCATTATCCTAACTGACGTGATTTGCTTTGCGGTAAGCGTATGCGTTGTTATAGCAAGTTCCTTCCTTAAAACTTGAAAGAGAGGTAAGTTTTAACTTGTGTCACATACTTTTCTTACATTGGTTTTCAATTTTCTCATTTAACGAAGCCTAAATTGGTTTGTAATTATTTTTCATTTGATAAATTCTCAGGTCCCTATTCGAAACCCAGTTATGAAATTATGACGAATCTCCTTCCAGTTGAGCGAAATCCTGCAACACTGAAGCTGCATACTGGAGGCTGGAGCGGATGCAAGACTTGCAACCTTGCTGACTGAGTGCGGCCAGGGTGTAGGTTGCGGGCTTGCGCTCCTGGTCAATGTACATAACTGTTCCGTCTCCACTTATCACAATCTTCGTATGGTCCTTGAAGAAATTGATCTGGAAAAATAGAGGAAGAATAAGTCAGTATTACTAGCATGGAAAAAGGCATATATACACTCTAAAAATGGGAGGAAGGAAAAGCCCACTCTTCGTAAGAATGATAGGAATTTTCACTCTTTTTAGAGTTAACTCTATAAAAATACACTCCTTAAAGAGTGGAATTTCCAACTCCCTAAAAAAGAGTGAAATATGTCACTCCGTTGTCGAGAGTGAAATATCTCACTCCATGGTCGAGAGAGAAAAATCTCACTCCGTTAACGAGAGTGAAAGCCCGGCATTATATACTTGAAAAAAAAAAAACATCCGTTAAACTTTGAACCAATATATTGAGTAAAACAATGAAAAGCACCAACATATATCAATTCTTAATTTTCAAAAACTCCATTAAATAATATAACCTATAAAATTACGCTTATTTTGTATTAAAACACACTCTTTTTCAAAAGTGAGTGTCACTCCTTCAGATGAGTCAACGGTCACTCCGCCGAAAAATTGACTTACATATTACCTTACTTACATATTGACTTACATTAGCCAATCAAAAACGTCTTGTCGCTTGTGATAACAAAAATGTGTCAGTAATTTTAGAATGAACCTGTCGTTTCCTCGGTCCACATATGTGGCGAGTCTGAGATAGAGTGAGTATTCACTTTTCCGGGGTGAATAGTCACTCCTTTTTATTTAGAGTGTAATGAAAAAAAATATTCTAATTTAACAAATTACGACTATTTGGAAAATGTTTTCAAAGCCTAAAATCAAAAAGACTTATAAATAAATTCTATATTTAAATTATTAATAATAATAAACAACCAATCACAAACAAAATTTAAATGAAATTTCAGTTTTACAATTTTCGGAATTGCAATTTTTTCAATTTCAAAATATCGCACATTAAAACTTGTACGCCGTTGCGTAGAGAAAAAAAATGCACTTTTTAAAGAAATTTGTTTGAAATCTCTATCACAATTTGTTGTTAAATTATTAGTTTCTTTAAAAGTTTTAATTACTGTTTTTGTCATGGTGGCAAAAGAAGTATTCCATTTTTGGACATTAAATTTGGACAAATCAGAAAACGAATAAAATAAACCAACTTTACTGCGGAATTCAACCAATAAAAAGATTCAGATATGCTTTAGATTTCCCAATTCTCAACCGAGAACAACTATTTTTTCCAAATAGGGTAGATGTGCCAGTAATGGGCCACCTTAAGGAATTTCTCTAAAAAATAATTTTTTATTAATAGTTATAATTATTGTATTCCAATTTTTTTCATATTAGATTAATCTTTCAACAATATTTAACTAATCCCACAGTTACATTTCCCAATAGAAATAAAAATTTCATTTTAAATAATAGAAATATGTCTAAACACCCAAATGCCCAGTAATGGGCCACCTATGTTCCAGTAATGGACCGCCTATGTTCCAGTAATGGGCCACCCTACAAAAAATAACAGATAATTATTTTTAGGTGCGTTCGTAATTATGTAAATAGGTAGCGCCTATAATTGTCGTTCAGTCCGTCTGTCTGTCCATCTATCTGTCCGTTTGTCTGACAGTCTGTCTATCTGTCCGTTTGTCTGACAGTCTGTCTATCTGTCCGTTTGTCTGTCCGCATATAATAACGCAAAAACTATCCAACCGAATCGTTTGAAATTTAAAATACATAATTATTACATAATTTTGTCGAGTCATTTCAAATTTTATGAAAATCGGATGGATAGATCAATTACAGGGACATTCAAAAGGATTCCGTTACATTACGGTCAATAGGGAAAAAAGTTTTAAATGCATTTTAATCGTTTGAAATTTAAAACATATAATTATTGCGTAATTTTGTCGAGTCATTTCAAATTTTATGAAAATCGGATGCATAGATCAATTACAGGGACAATCAAAAGGATTCCGTTACATTACGGTCAATGGGGAAGAAGTTTCAAATGCATTTTAATGATGTTACACTCATTCGAACATAATAGAATTGGCATAAATCTATGAAATATATACTAAAATATGCATTCTGTACAATCTGTGACGCAAAGAATTTTTATTATTAAATTGCAGGGCTACACAAAAGTATTCCACTATATAATGCTATACGGGGAAACATGGTTTGGTACGTGTTTTAATTATATTCAACTATTTCACATTTTATGAATAAGATATACGTTGCTGAGGTGTAATAAGAATTACTATTCCTGTATATTTACAGAATTTCAACCAATATACTGTATCCGAAGTACTATTTACTATAAAAGCAAGATCTGAATATTTTTAAAACTTCGTTATCGTACGAACGCACCTCATTTGCTACGTTCACGTGCAATTTCCAACTTGTTCTTTTTATGTCTGCGTAAGTCGCATCTTCTTCTTCCTCAGAATCCACATTATCCTCTTGTATACAAAATTCGGCCTTTTTGAAGCAACTGTAAATTGTTTTTTCTTCAATTACCCCCATTGATCCCGTTCTTATGTATAACTATTCAATTAACACTGTTTTGAGAAGGATGTTGAAAGGTGTGTGAAAGGAGGGGGTTGATGAATTTGTTGGACTTAAGGAACAAGAAAATTCAAGCAGAGGAGTAATATAAAAAAAAAAACTCAGCACTGAACGATAAATTAGGAATAAGAGATGGAAATTTGATTTCATGTGATTTCGAAGTATTTTTTTACAACTGAATAAAGAACATTTTATGAAAATATTCGTTATATGGAGATAGATATTTCGCTATATAGAGACTGTTTTTAATGTAATCATGGGAAAAGGGGAACATTCCTACTAAAAATTCGTTATACAGAGAAATTCGATGTATGGAGTTTCATTATAGAGAGACTTGACTGTATTTATAAAGAAATTGTCTTTATTAAATTCTAGTAAGTAAAATTTAAGTATTAAATTTGTTTATTTAGTTTTCAGTTAAATCAAAATATTTTATCACTACTGAAATTACACTTTTAGTATTGGTCACTTGGGTGGCCCATTACTGGCAAATCACGAAATAAGCAATCCAGTAATGGACCACCCCTCCTAAAATCTTAAAAATAAATAAAATTTTGTAAATGGCCATTGGTATATTAAATTCAATGTCTTATATTGCTAACCAAACAAAAACATTCAATTTTTACGGAAAAATAAAAAAGATATAAAACTAAGTAAGTAAAGTCTGCTCTTAGCATGTTCATTAAGATTTTCAGTGAAAAACAGAAAAACTGTGAAACTTTATTTTCTGCTTCCTAATTGTTTTGACGAAAAGTGTAAAAAATTAATCCAGCTTATAAAGCATGCAAGGTAGAGTTCAGAAAAAAATAATAAAAGCTTAACTATTATTTATTATTTTTTTATAAACCAAAAAGTGCGAGGTGGCCCATTACTGGAAGGTGGCCCATTACTGGCACATCTACCCTAGTTAATAATGAAATAGATTACAAGTACAGTAAAACCTCGTTAAAATGAACATGCTTAACGTGAAGTACTTTAAACATGAAATGTTTTCACAATCCCCTATAAAAACGATTACAAAGGCTTGATAGGGATAACGTGAATTACTGTAAACATAAACAAACAAACAAATAAAAAAAAACCATAACAAAAACCATAACACATAAGCATAACCAAAACATAAACATAAAAAAAACCATAAACAAAATTTTTGCGGTTCATGTTAACGAGTTTCAACTGTATCGAGTTTTAAAGACTTCATAAAATATCGTTTTTTTGAAGTCTCGATTTTCAAAATATCGACTTCATAAAATGGACTGATTATAACGAAAGTTATTATTAAATCGTTAAATGCTTATGAAATAATTTAGTTCCGAAGTATGATATACTATAACCTTTGGTATTCCCATTCTTCTGTCATGTGTGTAGGCATATAAAATCTGTTGTTTCAGAAACTAGGTTCAAAAAAAAAGAAAAAAAAAAGAATATTGCCCAGTTAAACTGATGGCATTGAGCTCACAGGCTACGCAGACTAATTGTACGTTACAGCCTTGTATTTTCGTTAATTCCGTTCAAAAAAAAAAAAAAAAAAAAAAGAAGGGGAAACAGCTCTCCTCTTTCTCCTTTTTTATACTTAATCATTGAACTTCCTAAATTATCAAGTACATGCTTTATCATATTAAAAAATCTAAATCCAAAATTCAGAGCAAATCGGATAATTCTTAATAAAAACCCATTTAGCATTTATATAATTTAAGAGGAATTATTCCCCTCTTTTATACTTAACCATTAAACTTCGAAAACTATTCAGAGATTTGAACGAAATCTGACGATTCTGATTGAAAAATCCATTTATGCAAGTTAAGGGGAGGGGCATTAGAACCCCCGTTCCCCCTGTTTATACTTATTCAATGAACACCTAATAACAGCCACGGACTCGCCTCATCAGAATGATCCTATATCTAAATTTTGAACGAAAACTGTTAATTCTGCATGAAAATCCCGTTTATATCAATTAAAGGGGGGGGGGGGCATGAGCCCCCTGTTTATACTTATTCAATGAACACATAATAACAGTCACGGAATCGCCTCATCAGAATGATCCTATATCTAAATTTTGGACAAAAACTGTTAATTCTGCATGAAAAACCCATTTATATCCATTAAGGGGAGGGGCATGAGCATCCCGTTCCCCCCCCTTATACATATCGAATGAACTCCAAAAACTAATCAGGGAAGCGCCTTATCAGGATATACCCATATACAAAATTTCAAGTGAATCGGATATTTTTATCATGAGTTATCGCGTTACGCACGAACGCACGTACATACAGAACGGACGGGCACATAAGCTCTCAGGCTATGATAGCCTGTGAGCTAATAAGTTTGAAATGATACTTGCTGTGTTTAAAATTAAACACAACAAGGGAAATAATGATGTCCACTTGTTTTATTGATAAGAAGTGACTGCTGCCTTCATCCCCAAGTGGGGACGAATAACAAGAAAACATTATTACTGTTGATTGAGTTATCTAACAAGAATCTGTTATTAATTACCTTTAAACAGTAGTTATTTTCTTTTAAAAGTTATTTTGTGTCCAGTTTATAAAGATGAAAACCAACGTTTAGAAATGCACAAATAATACATGAAAAAATTGCAAGCAGCCGTTTCGAATCTACTACTAACATTCTTCATCAACATCGTAAAAAACATATGTAACGGTACTCCATAAAATTGGTGGCAACTGCTGCCTTCAGTTTATGGAATAATTCTTTTCCTTATATAATGGTGTAATTTAAACATAATTATTAGTGTAACAGTACAATGTTACACCGGTTATAGCGGTTAAAATACTCCATATAATTGGAGGCAGCAAGGCTGACACCAATTTTATGGAGTAGATTCTCGGTAGTAGATTCGAAGCCACTTGCCATTGCCACTTTTTCATGCATATATTTATGCATTTCTAAACGTTGGTTTTCAATCTTTATACATTTTTGAACAAAGGCTTTATTTGTTATTTTAATTTATATCAAGTTATTTCAAATGTAATAGCAATATTTTATTGACTGCTTTTCGTTTGAAGCAGTAAAGTGTGCGAATAATATGCATATAACCATATCTGTATATTGCTAAAAACAAACATACAAACAAGAACAACAACAACAACAACAAAATCTAAATAATTTTTTGACATTGATATCGATATCATTAGGGAGTTCAAAGGAGGTTGTCGAATGATAATGTATGATATAGCAAAAGGGAGTGGGAGGGTTCAAAATTATAGAAAAAAAAAAAAAAGAATTAACGTTATAGATGCCCAGTCCGTGACACGAGTTACACATAATGAATAAATATGAAAATCAGAAATATTCTCTTTCAATTGAATGAAAACTAGAAACCACCTGTAGAGTTCCGGAACTAAGTTGCATAATGATAGCATCTGAAGATCGCAACCATCTCTTCATGTAGGGAATCTTTTTTCTGACTAGATCCTCTGACGAAAGCTCTCCGCCCTGCAAAAACACCGAAGCAGCATACATTGAAATGAAGAGTTTAACTGTTATACATAATAAAATCCATTTGGACTCAATAAGGAATATTAATTTAATTCAATCAGAAACTAATCATAATAATTTTAGATACTGCGCTAAGAAAACCTGTATGAATCGCAAATTTTTGCTTTAAGGATGTATTCGAAAAAAAAAAAAAAAAAAAATCTATCCTCAACAGCTCGAAATTTTCTGATACATTTTCAGATTCATTTTTAAAAGTAGAAACATGAAACTTGCTGAGGTGATTTTTGAAGTGATGTATAAGATGTCGTGTGACTTCATTTTTCGCCCAATTCTTTAGAATTTGATTTATAAAAAATTACTTTCTCAGTATGACCATTTTTATTTTCATTTCCAGATTTCCTGCTTCGGAAAATTCAGTTTGAAACGCCAACTTTGATTGTATTTTTTTTTGTGATATTTTCTGTTTTTATCTAAAAATTGACAAGCACGGCATGTTGTGCAATTTCTAAATAAGACAATTTGCAAGTTTGATTTGTTTGAGAGGAAAAATGAACTTATAAATAAATCAGAAAATAAGCAAATTGGATTGGAATACACCCTTAAGGATGTTTGTTCTGAAATCCAAATTGCTTACTTTTTGATTCATTTTTAGATTTATTTTTGCTCTACGCATCCAAATGGAAGGTTCTCTTATTCAGAAACTATATTATATGCCAATAAGTTGATTTTTGATAAAGGCAAAATATATAATGCTGTTAAAGTGGTCATTTTCAATCAAATTTCAAAAAACAAAAGTGCTGGAAACGAAAAAAGAAAAAAAATAATAATCATGCTGAGAAAATAATTGTTTGTAAATAAAGTTCTAATTAAATGAATTACACAGGTCGGTTAAATCTCTTCAAAAATCATATCAGCATATTTCATATATAATTCTCCATGTATTTTTCATGATATTTAATAAAGTGTCTAAAATCTCAAGTGACCGACCACCTTTGGCCATATATTTTAAGAACATTAATCAATACTTTTTTGTATGACTTTATGAACATAAATTACAACACAAGATGTTAAAATGCCATTAAAATCTAGATTGCCATTTTATCAAGATTATAAACAAAGACCATATTCTAAATTAATAATAGGATTAATAAATAATAATAATAAGCTTTGAAATAATCATTTAAGTAATAAGATGCAGGTATACTTTTAAATTTTGCGGATGGAAAAAAAGAGCATGATCTAAAGTAGCTATTCAAATATACATATAGATACATTTAAAATCTTGCTTTAAAAAATTCGTGAAATCACTAAAATATAAGAAAATGTTTCAGTTTTTTTTTTATTTTAAAAAAGCAATATGCTTAAAAACAATCATTATCACATTAAATTATAAGTTTTAAGTTTTGCAAAAAAAGAAAAATGCTCTAACGCGATTATTAAATTACTAAAAGAAAGTTCTAAAAATAATTAAACTAATGTTTTTATATTTTGCCTTAAAAAAAAAAAAAAAAAAAAAAAAAAAAAAAAAAAAAAGTTAAGTAATAATGATGATAAAAAAACAAAACAAACCTCTGTAAGATTTTCGTCCATGAATTTGGCAAAATACTTGAGAAGAGTAAAAGATTTCTGCAAACTATTGGGAACATTGGAAACACCGTAAGAGGTGGTTTTGCCGTTGTTTTCGTGGAATTCCACATGTCTACAAAAGATGAAAACGAAATATTTTAAACACACACTTTTACCGTATCATATACTCTCTTAAAAAAAATCATCGATTTTCGCTCAAAAGGAGTGAATTTTCACTCCTTTCCAGTGTCGAAGATGCACTTATCCTATAGGAGTGAATTTCATCCTTAGTGCGGAGTGAATATTTTCACTCCTTTTTGATAAGCCCTTCCACTCCTTTCTGAAAAGCAATTTTCACTCCTTTTTTGACTAAATTAGTATATGTAAAGAGTGACGGTACTCCTTTTTGATAAATTGTTTTTTCACTCCTATTTTGACTAAATTAGTATGTAAAAAGAGTGATTGCACTCCTTTTTGATAATTTATTTTTTCACTCCTATTTTGACTAAATTAGTATGTAAAAAGAGTGATGGTACTCCTTTTTGATAAGTTACTTTTTCACTCCTAATTTGACTAAATTAGTGTGTAAAAAGAGTGACTGCACTCTTTTTTTAATAAATCCATTTTTTTCACTTTTTGTTTTTCGATTGAATTTGTTTGTATCGATTGAATATATAGACAAAATGGACGATTTCACTTTTACTTTGAGAATCTTTTTTGCTTTGCTTTTTAGTATATTTATAGTTTATTATGTTTGTAATAGAGGGTTTTTTTTCTTTTATTTTAGAAGTAACATAAAATGCAGTTGTTGATATTTTCCAAAAACAGGTTTATAGTACAATGCTGGTATTGTAGATTCAATATTCATTCTAATCATGGTTTGAAATTTGCAATTCCAATTAATAATTTCAGGTATTGTGTCCAAGATTATTATTGATATGACACCACTACTTCCAATCAGTAACTTTAAAATATATTTGTTAGGAAAGACATATTTGTAAAGTTCAATAATGATGAGGAACTTATAAAATAAATAAATTATGACTAAAATCTCTAAATCGAGATGGGATTTCCAACTTTTTACATACCTGCATAATCACAGAGAAAATGTTATTTTATTTAATCAGCACATTTTGGCGATTTAATACAACAAAATTTTGTTTAAGATTATGATGGTATTCAAAAAACTGAAAATCTCATCTCATCTCTGATATTATAGAATCAATCATTATTTGTAACCTTTTTTTTTGGGGGGGGGGGGCTTGTAATGATGCAAAGGTTATGTTCTACAGTGAATGATTTGTTTTTTAAACAAAATGGATAAGAGTTTGAAGTTTATTAAAAGACTAATTTAATTCGCATCAAAACACTAACTCACTAATGTTAATGACAGGATTTCTTTTAAAATACCATTTGCATTTCAATGTTTTTAAATACTTTTTTCTTCTTGATATTGGATAGCTAAGGCTGATCTCTACAAAGTTCATTCTTTACTTCATCGATTTTTTTTGCAGGTTTATTAAGAGGCTACTTTAATTTTCAAAACTCATTTTGAAAATGAAAACATCCTCATACAAAATAAATTGAAAAAAAAATATATATTTGAGATTTAGGTCAGTTATCTTAAATTTGGAAGGAAAAAAAAAAAAAAAAAAAAAGGTTTTTAAAAATATGGAAATGCAAACAATATATTTAAAAAGAATTTTCTCATAGGACAAACACGAGTAAGTGAATGTTTTTGCATAAGTGAAGTAGACTCGTAAGTTTATGATATTGCATATAAACATATGAGAGGACTGTATAGACATATATTTTTTTTTTCCATAACAAAATTCTGTCTTTGCATTTTTTTTTAATTACTACTTTAAGTCATTGCACTGTGTATTTAAACATGTAAACAAAAATAAATCTTTGTAAAACTGCAACTGCACTTTAGTAAAACATATATCAGAAACTGAAGAAAAATGATTAAATGTAGTTGACAGCTGACTTTTTTTTTCTTTTTAATTACTAACTTATTCTAATTTTTCAAGAAAATATTGGATAAAATAATAATAGAAAAGTGCATTTTCCCTCCCCAATAATTGAAAAAAAAAAAAAAAGAAGAAGAAGAAATGTTTGTTAATATTTACCTTTAGAGAGAATTAATGTGATAAACCCTCAGGATTGAAAGAACACACATTAGCTAAAATAAAATTTATTACTTAAGTACATGTTGTCGGAAATGAAACCCAAGCCTACCAATAGAGGTTATAATAGAATGCAGTAAAAGATATGTTTGATTTAAAGTATTGATTTGTTTGTTTTTCTTTTTAGTGTCTTTAATAACAAACAGTCAAACACAAGAAACATAGTATATTTCATCAAGTTTAATTTGTAAAAAATTATTGAGTATGTTAGAAGATGTTTCACACATGAGAAAAACTCCTGTCAAACTATCATCCTAAGGTTAGGTGTTCAAAAGAATCACTGCACTTCTGTGTGCTTCTTAAAATAAATCGTAAATAAAATTTATTTATATTCATTTTACTTTAATAATTAAAAACCTTCAATTTTAAATGAAATCAGCATATTAACAGAACACCCATTTCACCATAACAAATATATTTCAGTGTTTGCCTTCCATTATTCATGGTATGATTAGTCTTTCAGTTTGGTACATTCCATCAATCCAAAAAGCTTGTTGCATCACCTCAAAAAAGTTCTCTATATAGAAGTAAATTCATATTAACTTCACATCTAGTTACAACCTTCTTTTTACTCTGCTAGTGCTATGATATTAATCTTTTGACATTTGTATGTCCATTTCATAAGTTTATGCACACCATTTTATCGTGTGTTAACACATTGGTACTATATTAGGCAGTTCTAGTGAGACTAGGGTTCATTGTCATTGATCTAGTATCCTACTAACTTAGTCACTGTGTAACACATAAAACATGCAATTATTTCAATGATTTTTAACGAATTTGACAAATGCAAGTCAGTCATCTCAAGGAGGCAAAGTATTAAGCATCACAGCCAATACTTTAAAACTTTCAGTGCAAAGCAAATCGAAAAATTTATACTTACACATTTGAATATACAGTACTAAAAGAAAAAAAAAATTTATTGCACAATAAATATATTTAAAATGAATCACATAAGAATTAAAACAGTATTTTATTTTCTATACATATTATAAAACATTTAAGTGCTTGCATCCATGGCTTTCAAAATAATGTTCAGATTCTCCACTGAGCTGCAGGGCCATTAATAACTTTGTAAATCATAAAATTAAAAAACTTGACAACTTGATAAACTTGACAGTAAATATATAATGGTCAAAAAGTCTTTAAGCTGCTCTACTTCAACTGATTCTTGATCAAGGATCAGGAAAACATTCATCACCCATACACAAGAAGTACAGCAGCTTTTCTTCAATTTCTTGAATTGCTTCTTCCAAAGAGCCATTTGTCTTCTGCAAATATAAAAATAAAATTAATAATCATTTATATTTTAACAAAAAATTAAAATACAAGAATAAAATATTTTTTAAATATTGACTATGGTGTATTGGAAAAATATTACTTCATCATAACAGGAAATCTCATGTATAAAAGTATATTTTTAATTTGGTTAGCTTAGTTTTTACAGTAAAACAGTTTTGTTATTTTTCAATATAATACTTCAATATTAATTCATAGAAAAGACCTACTTTTTACCTGAACCATTCCTTTATAAATCAATCAGATATCGGAAAAATCTTACTTTCAGTAACATTATTCTATTAATTTTTTTAATAACTGACTTTGATAACTTTAATAAAAATATCTATCTACCATATTAAAAGAGTTTTTTTTTCTTTTTTCTTTGTAAAGGAAGACCTTGCTGTACTCCTATAAAAAGATGGGTTTAGGTGAAACTGCCTGATTTTTATGTGTTTTTGCTGTGAATACAGAATGTCCCCCATTTCTCTTTTTTAAGATACTGTTATAGGAAGAAAATTTAGATAAAAATATCTGAAATTAACAATGTTGTAAATTTTGATATCCTGAGCAATTCAAATTTTACAGTCCATAGCATTTTCACATATATCAATTTCAGACCATTTTCAGGTGAACCTATTTTTCTTGGAGTACTTCTGGCAGGATGGTCACAAATATTGTATTTAAAAATTCCCTAATTATTCCAGGTTAACTTTAAAATAATGAAATTTTCATAGATAAATATATTTTAACAAATACATGTTGTCAATTTTTAAAAAATATTCATAAACTTTTAATAAGTTTATACATAAAATTATTTACACAAGTTTTTACATAGCTAATCAAAAATACGTTATACTGTACAATGTAAGAATACTGTGTTAACAAAATGATATCTAGTGAGGAGCTGAATGAAAATTTACTGTGTAATAATGGTAATGACAATAAGGGCAAACTTCAGTTAAGAATAATTGATATTTGCTTATTACCTCATCGCAGAACTGCTGGTTCTGAAAACCAGTTCATTTTAAACTGCTTGGCTTTTTTGGGTTTAAACTGATAAATAGTGGTGGAGAAATGCGAAAAATTGTGATAAAAGAATATCTATTAAAAAAGAAAACTGGTTGGATGACTCCAAATTAGCATTTGCAACTGCAATGTTCATGTATAGCAAGTCTGATAAATTAGCATCAGTAAAATGAGAGAAAAGACAATTGAATGAAAGTTATTGATTGAAGTGATTATCTCAGAAGTTTGTCTATCTATAAGTTTATAACAGATTGAGCACCCCCTTCTTGAAAAAAAAAGTTGCAAAGATTGGTGAAAGTTTCTTTTGAACCCTTAAAGGGAAGTGATCCCACTTAATGTTTATTCTAAAATGCCACATTCACATTAAAATTTTAAAATAAAAGCTTGCTTTGATAAATCACATGAAAAAAAAAAAAAAAAAAAAAAAAAAAGCTTTTATTTATTTGCAAATAAATTAGTTTGTAAATCCTGGTGCCATTTGTAATAAAAGTACTTTGCACCTAAAAGGGTTAAAAATTAAAAAGCCAGTCAAATTCTTTCTCAGAAATGGTTGCTTGGAGGATTATTCCAAGAAGCTAATGAATGGTTTATACTAAAAGTTCTTGACAGAACAGATGGGTAAAATAAAAGACAGAGAATATCACTATTTTAGATTCATGGCAGGCTTATAAAACAGACTAAATTAAATAATAATGCAGGATTTGAAATATCAATATAATTTTGCAGATACAGATTACAAGTCATCAAACACTTTTGGGGTCAGCTAAATTGGGAAATAAGAAATACCGCCAAATAAAAGGTTAGGACTTAGATTAAGTAATGTTTAACTGAGTTTTTATGGTAAGAAATTTACAGAAAGGATGATTATTTCATCACTACTTTGAATGACATTAGAGATGTTTGTCCTCCAGAATAATTGCTGAAAATTTTGACTTTTTTTTCTTTTTGTAATTTCAAGGTTTAATATAATATTTATAATGTGATCGTTAACATTTATTCTAATACGAATGGTTTTGGGATACAAGCGGATATAACTATACTGCAAACTTAAAGTTTGAAATTTGGATGGAAGGAATCTATATCTGCCACTTTTCATGTTATAATTAAATTGGGTGATATTAAAGACAGGTTTAGAGATTAAAACTTTGACTATTCTGTAAAACATAATTTAAATTGGATGATGATTTTAACCAAATCTTTTGTCATAAAATTTATTTATTTATTTTAACTAGATATTCTTATGTAGCTTTTTATTCTGTTCTTGATCAGGATAATGTTTGCTATTAGATAAAAGGTTTTTTTTTCTACTATATTTCCAATAGCATAAAAGCATTAAAATTCCAAAGTATAATACATACAGTAAATATATTAGATATTGATTAATAATTGCTCATAATAATTTTTATAAAACCCTTCCTTTTATTACCTTCTTGAATTTGTGAAATACTTTTGTGTAAGAAAATATGTACAAAATAATTATAAAAATATCAAATCTTTATAACAGAATCTTTGGCATTGAGAATCATCCGAAAAATATGTTAAAAAACAGAATAATAATTTAATTTGCTTAAGAAACTTAGGCTACATTCTTGTTTCATAATTAATGAGAGATCTTTGTTTTTGAATTTTTGTATAAACAAAATTTTACCATCAGTCTGAGCCCCTGAGCCCGAAAGCTGATATAAAGAGAGAGTCCAAGTTGTTTTCAGGCACGGACTGAGCCCAAGAGCTGAGATAATTTTTTTCTTCCCAGATTATTGCAATCATATTGGAAATTAACATATTTTTCAATGAATTTCCAAGTTAACTAATATTTTCCTGATGTTTCCATGTTAGATTTGTGACTACCCTGTTCTGCGGTCATTTTGCAGAAAGCTTTAAAAATGTCTAGTTTTGCTCTGTGAAATACATTTTTGTGATAGATCAAATATGCAACAAATCAAAGCCTCTTTTTTTTCTTAAAAAATAAAAAAATAAGATCAAATCTTTTAAAAAGGAAATATGAAAACTAAGCTTCGCTTGCATGTATATTTTGTAAAAAATAAAGCTTGTGAATGTTAGAAAAGCTGCTCTTGGGTATATTTTACTATCTTCAAGATTCTCACAAGTTGAGAAAATATAAAACATTTTTTTTTTAATCAAATGGCAATTTTGCATTTTATAACCTATTTAAGACACTTTTCAAGAATTTTAATTATGTAAATTATTATACTAAAATAAACTAAAGAAAACATACTCCAATAAATCTGACCAGAGCATCAGAAGAAAATAAAGTATCCAAGCTTTGATTACCAGAAATCTGTAGAAAAAAACATTTTTAGCAATAAATAGATATCAATTAAACAAACCAGAAAAGCATATTAAAAAACTGTTACAAGAAAAACATACATTAAGAAAATTGTACATAGTAAAAGCTGGATATGTAACAAACATCTGGCCCTTTAGACAAATACTGTATGTCCCATTTTATTATTGCACACTCATTAATAAAACAAATGCTTATTATTCAGTCTAATTTTAAGTCTTTAAATATTTTGTATAAATTTATATGAATTTTGCAAATGTAAAGCCATTGTTTCGAAAGTTATTGGAATAAAATCTTTGCTGAGTTAATTAATCAATCACCCTACAGCTTATAAAACAACAGCAAAAAAAAAAAAAAAAAAAAAAAAAAAAATTCTGTTTTATTTGACACATTTTATCATTTCTAAAAAATAAAGGAATTCTTCTGACATGTGTAAAAATGGTTGAAATAGTATTGAATTATTTTAAAATTGTTCAATATTACACCTTATTATACATATTACATGCTTGAAAAGCTCATAGCTTAACTGTCAAATTATTTTTTTTTACCATTTCTTCCAAACTTATTTTTTAAACAAAAATGCAATATTTCTAATATAAGGAATATTATTTAATACTATTAAAACAGAAGACTAACTTAAACATATTTCTTTTCAATCATATGCAGTTTTGTTTATGCAGAATTTATTGCAATATTTCTGAGCTTAATTTATGTCTATAATTAGATCCCCCCCCGCACACACACACAATCTCTCATATCCGCATACATTATAAACATCTTTTTCTACTTTAGCAAAATAAAAATTTTAAATATATCAATCTGCATACATTTAACTATAAAATATTTCATTTTTTAGTATTTTGTTCCTTCCAGATAAAAATCTTTGCCTATTAATGTTAGTCGCAGAATTGTGCAACTAAATGAGATAGGAATTATGATTCAGAAATAGTGTCAACACACAAAAAAGGACTATTTACAGATATGCATACATACATAATATAATATAATGAATGTATAACTAACAAAAACATTTATAAGAAAAATTTTCAGAAAATCTTACAAGTCATTTCTTATGTGTGCAACACACGTCACATATATATGTTTTGATAGAAAAGAATGCAGAAACCTGGAGATGACAGGGAAAGGAAAGGGTAAATTAGGCTTCAGTTTTCTGAATCACTATTATTCCGGGCTTCGGAGACCTGTATTTATGAGCTCTGGTGAATTCCAACCAATATTTAAATATGTACAAAAAACAGAAATACGTAAGCTGAGCTCTGGTGCAAATTAAGCCCTGCAAATGATCATTGTTTTATTTTATTTTATTTTTTTTACAATCTCAAAATGTTTACAAGTTTACTTAGAAAATCCTCTTCGCAAAGAAGGTATTTCTGGTTCAAGTAGTGTTAAATAAATTAATCCTACAGAATGATACATAAAATTGGACCTGCAAATACAGAAACATCAACTCTTTGAAGTTTCATCACAGTTTTAATACAAGAAGAAAATTGTTAAACATAAAGTCATATGTAAGTGCATTACAAAAATCTTTAGGTCCGCAAGGAGTTTTCCCATACTGTAACTCACTCAGAGTCTTTTGGAAACATTACTAGTATTATTGCGTGTAGCTTGGCGAAATGTTTACTTTTGTATTTTTAATGTTTTTTAGTGTTTTAATTTTTTTGGGTACTACTCTGTTATCCCGTCAACCAATTTCGCCAAATTATACAAATCGCCAAACTAATAGCCAAATTATACATATTGACATAATTTTTATTTTTAATTACAAAAAAACAAATAATTAGTAGAATATTAATAAAAATATTAATAAAAAGTCGAAATAAAAATCACTTAATGACATTTTAAACACGTGAATCGCATTGAATGTCATTGAATGTGACATTCACGATCATCCATTATTGGCATTTAATCTTATAGCTCGGTGATAATTTTTTGGTCGACGGGATAACCTAGTACTATCATTTT
Organism: Maratus speculifer; assembly: GCA_964019185.1. Classification (NCBI taxonomy): domain Eukaryota; kingdom Metazoa; phylum Arthropoda; class Arachnida; order Araneae; family Salticidae; genus Maratus; species Maratus speculifer. The sequence continues at coordinate 146,104,411 of OZ025301.1, read as the reverse complement.
TTGTATATAAATTTTATTTATTTTTTAAAAATGTATTCAGGTCTATCTTGATTTATATTATTCAATCTTTTAATAATTTTATTTTGTTTTTAAAAAAGCAATACCTACCATATATTTTTATTATTTAAATTTATTATTATTTTTTAACAAAAGGGGAAAAAAGTTGATACACAGTTTAAAATATGTCTGAATAACTAGTGTTCAAGCAAATAACTGTTTGTTTCATCCCTGATATTTTTGTCCTTCACAATGGCTAAAAAGACTGATCAGCAAATCAGATTATATATATGCAAAGAATAATTTACTGACAGTTTGAGATAAAAAAAGAATACCTTTCTTTTCTTTCTGAAGCCTGCAATTGGTAATAAATCTGCTAACATTTATAAGGCACGGAAGTTTTCTAATCGAATATAAAAAGAGAGAAAAAGAATAAATATAAATAAATGACATAACACAAATAAGATATAAAAGATGCAACATTTTTGTATTATCTTGAAGAAGATTTTTGTGTATTTAAAAAATTGGCCCTGGATGGTATTAACAAGTAATATCCATTATCATTTTTTTTTATGAAGATGAGAGTTTAAAAACTCACTTTATCCAGAAAATATATACAGGGTGTATCTAAACTACTGGGCAAAACTTTAAGGGGTGATAGTACACATCAAGACAAATAATATTAAATGGGAAAGTAAGGGTCCCAAACTTCTTCCGAAGGAGATAGACGCCATCATAGTTTAGGGTCCAAAATTTGAAATGATTATAAAAAACGTAAAAATTGGTCGATTCGTTTGCGGTTTTCACGAAAACTATTCTTTATGTCAGTATTGTCTTGAAAATAAATTATAAAGATAAATTTCAAAAAATGCCGATAGAGGGCGTTTTAGACTTTGGAGTAATGAACAACTATTTTTTACCGTTATTTTTTGCATTTCATTAATTTTTTTTAGAAGTTTAGACATAAACTTAAATTTTGAGCTCAAAATCTGTGGTTAAGTAGCGCAAACTGAACTGTGTTCAATGGGAGTAGGTAGGTTCGAATTTCAAATGATTATAAAAAACAGAATAATTCGTCAATTGATTTGCAGTTTTCACTAAAACTATTCTTTATGTCAGTATTGTCTTGAAAATAAATTATAAAGATAACTTTAAGAAATTGTCGATAGAGGGCGCTTTAGACTTTGAAGTAGCATACAACTATTTTTTACCGTCATTTTTTGCATATCATTAAATTTTTTTAGAAGCTTAGACATAAACTTAAATTTTGTGCTGAAAATCTGAATCGTTCAGAGTGGTTAAGTAGCGCAAACTGAATTGTGTTCAATGGGGTTGGAAAGGTTCAAATTTCAAATGATTATACAAAAGGAAAAATTGGTAGATTTGTTTGCGATTTTTTCTAAAACCATTCTTTATGTCAGTATTTCCTTGAAAATAAATTTTAAAGATAAATTTCAAAAAATTCCGTTAGAGAGCGCCATAAACTTTAGAGTACCAAACAACAATTTTTAACTGTTATTTTTTGTATCTAAATAAATACTTCCAAAAACGCAAAAACTTAGACTTAAATTTTGAGCTCAAATTCTGAATCGTTGGGAGGGGTTAAAAAACATAAACTGAACTGTGTTCAGGAGTTGAAATGTTACCCTTCCCACTCTACGAAGACAAATTTTTCGCTACTTAATTACTCACAACGATTCAGATTTTGAGCTCAAAATTTAAGTCTAAGCTTTTAAAACATTTATTTAGATTAAAAAAAAAATAATAATAATAATAATAAAAAAATAACGGTTAAAATAGTTTAAGATGCCCTCTAACGGAATTTTTTTAAATTTATCTTTAAAATTTATTTTCAAGGAAATACAGACATAGAGAATGGTATTTGGGAAATACGCAAACGAATCGACCAATTTTTCCGTTTTTATAATCATTTGAAATTTGAATCTCCCCACCCCCATTGAACACAGTTCAGTTTTCGCTACTTAACCACTCTCAACAATTCAGATTTTCAGCTAAAAATTTAAGTTTATGTTTAAGCTTCTAAAAAAATTTAGTGGGATGCAAGAAATAACGTTAAAATATAGTTATGTTACTCCAAACTCTAAAGCGCCCTCTATCGACATTTTTTGAAATTTATTTTCAAGACAATACTGACATAAAGAATAATTTTAATGAAAACTTCAAATCAATTGACCAGTTTTTCTGTTTTTTATAATCATTTGAAATTTGAACCTACACACTCCCATTGAACACAGTTCAGTTTGCGCTTTTTAACGACGGATTTTGAGCTCAAAATTTAAGTTTATGTCTAAACTTCTAAAAAATTTTAATGAGATACAAAAAATAATGGTAAAAAATAGTTGTTCGTTACTCCAAAGTCTAAAGCACCCTCTATCGGCCTTTTTTGAAATTTCTCTTTATAATTTATTTTCAAGACAATACTGACATAAAGAATAGTTTTGGTGAAAACCGCAAAGGAATTGATCAATTTTCCAGTTTTTTATAATCATTTCAAATTTTGGACCCTAAAATTTGATGGCGCCTATCTCCTTCAGAAGACGTTTGGGATCCTTAGTTTCCAATTTAATATTATTTGTCTTGATGTTTACTATCATCCCTTAAAGTTTTGCCCAGTAGTTTAGATACACCCTGTATATATATTTTTAAATTGCCAAAAAACTTTAGTTCTGGTCATTGGTTTTCATTATAAATCTTGATTTTGCAGTGCCAAAAATGCAAAATAGAGGTAATCCCCCAATCCCTTACACAAACACAATTTATTTACATATATATGTTACAGGCCAAACCCGATTTTAGGCCAAACTAGATTGGCCTAGTCCAAACTAGTCTATCCTAACGCCCATCGGATAAACTAGTTTTTCCTAGGCCAAACTAGTCTATCCGAACGCCCATCGGACAAACTAGTTTTTCCTAGGCCAAACTAGTCTATCCGAATGCCCATCGGATAAACTAGATTTTCCTAGGCCAAACTAGTTTGGCCGAACGGTCATTAGGATGAACTAGTTTAGCCTGCTATTCATTGGTTTGAACTAGTTTATCCTAGGCCGAACTAGATTGTCCTAGGCTAATTCAATTTGGCGTGATTTTTTTTAATCTAAAGACCGCCACGGCGCCAACTTTCTAGTTTTGATCTAATTTAGCCTAGGCCAATGCAGTTTGACGCAATTTTACCTCACAGACTATCAAAGTATGAGAGCTAATGTGCTCGCAGATTCTGTGTGTGTGTATGTAACCATGTACGTATGTATGTACGTATGTACGTACGTATGTACGTATGTACGTACGTATGTACGTAATGCGATAACTCCTGATAGAAATATCCAATTTGCTTCAAAATTTGGACATAGATTTATTCTGATAACGAACTTTCCTGATTAGTTTCAGGGGTTCATTGGATAAGAATAAGAGAAGGGGAACAAAAGGCTAAACCGCACCCCCCCCCCTCCACTCCTTAATTTAGATAAGTCAGTTTTTCATGCAAAAGTATCAGATTTTATTAAAATTTTAGGTACAATATCAGTTTGATAAGGTACATCCATGATTAGTTGTGGGTGTTCATTGTTTACATATAAAGAAAGGAGGAATGGGGGATAACACTCTTAATTTATGTAAATAGATTTTTCAGGGATAATTTACCGATTTGTTTCAAATTTTGGATGTAAGTTTCTTCTGATAAGGCGTTTATCTGATTAATTTTGGGGGTTCTGAGTTTAAATATAAAGATAGAGCGGATTATTTTTTCAATCGGATAGAAACTTTTGGTTTTATGAAAAGATTTTTAATTCGTAACAGATATTGGTTTTCACACATATCACTTCATGCGAAATTGTCCATATTAAAAAAAGTAAATATCCGAATCCTTTTAAAAATAAGAAAAAGCTTAAATAAAGCATGACACTTGAAATTTTGGATACGGCGGGGAGGTAGAGTAAGGGGACGCTAGAATTTTTTTTAAAAACTCAGCGTTTGTTTAAGTTTTAGCTGCTAATTAAATATTACCAATTTTGTGAAACTTTTTGAAACATAATATAACATGATGTTAAATATTTACGAAAAAAGATGCCGCGTGAAAAACCACTATTTTCTATTAGTAATTTTTGTAAAAATGTTAAATTCTTGTTGGAATTGTTGAAACTTTGTGATAGTTTATAACATGTGATAAAAAATTGTATAAAAAGTCCCATTACGAAAGGGTAAGAGGGGGGGGGGGGGTCAAACAAAATCAGGAAATATAACGGAAATTTTAGGTTGATCTATTTGAAACTTTAAGATAGTTTATGACATATGATATAAATTTATAAAAATATATTTCGCATTTAATGCCACTATTGAAGAATAGTGATTTTTTCAAAAATCTCAAATTCTTGTTTTGAAGCACCGCGACATCGAGTAACATATCTACTGATAGATTCTTTAACGAAGTTTTCTTAAGATACAGTTTTGTTAGTAATAAGGTGCGCTCCCTGGTGATGGAATGTGGAATTAATACGAGCACCCTGGTGTTGGAATTTGGAACTAATACAACGCGATTTAGGTATTTACGAATGTTGAATCGAAAAGAAAGAGACATGATGATAAATACTTAAGAAAAAGGATTCCGCATCGAAATACCACTATTTTCTAATGGCAATTTTTGTAACAATGTTAAATTCTTGCCGGAACTTTTTGAAAAATCCGTAACAACGACTTTCATATTTTAATTTAAGCTGAAATTTGATGAAAATCTGTGTATTAGTACTATTTCAGATATTTGAATTATCGCAGAAGTCATAAAAACTGGATAGAAGCGCTACCTATTGAGTCATTTACTCTAAAAACAAAGGAATATTAATTTATATCAGGGACTAATTGAATTTGAAGTTTGATGAAAATCCGTGCATTTCTTCTTGAGATATTGCGATAATCATGAATAATGCCACATAGCAGCGCCACCTGTTGCACGATTTACTCCAAAAACTAAAAAGTACTTTTATACTTTTTTATATCAAGGACTAACAGAATCTGGAGTTTCATGAAAATCCATGCATTAGATCCTGAGATAGAGCTACTGCAATAATCACGAATAATACCGTATAGTGGCGCTACCTTTCAAGAGATTTACTCCAAAACTACAGAATACTAATTTATATCAGGGACTTACTGAATCTAAAGTTTGATGAAAATTCGTGCATTAATTCTTCCAACAAAACTATTTCAGGAATCGGGAAAATTGAACACAACAGCGCCACCTATTGAGCAATTAACACGAATATGTAAAAAGATTTAGTTCATATCACGGATTTACTGATTCGGAAGTTTGATGAAAATCCGTAAATTAGTTATTGAAATAGTGTTAATGCAAATCAGTAAAAACGCACTTTAGAAGCGCCATCTGTTGAACTATTTACATGAAAAAGTAATCAGCATCGATTTATATCAGGGACTATCTGAATATAAATTTTTATTAAATTCCGTCTATTAGTTCTTGAGATACAGCTATTGTGAAAATTGTGAAAAATGCAGCATATTATAGCCATGTTGAGTGATTTACTTCAAAATAAAAACAACACCAACTCATGTCATGGACGAACTGTATCTAAAGTTCGATGGAAATTTGATTGTATTAGCTATTAAGATAAAGCTGATGCTCGTAAAACTGAAAAGCTCGTAAAAAATGCCAAACAGTACTCCACCTAATGAACGATTTACGCCAAAAACTAATCAGTATCAATTTAGATCAGAGACTACCTGAATATAATTTTTTATTAAATTTCGTGAATTAGTTCTTCAGCCGCGTCCCCACAGACTGCGGCAGCGTATAGCAGGTGTGCTGCACGCGTACTGCCGAATGCGCTCTTCCTTTTCGAATGAACTTCGAAGCGAACAAAAGTTAAATCGTAGCAAGCATGCTGAGCACGCACAACCGAATGTAACCCTCCTTTTCGAAAGAACCTCGAAGCGAACGAAATTCGAACCATATCCCCGCTACCCACGCCAGTCCGATAGCGGGCGAAGCCAGCAAGTTTTAACTAAGCCACGTTATATTAGTTCCTCATTCCAACACCAGGGAGCGTACTCTATGATTAACAAAACTGTATTTGAATGAAACTCCGTTAAACAACCTATTAGTAGATGTGTTACTTGAGGTCACGGTGCTTTAAAACATAGAATTTCCGTTATATTTCCTGATTTTGTTCGCAAACACATCCTCTTCCACGCCGAAATGTAACTCTTTTTTTTTTTTTTTTTTTTTTTTTTTTTTTTTTATAAAATTATATCATATGCGATAAACTATCACAAAGCTTCAAAAAGTTCCAGCAAGAATATAACATTTTTACAAAAATTACTATTAGAAAATAGTGGTATTTCGATGCAAAATCCTTTTTCTTAAATATTTATCATCATGTTTTTTTTTCACTTCGAAGTTCGTTCGCTTCAACATACGTCCGATTCAAAATTTTATATAAAAGAAGGGGCTCGATAGCGGGCGAAGCCGGCTGACTTGAACTAAATCGCGTCCAAATTCCAACACCAGAGTGCTCGCATTATATTAGTTACACATTAGTCCGTTATATTAGTCCTACATACGTACGTACATAAGTATGTACATACGTACGTACATGGTTACATACACACACACACAATCTGCGAGCACATTAGCTCTCAGGCTTTGCTAGTTTGTGAGCTAAAATCGCGTCGAATTGCATCGGCCTAGGCTAAATTAGATCAAAACAAGAAAGTTGGCAGTGTGGCGGTCTTTAAATTCAATAAAATCACGCCAAATTGAATTGGCCTAGGACAATCTAGTTCGGCCTAGGATAAACTAGTTCAAACCAATGAATAGCAGGCTAAACTAGTTCATCCTAATGACCGTTCGGCCAAACTAGTTTGGCCTAGGAAAATCTAGTTTATCCGATGGGCGTTCGGATAGACTAGTTTGGCCTAGGAAAAACTAGTTTGTCCGATGGGCGTTCGGATAGACTAGTTTGGCCTAGGAAAAACTAGTTTATCCGATGGGCGTTAGGATAGACTAGTTTGGACTAGGCCAATCTAGTTTGGCCTAAAATCGGGTTTGGCCTGTAACATATATATATATTTTTCCAGTGTAAATTTAGGAAAAAAAAAAAAAAAAGATTGATAGAGAAACTTTTTTTTTTTTTTTTTTAACTTTTGGATAAGACAAGTTTTGAAATTAACGTCCTCAATATATACATTTGAGATATTAAATTTTAAATTTTATTTAGAAAAATGAATTGACGGTTCCTTTCTTTATTATATATATATATATATATATATATCTTATATACTCGCGTATAAGTCGAGAAATTTTAAACGAAAAAAAACTTCAAAGTAGGGGGGTCGACTTATACGCGAGACCTAAAAAAAATCTATAAATAAAATATCGGAAAATAGTTTGCTACAGAATCGTGCTGCAGCAACCCATTGTTTGTAGATCATAAAATCCAAAACAGTTCCAACCTCGACGATTCTGTATTTAAGATCATTTTTAGTTTATTTTTCAAAAAAACAATCTACCCTACCCTGCTAAAAAAGACAAAAAAAAATGTGTATAATTTATGTCAAGAACACATTTTCAATACTAAAAAATGGAGATGGGCAAAATCGTCCATTTTAACGAATCGTTCATCGAAAGGAACGAGTCATTCGAAGTCGTTCCGATAAAAGGCCAAATCTGAGGAAAATGAAACATATCCAAGAAAAAAGGAACGGTTCAAGAAAAAAAGGAACAAATCCGAGAAAACGGAGCAAATTTGAGAAAAAAGGAACGAGTCCAAGAAAAAACGGAATGAATCCGATTTTTCTTCGCCATTCTCCGATTGCGATTTATGACATTAAGCAGACCATACATTTTGGAATGATTTCGAGGAATCGTTCCTTTTCGGAGTTGTTTCATTTCGGAATGATTCAGAGGAGTCGATCTCTTTCGGACGATTCCGAGGGATCGATTCTTTTCAGAGTCGTTTCATTTCAGAACGAGTCCTAGGAATCGCTTCTTTTTGGAGTATGAACGAATCCGAGGAATCGATCATTTACGGGGAAAGTCAATTGGTTTTCCCTTTTGGAGGAGGGTCGACTTATACGCAGGTTTTGAATTTTTTCTTATTTTTAACAACATAAGTTAAGGGGTCGACTTATACACGAAGTCGACTTATACGCGAGTATATACGGTATATATATATATATATATATATATATATATATATATATATATATATATGTGTGTGTGTGTAAAAAAAGATTTAGAAAAATTGTTAATCTTTTAACCTATATACTCCACAATTATATTAGTTATAGAAACATATGATAAAGAAAAAGTATGTGATGAAATCTTATTCACATTTTAATGTACATGGATTCTATTATTTACCTTACACTTCTTGTTTTCACTATTTGTAAACTTGTTTTAAAATAGATTTGAAATTTCCAAATTATTAGCAGCCAAATCTCATGCAGATGATTTATTATTCAACATGCAAAAAATCCCTATATATATGTATTTTTAATTTTAACAATAGTTTATTATTTAACACAGATTTTATAATTCCATATAGTATGACAAATGAACTTTTTGATTTTCCTCAACTTCAATATAATTTCTTTACATTTTACCATGGGACAATTTTGGATCAAAATTATGTAGGTTTAAATGATATTTTATGACTGTGTTAGGTTATTGTAAAAATTGCTTGACTTTTCCAGTACTTCAAAATATCCACCCCCCCCCCCCCCCGTCTCTGATTTCTAATTTTTTCATGACTTCTAAATACATTGAATAACATAATCACTATGGTATCTAAATTTGCTGTGACAAATATTGGATACTTTGATGTAACTGAATTCTTTTATTATTCCCAGTTGTTGTTGTTAAATAAATAAAAAGAAAGAACAATTTTAAACATTTTACCATCTGCATCGAGAGATATTCTTTCATAAATACCGAGTCCTGTTTTGTCTGGTGTATTTCATAATCCGCTGCGTATAATGTGTTGAAAAAATGGCTAGAAAATCCACAGCTGCTGAATACAATTTTTTGAATTCAGCATCAATCTGTAATAAAACAAGGGGGGGAAATATGTTAAGCATGGATTATCATACAATTTTCAAAGCTAAAATAATTATTATTTAGCAAGGTTGGCAAAAAACCTGGGTTTTTTTCGGGGGGGGGGGACACTTTTTTTGGTTTATACCAGTTTTTTTTAAACATCCTTTCTTATTACATATTTGTGCACATTTATTGATAAAAATAAACATTGCTGGAATATGCAGGGCTGGGTTTTTGCCGGCAGAAATTAGTTTCTGCCATGCCAGTGGCAGAAAGTGGTTATAACCGGCAGAAACTGGCAACAAATGGCATAAACTAATTTCATGACATAATCTGAGACTTTTTTAGTAGTATTAAATTGCTTATATACATTTTATTAAGAATAAATTGCGAATAAAATATTGTAAATAGTTCAAATTAAAATATAAATGAATTTGTAATAAAATTTGATAGCTTTGAATCTTTCAAGATAGAATCAACCATATTATATGCAGAAAATTGAAAATTATGAAAATGAGATTAAGGACACTGCAGTTGTTAAAATTGTAAATAAATATCATGATTTATAAAAAAGTTAAATATTTGTTACAAATGCTAAAATTTATTGCTATTGCTTTAGATAAAAGTAAAAAACATGACTGTTCTATTGCAGCTGCTCATAAAATTTGCTTAACCTTATTTAATGATGGAAATATCATGGAAATTTACAAATGCAAGATTCAATTCACATTTATTGCATCGTTAGCTTTTGCTTTTATGCTAGCTTATTTACTTCATCCTAAATATTTGGGATAAAAATTGATATTTAAGTCTAAAAGACGGGCAAGAAAATACTTTTTTTTTTTCTTTCAGAAACATATTTCGCCAAGGAAGACCTAGAAAATGTTTTGCCTTCTATGGGTAGCTGCTTCTAGAAACAAATAACGGTGAAAATGAGAATTTTTCAAAATTTACATCATCAATAATGACATTACCCGCCAGTAATGCTGGTCTTGAAAGAATATTTTCAAACTTTTTTTTTTTTCATTCAGAACAAATCAAAAAGCTGTCTAGGTTAAGAAAAATTAGCAAAATTAATACTATAATATGGAATGTTCTAATATATTAATTTTTCCAGAAAAACAAATTTGTTCTTTCAATATTTTAAAATAACAGTATAAAATATTTAATCCATTTTTTATCTTTTATTTTTGCACTACAATTATTTACAAAATACAATTATTATCAAAATAGATAGATTGGTTGGTAGGCAGTGTTCTCACTGACATTTGACCAATGTCAGTAATTTGGCTAATTAAAAATAAAAAACATTCGCCAAATGAGAAAAGTATTAGCAAAAAAAAATTCGCCGTGTAGAAAAAAAAAAAAAAAAAAAACTTTAATCTTTTAATTTTTTTTTTCAATATGTTCTAAAGTAACCAAAACTTTTATAAATGCGACAATGATTGTTGTTAATCTAATTTCAACTATCCACTAAAAATATAATAAAAATAAGTATATATATTAAAAATATGTTTTACATACATATGCATAATGCATATGTATGTAAAACAAAAAAAAAAAAAAAAAAAAAAAGAAAGAAAGAAAGAAAAGAAAAAAAACTGAGCACTAGCAATTTGGCGAATCTAATCGCTTATTTACTCGCCAAATGAAGAATTTAGTAGCAATTTGGTGCAATGGCGAGCGACAGCGAGAACACTGTTGATAGGTAGCATACTTTTATAACTGAGGACAGAAAAGCAAATTTAAACAATTAGAATTTAAAAGAAACTGAAAGTAGATAAGTTTTTTTTTTCATTTCAGTTTATTTTCATTAATGAATTATTAAAAAGGAAATACTATTAAAAAAAATTTAAATTAATGCTGATTATTTTTTTTTTTTTTTTTTTTTTTTTTTTTTGTATATGAATATTTTAAACTGAAGTCATTATAATTTTAATAAAGAAAGAGAAAAAAAAAATCTTTTTTAACTACTAAATAAATATCTATAAAGTATTATAGCATTACCTATTGATGGTAGAATGTATTATTTATAGTATATTAAGAAGGCATTTAGCCCACATTTTTTTACTCAATATTATGTTCTCTGTGCACCAACCAAATTTATTCAGAAAAAAAGAGAAATAGATCTCTCAAAATATACAAATAAATTAATTATTATTTACCTTAGATCTTTCGGATGCCCTCGCATCCAATTTGAAAGGAGTATAAAAGAAGATAATTCATTAGAAATGGAAAACGTTAAAATAATAACAAAAATAGTCTGCGTCCGGGGGAAAAAAATCATCAAATATTTATAATTAGAAATTAAATGTTTGTTTATAAAGGTTTTCAAAGTTATAATCAATGTTTCACATTGTAGAGCAATTTATTCTTTGAACATAAAATAATTACTAATGCTGTTTAAATTAAGATAACAATATTTTCAATTTTTTACATAAATTGACAATAATTATTTAATTAAATTTTTTTTTCAAATGAAGCTATGCTACTTATATATCCAACAATGTCTATTTTCATCAATAAATATGCATGTATTTGAGATAAGAAATTTTTTTTAAAAAAATCTGGTTTAAACAAACTAAAAAAAACAGGTATTTTTCCAACCCTAATTTTAAATACTTAAAAACGGATAAATAAATAAAACTAAAAATAAAATTAGAACTGATGTTTGAGGTTACTAATATGCAGATTTACTAGATTCACAATTATTATGATTTTCATTATATTATTATTATTATTTTGCCTGAGATTAAATAAGGAAGCATTTAAGACAGAAAATACATTTTTAATTACACTGCTATAATGTCAGACAAAATTTGAGAGCTGAAAATGGAGAGGGGGGGGGGGGGCAACTTATGCAAAAATCGGTTTAGTTATAAGTATATACTGCAATTGTTTTTATTGAAATGGAGAGGAATAAAGCCCTATAAGCCCCTATTTAGCTTTGCCCTTAATAAATGTTTTCGGCTTCCTGACTGGTTTGATTGCCAGATTATAAAATTTACAAGGCAGTGTTACAGTTATTATAATAATAATAATAAAATGAATTAAACATTGAAATTTTATTAACCACATTAAAATAATTTAAAAGCAGCTATTTGTAAAATGTTGGTGTTATTACATTTTGTTAAAAAATTTAGTTTGAATATTTAGATTTTCAATAAGTCAAAATATTTTTCGCACTATAAACATTTTTGAAATCACATTTTTGGAAATATCTACATGGGGTGTCCATTATTGGAAAATGATTTTTTTTTAATATGACATAAAAAATGCATTAACTGATACAAAACAAATCGATATTATTAATTACACAAAATAATGTGAGTGGGGCCGGGTCTTTTAATAATAAAAAGGCAAAAGGACATGATTTTCAGAATCTACATGTCTTTCAAGAGGGTCGTACAAAAACCAGTCTCAAATTTCCGATCCGTGTAGATCTAAGGTAATTTTCTTACATGTGAGATTACATACTACATTGAGAATAAGAAAGTTATTAAAGAGACCGAAAACAAGTACTTACCATATAGTTTTGGGGTATCCTCATTCGCAATTCTATTCAGTATCAGGATCTGTTGGATTATGAAATTAAATATTAAATTATAAATTATAGCGTAACAGAAGCCTTAGCGTAAACAAGCGCCATGTCAGTCTTCGTTAGCAGAAGATAGCCCGCCAAAACAGCCGAACGTCATGTGACCAGATTACAACCAATGAACATTCATCTCAGATAATTCCGTTTAACTACGTCAAAAAACTTCCGGTTTTCATTTAAAAAGGAGCATTTTATAGATCGCTACTATAAACATGATTTAAAAGACCGGTTTTTTCCGAAAAGCGTTCTTTTTCGATAAAACTGCCGCTCTGAAGGAATGATTGTCCTGCCAAGAGATTTCGCTCCTTTGTTGACTGAGGAATTCACTCTTTTGATTTAAGAGTGTACATTGATGCAAAATATTGACATTATTTTATTTTGAAATGCCCTGAAAATAAATAAATAAAAGTAATTAAAACACTCTTTTGTAAGCATTCAGTGTTTTAGCTGTTTCAATTGTAATGACATATTAACTACTGCGATCTTTTGCTGCCAATCATTCGTCTTTGACAAAGTTTGATATCACAGATTTCAAAAGGAAATTACACGAATGATTTGAATAAAGCATCACTTACGTTCGATTTGCTGACAGCAGTGTTCTCGCTGATATTTGACAAACGTTAGTAATTTGGCGAATTAAAAATAAAAAAACATTCGCCAAATGAAAAAAGTATTAGCAAAATAGATTCGCCATGTAGCACGATTAAAAAAATAATCTCCCTATTTTTTAATATGTTCTAAAATAACCTAAGTTTTTATAACTGTGACAACGATTGTAATCTAACTTCCTAACTTCAACTATCTACTACAAATATATTTAAAAAATATATATAGGCATATGTATGAAAAACGAAAAAGAAAAGAAAGAAAAGGCAAAACTTGAGAATTAGCAATTTGGCGAATCTAATCGCTTGTTTACTGGCCAAATGAAGAATTTAGTCGCAATTTGGCTCAATGGCGAGCGACAGCGAGAACACTGGCTGACAGTCTTATCGTTGAAGAGAGCTAATACGGTGCATATGGTAGGTTTAACTAGCCATAGCACACACACACACACCAAACACTATCTCAGAAACAAACTCTTTTCTTAAATTAGTACAGATATTAGTAGAGGTGTAGTTGAGGGTATAAGGAGGTAGACGCAGTATACATTCAGGATTTTTTTAAAATCCTGCATGCCTTCTGTTTCTCAAATAAAGTTATAGTATATACTTGAGGCATGGCGTTAATGACTTTAACGTATACCCTCTGCCTCTAGCATGTTTCCTCTTTTTTAACACATTTCTGTTTAACACATTTTGACCCAATTTCTAAGATAATTTAATAATTTGTAAACAATAAAAACAATTTTCGCTCACTTCATGTTTCTTAAATACTTCACCAATCGGACATATAATTACATACGGGCGTTAAACAGACGTTGATTTCAATTGTATGACGTATTAACTTCTGTGATCTTCCGCTGCCAATCATTCGTCTTTGACAAAGGTTGATATCGCAGATTTCAAAAGGTAATTACACGAATTGTTATTTGAAGTATCAGCACTTACGTTCGATTGGCTGAGAGGCTCATTCGAGTGGAGTCGTTGAAGAGTACTCCAATAGAGTGGTCAGACAGCTGGAAGCCGAAGCCGTATTTATTGGAGTAGTCGATCCATTTGGTGATGAAAGGACACAGGTTATGACTTAGGGGGGATGGATTGTTATCACAGTCTGTCGAAAGAAAAAAAGAAAACATACTAATTAACATTTACCAGCAAAAATGATTGCTAATATATATTTACACATTATAGTTTATTACAAATTATGTAAAATATAAATAATTAATCGAGTATTAAGACATGATACAAGCCTTATACATTATAAACAAATTTTAAATGATGTAATTATTTATGAAGTTTAAGACTAGATCCAAACACGTATAAAGGAAGTACTAAATACGATTCAAACATCATAACTTTTAAAATCTGTAAAAGATCATACGAACAGGTAGATGAATACACAAAAATATTGGAAATCGGAAAAATTTGACATACTTATTGACATATATTGACACATTTTGCAACAAAAACATTTTAACAAATGAAAAAAGACCAGGAAAAAATGAAATCATTCAAAGCATCGACAGATCAATTGTTCGAAATCGGAAATATTTGACATACTTAGTGACATATATTGACACATTTTGCAACGAAAACATTTTAATAAATGAAAAAAAGACCAGGAAAAAATGAAATCATTCAAAGCATCGACAGATCAATTGTTCGAAATCGGAAATATTTGACATACTTAGTGACATATATTGACACATTTTGCAACGAAAACATTTTAATAAATGAAAAAAAGACCAGGAAAAAATGAAATCATTCAAAGCATCAAAGATCAATTGTTCGAAATACAGAATATCACATTGGAAAATTCATAAATTCAATAAGAAGGATCTCAAATGGAAATGCCAGCAGCGAACGACAAATGAATAGTGTTTATGATGCGAAAGTCGTTTTCAAGGGAAATACTTCGACATAATAAATAAAATACGATTAATTTCTGAAACAGAAATATAAAGCATTGCTAGAAAGCCTTTTTCCTCACATATTTTACTTCGCTCCAAAACGCGAAATTTTCTGACATATATTTAAACGTGCAGGATGTTACTTGCAGATATGATTATTGAATTAATCTTTAATGAAACAATTTATTCTTCTTTTTCTATATATAAATTACAACTTGAGTTATACAATTAGTGATAGTATACAATTATACACCTTGAGTTATAAATTACATCTGGTTTAGTGTCTCAGGATAACAGTTATTTTATTTTTCTAAGCAGTGGAAGTTCTATTCAAAATGTCAATTTTTACAGAATTTTCTGATTTTTTTTTCTTTTTGGCCTTTATTAAAAAAAGTAAAAAAAACAGTTATAATACACAGTTTCTTAATAAGAATGCTATCGGACAAAAATAATTTAAAAATGCGTCAGAAAGTAGACAGTTTGGATTTAAGAATAGCTTTTATTGGCCAACTAACAAATTGGTTGATTTTTGACACTTTTTTGTTTGAAAATTCATTTTTTCCCTCAAACGCATAAAATTAGCAGGTGCTTTTATTAAAAAAAAAACTCTATGTAATCACACTATTATTTCCCGTTTTAGGCAGGTTATTTTTTAGAAAATGTTGTTATAGTTGGCGTTTTGAGTATGAATACTCGCGTGCGCTAGCATAAAGCAACAACAACAACAACCTGTTATCATGAAACAAAAATTACTTACACCTTAAGATGCTATTAATTTATTGAAAAAACAAAAGAGAAAATAAAAGAAATGTGGATGAGAAATCCTGTCAATAATCATGCAATAATTGAAGTATCAAATATTTATATTTAAAAATGAGCCAGAAAATGCATAAACAAATTTCGTTTTGTTGAGAAAAGAAAACTATTTTCCGAGAACTGCATGAAAGAAATGATAGAAAAATAACTCTAATTAAAATCAAATAGGATTCTCTATAATTCATTTAATAAACAAAAAATGATCCGCATAAAATTCAAGAATTAAGGAATTTGTAATACCTTCGGGCATTGATTCCAGGACATTTTGTACCATGCTATACATATTGGCTGACGTACAAGGCTCTTTTGGTTTCTTGATAACTAAAATATAAATAAATATTAAATAAATAAGTACAAATTTAACAGAATAGATCACTCAATAACAAAGATTAATTTTCAGTATTATAAAATTAAAATTGTGGAGACTGTGTCATTATAAATTGCGAAGACCGATATAATAACAGATTGTTAATAATTCCTTATTGATTGATTTTGCGTCAATCTGAATTGAATATGAAACAAGGATCGCTTGAAGAGTTGATGAGAGCATTATGATCGAGTAAAAGGCCAAACAAATGATCAAGAGAAATTACGATTGGCGCCGGTGGAGTTGAACCGGGGACCTCATGAACGGTAGGTGAGAGCGATAGCACCGAACTAATACCCTGTTCACACCACAAACATAAGATATCTTAAAATCGCCGTGTTTGAAGTGGACCCTCCCGGAACTGGATGCCTGTTCACATTGAAAAACTTACCTAAGATATCTCATCGAATGTCACTGTATCTCTGAACTGAACAAATGTAATGTATGCGCATGCGCTTAAAGTAAAGAGGGCCGCAACAGCCAATCAGTAAAAGCGAAGCTTTATAGCCAATGAGAGTGAGTGGTTGTTCCTGTATCTAGCCCGTGCGAGTTGAAACTCTCTGAGAGAGTTCCAGGCCTGAGATATCTTAACTATCCGTAGTGTAAACAGGGTATAAGGGTCAAGCCAATTATTCTAAAACCAAACAACTGGCTTTATATTAATCAAGTGAAATGAGTTCACTGCAATAATACTCAAATTTCAAATAGCTGTATAAGTGAGGGTTTTTTTTATTATTAAAACATTTATTAAAAATTAAATTAGAAATAATTAACAATAAATTATTAACAAACATGCAATATTGTCAGCAAAAATATACAAAATATAATCAATATCAGAACGTAAGAAAAACTCAAGTTTACTTAAACAACTTAAGAATAAGTAAATATAGGAGTATATTAAACATACTAATATTTCAAACGCAAGAATAACGTGAAGCAGAAAGTTTATCATAGACCAACAATAAAAGATCATAATCAAACCCCTCGAAAAAAAAAAAAAAAAAAAAAAAATCATGGGCACAAGGTTGTACTTTTTTTGCTTTCTTTTTGTAACCCTATAAAGTTGGAATATTCATTTATGTACATCATGTATTTTCAATTAATTTTTTTATACTGATTTTAAAATAAATTACATTGTTAGTATTTTCGTCCTAAAGTCAGTACTTTCGATGTAACCGATGCCGAATTATCAAGTTATTGAAAATCTCTATGCATTTTTGACACTCTATTATAAAAAATCCAATTAAGATTTTTACAATAAAGACTTTATAATAAGCTATTATTAGTTTTTTTCCCTTCTTATTTCTGGTAATTTTTTTCACAGTACTTTTTCCCGCAATTGATTAAATGATTCAGGTAGCTTTTATTTACACTTTTCATTTATTGTCAACATTATCAAAAAAATGTATGGACGAATAAACTCACTTTTATCTGGACATAGGACATTTGTAAGTTTTTGCCTGATATTTGTTGGGAAACAGTGATCTTTTTGAGGTGATGATTCCACGGACTTCACGTGAATCTGAAATGAAACAAAATTAATTAAAACTAGTTGGATGTGCCAATCCCAAAACTTTCTTCTATCTCATACGTACATTTTAATATTAAAAAAAATAGTTACTTATGTTAATTCGGTACTACTAGGTTATCCCGTTGATCATTTTCGCCAAATTATAAAAATCGCCAAACTAATAGCCAAGTTATATTTGTTGACACAATTTTTACTTTACATAGCGAAAGAACAGATAAATTAATAACACATGAATGTAAATACACTTAAAAAGTTAATTTAAAACCACTTGATGAAGTTTTAAACATGTGTATCGTGTTTAATGTGACATCCACAATCATAGATTATTGGCATTTAATCTTATAGTCTGACGATAGATTTTTGGTCGACGGGATAACGTAGTAGTGCCGTTAATTCTTTAATAATTTTAATTCAATACTATACCAACTTTTATTTTCATCTTAAATTTCTTTTTCAGTCAATTAATCGGAGTAAAAACGAGTTTCTGTCTCTGCACGAGCCGATGGTCAATAAAATGATAGGCAGATTTTTTTTCAAATTCAGGGAGGACCTACTTGCCATATCAAAAAATAATCGTACGCAAAAATTTTAGTTCAGTTTTAGGCATAACTTCATACAGTTTTAGGTGGTGCAATATTGAAAATGACACAAAAATCGCTATTGCAGCGCCCTCTTACGGCGGATTTTTTCAAATTCAGGGAGGACCAACCAGCCATAGTCATACACTTACACAAAAAATTTGGTTCAATTCGATGCATAACTTCATACACTTTTGATCGGTGCAATATTGAAAATGACACAAAAATCGCGATTGCAGCGCCCCCTTCCGGCGGAATATTTAAAAAATGATGGAGGACCTGCTTGCCTCAGCCAAAAACCTTCACAAAAATTTTGGTTCAATTCTATGCATATCTTCATACACTTTTTGATGGTAGAATGGCGACATACACAGAGACAGACACACGGACAGACAGACATTTTGTAAAAACATGCTTTTTGGAATACCTGACCCCTAAAACGTGTAAATTCGTCGAAAACCGGAAGTAAAAAAAATTTCGATTACAATACTTTCTTCTATTTAAGATAGAAGAAAGTAAAAATGGATTATTATCTATATATTTATATTATAAAGAAGAAATATGTCAAACGATGTTACATTGACGAGGGGAAACAATCTAATCAATGAATTTCATTTTTATGGAAATTATTTTAACTTTTTAACAAATGAAGGAAGAATTGAAAGAAGGATTGAAAGAAGGAAGAAAAAAAAGAGGATGAAGAATTATTATATGCATATTTATATTGTAAAAGAAAATTTGTCAATCGACATTATGTTGATGATAGCAAGGACATAACCGATAAACTTCACTTTTATTGCAATTATTTTTAAATCTAAACGTTTCATAATTTCGATTTTTAACCGTTAAATAGAAAATAAAAGTACTTTCAAATGTACTTTCAAATGTAATTAGTTTGAAATCAGTATCTCTAGTGATTTTTTTATAGTTTTTAAAATAATTTTCAAACGTGAATTTTTTAAAATCTGCGTTAATCTAATTGCGCAAGATTAGTCCTCTGTAAATAAAGCAATCTGAAAATAATGCAATTAACTGAAAATTTGTTTGATTCCGTGTGGTATTTTGCAACTAATTTGGGATACAAACATTAAACTACAGAAATAACTAAAGCGTGAATTTAACAGATACCTATTTTTTACACTTTTAAACATTAAAATAATCAGAATAGATTGGTATAAATAATGAAATTATCACCATTGGAATGCACATTATATGAAAGCAACAAAAATGTTTTTTGATGTGGTTGTTACTTCATATACAATCTAAGAAAATGCACTAAATGAAGAAAAAAAAAAATAATGTTTTTAAATAAAAACAATTTTTATTTTTATCTTTGTTCTCTATCTCGGATAATATATAGGGCATCTTTAACCTAGGTAGCCCGGTTGTTGTTGTTGTATTTTGTGTCGGCCGATTATCTACGCTAGGGATATAGGCCCAGGGGGAGGGATGCCCTTCGTGGGGGTCTTTCTAAGGGAACCTAACCCGTATTTACGCAAGGTTCGAAGAAAACCACGAAAACTCCGAACGGTTAGGCCGACGGCCGCGATTGGATTCGAACCCAGCACCTGCCGTCTACCAGTTGAGAGGTCAGACCTCAGACCCTCTCGGCCACTGGTGGGGCCCTAGGTAGCCCGGTAAATGCTAACAAGTAGATAAATAGTGAAAAACTTAGCGTTAAATTACGAAATAATAAAATGAATGCATTAATATACTATTATATTTAACACAATCTAACTGATTGGTAACGTTATCATACGAATTGAGTATTTCCAACTGAACGAAAAATTACCCAGGCCGAAAGCATTGGTCTTGCAAGCCAAATATCCGGGTTCGATTCCCGGCCTGGGCAATTTTTCGCGCAGTCAGAAATATTCAATTCGTATGAATGCATTAAGTTATTGTTTTTAAAATATTAATAATAAATCAAGTTATGAAAAATAGCCAGTGTGCTGTTATTGTATTACGAATATAATAGATAATATACAAATAATTTTATGTTATTGACTAATTAATTTCCAGAGATACCGAAAACCAGACATCTGTTTCCGTACATACTGCTATTAAAATCAAACAGAGTACAAGAACAAAATATTATTTCTGATATTGTTAAAATTTTAAAACCAGGACTACGTGTTAGCGTTAAGCAGAAATTCAATTTGTTGTTTAATAGGTCTTTTTTTTATTTAAGCAGATTTTTAACATAAGTACTAAAAAAAGTATCCAACAAAGCAAATCAATTTAAAAAAAAAGACCAATTTTTAGTGAAGTTACACGGTGATACGATGCAAACATACACTATTTCAGAATTTTTATCATTTATTCTCAATTACAATTCAATAACTAAATTCTAACATCTCACAACAGCCTAATTCATCTTAAAAAGCATTAATAAAGTTTCATTTTGAAAAAAAAAAAAAAAAAAAAATAGTTGCAGCTTAGCATCGACAAAAACAACAAAAGAAAGCAATTAAGATTGAAACAATACACCAGTTAAAAATTATTTAAAAATGTAAATGATAAAAATCATTAAAATTAACTTGACTCGCATTGGAGAAAAATTACACTAACCTTTGGTGCTTCTGTTTTTGGACTGAGCTGTAAGTCAAGAAGGTTATTGGATAGCTTGTCCACAGTTTGTTCACTGACAGACCTAAAACAAATAAATTTATTAATTTCTATGCCCGTGTCTATTGAATAATAAATTAAAGATAACATTAAAAGTATGAAAAGATAATATATTAAGATATTAGTCGTCTGTGTTGTTCATCTTTGCAACTAACCACGCTCCTTTTTAAGTTAACTTATTCAAATTTAAAATAATCCAGCCAGCGCTTTGTTTACATGAGCATTTCTCAACGTCTCTGCATTATGGATTAAATTGTCATCAAACTCTACATTGGGTGTAAAGAAGCTAACATAACAGGAATGCCCCATTGGCTTCAATATATTGCAAATTGTTTCTAAAATGACACAATATCAAAAATGCGATTTTGGGATAAAATAGGAGTGAATCACAAATGCATTTCCACATCTGTTATGAAATTATCATTTAGATATTTTTAAAAATGACCAAATTATTAAAAAAAAATATTTTACTTCCTATATTATTATAGAACCCCAGCCTCTATAAACCTTCAGATATTTCAGTGCAAAGAGACGTTGACTTATTAGATGGACATACGCCAATTTCTAACGCCTTTTTTTTTTTTTTTTTTTTTTTTAAAGATATTATATACGAGAAAATGATAAATGGACTCTGGACTCAAAAAATAACCATAATTAAACTGGCGGTGCTCAGCATGTTTACAGGTATACAGACTGTATACCCTGTATATAGGTTGTTCTAAAAACTGTGACTTTTTTTATTAACACACAGTAAAAATAAAACAGGAGCTGAGAGCTTCATCGGCGCTGTATCATCACCACTGATGGGCCGACTTCCAAGTGAAATAGTGACGAAGTTTTACTAACTAGCCACCAAATAAAATTGCTGTGGTGTTGAAATGGCAACACATAAATGATTACACTCATGTTTAAAGTTTTCACAATTCATACAGATACGTACCTTTTAATTTGGTCGGCTAAAGGAAACTTTGGAGGAGTGAAACAACAGGTGGTAGGAAGGGACTTTGGCATGTAACCGGACACAAAGAAATCGTGTCGGATAATCTCTTCGAGCGACGGCCTGTCGGAAGGCTTCAGCTGGAGCATTCTGGCAACGAGCCGACGAGCGTGGTCTGATATGGAATTTGGAATGGAATATTTGTTCGTAGTGATCCTGTAGTACGTCTCACTGAGGGTGGCTGTTTCGAATGGGGGTTGTCCAACTAGCATGGCATACCTAGAGAAAAGATAAAATTATGATTAGAATAAATCAAATAGCAATATTTAAAAAGCAGGCGTACCTGAATCAAATAAATCACATCTAGATAGTTTAAGATTTATCTGTCTGCAACCTACAACTTTTAGGGCTGTTTGCAGACATATGAAACATTTGCTCAAGAGTTGTTAATGAAACATTTTTAATTAATATTTGGTAAGAAATTAATTTAAAAATTAGAAGAAAAAGTCTAAATTGAGAATTGTTAATTTGAATAACCGTATTGAGCAAACGGAATAATGTTGTTTTAAGAAATATTGTTGATTACATGTTAATGTCAGATCAAAGGTAACAGTATCAAATTAGTAGATAATTTCATAAAAAATGGTAATATCAAAAATGATGTTTGTTTCTGTGATGGCAATCCTATGTCTTCATTACACTGTTAAAAAATCTGCAATTTTTGCTGCATAGTCATTCCGCCATTTTTATAGAATATTTCTATTCCGACCAATGAGAATGCACCATAATATAATCAAATAATTGTTTTCTTTAGAAGTGGCAGATGAAATATGCAGAAAAAAATTGAAGATTTTTAATGGTATTGTTAAGGGCAGTCGAAGAATGAACCACGAATAAATGTTAAACTATATAGAAACTTTTAGGACATGCTGAACAGGTTTTAGTTTTAATATACACACTGATGAAACTTACAGAACAGAGAGTAAATAATTAGAACAATTTAATAATATATTTATATACTACTAGAATCAAAAAGTTCAAAGATTGTGCATCTTTAACAGGATTCAGAGGACAGGGGAACTATTGCATGGTGGCGTAAAGGCACAAGTGACGTGAGATGTGGTGAGGAAGTACATTTGTAGTATAGAAAGATAGAAAAAAGAAGAATAGACATATCAATTCCCTCTTGTGAAAAGTTTTAAAGCCAACAATTGAGCTCTTCGTCCTTTTTCTGCATCTGTCATATTTTTCTTTAAAAGAAAGC
Organism: Maratus speculifer; assembly: GCA_964019185.1. Taxonomy (NCBI): domain Eukaryota; kingdom Metazoa; phylum Arthropoda; class Arachnida; order Araneae; family Salticidae; genus Maratus; species Maratus speculifer. The sequence continues at coordinate 146,081,119 of OZ025301.1, read as the reverse complement.
AGTCCAATTAATAATTTCGAGTTCAAGACGCAGTTAAGTAGGTGAACTCAGGAGGGGGAAACAAAGGGCTTACTCTGACGTCATTTTATGACTACTTCATCCATTAGAGCTTTCTTGTTTGCAGTGTAGCATTATGAGACAATGCAAGCCAAAGAACTGTAATCTTCTACGTTTGTTGAAAGTTTCTGCAGTGCATGAAGATCCACGCGCGAATTTCAAATTCTTCAGCATTTAGGGAAATTGACAACAGAAACATTCGAACACACATGTTGTAACAGGCGTTCATGAGACAGAAAATGTGTCATTTGTATGTGTTTTGAAAAGACATCAGCTTTAAGAATGCTCTAAGGTTGTGGAAGCTGAGATGTCCATAATGAAGACCATCTCGTCCAAAAGCAGAAGAGATGAAATTTTAACATGGTTGTCTTTAACATATGATATCGATAAACCACATTATACTATTTCTTCAACCCATAATAGTAATATAAGAGTAATCGAAAGTTCAAAAGAAATTTAGCAGCTTTTAGAAGTAAGACTATTTCTTTTATTTAATCTGTCAACATTTCATAAATTCAAGTACAGTATATACATTATAACATTATACATAGCAATCATATAAGTGACTATAATAGCTCTACTCTAATTATCTCCGTTACATGTCTTATTGGTTGAATAAAGAGAAAGGAGCCAGTTATCTAGAAATATCAATTAGAAAATCAATATCAGAAGTATTTTTTATTATTATTTTAGCAGTAAATAAGGAATTTGATGATGATAATTATGTATATTAAAACAGATATGATATGTTTCACTTACATGATACAGCCCATCGCCCAGACATCCGATGCAAAACAATGACCCTGCATGTTTAACACTTCTGGAGCTATGTAATTGGGAGTGCCACAAAAAGAGCTACATTAAAAAAAATGGATATTAATAAAAACATTCAGTTATTTGAAATGTTACATAAATAAACAAAGATGAATACATAAAAGATTATTCTAAAATATCCAGCAAAAATGAAAGGTAAAATTTGGCATACAGAACTCCCCCCTCCCCCCAAAAGGATACAAAACATAGGCTCACATTTATTTACTTGAAAAAAAAAAAATGGGTTTCACTTAAAATTGAGCCTGATTTTTATCTACACTGTTAAAAATCTGCTGCATTTTGCTGCAACGCACTCCCCTGCTTGTATAGAAAACGGTTACTTGGCCGTGAAATGGCGCTTTTTCATTGGTTGGAATAGAGATATTATATATAAGTGGTGGAGGGCGTTGCAGCAAAATGCAGCAGATTTTTAACAGTGTAGAACTTTATTGTTAGTAAAGACTGTAATGATATTCATATCAGACTGTTTTTGATTAGTTTGAATAGGATGGCTTCAAAGATACTGGAAGCAAACAGTTATTCCGTTAAAAATCTTGTGCTGGTTTGAACCAAACTTTGGTGTTCTGTATCTGCCGTCATCAGATGGTGAAATACCGTACCAACATTTAAGGGTGTTCTTAAATCAAAAAGGGCAACTTTGTGACACATGCATTAATTTATTTTTGTTCGGAAAAGCATGAAACTAGCAGGTGTTGTTATTCAGAAACTGTCTAATTGCACTCATTCGTTTGTTTTTTAAAAAACACAATAGATTTTTCATAACAAGCCTTCAAAGTTGACACTTTTGAGCATATTTCCCGACGAAAGCAGAAAAACCGGTCGAAAAGGAGGAGAAAAATGGGTGATTGCGTCATCGAAATAGCTTATAACTCGATAAGTAATTTAATTATCATAAAATGGAAAAATAAGTTCAATTCGAAATCGCTTTCATAGTCAGGTATTAAAATTTTATAACTTTCTGTTAAAAAATGAATTTGTAAATGTGTCAAAACGTTTTTCGCTTGTTGAGCGGATCAATTAAGAACATCCTTAAGGGTGTTCTTAAATCAAAAAGGGCAACTTTATGACGTAAGTTTTAATTTATTCTTGAACGGAAATGGATGAAAATAGCAGGTGTTATTATTCAGAAATTGTCTAATTGCATTCAGTTTTTTTTTTTTTTTACAGATGCTATAGATCTTTCATAACAAGTCTTCAAACTTGACGTTTTTGAACACATTTTCCGACGAAAGCAGAAAAAACGGTCGAAAAGCAGGAGAAAAACGGATGATCACGTGATTGAAATAGCTTAGAACTCGATAGGTAATTTAATTATCATAAAATGGAAAACTCAGTTCGATTCGAAATCGCTTCCATAGTCAGGCCTTCCAATTTTATATGTGTCTGTTAAAAAATGAATTTGTAAATGTGTCAAAACATTTTGCGCGTGTTGAGCAGAATAGTTAAGAGCAATCTTAAAGATCTTGTTGAAGAATACAGTCGGCTCTCGTTAATTCGAACTCGTTGGGACCACAAGAAATGTTCGAATTATGCGAAGTTCGAATTATGGAAAATATGAAATCAAAACATGCTTAACATGGTACTATTACAAAGGAATTAATATTATAGTGATTTTTTTAATTTATTTCATCTGTTATCATTAGAATATGATTTAATATTAAATTAGAATGTATAAATGCACAAACTAATTAAAAGATTAGAAACAAGCACGATGGAAGAAAAATTTAAAGCGTCACTGATGGACAGTCAGGGCACTAAGAAAGTGGATACCAAATGCATTGGATTATATGTGTACTCGTTCGGAACAATTTTCACAAAAATCAAAGAAAGAAAGTCATTCAAATGATCTGAAATCCGCGAGAAAGAAAAAAAAAATAAAAAATCGGAATTCTCGTTAGTTCGAATTAAACGAAGTCAAGAGAAAATGAGTTCGAATTAATGAAAAATTTAACGTTATTCTGCCACTAAAAATTTCGGGACTTCATGTTTAATTCGAATTAAGCGAAGATTCGAATTATCCGATTTCGAATTAACGAGAGTCGGCTGTAGTTCCAATAGTTGGAACGAGGTTGAAATAGGAAGCTACACATGTTGGTGCGAGATTCGCGTGTGAGTTCTGATAGTTTGCATATCTTTTTGTTTGTGCCTTTCCTTTTCTACTTTCTTCTATCTTTACAAGAAGAAAGTATTGGATTCGTAAAAAAATTACGAATTCCGGTTTCTGACGGCTTCGCACGTTTTAGGATGATTAGAGAATCCGATAAACATGTTTTCACAAAATGTTTGTCTGTAAGTAGGTATGAGACACAAATTTTGTGGTCGCTCTATCTCAAGAAGTAATAAACGGAAATAAATAAAACTCTTGATTCAATTAGCCCTTGGTATAAACTGGTGTTGATTACTTTTGGATGAAAAATCGGCTGACAGATGGCGCTGCTATGCAGAACTATTCATGATTACTGCAATAGCTTGATCTCATGAACTAATGCACGAATTTTCATAAATTTCAGATTCAATTAGTCTCTGATATAAATAAGTATTCTTTAGTTTTTGGAGCAAATTACTCAACAGGTAGCGCTTCTATCCCGGTTTATTTACGATTTCCGCAACGGTTCTATCTCAAAAACTAATGCACGGATTTTCATCAAACTTCAGATTGAGTTCGAACTTCACTGAAGTTTTGCTGATAAGATTTTAGTGTAAGCCACTTAACCGTTGGCACTGTTATATTTAATTTCTCAGGAAATATTAACATTTTGTGAGGTAGAAGAAAGTTTTGGGATTGCCAGATCCATCTAGTTTTCAGATGTTTTTGAAAGTCTCAGAAAGAAAGTTTTTGGTACTTACAAATTTTTGCCTAGTTTGTCTTGATGGGGATAGTTTTTCTTGACGCAGGTCGCTAAGCCGAAGTCGCCTATCTTCACCTCCATTTCTTCGGAGAGAAACATATTGCCTAGCTTGAGGTCCCTGTGTATGATGCCCCTGGAATGCGTATACTGGACCCCTTCGGCCAGCTGAAGCATGAAGTAACGCACCTCGGACTCGGTCAGATACTTGCGGTTCTTTAACACGTGATACAGGGACTGGAAACAAGAAAGTACAGATTAAATTTCAGACATTCTGAAAATTTGGTAACAGCATATCAAAAAAGATGTGATGAATGGTGGGTAATAATAAATTGCAATGCTATATACTGTGAAACCTCCGACATCTATGGGACCTGGAATTTATTCCCTTAAATAGAGATGTCCCTTATTCGGAGTTTTTATTATAGTGGAACTTCCAAATAAGGGACACCTATAGGACCGGAACTTTTGCCACTAAATTGAGGTGTCCCCTATTCGGAGTGTCCTTCATTTGGAGGTTTCGCTGTAGTAATATGGGTATAGTAAATGAATATTTTAAAACCCCACGTATAAAGTATGAGAAGAGATACAGGGTGTCCAGCAAATAACACCCTGATTTCAAAATTAAATTTCTCAAAAACAAAGATCAATAGAATTATGCAGTAAAAGGTTTGTTTATCAGGTAAGCTGTAAAAATCTTATACAAAAGTTTCAAACGGTAAATATTTTGAAAAAATTGTATTCTGATTGCAAAGAATGCTTTGATTTGACATTTTTCTTGCTTTAGATTGCTGCCAGAGAATGTGTTTTTCTTCTTAAAGTGCCATATTTCATAGTTTTTTGAAATTAAATTTTTGAAATTTCGAAATTCTAAAAATTTACTTCGAAAAATCTTTGCACTAATTAAAATATTGCACTTTAAGCCGAAAAACACATTCTCTGGCAGCAATCTAAAGCAAGAAAAATGTCAAATCAAAGCATTCTTTGCAATCAGAACACAATCTTTTCAAAATATTTACCGTTCGAAACTTTTGTATAAGATTTTTACAGCTTACCTGATAAACAAAACCGTTTACTACATAATTCTATTGATCTTTGTTTTTGAGAAATTTAATTTTGAAATCAGGGTGTTATTTTCTGGACACCCTGTAAATAATATTGATATGAAGTTTACACATGAAGAAAGCATGATTTGAAATGCACCATGAAGATAGGTACCACCTTTGTGGCATCTAAGTACAAGAGGAATTGAAGCTAATTACAACTGCTCGGCTCAACAACCGTAAAACGTTTTGACACATTAACCACTTCGCGATGGGAGCCTTTTACAAAATTTTTAATGTTTTGTCACCGGTTTTTTAAAACAGAAATTTGTGCCTTATTCAATCGAGAAAATAAGGCACATTTTTTAGTAAAAATTTACTGGGGGGGGGGGGATAAATAAGGATTCTTAAGCCTTTTTGTGGCACGTATACGTGTCGCTCGTCCCTAAAGGATTAATGCATAAATACATTTGGCAAAAAGATAACGATTATTAATGATATCCAGCAATATTTTGAATTTTTTAGGAAATTAAAGAATGACTTGAAATACACTATGAAGATAGGTGCTATCTTTCTGACACCTATCTAAAAATTCCGTTAAAAAAGGTGGCACATGGATTTGGCATATTGGACTTTGCAAAAAAAAAAAAAAAAAAAAAAAAAGGGAGGGGGGATTATTTTTTCGAATACACCTTTAGGGCGTCGTTCCGCCCTTTTTTCTACAAAAATTCAGAACGTTTGAGTGTAAATTTATAATATATTATTAAATGCTTTTGCCATTAATGGTGTTCTTAAACCAAAAGGAGCAATTTTGTAACATAAGTTTTAATTTATTTTTGTTCGGAAATGCATGAAACTAGACATGTTGTTCAAAATCTATCAAATCGCATTCATTTTTTCGATTTTTTTTTTTTTTTTTTTTTTAATTCCAAATCGCTTCCGTGGTTAAGTTTTACAATTTTCTATCTTTCCGTTGAAAAATGAATTTGTAAATGTTTCAAAGCGTTTTGCGCTTGTTGAGCGGAGCAGTTGAGAACAGCCTTAATGTTTGAACTCAAATTTTGAAGTTTGTTATTGAGTTGAAAAAGCTTTTATTACGATAAAAAAATTATTATGATGAAGGATTAAAGAAAAACGACCTAAAATAAAAATTGTAAAGGTGAGTAATATTAATACATTTCCTAGTCCGTTATCGTAAATCACACTCTAAAATTAAATCTATACCCCCCAAAAAATTTAATTTAAGTTTTTATTCATAGTTTAAAAATGTGCAAGTATGCATAATATTTTTCCCTTTTAATATTCTTGAAATCATTATTTTATTATAAATATTTGAGAATATTAAACTATGATTTTTATTACTGCCAATTTAGTCATTTTAATACATATTATTTTCTTATAATATTTACCAGAATTTTTAATTAGTAATTTTTTATTTAATTAATCTTGGATTGACTATAATTAAAAAAATCAAAGCTATGTGGGTAATTATGTGGATTTCGGTTGATTCTCTGAATGAACTTGTAACACTGCTGATTTTATTCAGATGACAAAATACATAGTTTTTAATGAATCCGAATCTCTCTAATAGATGGCAGCACTAAAAGCATAACTGCATCGAGAATATTTTTTCTAAATACAAAAGGAACATAAAATAAGAAATCTATCTATCTACCTATTTTTTCCCTAGGTATTTCGTTATTTAGTCATATATTAGATCGATACAAAAACCTAAATTTTGAACACTTACGAAAAATAATTGTAAATTAAGAAAGTGTGTTTAAATAATTATGGTGCTGCCATCTGACACTTTTTACTGAAGTTAAAAGCAAAAACAAACCAATTTACTTCAAATAAAATCGCATAAAAATGAAACTAATCATGTTTACTTTTTTCTTAAAGGATAACTTAACTAAATGATATAAATAAAAATAATTATCAAGAATCACTATTACAATTCAATGCATATGTTTTGCTAATATATTTCTTTTTTATTTACACACAAATTCCCCACTTGTAATTTTTTTCAATTTTATTTTTCTTTTTTAGAAGAATAACAACTGTGGCGATTTTAAATACAAATATACTTTTGTAAATATGCAAAATTTAAATGGGACAGTAATTTACAAAGCCATTTAACTTCAAAAAGTTAGGAAAAATACTTAAGGCTATGATTAAATGTTTATTAAATCCAATTGATTTTTTAAATCACCAGATTTTAAAATATTCACCTTTTATATAAACTTTTTAATAAAATTTTTTAATTTTACTTAAGAAAGGTGTTATAATAAAAATAAATGACATTGACATGTTTCGGAACCGTCAAATAAGTTCCATAATCATAAGATAAATAAAAATAAAATTTCAAAATATTGCACGGTCAATACAAATGTTTATTGCAAATATTAATAAATTATTATATGCAAAATTTTTATTTATATTTTAGATCATGGTCTATATTTTAATTTAATTTTTTACAATAGAGCGCGTGTTTTTTGTTATTTATATCTCATTGTCGCGTGTCATTTGTATTGACCGTGAAATATTTTGAAATTTTATTTTTATTTTTATTATGACTAGCATACCCAGCCCGCTTCGCCGGGCTTAATTTGAAGGTTTATTTAATAATTTATGTGTATGGTACGCTTCTCTCTCAGCTGGCGACGGATCCCCCGGTGACTCTACGCTTCTCTCTCAGCTGGCGACGGATCCCCCGGTGACTCTCCCCGGACCATCGGCACTCCACGTGCGTCGGGTGAGCGTCAGAACAAACTTTCAGCATATACATATGGGTGGTTGTACTTGAATGCACAGACCTGCGCGTTTTTTTCTATCTTGCTTTTATACCTCTGGACCGAGTTGGCGCATTGCCAAGATTTGCTTCCTCTGGACCGAGTTGGCGCATTGCCAAGATTTGCTTCCTCTGGACCGAGTTGGCGCATTGCCAAGATTTGCTTTCCCCTGTGCCTCAATTAATTAATTAATTATCCTCAGAATTCCTTTTATTTATAGAGATTATGGAACTTATTTGACGGTTCCGAAGCATGTCAATGTCATTTATTTTTATTATCACACCTTTCTTAAGTAAAATTAAAAATTTTTAATAAAATACTTAAGGCTATTCACAAATCAAAAAGGGCAACTTTATGACACAAAATTTATTTTTATTCAAAAACGCGTGAAGCTAGCAAGTGTTGCTGTTTAGAAACTATCAATTCGCTTTCATTTTCAAGTTCCTATATTTAATATCCTTAAAAAAAATCTTCCGTCTTTATATATATAAAGTTCGATTACCCTTTTTTCCCGGCCCCACCAGTGGCCGAGAGGTTCTGACCTCAAACTGGTAGACGGTAGGTGCTGGGTTCGAACCCAATCGCGACCGTCGGCCTAACCGTTCGGAGTTTTCCGTGGTTTTCTTCGAACCTTGCGTAAATACGGGTTAGGTTCCCTTAGAAAAACCCCCACGGAGGGCATCCCACCCCTTAGGGCCTATATCCCATAGTGTAGATAATTGGCCGACATACATACAACAACAACTACCCTTTTTTCCCTATAAGTATCTGGCTATGATGCGTGATATGTTTACGAACAAAAATGAATTAAACAAGTTGGAAATTGCGTAGAAAATGAGGTGCGTTAGTACGATAACGAAATTTTAAAATATTCAGATATTATTGTCATAGTAGACAGTACTTTAGATGTAGTACAGTGGTCGAAATCTTGTTTGTGTTCCTGTAAATATACAGGAAGAAACTTTTATTACACCTCAGCAACGTGTATCATAGTCATAAAATATGAAGTAGTTTAATATAATTAACACACGCCCCAAACATTGTTTTCCCGTATAGCATTATGTAGTGGAATACTTTTGTGTGGCTCTGTAATTTAATAATAAATATTCTTTGCATCACAGATTGTACAGAATATATATTTTAATATATACACTTCGTAGGTTCATGTATTCTATTATATTCGAATGAGTGTAACACCATTAAAATGCATTTGAAACATTTTTCCCCATTGACCGTAATGTGACGGAATATTTTTGATTGTCCCTGTAATGGATCTATGCATCCGATTTTCATAAAATTTGAAATGACTCGACAAAAATATGTAATAATAAAATATTTTAAATTTCAAACGATTTGGTTGGGTAGTTTTTGCGTTGTTATATACGGACGGACAGACTGAACGACAACTGTAGATGCTAAGTATTTACAAAATTACGAACGCACCTAAAACGTGCTAGTACATAATGACAATAGTACATAATGAGTTTGAATTTAAGAAAGGCCCAAATGCGGCTTTAAAAACAATAACAATAATTAGAATAAACATCAAATATTTCGCTAGAAACAGAGCAATATATCACAATATTATTCAAATATTCACACATCAATGGATTAATTTAGTATGATATGTACCAAGTACAATTTGGAGTACATATAGCCTTGTTGCAAAATAGAAAACTGTGTTTAGAACTGTTTTGCCAAAGTTGTCAACTCCCCCATAATGACGAGATGATTACTATCTATACACCAATCATAATAAAATATTTTATTATACATTAAAAAAAGTTTGAGCTTAAATAGCACTTAACTGTGCATATTACCTTATGAACTCTGCATAATACCATCCAAACCCGTAAAATATTAAGTAAATATTTAAGAAAGAGTTTGTCAATTTCGATTTACTTTTAACGAAATAACAAACTTGCACGTTAAGGGTGTATTTCAATTAAAACTGCTTATTTTCAGATTTAAATTCATTTTTGCTCTCAAACGCACCAAACTGCCAAATTAACTTAGATAGAAAGTGTACAATGTGCTCGATTTTTTGATAAATGCTGAAAATATTGCAGAACAATACTCCGAAAGGTGACGTTTTGAGCTGAATTTCCCGTAGAGGGAGATCTGAAAGCGTAAAAAAGTCATACTGAGAAAGTAATAGTTTATAAATAAAATTCTAATGACTTGAGCGGAAAATAAAATCACACCTGATACACTTCAGCAAGTTTCATGTTTCTGCTTTTAAAAATGAGTCTTAAAATGTATCGGACAATTTCAAGCTGTTGAAGGTGGAGAAATATTTTTTTGAATACACTTTTAAAACTAACAGTAGAATTGATATTTTAAAGTATCTCTACAATTTTCTTTTACATTTTAAGTAATTTCTAGCTTTATGCAAATATTATCGCCAAAACTAGTATTGTATTATAAAAATTTTCATTGCAAGGCAAATACATAAAAATATTACAGAAGTATTCCGCAAAATTGATTTTCGTTAATTTCCTTTTAGCTCACAGGCTATCATAGCCTGAGAGCTTATGTGCCCGCCCGTTCTGTATGTATGTATGTTCGTTCGTTCGTTCGTGCGTGCTTACGTGCGTAACGCGATAACTCATGATAAAAATATCCGATCCACTTGAAATTTTGTATATTGGTATATCCTGATAAGGCGCTTCCCTGATTAGTTTTTGGAGTTCATTTGATATGTATAAGAGGGGGAATGGGGAGCTCATGCCCCTCCCCTTAATTGATATAAACGGGTTTTTCATGCAGAATTAACAGTTTTTGCTCAAAATTTAGATATAGGATCATTCTGATGAGACGATTCCGTGACTGTTATTAGGCATTCATTTAATAAATATAAACAGGGGGAATGGGGGTTCTAATGCCCCTCCCCTTAATTTATATAAATGGGTTTTTCAAGCAGAATTGTCAGATTTCGTTCAAACCTCTGAATAGTTTTGGAAGTTTAATGGTTAAGTATAAAAGAGGGGGATAACTCGTCTTGATTTATATAAATGCTAAATGGGTTTTTATTAAGAATTACCCGATTTGCTGTGAATTTTGGATATAGATTTTTTATATGATAAAGCATGTCCTTGATAGTTTAGGAGTTTAAATGATTAAGTATAAAAAGGGGAAAAGGGGAGAGCTGTTTCTCCTTCTTAATTTCTTTTTCGAACGGAATTAACCCTTAAAAAATCAAGGCTGTAATGTACAATTAGTATGCGTAGCCTGTGAGCTCAATGCCATCAGTTTAACTGGGCAATATTCTTTTTATTTAAACTCCAGGTGTACTTAATATTATTGTATTCTTATAATACGTTACTTCAATGTCTTTTCTTTTTCTAAAATAAAAAAAATAAACCACAATTCGTGAGAGGCGACCACACTAAGCGGAAATGCTTTGTGGTTTCATTAAATTCCAAGTAAAGAATACGATTCCTCCTATGATATGTGTAATGTTGCCAAGTCAACTGCCATATTAAAGAGGAGCAGATACACAAAGAATCCGATATAGTGGCTTTTAAATCGGGACATAAAAGTATAGTAAATCGTATCAAAACGGAAAATTGTCTTAAGGCTGTTCTTAAATCAAAAAGGTTAACTTTATGACATAAGTTTTAATCTATTTTTGTTCGGAAATGCATGAAAATAGCAAATAATGGTGTCCAGAAGCTATCTAGTCGAACTCTTTTTTTTTTTTTTCAAACGTAATAGATTTTTCAGAAGACAGCGTCAAAATGTGCGTTTTGAACCGCATTTTCGCGCGAAACAAGAATAGAATGAAAAATGTGTCTGTCACGTCATCAAACAGTAACTCAGTAGGAAATTTTTTATTTAAAAAAAAAAAAAAAAGAATGGAGAAAAAAGGAAAACATAGTTCGAATCCAAATCGCTTCCATAATCAGGCCTTCCAACTTTATATCTTTGTGCTAAAAATGAATTTGTGAATCTGTCAAAATGTTTTACCTTTGTGTAGCAGAGCAGTTGAGTAAAGAAGGTAAGTAAAAAAAAAGCCTTTACATAAAATAAATAGTAATATGACCTCGCTTGATGAGAAACTAAATGATTCATTTACCTATATAAGAATGATCTATCGATCATTCTGTTAAGTTTTCATTTTGGCACAAAATCTTAGTTTCGGCAAACATTCGCTGTCAGAGAAAAAACATTCGAATATTCGGCTGGGGACGAAACTATCTGCATTCCTTCTTTAAAATCCCTAAGTATATTTTAAAATACAGTAGGCTCTCCTTAATTCGACATCGGATAATTCGAATCTTCGCTTAATTCGAACTAAACATGAAGTCCCGAAATTTTCAAAGGCAGAATAACGTTAAAATTTTTCTTTAATTCGAATCTTCGCCTAATTCGAATTAAACATGAAGTCCCGAAATTTTCAAATGCAGAATAACGTTAAAGTTTTTCATTAATTCGAACTCATTTACTCTTGACTTCGTTTAATTCGAACTAACGAGAATGCCGATTTTTCATTTCTCTTTTCTTTCTCACGGATTTCAGATCATTTGAATTATTTTCTTTCTTTGATTTTTGTGAAAATTTTTCCGAATGAGTATACGTAAAATCCAATGCATTTGATATCCACTTTCTTAGTGCCCCGTCTGTCCATCAGTGACGCTTTAAATTTTTCTTCCATTGTGCTTGTTTCTAATCTTTTAATTAGTATTTATGCATTCTAATTTAATATTAAGTAAAATTCTAATGATAACAAATGAAATAAATTTTAAAAATACTATAACATTAATTCCTTTGTAATAGCAACATATTAAGTATGGTTTCATTTCATATTATCCATAATTCGAACTTCGGATAATTCGAACATTTCTTGTGGTCCCGACGAGTTCGAATTAACGAGAGTCGACTGTATTAATATTTTTGCTCAATTAAAAAAGTATATTTTTAAACGTTTATTAGTTAAGAATGCACATTATTTTTTAGATACGTAAAATGTAATTTTTTATGTTACGTAAAATATAAATTTTTTACTGATATATATGTAATGTACATTAATGAAATCAAGCACATCTTCATATACTTTTATTAAAATAATAATAATAATAATAAAATTGAAGGCTAATTCCATGAATAGATTTATCACATATTTAATAAAGAATATATATATTAAAAATTTAAATTTCTATCGCAAATACAAAAAAAAAAAAAAAAAAAAAAAAAAAAAAAAAAAAAAAAGTCTTAGCATTTTTTAAACATGAAAGTGAAAAAAACATGAGCATGGAGATAAAACCATGTGAAGTTTTCATTTGTGTGGCGAATTGCGCTGGTTTTATTAACAAAATTTATAATATGTCGCGATATAATTGCCACATAGGTAAAACTGTTTGTCAAGATATTTACAATTAAATATGATTTCATTTATTAATTAAAAATAAAATTGATTTTTTGAAAAACTTTGAGATAAAATGTTCCTTAAAAATACCCAAAATTCACCGAAACCACAATCGACGTAAAAGCAGAACAGATGCAACATCTGCTCTAGACTCAAAAACGGTACAATTATTATGACTCACAACAACATAAAAAAAATAAAAATCCTGATACCTGACCTCTGACCCTAATAGTACCGCCATACTAACAATAAGAAGCCATACAGGAGGACTATATTTATTCCGCCACTTACTATCAAATCATCCGAAAAAAAGCGAAATAAATGATAATGATATTGCACCTCAGGCCATAAGTTCGCCCAGCTGCTTTTTTTTTTATCATACTTACTCAGTGTATAAGAGCAGCAACAACAACAAAAAATGTATTAAAGAATTGGCGAAAATCTTTAAAAAAAATATAGCAAAAAAAAAAAAAAAAAAGAACAGAGGAACAAAAAAAAAAGAAGGAAGGTTGAGGTCAGTCGACGGGTTTGGCAGACCAGCTGCTAGATATTCATTCACAAAAATTCCCCCTATAAATCGTATTTTCAGCTTTACTGAATCCTTGAACTCTCACAAAAAGGAGCGCTTATTTATTTTTATTTATTTATTTATTTATATTTTCAGGATGGTCAGGTTACATGAAAAAAAAAAAAAAAAAAAAAAAAAAAAAAAAAAAAAAATGTTTTAATGTATCGTTACCAAGGCTCGCACTATTCCTAAAATTTTCAGACATTGCTATCAGTATTTTAAATCAAAAATCTCCATGGTAGGTTTGTTTAACATCTACAATAGAATTATACAATAAATATTACTATTAAAAAATTGTGGTAGGAAAGTATGAAAATTTTAGAAACAGTACGAACACTGCGTTACAAGTAAATTCATTTAATTAATTATTTATTTCACATGTAAAATTTTAAATTGAATGGAGCAGATAAATGAATATGAATTGTTTGTCACCATTAATAGTGATAACATTAAAGAGAAAGAGAGAAGGATAAAGAGAGAGAGAGAGAGAAAAAACGAAATACTTTACGATTTTTTCTTCTTTTTATTGTTGTTTCATTCGTAAAATCACTAAAAATATTAATAAAAAAAATAGTTACGCATTGTCTTTGTATAATATTGCAAATAATGTTAATGGTGTTCTTAAATCCAAAAGGTCAACTTTATGACTTAATTTTTAATTTATTTTTATTCGGAAATGCATGGAAATTTGCATGTGTTGTTGCTTAGAAATTATCTAACCGAGTTCATATTTTCGTTTTTTTTTGCAGACGCAAAAGATCTTAAAAAATAGTGTTAAAGTGGTCCTTTTGAACCGACTTTCCGAACGAAATAAGAATAGCTGCTCTAACAGGGGTGAAAAATGTGTCTATCACGTGTCCAGTTTCGTTTATAACTCAATAAGTAATTCATTGATCACAAAATGGAAAATGCAGTTCGATTCCAAATCGTTTCCATAGTTAGGCTTTCTAATTTTTTTTATTTTTTCGTTAAGTCTGTTCTTAAATCAAAAAGGCAACTTTGTGACATGAGTTTTAATTTATTTTTGATCTGAAATGTATGGAACTAGCAGGTGTTGTTATTCAGAAACCTCCAATAACACCCCTTTTCCAGTTTTTTATTTTTTTGTTTTGTTTTTAACACAATAGATTTTTCAAAAAATAGTTTCAAAGTGAGCGTTTTGAACCGACTTTCTGCGAAGCAGATAAAAAATTAGTCAAATTGGTGTGAAAAAAGCCTTGGTCACGTGATCGAAATAGCTTATAATTCAATAGGTAATTTATCGATTAAAAATGGAGAACTCACGTCAGATTCCAAATCGCTTCCATAATCAGGCCTGCCAATTTTATATCTTTGCATTAAAAAATGAATTTGTAAATGTGTCCAAACGTTTTGTGTTTGTTGAGTAGAGCAGTTGAGAAGGGCCTTAAATAAAGGAATCAACAAACATTTTAGTAAAACTTCCTTTTTCTTTTTCTTTTTTTTTTTTAAGTATCAAGAAGAGAATTGTAGAAAAAATTGTAAAGAAATATGAAAAGGTCATGCGTTAATAATTCTTTATCTTTCTTGGACAATAGCAACAAGGGGGAAAACAGTTAAAAAGTCGATTAAAAAATAAAAATATATAGCAGAAAAAATAGAAGGTTTGGGGACAGTCCACACTCTTAAAACGAAAGAGTTGATTTGGCTTCTCAGGAAAGAGCTGTAACTTTTTCGATCATAAATGAGTTGTTTTCAAACGATTAAATCTTCTTGATTTAAATTGGTTATTTAAATAGCTCAACTTGATTTAAATTGCTTAAAAACAACTCGTTCATCGAGTTATTTCAACTCTTTTCGAGAAGCTGCTTTTTAAAACGTGAGATGAGTTGATTTCGGCTCAACTTGAGTTATTTAATGGCTGACTTTTTAAGAGAGAACGACTTCGGAATAAAGCTGATGTTTCACATTTGGATTTTAAGGGTGTATTCGAAAAAATATTTTTTCACCCTCAACAGCTCGAAATTTTGTGAGACATTTTCAGACTCATTTTTAAAAGTGAAAACATGAAACTTGCTGAGTTGATTTTTGAAGAGACAGATAAGATGCGGGGTGATTTCATTTTTTGCTCAATTCATTACAACTTGATTTATAAAGAATTACTTTTGCAGTGTGACCATTTTTTCGTCCCCAGATCTCCCGCTTCGGAAAATTCGGTTCAAAAGGCCTACTTTGGTAGAATTTTTGTTGTAAAACTTATTGCATTTACAAAAAATTCGACAAGCACGGTACATTGGGTTACTTTCTATATAAGATAATTTATCAGTTTGATGTGTTTTGGAGCAAAAATGAATTTTAAAATAAATCAGAAGATAAGCATTATGAATAATAGTACTGAAAAAAAGGTCAAAAGATCGAGAAAAAAAAATTGTAAATAAAAGAAAAAAGAAGAAGAAGAAGATCTAGGACCAGTCGTTGGGTTTTGAAGACCAGCTGTTAGACATTCATTCACAAATTTCCTTTACAAATTATGTTTTCAGCTTTCCTGAATCCTTGAACTTGGGTAGTTTTATGAGGGTAAGCATCTGCATAGGTCATGTGAGACAAAGACTTTAGTAAGATGTTTAAGATTAACTCACGCGTTAATAATTAATTTCAAATGTAAATATACATCTAGTGTGAAAGGATGATTTAAATGAGTTAACGCTCATATTAAATAGTTCTATGCCAAGAGACGCATGGTTATTTATAACTACATAATCATTATTTTGGTACTACTTGGTTATCTCGTCGACCAATTTCGCCAAATTATACAAATCGCCAAACTAATAGCCAAATTATGCATATTGACATAATTTTATTTTAAATAACAAAAAAAAAAAAAAAAAAAAAAAATAATTAGTCGAATAATTAATAAAAATACAGATAAAAAATCAAAATGAAAATCACTTAATGACGTTTTAAACACGCGTACCGTACTTAATGTCATTGAATGCGACATCCATTTTTGGCATTTAATCTGATAGTTTGGCCATAATTTTTTGATCGACGGGATAACAAAGTAGTACCATTATTTTTATATGAGGATTTCAGTTTGTTGGAATAAAGATGATTTCTCTTATTTTAAATTTAAGAAGAGCTACAAAAAATATTACTTATTAAAGTTAAACCATTCTATGTTAATGTTAAAAATATTACGAAGAGAATTGCAGAGAAAATTGGAAATTCATTAATGGTTTTACATTTTCTGAATAATAGCACTAAAAAAAAACGTTAAAGGATCGGGGAAACTTAAAAAAATATATATAGTAAAGAAAGGGGACAAAAAAAAAAAAAAAAAAAAAAAAAAAGGTTTAGGGTCAGTAGACGGGCTTTGAAGATCAGTTGTTAGACATTCATTTACAAATTGCATTTATAAGTTATGTTTCCAGCTTTTCTCAATCTTTGAACTTGAACATAAGCGGGTTAGTTATATGAGGGTAAGCATCTTCATATGTCAATTAAGGTAAAGACTTTAGTAAGATGTTTAAAGTAAACTCACGAGTTAATAATTCATTTCAAATTTGAATCTTCAGCTAGTATGAAAGGGTGATTAAAGTGAGTTATTGCTCATATTAAATAGTTCTGCGCCAAAAGACGCATGTTTGTTTATTACTACATAATAATTTTTTTATACGAAGATTTCAGTTTGTGGGTATAAAGACGACGTCTCATTTTTCTTTTAAGAGGAGTTATAAAAAGTATTAATTATTAAAATTAAACCATTCCATTTGGAAACATATGATTAGTAATAATAATAAATTAAAAATAATGGACTCTTTAAAAAGGAAAAGGGAAAAGACATCAACGTTTAATCCCCCTTTTGTGGTATAATTTCTGGTTATTCATTTATACAGAGTGTCCTTGGAATTTATGGGCTAAACTTTTAGGAAGGGTAAAGTACGCAGCCGCACTGAGAAAATAAGTCACAATGAGAAAATAATTGTTCATAAATCAAATTTCAATGAATTGAGCTTAAAATGAAATCGCACCTTCAACTTATACATCTCTTCAAAAATCAACTCAGCAAGTTTCATGTTTCTACTTTTAAAAATCAATCTGAAAATGTATCACAAAATGCAGACGTGTTGAGTGGTAGAAAATTATTTTTTCGAATACACCCATAATGTTGCAAAGTTAAATATATTTAATGTAATGTAACAAATCTTTTCTTTTTTTATGTGCGTTTTAAAACCTAACAATCATCATGGAAAGTTTGTTACATAAATTAGTTTCTTTCGCAAAAATTATACGAATACGCTTTTCTGAATACCTAAACTTGAAAACAAACATCTAGTATCAACAGGGCTGATTCCCAGAGGTAATATGAAAGAGCGCTTTAAATC
This sequence comes from Maratus speculifer, assembly GCA_964019185.1. Lineage (NCBI taxonomy): Eukaryota > Metazoa > Arthropoda > Arachnida > Araneae > Salticidae > Maratus > Maratus speculifer. The sequence continues at coordinate 146,063,268 of OZ025301.1, read as the reverse complement.
CAGTGTGCAAAGAAAGCTCTAGGATTTAATAGCTAATTTCAACTGGAAATTTTCAGATTTGTGCTTTAAGGTAAAGTCATACAAAGTAGAAATTTAACGCATTAAAGTTTGAGACATTGCTGTGCGGTGATTTTACGCAAAAATATGAATATTGCATGTGAAGAAATTTGAATAAAGGAATTAAGTTCTATTTATGGTGCATAATATAAGTTTAAATGGCTCAGGTATCTTTAGAATATTAAAATTTAGCAAGAATTTCGAAGTTTGTTATCTTAAAACTATTAGACTCATTTTTATGGAACTTTAAATAAACATTTAAAGTAAGCTACCCTTCTTTTTTGTTTTCTTCCATTGAAAATTTGATAATAAAATCATCTTCATCAGATGAACGAAACTCTGAAAAGACTCCTTTTACCGTATTTCCTTTTATACAATATATTTTTTCATACAATACAGTTATGGATACAATAGAACTCATTCTAATCCCATAGATAACAAACATGTATCCATAACTCCAGTACGTAGATAATGATATATAAATAAATGCAATACATGGAAAAAATAAAATCAATTAGCAGTAATTTTTATTAATATACGCCTCATTAACGTCAGAAACCCGACATAGATTAAAATTTTTTTAAAAATAAATTTTGACGTAGTATTAATATATTTTACTTACTTTTCTAGAACAGTTTTCTAAAACAATGTACACGTTGTGGTCATCTTTGAAGGAACGGTGGAATCGGACGATGTTTTTGTGTTGTAGCTGGCGGTGAAGATCTATCTCTCGAAACATCTGTATAAATTAAAAAAAAGGTAAAATAGGCATCAAAAGTTGAATTTCTTAATAACACAAGACTATAAATAATTATGAAACGAGATTTATAATACTAAGTGAAAATTATATAAACTTCATCAAGTTTCTTGCATCCTTAAGGCTATTCTCAACTTCTCTGCTCAATAAGCGCAAGACTTTTTGACATATTTACAAATTCATTCTTTAACAGAAAGATATAAAACTTAAAAAAAAAAAAGACATGTTTGTCACATGACCCAAATCGCTTATAACTCAATTGGTAATTTATTTATTAAAAAAAAAAAAAAAAAAAAAAAAAAATGGAAAACACAGTCGATTCAAAATCGCTTCTATAGTCAGGCTTTCCAATTTTATATCTTTCAGCTAAAACATGGGATTTGTTATTTGTAAATGCGTCAAAATGTTTTGCGCTTACTAAGCACATCATTTGAGAACAAACAGCCTTAAGTCGTTTTCTTTTTACAAAAAATTCCAAAACAATGTTGCCATTTTATAAAAGTAAAAAAATTTTGATTCTATGCGAAATTGTCATTGAAATGAACCATAATTTAATAAATTTATATTTGAAGATGAAATCAAGAGGTTATTATAGAAATTCTCTGTCATGTGTTTAACGCTTTACGTGGCATTTTAACCGATACAGGCGAATTAATTTCCCAGTCGCTGATAAACTGGAAATAATTTAGCATAAACGGATAACATTCCAACATTTCCCATTATTCCGTACGATAAACTAATGTATTAGGATATTTGGGGATAATGGTCTATAGATATTGATATAATTCAAAGACATATAATGTAATTTGATGGCTAAAATATAAGCAATTTTAATGAAACGTTTAAGAGTAATTAAGTATATAAATTATAAAAAAAAGCAAATATTTAACTCTTTCGATGGCAATGTACTTCCATTCGCTAAACGCCGAAATGAGCAATTGACACCAGAATATAACAAACAAATTTATTTCAAAATAATCCAAAGAATTTTTAGGATGTATTTAATAAAAGGAAACATTTTATTCCAATATTCTGGTGAACAATGTGGCATTTATGGATTAAAATTAAGTGGTCCATAAATGAACCATTGCGCATGAAAGGGTTAAGTTTTCAGTCCTTAAAGTAGTGTACATATATATGTATTATATATATATATGTAGATATATACATACATAACATGAAAAATACAATTAAATACAGTTACTTAACTTTCTACATACTTTTGATTAATAGATTTTCACTAGATCTTTCAGAAAATAGTATAAAATAGTAGGGCGTTTTGAACCGAATTTCTGCGCGAAAGAAGAATGGTCACTCAAGCAGGGGTTAAAAACGTATTTTTCACGTGAACAAAATTGCATATAACCCAACAGTTAGTTTATTTATTTAAAAAAAAATGAAATTTAAAACATTGTTCGATTGCAAATCATTTCTACAATCAGGTTAAAAAAAAAAAAAAAAAAATGTAAATGTGTCAAAACGTTTTCCGCTTGTTATACAGAGCAATTGAGAACAGCCTTAAGTTATATTCCTTCAATAAAAAATTTCAAAACAATTTTGCCATTTAATAAAAGTGAAAATTTTTTGATTATATGCGAAATCGTCATTGAAATGATCCATAATTTAACTAATTTATATTTGAAGATGATTCAAGAGGTATTACAGAAATTCTCTGTTATGTGTTTCGCTGTACGTGACAATTTAACCGATACAGGCGAATTAATTTCCAGTTGCTGATAAACTGGAAATAATTTAGCATAAACGCATAACGCCCCAACATTTCCCACTATTCCGCACTATAAACTAATGTATTAGGATATTTGGGAATAATGGTCTATATACATATCGATATAATTCAAGGACATGTAATATAATTCGAGTTCTAAAGTTAGCAATTTTAACCGAATGTTTAAAAGTGATTAAGTATATAATTCATAAAAAAGCAAATATCTAACCCTTTCAAGAACAAGGTATTTCCATTCGCAAATCGCCGAAATCAATGATTGGTACCAGAATATAAAGACAAATTAAACAAAAGCTTTTCTTCACGTAATTAATAAAAGGAAATTTTTCATTCCAATTTTCTGATGCTGATGTAGCATTTACGGATTAAAATTAAATAGTCTGAAAATCAACCACCGCCTTTGAAGGGAGGGAATTTTTAGTCCTTAACCCCTTAACTGATTATTTCTTTTCCATTCAATAAAGTGAAAATAACGGATTCACACCACTATTTTTTAAATAAAATATTCGTAAGATTTAGGCTAAACATTTCCGCCTTTTAATAGTATGAAATCATTAAAAAAAATAGTGGTGTCAAAAAGCTTTAAATGATGAATTAAGCAAATTCCTTTTGCCCGAACGGCGTACGGGCAAATCAGTTAAGGGGTTAAAGTAGTGTACGCAAACATATATACATATCTAATAAAATAATGAAAATTTCGTTATTTGGCGATTTATCATCGGTTGGCGGTAAAAAACAATTTCAAAAAATGTTTTTTTTTTTTTTATGTTAAATGCATTTTAAAAGGAAAAAGTTTCATGTTCAACGTATTTCGATAAATTCAATATCTTTATTTTTTGTCAGTTTTAGTTTGTTTTAAGTATAATTTCGTTATATTGATATTTATATGTATTTAATTCAAATTTAACCATCAAAATTTCAGATTTGAAATGAAATTCAAATTTAAATTAATTGAAATTGTTTCAAGTTCAAAGTCTAGTTGAGCATTGTCAATTCGATTTTGTTGCTATGGAAACATGTAGCTTTTATTTTTGAATACGCTTAAATGTATGAAAATACTTTTACTGAATAAGAATTTTTTATATATGAAAATATTTCTTCCAGAGGTAAATTAAATAACTACAGCTACAAAAAATATATACATATGCAATTTAATATATATATATGCAATTTAATATATATATATGTCTAAAATATATCAAACTCTCTCATTGTTTATGTTTAAATTCATCAAACTCCATTTACGCGGATTATAAAAATCAAGAAGTTTTCAGTTGCATTAAAATCGTTTGCTTTTGGCGGGGAAAAGTGCTTCTCACCAAATCTTATGACACTTTTGTCTTTTCACGCCAAATATTCGAAAGTATATTATTTTTTTAAATGTTATTTTCTGCAATTCCGCCGCTAATTTTCACTGATCCTTTATTACATACATGGGTAGCTTAGTTAGTATTTTTTTTTTTTTTAAATCTGAGTATGCCCAGTATGGAGACCTTCTTTGTAAGCTCATCACTTTAATATTTTTTATGATATCATGATGTTATTTAGTTTGTGGTGTAAATCGCCGTACAGATGGCGTTGTTATGCTGATTTTCATGATTTCGCAATAAATGTATCTGAAGAACTAATGCATAGATTTTCCTTAAGTTTCAGATTTAATTATTACTTGAAAAAAAAAAAAAAAGATTCTGATTAGTTTTTAGTGTACATCATCCAACGTGTGGAACTGTTATGCCGATTTTTTAGAAACATTTTGTAATAGCTTTATCTCGAAAACTAATGCACGGATTTTCGTCAAACTTCAGATTCAGCTATCAGTTGACATAAGCTGTAGCGGATTAGATTTTCGTTCTAGCCGCCTAAACGGTAGTGGTGCTATGTTGCATTTTCCAGGAAGTATTAACATGCATAAGATACAGGAAAGTTTTGGGATTGCTAAACTGACTAGTTCATCTTGTGCTGCAGCTGCAGTCATACAGACATATGTGAGTGAGAAGTCTCAGTCTGGGTATCGCCCTTGTTGCTCAGATGGTAAACCATTGAAGAGTTATTCCATGTTTTCTAGTCCGCTTCTCCACTCTTGGTTTTTACGCTTAGTTAGCAATGTGAGTAGTTGAATATTAAGTATTGACATGTTTAATATTCAATTACTAATTATATTTCAAAATTAAATAACAACACAAATACTGTATTTACTGGTGTATAAAGCGCACTTTTTTTTTTTTTAAAAAAAATAGGGCAAAACTTCTAGGTGCGGTTATACACGGAATAATTTTTTTACTGCTGAATATAACCATACACAGAGAAAAAAATACAGTTCTGGAATCTAGAATCTAAATTGTGGCTCTAGAAAAAATAGTTCTATTTCATCCTTATAAATTCTAGTTGCCATAATATGAGAGTTCTAGAATCTACTACAGAAATTCAAGAGAGCTTTACTTTATTCTCCTTGTAATACTTATTTAAAAATCTCAGTAAATAGATGCGAACACAAGAGGTTTGATTTAGTAACTATAATTCTAGTTTTTGAAACTATTTCCGAAATCAAGCTATAATTTTTCGTTACTGAGACGAGTCAATATCGTTTCGTCACCTTGAAAATAAGAGACTAGAAATGTTAGGTCATTTCGGCTACTCAGCTTTGTAGTTCAACCTGATCGCATATTTCGGTCGTCTATAATTTTAGTTTAGGTATTCAGAAAGTGACTAACTATTCATTCTAGGTGAAGGCGGTATATACATTTTTTCAGTGTACGACATACATATGAATCAAGAAATGTATTCAAAGAAGATATAATCACTCGAAAAATCTTATTTGATTGAAATATTACTGAATCTTTATATCACTCCTTGCACTTTTTTATACATTAGCATTATATAAATGTTAATTAGCAATTCTCACTGCCGCCACTCACTCCTACCCCATATCATCCAAACCCTATTCGAATTCTAAAAACATATTTTCACCTTGTTTTTGGCCTGATATAATGTTTGTTTCTACTCTTTACTGAAATTCATTTAGTCATCCATTCATTAGCATATCAAATTTATGGTGCGCGTTATATACGAGATTTTAAAAAAATCGCCATTTTTTCTTGTAAAATACGGGGTGCGCGTTATACAAGCGTGCGCGGTATACACGAGTAATTACGGTATCAATTATATTTTATAACTTTCTTTTCATATTTGCTTTTTTATGATTATTTTATCGATATTCCTAGAAGCTAAGCGGATAAAATCGATATAGAAAATGGGTTAATTCTAGCAAGAAAGTTTTGAAACGTTGTTTTAGATAGCATATCTGGTTACGACTGTAATGTGTTTGGAACTGTGCGAAATGAAACATGTTTACATTATTGATAAACTCCAAACGATTTTGCTGCTAACCATTTTAATTCAATTATCTGCTCCTGCTGTTGCCATATACATTTTTAATGTCTTAAAAGAATTTTTACTTTGTGAACAATAATATTGATTTCCTATAATGTTGCTTCTTAAGACATTGGACACCTGAACTGCATTTCTCAGTGCGTTGTAACAAACTGTTTTGATCGATTTTTCGATTTTTTTTTTTTTTTTTAAAGTCTTGAGCAAAGTTATGCTGCTATTATATATAAACACACACGCACACATATATACCCGTTTTAAGTTGACTTATTTGAATTTTTTTTAATGTATGGGGCTATATGTAATGGTTCCTTTTTATTACAGCTGTGGGGAGGGAGGTAACAATTACTGTTATGTCTATAAGTCGATGAAATATTTTGGATTGACTTTACTACAGAGTTGATGAAAATCTTGATTTATTTTATGGATCGTTTTGATTTAACTATTAATATTATTTGTGTATACATTTACATGAATGTATATATTTATTTATTTATGTATATATTTACACATTTATATTAATTTTATTTCATTTCCCGGATAAGAATTTAAAATATTTTAAATAAAAAAAAAAAAAAATATTGCAAATAAATTAAATATATTACTTAAAATATATTATATTTATTTTAATTATGTAAAACAAACAAATTAGGGCTATTTGCCTACAATTTTCAAAATACTTTAAAAGCATCATTCAACTTTCCCTTTAAATAAAGTGTGATTATTACTATGCGTAATTATTACTAAAGTGTGTAAAGTAAAATAATAATAATAATAATAATAATAATAATAATAATAATAATAACAAAAAACAGTCTTCTACTCGTGACATCTGTGCAATAATCATCAGCCTTATGACTAACTTCTGTGATGAATCTTTAGTTGAAAAAAATGCATATAAGTGATTTTTTTGCCATAGTTTATAATATTTTGAAAGTAACATTCAATATTGATATTTAATCGAAGTTTTTAGTACAGATCAACATAATCTTTGAGTTTTGTCTTCATACAAAGTAGCAAAGAACAATACAGGCGATACCGGATTATAACGTACTTTTAGGGGAACGGAAAATATAATACCTAATAATCGAAGTACGTAATAAGCAATTATCAATAAAATACAGTTCATAGCATGAAATAAAAAAGCATAGAATATACGAAGTAATCGTGATTTAAAGTAGAAATTTTATGAATTTACTAAACTAAAAAAACTTGCATGTTTATTTTACAAAAAAATAATTTAATATTTCTTATTTCCTTATTTTTTTTTTTTTCAATGCACAGTAAAAGAAAGACACCGCTTCACCAGAACAAAAACCTTAAAAGGTCTTGCGGTGTTTTTAATTTTTTACTTACTTTGAAGAAACATTTTCAAGGACGGAAATCTTTCGTTAAAATCCATCTTTGCCTCTTTCCAGTGTTGAGTCTCCCCGTCTTTGTCAATAACCACAAACGGTTGGCCAAAAAAGGCGATAATTGCTCTTGAAGGAAAATATTAGAAGGAAAAATAAACCAAGCTTTAAATCTCACTGAGATAAATGTCCAAGATAGCTTACCTATTTGCAAACCAGAAATGCAAGATTCACATTCAAATTTTATTTTTTGTTCGAGTCTAAAAAGCACATTTTAACCAAATCAAGGTATTTGCAGAGTTTATTATAGCCAAAGTTGTAAAGCATTATTTATATAAGATTTTATTCTGGATCAAGTATCTAAGTACGTTATAAGCGAAAGCATGTTATATCCCAGATACGTTATAACCGATATCGACTGTATTTTGTCAAAACTGGATATGACACACACACACAAAAGACTGATGATATCGGTCTTTAACTGATGATATCGGTAATTACTCATGACTGACTTTTGCAATGAAATTTTAGTTAAAAAAATCCGAGAATTTTTCTCTAGCCCAGGTAACTTATGTTCATATCAAAATACTTTGCTTACTTAAGCATTATTTATTCTTCATCCAAATAATGTTATTTGATAGCAGAATTATGGTATTGTTCCACTCACCATTTCAGTTCTAGAAGAACTTCCTTGGTCATATTTCCAAGGTTAGAGATAGGAAAGGGTTACTTATTTTTTAAGAATTTCTTTCTTTTGAATCATAAATTTCATCTTTTACGCAGAGAAGATGAACAGACAGAACACAAATGACACAGGAAATCTGAAATTGTGCAAAAGAATAATTATTCTGAACAAATTTAAAATGCATGTAATGCAATGCGCTTACACGTCGTTATCCTGACTGGAGAAGTTACACCTTTTCTCCAACAGATGGCGTATTCGAGCGCTTGAATCGACAATAGAGGAAAGTTTTGGGATTGCTAAACTGACTAGTTCATCTTCTGCTGCAGCTGCAGTCATACCGACGTATGTGAGTGAGAAGTCTCAGTCTGGGTATCGTCCTTGTTGCTCAGATGGTAAACCATTTAAGAGTTATTCCATGGTTTCGGGTTCGTTTCTCAACTCTTGGTCTCGACGCTTAGTTAGCAATGTGAGTAGTTGAATATTAAGTATTGACATATTTAATATTCAACTACTAATTACATTTCAAAATTAAATAACATCACAAATACTGTATTTACTCGTGTATGACGAACGCGCACTTTTTTTTTCAAAAAAATAGGGCAAAACTTCTAGGTGCGCGTTTTACACGGAATAATTTTTTTACTGCTGAATATAACCATACGATATATATATGAATCAAGAAATGTATTCAAAGAAGATATAATCACTCGAAAAATCTTATTTGATTGAAATATTACTGCATCTTTATTTTACTCCTGGCACTTTTTTATACATTAGCATTATATAAATGTTAATTAGCAATTCTCACTGCCGTCATTCACTCCTACCTCCTATCATCCAGACCCTATTCGAAGTCTAAAAACATATTTTCACTTTGTTTTTGGCCTATAATGTTTGTTTCTACTCTTTACTGAAATTCATTTAGTCATTCATTCATTAGCATATCAAATTTATGGTGCGCGTTATAAACGAGATTTTAAAAAATCGCCATTTTTTCTTGTAAAATACGGGGTGCGCTTTATACACACGTGCGCGTTATACACGAGTAATTACGGTATCAATTATATTTTATAACTTTCTTTTCATGTTTGCTTTTTTTATGCTTATTTTATCGATATTCCTAGAAGCTAAGCGGATAAAATCGATATAGGAAATGGGTTATTCCTAGCAAGAAAGTTTTGAAACGTTGTTTTAGATAGCATATCTAGTTACGACTTTAATGGGTTTGAAACTGTTCGAAATGAAACATGTTTACATTATTGATAAACTCCAAACGATTTTGCTGCTAACCATTTTAATTCAATTATATCTGCTCCTGCTGTTGCCATATATATTTTTAATGGCTTAAAAGAAATTTTATCCTGTGAACAATAATATTGATTTCCTATAATGCTGCTTCTTAAGACATTGGACACCTGGACTGCATTTCTCAGTGCGTTGTAACAAACTGTTTTGATCGATTTTTTTTTTCTTTTTTTTTTTAAGTCTTGAGCAAAGTTAATGCTGCTATTATATATTAAACAAAAACATAATTTGCAGAACAAATTAAAAAAACCAAGATTTATTTCCTACACTCTTTAAGCCCGAGAAGGGACAGATATTAAGATAATTGATTTATTCATTTCGACATTTAATATTAAATTTTGGTAACAAATAAGTTAAACAAAGTGAACATGAAAAAATAAAAATGCAATTCAAACAATATGATACTTAACCACCCTAAATCTTAGATTCCGTTCAAATGAAATCGAAATAAATCTCCGACTTTTTCTGAACATTTGCTTTTTTGATTGCCTATTCATTTTGTTTACACTTACCGTAAACATAATACAAAATCTGCAATACAAATTTGCAAGTTGAGTTTGGAAAAAAAGTCTTAGATTTATTTCGATTTCATTTGAACGGAATCTAAGATTTAGGGTGGTTAAGTATCATATTGTTTGAATTGCATTTTTATTTTTTCATGTTCACTTTGTTTAACTTATTTGTTACCAAAATTTAATATTAAATGTCGAAATGAATAAATCAATTATCTTAATATCTGTTCCTTCTCGGGCTTAAAGAGTGTAGGAAATAAATCTTGGTTTTTTTAATTTGTTCTGGAAATTATGTTTTTGTTTAATATCTCAAGTTTTTTAATAACTATTGCATTCAGGTGAACTCATTTCAAAATTAACTGAGGGTATCATCTTTAGGACTTCTTTATGCGGTATCGTGTCACAATTACTGATGTAATTCACCCAGGGCCATAGCTAGAAGTGAACTATGGGGGTGGAGGGCTGGGTGAGCTCAAGAGAATGCCTAAGGGGCATTCAGCGGCATACACTGTGCATGCAACACGTTGGCATGATTGGAACAAAATGGCGATTATGTGTCTCACATGCTAACCCGGCTATCATTGTATAATTATTAATAAATTATTTTCTTGTACTTTCTTTTTTAAAATGGGTACTTCTAGGTTATCCCGTCGACCAAAAAATTATCGCCAAACTATAAGATTAAATGCCAATAATGGATGATCGTGAATGTCACATTCAATGACATTAATGCGATTCACGTGTTTAAAATGTCATTAAGTGATTTTTATTTCGACTTTTTATTAATATTTTTATTAATATTCTACTAATTATTTATTTTTTCGTTATTTAAAATAAAAATTATGTCAACATATATAATTTGACTATTATAGTTTGGTGATTTGTATAATTTGACGAAATTGGTCGACGGGATAACCTAGAAATACCTTAAAATGATATAAATTGTTTTGTTCTATTGAAAATGAAATTTTCACCATCAATTTTCGCAAAAATTGCGCCAACGTGATAAGTATTAGATATCTGTGCCAAAGGACAGAGCGTTATGAATATTTCAAATGAGTTTACATTTTATAATTTCATACAAATAATGCATCAAAAGAGTTTTATAAAAATATTAACTTGAAATATAAAAAAAACAGCTACTTTTCAACAGAAACTCTTTGTGATGTTTTAAAAATTAAATCGTGTAAGTTTCTTATCATTTTGACAATCATAGGAATAATAAATTTAATACAAATTAATTCAAAATTAAATTTTATTCAATGATTAATTATTTGTAATGTTACAAGTTGAGGAGCGATTTTAAAAAATCGCCAAATTGGAAATTAAAAAAAATATTTGAATTATTAGGTTGATAGAATTGGCTAATTTATTGCAGTGCCGAAAAGTCTTACGCCAATTAGTCGTTAATTCTGCGGTTTAGCCTTAAAAAAATTGCCAGGAATTGAGTTTGAAGGCCTAGTTCTGCAGATTTACTAATTTCATTACGTACCAAGGATGATATACTATTATTTTTTACTATTATTTTTTAATACTATTATTTTTGGAGACTTTTATTTACCTTAATTTATTTTGATTTTCTTCGAACGTATAAGGCGAAGACATTATAAAAATTGTGGTATAGGTACAAAATTCCAGCACAAATATCATATACTGGCTTTGGCGCGATTTTTTTCAGATGCCAATGTGTCAGAAACCCCACTTTCAAATACCATTACTGACATATATATTTTTAAGTTATTTTCTATTATTTTGAAAAAACAATAAATAGAAAAAAGCTTAATTTACTAATTTTCTATATTTCTTCAATTAAAAATCGCCTTGATCCATCAATTAATATTAGAAAATATCTCTTTATTACAAAAATCATGCTTCATATTTATTATTTTCTGAAAATAATTCTTTTTCCTGGTACCAAATGTTTAAAAATCTCCGTTTCACTTCCAATATGAAGTCTTAAATATGCCGTTTTTAATTCTTACAAAAAAAAATTTCTTTTTAAATCACGTAAAAATTATTAAATGCTACAGGAAATATATCCATTGATCACTAAGATTTTCATTTTCTTTTTCTTTTTTCTTTCTTTTTTTTTTTTTTTTTTTTTGATTGGAGGAATTTTTTTTACTCAATTAGGTGCTTCGAAGAAAATCTGTGGCAGCGCGTACAAAAGGTGGGAAAATGTCTAGTAAATAACTCGTTCAATGTTAAATTCCCTATTAAAATAACATTACGGAGTCGCATTGGAAATAAATATAGCATAGCACTACCGTGCTATGCTATAATAAACACACACACACACATATACCCGTGATAAGTTGATTTATTTGAATTTTTTTTTAATGTATGGGTTTATATGTAATGGTTCCTTTTTATTACAGCTGTGGGGAGGGGGGGGGGGGTAACAATTACTGCTATGTCTATAAGTCGATGAAATATTTTGGATTGACTTTACTATAGAGTTGACGAAAATCATGATTTATTTTATGGATCTTTTTGATTTAACTATTAACATTACTTGTGTATATATTTACATAGATGTATATATTTATTTATTTATGTATATATTTACACAATTATATTAATTTTATTTCATTTTCCGGATAAGAATTAAAAATATTTAAATAAATATTTAAAAAAAATATTGCAAACAAATTAAATATATTACTTCAAATATATTATATTTGTTTTAATTATGTAAAACAAACAAATTAGGGCTATTTGCCTACAATTTTCAAAATACTTTAAAAGCAGCATTCAACTTTCCCTTTAAATAAAGTGTGATTATTACTATGCGTAATTATTACTAAAGTGTGATAATAATAATAATAATAATAATAATAATAATAATAATAATAATAACAACAAAAACAGTCTTCTACTCGTGACATCTGTGAATTAATCATCAGTCTTATGACTAACTTCTGTGATGAATCTTTAGTTAAAAAAATGTATATAAGTGATTTTTTTGCCATAGTTTATAATATTTTGAAAGTAACATTCAATATTGATATTTAATCGAAGTTTTTAGTACAGATCAACATAATCTTTGAGTTTTGTCTTCATACAAAGTAGCAAAGAACAATACAGGCGATACTGGATTATAACGTACTTTTAGGGGAACGGAAAATATAATACCTAATAATCGAAGTAATAAGCAATTATCAATAAAATACAGTTCATAGCATGAAATAAAAAAGCATAGAATACACGAAGTAATCGTGATTTAAAGTAGAAATTTTATGAATTTACTAAACTAAAAAAAGGGTTTTTCTACTTGCATGTTTATTTTACAAAAAAATAATTTAATATTTCTTATTTTCTTATTTTTTTTTTCAATGCACAGTAAAAGAAAGACACCGCTTCACCAGAACAAAAACCTTAAAAGGTCTTGCGGTGTTTTTAATTTTTTACTTATTTTGAAGAAACATTTTCAAGGCAGGAAATTTTTCTTTAAAATCCATCTTTGCCTCTTTTCTGTGTTGAGTCTCCCCGTCTTTGTCAATAACCACAAACGGTCGGGCAAAAAAGGCGATAATTGCTCTTGAAGGAAAATATTAGAAGGAAAAATAAACCAAGCTTTAAATCTCACTGAGATAAATGTCCAAGATAGCTTACCTATTTGCAAACCAGAAATGCAAGATTCATATTCAAAATTTATTTTTCGTTCGAGTCTAAAAAGCGCATTTTAACCAAATCAAGGTATTTGCAGAGTTTATTATAGCCAAAGTTGTAAAGCATTATTTATATAAGATTTTATTCTGGATCAAGTATCTAAGTACGTTATAAGCGAAAGCATGTTATATCTCAGGTACGTTATAATCGATATCGACTGTATTTTGTCAAAACAGGATATGACACACACGCACACAAAAGACTGATGATATCGGTCTTCAACTGATGATATCAGTAATTACTCATGACTGACTTTTGCAATGAAATTTTAGTTAAAAAAAATCCGAGAATTTTTCTCTAGCCCAGGTAACTTATGTTCATATCAAAATACTTTGCTTACTTAAGCATTATTTATTCTTCATCCAAATAATGTTATTTGATAGCAGAATTGTGGTATTGTTCCACTCACCATTTCAGTTCTAGAGGAACTTCCTTGGTCATATTTCCAAGGTTAGGGATAGGAAAGGGTTACTTATTTTTTAAGAATTTCTTTCTTTTGAATCATAAATTTCATCTTTTACACTTTCTTTTAAGAATATAATATTTCTAAATTTTCAAGAAATTTATTATTATTTTTTAAATTTTGGATGAATTCTACTCGAATTGTACTATGCTATCTTACCCTTTTAGATAGATTTTCAATTTTGTTTTTTCAAAAATCGATTACGTATTGAAATTTAGCACACTTTCTCGAAAAGAAAAAAAATACGTTGCGCATAAACGAAATTCTGCTGAAAATATACTGTGCCAGCTTACTCCTTTAAAGAAATTTTCAAGATGTGTTTTGCCGTTTTGCGAGGTAAGGTAGGGTGGCAACAAGCACATAAATTAGTTGGGCGAAATTAATGGCTTGTTTTGCATAGTTATACAACCAATCATGGCTGTATACAGGGTGATAAGATAGTGGAACACTCGAAGTTAACGCTTTATACAGAGGAGTGAAAAATTATAGGAACGATACAAAATTAAGGAGATCAGTTCGCGTTTGTTATGATTTAAGGTCAGTAATAGATTTAAGGTTACCAGTCGCTACATGGAGACTAAATGTTGGCTAATTTTTTGTTTCAAAGTCGCCATACTTTGGAGAATTTTGAGTTTTTTCTCGCAACCATTTGGCGAAAATAGAGTTTTTCCGCAATCCTCTTTCGAGAATTCAACGTTTTTTCGTTATTCTCAGACAAAAATCGTTTGTTTTTTAGTGATCCAGTAACAAAAATCGCGTTTTATCTGCAATCATTTGACGAAATTCGCGTTTTTCTGTAATTCTTTGACGGAAGTCGAGGCATTTTTTGCAATCCTTTGAAAATCTTCTGCGATCTTTTAAGGAAATTCGCATTGTTTCTCGTTTTGCTTAATTATTCGAAAGTAAGCCCTGGTGATGACTAGAATATTTGGGTTTAGGAGCCGCTGACTCATTAACAATTTTAGAAATCTACACCCATAGTTTGTTATATTCGCAAAATTTGTATTAAAATTAAATACATGATATTTATAAAGCAATCGTTTACAAAAATTGTAAACACACACACACACACACACACACATATATATATATAAATCTTTTTTAAAATATGTATTTTTCTAAATATACGCTAAAGCAAAATGATAAGATCAAAATAAATTTTTTGAAACCATGGGACGCGTTTGGCGATTATTTTCTCAGATCATTTAAAATATCATTTAAAAGAGATTCTGAGAATATTCATTTAGTTTATATAAACATTTAGACATTATAAAACATTCAGGGTGCAGAAAAATGCTTTCTGACTTCGAAAAAAAAATTCTATTTGTAATAACATCATATTGTCATTTCAAAGAATTGCTGATAAAACTGAATGTTCAAAGACTATCATTTTAAATTTCTTACAGAATCAAACTATTTATGGTACTATAAAATCTATAAGAGGAGAATTCTTTCTAAATGATCCGAAAATTTGATTATTTACATAATTTCAAGTAAAGGAATAACAGCAAAGAAAATTGTAAGCCAGCTAAAGATACCAGACTCAGTATCGACTGTAAGAAAAACAAGAAAAAGGTTGGAATATTTAAAAATGTAAAACCACGTTCGCATCCGCGTTTAACACCTGGCAATAAAAAAGTCCGTATTCAATTTGCACAGAAACATCTGAATTAAGGGTGTATTCTAAACCAAACTGCTTATTTTCTGACTTATTTTTTAATTCATTTTTTAATTCATTTTTGCTCTCAAACGCACCAAATTGAAAAATTCTCTTATTTAGAAAGTACACGATGTGCCATGCTTGTTAATGTTTTGATAAATGCAGTAAAAATTGCAAAAAATACTGTCAAAGATGGCATTTTGAACCGAATTTTCCGAAGTGGGAGATCTAGGAAAGAAAAAAAAGTGTCATGCTGACAAAGTAATTGCTTATAAAACATATTTCAATTAATTTAGTGAAAAATGAAATTACACGGCATCTTATACATCTCATCAAAAATCTCCTCAGCAAGTTTCATGTTTCTACTTTTAAAAATGTATCAGAAAATTTCGAGCTGTTGAAGGGGGAAAAATATTTTTTCGAATGCGCCCTTAATATTGTGATTCTGTCATATGTATATAGATTTTTATAATAATTGTAATTAGTTAATAGAAAGTAACTAAAATAAAGTTTTTCTTTGTTGAGCTAATTAGGAATTGACCTTTTTTTTTTGGTATTACCTGTCCTTTTACAGCTCATTGTATGCTTTTGTAATCACGAAAAATAATATCTTTACTCAAACTTTTCAATAAAAGGATTATAGATTATACGCGGGAAAAAAAGTATGATCTTTCACATCTTTTCGCAAGAGTTAGAAAAAATAATTCTTCACAAGCTAGTAAATATAAAAAATGCTACTTCAACTGCATGGGATGATGAAATATTTACAACAATTTTTGTGACACAAAAATGAAAAAAGGTTGACATTTTTATACAAATACTTTTGGCAACAACAATAACAAGAAATACACAATATCAAATAACTCTAAGTGACACTAACCCAGTAAAGAACAATACCTCTTTTTCATCAAAGAATGTTTGGTGTCAACATTTTAGCTATAGAGATGTCTTGGCGAATCTTTAAATGGGACATGTTCCTTTTTTCAGAGTCTTGTATTATTTTATACTAACTAAATATTAACTTAAAGAGACTGATTGTAAAATAGAATATTTTCTTAAAGTGATAATTATATATTTCATTTTATGTTGAAATGAAAGATATTAACACTAATTATATATTCTTAAAAAAGTTCTTTTTTTTTTTTTTGTTGTATCAGATATTCAGGTGACACGTTTTCCCGTTATTTTGTTTTATAATGAAAACATTTAAATATATATTACTTACGCATTTTAGAACAGTTTTTGTTGACAACATTTTAGCTATAGAGATATCTTGGCGAATCTTTAAATCTGACATGTTGAACATGAAAAACGAGAAAAATCCCTAACTCCGTCAATTTTTAAGCTATCAAATCTAATTAAATTTATTTTACATAATCTCAAAAATATCTACAACTTTTATATTGACAAGTTTTTCATAGGACCAATTTGTATAGCAAAAATAAATTAGGAAAACAAAAATAGGAGTTGGAGAAAAAAACCTCAAATCCAAACTGCTTATATTCTGACTCATTTTTAAATTCATTTTTGAATTTAAACGTATCTAAATAGTAGATCCTCTTATTTAGAAACTGTAAAAAGTGACGCATTGGTCAGTTTTTTTTTTTTTATAAAGACAGAATATATTTCAAAAAAGGTTGCCAAAAAGGCAACTGAAAATTATAGAAGTATTCAAATAAGAAATTGCGTTTTTTCTGACTCGTTTTTAAATCAATTTTTGCTTGCAAATGCATCCAATTTATAGATCCTCTTATTTAGGAACTGTATAATGTGATGCATTAGCCAGTTTTTTGATAGAGACAGAATATATTTCAAAAAAGGTTGCCAAAAAGGGTATTTTGAACAGAATTTCCCGAAGTCATCGTGATTGAAAATTTGAGGAAGTATTCAAATAACAAATTGCTTTTTTTTCTGACTCGTTTTTAAATCCATTTTCACTCTCAAACGCATCCAATTTACAGATCCTCTTATTTAGGAACTATATAATGTGACGCATTGGCCCGTTTTTTGATAAAGATAGAATATATTTTTAAAAATGCTGTCAAAGTGGGCATTTCACACAAAATTTTCCGATGCTATCATAATTAAAGAATTAAAGATGAATTCAGATAACAAATCGGTTATTTTATGACTCATTTTTAAATTCAATTTTGCTTTCAAACGCATTCAATTGACAGTTTTTTGTTATTTAGGAACTATATAATGTACTGTTTTGGTTGATTTTTTAATAAATTCAGAATATATTTCAAAATATCTTATCAAAATGGCCATTTCAGCTGAATTTCGCTTAAGATGATTCTGATAAAACCAGTTCTTGCAGAAAAATGAAATTAAGAATTTTTCATAAGCGGCCAAATGAAGTTATTAAACTGGGTATATCTCTAATCATACTTTATTTTTTGTTGTTGAAATGGGCACTCTTCGAAATCTACCTCCGCCTATAGGCCAAGCCAACAGGGATTTTTTTAGTTTTACATTTACTTATATATTACTTACGCATTTTAGAAAAGCTGTTTTTGACATGTTCTATTTTTCAAAGTTTATTATTATCATATGGTTAATATTATCTTTTACGAAGTGAACTGAACATTGCCTTTAGTGATGACATTTTACTTTATTTTGTATAAAAATAAAGATTTAAACATTAACATTAATTACATGTTTATGAAAACGTTAACTACTTCTGTAAAAAATATTCAGGTGATATTTTTTTTTTTTTTTTCACATTTTCTTTTTGGAAAGAAAACATTTAATTATTGGCATTACTAATACATTTCAAGAAAAGTTTAATTGCTTTTATATCAAAATTTTTGATGCATTTGTGCAAAAATGATGCTTAAAACATCCAAAATAAATTGCCAAGTTATAATTTATTTGAAATAAAAAAGTGACAAAATCGGAGTATATAATAATAAAAATGAATATTGAATATCTGAGAACTATATTTATAATAAACTTCGTTCATTTTCTGAATCTTCAGTGTAAAATATATATATATATATATATATATATCAAAAATATCATGTGAAAACCTATTCGCTCAAAAAAATTAAATGTACTGACTTTGGCAATGTACTGAAAATGGCAGTTATATTATAACTTAATAATTTTTAGGTATAAATCTACAGAACGGGTATTCAAAGTATGAAAAATAAAAATAGATGCATAGTTTAACACTAGAACGCCGGGAAGGTGTCAAATCGACACCGGTCACTAAACTGATGGTCGATTCGAACCAGAAAAATCTTCAAGAAATAAGTTATATATTAGTTGCTATGAAATGAGCTTAACAAATAAAGTAAATAATTTCAAATATTTTTTCTGGTTTTAAATGTATTTTATGAAAGTTGCGTAATTTTCCCGGCGTTCTACTGTTAATAATAATAATAATAATAATTAAAAAAAAAAGAAAGAAACCTGAAAGAATTATTTTTTTTTCTAAGCTGAGTACTTTATGTAATAATAGTTATTGTTTTTATAAAAAAAATATTTGTAAATGTGTTTTTTTTATTTTTGTTAAATAATATAGAAGTAATATTTATTTTAAATGCGAAAATTTATCCCGTTGCGACAAAAATAACTCACGATGGGAAAAAAAGAAGAACGAAATCTTATTAGGTGAAAATGGCCTTGCATACGCAGTTGGGATTTTAGTAAATTTAGTGATTCAACAAAAGAATAAGATTATATGAGATTTCGTAACAGAAACTATTGTTAACACTTTATTATTATTATTTTTTTATTTCATTACTATAAAAAATAAATCTTGCTACATCACTTCATCATTGCAATACTTTAGTCTCAATTATTAAACAACAAATATTATTAGTCTGCGATGAATTATTGCATTTTGTTGATTTTGCCATTTTTAATTTTTTTTTGGCATTTTAAGTTTTAAAATAAAGCCAAAATATAATAAAATCAATCACTTATTACGTTGCCTGCATATTGATAATTTTTCAATTGAGAGAGATTGCTTAATAAAGTATTTTAACAGCAATTTCATATAGACCCCTTGCATTGACGTCACAGTAAGAATTGATACTGTAATCTGGTACGCATCTGGAGCCCACACAGAGTGTCCTAACCCCCCGTTTGTCGTTTAAAGCCTGTGTGGTCTTTCTGTTTACTTTTGATTTTTCTTATTCTTGCATTATTTTTCTAAGTATTTGAAAAATGAAGCTTAAATCACTATGTTTACAAATGGCTAAACACCACATTTGCCTTATGTTTGGGTGCCAGATGAAGTATGTTATACTAATGTGCCGGCCGTCTATTTTAATCTGAAATTGATGTCACAATTCAGTTTTTTGGATTGTTTTAAAATGCAATAATGTCAAAATTATTATAAAAAAATATGGACTGTGTTACTATACTACTTGAGAAATAGAAAGTAAAGGAAAAGAAAATTTACAAACAGAAAAAATAAGAATTTAATATTAATTATAAAAAAAAAATAATATATTTATTGGTAATATTAGCATATATGCATACCATGCACATACAGTTAAATAAATAATGGAGTCTCCAAAATTTCACGAAATTATTGCAATATCAAAATTAGAAAACATCGAAAATTTTGCTTGAAATTGGTACAAAAAATCACAATGCATTCAGACCGATTGCATTTTAATATGTGAATCAAGATTTAACTAATACTACATTTTCATCTATGAACTCGATGAGGTGATTGTCTCCTCCAGGTCTATATGGTAAGCAGAGTTTTTTTTTTCGGAACCCCTTTTCTTCAAGAAGTGTTAGCTAAATTGAACATACTGAGAAACTTTCCGATGCTACAAATAATTTTCAAATTACTACAAATATTATATTATTGGACTTTCTCGATTTTAATTGGTTGGACTATCTATATTATAAAGGCCAAACGTATTTGTGCGCAACGCACACGTCATTTTGCGGATGGCAACACTTTTCCCCTGCAATTTCGGTTTTGCAATTTTTGTTACTGTAAATTTTACACTTCTAAACATCGCACATTTTAAATTTTTACACCGTCGTATAGAGAAAAAAATGCACTTTCAAATGCAATTTGCTTGAAAGCTGTATCTCAATTTATTTTTGAGCTATTATTATTTTTTTGTAGTTTTTAGTACCAATTTTGTAGTTGTGGCAACAAAATCAACCAATTTTCTCTTAAAACTAATAATAATAATAATAATAAATTGACATTAAAAGGCGTATACTATTTTTAAAATATCGTTTGTTATAAATTTCGGTGAATTTCGGTTTTGTTTCATTTAATAATTTGGATAATTAAGTTTTATAGTATTTTGTTGATTTTAGCTTAAAATAACATTTGTTAGAGAGTTACATTGACCAATATAAGATGCATTTTTTACTGTAACTAATTTTGCATATTTATTATAAATCAATAAAACAGTTCTTACTTAAAGATCTCCTTTCGTCGAATTTCGACGGGTTCCACCTCGCAATATTAGCTGCTAAATGGACGACTGTGGTTAGTTGAACAAATTGGAGAATTGTGATCACGTGATTTAAACTGATCTAATATGACGAATTAATTTAGTCTGAAAGATATTTTTATAGAAGAAATCAGAATTTTGGAACGAGAACGCTCTTTTCGGTTACTTTCCAGGCACTGATTACCGAATAGGCACAAAAAGCATGTGCTTCTCTTAGAAAATTTTTAAGAAGCTTGAAATTGAAAAAGCAAGGGTCTCCAAATTTTTATATTGAATTAACTCTATTCCAAAATTCTAATTTCTTCAAAAAAAAAATATCTTTCAGACTAAATTAATTCTTTATATTAGATCAGTTTAAATCGCATGATCACAATTCTCCAATTTGTCCAACCAACCAAAGTCGTCAATTTAGCAAAATTTATTATAGTCCAACCAATTAAAATCGAGAAAGTCCAATAATATAATATTTGTAGTAATTTGAAAAATATTTGTAGCATCGGAAAGTTTCGGGTATGTTGAATTTAGCTAACACTTCTTGAAGGAGAGGGGTTCCGAAAATGAACTATGCTTTCCATATAGAACGGGAGGCGGCGACACTGACAATCACCTCATTGAGTTCACGGATGAAAATGTAGGATTAATTAAATCTAGATTCACACATTAAAATGCAATCGGTCTGCCAAGTTTTATTTTGGGGGAAAACACCTATAAACCCGATTTTAAAGGTTGACTCGTAGGTTTAGTATTGTTCTTTCCTGCACCCAAAAATATAAGAACATGGTGGATTGGGAACCGGAAAACATAATGGTAAACCTATGAGTCAAACGCTAAAAACAGGTTTTTAGGTAATTTCCCCCCAAGATATGACTTGTCAGACTGATTGCGTTTTAATATGCGAATGGAGATTTAACTAATCTTAGAATTTCGTCCGACTCGATGAGGTGATTGTCTGTGCTGCCGCCTGCCGGTCTAATAGTTTAAAAGGTTAATCTGGCCCTGATATTTTCAAACACTGGTATTAAGGGGACAAAGGACCTTTAAAATCATTTTTTTATATTTTTAAAGTTGCCCTTTAAATAATATTTAGGGATACATTATATGCATTATAACATATATTTATCACAAAGAAAGGTAATTTATTTATTTATTTATTATTTTTTTTTTTAATCGGGAAATTTTTGTAATACTTTAGATTTAACGAGAACTATTCAAAATGTTCCATGCGCATTATTTTTTCTCTGAATGCTTCGAAATTTATTATAGTTATTCATCATAATATATGTCATAAAACTGTGCATTGTTTTTTGAAAATAAATATAAATGTAAAAGTTACACGTAATTAATTATAAAAATTAATTAAAAAAAATTCTCAAAATTTCAAAAAAAATTAGAAAAAATATTTTTTTTACCTTTTTATTCAGATATATAAAATTCAATGCACAGTTTTATTTATATATATAAATCAAACTTGTACAGCTCATATTCAAAATATTAGAATAATTACCTTTTTTTTAGAAATTGAAAATATCGTTTGGTAATTTAATGTCTTTTAATGAAAATATGCAAACGATATTTTTATTAAGAACTTATTGTTGATTAAACTTACTTGTTATCTTAAATTTAATATCATTTTTGAAAAGATTAATTGCAAAAAAAATTATTTTGAAAAGTCAAAATATTAGAATATTTATTCAAGTGGTTCAAAATATTAGAATATTTCACATTAATTCTCCTTTAATTATTAACAATTCTTAACTGGTGGCATCATTAATTAAATTCAGACTATTTTATTTAAAATCAGTATTCTTTTTTGCAGTTTGTTTCTTTTTCGTCTTAAAATGGGCCGTGTGAGTGATATTTCTGAATCTACTAAACTTCGTATGGTTGATTTGTATCGGCACGGTAAAAATCAATGTTTTATAGCGAATTATTTACATTGTTCGCAATCGAGCGTTAGTAAAATACTAACACAATATTCAAAAATTGGAAAATTTCAAAATAATCGCCGAAATGGTGGCCGAAAACCAAAAACATCTGCTAGAGATGACAGGAAACTGAAGCGTATAGTTAAGAAAAACCGTTTTAAAAGTGTGCGATTCTTGCACCGAAAATGGAAAGAAGAAGGAGTTGAAGTTTCTACATCGACAACATTAAGACGTCTCCATAAATTTAAATTTGAATCTCGTGTACCGAAAACAAAACCTCTCATGACTGCAAGACAAAAGCGTATAAGATTGAATTGGTGTAAATAAGGACGTTTATGGAGCAATGAAGATTGGAAAAATATATTATTTAGTGATGAAAATATGTTTTGTGTTTCATATGGTAATCAAGGTATTCGAGTTTGGAGAATGAAGCAAGAAGCATTTGATAAAGAATGCATTAAACGTTCCGTAAAATTTGCTGCTAGTGTCATGGTTTGAGGTTGTATGAGTGCAGAAGGATGTGGAAAGTTATGCATCGTCTACGAAAAGGTTAACTCTCTGATATATCAAGAAATTTTAGAATATTACATGATTCCATCATCAGAAGATTTATTTGAAGATGATTTCATCTTTCAACAAGATTTAGCGTCCCCGCATACCTCGGTGTCAACTAAGAATTGGTTTCGCCAACGCAACATTAAGGTACTTCCTTGGCCACCAAAATCACCAGATCTTAATCCCATCGAAAACTTATGGTGTATAATGAAGAAAAAACTTCAAGAAAATCCTCCTTCAAGTAAAACTGAGTTAGTGGCACGTATAAAGTCTATTTGGGCTAATATTGATAGAAATGTTTGTAAACACCTTGTATATAGTATGCAAGATCGATTGTACGCTGTTATGAAAGCTAAAGGGGATGCTACAAAATATTAACTACCATTTACTTCATATTCATAAAGTAATATTGTTGCGTAAAATAAAATATTCTAATATTTTGAACCAATCTAAATTTTATTCTAATATTCTGGTGTGTTTAAGGAAGCTGTATACCTAATTTATTGTGCTGTTTTTTATATTTTATAAATGTTAAAATCTTATCTAAACATTCCAGATTTAATTTATAAGAAATTTAATTGCATTTACTTAGTATAAAAAATAAATAAATGACAAATAATTTTTTCTTATTACTTTTTCTCAATTATTCTAATATTTTGAATATGAGCTGTATAAATAATATTGGAGATTTTCATTGATATGGAATGCGCATGGGACATTTTGAAAAGTCCTCGTTAAATCTATAATATTACAAAAATTTCTCAATTTTTCTCAAAAAAAAAAAATTTTTTTTTACATTTTTTTGGTGATAATTATATGCTATATTGCATATAATGTACCATTGAATAATATATAAAGTGCAATTTTAATAATATAAAAAAATGATTTTAAAGGTCCCTTGTCCCATTAAACCATAAAAACTGAACCATGGCTATCAATATGGCTTTCGGCACTGACACAGTCAAGAGTTTAATTAGTAATATACGGAAAAACATTTATATCAATCCTTTTACTTCTAACGCCAAATGTATTGCGAATAAAATAACAGCATCGTTGCTATGAATCCGACAAGAACTAAGTTACCGTTTTAATCTTTTTTTTATCCAAATAGCTGGCGTTTACCTGGGACACTGGAGTTCTTCTAGATGTGAACTAAATTACTGTTTAAAGGGTGTTTTCAAATCCAAACTATTTATTTTCGGATTTATTTTTAAAATCCTTTTTTGCTCTCAAACTCACCCAACTGGCAAATTCTCTTATTTAGAAAGTACACAATGTGTTGTGCTTGTCGGTGTTTTGATAAATGCAGGAAATATTAAAAAAAAGACAATAGTGTCGAAGTTTGCATTTTGAACCGAATTTTCCGAAGTGGAAAATCTGGGAACTAAAAAAAAAAAAAGATTATATTGGAAAAATAATTGGTTATAAACCAAATTCTAATGAATTGAGCGAAAAATAAAATCACAAGGCATCTTATAAATTTTTTCAAAAATCACCTTAACAAGTTTCATGTTTCCACTTTTAAAAATGAATTTGAAAATGTATCAGAAAATTTCGAGCTGTTGAGAGTGGAAATTTTTTTTTTCGAATATACCCTTAACTCTTTCCGGCACGGGCAAAATCTGTAGTAAAATGAGAAATTTTCGTCTGACACCGGAATTCACAAACGCATTTTTTAGATATTTTGAAATCCTTAATTTAAGCTTTCATTGTAAAAGCAAAATTTTACTAAAATATTACTGGTGCCGTTTGAAAGTTTGGAATTAAAATTAGGTATCCCAGACCGGGCACAGTGTGCCGGAAAGGGTTAAATCTTAAAAACTGAACTAAGGCTATCAACATAGATTTCATCAACGACACTGTCAAGAGGTTAATTATTATACAGAAAAATATTTATTTCAATTCCTATAACGCCAAATGTGTCGCGAATAAAATAACAGCATCAATGCTATCTATCCGACAAGAACAAAGTTACTGTTTTAATCTCTTTTATCCCAACACCTGACGATCATCGGAGACGCTGGAGCTTTTCCAGAAGTGTGAAGAATGAGGTTGATGGAAAAAAGATGTTGACGAACAGATGAATGGAGCAATTTTTTTTCTCTTTTTCGACTTACCTTTTCTTTCTGGTGCGGCTTGGTGAGGGTGCTTTTTGAGATGATTTTGCAGGCATAGACTTGGCCCGTCGTCAGGTCTGTCAACTCGTAGGCACGAGCGAACCCACCCTAGGAAAGAAAAAAAAAGGATGGTTTAGAATCAGCTGGGGAGCTAGACAGGTATGTGTTGACAAAGAACTGAGAAATGTAAACAGTGGAAGTGATAGGTGTTTTGGAAGAGTTTAAGTATGTTAGCGGAAAAGTTGTTTTGAAATAGAATTTGGAGTATACAGTACGCAACACTGTCATTAAAAAAAAAAAAAAAAAAAAAAAAAAAAACACTGTCATTCATTATTTGGAAAGGATTTCGTACACTGAAAAAAATTTGAGTAAAAAGTACTTTAAGTACTTCACATGCTCAAAATAGCTCCAATCCAAATGTACTCAAAACTGAGATACATATGTACTCATTTTTGAGTCCATGGTTGTGTTTAAATACAAATTGCTATGAACTGCTCCCTCAACTTACAAATTAAAGTAAAAATATACTGGCATTTATTTCTTGCTCAAAATTATTGACAGTAAACGTTCAATTGATTTTTTATTTAGAAAAATAGCAAAATTATTAGCAAGATACTCAAATCGAATATTTTTATGACAAGAGCATTATTTGCAAGCCCTTTTAAGCTACAAGGGGCGATTAAATGAAAAGGTACGAAACGCCATAACTACCAAACCGGTTAAAATATGAATATGCCGCTTTGGAATTAAGTAGTGAGACATCGAGAGGTGCGATTGGAGTATCCTGGGTAGATGTGAACATGCGTAGGCACTTGTGCATGAAGGGGGAGAAAAGCAGGTAGCAAGTGAGTTCCGTTCAATTGTCGCGGCAGTGCCTGTGAGGCCATCATGGCCTTCCCATAGCAAAATCTGATGATTAAAGGGCAGCGAGGTGTCTGATCAAAATCTGACGCAGTGAGAAATCTGATAACAACTCGCTGTCTTTAATCATCGGATTTTGAAATGTGAAAGTCATGATGGCCTCACAGGCACTGCTGCGTCAGTTGGACGGAACTCACTTGTTGTCTGCTTATCTCCCCCTTCATGCACAAGCGCCTTTGCTTCTTCACAACTACGCTGGATACTCCAATTGCATCTCTCGATGTCTCACTACTTTATTCCAAAGCGGCATATTCAAATATCAATCGGTTTGGTAGTTAGGGCATTTCGTACCTTTTCATTTGATCGCCCCTAGTATTTAAAAAAAAAAACTGTACATAATTTAATATTTACATTAATAAGCTTTTTTTATGCCACTCTGGATGAAATACACCAATACGGGGCACTGAATTATCGTTTGTTTGGATTTAATAACGTATGCTGGTTCAAAATTGAGAAAGCAATGTATTTATTTTTCATCCAAACACACTCAATTTGATAAGAGCACACTCATTAAGATTTACTCATTTTTGAGTACTACATTTTTTTTAATGTAGAGACATCGTAACAAAAAATTCACTTAAAAATAATCACTTTTTTAAAAGTAATGTCTAAATAATTTGTGCGATATTTTGTATACCATACATTTGTGTAATATTTTGATATTTTAGTAAAATATCAAAAATAGAAATGCGAACAGTGGAAGTGATAGATGTTCTCGAAGAATTAAGTATGCTAACGGAAAAGTAATTTTGAAATAGAATTTGGAATGTACAGAGCATGACAATAAACAAAACAACATTGTCATTCAATATTCGGAAAATATCGTAGCAATATCGTAACAGAAAATGCATTTATAACAACATTCTTTTAATAATAATATCGAAATATTTTGAGCGACATTTTTATGTTATACTAAAATATGAACAGTGGAAATGATAAATGTTCTGTAAAAAGAGTTATATCAGCAGAAAAGTATTTTGAAATAGAATTTGGGCTATGATACATAATTTGGGCACCCTATGAAAAAAAAGAATGGTTAGAATAAGCTGGAGAGCTACACAGGTATGTGTTGACAAAGAACTGAGAAAATGTAAACAGTGGAAGTGATAGGTGTTCTGGAAGATTTAAGTATGTTGTGAGGGAGTGACCTTTAGTCATAAAGGCACTCTAGTGTTTCTGAGATCGTGACGTCAATAATTTAACATTTTGTAGGCGTAAAAGTGACATCTATCCTCTCTTTTACTTTAACTTTCTAGAGTGTGTGTGCTCTTTCGAATTCCGCAGTTAGCTCGCGGTTATTAGTATTATGTTAATGAGAAGTATCTCAGTTTGTCGCGTATAAAAGCTTGGGTGTGAGTTTGTGGCGTATGTGTTTCTGGCCTTAGCCAGCAGCCAGCGTCTGTGTGTTTCTGGCCTTAGCCAGCAGCCAGCGTCTGTGTGTTTCTGGTAGTAGCCAGCAGCCAGCGTCTGTGTGTTCCGCCATTGGACAACGAAGTTGATGATTGTTTAGTAAGGTGCTGACGATTAGAGAATAGCTACGGCCTCCAGTAAAGCGAAAAGGAGTTCAGATAGTGGATTAAAGATTCGGCCTTGGTAAGAAAGTTTAGAATCGTTCCGTTTTGATTATTTGAGCAAATAAAGAAATATCCACAGCCACGGGCTGTGAAATTAAGATTTGTTTAGTAGATCAGCCAGGAAATAGTGTCAAGTGCTAGACGGTGCCCCGGCTGAGCTAGACCAAAGCCTGTGAGTATGATTTAGCTTTTCATAGTGTTCTCAGTGAGTGAAATTATAGACTGGCTCCACTTTCCTTTAGCCCTTATCATTTTAATAAACTGTGTTGTTTTAACCTAAATTAATGAGTATGTCTGCATATAACGTGACAAATGACACCCAGCATGAGTATACCGTCACAAATGGCGCCCAACGAAATGTCGGACATTTTGAGATTGTGCCACGAGTGTATTTCACCGGTGAGGGTGATATTAGTGAATTTTTAGTGAAATTAGATGATTATATTTTGTTCAATAATATACCTGAAAAAAGTAGATACGTAGTGCTTAAATGCTCGTTAAAGGGCGAAGCACTTTTGTGGTTAGAAAATATAGGAAAGTTTTTGATTACTGATGAAGTGAAAAGATTTGAACAAACTGTAATTGAGTTAAAGAATGCATTTCCTCCCGTTAAAGATAAAAGTATTTTGAGAAAAGAGTTCTATTGTAATAAGCAGAATATATATGAGTCGGCGTCAAAATTTTATCTTCGTAAGCTGGAACTAAAAAATAAATTAGATTTAGATATTACATTTGAGGAGTTGTTGGACATTGTTTTTCCTCTTTTTAATCCAAATATACAGGACTTTATTGAAGTTAGAGCACCGAAGAATTTTGCAGAAATGCACCAGATATTATCGAAGTATGAGTCTCGGCATAGCTCGGATCAACGGGATTTGCGTAACCCTCGGCAGAGACCTGTCACGGATGGTAATTTGAGAAATGAGGGGGAACGTAATTTTGTGAGAGGGGGACAGCGATTTCCGGATAGTAATTTGCGTAATAGAAGTGATGGATTTGGTCGTAATATGTCGAATACGGGTAATGGTAATAGGAATGGTGGTGGTGCTAATAATTTTAGAAGTGGTGAGAGAAATATGCATGGAAATAGACAGAATAGTGGTTATGATCGTAGTGGGGGAGTACGGGACAGGAATGTTTCTTCGCAAGTAAGGAGATTAACTTCGGATGAGAATTTTGAAGGTAGATCAGTGAGAGGTGTGAGGAGGTCGGGTCAGTGAAACTGGTAAGTGACTGTATTTCGGAAGGTATGCAGTCACAGGTCAAATCGAAAAAGCCTTCTGTGAGTTTAAATAAAATAACTATTAATCCGGTTGAGTTACCTGAAGTGTTAATTGTGTTAGATGGTATTGTCGTTAAAAGTGTCTTCGATACAGGGGCAGATAAGTCGTTCATTTCTTTTGATTGTTATCGGAAATATTTTTCGTATAAGAAGTTGAAAAGGTCAAGTCTTGTGGTTCAGTCGGCACAGGGAGTAGCTTGCGGTAATAAAGGTTCAGTAGAATTGGAAGTTGAAATTCGCTCGGTTAAGACATGTTGGGAGTTTTGTGTGTTGGATGGATTAACAGTGCATTGTATAGTTGGTGTGGATTATATGAGGGATAGAGGAATTAGTTTGGATTTCTTTAAAAAGTCGTTAATCGTGAATAATGATGAGAATGTGAGTAAGAAAGAGCCTGTTTCAGTGTCAGTTAATTTGGAGGAGTCGGGGTTAAGTGAAATGGAGAGGGAGGAATTTAATAAGTTTTTAAATGAATTTGGAGAGGTTTTTTCTGATAAACCGGGTTTAACGCATGTTGCGTGGCATGAGATTGATACTGGTTTAAAAGCACCTGTTGCTAGTAAACCATATCGTTATGATAAAGTTAAACAAGGTATAATTGATTATCATATTCAAAAAATGTTAGCGGACGATATTATAATGCCAATTGAGTCGCCTTTTGCATCTCCAGTAGTGTTATGTCGTAAAAATAATGGGAAAAGTTTAGATAATCCAGAGGCATATAGGTTTGCAGTAGATTATAGAAAGTTAAATGCGATAACGCAATACCCTCAGTATCCTATTCCAGTAATTGACGACATTTTGGCTAATATAACGAGTACGAATTATATGTCAACGTTAGATCTGACGTCGGGTTATTTTCAGATTGCAATGAAGCCGGAGGACATACCTAAGACTGCGTTTATTACTCGGGACGGTTGTTTTGCTTTTAAGAGAATGAGTTTTGGTTTATCGGGAGCGCCGGCAACGTTTCAGAAGGCCATGAATAATATCCTTAAACCTTTGCTTGGTAAGGGTGTCTTGGTCTATCTGGACGACATAATTATAATGGCAGCTACTTTTGAAGAGCATTTAAGATTGTTGAGGGAAGTATTTACGTTGTTAAGAGATGCTGGGTTAACAGTTAAGTTAGAAAAATGTAAATTTTTGAGAAAAGAGATAAAGTATTTAGGAGTTAAAATTACGCGTGATGGTATTAAAATAGATAATGAGAAAATTGAGGCAATTACGTCAATGAATCCCCCCAAAAATAGTAAGGAAGTGGCGACATTTTTAGGGATGGTGGCTTGGTTTGCCAAGTTCATTCCACGTTTTTCGGAGTTATGTGAACCGTTGTATAATTTAAAAAGGAAAAGGGTTAAGTTTGTATGGTCATCAGCAGCTCAGAGATCGTTTGAATTATTAAAAGAGGCAGTAGTTTCCCCTCCTGTTTTGGCTCACCCCGATTATTCGTCTCAGTTTGAAGTATATTGCGATGCGAGTGCAGTGGGGGTTGGAGCGATGTTAGCACAGAAAGGTCGACCTATAGCATTTGCGTCAAGAATTTTAAATGCAGCGGAAAGGAATTATTCGATTACGGAAAGGGAGTGTCTTGCAGTAATTTGGGCTTTGAATAAATCTCGTTGTTTTTTCAATAATATACCGGTTAAAGTCATTACGGACCATTCAGCTTTGACAAAGTTAACTAATGGAAAGGGGTTGTCGTCTCGTATGGTCAGGTGGTGTTTGAAGTTAGCAGAGTATAATGTTGTTATAGAACATAGGGCTGGCAAGGAGAATGCGGTAGCGGACGCTCTGTCACGAAACCCGCATGGTGGTTTAGAGGTCACGGAGGAAGTTAAGTGTTGTGCATTGTCGTCGTTGGTGTTAAGGTCACGAGAGCAGTTAATAAGGGAACAGAAGCAAGATGAAGAATTTGGTAGCTTGTATCGATATTTGGAAAATCCTGATGATGTCCCGAGCGCAGATGTGCCTATGTTTGAGAAGTGGTCCCAATCTTTTAAGCTTATCGATGGTCTTCTTTTTTATTCTAAAATTGTAAATTCACGTGGAGAATTGAGAGTTTTTATTCCGGCTAGTCTTCGTAAGGCCATCTTGAAAGAATTTCATGATAATCCATTAGCAGGTCACTTAGGAATCAGGAAAACTTATGCTCGAATTTGTGAATCCTGCTACTTCCCTAAAATGCGGGAAGCAGTGCGCGCTTATGTCTCCAGCTGTAGCACATGCCAACGTTATAATTATAAAAATGTAAGTCCAGCTGGCAAATTAATTCCTATTAAAGTAAATTTTCCTAATGAATGTGTAGGTGTAGATTTAATCGGTCCTTATCCATTGTCTAATCCTAAAAGATATAGATTTGTACTAGTTATAGTTGATTATTTTAGTAAATGGGTAGAGTTAGTCCCCCTCAGGAAGGCTTCTGCACCTGCAGTTGCCGATGCATTTTTCGATAATTATATTTCTAAATATGGTGCACCAATTAGGGTAGTGAGTGATCATGGCCCTTGTTTCATTTCTGATATATTTAAGGCCCTGTGTGAAAAGCTGGAGATCGATCATTCTTTTACTGTTCCGTATCGTCCTCAGTCTAATATGGCTGAACGTGTAAATCGTACATTAATTCAAATGATTTCTTCTTATGTTGGTTCTCATCATGCAAATTGGGACCAGTTTCTTCAACATTTTGCGTACGCACTTCGTACGGCAGTTCACGAGTCAACGGGGAAAACGCCTGCTGAATTGTTTTTGGGTAGAAAAGTTATTACTCCATTCCAAAGGTTAGTTATGGTGTCAGATGCGGAAAGTCAGTACATGTGTCAGGATATTGAGAGGTTGGTTAAGGAAGCTCAGGTTCAAATGGGAAAAGCGCAAGAAAAACAAGCTCAGTATTATAATATGCGTAGAAGGGAGTTAGAAGTGAAAGTTGGAGATTTTGTGTTAGTAGAAAAGCATTGGTTAAGTTCAAGTCGTCAAAAGAGAGTAGCTAAGTTTGGTCCGAAGTTTGTAGGTCCGTTCGAGGTTTTGGAAGTTCGAAATAATAATTTGGTTGTTGATGTCAATGGTGAAAGAATGACTGTTAATCTGGATCAGGTTAGAGTGTATAAGTTTAGAGAAAATGGTAGTGAAGGTTCTCATATGTCGAGTGGTGTTTCGCGAAATTCCCGATCCAATGAGTGTCCCGAGTCCAGCACTTCTTCGTCTAATTCTTTTCATCAATATTCAAGAAGAAAATTTGGTCAAACAGCTCCAAAGACTGTTATTGAAAGTCGAAAGCCTAGCAATCCGAGAGCAAAGTATAATAAAAATAAGAGAACTGTGTCAAATACATCGGACTCTGTGTGTCATAAAAGACAAAAAATTATAAATTGTCCAGTTCCTCCATCTATTAGACAACAACCTCACAAGCATAAATTAACTAATAGTTCACCATCTTCAGTGATTAATCCCCAGAAAAGATTTCGTTTGGACACTCGTAAAACTGTTAAGCGAACTTTAAATTCTGAATTTTTGCCTAACAAGAAACTACATAGGTCCGGAAAGAAACGTGGCCTAGGATCTTCGGTAACTTCGGGTGCGTCTAGAAAGAGGAGGCAACTCTCAGATTACCGGCAACAACAGTGTGAGCCTCGCCATGGAGTGAACCCAGCGAACCGGCCGGAGCAGAGTCGTCGAGTGGAACCTACAAGTATCCCACGGCATCCATTCAGAACCAGGCTGCAGGCACGACAGTCAACTGTGGCGTCACCGTACAGTTCTGATGACGAGAGATTCTTCGTACAAGCCTTCTGGGACAGGAGGAGAAAGCCATCTTGCAGTATGAAGCCTGCCAGCAGCGAATCGTCTCTATGATTGGGTGATAATGTTCTTTATTAAATTTCTATTAGAGTGCATATATGTGGTAGCAATGTGAAGGAATAGAAAGCAGAGAGACTGTTTTGTACTTTTGGCCATTTTTGGAATTTTTTTGACGGACTCACGTTTAGTGCTTAATTGTGTTCAAAATTTGTTTGCAAAATTGTTAGTTTTATGTATGTTGGAAATTTTGGTCTTAACTGCTTTTTAAAAATTCTGGATCTATTGTTAAATTGTTATGTTATTTGTTAAAATGTTACTATATTGTTATTGTTCATGTGTTATAAAATGTATGTTAATGTATGTTTAAATTTTCAGAAAGTACAGATAGTAATTTGGGTTATTTTGTACACGCGCCGCGGTTCAGGCGCGCACGTGTTTTGCGGTCAAGAAGTCCTTGACACGCGTTTCTATCTCTTATACTAACATTTAATGGATTAACTTTCTTCTTATCGTTCGTGTTTTATGAGTTGCGTTTTGTACTTTAGTTGGGAATGGTTTCCGCAAGTTGCGAAGTTTTAAGCTGCATTTGAATTTGAAATTGTATTGTATTAAAATTGAATGTTAATGTGATTTTCTTGCAGGGAAGTATACCTTTTGTTATGTATTGATTCTGCTATTTTTCTTTTAGTTAATACAGATGAAGAGATTGATGACGTCATTTTGTAAATTTTTGATATTTTTTGATTGTTGCATAAGCACAGCGATATGCCGCTGTACGTATGTGCCCCAATTATTGTTAAAGTGGAGTTAAGTTCTGAAGAATTTTGGGAGTTAGTTCATTGGCTAATGGGTATGTAGGTATTACGTAGTAGCAGAGTTAGTTTAGTATGAAGTAAATGTAATTTTAGATGAAGTCGGAATTTGGATGAGGAAAGTTTTTGCGCATTGGGTTTTTTGGACTTGGTGCGAATTCTAGTATATTAAAAGTTATGGAGAAATTTTTGGGTAAAGTTATAGTTGCATTGCAATATTGAGGAAAATTTCGGAAGGTTAGTGTTTTGAGAAATTTTAGCACTCCCAGTGGAGTGGGTTGTTTTGAGAGAAGAAGTAATTAGTTTTGAAAGTTTTACGAGTTTTTGGAAGTTTTACGGAGGCTATTTGTAAGATAGAAGAATGATTGGATTGAATATATGAATATTTGAGGCAAACTGAGTTTTTTGGTTGTGATGGGTTAAAGTTAATATTTTAAAAGTTATGTTTCGGCGTTAAATTTCACCCATCACTGTGTTTTATTACGGCTCTAAATTTATAACAAGAAAAAGTTCTGGGCATGCATTTAGCCCAGCCCTTTTTCTCTGCGGAGTTCGAGGGGGGGTTGTGAGGGAGTGACCTTTAGTCATAAAGGCACTCTAGTGTTTCTGAGATCGTGACGTCAATAATTTAACATTTTGTAGGCGTAAAAGTGACATCTATCCTCTCTTTTACTTTAACTTTCTAGAGTGTGTGTGCTCTTTCGAATTCCGCAGTTAGCTCGCGGTTATTAGTATTATGTTAATGAGAAGTATCTCAGTTTGTCGCGTATAAAAGCTTGGGTGTGAGTTTGTGGCGTATGTGTTTCTGGCCTTAGCCAGCAGCCAGCGTCTGTGTGTTTCTGGCCTTAGCCAGCAGCCAGCGTCTGTGTGTTTCTGGTAGTAGCCAGCAGCCAGCGTCTGTGTGTTCCGCCATTGGACAACGAAGTTGATGATTGTTTAGTAAGGTGCTGACGATTAGAGAATAGCTACGGCCTCCAGTAAAGCGAAAAGGAGTTCAGATAGTGGATTAAAGATTCGGCCTTGGTAAGAAAGTTTAGAATCGTTCCGTTTTGATTATTTGAGCAAATAAAGAAATATCCACAGCCACGGGCTGTGAAATTAAGATTTGTTTAGTAGATCAGCCAGGAAATAGTGTCAAGTGCTAGACGGTGCCCCGGCTGAGCTAGACCAAAGCCTGTGAGTATGATTTAGCTTTTCATAGTGTTCTCAGTGAGTGAAATTATAGACTGGCTCCACTTTCCTTTAGCCCTTATCATTTTAATAAACTGTGTTGTTTTAACCTAAATTAATGAGTATGTCTGCATATAACGTGACAAATGACACCCAGCATGAGTATACCGTCACAATGTTAGTGGAAAAGGTTGTTTTGAAATAAAATTTGGAATATACAGCCACACAACAACAAACAAAACAATATTGTCATTCAATATTTGGAAATGAATTCGTAGAAACATCGTAACAGAAAATACGTTTATAACAACACACGTTTAAAATCTAAACAATTTCTGTAATACACTCATGAAAGAAAAAAAAAATCTATAAAGTTACTTAATTTTTTCTAGGAAACTGGGATTTCTAGAAATTTTCTTATAACAGTGACAGTAAAAAATCATTTAACCTATATACCCTAATAGCATGCATGGTCACAGTGACACCACAGTGACGTCACTGTAAGTCACTTTGGTCACAACACATCTGTGACCAAAATTCCACCACTCAGTGACGTCACATTGTGACTGAGATGTGACTTTCTTAAAAATCTTTAGAAATTTATAAATATCCTTCAAAACATGTTATTTACTTTAAAAAACATGTTTCTGGCAATTTATATATCATCGCTTTTGTCACAGTTTCGTCACAATGTTAATGTCAAATTAGTCACAAATGACACATTTTTCACAAATTTGTCACATTGTGACCACTTTGTGAAACGTCACAAAAGAGCTTTAAAGCGGCCATAACGATTCACATGTAAGTCATTGTGACTTCACATCAACGTCACGTGACGTCACATCGACAATCGATGGTCACAAAGTCACAATGTGACTTCACAACAACGTTGCAGTGACGTCACCATACTTTACGGGTAATTACATGAATTTTTGCCATATTATATTTACCGAAGAAAGTATTGTTGCCATAACAGTAATATGACATAGCAAACATTTTCAATGCAAAGGCAGCAAATTAAATATTTATTCAATATTTGTGATAGGGTGATCCAATATTAGCTTCTATTTTGGATGTTTTCAACATATGTGGAAAGACTTAAATGTATATCTAATATTTAATCCAATAATTCCATTAGGAAAAGAATGTACCACATTCATTTATTCTCTACATTCCAGGACAAATAAATTTATCTGTCAGAAAAAAAAGAAAAACTAAAGTTGTCATGCTTTAATATGGAACATAATTCTTTTAACATCAATTTATCTAATTTTATCTTTCCCTGAATCTACCACATATTAACTTCCACGTGACATGAAAATCTTTATTCCTTATAAAATTATTGGCATTTGTTAGCGATAATATATTGATTATAAATATAATTCACTATTATAAAGTGAATTAATTTTAAATGGTTAATGTATTTAATGCATAGATAAATTAATGTGTAGCGAAGAGTTATAATGTATTGGTTAAAAAAAATCAATTAACAGAAATATTTGGACACTGCTTAGTCAAAATCGACGATAAATCATGAGGAATGTTTCAATAAAAAGATTAAACAAATACTAAGCAATCCTTAATATTCCTATTAGCAAAATAATATATCATATAACGTTAATACAAAGTTACTTATTTTTTAATATACTCGCAAAACATTATATATCGATAAAAAAGCTAGGAGAAAATATCATTCGATAACACAGACATAATATTTCGAAAGTCAATTTATCTAATTTCGTCTTATTTCTCAAATAAGCTTGTACTCTGTATTGAATACTTTATTTCCCAACAAATTACATATACACTTTGTAGTTATAATATATTAACTTAAAACGTAACGAATTAATGTTAAATATTTTATGAATTAATGTGTAATAATAACTATTTTTTGCAACTGGAATAAATTTTATACGATGTGTTTCTAAATAAAT
The DNA here is from genome assembly GCA_964019185.1 of Maratus speculifer. Taxonomy (NCBI): domain Eukaryota; kingdom Metazoa; phylum Arthropoda; class Arachnida; order Araneae; family Salticidae; genus Maratus; species Maratus speculifer. The sequence continues at coordinate 146,026,145 of OZ025301.1, read as the reverse complement.
ATCGAGCTTTCAAATCTTACAAGGAAGGTTTCCATACGGGCATACTCAGAAAAATCTGAAAAAATTACAGAATGTTCTTCTCATATAGTTATATATGTTTATAAAAAAATTTTCGGCGGAACCTCCTTATAAAGTCCGTAAAAAAATAATAAAAATTTCGTTTGTTTGGCGATTTATCACCGGTTGGCGAAAAAACGAAATGTTGAAAAATACGCTTTTACGCTTCGAATACTTTTTAAAGAAAAAACTTTCTATGTTCAATTTATTTAAATAAGTTTAGTTTAAGTAATTTTAGTTTTGCATTTTTACTTTACTTTAAGTGTAATTTTGTCATATACGTTTATATGTACTTATAACAAAATGAAATTAATATATTTTATCATTTAAAACACAATTTAAATTGATTAAAATTGTTCCAAATTGAAAAATACACTGTTAAAAATCTGCTGCATTTTGTTGCAACGCACTCCCTTGCTTCTACAGAAAACGGTTACTTGGCCGTGAAATGAAGCTTTCTCATTGGTTGGAATAGAGATATTTTATACAAGCAATGGAGTGCGTTGCAGCAAAATGCTGCAGATTTTTAACAGTGTTGCACAAGTTACAACACCGCTAAAAATCTGTACCATTTTCTGCAGCGTCACTCCACCGCTTTTATAGAAAACGGTCAATTCACCGTGCTATAGAGCATTCTCATTGGTCAGAAGAGAGATATTCTATAAAAGTAGTGGAGTGACGTTGCAGTAAATGCTGCAGATTTTTAACAGTGAAGTCAATTAAAATCAATTTTCAGATTCGTTAAAATCGTCTGCTTTTGGCGAGGAAATGCACTGCTCGCCAAATCCCGCGTCGCTTTCAGCTTTTCACGCCAATTATTGCAAACTATTTTATTTTTTTACATATATAATAATGTAATTCCGCCGCTAATTTTCACTGATCCTTTATTACCTACATAAGTAGTTTAATTCGTATTTTTTTCAAAAAATTCTGAGTATGCCCCCAATGGAGACCTTCCTTGTTAGTAGTATTTATTACATGCAATTTAAAATTATGATTGATAATAATTTTAATTATAAAGTGAAAGAGCAATTCAAACAATTTTAAATACAAGTTTACAAGGGTTCAATGTGAATATCTTTCGTCACACGGCACACAACAAGTCGATAGCTCAGTTCTTCTTAAACATTTAATAGCAAAAAAGTTCTGCTTAGATGCTGACTTGATCTGACGCCATTTGATTTCTACTTCTGGGGTTTCATAAAAGGTCGTGTGTGTATGTACCTTCATGCCAAGCTGACATTTGCTGGTGTTGCAATAATGACCTCAAAAACACTAATCAACGTTTAGGAAAACTGAGCGATCGACTTGATGTGTGCCGTGTGACGAGAAGTGCTCACATTGAACACTTGTGATCTTGTAGCTAAAACGGTTTGAGTTGCTCTTTCATTTTACGTATTAATTATAATTTTAAGTTTTCTGTAATAAATGCTACCAAGGTTAGGCTACTAAGGCGTTAAAACGTCGATATTCGTTTAGAAACAAACCATATTGTCGTTGTCGATCAATACTGACAATTAATGATCAGGAAATCTATCAGAAAAATCAAACATGCTTAATTTTTGCTACTCCTAATAGAGAATAAGCGTACTACATGTATTTATTCTCTAGTAACGAGGCAAATGTCTATCTATCTGTGAAAATAAGCAAAAAGATATTGTCATGCAGTAACAGGGCAACTTAAATAGTCTAACATGAATTTATCCAATTTTTTCATGTCTTGAATATGTCATAGGGAAGCTTACACTTGATATGCGAAATTTGTTACTCCACAAATTATACGTATGTAGTAGAAATAATATATTAAAAGTTAAATGTTTAATGTACACTGTAAAAAAAAAAATAAAAATAATAAAAAAAAATAAATAAAATCGGACGATTTTTCGGAGATTCGGCAACTGGGACGCATAACTCACTGTTTTTTAACAGAAAAAATTCCGTAAATTTCAGAAAATTTTACGCTTTTTTTGAAAAATTTTCTGGAATTTACGGGAGTTTTTCCTTTAAAGTACTGGTTTCCTGATTGCCAGTACAATCTTTTTGTTCCATTACATTGTATTAATGTACAGCAATAAATAGTTCTAATGCAGCGACAATAAATAATAAATATTGGCGCACTACTGGCGTCAACACTGACAATCGGTGATAAGGAAAACTTTAATGTTATATGAGAACGATAAAACATATTAATTCTTAGTATTCCTATCAGAAGAATAATGCATCGCATTGATTTATTCTCTAATATCACAGCAAATACTTTTTTATCTATCGGTAAAAACCAAAATGAAATTGTCCTAATACAATACAGAAACACAATTCTCCGAATATCAATTTATAAAATTTTATCTTTCTTTGAATCTAACACAGATAAGCTTCCACTCGACATGGAAAAATTTATTTCCAATCAAATTATAAGTACTTAGAAGAAATAATGTATTAATGTTAAATGCGATAATCTTAAAAGTATGACATATTAATGCAAAATGTGATAAGGTTAAATCATTCGGGATCCTACTTAGGCTATCTGAGGCCTGAGGCAAGCATCATTTTAAGGGTCCTTTTACATCTATCCATAGAAAATATTATGCGAATATTATGAAAGTGGCTAGTACTGAACTTCATACATATTGTATGTATGCATAAATTTTGTATCATATACTATTCAACTAAATATACAAAGAAACACAAAAGCATATTCAAAACTTTAAGAAAAAATACCAATAGGATATATTAATTAAAAAAAAATTATGGATTGTTTGACTGGATTATTTGTTTTAAAACTTTTACTTTGCTTATCTACATATATTATAAAAGATATCGAAAAGAATATGTCACAATTAGTCGTAATTGATGTTTTGAACTTGCTTCATTATAAGGAATACGTCAATAAATAGTTACTTTTGAAAACAATAGAATACTAAGTTGTTAGAATAAAATATTAAATATTTGTTTTCTGATAATATATTAGTTTGTGTTTTTGAGTGGGTGGAGTGGGTATAGGGAGTAGAGAGGTAATTGGGGTGTCGTGCTATCTTCCTAAATGTTTGAAAATATATAAATTTTGATCACTTTTGGCTAATTTTAATCATTTGGAGTCTTTTAATGAAAATCCTCATTATTACCATGGAACGGGGCCAGGGGCTCGCGAAGAGAAAAGTGCGCCCGGGGCAAAGTGTCAATTTGGCGCCCCCCTTCCAACTTTTTCTTGTGACAGGCCAGAAATGACTTTGGTAGTATAAATATGGCGCCCCTTAACTTTCCGCACCAGAGGCGACCGCCCCCTTCTCCCCCTTTCGCACAGTGCTGGGCGGGCCTCTTAAACACAATTCTTTCAAACATCTTAAAGGTGGATTTTTTTTTTTTTTTTTTTTATGAATCCTTAACTCCACGATATATACGTTTATCTGTCTGCTATAATCCAAAAACAAAATGTCATAGCTCAGAAACACAGTTCTTCGAACATCAAATTATCTAATTTTGTCTTTCTCTGAATCTATAACAGAAAAGCTTCCAATCGGTATGAAAAGTTAAAGATTTATTCTCCATAAAATTACTGATGTTTGGATATGTTAATGCTAAATGTAATATACTGAGGTTAAATAATTAATGTATTAGTATATAACGACACACCAGACAAGCAGGATTGATGCGCAGCAAAATATTATTAATGAATAGATAATAGATAAAAAGTATAATGTATTAATGATTAATAACAAGTAGTGCTAGTGCATAGAAAAAAGTTAAAACATTAACAGTTTACATGGACCAAAATTGGTAATTAGTGATCGAAAATTCTTTCAATCTGCTACAATTATAAGATATGCTCAGAATAATCCTTAATACTCTTATTAGAGAAATATCGTGCTACGATATACACATTTATCGACCAGTGAAAAAAAAATGCCGTAACATGGAAACATAAATTTTGAAATATTTTTTAAGGGGCCGCTTCATTTAAATGAAAAGACTCGTTCGCTAATGCTAATCCTACGGAAGAAATTTATAAAGATATCTCGGTTGAATTTTAATATTTTTAAATGATTCTTTTTGCATTGGATAGCTGAGATTGATCTGATTTTCAGGCCGTTTTTTACTTTTTCAATTTTGTTTAGAGATATTTTTTTACGAGAACGCTTTCATTTTCAGAACCGGTTTGGAAAGCGAAATCAACCTCATAAAAAATATTTGTAAAAAAAAAATCGAAAAAGTAAAAAACGACCTGCATTCAAATCAATCTCAGCTATCCACTGCAAAAATAATCATTTAAAAATATTAAAATGCAACCGATATATCTTTGTAAATTTCTTCCATAGGATTAGCATTAGCAAATGGGTCTTTTCATTTGAGTGAAGCGGCCCCTTAACCTAATTTTGTCTTTCTCTGAATCTATTACCCGAAAGCATAAACTCGAAATGAAAAATTTTATTCTACATAAAAGTATAGGTATTTGATAATAATATTACATGAATGTTAATTGTTTAATGCATCAATACATATAAATATACAAATAATTAATATTGATGTATAGCCATATACAGTAGAATCCCGCTTATTCGGACCCCGTTAATCCGGATCGGTTTGGTCATTTTTTTTTTCAAATTTGAGAAGCGATAGGCTAATTTCCATATCATCAACTTGTTCATCGTCGTATTCTGAATAAAAAAACTTTTTCTGAAATCTTCGGAAGAATAAAGCAAAGTAAATATTTTTACTTTCTGTAAATATTCAATAAGTTTAACATAAAGGTGATTTTCAGTAAGTATAAGTTTTACTTTAATTTTTTTTTAATTCTTTGGATAATCCGAATTTTCGATAATCCCAGTTGGGTCCGGTCCCAATTAATCCGAATTACCGGTGTGAAAACACTCTTCACGAAGACATTCTGGCACCAGCAGCCGCTCATTTTCAGAACATTTTTTTTTTCTTTCTTGTGCAAACTAAACGCTCATTGGTTATTTTTACGATCTTTTTTATTAATGTTCTTTTTGTACCTTTCAGATTTCGATGTAGTCTTTTTAAGAATAATGATCAAGAAACATGTAATATCTGTGCGCGCGTGTGTAAATAATCAACTTTTCTTTTTTGTGTGTTTACGTTTTGTCTCTTATTTTTGATGTGGATTTTTGTCTTTGAAGACGAACAAGAATTAAGATTCGGACCACCGTGCATCCCTCAAGAACCCTCGAGAAAGGTAGGAAAATTTTATATTATTATTTTTAAGAATATTTTTCTACTGAAATATCGAATTTGAAATTAACATGGCATCCCTGTCGCGGGATGTACGGTGGTAATATATTTTGAAACAATTAAGAATTTGAATTTCGAAATAAACTAATTAAGTAGAGAAAAAGAAAAAAAAAATGGCTGAAAGTTTAGAAACACTTAAAAAAAGAAGAACAATTTTTCGATCGGCTGTTACGAAAATTCTAAATAAAATCGAAACTTCCATAAAATCAGACGATGTGTCTATTGAAGAACTGCAAGAACATGTTGAAACATTGACCGACAAATTTAAGTTGCTTAAGACAACAGATAATTCAATTGAATTATTAGTCAATCCCGATGATTTAGAGAAAGAATTAGAAGCCGCTGAAAAATATAGCGAAAATGTAATATTATGGAAGTCATGCGCAAATCAGAAAATTAGAGAATTAAATGCCGGATTTTTAAATTTAAAATCAAAACAAGAAAGTAACAAAGAACAATTTTCAGACAGTACATTTAATGAAAAAGTGGATAATTCTGTAAAAGTTAAGTTACCGAAATTGCATATACCAATATTTGATGGAAATATAAATGAATGGCTTTCCTTTTGGAGCAGTTTTGAATCGGCCATTCATGATAATAAGTCGTTAAATAAAGTTGATAAATTTAATTATTTAAGATCGCAATTAAGATCGACCGCTTTAAACACAATAGAAGGTTTTCCTGTTTCCGAAAAAAATTACGATGCGGCTATAGAATTGCTGAAAAGTAGGTTTGCTAATAAACAATTATTAATACACAATCATATTAGTAATCTTTTAGCTATCAAGCCATTGAGAACTTCGAATGATATATATGCTTTCCGACAATATTTTGATAAATTATCAGTAGAACTGAGAGGTTTGCAAAGCTTAGGAACAGATTTTAAATAGCATTTCAAGTGTATTATGTACAACCATTTTGAAAACAATTCCGAAAGATTTGTTAATAGAACTTAACAAGTCCGATAATGAAAAGGGATTTTATGAAATTGAAGAATTGATGAATTTTTTATCTACTTGTTTAAAAGCAAGAGAAAAGGCTAATTTAGTAATAAACCCAATGAACGAAGATAGAAAATTTTTTAATCCTCCTGAAAAGAAAAACTTTAATTCGTTTCGAAATAACAATAAACAAAAAAATTATCCCACAGCTAATGATTTAGTGTCAACGAACAAAAAAGAGAATTTAAACGTAATAAACTGCGTTTTTTGTGAATCATTTCATCACTCATCGGTTGATTGCGATAGAACTAATGAGTTATCTATTGATGAAATTAAGAACATTCTAATGAAAAAGGGAGCATGTTTTAAGTGCCTAGAAATGAAAAAACATTTATCGCGTTTTTGCAAAAAAAATATAAAATGCCGGATTTGCAACGGGAATCACAACACGTTGTTTTGTTATAGAAACGTAAAAAGGGAAAAACCTAAACAACAGACCGAAGTGTCGGATACTGCCCTTTTTGCGAATGAAAACTTGCAGAAAGAAGTTTATTTACAAACTTTATATGTTTATGTAAGAAATAATGGTTGTGAATATATAGTACGCGCATTGTTAGATACGGCGTCTTCTAAGTCGTATATTTCAAAGTTCGTAGCCAATAAGATGGAATTAAAAAGTTTAAGAAAGGTCAGAATTACTCACGGGTTGTTTGGAGGTACCGAAACAACGGTAGATCATAACTGTTATTCTGTTAATTTAAGGGGTTTAAGGGGAGGTAAAAAGATTAAAATTGAGGTAATGGAACAAGAAAAAATTTGTGCTAATGTACCCAAAATTAGAGACATTCGTTGTATTGCGGAATTAAAAGGAAAAAAATATATTTTTGAGCGATATCTGCCCTGAAGGTAAAAATTGTTTATATGAAAGAAATTTAAATGAAATACATGTACTTTTGGGAGCAGATGTTGTGGGAGAACTGTTTACAGGTAAAATAGAAAATTTATCTTGTGGTTTGGTTGCGATGCAAACAAAACTAGGTTGGACTACTATGGGCGAAATTGGTGGAAATGAGAGGGATAGTTCTCTTTTGGTCCTTTCATTATATGTAAACGATGCCAAAATTACAGATTTGTGGAATTTAGATTCTTTAGGCATAGTAGATCCTGCGGAAAAACAAACTAAGGAAGAAGTCCAGAAATTAGTTTTGGAGCATTTTAAAGAAACCGTAAGACGCGAAACTGATGGTAGGTACAAAGTTTGTCTTCCCTGGTTAAGTGAGCATCCTCCCATTCCAAGTAATAAAGATTTAGCGATAAAACGCCTGCAAAATAATATTAAGAATCTCCAAAATTGCGGTTTGTTGAAAGATTACGAAGCAGTTTTAAATGAGTGGAAAACGGAAGGGATTTTTGAAAGAGTGAAAGAAGAGGAAAAACTTAACACCAAAGTCCATTATCTCCCTCATAGAGCTGTAATAAAACCTAATTCTACGACCAAAATTAGGCCGGTATTTGATGGATCAGCACATGTTAAGGGTTCTGTTTCCATAAATGATTGTATAGAGAAGGGACCTAATTTAATTGAACTAATTCCTTCTGTTCTAAATCGATTTAGAGTGGGAAAGATTGGTGTTGTAGCAGATATTCGTAAAGCTTTTTTACAGATATCACTGAATGAAAAGGATAGAGATTATTTACGTTTTTTCTGGTGGAGAGATGGGAATTCAGAAAACCTTGAAATTTATAGACATTGTCGGGTTGTCTTTGGGATTAGTTGTAGCCCCTTCCTTTTGGCCGCTACTCTAACACGTCACTTAGATGAAGCACCCGAGAACATTAAAGATGTTGCTATAAAACTTAAAGAATCTTTCTATGTAGATAACTGTGTAGCTAGTGTAGAATTGTTAGAAGAGTTAGAATATTTTCGCAATGAAGCACGGAAACTCTTAGCTTCGGCACAATTTGATCTTCGTGGTTGGTGTCATTATCGGTGCGAAGAAATTGGATTAGGCTTTAATGAAAAGGGTCATTTGAGTGATGCGGCTGAGGATAAGATTCCCTTACTTGGTTTAATGTGGGACACCAAGAGTGATACATTATCGTGTGATTTTCGGAATTTTAAATTGGAAAATGAGTGCATCACTAAAAGAACAATTTTGTCCTTAACTCATAAAATATTCGATCCCATCGGTTTCACTTGCCCCGTGACCTTAATTCCAAAATTACTTTTACAGAAATGCTGGAAAATAAAGGCGTCATGGGACTCCAAGCTGCCCGATGAGATAGTTAAGGAATTTAGAAAATGGACTAAGGAAATTAATGATTTGGGAAATCTTGAGATCCCGCGAAGATTGTCTAACTTATCTCTAAAAGAGGGAAACTTATCTTTACATATTTTCTGCGACGCTAGTAAATTTTCTTACGCTACATGCATTTATCTAAGAAATGAAGTAGAAAATCGTGTAACTTGTCAACTTATTCAGGCTCGTTCTAGAGTAGCTCCTCTAAAGGACATTTCCATTCCACGCCTTGAGTTATTGGCCTGTTGTATTGGAGCTAGATTGTCTAATAGTATTAAAAACGATTTGAAATTAGAAAATGTTGATACTTTCTATTGGTCAGATTCAATGGACGTGTTATACTGGATAAAACGGGAAGGTCCTTGGGCTACATTTGTAGAAAATAGAGTTAGAGAAATTCGAAAGCTTACCCCCAACACTTCATGGAATTTCGTACCTGGACATATGAATCCAGCAGATTTACCGTTACGCGGTTGTTGTGCAAAATCCCTTATTAAATCTCAGTGGTGGTTAGGGCCATCATGGCTTTCAGAATCAAAGGAAAATTGGCCTAGTACTAATATTTTTCCTAATATGGATATAGTGAATTCTGAAAAAAGAAAAACTATTGTGACCGCTCCTAATGTAGAAAGTGATGAGGCACAATTTTATAATCGCTATTCTTCTTACAATAAAATTTTGCGAGTTACTGGTTGGATTTTGCGATTTTACCAAAATTCGAAAAGGGGTAGTACCGACAGAATATTCGGTCAATTAACACACAACGAATTAAAAGCGGCAGAAACAGTATTATTAAAACTTGTGCAAAAAGAATCCTTTGTGAATGAACATAATCAAAGACTAAAATGCCTGAATATTTTTACAGATTCGGAAGGAATCATACGCGTAAAAACGAAGATATTTCAACGAGAAGATGAATTTAATTTTAGATTACCTATTTTACTCCCTTCAAATCATTACGTCGTAGAACAGATTATATTTTCGAAACATTTAGAATTCGGTCATTGTGGCGTACCCTTGCTAATGACTGCGTTACGAGAAAATTACTGGGTACTGAAGAGTCGGAAAACAATCAAAAAGGTAATCGGCAAATGTATCATTTGTAAAAGACACTCAGCAAAACCATCTGATGTAGCAGAAAGTGTCTTACCTCTTGATCGTGTCAGAGAAGCCGCGATTTTCGAAATAATAGGATTAGATCTGTGCGGGCCTCTTTATTTGAAAAAAGAATCTAAAGTCTGGATTTTGATAGTCACGTGTGCAGTTTTTAGAGCTGTGTATTTCGAGCTATTGACAGCTCTTTCAACCGAAAGTTTTATCTTAGGACTGAAACGCTTTATTTCTAGACGAGGTCGTCCTGCAATAATATATTCAGATAACGGCACAAATTTTACTGGCTGCCACAATTTATTGAAAACTATTGACTATGAAAAAGTAAAAGCGGTTACTGCGTTTTCACGTATAGACTGGAAATTTATTCCACCTTCTGCACCTTGGTGGGGTGGATTAGAGTGTGGTGGAGAGGCTTGTTGGAATCCTGAAACGAATCTTGAGAAGGGTATTGGGCAAGTCGTCTTTAAATTTTGAAGAACTACATACCGTTATCTGCGATTGTGAAAGTATTATAAATGCCCGCCCCTTGACGTATGTTACAGATAATAATGAAGATCTTCAAGTTATAACTCCTTCAATGTTCTTACAGGAAAATACTAAAATAGGTATGCCTGAATTGGAATTTCTAGACCACAAAGAAATGAATAAACGATACCATTATAGAATTAAAATTAGAAACGATTTAAAATCAAGATTTAGAAGCGAATACCTCGGCACATTAAAATGTTCGGTCTTTAGTGGGAAAAAATCAAGATCTTTGTGTGTAGGAGATGTTGTCCTGATATGGACGGAAAATTCTAGCCGAATAAACTGGCCTCTTGGTAGAGTTGTGGAACTTATACCTAGTCAAGATGGCGTTGTGCGTGTAGTAAAGTTGAAGACTGCAACTGGAATGCTAATTCGTCCCATTAAGAAACTTTGTTCTTTGGAGGTGAATGAAATCGCCGATAATCAAAGTGATGCAGACTGCAAAAGCGTTTGACTACTCGCCATGGTCGAATTGTACGGCCGCCCGAAAGACTCCAACTGCAGTGATTGAGTTCTGTCCCCTAATGAACTCAAGGTGGGGAGTGTGAAAACACTCTTCACGAAGACATTCTGGCACCAGCAGCCGCTCATTTTCAGAACATTTTTTTTTCTTTCTTGTGCAAACTAAACGCTCATTGGTTATTTTTACGATCTTTTTTATTAATGTTCTTTTTGTACCTTTCAGATTTCGATGTAGTCTTTTTAAGAATAATGATCAAGAAACATGTAATATCTGTGCGCGCGTGTGTAAATAATCAACTTTTCTTTTTTGTGTGTTTACGTTTTGTCTCTTATTTTTGATGTGGATTTTTGTCTTTGAAGACGAACAAGAATTAAGATTCGGACCACCGTGCATCCCTCAAGAACCCTCGAGAAAGGTAGGAAAATTTTATATTATTATTTTTAAGAATATTTATCTACTGAAATATCGAATTTGAAATTAACAACCGGGGTTTTACTGTAGTATAAATGAATAGCAAAAAAGTTAAAAATTAACGAATGCTGCTAGCCCAATAATGACAATTAGGAATCAAGAACTCTTTCAATATACAAATCAGAAAGATAAAAAATCTGTTCAATAATCCTTAATACTCCTATTAGTGAAATAATGTACCACATCCATTTATTCTCTAATACCACGACATATACATTTATCTGTCACTAAAAAAACAAAAAGAAAATGTCGTAACACGGAAATCTAATTCTTCGAACACTGATTTATCTAATTTTGTCTTTCTTTGAATCTATCACAGATAAGCCTCCATTCGATATTCAATGCTTTATTTTACGTTAAAGTATAGGTATTTGATAATATATGGATGTTAATTGTTTAATGTATCAATACATATCAGTATTATATAGTATTAGCCATATAGTATTAATGAATAGTGATTAGATGAAACAATAGCGATTGCTTGTCCAATATTGGCAATAAGGAATCAAGAACTCTTTCAATATACACATCAGAAAGATAAAAAATATGTTCACTAATCCTTAATACTCCTATTAGTGAAATAATGTACCACATTCATTTATTCTTTAATTCCATTACATACACATTTATCTGTCTGTAAAAAACAAAAAAAGAAAATGCCATAACACGGAAACATAATTCTTCGAACATCAATTTATCTAATTCTGTCTTTCCCTGAATCTATCACAGATAAGCTTCCACTCGACATCGAATGCTTTTTCCCCATCAAATTATATTTTCCAGAATCCTTTTCTGTACCTATTACTTTGCTTTTACGATAAATGAAGCCTCAAGGGTACAAGCAGAAAAGTAGCACTTCACGTATATATATGAAGAGTCGCAGCTGTGGATTACAGCATTCTCCGAATCACGAAATCTGCGATGTAAAAAAGTAAAGGCTTATCTGCACAATTCCTCATTAAAATTGGGTTTGGTATAAAAATGCGGAAACAGACAGCATGATGATGATGACAAATGGATTCGCGATATGCTTGTTTAAGATTTTTGTGAATTTGTTTGAGAGTTACAAAGGAAATATGAATTAGAAAGACAAAGTTGGATCACAATATTTCTTATCAAAATGAGACTTTTTACAAATATGAGAGAGGTGATGTATAACAATGAGAGTTTTATGGAGAATAACGGAATTAGTATAAGAATCACTTGTAGTATTATATGAATTTTAACACAATTATTCAAATAGGTAAATAATTGAAATGAGTTGTAATTTCCCAGTAGGCGAATCAGTTCGAACCAAGATTTGAACTAGGGATTTTTTGGCTGCAGCTTTCAATGCTTTGCCAACTTTACTTCCGAATCACGAAATCCGCGATGTAAAACAATAAGGGCTTATCTGCACAATTCCTCATTAAAATTGGGTTTGGTATAAAAATGCGCAAAGAGACAGCATGATGATGATAACAAATGGAATAGCGATATGCTTGTTTCAGATTTTTGTGAATTTGTTTGAGAGTTACAAAGGAAATATGAATTAGAAAGGCAGAGTTAGATCATAATATTCCTAATCAAAATGAGACATTTTACAAATATGAAAGAGGTGATGTATAGCAGAGAGAGTTTTATGCAGGTTAACAGAATTGGTATAAAAATCAGTTTTAGTATTATATTAATTTTAACACAATTATTCTAATCGGTAAATAATTGAGTCGTAATTTCCAAGTGGGAAAATCAGTTTGAGTCAGGATTCGAAATAGGAATTTCTTGGCTGAAGCTGCCAATGCTTTACCAACTTTACATCCAAATCACGAAATCTGCGATGTAAAATAGTTAAGGGCTTATCTGCACAATTCCTCATTAAAATTGGGTTTGGTAAAAATGCGCAAAGAGACCGCATGATGATGATGGAATCGCGATATGCTTGCTTCAGATTTTTGTGAATTTGTTTGAGAGTTACAAAGGAAATATGAATTAGAAAGGCAGAGTTAGATCATAATATTCCAAATAAAAATGAGACATTTTACAAATATGAGAGAGGTGATGTATAACAGAGAGAGTTTTATGCAGATTAACGGAATTGGTATAAAAATCACATTTAGTATTATATTAATTTTAACACAATTATTCTAATTCGTAAATAATTGAGTCGTAATTTCCAAGTGGGAAAATCAGTTTGAGCCAGGATTCGAAATAGGAATTTCTTGGCTGAAGCTGCCAATGCTTTACCAACTTTACATCCAAATCACGAAATCTGCGATGTAAAATAGTTAAGGCTTATCTGCACAACTCTTCATTAAAATTGGGTTTGGTAAAAATGCGCAAAGAGACCTCATGATGATGATGACAAATGGACTCGTGATATGCTTGTTTAATATTTTTGTGAATTTGTTTGATAATTACACAGGAAATATGAATTAGAAAAGAAGAGTTGAATCATAACATTTTTAATGGAAATATGTCTCTTTACAAATATAAGAGAAGCAATATAGAATAGAAAGAGTTTCATAAGAAACTGAAAAAAGACAGTATGATGATGACGACAAATGGATTCGAGGTAGACTTGTTTGAGAATCATGTAAAATGTGAAATTTTGTGAATTTGTTTGAAAATTACTAAGGGAACATAAATTAGAAATGCAGAGTTGGATCATAATCTTTCTAATCAAAGTAAGTCTTTTGGCAAATATGAGAGAGGTAATATAGAAGAAAAAGAGCTTCACGAGAGAGTTCAAAGAGACAGCATTATAATGATGATAAATAGATTCGCGATATGCTTGTTTAAGGTTTTAAGAAAAAAATATTAATTTTAATTTATGATGGGGATTCGTATTTTCTAAAGAAAAAAAAAAAAAGAGGATAAACTTGTAACCTTGATGCAATAGGAATTTTCAGTTAAAGTTTTGCTTGGGTCAGGTATTTCCGGACGGAAGCCCGAAAATTTAAGTATAGAACCCGATAATACAATTTTCGAAGTATTCGTTGCGGTATTTGCGAACCTCCTGAATCTATACAGAACATTTTTGTAAAGTAGTTTTTATTAGTGAATTAAAAAGTTTCTTCATATCGATTTTAGGTCGTTATCAATTCTTAATTAATTAAATTCAACTGCGTAACTCAATGTACACAAGCAAGAAAAGAAAAAGAAAATAAATTTTAATGTTAATGTTGATGCTGTCGGTTTATCATATCAGTCTAAAAAGTATATTTATTGAACACGAAGATGTTGACTCAAAAGGCAAACAAAAAACCTATATTCTGGGCAAAAAGATTGATTAAGACACTATAAAAATGGCTGATAAATGTTTCTGAAAAACACTGGTAGTAACTTTTTAATTTTATAATTCCTTCTTCAAATATTTAAAAAATATTGTCTTTTGAGATTTCTAAAGATAAAGAAGTCTTTTTGAAAACGGAGATATATTGTCATTCAAGGTTATATAATATACTTTCTAGGTTAAAAAACATTTGTCTCTTTTTAGAGTGTAGACTAAAATTATATTTTTAATATAAATTTATCTGTTTTTGAGTAAATTGAATCAAAAGACCACTTAAAACAGATCCGAAATAAATACAGTCAATCCAATCTTATCCCCACAGAGAAAAATATTATAGGCAATTCATAGGAGTGCTACGGCGGATGGCAAATATATAAAAATTTTGTTAGCTAAAAGTATTAAATTTAAACGAAATCTATGATGTAAAGATTAACCGCTTATCAAATGACTCTCTAATTAAAATTTAGCTTGATAAAAGTTTATAAAATGGTTTTGAATAAAATATGTCTGTTTAATTTTTTTAATTACATGAAATAGCAAAAAATAGAAACGGTAATTATGAAATAAAATGCAGTCATAATACTGTAGTATCACAGAAGAGTTTTTTTAAAACAATATTTTATTTTTTACAAATACGCGAGAGAAGTGATAAAGAGTACAGACATGATTCAAGAGACACTTGCACAATTCAACTTTCTTCGGTCTTCTTCTTTTTTCTGATAGAAAATAAATTGGACACAAACGAAAACAATGTATTTTCTTTATACAACTTGAGGACTCTTCATGAAAAAGGACTAAGGATTAAATGAAAAAAAATCTGAAGAGAAAAGGAAAAAAAATCTGTTTGTATTCAATGGTGAAAATAGTAATCAAGTTTAAATGAAATAAATTTGCTAATGTGTAGAAGCATTTTCAATTTAAATTGGGTTTTATGTAATTATCTGAGAGATTTCACGAAATGAAGGACATGTTGTTATAGACTCTTGCAACTTTAAATATTCTTATTTTTCTTTCTAAAATTCAAAATGCCCTGGCCCTTGAATAAGTAAATCTAAATTCAAATGAAATACCTATGTCATTATATGAAATAAATGTTTTCAGTCGAAATGGATTTTTTTCTTTTTAGCTTCAAATATAAACTAGAAAATTTATTTATAATAATTATAACAATAATAATAACATTTTTGCTGTTATTATTACAAATAATTTACTGAAATGATTAATATTAAATAGTGTTTTACGTATGTAATTTATTTGTTTTTTTGCCAGAAAATGCTTTTTGCGGAAAAAAAAGTTGTAAATGTAATTTATTGTTATAATTATAATTACTATTGTTGTTGTATAACAACGACAACAACAACAACAACAACAATAGTAATAACAATAAATAATAATAATAACAATATTATGACTGGATATTATATGACATAAACGTTTTCAATCGAAATGTATAATTTTTTTTAACTTAAAAAATAACTAGACATTTTAATCATAATAACAATAACAATAATAATAACATTTTTTCTGTTATTATTATAAATAATTTATTGAAATTATTAATATTAAATAAGTATTTTACGTATGTAATTTATTTGTTTTCCTGCCAGAAAATGCTTTTTGTGGAAAATTATAAGTTCTAAATGTAATTTATTGCTATAATTATAATTACTATTGTTGTTGTATAACAACGACAACAACAACAACAATAATAACAATAATATTTATTATTATTATTGTAACTTTTGATTTTGCTATTTTGTTCCTTATTCTTATCATTATCAATAATATTGAATGTATTTTCTTATGTTCTACAATTTATTCTTTATTCAATCGTAAGACAAATTTATTGCAAGTTATCGCAAATTACATATGCTGCATGCAGATTCACAATTTTCTGTAAATTACAAATCAACATACAAGACTGCAACGTAGCATTTGTGAAACTTTTTCCTTTGATGTTTAGATCTATACTATTTGCTCGTTTTCAAACATAGCCTTTGAATACTTACCATCTGCCCGTAACATATGGGGCCTATCCATTATATCTAACGGCTTGAAACTACATGAATAAAATATAAATCATGTATATTTCAAGGTGATTGTGGAATAACGAACTTCACCCGGCTCTCACGAGAAATTTGCAACCTAAAAGCCCGCAGAATTATTGATTACGATTTACAAACTAATGAGAATTTCCCAAAATAGTTCGAAGCACAAAGTATACCATTGTTCGGGAATTAGAGAGGATATTGCAGAGGCATTAGTTTGAGTATTGGATGTACTTCTTAGTAGGAAAATATATCATTTGCAAATATATTGTCCGATTCTATAGATTTTTTGAAATAAGATAATCAAGGTTTTGAAATTGATGTTTATTCAATATAAGAATAAATAAATAAATAAATAAGTAAATAATATTCATCATATTTGAATTACTTGCTAATTGAATGGGGAACTATTGTTACGATTTTTGGAATTTTACTATTTTATTGGCATAATTAATAATAAATAACTATTTTATGTTTAAAACTTATTTGTATTTTAACTTAAGAATATAGTTTATGAAGAATACAGTTAAATATACTTTAAAATAATAATAATAATAATTTCGTATTGATTATTATTATTAATTCTAATTAATTATTATAAACATAACTACATTATTGTTATAACTTTATTATTCTAATTATTATTTTATTTCTTATTACTATTCCTGTTATCATCGCTATTGTTATTGTTGTAATTGTTATTTTATTCATTATTTTAATAAGAATATTGCAAAATATTTCGAAGATGCAGTGTATTACTTTTCAGGAACTGGTGGTAATTTTTTAGTGACTTTATTAAATTTTCTTATAAGAAGGAAAGTACTCAGACAATTTCTTGTCATCTTACTTTCATTTATGGATAAGTAACAAGCATAAACAATTTCAATTTGAAAATTGTTTGTATGAAAACTATAAAATGCACATATATTAATGTAATTTTTGCCAGTTTCACAGAAGAAAATTACTATCTAAAAGCCTGAAATGTTATCGATTATACTTTCAGGAAATAGGGAAATTTTTCAAAATAATTTTAAAATAAAGTGCATTATTGTTTAGGAATTGACGAGAAAATTTTCTAGCTTCTTATTTTTGAGCATTAAATGTTCTTACAAACAGAAAAACGCGGAATGCCTAAACATTTTATTTAATTTTAAGGATGTATTTCATAACCCTTTCGCGTCCGATTTTTTTTTCAATTTTGGAAAAAAATACTTTTGCGTTAATAACATTAACACTAGCTATAGCAATAGATTAATTAGAGTATAAATAATATTTCTTTATTTTAAGCATAAAAAATGTTATTGTTTTCCGTATTATTCAATTCATATTCATATGACAATAATCTAAGGAAGAGTTTTTGGAGATGGTTAGAAAATATTATATTACAACAAGATTTAACAGATACTACAATTTTCTTATACTTTTTGCGCTGTATTACACATGATTCTTTCAGAAAAGTAACCTTTATTTTAAATTTAAAGAGTGAAATTTACGTTAAATAAAAGAATCACCAATGGTGCAAAGAGAATTAAGCAAATTATTATTATTATTATTACAAAATGCTTAAATGTTAATGAAGCTCTATAGTAAATGCACAGACACATATTAACTTTACAACATATAAAGAGTAACAAAAGTATTTCTTAAAACAAAATAATACTCAATAAAAAACTATATATTGTTAATAGAACACCAGATCAGACGAATCCGAAATTGCAAAAACGAATATTGCATATTTCTTATGAATTACTTACCCATCATACGTATTACGTAGGTATGATGGGTAATCATACGTCATAGGGTAAGTCTTGCAATCGTTTTGAAAATCGAAAATTTTTTTGACGGATTTACACGTTTCAGACAGTGGAGATTCCGAAAAAATGTATTTTTAGAAATTTTTTTTGCCGTCCGTCTGTCTGTCTGTTTGTCCGTCTGTCCGTCTGTCTGTCTGTCTGTAAACGCTATATCTCCCGAACAAATTGAGATAGAGACTTGAAATTTTGTATGTTCTTAGTATGTAAGGCTGGGACGAAGCCTATTTAATATAAAAAACCTCGATTATCTGGAACTATTTTTTTCGGACTCTCGAAAAATTCGTTGTGATGAAAGGTGTATAAAAATTTCGAATTTTTTTATTTTAAGGAATGGACGTAAAGGGCAATAAAATTACACAAATTTTGCATAAAGAACGAAGTTGATCATATTATTAGTTGCCGAGATATTTGTAATCCTGTTTTCCACATTCTTCGATTTTTCATGACCCTGTATTTCATTCAGATTTCAATTCAGAGGTATATTTCAATTGGAAATGAGACGCTTAATCCGAAGCAGTTAATTGTTAGTTAATAAAATTATTATTTTTGGAGTTATAAGGATGTTTCTTTTACACAGTTCGATACTACTTGAGTAGTTTGGCGTTTTATATAATTTGTCGAAATTGGTACATCAACAGTTCTTTAATACAGCATTACTATGTATATGGAGATTCTTCTTATAAAAGTTCTTTCGAACACATAAGTAAATAAACTCGGAGGTAAATTAAATTCTGACACCGTTTTTAAACTTTTAAATGACTTATATTAAACGTTAATATTTACAAAAACGATATTTACATATTAATATTTACAATTCGAACATTCAAAAGGAAACTTTAATTAAAACATCTTAATCGCGTCATCTTAATCAACATTCTTCTAAAGTCAACACCAACTCTCCCCACATTCCATCCAACGATCTCTTCCGTTCATTTCTTTTTTCTTCGGCTTTTCGTCTGAATGGAGTTTTTTCAGAAAATCGTCTGCTTTCTAAAGACCTTTTCTATCAGAGTTGCGATATGAAGAACCTTACAAGACATGATACTTGGCTGTTGGAGAAAGAATCGCTCCCACAACGGCCGTCCTGACTAGGCTTTCGTCCTCGAATGCTCGTCCCTTTGGAGGCAGCAGCAGTTGGATCATCTGGAAAGATAAAGAAAAAAAAACACAGCAGCATCCAAAGTCTTAATTGAAAAAAAGAAGTCATTATTCAAATTGTTTATCAAAGCTTAGATTATTTCTTGAAAAAATTCATATATTTTTTTTCGCGTCTTTTCGTCTTCTCTTTCTTACGTCCTTTCATCTTCTTTTATCTTACGTCTTTTCGTCTTCTTCTTTCATACGTCTTTTCATCTTCTATTACCTTACGTCTTTTCGTCTTTTCTTTCTTACGTCTTCCGTCTTCTTTTATCTTACGTCTTTTCGTCTTCTTTCATACGTCTTTTCATCTTCTTTTACCTTACGTCTTTTCGTCTTTTCGAGAATAAAGTTAAAATTCTATTAGTTGTCAGTCCAGAGGTTTGTCATAGTTGGTATAGTGTCACAATCGGTGAAATTCTTTTTTTTTTTTCAAGCTTCGTCCGTCCACGGCTTCATGTACTCTGCACATGTACTGGTGACCATGGGTCCTTCGTTGAATCCAAGTTTCTTTACATCGTAGGTGTCATTATTTTTTACTTTTATGACTTTGTACGGACCTAAATATTTTGGTTTTAACTTCAAACCTGGACCTTGTTGTGTGCGTTTTATAGCAACCACATCATTAATCTTAAATTTGTTAGCTTTCTTTCGTCTGAGGTTGTAAGTTTTACGGTTCTCTTCTTGGACTTTTAAAATCTGTTTTTTAGCATTTTTTCTCATATCTTCGCGATTATTTGTAAAATCAGATTGTATTTCAGCATTCAGAAGACTAGTAATTTCAATGTTATTTTTTTAGTTTCATTTTAGTACCAAACATCAATTCAAAAGGAGTTGTGCTTATACTTCTCTGAAAAGTCGAATTTATCACCTGTTGGACGTTGCTTACATGTGTATACCATTTTTTAGGATTATCGACAGACAATTTAGACAGAACAGATATTATGACAGAATTTAGACGCTCAACTTGGCCGTTAGACCTGGGTAATCCAGTGGTAATCGGGATATGTTTAATATTTTCATTGATGCAATAATCTTCAAAAGCTTTAGAGGTAAATGCAGGACCTTTATCTGATATAATTCGAACTGGATTTCCAAAGATAGATTTTTGGATTTCTAATTTAGAAATTACTTCGGCAGCATCGGTAGATTTTGTGGGATACAACCAAACAAATTTTGTAAATGCGTCAATGACCGAAAGGATATGTTTGTAATTTTTATTAGTGCTTTCTAATGGACCTAAGTGATCAACATAGTACGTATGTAATGGAGTTTCTTCTTTTCCTATTGGGTGAAGTAAACCTTCTTGTTTACCACATTTTCTATTAACTAAAATACAGGGAACACAATTTGCTATACATTTCTCAATTTTTTGTTTAACTTTAGGGATGTAAAAATCATTTTCTAAACTTTTCTCTGTTCTTGCAACTGCGTAATGACCTTTTTCGTGAGCGGCCTTGATTATATTCATTTGCATGTCTTCCGGTACAACTAATAAATCATTACCATTAACACATTTATAAAGAACATCATTTTTAACTAGATAATCATCATAAGATTTCACCTTTAGGATTTCTTTTATTGTTTTAATATGGTCATCGGTTTCTTGAGCTTGGATAATTTTTAAAGTTAAGCTATCTTGGATTACCATACAAATAGGATACCTACTTAATGCATCGACATGTCTCATACTGCTACCCTGTCTATGTTCAATAACATAATCAAAATCGGATAACATTATTGCCCATCTAGCTATTTTTGTACTCATTTCTTTTTTATCCATAGTCATTTTAAATGCATTACAATCGGTTACAATTTTAAATGGGATACCTAGCACATATACTCTAAACTTTTTCAGGGCTTCAATTACAGCTAAAACTTCTAATTCGTAACTAGTGTACTTCCGTTCAGCTTCGGTGGTTTTTTTACCTGCGAAATAAACTGGATGAAATTGATTATCTACTGGAGATTGTTGCATTAAAACAGCTCCATAGCCATCAATACTGGCATCACAATGGATTTCGGTCGCACTTTTGGGATTGTAAATTAAAAGTACTGGTTCTGACGACAAAATACGTTTGAGTTCATTAAAAGCTCTTTGTTCTTCTATATCGAATTTAAATTTTGAATCTTTTCTTAGCAGGTCACTTAACGGTTTAGCTATAACCGAATAATTTCTTATAAATTTTCGAAAGTATCCTGTCAATCCTAAATAACTTTGAACATCTTTGGTACACTTTGGTTCGGGAAAATTTATTACTGCTTTAGTCTTCAGTGGAGAGGGATACAATTTACCATTTATGATTCTATACCCCAAGAAATCAATTTCACGCTTCAAAAAATTGCATTTTTTAAGATTTAATTCTAATCCATATTCCGATGCAGTTTCGAGTACAAGTTTTAATTTTTCTAGACCTTCAGCTTCGTTTTTAGCAGGTATTATTAAATCATCCATATAAATGACAACAATGTGATCTTTTAATAGGTTTCGAAATACATTATAAATATACTTTTGAAAAACACTAGGGCTATTGGTCAACCCGAATGGACATTTCAAAAATTCGTATTGTCCTTCATGAGTAACAAACGAGGTGTATTTCCGCGAGTCTTCTTCAACATCTACATGAAAGAAACCGTTTTTCAAATCTATGGTGGTAAATACTTCGGCAGAATGTAATTGGTATATTACATCATCAATAACTGGCAAGGGGAAATGCTCACGTACTGTCTTTTTGTTAAGACATCTGTAATCAACACAAAGTCTCATTGTGTTATCTTTTTTCTTGACTAACACAACCGGCGAAGAAAAATTAGAAGAACTTTCTCGAATTATTCCCTGAGCTAGCCACTCCTCAATTTGGTTTTCGACTATTTTTTTCTCGCATGGCGGTAATCTTCGAGGAGAAGAACAAACTGGGATTTCGTCAGTTAAATTAATTTTCATTTTAACATCTACTGTTTTAGTTTTAATTGGTACATAATTTTCAATTAAAGAGTATAACTCTGAACGTAATTTTTTTGTCAGCAATGTGAGTTAAATCAATTTTAGGCTCATCCAAAACATTTACAATATTAACTAAAAAGTCATTAGACTGAACTTCAGCTTTAAACAGTTTCACTTTATTCTCAGAAATAGTTAATGTACCTTGATGAATAACATCAGTGCCAATAATTAAATCGAAATTAATGCAACTGTCCTTAACGACAAAAATAGTAACTTTAAATTTTGAACCATCTACTTCGATTTCTGAATTGAAACAACCTTCTGGTTTAATTGAGGCTTTTCCTAGACCGGTCAAAGAGATACTCGTAGGTTTTAATTCTACAAAGTTCTTCAAATTATCATAAATACTTTTCTTTAACAAAGTCTTTTGGCTACCAGTATCTATTAAAGAGATTAAACGCAAAGAATAAAGCTTTATCTCTTTCAGAATTAAATCTTGGGATGTAATAATGTTTACTTGTGACTGAGCATTTTTAACACTTGTATCTTTAGATTTATTACATTGAAATGATTTATGACCATAAGCGTTACAAGCAAAACAAAGCGGCCCTTTATCTTTATTTACACAGTTAATACTCTTATGATTATTCCCGCCACAATTAAAACAACGCATATTTGGCTTTACAGGCTTAAATTTGTTCTTAACTTCAACTTCGGATTTAATTTTAGGCTTAGCTCCTTCATATTTATGAAATTTTGCATTTTCATACTCCGATCTTATTTTTTCATAAATCTTTAATTTTTGTTTAAATTCAGCAATATTGGGACAACCATACAAAAAAGAGTTTTTAGAAATGGGGTCATTAATTCCATTTATTACATACTGAATAAGGGCAGAATCTTCAATATTGCCTTTTGAGCATAATTGTTTCATATTTAAAAAATATTCATCTAACGATTCATGTGGTCTAATTTTTCTTTTGGACAGCAATTCGTGTAATTCAGCTGAATTGCACGTTTGACCAAATTCAGATATGAGTAGGGCTTTTAATTTAGACCACGAATTAATATTTGTTTCACTTTCAAGAAATAATTTTGCTTTGCCTGTCATACGGCGTTTAGCCAAAATCAATTTGTGCAAATCACTAACGTTAAATAATGAAACAATATCTTCAAAATCGGCAATCCATTTATTAATATTTTGTACTTGAGTACCTTCAAACATTGTAATCATACTTTCAATATCATTAATAGAAATGCTTGGTTTAATAACATAATCAGGAATTAGAATTTTCTGATTTTCATTACTTTCACAATTAGAACTACCAGAATCATTTCTCATATTATTCTCAAAAACAGTTGAAATATTTTTAGTTTTATCTTGTAAATCATCATTAAATTCATCAACACTTTCGTCATCACTAAGAGTACCTACATCGGCTATCATATTAATTTTTAAAATATTAAAATCACATAAACTAGAAATTATTCTGGCAGCAATTTCATCAAAAGTTCCCGAATTATTTATACACAAAACATTGCAAATGGTAATTAAGTCGTTAACAGAAAAATTATCTTTAATTTCTTTGAATTTAGTTTGATATTCATCGGAATCTACTTCAAACGTAAACCCAGTAAAATTCCGAATTCTACGTCGATTATTTCTGTCACCCATTTCTCCAAAAATTAATTTGTGCAATATCTTAATACTAGCTGATTTTTCAGTTTTCAAAGAAAACTCTAATTCCTTTAAATCAACTAATTTTTCCATTATTGAAAAGAAAAATGAAATAATAAACTCACTTCATAATCAGATGCTCAGCTTCACACATTTAAACAGCATTGTTGTCGCAGTATCCAACAGCTTCATATCATTAAACATATATTCAAAAAAAAGATTTCCTCATAATAATTTCCAGCAAGGATTCCATCACAATTCTAAATAATAACGGCTTCCAGATTATTTAAAGTATATATATATTTCTTCTCTGTGGGCGTTCGTTTGTCTCGGTTCTGACACCAAAATTTATGGAGATTCTTCTTATAAAAGTTCTTTCGAACACATAAGTAAATAAACTCGGAGGTAAATTAAATTCTGACACCGTTTTTAAACTTTTAAATGACTTATATTAAACGTTAATATTTACAAAAAAGATATTTACATATTAATATTTACAATTCGAACATTCAAAAGGAAACTTTAATTAAAACATCTTAATCGCGTCATCTTAATCAACATTCTTCTAAAGTCAACACCAACTCTCCCCACATTCCATCCAACGATCTCTTCCGTTCATTTCTTTTTTCTTCGGCTTTTCGTCTGAATGGAGTTTTTTCAGAAAATCGTCTGCTTTCTAAAGACCTTTTCTATCAGAGTTGCGATATGAAGAACCTTACAAGACATGATACTTGGCTGTTGGAGAAAGAATCGCTCCCACATGTATATTAACAATATTTAAATTTTGTTTATGAATTGCAATGCATTGTATAAATAGTTTTCACATGTTTTATTTTCATATACATATCCGTGATGGGTAAGTATTACGGTGGCCCCCAACGACTAGTTTTCTTTCATTTTAATATATTCTCTGAAATAGGTTTTATCGAATTATTATAGTCGTTCGAAAAATAAAAAAAAACTGCGATGAAAGAATATCGGCTTACTACAATATATAAAGTTATCAAACTCAAATTAAACGTATTATTGTAACATAAATTTTCTCGCACAGTAAGAGCGTAAATCTCTTTGAATTACATAAAAGGATTTGTTACTTCACGTAGTCCTTGGAAAGGTTTAATTTCCACAGCTTTGTAAATCCTCTCGAATATATTTGCCAAATTAGATTTCGTGCAACCAAAACCATGGAGTTCGACAAGGAGATTATGCTGTGAGATAATATAGTTTAATTAGAAGATAATTAAGGACAAAGTCAGTGAAAAGGATGGGTGCTTTACCGAACTGCAGAGAAAGAGCGATAAGAGTAATTAACGAGTTCAATTACAGAACTATAAGAAACAACAGAAGAAAAAAAAAATGTGTCAATGAAATGGAATTCATTTTGAAGATTTATGTTATCGAATATTCAGTGCGTCCCACACAAATAAAGTCGCCATGATTTTATGCCGTAATCGCAAACGAAACAAATATATTAAAAGAGGATATACAGAACCGCATTTAAAAAAAAAATAACTTACTGCCTGCCCCACTTGATCAGGAAAAAAATTAATGTATAAAAAAGGAGGGAGGGAGGTATGATCCCGCCCCAAAAAAGCCACTACTTTTAATAGCAATTATATCCGGCATGCTTACACATGACTTCGAATATACGATGCATTATTGTAAACCTTATTTCATGTAAAATACGGATATTTTTTATTGCTCAGCACACAAATGCAATTAAAACACATAGCTAAAATTAAAAAACAAAATTTGAAATGTGATCTAAGTATAGTGCTTCATTTCTGAAATTGCCTAATATAAGGTGACATGGAACAAGAGGGGGGGAGGGGGGTAAAGTTAAGTGTGACATTTTGTGACAAAGGGGGGAGGAGAGGAGTAAAAAATATGGAAAAAATATGTGACATCATTTATTGATGGCTCCACAATATATTTTTTTCGTATTACCTTTCGAGCAGAAATATAGTGGAGGATATGCGATGGAATCGATGTATATCTCCTGGATTCTTTAGGAACTTCGCATACCATCTGTTTATTAAAATGAAACTATAACGTATACGCTCCGATTATTTTAGCATTACACAACTGCACAGCACTGTAAATAAATTTTTGTAGAATAAAAGAAAAAGAATATTTCATGTTAAAGATTTGATTTGCAAGGTGCTAGTGTCTTGATGAATTGATTTGGTTTAACAATTTCTCATTTCAGAAAATTTAATTAGTTGATATATAAAATTTGAACCATTATGTCAAAAGCGATTAAAAGCTCAAATTTCATTGCAAATGAAAAGAATAAATGTCAGTGAATTACATAAAAGGATTTCTTAGTCAGGACAATCTTCGAAAAGATATATAATCGATGTGAGCATACTTGCCTAACTAGAATTTACATAACCAAATGCATCAAAAAGTTTGATAAAGAGGGAATGTGTAATTTTGATTATAAGCTAAAATGAGTATCTAAGATGACAGTTGAGATGTGCAAAATCATTGTCAGTAACAACTTTTGTAACAGAAATAGAAAAAAAGAAAATATGTCATTCAGGTATAATTTATCCCGAAGATTTATGCCCGGGAATATAACTATAAACCATATTTCCTTATGTTTTTTATGAATAATAGCCTGCAGAATTTAAGTTTTTTATATTTAGAGAAATCCAGGATTAATGTAATGCGAATTTTATTTCATATTGTGATAAACAGAATTAGTACTTTAAACATTTTTTTTAGAATATGTTTCAAGCAGAGATATAGTACAGGATGTACGGTGACGTACGATGCCTGATTTCTGGATTTTTTAGGTGCATTCGTAATTATGTAAATACGTAGCTCCTATAGTTGTCGTTCAGTCCATCCGCATATAACAACGCAAAAACTACCCAACCGAATCGTTTGAATTTAAAATATATAATTATTACATTCAAATTCAATTTGGCTCAACCGAACACACGGAAGTCTACAAAGAAATTATGTTTTTTTGACAAAAAAAAAAAAAAAAAAAAAAAAAGAGGTTTTTGATATCGTTACAACATTACTTAAGCTTCTTATATTTAGAAGTGACTAGATTGTAGTGTGAGTTTACCCCGTTTTTTTTTTTCTTTAAAAAAATTGCATCAATATTTTAAACAATATTTTCTTTTGAGTAAATAACAGTTACGTTAAAACAAAGAAGAGTTGATTTTTTAAAGAAAAAACTCAATAAGGCATAGACGGAATCATTGAAAGGGTTTAGTTGAACATATTCTCATCCAAGAAAACTTAACTTCATCGATCAAATTAAAAGCATTAGCTCAAGAATGTATCATTTGCAAAAGAAGACAGTAAATCTCATTGAATTGCATAAAAGGATTTATTTGTTTGGATAGTTTTTGGAAAGGCTTAATTTCCACACCTTCGCAAGTCTTCGGTAATATCTTTTCCAATTTAGTTTTGCGCAATCAAACCATACGAAGTGTACAAACACAATATGCTCGGTAGTGGGAAGTTTAATTCGAAGATAATTAAAGACAGTAAAAAAGAAAATATAACGCACTGTGGAGATAAGAGAGATTAGTATAATTAACGAATCGCGTGATAAAAATGGAATAAATTAAGTAAACATACTGTTGAAGTTGAATTTGAAAAAATTGTTTCAGTGAATATAAATTTAAATGGTGTTTCTCGATGGAAAAAAATACTGACATTACAGCTCAATTTAAACTTCTTATCTTTGATTATTTTAATATGGTAATATTGTAATATCATAGATTCCTGCAATTAATTAAACAAATGATAGTATTCGAATAAGGTGAGGCTAAAAAATAAAAACTGCAGACTGAATGCTGTTCATAAAAAACTTAAAGAAGAAAGAAAAACCATCCGTCAAGCACGATTTTGAAACACTTTCCAACACTTCCAGAATAATTTAACAAAATTTCTCAGTTTAATAAGGCAAAAAAAATATATCAAAGTAAACATTTTAGAAAACTTATAATACAATAAAAAAATAATAATAAACATCAACAATTATTGCTGTTATATGACGCTACAAAAATAAAATACTCATAATTATCTTGAGTTGTTCTGTATATTATCATAGGTTTGTACAGATTCTAAATAGTATAAAAAAAATTTAGTTTTATTAGGTATGTATTATGTATGCAGCACTGTATATAAAAATTTCGTAAGATACGTGTTGCATTATTGAAAATTCACCTTCAATAATTTCTATCAATAGAGGGAAGCGGAATTGCATTCTTTTGTTCGCCCCTGTACGTTACATTAAGATTTTTATATACAGTACATATTAGGCTAATATTTAATTTATTGAAAAACACGCTTAAAGCAACTGAAATCATATAATATTATTATATTTTTTAAAATTAAAAATAAGAATATTTTAGTTTAAGCAATATTTTTTGGATGAGCAGTAAAGTAAGTAATAATTAAGTTAGAAGAAAGAAATTTTTTTTATATAAATCATCTGATTTGACAGACATAAACGACTTTTTGAATTGACTCAATTTGGTATATTCTCATGTTACAACATTCAATTAGAATGATCAAATTAGAATCATTATGATTAATTTGTAAAGGAAAAGAGTATGCTACGTTTAATTATACAAAAAGATTAGTATCTAGTACTTGGAATGGTTTAATTTCTCCACCTTTCGAAATGTCAACGAATACACTTGCTAAATTAGTCTTTGTGCAACCAAAGCCATGGAGCTCATCAGAGAGATTATACAGGCGAAGTGTACAGTTTAATCAGAAGATAATTAAGGTCAAAGACACTGAAAAGCAAGAGTGCTTTAACAGACAGTAGAGATAGAAAGATTAGTGTAACTAGAAAATTCTGTAACAGAATTGGAAGAAAATAACTATGTCACTAGGGCGGAATTCATTTCAAATATTTGTATATCAGTGAGTATAAATTTAAATTGCGGTTTGTGGAAAAATCAAAAATATTAATTTTAATAGACTTTTGTCACAATTTAAACTTATTGTATTTAGATTTAATCAAAGATTAAATTTAGATTTGTACTCGAAAAAAAATATTTTCTACCCCTCCCCCCCCATAGCTCCAAATTTTCTGATACATTTTCAGATTCCTTTTAAAAAGTAAAAACATGAAACTTGTTGAGTTGATTTTTGAACGGATGAATGAAATGCCGTGGAATTTCACTTTTCGCTCTATTAATTAGAATTTGATTTATAAATAATTACTTTCTCAATATGACCCTTTTTTCGTTCCCAGATCTCCCGGTTCGAGAAATCCGATTCAAAACGCCAACTTTAATAGCGTTTTTTGGCAATATTTTCTGCATTTATCTAAAAATCGACAAGCACAGCACATTGTGTAGTTTCTAAATAAGAGAATCGGCCAGTTTGATGCGTTTGAGATAAAAAATGAATTTAAAAATAAATCAGAAAATAAACAGTTTGGATTGGAATACACCCTTAAAAAAGCTGAAATCATTATAATATTACTGTAATATAAATTTCCTTTTTTGTTAAAAAATAGTTTCGTTTAAACAGCACTTTTTGAATAAACTACAAAGTAAATAATAATTATATTAGAAGAAATAAAACTTTTTCATGTATAGTTTCTGATTTGCTGGGCATAGACGACTTTTTGAATTGATTCAGTTTGGTATTTTCTCATGTCACAACATTCAATTAGAATCATCAAATTAGAATCATTATATCAACAATTTTTTATTTGTAAAGGAAAAGAGTATGTCTCATGTAATTATAAAAAAGATTTGTATCTTGTACTTGGAATGGTTTAGATTTCCCCACCTTTCGAAATCTCAATGAATACACTTGCTAAATTAGTCTTTGTGCAACCAAAGCCATAGAGTTCAATAGAGAGATTATATAGGCGAAGTGTATAGTTTAATCAGGCTAGTTCCATGGGTTTTGTAGTGTAAGTCACATTACCTTATAATTGCTATGCTTGTTTGCCACCGTTATTTTCGAAAAGTCTGCTTGGACTTATTCAATTAATGAGAATGTGCCTATAAAATAAATCACATTTTTTCGTACTAATATACTGGTAGCCAAAAATCGTAGCCTGTGACTTACACTACAAGTACTCATGGAAATAGCCATCAGAAGATAATTAAAAACAAAGACACTGAAAAGGAAGAGTGCTTTAACAGACAGTCGAGATAGAAAGAATATTGAAACTAGCGAATTCTGTAACAGAATTGGAAGAAAATAACTAAATAAATATGCCACTAAGGAGGAATTCATTTCAAATATTTGTATCAGTGAGTATAAGTTTAAATTGTGCTTATTTTCTAATTTATTTTTAAATTTATTTTTGTTCTTAAACGCATCAAACTGACAAATTCTCTTATATAGAAAGTACACATTGTGCCGTACTTCTCGATTTTTTGATAAATGCAGAAAATATGTCAAAAAAAATGCTGTCAAAGATGGCGTTTGGAATCGAATCTTCCGAAGCAAGAGATTTGGGAACGAAAAAAATGGCTAAATTGAGAAAGTAACTGTTTGTAAATAAAATTCTAACGAATTGAACTGAAAATGAAATCACACGGCATCTTATACATCAATTCAAAAATCCCCTCAACAAGTTTCATGTTTCTACTTTCAAAAATAAGTCTGAAAATAGATCAGAAAATTTCGAGATGTTGAGGGTGGAAAAATATTTATTCGAATACACCCTTAAGGCCCCACAATAGTGACTGAAAGAGACCCGGATGATAATGTGAAGTCTATAGGAGCGTTCTTTTCAAATATCTCGTTCAAATTTTAATGTTTTTAATTTTTTTTTTCTTTTTCATAGGATAGGTCGATCCACAACCGGGCTTTTTTTTATTTTTTCAATTTTGGTTTCAGATATATTTTTTTTAAAAGTACTTTAACTTTCAAAACCGATTCTAAAATTGAAACTATCATAATATAAAAATATATATAACCAAAATCGAAAAAGTAAAAACTAGCCCGGTTGTAGACCGTTCTCAGCTATCTTATGCAAAAAAAATCATGTAAAAATACTAAAATTTGAGCGAGGTATTTGAAAAGAACGCCCCCATAGACTTTACATATCATCATCCTGATCTTTTTCAGTAACTAGTGTGGGCCCTTAAGGACAAGGACAACAAAGAAGCAGAATATTTTCAATAATTACAGAGATGTACGAAGAACGTTGTGACAAACAAATTTTGAAGCAGAATTAGAAAAAAGTAAGTATGTCATTCAAATAGAATTTATCCAAAAGATTTGTGTCAGTAAATCTGAGTTTAAATCGTGTTTTACGGCGAAAGGAAAATTCTTTCTTCAAATTTGGTTTAAGCTTCTTAGAGTTATCTTGGATTACTGTAGTATAGAAATGTTATGAAAAAGAGAGTTCGTACTTTAATCAACCTTTTTTAGGATTATTTTTTAAAAGGTATCTAAGCCAATGTACGGTGTCGAACATTTCAAATATTTAGTGACCAGAGAAAAACATAAACATTCTCTGGTCACTAAATATTTGAAACAGAAATAGATGATTTCAGAGATAAACAGATTTCTAGTTAAGGGTGTATTCGAAAAAATATTTTTCCACTCTCAACATTTCGAAATTTTTTGATTTATTTTCAGACTCATTTTTAAAAGCAGAAACATGAAACTTGCTAAGGTGATTTTTGAACGGATGTATACGATGTCATGTGATGTTATTTTTCGCTCAATTCATTAGAATTTGATTTATAAACAATTATTTTTTCAGTTCGACCATTATTTTCGTTCCCGGATATCCGACTTCGGAAAATTCTCTTCAAAACGCCATCTTTGAAAGCATTTTTTGCAATATATTCTGCTTTTATAAAATAATCGATAAACATGGCACATTATGTAGTGTCTAAATAAGAGAATTTGCCAGTTTGGTGCTTTTGAGAGCAAAAATGAATTTAAAAATAAATCTGCAAATAAGCAGTTTTGATTGGAATCACCCTTAACTAAATTATTAAATTAAATATTTTTATTTCTCATGCTCATCTTACGCTGATACAATAATGGTATTTTAACAGGAATTAACTGACTAAACCTTTTTTTAGGTGCGTTCGTAAATATATAATTATATATTACCTTTAGTCGTCATTCAGTCCATCATATGTCTGTCCGTACGTAACAACACAAAAATTATTCGACCGAATCGTTCGAAATTTAAAACATATAATTGCTGCATGATTTTGTCGAGTCATTTCAAATTTTATGAAAATCAGATATATAGTTTAATTACAGGGAAAATTAAAAGTATTCCGTTACATCACAGCCAATAGGAAAAAATAGCTTCAAATGCATTTTAATGATATTACACTCTTTCGAGCGTCATAAGATTGATATGCATCTATGAAGTACTGTATTTACTCGTGTATAGGGCGCACGCGTGTATAAGGCGCATCCCTACTTTACAAGTAAATATGGCGATTTGTTAAAATCTCGTATATAAGGCGCACCATAAATTTCATACGTTAAAGAAGAATGACCAAATGAGTTTCAGTAAAAAAAAGTTGAAACAAACATTACATCAGACATAAAACAAGACGAAAATGCATTTTTAGACTTCGGGTTGTAAGAGAATGACGGGAAATAGGAAAGAGTGACGGTAAAGAGAATTGCTAATTAGCATTTAGATAATGTCATTAGTTCTGTTGTATAAAAAACTGCAAGGGATGAAATAAATATGCAGTAATACTTCAATTAAGTAACATTTTCCGAGTTTTAATAATTTCTTTGAGTAATTTCTTGTTTCTTATGTATATCGACTGCATCCAACAGTAAAAAATTATTCCCTGTATAAGGCGCACCTAGGAGTTTTGTCCTAATTTTTTGGAAAAAAGTGCGCCTTATACACGAGTAAATACGGTATACACTAAAAACTACATTCTGTACAATTGGGAATTTATTTATTATTACAAGGCCTTACAAAAGTATTCCATTATATAATAGTATAGGGAAAAACATTGTTTGGGGCACGTTTTAATTACATTAAACTGCTTCATATTTTATGAAATTGATATACATTGCTGAGGTTTACTATAAGTTACTTCCTGTAGAATAGAAAGGAGATAGAGTTTACAAGGGCACTCAAAAGATTTCGATTACTATACTGTGTCCGAATTACTGTACGCTTTTACATCAAGATCTGAATATTTTTAAAACTTCATTATAGTACAAACGTACTTCATTTGCTACGTTTGACATGCAATTTCCGACTTGTTTTAATTTAACGAGACAAGATTAAAAACAAAATAAACAAACAAGCAACACAAAATGCGAATTTTATTGATATGATAAAAACATGTGAATATTTAATTTTGTTGAGAAATAATTTAACTGTATTTTGTTGAGAAAAAAAGAAAGTATATGCATTTACAACTATTTAAATTTCTCATTAGTAGCTACTTGCATGTAGATATGCCATATACATTATTTTATTACTATTTAAATAAATATTTAATTCATAGTAAAAAAAAAATCGCAGGTAATAACAGGTGATCCCTCCATTTCAAACCTTCAATCAAATATATTAACAGGCAAAGATTTTAAAAAAAATTATAATAGTATGTCACAAATAGTTTTTTAACATGAAATAAATTCAATTTTTCTCGTTATAAAATAAGTGTAATTTTTTTGAAACACTTAATTCTTTTTTATGAATGAAAAAATCCCAGACACTTAATGCTTCAAGTCCTTCAGCGACCTTCCGACTTTTCGACTTTGTTTTATCTCACAGAGAAGATTACCATGCATCTGTTTGGAGCTTGACCATTACAGGTTACATAATTCGAAACGGAAAGGGAAAAAAAAAGTCACAAGGTCACAAAAACTGAAAACCACAATTCACGTGGTGGCGAACAAGGAACCGACTGTCAATCCAACGCCCCAGACAATAATGGGGCGCAACAGAGAGGAGAAAGATCCGCAAAAAGAAACAAAATCCGTCCATTCACGATGAATGCATTGAGTTCTGCCTGCTTGTTTCCTGCTATAGTCTATTCTCTAAGTTTTTTTCTTTTTCCCGTGGCATACATCCAAAACATTAAAACTAACAGTTTTAAAGATTTTTATCAGTGGATATTAGGTAATTTTTATTGATATTAGATAAAAGGACATAAATATTCAAGCAACGTATAATTAATTGACTGTTCCGGATATTAAAAGTATTGCTTCAAAGCTCAGTAATTTTGAAATGAAACATAACAAAAATGAAAAGAAAAAGGTGTTGTAAGACTATGCGTAAAGTGAATGAATTTTTGAAGAGAATTGATTTTCATGTATGGGAAATCATTTTAATCTTTCATAGGTTAGTTTATCAATAAAGACGGTATATTCGTAGAAATAAGGGTGTATTCGAAAACGCCCATTTTTGCTTCTAAATTTCTTCAAACATGTCTTATGATTGCCACTGTGAGATATGAATTTCAGCATAAGGTATGGGGATTCTTTTAATTAAATGTTGCCAATAAAAGATTAAAAGCTATGCAGACGCCTTATCATTTCATTTAGAAACTCCGAGTTTTCGACTTCATTCTATTGCTTTAACCACTCCACAAGCCTGCAATAACGATTGCATTCACGACCGGCAAAGGTGTCGGTATTCATCGATTAAGATCATGCATTCCTAATCGGAATCATTATGCATTCGAATGAGTTCTAACTGTCAGATTTCTCAGAACACTACACATATATGTGGTATGCTGTGAATTAATCTAGAAATCGTTAAACTTAATTTGATACACCGAGAAAAAATACATTGCCTTCACACAGAATAAATAGTTAATCACTTTCTAACTACCTAAATTAGAACTATAGATGACTGAACTGTGCGAATAGTTTAATCAACTAAGCTGAATAGACGAAATGACCTAGCATTTCTAGTTTCTTGTTTTCTAGATAACCAAATGATATTGAACCGTTTCAGTAATGAGAAATTATCGCTTGATTTCGAAAATGGCTTCATAAACAAGAATTACAGTTACCAAACCTCTCGCGTTCGCATCTATTTGCAGAGATTTTTAAATGAGTATTAAAAACGAGAATATAGGAAAATGCTCTTGAATTCCAGTAGAAAACTCAAGAAATCTCAAGCAAATGGACTTAGAATTTATAAGGATGACATGGAACTATTTTTCTCATCAGACGCAGCTTTCTAGAGACACAATTTAGATTCTTGATGCCAGAACTATATCTTTTTCTCACAGTAAACTTTACGCTGGAAATGGATGATAGGAAGTAAAATGCTTTATCATATTCCTTAAATACATTTACCCGCTATGTATGAGTAATTTCACGTGACCAATTATTCGGCCATGGTGGGCGAGTGTGAATAAGATAAATGAAAACTGTGTTGTTGTTTTTTTTTTTGCACCCTGCATCACACAATGAAAACTATTTTTAAGCAGATTACATCATCACACGCTCTTGTTAAAGACGTGAGTCACGTTCTTCGATATGAGTGAAAAGTGAGTTTATTTATTCACTACAGAATGTACAGTACATTACTACCCCGTTGTTCCACCATATGAACGGATAAATAACGGTAATCCATCAAATCTTAACATTAAAATTTATATATGAAATTTATAGATGTTTATAGATATTATTTATTGCGATATTTTTTTAAAGTGATGAAAAATGGTAGATTTTACTAGCTGATATATACATATCAGGTGAGCAAAAAGTTAAAATTCATAACAGCTGGAAAAATAACCGAAATAAAAAACGGTTTACAGGGTTAGCTTCTGTAGGTCACGGGATTGTTTTTTCAGACAGAAATAAAAATTAACTTGAAAAACATCCCACAGATGGCGCTGAAAATATTCGACTTCGGTGGAAATATGCAAATGAGTCAGATTGTGGATTAAGAGCTTCCGCTGCTAATCCACAATCAGTTCACAATTAAGAGCAGTGTACTTCATCAAGGCGCCTGAGTGCGATGGGGAAGTTATTTTAAGTGAGCTAAGAATCTGTGACCGATCCTTGATCAAACCGTGAACTAATTGTGGATTGGCGGTGCAAATTCTTATAATCGTCTCATTTGCAATTTCTCACCGAAGTCGAACGTTTCCAGTGCCATCTGTCGGATGTCTTTTCAGTTATTTTTTATTGGTGTCTTAAAAAAAAATCTCGTGATCTGTAGATGTTAACCCTAAAAAACGTTTTTTATCTCGGTTATTTTTCTGTTAGGAATTTTTAAAGTTTCTACGAACTTTTTTACCCACCCGGCATATGTATATTTTTGGTTTATAATGCTCTTATGGAAAACTATGGATCTTGTTTATTGAACTACTGCTAGTAGAATCACATATATGAATATTTTGTAACATTTGTATAATTATAAAAATAATATGAACATTTTAAAACTATTTAATTTATTCTGTTTCCACTTAATTTTCACAAATAAAATGCTATTCATAAAATCTCAGTACCAAAATTTCCACACAAACATAAACGCTTATGAATAAAATGTGTCTATATGCAATAGGGTGGGCGGAAAAAAACTTTTTTTCGATTTTCGATAATGGCGGGTGCGGAAAAGTGGCCACTGGTGGCACTCTGTTCACACAAAAAATTTGAGATTTTTTGGGCAATTCCTTACCCTGCCGCAAATGGCTTAAAGTTTAGAAAAAATTTTGATTTTTGAATTTTTTTGGCAAAAAAAATTTAAATATTAAATTAAGTTTTTTTTGGTGGTATTTAGTTTGAAAGATGTATTTAATGTGCCAAATGTTTAAATAACCTCTAATTATGCGTTAGTTTAGTGCTATGTTCTTTAAAAATGTACAGATTTTAACTTGTTTTGCGTTCCGTACCAACGCTAAAGAATCGAGAACTCCTCGCGTGGATGTCGTAGCTGCACGCCGAGTTTTACTCGCCTATAAAAATTGGCTGATTTAAAATACACATAGCAATTAAATAATGCATTATCAGAATTTATTTAAACATTAGATACGTTAAATATGCCTTTCCAAGTAAATACAGCCAAAGTAAACTTAGTTTAATATTTTAAAAGTTTTTACTAAAAAAGTTCAAAAATCAGCATTTTGGCAAAACTTCAAGCCATTTGCGGCAGGGTAAGGAATTGTCCAAAAAATCTCAAATTTTTTGTGTGAACTGAGTGCCACCAGTGGCCACTTTTCCGCACCCGCCATTATCGAAAATCGAAAAAAGTTTTTTTCGGCCCACCCTAATATGCAATGCATCAATTTGATTTTATTTTTTCCATATCAAGCCCTTATAATACCATCATATTTTTTTACACATATTATAGGAAATGTAAAACCTATGTTAAAACTACGATAGTGTTTTGAGCACTTCATATTAAAAAAGAAAATCAAATTGGTGTAGTTGAAATAAATTCAAATTCGCTAAGTTATTCTATGTTTTAGATTATTTAGAAGGAATAAGTAACAATAATTATTAAGACAGACGAGTAATATTTAAAAAAAAAAAATATTAAAAAACAAAAAATAAATGAAATGGACATTAAAAAGAGAAATTAAACGAACTTAGAAAAAAAAAAAAAATTGGTTGCCTGTAAAGTCGGTATACGGGCGAAAGTTTTACGTGACAACGACTTTGAGTTGTAAAATAATTTTAATGTGAATATTCATTCGTATAGTAGGAAAAAGGATGAAATAATAGGAACAATTTAAAACATTTATTTATACAAAGAATTATATTTAAAACATTAATTTATACAAAGAATCTCGCACTGAATTTCATATTAACAAAATTTTATTTTTACCTTTACACATACATACGTATTTATATACAAATATACATACAATAACTTGCAATACACTGTGTTTGTTAAACACATTTTACTTCATGTTTATTGATGTCAAATGTTGAATTTTGTAAACAGCATATTAAAGAATTTTTCAATGAGCAGAATATAACTAAAGTAAAATGGCTTTCACTAATCACATATCATTAGTTTTCCATAATATACCACCGAATTACGAAATAAACTACACTTATTTTCTTTGTACTTTATACTAATAACTAATACATAACGTATTTCGTCTTAGTTTGATACTATCTAAAATTCCTATTAAGCACCGCCCCTTCCTTGCAGCGAATTCACATTCACGTTCAGAAAATGGTCCCACAAGTGACCGGAAAAAGTTAAGAGAAAAGTGAGCGCGTATCGTGAGCGGAGCGTAACGTAACGTAACGCAGTTTCTTGAAGTGTCTCCCGGCAAACCAATTTACAAGACGTTGTCACGTCAATAAGAAAATTGATACAATGGGGGGCAAAAAATTCTTCAAATTATGTTTGTTTGAAAAATTCAATCAATAGCAAGGATTCATTGAGCAGGTAACAAGTCGTACATAAGGAAGAATAATTCGAAATTTAGTACAAATATTGTACTTAATGCGGTAATCAAAGAAAGCGAGCTGATACATTTTCCTCATTTTCCAAAATAAAATATATGAAGATATGTGTACAAACACATGTAATATATTTATAAGCTATGTTTGGTTTAAATTTTCAGTCGGTAAGTAAGAAGGAATGAATTATGTTTAAAGAGTCGTAAATCAAAATTTAGCACAAATACTGAATTTAATATAATCTAAACAAAGGAATTGAATCACTTGCTCTTATATTCTAAAATAAATGTATGATTAATATGTATAGTTAATATACATATTTATATTTGTTTCAAAATTTCAATCAGTAGGAAGGATTTTATTCATATTTGACGATTATGTATAAATAATGTACTTAATAAGGTAATCAAAAGATGTGAACTGAATCATTTGTTCTCATTTTCTAAAACAAATGTATGAATACATATGTCTAAGTGCATAAGCGCATGTACAATTATGTTTGCTTCAAACTTTCTGTCAACAGGAAGAATTCGATTCCTATTAAATAATCACACTACCAAATTTTGTATCAAAGGAAATGAACTGAAACACTTGCCCTGATTTTCTAAAATAATGTATATTTATAAACATGCATAAATATGTATAAAATATGTATAATTATTTTTGCTTCAAAATTTCAGTCGGTAAGAAGGATCTGATTGAGCAGGAAATTTTTTGCATTTAAAGAATCATGCGTCGACATTGTGTATAAATAATGTATTTAAGAAGATAAACAGAAGAAGTGAACTGAGACATGTGTCTCTATTTTCTAAAATAAGGCACAAATTCGACACCTGTTGCTTCAAAATAAAATGCATACATATGTTTTTGATGGCTGCAACAAGCTGGTTCAGTTTTTATTTTTACGGAAATTTGGATTTTTTTTTTTTATGGTAATACTGAAAAAAAAATGCAATTACATTTATGACAATACAAAAAACAACATGTGCACTATGTCATGTATATACATAAAAATAAGTATTTTTTTACTGCTTACAAAAAATGAAATATTTTTTTTTAAACTGTTAAGAATTTTATAAAAATTAATAAATCTCAGGAAAAATTAATGTTCTTTAATAATAAAATTACTTCTCCTTTGATAATAAAAGAAATAAAGGAAAATTTTTAATTAGTTCTTAAAATAATTAAATTATTCATAATACACCAAGCAGGTAATAAAAATATTTTTATGAATTTCCTTATTTTGAAAACTTGTTTTTTTTTTTAATAATGTTTCTGTCTGAGATTTACTTGTTTCACAATAAATTATATATTAACGGAAAGTTTTTAAAAATACAAATTTTAAGAACACTTAAAAATTATAATTGAAAAATGTACTATGGTTTGTTCAGAGATAATGAGGTATAAATGTAAGTAGATAAAGAAGTTTATATTTGTACAGCAAATCGATAACATTACACAATAAGAAATTTTTATTCAATATTGAATCTAAAATTCAGAAATACTTAAAAGTGGTTCACTTTATTTTAGAAAATTTCTGATAATGGAAATGCATCAAAAACGGTGCAATGTTTTACCACTGTATGGCAATATCTAATAGCCAATCAAAACAAATAGTTCTATGCCCTTACAATATAGTGCTTTAGAGCTGCTTATAACCCTCATAGCATGCATGGTCACAGTGATGTCACAATGACGTCACTGTGAGTCACTTTGGTCACATCACATCTGTGACCAAAATGCCACCATTCAGTGACGTCACATTGTGACTGAAATGTGACTTTCTTAAAAAGTTTTAGAAAATTACAAATATTCTTCAAAACATGTTATTTACTTTAAAAAACATGTTTCTGGCAATTTAAATATCGTCGCTTTTGTCACAGTTTCGTCACAATGTTAATGTCAAAGTAGTCACAAATGACACATTTTTCACAAATTAGTCACACCGTGACTTCACAAAGTGGTCACAATGTGACGTCACAAAAGAGTTCTAAAACGGCCATAACGACTTCACATTTTAGTCACTGTGACTTCACATCGCGTCACGTCGACAATCAATGGTCACAAAGTCACAATGTGACTTCACAACGACATCGCAGTGACGTCACTATGCCTTACGGGAATAGCTACTTTATGCTATTTATGAAATTGACCTGCTTATATTTAGTGCTTTGAAAGCTGATTAAAAACAAGAGGTTATGCATACAAAATGCTTTAATTTATGTACCAAATAAATGTTCATTGTAAGGATTGATTTTTTATTATTAAATCACGTTTGGAAATTAATTAAAAATGTCTTACAAATTCCATTTTAGATAGATTTGTTTTGTTTTAACAGTTATTATCGTGGTATTCTTTCCATAGTGCCATGATTTTTTTTTTTTTTTTGTATTACAGATGATTCCGTTATAGACAGGCTCCGTGTAGATATGATGTACTGAAGTTTAATCTCCTGAATTAGAAGCAACTGTCCCACTTTTTGGGACAGTGGATGCGGAAACATTGTTTCATAGTGAGAAAAATAGAACTTCGTCGTTAATAAGAATAATTTCAAAATACATTACCAAATAGTATTTTTTTCCATTACAACTAAATCATACTTTATGGGAAATTAATGCCATTTGTATTACATAATTTTTTTAAAAACCTATTTACTCATTTCTAACTCGTTAATGTATAATTCTTGTTTACGTATTTATTTAGAAGTTTTTCAATCACTATTACTGTTTTTTTTGAAAAGCAAGTGCAATTTAAAAAATTTCTCATTTGCTAAATGCTCTATAATTTAAAGATAATTCTTTATTAATTTAAATTATAATTTTATTTTATGAATAATTTTATAGTAATATCTTTTTCTGTTTTACTCTAAGTACTGATATAACGCAAGAAAGTCAAATTAATAAAGATTTTAATAAAAACTAATAATTTTAACATTTTGTAATTACTATTTTAGATTTACCACCCAAATTACGACGTCAATGTACAAGTTGTCATTATTTTGTTCTTTCTAATAATGTTATCTTTAGAATTAGATGGAATAGCTTTCTGGCGACGAGATTAATAACAGTGGAGAGAACATAAATTATAGGGTGAGATAATCTCTTCATGGTCAAAAAGGTCCCACTGGCTATATCTGCCACTATAATGATCCATATGTTATATTAATGTCTCTGTGAGTAATTAATTCTTCATAATCACTGTTGGATAAATTAGTTGGCATTAATTATAATAGTTTCCTTGCCTAGTTTCTATTAGTTAACATGAAGACATTTATACCCAATATTGATAAGTTAATAATGGCTTGTCTCACGTCGTTTTTATCATTTTCCATCAAGTCAGTCTCTATTTTTAGTTAAAGGTGTTGTTCTTAACTAAAGTTCATATGGTACGTATTATATTGATCTGTTTATATAATGTCTTAAAGGTTGAATGGAAACGAAGAAATTTTGTAAACAAATGCGCTAATTTATGTACCAAATAAATGTTCATTGTAGAGATTGATTTTTTATTTCACGTTTGAAAATTATTTAAAACGGCTTTAAAAATTCGTTTTAGATAGACTTTCGCTTCAACAGGTATAACTGTGGTTTATCTTCTATAGTGTCATGATTTTTTTTCCGTTTTGCACCGGATTGAAATACAGATAGTTTTCATTTATATATGATTTACTGACTTTTAATGTTCCGAGTTTGAAGCAACTGCTCCACTTTTTGAAACATGGACTTGGGAACATTGGTCTACAGTGAAAAATAATAAGTATTTGTAACTAATAATGATGGTTTTAAAATTGGTTACAAAATAATATTTTTTCCATTACGACATTTATTGCTGCTCTTGATTTATGCATGGAAAATTAATGCTAATTCAATTACATATATATATTTTAAAACTACTTACGCAATTTCTATTTAGTTACTTATAGTTCTTGTTTACCTATTTATATACAAGTATTTCATCTATTGTTGCTTTTTTTTTGTAAAACGTTTGAAAATTTAAAATTTTCTCATTTGTTAAATACTATATAATTGAGCGATCATTATTTATTAATTTAATTTGCACTTTCATTTCACGGATAGTTTTATAGTAATTTTTTTTATACCTTTAATAGTGATATATCGCAACGAAATAATTTTCATCAAGTTATTACTTTCATGAAAAATGATAATTTTAGCATTTAATGATTATTATTTTAGATTTATCATACAAATTATGACGTCAGTGTACAAGTTGTAATTATTTTCCTCTTTCTAATAATGTTATCTTTAGAATTAGATGGAATAGTTTTCTGGCAACGAGATTAATAACAGTGGAGGGAACATAAATTATAGGGTGAGATAATCTCTTCATGGTAGAAAAGATTCCACTGGCTATATCTGCCGCTATAATGATCCATATATTATATTAATGTCCCTGTGAGTAATTAATTCCTCATAATCACTGTTGGATAAATTAGTTGGGATTAATTATCATAGTTTCCATGCTTAGTTTCTATTAGTTAACATGAAGACATTTATTCCTATTATCTATATATATATTACGCTAACGTATTTGGCGCAAAAGTCACGATTATTTGTTAATTGTTCAATGGCAACGTCCAAATAAAACACAACTTATTGGGTACTGTGCAAAAATCCTTAGGTAAGATTTAGGCTGTGGTAAATTGGATTTATTTATGTTTTGTTTCTTTGCTACTATTATAGAGCTTCACAACATCATTATTTTTATTTTTTCTATTCTTTTTACTTAAAAATAAACAAAAGTTGTGAATTTTAAACTTTTCAATTTTAAAATTAAAGTTATGTATGTTATCGGCCAAACTAGATTGGCCTAGGTCAAACTAGTTTGTAGGAAAATTTAGTATGCCTTGTCTTACATCTTTTTTAACAGTTTCCATTAATGCCAGTCTCTCTTTTTAGTTGACAATGTTGTTTTCAAATAAAAAATTTCAACTTTATTACGTAAGATTGAATTATTTTTTTCCGGAAGTGCATAAAACTAGCAGGTGTTGTTGTTCAGTAACTATCTAATCGCATCCATTTTCCAAATTTTTCCAAACTCAATAGATCAGAAAATAGTGTCAAAGTGGTCGTTTTGAATTGAATTTCCGTACTAAAGAAGAATAACCCTTCAAACAGACGAGAAAAACGTCTTTGTCCCGTGATCAAAATCGCTTATAACACAATAGTTAATTTATTGATCAAAAAATGGAAAATACAGTTCGATTCCAAATTGTTTCTATAGTCAGGCCTTTCAATTATATATTTCTTCGTTAAAAAATGAATTTGTAAATGTGTCAAAACTTTTTATACTTGTTGAGCAGAGCATTTGAGAACAGTCTTAATTGATTACAATTGACTAAACACTTGTTTTACATTTTTTGTATATGAACAATAAATTATTGATTTTTCTTGCTGATGTACTATAAAGAAAGGAGTTCATGCACTAATACCAGCTTATATGTATATGCACATATGCGCATGCAAAATTTTTTATAAAAACTTCCCTAACTGTAAAATTCAATAGTTCATTAACTACAGAAATATGAAGATGAAAGGAGCCGCATGTTTATCTAATAAATCATAGATGTATGTTATTAAAATTAGTTCATTTAAATAATTTGATTTGAACATTTATAATTTGCGCAAATTAATTAACTTTTTTATAATTAATTTTAAATTAAATTTATTGATGCTACTATCTATGTAAGAATTTAATACTTATAAATTAATAATTTGGTTTATTAATTAAAGGATAAGTTGTTTTGAAAGAAATATTAAACGAAATATTCTGTGCGATCTGCGACTTATCCTTTATATTATTCCATTTTTACTACTATATTAATTGCATTATTTTTTGTTATTTAATTTTCTGCTTCTTACCGTCAAGATAAAGAGAAGGAAATTGTTATGTTTAAGCATGGCTGTGTAACTTAGAATTATCCGTCTTAGCTGCGAACATAAAAGCACTGAAGGTCACATCTGAACCCCAAGTTTTTATGAGTGATTTTTTATGAGACTTTAAAACGTCTAAGAAACAAATTGACGTTTTCAAGTACAGTCGACTCTCGTTAATTCGAAATCGGATAATTCGAATCTTCGCTTATTTCGAACTAAACATGAAGTCCCGAAATTTTCAATGCCGGAATAACGTTAAAAATGTTCATTAATTCGAACTCATTTTCTCTCGACTTCGTTTA
The DNA here is from genome assembly GCA_964019185.1 of Maratus speculifer. Lineage (NCBI taxonomy): Eukaryota > Metazoa > Arthropoda > Arachnida > Araneae > Salticidae > Maratus > Maratus speculifer. The sequence continues at coordinate 145,981,603 of OZ025301.1, read as the reverse complement.
ATTCGAACTAACAAGAATTGCGATTTTTCGTTTTTTTTCTTTCTCACGGACTTCAGATCCTTTGAATAACATTCTTTCTTTGATTTTTGTGAAAATTGTTCCGAACGAGTATAAATATAATCCCATGCATTTGATATCCACTTTCTTATTGCCCCGTCTGTCCATCAGTGACGCTTAATATTTTTCTTCCATTGAGGTTGTTTCTAATCTTTTAATTAGTTTATGTATTTATACATTCGAATTTAATATTAAGTCATCTTCTAATGATAACGGACGAAAAAAATTAAAAAAAAAACTCTATAGCATTAATTCCTTTGTAATAGCACCATATTAAGCATGTTTTCATTTCCTACTTTCCATAATTCGAACTTCGGATAATTCGAACATTTTTTGTGGTCCCGACGAGCTCGAATTAACGAGAGCCGACTGTAATTCGAAAGGGGAAAAGTATTAAAAATAATAAAAGGAGGTGTTTTTTCATAAAAACTCAAATAAAGACAGCTTGAACAATATAACAGAGTATGGCGGATAAATGGTACTCATCTATGAAGTAGCACAGCAATTGTTTTTTCAGATAATGCTATTCTTTGCTGCTCCAAGAAAAGAAATAAGATAATAATACTTGAAGCATAAACTCAATATTTACCATCATTGATCAATACAGAGAGTGCTTATTCATATTGAGAATGACTTTGACAACAAAAATTAAATAATTTGTCCTAGGGTAAAAATACCAAGATGAATAATAACGCCAAATACTAATATTACGCGTATTTATGAAGTAATCCGGAAAATAGCACTTACGGGTTCTGCGCATAAGTGATTTGAGTCATTTGAATCATAAACAACCGCTAAAAGTTGATTTGTTCAATTTGGCTTAATTCGGCTCTGAATAAGATGTTTGTTCTACAAGAATTTGAGAAAGTAACTTTAACAGAAAATATCTTTATAAAATAAAAACTGTTTATCTTTATAAAATAAAAACGAGGATTCCGATGTCTCCTTTTTTTGCAGTTGAAAGATATCTAATCTTTTACCCAGAAAAAAGATTTCTTGAATCAAGAAAAAATTGCTTGGTCAAACAAACCTTTTCGTTTAAATATGGGTTAATAGAAATTTTGTTTGAATAAACAAAACAAAATTGTTTTTTTTTTTTTTTTTTTTTTTTTTTTTTTTTTTTTTTTTTACAGTTTTTATCCGAAATGCACAATAGCGTAATAATAACGTCATTAAATTGAAAAATTTTTACTATCCAAAAATTATGTTAATCCTTTATAGCTATATAAGTTAATTAAACAAAATTACGTGAGATAATTATGGCTACTGCACACCAATTTAAATTTTGCAAAAATAACAAAATTTTGTTGTAATTACAAATTAAAAATACAAGACTTTAATAAGAATCAAATAAAATTGATGAAATTTTGTTAAAATTTTATAAGAGTGCTAACAATATTTTTTTGGTCTGAGCAACAAAACTGAATTTTTATTTTAACTAAAAAGTTCGCTTAAAACAACCAAAATGTACTCAACAAAATATGTTTTGTAATTTTAATCAGTTCCTTTTTTCGGGTGTTACAAAACTGGTGCAAAATCACAACCGAACATGCGTTACAAAACTGCTTTTTGGAAACTCTGCTTGAAGTCAGTATATGGTCCAGAGTTGGAGAGATAACTTGCACATCCGATGGTAGGATGCGTCCAAAATCTATCGATTCCACCTCCTATTACAGTAGAAACTACACAACTGCAGCTACCTAAATAATACATAACTGCCAAAATAACCTTAAAAATCGTATTTGCGGAGATACTTATCTGCTTATCAACATTTAAAGAAACAAAGAATAGGTCTCATTCACATACAAGTGTTATTATAATACTCTTGTAAAATAGTAGCTAGGTAGTTTGCTGCACATAAACCACTATTCTGACATCAATTTCTTTAAACATGAAGAAGTTTTTGCAATTTGAAATATACCTCAAGAAATAACAGATTAAAAATAAACTATTGAGTGGCGATAATTAGTAGCATTTTGAATTCTTTGCACAGTATATATTTTCTTTTTAAAACAGCATTGAAAGATCATTAAAAATGTATTTTTTGAACTAGAAATGAGAACAAATATTTTATATAAGTAAAAAAATAATATTTAAAATCGATGTATGGCTTTTTGCTGTCAGTTTTTCAAACAGAAAAGTTTGTTAAGTAAAACTGAAAATCGATTGCTTTTAATGAAAAAAATGCAAATCTAATATAACATTTTTTAAAATGGCAGCGTCGCAATAATGTATTTTGAAAACCTCCTTTGAAATTTTGAAGCAGCAAAAATGTATGCCATGAAAGATAAAACAAGATGTACAGTTTTTATATAAATCTAATTTTACTTTAAAAAATATTTATTCATTTTTATTTTTTATTTTTTGTATATTATTTAAATACTACACAAAATAAAATTAATTTACACATCAGAATTTTAATAAATTATTTTGTTATAAAAATATTTTTTTATATTTAATCTATATCTAAATTTATTAGTTCTTATTTTATAAAACTTATATAAAACTTTTATTAAAATTTTATTAAACTTTTTCTTATACTTTTATACCATTGCTGCATACAATTTAATTTTTTTTAAATTTAATATATATACAGACTTCAGTAATACAAATATTATATCTAAGAACTGTATTTGGTTTCTATATTTTTTAAATTGTACTATGTTTGTTTCATCAGCAGTTTGAAAGTGATAGAGAAAACATATTTTGAATTACCGTATAATATACTTGTTTTTATGCAACATGAAGTAATTCATTTAAATTCATTTGTTTGCTTTTCTTCCAGTATAAAATGTTTTCAGAACAAAATTTAAAAGGTTGACATCTTTTGAAATCATTATCAATTTTTATTTAAATGGCAGATGAAATTTGAGGTTTTATAATACAACAGGACTGCCACAAACGACTATTTTTTAATTCTAACTGACATCACTTTGACAAAACAGAAATCCTTAAGAGACACTTTGACAACATTTGCAAGAGAAATATACTTAAAAATTTATATCCGAAAAATACTTGTGCGAACAGAATATAAAAAATTGTTGTCTGAGGCAGCCTTGTATTATTATTTTCATTACTGCTTTTTTTAAAAAAACATTATTTTACCAACATATTTCAAAATATTTATTGTCTTTTTTTTTTGTCCCAAACAGCAGGTAAATGAAAATATAATATAAAATGCTTTTTCATTTACATTTGTTACATTTTTAAAATATTGCATTAATTTAGATAAAAACTAGAAGCATCAAAAACAATTATATCTTATTTTGCAATTTTCTTTGCCGTAAACATATATTTATATGAAAGTTTATATTAAAAATTTTGTGGATTTTTTAAGCATAAAAATTACATTTTTATCTTTTTTTTCAGACTTCCAGAATTTTCAAGAAATTTATCTTTCACCAGAATTTAAACTAAAACTTCATAAAAATAAACATCACATATACTGATTATCTATATATTGATTTTCTTCCGCCTCTTTTATAAAACCTTTTAAGCAATAATAAAAATAGGTTAGCTTTAATGGAAAAAAAAAGTTTTAAATTTAATTTTTTAAATGCCTACATCCGCATCAAAGCTTTCGATAACTTTCTTTAAAATCTCTAAGCATGAAAAAAGAAAGTAACTTTATAATATTTTGCTATTTTTTAAATTATATAAGTGTGTATATTTTTTATTTATATTAAATATTAATAATTGATTTCTCTTAATTACTTCGCGTATTCCATAAGCAATACAAATATATTTATTTTTTTTCCAGACTTCAAGAAATTTATTTTGCCCCTTGCTTCAGAATTTAAACGAAACATTTCATAAAAACAAAAAATAATATTGAATTTCTATATATTGATTTTCTTCTGCTACTTTTATAAAAACTTTTAAGAAAAACTAAAAACTGGTTAGCTTTAATGAAAAAAGTAAAAAATAAAAGTTTTTAATCTATTTTTCAAAATGTCTATATTTGCAATTTTTCGAAGACTTTCTTTAAATTTCTTAAGTATAAAAATGAATGTCGCTTAAAAAGATGAAATAGGGTGTGGAATATTTACATATCTTGATTCTGATATTTCTTTTTTCCATTTTTTTCTTTTATAAAAAATCTAAGACGTTACGAATATATTGCGATTTTTTTTTGGAAAATGATATACGGGGATAAGAGAAGGATTTTGCAGCATATATTTCTTTGAATAATTTAAACAGACAAATAAAAAGTTTAGTGAAGTATTTTTGCGTTTTTGGATGGTCATATAAATAAAGCTGTTCCAAAATAACGTTATATAACATTAAAAAAATAGTTCAAGTATAATATGATAGGACATAAATAAAAACTATTTGTTTGTAGATTCTTTTTCTTGTATTAGATTTTCTTAGATTTATTATTTATGTAAAACTAAATGAAAACTTTTAAAATCTTTATTGATATTAATTTAAATAACATATGAAATCTCAAGATCATTGTTTGACTTCCATTTCAAAAATATTTTACGCCCCTTTTTTTATCTTTGGTATTTTTTTAACAACATCTATTTTGGTATAACTATTATTTTCAATGAAAAACATAATATTAGAATTTATTTTTACTCTTTTCTCATTTTTTTTTCTGTTTTCATTTCTTTTCTAATTTTCTTGGAAGCGTATCTATAAAGAATGAAATATTCAGACATCTGAAAATCATTTTACTATATTTTTAAATCATATTTTAATAATAGATAATGCCAGAAGCTATGTAAAATAAATATTTAAGTTTATTTTTACAAAATGATACTTTTATAAGCAATTATCATCTCTTGACTGTAAAAATGCAATAATAATGTATATATATATATATTTCAAATTAATATTAAATATTAAAAATTTGATTTGTCATGAGTATTTCACATGTTTTATTTAATAAATGGATTTAAAAAATGCGGTAAATATGCACATAAAATTTATATTAAATTATGATTTATTATAATTATGATTTATTATAGATCAACGTTTTTATTTGTGCATATATTGAACGACCGGATTAAAAAATATAATACATACATTTTACAATTTTTTAAAGCAAAGATAAAAACTGCAACAAAGTGAAAATCTTTTTTTTTTTTTTTTTTTTTTTTTTTTTTTTTAAAGAAAGATTTAAATAGTTCGTTTAAGATGTTTGCTTTGTACTTTCAACAAAGATCTGCGATGGATGAATGGTTAAAACACTTAGATTTCAAAAATCAAAAGTTTTATGTCCATGCCACAGGCTTTTATATATAATCATTTATTAAATTCAAATAAATTCAATGGGATCCAATCGGTTGGTTAGAGGAAAAGCTGCAAAGACCCACTTTATGGATTTTGAATCTTTTATTATAAGTTTTTAAAATTTTTATAGGATTGATTTTGCTTCAAATATTATCTAGAGAGAAAAAGGGGGAAAACAGCTGGTTTAAATAGTTTGCTTTATATTTTAAATAAATATATACAATGGCTGAAAGGATGGGACCGTGAACTTTTAAAAATTAAGTTTTTTGTCCGTAGGAGGAAAAACTATACCGAAGCTATCACGAATTTCACAGAGCTATTTTATGGATTTTATATCTTTTCATTAGAACTTTTTGAATTTCCTACAACTTTCTTTCTGCTTCAGGTATAATGGAGAGAGATAAATAAAAAATAAAAATATCTGGTTCAAATAGTTTGCTTTATACTACATTTGGCAATAAAGTTCGTTGAATAGTCCTGTAAAATTAATGTAGATGGAATATTAACAAAAATTACCATACCATCCTTCAAAATAGTCTTCTCCCATAACTATGCGCCGCTTCGATCTGCTATATATGTCCTGAGAAATTTGCAAGAAGTCTTCTTTTGGGATGGAGTTCAAAAGCTTCGTCACGTTTCATTGGATGTCAGCAATATGGTCAAATCTCAGTTTAGGTTTTAAGCTTTGCAAGACACCAAAAAGAAATTCATGAGGGGTGGTGGAAACTGAACATCCACCATACTCGCCAGATCTCAATCATTCAGATTTCTTACTATTTTCACCATTCAAACTCTCTTTGAAAGAGATTTGACCATATTGCTGACATCCAACGAAACGTGACGAAGCTTTTGAACTCCATCCCAAAAGAAGACTTCTTGCAAATTTCTCAGGACATGTATAGCAGATCGAAGCGGTGCATAGTTATGGGAGAAGACTATTTTGAAGGATGGTATGGTAATTTTTTTTTAATATTTCATCTACATTAATTTTACAGGACCATTCACCGAACTTTATTGTCAAAGGTAGTATGTTTAACAATGATCTGTGACGGCTGAGCGGATAAGACACTGAACTTTAAAAAAAATGTCCTTTCTTCTTGCCACAGATTCTATACATAATAATTTATTAACTTCAAATAAAATCTACGGAATTCAATCAGTTATTTAGAAAAACAAAAGACATCATACATTTTATGGAGTCGGAGAAAAACGGGAAAATAGCTGGTTCAAATAGTTTATTTTGTATTTTAAATGAATATCTGCGATGGTTGAACGTACGGAACTTCCAGATTTTAAAAATTAAGTTTTATGCCCGTACCACATCTCCTATACATACATATTAATTTATCAAGTTCAAATAAAATCTATGGAATTCAATCGGTTGTAGAAGAAAAACTATACAGAAGAAAAAATCATGAATTTAATGTTACTATTTTATGGATTTTTATTTATTTTACTAGGGTAAATCCGGGTAAATTACCCCCGGCATTGTATTTCAGTTATTGGACATATGACTGAGCTATTGACATTTTTCTACTCTCAGTCGTTATAAAAAAAGCATAGTAAACGAAGTTAAAGAGATTTATTTTTTTAAATAAAAGTTATGTTCATTAAAAAAAACCAAGTTTGGCTTTTGTTATATGTTCTTATAAGATTTTGATAGCAGCAGATGAAGTACAGCGTATTTATCAGAGATTTTTTTAATGGAATATTTAGAGAATGTTGTTAATACATGTATCGAATAATGTGTTAGTTTGTAGAAGGTCATATTTTTTCCTACTTCCAAAGCAACTGACAAGAGTATCTATTTCGATCAAGTGGAGCGTCAACGCTTTATCCGGGATAGATGGCCAAAATCATTAAGTTTTTTAATAAAAATCCCATTTTATTCGGTACTTATACAATAGTGATGTTTTTCGATGAAGTAAAATGAATCCACATAAAATTTGGAAAAGATACACCCAGAAAAAGGAATTGATTAAAACTACAAAACATGTCTTGTTGAGTACATTTCGGTTGTTTTAAGCGAATTTTTTAGTTAAAGTAAAAAATCGTTTTGTTGCTCATACAAAAAAAAAAAAAAAAAAAAAAAAAAAAATTATGAAATTTTAACAAAATTTCATCAATTTTATTTTAATCTTACTAGAGTCTAGAATTTTCAATTTATAATTCCAACAAAACATTGTTGTTTTTGCAAAATTTAAATTGGTGTGCAGTATCCATAACTCTCTCACGTAATTTTGTTTAATTGACTTATATAGTATAAAGGATTAACATAATTTTTAGATAATAAAAACTTTTCAAATTGAGACAGATTAATGACGTTGTTATTATGTTATTATGCATTTCAAACAAAAATTGTGGACCCCCCCCCCCCAAAAAAAAAAAAAAAAAAAAATTCTACAACATTTTTTTGTTATTTAAATAAAATTTCCATTGACCCATATTGGGGTAATATTTTTTTGTAGTTTTAATAAATTCCTTTTTCTTGGGGTAATTAAATGTGTTCAGCAAGAAAGAAATTTGGGTGGTTGTGGGGGGAGTTATGGGGGCAACTATCCCTAACTTACCGAATATACCTTTTAATATTTTATAATTTAATTTTTGTTTTAGGTTTAATCAATTATATTTTTAAAAAATAGCGAATCAGAATTATGTAAACTGTCCTTCAAAATCGTGGCTAAACTAGCTTTGAAAGTTAAATTTTGCTATATAATATTAGAACTTTTATTATTGTTTTTTACAATTTAACAAGTATTTATTTTTCTTTAACCCTTTCGGGTCCGATTTTTTTTCAATTTTTAGAAAAAATTACTTTCATATTAATAACATTAACACTAGCTATCCAAATAGATTAATTCAAAAAGATTAATTCACTAACAAAATTAGTGTTTAACGAATATTTCATTGCCCGAAAGATAACGAATGTTTCTGTTTTGCGTACAATTGAATTAATATTCATATGGCAATAGGATAAGGAAGAATATGTGGATGTACAGTCGACTCTCGTTAATTCGAAATCGGATGATTCGAATCTTCGCTTAATTCGAACTAAAAATGAAGTCCCGAAATTTTCAATGGCAGAATAACGTTAAAAATTTTATTTAATTCGAACTCATTTTCTCTTGACTTCGTTTAATTCGAACCGACGAGAATTTTAATTTTTCATTTTCGTCTTCTTTCTCACAGATTTCAGATAAATTGAATAACTTTCTTTTTTTGATTTCTCTGAAACTTGTTCGAAACAACTATACATATAATTCAATGCATTTGAAATCCACTTTCTCAGTGCCCCGTCTGTTCATCAGTGACGCTTGAATTTTTTCTTCCATTGTGCTTGTTTCTAATATTTTAATTAGTTTATGTAATTATACAATCTAATTTAATATTAAGTTATATTCTAATGATAACAGGCGAAATAAATTAAAAAAAAACACTATAACATTAATTCCTTTGTAATAGCACCTTATTAAGCGTGTTTTCATTTCATATTTTCCATAATTTGAACATCGGATAATTCGAACATTTTTTGTGGTTCCGACGAGTTCGAATTAACGAGAGTCGACTGTATTTCGAAAGTATTATATTACAATAAGGTTTAACTTATATTACTACTTTCTAATACTTTTTGCCCTTTATTACATATGATTCTTTGAGGAAAGTAACTGTTATTTTAAATTTAAAGAGTGAAATATATGTTTAACATAAAATAATCGCAAACGGTGCAAAGAGAAGTAAGCAAATAATGATAATTATTATTATTGCTAAATGCCTAAACATAAATGAAGTCAGATAGTAAATGCATAAACATATGTCAACATTACTACATGCAAATAACAGCAAAAGTATTTCTTAAAGCAAAATAATGCTCCATCAGAAGACAGGTACTATTAATAGTACACCAGACCTGAAAGGGTTAAAAAACAAATAAATAAATGCAAAGAAAATAAAAAGAATTCTGCCCAGTTAAATGGATGGCATTGAGCTCACAGGCTGCGCTTACTAATTGTACATTACAGCCTTATATTTTCAAGGGTTAATTCCGCTCGAAAAACAAATTAAGAAGGGGAAACAGCTCTCCCCTTTCCCCTTTTTTATACTTAATCATTGAACCTCCTAAACTATCAAGGACATGCTTTATCATAAAAAAATCTAAAACCAAAATTCAGAGCAAATCGGATAATTCTTAATAAAAACCCATTTAGCATTTGTGTAATTTAAGAGGTGTTATCCCCCTCTTTTATACTTAATCATTATACTTCTGAAACTATTCAGAGATTTGAACGAAATCTGACAATTCTGCTTGAAAAACCCATTTATATAAATTAAGGGGAGGGGCATTAGAACCTCCGTACCCCCTGTTTATACTTATTCAATGAACACCTAATAACAGTCATGGAATCGCCTCATCAGAATGATCCTATATCTAAATTTTGAACGAAAACTTAATTCTGCGTGAAAAACCCATTTATTTCTATTAAGGGGAGGAGCATGAGCTCCCCGTTCCCCCTCTTATACATATCGAATGAACTCCAAAAACTAATCAGGGAAGCGCCTTATCAGGATATACCTACATACAAAATTTCAAGTGGATCGGATATTTTTATCATGAGTTATCGCGTTACGTAGGAAGGTACATACAGAACGGGCGGACACATAAGCTCTCAGACTATGACAGCCTATGAGCTAAAAAAGTAATTATCTAAACTAATTATAGGCTGCGTAATCAACTATCCAACATTAGTCATTTTTCATTATTTCAAACATTTCTTGTACCGTTAATCTATATCTCAATAAACATTCAGTTTCATACACTGACTGGCACACAACAACAATAACTTCAGTATAAATTGGATCAATTCAAAATCTAACAATATAGCTGACAACTATCACAAATTAAATCGAAAACATTCTGTCAAAAGAATCTATTAGCTACTCAAGAGCGAAAAATAAAATAAGGCTAAGTTAACAAAGTCGTAAGTGTGAAAACGTTGCAGCACAATTAAAGTAATGACAATTTGAGTTAACGGTCATTTGATCTGCTCGATCATGCGTAAAAGTTGAAACTTTCTCTTCACTATCACGATCTCATTCGTAAGGATAAATTAGAACTAATCATCTCCGGACGTAACTATGCGTATCTAGTTGTAAGAATCTTTATAAAATACAGCCGACTCTCGTTAATTCGAATTCATCGGGACCACAAGAAATGTTCGAATTATGAAAGTGTGAAATGAAAACATGTTTACAATAGTACAAAGGAATTAATGTTAAAGTGTTTTTTAAGTTTCTATCGTCTGTTATCATTAGAATATGACTTAATATTAAATTAATATGTATAAATACGTAAATTAATTAAAGAATTAGAAACAAGCACAATGGAAGAAAAATTTGAAGCGTAACTGATAGACAGATGGGCACTAAGAAAATGGATATCAAATGCATGGGATTATATGTATAATCGTTCGAAACAATTTTCAAAAAAATCAAAGAAAGAAAGTATTTAAATGACCTTAAGTTCGTGAGAAAGAAAGGAAAAATGTAAAATCTAAATTCTTTTTAGTTCTAATTAAAAGAAATCAAGAGAAAATGATATCGAATAATGAAAAATTTTAACGGTATTATGCCAATGAAAATTTCGGGACTTCGTGTTTAGTTCGAATTAAGCGAAGATTTGATTTATCCTATTTCGAATTAACGAGAGTCAACTGTAATTGAAAGTAACATAAAGGCAGGCCCTTATTATTGCATTTTCAAATCGTGACTTTGCCCATGGGCCCCGGGCCTAAATTGGTTCCTAAATTCATACATTAAATTATAAGATATTTACTTTTTTTTGCTTTAAATTCAAATTCTCCCGTAATTTGAAGTTGTTAAATTCCTCTTAAAGTGTTATAACAAATTGCTTAATTTATATAAAATAGCTTTGCTTTGTTCCAAGAAAAAGATAAAAAAAAGTACTTTTATTAATTAAAGGACTTAATTTAGAATTTACGGAATTAAGAATTTCCTTCCATTTAAAATTCAAGTTGTGAAATTATTGTTTATGCATTACACATGTGTCTGATTATCAGTTAAATTTTAATAACGTTGTAACGATTCGAAAAGGTCCCCTTAATTTATCTTTCTTATCCCAATTACTAATTATTTAGGACCGGCTATATAAGGGGTGTTTTAATTTTAAGACTGTGCAATTTTTTACTAGAAAAAATAATTTAATACTTAATTTTCGACTGTGAAATTACGCTTGTAATTATTTAATATGTAAAACGTGAATTATCACTTTCTAACTAAGCATATGACCAACAGTGCGTCCAAAGGTTCCTGGTTCGATCACTGGCTTAGAAATTTTCACATTTTTGGTTATACGGTTAGTTGGCAAGTGATAATTCACGTATTACATACGAAATAATCTAATATAATAATAAATCTATTATTATAGTAGAATAATAAAATGTAATCTAATGTTATAAAAATAACCTAATATTAATCAAATCATCTAATATTTATAATAATATTATAATAGTCCGAGTTATGTAACTGTTATAAACAATTATGGGATGACTGCTTCGTTTTTCCCATACAAGGCGACCATTTTTAATACAATTATCTTTTCGAATAAAACTATATAACTACATAAAAGTTGCAATGATTGTAAAGAGTTCTTTATGCATAGTCGGGCGAAATCATCGCCAGTTGCGTTTTTAACTTGCCAGTAGCACTTTTTATTTTTTTGTGGTAAATTAAAACAATGTTTCAATGTTGAAATCAAATATCTTGGTTTATCGCAATATTTAAAACTTTTATTTTTTGCTTTTAAAAAAATACATTTTAACATAAAATTTTTAGTGTCTATATCTAACTCTATCTTCATAGGCAAATTTTAAGAAAAGTTATTTCATGAGGTACAAGAATATTTTGGCCTTTATTAACTTAAAAGTTCGATTTATAACAATAATGTTAGAGCTATATTGTCCTATTTAATCTAGATTATAATGCTATAAATACATTTAATAGATAAATGCCGAAAATATTTTTCCAGGGGAAAAGTTTTAAATCAAACTTAAAATTTCATTCAGAAAAGTATTCTATTTGAATTCTTGAATTTTTTGTGGAGAAAAACTAGTTTCGAATGGGTCAACCTGAAAAGTTTTTTTCTCATACACAAGGAAATTTCAAAATTTGTTACACATGTTAGTGCTTCAACATGTAAATTCTATTGAAGTTACAAAGATCGATAAATTCGAAGTATCGATGTACTATACCAACTTCGATTTTCATCTTATATCTCAACTTCATTTTATTAAGCGGAAGTAATAACAAATCAATCTTGATCATAATATTTAATAAGACCAATATTTTCGTTATTCTGTTTTAAATCAGTTGTTTGAAAATCGCCGGGTTAGCAAGATGTGTCGCTCCATATACAACACAAATACAGAAAAAATCTAAAAAACTGAATAAAAGTCAAATCGCAGAAGCCCTCCTTTCGTAGGAATATCCCCCTTTTCGACTAGGACCTGACGGCTAAAGACAAAAACATGTAGTTTGGTTCAACCACAAAACTTCGTACACTTTTCGATGATATAACAGCTGAAGAAATTGCACAAACACTGCTATTAAAGCGTCTCCTTCGGTCGAAATATCTCCAAATTCAAGTGTGATCTGCTGCCTACAGCCAAAAAACATACATATGTACTTTAGCCCAGTTCTACGCACAACTTCATAAACTTTTGAATGATGCAATAACTGAAACTGTACAAAAATCTCAATTACATCCTGCCTTTTTATCGGGAATCCTAAATACAAGTGTGACCTACTGCCCACAAGCCATATACAAGCCAATAAAATGCATATTGAATTTAAATTAATTCCATGCGTAAGTTCATATACTTTTCGATGATAAAATAATAAAACAAAGGCACAGAAATCGCTATCACTACAGAGTCCCCCCTCAAGTGAAATACTTCTAAATTCAAGCGGAACCTGCTGCCCATAGCGAAAAATATTTTAAATGAAATTTGGTTCAATCCTATACCTAACTTCATACGCTTTTCGTACATATCGAGAGGACACGTGGAAACACAAATGCGGACGAACAAACATTTTGTGTAAACAAGTTTACGGGAATTCTAACTGCCAAAATATGAAAATCGCAAAAAATCCGAAGTTGAAAAAAAAAAAAATTTCGAATACAATGCTTTACTTCTTACAAAGCAGAAAGTAAAAAATAAAATAAATGCGATAAAATAATAAAAATTAATGTTATATGAATTTTATTACAGTGATTTGAACTTTTTAAGGGTATATTTAAATCCAAAGTACATATTTTCTGATTCATTTTTGCTCTCAAACACATTTAATTGGCAAGTTCTCTTATTCAGAAACTACTTATTGTGCCGAATCGGTTGATGTTTTGATAACTGTAGAACATATTTCAAAAAATGCTGTCAAACTGGGTATTTTGAATCAAATTTTCCATAACGACAATGATAAAAAAATCATACTGAGAATATAATTATTTATAAATCAAGTTCTAATTAATTGAACGAAAAATTATAGAGATTGCTTACAAATCTCTACAAAAATCCCGTCAGTAAGTCTCGTCAGTAAGAAAAAAGTATGTTTTTCCTTTTAAAAATGGGTCTGAAATTGTGTCAGAAAATTTTGAGTTGTTTTGCGTGAAAAAGTACGTTTTGAATACCGCCTTACATTAATATCAGTTTCAGCAATTTCAGTTTTATCAATTTCAGCACGTTATTTTAGTGAATATTTTGTGTTCCGTACGCGAACTGGTACGTAATAACAATGTAATTTCGATTTCAATTGGCTCAACTCAAAAACCCACCAGTATAACAGAAACTATCGCAAATGAAACGGAAAACATTCTACAAGCTATTTAATAGAGAAAAATAAAATAAAATAAGAATGGGAAAACAAAGTAACAAGCTTGACAAACGTACCAGAACAATTAAATCCATGGGAGTTAACGGTCAGTTGATCAGCTTGATCGTGCGTAAAAGTTGTAACTTGTACTCCACCATCACGGCCTCATTTAGGGAATTAAATTTGATCTAATCACCGTCTCTGGACGTAACTATGCATATTTAATTGTTAGTTTTACGATAAAATAAGAGAGAGTGCTATGTGAATAGATTAAGATTAAAATATGTTATAATGTACTGATATAATGTTTAGTTATATAATGTTTAGTTATATATTATTATTTTTTTTCTTTTAGCAAAGTTGGTGCAGATGCGTGTTTCGTACAAAGACTTTCGTTGAATTAATCATCGCTATTTGTCAAAGTTGCATCCAGGCTCAGGCAAATCACTACGTATCCCACACGTCAAATGCCTTCAGATGCAAACAGACGAACATACAAGCCGCCGGAAACTGTCGGCTTGTTTGTTGTGGCGACGCGGTTTTTTTAATTTTTAACTACTCTCACAGGAAAAAAAGACTCATAACCGGCAAAACAGGAACCATTCTGTCAAGTAGGATAGAACTCCTTACCTCTTGATTCTTTGTTCATTACCCTTCATTCTATTATGAAGAAACCGCAAAAGAATCCTATACAAAATTCTCACAAAACTTTTTCGTAGAATTCAATTCAAGGGGAGAAATTACCGCCAGGGGAGTTTACCAAGATATTTTCTCCGAAATAAAGCAGATCTTGACTTTACAAGGAGTGAAACAAGTCGCGTGAAAAACTTCGGCAATAGTTATTTGGCATTAGTAGAATACATGTTAAAACTGTATTCAAATTCAGACTACTTATAATCTGATTCATTTTTAAGTTCATTTTTATTCGGAAAAGCATCCAATTATTAGATTATCTTATTCAGAAACTACACAATTGCGGTGCTTCTCAATTTTTTGTTAAAGGCATGATATATGGCAAAAAAGCTGTCAAAGTTAGCGTTTTGAACCAAAAAATTACCATCATCAAACATCTTCAAGCGAAATAGAGCTGGAAGAAAAAAAATGGTTATACTGAGAAAATGATTATTTTTTAATCAAATTATAATTAACTAAGAGAAAAATGAAAACACACGGTCTCTTATACATATATCTTTAGAAATCAAGCCAGTAAGTTTTATACTTTCACCGTTAAAAATGAGTCTGAAAATATATCCAAAAATTTCAAGCTATTGAGAGTGAAGAAATATTTATGACATTTTTTTGAGTACATCCTTAATAGTTAGATAAAACTGGTATGCAAACAAGAAGAATGTTAATATAGTACTTCTAAAGCCTAAATTTCACATTACTCCGAGCATAAAGGAGCTTGTTATATTGATCCTGTATTGCACTAATATTAGTTCGTTGTAAGTTCGTTGTCTTTATTAAAAATTCCCAAAGCTCATTAAAGAAATTTATCGCTGAAAAATTTTTAGAATTGAAGAGCTTAATGGAAGAACATCTTATGAGACAGTTTCCCAAAAACAGTTTTATTTTGTTCATGAAAGCGTTATGAGAAAATTCCAAAATCCTACTTAGTACTGAAAATATGAGACATTATCTTTTAACATTTAATATTTTAATATTTAATAATTTCAGTAGTGAAAATAAGTTCAAATATTTGATTATTAAACATGAATATTTTTTTGTGAGAGTTTAGTATTACTTATTGCCATTCAGACATTTGGTACTATGAAAGAATTAAATAATCAACCAAATTACATCTAAAAGTTATCATTTCAATTTTATCAAAATTTTTTCTACAAAACATCTACTATACTTAAGTTCAAAAATGAATTATTTTTAGCTATAATACTTGTAGTAGTACTAACTATTAACAGTATAAATTAAGTACAGCCATTAAAGTACGAATATTATTTTACTAATACTGTATTATTAATACTGTAGCAATTTTACTAATACTGTAATAATAACATATATTAAATTCCGAAATTTTAGGTAAAGTTATAACCTTTCTGGTAAACTGAAAGAAAATATCGGCAAAAAGTTTCTACGATTGTTGTATTTGCTCATTTCTTAGTTGGCAAACAACCCAAGAAAGGTTCATTCAACTTTGTGAACCATACACAAAGATCGAAAATGACACAGCTAAAAAGTGACAGCAGCGATTGATAAATTGTTCAATCAACGCTTTAACCTCTATTTTTACTTTCTTCTATTTTTATAAGAAAAAACTATAGAATTTGCGAAAATTTTCGAAATTCGGTTTTCGACGGATTTAAGCTTTCTAGGGGATCAGAGAATCCGAAAAACATATTTATACAAAACGTCTGTCTGTGAGTGTGTAAGTCTGTCTGTCAGTCTGTTTGTATGTGAAAAAAAATTGTAGGCGCTCTAACCCAAGAGCTAATGCACAACATTTTACAAAAATTTAGATTCTCTTAGATATTGATAGAAACTAGATTTTATGGTGCATATTGTTCAACAGATGACGCTGCTATGCTGCATTATTCACGATTTCCACAATAGCCATATCTCAAGAACTAGTGTATAGATTTACATAAGACTTAAGATTTAGTAAGTACTTGATATGGCATGGTGCTGAGTACGTTTTGGTACAAATCACTTACCAGGCCATGGTGCATTATTCGTTATTAACTCGATGGCTCTATCTCGAGAACTAATATACGAAATTTTCTAAAACTTCAGATTTAGTTATTCCCTGATATGCATTAGTGTTGCATAGTTTTTAGTGTAAATCGCCCTAAACATAGCGCTGCTATGTTGCATTTTTCACAATTTCGTAATAAAATGTATCTCAGGAATTAATGCATGAATTTTTATCACATTTCAGATTCAGTTAATACCTGATAAAAAATAGTTCTTGATTAGTGTTTGGTGTATAAGACAAAAATGGTGGCGCTGTTATGCAGTTTTTTAAAAAAGATTTTGCAATCTCAAAAACTAATGCACGGGTTTTCATCAAACTTCAGATTCAATTATAAGTTGACATAAGTTGTTGCTGATTAGATATTTGTTTAAACCATTTCACCAGGGGAGCAATATGCTGCATTTTTCAGGAAGTATTAACATGCATAAGATAGAAGAAAGTTTTTGGATTGCCACCGCCGACTAGTTTAGTGATTTCCCTTTTTGACTGTCGGTTTGAAGGTGGTATCATTAAATGACACCCTTTTAGATTCCACGATTTAAGGGTAAACTAAACTGATATAAATATCTAACTGTTCAACTTTGCATTTATATCATAAATATAAAATCGACATAAATTGTTTTATTTTGTAAATACTTACAAAGTAATACTAATATTGTTTAAATGTACGTATTTTGTTTGAAGTATTTTTGATTTCTTCAAAATAATTTGCCAACAACTGCATCACTTTAAAAATATTTTGAATATTCAGCAAATATATTATGATACTAGCTGAACCTCCTGATGTTACTCAGGTCCGTGATGAATGACCCTTTAATAGAAACTGTATGATTTCATATCTTTAACAACATTTTATCTGGATTTATATTTTTAAATGAAAAAAATATTGATTTAAAAGTATATGCTATTTGGCATTTTATTTTCTGCGTAATTTAATTTTTGGAGTTTATGGGCACTGAAAGCGAAAGAAATTGCGACGAAACATTCAAGTTTTTACTGGTTTCTTTGAAATGCTTACACATTTTATTTGGTAAAAAGAAAAAAAAATCCCGTTTCAAAAATTTTGTAGATGATGTAAATCTGGTCGTTTGAGATGTTCTAAAAAGATTGCGTTAAAATACTGACGTTTACTTACTTTCAGCTTAGAAAAAATATCGTTCCCGTGCGGTGCGAAGTGACTTGTTCTAGCCGGTGTATTTGAAAGAGTTAAAACTCATATCTTCAAAAGCAATTACAGCGACGATTAGTTTCAGCTATTTAAGAAAATAATTTTAGTTTGTCGGCCCATCTAAAATGGCAGCTTGGCGGGGAGTTACAATAAAGGAAAAATGACCTTTCTTGGCAATTTTTTTCCAAAGGATCAACTGCGATATATATATTTTTTAATTCATTGTGGTGCTTAGAAAGAGGAGTACGATCGTTAAAAATATGTCTCCTCTTTTTAACTTTACTAGGTGGTTTGGCCGATACAAGTTAAGAAATAACGACAAAGTTCCCCCACTCCCCGAAATTCTTTCTTTTTGATCTTCATTTTCTTTCGATGTGTGAATAAGGATTCTGCACGTGCACCAGTGTTTTTTTTCCTCTCGCAAGGACTGTGATAATTTTTTAATCAGAGTGAGTTGCGATTTTTAAATAATATTTCAACTAACTGTTAAAACTTTAAAATTCCGTTTCTCAGGCGCATCAGAAGTGACTTAGAGGTACTTTCACAACTATTTTCAACTTTATATGTCCGGTATATTTTGTTAGCCATTCCATACACACATAGACAGAGTGAAAGTTTCTTTTATTAGTACAATTTGGTAAAATATTGAAGCAGCACCAACAGCATATTTTTGAAATCCAAACTTTCAAATGTTGCAATAATATCACACGCATGGCTCACAATATGTATAAATGAAAAGGCTTAAAGATACTTATAAATATTAAACCTAGCATTATAGACTGAACTATAACTTAGAAAATGAAATTACAGAAAAAAAGATATTTTACAGTTATTTTATTTGAACACTTTCACAGTTTCGAAATCTCTAAAGAAAGTTCATTAAACTTTGCAAAGCTTAGCCCGAACACACAAAGCCCGAAAATGACACAGCGAAATAAGTGACAGCAACGTAACTAGCCGTTTGATAGATTGTTCAAGCATCAATGATTTAACCTCTATCTCTACTCTTACCCGTTTTGACTGTCGGATTGAAGCAGGATAAGTGTCATCCTTTCAGACTATGATTCTAGCTTAATGACAAAGCCCGAGCTTTAGTGAGATTTACCTGCTGCAGATTTTTCCTGATTCTAATGCAGTGAAAAGTGAATAAAATGTTTTAAAAAAATAGTTATCTAAAAAGAGAAAATAGTTTGACATTTAAGGGATAATTAAGTAAATGATGGAAAACATTTTTAGAAATTTCGATTATTGGAATATTCTGTATAATCTTGTTATATTCGATTAAATATGATATGCTTTATGAGCTCTTTTTAATGTCTCGTTGTTTATATATTTGTGCATCAAATTTATTTATTCAATTTAGTTAGAATATTTGCTGTTTATCTATAGCGGGTATTGGTTTAATATAGCATTTTGATTTAGAAAAAAGTTGAAGAGAAAAAAGTTGTCGAATTTATCTTTACTTTGTTTTTCAATACAAATCAATATTTTGAGATAGATGGTTCAACATACTTCATAAAGTGTCTGCTAAACTTTTCATGAAGTACTTTACAATCTCTTTTGCATGTCATGTTTTTCATTAATTTTAAGTACATATTTAAATTCGAATTCTCAGTATTTATTTATTTTCCATATTAGTCTGAATTGGTCTACATTGTGAAAAAAATTATGAATTTGCACTAACTCGATTTTTCGAAATCGATTTAACGTATTGTGATAATTGTTTCATAACAGTTTCTACCGTTATCAACACATAATTTAATAACTCTTTTGTAAATATCGTTACTTACATTTACGTATATTAATTTAATAATATTAATATCGCATAGCTAAATTAATATGCAAGAGGGGCATTAAATAAACTGATCCTATTCAGCGTTTTCTGTGATACGATTTAACTGCGATAGTACAACTAACTTTTGTAGGATGAGTGAACAACAGAAGGAATAAAGCCCTATGCGAAAAGCACCGCACATCCCTTAGTAATAACTTTTGGAATATTTTTTTTTCTTCAAAGAATTCCCCATTCCCGTCTTTTTTAAACATTAAAAAAAAAAAAAAAAAAAAAAAAAAAAAAAAAAGAGGAATTTTTTTTGTTTTTTGTTTTTTTGTATTAAAGCTCCATTTAGTGTATTTTTTTCAAATCTCTCCTATGAAAATCACAAATATGCAGATTGGCTTTTCTTTACCAAACGTTTTGTGGACATCAAAAAAAGGAAGGGTAGGCTTAGAAAAAGAAAGAAACGGAGCTGACAGCACTGACCTACACATATGACAGCATCCGATAAAAGTAATCAAAGATGAAAGGCGATGCATGACAGCAATAAAGTCGCCGCAGTCCTTAGAACCCGTCAGTTTCAATCTTTAAATTTCATTAAAAAAATTGTTTTATACTAGAAATTTAATTATGAGTATCTTGTAAATATAAAGTGTTATGTAATTTGTTTTTAAATAGCTTATGTATAAATAACGAGGCAATAAATCAATCCTTTCAAATTTTACAATAAAAAATATGTATTTCATATACATGAAAGAAAAAGTTCTTCAAATTAAATTGATCAAAAATAAATTTAACATAAATAAAAACTTTATTCAACATGGAAATCAATTAAATTTAATGAACATTTTTGTTTTGCCAAAACATAGCTACCTTAATTATATTTAGTCTTATGGCTTACGTTTTGCGAAAAGTTTTGAAACTTCTCAAAATAATAGCGTCTATAAACATTTTCAAAGAAGCCTTAGGAAATCTTCCAGATTCATCGGAATTATGATTTTTGTTCGGTAAAACTCAGTTCCTTTAATTAATAATTAATCCTAAGGCTTAAATTCGTACGAAAGTTTTGAAGCTTTCCAAAATAATGATCTGTTATGATCGTTCTCGAAAAAGATTAAGGTGTTTTCAAACATCAGCCTAATGTTTCATAAATATACCCATCTTTTGGTTGTTTACAAACTTTAGAGTAATCTTTGTCATTAAATAATTACGATTTTTTTTCTCTTTTCGTAAAAATGATGATACTTTAATATTTTGCAAAACGTATTTAACATTTTATGCTTCACCAGTACTTTATCATATATACCCTTAAAGTTGTATTGGAAAAATATTTTCCACTCCCAAAAGCTCGAAATTTTCTAATACATTTTCAGGCTCATTTTTAAAAGTAGAAACACGAAACTTGATTAGGTGATTTTGGAAGATATGTATAAGATGCCGTGTGATGTCATTTTTCACTCAATTCATTAGAATTCGATTTACAAACAATTACTTTTCCAGTATGAGTTTTTTCTTCGTTCCCAGATCTCTTGTTTCGAAAAATTTTGTTCAAAATGCCAACTTTCACAGCATTTTTATGCAATATTTTCTGCATTTACCAAAAACTCGATAAGAAGGGCACATTGTGTACTTTCTAAATAAGGAATTTTCCAGTTTAACGCGTTTGAGAGTAAATAAAGAATTTAAAAATAAATAAGAAAATAAGCAGTTAGGATTGGAATACATCCTTAAAGTACATTTTTGGATATAATGCAGTGAATTGCCTATTTAGCTACAGCTGCAAAAAATTCTATAGGGAAAGAAATTCTCGCGCCCTTGACTGCCACGGACAGCATCGACTGCTTTCCTTAAAAATTAAGATTGTTTGATTGCTATCAATTTTTTAAAATAGTATAATTGTAAGTGAAAGAGAAATGAAATTAAAAAACAATAAAAACGGAAATTGCACACCAAACGTAGCAAAAGTGGTGCTACAGACGTGAAATTTAAACGGCAGGAAGAAGATGCTGGGATATGGAAAGGAGTAGCTTTTCAGCACATTCTGACAAAGCAGGTGCCGGTAGCGACACCTACAATGTGTATAAATGAGGAAATTGTTCAGCCGGTTTCTCACACAGAAATTGCATTTGAGCGTTGTTGCCTGGTGAAAATTTTTTGTGATGCCTCGTGTAAAAAGGAGAAATCCGGACCAGCATGCTTCTGACCTTGATAAAGGTCGAATTGTATCCTACCGGAATTGCAGTTTATCGTATCGCAGTATTGCTGCTCGTGTTGGTCGAGATCCAATGACTGCTTGTAGAATATGGAATCGATGAATTCAGGACGGTAAAACGGAACACTGTACGGGATCTCAACGGCCCCCTATCACTAGTAGCCGAGAAGACAGCCATGTTATTCGTATGGCCATAATGGATCGTGCAACTACGTCACGAGCCCTGAGTCAAAAAATGGGGTCATTCGCAAGACAAAAAGTGTCTGCACGAACAGTTGAACAGTTCTACGACGTTTGCAGTAGCATGGACTCTCAGCTCGGAGACATGGCTGCAACTTTCCTTGACGCTGCGTCACAAACATGAGCGCCTTCAATTTTGGAATCAAAGACGTACCTTGGTGCACGAATGGTGAGGAGTCATTTTTTCAGATGAATTCAGTTTCTATTTACAACATCATGATGGTCGCATTCGTGTTTGGCGGCTTCGTGGTGAGCGAATATTGGCAGCGTGCATTCGTCATCGTCATAAAGGCCCATCACCTGGCATGATGGTGTGGGGTGCCATCGGATACACGTCTCGGTCATCTCTTGTTCGCATTAACGGCACTTTGAACAGTACACATTACATTTCTAATATTTTACTACTCGTGGCCCTACCCTTTATTCCAGACTTGCGAAACTCTACGTTTCAGCAGGCTAATGTCCGACCGCATATTTCCAACATTGTTCGGACCTCCCTTGATAAGGAAAATGTACGGTTGTAGGACTGGCCAGCACGTTTCCCAGATCTCTCACCAATAGGAAACATCTGATCAATGATCGCTGAGCGACTGGCTCATAACCATGCGCCAATCACTACGATTGATAAACTGTGGCATTGTGTTAAAGCTGCATGGGCATCTGTACTTGTATATGCCATCCAATCTCTGTTTGACTCAATGCCCAGGCGTATAAGTGCTTTTATTACTGCCCGAGATTATTGTTCTGGGTACAGATTTCTCAGGATATATGCACCCAAATTTTTTGAAAATTTAATCACTTGTTTAATATATTTGTCCAATAAATATAATTTTGTTATCTGCATTTCTTCCTGGTGCAGCAATTTTAATGGCCAGTAGTGTATATCAATTTCATAAAATGTGAAATATTTTAATATAATTAAAACGTGCCCTAAACAATGTTCTCAATAGCATTATGTAATAGATTTTTTTTGTGTGGCCCTGTAAATTAATAATAAATCTTTTTTGCGCACAGATTGTATACAATATATATACACTGCTCAAAACAATTAAAGGATATTTGAAGTTTTATATAAAATAAAGATATAAACGAAATTTTTTTGCCGAAAATAAAAGAAGAGAATCACAAATGCAAATTTTTCTGGTTTTCAAACTGTTGAGTATGCAAATTTTGAGTTCGACGTCAAAAACGTCGCTTCAGCGGCCGCGAATGAAATTTGACTTTCAATTGGATAAAAGAGAATGAAAACAAGGATGATCGGCATTCAATGATTGCTTTGTTTCGATGAGTACGATGTCTCAGCGAAGTCATTTGACAGATTCAGAAGATTGGAGAATTGTTGGTAGGTTAGAAGGGGGCCAAACTCAAGCCGAAGTAGCGCAAGCCATTGGAGTGTCACAAAGTGTCATTTCCAGGATCTGGAACCGTTTTTTGGAGAGTGGATGTGCAGGCCGAAGACCAGGGCAAGGTCGTAGACGGACAACAACGCCCAATGAAGATCGGTATTTAGCGTTAACAGCTCGGAGACACCGAAACATGAACGCTACTCTTCTCCAACAACACCTTCGCTCGGCTACAGGCACCACGATTTCAACTCAGACTGTCCGAAACCGGCTCCATGCAGTAGGTCTGTATGCTCGCCGACCGATGGTATGTGTTAGATTAACATCAAGGCATCGTCGCGACCGCAGGGAGTGGGCAACCGAGCATGTCTACTGGAGGAGAAATGAATGGAGCAATATTCTGTTTTCTGACGAGTCCCGTTTTTCTGTGCATCCGGATAATAGGCGTATTTTCATCTGGAGGGACCGTGGCAGTAGGAATAATCCTGCGTTAGTGCACGAAAGTGTCAGATTTGGCGGTGGAGGAGTGTTGGATTATGGTGGCATCTCGATTGACGGGCGCACTGACCTCTACATCATTCGAGATGGAGCTCTGACTGGTCGCCGATATAGAGATGAGATCCTCAGACCTATTGTAGTCCCTTATGCTGCAGCAATCGGAGATAACTTCATTTTAATGGACGATAACTGCAGGCCACATCGTGCAAACCTGGTGGAGGATTTCCTTTTCGTGGAAGGAATCGTTCGAATGGAATGGCCAGCATGTTCTCAAGACATGAATCCAATCGAGCACGTTTGGGACGCTCTAGGAAGACGAGTTTCTGGCCGCCAACAACCCCCACAAATTATCCAAGAACTGGAAAGAGCTCTTCTGGAAGAGTGGGGCAGAATACCCCAACTCGTCATTAATAGTCTCATTGAGTCCATGCCTCAAAGGTGTTCAACGTTACTGGCCGCCCGTGGAAACCATACCCCCTACTGAAAATGATTTTCTTTGAAGAAAACACCTTTTCTTATTCTTTTTTTCTCATATGCACAAATTGAGTTTTTTTCCTTTTGTACACAAATGCGCAATAAAATGCATTTTTTTCTGCCAAACATGTGTAATTTATTCTCATATAACCTACTATGTCTGTCGACCATGTATCAATCAGCTAAAAAGTTTCCCAGATACAAAATCCACCTAAAACTGCAATATCCTTTAATTGTTTTGAGCAGTGTATTAGTAACGTAATGTAACGGAATGCTTTTGATTGTACCGGTAATTGAACTATTCATTCGATTTTCATAAAACTTGAAATGTCTCTACAAATTTATGCAACAATTATATAATTTAAATTTCAAAGGATTCGTTTGGGTAGTTTTTGCTCTGTGATACGCAGACAGTCGGACTAAACGACGACAATAGGTGCTATTTATTTACATAATTGCAAACACACGCAGAAAAAAATGCTAGTTTACAATTAAAAATTACAAAAGCTTCAGAAAGTCTAATTAGCCAAATCGGTGAAAAAAAATACCTTAAAGAACCCCATTTATTTTAAATCGACTACTATACATAAATTTTGTTTATACATTCTTCAAAGATACCTGAAATTGAAATAATGTATTAAAAATACCTTAAAAGAGAAATATAGAAAATTGCTCGCAAAAATTCAAATAAAACAACAAAACCCAAAAGAACATGAACAACCTGCCAACTTCATTTATTACCCAAAGACAAACATTGTATTTAAATGAATTCTACAACAAAAATATCGTTTGAGAACTCCATAAGGTTATTTGCACTTAAAATAATAAGTGGGAAGTAAATAAACAGCAAGTAAAAACTGAATGATTCTAGAAATTATTACTGTAAAATAATTATAATAAATTTCTAAAGTCTAAAACTTAAAAATTTCTGAGCTAAATAATAAAAAAAGACACTTTCTTCTTGATTTATTTACATTCTTAACGAAACCAACGATGCGAGAAAATAATAAAGAAGCAATTTAAATTTATTTATGAAGTTTTTTTTTAAATTCTAGCATTTCTTTTAAAATTACTCATTCAATTATACATCTGTATACTTTTTGTAGTAATAAAAAATATATATTATGAAAAATATATAATGTATAATATGCATGTATAATATGTATAATGTATAATATATAATATGCCTTATATTATGAAAAATATAAGGAATAAAAAAGCATAAAAATTACATGTATGCTTTATGATTACAATTAATGATTCTGGTAAGAATGTATAATCAAATTTTAAAATAAGCTGTGGTATGTTTATAAAACAAATATTTGGCACAAGATTTTTTTCGTAAGTAACTTTATTTAAATATTATTCAAATTACATAAAATTCTAAATAATTATATTTAGATTCTTATTCTTTCTATGACAGGAAAAAATATTGAATCAATAAGCTTTGTTCCTTAACACATTATTTATGTTATTTTATGGTAGGTACTGCATTAAAACATAACAATTTTTATTTATAAAAAATAATTTGGTAAGTAAAACTAAATTAGAAGTTTGTAATTTGAAAATATTTGAACCGATTTTTTAAATTGAATAAGTTCTTTTTTTTTCCTATTAAATTTTCTTACAATTCAATTATTCGAAGTTCAATTATTCGAAGATGTTGAAAAGTACAATAAAAATTTTTGTTGCATGAAATAAAAAGATGTATTAAAAAAAAAAAACATTATGAATAAAAAAGTATAAAATTTATATAATACTATGTGGCATGGTAATAGTCTATAGTTCTCTTTATAATATAGTAATTAAATAAGTCATTTTAATAGCTAAAATAAATTTATAGAATAGTTATTAATGTAAACATTATTTTTTTTCAAGCAATGTTTTTTAAATATGATTCAAACTAAGCAACATTCCAAATAAGTATATTTATGATTTTTAGTCATTGTTAAGTTTGCAGGTTAGTGTTTGGAACGTAATATTAGATTCACTAAGCTGCAGGTTTCACAGCAATACAAATAATATTTAAGATAATATAATTCTATAAATTTAATGAATTTTCAATTCATTTTAGAACGATTAATACTTTTAATGATTACATTTATATTTGTTATAGATTTTTTTTTAATAATGTTGAAAGAATCATATTTTCTTAGCATTTAAAACAAAATGCAGATAAAACAATATTATAATTTTACCCATTTGTAAGACGCTCAGAGGGTTAATGAACACATGGAAAGCATTTTTAATATTTAGTAATATATATATTGTGTCTCTGATAACTGTAAATTATAAAAAATGAAGTTCGCAGCAATAAATAAACAAGCTCTCAATTAAAGGATCAGGGACACAAAAAGGTTTTTAATTATATTAAAAATTTCTCTTTTTCTATGCTTAAAAAAAATGACATTTAAATCATTAGAAATCACTATCCTAATTATAAAAGGAGGTATTATTTTTTTCGTTTAAGTTTGTTTTCAAAATCAAGCTTTCAAGCAATATTTGTCATGAAATCACTTCTTAGGAAAATTCGTTTTTCTTCATGATGATTTTTTTCACTACTTCTCGGATTTAAATTTTTTTAATTCAAGAACCATTCAAGATAAATGCTTCAAACTTAGAACATGTTTTTTTTCATTGGTTTCATTTTGATTCAGGAAAGTTGTAAAAAATATTTACTTTTGAAAATATGATATTTTAAATAAAAGTTACATATTTTTTTTTTACATTTTTAATTTAAATTAAAAATTTTTAACTAACATTTTAAAAAATGCTGCATGAAAATTAATTTCGATATTTATATTTACTTAAATGTAGAAAAAGTAAAATTCTGCAAATAATATTTTGATTTATAACGATTTAAAACTACCACACTTTTTAAATAGTTTTTAATTTCTTAAAATTTAAAAAAAAAATCCGAATATTCGACAGTATCTTTCCAAGGCAATGCTTTTGTTCCGAAAGCAAAAACGAAAACGAATATTTGGTTGAACTGTAATGCAAAGTACTACTGTAATATTCTAATGCAAAGTGAAACTACATCACTCCAGGAATGCAAGCATGCTGTGTTTTTAATCATGCCAAAAAAAAAAAAAAAAAAAAAAAAAAAAAAGAATTTAAGTAGCAACATAGCTGCAAAATGTTGTGAATATGATAATAATAAACGAGTTCTTTGTCATCTTAGAATTGAATAAGATTTATGAATTTATAAAAGTATGAAGAAAATAAATTTCTGACCTGAATGCTTCAAAAATATTTCAAATATTCTTACCTAAAAGAGAGAAAAAAAAACATATATTTATTAAAAAACGTTAAAAACAAAACAACAACAACAACAACATCAAAATTTATGGCTAGTGAAACAATTAATTTACAAATACATTTAAAAACATACAACCAAAATATTCACATTTATTTATGAAAACTGTTACGACAAAGTATAATAAGTAAAAAATAGTTACAATAAATAACTAAATAAATCAATAAAAATAAATAAATGTACATGCGAAAGATAATGTCTTAAAAAAGGAATGTTAAAATCAACATAACTTTATGAGAATATATAAAACTACAAATAAATAAATAAATAAACTTTTTAAAAGAAAAGGACATTCAAAAGTAGCAAAATAATAATATTTATTTAAGAGGCTATAATGATAAAGTATTTCACGTAGTTAAAAAGAAAAAAGAAATAAAAGAAATGTGAGGTTCTTAAAAAATATAAAATAAAATAAAATAAATAAAGAGTGATAAAAGCAACATAGCTCGAGGGGGAAGAACTACAAAAAACAAAATTGAAACTTATTAAAACTTTTTTAAACCGAAAACAAAATCCAAAATGTCCAAACTTAAAAAAAAATAACTAATACATGCATAAACATACATAATTATTAATTAATTTTATGTGTAGTCGAAATTGTCTCTCTGTGCTTCTGATCAAAACTTTTTATTTTCATACAAAGTAAAATATAACTAATTTATCCAAGAAAAAAAAAATTACATTCAAATTATGCGAATATCATCTAATTAGATAATGTTTTAGATATACATATTTCGATTTATGTTTTATAATGATTTTTGTAAATGACCATCATGATTTATACATACACACAAAAGAGACATGTTTTAATACACTTTCATTGAAGACATTCAATAAAATTTGATTTTGTTTTACGCATAATTTTCATAACCAATTTCTTTTAAAAAGTAGTTAAAATAAAACACACACACACACACAAATAAATAAATAAATTAATTAATAGAAAAGGCAATTTATTGTTGACACGCATACAAGTACCCTGGCTTTGGATTTAATAAATGTTTTGAGCTTTTAATAAAATGTTGAAAGATAAATTATTATGTAAATTTTAACTATAAACAAAAGTGGATTTCACTTACAAAGCAGTTAAAATAAAACACACACACATAATTAAAAAAAAAAAAAAAGAAAAAGGAAATTTATTGATGACATGCATACAAGTACCATGACCATGGCTTTGTTTTAAATAAGTGTTTTAAACCTTTAAAAATACACCAGAAGAAAATTTTTATGTAATTTTAAACTATCAGTAAAAGTGGATTTCATTTACAAAATAGAAACAGTAACTCAAAAATAAATATGCAGGGAAGTAAATTTAAATCCATTAACATTTAAAAACCATTACCTATCTTTTCCCAGTATTATAAATAACAGCAGATCGATATTCAAACGTATTCATTTATATTTTAAAAAAATGTCTCATGAAATGTTTTTAGAAAAAAAAAATACCTGTAAAAGAAAACAATTCTAGTTTAATCGCAATAAATTGCCTTTCATGTTTGTGCAACGGTTAAAGTCGTTTTATTCGTTTAATGTTTCTTAGCACGCTCGTCTGTTAAAATTTATGATGAATAAAAATCATTTATGAACAATGGTGAAAAGTACAAGTACTATAATATTAGAAGGCCATTTCTGCATTTAGAAAGAATTTTGTTTTTGCACACGAGGAATAGTAAAGTACTTAAAATGACTTGTAAAGTATCGAATTTTTACTATTTCGCTATCGTAAATCTTCGGTATTACCTGGGGAACTGTAAACGATAAATAAAAAAAGATTGTGGTTATAACCCATGATACAATTTAAAGTTGTTATTGTACAGCTGACTTATCTCTCTCTCTCTCTATGTATATATATATATATATATATATATATATATATATATATATTACATTAACCCTTCACTGCACCGATTGCTATATTTAGCATATACCTAAAAACATTATAATTCTCATTATTTACATTGAATTTGGCCAGTATGATCACTGTAACAGATCATAAACAGTCCAAGGAATAAAATAACAGTCATTTTGTCCATATCAGATGGCTGCATTTAACAAAAAAAAAAAAAAAAAAAAAAAAATAGAATTTGTTCATGTTTTTTCAGTTTTACGTTTTTAGAAAAAGAATATATCAGTAAAAGAAACCAATTCTAATTTAATCGCAATAAATAAACTTTGACATTTGTGCAACGGTTGAAGTCGTTTTATGATTTTCAGCACGTTTGTCTATTAAATTTTATGATTAATAAAAATCATTTATGAACAATGGTGAAAAGCAAAAGAGCTATAACGTTAGAAGGCCATTTCAGCATTTAGAAAGAGTTTTGTTTTTGTGCATGAGATTAAAGCATTAGCATAAAGTACTCAAATCAAAGTGTCTCGTAAAGTATCGAATTTTTACTATTTCGCTATCGTAAATCCTCGGTATTATTTGGGTAACGGGAAACGATTAAATGGGAAAAGATTGCGTTTATAAACCTGATACAATCTGAAGGTGTTATTGTACAAATGACTACTTTTTTATTTTTTATAAACTTTAAAGAGAAATTTTATAGAAGGTAAGTATCAGAGTTTCGTAGAGGTTTTATTTAATCACAATTAAAAATGACAAATTAATTAACAGAAGAGAAATGAAAAAATGTATTGAACAATATTAAATTATAATGTTGATTTTTTGTCATGCATGCTATTACGAAAGAAAAATAATGAATAGTTTTGCATGGGTAATTTACAAGAGCGAAATGTTATGAAAATAATAAGTGCTTTGAATAAATGACGTCGATATATCTTTTCGGCTGAAGGCTGTGGCCAAACAATTTATTTAAACCAAACACAAAAAATTATTTACGTAAGTACAGAAACAATTAGTTATAAAGCTGATATAATTGAAATGCAGACGATTAAAAAATAAACTTAATTTTATGAAAGACTGAGAAGGGAAATGCTTCACCAAAACTTATTAAATTTAACTCGTTTAACCCTGCTCCAAATGACCTAACGTACATGAAACTAAAAAATTCACTTAGCAGGTAATGTAAATATAAAATGGAATCCCCAACACATCTCCTAAATGGCGAAAACTCACAAAGGTTATATCCAAACTGCTAATCAGAAACGTCAATTTAATTCAACACGTGCCTTCAATTTCATGTGAATTTTTTACAGATCTGATAGTGAGATGGAATCAAAATCTATAAATTCTATCTCTTACCGCACTATATATATTTACTACACAGCCACTGTCCCCTAATTAACATAACCAAAATAACAATCAGATTCCCATAGTGTCCATAAATACTTTCCGAAACTTAAAAAATGTTAGAACAAGTCTCATTCATTGACAAATATTAGTATTCAAAACACCATGATTGTACGTGAAATCTCAAGACTCACTCGTCTGCTTTATAAAAGAATAACTTTCTCATCGATATATAAGAATTCCAGCAATCAAATATGAAAATACAATTCAAATGCAAATTCCTTTGTACGAGAACTGAAAATAAAATAAATAAGTAAACAAACATCAGGGCCGTAGCTAAGTGGATGCTAGAAGGAGCTAAACTCCCTTTCCTCTAAAACATTTTGAGCCTCTCCTGGAAAAGATCCTAAGTTCAGTAAATGAATTTCTGTTCCGAAAGTCTAATCGAAATTCTGTTCAAAAATCTAGTTTTGAGGCCCTTTCACACTTTTGCAGAAATACTAAATTGTAACTAAAATAAGTGTTTCGACATTTGCTCATCCTATTTGCACATATGAAACTAATGTGATGTTTAATATTGCATTAATTATAAACTTGAATGTTTCATCATTATATTTTTTTAGCATGAAATTAAGTTATTACAAAATATACTACCTACATGAAGGTGCACTAATTTATCTTTCTGCGTCAGAGAGAGAAAGAGAGACACAATATGAGTCCCCTCCCTAAAGACCCTTGAGCTCTCCCACCTCATATTATTCACTCATAGCTAAAACTCTGAATTTCATATAATCTCGCACAGTTTAATCGATAGATGTGTAACATTAGAAAATTTCTGAAAATTTTTAAATTTCAATCCTTCTCTTACAAAAATATCACACAAATCATTGCAAATATATACTCATAAGAGCATTTTTAACTACGAAAAACTTAAACTGTTTGAATTTACGTATCTTATAAAAAAGGGAGATAAACGCTACTCTTTGCTTATGAAATTTGTAAAAAAACCTCTCCAGTAGCAAATTCTAACTGATATATGAGATACATTTTCGGAAATGAAATATGGAAATCCAATTCATATGCAACAGATAGAGACTCGATCAGATGTCTGTAGCTGGATTTTATTCCTTTGCATTCAATCTTCAGAAACTGAAAATTCTTATGCAATATCAGAGTTTTTAAAAATTTGAAAAATTTAACCGTTTAGTCACTCAGATAACACATAGACATTTTACATGCTG
Organism: Maratus speculifer; assembly: GCA_964019185.1. Taxonomy (NCBI): domain Eukaryota; kingdom Metazoa; phylum Arthropoda; class Arachnida; order Araneae; family Salticidae; genus Maratus; species Maratus speculifer. The sequence goes on along the minus strand of OZ025301.1, from coordinate 145,949,241 downwards.
TTTCATGAAACTCAATACTATGTAACATTAGAAATTCTTTGAAATTTGTAATTTTTTAATACTTCTATTACAAAGATGTCACACATATTATTGAAATTACACACTTAAAAAAGCTTAATATCAGCATTTTGAAAATAAGAGATCTAAAATGGTTGGTATTATATACCAAAATAAATAAATAAATAAATAAATAAATCTCTAGTTATTGCGTATGAAATTTGCAAAATATTCTCGTTTAGCAAATTCTTATTGAGATATAAGATACATTTTCGGCTATTAAATATTGAAATTCAATTCGTCTGCGAAATATACGCTTTTGATCAGGTATTGATAGCTGAATTTTATTGCCTTGCGTGCGATCTTCGTAAATAGCAGAATATTATGCAATCTGAGCGTTACTTCCGTGTTGGATTGGCATATCTTTTCTAAATCAGGTTTTTCAACTCAATTCGTCGCTAAAATGGATTTTTAAAGAAGAATATCTTAATATTTCACATTCGAGCTTATATTCTTAGAATTATTTTAGTTAACCATGATTACAATCTTAAAGGTTTTTTATTTTGTTTTTGAATTTCACTTTGTAATTTTTACGAAAACATAGGTACAACATAGTATAAACAGTAATGAGACTACTAACAACAACAACAACAACAACAACAACGACAAAAACAATAATAAAACAATCATTTGCTCAATTAAGTTTAATTCAGCTATGATGATCAATCTACAAACATTAATTTTTAAACAAAACAAAAAATACCACATACACTGTAACCTGAACACGGACAGACAAACCGAATACAGAAACCTTTTTATTTGCGCTGGAAGAGTTAAAAATAGTTTAATTCCCTATATCAAGTTTTAGAAAATGCTACAAGATTTTGCAATGAAATTTTAATTTACGCCTTTCATTTCAAAATCATTCAGAAAATTGAATCAAAGTTAGGAAAATGCGAATATTAGTAGATATATTTTAATTTAATTTTAAATTTAAAGCAAGCTAAAGAGCTTTCCATTTGACTTTAGTTTAAGTCTATTTTAAGAATAAATAACAGGATTCGTACGGATACCGTTGATTCTCCAGATTTTCAGGTCGAATAGTATTTATGTAGATAGATTTATATAGATTGAGAAATATTTAATAATAAAATACTGGTATCGGACAATTTCCTGGTCTTGGAATTCTAGGACTTAAACGAACCCTGATAAAGGTTTAAAGTACTATTTAAATGAAACTTATTTAAAATAAATAAATGATACTCATAATTAACTTTTTAAAAAATCATTTAAATAATATTTTCACCGAACTGGAAATACTTCTTTAATTTTCATTAGTTATACACAAACTATATATTATGGAAATAATTTTAAATAGCTTTCCATTAATATCAATAATAATAATCCAAGGAATTCATTTTGTCTACAGAAATTACATTTGGGTGTAAAAATATTTTGTTGTTATTTTTCAGAAAATTGAATCAAAGTCGAAAAAATTTGATTAATCGCAGATATATTTCAATTTAATTTTATGTCTTGAGTATAATGAAGTTTCAATTTATTTATTTCAAAAATAAGAAAAGTTACAAATGGTATTTAAGCAAAACTCATTTTAAATGGATGAAAGATACACGCAATTAACGTTTTCACAAACCTATTCGATAGTATTTTCGACTAACTAGAAATGCTAATTTAACAGTAAGTTTTCATTAGTTATGAAGAAACCAGAAATAGAAATTTTAAATGAAACTTTTGATATTTAAGGAAACATATTTGTAAAATGTACTACAATTACTGTAAAATGATTCTTACAAACAGAACGTTTCGCAAATCATATTTTATTAAAGTATAAATTGATTGAAACCATGCATTAAAAAAACAAATTTAAATTATTTTATTTGAATATCAACGATAATAACTCAAGAAAGGCATTTTGTCTTACAGAAACTGTATTGTCAGTGAAAATATTTTGTTGTTATTTTTCAAAAAAACTGAATCGAATAAAGGAAAATGTGATTATCCGGAGATATATTTCAATTTAATTTTAAATCTTGAGTAAATTGAAGCTTCAATTTATTTATTTCAAGAATAAGTAAAGTTACAAATGATATTTAAGCAAAATTCATTTTCAATGGATGAATGATACATGCAAATAACGTTTTCACAAATCATTTAGATAGTATTTTCAACTTTTAGAAATGCTACTTTAACAGTAAGTTTTCATTAGTTATGAACAAACCAAAAATAGAAATTTTAAATGATACTGTTGACACTTAAGGAAGCATATTTGTAAAATGTACTACAATTTCTGTGAAATGACTCTTACAATCAGAAGCTTTCACAAATGCTATTTTATTAAAGTGTAAGTTGAAACTATACATTTAGGAAACAATTTTAAATTACTTTACGTAAATATCAACGATAATAACTCAAGGAAGTAATTTTGTATCACAGAAATTGCATTTGCCAGCGAAAATATTTTGTTGTTTTGTTTCAGAAAATTGAATCAAATTGCAGATATATTTCAATTTAATTTGAAATTTAAACTAAAAAAATGGTGTTACGATTTAATTTCAATTTAAATTTTTTTTAGAATAATCCCTTTGCTACCTGGGTCCACATACAAAGACCTCAATTCATTTCCTTGTGAAAACTAAATTATTTATTTTTTAATTTTTGACTTCATTTCTTGACAGCTGAATGTTCTTTTGCTTAAAAACCAAAGGAATAAATGACAACATCTATGTTGATTTCCTTATAAAATAGAAGCTTTTTTTATCTGGGTTTGCAAAATGCTTTCACGACAGTGTGACCAAGAAATTGGAAAATTTTCCTAATTATTTAATCTAAATCATTTAAAATAAAATGTTTTGTCTAAATCATTTATAGTAAAATATATGTTATTCACTTATTTAAAGACCTTAAATTTGTTATTGTGTGAATATAGGTCAGAAATGATTAAATTAATATTTTAAGATATTTTCTATTTTCGATGCGAATTTTTTTTTCCAAGCACCTTCGTCGTTCCAAGCCCAAACTCGCACTCTTATTGGTTGTTGCTCTCGGCACTGTTTTCACGTAACTTGGCGAAAAATACTTCGCTCGTAAGTGAACGAGTAAACCTAAAACCTAACCTACTCATTCTTATTCTTCCATCATTTTGAGCTCTTGTGTATTATTATCTTGTGTTATTTTATAAAATGGCTAATGCTTTACTTCTTAATAAACGGGAAAATTTACTTTGTACTCGGTTCGGAAGGAAATCAAACTCCTCGACGGAAGCATCTATCGCTACGCCAAGTATGATTATCGCCAAGTTACATAAAAACAGTGCCGAGAGCAACAATCAATCAGAGTGCGAGTTTGGGTTTGGAACGACGAAGGTGCTTGGAAAAAAAATTACGCATTTTCGATCCCTATTTGTTAGTCTAAATTACTAATACGAATTAAATATTTCCAAATAGCCCAGGCCGGAAATCGAACCCAGATACTTGGCTTACAAGGCAAATGCTTTACCTTTTAAGTTAACTAGGCACGACAACTGGTGAGCATTTTTCATTCGGATAACCTTATTGGTCATAACATCTGGTCTGTCATTTAGACAGCTTCTGTTGAGTGTTGTCGTGCCCATTTAGATTAAACGGTAAAGCATTGGCCTTGCAAGCCGAGTATCTGGGATCAATTCCCGGCCTGGGCGAATTTTCGCTCAACTGGAAATGTTTAATTCGTATGATAACTTTATCAATCAATTTGATTGTGTTAAAATAATAAATTATATTATTAATCTAAAAAAAATCTAGTTCAAACACGCGAAATATTCCTTATTCGAAGAGAAATTTTCAATAGTAAAATACTTGTGTCGAAGAATTTCTTGGTCTTGAAATTCCAAAACTCGTACGAACCTCGAATAATTTTCAAAATGGTATTTAAATAAAACTTATTTAAAACAAATGAATGATGCGCATAATTAACTTTTTCAAAAATCATTTAAATAATATTTTCAACGAATTGGAAATGCTTCTTTAGTTTTATTAGTTATACAGAAACTATATATTAAGGAAATAATTTTAAATTGTTTTCCGTAAATATCAACAATAATAAATATAAGGAATTCATTTTGTCTGCAGAAATTACATTTGCGTGCAAAAATATTTTGTTCAGTTTCAGAAAATTAAACCAAATTCAGAAAAATGTGATTATACTCAGATATATTTCAATTTAATTTTAAATATTCAGCGTAATGAAGTTTCAATTTATTTATTTCAAGAATAAGTAAAGTTACAAATGATATTTGAGCAAAACTAATTTTAAATGAGTTTTGCTTTCACCGATTTCAAATGGGTGAATGATACACGTAATTGACATTTCACAAATCATTTGTATTTTCAATTAACCGTTCTTTAACAGTAAATTTTCATTAGTTATGCATCAATCCAGAAATAGAAATTTTAAATGAAACCATTGATATTTAAGGAAACATACTTGCAAAATGTACTATAATTTCTGTGAAATGATTCTTACATACAGAATCGCACACAAATGATATTTTATCATATTGTAAGTTAAAACTATACATAAAATAAATAATTTTAAATTACTTTACGTAAGTATATATCAACCAGAATGATTTAAGGAAGTCTTTGATCGTTCAGAAATTGCATTGCCAGCGAAAATATTTTGTTGTTCTGTTTTAGAAAAATTGAATCAAATTCTGGAAATGTGATTATTCGTAGATATATTTCAATTTAATTTTAAATTTGGTGCAAAATGAAGCTTCAATTTATCTATTCGAAGACTAGTTATGGTTATAGATGATATTTAAGCAAAACTCATTTAAATGGACAAATAATACACGCAATTAACGTTTTCACAAATCATTTAGATAGTATTTTGAACTTTTAAAAAGGCTATTTTAGCAGCAAAATTTCTTTAGCTATGCACAAGCTAAAAATAAAAATTTTAAATAAAACTATTGATATTTAACGATACACATTTGTAAAATAAACAACATTTTCCATGAAATGATTCTTACAAACAGAAGCTTTCACAAATGCTATTTTATTAAAGTGTAAGTTGAAACTATACAGTAAGGAAACAATTTTAAATTACTTTACGTAAATATCAACGATAATAACTCAAGGAAGTAATTTTATATTACAGAAATTGAATTTGCCAGCGAAAATATTTTGTTGTTTTGTTTCAGAAAACGGAATCAAATTGCAGATATATTTCAATTTAATTTTAAACTTAAAATAAAATACGGATGTTACAATTTAATTTCAGTTTAAATTTACTTTTAGAATAGTCTTTTTGCTACCTGGGTCCACATACATAGACTTCCATTCATTTCCTTATGAAAACTGAATTATTTATTATTATTTTTTAATTTTTGACTTCCTTTCTTAACAACTGAATGGTTTTTGTTTTAAAAACAATGGAATAAATAGAAACATCTATGGTGATTTCGTCATAAAATAAAAGTTTTTTTTTTTTTTTTTTTTTTTTTTTTTTTTTTTTTTTTTAATCTGATTTTGCAAAATACTTTCATGATAGTGTGGCCAAGAAAACGAGAAATTTTCATAATTATTTATGCTATTCACTTGTTTAATGACCTTAAATTTGTTATCGTGTGAATTCAGGTCAGAAATGCTTAAATTAATATTTTATGATATTTGCTATTTTCGATCCCTATTTAACCTAAACTACAAATCTCTTATAGTAACAATTTTCAAAAAGTTTTTTTTTTTTCGGATTGGGGGTGGGGGGTGGGGTGGGAGGGCTTTCATGATGTCATTTTCTTTGTTTAAAAACAACGAAAGTGTATTTGTAGTATTTATTATTTTTGCTTCGGGAAAGATTAGGATAAACGAGGTTCAAAATGATATTTAAAAGAAATTTATTTAAAACAGATGAATGATGCACACAATTAACATTTTCACAAATTATTCAAATAATATTTCCAATCGTCCAAGAGGTGACAGTACGAAAACCTATGTTATCTAGCATAAGAAAACAATCTTTATTTTATGGAAGAGTAGTAATAGGATAATCTAATGATCCATGTCTGCGGAAGTGAAGTGGTGCATAAGCCGAAAATTAATACCGCTAGTGGTTTACTCGTAGACTTAGCATTGTGTATGCAGTACAATTAAAGGTATGAAAACATGGAAAATTGGGAGCAGGAAAAAACTACTGATAAATCTAAAAGTTAGTCACTAATGGTATTAATTTTTGGCTTATGCACCACTAAACTTCTGGCAGACATGGATCATTTGATTCTCCAAACTCTTCCGTAAAATAAAAGTTTTTTTTTCATGTGCTCGATAACATAGGTTTTGTGCTGTAGGCTCTTGGACTACAAATAAAGGGAAATGATACCTTAATATTAAGTTTTCGTTATTTTTGCACAGTCAGAATTACAAATGTTAAGCTATGGATATTTAAGGAAATATATAAGAAACCGCACAACAATTTCTATGAAATTATTTAAAATAGGAAATTACACAAATGATAATTTATTAAAGTTGAAACTAAGTAAATAATTTTAATCCTTTCAAGTCAGTTTTTTTTTTTTTTTTTTTTTTTTTTTTTTGAAAAATCACTTTTATCACATTAACTCTAGCTATCCAAATAGATTAATCAGAGTTTAACGATCATATAATTGCTTGAAACATAACAAATGTTGTTGTTTTTCATATTTTTCAATTCGTATTCATATATAAATAGGCTAAGGAAGAATTTTTGGAGATGTTTAGAAAATTTTATGTTACAAAGAGATTTGACTGTTATACCAATTTCTTAATACTTCTTGTGCTTTAATATACACGATTTTTTCAGAAAAGTAACTTTTATTTTAAATTTAAAAAGTGAAATACATATTGAAAATGCAAGAATCGCGAAAAGTGTAAAGAGAATTAAACAAGTATTTATTATCATTATTTATTGTAAACGCTAATGAAATCATATAGTTAATGCACAAACGCATACTAACACTACTACTTGTAAACAGTAATACAAGTATTTTTTAAAGCAAAATAATTATCAATTAAAAGGCATGTACCAATGATAGTACAGCAGACTCTAAAGGGTTAAATTACTTCACGTAAATATCAACAATAATAATCCAAGGAAATCATTTTGTCAATAGAAATTACATTTGCGTACGAAATGTTTCGTTGTTTAGTTTTTATCAAATTAAATCAAATTCCATAAAATGTGACGATTCATAGATATATTTCAATTTAATTTTAAATTTAAACCAAAACACATAAGATTACATTTAACTTTAGTGTAAATTTGTTTCAAGAATAAATATGGTTAAAAGTGTTTTTTAAACGAAACTCATTTTAAACATATGAATACTCATAATTATCTTAATTTTCACAAGTCACTTAAATAGTATTTTTAGCTAACTGGAAATAATACTTTAATATTAAGTTTTCGTTATTTGAGCACAAAATCAGGAATGGAAATGTTAAATTAAACTATGGATATTTAAGGAAATATTTTAGAAACAGCGCAACAATTTCAACGAAACAATTATTTAAAATAGAATCTTACACAAATAATATTTTACTAAAGTGTAAATTGAAACCAAGGAAATGATTTTAAATTACTCTACGTAAATATCAACTATAATAATCTAAGGAATTCAATTTGTCTACAGAAATTACATTTGTATGCAAAAATATTTTGTTGTTTAATTCAAGAAAATAGAATAGTTCAAGAAAGTGTGACAATTCGCAGATATGTTTTTATTTAAATTTAGAGCAAAATAGAGAAGATTGTATTTAACTGAAGTTTAAAAATTTTTAAACGAATAAATATGGCTCAAAATCGTATTTAAATGAAACTCGTTTTAAGTAGATGAAGGATTACGCATAATTATCTTTTTTACAAATTATTTAATTAATATTTTCAACTAAATGGAAATAATACTTTAACATTAAGCTTTCGTTAACTGCACTCAAAGCCAGAAATGGAAATCTTAAATGAAACTATAAATATTTAAGGAAACATATTAGAAACTACACAACAATTTATACGAAACAATTACTTCAAATAGAAAAATACTCAAATGATATTTTATTAAAGCGTAAGTTGAAATTAAGGAAATAGTTTTAACCCTTTCGGGCTCGCATTTTTTTGTAAGCTTTTAAAAAAAATTACTTTTGCGTTAATAACAATAACTCCAGCTATCCAAATAGATTTACAAATAGTTAGATAGTTTAACGAATATTTCATTGTATGAAACATAACGTATGTTGTAGTTTTGCATATTGTTTGATTTGCATTCAAATGAAAATAAATTAAGGAAGAGTTTTTGGAGATTTCAATAAACAATTTTATTTTACTTGATAGGTGTAACGAAAAATTAAAAACAAATATTGACATGTTTCGATTCCATCTTATAAGAAACATAATCATAATAAAAGCATTAGATCATTTAGATTTAATATAGATAAATCATTTAGATTTTATTATGATTATGGTTCTTATAAGATAGAATCGAAACATGTCAATATTTGTTTTTAATTTTTCGTTACACCTATCAAGTAAAATAAATTGTTTGTTGAAATGTTTATATGTAAAAGGTGTATTTCTTAATATTTTGTGATTTAAAAATCTAAAAGATTTAATAGCTTTTTATGTTTTTGGAGATGATTAGAAAATATTATATTACAGCAAGATTTAATCGATATTAAAATTTTCTAATGCCTTTTTGCGCTTTATTAGACATGATTATTTCAGGAAAGTAACTTTTATTTTAAAGAGTGAAATATATGTTTGAAATAAAAGAATAACAAACAGTGCAAAGATAGTTAAGGGGTCTAGTACCTTTTAAGGCTTCAAAAATACGATTTTTCAATTTTCATTAATTATTATAAAATAATTCGTTAGAAGTATTTTAAAACAAACCGCGTGCAAAAATTCCCATTAGAACTGAAGTTATAGCAAAAATAAGATGCTGATTTTGTTTGGTAATTAACTAAAGTTACAACTTTGAAACAGGTTTTTGAAAAACTGCGTTTTTAGACATTGCGCGCATGATAGCTTGACAAAATATATATGAATTGTTATGAAATTTTTTTTAGTTAATAAGCACATACTTATGCTTAAAATGAACTATTTTTATGTATTTATAGCGATAAAAGTTTTAGTTATGAATAATTTTATTTATTAAAAACATTAAATTTTGATTTTTTTTATTTAGAAATTTTTTTTACAAGGTTAATGAAATAATTTTTATTTAAGAGTAGTTCATTTTAAAAGTACATTATTCTTCTTTACAGAAAAAAAATATATATATATGCAAAAATATTGATTTATAGGGTCGTTAGGATGCGCGCAAGGCACGACGGAGTAAAAAGTAGAGGTTTTTAAATTTCAGTAATGCAATTATTATATGAAAGACTATTAAATGTTTAATGACAGTTTATTAAAAAGCATAATCTTTTCTATTGAACGGTGAAATTTTCATGTTAATATGTATAAAAATTTTAAAGATACACTGAATCGAACTTTGGATGTTTTTGTTGATTTTCATCCCGTTTAAAAGGTACAAGACCCCTTAAGCAAATTGTTATTATTATTATTATTCATTGCCTAAAAATTAATGAAGTCGTATATTAAATTCATAGACACATTGCTAAATGTAAACAATAACAAAAGTATTTGTTAAAACAAAATAATAATCAATTAAAAGACATGCACTAGTAATAGTACACCAGACTTCGAAAGGAATAAATTATTTTACGTAAATATCAACGATAATAATCCAAGGAAATCATTTTGTCTACAGAAATTACATTTGCGTACGAAATGTTTTTGTAGTTTAGTTTCATAAAATTAAACCAAATTCCCTGAAATGTAAAAATTTCTAGATATATTTCAATTTAATTTTAAATTTACAGCAAAATACAGAAGATTGCATTTAACTTTAGTTTAAATATATTTCAAGAACAAATATGGTTTCAAATGTCATTTAAGAGAAACTTATTTTAAAGCCATGAATGATTACTCATAATTGTCGTTTTCACAAATCATTTAAATAACATTTTCAACTAACTAGAAATAATTCTTTAATATTAAGTTTTCGTTAGCTGTGCACAAAGCCAGAACTGGAAATGTTAAACTAAACTATGGATATTTAAAGAAATAAATAATTTAGAAAAGATCACAGAAATTTCTGAAAAACCATTCTTTTAAATAGAATCTTACGCAAATAACATTTTATTAAAGTGTAAGTTGAAACTAAAGAAATAATTTTAAATTACGTTAGTTTTAAATTACTTTAGATATTTTCTTTAGAGAAAATATATTTGAGATTGCAGAAACTACACTTGAGATGAAAACTAAATATATTTTCTGTAATTTGAGAAGAAAACTAAATATAATTTCTGTAACACAATGCTGAAATAACCTAAAATAACCTCTTCAGACCCGAGGTACACAAATGTGTACTTTATTCGTTTTCCCATAAAAACTAAACTGTTCGAATTTTTTGCATTTTAACTGTACTTCTATACAGCTGAATGTTTTTTGCTTTAAAACAAAATCAATAAATGTCAGCACTGATGAATATTACCTCATAAAATAAATATTATTTACATCCGACTTTCGAAAATACCTTCAAGACATTCTGCCAAGAAAGAAAGAAATATTAATTATTGTTTAACTTAAATGCTTTTCGATAAAAAATTTTGAGGATTTGCTGATCATTTACTTGTTTAAATACCTTAATTTTGTTATTGCGTAAATTTATATTACTGGTAGTTAAACTGGTGTTTTAAGGGGATTAGTATTTTAATATCCATATTTGTAAACCTAAATTACCAGTTCCCTAAAGTACTGATTTCATAAAAAGACTCTTTCTGTCATCTATGGCGTCATGTCGATTATGCAAAAGCAATAAATACATATTTGTAGAGTTATTTTATGCTCATGTCTGAAGAGGATAAATGATATTTTCTAAAAATATAAATTGAAACAACACACAGAAGAATTTTAAACGACTTTACTTATCCACCCACGATATTAAATCAAGCCATCCGTTTTATTTATTGAAATATCTGATTGCGAAAACATATCGTATGTGTATTGATTTTACACAACTGAATTCAATTCAGCAAAATATGATTATTTGCAAGTAAAATTTTATTGTTTATTTACTTAAATTAAAAAAGGAACAATATTGATTAAATCCTGTTCGAGAACAAATATAGTTTAGAAAAGTAGTATTTCCTGAGAATTTATTTTAAAGGAAGAATGATGAATACAATAAAGAGAAAGGAAGTCGTTCTTACCTACCTTCAGATTGAAATAAAAATTTAACTATGCTTTGAATACATTGTAATGTTAGCCTATATTTAACAAAGGAAACATACTTCTTCGTTGAGTATAAGGGTTAGGTTGAAATGGAAACATACAGAAGTATGTTTCCAAGAAAAAAAAGAATCGACAAATTTTAAAAGGCGGTAGTAGACTTTGTTTTCTATACAATAACAATTTTTATCTAGAAAACATTGATCCCAAAAAGTATGCCCAGTATTCAGAATTATGCGAGATGTTCCGATTTTCATGATTTTCAAGACGCAACGGTACGTCAATAGTACAGATTTTTCATGATGTATTTCTTTCCAGATGTTTTTCGTAAACATGTTATTCGTTAATCTTGATTATGTGTACCTGGTCTGGTCGGTCATAATGTTGCCATGTGTCCCGATTTTGATGGCTTTAAAGACCTATCTCTCGAAACATAAGAGCGGTACGTCAAAAGTACCGATTTTTCATGATGTCATTCTTTTAAGTTGTCTTCCATATCATGCTATTCTTCAGTCTTGATTGAGCGCACATTTTTCAAGTCCATCCCGTGGAAAATGAGGACGGTACGTCAAAAGCACTAATTTTTCATGATGTCATTCTTTTAAATTGTTTTTTTTTTATATCTCGGGATTAGTTAGTGTTTGATTGAGTGTGTCGGTATGGTTTGTCATAATGTAGCCGAATGCCCCTATTTTCATGAATTTTAACATTCACCCCTTGAAACAAGTGGGTGATACGTCAAAAGTACAGATTTTTCATGATGTCATTCTTTTAAGTTGTTTTCCATACCATGCCATTCTTCAGTATTGATCGAGCACACCTGGTCTGATTGATCATAATATTGTCAAGTGTCCAAAATTTCAAGACTTCAAAAGTTCATCCATGAAAATTGAGGACGGTACGTCAAAAGCACTAATTTTTCATGATGTCATTCTTTTAAATTGTTTTTTTTTATATCTTGCGATTAGTTAGTGTTTGATTGAGTGTGTCTGCTAGGGTTTGTCATAATGTAGCCGAATGTTCCGATTTTCATGAATTTTAACATTCACCCCTTGAAACAAGTGGGTGGTACGTCAAAAGTACCAATTTTTCATGATGTCATTCTTTTAAGTTGTCTTACATATTCTTCAGTCTTGATTGATCGCACTGGTCTCATCGATTATAATATTATCAAATGTCCCGATTTTCAAGACTTCCAAAATCCATTCCACGGAAAATGAGGGCAGTATGTCAAACACACTAATTTTTCATGATGTTATTCTTTTAAATTGCTTTTAATATCATGCTATTCTATGGCTTGATTGAGTGTACATGGTATGGCCAGGGCCGTAGATGAAGGGGTGCTAAGGGCGGCTCAACCCCCACCCCACTAAAACATTATGAGCCTCCCCTAAAAAAGATTCCAAGGTCACTAAATGAATTTATGTTCTGAAAATCCAAAAGATATTCTGTTCAAAAATCTAATTTAGTTTTGAGAACCTCTCACAGTTTTGTAAAAATACTAAAATGTAATTAAAATAAGTGTTTCAACACTCGCTTATCTTATTTTCACATACGAAGCTAAGAGGATGTTTAATAATGCAGTAGTTATAAACTCGAATTTCTTCATCATCATATTCTTTTCTTAGCATAAAATGAAAATATTATAACAGTTTAGTGAGAAACACAGTAACTACAGTGTGAATTTATCTTTCTGCGTCACAGATAAAAAGAGAGAAAATATGAGCCCCCTTGAAAATTTTTTGAGCCCTATTATTCACTTCTAGCTACGGCTCTGCGTGTGGCTGATTATAATGTTGCCAAATGTTCCGATTTTCATCGCTTTTAAGACACATCTCTTGAAACAATTGCGTAGGACGTCAAAAGTTCCGATTTTTCACGGAATAATTTCTTTAAATTGCTTTCAGTACCATGATGTTCCTTTTCCATAATTAGTATTTATTTACATAATAATTTTTACCAAAGCATGTAATATGAGTCCAATGTATTTATTATTCCAATATAAAAATTTAAAAATAAATTCATAAGTGAAATAGTCGATATTTACCTTACAGAAAATATATCTGAGATTGCAGAAAATACATTTGAGAAGAGAACCAAATATAGTAAGTGCAATACAATACGGAAATAGACTGAAATAAATGATGCTCTCTATAAATACAAATTGAAACAACACACAGAAGAATTTTAAACGACTTTATCTGTCCACCCACGATATTAAACCAAGCCATCCGTTTTATTTTCTGAAATATCTGTTTGCGAAAACATTTCGTTATTTGATTTTACAAAATTGAATTAAATTCAACAAAATGTGATTATTTGCAAGTAAAATTTGATTTCTTCTTTACTTTAAGGAAACAGGAATAATATTGATTAAATGTAGTTCGAGAACAAATGTATTTTAGAATAATAGTATTTCCCCAGATTTCCTTTTAAAAAGATGAATGATGAATACAATAGAGAAAAAGAAAGTCTTTCAATTTGTTCTTATCTATACCTTCGGTTTGAAAAGGACTTGAACTATCCTTTGAATGCATTGTAATGTTAGCCTACATTTAAAAGAGGAAACAGTCATCATCGTTGAGTATAAGGGTTAGGTTGAACCGGAAACATAGAAATGTTACTAAAAAAATCGACAAATTTATAATATGTAGTGGACTTTGTTTTCTGTACAATATTTTTTTTTTTTTTTTTTTTTTTTGTATGGGAAACAAGGGTCGCAAATAGTGTTGCCAAATGTCTACATCTACGCCAAATGACTTACTTTTCATTTAATATGTAACGGTGCATCAAAAGTACCAATTATTCGTGACGTCATTCTTTTAAATTTCTTTTAATAACATGCTATTCGTTAGTCTTGATTGAGTGTACCTGGTCTGATCGGTCAAAATATGCTAGGTGTTCCGATTTTTCATGACTTTTAAAAGGTCCATCCCGCGAAACAAGCGAACGGTACGTCAAAAGCCCTGATGTTTCACAGCATTGTTCCTTTAAACTGCTATTTGTTAGCCTGAAATGAATGGAAGCAGTAAACTTTTTAAAGCACAAAGTGTATGTAACAGAAAAAAATCTTTACTTCCGTTTTTCCAATTTCAATGGAGCTTTCAATTTTGCAACAATTTTTCTTTTGTTTTTCGACACAGTATAAAACAATAAAAAATCATCTAAAAAAATATTAAATGAAAAAAAAATGGTTTAATTGTATTATTTCTAAGTGTGGTGCATATTACATTTCAAATGTTTTCTAAAAATCAGTTTTTTAAATTTTTTTATATACTAAAAAAAGAATAATGTTTGTTTGTATCTTCACTAAAATAGATTAACTTTCTTAACCCATCCACTTATATCTTTCATAAAAATGCTTTTTAACAAATGAAAGTTTAATGCAATATAGCAAAAAAAGAAGAAAAAAAGAGTTTTTCTTTACGTATAGATGGAAAAGAAACTGCATGAAAAATTAAGACACATGTAACATTTTATGTTCGTTGTTTTATGTTTTTCAACAGTTTTTATGGATGCTTTTTTAATAGCACAGAAATATTAGAAAGTTATTTAACAGATGATAGACTTTTTTTCAAGACAAGATACTTCTTAATTTAAAAGTATGAAGATATAATCTGTGTTAAAAAGTTGTTGTATAGATTAAACATCAATATCTAAAGGAACATTTGCTTGCGTAATTTAATAAGATAATGCTTTCTCTGACTAAAAAATTTGAAGTTTTATAATGCTCAGAAGCTCTATAATTGCTTTATAATGATGAAATTGAAATGCAAACATTAGTTTCGCAACTCGAATTAAATTATATGTAACTATTTAAATTATATTTCCAAAACCTTATCGAAGAAGAATTAAACAACTATTGCTACTTCTCCCTCCCCCCTCTTGAGTTTTGCCGTTTAAGAAGTTTTGGAGATCTTTATTGATAAATGTACCGTAAAATGGGGTGAATCGGAACACTTTTCCACTTTAACGTTAAAAAAATACAACAACTGATTTTTTATAATTTTTATTTTTCTACTAGAATCTTCGGTCTTGTTTTGTTCTTTACTTTTTAAGAAAAAACGAAACATTTTTACTGTATATATATATATATATATATATATATTTTTTTTCTTTTTATTGGTGTTCCGATTCACCCCGCAGATAGGGGTGAATCGGAACAAATGTTATAATCTTTATTTATTCCGATTCAAACTTTAATACAGTTAATAAAAACAGGTAATAATGATAAGGGAGGAATAGCAACACGTAGTTACTGTGAAACGAAACCTTTATTTTATATACAAGTGAAGACATGTCTTTTTAAAAATTAGAAAACAATTTTGAAAACAAAAAATATAAAATTTATTTAAAGAAATAATATTCGAATTTCAGAAGTAGAATTTAATACAAATTAAGCCTTGTTCTGTGTTATCCTTTACTAGTAGTCATTGGGTAAGTGAATCTATTGAGTAGCCCCAATCGCTGCATGTATTAATACGATCTACTAATACGCCCTCATCCCCAGCACTTTGTACTGTTTGCATCCCTCTCTTTTTTAATTGGTTTTTAATTTTGAGATGTTTGTGTAATATTTTGGATGTCAGAGAATAATTCTGTGCAGTTTTTCTAACTAATTTGCTATTTTTAAATTCATTTATTATGTGTTCCATGTATGTTGGATTAGGCGTTGACTTTTTTGTTTAACCAAGTAATTTCTTGCACTTTTAAACTCTTCAAGTAATTAGAACAAACAAAATATTGTTACAATACATATTCATACATATGTTTTCATGCATTGCATGAAACTATCACTGTATAGAAAAATAAACCATAAGAGAAAACGTGTTCCGATTCACCCCGTAAATCTTAAGCCTCTGACGTTTCAAGCCATTTTTCATTTTTTTATTATTTAGTTTAGAAATAATTAGATTTTAATGCAGCATATCGTTTACAGGTGTGTCATTAATTAAAAATCCCCACTCTTAGGTTTAGAATACGAAAAATACTGTAGTTACATACAAAGTTTTGAAGACGTTAAAAAAAAACTCAGGTTTTTGAGGATCCTCTTGAAGTTTTTTTTATATACCCCGATAGTGGTGCCAACATGTCAAAACACAATTTCCCAACTCTTAATGTTATTACCTTGTTATAAAAAAATTGACAACTAAAAATATCATCACATATATCTATAATGAATTTATTTGTATGACCGAGAAGTTTCGTTCCTATTCATCCCATTTTACGGTAAGTTTTGCAGAAGATTTGACATTCAATTGATTTGGCTGTTGTTGAATTTAGGTAGATTTGGAATCTGGTCTATTTAGTACATGTACCTAAATATTTATATTAATCAGTTTTTAAATATACTACTAACAACAATTAGTTATAAATAAACACACAATAAACACACAATTTTTCAAATTTTTAAGAAAAATATTTTATAATGCTTTTATAATGTACTTGAAGGAAAGGTTTTATTTTTGTCAAATAAATTTATTCGTTAATCATGGTTCGTATATTCTTTGCGCACACAAAAAATGGTCTTATCATTGACCTGACCATATAAACTGAGTTCGAGTATGATCTACATAAATTGAAACTTAAATATCTATGTTGTTCACAAATTTGTATTTCCTTAGTCAAACACTTTGGAATTCAATGTCATACATTTTTATTAAGTATTTTATTGTTATATATTTTACATTTATCATTATCTTTAGTTTTTCCTTCAATCATTTCAATTTTTTAGCAACAGAAAACACTTTGCCCTAAAAGGGTTAAACAATTCGACGATTGCATTGTATCACGAAATCAATATCAAACATAAACATCATAGCGTGAAATAAAATCATAAAAGTAATGAAGGTCACTGCTTCCGAAGCCTTATTGAAGAAGAGTTAAACAAACAACTGCTGATTATAGTCAATATCAATTCGAAAGTTTTACGGCTGCTTTTAGTTGTTATCCACTCAGAATCAGGTAATCCCCAATTAATGACCACAATACCACATGCATCAACGATAAAGAAACCACAAGTAATAAATGTCAAAGCGCTTGACAAAGGAAATAACAAATCGATAGAAGACAAAGATGTTTAAACAACAATATTTCGATTATTTGGATCACAATCGAACTTATTTTGCAGGGTCAGTGATCATATCTAAGTATAAGACTGTTTTTTCGTGACGCATATTTAACAGTTTCTATTTTTTAATGAATTAGTTCAAAGAAATTTGGTTTAAGGATTTTTTTTTATTTGACGAGATTTGAATGCTCATTTGAATGCTGATACCAGAAAACATTAAAATACATCATATATGACCACATGTATGAGCTCAAAATAAAAGTGAGATACACAACTTGCATAACAGAAATCTAAACACAATGTTTGAGAAATATTTTACAAGAACATTGGCATAAGAAAAAGCTATGTGCGAGATGAGTGACGATTTACCACAGGGCTACGCAGCTAAGGGAGTGCTAGGGGCGGTTGAGCTTCTCCTGGAAAAGATTCCACCGTCACTAAATGAATTTGTGTTTCGAAAATCCAAATGAAATTCTGTTTAAAAATCTAATTTAGTTTTCATGCTCCTTTAACAGTTTTACAAATACAGTCGATTCTCGTTAATTCGAAATCGGATAATTCGAAGAAAACATGAAGTCCCGAAATTTTCAATGACAGAATAACGTTAAAAATTTTCATTGATTCGAACTCATTTTCTCTGGACTTCGTTTAATTCGAACTAACGAGAATTTCGATTTTTCCTTTTTCTTTTCTTTCTCACGGATTTCAGATCATTTGAAGAACTTTCTTTCTTTGATTTTTGTGAGAATTGTTCCGAACGAGTATACATATAATCCAATGCATTTGATATCCGCTTTCTTAGTGTCCCGTCTCGCCATCAGTGACACCTCAAAAATTTTTTCTGTTGTGCTTGTTTGTAATCATTTAATTAGTTCATGTATTTATACATTCCAATTTATTATTAAGCCATATTCTAATGATAACAAACGAAATATATTTAAAAAACACTATAAAATTCTTTCCTTTGTAATAGTACTATATTAAGCATGTTTTTATTTCATATTTTCCATAATTCGAACTTCGGATAATTCGAACATTTCTTGTGGTCCTGACGAGTTCGAATTAACGAGAGCCGGCTGTATATTAAATTGTAATTAAACTAAGTGTTTAACTCTCTCTCATCCTATTTGCATATATGAAACTAACATGATGTTTAATATAGTACTAGTTATACGCTCGAATTTTTTATGATCAGATTCTTTGCCTAGCATAAAATGAAATTATTATAACAGTTTAGAAAGAAACATAGTACCTATACAGTGTGAATGCGCGTTAATTTATATTTCTGCTTCAGAGGGAGAGGGAGAGAGGGAAAATATGAGCTCCTCCCCCCTACATTTTCTTGTGCTCCCTATATTATTCACGTCTAGTTGCGGCCCTGGTTACTAACAAAATATTTTATTAAAAATGTAACAAGCTATTGAAATCTAAGAAAATCATTTTGTTCCTAAACATTAGATACTTATTTTGAGAAGCATAAATAAAATATAATATAAAATATAATATAATATAAAATAAAATATTCTTCTTTCATTCTATAAGAATAAACATCGATAATAGAATGTATTATAAAATATAATAACTTTTTAAATAAAATATTTGAAGATTCTTGTAAAAAAAAAGAAACATTTTAAATTTGCATTTAATAAAATCTTCAGCAGCAAAAAAATTTAGTCGCATAACTATTTCAGAAGAAAAAGAAAAGATTTCGCTAATAGTGAACAGAAATCATAAAAAAAAAGTATCTCAATATTTTTCTAGATACAAATACGATCTTTCCCCTAATATATTTATTTTTCCGATGATAAGATTATATATGAATGTTTGATCATTTTATTACAGCCAGGTATTTCGGAAATTAGATTGTATTTTTCTTATTTAGTGACCATATACGAAAAGGATTTTTATGTGTATATTTTTACGCCAAAATGTATGTTGTAAAAATGGAGGGATTCAAGGCAGAGAAGAAATTATAATACTTTTTTTTTTATGATTTTAATTCTTTACTGGAAGATTTTTTATTTTGTTCCGAAACATTATGTTTTAGTCCATTTTTGCTATAAAACTTAAAAAATAGTGAAAAAAATATTTATGTTTCTGTTGGACATTGTCATATTGTCATTCCTGAGTTACATAAAAAAAGAAAAAAAAAACCCTACAAAAGTGATTATTTTAAATTATATACCGCATGCATTCGTGTATAAGTCAAGAATTTAAGTCAAAATTTGGGGATTGTTTTATACACGAGTTAGATTTTTTGGTAGTACTCTGTTATCCCGTCGACCGATTTCGCCAAATTATACAAATCGCCAAACTAATAGCCAAATTATAGATATTGACGTAATTTTCATTTTAAATAATAAAAAAAAACAACAAATAATTAGTAGAATATTAATAAAAATACAAATAAAAAGTCTAAATAAAACCACTTAATGATGTTTTAAACACGTGTATCGCATTTAATGCCATTGAATTAACATTCACGATCATCCATTATTGGCATTTAATCTCATAATTTGGCGATAGTATTTTGGTCGACGGGATAACAGAGTAATGCCGATTTTTTTCTTAATTGCAAATAATTAGTCAATAAGCAAGTATTTTAAGTAATCACATATGGATCTAGGTTGGAGAAAGAGATAAAAGTGGACAATGGTCATTTCCTTGTGATTTATAGAAAAATCTCGTCAATAATGTATCTGTGGTTGTTATGCACCCATTTTCCCGTAGCATAAAATTCCTTTCAAAGCTGGGACATTCATTTTAACATTTTAATTCCCTTTTCAAAAAAAGTTCAACTTTTAATTGTTTATAGACATCTCTTCTATACAATACAAAAGAATACCACAATACCCACAGTCCTACAATACAAAAGAATATCATATTTTAGCAAACTAAAAAGTTTTTTACCTTTGTAAATAAGGCGTGTAGATAGATTTTTTTTAACTATCACTAATATTGATGTGAATAAGTTTAAAAATAATTTAAGCTTCTTCAGTTTTACATGATTATATCGTTTTAAAATTTTAAATAATAATAAAAAAAAGTGTTATTAGAAATGTAGAAAAAAAGAATGTTTCCATATTTAATAAAAATATATTGTTATTATTATTTTCTCCTCGATTACACATTATTTTCCAAAATCAGTTACATAGCTGAAAACGTTTAATTGAGAATGAGTAGAGCCTGAAAAATCTATAATCGGATTTGAGAAAGCGAATTAATGCACTGTGAAAACTATTTTTGGAAATCAGTGGCACCAAAAGAAATTTTTATGCATTTTTTTTAACTACATGCTTTTTGCACCTACATTGTTTTGTACTTCATTTTTTATTGTATCTATGAAAACCTAATACCTAAAACTAAAAGAAATATACTTTTGAGGCCTTACGAAATCTTTCACACGATACCCCACACAATATACAAAGAAAAGATTTTTTTTCAAGTAAATTAATTAGCCCCTTTATGCCTAAGTCCTGTAAATATGTAATAATCTAATAATCTGTAAATACATGAGTCAATAGTCTATTATTTCCCCCAATTTGAACTTCCCATGTTCCATAGTTTATGAGTAAAGTGGCTGTGACAGACAAACACAGAAGCTATCTTACAATGCTTCCGTTTTAACTTTTTAAGTACGGAGCCCTAAAAATGAAAGGTTTGTTCATAAAAGAATATAACGATTGCATATATTGCATTTCTTACGTGAAAAAATAAACAACAACAATAAAATAAAGTAAATAACAAATAAAATAAATAACAAATAAAATATTGCTATTATGCATTAATTCACCCAAAACTTGAGCTGTAAGCATTCCTATTATTATGCTTTTTAGACGTGCCATGCAATGCTTTTTGAATTCCTGTTAATTTTTCCCTCTGTCATT
The DNA here is from genome assembly GCA_964019185.1 of Maratus speculifer. Lineage (NCBI taxonomy): Eukaryota > Metazoa > Arthropoda > Arachnida > Araneae > Salticidae > Maratus > Maratus speculifer. Next base: position 145,927,962 of record OZ025301.1, on the reverse strand, counting down.
TTTATAAAAACAAATTACAGTCGACTCTCGTTAATTCGAACTCGTCGGGACCACAAGAAATGTTCGAATTATCCGAAGTTCGAATTGTGGAAAACATGCTTAATATTTCACTATTACAAAGAAATTAATGTTATAGTCTTTTTTTTTTAATTTATTTCGTCTGTTATCAATAGAATATGACTTAATATTGAATTAGAATGTATAAATACATAAACAAATTAAAATATTAGAAACAAGCACGATGGAAGAAAGATTTAAAGCGTCACTGATGGACAGACGGGCTCTAAGAGTGTGTTATATGTATTCTCGTTCGGAAAAAATTCACAAAAATCAAAGAAAGAAAGTTATTCAAATGATCTGAAATCCGTGAGAAAGAAAAGAAAAATGAAAAATCGGAATTCTAGTTAGTTCGAATTAAACGAAGTCAAGAGAAAATGAGTTCGAATTAATGAAAGTTTTTCTGCCATTGTAATTTGCCATTGTCTGCCATTGAAAATTTCGGGACTTCATGTTTGGTTCGAATTAAGCGGAGATTCGAATTATCCGATTTCGAATTAACGAGAGTCGACTGTAATTCATAAAACTGAAATAAATTTTTATATAAAAAAATAACGATTTACTCTATTAAAAATGCTTTTGTAATGGAAGTGATTATTTTACCATATGACAGTGAAAGATTTTTTTATTTATATATTTTTTTTCTGGAAAACATTAAACATTGATAAAAAATAATAAATGAACATATAAAAACATTAATAAAAAAGTATAATGATTCTACGAATTAATGTTTGCACAAATAAAAATATTTATGCTTCAATTAAATCTAATCTATTGCTATAAAATTTTAAGCACTAGACGTAAGCCATATACAAATAATACTCTGTTATCTCTGATAATGAACAGCCGTATTTTACAGTTATTAAAATAAAAATACACACAAGTGTTTCAATATGCGATTATACTTCTTTTTCTGCTTTAAAATTTTACGCTAGTAGGTTACATTATTATCTGTGAATGTCTTATTAATTTATTGCAGTCTGTGACTTCAGAATAAGGATTATATTTTCCTTAGGGCATTATATTTAGGAGAAAATGCTTTTAAATTAATTTTCCCGTTTTTTAATAGCTAGATAACGTGCTTTATAAAAATTGAACTAATTAAGACTAAGACCATATTCAATTGTTTTTAAAAGATTTTATGATACTCCAATTAAAAAATGCAGTATAGTGAAAAGTTGGCGCAATCTTCTTTTTGTATTTTCCAAAGGAGGAATAGAAGTTTTCTCTTTTTCTAAAAAGTACATTTTTACAGGAAAATTCATTTAAAATTCTAGCACTGCTTCATCCAGCTTTACTGATTGAATTTTTATGACTTTTTGATACGATTCATTTGTTCAATTTTAACATCGTTGCACCAATTTATTGCTGAATTTATTAAAGGAAAAATAGGGAACATAAAGGAACATGACGCAATCCATAAAGGAATGTTAACATAAAGGAATTTAACGACTGCATATATTATTAATATTTCTTATAAGAAGACAACAACAGCAACAACAACAAAATAAATAAATAAAAAATCAAATAAAAAGAAATATGCTTCACTTTATCCAAAGCTAACAAATTTTCCTATTAATGTGTTTTTAATATGTGCTACGTAAATGTTTTTTGAATCCATATTCATTTTATTCCTCTCTCTCTCTCTCTTTTAATAAAGATATTTTTTTTAAATAAAACTGAAGTAAGCTTCGATATTAAAAAAAAGATTTATGTCTGTAAAAAGGATTTTGTAAAGAAAGCTATTATTTCAGCATTTGTCAGTTTGGGAGCTGGAAAATAATAAACATTGATAAAAACAATTAAATAAACATATAAAAACATTAATAAAATAAATATAATAATTTTATGAATTACTGTTTGCACAAATAAAAACATTTATGCCTCAATTAAATCTAATCTAGAACTACGAAATTATATTAAATTTAAGTCAAGTAATGCTCTGTTATCTCTGCTAATGAATACCCGTCTTTTACAATTGTTAAAATAAAAATACACATACATGTTTTAATATGTGATTGTACTTCTTTTTCTGCTTTAAAATTTTACGCTAATAGGTTACATTATTACCTATGAATGTTTTATTAATTTATTGCAGCCTGTGATTTCAGAATAAGGATTACGTTTTCCTTAGGGCATTGTATTTAGGAGAAAATGCTTTTAAATTAATTTCCCTTTTTTTAATGGCTAGATAACGTGCTTTATAAAAATTGAGCTAATTAAGTCTAAGACCATATTCAATTGTTTTTAAAAGATTTTGTGATACTCCAATTAAAAAATGCAGTATAGTGAAAAGCTGACGTAATTCTCTTTTTGTATTTTCCAAGGGAGGAATAGAAGTTTTCTCTTTCTAAAAAGTACATTTTTACAGGAAAATTCATTTAAAATTCTAGCACTGCTTCATCCAGCTTTACTGATTGAATTTTTATGATTTTTTGAAACGATTTATTTGTTCGATTTTTGAATTACTGCCCCAATTAGCATTACTGCATCAATTAACATTACTGGACCGATTAGCTTTACTGCACCGAATTAATGTTGTATTTTCTAAAGAAAAAATAGAAAATTTATCAATTCCAAAATTATACTTTTACAAACAAATTGATGTAAAATTTTAGCATTACTGTATGAAATTTGATGACTGTTTTTAAAAATTTCATTTGTTCAACTTAAGCATTACTGCTCTAATTAGTAGTACTGCACCAATTAATATTACTGAAAACCGATATTTTAGTTTGATTAAACTCATCACTATAAAAAGTGTCTTGAAACATCTGCAAAAATCACTGGCAGCAAAATAAACCTATTATATAATATATATATATTTATTTTGCTATTTCATGGCTAATACGTGGATGAAACCGCACACTTCATTTGTAGTTCCAGAGCATTTGGGGCCTGATGATTCTGCTTTGGGGCTACAAATTACATTTGCATTCATTTTATTTATTTATTTATTCAGATTTCCTCGTTTCACTATTATTATAATTCAATTCAATTCTAATTCTTCGTTTTCGTTTATTGTTTTATTGATAAAATCCATTGGTGAATCTACTTTTAATGGTATTATATATATACGGCAGGTAAATTCCAATATCATAAGTGTGCAAAAATTATCCAAAACTACGTATATAGTACCTCCAAAACGATTCTGTGTTTTTTGTTTACCAAGTTAATTTTTAAGACTTTCCAACAAAGCTGAATAGCGTTTACGGTTACGAATTAATATGGTATATCTGTCTACTCGTACTCTAATTCAGGTAAATCAGATCCGATTGCCATGTAATTTATAGATGTTATTGGGTCATGGTATTTCAAAATGAAAATGAAGTGTGAAGCATTTATGGCTCATTTACACAGATAATCAAAAGAATTCCGTTATATGACGGTTTATTAGGAAAAAACGTTTCTATAATCGAAATTCTATAGTCGAGAAAGAAAAATACTTATTGCAATTCTTCAACTTACACCGCAGTCTTTTCGCTAAACATCCAAGTTTAGCCAGTAAAATTTAATTAACTTTTTTTTGCATTACTTTAAATTAGCTTTCTTAATCACTAGACAAGTAGTGTGGAAAATTTATAAAATTTAAAATAAAAAAAATACGCAGTTTTATAAATTATACGTAACTGTTATTTATTACAAATGTAAATCATACTAAGCAATAATTTATTAAAAGAATTATTGTAACTATGGTAAATTAAAGATAATCACACATTTCTTTAAAAAATATTTAAAAATTTCAATTAATGATGTTTAAATTATTTTTAACAGAAAAAAAATGTACGCTGCAAATAAGTAAAAACTTTAATATAATGTAGAAATTTCAGGATGTAGTATACTAAGTACGTGCTAGAAATGAATTTAATGCCATCGTAATTAGCATTAATTAATTCTATATAAGAAAAATAAATACTGAATGTGATTTTTTTAGCCCAAGGTAAATCCCTTTAATTAATTTTTTATGTTACTTGAAATTCGTAATCTTAATAGATAAAATATTAAAATATTCAGAAATTTTAATGGAACTCGAAATAAAAAAATAAATGTTTGCTATTTTTAACCAAAATAGAATTGTTAATTATTTTGAATATAAATTGTACTAAGCTGTATCTTAAAATAATGAAATATTTTAAGATAATAAATTATGTTTTGAAAGAAAACTTTAATATATCTGTTTGAAAAATAAGTCTGATTTATTTATTATTTTATAAGGTATCCTGGTATAATAATGCCAAGTGAAACAACCGATAAAAGTTTATTTGTTACACTTACAGACCTTATCGCTTGAAGAAGCATGTAAAAGTCAACATCCGATCTAAAGTTTGCAAGGCAAGTTCTATAATGTGAAGACTATATATTTATTAAGAAATGCTTTGTTTATTACATAAGTTTTTATTGCATTTCATGTACTTTCAAAATATTGTGGAAGATTTTAAATGTATTCTCGAGGAAGTTTGTAGTTTAAAATATATTGCATTGGAAATCGGGCATGAAATTTAGCAACCAACCACATCACAAATTTAAAATAGTTCATTGACTAAAAAATTTACAGTTTTAATAAAACAGTTTTGTCCATTTTTTAAATTTTTTTACTGACAGTTAAAAAAAGGAATAACATCATTGGTGAGCAATAAAAACAAGTCTAAAATAGAAACATTTAATATGAACATTTATTACACATTTAAAAGCAATAGCTGAAAAGTTTTGGAACAACAATTCATGAATATATTATAAATCTGAATTATTAATCCATTCTACGTTTCCTAAGCAGTTATCGAAAAAATATCTGAAAGCAATTTTGAAACAAATTTAATAAAACGGAAAATGCAGTTATTAAACGTTCCAGTTTAAAGTAGTGGAATTTAAGATTTTTTTTATTTTATTAGCTTAGACTCCTTTATTGTATTTAAGTATAACGTTTTAATATAAAATTGGAATGAATAATTCCACTAAAATAGTTACAATGCTACAAATTTATTAATATTTCACGATTATCTCTATTTATTATTCACATCATCATAAAAGTATTAAGAGTACGAATTATTACAAGCTAGAATTCAAAATTTAAATAATTTAAAAAAATACAACATTTATGATTTTGAAATATGAGTAATAAAGTATTTTTTAAAGAGAGAAACAAAATAGAAAGAGACTAAAAAAAAAAAAAAAAAAAAAAAAAAAAAAACAATACAGTGTAAACAAAATGCAAGATTAAAATAAAATCTACACTATTAAAATCCGACCGTATGTATGCATATATGTATGTATGTATGTATGTATGTATGTGACACTATCTACTCCGATCCCGGAAGCGGAGAAACGTCGTGTTTGTTTTCAATTGAAGGTAAAAAATCTCGCGATCCCGAGTTGCCCATTCGTCTGTTTGTCCGTCCGTCCATTCGTCTGTCCGCTTATAACAACTCAAAAACCATCCAACAGAATCGTTTGAAACTTAAAATATATAATTATTAGATAATTTCGTCGAGTCATTTCAAATTTTATGAAAATCGGATGCATAGTTCAATTACAGGGACAATCAAAATATTTCGACACATTACGGTCAATGGGGAAAAAAGTTTCAAGTGCATTCTAATGGTACATTCTCTTTCGAACATAATAAAGTTGATATGCATCTATGAAGCATATACTATAATATACATTCTGTACAATCTGTGGTGCAAATAACATTTTTTATTGATTTACAGGGCCACACAAAAGTATTCCATGACATACTTATATATTGAAACATTGTTTGATATGCATTTTAAAAGTATTAAACTATTTAATAATGACAATTAAACTATTTAATGCCCGTAATAATAAACTATTAAACTATTTAGTACCCGTCTGTCCGTCTAAACCGACTAGCTTAGCGGGCGAAGGCCGCTAGTAAAATATATAAAATACAAAATGTTAGATACAAAAAACAAGAAACTAATCTGAAAAATCTTCATCAAAATGAAAGGCAAATTAACACTTTGTAATAATACACCAATTTTAAAACACTTTCAGCACTTTTCAATTCATAGGAAAATCGATTGACTGAAAACCGTATTTTTCCGTCTTTTTGAAGCCGACATTGGCTTAAAGATGAAGAAATACGGAAAAAAATATACTTTTATCTTTCTAACGATGCAACCTTTTGAAAAATATTAATATTAACCCTTTCAAAATATTTCTTTACGAAAGATTTTCCCTCATTCTTTTTTCAATCTTTCGATTTTTCGCAGCTCGCATAGGCTAAACTGTTGGTCAGGTGGACAGATTTTTGTTCAAAAATATATTTATTGTACATTTAAGGTTACTTTCACAGCTCCAAGCAACGGGTAAGTCACCTGATACTCAAATAAATTACAATGATATAATAGTCCGCTTACCTTCTAAAAAGGGCTCTATGATTTAAAAATTTGTAACAAGAAATATATTAATTATACACTATGAATATATAATAATTATTACAAATATCTATTATATTTCAAGGCTATTTTATAATGAATAAACTGATTATGTTATTTTTATAAGTTTTCAGTTACATGTAAAGATTAAATAAAAAGCTATTTATTAACAATGTCTGAGTACAATTTTACGTCTTTTGCACTATTTAAAAAATTAACTTAACAAATTACAACGACCATTCGGAAAGTTATACTTTTAATTTTAGACTTATAAATAAATTCTATATTTTAATTCTGTATTTTCTATATGTAATCATGAATTTTTTTCCAAGTCTATTTATGAAATATCAAGTTCAACTTGAACTGTGACACCCTGTATTTCTGAATAGGTAAGTATATTGCGGCTATATTTTTCTGTGTACTGCCCCCCCCCCCCCTCCCCATAATATTGATTTGGCCTTTCATATTTTCAAATTATTTCATTAAAATCACACTGTGCAAAGTTATTAACATAAATATATGGGCAAAAAATTTTAATTTGTGAAAAAATTATAAAATTATCATTTATTAAAAACACGTGCCGGAAATTGCTTTAATGACTATTTCAATTTTGCATTTATTAATGCTACATAATGAAAAGAAAAATCCATTGCATCGATTTTCATCTTTTGCTCAGTCGTTTTAATTAACGCTTTAAATTATTTTAAATTAGCTGTCGTAATAACTACGGAAAGTATTCCGGAAGTTTAATTAAATGAGACAAGAAAAATTACACAATTGCTATTTTCAAAATTAAATGTATTCATTACAGGTATAATTTACATTAAGATATAAATCAAATTTTCAAATTTTAATAAACAGATCCTTTATACTCATGTATAGCTATTGCCTTAGTTAAGAACGCGTTATAATTTTGATTTCGAATTACGAATATAAAATATAAACATGTTCTTGAGTAACAATAACGTTGAATTGACGATGACAGCAGCGAGCCAATAAATTTCGGTTTTATCGCAAATTTTCTTTAAACTTTTAATATCTCAGAATTTCAAATTTTACACCGTCTAAAAAAGAAAGAAAATACTTTCAAATGCAATTTGTTTGAATACTGTATCTTAATTCACAGATTTTTCATGTTTTTTAAAATAATTTTCACGCATGAATTTTTAAAAATCTTTATTTATTGTATACAGACCGATTAAGACTGTTTGCATGTTGTTTGAAACAACTGAAAAGTTGTTTGGAGAAATGCTGTGATCATAATTTAGAACATAATTGTAATAAAAAAGCTGTGGTACCATATTCAAAACACACTGAAGTTGAAAAACAAAAGAAAAACACAACATATTTTGTAAAAAGAAAAAAAAAAAGAAGTGTCGTATGTATCTGTCCAATAAAGCGTCCCAAATTACTCAATGGACCAAATAAGTAAGTTGATTTTGTTTATTTCATAAATAATCTGCTTTTTAACACTATTTCTACCAGTGTGCAATAATATCTTTCAAAGTTTTGATTTTTACTTGTTTTTCATTTAATTTTTAAAGCTAATATGTATTAAAACACTATTTCAATGTATAAAAATTGATTCAGAATTGTTTCGATCTAAAAATTACAAATAAAATAGTTATCGGAAATCAAAATATGTTGAAAGATATCATTTGACATGGATAAAGATGGCATTGACAATAAAATTTTTCGCATTTAAAATTGACTTTACGAGTTTTTAAGATCTTTCGGTTAAATCGATATTCGGATATTAGGGATTGGGATAACCGGAGTTCTACTGTAATATAATTAAAACACAAATTTAACTGAAATATAATCGAACTTCACAATAAATATCTTTAACATGCAGCGCTTATTATTGAAACACCATTCTTAATATTATCATAATAAAAAGAATTTCCTAACGACACTTCTTATGCCGATGTCGCAAAGGATTACGATGAACTTATCAGCATATGACATTTTCAAAATAGATGTGACATCATCTTTAGGCATTATTGCCTGAACTGATGTCAATTCCTTTTTCGCTATTCCATTAAGATTATTAAGAAACTTTTTGGTCAGGGAATTTAATTTTGTGTGTAATATTCTTCAGAGATAATAGCATGCGGAAGTAGCTAAATAGTATATTATGTCACGAGTAATTTAGAAAATAATCTTAAATAGTCAAGCAGCATGATGTAAACTGGCAGTAACTATTAAACATATAAAAATAAAATGTACATTGCGGTCTTATTATGCAGGGAAAACTATTCATCTCTTTATATGTTACTATAAAATGTTTAAAATAGCAAATAAAGCCTTTGTGCAAAAATGGTTAAGGATAGAAAACCAACGATTATAAATGCACAAATAAAGTAAGAAAAGCTCAGTTTTGCTTTGTCTAGCTCGCTGAGTTTTTGCACTGAAGAAGAATCTCGTTAGTAGATTCGAAAGAGCTGTTTGCTCCCCTTTTCTTACTTTATTTGTGCATTTATAATCGTTGCTTTTCTATCCTTAAATATAAAATGTTTGTCTGTCAAAAAGAAATTGTAAATTGTACGAAAATGAAGAGCGTTGGTGCTATAACTAGTTTTATGGCTGGACAGATTGACAGACGATCCGGATGACGACCGCTAATGCTATGTATTTAATTATTATATAAGTTAGTATTATAGTATTATATTATTATTATATAAGTATAATTATGAATCCGCCTAAAAACCTAAAATATTCAGGCAAAAAAAAATTATAAATAAAAATGATTAATAAATATAACTAACAATTTAACATATTGAAAGTTTTTACAGTTTTACTTAAACAGAAAATATTCAATGACTCTTCCTCAAAATATGTTCTTATATTCTAATACACTTAACTAAAATTATAATTAGAACAATATATATACGTAGAATATTTGCCTTATTCATCTCTTATAAAAAACCCTTTTTAGGTGCGTTCGTAATTATGTAAATACGTAGCACCTATTGTTGTCGCTCAGTCCGTCCGTCTGTCTGTCCGTATATAACAACGCAAAAACTACCCAACCGAATCGTTTGAAATTTAAAATACATAATTATAACATAATTCTGTCGAGTCATTTCAAATTTTTTGAAAATCGGATGGATAGATAAATTACAGGTACAATCAAAACAATTCCGTTACATTACGGTCAATGGGGAAAAAGTTTCAAATGCATTTTAATCGTTTGAAATTTAAAACATATAATTATTGCGTAATTTTATCGAGTCATTTCAAATGTTATGACAATCGGATGTTTAGATCAATTACAGGGACAATCAGAAGGATTCCGTTACATTACGGTCAATGGGGAAAAAACTTTCAAATGCATTTTAATCGTTTGGAATTTAAAACATATAATTATTACGTAATTTTGTCGAGTTATTTCAAATGTTATCAAAGTCGGATACATAGATCGTTTACAAGACAATCAAAAGTATTCCATTACATTACGGTCAATGGGAAAAAAGGTTCAAATGCATTTTTATGATGTTACACTCATTCGAACATAATAGAATTGGCATGAATCTATGAAATAAATACTAAAATATGCGTTTTGTACAATCTGTGATGCAAAGAATTTTTATTATTAAATTACAGGGCCACACAAAAGTATTCCACTACATAATGCTATACGGGGAAACATTGTTTGGGACGTGTTTTAATTATATTCAACTATTTCACGTTTTATGAATAAGATATACGTTGCTGAGGTGTAATAAAAATTATTTCCTCATATTTACAGAAATACAAAGATTTCGACTACTATACTGTATCTGAAGTACGCTCTACTATATCAGCAAGATCTGAATGTTTTTAAAACTTCGTTATCGTACGAACGCACCTCATTTGCTACTCTTCACGTGCAATTTCCAACTTGTTATTATAGTCATAATAAAAACGTTAATTATTGACCCTTTTTATGTGGATGTCGCAAAGGATTTAGATGGATTTATCAGCATATGCATTTTCGAATATAGATGTGACATCATATTATTGCCTGAATTGATGTGGATTTATTCTGTCACTTTTCCATTAAGATTATTAAGAAAATTTTTGGTGAGGAAATTTAATTTTGTGTGTATATTCTTCAGAGATAATAGCATGCGGAAGAAGCGAGGTAATATATTATGTCACGAGTAATTTCGAAAATAATATTAACTAGTCAAGCAGCATGATGTAAATTGGCTGTAACTATTAAACATGATAAAAATAACAGGTAGATTACGGTCTTATTACTCACGGAGAAATATTTATCCTCTTCAGACCTGTGGTACACAAATGTGTACTTCCATTCTTTTCCTCATAAAAACTAAACTGTTCGAATTTTTTGCAGTTTTACTTTATTTCTATACAGCTGAATGTATTTTGCTTTAAAACAAAACCAAGAAATGTCAGCACTGATGAATATTACCTCATAAAATAAATATTGTTTTGATCTGAGTTTCAAAAATACCTTCAAGATATTGTGGACAAGAAAGAAAGAAATATGCATGATTATTTAATTTAAATGCATTACAATAAAAATATTTACTTGTTTATAGACCTTAATTTTGTTATTGCGCCAATTTATATTACTGATAGTTAAACTGATATTTTAAGGGGGGTACTTTTATATCCATATTTGCAAACCTAAATTACCAGTCCCCTAAAATACTGATTTGATAAAGATGACTTTTTCTGTCATCTATGGTGTCATTTCGATCATGCAAAAGCAATAAATATATAATTGTAGAGTTATTTTATGCTCAGGTTTGAAGAGGTATATCTCTATATTTTACTGTAAAATGTTTGAGTGGCAATCCCAAGTCGTAAATTGTAGGTAAAACGTAGAAAATGAAGTGTAAGCAGTATAATTAGCTTTATGGCCGAACAGATAGACGGACTGGACAGTTGACGATTGTAAATGCTATGTATTTATATAATTATGAACACACCTAAAATCTTAAAATATTCAGGTAAAAAATGATAAATAAACAGCATGATGTAAACTGACTGGAATTGTTTAACATGGCAAAAATAAAATGTAGATTGCGGTCTGATTAAATAGGCAAAAATATTCATATCTCTATACGTTACTGTAAAAAGTTAAACTGGCAAAAACTAGTAATACATTGCATAAAAAATGTGGAGAACGAAGTGCGTTGGTACTATAGTTAGTTTTACAGACGGACAGGTCGATGGATGGTCCAGATGGCGACTGTAAATGTTACATATTTATATAGTTATGAACACGCCTAAAATATTCAGGTAAAAAATTATAAAGAAACTGATTGATAAAAATAGCTAATAATTTAACACAATGAAAGTTTTCACAGTTTTACTTCGACAGAACTCTCTTAAAAAGTCAGCCACTAAATAACTCAAGTTGAGCCGAAATCAACTCATCTCACGTTTTGAAAGGTAGCTTCTCGAAAAGAGTTGAAATAACTCGATGAACGAGTTGTTTTTAAGCAATTTAAATCAAGTTGAGCTATTTAAATAACCAATTTAAATCAAGATTTAATCGTTTAAAAACAACTCATTTATGATAGAAAAAGTTACAGCTCTTTCATGAGAAGCCAAATAAACTCTTTCATTTTCAGAGTGAAAATATTCAGTGACTCCTCTTCAACATATGTTTTTATAATATATTTAACTAAAATTATAATTAGAACAATGGGTATGACTAAAAATATTTGCCTTATTCACCTCTTATAAAAACCATTATTATTATAGTCATAATAAAAAGAGTTAATGAATGATCCTTTTTATGTGGCCATCGCAAAGGATTACGAGGGATTTATCAGCATATGGCATTTTCGAAAATAGATGTGACATTATCTTTAGGAATTATTACCTGAATTGATGTTGATTTATTTTTCCGCTATTCCATTAAGATTATTAAGAAAATTTTTGGTCAGGAAATTTAATTTTGTGAGTATATTCTTCTGAGATAATAGCATGTGGAAGAAGCGTTATTATGCCATGAATAATTTCAAAAATAGTCTTGAATAGTCAAGAAGGATAATGTAAACTGGCTGTAACTATTAAACATGATAAAAATAAAATGTAGATTGTGGTCTTCTGTACATATTGCTGTAAAGTGTTTCAATGGCAAAAAAAAAAAAAAAAAAAAAAAAAAATAATAATAATAAAAATAAAAAAATAAAATAAAAATAAATAAATAAATAAAAATAAAAAAAAATAAAATAAATCGTAAATTGTATGTAAAACGCTGAAAATCAAGTGCGTTGGTACTATAACTAGTTTCATAAACATTCATATCTTGGTTCAATAGCTGTTGCACACTTATGAGAAAATGCATGAACACAAAATATAATAGAATTGTATATATTAAATTCAGTGTTACGGAAATAATATGACTCCATATTAAACAGGAAGTAATTTTCATGGCAACCTAGAATCATTATTTAACATGGGGTATCATTGAATCAATCAGGTATCGTAAGATTTAATAGAATGAAGAAAACTGTTATTAATATCGTTTTAAGTTTTGATTTGATTTTCATAAAATTTAAAATGATTGCAAGGATTATATATATTTAAATTCAAAGTATTCAGTCAGCTAGTTTTTGCATAAGTTCTATACGGACAGATTATTACTATACTCATAATAAAACAGTTAGTTAAAGACCCTTTTTATGTGGACGTCGATAAGAATTACGAGGGATTTATCAGCATATGACATTTTCGAAAATAGATGTGACATCATATTTAGACATTATTACCTGAATTAATGTTGATTTATTGTTTCGCTATTCTATTAAGATTATTAAGAAACATTTTTGTCAGGAAAATTTAATTTTGGGAGTATATTCTGCAAAGGTCTAGGTGGAAGATTAACTAGGTTCTTAATGTAATGCTGGTGGAAGAAGCGAGATAGTATATTATGTCATTAGTAATTTCGAAAATAATCTTAAATAGTCAAGCAACAGGATGTAAACTGAGTGGAATTATTAAACATGTTAAAAATAAAATATAGATTGCGGTCTGATTACATAGGCTGAAATATTCATATTTCTATTCGTTGCTGCAAAATACTTGACTGGCAAAAACTAGTCATAAATTGTATATAAAATGCGGGAAAGGAAGTACGTTGGTACTATAGCTAGATTTATAGACGGGCAGATGGATGGATGGTCCAGGTGACGACTGTAAACGCTACATATTTATATAATTATGAACGCTTCTAAAAACCTAAAATATTCAACAAAAAAATAATAAATAAAAATGATTATTAAAAATTTAATAATGATTTAACATACTGGAAGTTTTCAAAGTTTTTCTTAGACAGACAATATTCAGTGATTCTTTGTCAAAATATGTTCCTATGTTCTAATATACTTAATTAAAATTATAATTAGAACAATGGGTATATATGTTTGCCTTATTCACCTCTTATAAAAACCATTATTATTCTAGTCATAATAAAAACAGCTAATTAATGACCCTATTTATATGGATATCGCAAAGGATTACGAGGGATTTATCAGCATAAGACAGTTTCGAAATAGAGGTGACATCATCTTTAGACATTATTGCCTAAATTAATGTTGATTCTTTTTTTTTCTTTTTTCTTTTTTCTTTTTTTGCTATTTTATTAAGATTATTAAGAAACTTTTTGGTCAGGGTATTTAATTTTGTTAGCATATTCTTTAGATATAATAGCATGGGGAAGAAGTGAGATTGTATATTATGTCAGGAGTAATTTCGAAAATAGTCTTAACTAATCAAGCAGCATGATGTAAACTAACTGTAATTATTAAACATGATAAAAATAAGAGTTAGATTGTGGTTTTATTCCGCAAGGAAGAAGATTCTATCTCTATGGGTACTTTCAAAAATCACATGTAACAACTATACAAAACACTAAGAAATTAAGAAAAAACAGTCGGTAATTGTGCATCAAACGTGGCAAATGAGATGCGTTCGTACTATAGTACAACTTGTAACATCGGTTATGTTATTATTTTTTCTCGGCTTTTAATTAAAACGATGAGTTTTTTTAATTCATAGTGTGTGTTTTGGAATTAAATCAAGATGGAATATTGTATTTCTTCTAATGATTTTACTTATAGACTGCGATTTTATTATGAAATTAGAAATTTTCCCATTTTTTAATGTTTATATAATGTTTGAATCTGGAATTAAGTGTTAATGTATATCGTCATGGGTATTTATATAAATCGAAATTAGTAGCTTACGAAAAATGCTGGTAAATAACTACAAAGTGACACACACACACACACACACACACACAAAAAAAAAAAAAAAAAAAAAAAAAAAAAAAAAAAAAAAAACGATAATTGATCGCGCATTATTTTTGTAAAATCCTACATTCATCAATTACAAAAATTAATACATAAACAGCGCAATACTGCAAAGATGACGTTGCATTTAGAAAAAAAAAAAATCCAAAATGAGATATTTACTGGTAAGATTTTTCATATTATAAAAATTAATAGTATATAAACCCCGTGAAAAATGACGGAATGTAAACTGTAAATTATTATATTCAAACAAAGCAGATTATTTGGTTTTTTCCATAGGTTCTTAATCGGAATATTTATGCCTTACTTTTCCACGATAAGCCTAACATACGCACGTTTTTCTGAAAGATGAGAAGACCCGGAATCGTCACCTTAGCGTATTATGTAAATAAATTATTAGTGTAACAAAAACACACACCTAATCCAAAAAAAAAAAAAAAAACTGATATATTAACTGGCAAAATTTATCCTTTTAGAAAAAAGTCATTACTTTTTTAAGAAATATATATATATATATATATATATATGAGTAAATATATTTATGTATATAAATGAGACCTTAACTAATAAGATTATCCATGTTATAAAAATCGCAATTATTGAAACAAATATAAAAAAAAAAAATTATACGTTATCGCAAAAAATAGGGATTTATCAGCATGACATTTTCGGAAAGAGCAAAAAATAGAATTTTTTCCTAACATTACATAAATTACAATAACTTCATTATTTTTTCCCCATTAACTTCATTAAGAAACTTTTTAGACAGGAAATTTAATTTCATTTATATATTCTGCAAACATAATAACAAATGGAAGAACTGAGATAATAACTTACGTCGTGGTTAATATCATAAATCATATAAAATAGTCAAGCAGCATGACAAAAAGTTATTATAACTGTTAAAAGTGATAAAGAAAAAAAGATTGATCTAGGACTTACGTAAGGTGCACGATTTATATCTCTAAATATTAAAGTAAAATGTATGAATAAGAAAATGAGGTTTTAATAGTTTTATATATAATTTCAACATTGTTTTCAAGCCAAATTTTAAAGATTATTAATTTTACATTCGATTTACACAATACTTCAATTTATCAAAGTTCAAATGAAAGACAGTACTATGTAAATTAATGTTTTGTGAAACATTGAGGGTGTATTCCAATCCGAACTGCTTATTTTCTGATTTATTTTTAAATTCCTTTTTGCTCTCAAATGCTTCAAACTGACAAATTCTCTTATTCAGAAAGTAAATGCTGTGCTTGTCAATTTTTAAATAGTTGCAGAAATTATTGAAAAAAATGCCTTTAAAGTTGGCATTTTGAACCAAATTTGAGAAATCTGGGAACGAAGAAAAAGATAATCATACTGAGTAAATAATTGTTTATAAGTCAAATTCTAATGAATTGTATGAAAAATGAAATCACACGACATCTTATACATGTGACGATTTAAAGTTAGGGGGGCAGAAACATCATCGCCAGGTTTCCCTTGCTCCGCACAGAAGTCATGGCCAGAGAGAAAAAAACAAAATAAATAAATGTAGAAGGTCAAAATAATCACTCCTTGGCTGCTGCAAGTTCATTTTATTAAACTGTAGCTATAACAAAGGGAAAAGCTCTTGTTGCAGACGATATTTTACCGAAACATCCAAAAAATATTCCATGCTTTACTACATCAAGTCGTACTCATGCAAGAGCACATCCAAGAATTCTTCTTCTCATCTCTCTTACCACCTCTCGATCTTCCTCTTTTAAATCTAAAAAGAAAATTCTAGAACATTCTCTAACCTCAAACCATCATTCTTTTATGTAAACAAAATTCTTGTCCAGCTACGAGACTATTTTCCACAGACGATAATTTTATTTAAAAAAAATATTATTTAACCAATTTATAATCGACTCAGAATTTCTTAGGCAGACGATTTTTATAGATGATTAATTTTAAGAGAAAAAGAAAAGAAATGAATTTATTGATATGCACACTATCAAAGGTTGACGGAGGAAAAATAAATAAATAGATAAAATAAAATGATGATATTTTTTGAAAGGTATGGTTTTGGAATAAATTTAATAAGACTTTCTTAAAAAGGGTTGATAAAAACATAGAAAAAATGAATTTTATTTGGAATATTAAGAAATAAAGTTTAATTAAGAACATTTTTAATTTAGAGCCATCTTTTTAAATTTACGCATACTGGAATAAATGTTTTTTAAGGCGAATTAAGAATTTATATAGTCTCCATAAAGATTAACAGATTAGATTTAGAAACAAGATTTTTATTTAATAAGTTGAAGTAAGTACGGAATATTATTATAAGACAATTAAGATAGTATAAAGGTTAGTTTTGGCGAAAAAAATTTTAAATTTGTAACATACATCTCTTTAAAAATTACCTCGGCAAGTTTCATGTTTCTATTTTTAAAAATGAGTCAGAAGATGTATAAGAAAATTTCGAGCTGTTGAGGGCGAAAAAAATATATTTTTGAATACACTCATAATGCATACATTGAAACTGAAGTACTTTTGGATTTAAATATAAATGGTCATGTTTAAACATCTTTAATTAGCAAATGTTTACTACATTTCTACTTTTATTCAGAAACAGCAATTAAGAGTTGTTTATTCGGCTAACATCACACGAATTGAAACAAAATATAGCTTTATCAAATACTGATGAATAAAAAATAGTTCATTAGGCCCATACTTTTTCAAGGAAAATCTTTCTTTAAAAAATCAAGATCGTAAGTACTGCATGTATTTTTTCTGAAAACCTACCCTTTAAATAAATGACAGATTTCTTGAATTCTAAGGAGAAAAGAAGCTTTTAACTCTGTCAGTTTATAGGGCCATCACAAATTAAAACATTAACTAATCCGTTTATTACATAAGGATGTACTAAAATTAAAATAGTTTCAATTTTATAGCATAAATTTGTCTTTTGAAATTACTATAAATTTTAATTTCAGGGTTCATACGCGTGCTTTTCTTTGAATGCTAATATTTTCTAACAGTAAAATTTGCTTTTTTTAATTACAAGATTTGGGTTTTAAATAAACCGAAAATGTCAGCATCGAAATTGTAGTATATAAAAGTAAGCACTCATACAAATCACGAATTTACTATATTTTTTTAAGGTGGTTCTTAAATTCCTTTCTCAAGAACTCGAAACTTTTTGACCCTTTTTTTACACTCAGTTTTAATCTTAAAGACACAAAACTGACAGAGCTTTAAATATTGAAGCAATTTGGAAACAACAAAGTTTTTCATTTTTTAAATAACTAAATTACTTATCGAATTATAAGTGATTCCTATCATGTGAAGACAAGTTTTTGTCTTTTTTTCGATCTGCTGTATTAGAGTTAGGTTTAAAACGCCCACTTTGACAGTTCCTTTCTGAGAAGTCTTCTCCCTTTACCAAAAATGAAAGACGTCAATCGATTGCATAGTTTCTGAATAAGAGCAAATTTGATACGTTTCTGAACAAAACCAATTCAGAAATATTTCAGAAAATAGCTTCTATGGATTTGAAAACAATCTGAATTTAATAACAATAGAGAAGAATTAGTAGTATAATTGCGTAAGCAGACAATGGAAAATACACTGTAATTTTTAGTGTCATTGAAAATGCTTTTATATAAAAATATCCCTACTTTATGAATAAAAACTTGTTTTCTAATAATCCAAAACACCCAAATTTATATAAGCAAAACATTATGCTCTGTTAATAGTATTCATTAGTAATGCATATTTCCTAAATTATACATTCCCAGTTTTGAAATAATTGCTTATTATTTAAAAAGAAAAATTTCCTTCCCTTTCTTACAACAAAATGAAATAATTGAGTAATTGAGTATCAACATATGATTATTTAGAAAATTATCTCAATTAAAATCTTCGAGTAATTTTTTGCAATTATTCTTTCCAAACCATTTTTAAAGCATGCAGTTATTATTTTTTTTCTAGTGACTAAGAAAGAGATATATCTGTTTATATTTTTTTTTACTGACTTTTAATAATATTGTAAACAATCTGTTGATAATTATCTTTAGTTCCTTTTTCAAAGTTTGCAGGGAATCAATCATTTTAATCACACTTAAAAAAAAATGCTGTTTTTAAATTGATGCAATTAAAAAGTTAATAACTTATTTTAAACACTTGATTAATTTTGTTGTTGTTGTTTTTTTATTATTAAAACCATTTTTTTTTCACTGTTGCCTCTTTTTTAGGTGTGTTCGTAATTATGTAAATACATGGCACCTATTGTTGTCGCTTAGTCCGTCCGTCTGTCCGTCCGTCCATCTGTCTGTCCGCATATAACAACGCAAAAACTACCCAACCGAATCGTTTGAAATTTAAAATACATAATTATTACATAATTTTGTCGAGTCATTTCCAATTTTATGAAAATCGGATCGATAGATCAATTTAGGGACAATCAAAAGTATTCCGTTACATTACGGTCAATGGGGATAAAAGTTTCAAATGCATTTTAATGGTGTTACACTCATTTGATCATTATAGAATTGGCATGAATCTTTGAAGTATGTACTAAAATATACATTCTGTACAAACTGTGATGCAAAGGATATTTATTATTAAATTACAGGGCCACACAAATGTATTCCACTAAATAATGTTATACGGGAAAACGTTGTTTGGGGCGTGTTTTAATTATATTAAACTACTTCACATTTTTTGAATAAGATAAACGTTAATGAAGTATAATAAAAATTACTCCCTGCATATTTACAGGAACACAAAGATTTCGACCACTGTACTGTATCCAAAGTACGCTCTACTATATCAGCAAGATCTGAATATTTTAAAACTTCGTTATCGTACGAACGCACCTCATTTGCTACGCTTCACGTACAATTTCCAACTTGTTATAACTTGTTTTTACCTTTACAAGAAGAAAGTATTACATTTCTAAAAAGATTCCACTTGCGGTTTTCAAAGGATATATATGTTTTAGAATGCTTTGAACACGATTTGGCTGTTTTTGTAAAATGGCTGTTTATGAATTTGTCATTGAGTCTGTCTGCATGTTGCACAAATTCTGTGGGCGCTCTATCTCAAGAATGAATCAGGAAATTAAGATTTAGATTCAAATAGTCCCGGATATAAATTGGTGCTGATAACTTTTTGGTGTAAATCGCCTAACAGGTGGCGCTGCTATGCTACATTGTTTATGATTTTGGCAATGGCTATGTCTTAAAAAATAATGCACAGATTTGCACCTAATTTCAGATTCAGTTATACTTTGATATAATTTGGTGCTTATAATTTTTTCGTGTAAATCACCCAATAGGTGACACTAGTATTTAACATTTTTCACGATTTTCGGAATATACGAATTTTTATCAAACTTCAAATTAAGTTAGTACCTGATGTAAATTGATGCTAATTGGATTTTACTGTAAATCTCATAACAGGCGACCCTTACTCTGCAGAATTTTTCAACAATTTTGCAACAGCTCTATCTCAAAAACTAATGCATGGATTTTCATCAAACTTCAGATTCAGTAAGACATTAACATACGTTGTTTCTTATTAGGTTTTGACGTAAATCACTCAACAGGTGTTATGCGGTCATATATATATATGTTATGCGGTCATGCGGTGTTATGCGGAATCCTTCTATGCTGCATTTTTTAGGATTTACATGATTTTAGAGACGGAATTTCATTCCTTTAAAATCCTCATGATAGGCATAGATTGCCGTTTAATTTTGGAATTGTGATAACAAATTTTAACGGATTACTGAGTACGTGATAGAAGAAAATTTTGTGATTGGCTCATATGACTAGTTCTTTAAATTGCATTATTCCTAATCAGAAATGTCAATTAATGTAGAAAATTTTCTTTGCTTAAATTTTCATTATTCGTAAGTTTCAATCAAGCTGATTGTTTTTAGAATTGCTATATAAAATAACGTTGTTTCCAATTCATGGAAAATTTTGGATTAAAAAACTGATTAATAAATTATGAAAAAAAAAGAACTCCAATGGTTTGCTAATAATTAATTAAACTTTTATTATTATTATTATTATTATTAAATGCTAGCGAAGTTATAATAGTAAATGTATCGACATATGTTATCATTATTAGGTGCTGGAATTAACAAGAATAATTTTTTATGTATTTTAAAAGTAAGGAATACGTTTGTGACCACCAGGACTGAAAGGGTTAAAATCATTTGACTATCCTATGTGCTAAAAGAGAACTTACTTTCAGTATTTTACAATAATAACAAACTCGTTTGTTTTTATTTAATTTTTTTAAATAGCCAAATATTTTTTGTGAATAAAAAATTACTGGTAAAAGCTTACTTTTATTCATTCTTTTTTTTATCTTTGATTAGAACCAAATTGGTTAATCTAGCTGTATTGCTAAGATGTTGGTAGTCGACACAAGCATGTTGCGTATCTCAGGAATTCTTCACGCTCCCTACAAAGGGTACGTACAGTTCACTTTGAGGAGCAGATATAGTTTCTAGCTAATCAGTTTATTTAAATTTGTATCAGAAAATCAAGATCTTTATGGTCATAAAAGCTAGTTTAGTAGCGGTTAAGCTTATTGAAACCTCTAAGCTTAAAAACGGAAATAACAACCGTTCAAATTTATCAAGGTAATCGATTGATTTCTGTTTGTATCAGAAAGTCCAGTGCTCTATCGTCGTAAAAACCAGTATAATAGCGGTTAGGTGTATTGAAACCTCTAAACATAGAAACTGAAATAACAAATGTTTATGTAGATGATCAGATTATATTAGTTTTCATCAGAAATCATTTTTAGTTCTTTATTTCATCATTTTTAGTTCTTTATGATTGTAAAAGTGTTTATAATAGCGGTTAGGTTTATTGAAACCTCTAAAAGTCTAAACGCAAAACTGAAACAACAGCTCTTAAAATTTATCTAGGCAATAATTTTTTAAAATTTGTATCAGAAATTCTAGTTTTCTGTGGTTATAAAAGCTAGAATAGTAGCGCTTAGATTTATTGAAACCTCTAAACGTAAGGTTGAAATAAAAACTGAAAATGCTGTTGAAAACTGTTGAAATTTATCAACATAATCAATTTATTTCAGTTTACACATGCTGTATTTTCATGCTTCTGTATCACCGCATATCTACTGATCTTAAAAGCAAGCTTAAAAGCAATTGTTTTCTAAATAGGCGGTTACATGAAGTTACAGGAAGAGGTGGGTATCTTTTACGCCCACGTGTTGAAAGTGTTACATGGTATTTAACGTATTAAAAGGGTGGATGGTTTAGGTATAATGGTATAACATGTGTATGATTATGACGTATTGAGGTTTACATCTGTAGCTGTATGTAATTATCTAATCGGAACAATCGTTCTCGATTCGACAGTTCTGGGAATTAAATAAAACACACAGAATGAGTTAACATTTGATAAGAAAACGTGATCTGAAAGACGTTAAGCTAAGTAAAATAATTTCTAATGGTTGAATGAAAAAGCTATTGTTGTTATTGTTATTTTAATTTACGTGATGATTAAAATAAATAAATGCTTGTGTCGTATTAAACAAATAAATATCAATTTATTACCTTACCCTGGAGAATTTGGGTCGTGATGTATTTTTTAGCTATTGATAATTAAGTCTTACGAATTTTATAATATTGAATCTAAAAATGACCTTCAAGTTTTACTATCGCATGAGGATTTTTTTAAAAATCATAGATTTTGAGCAGTGCAGTTGACAACAATTTTACAATGATATAGTCTAATATTTTAGAAAATATTTTTTAAATTGGAATTGTTGAAATAGAATTAAATTTACCTGTCATAAAAAGTTTAATGATTCAATTTCGTACTGCTACGCATACAATTAATAATGTTTCTCTCTTCTCACAAAGGCAATTTTTTTGTTTCAAGGTGATGGAGCATCCTTCCCTAAGGGTGGTGATAAAGAAACGTTTAGACGCAAAGACGCATGAAAGTCAAGGCCAAACGTTATAGAAAGAAATGTATCTGCCAGATGTTTGAAATAATTAGTCACACACCTTTGTGCAGTCGAATGACTTCTCTAGCAGGTATAGGAATAAAAGTGAACAAAGAAAACTGTATTGTTTGCACAAAAGCACTATTTCAATAAGGGGAGGAGAAGTAATTTTTTGAAAATATATTTTTATGGTATTAACCATTTAAGATGTATTCGAAAAAAATATTTTTCCAGCCTCAACAGTTCGAAATTTTCTGGTTTATTTTCAGACTCATTTTTAAAAGTAGAAACATGAAACTTGCTGAGGTGATTTTTGAAGAGATACATAAGATGTTGTATGATTTCATTTTTTGCTCAATTCATTACAGTTTGATTTATAAACAATTACTTTTTCAGTATAACCATTTTTTTTTTCGTTTCCAGACCTCCCGCTTCGCAAAATTCGGTTTAAAACGTTAAATTTGACAGCATCTTTTTGCAATATTTTCTTCATTTATCAAAAAATAGACAAATACGGCTCATTGTGTACTTCCTAAATAAGAGAATTCGCCAGTTTGATGCGTTTGAGACCAAAAATGAATTTAAAAATAAATCAGAAAGTAATCAGTTTGGATTGGAATACACGCAGGTATCTGAACACCTTTAAAAAGTAATTTTTGGTTAAAATATCGATTTTTCATTTTTCCAATAATATTAAAATTGAATCTTTTATCTGTCCAAATGTGATGATTAAATTTTGTCTGTATTTAAAATAGTACCGCGGTTACAGCCATTTAAAATTATAGCTATTACAGCTTTTGATTTGTGTTTAAAAGTTATTTTTAGTTTTTTCACAATATGAAATTTTTCAGATTTTTACTAAACGCAAAACATCTTGAAACAAAAATATATGCATGAAATGCCACGAGATTTTCTTTACCTCTTTGGCAAATTTGTTTTGAGGGAACAGACTACACTCGTGATAGTATATTAAACAGCCTTATATTTACACATAATAAATGACAAACTTCAAACAAATTTTGCGAATTTTTCATTACATTAGTACATTAAGTTTCAAAACATCTGATATACAGATACGATTATAATTGTGTGTTGACAAAGTCCTAGAGAAAACTATTCTGTTTACTATGCAATTTACAAAACGCCAATATATTGTTTTCTTTTTGAGACATCACGTTTTGCGGAAATGTCAAATTTTGACTTAATTTTGATCATTTTTCTCTTTAAAAAACTATTTTTGGGTGATTGCTAAACTTTTATATATTTTTTCAAAGTTTTAAAGTAAATGTCATAATAGAAAATGGATAACAAGAGAAATTTTCAAAAAATTCAAAAACTCGCTTCTGAAGATGTGCGGGTACCTTAAATGATCAATATTTTTGAAAAAACTTTCAAATAATACCCATTTTTTCGTGTATTTTACAAAATTTTTAATCTTTTATCACGATTTTTCAAAGCAAAAATTTTTGACTTATTGAATCAGAAAAATGCTCGGATTAAATAATGCAAATTTGGCAATAAAAATTTATTGGCGAGTATAAGAAATCATGATTGTAATATGAATGTCCGTATGTGGTACGGGCACATCATGGTTGGCGGAAACGCGTCGCCTATATGACGTATGGGCAAATCAGGGAAGTAGTTAAAAATGGTCCTAGGAAGTTAAAAATAAAGAATAAATAATAATAAGTTTTTGTGATGATTTGCATAGGATTAAAGTTATGTATTTTAATTTCCCAGTTTAAAAGAAATAAGAAAGAAATATCATGCGTCAAGTATAGATCATAAACACTTCCTGAGATTTCCACAACACTAACAATTTCGAGCTGTTTAGTAAGGTAAATAAGGTACCTAAGTAATAATTTTAGATAACCTAATATCATACTTGAAAAAAAGGATTGACTGACATAAAGTTCATTATATATTAAAATTACAAAGCAATCCTTGTATATTTATTAGAGTTAGATTACGGCCGAGTGACCAAGATAAACCAAAGTTGTATGCACTTTTGAGCTATGTTGAAAGTATGTTAAATGAAACACAGAATCTTGAGTTATGATAAAAATATGAAACACTTAATACTTCTTCAAATTGTTTTTAAAATTTTTATTTTTTTCGATTCCCAAAAATATTTCTTTAAATTATAATATCTATCGTTATTAATAAGACATAATCAGATATAAATCGTTTGCAATATCTGACTTCAAGAATCTCCAAAATGATATATTTTATGCTATAGTCGTACATCGGGTCTGGTTAAGTCCGCCAGTATTCCCCAGACCTGACCAAACCCCCGGTTCCGCTGATCACGTTGGCATGTAACTATTTTCCACTGCAAGTCAAATTAACTAAAAAAATTTCTTCTTCGGTTCATTTTCGGTTTAGGTTTTTATTCTGGGGGGGGGGAGGGGGGGGGGGAGGAGGAAGGAGGTGGTTGACTTAATTTTTCAATAGAATGTCCTGAATATTTTTCAAAAATAGAAGCAAGAAAATTTAGTGTATAAATGTTAATTTTTTTCTACAAAAACATGAAATTGGCATTAAAAATTAAATTATATCAAAATATTGATAATCTTTCATTTCGGATTGGTATCGGGTTTAGGATTCCGAATTTTTTTTTATTAAGTTTGCGTCTAATCCAAGGTTGACTTTAAGCATACATTTCGGGTTAAGATGGGATAGAACCAATTACAAGGCTTCTATTTCGTATTACAGAAGTAAAATGAAATCAAATTCTTGCAAATGCTACAGTGTTTTATTGAACAAAAATTATGCACTTTTGTTTTAACTTTTCAATTTATTTTTTGATATACCCAGCTAAGCTTTGATATATAGCTAAGAGGGTACTACTTATGGCTCTACTTATGGTACGTAGTTAAGGGGTTGGCTCATTACACCCCCGCCCTCTTAAACATATTGAATCTCCCATGGAAAAGATTCCTAGGTCACTAAATGAAACTATGCTTCAAAAATCCAAATGGAATTCTGTTTAAAAATTCTAATTTAGTTTTGAGGCCATTCCACGGTTATGCAAAAATACTAAATTGTAACGAAAATAAGTGTTTTAACACTTGCTCATCCTATTAGCACATGTAAAGCTAGCATGATGTTCAATATTGTAATAGTTATACCCTTCAATTTTTCACCATCACATTCCTTTTTTAGCATAAAATGAAGTTATTACAACAGTTTAATGAAAAATACAGTAACTACAGTATGAATGTGCACTAATTTATCTTTCTGCGTTACAGAGAGAGAGAAAATGAGCCCTTACCCCCTCGCCTTTGCTGTTTACTTCTAACTACGGCTCTGGATATACTGCGATTCAAATAAATGCACAAACTTCAAATTCAAAATCAAAGTTATCATCATAGAGTGGGAATCCATAAGCATTTTTCATTGAAATGATCCTCTGCAAATTTAACGCCTTTTTCATTCTGTTATAATACTTGTATGCATAATCACAAGAAAAAAGTACAGAAAATCTCACCGTTAAATCGACACAGGAAATGATGATGAACAGGAAAACCACTATGATACATCCGAAAACATATTTCAAAAGTAATGAGGCGTCGAGAAAGACGGTTATAAATGTAGGAGTTATAAACCTCCCACGAAGGAGTAGTAATACTGCAGTATGTATATGTGCGCAATAGCATTCGGAATAATGCATTACAGAGGAGGGAAAAAATGTATGAAGAAAAACGAATAAAGATTTAGATGAGCAGATATCTTTTTACATTGCAAACATAGTACATTTTTACTAAAAATGATTAATCAGATTTTAAAATACGAGTTTCAAAAAATATTACTCAAACAATAATATGTTTATTACATATAAACTATCGGAAAAAATCATTTTGAAAAATCAATAGGTTTTTCAGAAAATAGTGTCATAGTGGGCGTTTTGAACCGACTTTCCGAGCAACAAAAGAAAAAACAGATAAACTGGGGTGAGGGAAAATTTGCTCGTGATCAGAAAAGCTTATAACTCAATAAATAATTTATTGATCACAAAATGGAAAATTCAGATTCAAAATCGCTTCCATGATCGGGCTTTATACTTTTGTATCTTTCCGTCAAAAAATGAGTTGTAAATGTGTCAAAACGTTTTACGCTTGTTGAGCAAAGCAGTTGAGAACAGCGTTAAGTATAAATTTCAAGTTTGGATCGGATACAACTAATTACAAACTTCTATTAGGTATTACATAAGTGAAAAAAAATCAAATTCCAGCAAATAGAACCGTTTTTTATTGAAAAAAAAATTTATATGCTTTAAGTTTGTTTAACTTTCAAATTTCTTTTTATATACTGCGATTCAAACAAATGCAGAAACTTTTTACGCAATCAAAGTTATCATGCAGTAGGAATCCATAAGCATCTTTCATTGAAATGATCCTCTGCAAATCTAACGCCTTTTTCATTCTGTAATAATACTTGTATGCATAACTATAAGAAAAAGTATCGAAAATCTCACCGTTAAATCGACACAGGAAATGATGATGAACAGGAAAACCACTATGATATATCCGAAAATATATTTCAAAAGTAATGAGGCGTCGAAAAAGACTGTTATAAATGCAGGAGTTATAAACCTCCCACGAAGGAGTAATAATGTTGCAATATGTATATGTGCGAAATAACATCCAGAATAATGCATTTACAGGGAAAATATATATATAAAGAGGAACGAATAAAAATATAGATGGGTAGACATTCATTTACATTGCAAATATAGCACATTTGGATACTACTAAAAATGATTAGTTGGAATTTAAAAAGTACTCAGACAATATACTCAGACAGTATTACTCAGACAATAATAAGTTTATTACATATAAACAATCGGGAAAAAATCATTTTGAAATCATAATAAATTTTTCAGAAAATAGTATCAAAGTGAGCATTTTGAACTGACTTCTAGCGCAATGGAAGAAAAATCAGATAAACTGGGATGAAGGAATCCTTGTCTCATGATCAAAAAAGCTTACAACTCAATAAAAAATCCATTGATCACAATCTGGAAAACTTTGATTCCTAATCGCTTCCATGGTCAGGCTTTGCAATTTTATGTATTTCCGTCAGTAAATGAATTTTTAAATGTGTCAAAATGTTTTGCACTTGTTGAGCAGAGCAGTCGAGAACAGCGTTAAGGAAAAATTTCAGGTTTGGATGGGATACAACCAATTACAGACCTCTGTTAGGTATTACATAAGTTGAAAAAAAAAATCAAGTTCCCTCAAATACAACTGTTTTTTATTGAAAAAAAAATTATATGCTTTGCGTTGTTTAACTTTTAAATTTATTTATTTATTTATTTTATATACTACGATTCAAACAAATGCAGAAACTTTTAGCGCAATCAAAGTAATCATCATAGATTGGGAATCCATAAGCATTTTTCATTGAAATGATCTTCTGCAAATCTAACGCCTTTTTCATTCTGTATGCATATAATACTTGTATGCATAACCACAAGAAAAAAGTACCGAAAATCTCACCGTTAAATCGAGACAGGAAATGATGATGAAGAGGAAAACCACCATGATACATCCGAAAACATATTTCAAAAGTAATGAGGCGTCGAGAAAGGCGGTTATAAATATAGGAGTTGTAAACCTCCCTCAAAGAAGTAATAATATTGCAGTATGTATATGTGCGCAATAACATTCAGAATAATGTATTACATTAAAAAAAATGTATAAAGAGGAACGAATAAAAATATAGATGGGCAGATATCCATTTACATTGCAAATACAGCACATTTGGACACTACTAAAAATGATTAGACGGATTTTAAAATACGTATTTTAAAAAGCATTACTAAAACAATAACATGTTTACTAATAGAGCGTAAAAATAACAAAGGATATAAGCTCTAAGCAGAGGGTATACGCTCAAGGCAGAGAGTATACCCTAGAGAGTGTATATTATACCTTTCTTGAGAAACAGAGGGTATTCGGTGTTCTTTAAAAAATCTAGACCCTCGTATACCCTTACTACATCCCTGTTTATTACACATAAACAATCAGAAAAACTCATAAAGTATTACTGTCTACCAGCGTACGAAAAATATGATTTAAAAACTCAGTAACATGTATATGACTATAGCTATTAAATTTATATTTTCAAGAGAGTAAATTT
The DNA here is from genome assembly GCA_964019185.1 of Maratus speculifer. NCBI lineage: Eukaryota > Metazoa > Arthropoda > Arachnida > Araneae > Salticidae > Maratus > Maratus speculifer. The sequence continues at coordinate 145,899,113 of OZ025301.1, read as the reverse complement.
TGAGTTCTTGAATTTCTTGTTTTAGTTCCAAAAACTATCGATTGATAGCGCTACTTTTCCTACTTTTACTCAAAATTTTCTTGTAATTTCAAAACTTCCACCTTCTTCTTCTTCTTTTTTTACGTTTTCATAATTAAACAGAATAAATTTAAAGCATAAATTTACATTGCAAATATCGCATATTCGTGCACTACTGAAAATGAGTAAACGGATTTCAAGATGTGAATTTTGAAATAGAAAAAAAAAAAACATATTTCACAAAGTAAAGCTGTCTGTCAACGCGTGGAAAAAAAATGTTTTAAAATTCAAAAGCGAATAAACGGCTGTAGCTATTGAAGCCATATTTGCAAGAGAATAAACTGTGACCTAAGGAATTTATTTACCAAGTTTTATCATTTACCTTCCAAAAAATATCGATAAATGGCAAGGTATTTTTAAAAATCATAAGACGACTCTAAATAAATTTAAAATTTAAAACTCACATTATATTTATTTTATTTATTTATTTTTGTTTGTTTTAGTAACTAAACAGAATTATGGTTAGCTGAGTGAATTTTAATTAATTTTTACGCTTTAGGTTGAACGTACTAACAGTTTGCGATAACAAAGCACTATCTATAAGTTACTTTTGGAACTAAAACAAAATAGCATAGTACTCTTCCACAAAAAAAAAAAAAAAAAAAAAAAAAAAAAAAAAAAAAAAAAAACAAGTCACTTTTATTTGTTAATGAAATTCAAAAAATTTCAAAATGTTTTAGTTGCCCCGTATGTATTTAATGTTAAATGTTATAAGCCGATGGAATATAAAATATATAAAGTAATTTCTGACCTGAATGCTTGAAAAGTCGTTATAAAGCAATCTTACCTAAAAGAAAAAAAATAAATAAATTATAAAACTGCAAATTTTGGAGAAAAAAACAAACAATAAAGTACCATGGTTAAATTATCATAATGAAAATATGCACAGAGATAAAAAATATATAAATGTATAAATTATTAATAGTATGAAAAAACACACAAAACATTATATTTATTGAGAAAAAAATATATATATCATATATATTGAGGTAATATTATACTGGAAAATGTACACATGAATAATAAAAAAAATAAATTCAGGAATCAACAATAATTAAAATACATGTTATATTAAAATTATTTATACAGGTGCGTTCGAAATTGTATAAATACGTAGCACTTAATGTTGTTGTCTGGCCCGCCCGTCTACCTTCATATAATAGCGAAAAAAATTATCCAATCAAAATTTTTGTAAAATTTAATACATATAATCGTTGCAGAATTTTGTTGAGTCATTTTTGAATTTTATAAAAATCGAATCAAAATTTAAAACGATGTTAATAAAAGTTTTCTTCATTCTATTAAATCCTATAATACACAATGAACAACAGACAAACGGCAAACATATTCACAAATCCATTTAAACTATTTTGGAAAATGTTAAAAAAAAAAATAAAATCAGTCGAAAGGTTACTTTTTATTTTGCGACAGTTTTAAGATTAAAACCTATCCAGGTCTAGTAAAAAATAAATATTAGGTGTCTAAAATATTATATCAATCTATCTCTCTACCCCCTCCCCCTTTTTGTTGTTGCTGTTTGTTTGTTATAGTGGAAGACATTTCATTAAATTTCTGAACAAATATATTTGTCAATTAAATAATTGACAGATATCATTACCACCTCACCTCAAAACTAATTTACAAACACATAACCAATTTCCTATGGATTACAAAATAACATATCATCAAAATTAGTTAACGTACAATTACACAACAAATCTTACGATGTTAAGAATAGTCAGAAATCTAATGAAATCAAAACCTGGACAAGAACAATTTCGGAAAAAGAACTTTTACCAAGATTCCTGAATTTATTAACTCTGCGCAATCTGTTTTATCCCTGTTATTGACAAATACCACATTACCATCTCAAAACTAATTTACAAACACGTAACCAATTTCCTATGTATTAAAAGACAATCTATCATCAAAATTAATTAACGTACAATTATGCAACAAATCCCATACGATGTTAAGAATAGTTAGAAATCTAATGAAATTGAAAACTGGACAAAAACAATTTTAGAAAATGAACTTTTACCAAGATTTCGGAATTTATTGACTTTGCACAATCCCTTTTATCTCCAGAAAACCAATATCGATTATGGTCAAGCCTGGTAATAGCAAAGTAAAATAGAGGAAAAAAAGTGTTCCTCTTGCGCCGTTGAATTGGAAAATTTTTATAGGGTATTAGAATGTTGTGTATAAAGCTTAAAATTTTCACTACAATAAGGAAGAATAATAACTGTACTTCAATAATAATAATAATAATAATAATAATAATAATAATAATAATAATAATCATTATTATTTTTAATAATATTGTTTTTCCAATGATTTTAAAGCTTTTGATATATATGGTTTTTTTTTTCTGTAAATAGCTAAAATAAAAATTTCCACTATGTTTATAAATCCCATACGATTTTAAGAATAATCAGAACTCTAATGAAATCGAAAACTGGACAAAAACAATTTCAGAAAATGAACTTTTGCCAAGATTCCTGAATTTATTGAGTCTACACAATCCCTTTTATCTCTAGAAAACCAATATCGATTATGGTTAATCCCGGTAATAGATAAGTACAGAGCAAAATAAAATAGAAGAAAAAAGTATTCCCTTTATCCCCATGAATTGGAAATCTTTATAGGATATTCAAAATGTTGTGTATAAAGCTTAAAATATTGATTACAATAAAGAAGATAAAAACTAAATTTAAATAATAATAATGATTGCTATTATTTTTTTCCAGTGAATTTCAAGCTTTCCATACATATGGTTTGCCCATTTTTTTTCTTCTGTTAATACATAAAAGAAAAAACAAACAAAATATCTCAACTATGTGTTCAGTATTTTTCTAAAATTGTTTTCAATATTTTCAGTTTTTTTCAATTTTTTCAGTTCAGTTTTTTTCTTGTTTCTTTAAAAATTGCTTTCTTTACAAAAAATTTTAGAAAATGTATTGTTTAGCTTATATTTTACACAAAATTACTATTAAAAATGAATTTTTTTTTGTCACTTCTGGAATAATTTTTAGACTTTTAATGCTAAATATTTTAACCTAAAATTTTAATATACTAACAATTTTCAAATAAGTGACTGAAGAAACCATGTAAACTAGATTATAAAAGTTTTTTATTATTACTTTTTACTATTGCATACATACTCTTATTACATATTTACTTTCACTTTAATATTTTACGATAAAACTTCGATGTTTTATCAGAGGTTATTATATACAGAAACAATAAAATTGTTGTTGATATTTTTATTTTAAAGTAAGAAAATAAATGTATTTAATAATTTCAAACTGAATAGATTCATGTCTGTATTAATGCAATATTTTATATATTTATACCATGAAGATATTATAGTTGATTTAAAAAATTGTTTTCGATAAAAATGGTCAAATATGTGTGAAACGTACCAACAAATAATATTTACATATTATTTCTACCAAGTTTATTCAGTATTAGTATTCTAGTATAGTAAATACCAAAAAGTGTTGTAGAAATATTTTATTAACCTTTTTAAAAACATGTTTAGCTAAAATAAATTGATAAAAAAATTAACGGATACTGCTATCATTTCAAAAATAATATTCAGTCCACCTCTTATGAATTATAAATAAACAGATAAACAAAATCAATTAAGGTGGTTCTCAATTGCTCTGCTCAACAAGCGCAAAACGTTTTGGCACATTTACAAACTCATTTTTTAACAGACACATATAAAATTAGAAGGCCTGACTATGGAAGCGATTTTGAATCGAACTCAATTTTTCAATTTATGATAATTAAATTTCCGATCCAGTTCTAAGCTATTTCGATCACGTGATCGCCCATTTTCCCCCTGCTTTTCGACCGGTTTTTCTACTTTCGTCGGGAAATGTGCGCAAAAGCATCAACTTTGAAGGCTTGTTATGAAAGATCTATTATGTTTAAAAAAACCCAGAAAATTGAGTGCAATTAGACAGTTTCTGAATAATAACACCTTCTATTTTCATGCATTTTCGAACAAAAATAAATTAAAGCATGTGTCACAAATTTGCCCTTTTTTAATTTAAGAACACCGTTAATACACAATTATGCAACTAATTCTTCAAAATGGTAAAAATAATCAAAAATATAGTGAAATCGAAAACTGGACAATACAAATTCCGAAAAAATACCGTATACACTCCTGTATAAGACGAAGAATTTTAGGTTGTTAGATTGTTCAGGAAGTTGAAAAGGGGGATCGACTTATATACAAGTTTATAAAATCAATCAATCAATAAATAAATTTATCGCAGATAATCGAGGAATGGGCAAGTATTTTAAGTAATCACGCATGTGAATAATTTGGAAAGAGAGATAGGCCTAGGAAGTTCTTGATTGCTAGGACGGAGTTCATGCTATCACATCATGCCCACTCAATCGACAGTTACAGCTCTTGTTTGTAACGCCCCTTGCTAGGACAGCTTTATCGCGGGATTGGGTCAGTGGAGATTGCATGATCTGACGTCACGAACTCTGTCCTAACCCCGCCCTACAAAGCAAAAAGCTTCTATAAGCGGACAATGGTCATTTCCCTGTAATAGCGGTATCACATGGACACCTTTCTCAGAACTTATCCAACCACACAACGTTAAGCCGCTATCAGTTTCACCAACATTTAGTAAGACTTTTGAGCCAACGCTTGATTTCCTCCAACTTTTCGCGAAATATCTTTCCAACATCCAGTGTGATAGCAAATTGCAATGTCTCCCCAACTTTTTTCTACATGTTTAAAAAAAATCTGGACTGGCTTAGATTTTTCATCCAACATCGAACGTTTCAACGAATCAGAGATAAGCGATTGATACGAGTAAGCGATAAATATTAACACCTGGCACGAGTAGAAACTGGTTTTCCAGTTTTTCCTCCGACTTTTTCAAAGACAATTGCAAACCTTTTTCTCTTTTTGAACGGGAAAATGTTGGAGTTAAAATCCGCTGAAAAGTTTGTCGCCCCTAAAGTCCGTGAATATAATAGCAGCTTTACAGTCAGCAAAAGTTGCGCGATCCTGATGTAGGGGAGAATTCTGCTCACTATTCTTGTTTACCGAGCGTTTCCCGCATTGCACGGAAAATGTTGGTCATTCATTCAGCGCTGATCAACTGACCAATAGGAGTAGAGTGAGAAATTAAATAACTCCATGAGAAGTTTGAAAAACCTGTTTACGAACACGCAGCAAAATGAACGATTTTGTTTTGTAAAATGTTTGCGAAAAAATCGTTCTACATGTGATAGAGCTATAATTGACAAAAAAATTCTCAGAAAGTCCCTGCTATTATTCTACCCCCATTTACTCTTGGGATGTAATTCCTTTCAATAAAAGAACATCCCTTTCAACATTTTAAGCACTCTTTTAAAAAGAGTTAAATTTGAGAATGCTTCGAGATATCTCGTTTAAGTCCGAATATAAAGAAGTACTGTATTTTAGAAGCCTAAAATACTATTTATCTTTGCAAATAAGGCATAAGTATATTTTTAAAAGATTTTTTTTTTTTTTTTTTTTTTTTTTTTTTTTTTTTTTTTTTTTTTTAAGTACTATTAATTGGATGCGAATAGATTTCAAAAGAGTTTAAACTTCTGCGATTTTACATAACTATACACTTTTAAAACGTTAAATTAAATAAAAAAAATGTCTGAATTAGAAACGTAGAATTTTTCTTTTTTTTTCACTAATTTAATGAAATTTGATTAATTTTTTCTAATCCTCGATTACAAATCCTTTTTCAACATCCTACCAAAAATGTAGCTCAACACGCGAAAATTCCTTTTTTTTTTTCAAAATTTTGCTTATGAAACCGGAAGTTTGATTTAAACACTAGTATACACGGTAATTCTTTTCCAGATTCCGGAATTATTGACTCGCTGCACAATCCCACTGACCCCTGGAACACCAATATCGATTATGGTCAGGCTTGATAATAGCTAGGCAAAGAACTAAATAGAATAGAAGAAAAAAGTTTTCCCCTTGCGCCCATGAATTGAAAGACCTTTATTGATTCCGAGATTGTGGTGTGTAAAGCTTAAAATATTGGCTATAATGAAGATTTATTGTTTTAGTTTGAAGAAAAGTTGGTTTAAAAAAAAAATGAAAAACTTTTTGTTATTAAGAAGGAGATTTTTTTTTAACCTTTTGGAAAACGGCTGTTTTTTTCGGTCGAGATTAGAAATATCTCAAGCATATCTGATGTGATTTTATGCCTTTTCTGATTGGACCATGTTTAAGGGTGTATTTCGATTCAAACTGCTTATTTTCCGATTTATTTTTGAATTCATTTTTGCTCTCAAATGCACCAAACTTACAAAATCTCTTATTTGAAAAGTACACAAGGTGCCGTGATTGTCAATTCTTTGATAAATGCAGAAAATATTGTAAAAAAAGCAATCAAAAACGGCATTTTGAACCCATTTTTCCGAAGGCGGAGATCTGGGAACGAAAAAAAAGGGTCATACTGATAAGGTAATTGTTTATAACTCAAATTCTAATGAATTGAGCATAAAAAGACATCACACGGCACCTCATACGTTCCTTCAAGAATCCCCTCAGCAAGTTTCATGTTTCTACTTTTAAAAATGCGTCTGAAATTGTATCGGAAAATTTCGAGCTGTTGAAGGTGGAAAAGCGTTTTTTCGAATACACCCTTAATGCTCAGAAATGGAATACCTCTATTGCCACAATGACCACAATGCCAATTTGTTATTAATTTACAGGGACATACAAAAGTACTCCAATACATTATTGTATTCGGGGGAAAATTGTTTGGGGCGTGATTTAATTAATACTAAACTTTTTGAAATTTTATGAAACTGATATACGTTACTGAGGTTTACCCCAAGTTACTTTTGTATAATATAAAGTAGATAGTATTTACAGGGACATACAAAATATTTTGGTTTCTATACTGTATCGGAAATACTATATATTATTATAATACAATTGAATACTTTTAAAACAATTTGGAAATTATGGTGTGCGTGTAAATGTTTTTTTGAGAACAGTAAGGTTTGTCTCTAAAATTTAAGCACAAGTGTGAAAAGTCGATTTTTAAAGAATTTTAAAAAATTAGAATAAATTACATTTTCTAATCTAAGGATTTCACAAAGAAAAATAATTAAATAATTACAAAAAATATAATTTAAAATATATTCAAACATAACTGTCTCAAAAGTTTATGCACAATGTAAAACAAAAATTTAATATCACATTTTTGTAAATTTTTTTACCTTTCGGCATTTTTAAAACGAGAAGAAATGATTTCTCTACTTTTTATACTTTTATAAAACTGAATACGAACTCATACAACATTATTACAAAATAAATAGAAGAAAACGAACATCCGAATGAAAATAAATAAATAAATAAATAAATAAAATAAATGACATAAAATAAAATAAAATAAAAGTTAATATTATTTTCATTTTAACCAACAAAAACTGCTTATTTGATTTGATTTTGATTAAATGCCGAGCTTGCATTTTAAATTGGCTTCATATATCTTCTTCTTCAATTTTTGTTAATCAAAAATTATCAGAATCTCCGCCGAAATCGAAAACTAAATATCAAATAATAATATCCGGAAATGAATTATATCCCAGATTCCAGGATTTATTGACTATGTGCACAAATTCTTGATCCTTGGAAAACTAATATTGATTATGGCTTGGCCTGGTAATAACCACGCAGAGAACTAAATAGAATAAAGAAAATATATATTCCCCTTTGCATTCGTGAGTTGAGAGATCTTTATAGATTATAAGATAGTAGTGACCGAAATCTAAAAATAATATTACCAGTCATAAAGAAGATTTGTCTGTTGTACTTTTGGAAGAATGTTTCATAGATTAAAAATGAATTTTAAACTGTTCATTATTATGGATGAATTAATTTTTTTACATTAAAAATAAATAAATAAAAATATAAAATCAAAGAGAATAAAACATTAAATAGCAACGAGGCTGATAAAAAAAAAGTTAGGCTTCCGCGCTACGTTTCACGTTCGTCTTTTCCTGGGACTAGATTTATACGATTTTTTTTTCAAATACATGCATTCGTGATTTTTCAGCACTTGCATCACGTGATACAAGCTATTCCCAAAACAGTCCACATGTAACGCAATGAGGTAGTCTGTCTCTTTTGTCATGCTAAAAATAACGAGAATAACGAAACAGACAATTTGCCTACCCTAAATAGCATGCATGGTCACAGTGACGTCAAAGTGACGTCACTGTGAGTCACTTTGGTCACATCACATCTGTGACCAAAATGCCACCACTCAGTGACGTCACATTGTGACTAAGATGTGACTTTCTTAAAAATTTTTAGAAATTTATAAATATCCTTCAAAACATGTTATTATTTACTTTAAAAAACATGTTTCTGGCAATTTAAATATCGTCGCTTTTGTCACAGTTTCGTCACAATGTTAATGTCAAATTAGTCACAAATGACACATTTTTCACAAATTTGTCACATTGTGACCACTTTGTGAAACGTCACAAAAGAGCTCTAAAACGGCCAAAACGACTTCACATTTTAGTCACTGTGACTTCACATCGACGTCACGTGACGTCACATCGACAATCGATGGTCACAAAGTCACAATGAGACTTCACAACGACGTTGCAGTGACGTCACCATACTTTACGGGTACCATTCACGCTACACTTAAAAATTTTGCTCTAGTTTGAGTCAAGTTTTGGTGCTCAGTAGCTACCACCATAAGATAATGAAATCTCGCATCAACATTTGGAGCTTCTATTTCAACCTTTTTCCAACTGTTGGAACTTACTTCAACAGGAGCTCCAAATACTGGTCCAAGATTTTACCTTCTTACAGTGGCAGCTATTCAGCACTAAAATAGGGTTTAAACTAGGGCAAGATTTTGAACAGTGCTACTGTTAGAATCACATGATGCTCACATCTGTATTCCTGCATTGAAGCATGACATGGCTCAAATGGCCTGAGAAAAGAAAGGAATACGTCTAAAGGACCGCAGAAGCCAGTCTTTTCTAGGAAATTAACTTTTTATCACAAAATTATTACCCTAGGCATAATTTTTTGTGCCATCGAATAAAAAAAAATACTGTAAAACGCAAGTTGTACGAAAACTGTATTTCAATTAATTGAAATTTTATGATTTGAAAAATAATTTACAATGTTCACTTGGCGTATGCAGCAAATAAAATTCTTTTCTTTCTTTGTTTTATGTATCAAAGTATACTTTTTCGCTGATTCACTTTACTTAGTCATGTCCGGAAAGATTTATATGATCAATGAACGCTAAATTTTATGTGTTACGAAAAATAAACCAGATATTTAGTAGTAACAGCAACACAGGTGGATGTATGTTGTTTGTAACGTTATAAATGCACCTGTTGGTTCATTACCCTTTCTTTAGCATTTTTGCTGATATATTCAATTGCCAATCTCATGTCAGTTCGAAATATCAGTTACAGCTGTATTTATTATGTGTCAGTTCGATGATACACGTAATTTGTATTCTGGTAATCTTGTGAAATGCTATACCAGATGATATTTTATGAGCAATAAAATGTTTTATCCAGATATGCTTTAAAGGAGCTGAGCATAAATCACGCTATCATTTTATGGGAGGCCGGGGTCTGAAATATGATATCGTAAGATGTCTAGAGAGAGAGGTTTTTTTTTTATATCGTTGTCATTTTTGATCCAATCAAAATTCTCTCTTTTTATTTGTAACATGGTCTTTCATCTAAAATAGTGTGTTATTTTTTAAAATCGATTATCTGTTTTTATGAAAATACTAAGTTATTATTAAAATCACTAAATTATTAAAAAATTATTTAATTGTAAAATATGGAATACCCCAACATTTGACATTTCTATGAATAAAGCTTATGTTTACCAATAAGTAAAAGAGAAAGAGAAAAAATGTTATGCACTTGTTTGCTTGATAAGAATTTCTATCTGCCCTCCGACCTCTTCCGTCAGGGCAAGTGCAACAAGTTTTTATTACTGTTGAATGAATTATGCAGAAAAAGCTATTATAAAGTACTTTTAAATTGTAACTAGGCCGGCCTGGCTTGAAACTGAAGTTGAACAGTTAAGGCTGTATTCCAATCCAAACTGCTTATTTTCAGATTTATTTTTCAATTCATTTTTGCTCTGAAACGGATCAAAATCCTACTTTTTCAGAAAACACACAATGCGCCGTGGTTGTCTATTTTTTGATAAATGCCGAAAATATTGAAAAAAAAAATTATGTCAAAGTTGTCAATTTGAACCCAATTTTCCGAAGCAGGAGATCCGAAAACGAAAAAGTGGTCATGATGAGAAAGTAATTCCTTATAAATCAAATTCTAACGAATTGAACGAAAAATGGTGTCACATGGTATTTTATACATATCTTCAAGACTCACCTCAGCAAGTTTCATGTTTCTATTTTTAAAAATGAGTCTGAAAATGTATCGGAAAATTTTGAGCTGTTGAGGGTGGAAAAATATTTCTTCGAATACATCCTTAAAAGTGTACAACTGTTGTAGGTGTGTAGTCGTAAAAATAACAGAGGATATACGCTCAAAGCAGAAAGTACACGTTCAAGTCAGAGGGTTACACCGTAGAGTGAGCATGCTATGAGCTTTCGTACACTGTAAAAAAATTCAAGAGGTTACTAAAAAATTTTTAGTAAATTTGTATTCCACAGAATTTTTTAGTAACCATTACAAACTTTTTTTTGCAAGTGAAACAAACATTTTTTTTTGTAAACTGAACAAAAGAATTTTTTGTATAACTAACTTAAAACTTTTTAGCATGAGCCACCAAGCAAATTTTAGTAATAGCTCCAAAATTATTTTTAGTAACCATTACGTGTGCCCGAAGGGCATTAGCTTCCTTCGTGCGGCATCCAGTGGGTAAAAAAAACAGACTTCTGAAGCGGAAAAATTTCGGCAAAGCCGCAATAGATGGCAGCACCAAACATTGCTATCTGCTCTATTTTGACATGTTTCTAAAGGGTAGGGAACGTCCAGAGATAATTACCCATGGTAACTGCTACGACAGGATTTTCATAATCCCTTTATTTAACGAGTACTTACATTGCATACATTCGGTGCATATTTGGTGGCGTCCAGCATCGAGTCCGGGTACTTTCAGCCTGGAGTTCGGTGCTATGACCACTAGGCTATCACGGCCACACCAAGTGAGTTTTAGTTAATAGCTATTAAAAATGTAAAATTAAACAATAAAACTATTTAAAAAATAAAACTATTAACTCTATTTCATTTCTAGCTTTTTTCTAGTAATTCTTACAGATTCCTTGTAACCGAGTAAGATTACAAAAAATTTTTTAGTAAATATAAGGATCACTAGGTTTTTTTTAGTAGATCGACACTTTTTTTATAGTGTAAGAAACAGATGGTATACGGTGCTCCTTTAAAATTAACTTACTGTTACATCAAGATCTCAATATTTTAGAAATTTCCTTATAGTACGAACGCACCTTATTTGCTACGCTTAGTGTGCAATTGCCGACTTTTTTTATTTATTCTACTAAATGGATATTAGTAACAGAGGTTACATTTTTTTTCTTAAAAAAGTGTTAAATTGAATGCGTATAATTTAACGATAAATATTTTATTTGATAAATATTTTATGAATGTAAAATTTATAAAATTATTAAACTGTTTATTCGATTAAAATGGTTAAAGATTAGGTCGCTCACGATTTTTCGAAATAGAGCCTACTTAGAGTCAGGTTTGTAGTAATTTGGTCAACTTAATTTGAGAGCTAAAGACAGGGAAAATTGATAATATTTTTTTTTTTTTTTAAAGTAAAATATATGAGAAAATTTATTTAATATAAGTAACTTTTTAGATGACTGACAAAAATGGTTACTTATTGCAGACTCTGGACACAATTCAAAGTAAATAAATAAACAAATAAGTAAAAATAAATAAATAAAAGAAGGCAAATTAATACAGTAGAAATAATTAAAATAAAATAAAGTAAATAACTAAAATAAAAATAAATTAATAACATAGCATGACTAGTACAATATAAAACAAAAGCATAATAAATTTGTGAACATGAAAATATTACAAAAATATTATTTTACGAATATGATGTCTCATCTTAAACAGCAAATTCAATATTTTAATTATTAAGCTTTTCTTAGAAACAATTTGGTTAATTTAAATGAAATAGAGTATAACGAAATAAACTCGTAATTTTTTCTTAAATCGTTATAAAATCGCATTATTTTAGTGATAAATAATTGAAAAAAAAATATGTATATTATAAAGATGATTTATTTTAAATAATATAAAATTTTATTTACGAAAAGGAAAACAAATTAATAACTCATTTTCAACGACTGAATTCAATTATTTTCAAACCGAATACAAAATAGTTTTAGGCATTAAGGCCCCTGTCCTCGCTCGAGAAAACGCTCGCCAGTTAATGCTATTCCTATGGGGAAGCATTTTTCTAATAACTCTTTCGCATTTTGACGTTTTTGAATTTTTTTTTTTTTTTTTGCATTGGATAGCTGAGGTGGATGCCGACAGCGCACCTTTTTTACTTTTTCGATTTTGGTTGCAGATATATTTTTTAAAAAGCACTTTCAGTTTTGAAACCGGTTTTGAAAGTGAAACTAACTTTGTAAAAAATATCTGCAACCAAAATCGAAAATGTAAAAAAGGTGAATGCACCTCAGCTATCCAATGCAAAAACAATATTCAAAAATGTCAAAATGCGAGAGAGTTATTAGAAAAATGCTTTCCCATAGGAATAGCATTAGCTCGCGAGCGTTTTCTCGAGCGAGGACAGGGGCCTTAATAAAAAAAAAATATAGTGAAGTTAAAGCCTTTTTCAAGTGCATATTTTTTATAGTCAAATAAGTCTGCTTCAATAAGCTTTTTGTAAAAGAGATATAGTATTTATTCTTTTATATATATATATATATATAAAACTCTAGCTATTTTAATAATAGCTCAAGTTATTTTTATACTAAATTAATTTAATAGCACTTCTTGGTATTTCTAAATATAACATTCTTTTTTCAATTTTTAAAATTAATTATCGCTTTTAATGGCGCTTTCTTGATTTTTCTTTACAGCCTAAAATAACTACGTCTTTTTTTTTTTTTTCTTAAAGATTCTGAATTAATTATTTTTTATTACTTTACGTAGGTCGATAAACTTAATATCGAGATGCTTTTTTGTTAATTGTAATTTTAATTGGTGATGTTTTTGTGATTATCATATTAATACGCATTTAAAAAAAATAAGATTTTAAAAAATATTTAAACAAATTCTCCAATTACTTTTAATGTGTTTTACATATTTCAAAGTATTATATATATATTTTTGTTATTTTGAACTAAAAAATTGATTCAAGTATTTTTGTATAAAAGTTAATAATGTTGTATTTTTTTAGAATTATTGAGAGTGTATTTAATCATCTATAAATGAAGGAAAAACAAAATTTGATCCAATTAATGATGAATAGTTTCGTTGTAATTAAAAAAGGAGAATAAATAAAATAAAAAAGAAAGAAAAACATTTTTACCGGTACTTTATTCGACCGCAAAATGTTTACATTGTGTTAATGCTGTGAAACGACCTTTACATTTTTTCGGTATAAAAATAACTGATTTTATTAAAACTATTTTAATAGAATCTTAAATAAATAAATAAATAAATTTTATTTCTTTACATAAATATCTCACAATTTTTCGAATTAATTATCGTACATAGCGAAAATTCTTGCTGCTTCTGTTATAATAAACAAACAATTATCATATTGTATGCATTAATCCCTTTCAAGTATCTAAATAAATTTTATTTATTACTTCATGTGGGAGGATAAATTTGATATTAATATAATTCTTTATTAACACAATTTTTAATAAGCAATTTTTTTTCTTTCTGTGTATAGTTTCTTTTTAACTTTTTTATTTTTTTATGATAATTTTTTTATTTATGATTTTTTATTATGATAATTTTTTATTCCTATTTTATTTTATGAAGATAAACGATAAAATATGTATGAGGATTAAGATGATAAATTGCTACCTTAAATTTAATTTAAGATTTTTAGAAATAGGATATACTTTCCCAAGCAAAAAATTAATTTCTTGTACTATATTTTGTTTATTATTTTACAGCTAAAATATTTATTAAAATTTTGTTTTTTGCAAGTATTGTGGGTCATTGGTGGAATCTTTTTAAACCGTGTAAATGTAATAAAAGACAGTATAACGATTCCGGCACGAACTCATGTATTCAATTACGCCTCTACGCAATTAAACATCTGGCGATTCAAATGCTCAAATAAGCCAACTGGTGGAGGAAAGATGTAACTTCTCCCGTCAGGAAAATACCATTCAAGTACATTCCAGTTCATATATTTTTAATTTGTTCAGAATGATATATATATATGTATATATATATATATATATATATATATATATATATATATATATATATATATATATATATATATATATATGTGTGTGTGTGTGTATGTGTGTATATATGTATATTTCTTTGTGTGGATTTTATGTTTAAATCCACAAATATATGTTTATTTGTTTTAAATTATATGGCATATAAAAATTTATCCCGGCTTTTAATTGCATTTTTAATAAAGAGTTATTTCAATGGCACTTTAGCATTCATTAAACGAACATTAAACAGATTATTTTCCTGTACCAAAGACTGCGATCAACGAATCTTTAGGCCGTTTTAAGTCCAATTTGTTCGGGATATGCTAAAGGTTTTATATCCATTATGGTGACATTTTGGCTTTGACACATATACAAATTAATTTTTTAACGGAAAAATATAAAATTCAAAGGCCTGACTATGAAAGCGCTTTCGAATCGAACTGTGTTTTCCATTTTATAATAATTAAATCATCTATCAAGGTCATAAGCTATTTTGATCACGTGATCACGCATTTTTTCCCTTTCACTGACTGGCTTTTCTGCTTTCGTCGAAAAATAGCGATTCAAAACGTCAACATTGACGGTTTATATCGATTGCATTTGTAAAATCCAATTACAAAATATTCTAATTTAATAATTAAATGGTTCTTGAATCAATATTGTGCTCATCTGCATTATGACACATTTTTCTAATATCGAGGCATTGAGAGTTTTCTAAAATTCTATCAATACTGGCAAGAAATATTTAGCCAACTTGTAAAGAATACAATACTGGGATATATTGGTGGTGATAGTCAGTGTTCTCGCTGTCACTCGCCAATGCGCCAAATTGCGACTAAATTCTTCATTTGGCGAGTAAACAAGCGATTAAATTCGCCAAATTGCTAGTGCTCAATTTTTGCTTTTTCTTTTTTTCTTTTTCGTTTTTCATACACATGCATATATATATATATATATATTTATATTTAATGTTTACATATTTTTTATATTTGTAGCGGATAGTTGAAAATAGATTAACAACAATCGCTGTCACATAAAAACTTAGGTTATTTTAGAACATATTGAAACAGATATCTATTTTGCTAATATTTTTTTTTCATTTGGCGAATGTTTTTTATTTTTAATTAGCCAAATTACTAACGTTGGTCAAATGCCAGCGAGAACACTGGTGATAGTTCTTGTAATTACTCCCAGTGTAAAGTCAAAATTGGAACAATAATGGCATTTAACTGGAAATATTTATAATGTATTGGACAAATTTTCGGCTTTACATTAGAAATATTTTTAATGAAACGCCAAAATCAGACAAACCTTGGCTTCACGTCAAAAACATTTCCACTGAAAAACAAATATTGCAAAAGTATTGTTCTTACATTGATAGTATTTCCATTATAGTTCCAAAGTTGATTTTGTTGCTAAATTTTTCTTGCCAATAATGCGTCAATACTAAATCAATTTTAAAGGTTAATTATGGCAATATTAGGTTAAAATATATTAATTGTTGTATATAATTGAGATGAAGCCAAGATATAGCCAAAAATTTTGTCGTAAGAAATATGAAAAATAAAATTTATTGAAAAATTATACAGGGTGTCTCAGAAGTAATGGGACAAACTTTAAGGGGATATAGGAGACATCACAATGATTCAGAATTGCATACCAATCCATGGTCGGAAACATTTTACTGGCGCGGTAGTGACGACACAAAACATAAGAAATAAAGGACACGAACAGGGAAAGAAAACATGTTTATTATTCTTAGTGCTGCAAAAATACTGAGATAATACTGGGAAGTACTGTGGAGCTTGTTATACGCATCGTGGCAGCTGTTGGGGAAGTTCGGGAAATTCTTGGTGTTTTCGAGATCATTAGATCATTCATGCGCTTCTAGATGCGCTCCGTGCATCACAACCTAGGATCATAATTTTGTTCACCTCTTTTGATGACGATCGTTGTCTCTTTAATGTTTTTTTCCCTGTATAATGGATAATAAACATGTTTTCTCCCCTTATTCGTGTCTGGTCTTTCTTGTGTTTTGTGTCGACCCTACCGTGCCAGGAAAACGTTTCTGACCATTGGTTGCTGTGCAATTCTGAATCCTTGTGATGTTCCCTACCTCCCCTTAGAGTTAGTCCCATTACTTCTGAGACACCCTGTATATTATTATAGGTATTTTACAATATTTTTTCACTCTGATAAAATAAATAATTTAAATTATATTTTTAAAGTGAGAAAAATAAAAACTTTCATTTATTTAATTCAATTTTGTATTAAACCCTATTTACGCTGTAAAATTTAAGATGAAATACTATTTTCAAAGCGGAAATTATTTTCTAGACACTTTTTAAAGTTTTCTATTAATGAAATTCAAATAAGAACATAACAAAAAATATTTTATTTATCAAGTCTAAAATATTTCAGTAAAATTTTGTTTTTAGATTTATTTTTACTTTGAAATTGTATTCCTCTTTTCGTCTTTTAGTTTTTAATTAAAAATCCAATGAAATTTTTATGAAAATCAATTATAAAACAGTATACAATGGAATTGCTCTAGTTTTTTTTATTATTCAGAAGCATATTTTATAAATGTAAATGAAAATCCATTTTATTTATCTAATGTTTTTCTCTTTAAAAAGTTACAAATACAAACGCCTTTCTTTCTTTCTTTTTTTTTTTTTTTTTTTTTCCTTTTTTTAAAAGATTAATTAAATGATGGTAAAAATCTGTGTGGTTAAAAATTATTATTTATTTAGAAAAAATTATTTAAAGTACTTCTTCGAAAAAATAACTGTGAATAGCCTTTTTTAAGCTGACTTAAGGGTGTATTCCAATCCAAACTGCTTATTTTCCGATTTATTTTTAAGTTCATTTTTGCTCTCAAACGCATCAAACTGGCCAATTCCACTATTTAGAAAGTACATAATATGCTGTGCCTGTCAATGTTTTCATAAATGCAGCAGATGTTGAAAAAATTTACTGTGAAAGTGGACGTTTTGAGCCGAATTTCTCGAAGTGGGAAATCCGGGATCGCAAAAAAGGGGTAATAATGAGAAAATAATTGTTTATAAATAAAGTTCTAACGAATTGAGCGAAAAATGGAACCACACGACAACTTATACATCTCTTCAAAAATCGCCTCAGCAAGTTTCATGTTTTTACTTTTAAAAATGAGTCTGAATATGAAACAGAAAATTTCGAGCTGTTGAGAGTGGAAAATATTATTTCGAATACACCCTTAATTAAGTCATTTTTTATAAAAAATATTATCAAAAATTTATAAAGTTTTAAGCTACAATGTGCTTATAGAATAAATCTCCTTTAATAGGCTTTAGTAACGCCCAAAGAGGTTATACTTTTTATCAAAATACATAAACAAAAACATTGTACTTGTAAAATTGAAAAAGATAATTGTATTTTTAATGAATCAGCTTAATGGGGTTTTAGATGTTCTAAATAATAAATAGATATTTTCGCGTTATCTTAATTAATGTCCTTCAATTTATTAATTTAGTTACATTTTTGTCACTGCTAATGAATATTCCCAATACTTATGAATAATAAATTAATAATTATCTTAGTTCAGGTATGAATAAAAATACATTTTTATTACTTCATAAGGAATGATTAAGTTTGACACTTTAATAGCCAATTTTTTTTACAAAAATAAATTTTAATCACAGATATATGTTATCACTTCGTATAATGAATCTTTTTCTCTAAACTATATTTTAAAAACAAGGAGATATATAGTATTTGCATTTGTATTTATGTTGGCCAATTATCTGCACTGTGGGATATAGCCCCTAAGAGGTGGGATGTCCTCCGTGAGGGTGTTTCTAAGGGAACCTAACCCGTATTTACGCAAGGAAGTCCAAGGTTCGGAGAAAACCACGAAAAACTCCAAACGTTTTGGCCGAAGGTGGCGATTGGGTTCGAACCCAGCACCTACTGTCTACCAGTTTGGAGATTATAACCTATTGGCCGCTGGTGGGACAAAGATAGATTGTAAGATCAAGAACAACTGGGCAAGTGTGATCGCAGATCACACAGAGGGTTTTGTTTAATATTTCTTTCAAAACAATTAATCCTTTAATTAATAAATCCAAATTTTTAATTGATAATCATTAAATTCTTTCATTGGTAATAGTACCATTAAACTTAATTTTTAAATAATTATAAAAGGAAGTTATTTATTTTAATCAAATTAAAAATGCTCAAATCAAATGATTTAAATAAAATCTAAAATTCCAAATTTTATGAAAATCCAAAATTTTAAAAAATGTAAAGGAGATATAAATAAAACTTTGAACTTCTAAAAACAAAAGAAAAAAAATTGTCTAAAGTAAATTTTAAATGCTGAATCATTAATAAATTGCAATAGATTTTAAATAATAATAATAATAATAATAATAATAATAATAATAATAATAATAATAATAATACGAAATTTCTTTTAATTATATCCATCTTAATCTGAAAATTTCAATTTCCAACACCGGGCTATGAACAATGAATTTTCTGTTTACTAGCTAATTGCTTTACCTCCAGGCTATGATGTCTGCACAAAAAATTTAGAAATTAAGGTTATCTTTTAACCAACTGAGTTTCTCAAAAAGTTAAAATTATAATGTTGTTTTCTCTGAATTTTGTTTTAAATGCTCAGAAAATATGATTATTTCAACATTATATATGTGAAAAAACTTATTTACGAATATTGATGTAATTATTGAGATTATTAAGAGTGTTTTTTTAATCAAAAGGTGCAACTTTGTGACATAAGTTTTAATTTATTATTGTTCGGAAATGCATGAGACTTGCGGATGGTCTTGTTCAGAAACTATCTAATTGCATCCATTTTCCCTTTTTTTTTTTTTTTTTTTTTTTTTTTTTTTTTAGCAAGCACCATAGAATTTTTAGAATAAGCCGTCAAAGTTTGCGTTTTGAATTGCATTTCCCGACGAAAGCAGAAAAACCAGTCGATGAAAGAGAAAGATCGTGATCACGATATTGAAAATGCTTATAACTCAACAGCTAATTTATTGATCAAAAAATAAAAAACTTAGTTAGATTGCAAATCGCTTGCATGGTCAGGTTTTGCAATTTTATATCTTTCCGTTGAAAAATGAATTTGCAAATGTGTCAAAAAGTTTTACGCTTGTGGAGCAGAACAGTTTAGAATAGCCTTAATCATTCTTCAATGTTTTGAAATTTTATTAAATTTATAGAATTATATTATCTTAAATATTGCTTATATTGAATCAAAACGTGGAGCTTAGTGCACGGAATATTATGCACTAAACGCTTAGACTGTTAGAATTTAATCGCAAAAATGTACAGATGATATTGAAAAAATTAATTTAATTAAAATAATAGACTTTTTCAAAAATTTTATGATTTGTCGTATGACACGTGATCCACAAAACTATGTTACAAAAATAAATTTAATATATAAGTTAAGGATGTTTGTTCTTAAAACCAAAAGGTAATTTTATGAAATATGTTTTAATTTATTTTTATTCGGAAATACATAAAACTTACTGGTGTTGTTGTTCAAAAACTATCTAATCAAACTTTTTGTTACGGTTTTTTTTTTAATGCAATAGATATTTTAGAAAATAATGTCAAAGAATAATTGAATTTCCGCGCCAAAGACAAATAGCCACCCCAACAGTGGTGATAAACGTCTTTGTCACGTGATCAAAATCGCTTATAATTCAATAGGTAATTTATTGATCATAAAATGGAAAATACTGTTCGATTTAAAATCGCTTCCATAGATAGGCTTTGCAATTTTATATCTTTTCGTTAAAAAATGAATTTGTAAATGTGTCAAAACATTTTGCGCTTGTTTAACAGAGCAAGCAGCTTTAAGGGGACAGTGGATCCTTATTTGAGCAAAATCGTAGAAAAAAGGTTTATTTCTGCGGTATAATAGTACCAAAACAGTTTTATCTTATTCAAATATCATTTATGAAGGTTTTAAGAAGTGTAAGATAAAAGTCAGTGGATTTATACACTTTAAATCTGTTTTTCTCAAAACTAATTTTTCAGCGTTTATAGATTTTTGAAATGCTCCTTGCGACGTAATTTTTTATAAATATTTATGAAATTGATAAGGAAGTATCCTGATATTGTTTAGAAATAAAAAAGTGTAAGCTTTTTAAAATTCGTCTTCATTAAGATAGTCAAATTTGATTTTTTATTTATTAAAAGGCAAAAATTTGATAACTATTCAAGAAATTTTAAAAAACTTACACAAATTTGTTTATAATAGAGTTTTAAGTGATAAAAATGCAAAAGGCAATAAAATATCTCAAAAATTAAGACACGACAGCATTTTAAAATTTCGTTTAAAAATTTTAATGAGTTTGGATTTTTTTTTTTTTTTTTTTTTGAAGGTGCTTTTCATGAAATGTATGTATGCACAAAATTTCATATTGCTATGATGAAAAAAAAAAAAAAAAATTAACATCCACCGTCTCCTTATATAGTTTTTTTAATGATGTCACAGATAGTGTGAAAGAATGTTAAAAACGAAAGTTACATTGTTTCGCATGAAATCGATAGTGAAAGCCTCTAATGAAAGTGATACTGATGACTCAGTTTGATAAAACTTTCATTGTTTTCAGTTACTTCGATATATATTTTACTTCTACTATAAAATGAAGAGCAGTTTATCCATTGTAAGTAGAGATGGACTGAAAATACGGTTTCCTTTTTGTTTTAAGTCTAAATTCTGAAATTCTCCAAAAATTCGTTTTCTGTGGCATTGATATAACATCATTGCCGTACCTAAGAGGACGCTATGGGCGGCTCAGCACCCCCTAAAATATTTTGATCTCCCCCCCCCCCCCTGGAAAAGTTTCCAAAGTCACTAAATGAATTTCTGTTCCGAATATTCAAATAAAATTCTGTCTAAAAATCTAATTTCGTTTGGAGACCCTTTCAGAGTTTTGCAAAATTACTAAATTGTATCTAAAATAAGTGTTTCAACACCCCCACATCCTATTTGTACATATGAAGCTAACATAATGTTTAATTTTGCACCAATTACACATTCAAAATTTTCATCATCCTACACTTTTCTTAGTATAAAAAGAAGTTATTACAACAGTTTAATAAGAAGCATACTACCTACAATGTGAATATGCACTAATTTATTTTCTGCGTCAGAGAGAAAGAGAAAAAATTAAGAGCCCCTCCCACATTCTGTTCAGCCCCCCTCCCTATTATTCCCTTCTTGCTACAGTGCTGTATAACATTGATATAACATTTGAAGAATTATAATTATTGAATATAGTTTCGTAAGCGTATAGTGTATATATTGTCTTAGCGATTGAATAGAATACATGGTCTCAATACTTATAGCAAACGCAGATATATAATAGATTAACATGACAACGAAGCATTCAAATGGCGTAAAGCAAGCTACGTCTGCTAGGTACATAGAATAATAGTCGTATATTACAATCGCTAATAGTTCAGTAATAGGAAATGATATATGAAAATAAATTACACAGATTGATTCATATCATAGTATAAATTCGTTTTAAAACTTTATAACAAAGCTGACAAATGTTTATGAATTCGATTTGTTTGTCCATCCATCTATACTCGGATTCGCGTAAATAAACTCGGATTTTCATACAACTGATATATGTTATTGAAAAATTTGGAAAATTTACATCTGGTGAACGTTAATTATGTTTACCATGACATGTTGGGTATTGCGCATGAAGTGTTTAACATTGATAGTTCATTTACAGGGACAGATGCGTTGAAAATACAGAGTGTAATAACCATCCTACTGATGAACCACGTTTGAGAGAAACCTGGACATAACTGCGCATGGGCAAAAAGAGCGAGTCCATGTCGAAAATGGGGAAGTTCGTACCATCTCGAGATGAGTTTGTTTATTAAACATCCTAGATATGTCGAATTTTTTTGGCAAATACCTTTTTGTTTCTGTAATTGAATTATCTGTTTTTAAATATTACATTCTAATTCTGTTATTCTAAAATGAGTTATAAAAAGACAAATATAATAAAAAAGATGATTTAAAGGTATGATTATTAAACTTAACTTAATAACTTTTTTTCTCGCAATATAGCATAACTTAATTTTTTTGGAATTAACGGCTACATGGCGTGATTTTAAAACTTGCCAGATTAGCAATTTTTTAAAACTATTTTTGCATTATTGTGTACAGTATTTATTTATATTATTTGCATGCATTGGATATGAATATGGCACAGTTATCCTATACGTACAAGGTTTTATACTTTTTTTTTCCAACGTCAGTTTGGCGAAAACCTCATTTTCGAATACTGGTTAAATATACGTTTTTAAATTATTTTCTATTATTAAAAAAAATAATAAATAAAACAATTTATATATATATATTAAATTCTAAAAATTAATAACTAGAAATAAAATATTTTATATAATTTGAAAAAAGAAAATTAAGGTAAATAAACAGTTTATCAAAAAATAAACAATATCAGGGTTACCATATTAGGCAAAATAATGCCATTTTGCGTCAAGTAAATCCCAGTGAGAATATGATACACATGCGCCCTGAATATTTAGGTTGTTAGAATTGGCGAATTTCTTGTATAGCCGCCAAGTCAGATGCCAAGAATCGTTAAAACTGCGTTTTAGCCATAAATATAAATGTAAAAAAAAAAAAAAAAAAAAAAAACATGCTTTTATTAAATATTTACAAAAATGCAAGAGAAAATATATACATAATTGATAGTAGCTGCACAATCTATTTAATTTAAAATAAAATTTTACTCAGAACAAAAAATAGAAAAACAATATTTAATATCATTTCCATGAATACGTAGAAGCCATTGACTTTCTCATATACGTAGACGCCAAATCCCATTGTTATCTCGGCATGGTTTCGAATCCAACATCTTTGGCGAAAAGATGCTGTTTTTTGGCGGTGATCGCTTTATTGGCAACTTTCAGATTTCACAAAAAGAAAAGAAGAAGTGCGGTCCAATTCAAGACAAACATAGCAATATGAGTTTCGGCGGGAGAAAAAACCGGTTTGGCCTGCTAAATCTGCCCTCCGTCACGTGACGGAAGGCAGACATGTCGGCCTACGAAAAGGTTGCCATTTTGGTGTCTACGGAGGTATTATAGGTCATTGGTAGAAGCAATCTAGGCCTCATAGGCAGCTCTGCCCAAAGTCTCGATGGAATCGGCTTGGCATTCTGCCAAGTCAGAACCTTACAAGAGTGGTATATCAGTAATTCGTTAACGGGACCATTCAAAAGAACTCCGTTACATTATGGTCAGGGAGAAAGAAACAGGGACTGGTAGATGGGAGGTGCAGGAACCCAATCGCGCTCGTCGGCCTAAACGTTACGGGTTTTCTGCGGTTTTCTTTGAAACTTGGGTAACCTTGCTTAAATATGGGTTAGGTTCCCTTAGAAACACCTCCACAGAGGGCACCTCTCCCTGGGGCACTATATCTCCCTTGCAGATAACTGGCCTTCATAAATAACAATAACAGCAACAACAGCTACTACAGGGACATACAAAATAAGTCATTACAGTATGGTCTTTTAAACTGAACTAATTCTTGAATATTATTCGTAATGTATAAATTCTATATCTCATATACAAGGCTGATTAAAAGTATTCTCGCACCATAATTATTATTAGCGGAATTTTCTGATGAAACATTTTCACCTGATATGAACTTTTTTCGACTTGACTTTTCTAACTGAACTAATTTTTTTTTTAGTTTATTTTTTCATTTAGTTTATAGATACAAATTTATGTATCATATACAGTCGACTCTCGTTAATTCGAACTCTTCGGGACCACAAGAAATGTTCGAATTATCCGAAGTTCGAATTATGGAAAGTATGAAATAAGAACATGCTTAATATGGTACTATTACAAATGAATTAATGTTATAGTGTATGTAGTCTGGTATCATCAGAATATAACTTAATTTTAAATTAAAATGTATAAATACATAAACTAATTAGAAAATTAGAAACAAGCACGATGGAAGAAAAATCTGAAGCTTCACTGATGGACAGACGGGGCACTTAGAAAGTGGACATCAAATGTATGGGATTATATGTATACTCGTTCGGAACAATTTTCGCAAAAACCAAAGAAAGAAAGTTATTCAAATGATCTGGAATCCGTGAGAAAGAAAGGAAAAACGAAAAATCGGAATTCTCGTTAGTTCGAATTAAACTATGTCAAGAGAAAATGAGTTCGAACTAATGAAAAATTTAACGTTATTCTGCCATTGAAAATTTCGTGACTTCATGTTTAGTTCGAATTAAGCGAAGATTCGAATTATCCGATTTCGAATTAATGAGAGTCGACTGTACACGAATTCTCAAAGAATTTGAATAATTTTCTGATTGTAGATGAAAACTGCAGAAATTGGATTTCAAATGTTTTATGAATTTCCAAAAAGTTCAATTAGATATCCCATTTCAACTTATTAAACGCTGAAGTTTTTTTTGACATTTTTTGCAATGCGTTGTGTTTTAAAGATTGGTAAATTGGTTTTGGAAAATGTTGTAAAATGTTTAATAA
Organism: Maratus speculifer; assembly: GCA_964019185.1. Classification (NCBI taxonomy): domain Eukaryota; kingdom Metazoa; phylum Arthropoda; class Arachnida; order Araneae; family Salticidae; genus Maratus; species Maratus speculifer. The sequence continues at coordinate 145,873,998 of OZ025301.1, read as the reverse complement.
TCCAAGCTTGACGCATGCTTTTTCTTTATTGAAATAAAAAAAAATGATTTATATTTAATATGATATATTTTATATTTTATATTTAATATAGAATGATATTTCTATTTTCGTATCTTAATCCGACAAGATTAATATTATAAAACTTTTTGACAGTTAAAATATTCCAAATAGTACGATATTTTCGTTTATGCGTTTCCAAAAGGTTCAATTACACATCTTATTTCAACTTATCAACAACACATCTTATTTCAACAAAACCCTGTGAAGTTTTGTCGCATTTTTTCTAAATGTGATGTAAAGTGTTTAATAATCTAAACTTGATGCATGCTTTCTCTATTAAAAAAAAAATTGTTTTGTAATCCGACAAGGTTAATACTATAAAAGTTTCTGGCAATTAAAATAGTCCAAATAGAACAATATTTTCAAGTCTGATTTTATAAAACACCTTTTCATTTTTCAGCAAAATACTCCCATAATTCAACCTCATAATCCTATTTGATAACGAAATAAAACGATACACTTTAATACTGTGACACTTTAACAACAGCAAAGGACACTAAAGCAGCTAACTAAATACAGTTAACAATAGATTTCAATTACCGGTAATTTAGTTACAGTGAATAATAGAACAAAATAGAAAAAAGGATAAATTCTCAAGTGGAGTTAGCAGTAAAGAAAGTAATATTCATTTTTATTCTATAATTAATTTATATAATATTTTTTTCCAGTGTCACTTCTCAATGTTAATTTAATATAGTAAAGCTTATGGACTTCATAACTGTTTGACAATTTTATTATCCCGTTTTGTTTCTGATGCCACAAAGTTTTTACTCTATATTAATTCTAACAAAATTGTTAATTTGAAAACTAGAATTATTGGATGAGGACGGATCAAAGCGAATGATAAATGTGTTCACATGTACGTGAATTATAACCCAAGAAGTAACATAGGTTACGTTTTATTTACTTTATTAAAATATTTTTTGTTACTAATTCAAAATTTCGTTATTTTCACTCAGAGAAAAATGAAGATATTTCCCATAAAAGTTTATCTATTATAAATGATTTCTAAGTTTAAAAAAAAATATTTTTTTGACAAAATTTGTGTATGCATACAATAAAGCTACCCATTTCCACATTAGTCACAAAAAATTGTGCTGAAAAATAGAAGGGGGGTCCCAGAATGATTCTTGCCCCGGGGCCCTCTACAGCCTTAGTCGGGCCCTGGGACTGGCAAAGGGACAGTGAAAAACATTAAAAGAAATTCAACTAACTAAACAGCAGAAGACTTATTATAAATAATTTTTTTACAGAAAATGGCAACACGCAAAGAAAACTATGTATCACAGCACAGTGGTCTTCATAAAAAAGAAGTCTTCATTTTTATTCTTTAACCTAATAACCTTCTTTCTAATAAAATATTAAAATTTGGTTTAGATTGCATCAATTCATTTTCCAGAATACATTCCAATAATTCACATACTCCTAACAAATTAAGTACTTATTGAATTAAAATGACAATGTGACATTCGACAGCAGTAAAACAAACTAAAACAATTAACTGAACAAATACAACAGCAGAAGATTTCAGTTACCAATAATTTAGTTACAGGGAATGGCAACACGAAAGAAACAAAGATAATTTTCCAAACTGCGCTACATCAGGAAATAAAGTACTTTTAAAAAGTAAAGAGAGATATATTAATTTTTATTCTTTAACCTAATAATGTTAACGTGAAGGAAGAATGTTCTCGGGCGTGTTGAAATTAATTTTCATATTCTTGTCGCTATGATGTTGATGAGAAAGACACATATAATTAGAAAACAATGGGTCTACATAATGAAAGGTTTCCAGTTTCGTTTTAAATTAACAGCATATCAAAATTGGCATTTTGCGTAATTGTGTAAAACTTTTTAATTAAAAATTATCATATTTATTAAATATTTGTGATAATGATTGAACTAAATGTTTAGAGATGACAGGAAGTGTTTGAGATCATGTTTATCAATAGATTAATTAATTTATGGAGATCAAATTTTATTTATGCGCATAGACGTAAACAAGTAAAGTTACAAAACATGATAGACGTAATTTAGAATTTGAATTTTAATAATTTTCAACATGCCTTAAATCTGATATGGGTTTTTAAGAATGCTTTAAAGGAGATAAATTATAATTTTAAAATTAATGACGGGAGCAAGATTACAGTAAAAAAATGCATAATTTTAATAAGATTTAGTGCGTTTTAATTTTTAATTTATTGAGATTCGATATATTAAATTCATCACTATGAAAATAATTGGACATCTGTCCATTTTGGACAAAATTGGACCAATTGGATTTAATTGGACAGATGTCCAATTATTTTCATAGTGATGAATCAAAATATAGGATGAATTTAAATATAGGATGTCATCCAAATGGCGTCATTACCTTGCATGGAATATGCTTGAATTAATTTCATATGATACGGTTCAATAAAATACTCACCATTGCAACCTAGACACATTACCTATCCTGACATCATTAAATTATATATGTATGCTGGGATTTAATTGATTGAAGAAAACTTTTATTAATATCTTTTTCAGTTCTGATTCGATTTTCATAAAATTTGAACTGGTTCGGCAAAGTTTTGAAACGATTATATATTAAATTTCAAAGCATTCGGTTGGGCAGTTAACGCTCTATTGTACGTAGACAAATGGACAGACAGACAGATGGACGGATCGGATGACAACTATAGGTATTGCATATTTATGTAATTACGAATGAACCTAAAAAAGAAATTCCATAACAATATTCTGTTATTGCAGGAAAATGTTAAATATGGATAATGTATGATTTCCCATTTTTGTTTTAATGTTAAGCAATTTTTATTGTGTGAAATAGATATATGCATAGAAAATACAACGTGAGTTCCAACTATGAAGGAATTTTAAATATGAATAAATGGGAGCATCGCAAAGTTTCAATTATAGGCGACCATTTTAATATTCCATTTGCACCATTACTTTAAAATAATACATTACATAGTGAAATAACACCGATAAAACGAATGATAATTATTAATTACAATAATACACTTTGTATAAATCACCATTAAATGGAAATAACACATCAGGACGCGTTTCGAGCTACAACAATAACAGTGAGAAAACACCGTAAAAACTGGCGATAAATGATAAATAAATGAAAACACTTTGTAAAATCACCATAAAAATGTAAAATAAAGTAGGACGCGTTTCGAGCTACAACAACAGTTCGCCATCAGCTAAACTAACACGTGCCCTTAACGACACAGAGTCGAGATAAAGTGAAAGAAAGAGGGAGGAGATTACAAAGAGTTCAGCAACTCTTTCAGCTAGCGCCACCTGTCGCACTCTTTGTAATCTCCTCTTTCTTTCTTTCACTTTATCTCGACTCTGTACCCTTGCGCACACGTGTTAGTTTAGCTGATGACAAGCTGTTATTGTTGTAGCTCGAAACGCGTCCTACTTTATTTTACATTTTTATAATACATAAAAAATTACAATTTACAAACATAATTCATAATATCATATTTAACAGACTTTCAAATTGAATGCATTATTATTTTCATTTCATTATGCATCATTATTTTACACCAACTGGAGATTTAAAATTTAAATATAATACATATTAACATATTTCACAGGCTTTCAAATTGAACGCAGTTTCTAAAATCAAGCAGTCAATGAAATTTATGTTGGGATCCAGAAAGAATTTTAAAATTTTGTGAAACATGATTATCCAGTCAAAAATTAATATTTTCGCAAAGTTCCGAAATCTTAAAAAATTAAGAATTAAAAATTAAAAATTAAAAAATTAAAAATTAATTAAAAATTAATTATTTAATTATACTTCAAATAATCGCAAAAATGTATCTGCATTAAAGTTGATACTAAACATAGATATTAATTTCTGCATATCTTTTGCGTATAATTTAATTTTTATCATTTACGAAACATTCAAATTACGCTTTTAACAAAAGATAAATAAACATCTTTAGCTACGCACATTTCCCATGTTTGCATAATTCCAGAGATATAAATAGCTAATAAACCAAATTAGTATACAGAAAATGGCGTAATAACAAATAATTCAGAAATAAACACTTATCTAAATAATAAATAATTCCGAAGCAAATATAATTTTGCAATTCATAAACAAAAATATGATGTTATCAATAAATAATAAAATCTATAATATGAGAGATTCTATTTTAAAAAGCGACATCGTAAGTTTTGCATCTGATTTTGAAACTAATCACATTATTAAAATAAATTCCCTTATTTGAGCTAGGTATTATTCTGCGTTGCCACTGATGCGAAACACAATATTGTGGATTAGTCTAATTAAAATGCAGCGCAAGACACAGTTTCACACGTTGTATGAAGACTTGGCGATTGTCAAGCATGTAAGCTGTTTAATGTCAAAACCCAGTGAACTGAAATGAAGAAAATCCACGGGTAATTCTTATTACTCTCACATCCCTTATACGATGCGTCAAACAAAGGGAAGTTCATATTTATTTATTAATCTCAGACAAAAGTCCAAAGAATTAGCTTTTTTTTTCGGTTGTTTAAATTTAATTATAGAACTAGAAATATAAAAATATTTCACTTTCTCAAAGAATTTAAAGTTTAGCGAGTTGTTATACTCTTTTATTTTTCTTAAGGGTGTATAAGAAAAAAATATTTTTCCACTCTCAACAGCTCGAAATTTTCTAATAGACTTTCAAATCATTTTCAAAAGTAGGAAACATGAAACTTGATGATGTGATTTTTGAAGAGATGTATAAAATGCCGTGTGATTTCCTTTTTCACTCAATTCATTAGAATTTCATTTATAAAGTATTATACTTTCTCAGTATTATCTTTTTTTTTCGTTCCCAGATCTGCCGCATAAGAAGATTCGGTGCAAAATGCCAATTTTGACAGCCTTTTTATTGCAATATTATCTGTATTTATCATAAAATCAACAAGCACCGCAAATTGTGCATTTTTAAAATAAGAGAATTTATCAATTTGATGCGTTTAAGTGCAAAAATCAATTTAAAAATCAATCAGAAAAAAACAACTTGGATTGGTATACACCCTTAATTTGAATTTTATAAGCAAAACTTTGTAATTGATTACTCATTTGCAGATAGGCTAGAATAAAAAAATATATACACAAAACTACACATTGTGTGTTTACCCATAGATCACACATAAAATATAAAAAATTACACATGCATCATAAAAATATTACACATTGTGTGTTTCCAATGACAATTTAACTTTTTAATATTTTTCAAACATAATTATGAATCAATAAATTAATTTTAAAACATTACAAAATTCCACATTGTGCGTTTGCATATAGATCACACATATATTATAAAAAATTACACATGCATTTTAAAACAAATTACACATTATGTGTTTCCAGCCACAATTGAACTTTTTAATATTTTTCAAACATAATTATAAATTAAAAAAAAAATAACTTAAAAAAATGTTTGCGTGAGCCAGATGCAATTGATAAGTCTCCAAATTATCTTTATGGTTCCGTTTACGAGTTACAAAAACAATGGAGTTGATTATACGCCAAATTACGCTAGTTAAAATGTAACAATTTACTGTGAATTTGCAACAACGAAATATTTTAATCTCTAAAAAACAGAAAATATACCTATTAAACAAAGAGAGTAATATGTTTTCAATAACTCTTTTATAACTCAATATTTTGTTATTAATTTAATTATCATTGTATGTTGAGAAAACAATTTAAAAATCCTGAATATATAGTTTTACAAAAGCTTTTTTCTCTGTTTATTATTTCGATATTTTTTAAAAAATGGAAACATAGAGAAAAATGTAATATTTTTAAATAATTTCACTAGTTTGTAAATCGGAGCGACGAATTTTTCATAATCGGGTCTCTCTACAAAATAATAGATTTTTTTTTTTTTTTTTTTGAATTATATAAATTACAGTCACGAAATCAGGCTTGATTTTTAATATGAGCAATCAATGCATATAAGAATAAATTACAACAACAAAAATGTAACTTTATAATATCTTTTACATTTGAACACGAATTTATACACTTTTTATGCACAGTAAAATAAAGTTCATGAATGTGTCCGAAAATAGCTACTTCGGATTTGAATAAGTAGACAGTAAATTAATTTTCTATTAATATTTAGAAAGAATATCGTAATCATTTTTAAAAAGTGTACAGTTACACTAATTTAAAAATAAATGAATTAATCGTATAAAAACACAATGATGTAGCGAAAAGCATGATTGTTATTTGCCTTTTATTCGCAAGTTATATTCAAGGTGTTGTTTGAGATAGAAGAAAATTTACTTGCTGCTGGCTTATAACGGATTAAGAAAAAATAATGGAAGATTCACTATTTTCTGTGGGGTATTTTTCATTATAGTAACATGGATAGTAGATATCATTTGATTATTTTTTATCTGCGAGTATTCTATATTGGTTTTTTTTTTTTTTTTTTTGTAATTCCATTAACTGTTAAATCGGCTAAAGTTATTTCTTTTTCAGTTACGATAATCCTTTATCATATTTTTATGATGTCTGAGAATAATATTTTGAAAACTATCTTAGATAATTTTAAAAATTTTGTGTCTATATTTACATATTAGTAAATAAATATTAATAGAAAATACGTGATGAAGTTATAACCATATAAACCAGTTTAATACTTACTGTATATTGAAAGAGGAAAGCTTTTTTTAAACTTCTAACATAATTCATTCTTAATTCGTTATAAGTCTACAGTAAACAGTTTTTTATCCTGCCTGAAACGACGCGTTCAATATAACTTGCGGAAAATATAATCGTGCTTAATTTTGCATCATAAATGATGTGTTTTTTTATACGATTAATTTATATATTTTGAAATTAGTCTAACAATCCATTTTTTTAATGAATGAGGTTATTTTTTGATTAATAATAATAGTAATAATGAATCTAGAAAATTTGATTGCCCATGCATTTAAATACAGAGTCGATATTTTTTGACACATTTAAAAGCCATTTTTATTCGAAAGTGCATGAAAGATAGATTTATTCTTGTTCAAATATACTAACAAGATACTCTTTTATAACTTAAACAAGTACTACAGAAATATCTTAAGAAATATTCTTTTATTGAGTTAATATTTTAGTGTTACTAATTAAAATATGATTTTAAGTTGAGAAAATAATTTATAAATGCTGAATATATAATTAAAATAATGATTTTTTGTTCCTTTTTTGTTGAAATATATTAAAAAAGAAACATAAAAAATGTATAGAGCGGTAAATTTTAATTAATCGAGGCTCATTCCAAAGTAATAAAATTTTGTTTTGAATTCAATGAATTACAGTCGTGAAATTAAGATAAACAACACATGCTTATAAAAGAATAGGATTCTTTAAAAATATTTTTTTACTTTTAAACTAATTTAAAAATGCATTACAATAAAAAAACATGTCGATAGATATTTTACAGTTAAATGAAACTCCGACAAAATTTTGCCTCATCTAAACCGTACAGTCATAGTATGATAATTGAATAAAATTTTGAAGCTGTTTTTTCTATAAATTTCTTATTTCCAATTTTTGCGACATATTTACTAGGATACTTTATTTAAAGAATTTTATGTTTTTTACTTAAGTGCTTCGGAATCTAATGACACTTTTCCTTTGTTAAAATAACTTATTGTAGACTTATTGTATTATAATCGAGAATCCCTGTCTGATCACTTTTCTCTGATTGTTACTTATCAAAAATCAGTTCCAAAGAGTATTTTTAAGAACATTTTCTGAAAGATCTTTTGAATAATGAGAAAAAAAACTGTGTTATATCTTATAGTATTTCAATAAAAAAATATACACTTTTTATGCACTTATGAACAAAAATGACTTCATCAAGGAATCAAAAACTAGGGACTCAAAATTTGAATGACTGGACAGTCAAATTTTCTAAAGTTCTTTTTTAATAATTAGTATTAACAGGGGAGTGCGAAGTGAAAACTGTGCCTGGGACAAAGTTTCAATTTGGCGCTTCTCCCTTACTTTTTCTTGTGACAGGGCAAAAAATGACGTTGGTAGTATAAATTTGGCGCCACCTAAATTTCTACGCCCGGGGCGACCGCCTCCTTCGCCCCCCCCCTTTCACCCGGCGCTGATTATTAATTAGAAAAAAAAACCATAATTATTTTTTTAAAATGTGTATTTATATTAATTTAAAAATAAATAAATTAATCGTATGAAAAGTATTTATTTATCATGCTAATTAAAGTATGATTATCTTTCCCGCAAATTATAGTCAACCTGTTGTTTCAGATAGAAGAAAAGCTAGATGCTGCAGGCTTATAACGGATTAAGAATATATAATGGGAGATTCACGATTTTCTGGGGGGTATCTTTCATTATAATACCATGGATAATGGATATCATTTGATTATTGTTTATTTGCGAGTATTATTTATTGATTTCTTTTTTACTCCATTGACTGTTAACATGCCTCAAGGTATTTCTTTGTTAAGTTACATTAAAAAGACAATCCTTTATCGCATTTTTATTTTTTCTGAGAATGGTATTTTAAAATCCATCTTAGATAATTTTAAAAACTGTGTGTCTATATTTACATATTAATAAATAAATGTCAATTGAAAATACGTGTTGAAGTTTGCTTTTCATTTGCTTTTTTGGCCTACTGTATTTCAAAGACAATAACTGATCAAGAACGAATAATGGAGGATTCACGATTTTCCTGGAGACAAAATCAAATTAAGTGCCGTTATAGATTTCATTTGATTACTGTTTTTCTTTCAGCATTTTTTATTTAAATTTTTCCTATTTCATTAACTGTTGTAGTGATTGAAGTTATTACAGTGATAAATGATTGTAAAAAACATTGTTTTTCATTTCGACCTTGTGATTCGATTGTTCACTTCCTTGTAAACAAACAAAATGCCAGACGAAGAGGAAACTCTGTTCTTTTAACTATTTTTGATTAAGACATTATCTATAATTTTTCCTATCATTAATCATTATTAAAGAAGTCAGACGGACATATGTGTTTTTGTGCCTTGTTCATATTTCATTGAAGATAAAATTGGTGTTACACTGTCTGTTTTAAAAATTAACGGATTTTCTAACAAATAATAATGCAATGTATCGGAATTAAAAAAGGTAATGTTGAATTTTAGTCTCAATTAAAATATATATATATAGCTTTTATAGAAAGAAATTGGTACTTAAAGATAGTTTTTAGAAAATTACGTTAAATACAGTGAATATCAGGAAATTTAATTTTCACAACATTATATATTTGATTTTAAAGCATTTTCATGCTGAACGTAAATACAATTTTGAGGACTTAAAAAACAACGTTTTTAAAACTATTAAGCCGTAAATCACTATATAATTGCATTAACTTTTTTACGATAAAGTGAATAAATGAATAAAAAAATTAGGAAGATTACAATAAAAAAAATGACCCATTAAAGAAAACGCATTTAACTTTTCGCGTTTCATAAATTCTTTAATCCTTATCGCTTAAAAACAATTATTTTTTGGAAGATTTTTTTATTTTCTAAATTGAATGATTATAAATTTTCCATTAAACTTTAATTATCCCATTTTTCAAACTGAAGAAAAAAATGCGAAAAAAAGAAAAGATAACGACCTTGATAGATAAGATAACGAAACGAAAAGATAACGACGAAACAAAAGCAGAGCAACAAAATTCCATAAAAAATTAAAAGAAAACAAAAGAAATCCTTTCAAAATATGCTGATTTTTTTAACTTGAAAAAACATAATTAAATCAAAAATGCAATATTAAAAGGATATTTAAAATAAAATTATTAACTTTTTAAAATTATGCTAAATACACCAATTTTTCTGTTTCATTGAATAAACGTTTAAGAATAAAATTTTAACCAATATAATATTGAAGACTTTTTCTAAATATGAAATTCTTTTCCCGACTTTAAATAATATGATAAAAGCATTAAACCGTAACTTGCTATATTTAATTATATTAATTTTAATCAAAATATACAGTGAAAATTGAATTGTTATCTAAAAATAAAACAAATAAAAATGAAAAGAAAAGAAGAAAGGGAGAAAAGCTAGACAATAGTTTTTCTTTTCGCACTTCAAAAGAATTTAATCCCTAATGTGTCTAAATACCACAGTAGGAGATTATTTCTCAAGCATAAACCAACATAAATCTCCATGGACATTTTAATTATCGTCTTTAGTAAGCCCAATGGAAAAAGCAAAAATGAGGAAAGAAAGAAGAAAAATGCGGGAAATCCGAAAGATGGCGAAATTTTGTTTAGCATAAGAAAATATAATTAAATAAAATACATAAAAAAATGAAATAAAATGATGAGTTTTGTAAGTTTGCATTACATAATTCAGATTACCTATTATGATTTTGGTTTTTCAATCGAGATTATAATATTCTAATTTCAAAGACAAAGTACTTTAAAGCATAGCGAAATTTTTAAATTGAGTGCAAGTAGTTAGTTCTCTTAAAAATTTGTTCCTTTAAAATGTATAATCCTCTTATCCTAGGCATGAACTATTATATATGTACCTTGTTTTTGATGTTTTTTTTCTTTATTTAATTTCATGTGTGTTGGTAGCCCCAAATTAGTATTATTTTGCTTTTTCATGACAAATATGAAGATGAAGCGACACACTTCATTTGTAGTTCTAAAGTATTTGGGGCCTGAAGATTCTGCTTTGGTTCTACAAATTCCATTTGTATTCATTTTAATTATTTATTGTTTCCCTCTTTGTTCAATGCGGTATAAGTTATTAAATTCAATGGTTCATATATTGTAATACAATTGATGGTTTTACATACAAGATATTTTTGTAAATACTCTAATAAAACATATGCACTTTTCAAAGTAAAATTATCAGCTGAAATAGAAAATGAAATATATATATTAGCAATAAAAATTTCCATCTTTTTTTCATTCCGCAGAATGAAAATTTTAACCTCTTTTTTTTCGTTTTTTTTTTCGCTTGAAATTTTGAAAAGCACATCAAATGACTTTAATGCATTTACCAAGCATTGAAGGAAAAAACGCTTTTTGCTGAATCCCTAAACTAGAGTTATATATTGATTTCGGAATTATGCGAATAGGGTAAATAGCTAAGCTGAATGAGCAAATCTATGTAGAATTTCTAATCTCTGGTTATCTAGGTGATGAATCGATATTGAATCGATTAAATAATTAGAAATTATTGATTGATTTCGGGAATTCTTTCATAAACTAGAATTATAGTTACTAAAATTAACCTCTTGTGCAGAAATTTTTAAATATGTTTAAAATTGCAGAAATGGGTTTAAATTTTCAGAAATTTTTAAATATGTTTGACCACGAGAATATAGGAAAATAATATTGAATTCTCATAAGAGACTTTAGAAGTCTCTAGCGAAGGGAATTAGAAGTTATAAGGATAACATGGAATTATTTTTTCTTGAGCTACAATTTAGGTTCTAGATGCCAGAAACATGATTTATTCTCAGTGAAATATCTTGTATATTAAAAAAAATACGTTTCGATTTTTAAAATAGCATACAGTGGCGCCAACTTATATGGGCCCATGGGGCGTGAGCCCACCCAATAATTTGAACTCTCCATCCACCTATCATTAATTGAGCCCACCCTAAATTTTTGTATTTATTCAAAATTTTTTGAGCCCACGCAATATTTTTCAAAAGTTGGAGCCACTGATAACACATGCATATAATCGTATGCAGATGACTAAGTTTTTAAACAACGAATTTTTAAGACAGCTAAATACTTGTAGACGATTTGAAAAAATTTTTATACTATTCAGACCATAAATTGCTGCTTAATAGCTTCATTTTTATCAAAATAAGTAAAGAAAATTTAATTATTATGTTATTAGAATAAAAATAATGATGAAAAAAAAAACTTACCAATACTAGAGCTTTTGTTTTTACACATAATTTTAGCACTAACATCTTTAAATAAAACATCTTAAAAGCTCTTTTAATTTTCCAGCCTATACCAATATAAATCTCCCATGGATATTTCAATTATCGTGTTCAGCAAACACAAGGATAAAAGCAAAAATCCATGAGCAAAAGCGAAAAAAAATAAAAGCAGAGATTCGGGTGGGGGAAATATGGCGAAACTTCCTTTAACATATGAAAATGTAATTATATAAAATACACGGTGAGATTAAAATATAAAGCGTTAAAAATATTTAAATAAAATGATAACTTTAGAAGATTGCATTATTTATTATGGTTTTTCCATTATTATTCTTCAAAAAAAAAAAAAAAAAAAAAAAAAAAAGAAGGAAGGATATAAAAATAAACTACAAAAACGCAGTATTGTGTTATAAATTTGGAGATTTAAACTTACTTATTTTAAAGGTGAAGTGTAATGAAATTCTCAAATCAACTATGAAATATTTAGTTTTCGTGATCTTTTGGGTCTGATTTACTATTATTAGTACATGTCTTTTAAGTGAGTATTATTTTGTTTTAACAAATACTTTTTTTACTGTTTACTTGAAGTAATGTTACTATTTGTCTATATATTTACTATATATCTTCAATGATGTTTAAGCATTTAGTAATAATAATAAAAAAAATTCTTAAATCTTTTTGCATCGTTTGCGATTTTTTTATTTTAAACATATATTTTAAAATAAAAGAATCGCAATCTCTTTAAATTTAAAACAAGAGTTACTTTTTTGAAAGAGTCATGTGTAATAAAGCACAAAAGGTATTAGAAAGTTGTAATATCAGTCAAATATTGCTGTAATATAATATTTCCTAAATATCTCCAAAAAGTCTTACTTAGCCTATTGTCATATGAATATGAATGGAATAGTACGCAAAACAACTACATTCGTTTCAGACAACATGTTTCAGACAATTAATTATTCGTTAAAGTCTAATTAATCTATTTCGATTACTAGTATCAATGTTTTTTTTCTAAAAATTGGAAAAAAAATCGGGCCCGAAAGGCTTAAAAATCGATTGTTTTAAAACTCTGTTTTATAATTCTCTTATCAAGAATCATGAGCTGTTATAAAAATATGTTTTTTCCCTGATTTTTTATGTATAAAATAAAACCGGTGAAGCACTCTAATAAGAGATTGATACACTTTAGAAAATATCGGCTGAAATATAAAATCAAGTAAGCAATACATACAGTGCTTGCAATGCATACAGTGGATAGAAAATTACATTTATGTAAGAAAGAAAAATTTTAATCTGTTACTAAAGAATTAAAAAAATCAACAAATTTAATGTCTTAATTTATGAATAGGTAACAGCTGCGCTAATTTTAAAAAAAGTGCATAATGTTAACAGGATTATACTTAAATTACCATTAATTTTTATTTTTATCAAGATAAATATAATGAAAATCAAATTGTTACGTGAAAATATAATTTTATATACATATAAAGAAAAAAAACCCTTAAGAAATGTAAATTTTTTTCTTTTTGCATATTAAAATCATTTTAGCCATAATGCATTTAAATACCACTTTTCAAAAGGCTTTTTTAATCCACAACCTAAACCAACATTTTCCATGGAAATTTTAATTATTGTATTCAGCAATTTCAAAGAGGAAATGCATCAGCAAAGATGAAGAAGTAATGAATGGCTGAGGGGGAGGGGTGGGGGAGGAATGTGAAAATGAAATTAAACCGGAAATAAAGCGAGATTAAAACCTTTAAAGTGCAAAAATATTTAAATGAAATGTCAAGTTTTTTAAAATTGCATTATATTAATTAAATTTCCTCATTATGATTCTTCAATTGAACAATAAATGAATGGATATAAATTTATTCTCTAATGTTGGAGATTAAAAAATTGTCACTTAAAAGACAAAATAAACTGATGAGTAATGGAAAATTTCTAACAGACCACAAATATTTAGCTTCTTTAAACATTGGTATACGGAAACGAAAACTTGGAACAATTGGAAACGAAAAACATGGTCGCACTTAGAAAATAATAATTAATAAATCATGCTCTAATAAATTAAACGACAAATAAATTGCACAGGTTGGTCATAAATCGTGCTCTAATTAATTAAACAAAAAATAAATTACACAAGTCGTTTATAAATCGCCTCACGTCAGCTTATAACAAGTGAGTAAATCTCCTACTATACTTTTAAAAAATGAGTCTCAAAATGCGACGTTAAATTTCGTATTGTTGAACTTGGAAATATATATATGTATATATTTTTAATATCGCTTTAAATTTAAAAAAATCTGTTAGAAATTTTAATGCTACTACTAATAATAATAAATGTTTTTCATCTACGTTCTGTAATCTCGGGTGGGATTCCTTATTGTAGTATAAATTTAATAAAAATCACATTTAATAAAAATATTTCTTAATTCCCAAACTCAAACGACCATAATTCTTTCATAGAAATTTTAATTATTGTATTTCCCAAGTGCGAAGAAAATAGCGTAAATGTGTCAGTAAAAAGGAAAAAAATAATGATATTAAAATGAAGAAATAAAAGATTTCAAAATGTGGCGAAGTTTTATTTGAAGTTTGGAAATGTAATTAAATAAAAAGCATTGCGAGATTAAATATAAAACGTGAAAAATATAAAATGAAATGACAAACTTTAGTTAGATTATATAATTCAGCTTTTCCATTATGTTTCTTTATACAGAGGAAAAAGCTGAATTAAAAAAGTCCTTCCGGCAATGCCGGGAGGAAGAGGTAGCTTTCATATACTCATATATTTATTTATTTATTTTAAGGTAAGTTATATTGTTCAAAAATACTAAGCTCAAATTAGTGGAAATAATCCTATAAAATTAGTGATTTTATAAGATTGAAACTAGTTTTTGTCAAGACTGAATATTAATAGGAATTTTTAGAAATTCGTCATCTTTTATTCAACCTGGTTTTATTTTAAGCGATTTAGAGAGTCACCAAATTCCACGATATCATAAAGTGTATGCCATTTTAAAGCAACATTGTGGATCGTTCTGATCAGACCGTTTCAAAAAGTCAGCCATAAGGAAAATTCAAAGTGCTATAACTCAGTCATTTTTTAAGATATAGACAAAATAAAAAGTGTTCTGGAATTGTTGTTTTAAGTTCTAACACGTAAAAGAAAAATATTTTTCAATTTTTAATTTTTTCACATTTAATTTTAAATTTTAAATTTTTTTAAAAATTTAAAATGGCCACCATTTTGAAACAAAATGGTGGATGATGCTGGCCAACTAACTCGGTCGACACATTTGTATGTACTATGTACATCCCAAGTTTAATTGAAATCGGTTCATAAATACGCGTGTTATCACGTGACAAAAATCAGACCGTACCGTTTCAAAATGTCAGATATAAGAAAAATTCAAAGTGCTATAACTCAATCATTTTGTAAGATATAGACAAAATAAAAAGTGTTCTGGAATCGTTGTTTTACTTTGTAACACGTAAAAGAAAAATATTTTTCAAATTTTGATTTTTTCGCATTTAATTTAAAATTTTTAAATTTTTAAAATTTTTAAAATGGCCACCATTTTGAAACAAAATGGCGGATGATGCTGGCCAACGAACTCGGTCGAGACATTTGTATGTACTATGTACATACCAAGTTTCATTGAAATCGGTTCATAAATACGCGTGTTATCACGTGACAAAAATCAGATCGTTTCAAAATGTCAGCCATAAGAAAAATTCAAAGTGGTTTTGGGGTCTGGGGGTCATGATCGGTGAAAATATACCAAATTTTTCCGGAAATGCTTTCCTCCGGACGGCTGCAATAGGTAGCTTTTTACTTTTTGTAATGAAAGCTACCTAAAATTTAAAAAGGAGAAACTATGAACAAACAGTATTATGTAATCATTTAGGCGAATAAATCATTATTTTTCTAAATATAAAGGTCTTTGAAGCAGAAAACATTATTATTAAAAATAACCACAAATATTAGAAAGTCTTCTCTGGTTGCTTAAAATTTACAATAATCGTGTGATACAATACACATGAGCTATTTCAACGGACAATATGCATTTTTAATGTCTCTCTAAATTTTATAATTTGACTTTGGAGGGTTATTTTTTTTATCGAAGTCCTAATATTTGAAAAATATTTTAAATTCGACTTTTATAAGAAAAGATAAAAGATAAACTATGCCCATTTTTATCTTAACGTATGAAAACACAATTAATTCAAATATAAATGTTTAAATGTAAACAGTCATGCATTGAAAGAGAATCACAACTGTAGAAAACATAATTAAATAACTCAATTACTCCGTTGTGTTTTTAAAACTATATAAATGTTTTAAGATACATAAAAAAAACTCTTCAATAAACATCAGATTATGATTTCTCAGCTTAAAGTGTCTTTCTACAAAGTATAAAGTACTTCGAAGAGCAAAATAAAACTTCCAGTTAAACACAAGTTTTTAAAAAATCTCCTGAAAAACCGCTTTCCCTTTTTTGCCTAAGAACTATAAAAAATTTAAATATTATAATTCACGTGTGATATTTTGAAAAAGAAGGTGTATAAAAGAAAGCAGGTCGATTTTATTAAAAGTATTTCTCCATTTCTTTCTCTCAAAAGAGAAAAAAATGTTAACACTTTTCAACATTGATGAAAAATGTTTACAAATTCGATCTGCCTATTTGGTTGTTTGTCTGTCCACATTAAAACTTTTGTAAATGTACTCGGATTTCTATGTAGAAATTTTATGATACTAAGATTTACTATAAAATGTAATGTATTAAAAATGAAGTGCATAGAATTTATAATTTATTCACAGGGTCACACAAAAATATTTTATTATATTAAGCTTATCGGAAAGGAATCATTTTTGATGCATTCTACATTGAAATAAAAAGTATACCGCCCTTATTTTGAACGAATGGGTAAAAATTTTTATATTCCTAAAACAGAAATACAGATTTCCATAAGGAATGACCATAACAACATGATAGTTTTTTTTAATATGCTAATATGAGGATAATACAATAAAAATTAAGATATGCGAATAAATAAGGGGAAAATAATATTAGGAAATACAGTCGAGTCTCTATATAACGAAATCCACTATTCCAGTAAAAAATTCGTTATATAGAGAAATTCGATGTATGGAGAATGATATTAAAAATCGTATTTAATGTGTGAAATTTAAACAAATATTATATTTGATCGTTTGAATTAAGAATTTGAAGTGTTTAAAAGTAAATATTAACCTAACATTTTATTTCTTAATTATTTAAGCTGTTTCAAAAAGAGAACAGACATTTATTTGAAAGCTTAATGAAAATTAAATAAGGAAGGCTTGCATTAATTTTAGACGAAGAAATCTGTAATTTTTTTTTTAAATTGTTACGTTCTCAAAAAATATACTCAAATTTTACCAAGGAATGAAAAATTGTTGTTAACATTTTCCTCCATTTAAAAGCCTCTCTTATGTGCCTCTCATTGATTCCTTTCTTACATGTGTATCAATCCAATTGACACTGTTTTGAGAATGATGTGGCAAGGTGTGTGAAAAGTGGGATGAATTCGTTGGATTTAAAGAACAAGGAGAGAAGTAATTAAAAGAAAAAAATCTCAGCACTGACGATAAATCAAAAATAAATGATGGAAAATTGATTCCATATGATTTCGAAGCTTTTTAAAACTGTTTTTTATGACCGATTTATGAAAAAAAATTCGTTATATGGAGATCTATATTTCGCTATATAGAGACTGTTTTTAATGTTATCATGCGAAAAGGGGACCGTTCCTATTAAAAATTCGTTGTATAGAGAAATTCGATGTATGGAGTTTCGTTGTAGAGAGACTCGACTGTAGTGTCACTCAAAGAAGGGACTCTGCGATTCACGTGTCAATTTGGAAAAAATATAATTATAACAAAATCAATCTAATGTTAGTTTTTCCTTTAGAAAATGATAAAAAATTTGATACAAAATAAGATTTTATTTTTCTTATGAAAATTAAGATTTTATGTTTCTTTTTATACATTTTCAAGGACATTTTTATGTATTTTTGAAACACATCGATGAAATTTTTACTTTGAGTATTTTCATATTAAGAACTTCACGAAGAAATGCATTTATTTTTATGAAGAAACGAATAAGAAAAACGATTTGATCAATAATTCTCGCTTTTAAGCATTAAGTAATGGATTATAAAACAGAGAAAAATAATAGTGTAAGAAAAAGGCATTACTTTAACTGCTTTTTATCTTAAATTTTTTGGGGTATGAAATAACATTGTGTATAAAGATACATGTATCTCAGCAGGAAAAATCCATTAAGTTAACTACCTTGGGAAAGACTTAAGAATAATCAGTTTTACTTAATATCATTTATTTTAATAGTCACTACTTAAAGAAATTCGTTATCTAAGCTGCCTGTATATCGATATAAAGAATCTTGCTTAGTATAAAGAATGTTTATTTTTATAAGCTTTTATGAATACTTTCCATAGAACAGAAATATAAATGTGAAATCGTAATTTTGTAATAGATTAGGGCTTTACGTAATAAAATCGAATGTTAAATAAACAAAAAAATGTTGCTATCTAACGTATACTTAATTTATAAATTTAAAAATGATGTAAAATGGAATAAAACTCCAATGTTTTGGTTTAATCTTCAAAATCATCACTTGGAGTAAGGTTTTCTAAAAACACAAATTGGCAGGAAACATTCTACATTCTACATAGTCAAAAGTTGTAACTTTTAAGAATGTAGCATGTAGATTGTTTACTGACAATTTATGTTTTTTGAAAATTTCACTTCTGAAGATGTTTTTAAAGACTAAATCGAAGCGTGTAGTTTTATTTCATTTTTCATCAGTTTTCAATTTATAAATTAAGTATACATTAGATAGCAACTTTTATTTTGTTTAATATGCAATTTGATAATTATAAATTAAATTAAAAAATCAACATACAGCAGTAAAAAACGACTAAAAAGTAAAATAATTATAACATTAAAATTCGAGTAAAATAAAAAGAAAATTTCCAATTTTCTCTTTCTTCATTCAAAAAGAACACAAGATCAATTAAGTATAAATAACCGAACAATTGTAATAAAAACTTATTTTATAAAAGTTTACTGATTTTTTTTCATTTGATTTCGATGAAATTATTTAAATTTTAAAGATTTTTTTCAAGAATATATGCAATGGGTTAAGCGTACAATAATTACATTTTGTAATACGATAAACAACAACGCATTTTTGTATACCTTAATTTTCGAGAAATTTAGGAAAAATGAAGATTCTTTTTGTGCTATTTTCTTTTATGATCTCACATAAATTACATAAGTTTCATCATAACAAAATAATTTTCAATTTTGAAAATCTAATTTAAACCCAGACTGACCTAATTTCGAAAACAGTATTTCTATTAGCTGGATTGATATTATTCATGTAGCGAAAAAAATATCACATAGCAAAAAAAAAAAAAAAAAAAAAAAAAAAAAAAAAAAAAAAAAAAAAAATATTTATTTATTATCACTGGATTTAATTTTATTTCCTCCATTAAAAATAAGAATTCATAATTGCGAAAGCGGAAATACGCGAATAAAATGCAGTGAAAACATACATGTTCTGATGTTGTAGAAATAATGCAAATCGCTTTGGTCGTGCCGTTAACTTTATTAAATATATATATATATATATATACAGTAAAATCTCTAAATAACGGACACCTTGGGAACGCAGAAATTGTCCGCTATTCGGAGGTGTCCGCTATTGGGGAAAATCTCAGAGATAGAAAAATTGCTAATGAATGCTTAATGTTTCGTTAGTCGATTTTAATATGTCGTAAAATCTCTATTATATGATTTACCAGAAATTAAAATATTTTTTAAAGCAATAAAACTGAAATAAAATTGTGCATACCTTTATCCTTTGTTTATCAAATTCTTACATTTTTTTTTTTTTTTTTTTTTTTTTTTTTTTTTTTTTTTTAACATAAGTTTGGTTTTACTTGTGATTACATGTAATTTGTTTTTCAATGTAAAGTTTTAACTCTGTCAGTAGTTTTAATCCTTTTGAATCATTTTTTTCTTTAAAAAAAAAAAAAAAAAAAAAAAAAAAATTGTAACTGTTTACTGTATTTTTCTGCTTCTTAAAAGCATACAATCTCAAATCATCCGAGGAAGAGGGGGGGGGGGGTGATTACACATAAATCTAGGGGGAGAGGGGATTTTCTCCAGCTCATCCCCACATTTATCTGTGATTACAAAATTTGTGACACATTGCTCTGATAAATTTAGAGGATTTTTATTTTTTTCCTCGTTAAAAAATAATTTTTCATTCTTTTTGCCAAAATTACTGTCCGCTATTCGGAATGTCCGTTATTCAGAGGTTAAACATACAAAATTTTAAGTTTTGGGAGTGGGGATTTGAAAACTGTCCGTTAAATGGAGGTGCCCGCTATTCGGGAGTATCCGTTATGGAGGTTTTACTGTATATATATATATATATATATATATATATATATATATATATGTGTGTGTGTGTGTGTGTGTGTATATATATATATAAGGTCTTAAACCTAGATAATTTATATTTCATCTAAGGGATATGAATGTATAAAAGTTTAATTTTACACTAACACCATATTAAGAGCTGGAAATGAGATTATCTATAAATAGTAAAGGCTAAAAAATAGCATACAAACGAATGAAAATTTAAAAAAATCACTTTGAAAACAAAATTGAAAAAAAAGAAAGAAAAAGTATGTCGTTTACGTTATAAAAATAATAACAGAAGATTCTTTAAATTTGTATAAAATACGAAAAAGATTTATAACAAACTACTATTTTCTAAAATTATACTATATATTTTTTCTAATGGTATTAGAATAAATCTTAGTTTAATTTTTTTGGAAGAATATATTTAATGGATAAAGCATACTAAAGTTAATAACATTTTATTCTTGGAAAACATTAAAATCGTTCTTTCTTTCTTTTTTTTTCTTTATCTTTTAAATCTCGACAACATCGTAAAAAACAATGTAAATAATAATAATAATAATTTATCAAATTACAATAACCATTCGGTCAATTTGACATATTATATTCAGATTCAGATGACGAAAGTTTACCTGAATAGAATGATCTCAAGAAAAGCTAGAATCATTACCTATCATAGGTAAAATAAGATGGATTAAGTAAATAAGATAGAATTCACTATGCAAGGCAATCTTTATTCTTGTTTATTGGTGCTGATTTTCCTCTATATTTTTTCTTTATTATAAATGTCAAAAAATGCAATTAATCTAGCTAAAGTTAAAAATCAAACATTGCAAAAAAATGTAAATATTTCTACTTATAAAGAGTAAAAAAAGTTAATAATCGTAAAAAAAAGGAGAAAAAAGTTGTCATTATAAACACCCCAACCTAAATATTCATAACTTGTCTAGCAGTTTTTAATTACAACCTTTCAGCGAGTGGAAAGTTAAAATAAAAAATAAAGAGAAAAAGTAATCAAAAGATAAGGGCGAAAAAAAGCAAAAAATTTAATTTTCAAACGAATGAAAATAAAAGAACCCCCACCCTATCAGCTTTATTAAAAAAATAACTGCGGAAGCAAAGATAAAACTGTATAAGCATCGAAGGAATTTTACTACAAATCTTTATTACTGCTTTCTAAAAATTATATTAAAACTGTTGCTCTCATTTAATATTGTTACAGTAACACAAAATATTAAAGTTTTTCGAAGAATGTCTTATAGCGGATTAAGCATACGGCAACTCATTTCGTACTGGGATAAAGAGAAGATTATTTTCTTAGCTGTTTCTTTTTATATCTGAAAATAAAAACATCTTACATAACCGGAAAATAAGAAATTTTAACGTTTCTTTTATTCGATAAAATTATGATATCGAATAGATTTTATTACAATAGACTCATAAAAAGAAACTAGCTGATCATATACGTTCATAGTCAAAAAATATATTTAACGGATTAAATAACAAGTAGATAAATAACGGATTAAGTAAGTAAAAAACAATAATTGAAAGCATTTATAAACACCCCAACTAAATATTCATATATTGTCTAGCAATTTTAAATTACAACCTTTCAGTGAATGACAAGTAAAATAAGAGAAAAAGTAATCAAAAGATAAAGGGTGGGGCGAAGTAGAAAAAATAAAATATTTAATTTTCAAAGGAATGAAAATAAAAGAACCGCCACCCTATCAACTTTATTATGAAAATAAGAGTAGAAGCAAAGATAAAACTGTATAAGCAGCGATGGAATTTTAGTACAAATCCTTATTACTGCTTTCTAAAATTATACTAAAACTGTTGCATTCATCTAATGTTATTATAGTAAAAAAAAAAAATATTAAAGTTTTTCGAATAATGTATGAAACGGATTAAGCATATGACAACTCATTTCGTATTGGGATAAAGAGAAGATTATTTTCTTAGCTGTTTCTTTTCATATCTGAAAATAAAAGTATCTTCCATAACCTTAAAATAAGAAATTTTTATGTTTCTTTTACTCGATAAAATTATGATGTCGAATAGTCATAAAAAGAAAACTAGTTGATCATATACGTTCACAGTCAAAAAATATATTTAATAGATTAAGTAACAAGTAGTTAAATAACGGATTAAGTAAGTAAGAAGAAGAAAAATAATTGAAAGCATTTATAAACACCCCAACCTAAATATTCATATCTTGTCAAGCAATTTTAAATTACAACCTTTCAGCGAGTAGAAAGTAAAATAAGAGAAAAAGTAATCAAAAGATAAGGGGGAGAGGGAGCAGATAAAATAGAATATTTAATTTTCAAAAAGATGAAAGTAAAACAACCCCGACCCCATCAACTTTATTAAAAAAATAAGAGCGGAAGCAAAAATAAAACTGTATAAGCAGCGAAGGAATTTTTTGTACAAACTACTTTCTTTACTACTGCTTTCTAAAAATTATATTAAAATTGTTGCACTCATCTAATTTTATTACAGTAAAACAAAATATTAAAGTTTTTCGAAGAATGTATTTAACGGATCAAGCATACGACAACTCATTTCGTACTGGGATAAAGAGTAGATCATTTTCTTGGCTGTTTCTTTTTATATCTGAAAATAAAAGCACCTTACATGACCGGAAAATAAGAAATTTTTATGTTTCTTTTACTCGATAGAATTGTGGTATCGAATAAATTTGATTACAATACGTTCATATAAAAGAAACTTAGCTGATCATATGCGTTCATATTTAAAAAATAAGTTTAACAGATTAAGCAACAGCAAACCCCTTTCGTACTGGGACAGAGAGAAAATTATTTTCTTAGATGTTATTTTTTATATCTTTAAATAAAAGCCGTTTACACAATCTGAAAATAATAACTTTTTATGTTCCATTTTCTCTATAGTATTATCGGTACATATAAAGAATATTTCCAGATTTCTATTAAAAAACTTTGAATTAGTTTGTAAATATGGCATATATAATCACAAATGCTTAAGGATAAATAATATTCCTTCTTGATTGAATCATAATCATAAATGTTTTTATTTGTTTTGTAAATGACTCAGGTAGCATCGAAACATTTATACATTAAACTAATTTTTAAAAAAATGTTTTTAAAGATTTAATCTTACGCTTTTTGGGAATTAGAATGTATTATTATTAGGTGTTAATTTTGTGTACATTTACAGTTTAAAATATATATATATAAAAGTTTAAAATATGTATATATAAAACGCTTGACAGAAGAGGGATAAAATTTATTTAATATAGCCTATTATTGTATTATGCTTGCCTAAATTTGCATAAAAACGCTTGTTTACATTTACTTTTGATAAACAAAATTTTCAATTATTAACGGATTAGTATACTGCAAGTCTATTTTCGCTTAAGGAAACTAAAATAAAATTTCAACCGTATTATATTGCTTTTTAAATGTCTTAAAAATAAAATAACGCCTGCAAACATATTCAAAGAAAATAAATTATGCATTAAATATAGAGTAAATTAATTTTTCCATAAGGAACAAAATATTTTTCAAAGTTTCTTTTTAAAAACATAAGAATCTTATGTAGAGTAAAAATTTTTCTTCGATATTTTCTTCAACAACATTAACCTATAAAAAATAAATCTGATTATGATACATTTATTTACAGCAAAATTTTATATTTCAAACTATTTATGCAAATATGGTAACTCTGATAAAAATAGTTGAGCCAATAAAATCTCAATTGGTAGTTGGTAATATCAAAGTGTTTTTTTAATAAAATTTAAAATATTTTATGCATGCAAATTTAAATACATCTAAAAGAAAAGCGTGTAACATTCTTCTAAAATTGCATTAAAAAAATTCTTGCCATCTTAGTTTATTAGATTAATTCAAGATAGTGAAGTTTCTCGAAGAATGTATTTAGTGGATAAAATATAGAGAGAATTTATTTCTAGTGGGATTAGAAACAACATATTTCATAAATTGTTTCTTGTTGAATGTTAAAACAACAGTAAATAAAGTAGTATAAAAAAATACATTTTTATACATTTTTATATGCTTTTCCTCGATATTGCAAACACATTTGATGACAATAACATAATTCTAAATAAAATTTAATGTGTAAATAGATATAAAAATACGATTAACCTGAGCGAGATAATATTTATAAAAATGTATACATAGTTTAAAAAACAAGTATTACCGAAATGTTACATTTAAATCTTTAAAAGACGTTTTTAGAAGTAAATAAAAAAAACAATTACCGAAAGTTTACTGCTCTTTTCTAAATTTTTATTAAATTTTCGTTAAATGTAATTTTACTGGAGTAACTCTTCAAATATTCTACTCGTAGTTTACAGGATTACAATGTAGCAAATTTATTTAATTACAGGACAATTAACAATAATCTTTCATTTTATTGTTTTTGAATATGCATATACTTTATTTCGATGATATGATGGTAAATATATATATATATATATATAGTGTCAATTCACCATGAAAAATTGCAGCACCATTGGCGCTTTAAGCAGCTCATGTATAATGCCACAAGTTATAATTCACATTATGCAATGAAATTTCATAATTTTCAAGGAAAGAGTGTATGTTAAAAATGGTAAACAATGAACTGTGAAGAATTAATAAATTAAAACAATTAAAAAACCAAACAAATACAGGCAAGAAAAAACAGTCTGTTCTTCTTCAGAGGGAGGACAGACGAAACCTAGCCCCACCCCCCTACTTTAAAAAAATGAAATGTTTTAGGTTTCTGAACGCCTACCAAACCTGCATTCATTCAAAAATAACGACAGAAAAATATATACCAAATTTTAAAAACAAAACTAATAATATGAAATATATGAAAAAAAAACTTTGAAAAAAATCTTTACTATGTAAAAAATCTGTGCAGTAGCTTATAAAGTAATTTAAAATGAATGGAGAGTTAGGCAAGCCTCCCCCCTGACCTAAAACAAAACATTGAAATTATGAACAATCATACCTGCTTCAAGCTCTTGCCTGTAAAAACAACAAAACAATTAGAATGCTCACTCCATGTCCAAATTGCATAAAACTTCAAAAGCCAGGTCTGCATACCTCCCACAGTTCATTGTTTACCATTTTTAACATACACTCTTTCCTTGAAAATTATGAAATTTCATTGCATAATGTGAATTATATATATATATATATATATATATATATATATATATATATATATGTGTGTGTGTGTGTGTGTGTGTATATATATACATAGTAAATTGATGGAAACATAATTTAAGCTAAATGATAAAAGTTGTTTGCAGATGTATGAAAAAATAATTCAATAAAAGTCTCAATGCTATTAAAATATGATAAGCAAAATGAAAAAGAAAAATAATGAAGAAAGTCAAAATATAATTATTTAAATTCAAAAGTAGGTTACAATACAAATAATTCATTTAAGCTACTGATTTCAAAACTTTTTATCGTCATTACATTTTTATATCTAGTAGAATTACCGAACAATTTTACGCTTTCACAACTGGGCTAACGCTATACGATTTGACAGCAGATATAATTGACTGGAAAGACCTTTTAAGTTTCTGAATTTAAGAGGCCACTCGGGCTCGCTTAAAAAGACCCGGGTGATAATGTAAAGTCTATGGGGGCGTTTTTTTCAAATATCTCGCTCAAATTTTAATATTTTTACGTGATTTTTTATGGATAGTCGAGGATGATCTGCAACCGGGCTAGTTTTTATTTTTTAGATTTTGGTTATTGTTATTATTTTTTAATATTATCCCAGCAGCAGAATTTTTTTCTGCTGTCTGCAACACACACACACACACACACACAAAAAAAAAAAACTTAAAAAAAAAAGTCTGCAAACCAATTCTTCGCATTACATTATATGCACTCAAACCTCCCAAGTATTTGTGATAGACATAAAAGAAAAGTATATTTTAAAGAGGAGAGGGTGGGTGGCTCCCCTTTGACAAATTTTGTGGGTTTTTTGCGACCTTTTGAATAAATTTGCCGTTTTTGCGATCTTTTGAAGAAATTTGCCGATTTATCGTGATCTTTTGACAAAAACTGTCGTTTTTTCGCGATCTTTACAGAAAAGCTGCCGTTTTTTCGCGATCTTTACAGGAAAACTGCCGTTTTTCCGCGATCTTTTGAAGAAATTTGCCGTTCTTTTTTCACGATTTTTTGAAGAAATTTGCTGGTTTTTTGTGATTTTTTGACAAAAACTGCCGTTTTTCGTGATCTTTTGCAGAAATGTAATTTTTTTGCGATAATTTGAAGAAATTTGTCGTTGTTTTTGCGATCTTTTGAAGAAATTTGCCGTTTTTTGTGATTTTTTTTGACAAAAATTTGCCATTTTTTCGTGATCTATGGACGGAATTTGCCGTTTTTTTTTGCGATCTTTGGACGAAATTCGCGTGTTTTTCGCGATCTATGACGAAATTGATTTCTTTTCGAAGACTGTTTGTCAAAGGTCACGACACATTTTATGTCCGAATTTTTGGATTTAGGAACCGAAATTTTTTAATTCTTGCTAAATTTTTAACAGTTGAAAAATAGTCTGCAGACCTTCCCAAGAATCTACGACGTGTGTCGCAGCGTTGCGCCGATTTTGCTCCCGGGAATATTATGATAGTTTCAATTTCAGAACCGGCTTCAACCGGTTTTGAAAGGTAAAGTAATTATTTAAAAAAAAAATAATCCGAAATCAAAATTGAAAAAGTAAAAATAGCCCTGTTGTAGATCATCCTCAGCTATCCTATCCAAAAAGACCATGGGGAAATATTAAAATTTGAGCAAAATATTAAAAAGAAAAAAAAAACCGCCCTCATAGATTTAACATTATTATCTGGGTCTTTTTGAGAGAGTCCAGTGGCCTCTTAAAAGCTTTCGTCACAGTGAAGATTAGTTTATAATGTACGAGATTGTAAAACAATGACTGAATATCGTATCACAAACTTTAACAAACATTGAAGTGTAAAATTTCAGACTTGCTTTTAGCAGGATTAAAAGCTAACGGTTCAATGAACTTTAGCATGATTTTACATTTCATTGCGATGATATATGCTAAATATCAACTTAATGACGAATAACTGAAGTTACGAAGAAAATGCCTTAGGAAAACAGAACATTTTAGAATACCGCTTTTAATAAAACATGTAAAGCGAATGTTCGTGTTTGCTTTATTTTATGTATTAGAATTGATCGAAGGTGAAAAGATAAGGCATTATTATCTATACAGGACTTCCGCTAACTGTTTCAAGAGAAAAACTCTGGAGTGGCTTTTCTGAAACACTAAAGTACGCCCATAGAAAGGAACATATACCCTCGCACACACACACATACTGTGTGGATTGAAACTCTTGAACAAAACTTTAAGGAGTGATAGTACACCGCAAGAGAAACAATATTAAATTGGAAACTAAGGAACCCAAATGCCTTCCAAAAGACTTAGGCGGCATTAAGGTTTTAGGTATAAAATTTCAAACAATTAAAACAGCGTAAAAATCGGTAGATTCGTTTGCGGTTTTTGCTAAAGCTATTCTTTATATCAGTATCAAAAAATTTCGATAGAGGGCGCTTTACATTTTGAAGTAACGTACAAGTATTTTTTACCGTTATTTTTTGTATCCCATGAAATGCTTTCAAAAGCTTAGAATTAAATTTTGAGCTCAAAATATGGAGTATTTAAGTAGCGCAAAATGACCTGTGTTCAAGGAGAGGTAGGATTCAAATTTCAACTCCTGAACACAGTTATCGTATCTATTCTTTTCTTTTGTTCTGTACCTATTATTTCTTTTTTTCCCTCTCTTTTAAACAATTTTTCCAGAAAATATGTTTATTCAAATGAAAACAATAATTTATTTTACAAACTATACAATTCACATCATTAGTTAAAAATAATAAACTGCATAATTTATTTCTGCATTTCAAAATTCATTGCAGTTTTATCCATATTACACGATTCAGTTAAAAATATTCAAAAGTAATTTATTAATGGAAAGCATATAATTGCGTCATATGTGAATGGAGGGAACTGAACTACAAGTGTGTTAGTTTCTTTCCTGAATTATATCACGCAATTTGAAAATTTGCGTGTAGTGCACGCTTTAAATTTTCCATAATTTTAAAAATACATCATACAAACATTACTTTAGAGCAAAAAAGTATTTTTTACTGACCTTTATGAGAAAAACTTTCAAAAACTAATGAAGAATAAAACAGTTGCTTACCTGAAACGAAATAAGTAAAATGTCAATATAAACATGATTTGTATTAAAAAAAATTCATATTTATAAAATAGTATATGAATTCAAATAAAATAAAACAATGTATAAAGTATATTACATTTAAAAAAGTTTTGTGATTATTTACCACAATTATTATTGTTTTAATAGTATTAACTAGTTAGAATGTGAACTTCATATTTTATTTTTAATTCAAAGCAATTGTCTCTTCTGACAGATCTTTCTCATACGATTTGCGTTAATCAAACAGCCAGATAAACACTTGAACAAATAATAAAAATAACATTAATATAATTATTGTCACGTATTTTAGAAAATCATATAAATTTCTAATATTTTAAAAGATAAATTTTCTAAAAAAAGAAAAAAGAAAAATGCATTCATTTGAAATATAGTAACTTTGAAAATGTCCAGAAAAGAAAGAAAAATCATCACCTGAGAGTAATAAAGTTCTAAGAGTAATAAAGACTTATTGATATAGATAGGTTCTATTTGTATCTATGAAGGCATTTTTGCATCAAAATGATGTTATATATAATTTACATATGAAAAAAAGAAAAGAAAAGGCATTCATTTAAAAAACAAAAACTAAAAGTGTCCAAAAAAGAAAAAAAAATCGTCACCTGAGAATAATAAAGTTCTATTTGTGTTTTTGAAAAAAATGACCTATCGATATAGATAGGTTCTATTTGTATCTATGAAGGCATTTTGGCATCAAAATGATGTTATATATAATATTATAATGTTATATATGACCTTACAATCATAATATGACATTCATTTAATCCAGAAATGCCTTCATAGACACAAATGGAACCTTTCTATATAGGCAAGTCAATTTTTTCAAAAACACAGATACAACCTTATTATTCTCAGGTGACGAAATTTTATGAAAAAACGTAAGTAGAATTTTTTTGGCAATTCTATACAAACATATGCATATAAGTAGGATATACCATTTGTTAACATAAAAGTTGTTTATCTTTGTAAAATAAACATACGCTGCATTCTAAAATAAACAGCATTTCAGTTTATACCCTGAAGTAATACATATACTTCACATAAATATCAAAATACACGAGGAAAAGTAAATTTCTTCACTTCGTCACATATTTCAAATCTTTTCGCATACAAGAACATGACCTACATGTAAATGTAAGAACTGACTCTTAACAACATGTTCTAACCAGAAAAAAAGTGCCATAATAATCATAAGTCCACATATGTCCCTAAGCGTTCTAATAACAAACATAAGTAGGATTGTATTCCAGTCACAAATGATGATTAATCCTGTTTCATATAATTTTTAATTCTAGCAAGCATTAATGGTCTATGGTCGTATATGCACGAGAAAGAAAAAAAAACGTTTTGTCTCTTTGGAAGTATTTTTTTAAATGATTTGTTTTAATAAAATAAACAACAAAACAATTGAACAAATAGTTAAGTAAATATAAATATAATCACTTTTTGGCATTTTTGCAGATATTATACATTCAAATAATTTTAAAAGATGAAGACTTTAAAAAGAACGTGTATTCATTTTGAAAATTCTAACCTTGAAAATTTCCGAAATAAGAAACACTTTATGAAAATAGTTCTGTGCGAATAGAAGTTAAATTCATTAACACATTCGCTGCCACTCACGTGCTAGTGCGTGAAGTTCCCATTCATTTAACACAGAGGACGGAGTTATCGGCAGCGAACGTGCTAAAAAAAGTTTTCTTTTAAAAAGAATATTGTTAATCATTTATTATCCCCCTTTCAAATGGTACATTACTTTTGTTTTTACGACAACAAGAAGTTAAAAAATTTAATTAATTATGTTTGTTTGCATCAAACATAAACATCACATAGCTAACATTAAACTCAATTTTCTCAAAATGTTATTTTTTGAACTACGTGTACAAATTTTGCCAGAATATTTCACACGTACCCTTGATCAATGCAGTGAACTCATGTTACGAACATTTATACAAAACTTTTATTTAAAAGAAATACATAGATACGTGTATATATATATATATATATATATATATATATATATATATATATATACAGGAAATGCAAGTTTTTTCTTATTCTAAAGTGTTTTTTATTTCGGATTTGCTTATAAAGTAACAAAACAATATTAGTTTATGCTGTTCATATTCATATTATGTATATAAAATTTTTCAAGTGAATATTTTTAATAAATTCTGAGAAAAGGTACATTAATTTAGTATGTCAAGTATATGAACTTAGAAATTACCATTAAGTAGAGAATAATGAAATTTATTAAAATTAGAAGCATAATGTGTATCAGTAGTATGTACCATTTGTTAACATAAAATCTGTTTATATTAAAAAAGAAAAAAAAAAGAACATCGCATTCTAAAATAAACAGTAGTTTAATTTATACACTAAAGTAATACACGTATATGACATAAATATGAAAATGCACGATGAAAAATAAATTTCTTCCCTTCGCCTCATATTTTAAATCCTATCGCTATAAGAACATGACCTACATGCAAATGTACGACTCCCAACAACATGTTATAATCTACAGAAAAAGAAGAAGAAAAAAAAAGGAAAAAAAAGAAAAAAAAAAGAAAGAAAGAAACGGAAAGAGTGCCATAATAATCAGTCAACATGTCCCTAAGTCTTCTCCTCAAAACACTATTAACTAGCATTGTATTCCAAACCCAAAGAGAAAAAAAAAGAGAGAAAAATAGGGAAAAAATAATAAAGAAAAAAAAGAAAGAAAAGAAAAGAAAAATAATTTTAAATATTTATTAAGATATAAGATACCAATCTATGATTTAAATTTTATGATAAATATTAATTCTTTATGTCAATTTTCATTCTTGCTAGTGTTTACATTCTATAGTCGTATATACACCAAAAAGAAAAAAAAAATGTTTTTTCTCTCTTGAGACATTTCGCTCAGAAAAGATTTGTTTTAATAAAATAAACAACGAAACAATTGAACATGTAATAAAGTTGATATAAAAATAACTATTTCTAGGTATTTTAAAAAATCATATTCATTTTAAATATTTCAAAAATCAAAATTAAAAAAAAAAAACTGTGCATTTGTTTGAAAAAAATTAACCGTGAAAAAATCCAAAAAAGAAACATATAATGAAAATAGTCAAACAAAGAATAATGATTTTTTTCCCAATTGCTTACAATCATAAGCACATCAGTAGAAAGTACCATTTGTTAACATAAAGCCTGTCTATTTTTATAAAATAAACATACGCAGCATTATCAAATAAAAAACAGTTCAATTTATATCCTAAAATAATAAACGTGTATCACATAAATATCAGAAGGCACCAGAAAAAGTAAATTTCTTCTCTTCGTCACATATTTTAAATCCTATCGCTATAAGAACATGACCTACATGCAAATGTACGACTCCCAACAACATGTTATAATCTAAACGAAAAAAAAAAAAAGAACGAAACGGAAAGAGTGCCATAATAATCAAAAGTCCGCATGTCCCTAAGCATTGTCCTAAAAACACTAATAACTATCATCGTAATCGAATCCCAGAGAGATAAAAAAAAAAGGTTAAAAAAAAGTTAGGCATTCCTTAAGGTCAAAGGCAACCTCAACCTTGGCTTTCAAAATCTTTTTTTTATTCCTGTCTGAAGCTTGTTTCTAAAGGTAAATTTCAGATATTTCATTCAGAAAAGCTAATGAATAAATGAATAAAAAAAAGTGCAATCCGGTTTTTCAAGAAGGGAATTAAAGAGGGGGAAGTAGATGACATGAGAACCATTTTGCCGGCACGTGATTTCAGCGTGGAATGATGTTACGGGGTATAAGGGTGTGTAAAATCGTGAAAAGCTGATCCTTCATTAGCATGCTACTCAAGATCCAGAGTGGTCAGTAAACAGTATATGACAGAATGACGGCATTTGATCTGTAACAAAATACAGGCGCTCACATTTTATTTTTTCTACAGTAGTATGCATAAGAAATGGCGATGAAACTGAAGTATGAATGCGGTTGGAGCAAAAATATAGCCCGGAGTAAAATATGAGGGGCCTCTAAAAAGATCACGGTTGGTTTTAGTTTTGCAGCTGATGCCTTATGAAAATAAGGAATTCCATCTGCTGCCACATGGGTCGCATATAATTATAGAGAAAAAGACCTTTAAATGTTTAAACTCACCGTTTTAGTATTTTTCAACTAATAATCAAGAATTATGTATTATTTCATATATTTATCACACAATCATTATTATTATTATTATTATTAAATTGAAAAAGATGATATGAGAACCAGTTTGCTGGTACGTGATTTCAGCGTGGAATGATGTTACGGGGTATAAGTTTGTGTAAAGTCGTGAAAGCCGATGCATCATTAGCACGCTACTTAAGATTCGGAGTGGTCAGTAAACAGTATATGACAGAATGACGGCATTTGATCTTTAACAAAATACAGGCGCTCACATTTTATTTTTTTCTACAGTAGTATGCATAAGAAATAACGATGAAACAGAAGTATGAATGCGGCTAGAGTAAAAATGTAGCCCGGAGTAAAATATGAGGGGCCTCTAAAAAGATCACGGTTGATTTTAGTTTTGCTGCTGATGCCTTATGAAAATAAGGAATTCCATCTGCTGCCACGTGAGCCGCGTATTATTAAAGGGAAAAAGACCTTTAAACTCATCGTTTTAGTATTTTTCAATTATTAATCAAGAGATATGAATTATGTCATATGTTTATCACACAATTATTATTATTATTATTATTATTATTATTATTATTATTATTATTATTATTATTATTATTATGACGTTGAAGAAGACTACATGAGAAATGAGAACGATTTTGCCGGCACGTGATTTCAGCGTTCAAGACTTGGAGTGGTCAGTAAACAGTATATGACAGAATGACAAGTCTGCCAAGTCATATCTTGGTGAAAAGCGTCTAAAAACTCGATTTTAGTTGTTGATTTAGAGGTTTACCACTATGCTTTCCTGCTCCCAATCTTTCATGTGTTCATACTTTTGGGTGCAGGAAAGAGCAATGGGTCAAACGTTAAAATCATGTTTTCAAGTGTTTTCCACCAAGATGTGACTTGGAAGACCGATTGCATTTTTATATGCCAATCAAGTTTCAACTAATCCTAGATTTTCATGATTGAACTCGATGAGATTATTGTCAGTGCTGTCGCCTCCTGGTCTATATTATGAAATGTAGACGATGCGATTGATGTATCATGCATAAGAAAGCGTGAAAAAAGATATTGTTAGAGAAAAAGAATTATATGTGGTAAAATAAAGGACACTAAAAAATACCCCTTTTTTTTAACTTTCATTGCTGATATTTTATTTGCAGTTTAGGAGTATTGAGGAGTATTAGGAGTTTAAGGGAGTGAACTCACAATTTACTTTTCTTTATCTTATAAAAAGTTCTTCCTCCAGTATAAATATTTAAATAAATAAATAAATAAACCGAAATAGAAGGAAATCAAAATCGAAAATGAATACTCATCATAAATACCTTCAGAGTATGTCAAAGCTTAATATTTTTCTAATTACCATATCGTACTACGCATTTAGTTAATTCAAAATTTTCTGTGGGAGCCGATCAAAACTCTATGCATTATTCATTGAAACAATTTTAATAAAAGTAATTTTCATAAAGGTATGTGAACAACTTAGTTCAAAATGGCTTATCCCTCTCGGCAATTTTATATTGAGATAAGTAGATTTTAATGCAACACATATATTTAAATTATTATTACACGAGACGCTAATTTATCTTGTCTTTATTTCGTGCATTATTTATACATATTTAAATATTGTAAAGCAGTTATAATATTTAGCAAATGTATAGCAAATTTTGTCTTCAAAATGAAGGATTGTTTCTTATATAACCTTTTTAAATTCTTTCTTTAAACTATTCGAGATGGTCTTTCAAAGGGAACGTATCCCGTATTTACGCAAAATAATCCAAAGTTCAAAGAAAATCATTGAAAACTCATAACAATTTGATCGATGTGTGCGATTGGGTTCGAGTTTAGCACCTTCGGTATATCAGCTTTAAGAGCAAAATTTCTCGGCCACTGGTTGGGCAAAAACAGAACCGAAATGATGAAGATACATAAAATTATTATGTGAAACAAGTACAAAAAAACACATTGTAGACACACTTTTCAAATTTACATTCAATGCAGAATTTCAAATTTCTCAGAACATTCGATGGGATTAAGTACTATAAATTTTATCATTATTTTATTTTTAATTAAAAAACTATGACATATTAATCGGAATTTTGCATTTAAAATTCTAAACTTAAATAAACATAGATATTGCAATTGAATGATCTTCCGCTACCAAAGTATCTCAAAATATTTGTAAACGTTTTTCAACAAATGAAAATTTTATCTGTTTATAGCCTAAACATTTTCGGAACTTTACGCTTATATTAAATTTAACGCAAAACTTGTTGTATCAGTCTAAATACACATTTTGTATTAATCAAGCTTAATTTTTCGCACCGTTACCACCTTTGATTATGAATTTTATATTATTCAACCCCAAAATACTCAGACAAAATTCTCAGTATTCTAAAGTAAAGAAAGAGCGGTTCAAAAAATATTTAAATTTAAAATCAGTCAGCTTATCTGAAATGCAATGCATGCATCACGAACGAAATAAATTTAAATTCATTGAAATTCACATAGGCAGATGCGTGAAATAAGAATATTAAAGGTAATTACCGGAACGTAAAAGTCCAGAAAAGTTATTTCTTAAATATTTGCATGTAAAATGCAGTCGTAATGAAAAAAAGTTTGTAGCTCGTGTTAGTGTATATATTTTAATTTTTAAAAAACGGCATTTTGAAGATCAATCTGTCAAACACTGTAAAAAAATTGCAAATTTACGGTACTTTACCGTTAATTATCCAGTAAATTTACGGAATATGTCACTTTTTTTACTTAAACAGTCAAATCCCGTAACTTTTGTTTTTAATGGAATGGCAAAGTCCGTTGATATACGAAAAAAGTCCATTTTTTACGACATTGTCTGGAATCTCTGCTGCATTTTTTTTTACAGTGTACCTTTTCAAAATTTAAACTTGTAGAAAAAAATCTAATACCAATAATTAATCAGATAAAGATGAAAAGTATTGACATTTCGGAAAATAAGTATGTACATTTTAGTAGAGTGGGATGTACCACTCAGCGGGATTTGCCAGTAAAAAAAACAGATCTAAAAAAAATCTTACGCTACATTATAAAACAAGAAAACGTATAATTTATACTATAGTAAATCAGATAAATACCATCGAATAGTTTATCACCAAAACGCACAAGGTGAAATAAATTATTTACTTTATCTCATTTTCCAAGCGCTATTCTCCGCATCGTTGCCATTCTGCATAACAAATTTCACTTCATTCTATTAAAAATACCAGATAAATACCTCTCATTAAAATAGTTTCCAAATAAAGAACAGTTCAATAAATATTTAAATTTAAAATAAAGTTTTCGACTCCGAAATGTAATGTATATCTCACGAATAAAACACTTTTAAATTCCAGTTATTTGTTCAGTCATGCATACCGCATACATGAAATAGGAATAGTAAAGATCATTACCAAGCTTTAAAAATCCAGAAAAAGTTGTTTGTAGCATAAATGCAAAGGAAATGCAACTGTAGTGCAAGAAAACGACTGTAACTCGTGTTAGTGTTTATAAATTTTTGAAAATATACATTTAAAAAAATATATACATTTTTAAAATTTTAACCTTGTAATGAAAAATATTCTAATACCAATGACTGAACCTAAAAAGGAGAAACATATTGTCATTTTGGAAAATAAGTATGTATATTTCAGTGGGATGTACTATTATTCAGTAATATTCAGTAATCATCAGTATATTTATAATTATGGAAAAAAATTACCTTATATTATAAAACAAACAGCCGATTTATTTATACTATAAAAAATCAGTTAAATGTCATTTCAAAATTTATCACCAAAACACACAAAGTATAGAATAACGAAAGCTTCAATGTATCACTGTAAAATAACAACTCTCAGTGTAGTCACTGCAATTCGTTTTTAAAATTTAACCTTGTAAAAAAAATATGTTCTAATTCTAATATTTCGACAGATAATTGTGAAATATATTGCCATTTTGAAAAATAAGCATGCACATTTTAGTGGGATGTACCATTTGTCAGTATAAAAACATATTAACAATTATGGTAAAAAAAATACCATGTATTATAAAACAAACAGCCGATTATTTTATACTATAAAAAAATCAGTTAAATGTCATTTCAAAACTTATCATCAAAACACACAAAGTGAAATAAATTATTTGTTTCATCTCATTATTCAATCGCTATGATCCATAATGTTGCTAATCCTTATTTCAATTCTTTTCAAAAATATCAAACAAAAATCTCATTAGAATATTATCTAAATAAAGAGCCAGTTCAATAAATATTTAAATTTAAAATAAGTTTTTTACTCCGACATATAATGCATATCCCATGAATGAAACATGTTTTACATCCCATACATATCACATACATGAAACAGGAATAGTAAAGGTCATTTCCAAAGTATAAAACTCCGGCAAAAGGTATTTGTAGTACATTTGCATATAAAATGCAGCTTCAGTGCAGGAAAAAAAAAGCAAATGTGAAAAGAAGTTAAAAAGATGTTTGCTCTGTGAATTTTGTGTACGGACTCTGTGACGGACAAACAGACAGAGGACAGAGACACATGGGGTTTTGTCAATTGAACGATATCCTAAAAATTCAGTTA
Organism: Maratus speculifer; assembly: GCA_964019185.1. Classification (NCBI taxonomy): domain Eukaryota; kingdom Metazoa; phylum Arthropoda; class Arachnida; order Araneae; family Salticidae; genus Maratus; species Maratus speculifer. The sequence continues at coordinate 145,836,439 of OZ025301.1, read as the reverse complement.
ACCTCTTGGGAAGAGCGACACGTATACGTGCCGCAAAAAGGTTTAAGAATCTTTGTTTATCTCCATCAATAAAATTTGCCTTATTTAATCGGATCATTTTCTCGATTTAAAAAAAACACAAATTTTTGTTTTTATTATCCGGTGTTAAAACATTAAAAATTTCATAAATGGCTCCTGTCGCAAAGGGGTTAAATACAATTGAAAAATCTATCACCAAAGCGCACAAAGTGAATTGAATTATTTGCTTCAACTTATTATCTAAACGCTATGATACGTACTGTTGCTATTATCTATTTCAATTCATTCTTTTCAAAAATACCAAACAAAACTCTTATTAGGATATTCTCCAAATAAAGAGCAGCTCAATAAATATTTGAATTTAAAATAGGTTTGTTACTTCGACATATAATGCATATCCCATGAATAAAACAATTTTTATATTCCCGCTATTTATGCAGTCAAACGCATGACATGCATGAAACAGGTATAGTAAAGATCATTTACTTAAGTATAAAAGTCCGGGAAAAGTTATTTGTAGTATATTTGCATATAAAATGCAGCTGCAATGGAAGAAAACGTTTGTGTTTATAAATTTTTGAAAAACCATGATATGAAATAACACTGCCATTCGTTTTCAAAATTTAATCTTGTAATAAAAAATAGTCTAATTCTTATGTTTACACAGATAAATGTGAAATATATTGTCATTTTAGAAAATAATTATGTACATTTTAGCGGAATGTACTATTATTCAGTATGAAAACACATTTATAATTATGGAAAAAATACCTTATATTATAAAACAAACAGCTGATTAATTTATAGTATAAAAATTAGTTAAATGTCATTTTAAAATTTGTCACCAAAACACACAAAGTGAAATAAATTATTTGTGTCATTTATTATCGAATAGCTATGATCCATCCTGTTGCTATTCCTTATTAAACTCTGGAAAAAGTTATTTGTCGTATATTTGCATATAGAATGCAGCTGAAGTGCAGAAAAACGTTTGTGTTTATAAATTTTTGAGAAACTATAATATGAAACAACACTGCAATTCGTTTTCAAAATTTAACCTTGTAATAAAAAAATATTCTAACTATAATGCTTAAACAGATAAATGTCAAATCTATTGCGATTTTGTAAAGTAAGCATGCAAATTTTAATGGGATGTACCATTTGCAGCATAAAAACATATTTACAATTATGGTAAAAAAAAAAAAAATACTTTGTATTGTAAAACAAACAGCCGATTATTTTATGCTATAAAAAAATCAGTTAAATGTGATTTTAAAAATTATCACCAAAACACACAAAGCGAAATAAGTTACTTGCTTCATCTCATTATCCAAGTGTTCTCATTATCCGTACTGTTACTATAACTTATTTCAATTCATTCTTTTCAAAGATACCAAACAAAACTCTCATTAGAATATTATACAAATAAAGAGCAATTCAATAAATATTTAAATTTAAAATAAGTTTGTAACTCCGAAACATAATGTATACCCCACGAACGAAACACACTTTAAATCCCCGCTATTTATGCAGTCAAACATATCGCAAACATGAAACAGGAATAGTAAAGGTCATTACCAAAGTATGAAAGTCCGGAAAAAGTTATTTGTAGGACATTTGCATATAAAATGCAGCTGCAGTGCACGAAAAACAAAGCAAATGTGAAAAGAAGTTAGAAAAATGTTTGCTCAGCCGGTTTAAATCCAGACTGTCAAATATTTGTCAAAGAACTTGTCAAAAAAGAGAATAAGTAAATTTACTGCGTTAAATAGATACTATGCAGGAAGTATGAGAAATGGGATGTGTTTGTAAATGTAAAAGAAGAATAAAGGATGAATAAATAACAATAAAAGAGCAAACTTAATTAACTACATTATATAATAGCTCGAATATTTACCGCCATGACGATTCCTTAACTTTTTAATCACTTGAGACTCCATGGTTTATTTATGTACTTTTTCAGTTTTGGGTTTATATTCAAAAATTAATAACAAAAAAAGTTTGAATGGAAAATAACAACAACAACAACAACAACAAATTGTACATAAAATTTGGTGATACATGGCAATTAAAAAAGCACATTTTTTAGCAATTTCTAAAAACTTTTTCATTTTATTTTACTTTTTTACATTTCAATCGCATTGCAATACATACAATAAATACCTATTTAATATATACTTTTTAATTACTAATGGACTCTACAAATTGTATCTTAACGGGTGGTGAAATTATTTACGTTTTCATTTTTGTAAGTTTTGTACATTTCTGTAACATGTCATTTTTATGCAACTCGTAGCTCGCTAAAAAAGCGCTATAAGAAACATATTGCTATTCTGTTTAGTTCTGCTATCTGTCAGGCTCCATTCACATCATTTTCCCTTTTTCCAACATTATTTACATACGTGAATAAAAAAAATTAAAGATGTTTAACCTATAGGATACATTAGTTCTAAAGAGGATAAGGCTGTTCTCAAATCCAAAGGGGATACTTTATGATGCATTCATTTTTCTTCGGAAACATGTGAAATTGTCAAGTATTGTTACTTGGAAATTATATAGTAGAAAAACGCTTTTAATTTTTTGATATATGCGAAAGATCATTTTAAAAATATACAGTCAAAGTTTCCGAATTTCCAACAAAAGAAAAAAGGACAAAACGATCGTTACATGACAAAAATCGCTTATAACTCGATAAATAATTTATTTATTAAAACAATGGGAAACTCATTTCGTTTTTAAATTGATCCAGTAGTTAGTCTTCCCACTGTTATGCTTTTACGTTTAAAAATGAGCTAGCATGTTAGTTTCGTATTGTTGGCATTAATTTCTATGGTGCAAAACAAACGTTAAGGTACAAAATTACCGCATGATGGTTATTCTGCAAATGCGACTATGTTATATATCACCCCTCCCCCCTTAACCATACAACAAATTGCATATTTTATTTAGAAAGATTAGACTTAATCAATTTCTGCAACAAAAAAGAGGTACTTTTTTAAGTTATTCATAAAAGTTAAGCTATCCTTAAGGGTTTAAGTAGTATGAATTTTTTTTTTTTTTTTTTTTGTATTATGGTAAAGCATAAAAGTTTTCGATAAAATATATGCATAATTTGGATACATAGCATTTGGATACACCGTTGTATTACCTAAAAATTTACAACTATACATATATCACTTCTAGCGTAATATTTATTCGAAGTCTTTCTTTTCAAAACTGCAAGTGGTTATTATTTTTAAGCTTATTTTTGCTTTGAAAATAACAATTTCATATTATAAGCAAAGTATTTCTTATTTTTAACTTCACATTTGTACAATTTTAAAACATGCATAAAATATAAGTATAATGACAATTCAGTTACACCATTATATGATTAAACGAATCATAATAATGTATCTGTGCATATGCTATTTCTTTCGAAAACTTTCTTTTACAAAAATCTTCACCAAGTTTATAATGTCACGTAATCTTTTCCAAACATTTTTTCTCATGCTTTAGATTTGTACCATGATAAAACAAAGGCATGTATATTAGTCATATGAACATCCAGTTACACCATTGCAAGATTAAAAAAGTTTTAATTATGTATTGTTACATAATCCATTTCTTTCAAAGATTTAATTTTCTTTTACAAAAATCTTTCCCAAATTTTTAATTTCTCATATCTTATCCTAGTATTCGTGTTTCTATATGCTTTACATTTGTAACATAATGAAACATACACTTCAGCATTTAAAACAAAAAATATGTTTATTTAAACAAAGAAAAAAACTTAAGTAATTATTTTTAAACCTACGTAACCAAAATATATGTTATCTTTTTTTAGTTACAATTACTTTCTTTAGTTACTGCTTTTAACTGAAAAATAATTGTGTTGAAAAATAACAAGAATTTTGATTAAAAGAAGAAGACCAAGAATACATCTATTTAACTGTCTTGCACAAAATGAGAAAATGGTGAGGGTTTTGTTTTTTGAGTAGGATTTAAGGCATAATGGTCACGTAATCGAATTGGTAAAACTATACAGGTAAGCTAGAAAATGAAAAGAATTTAATTTACATTTGAAGTTTTGTAAAATTCCATAGCTAAGTAGATTAGCTCTGTTTTTTTTAATACTTAAAAAAATGCTGAGCGTTGATTTAAAATTGCATAAGAAAAGCAATATAATTTAGAATTTTTTCATAGAATTTTTACGCAAACTGACGCCAGAGTAGCAAGCTTACGTCCTTTGTCCTGTGTTACTTTATTGACAAAGGTTCCATACATGAAGCAAAAGAATTATTCAAGGATACCTGTTATTAAAAAAGTTCAATTTACTTTTAAGCTTAAAAAATACCAAAGTTAAGAAGCTTAACTTTTTATTTTATTTTTATTGCTTTTAAAACTTTAAATCCATCTTTATCAAACATAACAGAACAGAATTCACAATATTTTTAGAGAATACAAAATTCACAATGCTTAAAAAAAATCTTACTAGCTAAACTATCGGAATGTAGGACACTTAATACAAAATTAAATGCAATTTCATGCTATACCGCTTAACTATTTAATTGTGAAGTTAGTTTTAATTTTGTAATTATAACTAAAATTTATATTGCAAAACAGAAACATGTGAGTGAGTAATGACAGTGTCATATTTATAGTGGTACACAGCTAATCAATAATTTTTTTCTTTTACTGCTTTTTTTTTTTTTTTTTTTTTTTTTTTTTTTTGAACATTGCAGAATTACTTTCTTTTTATATCCTTTTACTATAATAATAAAAAGAAATTATTTTTTTCAAATGCAATTTGTTTAAAAACTCTCATTTTATTGATTTTTTAAACTTTCAAGCACAATTAAAAAAAATATTCCACCCGATTGTAAAAAAGTAATCCGGTTGTATTTAATAGGACATAAATGATGTCACCTTTTTTTCTCAATCTTTTTGACCCTACTCCTCCCTTTTATCACAAAATGTTGCACTTCACAATGCCCCCTCACCTATCTTTGTCACGTCACACTATATTTCTATACATATACTTGCAGTTCATAAACAAAGCACAGCGTTATGGATCATATTTCAAATTTTATTTTTAAATTTTAATTATATTTTTTATGACATTTTTGACTACAACAGTAGATTTATCAGTGTAGATATTTTTTTTTATGAATTAAGGTTAAAGTTTATAATGAAAAAATACAGTTAATATGTAATAGTAATAAAATATTAATATGGAAGAGCAATTGATAAACAGTAGTATTTTGATATTTGAAATGGAATTTAATACACTTTTGACTTTAATTTTTATCTTTACTTTATGAATACAACTTACTTTAATTTCAAATTTACTTTAATTAACTTTACTTTAATTAACTTTCTTTAATTTCAAAATAACTTGAAAATTTAGTCTGCTTATAATTAATGCTTTTATTTTAAACCAAATGCGTGATGTCACATTTCTTCTTTCCCACCCCTTTTAAAATTTAAGATATATATTTTTTGCAGACTTTCCAATTTTATTAAAATCAAATCAAAACTTAAAAAAATTATATATATTTTTTCATTCTATTTAATCCTATCACATGTAATTAATTCAATGAAGTCCTTTGACAAGTAATGATGCTAAGTGGTCATGATGATTTTTTTATTAAATCATATTATGCGTAACTAATTCAATTAAATCATATTAAATGATAGGTAATGATTCTAGGTTGCCAAGATGATTACGTTCTGTTTAATATGGAGTCTTATTATTTATGTATTATTAAACTTAATATATAAAATAGTAATAAATTTTGTATTTATGCATTTATACATAAGAGTGTAGCAGTTATTGAACCAAGGTCTGATTATTTATAAAACTAGTTTTGGCGTGAACGCACCTCATTTTTTACGTTTGACGTATAATTTCAAAATTGTTTTACAGATATTTTTCAAAAAGGTGAAAACCAAACGATATTTACCAAAAGAGTAGAAAGAAATAAAGAAAGAAAAAACATTCATGTTGCAAAATTTTTAAAGTTTGTATCTCATTAAAAAAGTACCAATTTTTCTTTAATCTTTTCTTTGTAAAATTTATAAGTAACATTAAAGAAGACTAAAACATTCTTAAGATGAAATATACCAAGAATCTATTACATTTAATGAATAATTTAGAGCAGCCGTTACGTAGATGGAGGTGTCATTAAACAGGATTTCATTCACAATTTATCATTTCAAAGAAATTGTAATTTTCACAAAGACGGCAGAGAGATTTTATGGAAATCTTTTACTTTTAGGAAATTAAAGAATGTATTCTTGTTTAATTGTCGAATGTAAGGAGTGAGAGAGTTTTATTTTTTCTATAATATTATAAAAATGGACTTAAAAGAAAATTATAATGAGTACTATATAATGGGGCACACAATCAAGGTTGCCAGTTTGCTCATATTTTTTATTCAAAAAATACCGAATTCATACAATATACATATATATGATGATCTCAGAAGCCAAGTGGTACTAGTGACAAAAATTTGATTTGCACCTGTATATATTTGCACCTATTTAGTAATAAATGTATTGCAAATTAAGTATTCATGTTTATTTATATTTTGTTACTGTTGGAAAACGTTTCATAATCTATTCGTCTTGCATCATTTTTCGTTCTTATTTTAAAATGAAACTTAAAACGAAGTGTAGGAACACAACATTAGTCTTAGGATAAAGTGGTAGTTGATTTATTTAAAGACCTTAATAATATTCTGTTACCCAATAAAATATATATATAGAAAACTATGTTCTCAAGTTGAAACGTCATATTCATCTTAATAAAAATAAATAAACAGCATGTATACTGAATTCACAACACACTTATTATTAAATAGCTGCAAACATACAGAAGTTTTAAAAACATTTAAAACTTTTCACGATGTAACTAATTTTGATTGAATTAACTCATGATGTCACGATCACCTAGTGCTTTCAACTAAACATTAGCCGTCATCAAAAGAACTGTTCATACAACATGAATACTTAATTCCCAATACATTTATTCCAAAATAATTACACGTGTATATAAGTTTTAAAAACATTTAAAATTCTCAAGATGTTAAAACATTGATGCCAGAAGATGTTACACTTTCCACGATGACGGCTGATTTTTAGCTGAAAGTGACAGAGATTTTAACATCTTCTGATATCAATATTTTAACATTTTAAAGTTTTAACTGTTTTTAAAACTTCTACATACTTGCACCTATTTAGTAATAAATGTATTGGGAATTAAGTATTTATGTTGTTTATTTATATTTTGTTACTGTTTGAAAGCGTTTCATAATCTATTCGTTTTGCATCATTTTTCGTTCTTATTTTAAAATGAAACTTGAAACGAAGCATAAGAACACAACATTAATCTTAGGATAAAGTGTGTACTTTATTTATTTAAAGACCAATTTAGAATAACTTTTGATAAAGAGAAGATCTGACATAAGGTAGAATTTCAGTCTCAAAGGGCAATTTTGTCAATTACGGTGAATAGCTCTTAAGGAAATTTTTCATCTAAACTAACTAGAAAAGTGAATTTCCACTTATTAGTGAAATACAAGTATAAACTAAGGAAAAGATACTTTTTTATATTTTCATAAGATGGAATGGAAAAAATAATTATAATAAATATATAGTAATATTCAAGTGTGCTAAATCTTGTTATTTTCCTGATATTTTAGTCAAAGTTAATTATATTTTGAATTTTGTCAATTAGAATAGTATTCAAGGACATTTTTATCTGAATTAACTGGAAAAGCGTGTTTCTCTTGATTGTGAAATATATACTCTAAAAAAATGCTTTTTATTATATTTAGATAAGATGGAATAGAAAAACAATTATAATAAGGGTATAGTATTATTCAAATGTGGTAAATATTTATGATTTTGTTGATATTTAAGCTAATTATACTTTACGTTTTGTAAATTACAGTGGATAGATTTTGAAGAAATTTTTCATTTAAACTAACTGGAAAAGCATATTTCTGCATGATTGATAAATATAAACAGTAAAAAGGCTATTTTGTCTTATATTCACACAAGATAAAATAGAAAAACAATTGTAAGGAATACACAGTAATATTTAAGCTTAGACAATCTTAAAGTTTTTGCTTAAAGTTTTTAAAAGCTAATTATCTTATTTTCTCATGTATAACGCGTACTTAAAAAAAAAAAAAAAAAAAAAAAAAAAAAAAAATTGGGTAAAAAATTTAGATGCGCGTTATATACGGAATAATTTTAAACTGCTGGATATAATCATACGATATGCACACGAAATAGTACATGTATTGAAGGAAGGAATCAAAACTTAAGAATGTTATTTAATAAAAGCATTGGTGCATCTTTATTTCACTCCTTGCATTTTTTTTCATACAATAGCACTTCGGCAACCGCCATTTTTCTGTCAGCGTGCAAGACTAGTATTCAGAGAGCGATGCCATCGGACGTTGATTCCCTAACCAAAGGCTAAAAAAATAGATTTTCACTTTCATTCTTGCCTGGTGGAATATTTGTTTCGACTTTCGTTACTGAAATTCATTTAGTCATTCGCTCACTTGCAGGTATAATGTATGGTGCAAGTTATATATGAAATTAAACAAAATCGCCCTTTGCTATGTATATTAAGGGTGTACGTTATACACGTGTCCGCACTGTACTTAGTAAATACGGTATGTTTTAAATTTGTCAATTATGGTGGATAGCTTTTAAAGAAATTTTTCATTTAAACTAACTGGAAAAGTGTGTTCCAGTTTAATTGAGAAATATACCAGGTTATAGAAAAGACACATATTCTTATCTTCAAGCAAAAAAAGATGGAATGGAAAAATAATTACTGCAAGTGCATAACATCGAGGGGAAAAATATGGTTCAGGAATCTAGAATCTAAATTATGGCTACAGAAAAAAGTAGTTCCATGTCATCCCTATTGATTCCAGTTTTCCCTTAGGTAAAGAGTTCTAGATTTTCCAACCAGAATTCAAGAACGTTTATCTATATTCTCATGGTCAAACTGATTTAAAAGTCTATGTAAATCGATGTGAACAAGAGGTTAGTTCTAATTATTAGAATTCTAGTTTATGAAACCCTTTTAGAAATCAAGCGATGATTTCTCGCCACTCGAAGGAATAATTATCGTTTTGTCATTTAAAAAACAAAACACTAGAAATACTAAACCATTTCGTCTATTCAAGTTAGTTCTTTAGCCTATAGTTCGGAAATCTATATTTTTATTTAAGGGATTCAGAATATGACTACCTATTTATTCTAGGTGAAGGCGGTCTTTTTTTCTCATTGTTGTAATATTCAAGTGAGGTGAATCTTGAAGTTTTCCTGATGTTTTGGTAAAACTAATTATAATTTTAAGGAAATTTTATATACATATGCATAAATTTTTGTTTATTTATACATTTATTTTCTCTTATTCATGGATTTTATTTATTGATTGATTATCTTTGAGAGATTTTCAAAATTTTTTCTTAGGGTTTTTTGACATACGTAATCGATAAGGCAGAAAAAAAATTTTTACTGTACACTATCAATTTTCAATAAAAATCGACTGGTCTTTGCTTATATCTGTGAATGTCTGCTGTTGATGAAATCGTTCTACTATATATAAGCCTTCATCCTTGATTTTTCTGCTATTTTTTTCAGCTGATTTTTCTGCTTTTATTGGTAAATTATTCAAAAAATTATAGTTTTTTCAATTTATACGGTCAATATCATGTATTTCATGGTTTTAAAAAATAAGAAAGTTTATGTATACATCAGAGTGGCGAATGGGCAGGAAGAAACACAGTCAAAAAAGGTGTTAAATATCAAAATTTTATTAAAGAGAAATTCACCTTTTTGAATATTTTTATATTATTTCAAGCATTTTCTGTAAGAAAATGCTGGTAGTTTCGTTCTTTTTTTTTATTTTACTGTATTTTCCCTTGACCACTTATGATTGATTTAGAAAAAAATTCTGAGATGTTAATAACCTTAGTACTTTTTATTATTTCTTTTTTTATGTTATCTTTTAGTAATAATAAGAAAAATAACTCATTTTGATACATCTCAAAATTTTTGTATGGCATTAATTATACTTTTCTCCGAATTTTGGAAGTGAAGCATAAGAAGACTAGATCACTTATACCTTAAAATATACAGCATTTTATTTAATGTGCAATTTAGAACACCAATTACAAGAAAGAATGTTACATTAGAGAAAATTTTGTTCGCTAACCTATAATTTAAAAGAAATTGCAATGATGATAAAACTGCAGTTATATTTTAACGAGATCCTATTTCGTTTTAAAAATGGAAGATAATATTCGCATTTGACTGAGAAATGTAAAAGGTGAGAAAGAGTAGTAAAAAGAGAAAAGTATTTTTAGAAAGAAAAATATTTTTTTGCATAATATTATTTTTATATATAACATAGAATAATTTTTTTTTTCTTATATACAATTTAAAATACACTAGAAAGAGCTATAAGACATATATAATGTTTCATGAAATAAGTTTTGTAGTTAATTTGTTAGTATGTTTTGATTTACAATAGTGTATATAAAAATATATAAAAAACAACACAATATTTTATTTTCTAAAGGTTTTAAATTTTCACACATTCGTGGTGTATATTTCAGAATTTGCACTACTGTACGATATCAGAATATATTCTAATATAATTTTGAATTACTCCTTTCCAAATTTTAACTTTATAATTAAATTGAAAAAAAAGGAAAAGGGTAAAAAAGTGAATTGAATTTTTTTAAAATGTTGCATTAAAAAAAAGTTGATGCTTTTAAATCATTCTTTTATATCTTTAAAAGTAAAGCTATAAATATAAAATTATGGTACTTCTACCGAAACTATCCCTTACTTATGAAAAGGACATAAAGGATAGAATTTCTTTTTTTTCAAATATCACTTAAGAAAGACTGTAATCTTGAGAAATAGAAGTGGGTTGGATAAAGATTTATTTTGGTTCTTACGAAATATTATTATCAGTTTTTTTTTTCAAATTTACAAAAGAAAATTGCAATGATTGTTTTATATGTTACCTTCTTAATAATAATAATAATAATAATTATAATAATAATTCTTATCTATAAAATCTTAATTTTGTTTAATATTTGTACATAAATAAACTACTTTGTTTAAAAAAAAATATATATATATATAATTATATATATATATATATATATAACCCATGCGATTTTCTAACTGTTGAATTATTTTAAGTGTAAGAATAACAGCGAATTAAATTCTAGTTATGCAATTTTTAAAGTTTCCAGCAAGTGTTTAAATTTATTATATTGAGGTTAGTTTATGCTATATAAAATTCACAAATAGTCCACGTTTATTAGGTGCGTTCGTAATTACATAAATACGTAACTGCTATAGTCATCGATCAGTCCGTCCGAATATAACAATGCAAAAACTACACAACCAAATCGTTTGAAATTTAAAATATATAATTGTTGCACTATTGTGTCGTGTAATTTCAAATTTTTGTGAAAATCGGATGCATAGTTCAATTATAGGGACAATGAAAAGTATTCCGTTACATTACAGCCAATGGGGAAAAAAAGTTTCAAGTGCATTTTAATGATGTTACACCCCTTTCGAACATAATAAAGTTGATATGCATCTATTAAATATGAACTAAAATATACATTCTGTACATTGTGTGGTGTGAAGAATATTTTTTATTAATTTATAGAGCTACACATGTAAGCAGAAATTTAGCTACCTGAAAAGAAAACATTTCAAAGAGTTAGATTTAATAAATATTTATTAGATAATCAGAATTAGCCTTTACATCATACTTCGAGATTCCTATAAAGAAAAGGAATGGAGAAATACTTTCTGAAATATCAGCGAGAGCAAACAGAAAAGTTTAAAGTAACATTTGCAACGGAATAAAAAGAGTTTAATTGGAGTACTAAATTGAGATTACTAAAATCGTGAAAAAGATTCTCGATTAAATAAATGAATTTGTGTAGTTTAATGCTTGAATAAGCTTAACAAATGTACAAGAACTTAGATTATTATAATCCACTTTCAAATATTTAACTTGAGCTGCAATTTTAACAAGAAATGGGGAAATTATTTTAACAGAAACTTTTAAGCAAAATAAATAAATAAATAGTTAAATGAATAATAATAATAATAATAAATAACAGTTTAGGAAGAACTTTTAACATTTCTGAATCTATCAAAAGTGTACCAATGAAAACATGACAAAGCCAAGAACCTTCTGTTTGCTATCTGTACGTGACCCAATATATTAATCAATTAAAAATAAAAAAAATGGAACCTTTATTCCCTTAATTATACTAAATACATGAAAACAACCTAGATAAGTCAGGCCAATGACTTTTTAAAAAAACTGATACGTTTATATACAGGGTGATTCATAAAAGATGGGCAGAACCTTAAGGGGTTATAGTACACTTAAAGACAAATAATATTAAATAGGAGACTAAGGGTCCCAGACGTATTCCCAAGGAGATAGGGGGCATTAAAGTTTAGGGTCCGAAATTTCAAATGATTATAAAAAATGGAAAAATTGGTCGATTCGTTTGCGGTTTTTGCAAAAAATTTTCTTTATGCCAGTATTTTCTTGAAATAAAATTTTAAAGTTCAATTTCAAAAAATGCCGATAGGGGGCGCTTTAGACTTTGGAGTAACAAACAACTATTTTTTAACGTTATTTTTTGTATTTCTTTAAATGATTTCGAAAGCTTAGACTTAAACTTAAATTTTGATCTAAAAATCTGAGTCCTAACGAGTAGTTAAGTAGCGTAAACTGAAATTTGAAATTTGAAACCCTTCTCCCCCCAGAACAAAAATCAGTTATTCCCGATCTTTTGTGTCGTAGATTAGGCTCTAACTACTGCCGCGTTTTGCTAAAATTATTCTTTATGTCAGTATTTTCTTGAAAATAAATTTTAAAGAAAAGTTTCAAAAAATTCCGATAGAGGGCGCTTTAGACTTTGGAGTAACGAACAACTATTTTATACAGTTATTTTTTGTGTCTCATTAAATGCTTTCTAAAGCTTAGACTTAAACTTAAATTTTCAGCTCAAAATCTGAATCGCTGAGCGTGGTTCAGTAGCGAGGGGAGGGGGTTCAAATTTCAACTTCTGAACATAGTTCAGTTTGCACTACTTAACCATGCCCAACGATTCTGTGCTGTGATACGAGGCAAAAATACAACTTTCGTCAAGGACTGCATAGTCGGAATTCACTCATAAAGGCACTGGCACAGCTGGAAACGTCGCTCATGCAAACGTTAAAGCTCCATTACTGACGCTAGTCACCGGGTGAAGAAGGAGACAGAAAGTATGCAAATGTCAAATGGGGAAGAAGAAGAACACGTATGCAAAATTTCGACACGATTCAGGCATAAAAACCACTGAACGGTGAGTCAAGTGTAAGTCGCTGTAGTAATGAATCGGAAGATGGAGCCCTTCACGAATAAGGAAAAGGCTGCGATGCATTTAATTTACGGAGCGGCAGATGGAAATGGTGCAGAGGCACAACGAATGTACGGAGAGCGATTTCCCAACAGGCGGTTGCCTAACCGCAAAACTTTCGAGCGCTTGCACAGACAGTTGTGTCAGACGGGATCATTTCTCGCTTCTCGGTCGAATGCAGGTCGTGCAAAAAAGGACGAATCAGTAGTTGTTGCAGAAGCCATTCTGGATGTAGTAGCGGCGCAGCCAAGTACAAGTACACGAACAGTGGCTAGGCAGGTGGATACCTCACAGTCCATGACTTGGAGGGTACTGAAGGATGAACATTTGTTCCCGTTTCATGTGCAACGAGTCCAGAAACTGTCTCCAGGGGATTATCCAAATCGTATTGAATTCGCCCGCTGGTTTCTGCAGCAGAACGCGCTAAATGCACATTTTGGACGAACTGTGCTTTTCACCGATGAATGTACCTTTACACGTGAAGGTACATTTAACACACATAATGCACATGTATGGGCGGATGTCAATCCACATGCTACGTATCCACATGCTCATCAGAGACGCTTTTCCATCAATGTTTGGGCAGGAATCCTCGGAGACCACCTAATCGGACCGTACCTTCTTCCTGAACGCCTCAACGGTAAAACATACCTCACACTTCTGCAACATGTGCTGCCAGACCTGTTAAACGTTGTTCCTCCACGCATCCGGCGGATCATGTGGTTCCAGCACGATGGAGCGCCAGCCCATTACGTACGAGACGTCCGCAACTATCTGGACATCACATTTCCGAACAGATGGATTGGTCGAGGTGGTCCTGTTGCTTGGCCTGCTCGCTCGCCAGATCTTTCACCCCTCGATTTCTTTTTTTGGGGGACAATTGAAGGTTCTTATGTATAAGACACCCATTGAATCCCCCGAGGAACTGGTCGCCAGACTTTCCGCCGCTGTAGGGGAAGTGCTCGAAAAGCCTGATGTTTTCGCGAATGTTCGCCGTTCCATTCTTCGCCGTTGTTCTGCGTGCCTAACCTCTGGTGGTCACAATTTTGAACATTTATTGTAATTACATGTTAATAAATATGCTTTGGTATCATAATCCTAATTTGTGTCTTTTTACCTCGTATCACAGCACACAATGTGTGGACATGGTAAACTGAACTGTGCTCAGGAGTAGAAATTTCAAACCCCTCTCCCCGGAAACTTAACCACGTCTAACGATTCAGATTTTGGGCTGAAAATTTAAGTCTAAGCTTTAGAAAGCATTTAATGAGACACAAAAAATAACGGTATAAAATAGTTGTTCGTTACTCCAAAGTCTAAAGCGCCCTCTATCGGAATTTTTTGAAAATTTTCTTTAAAATTTATTTTCAAGAAAATACTGACATAAAGAATAATTTTAGCAAAACGCGGCAGTAGTTAGAGCCTAATCTACGACACAAAAGATCGGGAATAACTGATTTTTGACTATTTAACTACTCGTTAGGACTCAGATTTTTAGATCAAAATTTAAGTTTAAGTCTAAGCTTTCGAAATCATTTAAAGAAATACAAAAAATAACGTTAAAAAATAGTTGTTTGTTACTCCAAAGTCTAAAGCGCCTCCTATCGGCATTTTTTGAAATTGAACTTTAAAATTTTATTTCAAGAAAATACTGGCATAAAGAAAATTTTTTGCAAAAACCGCAAACGAATCGACCAATTTTTCCATTTTTTATAGTCATTTGAAATTTCGGACCCTAAACTTTAATGCCCCCTATCTCCTTGGGAATACGTCTGGGACCCTTAGTCTCCTATTTAATATTATTTGTCTTTAAGTGTACTATAACCCCTTAAAGTTCTGCCCATCTTTTATGAATCACCCTGCATATATTATCTATTGAGCTTTGCTTATGTATAGTACAAAATTCACAAACCAATTGAAAGTTAATTTTTTAACAGCATTGTAAAAAATGACTGAAATAATAAATATTTTTTCTATATACAATAGTGCCGACAAAAAAAAAAAAAAAGAAGAAGCTGGATCCTTTGTAACTTGAATTATGTTAAATCCAAGAATATAAGTTAAAGAATTTATTATAAAAAATCTGTAATTTTAACAAAACAAGTGCATTTTTTTTACAAAGATAAAAAAAGATAAAGATTTTTTTATAAAGAAAAACAATGTTTTATTCTAAAAAAATCGGATTTTGTAATTTTTACAGAATAAATCTGTATTTTTTTCTAAAAAACACTGTTTTAGCAGAAAAATACAGATATTTTCTGTAAATTAAACAGTTTTACACTGGCGACAAAATTGATCTTCTTTTCCTGCCAATTTGACAGATTTTTCTTTTTATAGTGTGGCAATATAATTTTTTTCTGAAAGAAGAAACATATTTTTACACTGGGGTTAGCTTGTGCAAAACGAAATTCACAAATAATTCGAATTTGATTTTATATCAACATTGTAAGCAAATGAAATAAAAAATGATCCTTTCTTTTGACATAAGTCTAGAGTCTGATATTGTCTTGCTGCTGTTTTCAAAGTAATAGGACATGTTCTCTGCACAAGATAAAGAAGGACCAGTGCTTTCGAAAAGCTTTGCGCAATTATTAAAAACTGTATCATGTTTTATGAAGTTCTTTCTTGTCTACAGATAACAATGCTTACAAAACAATAAAAAAAAAAAAAAAAAAAAAAAACACGAAAATGGTTTAGAAATTTTTTTTAACATGCTAGAATAGATTGTAACTGTATTAAGCGTAGAAAATCAACTAATTCAATACATTTCTGTTTGTTAGCTATGGCCAAACAATTACTTTAATCAAGCAAAAAGAAAAAAATTATGAGAAGACGAATTCTTTATCTCTAGAATTATGCTAAATGTAAGAAAACGAGTTAGAGAAATCATGTCAATGTAAACTGTTTTTCAAAGAAAAAAATTGTATGCATAGATATATTTTTGTATACTGAGCTTAGCTTTACAGTTCTGAATTCACAAAACAATTCAGAGTCAATTTTTTATCAGCATTTTAAACGACTGAAATAACAATTATCCTTTATATTAACAATAGTGTTGACAAGAAAAATAGAAGAATAGAAGAAGCTACATCCTTTGTGACTTCAATTGTGTCAAGCATAAGAATACAAGTCACAGAAATTACAGCTATGTAATTTTTCTAAAAAGAGAGAAATATTTTTATACTGAGTTTAGTTTGGGGAATACAAAATTCACAAAAGAATTCAGAGCTAATTTTCTATCAGCATTGCAGACGTTTGAAGCAATAATTATACATTTTGCAAACAACTGTTCTGAAGGAAAAAATAAGAATAGTTTAGGAAGATCTTTTAGCATTTCACGATAAATTATAAATGTAACAACTGTAAAAGATTGTCTAAGTCAAGCAATTCATGTTTGTTATCTGTAAGCGAACAAGTTGTTTTTATCAATCAAAAAGAAAAAAGGAAGAATAAACTATATCTTTTGCCACCTAAATATATTAAACATAAGAAATATAAGCTTAGATGTTACAGTAATGTAATTTTCCTAAAAAAAAAAAAAGTTTTCTTCTTTTTTTTACATATCGAACTGAGCATAATCTGTGCAATACGAAAATCCACACATACAAAAGAAGTAAAAAATTGAGTTCATTTTCTATCACGATTGTACAAGACTGAAATAATAACTGCTGTTTTAATTTTCTAATAAAAAAGAATTTTTTTTATGTACCGAAGTGAGTTTAATCTGTACTGTACAAAATTTACACATACAAAGGACCGTAAATGGAAATGAATTATAAGAGGAAGGGTGGTAAAAAAAATGCAGGGGAGGGAGCCTGATATTCTCTCCCTCTCTTTCTGACACAGAAATATAAATTAGTGCATATTCACATTGTAGTTACTATGTTTCTTATTAAATTGTTGTAAAAACTTCATTTTATACCAAGAAAAAAATATGATGGGGAAAAATTCGAGTGCATAACTAGCACAATATTAAGCATCATATGAGATTCATATGTGCAAATATGATGAGTTAGTAATGAAACAATTATTTTAGTCAAAATTTAGTTTTTCTGCAAAACTGTGAAAAGACCTCAAAACTACAGTAGTATTTTGAACAGATTTTTATTTGGATTTTAGGAGCAGAAATTACTTTAGTGACCTTGGAATTTGAAGGGGGGAAGGGGGCTCAAAATATTTTTTGGTGGGATGAGCTCCCCCCACGGCCTATCACTCTCCGAGCTACGAGCCTGCGATACAAAAAAAAAAAAAAAAAAATAAATAAATAAATAAATAAAAATAAAAATAAGGAGTTTATTTTCGATTAACATTGTATGAAATTGAAATAATAATTGCCCTTTCTATCTAATAGAGTTTAGGCAGGAATAATAAAAAAAAGACGTGTTTTTGCAAGGCAAAAATCTACAAAACAATTCACATTATCTTTTTATTCTTCTGTAGTTTTGCACCTTTTAAGTACAGACTGCTAAAGAAATAAGAAATAAAAGGTAGATAAATTACTTACAGAAAGATACCCAAACGAACAATTTCAATTACGGATAAGATAAGTATTTACTAACAAACTAAAAGTAACCATTATATTGTATTTCAAGATTCATATAAAGTAGAAGAATGGAGAATTATTTCCCGAAACATACCTTTAGAAGTAAAGGATTACAACATATTTCTTAAGAAATGAAAGTTAAAGGGAAGATTAATTCTTTAAGTGAATTGCATAAACTATGTCAATTACAGATTAAATAAACATAGTTTAGCAAATGTTACTTTATATTTCTAGGTATATATAAAATAGAAGAATGGAGGATTAGTTTCTGGAACTTTTCTAATATAACAGAGATTAAAAGGAATAAGACTGAAATAGCATACGAAACCAGAATATACAAAGATTAGTTAAGATAATAATGTCAGATCATTACAATAATAACACAGATATTGTGAGAGAAAAATAAAATTTGGTAGTTTAATTCTTAAAAAATGGCCTAAGATGTTTTATTCATGTGTATATATATATATATATATTATATAATATGACTGTTAAAATTTTGCAACTTTTGTTGCACCGTAAAAACTATTGTTTTTATAGAAAACGATTACTTGACGATATTTTGCAATGTTCTTATTGGTTATAATACAGATATTCTATAAAAGTGGTGGTGTGACTACACTGTAAAAAAATTTCATGAGGTTATTAAAAACTTTTTAGTAAATTTGTATCCTCCAGAATTTTTTAGTAACCATTACACACAGTACAGATAGTATCCATTCTAACCTTTTTTTTGCAAGTGAAACGAACGTTTCTTTTGTAAACTGAACAAAAGAATTTTTTGTATAACTAACTTAAAACATTTTAGTATGAGCCACCAAGCAAATTTTAGTAGTTTTGTTGTTGACGTGTGCCCGAAGGGCAGGCGCTTCCTTTGAACTGCATCCAGTGGGAAAGAACATAGACTTCTGCAGCGGAAGATTTTCGGTAAAGCCTCAATAGATGGCAGCATCAAACATTGCCAACTGCTCAATTTTGATATGCTTCTGTAGGGGAGGGAAAGTCCAAAGATCATTACCCATGGTAGCTGCTACGACAGAGTTTTCATAACCCCTTTATTTAACGAATACTTACACTGCATATACTCGGTGCGTCTTTAGTGGTGTCGAGCGTCGAACCCGGGACCTTCCAGTCTGGAGTTCGGTGCTATGACCGCTAAGCTACCATGGCCACACTGAGTGAGTAACAGCTATTAAAAATATAAAACTATTAACTCTAATCGTTGCTAGCTTTTTTCTAGTAATTCTTACAGATTTTCTTGTAACTGAGTAAAATTACAAAGAAATAATTAGTAATTGCAAGGATGACAGAGAGAAACTAAAATTTTTTTAGTAGATCGACCCCTTTTTTACAGTGTATGCAATAAAAATTCAAATCAATTTGAAAAAGCTAAACAAAACAAAACAAAAATAATTTTAATTACTTTAAAAAATCGTGTTAATCGTTTAACAACGGTGTAGAACAGTGTAAAATTACTATTCCCGTCTTTAATATAATAGTAATGCTGAAAGAAATTATAAATATTCGATATATTTAATAATGAAAAATTCAGAAAATTTCATTATAAAAAGTTCTTCATATTTTGTTACTGGGTCTTTTATCCTGTGCTAAATGAAATATATGAAAATAAATCAGAACTAAGAAACAGATAAATTTCCAAAAACAACTATTAAAACAATCTAAATTAATTAAATATAAAATAAATCTAAATAAATTTGAACAGTCAGATAAACTTTTCAACAAACATATTAAAACAATCTAAATTAATTAAATATAAAATAAATCTAAATAAATTTGAACAGTCAGATAAACTTTTCAACAAACATATTAAAACAATCTAAATTAATTAAACGTGAAATAAATGTTCACACAAGTAGTCATTGCATTTTATTTCATGATTCAAGCAAAATTAGAAAATGTTTAATTATTTTTTGAAACGACGGAAGAAAGAAAATAAAATTGCTGAAACAACAATCAGTACCAGAGTAAAAGACGATTAATTAAGGTAATATTCATATCATCATACTTGCGAAATGGCTCCTAGAACAGAAAGAATAAACTTGTTGAATATATTTCCTGGGAGAGACATTTAACTATGTGTTTCTCTCATAAAGAAATAAACTTAAAAAAAAGATATAAATATAAATGTATTTTTTTGAGTTCTTGGTAACTTTTTTTTAAAATTATCGATCTCACTATTCGCCATTTGTTATCAGCGTAAATCTGTGCTCATTGTTTATAATGCTCTTCAAATAACATCCACTAGTGTGTATTATATTAAGAAATATCAAACTGTAATATTACTTGTGTTAGACAGTTGATGTGCATACTTAATTATTATGACATTACAATGAATCATTCCTGAAAGACTAGGTACCAATCTTCTTTTTAAGGAATTACGCCCAAAAATTTTGTACTCACACCCCTCCCCGACACCGAAAAAACTATGGATTTTATTTTATTTTACAAATTTTATGGTTTTAATTATTTAAAAAGAATACAAAAGATGGCAGCAATGATTTTGCGTATGGTCGAATGGCACAAATGCTTGGAAGCTTAAAGAAGTAGTCTCCTTTCTTCAAAACATGCTACCAATATTTAGCAAGCTACTTGAAAAATTAATCATCACAAGAATAAACTACTTCATTTGAAACTCGTAAGAATTAAATTCTTCTCAGCATTGTTTTAGCTGTCTAAATTTACAGAATATACTTTACTAGAAATATTTTAATTTAGCAAATTTGAATGTTGATAAATTAAATTGTATTTCGTTATTAACAAAATATTTCAAAAAATTGTTTTGTACACTTTCCTTGGATGGATCTATAGAAAAATGGCAAATGCTGACAGAATATCAAACCTACTTAAGATATTTCAAGTACTAATAGCAGTTAACACATTGAATGCCACGATAACTAATACTGAACTTCACGTTCAGCACACGCCAGTCTCCGCTGACAGTGTAAAATATGGCATAAAACCAAAAAACATATTGTTTTAAGTAATAATAAATAAAAATTTAAGTAAATTTTAACTAATTTTTCAGTAATTAATTAAAAATATGATTTTTTTTAGTTTCACCTCGCACTTTAACCTTTCAGTCACCGGTGACTGATGGGGTAGTCTCTAAATAATTGACAGCTCTGAAATTTTATGCATTGGTTTGCACGTGGCTGACCGCAGGGATTGTCACTTACTGATGAATGTTCATAACAGTTTCTTTCAATAACACAACTTCAACATTAAATTTTCGCAATGGACAAAACAACTGCAACTTCTGCGATCAAAATATGTATTTCAACTTTGACTTTTGGAACAGCTGCCGGAGATGTAGCAAATTCGCAAACGCAAAAATGTTTTACTTATTGCTTACTACATTTTCTATTGCCAGAGATTTATTTATGTGCTAAATCACAAAGTTATATAAACGCAATGCAAATTAATATTATTCTTGTATGTTTTTGTGAAAATTAATCGTGTCGAAATTCAGTGTATTATTCAAAACAGCGCAATCTAGATCACTAACAATAAAGTGTTGCTAAAAACACTTTACCACGCCAAATCATTTCTAAAAAAAATTACGTAAACTAGAAATCATTAAGTAAATACCATTACAATAGGGCAATGAACAATCTTTCAAGTGGATTTTTTTTAATTGTTTCACTAATTCTTTGTATTGCTCTCAATAGAAGAAATTGGTATACCTAGGTTGAATACAATGTATTTACGCATTCAGGTACTCCCCGAAAATTTTTTACCGTGAAATCAGACTAAAATTGTAATAAATAAATCCGATAATTCGACCTAACAATACTGAAAGAAAATCCCTTTTCCAACAAAATTCCTGTTCTAATTTGATTTCCACCTATTTGTCAAACGGAACTCGCATATATCCTTCTGTAATTCACTTAATACGTACAAGTGAAAACTAACACAATTGTCTCCAGTCCACTTTTAATGGATTTTTCCTTTAACAAATTTCATGAACAGTTCATAATAGCTAGTTTCCGAATATTTCTGTTGCTAACAAAAGAAAGCAGTTCGTAATAGCTTACCTTGAAATAGGGTTAGTATCATGAACATTGAATTTAATGCTATTGTAATGGCTGGTTTGGATAGTATCTGAGTTATTACATCCCTAAGGCACTTTGCATTGTGTATCGTGACGCAAATGGTACATTCATCTATTTAATGTGAGAACGGAATGAAATATATGACATAAAAATGTGAAACCTGTGTTTTAATAAAGAAAAAATGTGTCATTGAATAACAGCTACATTTTTTGAATTGGATCGTTTTTTTAAAAATTGGGGTTAGAAACAAACAAATAAATAATAAACAGATAACAGAAAAATAAACAGATATGAAAACAGTGTTTTCTGTATTTGCTAAGGGTGAGTTATATCCCTAAAAATGTTAAATCAAAATCTCTTTTACTTTTGTGACATTCTGGTCACGAGAGTAACAAAATTTTGATTTATTATGTAGCCAAGCAAAATGCTTTTTGTTATAAATTAGATACATTTTATGAGAGTAGACCACATTGGTACTTAACTGTTTGTATCAAATTTTATCTTAACTATTTTGGATCTGGTACTCTATTAATAGTACATGCCTTTTAATGGAGTATTATTTTGTTTTAAGAAATATTTTAGCTTCCATCTATATGTAAGTGATGTTAGCAAAGATTTATGTATCTACTATATGACTTCATTTATGTTTAGACATTTAATAATAATAATTATTATCATTATTATTTGCTTCATTCTTTTTGCCCCCTTTGTACTTCTTTTAATTTAAACTTAAAATTCACTCTTTAAATTTAAATTAAAAGTTACTTTCTTAAAAGAATAATGTATAATATAGAGCAAAAAATATTAGAAAGCTCTAATATAAATTAAATCTTACTGCAATACAATATTTTCTAAACATCTCCAAAAAGTCTTCTTTAGCCTATTGTCATATGAATATTAATTGAATAGTACGAAAACAAAGGTTATCTTTCAGACAATGAAATATTCTTTAAACACGAATTAATCTATCTGGATAGCTATTGCTTATGTTATTAACGTAAAAGTAATTTTTTATAAAAACTGAAAAAAACGTTTTGCAGGCATATAACTAATTCATTTTACGTTACCTTAAATACTGTTGCATGAAAATAGGTAATCTATAATTATCTATTATCCATAGAAAGTATGTCAAATAATTCTATTTTTATTATTCTAATCTATTTTTTTCTAAAGATAAATTAGAAAATTCAAATTTAAAATTTAAAGAAATTATTAAAGCTTTTAATTTTTATCTATTTTTACAAACAATCAGCGAAAAACAAAATATTTTAATAAGATATGTTTCAAAGAATATATAAACTGAATACTTAAATTAAATAACAAAAATAGGGTACGCTAGCGGAAACTTGTGGAAACCTATTTATGTTCTCCTTGGAATACAACTGTTTAAAGCAATTAAACATAAAACAAAGAAAGGTATTCTTTAATGACATGATAAATGCATGTACGTTACAAAATTTTATTTACAGGGGAAAAAAAGGTGAGAGAATTATGTCAAACAACGATACTTAGAATTGTCAAACATGGTCTAAATTAAATTAGAATAAAAATATAAAAATGAGCATAAGTTAATACAAATTTTGAATTTTTCGAATGAAACACTTATTAAGCAATAATTTATAAAGTTATAAATAAACAATTTTACAAATGTGAACTATATTTATAAATGGTACTTATAATTTAAACAGAAAGTTTGTCAAGAAATAATAAGTTTTTTTCCTATTGCTGAAAATGAGAACAAAAAATTGTAATTGTAATTTAAAGCATTTAGCGTCTTAGGATTTTAAGGGCATTATTTACGTCGATTTGTTTTATTAATAGTTTTAGAAAAATGAAATATCAGCAAATGGACATGCATCAAAAGACCTAGTTGAATATTTGAATATTTTAAAAGAAAAAATAAGTAATAAATATTAATAATCCTATTTAGCTGTTCTCAAATCAAAATTAGCAACTTTTCAGAGCAATTTATTAGGTCATTCACAAATGCCTACAATTTGCCTTTATTTTTAGAAAAGTACTAAGAAATTCAACATCATTTCTTACGATTTAAAAAGAAAATATACATTTTATACTACAGATAAATGCATATAGTTGATGTAAGTTACCGAATATTGCAATTTTGAAATGTAAAATAAAAACCATTACCAATAATGTTACTCTAAGGTAATGACATATTGTTAAATATGCCATTAAAATGTCCTAAAAATGTCCATTAGGAAAATTTTAAAACACTTGGCTGAATTTTAACACTTTGAAGTCATAGCTATTTCAACCGCATTTATTGCGGACCGAAGATATTTCGTATTTTTCATGATTAAAAACATACTTGCAATTTAATGTATATATAGATATATATATATTAAATTATAAATTTCAAATTGCTCTTATTCATAATGGATCAGCTATTTAAATGTACTAAAAATGCTATCTACTCAGATAATTTAAAAGAAAAATCATATTTGATAATTTTTAAATAAAGTTCCGCATAAGAAAACATTATCTTTTAACAAAAAATTTTAGATAGACTTGAATAAAAACTTATTCAAATATTGTACAAATGTTTGAAAATAGATTTGCATATAAACATTTTTTAACAAAATTTGATTTTGAGTGGTACACTTAAAAGCACTGGTTTATAAAACATTGAGAAATATCACAAGGTCCGCAATAACTTCGCTTTAGCTTTGGTTTTAGATATTTTCATATACTCACTAATGTTGCATGTACTTATTAGTGTTTCATATACTTACTAGTGAGATACGAATCTATAAAATAACTTGAGGTGAGATGCCGTATTGTACAGGATAACTTATTAGGTAGCTTTTATATTTGCAAGAGCTCTGGGGAAACTCCGCGCCGCTCATTTGCAAGCAAGAGGGTTCTCTACTAATATTTTATTTTCTGTTTTTGTTCTTTTTACATTATTTTAGTGGTGATTTATTATTTTTTTTTCATCTCAACATTCTAGTAAGTGTGCAAAATCTTTTACGTGACTTCTCCATTTGCCTATATAAGTCTTAGTTCAAATATCAGAGGTATAAATCGGATGTTTTTAGAAAGTACTAGTATTTGCTCTTTCTACAAAGCATAAATCACCGCATGCCACTTCTTTACGTCAGTGGGGGGACTTAGGTTTTCCCGTTAACCACCTTGCCCATACCTTGGGGTAAAGTGCCGAACAAAATTTTTGATGCATTCTATAATATCTGTAAAATGAAATATATTTTAAATCATACATAAGAGTTCAAATTTCAAAAAGAAATCAAGGTATACAAATAAAATCAACAGGTGATTTTTAATACAATTAAATTAAAACCATGGTATTGTCACGCAATTTACCACACATATATATTTTTTTCAAAATAAAAGGTTAGTAGTTAATACACGGTAAATCATTTGTGCAACGCTACTTCATAAAATTGGTGGCAGCCTTGCGAACTCCAATTTTTGGAGTACTTTAACCGATATGACTGGTGTAACATTACGTAGTTATACCAGTAATGTATGTTTAATTTACACTATTATATAAATGAAAAAATTTACCCCATATAATTGGAGGCAACAGCTGCCACAAACTTTATAGAGTAACGTTACATAAATTTTTTAGAGTGTATCGATAAGACAGCGAACGTATACAGTAGTAGGTACTTTAACAGCTCAGAAAACTAAAATTTGATCCCGAGAGATCTCAGACATAGTTCGCTATACTGAACACATCGACACGAATAATACTCAGGCTTAGACCTCAAAGAGTTGTAAATTCAAACAATAGTAGTTTTCGATTTTGTTATTACTAAACGATTTTTGTCATTACGATTTGATAATTTTTTTTTCATTTTTTTTTCAAATAGCTATTACAGATATAAAGGATTCTAACAGAATTAATACAACCAAAAAGAAAGAAAAAAAGAAAAAATGACAATAATAAATAATAATTATTTTGACTGGTGTCATTCTAAGTTGATAAATAAGAATTATTGGGCATTTAGAAGTGATTAAGACGGGCATAATCCTGGATTAAAGAGAGATGAAAAAGGATTTAAGGCCAATGGAAGGAAAAAAAAGATATTTCAAGATGTTATCTAAAATATAAGAAGAGTTACATTAACTATTGTAAGATTTTAAATGCAAGATAAAAAGTATTTAGTGTTAAAACTGTTGTTAGCTTTCTTTTTTCAAAAACTAAAACAAAATCACTTCACCTTTTTTCATTCACGTATAAAAACATTTCATATTTATTTACTTAGAAGGTGTCACAAATAAAAATTAAATTAAAGAGTTGACATGTTTCGGTTCATTAATAAGAACCGTATTCATAACATATAAAATCAGTAGAAAATTAAATGACACTGGATATAAATATAATTTAAAAATCAAAACAAAACATTGCGCCCGCTATGATCGTGAATATAGCCATTGCCAACGCGGCATATAAATATAATAAATTTTGACCATATATTAAATTTAAAATGTATAAAATTAAAATTAAAAAAGTAGAAAAACTAAATGACTCTGGATATAAAGGTAATTTAAAACCCCCCCAAAACATAAAATATTGCGCCCTCTATGATCGTGAATAGCCAATGCCATCGCGGTTCCTCCTATTAGACTCATCCTTTAAATATTTATTAAGTAATTCTAACCACAAACTCGGAATGTCATAAGAATAAGAATCATTACAAACTCTATCCCTCCTAGAATATATCTCTATGGATTCACGGATGATTAATTTTCGGAATAAACTGGAAATGAACACTAATCTACTATCTTTAAAGCAAATTTTAACCCCCCTCTTTAAAAACAATCTTGATAACGCAGATGCCACATAAAGAGGGGTATCTTCTACGCCCCATCGTTACAAGATGCCAAGCACCGACTTACTATTTGGAAAAGGCGTTTGTGCTTATTTTGAAAGAGTTACTGCCGCCATCAGAGTATGTTGTGGATTCCACTGCAAGTTTTGTTGAAAGCATAAGGACACTTGAAATTCCTCATAACTGTTTATTAGCTAGTTTGGATGTCAAATCACTTTTTCCGTCGATTGACATTTTTGAAGTTTGTGATGATATTAAAAAGAGGATTGACAAGGCAGAAATATATAATGACAGTATAAAATGTACTTTAAAAGATGGATTACAGTTGATTGTACAAAGTAATTATTTTGTTTTTGATGGTAAAATTTATAAACAAAACATGGGTGCCCCTATGGGTTCTCCTATTTCGGGTTTTTTAGCTGAGTTTAAAATGAGGCCTTCTGAAGAGAATATTTTCGCAAAGTTCGAGAAAGTTCCTAAATTTTGGAAGAGGTATGTTGACGATGTGTTTTTAATTTGGGAGGGGGGAGTTGAGTCTTTCATTGTTTTTGTAGATGAAGTTAATAAACTGGATAGGAATATTCAATTTACGTTTGAATTGGAAAATGACCGTGCTATTTCATTTTTAGACGTGTGGCTTATTAGAGAGGGTTCTATGTTAAAAAGGAAAGTTTTCAGGAAATAGCTAGTCAGCATATTATTCCATTTTCTGCGTATTCACCCTTTGGGTATAAGTTTTCTACATTCCGGTTCATGGTTAATCGTGCGTTTATTATTTGTTCTGATGAATTTTTGTATGAAGAGTTGAATTATATTTTTAATATTGCTAAGTTGAATGGTTACAAAAAGGATAAAATTAATAAATTGGTTAAAAATTATAGGGATAAAAATAATTCTCAGGTTAATGGTAATTTGGTTGATAATGCCTGTGAGAAGGGGGAAGAGATTGGGGTTAAAAGACTATCGTTTCCTTATATAAAGGGTAATTTTGAGAGGCTTAAAGCTAAATTAAAAAAGTTTAAAATAGAATTAATTGCTAAGCCACCTCCTAAGTTAAAACATCTTCTATACAGAGCTTTTGATCCAGTTCCACAAGATGATCTAGCAGGGGTATATGAAATTCCATATGAGAATGAAGAGGGGGATATTAATTTTTATATCGGTATGACAGGTAGAAAATTTGGGGTTAGAAAGAAAGAGCATGAATGTGACATAAAATTTGGTAGGGATAAGACTGCGTTATCAAGATTGTTTTTAAAGAGGGGGGTTAAAATTTGTTTTAAAGATAGTAGATTAGTGTTCATTTCCAGTTTATTCCGAAAATTAATCATCCGTGAATCCATAGAGATATATTCTAGGAGGGATAGAGTTTGTAATGATTCTTATTCTTATGACATTCCGAGTTTGTGGTTAGAATTACTTAATAAATATTTAAAGGATGAGTCTAATAGGAGGAACCGCGATGGCATTGGCTATTCACGATCATAGAGGGCGCAATATTTTAAGTTTTGGGGGGGTTTTAAATTACCTTTATATCCAGAGTCATTTAGTTTTTCTACTTTTTTAATTTTAATTTTATACATTTTAAATTTAATATATGGTCAAAATTTATTATATTTATATGCCGCGTTGGCAATGGCTATATTCACGATCATAGCGGGCGCAATGTTTTGTTTTGATTTTTAAATTATTTTTATATCCAGTGTCATTTAATTTTCTACTGATTTTATATGTTATGAATACGGTTCTTATTAATGAACCGAAACATGTCAACTCTTTAATTTAATTTTTATTTGTGACACCTTCTAAGTAAATAAATATGAAATGTTTTTATAAGTATTTAGTGTGCTTCGATGGATGCTAATATACCACTTATATTACATGAAGATGAATGTAATAGATATCAGTTTGATTTGTTTGATTGTTTTTCAGAGTATTAGAAACTAGTCTCAGGTAGTTACATATAACATTTAGTGGCAAATTAATGTGAATATTTTTCCTTTGCCTTATTTTTCATATATATATATATATTTTGCGGCTTAAAAATTATTAACTATTTAAAGTATTAAAATGAGCTTTATTTAGTAATTTTTTTTAATTGAAATGTTATTTTACTACTAAATATATATATATATATATATACTATATAAAGTACTTTCTAATCGCAACAAGTAAAATTTCTGATAATAATTACGTTTAATGATTACATAAGTTTAATTCAATAACAAACATTAATTATTTATTGTAATATTTATATTAAATTTATTTACATTTAATTAAATAAGTAACAAAACAGTAGACAGAGAATGTACTTATATTCCGTTTATACATATCTATACGAAATAAATTATCGCTTTCCTAACGATTTGTCTTTTTACAGTAAGCAAAAATTTTCTGCCAAGTCTCGAGTCTCTTTATATCTTTCATTTTTCTGAAACATTACAAAATGTAGTTTTGAATATGAAGGATATTAAACTTCTTTTCATTTTGAAATTAGAAAGTTACAGAGCATACAAAAATCATCTAAAAAAAAGTTTCCATGGCAAGAAACAAAACATGGCATTAAAAAAACTAAATAATAAATAATTACCTGAAAATATTTCCTGCAAAAGTTACAGAGATGTTGCAACTAGTTCTCAATATAAGAACCACCGGAATTGTGACAATTTTTAGCATAAGTCTTTTCCAATCCAGAGTCAAAGAAGTCTACCGCGGAGGAATGAAGACAACTTGTCACAGTTTCGAACCAACGTTTCATTACTTTTAACAATTCTTGTTGCCCTG
This sequence comes from Maratus speculifer, assembly GCA_964019185.1. NCBI lineage: Eukaryota > Metazoa > Arthropoda > Arachnida > Araneae > Salticidae > Maratus > Maratus speculifer. The sequence goes on along the minus strand of OZ025301.1, from coordinate 145,806,735 downwards.
ATTGTGGTATCGTTGCAGAAAAGTGCAGAAAATACGTGCTATGTATAATATCATCCCGAAAAAACTACTATTCCCGAGCTTGTGCACCAGGTGAGTGCCACAAAACCTTACACTTGAACCCGAAACAAACGCATGAGAGTAGCATTGACTTTTATACCGCGATACAACGTTGAGGGCAACGAGTTCATCAATACGAATAGTTACGAGTCGTGAGTTGGCAACTGTGATAAGCTGGATTCATTCCCAAGTGGCAGACTTCTTATGATACTGGATTACAAAAACCTTATCCAGCACTATGACAAATTATAGTTCCGCTAGTTCTTATGTTGCAAACAAACTTAAATATCGCTGCATCTTTTGCAATAAATCGTTATAGCTAATTGTTTTTTTTTTTTTTTTTTTTTTTTTTTTTTTTACAGGGAAATTTATTTTTGGTTGAACCTTGTATTTATGGAAAATAGTAATTAGAAAAGTAGAAAAATAACCATTTTATAAAACGTGCTGCGAATTCATGAAAATAATTTAAAATTTTTATCAATTCTGGCAAGCCTTAAGCCTTCGTATCTTTTTAACTGTTCTGCGATAAGACAAATATTTTCTTTCACAAAGTAGCTCCAGACATAATGGATACCGATAGCATTTATGTAATCATGACAAACGACAGCGTCAAATAATCGATTATTCTAGTTTCACTTAAAACTTAAGCATTGGGAAATATTGCACATTGTAAGTGATTGATATAAAAAGAGTTCTATAGCTTAAAAGAATATTAAAAAGGATCTCAAGATCATCGCAAGATAGAAGTAAAGATTTAATGCTAGATCTTTATCTCAAAAATTTCGTTAGACATTGTAAGATTTTAAACAGAGCTTTTAAAAATATCATTATTTTAATACCATTAAAAAAATGAAGTCACATATAATATGCAAATTGATACAAAAGAAAGAATGTTTGTCCAGCTATTTAATCATCAAAATTTATAGCTAATTAAGTTTCTTTTTTTTTACGGGCCGCGGGAAATTTATTTTTGGATGATCTTCGTATTTATGGAAAGTAATAAATAGAATAGAAAATAATCTTATCGTTATTTTACAAAATGTACTACCGAATTCGTGAAGATATTTTAAATTTTTTTATTACTATTTCAGGCAAGTCTTAAGTCTTCGTATATTTTTAATTGTTCTGCAATAAGACAAATCTTTTCTTTAGCAAAGTAGCTCTAGCCATGATGGATACCGACAGTATTAATGTAACCATGACAAACGACAGGGACAAATAATCGATTATTCTAGTTTCATTACAAACCGATGCATTGGGAAATATTGCGCATTGGGAGTGATTGATATATAAAGAGTCCTATAGCGTAAAAGAACATTATTAAGGATTCAAGAATGTCACAAGATACAGGCGAAAACTTAACGTTGGATATTTATCTCTAAAATTCTATTAAACATTGTAAGATTTTTAACAGAGCTTTAAAAAATAGCATTACTTTAAGGCTTTACTATCAAGAAAACTAAGTTGACATACATAATATGCAAATTGACACAAAATATATAATGTTTGCCCAGCGTTTTTTCCGTGAAAATAGAAAATATATATATCTTTTTTTTTTTTTTTTTTTTTTTTTTTTTTTTTTTTTTTTTTAATCAGGCAATTTTATTATCATTTGATAAAACATACTACCGAATTCGTAAAAATAATTTTATTTTTTATCAAGTATTTCTGGCAAGCCTTAAATCTTCGTACATCTTTAATTGTTCTGCAGCAAGACAAATCTTCTCTTTTACACAGTAGCTCCAGACATGATGGATACCGACGGAATTAATGTAATCGTGACAAAAGACAGGGACAAATAATTGATTATTCTAGTTCCACTCCAAACTGATGCATTAGGAAATATTCCACATTGAAAGTGATTGATACATAAAGAGTGCTATAGCTTAAAAGAACATTAGGAAGGATTCAATAAGATTGTCGCAAGATAGAGACAAAGGTTTAATGTTAGATCTTTATCTAGCAAATTCCATTAAACATTTTAAAATTTTAAATGGAACTTTAAAAAATAGCATTACTTTAAGGCTTTACTATCAAGGAAATTAAATTGACACATGTAATATGTAAATTGGTACAAAAGACGCGGTGTTTGGCCAGCGATTTTTCCGTGAAAAAACGCTGAGAAAAGATAAAGTATATATATATATATATATATATATATATATATATATATATATATATATATATATATATATATATATATATATATATATATATATATATATATGTATATACATATATATATATACCGGGTGTCCCAAAAATGACTGATGGATTTTAAAATTCAATAACTTGCAAACGGTGACAGCTATTTAAAAAAATTTGCAGGTGGGTTATGTATAATGTCAGGATTTTTTTACCGTAATTTTTTATTTTAGTTCGCATCTCAAACAATAGGTGGCGCTGACCGCGATTGAAGGCCAGGCGATCAGTGCTGAGTGAAGCGTCGACCTGGCCTTCAATCGCCGTCAGCGCCCCTATTGTTTGAAATTCGAACTAAAATAAAAAATTACAGTAAAAATATCCTGACATTATACATAACCCACCTGCAAAATTTTTTTAAATAGTTGTCACCGTTTGCAAGTTATTGAATTTTAAAATCCATCAGTCATTTTTCGGACACCCTGTATATGTATATATATATTAACAGGTAATCTTATCACAATTTTATTAAAAATGCTACTAAATCTTAGTAAATAACTTTATCCCATTTTCAAGTATAAAAAAAAAATTAAATCTTTGTGAATTTCTATCATTTTTGTGCAGCAAGGTAAAAAGCAATGAAGAACAAAGATTCTGACGTGATTAATGTAACCAAGACAAATAATAGAATGGCGACAAATAATCTATTATTCTGATTTTACTCCAGCCCCACCAGTGGCCGAGAGATTCTGACCTCTCAACTGGTAGACGGCAGGTGCTGGGTTCGAACCCAATCGCGGCTGTCGGCTTAACTGTTCGGAGTTTTCGTGGTTTTCTTCGAACCTTGCGTAAATACGGGTTAGGTTCCTTTAGAAAGACCCCCACGAAGGGCACTCCCCCCCCCCCCGGGCCTATATCCCTAGTGCAGATAATCGGCCGACAAAATTACACCAAACCAAACACACCAAACACCTGATTTTACTCCAAATTTACATTTTTATGCAGGAAAAATTTCAAATTTAAAAGAGATCAGTTCGAAAACAAATCTTGATTAAAATCACATTTCAAAGAATTGAGGATATTGACATTAGAAAGGATTTAATATTGTTGCAAGATAAGGACAAGACTTAATGTTAGATGTTTATCTCGAAATTTCTGTTAGACATTGTAAGATGTTAAATATAGCTTTTAAAAGAAGCATTATTTTTATTCCATTAGGGAAATTGAATTGTGACATATAATATGTAAACTGATACAAAAGATAGATGTTCAGTCAGCATTTTTCTGTAGAAATAGAAAAGTTCAGGCACTAGTACCTGCGGTCGAAGACACTCGGGAGCTAATGCTATTCCTATGAGGAGGTTATTTTCTAATAACTCGTCTACATTCTGATATTTATTTATTAATTTATTTATTTCTACATTGGATAATTGAGATCCCTCTCCACATGGCTCCTTTTTTAACACTCTCCAACAAAGAAGAAAAGTGTTTATGATTTTGGTTTGTCTGTCCGTGCTATAACTCGCGTAAATATACTTGGATTATTCTGAAAGTTTTGAAAGTTATTGACACTTATCCTAGCACGAACCCTATAGAAATAGAAGGTTATAACATCAGTTTATTAGAGTTGAAGGTTATAACATGAGTTTATTTACAGGGCCAGTCAAAAGTTTTTCAATACATTACGGCCTATTCGGAAAAATCGCTTCAAATGAATTTTAATGATGTTACAAACATATGTGTCAAACATATTAAAATTTATGTGCATTTACGACATGCACTAAAATATACATTCTGTAAAATATGCGTTGAAAATAATGGTTATTATTCATTTACAGGGTCTCACAAAACAATTCCTTTACATAATGGTTAAATAAAGAATTGTTTGCGACATATTTAAATTATATTAAACTATTTCATGTATAATAAAGTTGATATACATCTCTGAGGCTTCATATAAATTAGCAGGCCTTGCGATTTCATATCTCTCAGTTAAAAAATGAATTTGTAAATGCGTCAAAACGTTTTTAGTTTCTTGTGCAGAGCAGCTATAAACAACCTTAAAAAATATAAAATAAAGCGAATTAAATCTCGCAAAGGGAAAACAAAATTGAAAAATTTACACTGAAACTAAAAATTATTCATCAAATTACAATATATTAAGGCTATTATTATGCAAACTCTGATTACATAACGAGACATTTGTGTTTTGAACTGTTTACCAAACATTTCTAATATTACAGGATTTAGAATATTTACAAGAGAAGGTTTAATCATCAAACACAGTGTGTTTCACAGCTGAGCTGTGCTAACATACGAAAATGTAAATTATAGAGAATTTCTCAAGTTAGAAACATACCGAATGATAATCAAGCAGTGAGATTTAGCATAACAGCCACTAGAAATACGAGCTTAATGTTTAATGCTAGTTCGTGAATTTACAAACACTTTAGATAAGAGAGGGATTGACGCCTCATAAACTGGCAACTAACTTAAATTTCTAATGTTCAACTTGGAATGTTTGAGATAGAGTAGTAATGCAGATACACGAATAGTGAACCTATCTGTATAGACTCTTTAGGTATAGAGTATTTTAATTTGTTTCTTTTAAAAGTTAGTCATTGAACAAATATTTTCCATATTTAATTCTATAATTATTACAGAATAATTAGAAATTTTAAATTACCCTTAGAAAGAATAATCTGTGTAAAAGTGCATATTCCAAACAATTCATGATAAAAAAAGTAACGAACAACAAATGTTGCACCCTTCATTTTCAAAATAAAACGTTCTATAGTAAATCTGAGTAACACATAAATATTATAAGTCAATTTGAGTTATAAATCAAATTGATGTAAAAAATAATCCCCCCCCCCCCCCCAAAAAAAAAAAAAAAAAACCCGGTGCATATATGATATCTGTGACAATTAATTCTTCCATAGGATTTTACACCAATGCATTCCCTGTATATGAAATTAAATGCATTGATTTAATTGTTTTTAGTATGTGTGTGTGGGGAGGAGGGGAAGGAAGGTGCAGCTCATATTTTTTCTGTTTAAAAGGCAAAATACACATTTCTAAAATCCTTCTAAAACTAATTAAAACGTGTAAAATTTGATAGATCTGTAGCATTTTATTTTTACTTATTATATGTAATTTAACAAATTATAGTGGTTATATTAATACTAAATGCATGAGAAACCGAAATTCCACTAGAAAAAATGCATTAACTATGTATACGGCACTGAATATCTTAGAATTTTAGTATAACTTAAATAAAGCAGCTATAGAAGTCTAAATGATCTAATTTCACAAAATAAAGACCATTGAAATATTATTTCGCTTCATCTAAATGCATAAAATAGATAATCGAAGCGAGTTATTTCAATGTATTCTGGCAACAATGTGCACATTTAAAAAAAGAAGCAGTTAAATTTCATTTTCTCTTATAGATAGAAGTTGTCAGATCAAAATGTCTCTAAAGACAAGAATATTTCCATCGTAAACTTGCATTAAAAAAAAAAAAAGAAAGCTGCACAACATATTTATAGTCAACAGTTAAAAAAAAAATCTAAAATTTCATACATCGATATCATTCAGATAACGATTTATTTTGATTTATTACATCTATTTTGAAAAGAAGGAAAACAAATTAATTTGCTGTATATTGAATACCGTTGTGATGAATACTGCTAATATTTCTTCTTCCATTTTAAGGGTGTATTCCAATTCAAACTGCTTATTTTCTGATTTATTTTTAAATTCATTTTTGCTCTCAAACGCATAAAGCTGGCAAATTCTCTTATTTAAAAAGTAATCAGTGTGCCATATTTTCGATTTTTTCATAAATGCAAAAAATATTGCTAAAAAATGCTGTCAAAATTGGCGTTTGGAACGGAATTTTCCGAAGCGGGCGATCTGAGAAAGAGAAAAAGGATCATACTCAGAAAGTAATTGTTTATAAATGCAATACTTATGAATTGAGCAAAAAATAAAATTACACGGCACCTGATACATCCTTTCAAAAATCCCTTTCGCAAGTTTCACGTTTCTACTTCAAAAATGAGTCTAAAAAGATATGAGAAAATTTCGAACTGTTGGAAATTATTTTTTCGAATACATCCTTAAATCGGGGTACACGACATTCCGGTCCCACCATTTCGGTCCCGCCGTTTCGGTCCCGAGACATTTTGGTCCCTGGCCATTTCGGTCCCGAGACAATTCGGTCCCGAGACAATTCGGTTATTTCTGTTCCCATTTCGGTTTTTAGCAACTAGTTCAACATTATTCGGGCCTTTTTAATTTTTTTTTAATTCTCCCCCTCATTCTCCCCAAGTTTTATAAAAAGTTGAAAATAAGAGTCTGATAAATTTAAACTTTTATAACTCATGATAATGAAATTGCACGAGCTGAAAATTTTGTTTGATTAAACAATGTGATATAAGTTTAGGCGATATTGTCTTTTGCTTTTAGTATTATTAATATTAATCAGAATAAATATTTTAAATATTATTTTTAATTATAAGTATCAGTATTTTGTATAAACTTCTATAAACTACTATAAACTAAAAAAGTATTTTATATAAACTGCCATAAATATTTTTTTGGCTATTTAAGTATATTTTTTAGAACCTTTAAATTAGCATTAATTAAATAATAAAAAAACTGTGCTTATTTTTTTTCTTTCAATTAGTTTAATAACAAATCTCTTTAATAATTCAATTAGGCAGTTATATGCTATAACATATACATATTTCCTCAAATCACCCATCTACACCCTCTTCTTTGATAATTCAGAAATGGGATATACTTATTGAAGAACAATTTATTATTATTATTATTATTATTATTATACAAAGTTGCATCTTATAAATTTGTTTTCATAAGTTACTTTCCATTATTAACAATGCGAAAGCAATGGTAATTTCGTAACTGGGCATGCTATGAAAAAAAAAATGTTTTTAGAAATTTACCTCTGCCACTTAAAAAAAAAATTAATAATAGTATTTATTGATTTCCTTTTTCAACAGTCTTCTCACGCCATTAAGACAATTTTTGTGAGTTAATTTTATTGAAACTGGGCCGATTTCACTCGAATAAGATGATAATTTTTTTTTATTTACATAAAATCAATGTAATAATATCTTAAAATATAATAATATAAATATTATGTATAAAATATAATATATAATTTAATAAAATATATTAAAATGTAATATAAAAATATTTTAAATAATTTTATTTTCAATTTTTAAGTGACGAAACTAAGCTTTTATTTATTTATTTATTTATTTGTATTACCCTTTCGGTCCTACTTTCCAATAAAAAATTATAATAATTCTTATTTTATTTTTATTTTTAACTATACTAATTGTTTTAAATTTCTGTAATTTTAAATATACAAGAAATAAACAAGTAAAAGATAAATTTCAGTTTAGAACTACTAGGAAATATAATAATGTATTGAATAAAAAATGGATTATGTATTAAGTTTATTTTAAAATAAAATTCATTAGGCAAATTAATAGTGTTATTAACTAATAAATATATTTAATAAAATAATTATTTGATTTATTATATTAAAATTACTAATTGTTTTGAGAATTAGGATTACCATACAAAATTTGTGTATATTATAATATTTTGGATAAGAGCTATACTTGTGTGCGGTTTTCGGGCACTTATAATCGCATTATATTAAAATTTTATGGCCTTCAGTTTAAAAACTCTGCAATGTTCCCTATAAAATTATGTCTTATTTCACAAAATTCCAGTTTGTAGGAGAAGGGACCGAAATGCCTTGAAACCGAAACGGCTACACTGTAAAAAAAAATTCAAGAGGTTACTAAAAATTTTTTAGTAAATTTATATTCCACAGAATTTTTTAGTAACCATTACAAATTTTTTTTTTTGTAAGTGAAACAAGCATTTCTTTTGTAAACTGAACAAAAGAATTTTTTGTATAACTAACTTAGAAATTTTTAGTACGAACCACCAAGCAAAATTTAGTAATAGCTCCAAAATGATTTTTAATAACCTTTACGTGCGCCCGAAGGGCAAGAGCTTCCTTCGAGCTGATTCCAGACTTCTGAAGCGATATATTTTCCGGAAAATCGCAATAGATGGCAGCACCAAACATTGCTACCACCTCCGACAGGATTTTCATAATCCCTTCCTAGTCCAGCATCGAACCCGGGACTTTTCAGCCTGGTGTCCGTTACTATAACCACTAAGCTATCAAGACCACACCAAGTGAGTTTTAGTAATAGCTATTAAAAATATAAAACTATTAACTCTTATTCATTGCTAACTTTTTTCTAGTAATTCTTACAGATTTTCTCGCAACCGACTAAGATTACTAAAAATTTTTTAGTAATTACAAGGATCACTAAAGTTTTTTTAGTAGATCGACCTTTTTTTTTTTTTTTTTTTTTTTTTTTACAGTGTAGGGATAGAAATTTCTTGGGACCGAAATGTCTTGGGACAGAAATGTCTCGGGACCGAAACGACATGACCGAAATGGCAGGACCGAAATGGCGGGACCGAAACATCCTGCTTCTTTTAACCTCCTGACTGCCGCCGGCTGATTTTTTCACACATTAAACTGCAGGTTTCACTGCAACATAAGTAATATTTAAATTAGTATAATTCCACAAATAAAACCCAGTTCTGAAAAATTAAGTTAGGATATTGCTATCAAAGAATATACACCGATACTAATAACGTATTTTGCATCAGGTTGGAAAAAACATCTTTTTTTTTATATTTTTAATAAATTACAGAGAAAACAACATTACAATAATACCCTTTGGCTGGGCAGTCAGGGGGTTAAATCGATCATTATGGCAACGTTCTGAAACCTTTTAATAAAGGCAGTCGCTAAAATGTCTACTAATCACAAAGGTTGATTAGAATAAATAACCTGCATGAGAATCTTCTATTACTTATTTCAATTTATTCTAATAATATGACTCATATTTGAAAGAGAAAAATTCTTCATTTTCACACATAGTAAGAAGTATATATTCTCAAATGCGCATTATTAGAATTAAAGAAAATTGCCATCTTAGTCTTGGAGTTTTTCGCTAAATATATTTATAGTCAGCAAACAAATAAAGATCCTAAAATTTCATGTGTCAATAACTGCCAGATAACGTTTTATTTTGATTAGTCACATCTATGTTAAAATAATGAAAACAAATTATGTTGGTGTTTATTGTCTCTAAATTTATATAAAAACAAATAAGTATAACAGAGAAAAAATCATTAAAAATGCAGTAAGGATTACTATGAAATTTTACTATATTTGAAAATAAATCATAAGTATTATTATAGTCAGCAAATAAATAAAGAGCCTAAAATTTCATGCGTCAATAACAGACAGATAACATTTTATTTCGATTAATCAGACCAATTTAAAAATAATGAAAACAAATTAAGCTGACGTATACAGATACTAAACTTGCACAGTGAAAAATAAGGTTATTTACAGACAAATTACAGTAAGGGATAGAGTAAGATTTCACTTCATTTCAAATAAATCACAATGCCTATGTTCTAAACGATGTATGTAATTTAAATAACGTATTTTTGAAAAATATTTATTTCCTTTCTTCTGATCGCAACAATTGAATAGAATAAATGATTTCATGCGAGTAATTCCAATTTATTCTAATACCATTACTGACATTTCAAAGAGAGGCACTTCATTTTCTTACATAGATAAAACTCTGTCGTCTCAAAGTCTCATTTAGAGAGACAAAGAATACTACCATCGTAACATTACAATTATTTTAAAATTAATCACACAAAATATTCATAGCCAACAATTTTAAAACAAATAAGTTAAAAGCCTAAAATGTCATGATCCCAAAACAATTGGATAAAGTTTAATTTCAATTCATTTCATTTATTTTGAAATAGTAAAGCCAAATTATGCATGATGTATATTGACAATAAACTCCTAAAAATAAGGTAACAGAGAAAATTCATTAAAATTACAATAGAGAATACCGTGAGATTTCATTAAATTTTAAATAAATCATTATGCCAATGTTCCAAGCGATATAATTTAACTAAGGTATTTTTGCAAAATATTTATTTCCTTTCTTCTGAAAAATAACATTGATTTGAATTAATAATTCCATGCGAGTAATTCTAATTTATTTTAATACTTTATTCACATTTCAAAAAGAGAGAGTTACTTTTTTTTACACAGCTAAAACTCTGTCGTCAATGAAAAAATGTAATAATGAAAAGAAATTATACTTGAGTACATTGACACTAAATTTGTTCAATAACAAATAATACATGAGAGAACAATTCATTAAAATTAAAGTAGGGAATACCGTGAGATCACATTAAATTTTAAATAAATATATTATGCCAATGTTCCAAGTAATATAATTTAACTAAGGTACTTTTGCAAAATGTTTATTTCCTTTCTTCTGATAACAAACATTGATTTGAATTAATAACTTCATGCGAGTCATTCCAATTTATTCTAATACTATTATTCACATTTCAAAGAGAGACATTTCATTTTCTTGCATAGATAAAACTTTGTCGTCTCAAAGGTTCACTTAATACTGTTGCATCGTAATATTACAATTATTTACAAAACAAACAAATGAAAAGCTTAAAATGTCATGAACCGAAAACAGTCAGATAAATTTTAATTTCGATTCATCACATCTAGTTTAAAATAATGAAAAGAAATTATATTTGTGTAAATTGACACTAAATTTGTATCATCAACAAATAATACTCCAGAGAACAATTCATTAAAATTACAGTAAGAGATACCGTGAGATTTCATTAAATTTTAAATAAATCATTATGCCAAAATGTTCCAAGTGATATAATTTAACTAAGGTACTTTTGCAAAATGTTTATTTCCTTTCCTCTAAAAAGAAACATCAATTTGAATTACTAACTTTATGCAGATAATTCCAATTTATTCTAATACAGTTATTCACATTTCAAAGAGACACATTTCATTTTCTTACATGGATAAAAATCTGTCGTCTCAGAGGCTCATTTATAGAGACAAAGAATACTACCATTGTAATATTACAATTATTTTAAAATTAGTCGCACAGAATATGTATAGCCAACAGTTACAAAACAAATGAGTGAAAAGCTTAAAATGCCATGATCCCAAAGCAGTCAAATAAAGTTTAATTTCAATTCATCTTATCTATTTTAAAATAATGAAGCCAAATTATGTCTAATGTATATTGACAATAAACTCGAACATTGACAAATAAGGTAACCAGAGAAAATTCATTAAAATTACAGAAAGGAATATCATGAGATTTTACTAAATTTTAAATAACTCACTATGCCAGTGCTCCAAGTGATATAATTGCACTAAAATACTTTTACAAAATTTTTATTTCCTTTCTTTTAAAAACAAACATTGATTTGAATAAATAACTTCATGCGAGTCATTCCCATTTATTCTAATGCTATTATTCACATTTCAAAGAGAGATAATTAATTTTCTTGCACAGATAAAACTCTATCGTCTCAAAGGCTCACTGAAGACTATTGCATTTATTTTAAAATTAAGTCGTACAAAATATTTATAGCCAACTATTACAAAACAAAGAACTGAAAAGTCTAAAGTGTCATGATTCCAAAATAGCCAGATTAAGTTTAATTTCGACTTACCACATTTATTTTCATCTAATGAAATAAAATTTTGCTGATTTTAATTGATACGTAGCTGTAACAAATTATGCAACAGAGAACAACTCATTAAAATTACAGCGAGGAATATCGTAACATTGCATTTATTTTAAAATTAAGTCGTACAAAATATTTATTGCCAACTATTATAAAACAAGTAACTGAAAAGCCTAAATTGTCATGAATCCAAAATAGCCAGAATAAAATTAATTTCGACTTCTTACATTTATTTTCATTTAATGAAATTAAAATTGCTGATTTTAATTGATACGTAGCAGTAACAAATTATACATCAGAGAACAACTCATTAAAATTACAGTGGGGGATACTTTGAGATTTCACTACATTTAAAATAAATCACCCTGCCAATATTCTAAATGATACAATTTAACGAATACACTTTTGAAAAAGGTTTATTTCTTTTTTAAAACCGCAAATTTGGTTAGAAAAAATTATTTCATGCGAGTTATTCCAATTTATTCTAATACTATTATTCATATTTAAAAGAGAGACATCATTTTCTTATACATATTAAAATATCAGCAATTTGTGAGGTAGGAAATATTCTTTATAAAATTCCATTTATTTTGAAATTAGTCGCATAAAATATTTATGGCCAAGAATTATAAAATAAATAAGTAAAAAGTCAAAAATGTCATGCACCGATATAAGCACTCGCATAATAATCAGTTAACTTTTTTTTCGATTCATCATATCTATTTTGAAATAATGACAACAAATTATTTTGCTGTATATAAACATTAAACTTGTATCAGTAACAAATAAAACAACAGAGAAAAATTCATCAAAATTGTAGTGATAAATACCATGATATATCATTGCATTTTAAATAACTCAACGTGCCAATGTCCTAAGCCATATAGTTATTTAAAGACACTCTTGAAAAACACTTTTTTTCCCTATCTAATAACAAAGGTTGATTAGACTAGATGACTTCATGCGATTTATTCTATTTTTTTTTCTAATTATATAACTATCTAAAAATGAGCGACTTCATTTTCTCATATAGATAAAAGGTATCATCTCAAAGGCGAATCAACAGAGACAAAGAATATTGCCATGTAATCTTGCCCTTTTTTTAAAAAGTAAGTCACAAAACACGGTTAAAGTCAACAAATAAATGAAAGATCAAATTTTTCAAGCGTTCATAACTGACACAAGCAATTTTATTTTGATTCATCGCATCTATTTAACACAAGCCAGAAATTGCACATCAGCCGTAGCAATTGATGTGCGTTCGCACTATACCGATTTTTTAAAATATACAGTACTTCGAATACAATACAAATACAGCATTCAAAATCTTTTGTGTATCCCTGTAAATATTAAATAATTTCTTTTCTACAAGAATAACTTATAGTAAACCTTAGCAACATATATAAATTTCATAAAATGCGAAATAGATTAATATAATCAAATCGCGCACTAAAAAATGTTTCCCGCTATACCATTATGTAACAGAATACTTTTATGTAGCCCTGTATGTTAATAAGAAACATTCTTGGCATCATAGATTGTACAGAATACATATTTTAGTATATGTTTCGTAGATGCACATGAATTGTATAATGTTCGAAAGTGTGTGACATAATTAAAATGCACTTGAAACTACTTTTTCCCATTGACCGTAATGTAATGGAATAATTTTGGTTGTCCCTGTAATTGAACTACACATCCGATCTTCATAAAATTTGAAATAACTCGACAAAATTGTGTGTTATAAATTTCAAACGATTCGGTTGGGCAGTTTTTGAGGACAGTTGGACGGATTGAAGGACGACTACAGGTGCTACGTATTTACGTAATTAAAATCGCATCTAAAAAGGAAAACAAATTACAAACAAATTGTGCATACTGTCATAAAATTTATATGAGTAATAAATAATGAAACAAAGAAAAGTTCTATGACAAATGCCGTTGTGTTTCTCAAAATTTTTAATAAATGGCTATGCTAATGTTTTAAGTGATGCATTTAAAAATAACACTCTTAGACATCTTTACTGCTTCTCTTCTAATCGTAAAGGTTTATTATAATATATGACCTATGTGAATTACTCAAATTTATTCTAATAACATTATTCACATTTGAAAGTGAGATTTTATTTTCTCATCTAGATAAAAATCTGCCGTCTCAAAGGCGCGTCGCTAGACACACAGAATACTGTCATCATTAATCTAGATGATAAAAATGACAAAGAAACATTGAAGCCAAACTTGTGAATCTAACAAATACAGTCGGCTCTCGTTAATTCGAACTCGTCGGGACCACAAGAAACGTTGGAATTAACCGAAGTTCGAACTATGGAAAGTATGAGAGGAAAACATGCTTAATATGGTACTATTACAAAGGAATTAATGTTATGGTGTTTTTTAAATTTATTTCGTCTGTTATCATTAGAATGTGACTTAATATTAAATTAGAATGTATAAATACATAAACTAATTAAAATATTAGAAACAAGCACAATGGAAGGAAAATTTAAAGCGTTACTGATGGACAGACGGGGCACTAAGAAAATGGATATCATATGCATTGGATTACATGTATACTTGTTCGGAACAATTTTCACAAAAATCAAAGAAAGTTATTCAAATGATCTGAAATCCGTGAGAAAGAAGGGGAAAATGAAAAATCGGAATTCTCGTTAGTTTGAATTAAACGAAGTCAAGAGAAAATGAGTTCGAATTAACGAAAGTTTTTAAGGTTATTCTGCCATTGAAAATTTCGGGACTTTATATTTAGTTCGAATTAAGCGAAGATTCGAATTATCCGATTTCGAATTAACGAGAGTCGAGAGTCGACTGCAGTTCGACAGAGAAAAATTCACTAACATGGGAATATCTTGAGATTTCAACAGGGTTCTCGCTGGAGTTTGACCAACATAAGCGATTTGGTGAATAAGAAGTGAAAAACATTAGCCAAATAAAAAGAAATGTTAGTAAAATTGATTTGTCGTGAAACATTGAAATTTTTTTTTTATTGTAACTTTTTTTTCCTCAATATGTTCTAAAATAACCTATTTTTTGTAACTACTTATAAAATTTTTGAAAGAATTTTGTAGCTATGTTATTTGAATTTTAAAAAATCAAGCATTCAAAGCGTGATTTTACAAAGATGATCTCATGATTATTATTCAAATTTATTGTAATAATATTTTTCACATTCCAACGAGCAAACTTGCTGTTCCAAAATAGACTGATTATTCACAACAGAAAATTTTATATTAAAGTTAAAAATATTATGAGATTTTCGTGCTATTTCAATGCATCACTAACGTTAAAAAGAATTCTAAGTGAAATAATTTTTAAGATAATGATACAATATTCATTTAGTTTCTTAAAATTTAAATCATGATTTAAATTGATTATCACACGACTATCACTCCATTTTATTCTAATAATAATATTCACATTTCAAAGAGAAAACTTACTGTTCCAAAATTGACAAATTATTCAACATTTAGTTTCTTAAAATTCAAATCATGATTCGAATAGATTATCTTAAGATTACCATTTTATTTCATTCTATTAATATTATTCATATTTCATCAAAGAACATTTAATATTTCCCAACTACCTAATTATACAAAAAAGAAAATTCGTATTAATATTAGATTTGGAGATATAGGGAGGTTTTAGTGCCATTTTATAAACCAGCAATGCTAAAAGGAGTTCTTTGTAGTATGTGTCTAATTTAACAGAAATAATCACATTATTTATTTCGTTTCTTAAAAATTTAAAGCATAATTAAACTTGATGATCACACGATCATTATTCCAATTTATTCCAATAATATTATTCATATTTCAATAAGAAATGTGTTATATTCCAAAATTACTTAATTACCCAACAGAGAAATTTTTTAGTAATATCAGATTTGGAAATATTGGGAAATGCTAGTGCTGTTTTGAAAATCTCCAATATTAAAATAAGTCCGATAGTAATAGAATCGAATCCAAATGGTCACAAAATTATTTATTTCGTTTCTTACAAACTCAAAGCATAATTAAACTTGATGACCACGTGATTATTATTCTACTTTATTCTAATAATGAGCTATTCCATCTCAATTCAGGCAGACAGTACTGATATGCGTCAAGTCACCATCACAGATTTTTTTCAAAAAAATTCAGTAGTTAGAACTAAGTGATTTATAAAATTTCCTAAAAGGATTTTTCCCTAAAAAAATTTTTTCTCTGATTACAGCACTTTAAAATTCATGATAAAATTGGCAGTTTTCAGAAAAACTGAAAAACGCTTCATTTTGAAATGAACACAATACCAAACATATTCAACATATTCAGTCAATTTATTTTTTATAAACAGTTATTAAACTGAATTTTATTTTGGCATAGTTTTAAAAAATATAGTGACATTTTTACTTAATTAAAAAAATTAGATTTTAAGTACAAAAAATATAATTATTAGTGAATTTAAGATTTTTTTTCAGAATGAAAAAAAAATATTTTAAAGCTAAACATTGATGGCAATCTAAAGACCTTTAATGGGAGTTTTACAGCAAATTTTATTTTAACTCTAAGGTGCTTACAACTTTTGTAATTCAATTTTAAATTTTGCAAAATTTTGTAAAATCACTACTTTTGAAATGCAATTTCTCAAAAACACCATTTTTTAAAAATCTGATAATATGCTCAATTCATACCTTATTAGTCTCTAATAAATACCTTACAAGCAAATCGTGTGTTTTTGCTTAGAAAATTTTATATGATTTTTTGAAAATAACATGTTGTGTGTATTTTTCAACAGACCACAAAGTCAAGCTCTTCCTTATTTAACCGAACTTGTAATGTAATTAATATTTCAAACTAAAAAATACATCACTAGTACATAATTATTACTGTTAAATTATAGCTAATCATTTGCTTAAATTTAAAATTGCGTAGAATACAGCCAATAATAAAATTAGTATTGATCATATGTCATTTCATTCCATACTCATGAATGTGTTAAATCCATCTACAGTGTGTAAAAATTTTGTTATATAGTATGGATATAATATATTGATGTGCAAATACATACATAACATAAGAATTAGGTAGTGAAGGTTTCTTAAATTAACTTCAACTCCTTATCGTTGAAGGTATGAAGTCGCTCAGATTGTCCTATTGTAACTGGTTTTTCTGTTTCTAGAAGCACATTTTCCAATGGTAATGCACATTCATATTTTTTCTTTCCAGATTCTTTTGGCCACTGGAATGCTTTAGCTATGGACCATGTTGGGTACATGAATGATACTTTAATGTCATTTAGTTCTTGTGATTGATATACCATTGATTTGTCATATCCACCAATTATTTTCATAAATGCATCCAATGAAATCACCGATTTGGGAACTATGTATTGAATATTGTCTTTTCATTTGGCTGAAGGTTTCAACTTTTGTCAATTCATTTTTACTTGCTCGTTCCATATAATTTTCATTATTTACAATCACCCTATAATGTTTATATCTAATACCAACAATAGATTTTGCATTAGCATATTCTTTCATTATTAGTTCTATAGGATTGAATAATATTTCTGTCTAGGTGGACTAGAATGTTATTTTTTTAGCAGAGAAGATAGTTCAGCAACAAATGAGACAGAATTTTGGATAGCTTTTATTGGCTCCTTTTGGAGATTAAATTTTGTTGCATAGTGCTTGTCCCAGTCCCCAATAGCATCACATGCACTTTTAACATGGCCAGTACCTGAAAATATCCTCTACTTCAGTACAATTTTATTTTTGTGCAATTCATAAAACTGATACTTGTTTTTAAAATGTGCTCCAGCTCCATCTGATATATACACAGGTGATTCCAGTGTTTGTAATTGGTACAACTTAAGTAATTCTTTTTTTATTTTTTCTATGTCACAAACAGCATGAGCTGTATCATGAGTTAATCATCAGAAACTATGATAAAACTCTTTATTTTTTCTCTAAAGTATGCTGTGCAGGTAACTAACGATATCTGAGTATTCTGCCAGTGGTAGCTTTGTACTTCATTTGGCAGTATTAGTGAGTAATTTTCAGCAAAGTCAAAATGCATCACAAGCGCAGATTTTTTTTTTAAGGGGTTTGGCTTATTTAATTTTATGAATAGGAATTTTTGAAGATTAGCTTATATTTATCTGCCATAATAATGTGCATATTATTATTTTTTCATTAAAAAATATTATTATAAATACAGAGAAATAAGAAAAAGCTTGATCTTCTGGTTTTCTGAGAAAAAAAAACTAAATGGAAAAAAACTAAACTTGAAAAAAAATCTAATTCAGTTGTAATGTATGTATTTGCATTTTAATATATTATATCCATACTATATAACAAAATATTTAACACACTGTAGATGAATTTAGCACATTTATGAGTATGGAATGAAATGACATATGATCAATACTAATTTTATTATTGACTGTATTTTATGCAATTTTAAATTTAAGCAAATGATTAGCTATAATTTAACAGTAATAATTATGTACTAGTGATGTATTTTTTAGTTTGAAATATTAATTACATTACAAGTTCGGTTAAATAAGGAAGAGCTTGACTTTGTGGTCTGTTGAAAAATACACACATGTTATTTTCAAAAAATCATATAAAATTTTCTAAGCAAAAACACACGATTTGCTTGTAAGGTATTTATTAGAGACTAATAAGGTATGAATTGAGCATATTATCAGATTTTTAAAAAATGGTGTTTTTGAGAAATTGCATTTCAAAAGTAGTGATTTTACAAAATTTTGCATAATTTAAAATTGAATTACAAAAGTTGTAAGCACCTTAGAGTTAAAATAAAATTTGCTGTAAAACTCCCATTAAAGGTCTTAAGATTGCCATCAATGTTTAGCTTTAAAATATTTTTTTCCATTCTGAAAAACAATCTTAAATTCACTAATAATTATATTTTTTGTACTTAAAATCTAATTTTTTTAATTAAGTAAAAATGTCACTATATTTTTTAAAACTATGCCAAAGTAAAATTCAGTTTAATAACTGTTTATAAAAAATAAATTGACTGAATATGTTGAATATGTTTGGTATTGTGTTCATTTCAAAATGAAGCGTTTTTCAGTTTTTCTGAAAACTGCCAATTTTATCATGAACTTTAAAGTGCTGTAATCAGAGAAATAAATTTTTTAGGGGGAAATCCTTTTAGGAAATTTTATAAATCACTTAGTTCTAACTACTGAATTTTTTTGAAAAAAATCTGTGATGGTGATTTGACATCCCTGCCTGAGCTGAGATGGAATTGCTCTAATGTTATTCACATTTGAATAAAGAACACTTTATATTCCAAAATTAGCAAATATTCAACATAAATTTTTTTTATTAATTTTATAGCTAAACATATTGTGAGATTTTGGTCTATTTTAATAAATTGGCAATTTTAAAAGTAATTCAAAGTAATATAATTTAATACAAAAAAAATACCACAATATTTATTTCAGCTCTTATAAATTCGAAGCATAATTAGACTTAATGAGCACATAATTATTATTCCAATTTATTCTAATATTATTATTCGGATTTAAACGAGGAATACTTAATATTCCAAAACTATATATTTATTTAGAAATTTGTTTATTAATATCGAAGTCAGAAAGATTGTGAGATTTTAGTACTAAATTAATAAATCATTAATGATAATAGAGTTCTAAATGATCTAATTTAACGAAAAAAATCACCACAATATTTATTCCGTTTCTTGTAAATTCAGACTTGATTATCACTTTCGTTATTATTACAATTTATTCTAACATTATTATTTACAGTTTAACGAGGAATACTTGATATTTCAGAACTACCTTATTATCCAACGGATATATTTGTTTATTAATATTAGAGTCGGAAGATTTCAATACTAAATTAATAAATCACCAATGATAATTAGAATCCTGATTGATATAATTTAACACAAACAATCTCAAAAATGTTTATGTCATTTCTTCCAATTGCAAAGCATGTTTAGAATAAATAATCCTATAGGAAATACTCCATTTACTCCAATAACATTATTCACGTTTGAAACAGTAACACTTCAATTTCATTTTCACTTGTAGATAAAAATCTGTCGACTCAAAGGCGCATCCCTAGACACAAAGGATAGTGGAAATCGTTAATCTAATATATGAAAGTGACAGTGACACATAATCGATTATTCTATGAGCATTTCAAGCAGGTAAACTTACAATACTACAAGTGAAACGTGATTGAAATAGAAAAAAGACATGATTAAAAGTCTAGAAATGGATTATTTGAGGACATATAAAAGGAAAAGGACTGTATCTGAGAAGTTTCATTAATCTTTGGAAGATCTACACCACAAAAAAAGACAAATGTTTCTTAAAGTAATAGAATACAACATGACCACGCAAGAAAATATACATTAACTTCTTACGAGTTACGGATGATTCCGAAAAACATTCTTATCCTCCGCAGAAACATTGAATTTTTGAGATTTAAAGATGCATTTTTAAAAACAAAATTTCTTTTGCGACAACTGATTTTCGGAACGCTTTCACATACAAATAGCAATTTGTCAACTCGAAGGCACTTCCCTAGACACAAAGAATACTGTATCGTTAATCTAATACAGTCGGCTCTCGTTAATTCGAACTCTTCGGGACCACAAGAAATGTTCGAATTATCCGAAGTTCGAATTATGGAAAATATGAAATGAAACCATGCTTAATATGATACTAATACAAATGAATTAATGTTCTGGTGTTTTTTTAATTTATTTCGTCAATTATCATTAGAATATGACTTTATATTAAATTAGAATGTATAAATACATAAACTAATTAAAAGATTAGAAAGAAGCACAATGGAAAAAAAAAAATTAAAGCGTCACTGATGGCACTAAGAAAGTGGATATCAAATGCATTGGATTGTATGTATACTCGTTCGGAACAATCTTCACAAAAATCAAAGAAAGTTATTCAAATGATCTGAAATCCTTGAGAAAGAAAAGAAAAATGAAAAATCGGAATTCTCGATAGTTCGAATTAAACGAAGTCAAGAGAAAATGAGTTCGAATTAATGAAAATTTTTAACGTTATTCTACCACTGGAAATTTCGGGACTTCACATTTACTTCGCTTTAATTTTAGTTCGAATTAAGCGAAGATTCGAATTATCCGATTTCGAATTAACGAGAGTCGACTGTATATGAAAGTGACAGTGACACACAATCAATTATTTTGTCAGCATTTCAAGCTGTTAAACTCATAATACTAAGAGTGAAACGTGATTGAAATAGAAGAAAGAAAAAATTAAAAGTCGAGGAGATGGATTATTTGAGAATATGCAGAAGGAAAAGGACTGTATCTGAGAAGTTTCATTAATCTTTGGAAGATCTACACCGCAAAAAAAGGCAAATGTTTCTTAAACTAATAAAATACAACATGACCATATAAGAAAATATACAGTAACTTCTTCCGATTTACAGATGATTCCGATAAGCATTTTTATCCTTAGAAACAAACCGCAGAAACATTAAATTCTTGAGATTTGAAGATGCATTTTTAAAAACAAAATTTCTTTTGCTACTGATTTGCGGAACGCTTTCACATATAACAATTTAGTCGACTCAAATCCGCTTCCCTAACACAAAGAATA
Source organism: Maratus speculifer (assembly GCA_964019185.1). Taxonomy (NCBI): domain Eukaryota; kingdom Metazoa; phylum Arthropoda; class Arachnida; order Araneae; family Salticidae; genus Maratus; species Maratus speculifer. Next base: position 145,785,198 of record OZ025301.1, on the reverse strand, counting down.
CTGCCGTCGTTAATCTAGTATATGAAAGTGAGAGTGACACACAATCAGTTATTTTATGAGCATTTTAACCAGGTAAACTTGCAATACTATAAGTGAAACGTGATCGAAATAAAAGAAAGACAAGATTTAGAGACTAAAAAGTGGATTATTTGAGAATATGTAAAAAGAAAAAGACTATATTCGAAAAATTTCATTGACCTTTGGAAGATTTACACAGTAAAAAAAGGCAAATGTTGTTAACCGACGCAAATAAAACATAACCACGAAAGAAAATGTTAACAGCCTCTTTCGAGTTACGAATGATTCCGGAAAGCATTCTTATCCTGAAAAACATCAGAAAACATAACATTTTTGAGATTTCAAGATGCATTTTAAAAAATAAAGTTTCTTTTACCACTATTGATTTTCGGAACGCTTTCACATATAAATAAAAATCTGTCGACACAAAGGCTCTACCTTAGCCGCAAAGAATACTGCCATCGTTAATCTAATATATGAAAGTGACAGTGACACACAATCGATTATCCTATGAGCATTTCAAGCAGGTAAACTTACAATACTACCAGTGAAACGTGATTCAAATAGAAGAAAGACTAGATTAAAAGTCTAGAAGATGGATTATTCGAGGACATATAATAGAAAAAAGATTGTATCTGAGAAGTTTCATTAATTTTTGGAAGATCTACACCGTAAAAAAAAGCCAAATGTTTTTTAACCTATGCAAATATAACATAGCTACCAAAGAAAATATACAACAATTCATCCGTATTACGGATGATGCCGAAAAGTATTCTTATCCTTAGTAACCCCAGAAAACATTACATTTTTGAGATTTAAAGATACATTTTTAAAGACAAAGTTTCTTTCGCCACCATTGATTTTCGGAACGCTTTCACATATAAATAAAAATCCCTCGACTCAAAGACTTAGACACAAAGAATAATGCCATCGTTAATCTAGTTTATGAAAGTGACAGTGACACACAATTGATTATTCTATGAGCATTTTAAGCAGGTAAACATACAATACTACAAGCCATACAAGTGAAACGTGATTGAAATAGAAGAAAGGCAAGATTAAAAGTCGAGGAGATGGATTATTTGAGAATATGTAAAAAAAAAAAAGTCAAATGTTTTTTAACCTACGCAAATATAACACAACTACGAAAGAAACTGTACAAGAACCTCATCCGAGTTAAAGATGATTCCAAAAATCCTTCTTATCCTTAAAAACTTCAGAAAAAATAACATTTTGCGATTTAAAGATGCATTTTTTTTAAGTTTCTCTTACCACTACTGATTTTCGGAACGCTTTCACAGCGAACGCATTCCATCTTCTTTTTGAAGATGGATAATCCATCTCTCTACAAGTTTTCCATCAATTTAATTTAAATAAGCTAACCTGCCCACGTTAAAATAGACCACTGTATGTAATTTGGTTTGACACAAATATATTGCCGTATTACTTTTTAACAATAGAATGGCCCTAAGAGATCAATTTGACCCACACCAAAATATTACTAGTCGATTCCCCCAGAATTTTTTTTTTTTTAATAAAATATGCTAAATGTTTCTTGAATAAAACGTAAGCTAATTAAATAAGTTGAGCAATAAAAATTCTGATTTGAAATATTTTTTATAAAACTTGAGCATAATTTATAGCGGTTCTAATGTTACTATTCCTATTTGAAGATGGATAGTCGCTCTAGAAGTTTTTCATTAATTCGAATTATGTATGCTAAACTGCCCACGTTGAAAATAAACTAACAAAAGCAACTTGATTTAGCACAAATATATTGCCACATTATTTTTTATTATTCCTCTTCTAAGATAGATAATCTCTCTATAAGTTTTCCAACTCTTCCTTCATTGTTCATGATTGTGAAGAAAACTTTCCTCACTTGAATATAGATTTATCTTTTCCGAACCATATCTTCAGAAGGAAAAAAAAAAACTTATTATTATTCTGGCTAAGGCAAGCGAGAATACGAATAATCTTCTAGTCTTACTTCGATAAGATTGATTGAGAAAATCACAAATAAAATATATTAGATAAGATGAAGCTCAGGATTAAAAGTGCATCAGAAGAATTAAAGATAAATGTACAAGAGAAAATAACATAGTGTAGATTGTATCAGAGAATCTTAATTACTCTGTAGAACTGCATTTTTAACCAAGTGAGTGATCCATCACACTCTTTTAGTGAGAAACTAGAAGTAATTGCTCCTGTAACATGATTATATTATAAATCTGAATTGCACGAAGTAAATGAAATCTTTTGGAGAACACCAAAACAAAGTTTCTTGTAAATTCAGAAGGCAGTTACACTGTTGATTTTATTAAATGCACTATTTTAAATAATAAAATATTTTTACTGTTTAAGTCAAAAGCTTTCCTAATAAAAATGCACATATTTCATTATTTTATTTGGCAAAATCTTTTTGCTCTTCAAAATGTAGCTTCTAATTTCAGAGCTTGTAGAAATGACGTCATTTGAGTAAGCTTATATAGAAATGACTGTTTTGGCGAATTTATTCAAAAGTATTTTATATTTATGAATTAAAATAAATGCTAGAGAAATGTGATTTTTCTACCCAAAACCTTTTCTTTTCGACATCCGTGTTAAAATTTATAATTGCCATCTTAAGAAAATAGCTAAAAATCTATTTATCTATTTTAAATTAAATTAAAATGCAACAATAATTTTTTTTTTCATTTATATGTCTCTATATTCCAGTGAGTGGACGATTTTTTCCTTTCTAAAATAAAGTTATTCTTAAATGTTGAATATGTGAATTTTTTTTTTTCCTTAGCCGTGAAAGTAAAACCCTATAACAAAAGAACCATTAGTCTAAAAACGACCTGAAACTTTACAAATAAGCTTTCAAAGCATAGGAAATTTTTTAAGCGTTGTTTAAAAGACTTTCAAATCACACTGACAGTTAGCGCTGTATATGCAGGAAAGTCAGGCGATAAACTTGCGCACAAGATACACGCACATTGGCGATAATGAGAAGCATATGCATACCTCGTATTCATTATTCAACAGATTTCCTCGCAATGACTGTGGCCACTGATGCAGAGAACGGTGGAAAGCACATCGAAAATCTATTGCGTTAGTTGCGCAGTTCCGTACGAACGCTTTACTCCATATTTTTATTTCGTTCTGTTTCTGCGAATATGTTTGCTGTCCATTTCCGAATTACTGCATTTTGTATGATTTTTGATATGCATAATAAAGTTTTCCTTTAACTTAAAATTTCGTCCTTTGTTTTACAGAATGCAGGAATTGGGAGAAAGGAACTGCGAACATTTTATCAATTGTACGAAGCTATGCAACGAAAGCAAGGTATTTTCGGTACTACTTGGTTATCCCGTCGACGAAAAAAAAAAAAAATCGCCAAACTATAAGATTAAATGCCAACAATGGATAATCGTGAATGTCACATTCAATGACATATATCTGTTTATAACGTTATTACGGGATTTTTATTTCGACTTTTTATTTGTATTTTTATTAATACTTTACTAAATATTTGGGTTTTTTTTTTCGTTATTTAAGATAAAAATTATGTCAATATGTATAATTTGGCTATTTGTTTGGCGATTTGTATAATTTGGCGAAAATTGGTCGACGGGATAACCAAGTAGCACCAAATTTTCAATGTACTATCCACCGTTTTCACTATCAATGGCACAGTCACTGCGAGGATCATTGCGAGGCCTTTGTAGAATAATGAACACTAGCAGGGGTGACCGAGCTCAGCTCGGTCAAAATTAACTTTGTGTTCAATTCGATATAGTATTATTACTGTAAAACATGTTATTAATAATAGTATTATTTAGAAGAACAATCAATAAGAAAACTATGTTTGTATGCACATGTTCATAAATTTTACTTTATTTTAAAATTTACAACGAAAGTACATTAATCCAAGTCACTTTTTTAGCTCGACTCTGATTAGTTTAACTATGCATCTCGAAAACTATTAAGAATGTATAAGAAATTTCTTCACATTCTGAAAGACAATATTTTTTGCCAGATATAACCAAATTTGGACACATTCTTTCATTTGGCGCCAAATATGTGTTTTGGTTTCGTAACCTTAAAAGTCGATTTTTCGGCCAAATTTCGCCAGTATTTTGTCAAATATCGCCAACTTATTGGCTTTTGCCATAGTCTCGTGATCCTGACCCTTATTACCCAAATGATCCACTAATCACATATGATCAAACATGTGACTTAGCTCAATGGTCTTCAGGTAATCGAAAACAGTAGAGTATAAAATGAATCAAAATCGTTTAAGCCATTTCTTAAGTAAAATTAGCTTGACAGCATTCAGCAATGAAGTGATATGTCCCACTAATATAATTTTGTTTAATATGCAACTCAGCTCAATAGTCTTCTCGTGACAAAAGACGTTCCGTTGCAAAATTATGTAAAATGGACTGAGTCGTTGTTATATATAATTAGAATGACCCGAACCCATTAAGACCTAAAACGACCCACTAATTGAATTGTTACGCGCATGTGTCCTATCTCAATGGTTTTCTTTTGCCCGAAAACGATATAATAGGAAATATACTCAAAATGGTGAGAAAAATTTTCTAGGTAAAATTAGCATGACCCACAAATGACCCTTATATCGAAATCTCTCGAAAATGTGACTTAGTTCATTAATTTTTGCTTGCCGAAAAACGTTAAATACAAAATTTAGATAAAATCGATTGAGCCAATTTTTAGGTATAAATAGTTTGACCTTGACCCATTATGACCCAAAACGACTCATTAATCGAGTTTTCTCAAACATCTGACTTAACCCAATGATTTTCATGTGTCCGAAAACGATAGAATATAAAATTTAGTCAAATTTGCGCGAGACATTGTCTAATTAAAATAAGAATAACCCAAAAGTGACCCATTGATCGAAATTTCTCGAACATGTGACATAGCCCAATGATTTTCTCGTGCCAAAAATATGCTGTTTACAAAATTTCGTTAAAATCGATTCACCCGTTCTTTAGATATAGCTTGACCATGACCCATCATGACCCACAAATGACTCTTATAATCGAAATCTCTCGAATATGTGACTTAGCCCATTAGTTTTCTCGTGTATAAATATTGTTACACTCAAAATTTCGTCAAACTCGATCCTGCCGTTCTTTAAATATAAATAACTTGACCCATACCCTTTATGATCCAAAATGACCCATTAATCGAAATTTCTCGATCATATGACCTAGCCCAATGATTTTCTCGTGCCAAAAAATGTTGTATACAAAATTTCGTTAAAACTGATCCACATGTTCTTTAGATATAGCTTGACATGACCCATTATGACCCATCATGACCCGTAAATGACTCTTATAGTCGAAATCTCTCAAACATGTGAGATGGTCCATTAATTTTCTCGTGTCAAAAAACTTACATACAAAATTTCATTAAATTTGATACTGTCGTACTTTATATATAAATAGCTTGACCCAGACCTTTTATGACCCAAAATGACCCAGTAATCGAAATTTCTTGAACTGAGACCTAGTCCAATAGTTTTCTCGTGCCAAAAAAATGTTGTATACAAAATTTCGTTAAAATCGATCCACCTGTTCTTTAGCTATAGCTTGACCATGACTCATTATGACCCATCATGACCCACAAATGACTCTTATAATCGAAATCTCTCGATCGTGTGACGTAGCCCATTAGCTTTCTCGTGTCAAAAAACTATTACAGGCAAAATTTCGATGAAATTGATTCTGCGGTTCTTTTAATATAAATAGCTTGACCCAGACCCTTAGTGAACGAATATGACCCATTAAAATTTTTTTTCGAACATGTAACCTAGCCCAATGTTTTTCTCGTGCCCGAAAACCATAGAATGCAATTTTTAGTCAAAATTGCGTGAGAAAATCTCTAGATAAAAATAGCATGACCCACAATGACCCCAAAAATGACCCACTAACCGAATTTTCTCGAACATGTTACCTAACCCAATGGTCTTCTTGTAACCCAAAACGATAAAATATAAAATTTGGTCGAAATCGTTAGAGCCGTTTTTTAGATAAAAATGGCTTGACCCATAATGACCCAAAAATGACCCACTAATCGAAATTTTTCGAACATGTGACCCAGCCTAATAGTTTTGTTGTGCCAAAAAACGATTAGATACAAAATTTCCTTAAAATCGATCCAGCCGTTCTCTAGATATAAATAGCTTGATCTTGACCCATTATGACCCAAAACGACCCAATAATCGAATTTTCTCGAACATGTGACCTAGCCCAATGGTCTTCTCGTGCCCGAAAATGGTAAAATCCAAATTTTTGCGAAAATCGTTAGAGCCGTTTTTCAGATAAAATTTACCCACACACACACACACACACACAATTTTTGCTCGCATTATAGTATAAGATGATATATTCGTGCTTCACATTTTTATCGCTAATGTGCGTGTGTTATGCGCAAACTTATCTCCTGACTTTACTGCATGTACATTCTAATAAATTTGCAGCAAAGTAACAGATCTATCGATCATTTTCTTAGAAATCAGTTATATAGCGGAAAATTAATTATATTATGACCATAATGTGAACAATAATATCACCAGAATATAATTAAAATATGGTTAAATAACCGTTTTCTATAAAAACGGTCGATAGACTGATTACTTTGCTGCAAAATGTTTTACAACAATGCTAACTTTCGATTTCTTTTTATGATATTTAAAAAATTTTCATTGGTTTGGGAGCATATTTGTGAAATGTCAGATAATTTGGATCAGTGGTTCATTTGTTACAAAATTTTTCTTTCACGTTAAAAAAAAGGTACTTTTAAAATGTGCCACAGTACCAATGTTAAAAATTAAATTAAAAATTATAATTTCATATCTTAAGGCTTTTTTTCTTAAGGGTGTTTTCCAATCCAGACTGCTTACTTTCTGATTTACTTTTTAATTTATTTTTACCTTCAAACGCATCAAACTGGCAAATTCTGCTTTTAGAAAGTACATAATGTGTCGTTTTTATGTATTTTTTTGATAAATGCAGAAAATATTGAAAAAAAAAAGTTGTCAAAGGTGGCGTTTTGTATACCGAATTTTCTATAGCGGGATATCTAGAAACAAGGGGGGGGGGACAAAAAAGGGTCATAATGAGAAAGTAATTATTTACAAATCAAATTCTAATGAATTGAGCGAAAAATGAATTCTTACGGCATCTTATACATCTCTTCAGAAAACAAATCAGCAAGTTTTATGTTTCTACTTTTAAAAATGAGTCTAAAAATGTATCAAAAAATTTCGAACTGTTGAGAGTGGAAAAAAGTTTTACAAATACACCTTAAATCTGTTATTTTTATTTTTATTTATTTATTTTTTTTTTTTTTTTTATTTTTTTTTTTTTTGTAAACAAAGATAGCGATAGATGAATAGTTAATAAATGCTGCTGTTTATTCTAACAATGTTATTTACTATTCGACAGATACATCTTCTTTTTCCCACATGAATACAAAACAACCTCCATTTCTAAATACAAAAGAATTTTGCCACCATTAATCTGTCCATAGCGAGTGGGAGTGATAAATAGGCAATTATTCCAGTCCCATTCCTTGCAGACAAATGAAGAATGTTGCCAATGAAATGAAATTTATGTGTCGGGCAGACGAAGAAAAGTGTGTTTGGTGGATTAAAATATAGGCCATATAATGACCTCTCAAACATAAGCAAAGCAGAAAAATTATTTTCAATACTACTATTTCTGATTATGAATTTTTGCCTTTACAGAACTAATACGGTGAACATTACTATTCAGAAATAGATGTGCTAAAAGTATTTATTATACAATGCGAATGAGTGGAACGTCAAAGTACTAAAGTTAACATGTTTGCGGCATCATATGATCCACGTGCAAGTTTATCTAATGGACTGGACATGGATGATCATGAGTCTTATATAGGCTATAATAGATATCAATTTTTTAACAGCGCCCTATATATGATATAGAGATTTGTATCTATTAACAACATGCATTCTAAAATTTAGTTTATTTAAGAAGGCTCAAGGGTTGAAAACTTTTCAAAAAATCAATTTTTTATGATCTAATTTAATTATTCAATTAATTCTTAACTCAATGCAAAAAACCGCATGAACATATTTTCATTTTTAATGGAGTTATAAGCATTTATGTATCAGCACTTTCATAGCAGCATCCATGTAATTTCAACTTTAAATCGCATTTTCTCAAAACTTCATTTTTGACGACTAACACCAAGATTTTTTTTTAAAAAAAAAAACTATTTGATAGAATGGCTTAAATTTTTTTCCATGCATATAACATCATTATCTAGAGAATGAATTAATATATTTTTGATAGTTTAATATTTTGAGTATTTTTAATGAAAAAAAGTTGTATTTTTTGGGGTTTTTTTAAATTTTCAAATTTGAGAGATTTTTTAATGTTTTTTTTAAAGTGATAGTTATATTCTTAATTCATTCTCTAGATAATGATGTTATATGCATGCAAAAAAATATTTAAGTCATTCCATCAAATAGTTTTTTTAAATCTTGGTGTTAGTCGTCAAAAATCAAGTTTTGAGAAAACGCGACTTAAAGTTGAAATTATATGGATGCGGCTATGAAAGTATTGACACATAAATGCTTATAACTCCATCAAAAATGCAAATATTTTTATGCGGTGTTTTGCATTGAGTTAAGAATTAATTGAATAATCAAACTAGATCATAAAAAAAAATTCGATTTTTCGAAAAGTTTTCAACCCCTGAGCCCCCATAAGAGCTATGTATACTTCAGTTGGGAATCCCCCTTCAGCAATTTCCTCTAATAAGGAAAATGGTTTGCGAATACTTTTTTGCAATCCTGTATATGAGGTATAGAACTTATATATAAAGAGTTATATGCAAAAAAAAACTAATTAAGTAATTAAAACGTACGCTGGAGCAATTATTTCGCAAAAACAGTACAGTAACGGATTTGTGTGTCCTTGTAAGTTGAAAAAAAAATTCTATGAATGTTCTTTTTTAAGGTGATCGTAGTGAAATTCAATGATTTATATCAATTTCAATACATTTATAATAGGATAATGTCATTAAAATACTCTCGAAATGATTTTTTTCCATGTACCATAATGTAATCGAATTATATTGAGTGTCCCTTTAAATGAACCATTAATCATACATAATTCATATGCAATACCTAACATTCTTTGGTGACTTAAAATAAGCTTTATCAATTGCATGACATTCCGAGTATATTTACGGGAGTTAGAGTGTGGACAGATGGATCTACAAATCAAATGCATAAGCACTTTTCAACATTATTTGAAAGTGCTAAAAATAATAAAAAAAATCTTTTTATGGATTTCAAATCTCATATAACCGGTTTAATTTCACTTCAAACTATCTAACAAAAGATGCCGGAGTCGGAGTCGGCTTGTTTCTCAGTGACTCCGACTCCGACTCTTTTGCTCAAAAATAGGCCTGTCTCCAACTCCGGCTCCACGACTCCGACTCCGCAGACATAGTTATAGCTATAGTTACCGATTGCTACTATTTTCTGATATCATAAAACACTAAAAATAATATTTGCGTTATTTAGTCAGATAATTCTAAGAAGAGGAATTCTGTTTGGAAATACTGGTGCCAAAATTCATAGAAAATAGCAGTTATGATTACGGTGGATATCATTCCGACTGTATTAGCTATTAATCTCCCTTGAATTCTTTTTTTTTTTTTTTTTTTTTTTTTTTGTGTGTGTTTTCCTTGTCAGTGTAAAACCTTTTATATACGTTCATATTATTGGGTTATGAGAAAAAAAGACTGTAACTTAAACCCTAAAAATCCGAATTATTCTGACAAAATCTTTATGCGATCAGCAAAAAGCGGAATTTATTTCATTTTCTTCAAAGAAATGGTACGCTCATGGAGGGAGTTCAACTGGGAGGGTCTCTGAATGGTGGTAAAATTAGTATTGAGCCTATGGGGATAAATTTCGGTTTATTAAAAAATGGTCGTTGAGGGAGTTGGTTGCTTAATGGCGATGGTCGCACGAGGAGGTTTCACTGTATGTTGGAAAGTGTTAATAAGAAAATCAACGTCTTGAATTTATTTAATGTGTGCCTATACTATCGAGAAATGTTCACACGTTATAAATACGCTCACAATTTAATATGAAACATAAGAGAAAATAGTCGCTTCAGACACGTAAGGGATACTACCAGATAAAATCAAATCGGAAATATTGTAAAAATACTGATGTCAAACGGTGAATGAACTGGAATGTTTTCACACAAGTTGTGTTGCTCTTATTGAGTTTTTTCTGAACGTGTCATTAAAACAGTTGATGATCTGCTGATAAAGGCTCAACCTCACGCTAACAATATTACTCACATTTAGAAAAGAGAGTTCTCCACTTTCATTTTTCCCATATGAATACAAATATGTTTTCTAAAAGACGCATTTGGTCATGCAAGTAATCTCTTTCTTCATTTATCTGGTCATGATAAGTGACAATATTGCACAATCGTACTCTGAATACATAAATCAGGAATATTTTACACGAAACAAGGAAAAAAAATGGTAGAAAAACGTGATCAAAAAATGAAATGTCTGCATGTTTAAAATACAGGGCACTTTCATTTCATCTCCTATTTTGAGCCTTCTGCTAATATTTTAAGTGAAAGCTATTCATTTATAGATGAATACGAATTAGCAATTTATTTAAATATTTCTCACTAAAGTTTAAACAAGTTGGAAATTGCACGTGAAGCGTAGCAAATGAGGTGCGTTCGTAGGATAACGAAGTTTTAAAAATATTCGGATCTCGGTGATATAGTAGAGCGTACTTCGGATACAGTATAAAAGTCGAAATCTTTGTGTTTCTGTAAATATGCAGGAAGTAATTTTTATTACACCTTAGCAACGTATATCTTATTCATAAAATGGGAAATAGTTGAATGTAATTAAAACACGCCCCAAACAATGTTTCCCCGTGTAGCATTATGTAGTGGAATACTTTTGTATGGCCCTGTAATTTAATAATAAAAATTATTTGCATCACAGATTGTACAGAATGCATATTTTAGTATATACTTCATAGATTCATGCCAATTCTATTATGTTCGAATGAGTGTAACATCATTAAAATGCATTTCAAACTTTTTTTCCATTGACCGTAATGTAATGGAATACTTTTGATTGTCCCTGTAAAAAATATATGCATCCGACTTTCATAACATTTGAAATGACTCGACAAAATTACGTAATAATTATATGTGTTAAATTTCAAACGATTAAAATGCATTTGAAACTTTTTTCCCCATTGACCGTAATGTAACGGAATCCTTTTGATTGTCCGTGTAATTGATCTATCCATTCGATTTTCATAAAATTTGAAATGACTCGATAAAATTACGCAATAATTATGTATTTTAAATTTCAAATGATTTGGTTGAGTAGTTTTTGCGTTGTTACATGCTGACGGACAGATAGACAGACGGACGGACTGAGCGACAACAACAGGTGCTACGTATTTATATAATTACGAACGCACCTAAAAAGATAAGAAAATGATACGGTACACTATGTTATGGTACACTTTCCAATGCATCCAGAATACTGTAACAAAACTTCATCGTTTAATAATGAAAAAGGTGATATCTAAGAAAGTAATTTAAAACATGCATAATACATATGGAAACCCAATTTCGACAATTATAATGCATAATCGGAAAAGTATTCAAATTATTTTGTGAAGTTTTGTACGTGTTCAAAAGATCTCTGCGTATATAACATACAAAGCTTAACAAACGATCAAAATAATTTAAATACAGGAAGTAATATACAAAAAACAAGTTAAATTTAAAAACGCACAGCGCAAATGAAAACTTAACTGCCGCAATTATTGCTTCATTCTTTATTAGACAATACTGTAATAAAATTATTTTGTGTGTCCCTGTAAATGAACAATAAATGCTATGCGCACAATACTCTACAAGTAAGCATCGATCAATATACCGCATTGATATTTAAAAATTTACATCTAAATGAAATAGCGTAACATTAAAATATGCCGCAAATGATGTTTTACTATATACTGTACCTAATTCTTTTGAGTGTCCTTTTAAACGAATTACAAATCCTACTCACTTTGTTTTGGATCCCAAACAATACCATAATAATCTTCAGTAACGTATAAATTAAGAGTGCAATCCGAACATATTTAGGTTCATTAGAGCAGACAAACAGGCAAATCGGATTCATAAAAAATTTTCAACTATCTTGGAAGATGTTTGTCAATTCGGTTTTTACTTTCGCTGTCTGCTTGAATATATAATGTTTAAAATCTTCAAGGAGCTCAAATGCTTTAAAGCTAAATGACATTATTTATATAAATTGAAAGTGGATGTATAAAGTAAAATAAATGATCTAAGAAACGCCTTTCATTTTTGCGAAATCTACTTTTAGAAAAGAAAGGTAATCTATCAATTTACACCAAGATGCCATAAAATAAATCACCCCTGAAACATTATTGTAAAAACATTTCTGTATTTTTTTTTTTCGATAACGTTATTTTGGCAGCTATTTTAATATTCACAATTGTCTTAAAAAATTGAAATTGTTTATTTTATTATTATTTTTTTTGCGTTGTTTTTTCTAGTTCCAAACTTCGGTTAGTCTTTCTGGTATGGATTACTATCGGCCACGGTAACACTAATCACAAAAAGCTTAGGGTCGTGGCACAAGTGCACATGCACTAGTTTGTTTTTTAAACTAGTTTGATAGAAAAAAAACATATGTCAAGTAAAGATTATGATGCACTTTCTAACGTTTTCAGAATACTTCATTGTTTAATGGTTAATAGGTCAAAATACTTTAGACCCTGTAAATGAATGATAAATGCTTTGCAGCCCATCATATACAGAAAGAACGTATTAATGAACCTAAGAAATTCATATTAATTTTATTATTTTTGTACTAGTATATAACATCATTAAAATATATCGCAAAAGAATTTTCAAGAAGACCTTTAATGTAACACAAATTTTTTTGAGTTTGAATATTATTATAACGAATTATAAATGGTACGCGCTTCAATTTCAATGCTACCATTCTACAGTAAATATCCATAACATATATAAATTACATGGTAATCCAAGTATATTTACGAGAATTAGATCGTGATTAGCCATCAGATAAATTGTACACAGACTGACAGACCTCAGGCAGTAGACAGATGGCAGACAGCAGAGAGACAAACAGAATTCGTAAAGACATTTCAATTATGTTGGAAATTGTTAAAAGTTAGACAAAAGTGTTATTTTATGTACAAAAAAGATAAATTTTTAAGTGCTTCCAAAAAAATTACATTTTATTACAAAATATTATCAGGAACGTAAAAGAGTAACAAATATCGACATATTCAATAAGTACTATATGGAAGGCGCAGATTAATGACGACTATAGTTTATTTCATGTATAGCGATGTCATCAGATTTCAATAACAATGTAAATTTCTTACTTACCAGAGTGAAATGGAAAATTATACACGCAAAAAACCTTCAGTACTTTACTTTTTTATCATTAGTTTTGTTTTTTATGAATATTTTGTAAAAAAAAAGACTTTCTACAAAATCACCAAGCCTCTCTAATGTAAGTACACACATTTAAAAAAAAACAGTAAGTAAAAAACACTTATTCCCTTTTATTTTTTCACTTGAATAAACCTTTTCATGGTGCATATCAACAGACAAAAGAGTTACGTCTTCATGAATCTGAATGAATGGTAAGTGACAATGACATATAATCGATTATTCTTTCCCCATTCAGAGTAGATAATCTAGGAATTCTGATATGAGATTGATTTGTAGGGAATTAAATATTAAAAGTGCATTAGATGGATTAAAGGTAGAATAGACTGATAAATAATGGAATGAATAGATGGATTAAAGGTAGATTGCACTGAATCAGCTTTATTCTTTTCTGGTAGAATAATGCTTCTTGCTGAGAAGTTAGCAATAACAGAATTTTATTCAACGAACATGAAAATCAGTGTTTTTTATATCAATGCAACACTCTTGAATAAAGCACGTAAGCAATATCTACAAAAAAGTCGGAAATTGTATGTCAAACGTGTTAAAAGAGGTGAGTTCGTACTGTGACTAGTTTTATAAATTCACATCTTTGTACACTAACTGTTGCACTCTTATGGAAAAATGCACAGCTACAAAATTTATTACAATTATATATATTAAATTTGGTAACACGGAAATAATAGGACTCCTTCTTAAATAGGACCTAAACACCATGGCGATATATAATCATTATCTATCGTGGAATATCACTGAATTAATCACTTATAATAGGATTTAACCACTTAAATGATCAATGTTTTTTTTTTAAATTTAAAATAATGTGTATTTTTTTCATGTCTGTTGCAGAATTTTTAATATTTTATCACATGTTTTTTAAAAACAAAAATTTGTGCCTAATTGATTCAGAAAAAAAGCTTGGATTAAATAATACAAAATGTACAATAAATTTTACTGGTGATAATAATGAATTATGATTGGTGTAAGAGATGTCCGTATGTGGTAGCGGCAAATTATGATTGGCAAAAACACGCTGTGCGTACGACATACGAGCAGATCAGGGAAGCTGTTAATAGAATCAAGAAAATGTTTATGAATACCTATTTAAATTTTCATAAAATTTGATATGACTAAATGCTGCAACGATCAAAATAATAAATTTTAATCATTACAATCTAATGTAACGATTGAAGTTTATTATATAAATTTTAATTTATATTTATAATTTATATAAATTTTAATGTTAAATTTTAAACAACTCGGTTTTGTAGATTTTGCGCTTTTACATGTAGACAGACAGATAGATTTACGTATGCGACAACAACTGTGCGTGCCATGTATTTATATAACTAAGTTCGCACTTAAAAAAATTCTACGATTGTAAACCAACGAATCGTTCTTAGTGTTAAAAGAAAAGGCATGAAATAAAGCATACACTATTTCAATACTTAAGAAATATTGTTCAGAGAATAAAAGAAAAACAAGTTCAGGTTAGTTTTATGCTAGGAAAAATTATGATTTGTAAACATATTGTACGCATGTCACAACGTCAATATTAACGAAAAACAGTTTTATCGCCAAATGGTACACTTCTAACATTTTTTTTTTTCAATTTTGTTCTTCAGAACATAAAGACTGTCTCTCATTTTACGACCATATCACTCTAATGACATTCTTCAACATTTGGAAGGAAAGTTTTTACCATATGAATAGAAGTCTATATTTGTAAAGATGCATCTCCACGCAGAAAAGTTTTCCATCATCATTAATCTGGCCGCGACTTTGCGACAATGACAAATAATCAATTATTCCGGTCTCACTTTGAATGCATCAAGTTAAATGTGATTGATATGGAAGAGATAAATGATTAAAAGTACATTCAATGGATTAAAGTTGAATGCATGAATAAAATAATAGAAAGAAAGAAAGAAGTTGAGAATGAATACTAAAATGAATAGAGGTTATTATTTAAAGTATGCTTTATTCATAAATTTAAAAATTGTGTAGAAAAATGAAGAAAATAAAACTTAATATGTTTCGGCATTATCTCCAAAACTATCTTGAGGAGAAAAGTTTTTTTGAAAAACTCAAATTGGCGGGAAACCATCACCATGCCACATTGTCAAAAATTACATTTTTAAATTTATGAATAAAGTATACACTATAAAAGAATGCCCAAACTGGGTTGTAAAATTTTTGGGTATGGCAATGTTCGAAATTGGAAAGTTCACTTTTTAGCCCAAAATGTTTTTAAAAAAGGGCAGATCCTTAATAACATTAAAACAATCAAAACATCTTAGATAATATATACAATACATCTTAGATAATATATACTATATTTAAGAAAATTTGATTGTTTTATTGTTACTAAGGATCTGCCTTGATTTTGCCTTGTACAATTTTATATATTGTTATTAGAATATATATTATTAATATTACGATATAGCTATTAATGGGCGTAATCAAGACTTACTACTGTTATTTTTCACATTGATAATATAAATTCTTTAGAGTTATCTATGATTTAGAAAATAGTTTCTGTACTTCCAGAAACTTAAAAAAAACAACAAATTTCCCAGGTTTTAAGGAAGCGTTTAAGAAACAAAAGTATCTTTTAAGGCTCGAAATTTTCAGAAACGTTGTAAAGCGATTTTTATAGTGTAGCAATCAGTTTTTTTTTTCAAGCACAAATTAAAAAAAAAAAAAAAAAAAAAAAACTATGCTATTATTTCTCAAGTATACATTTTCATGTTTATCAAACCTGTTTAACAGACGAATAAATATAACGAATAATAAAAATAACGAATAAATATAACGATAAAATAACAACGAAAAATTAACACACTTTTGCTATTTATTTATGCATAAATTCTGTTTAAACTGTTTCCCTGTTAGTTTTTCTCTTTTTTATTTCTCTTGCGCAAAACTTAGAATATATAGGCTACTGATAATTATGCCAGCTTGACAGAAATGATATTATTCCAATTGCAAGAAAGAAAAAAAAATCCACTTTCTTTTGTATCATCAATATGAATAAGAGTCTAGTTCTTCAAACACGCATCCTCACACACAAAAGAATTCTATCGTCATTAGTCTTGGCACGGCGAGCGACAATGACAAATAATCGATTATGCCAGTCTCGCACTTAGCGGATGAATGTGGAATACTTACTGCAAATGAATCGTGATTGATATGGATAAAGCATTGGATTAAAAGTGAATTAGATGGTTTAAATTGGGATACGTAACAGCAAATAAAGAAGCCAAGATTGTATCTAAAAGCTTCATTAGCTTTTGGAAGGTATTAGAGTAAATGGATGTTTACTTTATACGCGCTGAAGTTAACGAATTGTATATGCAGTGGGAAAAAATGATTTTGCAGTATAGTACTGGCAGCTGGGTAACTGATTTAAAAACATAAAATAAGCATTAATAAACAGTAAAATTAACAAATGATATACAGTTACGGATGCATTCCAATCCAAACTGCTTATTTTATGATTTACTTTTAAATTCATTTTTGCTCTCAAATTCATCTAACTGGTAAATTCTATTATTTAGAAAGTTCAGGCTGAAGTTAACAAATTGCGCATGCACTGAAAATGTTGAACTTGAAATGTACAGAAATATATATATTTGTATGTGTGTGTTGTATATATTACATGATTTTAATTAAATTAAATCATAAACTCACGTAATTTTTCTATTTCGTTTCTGGAATTGCAATGACAATGACAAATAATCGATTATTCCAGTCTTGCACTTAGTGAATGAATGTGGATACGGCAAATGAATCGTGATTGATATGGACGAAGCACTGGAATAAAGGCGAATTAGATGATTTGAATTGAGATGCGTAACAGTAAATAAAAGAAGCCAAGATTGCATCTCGAAGCTTCATTAGGTTTTGGAAGATATAAGTCTCCAGTATAGTAAATAGACGTTTACATTGTACGCGCTGAAGTTTACAAATTGAAAAAAAATATATATATATAGTACTTACAGATCCGACACTAGTTTAAAACCACAAAATAAACAGCAATAAACCTTAAAACTAGGAAGTAATATGTATAATGCTTGATTCATTTTTATGATGGGATATTACTGCTTATTTTACCGTTATAAACTGCACCCAAGTGCAGTATTATCTGTAAGATCAAGCAGTGTGTAAATGAGATTAACTAAATGTTTCTGCTAAAATGTATGAATTTTGAACTGAACTTATGAAAACTGATTTCATAGAAGAAGCACGTCTTCTTTAAGCCTGACGAAGAAAGACTCAGTTCTTTCGAAAGGCCTAGCGTATATTAATATATTTTAAGACTTTGTTTTATCAGTTCAATTAATTAATTACAGTTTCAACTTAATTTCGTCAACTAACGAGTTTAATTACATTTTTCAATAAAATCATGTTAAACTTTTCATTTTGTTCTTCACACGATACAATTGGAGCAAACAACATACCGATATAAATTCTAACTTACACTAATGATTTAATTCCAGTTCAAAGAAAAACTTTTTACTTTCTTTTCCACATGAATAGGAATCTATTTTTCCAAAAATGCATCTTTACATATAAAAGAATTTTTTGGCATTAATCTTAGCTCGTTAAGCGACAATAACAAATACTCAATTATTGCAGCCTAAAAACTAACAGATAGATGGGGGAATGCTGCATTGAATCGTGCTTGATATGGAAGGAGCATGGGATTAAAAGTGCACTAAATGAATTAAACTGAGATAGTTAAAAGGAAATAAGATAGCCAAATTTGTATCTCTGTCGCTTCATTAGCTTTTGGAAGATAATATATAACAAAGAAAGTGTTATATTTACATCGTTTCCGCCAAAGTTAAGTGCATCACCCCCATAATATGACCGGCGAGCCTTTATGCTGTAAAAATCTAAGTGTAAGCCAAAAATTAAACTATACAGATAAAAATATTATTATTATTATTATTATTATTATTATTATTATTATTATTATTATTATTATTATTATTATTATTATTATTATTAAACTTTATTAATAAAAATAGAACGATTGTGTAGTTTTCGATTTTTGACATTTTTTGACTTTTTAAAACTGAGTTTACGATTTAAGAAAAAAACTGAAGTATTGGTTAAAATTTAAAGTCATATTTGGATTTAACACAAGAAAACACATAAAACTCATTTATCAAAAATTAAAAATACAACTATCATTTTCATTTTGCAGTATCTTATGTTCACTATTATTTTTACTTTTTGAGTTTGAAATGTACGATTTACGATAATTCCTGACGTAATAGTTAAGAATATAGGTCATTTTCGGATTTAGTGCTGAAAAATACTTACAAATCAATTATCAAAAGCTCAAAAATACAAACATCACTGGCTGTAATTCGAAATTAAAAAATTTCGTGTTTGAATCGAAAATTTGCGTCTTGTAATTAATGAGCATCAACTAACGAGTTTTATAATATTTTTTCATAAGATCATGTTAAACTTTTTATTTTGCTTCTTCACCTGATACAATTGGAACAAACAAGCTACCGATATAAATCCTAACTTACACTAATGATATTATTCCAATTCAAAGGAAAACTTTTCACTTTCTTTTTCCACATGAATACGAATCCATTTCTTCAAAGGCACATCTTTACGTGTAAAAGAATTCTGACGTCATTAATCTTAGCACGGCAAGCGACAATGAAAAATAAAATCAATTATTCCAGTCTCACAACCTACAGGTGAATGAGGAATGCTGCAACTGAATCGTGATTGATACTGAAGGAGCACAGGATTAAAAGTGCATGAGGTGGATTAAACTGAGATACTTAAAAGAAAATAAAATTGCCAAGATTGTATCTCGGAAGCTTTATTAGCTTTTGGAAGATAATACATAAGGAAGCGAATGAAAGCCTGCGCTCGTTTCCGTTGAAGTTAACGAATTAAATACGCATGCAAATAAGGTTAACTAAATGTTATTATAAAGGTGTACCTCGTAAAAAAAAAATTTTTAATATAAGAAAATTTAATATATTGGATAATTCGAATCTTCGCTTAATTCGAACTAAACACCAAGTCCCGAAATTTTCAATGGCAGAATAACGTTAAAAACTTTCATTAATTCGAACTTATTTTCTCTTGACTTCGTTTAATTCGAACTTACGAGAATTATGATTTTTCATTTGTCTTTTCTTTCTCACGGATTTCAGATCATTTGAATAACTGTCTTTTCTTTGATTTTTGTCAAAATTGTTCCGAACGAGTACATACATAATCCAATGCATTTGATGTCCACTTTCTTAGTGCCCCATCTGTCAATCACTGACACCTCAATTTTTTCTTCCATTGTGCTTGTTTCTAAAATATTTTATGCATTTATACATTCTTATTTATTATTAAGCCATATTCTAATGATAGTAGACGAAATATATTTAAAAAATACTACAACATTAATTTCTTTCTAATAGTACCATATTAAGCATGTTTTTATTTCATATCTTCCATAATTCGAACTTCGGATAATTCGAACATTTCTTGTGGTCCCGATGAGTTCGAATTAACGAGAGTCCACTGTATGTTAATAAAGCTCCTTTAAGGAATTTAAAACAGTATTTTGTTTTTAATAAATGAGTTACGTGACTCGTCATAATAATGTGAATTAAGAATTCAAGAAAATTGATGTAATTTAATGTCTATATGTCTTTAATATCTAATGTTATAAATTAATGACTATAATGGAGCGATTCAATATTTAGAACATTTCCGCTAAAAGTGACAATTTAAATATGCATGCAAATAAAGTTAATTAAATGTTATCGTAAAGACCTTCCCTGTAAAATGAAAAAAATAATAATATATTCACTAACAAAAACGATTTTAGTCCAGATGGTGAGTACTTCAGTTGGTCTAAAGTGCTTAGCTATAGATGTATATATGTTAATAGAACTCCGTTAATTTAAATACTTTTGATTTACGAAATTATTTATGTGATTAGTCATAACGAGGTGAAATAAGTATTCCAGAAAGATTATTCCAGATATAGATTCATGTAATTTATATCAATTTCACTTAGTATTTAAAAAATCGGTTACAACAACAAAGGTAATTTTGTTGTCACTGAATTTCGGAAATGTTCCAAAATGGTTATTATTATTTTTTTAAAATATCTTATTTTTTCCAAACCGAAGTATCATAAATTAGCAGTTCTCAACTAACCATTTTCAATTGCGTAATTGAATTTATACATTAGGGTGGGCCGAAAAAAACTTTTTTTCGATTTTCGATTATGGCGGGTGCGGAAAAGTGGCCACTGGTGGCACTCAGTTCATACAAAAAATTTGAGATTTTTTGGACATTTCCTTACCCTGCCGCAAACGGCTTTAAATTTTGCAAAAATGTACATTTTTGAACTTTTTTCGAAAAAAATTAAAAAATGTTAAATTAAATTTATTTTGGTTGTATTTACTTGAAAAGGCATATTTAATGTACCAAATGTTTAAATAATATCTGATCATGCATTATTTAATATCTATGTGTATTATAACTTAGGCTATTTTTATAGCTTTTTCGCGTATAACAGGCAAAAGTTGTATTTGTTTGAATCGATCGTTAGTTTCTATATTATTTATGTCCCTTGGTCTTCTTTATATTTTTTCTATGTTTCAAACGTCATATATTTGGGGAAAAGGCAGCAGTATACTTCAAAAACAAATCTGGAAGGTGAGAAAGTGGTGAAGCAGGACTCTAAGCGAGCGCAATATCTCGTCGTAATACTCAGGGAGTGAAGGACGAAAAAGTTGAGAGCCAAAATGCGATAAAGGATTTTTATTATTTATCCTTGCTCAATTACCTGCGACATTTGTTCAGTGTTAACGTGAAACCCTTTTGTAGTGATTATACAGTGCTTTTTGGGTCGTTTAATGTGCCATTATAGTGTTTTGTGCGTTTTATTACGGCGAGCTTAGAAATGTCTAGTATAAAGGGCCATGACAATGCAAAGACACGCGATACCGTGAAAAGTAACTTTTTGGGGGCATCATGCATATTGAAAGAATTGCAATTGCCAACTTATGCTGATAATCATGCGCCACTAATACTGGTTGCTTCACCATGTAGAAGTTGTGACAGCAGAGGATACGAGTCTCGTCATCGATAAAAACAAAGTCAGAAGAGAGAAATAAAAACTTGGAAAGAAGATACAGGCAGAAGTTATTGAAAGAAGGGAAATTAATTTGATGGTAGAAAGGATAAAAGTATATTAAGAGGAAGAAAAATAACAAGAGGCATCGTCAAGAGAAAGGCGAGGAACACATCACCGTGTTGTTTGAACCTGGTTAGGAACACTCGGGTCACTTGATACCTCGTTCCGTTATCTTGACACCTCGTCAGTTCAGAAAAGTCTAACTTGTGGTGACTTGGAAGATTGTATAATGATTTTGCTATTTCTTTTCGGTGATCGGAACGCGGTGATGTGTTCCTCGCCTTTCTCTCGACGGTGCCGCTTGTTATTTTTCATTTAATATACTTTTATCCTTTCTACCATCAAAAACTATGCTTTTAATTTTCCTTCTTCCAATAACTTCTTCTGCCTGTATCTTCTTTCCAAGTTTCTATTTCTCTCTCCTGACTTTTTTTTTATCGATGAAGAGATTCGTATCCTCTGCAGTCACAACTTCTACATGGTGAAGCAACTAGTAGTAGTGGCGCATGATTATCAGCATAAGTTGGCAATTGCAATTCTTTCAATATGCATGACGCCCGCCAAAAGTTACTTTTCACGCTATTGCGTGTCTTTGCATTGTCATGGCCCTTTATACTAGCCATTTCTCGTTGTAATAAAACGCACAAAATACTATAATGGCACATTAAACGACCCAAAAAGCACTGTATAATCACTACATAAATGGTTCACGTTAACACTGAACAAATGTCGCAGGTTACTGAGCAAGGATAAATAATAAGAAACCTTTATCGCATTTTGGCTCTTAGCTATTTCGTCCTTCATTCCCTGAGTATTACGCCGAGTCATTGCGCTCTCTTAGAGTCCTGCTTCACCATTTTCTCACCTTCCAAATTTGTTTTTGAAGTATACTGCTGTCTTTTCCCCAAATATATGACGTTTGATACATAGAAAAAATATAAAGAAGACCAAGGGACATAAATAATATAGAAACTAACGATCGATTCAAACAAATAAAACTTTTGCCTATTATACGCGAAAAAGCTATAAAAATAGCCTAAGTTATAATACACACAGATATTAAATAATGCATGATCAGATATTATTTAAACATTTGGTACATTAAATATGCCTTTTCAAGTAAATACAATCAAAATAAATTTAATTTAACATTTTTAAATTTTTTTCGAAAAAGTTCAAAAATGAACATTTTTGCAAAACTTCAAGCCATTTGCGGCAGGGTAAGGAAATGTCCAAAAAATCTCAAATTTTTTGTATGAACTGAGTGCCACCAGTGGCCACCTTTCCGCACCCGCCATAATCGAAAATCGAAAAAAAGTTTTTTTCGGCCCACCCTATTATACATGCATGAGTAACAAAATAATAATTATTTTAATGTTGATGTCAGTACTGTTAACGCTTTCGAAAATTAGTGGCATCAAAATAAATTTCATTCAATATATATATTAGACTATAATCACACATTTTATCCATTTATATTATAATTAGACATCATATTAAAATCATATTGTGATCACACGTTTAAATGTCAAAATTTTGGTTATTTATAAGGATTCTAAAAGATAAGAACTGTTTTTGGAATAGTAGGCATCTCAGAAGACTTGTGTAAATATTTATTATATATTCCCGTTTGTAATTATATTTTCCTAGAAAAGAACCATCTGTCTTTTTTACAGTGTAATTTTTTTTCTATTTCTTTTTTGCATTGCGTTGCGTTTAATTAAAATAGAGTTTTTTTAAGATATGAAAAAGGAAATTTTAAGAAAGAAGACGAACAACACATAATTTTAAAAACAGTATCTAGATTAAAATAATTTTTTTAAGTTTAAAAACAAAATTTTAAATATAAAAATCATGATCTATTTAATAGAATACAAAGTATTACTTATTCTAATTTCCATTTAACACACTTTAATTTCGAGACTACTTATATTATCATTTTCATTGACACGTGTACATAATAAATAAACGTTCTTTCATCTTATAAGATATTAAGATAATTAAAAGTATTCCGATGAGTTTTAGATACTTCGCATTTGACCGATTAATGTTAAGAATTTTATAAATATTTAAGGATTTTTAGAAAACTGATAAAGCACAAATTTGAGTTTAACACTAAAACAGCTTTTGAAACAGAATTTGAAAAAGCAATTAATACAAAATAAATTATTTTGAAGTAAAGTATTTTAATTAAAACTTAAATTTAAACTTAGAGTCGGCGTAGTAATCACAGAAAATTTCGTATTTTTCAATCTGTTGTTTAAGAAGGATTTTATATCTTATTGTATATATAAATAATGCATGGACAATAAATGAAATAACGTTCTTAAAATTAATTATACGTGAATTTGCTATGTAGTATAAATATCTAAAAAAGTTATAAAATGAAATATAGTTTTATGCGGCTGAAAAAATGTAATTGGCATTATGATATTAAATGCAGCTGATAAGCCTTTATAACTTGCATGGAAAGCTTAAAGTAAAGTAAAATACTTAAAATAATGATTTGAAAATGTACTGAAAATTTGTATTGAAAATTATAATGAGCACAATTTAGATTAAAAACTGACTTTCGGGTTAATTTTGAAATGCAAATTAAATTGTTTGAAACGGAAAGGTAATATTTATTCCATACAGTTGGCCCAAGATGGTGTAATATTTATTTACTTGTCTCTTTCTATGCTACTACTGCAGTTATTTACTTGCGTTTTATTTAGGATAACAGCGATTGTCTGCAATTGCTGGAGATTTGGAGAAAATACGTTTATCTAGAGAACTACTGCCTTGACTAGTATCATATCCCTTTTCTTTCTAGAATGAACACAGCGAAGTGATGTATTACTTATTTACGCGACTTTTTCAATCCTAATCTTACAGTTATTTCATTTTATTCCATCTACACTAATAGCGATTGACTGTAGTAGCTGTTCGGATTTGGACATAATGACATTTTCTACTGAATTAGGACCTTTTTGGTGACTAGTACACTGTCTCTTTTCTTTCTAGAATGGGCATTCTTTAAGCTGCCGTATTATTTTTTTTACTTGCTGCTTACTTTTCTGTCTAATGCTACAATTATTTTCTTGCAGGCTATATAGGGTAAAAGCGATTGACTGTAGCTGTACGGATTTGATTGTACTAATGTATTTTTATAGTAAAATAGTGCTTTTTTCGATGACTAAAATATCATTTTTCTATTCTATCTAGGATGAATAAAATTGAAGGTGATATATTATTTACTTTCTTCTTACTTCCGAATTATGCAGTTCTTTTATCCCATTCTTTCTAGGGTAATAGCGATGGATTGCAACTGTTTGGATTTAGACGTAACGAACTTTTCTAGTGAACTAGTATCCTTTTCAATGATTAGTACTCTATCCTTTACTTTTCTAAAGTGAATTTTAGACATAGTCATGACCTATTTTTATTTTATTTTATTTTATTTTATTTTATTTATTTGTTTGTTTTTACAATAGTGCGCGTGGTATTTGTTTTTATCTCATAGTCACGTGTCGTTTGTATTAACCTTGAGGTGATTTGTATTTGTATTTGTATTATGATAATGGTTCTTATTAGATTCGAACCGAAACATGTCAGTGTTACTTGTTTTTAATTTTTTTTTTTTTTTTTTTTTTTTTTTTTTTTTTGTAATACCTCTCTGAAGTAATATACATATCTTATTAAAATAGCCATAGCATTTTTTATTTTTATATTACTTTTCTTGCACTTAAAAGCAATTTTTACACTTTTCATACGCTAAATCACATACGTATGAATGAATTATATGAATTGCATGTTTATATGCATATATGCATGCATATTCTGAGAAGTTTACAGACAAGAAACAATTCAGTCATGCTAATATAAACACACTCAATTTTATTATTTAATTTATAAATTAATTACACTTCGTCTACTTATGTAACTTATCAGATTTTGAATTGCTTTGCCTCGCTGTATAAGATTTACTTATTTAATTGTCGTTTTAAATTAATTTGCTTAGTAATAATTTTAAATTTAGGTACAGTTTGAATTTGCTTCCAATTTTTATGGCACAGAACTTTTCAAAAAGTTTCTGTTTTATTATCAATATCCCTTTTAATACTTTGATTCCCCTATATCTTTTGCAATTTAAGTACTGATAAAAATCGCACTTAAATCATAAAAGTATAATTAAAATGTGTCCCCATAAAACCAGATTACGAGGTCGTAATGCTTATCTTATTAAAATTAATTACATTTTCATCAACGAAATTCTTAGATGCCGTGATATCAACTAGTTTACTTCACATAATGTGTGTGTTACGATAACACATTTCTTCGTACGCATTAAAATGAGATATTTCGTTAGCTGTATTAATATCTGCAATCGTATGGTGTAAAAGAAAACTGTTGGTTTTAAATTGAAAACTGATAGTTACGACATCAGTAAAACAATATTTATTTTATGGATAATTACATCTCATTCTCTCTTTTCTCTCATAGATGTTCCCTATTTTAACATTCAAATAATATATTCGATAGTTAAGAGCAATTTTTAAATAGTATATTTAAGGGTGTTCTTCACTTAGCTTCCAAATTCCCTTCCATAATGTTAAGTTTTTGGGCATTTGACGCATTTTTATACTTTTTTTTCCTGTTCTCTCTTCATTAAACATGTCTCTTTTTTTCTTAGTTTTCAAAATATTTCTCAAAGGTATGTTTAATTTTATATGAAGTGTTAAAATTTTATTCCAGTTTGTCAGTTTTTAAAACATAAAAAAATAAATTAAGCAAAGATTTTAGAAATATTTTGAGAATTAAGAAAAAAAGGGGTATTCTTTGGGAAGAGAAAAAAGGAGTTAAAAATATTAATTGCCTAAGGAGATTTTTTGAATGTAAAAATGCATCAAACTCCCACAGACTTAACATTACGAAGGGGAATTTGGAAGTTAAGTGACCAGTACCCTTCACAAATACAGTCTAAATATTTATGTTACTTACTTTTCTAAAAAACATATTGCTGTCAATTCTTCAATGAGAGAACATATTTTCACAAGCATATGGTTGTTTAAAGGAATTTTACTTTGCTTTTAAACTATTCGCTGTGACTTACAACCATTTTTTACAAAAAAATATGCACTATCTCTGAACTCGTCACCTGAGAATAACAAGGTTCAATGTGTGGTTTAAGAAATTTGCCTTATCGATACAGATAGGCCCTATTTGTATCTATGACGGCATTTTTGCATCAGAATGATGTTATATAAAATTTATACACGACCTTCAATCATACGACATTATTTTAATCCAAAAATGCCTTCATAGATACAAATGGAACATTTCTATATCGGTAAATCGATTTTTTCAAAAACACAGATAGAACCTTATTATTCTCAGGTGAACGAACTCTTGATGCTGTATTTTTAATGGAATTTTTGAGATTGATTTAAATTTAAATAGTTTGAAATCTCTTTTGATAAATTCTTTACAGAATACAGGCATTCTATAATAATTTCGTAACGTTAACAATCTTCAACAACATATGAAAGTTTGAAAGGAATTGATTTTTGCGATTTAAATAGTAGTGACATTTAAAATATTATCAATTTCCACAATAATATACACTATAAAGAGCAGATATATAAAAAAAAAAAAATCTAACCTCATTTAATAGAAGATATCCAAATAATTCTTACCTGAAAAGAGAAATAAAAGTTTATGTTAAAATAACATACATTTATTATTCATTTAAATAATAATATAACAGCATTTTAAATAATATTATTTTAATAGCACCAAATCTCAATTTTATTAGATTTTATCCTTTATTTTTTGTTTAATAATCTGTTTATAAGATACATATTAACCTTTTACCTGATTTATTTTAGGATCCCATTTATAAACATGCTCACATTTCAAGAAAAAATTCTGATATTCATTTTTGATAAAAACTGAATAAAGCAATAAATGAATAACATTAATAAATGAATGTTATTTACAGATACATTTTATATCTTTAATCATTTTTATACTTTAAAAAGTAACACACAAAAATTTGAAGCACGTGTTATACAGATTTCAATGTACTTAATATTAATATGGAATTACGGTAAGAGCGTAGAATAAACTTTTCTACGTCTTAAAATTAAAAAGTATGCACAGTTTTTTAAATTATTATATAATTATAAAATTAATAATAATGATAATGATAAAATGAGCTGATGTTTAAAATTAGAAATTTTAACCCGAATGAAATGCTTAAACACAAAATTATAATCAATTTTCTTTCTTAACATAGAAAAAAAAGTGTTCAATTGACATGTTGTGCGACATTTTGGTTAGATTCGCTAGTAACAATAATATTATGAAACAAGTTAAAGCGACCCAATCCAGAAATACGAATGAAAGGTAATGCCTTGAAGTTAGTGTGACTTTAAGCCGTTTTAGTAGGGCGTAGCGTCCGGTGGCATTTTTTACTTTTTTTGTACATACAGTGATTCTTTAAAACCTTTTCGAAGAGCTCGACGGCCCTTTTGAACACTTTGTATGTGCCCCGTGGCATTTCAATTGATCCCGAGAATATATCGCAAATTCTAGTGAATTCTAAACAAATCAGTTCAATATATTTTTCGTGAACAAGGTACCAATGTCCCGCCCCCTTTTTAAAATGTACATTTTTTAGAATAGTTTTTCTTTTTTTTTTTTTGAAAAAAAAAAGAAAAACTCTTTTTTAGAATAGTGGCTTTTTTTTTCTTCTTTCTTTTTGAAAAATTATCGCCTGGCGGCCTTTTTTTTCTAGGCAACAATATTAAAAGACAGCCGTAAAGTAGTATGCATGTATTCAGATTAAAAGTAAAAATACCCAAGCTCATAAAAAAAAAACCCGTATAAGTTTAGCTTTTATTGTTTTATTTTTTAAATGAAGCTAAACAGAAGAATTCATCTTCAATGCGGTAACATTTTTTATAAGAATTTAAAAAAAAAGAAAATCACTACTGAGTTTTTTAAATCCTCGAGTTAACAGATAAAATACAAAAGCACATTGTTGTATCTTCAATTGCATCAACCTAGATTCCAGGCCAAAAATCAAAAAGCCACCCGATCTTAAACAACGTTATAACAAAAGAAATGATAAAACGTTCAAAGACCTGAAAAAGTACACTTGAACAACAAAACTGTTTTATCTTTCAATGCAGATAAAAATGTATATTCGACAATGCTTTAGGGTATCTTCTTTTTGAAGAAGGTGTACTTCATCTTATTCCATCTTTAAGGAATCATTCTCATTATAAATCGTCGTAAGTAAAAGTCGCTTATTCTTATATTTTATTCAAGATAGGGAGCTAAGAATGACACTGGAAAAACAGTTAATCTATTAAGCTGAAAAAATCAGTTTTTTTTTTAAATTTGTTACAATAATAGTTATTGATCAGACACGCGTACACTTATATGAAGAAGTACACGTACACGAAGCAGTTTGTCAAAGCAGAATACAGTCGGCTCTCGTTAATTCGAACTCGTCGGGACCACAAGAAAAGTTCGAATTATCCGAAGTTCGAATTATGGTAAATATGAAATAAAAACATGCTTAATATGGTATATTACAAAATGAATTAATGTTATAGTGTTTTTTAAAATTATTTTCGCCTGTTATCATTAGAATATAGCTTAATATTAAATTAGAATGTATAAATATATAAATTAAAAGATTCGAAACAAGCACAATGGAAGAAAAATTAGAAGCGTCACTCATAGACAGACGGAGAACTAAGAAAGTGGATATCAAATGCATTGTATTATATGTATACTCGTTCGTAACAATTTTCATAAAAATCAAAGAAAGAAAGTTATTCAAATGATCTAAAATCCGTGAGAAAGAAAAGAAAAATGAAAAATCGGAATCCTCGTTAGTTCGAATTAAACAAAGTCAAGAGAAAATGAGTTCGAATAAATGAAAAAAATTAACGTTATTCTCCCAATCTTCCGTTCCAATCTTCCCAATCTAACGTTATTCTCCCAATTATGTCCTGAAAATTTCAGGACATGTTTAATTCGAATTAAGCGAAGATTCGAATTATCCGATTTCGAATTAACGGGAGTCGACTGTATATTTTTTTGTGTCAAAGATTGCAAAATCTCATGTTGACTAATGGTAGTATCTGGTTATTCACTTATAAGGATAAGCTGTTGAGTGAGAAAAACAAAGCTAAAAAGCACAAATAGATGTATGTATAAACCACACATAGTTGTTTCAAAGCATATAAGGCTTCATCATCAGTGTTTAAAATTAAAATAAAGATTAAATTAAATTGAAATTGCGGATTAAAAAAGCGAGAGCGAGAGAGGCACCCTCACACCTTCGACTGTCAATGGCGAATATTTGATTATTTCACTGTTGACAGTCCACTTGTGAAGTGCGTCCTTTCGGCTCCTTGTCCTCCTTTTTAATTCACGTTTTTAATTTAATTTAATTTTAATTTAATTTAATTTTAATT
This sequence comes from Maratus speculifer, assembly GCA_964019185.1. Lineage (NCBI taxonomy): Eukaryota > Metazoa > Arthropoda > Arachnida > Araneae > Salticidae > Maratus > Maratus speculifer. Next base: position 145,754,929 of record OZ025301.1, on the reverse strand, counting down.
TTAAGAATGATAAAGTCGTTGAAGTTTGAAACAGCTGAATGCAGTTTATACATACTTTATGTGTTTTAACGTTGTTTTTCTCTCTTAATATATTGGCACAAAGTACGACTCTTGTGTGTGAAAGTGTTTTATATCTGTCATTTTCCCCTCTGACCTTCACAAGTATAATTTTACTGTCCTGAACTTGAGATTCACGGTTATTTTGAATAGTTATGTGCTAATTAGCTTACGTGGTCAGCTTGAGATTATAAATACTTGTTGAAGTTTAAACAAGCGGAGTGTATCGATTCCTGCCTTTTAAGAAAATCTAGTTTCTTGTTTAGGGGCTTAGAATTTGCATTGAAGTTAATCTATACACATGAATAAAATAGTTTTCAGAGTACAGGGTATTTCAACTAGTCAGAAACATTAAAAGTATTTTGAAGTGCTAGAGATTGCAGTGTTTTTAGTGATAGTGATCTTCAATGTAGCAGTCTTTTAGAGATTACAATTTAAAATAGCCATTTCTTTAACTTTAGTTAATGAATGCGTGTTTAGTTTATTTGAGATTTTAGCTGATTCTACAATAGTTAATTTTTGCCGAAACTTCAACGCTAAAAAATGCATATTTTAAGGAAATTTCGAAAAAAAATATCCTATAACTACATTTCTAAATAATTTTTCTCTGATATGCGGATAAACGAATATAACTTAATACAACCATTTGTATTAAAATATTTATATATTTTTTATTATTTACAATTTTTTCGGGACTTACTTGTGTAAAATTGGGTTAAATTGAATATGACGCAAACCCAACTCGAATACGAAACAATTAGAATTTACCCGACCCCAAACCCGATAAACAAATACTCATAAAACAGAACTAACCTGACCGGAACCGAAACGTATATACATAAAAATGTCATAATGCCAGAGAGCTATTTTCTATTCAAAAGTTTTAAACCGTCGTTATACTGTAATATTTTATACCGTAATATTAATGCTAATATTATACGTAGGATTACTAACATTAACTGTATGGCAGGTTTTGAAATTGTGTTGAAGTCATAAATATTACATTTGCCTATAGAATAACGATTTTAGGAAAAGTAGAATATAACAAAACTTGAAGAATGACAAATTGAAATCACGAAAATCTTTCGACTACGCTAGAAAGCTTTTAAATATTAACATGGGAAATGCACAATATAATACCCGTAGAAAAGTTTAATCCTCCGGAGCATTTCTGATAAAAATGCACTCTAGACATTGCTTTAGGATATCTTTTGACTTAAGGAAATGCCATGACTTATTTCATTGCTAGAAAGTGTTTTGATTTAAAACAAACTAATAAAAATTGCTTGTTCGGATAATATATTTAAATAGTATAAGTAAAGAAAAAATATTATGAATTAAAAAACAAGAATTCTACTCGCAGTAAAGATATTTTAGAGAGGATATTTTATCACCAGAAGTCTCTGTGGTGATAGAACTAAAATTTCAAACGAAGCAAAACATCGGTAGTGTTTGTAGTTAAACTGAAAGTTACAAGTTAAACTACAAAAAAAAAAAAAAAAAAAAAAAAAAAACAGCGGTCTGTGAAACTAATAACAACAGTTTAAGGTTAAAATGACATAATTCCCCTGTTTACTTTCCATTGAAAAGTTTTAAACCGTAATATTATAATGTAGTATTTTATATTGAAATATTAACTTTGATATTATAACAAGAAGAATTCCTAATTCCAACTGTATGAAATTTTTTGAAACTGCCAGAAGTCATAATATTACATTTATCTATATAATGACGTTCTTATAAAAGTAGAATGTAACAAAACTTAAACAATGACAAACTGAAATCATGAAAATCCTTCGAATACACTAGAAAGCTTTCAAAGAATAACATGGTAAATGCACAATATAATACGCGTAGAAAAGTTTGATCCCCCCGACGACCGCTGATAAAAATGCACTCTATACATTGCTTAGGATATCTTTTGACTAAAGGAAAAGCCATGACTTATTTCCTCGATAGAAAGCCTTTTGATTTAAAATAAACTAGTAAAAATCATATATTTAAATAGTATAAGTAAGAAAAAATATGAATAAAAAAACATGAATGCTGCTCCAGTAACGACAATTGAGACAGGATATTTTATCAGCATAAGTCTCTGCTGATAAAACTAAAAATTTCAAACGGAGCAAAATTTCGGTAGTGTTTGTAGTTAAACTGAAAGTTACAAGTTAAACTACAAAAAATGAAAAAAGCAGCGGTATGTGAGACCTATAACATCAATTAAAGGTTAAAACGACATAATTCCTCTGTTTACTTTCTATTGAAAAGTTTTATACCGTAATATTATACTGTAGTATTTTATATTGAAATATTAATTTTGATATTAAGACAAGAAGAATCACTAATAACAACTGCTAAAATGATTTGAAACTGCCAGAAGTCATAATATTACATTTATCTATTGAATGACGTTCTTAGGAAAAATAGAATATAACAAAATTTAAAGAATGACAAACTGGAAATCCGAAAATCCTTCGACTACGCTAGACAGCTTTTAAATATTAACGTGGGAAATGCACAATATAATACGCGTAGATAAGTTTGATTCTCCCGAGCATTGCTGATAAAAATGCACTCTAGAAACTGCTTTAGGGTATCTTTTGACTAAAGGAAATGCCATGGCTTATTTTATTGTTAGTAAGTCTTTTGATTTAAAACAAACTAATAAAAATAGCTTGCAAGAATTTTTTTTAAAAATAATATAAGTAACGAAAACATATGAATTAAAAAACAAGAATGCTACTCGTAGTAAAGATATTCATAAAGGATTTTTTATAGAGGATATATTATCACCAGAAGTCTCTGGTGATAGTATTAAAGTTCTGAGTCAAGCAAAATTTCGGTAATGTTTTTAGTTAAATTGAAAATTACAAGCTAAACACTAAAAATTGAAAAACAAAAACAGCGGTCTGTGAGATTGATAACATCAGTTAGAGGTTAAAACCACACAATGCCCCTTACTACTTTCTATTGAAAAGTTTTAAACCTTAATACTTTACTGTAATATTTTATATCGTAATATTAATTTTGATATTATAAAAAGAATTACTAGAAACAACTGCATGAAATGTTTTGAAACTGCCAGAAGTCATGATATTACATTTATCACCAGAATGGCTTTCTTAGGAAAAGTAAAATATAACAAAACCTATAGAATGATAAACTGAAATCACGAAAATCTTTTGACTACGCTAGAAAGCTTTCAAATATTAACATGGGAAATGCACGGTATAATACGCGTAGAAAAGTTTAATCTTCTAGAGCATTGCTGATAAAAATGCACTCTAGACATTGCTTTAGGATATCTTTTGACTAAAGGAAATGCCATGACTTATTTCATTGTTAGAAAGTCTCTTGATTTAAAACAAACTAATAAAAATCGCTTGTTCGGATAATATATTTAAATAGTATAAGTAAGAAAAAATATGAATAAAAAAACATGAATGCTGCTCCAGTAACGACAATTGAGACAGGATATTTTATCAGCATAAGTCTCTGCTGATAAAACTAAAAATTTCAAACGGAGCAAAATTTCGGTAGTGTTTGTAGTTAAACTGAAAGTTACAAGTTAAACTACAAAAAATGAAAAAAGCAGCGGTATGTGAGACCTATAACATCAATTAAAGGTTAAAACGACATAATTCCTCTGTTTACTTTCTATTGAAAAGTTTTATACCGTAATATTATACTGTAGTATTTTATATTGAAATATTAATTTTGATATTAAGACAAGAAGAATCACTAATAACAACTGCTAAAATGATTTGAAACTGCCAGAAGTCATAATATTACATTTATCTATTGAATGACGTTCTTAGGAAAAATAGAATATAACAAAATTTAAAGAATGACAAACTGGAAATCCGAAAATCCTTCGACTACGCTAGAAAGCTTTTAAATATTAACGTGGGAAATGCACAATATAATACGCGTAGATAAGTTTGATTCTCCCGAGCATTGCTGATAAAAATGCACTCTAGAAACTGCTTTAGGGTATCTTTTGACTAAAGGAAATGCCATGGCTTATTTTATTGTTAGTAAGTCTTTTGATTTAAAACAAACTAATAAAAATAGCTTGCAAGAATTTTTTTTAAAAATAATATAAGTAACGAAAACATATGAATTAAAAAACAAGAATGCTATACTCGTAGTAAAGATATTCATAAAGGATTTTTTATAGAGGATATATTATCACCAGAAGTCTCTGGTGATAGTATTAAAGTTCTGAGTCAAGCAAAATTTCGGTAATGTTTTTAGTTAAATTGAAAATTACAAGCTAAACACTAAAAATTGAAAAACAAAAACAGCGGTCTGTGAGATTGATAACATCAGTTAGAGGTTAAAACCACACAATGCCCCTAACTACTTTCTATTGAAAAGTTTTAAACCTTAATACTTTACTGTAATATTTTATATCGTAATATTAATTTTGATATTATAAAAAGAATTACTAGAAACAACTGCATGAAATGTTTTGAAACTGCCAGAAGTCATGATATTACATTTATCACCAGAATGGCTTTCTTAGGAAAAGTAAAATATAACAAAACCTATAGAATGATAAACTGAAATCACGAAAATCTTTTGACTACGCTAGAAAGCTTTCAAATATTAACATGGGAAATGCACGGTATAATACGCGTAGAAAAGTTTAATCTTCTAGAGCATTGCTGATAAAAATGCACTCTAGACATTGCTTTAGGATATCTTTTGACTAAAGGAAATGCCATGACTTATTTCATTGTTAGAAAGTCTCTTGATTTAAAACAAACTAATAAAAATCGCTTGTTCGGATAATATATTTAAATGATATAAGCAACGAAAAAATATAATAAATTAAAAAATAAGAATATTTCTCGCAGTGAAGATATTTTAGAGAAGATATTTTATCAACAGAAGTATCTGGCGATCTAGTCTGATCTGTCTCTAAACCTGCAACTAGTATCAATTATAAGTTAAAACCACATAATGCCCCTAACTATGTTCTTTTGAAAAGTTTTAAATCGTAATTTTAAGGGTGTATTCGAAAAAATGCTTTTTCACCTTCAACAGCTCGAAATTTTCCGATTACAATTTCAGACACATTTTTAAAAGTAGAAACATGAAACTTGCTGAGGGGATTCTTGAAGGGACGTATGAGGTGCCGTGTGATGTTTTTTTTACGCTCAATTCATTAGAATTTGATTTACAAACATTTACCTTCTCGGCATGACCCTTTTTTCCGTTCTCAGATCTCTCGCTTCGAGAAAATCTGTTCAAAATGCCGTTTTTGATCGCTTTTTTTACAATGTTTTTTACATTTATCAAAGAATTGACAGTCACGGCACCTTGTGCACTTTCTAAATAAGAGAATCTGCAAGTTGGATGCGTTTGAGAACAAAGGTGCATTCAAAAATAAATCGGAAAATAAGCAGTTTGAATCGAAATACACTCTTAAACTGTAGTATTTTATGCCGTAATAATAATTTTCATATTATAACACGACGAATTACTAACAACAGTTGCATGAAATGTTTTGAAACTGCCAGAAGTTATAATATTACATTTACCTATAGAATGGCGTTCTTAGAAGAAATAGAATATGACAAAACTTAAAGAAAGATAAACTGAAATCACGAAAAATCTTTTGACTTACGCTAGAAATCTTTCAAATATTAACATGGGGAATGCACACTATAATATGCGTAGACAAGTTTGATACTCCCGAGCATTGCTGATAAAAATGCACTCTAGACATTGCTTTAGGATATCTTTTGACTTATGCCATGACTTATTTCATTGTTAGAAAGTCTTTTGACTTAAAACAAACTAATAAAAATCGTTTGTTCGGAAAATTTGTTTAAATAATACAAGTAACGAAGAACTATTATGAATTATAAAACAAGAATACTATTCGCAATAAAAATATTTTTGTGCTTTATTCGTGGATAATTTATATGGAATAGGTAATAAATTATTGTAGAACATTTATTTTATTATATGAAAGCATTTGTGATGGTGTATTTTACTAATTTTCAAAAGAGGTTTTCATGCTGTGAGCCTAAATTTATGAAAATAATATTTTATTTTTAAGAAAAAGAATTTTTTTATTTTGTGGTAAAATATGATCAACTCCTCTCTTCTGTTATATACACTAAGTGCTATCTTAGACGTTTATAAAAAGATAAAGAATACGAAGAATTTTGTTAGCAATTTAATTCACAAAAACATGTTGGATGAAAAATCTAGGTAACTACAAAAAAATGTACATAAAATTTAAATAAAATGATCCAAGTATATTGTCATTTATAGCAAAAATTTAAAAAGTTTAGAGATAATCATACAATATTTTATATTATTTGTAATTGAAATATTTCGGGCTTGCTATATTCATCGAGTATATAGGTAATCTAAGAGGTAATTATTATATCAATTTATGATAATGCAATAACTTTAATGTGAAAAAGACAGAGCCCTGAAATTTGTCAACTGTGAATTTTACACCAGCGGGAAAGACCGAGTTAAGCTCTGTTAAGTTTGCCATTGCATTCACTCAATATAGTAATAAATTCTCACTGTATTATTGATAAACTTTTTTGGTCAAATTTACCGCCATTCTTTCATTTGGCGTCAGGAATGTGTTGAGAAAGTTATATGTAACCTGATTGGTTGAATTCTGTTTTCGAGAACACTCTGTGGTCTCTGACTGGCTGAATCATTTATCTGAGCTCCCACAGGGAATTTCTAGAAAATTTCTTCAGATTCTAAAGGTAATTTTTATTTCCAAAAAATGTCATAAAATCTTGCGACTTTATTTCATTTGGCACCAAGAATGTGTTTTGGCATTGGTAATCTAAAAAGTCTATTTTTTTTTTTTTTTTTTTTTTTTGGAAATCTCACCAATGTTGCCAGTTTTTTCAATGATCGCCAAATTTGGAGGTATGTCGCCAATTTCTTTTACAACCAACTCTTCAAGAGCTTAATAATGATTTCAATTTTCGTTTTCATTGAAATGCATTGATCCATAATGTTTGCAAAATGACCTACAGACTAAGCTCGAGCGTATGATTAAAGCCACATGGTGTTTTCGTACCCTAAAATGGTAGAATACAAAATTGTTCCAAAATCGTTTGAGCCGTCATTTAGATAAAAATCTAATACACACGCAGACACATACAAAAATTTTATTCATATAATATATGAGGTGTCGATTTAGTTCTTTCTATTTTTTCATTTAACTTGTACGTCTGTTGTGTACTGCAACTACTAATCAATACATACTCACATGTGATAAGACAGATATAAAGCCAAAATCTTCTTTTCGAAACAAAATTCGATAATACCTAAAAATAAATTATCAGCAAGTGTAAAAATCACGTAACAATTTAGACTCAAAAAATTTGCTTTGTACCTGATTCTTTTTTTTTTTTTTTTTTTTTTTGGTCCCTCTTTTTACAACAAAGATCATTTTCGATATATCTGAAGATGGAAACTAAAAGAAAGTATCATCAAATATAAAATAATTCCATAAATATTGCACTACTCCAGCTTCTGAAGCATAAAAATAAGTTGATGTTAGGTAATAACGCTAAAACACATTTGCTGTAATCTCTTTATACTAAGAGAAAAAAAAATAATAAAGATAATTTATGTCATTACTTTTTTTTTCTTTATAGGAAACCCAAGAAATGCTATCGTAATCATTGGAAATTTCATCTATTCTTTTGGGATAAAATTTATAGTTATAGTAGTTTGTATGTAGTTTAAGTAAAATTGCTAGGCTCTTTAGTGTGGTAAGGGATCAAGTCTATCGAATTTTTATATGTCAGTTATCGAATTACTATATGTATATGCCATATCAACCCATTCTCCGGTTTAAGATGACAAATACTCCAGTTCTTTTTCCTTGTTGAAATCAAACACTAGTATAAAATTTCTATGGTTAAAGAGAAAAATGAAAAATGATATTTTTTCACAATTAATGGAAAAACATCAAAAGATACAATATTACAAATACAATAAGACGTATATATATATATAAAAAGGAACGCCAGTTATATATTTTTATTCACACAAGTTCAATCCAAACCAGTGCCACCTCTATATCCAGGTACCCTAATAATTATAGACTCTCCTATTTCAAATGAAATGATGCATTCGAATGAATAGAACAGCAATTAATAAAAATATTTCCTGATGATGTCCGAGGGATTGCTGGACGAAAGTATTAGGAAATTTAAATAATGTAATAATTTAATGATAATTTAATAATGTAATAATTTAAATAATGTATATTTTTAGCTTGTATATTGTGGGTAACTTGTATATTTTTAACTTTCCGAAGCAGAAGGTCTGGGAACGAAAAAATTGGTCATACTGAGAAAGCAATTGTTTATAAATCAAATTCTAATGAATTGAGCGAAAAATGAAGTCACATAGCATCTTATACATCTCTCATCTAATTATCTCAGCAAGTTTCATGTTCTATTTTTGAAAATGTAACTGAAAATGTATTAGATAATTTCGAGCTGTTGAGGGAGAAAAAATATTTTTTTAAATACATTTTTAATGCTCAATAACCACAAATGTGGACATTATACGTTTTTGTGAAATTTATTGTTCTGCCTAGTTTTTATTTTTTTAAGTCCTATTTTGAAGATGTTAAAAACAAAATTCAACACAATATAATAACTTTCCTTAGCTTTTCACATTTAAAAAAATACCTATCTTTAAAAAAAGAAAGAAAAAATAGTTTCTACATTTCCAAATGCAAAGAAAAATAATCCACTAAATATAAAAGACTTTCGTAAACACATCGCTAATCCAGCTAGTGGAACATCAAAGAAAAGTCAAAGTGAGATAATATCACTAAAATATATTTGGTGTAATCTTCTAATACTAGAGAAAATAAAGAGTAAAGAGATGATTTATACGGGTATCGCTTTTCTCCATCTAAAATCTCGGAAATACAAGAAGGATCACAGAATATTTCATTTATTTGAGATGAAATTTATACCTAAGGGCTATAGCGCTATTACCATGGAATGAATCCTAAGAATCCCAGTTTTAGAGAGAATTCTAAGTATTTTGATGCGATAAAAGACAATTCGGAAGACATTTTATGTGAAAAGCTTTGATTGAACTGACAAAGTCTTAAAAAATCTGTTTTTGCAGTAAAAAAATTTGGAAAACTTCGAGAAAAAACAGAATTAACAGCCCACTTCAGTCACGGGAAAAAAGAAAAACGCTAATGTTCATTTTATGGCTGCGTTATTTTCTAAATTTTCGCTTTGATTTTAATATTTTTAAATGTTTTTTTTCTTTTTTTAAAGTCATATTTGCAGATGTTAAAAACAAAAGTCAAAATAATATGATTACTTTCATTAGCTTTTGACAATTATATCCATCTTAAAAAAATAAATAAATAAATAAATGAAAATAAAAAATAGTTGCTGTATTTCCAGATGCAAAGAAAAATAATCCCCTAAATATAAAAGACTTTCGTAAACACATCGCTAATCCAGCTAGTGGAACATAAAAGAAAAGTCAAAGTGAAATAATATCACTAAAATATATTTGGTGTAATCTTCGAATACTAGGGGAAATAAAGAGTAAAAAGATGATTTATATGAGTATCGCTTTTCTCCATCCAAAATCTCGGAAATACACGAAGGATGACAGCATATTTCATTTGTTTGAGATTAAATTTATACCTAAGAACTGAGAGTGCTATTGCTATGGAATGAAGCCAGTTTTACAGAGAATTCTAAGTATTTTGATGTGATAAAAGACAATTCGGAAGACATTTTACGTGAAAAGTTTTGATTGAACTGACAATGTCTTAAAAAGCCTTTTATTGCAGAAAACAAAGTTAGAAATCTGGAAAAAAAAAGAATAAAAAAAAAACACAGTTAAGAGCGCATTTTAGTCACGGGAAAAGGGAAAAACGCTAATGTTCTCTTTATGGGGGCGTTATTTTCAAATTTCTTGCTTTGAATTTAATACTTTCTTTTCTTTTCTTTCTTTTTCTTTTCTTTTTTATTTCTGCCTACAATAGTTGAAGGCGATGTAAAACCGGGCTAATTTTTACCTTTCGAATTTTGGTTTTACAATTTTTTTAAAAATTATTTTTACATTCGAAACAGGTTGGAACAGGTTTTGAAATCTAAACTATGCTAATATTAAAAAACAAACTGTAACCAAAATCAAAATAGTAGAAACTAGCCCGATTGCAGATAGTCCTCAGTTATCCTATGAAAAAAAAAAAAAAAATTAAAAAATCAAGACAAGAAATTAGAAAATAATGTTCCCATAAACTTAACACTAGCGTTTTTCTTTCTTCTCATGATCGAAGTGGAATCTGCGGAGTCCAAACGTTAAGCAGTAAACATAAAATGGTAATTCTGAGTACTCAAAGGAAAATGATTTTAATAACAGGTTTAGCATATAAATACTATCCTTACAACACAGACAATCATTGTAACATCACATACTGTCACAAGTGTCAAAGTCACTATGGTGAAACAAATTGAGATGTTTCATCTCTCTGTTTATTACTTTCACATAATCGGTATTTACTCGTTATTACACTTGATAGAAAGTCCTGTGACATTTTGTTTGCGAACGAATCACCAGATGATGTGGCAATGAAGTGACTCCACTTGCAATCATCATGAGCACTAAATTATCACTAGAACCGCCGGGAATTTTACTCAAATTTTATAAAAAGTGTTTCTCACTAGAATTTTAATTTTAAACTATTTAACCCTTTAACGATCATAGCATTTTCATTGCTAAGATGTCGAAATAAATGAATGACATCGGTAATTAAGAATAAATATATTTCTAAATAAGAAAAGGTGATTTTTCACATACAAAATAAAAGGGATATTTCTAGATAAAAATACCGGTGTCAGTGTTACGTATCGGAATTAAAATTTTGTGGTTTCGTGGCGAAACCAATGAACGTTAAAGGGTTAACTTGTTTAATAAGTCTATTTTTCTGCTGCACATAATTTAATATATTTTATAAAGAAAATTCTGGTTCGAATGGAATATTATCAATCTGGAAGGGGTCATTTTGACCCCTAATGGCGGTTCTAGTGTTAAGATAAGACACGACATAAATCACGATAAAGTTACATATTGATGCTGAGAAGACTCACATCATAAGTGCTGCATTTTGATAAGACACAAGGCTGACTTTAATTTGCTTTTACTTGGGGATTTTTCACAAAACAACAAACAACTACAATGATTTTACAATGGCGTCACTAAGTAATGATCAAATGAAAATTACAAGGCGACTTCAATGATAAGTCAGTGACTCGTAACGAAGCAGCGGTCATGATAACATCTCATGAAAGTCACTTGTGAGTCACAAGACAACTTCACTGTAAAACGCGTCATTCGTCACAAAGCAGCAGTCGCTATGACACCTCAATGGACAGTCACATGAAAATCATAATGAAACTAATAAAAGTATTATATTTCAGTTCCTTGTAGTGATGTAGTGACTGTGATATTTGTAACCATCTGTAAAGTCAAGTTGACTCATATCGACTGAATGTGCTGTTAGAGTGATAAATACTTGCTACACCTGCTAGTTAGATCATTTTTGGTGCATTCACATTATAGCTTTTGTGCTCATCACAACTCACAACTTCACGTCATAGATTTTGTGCTCAGAATGAATACCAGCGTTTTTTATTTTATTTATGATAAAAATAATTGCGATAACTTTGCTAACAATACTAAATATGGCTCCTCGAAGAAAATTAAGCATTGCACACAAAATAAATAATTTGTTAGCATATAATTTGTTAGCATCTTTTAAAAATGTGCTAGTGGAATGTGGTCAGATTTAAATAAAATTCCAAATATTTTATCTGATATGAAAAATACAATTTAAAAGAAATTTTATAAGACAAAATTTGATTAAACTGACGATTTGTCTTAGAAAAGCATTTTGACCTAATAATCGAAGTTGGAAAACTTCTGAAAAAAACAAAATTAGAGAGCCATGTATTTTTTAAAATAGTAGTTATAAGAATTCTTCTGATTACATTGTATATGATGTTTAGAAAACCAAATCACCAACTATAAAACATTTTCATAAACACATTTATTTTCCTACTACTGAAACATCAATTAACACAAGATTAGAAAAATTCGTTAAAACACATTTGTGGTAATTTTTTGACATTACGAACGCGGAAAAATATGACATTTATCATTTCCTCATCTAACGGGGGAAAAAGTTGGAGAACCATTTAATTTTTTAAATAGTAGTTATGAAAGCTTTACTGATTATACTGTATATGACACTTAAAAAATAAAATCCCTAGTCATAAAATACTTTCATCAACACATCTCTAATCCTATTGCTAAAACATTAAAGAAAGTCAAAGATAGAAAATTTCGTTAAAATACATTTGTTGTAAGCTTTTGATACTAGGAAAGAAAAGAGTAAAAAGGATGATTTATCTTCCTATCGCATTTCTTCATCTAAAATCTAGGAAATACAAGAATTATCACAGACTATTTCATTCATTGTGATAAAATTTATAGCTAAGGGCTACATTCAATGTGGAATAAAGCCAGTTTTAGGGAAAATTCTAAGTATTTTGATGTAATGATCGAGGACGCTAAGGACATTTTACAGGAAAAGTTTTGACTGAAGTGGCAATAATGATAAAAAATATATATATTAGTATTAATAAACAAAAATAACGTTATTTGAAATATCAAGAAAATTAATGTACCATTTATTTTAAACAGTAATTTTTATGGTAGCATTGCTGGTAATAATGGATATGATGCTTGCAAAAAAATTAATGATAAAATGCAAAATGTGAAAACTCATAGTAATGATGTTAATAAACTTCTTTCTTATGTATATAAAATAAAAGATTTCTATTGTAATGGGAAATATTAAATAATATTATTTATTTATTTTTTCTTACCAATTTTTTCCCTAGATGCAAGAAATAATTTTATGTATCATAAAAATCATGTAATTCTGATATGTATAAAGCTGCAATCTATTTTGCTATTTATAACAAAAGCACACCAATTTTTATTGTCTTTCAACCATTTGACGGACAAGCAATTGCGTTTGTGTATTTCTGAACTTCCATCTGAAATTTTCGGGAAAAAGTTCAAAATAAGAAAAAGTAGTTTCACGACTTTTTTCCACCAAAGTTAGAATAGTAAATTTTAATAAAATTTTTCTGGTGAAAATCTTCATTAATCATTGGTGTGTAAAATCCCTTAAACTTTAAGAGTTTGAGATATTCTCCCCGATGTTTTGCATTCAGTAACTTTTAATACGATGTTTTCTGTCGTATTCAGATATGTGAACGCCATTTTCAAGCAGCTTAAAAAAATGTATCTCGGTATGTATAGTATATGAGGACCCCAGAAGCTGGGTATAAGTGACAAAATTGAAAAAATTGAGTTAGGTGCACAGGGTATCTAGAAATATGCTTTTTTCGTTTCAGGTAAAGAAATATAGGTCATTTTCTGATTATTTGGGGAGTTATAGAGATAAACCACTTTTTTCGAAAAACAAACAATATTGATTAATTATACATTTAAAGAAAATTTTACTCTATTTTTTTAACAATTATTGAAATGAGAGTTCAAAGATTAGAATGCAACAAGCAGATGTTTCCTATTTCAATTTAGTCAATTGTTATTGATGTTCCAATTTAACATCAATTATCTTTAAACTCAATTTACTCCAAATCGACATTTTGTCACTTGTACCCCTTGGCTTCTGGGCTCCTCATATATAATACGTATATTTCTGTCTGGCTTTTCATGACTATTCATTTCTGTAATTTTTTTCTCAAACGTAAAAAAATGCTTGTGTTTTGAAATTTCAATGTTATTTTGTAAAGTACTACAACTTGTGACAATTTAGCGCCATCTATTAGCGATGTTTGGAACCAAAACATAGAAGTATAATACAAAAATATCGATTTCACAAATTAATCTCCTTGATGGCTGTTACCATTTACTTGTTATTGGAATTTAACCCCTTCCGAAGAAAGTAATTGTGCTCATTTAATGTTAAATTCGGACCAGGATTTTCGAAAATTTTCATTTAGAAATAAATAAATTCATTGTCATGCATTTTTTCAGATATACTATAAAATAAAAACTTCAATTACAAATTTTGATACAATTTTTGATCAGAATTGAGTCGTGTATGTAATATATTATACTTCTTAAGGGATTAGATACGTTCTATCAATTTTAGAACCTTCTTTACTAGACTTTGAAAAACTCATTTTCTCCGAAAATAACTTATGAAAATACCAGTTAAAAATACATCAAAAATTTACAAAATGTTTTAATTGCAAAACAGACATTAGAATTAACAAATGAACAAACTTACATCTGTTTTGTTTAACATATACATGAAACGTAAATTGCAAGCATTCATTACTTAACTTTCTAAAAAGGCACCTATAATATACAAGCTCCGTATATAATCTAAATTTATACTGTTGCTTATTTTAACCTGCCTACATCCCTTATCTGTAATATTTAAAGGGTAATTACATTCCTGAACATCTCATTTCTTTGAGAATATAGTTATAGATTTTCCATATTTCTCAACGTAAAGTACTTTAAGAGAAAAATTTTGACATAAAATTTCATGGGTTCGAAGGCATAAAAATTTATGTGTATAAATATGTATAAATGTACTCTGTGATTTATGTACCTTAAAGGTATACTTCTTAGTAAAATGCACTTGAAGTTTATGTTGAGAGTAAATATAGTAAATAAATGTGAATAATTCAACAATTGAAGAACTGGAAAATGTTATAATATATAAGGAAAATTTAGTTGGTTGTCACATGTAAGATTAAGATAAATTTCGATTAATCTTATTACAAAATGTTTTAATCATAATATAGGCAATAGAATAAACAAAAGGGCCAAATCAAAACTGTTATATGAATTAAAATGACAAACATTCAATACGTAATTTTGTTATAAAAGGTGCTTGCAAGTTCTGTTTATATTCTAAATCTATACTGTTGCATATTTTAAACTACTAACATTCCTTATCTCTAATATTCAAAGAATAATTGCATTCCTGAACTTCTCATTTATCTAAGAAAATATTTATGGATTTTCCATATTTTTTAACGTAAAGTACTTTGAGAGAAAAATTTTGGCATAAAATTTCATAGGTTCGAATGCATATAAATTCATGTGTATAAATATACTCTATGATTTATTTACCGTTAAAGACATACGTCTTAGTTAAATGTACTTGATATTTATATTAGTAAGTAAATGCGAATATTTTACCAACTTAAGTACTGGAAAATCTTATCACAGATAGCAAAATGTAGCTTGGTTGTCACATGTAATATTAATGTTTTAATTATAAAATAAATAATACAATAAACAAATCAGCCAAATCAAAACTGTTACATAAATGTTCTGTACTTGAGTAAAAAATAGCAAGTATTCATTACGTAATTTACTTGAAAAAAAAGCATTTACGAGTTCCGTTTATGTTCTAAATTTATACGGCTGCTTATTTTAACCTACTAACATTCTTATACCTACTATTCAAAGGGAACTGCATTCCTGAAATTCTCATTAAGACAACTTGACACAATTCAGCTCCATCTATTACTGATGCTTGGAGCTAAAACACAGAAGCATAATACAAAACTACCTAATTCACAAATTACCCCCCCCCCCTTTGATAGCTATTACTGATTACTTATTATTGGATTTTAATCTTTTGCGAAAAGAGTAATTGTACTTATTTAATATTAAATTCGTACCAGAGTTTTTGAAATTTTCCATTTGGATGCAAATAAATTTACTTTCCAGCATTTTCTAAGGTATATAATAAAATAAAAACTTTATTTACAAATTCTAGTACAATTTTTGATTGAAATTAAATGGTATATATAATGTACTGTAATTCTTTAAGGGGTTTAAGACATTTTGTAAATTTTAGAACATTCTTTACCAGACATTTTAATTTTAAAAACTTACTTTCTAGAAAATAACTTGTAAAAAAGCCATTCAAAAGTGCACCAGAAATGGAAATAATATTTCAATTGTAAAAACAGACACTAGAATTAACATATGAGCAAAATGACAACTGTTTTGTTTAACCTGTACATAAGTCATAAATTGCAAGCATTCAGTACTTAGCTTTCTGAAAAAGCAATCACAAGTTTTGATTGTATTATAAATTTATACTGCTGCATATTTTTAGCCACTAACATTCCTTATCTCTAATGTTCAAAGGGTAATTGCATTTATAAACTTACCCTTTATCTAAAAAAAAATTAATGTATTTTCCATATTTTCAATGTTAAGTTCTTTAGTAGAAAATTTTTCGCATAAAATTTCATGGATTCAAAAATTATTTGTAAAGAGATACTTTATGATTTAGTGTGCTTTAAATTTATGCTGCGAGTAAAGATAAAAATTAAATGGAAATACAGTCGAGTCTCTATATAACGAAATCGACCGTTCCAGTAAAAAATTCGTTATATAGAGAAATTCGATGTATAGAGAATTATGTCAAAAACCGTATTTAATGTGTGAAATTTGAACAAATATTATTTTTGATCTTTTGAATTAAGAATTTGAAGTGTTTAAAAGTAAATATTAACCTAACATTTTATTTCTTAATTATTTAAGCTGTTTCAAAAAAGAGAACAGACATTTATTTGAAAGCTTAATGAAAATCAAATAAGGAAGACTTGCATTAATTTCAGACGAAGAAATCTGTAATTTTTTTTTAAATTGTTACGCTCTCAAAAAAATGTTCAAATTTTACCAAGGAATGAAAAATTGTAGTTAACATTTTCCTCCATTTTAAGGCCTCTGTTATGTGCCTCTCATTGATTCCTCTCTTACATGTGTATCAATCCAACTGACACTGTTTTGAGAAAGATGTGGAAAGGTGTGTGGGAGGTGGGATGAATTCGTTGGATTTAAAGAGCATTGAGAGAAGTAATAATAATAATAAAAAAAAAATACTCAGCACTGACGATAAATCAAAAATAAGTGATGGAAAATTGATTCCCTATGATATCGAAGCTTTTTAAAACTGTTTTTTTATGACCAATTTATGAAAAAATTCGTTATATGGAGATAGATATTTCGCTATATAGAGACAGTTTTTAATGTAATCATGCGAAAAGGGGACCGTTCCTGCTAAAAATTCGTTATATAGAGAAATTCGATGTATGGAGTTTCGTTGTAGAGAGACTCGAGTGTATTTCATAAAATTAAGGGCTGAAAAATGTTACATAATATGAGAAGGTTTAGATTAGTTGTTAAATGTAAGATGTGGATAAACTTCGGCTGATCTGATTGCGATATGTTTTAACCCTCTGAGCGTCGTAGAAATGGGTAAAATTGTAATGTTGTTTTCTCTGCATTTTGTTATAAATTCTCAGAAAATATAATTTTTTCAACATTATGAAAAGAAACTTAATAATAAATATGAATGTAATCCTTGAGAGTAGTAATCATTCTAAAATGCATTGTTAATTCATTAAATCTATAGAATTATATTATCTTAAATATTGGTTATATTGCAGTGAAACCTAAAGCTTATTAAACGGAATATTTTTTTCGAAATACTAAAAGTGCTATTACACGTGTGGTCGAAGACGCTTCAAATTGCAGTCGTCTCCATGTTATCCTATGGGACCAGGAAAGTCGCTTGGAGAGCGCGCGATACTCTTGTGTCGGAGCGTCTTTGACGCCTGGAACGAAGCGAGTCGCCAGTAAGAGCCAATCAAATGCTTGGAAATCTGGATAATGGAAAAGCCTTTTCTCGAATATCCAATGAAATGCGAATCCAATAAAAAACGAAAAAACGCAGGCGATTTTTGTCGCTTGCAATTTTTACGTGTAATAGCACTTTTAGAGGGTTAATTGTAAAACAGACAGTAAAATGGACAAATAGTTGAAAAGAAAATAGTTATGTTTAATTCTCTGTATATGAATCTATAATGACATTAACCTTTTCGGATCTGGTATACCATGAATAGTATACATGTCTTTTCATCGAGTATTAATTTGTCTTAACAATTACATAGTGACTTTTTACATGCAGATGATAGTGTATGGCTATACCTTTCTTACTATGATTCCATTTATGTTTAGACGTTTAATAATAATAAGAATAATAATAATAAAAGTTTACTTAATCCTCTTTGCACTGTTTGCGATTCCATCATTTTATAGATATATTCAACTCTTTAAGTTAAAAATTTTGCCTATTTTTTGAACGAACTATATGTGATAAAATTTGAAAAATATTAGAAAGTTGTAATACCCTCTCAAATCTTGTTGTAATACGTCATTTTTTAAACGTCTTCAAAAACTCTTGCTTAGTCTATTATCATATAAATAGGAATTGAACAGTACACAAAGTAAGTACATTCGTTAAATTTCAGACAATGAAATAAACTTTAAATCTCAGTAAGTCTAATTAGATAGATACGATTAACATTATTAAAATAAAAATAATTTTGTTGTCAAAATAGAAAAAAGTCCGAATCTGAAAAGGTTAAGACAATAAATGACAAATGACCATTGAATAATTACCTTAAAAAACCTTTACAAATTCAATTTATGTACTCAATTTATACTGTTGCGTATTTTAATGTCATAGTATTCTTTATCTCTAATATTCAAGAATAAATAGCTTTTCTGAACTTCTCACTGATGATGAACTGAGAAAATATTTATAGATTTTCCATATTTCACAACGTAAAGTACTTTGAGAGAAAACTCTGGCATTAAATTTCATGGATTCGTAGGCATAAAAATTTATGTGTAAAGAGATACCCTATGATTTATTTTATTTTAAGAGTGTAATTCTTAGGAAATTGTGCTTTATATTGCCAGTAAAGATACAAAATAAATGAAAATATTTCACTAACATAATAGCTGAAAAATGTTACACAATAAAACAAGATTTAGATTAGTTTCTACATTAAAGATACGGATAAATGTCGATTGATTTGATTGTGATGTTTAAGTGTTTCAACTGTAAAATTGATAGTACGATAAGCGAATAAGCCAAAAGACAACTGTTATGCTTAATTCTTTGCTCATGAGTCTAAAATGACAAACATCTTAAAAAAATTTATAAATTCAGTTTATGTCATCAACCCCATACTGTTGCGTATTTTAATTTCATGATATTTCTTATTACTAATATTCAAAACGTAAGGCATTTCTAAACTTTTCAATTACCCTAGAAAATATTTTGTCGATTCTCCATATTTCACAACGTAAGTTTGAAATATAATAACTTTTTGAGAAAAATCTGGTATTAAATTTTACGGATTCAAAGGCATACAAAATTTTATGTATAGTGATACTGCATGATTTATTTTTCTTTAAAGGTATAATTTTTAGAAAAGTGTACTTTATACTGCGAGTAAAAATAAAAATATATATGCAAATATTTCATTAACTCAAGTGCAGGAAAACATTATACAATATGAGAAAATTCAGCTTAAATTGTTATATGTAAGATCTAGACAAACTTTAATTAGTTCGATTATAAAATATTTTAATTAAAAAAAAGCAGTAAGGCGGAATACAACTGAACTGAACTGAACTGAACTGGCGGAACTGAACTGAACTCCCGTGTAAAGGTTAACTTTCTGGAAAAGTATACCTTACAAGTTCAGTTTATGTTCATAATGGATATTGTTACATATTTTAATTTCATGCTATTTCTTATCTCTAATATTCAATGAGTTAATGCATACCTGAACCTTTTATTTACCTAGGATATCTCTATAAAATTTATAGATTTTCCATATCTTACACCGTAAAGTACTTTGAAAGAAATTTCCAGCATTAAATTTCAGGAATTTGAAGGCATAAAAATTTATGTGTATAGAGATAATTTATGATTTATTTTACTTCAAAAGCATAATTCTTTGCAAAGTTTACTTTATGCTTATATTACGAGTTAAGATAAAGAAAAAATAATAATCCTAATATTTCACCAAGTTAAGTTAAATGTTATATAAAATGGCAAGATTTAGCTTGTTCTTACATGAAAACTTTAGATAAACTTCGATTAATCCGCTATGATAATGTTATAGCTATAAAATATTTTATAAGTTAAAGATGATAAATTTTAAATTCATTCTAACAAATTCAATTTAGAGATTTGGTGGCAGAAAACTTTCGTGTAATTTCTTGAATTTCTCAGCAAGCGGTAGATTAAAGTGTTAAATGTATTTAATCTTTTAAATAAATAAAAATAATGTTGCCAGCTAAACTGATGGAATTGAGCTCACAGGCTATTCACAATAATTGCATATTACAGTCTCACTTTATCAAAGAATAATACCCCTTAAAAAACAAATTAAAGAGGATTAACTCCCCCTGTTATGTATTTACCAAGCCGTTAGAGATCGTGAAAAAAGGACTACAACTTTCACTCCCATGCTTTACTCCTATGATGCTTTTTATTCTTCTTATGTTCTATGTTCTTGAGATGTGTGTATGTTTTTTCTGCGTGAAGTTATGTGATGTCTCGTAATAAATGTATGTTAATTATTATTGGAGTATTATAATTCGGCGGACCCGAACACAAACATGATATTGGCGACGAGCAATAAAACAAGTTCTAGAACGCTTGCGAGATTCTGGAATTCATCTTAAACGTGAAAAGTGTAAATTCGCGTTTCCCGAAATTGAATTATTGGGATTTCGTGTAAATCGGAAGGGAATTCAACCGAGTTTTGATAAAGTGAAGGCTATTCATGAGGCACCAACTCCAAAAGATAAAACTGAATTGCAAGCCTTTTTAGGAATGTTAAATTTTTATGGCTGTTTTCTAAAAAACAGATCGGATTGCTTAGAACCATTGCACGAGTTACTCCGAAATGACAGAGTTTGGCGTTGGACGCCTAAACATGATAAGGCTTATAAAGCAGCAAAAGAGTTATTAAAAAAAGATGTCGTGTTAACACATTTTGATGAAACACTTCCGGTAACTGTAACTTGCGATGCTTCCTCTAAGGGAGTGGGGGCCGTCTTAAGCCATGTTTTACCTAGTGGTAAAGAATCCCCCATTGCTTACCATTCTCGTACTTTGTCAAAACCAGAAAGGAATTACAGTCAGACAGATAGGGAAGCTCTTGCCATAATTTCTGCTGTCAAAAAGTTTAATCAGTATCTTCAGGGGCGTAGATTCAAAATTATAACTGACCATAAACCACTTTTAGGACTTTTCAATCCAAATAAACCGGTGTCACAAATGGTTTCACCCCGGGTACTTAGATGGAGTTTAATTTTAGCTGCATATGACTATGAAATAGAATATAGGAAAGGTAAAGAAATAGCTAATGCCGATGCTCTAAGCCGATTACCTCTACATACTCCTGAACTTGATATTCCTGCCCCGACTGAAGTTCTATTGCTAGAGTCATGTCCTGTAACGCAGTTAGATGCAAAGTTGTTATCTTCGGCTACTAAAAAAGATCCGATACTATCCAGAATTTCCTTGATGATTTTAAATGGTTGGCCTGCCAAAATGACCGACATAAAATTCAAACCTTTCTTTAATCGTCGTAATGAACTAAGTGTTCATCAAGATTGTGTCTTATGGGGTAGTAGAGTTGTCGTACCTACTGCACTTCAGAATCAAGTTCTCGTGCTCCTTCATAATGGACATCCTGGTATAGTCAGAATGAAAGGTCTGGCGCGTAGTTACGTGTGGTGGCCTAACATAGATAGTGCCATTGAGAATACCGTTAAGACTTGCAATATGTGCCAAGAAAATCAGAAAGCTCCTGACAAAGCTCCTATACATCCTTGGGAATGGACAGAAAAGCCATAGTCTCGCCTTCATATAGATTTCGCCGGTCCTTTTCAAGGGAAAACTTTTTTCATTTTAGTTGATTCTCACTCCAAGTGGCTAGAGGTTGTACCAGTTTCCTCCATGTCGTCATCGGCTGCCATTGACAACCTAAGATCTATTTTTGCCACGCATGGACTTCCAGATTCAGTCGCATCTGATAATGGTAAAACGTTTAGATCCGCTGAATTTCAACACTTTTTAAGACGAAACCAAATTCGACCTATTTTTGTAGCTCCCTATCATCCATCCTCCAATGGCCAGGCAGAAAGAATGGTGGCTACTACAAAGCACGCTTTGAAACGGATCATTCAAGGTAATTGGAAGACTCGCCTAGCTAGATTTCTATTTGCTCAGCATACCTTGCCTTGTACCACCACAGGTAAATCACCGGCTGAAATTCTAATGAATCGTCGTTTGACATCCATGTTGGACAGATTACATCCTGATCTCAATAAAGATATGAAGATCAAAAAGGAGAAATTAACTGAGGCAAGCAAAAACAAACGCCTACGGCAATTTCAAGAGAACGATCCCGTGTATATTCGCAACTACAGTTCAGGGCCAACTTGGATTCCAGCAAAAATTACAGAAACAACAGGGCCATTATCCTATAAAGTTCAAGATTTAGTAGACGGTGTTATTCACAATCGTCATGTTGATCAGGTTCGAAGCCGTGTACAAGATGCTGAAACGTCTACAGAGCCTGCTGTTATTCCACCTTCGCCAACTCCAGAAAATGATCCAGTTACACCCGATTCACCAACAGAGTCCGATCCTGTGTGTCAGCCTGAAACTAAGAAACCAGATCTTCCTACTCTACGACGCTCTGAACGCTCCCGAACCTCACCAAAACATTTAGAAGATTATATCCTGTATTCCTAGGGGGAAGGAGTGTTATGTATTTACCAAGCCGTTAGAGATCGTGAAAAAAGGACTACAACTTTCACTCCCATGATGCTTTTTATTCTTCTTATGTTCTATGTTCTTGAGATGTGTGTATGTTTTTTCTGCGTGAAGTTATGTGATGTCTCGTAATAAATGTATGTTAATTATTATTGGAGTATTATAATTCGGCGGACCCGAACACAAACATGATACCCCCAGTTTCCCTTTTTATGTTTAACCATTGAACTCCCAAAGCCCTAATCAAAGATACAACTTATCAGAATGAAATTACAGTTTACATTCCAAACTCGAAACAAATCAGATAATTCTGCATAAAAGCTCATTTATCTAATTTAAGAGGTGTTAATCTTACATTCATCGCTTTATACTTAATCATTAAACCCCCAAAACTATACAAGGATTCACTTTATCTAAAAGAGTCTATATTCTAAATTTGTAGCATATCCGATAATTCTGCATAAAAACCCATTTTTCTAATATATAAAGAGAGTATAGTCGCTCGTTCTACCTTTCATACTTAACAAACGAATCACAAAAACTAATCAGGGGTGCGCCTGATTAGAATAAGCCTATATCCGAAATTGAAGCAAATCGGTTAATTCTGCAAGAAAAACCCATTCACCTAAATTAAGAGGGTTAGTCCCCGTTTTCCCCTTTATGCTTAACAAATGAATCTCAAAACAATTCAGGTAAGCGGCATATCAAAATAAACTTACATACAAAATTTAAAGCAAACCGATAAATTCTTCGTGACATTTATTTAATTTAAAGGAGTTGCCCACCATTCCTCTTCTTTATATTAAACCAATGAAAAACAAAAATTAAGCATGGAGGCGCCTTATCAGAATGATCCTATATCTAAAATTTGAAAGAAATCTGGTAATTGTTCATGAAAAACCCATTTATCTAAATTAAAAGGGAGATTAGCCCCTTCTCTCTTCAGTTATACTTATCTAATAAACCGAGAAAACTAATCAGGGAAGCGTCTTGTCAGAATAAACCTATATCCAAAATTTGAAGCAAATCGGATACATTTATCATGAGTTATCGTGTTACGTAGCTACATACATACATACATACAGAAACTGCGAGTACGTTAGTTCTCAGGCTTTGATAACCTGTGAGCTAAAAAAGTAAAATAAGCAAAAATGAAAAAAAAAATAAATAAATGCATGATTAGAGAAAACTGTTCTTTTTTAAAGATTTTTTTTTTTTCGCGTTTTACTTTTGTACCGAACTTATGAAAAAACCGGTGTATACACATGTGGTGATACATTTTTACCAAGCTAAAAAAATACTTTCCTTTTCGTGGTTTGTTTTATAATATTTTATCTAAAGTAATTCCAAAATGAAGTGTTCAGACATACGTTAAGGACAGGTATTAATGTTAATTTAGAACGCATGCAAATCAGAGTTATTTTAGAGCATGGTCCTATTTTTGAAAATTACATATACGTTCCATTTTCTCTAGAATTTCTATTCCTTTTTCTATGAATCCAGAAATTTGCTTCAGCTATTCCATTATTGCATCTAGAATTTCTAGGGGAAAGAAAAAGTTAAAATGTAAATTCAAAAAATGTCTTTTAAAGCTTATTGGACATTTCATTCTTTACACTAGTTCAAATTCCAGGGAAATTCTGATATGTTAGATCCTTCCTTTTCTCAGGAAAGACTTATATTACATCTTTCAAAATTTTCATTCTATATGCATGCATACATTTTTTTTTCTTTCTTTACTTTTTTTTACTTACCGATCATTCGTAGTACAAGGTAAGTCTTACAATCATTTTTAAGATCGATTTTTTTGACGAATTTGCACGTTTTAGACACTGAAGATTCTGAAAAACATATTTAAAAAAAAATTGCCATCTGTCTGTCTGTGTGTTTGTCTGTCTGTTTGTGTGTCTGTAAGCGCTCTATCTCTTGAACAAATTGAGATAGAGGCTTGAAATTTGATATGTATTTAGAATGTAAGAATGGAAAGAATCTATTTAATATCAGTAACATCGATTATCCGAAACTATTTTTTTCGGACCTCGATCTCTGATAAAAAATACATAAAAATTTCGTTTTTTTTTTTTTTTTTTTTTCTTTCTTGACAAGTTTTGTTAATACGTTCCCTAAGCTCCAGATTTCGCAGCAATACAAGCAATGTTTAAAGTAATATAAATCTAATGATTTAATGGATTTTTAATACATTCTACAATGATTACTACTCTCAAGATTTACATTCACACTTGTAATAAAGTTTTTTTTTATTATAATGTTGAAAATTTCATCTTTTTATAACATTTAAAATAAAATACAGGGAAAACAATATTGCAATTTTGCTCTTTTACAAGACTGTCAGAGGGTTAATAATATTAGTATTGAATTTACATAAGATTAATAATATAATCTTTAAAAAATTAACTGTTTACTAAAAAAGTGACATATAGTAATACAGATGTCAAAAGTTTAAAATCTACTTTTTATTTAAATTTATAATAAATTAGAATCATAAACTCTTCCATTTCAAGCGAAATGGCGCATTTAAATGAATAGAACGTTAAATAATGAAAATAGTCCCTGGCGGAGGTTGCGGATGCAAACCGAAAATACTATATATATATATATATATATATATATATATATATATATATATACAGTGTTCTCGCTGTCGCTTGCCAATGCGCCAAATTGCGACTAAATTCTTCATTTGGCGAGTCAACAAGCGATTAGATTCGCCAAATTGCTAGTGCTCAATTTTTGCCTTTTCTTTCTTTTCTTTGTCGTTTTTCATACATATGCATATATATTTAATATATAAATATTTTTAATATATTTGTAGCGGATAATTGAAATTAGATAAATAACAATAGCTGTCACATAAAAACTTGGGTTATTTTAGAACATATTGAAAATAAGGGAATACTTTAAAGAATTAAAGGCTTTTTTTTTCTGCTACACAGCGAATCTATTTTGCTAATACTTTTTTCGTTTGGCGAATGTTTTTTATTTTTAATTAGCCAACTTACTAACGTTCGTCAAATGTCAGCGAGGACACTGTATACATTATTTAAATATTTTGTATAATTTAAGTTTTAGCATCTCTATTATTATTTTCCCCCTTATAAGTAAAGAGATAACTTTTATAGTCCACAATGTGTACTTTATAATACAAAGAAGGTGGAATATTAAATTTTATCTTATGATTTTACTTAAATTTATATATTGTTGCAGCGTATATAGGGTTCTTTCGATCTTATGGTTAGACAACTTCAAACTCTTTTCTCTTAGAAAAGTAGAAAATAATTTATTTACAGATCTTCAGAACAACAGAGTCTTCGAAACTCACAAATATTACAAGATATTCCAAAATAACTGTTTAAATCCATCGAACAAGTACAAATATAGGTCTCAGAGACTCTTTATACAATGTCTCAACACTATATCACATTCAAAACAACGTAGATAAAACTCAATACATCAAGCAAACTTGCTTGGACAATCTCTAGTAGCTCACTCAATGACTGACTGGTAAATAATAACAACAACAGCTCGTATCGCTCTCCTTATATATAGTCTCGTAACATGTGCTAGAAATTTCTAGAAAAACCTGGAAAACCACGGAACAACAAACAATGTATCAGTAGACCTAAGGGGGGTTACCATAAATAGGGAAGGGTTACCATCGCCAACAATCGCCAAGTTTGTCGCCAACTTGGCGATATATCGCCAAATTTGGCGACCAAAATTAGTCGCCAAAAGTGACGCCAACTTGGCGATATCTCAAATATTTCGCAAAGCTGCCATAGACATTCACTGAAAATAATAGATAAGTTTGCTTGATAACAGAGACAATGTAACAAAAACTAATATTAGTAAAGAAATGGAGCTTAATAAGATTATTTACATTATTTTACAGTACAAACACTAACTATTTACAAAATTCGTAACACTACCCCCTCCTCAAAGACTGCACGTCCCGGGCAGTGCAATCCTTGAGTTAGAGGAAAACACTTAAAATAAATAAACAAATAAATAAATAAATAAATAAATAATAACAATAATAATAAAATTTACATAACTAATTACTATTTACAAAAAGTGACTTTCATGACCATGGTCTGAAATTCAAGTTTCGAATTTCTAATCACTTTGGCCAAAATAAGGGGCTAGCCGGTTATAGTGTACGACCTTCGGTTTGGCGTGTGGCGATTTTTGTATGCGTACAACGACGTCATTCAGCCTGTTGACGACTGTGTAAGGACCGTCCCAGTTTCTTTGTAATTTTGGCGACAGTCCCTTACGACGTATCGGATTCCACAACCAAACTTTGTCACCTTCGTTGAACTCATGTCCTGTTGCCTTTGTGTCGTACCGTGTCTTCATCTTTTCTGATGCCAGTCCAATTCGGTTCCTCGCTAGACAATGAATCTCCTCAATCCGCGCCTGGAGTTCATCGACATATTCCTCAGGCGATGAAGGAGCTTCAGGAGGACGGCCAAACAAAAGATCCGCAGGTAGACGAAGATCACGACCAAAGAGCATTTGAGAAGGGGAGTAACCAGTGGCCTCATGAGTGGCACTCCTGTAAGCAAGCAGGAAAAGAGGCAATTTCTTGTCCCAGTCCTGTTGGTCTCTAGACACCAGGAGAGAGAGGCTATTTAGGATGGTACGATTGAACCGTTCTACCATGCCGTCCGATTGAGGGTGTAGAGGTGTTGTTCGGGTTTTGTCCATGCCGAGTAGTTCACACATTTCCTTGAACACAGCCGAATCAAAATTTCTTCCTTGATCGGAATGGATTTGAAGAGGAACTCCGTATCTGGAAACCCAGTGTTGAATCAGTATGTCTGCTACGGTTACCGCCTCTTGATTAGGAATGGCATAGGCTTCAGGCCACTTAGTGAAGTAGTCCATGACAACGAGGATGTACTTATTGCCATCAGATGTTCTAGGAAGTGGACCCAGGATGTCTAGTGCAATTCGTTCGAAAGGAGCTCCTACATTATAACGTTGCAATCGTCCACGGGTGCGCCTCTTAGGACCTTTACGTGCTACACAGGTGTCACAAGCTCGACACCACTTCTCCACGTCACTGCGAACATTATTCCAGTAGAAACGCTCTCGAACCTTTTGCAGGGTCTTCATTACACCAAAATGACCTCCTGTGGGACTACCATGCAGTTCTTGAAGGACCATAGAAATTCTCGACTTAGGGAGTAGTAGTTGCCATCTACATGTCTTTCCATCGTCAGACTCCCATTTTCGGTACAAGATGCCGTTCTTCAAATGTAAGGAATCCCAGAGAGCCCAATAACGTTTAGTCGTAGGATGGTAATGGGCCATGTCTTGCCAGCTGGGCTTCCTGTTGGACTCCTCTTTCAGCTCTAGAATTGGCTTAATTTCAGGATCAGCAAGTTGATCTTTACGCAGGCTCTCGTCACTCCACGGATCTTGCGATGATGTAGACCCAGTTGTAACTTGTCTTACTATAGGACCTTTGACATTAAATTTCTTCTCAGCCCGGTCGGAGTATCTACAATTCTCTGAGCAGGGTCTTCTTGAGAGAGCATCTGCATTTCCATGTGATGAGCCTTTTCGATGGCGTATCTCCATATCGTACTCTTGAAGCTTTTGTATCCACCTGGCTATCTGGCCTTCAGGGTTCTTAAAATTCAATAGCCAAGTTAGAGAAGCATGATCAGTTCGGATCAGGAATTTTCGACCGTAAAGATAGTGATGAAAATGGTCTATGGCTTTCACTACAG
Organism: Maratus speculifer; assembly: GCA_964019185.1. NCBI lineage: Eukaryota > Metazoa > Arthropoda > Arachnida > Araneae > Salticidae > Maratus > Maratus speculifer. The sequence goes on along the minus strand of OZ025301.1, from coordinate 145,726,330 downwards.
CAAGAAGCTCTTTTCTTGTTACGCAGTAGTTTCGCTCTGCCTTTGATAAGCACTTGCTGAAATAGGCGATAACACGCTCCTGGCCGTCGATTTCCTGGGACAGTACAGCGCCAATGCTTTCGTTACTTGCATCCGTATCAAGTATAAACTGTTTATCGATTTGAGGATATGACAGAATTGGAGTGGATGTTAAGGCCTCCTTAAGCTTTTCGAAAGCAGAGTCACATTCCTGTGTCCACATGAATTTTTGATTGGCTTCTGTTAATTTATGAAGTGGTCTTGCAATCATGGAGAAGCCTTTGACAAATTTTCTGTAATAGGTGCATAATCCTAGAAAGCTCCGAAGCTGGTGAACATCTGCTGGACGACTCCAATTTTTCACGGCCGATATCTTCTCCGGATCAGTCCTAACTCCTTCCGCCGAAATGATGTGTCCAAGGTAGGCGACTTCATTGCGAAACAAACTGCACTTCGAAGGGCTTAACTTCAAATTAGCTTCCTTTAGCTTTTGTAGCACCCGCCTGAGGTTGTTCAGATGTTCATCAAAAGATTTTCCTATGATTATGATATCGTCTAAATAAACAAGACATGCCTCATATGACAGTCCCCGAAGAACCGTTTCCATAAGGCGTTCAAAAGTTGCAGGTGCGTTACATAGACCAAAAGGCATTACCTTGAACTGCCATAATCCTTGTCCCGTTGTAAAGGCAGTCTTCTCGCGGTCGTCGGGATGGATCTCTACCTGCCAGTAACCACTCTTCATGTCTAAAGTCGAGAACCAAGTGTTGCCCGCAAGTGTGTCAAGAGTGTCGTCAATCCTTGGCAGAGGGTAACTATCCTTTTTGGTGACGTCATTCAGTCGGCGGTAGTCTACACAAAATCTTGTAGAACCATCCTTCTTTCTTACTAATACAATGGGAGACGCCCATGGACTTGTTGATGGTTCGATGACGTCATTTTCTTCCATATCTTTAATTAAATTCTGCACCTCTTCTTGCTTGGCAAAAGGTAATCGTCTAGGGTGCTGTTTAATAGGAGAGTGATCTCCGGTGTCAATTCGGTGTTGTGCCATTTTAGTTCGTCCAAAGTCTTCAGATGTTTGGGAAAATAAACTTTGGAATTCTCTAATTAAACTTTCAGCAGCATCTCTCTGGTTTGGATCTAAGTCCGTATTTTGTAACAAATCCTTGACTAAATTATCTGAAGATTTCTCAGAGTGACTGGAATTTTGACTTATGCACGTCACAGGAGCACATGACGCTATCACCTCTCCCTTCTTGATAGTCCTCGTCTTATCACTGATGTTAGCAATTCTGACTGGAATGGTCTTCTTCGAGAGGTCCACCACAGATGAAGCCACCAATACTCCTGCTTGTGTACTATTGTCTTCTGGATAATCTATATGGCCAAATCGGTAATTAGTTTCATTTTCAATTACAGCTGGAACTAAAAATTCTGTTCTTGGATCTAGATTGATGTCTTCTTTGACTATTACTGCTTGTTTACATTCAATTTCGTTATTCAATCCAAAAAGACTTATTTCTTCAAATTTTGAGAGCATTTTGTTATTTTTGAAATCAAGCTTGAAGTCAAACTTCTTCAGAAAATCTAGCCCGATTAAGCAAGGATCTGTTATGTCAGCCACATATGCCGTATGGTAATATTTCGTTCCTCCAAAGTTGATAGTTAAATTTGCCTTTCCATATATGCCTATCTTGTCGCCCGTCACAGTTTGCAGGGTAACGCATGGTGGAGTCCAGATGAGTTTACATTTCAATTTTCGAGCCAAATCTTCTCTTATTATTGTCACATTGGCTCCTGTATCGACAATCATATGGCACTGAATTCCGTTAATAAAGCCTATCACATATAATTCGTTATCGCCGCCATTCATTTTCGATATTTGAAGGATCTTCAGGTGGGGCTTTTTATTTTCTGGTCTTGAACTCATCTCACGTTCGTGGATTTTGGGGCAGTTTCTTCGGAGATGGCCTGTATCACCGCATCCCCAGAACGTGAGATTCTGTCTTCTTGCGCTTGTTCTTCCATATTTTAAAGCTTCAATCTCTTGATTTAATTTCCTAATTTCTTTCAAGAAGTCGATCTCAGTGTCTGAGCTTTTGTTCACCGTTGCCCCTCGGACTGAATGACGATCTCTTCGGCTAGCTTGTGTAGCTGCTTCCAACTTTAAGGCATATAGTAATGCAGCCTTTAAATCATGTACATCTGCCATTCGTACCGCTCTCTGCACTTCTGGATCTTTTATTCCGTCTACAAAATATTGCAGTGAGAGCATTTCCCGTACATTTGTTGGACAGTCAATGAATGCTAAATTTACAAGCCGTTCAATTTCCGAGGCAAACTCTTGAAGGGTTTCACTCGATTTTTGATGGCGGCTCTTCATTTGTATTCTCGTGTAATCCTTGATGAATTTTTCGCCGAATCTCATTTCAAGTGCACAACTTAGAGTCTCAAAATTGAGTTGCGTCATATCGGGCAATGTCTGCAGCACGTCGGCGGCTTCTCCTCTTAAAGATGCTGCCAGTTGACAAGCTTTCACCTCGTCACTCCATTTGTTCGCTTCAGCTACAATGGTGAATTGGGTCTTGTAAACTTGCCAGGAACTCTTTCCATCGTATGTCGACAGCTTAATGTGCACGGGAGAAGCAGGCGGATTCCTAAATTCTTCATAATTACCACTAGACGCTGAAAGTTTCTTCTCAAGATCTTGTACTTTTTTATTTAGCTTTTCATCTACTTCACCTAGTATTTTCTCTTCAACGTTACTGATTTTCTCTTCAACGTTACTGATTTTCTCTTCAACTTTACAAACTTCATTCTGAATTTTCTCTTCTACTTCCGCCATTTTCCGTTCCATTTTCTGTTCAACATTACTAACTTCATTCTGAATTTCCTCTTCTACTTCCTCTATTTTCTCTTCTACCGAGCCTATTCTTCTCTCTACCGACGAGAACTTTTCTTCTAAAGTTTTCTTCATTTCTTCTTGGCCTTTATTAATCTTTTCAGTCACATCTTCTTGGCATTTGTTCAACTTTTCCGCCAACTCTTCTTGGCCTTTATTCATTTTTTTAGCCAACTCTTCTTGACCTTTATTCATTTTTTCCGCCAACTCTTCTTGGCCTTTCGTCAATTCTGCCTTTATTCCATTAATAGCTTCTAACAGTTCTTTCAGTTGACCATCCATTGTTCTTGTTTTCGCCATAAGATCCCGACTTCTGACACCAAATGTTGCAGCGTATATAGGGTTCTTTCGATCTTATGGTTAGACAACTTCAAACTCTTTTCTCTAAAAAAGTAGAAAATAATTTATTTACAGATCTTCAGAACAACAGAGTCTTCGAAACTCACAAATATTACAAGATATTCCAAAATAACTGTTTAAATCCATCGAACAAGTACAAATATAGGTCGCAGAGACTCTTTATACAATGTCTCAACACTATATCACATTCAAAACAACGTAGATAAAACTCAATACATCAAGCAAACTTGCTTGGACAATCTCTAGTAGCTCACTCAATGACTGACTGGTAAATAATAACAACAACAGCTCGTATCGCTCTCCTTATATATAGTCTCGTAACATGTGCTAGAAATTTCTAGAAAAACCTGGAAAACCACGGAACAACAAACAATGTATCAGTAGACCTAAGGGGGGTTACCATAAATAGGGAAGGGTTACCATCGCCAAGTTTGTCGCCAACTTGGCGATATATCGCCAAATTTGGCGACCAAAATTAGTCGCCAAAAGTGACGCCAACTTGGCGATATCTCAAATATTTCGCAAAGCTGCCATAGACATTCACTGAAAATAATAGACAAGTTTGCTTGATAACAGAGACAATGTAACAAAAACTAATATTAGTAAAGAAATGGAGCTTAATAAGATTATTTACATTATTTTACAGTACAAACACTAACTATTTACAAAATTCGTAACAATATTAATACGCTTTTATATATTACATCAAAAAGCATAAGTTTTCACACACATTTTCAGAAGCGGTCCACTATGCAAAGTGGTTGAAAAGAAATCCAGAGGTAAAAGGAGGAGGAACCTAGCCTGATATTTTTGGATTCGATATCAACGTAGTCTTAGAGGTGCGGTGGTGCAAGTTTATAAGAGTTTTCCTCATATGGAAAGGATAATTGATAGCATTTTCACCTTAAGGGTGCATGCCAATCCGAACTGCTTATTTTCTGATATATTTTTAAATTCATGTTTGCTCTCAAACGCATCAAACAGGCAAACTCTCTTATTTAGAAAATACACAATGTGCCGTACTTGTCAATTTTGTATAAATGCGGAAAATATATCAAAGGAATGCTGCCAAAGATGGCGTTTTGAACCGAATATTCCGAAGCGGGAGATCAGAGAAAAGAAAAAAAGTTTGAACTCACAAAATAATTGTTTATAAATCAAATTCTAATGAATTGAACGAAAAATAAAATCGCGTGGCATCTTATACACAGAAGAGGGTATACGGTCTAAGCAGAGGGCTATGGCTTTTTTTTAGGAAACAGAGGATATACGGTTCTGGTTAAAACATCCAGAGGGGATACGGCGTTTGCCTCAATGTACTCCCCAATACACCCCTGCTTATATACCTCGTCAAATATCACCTCAGCAAGTTTCATGTTTCTACTTTTAAAAATGAGTCGGATATCGTATTAGAAAATTTCGAGCATTTGAGGGTGGAAAATATTTTTTCGAATACAGCCTTAAAAGCCCTAAATGACAGCAGCCTCCCTTTAGTAGTATGATCATAACTGGCGGAAGCTTAACAATAATCTCTTTCGTTTCCTGAATTTTAATTAAACTAATCACTGTGTACGAGAAATGTACATTGAAAATAACCTATTTGGAAAATATTATGTGCTATTGTATTTTTTTACTATTTTTATATTAATAAGTAGCAAAAGATTTTCATGCAATGCGATATTTTATATTTACCAATCTGTATCTTTTAAAATGACTTATAATTTCATTTATAATGACAAATCGTAATGATTTTTAGCATTATTATTATTTTTTAAATTTATGAATGCCGAAAATTTTTTTGTTATTGCATCCTTATCATAGAAAGACGTATTTATGATTACATAAATTTTATTAGATTTAAAATTACATCTCTTGAACACATTAATTTTTTTAAATAAAAATTTATTACATATATGCCAAAAAATGTCGTTGTAAAATATCCAAAGTCTAAATGTCATTTTTGGAAAAATATACGGTAAGGAAATTTAAACTCTTTCCCCTTTAATCAACACAAGAAATGTATAATTTTAACATTAAAGTTCTACAGAATTAAAACCATCGCAGACCTGTATGATTTATGCTTTGAGATATTTCACATTAGTTTAACGGTAGTTTGTTCAAATTTTTTTAAAAATAAATCAAATCCAGTCTGTTATATTTATATGCGGTGTGTTTAATATAATTATCTCAAGTGCAATTCATTGTAATTATATGCACTGCTTAACATAATTATGTTATTATCAAACACTTTTATACACTGTTTTAATCTTATATTTTTTAGCATTACTCTTGAATAATTATTTGTTTAAATGAAACATTATTTGTGAAATATCTACATTAAAAGTAGGTTTTTTTTTTTTCGAAAATATGTGTTTATGGGATTTTCGACTTTTGTTATAGTAATTAAGCATTTTTATATCTTGATTAATTTTAAAAAGTTTTATTTATCATAATTTTACTCCGCGTTTAATAATAATATTTTTGCACTAAATAAATTTATTCCCTATTGTAATATATTAAATATATTTTAAGTTTCATCTTTAATTGACATTAGTTTTTATTTAATATAAATAATTCTCATAGTTTTCTCTTTTCAAATATAACCAGAGCAAAATTAATTTTTTACACAGTGAACAAATTGAAAACTAGAATACTTAACTCTAGATACACTGTTAATTTTTTTTTCTATGAAATTACAAAGAATTTACGGGTAATCCATTATATTAAGTCTTATGTAAAATTACAGTGGTTAGAAAAACAGACATTCTTTTAAATTACAGAGAAATTATCCGGTAAATTTACAGTAGACTCTGTAGATTAACATCGTTAAAAATGCACAAGACTCTGTAATTTTTTTAATGACAATAATTTAGTTTAATATTCTAAATCACTTAATCTACAGTGAGCCTGAAAGAATTCGAATTTTTCGATTAATTTTAAACTGTTGTACTATTTGATTTTTTTTTTTTTTTTACACAATTTGTTTCTAGTCGTCCTGGAGTTTGAACTCGATACCTCTTGACTGCACAAGAACACCATACTGACTTAGGTACAGGAGCTTTTATTATTTTATTTTAAATATGTTTTTTATGATTCAGCAGGGAAAAATTGCTGAAAATCTACACTAACAGATAGGAGATGATTTTTGTTTTTCTAAATTATTCTAACTTAAAAAAATAAAAAATAATAAAATAGAAATTCTCTTTTAATATCTCTAAAAAAATGCAAAATAATTTTAAAGTGCGCGTTTTGAATTATAAGCTAAAAATGTCTTTAAATAAAGACGAAATCCTTACAAGGAATTAAATATAATATAAGGGAAATGTCGGTAAAATGATGACCGAGAAACTCGATACAATGCATTTAACCGTAAACTAGTGTAAATTTTCAAAGAGTCTCCCTTTTTTTCACTGTTTATACAGAAGTTTTTTAACAATGTAACAAAACATATAAATAGTAAATAAATAGAAAAAATGCTAAGAAATTCTCAAAAGACAGAAGAGCTATGCTAATTTAATCTGATTCTAAAATATTTCTTAAGATTTAACATAATTTTTTGACATTATGAAAAGTAACTTTATATCGCTCATGCTTGCTGAATATAAATGGAATGAAAGATCTGAGACTCTAAACATTTATTTATAGGCATTACATACAAATGCTCCCACATTCTTATACTACTTTCATATTCATTTATTAATATATCTCGACAATATTCGTGAAATATTTGATACGTGCGCAAACTTTATTTAAATCATCTATTACACACAGCGGTAGGAAGTTATGAAGCATTAAGTCCATCGCTCTAAGTACATAAAATTTTATGGCTTTGATAAAAGTTTTCGTTCTAGGATTAAAATTGTTATTTTACATGATGTATTATCATAAATTAAACCTATTAAGATGGTGTGTAAGAAAACAAACATCCATGAAAAGTGAATTTTAATAAATTTCATTTTATACTGAGAATTAAAAGTTATGTGTTACAACATGAAAAGTAGTTTTAAGGCTACAATTAAAAAATATATAGATTTTTTTCTCAACTTTCCTTAAGCTATTTACTACACACAGTGATAGGCAGTTGTGAAGTATTAAGTCAATCATTCTAAGTACAGAAAATTTCATTGCTTATATAAAGGTTTTCAATCTAATATTAAAATTATTATTTTACATGATGTATCATCATAATCTAGTAAGATGATGCGTAAGAAAGCAAATATTCATAAAATGTTAATTTTAATAAATCTCATATCATACTGGGAATTAAAAGTCCGTTACTATTTTAAAAGTTAATTTAAAATTTAATTTTAAAAAATAATAAAATCTCATTCAGAAAGCAATTGTAATATTTCAATGCTACATAAAGGATTTAATATAACAACCTAATAATAATTACTTTTATGATTATAATAATAGATTTTGTGAAAATCCCCATAAAATAAATAAATCAAAAAACAATAACAAAGAAGGACGCGTTTCGAGCTAAAACAATACAGCTCGTGAGCTGAATAATACAGCTGATAATACATCTGAAATAATACAGCTGAAGGAGACACGTGTCCGTAAGCACGCTATGGACACGTGTCTTCTTCAGCTGATGACGAGCTGTATTATTTTAGTTAACAATACAGCAACAAGTTTTAGCAAAACAATAATTTTTCTGCAGACAACTTTAAAACAGCAATGTTTAAGTATAGACACCCTACATAATGTAAATAATACGAACGAATTAATATTCTAATTACCAGTTTCCTATTTATGTATTTTTAATATGACTTATAGCTCGGTAATATTTATCAAAGGTTAGACGCGTGGATGAACTTTATATACTCTATTACATAAAAGGCAAATAAGCAGAAAATCTATAGCTTAAAACATGTAAAAGTTTAACAGTAATATTTTTCGATTTATCTTTAGTTCTGCAAAAAGCGAAGAGCTTAAAATAACGTTCTTAAGTTGATACTTCAGGAAAAAAATGTTTTTCAAATGCGAAATTTAATAAACTGATTATGCGTATTTATTTTAAAGAGCGCTTGAACTTCTTGGAAACTATTTTTAAATATTTATAAATGTTTGGAGATCAAATTAACTATTCTTAAAAGTTAAACTTTAGTAAGTATTAGGGTATGTAGAATAAAAATATCATAATCCAATTTAAAACATCAAATAAATACACGAAAAAAGAGAAGTTTCGAAAAACTATATGGGTATATCTAATATGTATAAATCTTATTTATATATATTTTGTTACAATAAAAAATATTTTTAGTTTTTATCTGCAGTTAGAATATCTGTAAGTTTATTCTAAAAAAAAAAAAAAAAAAAAAAAAAAAAAAAAAAAAAAAAAAAGATTATGTCTTCAGATATGTTTTTGTTTTATAATCTAGATAGATTTAAAAGTCCAGTTATAGCAATTATTTTCCGTAATCAAAAAGTAGACTGAATATTTTTTGCAGCCTTGTTAACATTTACATAATACACCTATGTAAATCCCAACTTATGCAACTTATATATAGTACACTACATAACATGTTAAATTTTAGTTCATTTAGAAATTTCACTTTTGGCAATTTTTCCCAATAAATAGAAATGCATTGAAATTCTTGTATACAGACTTGTATACTACCTAAAGACTTTTGTATGCATTGCATATTAAACTAAAACTGAAATCAGGTTAAGGAGACAGTTTACCTAAAAATTGGTCAAAATGTCAAATACTTTTAGATTATATGACAGCCCATTTAATTGTAAATAGTTTGATACCTCATTTTTCGTATATAGTAATTATATAAAAAATTATTGTAAATTTTGTTAATTCAACCAGTGCAATTTCCAACATTTTAAATGGCTTTTTCTCTATGTTCATATTTTCTTCACTTTCATGTTTTCAAAATGCCAAGGGTTTTTTTGTTTTTGATATGAAGATTTAAAATGTTTTGCAGACAATTTAGTCAATTTAGACATCAATTTAGTCAATTGCAGACAATTTCAGACAATTTAGTTCAACTATTGTCAAACATTCTTAGAGAAGTCTTAACCAATTTTAACAAACTTCATTAAAGACCGATATTTTGATCACAATCTTAAATTATATTTAAGACGATAAAAATAAATCGGTCGTCTATTATCTCTAAGACATAATTTTACCGTATGAAGGACTTACTGTATATAAATATAAGGAAAATGTCAAAATTTTCTCTTTTAAAAAGTTGCAATAAAATTTCCGAAGGTCGCAATATATCAAAAGTAAATACAAAGAAAAAAAAAGAGAGAGAGAAGTGAAATAGAAACCATCAAGTAATTTTTAAATTTATTGTGATGTATTCATAATTAATTTAAAAACTTTATTTAAGAACAGACAATTTGGTTCAACAATTTTGAAACATTCTTCGAGAAGCCTTCACCTAATGTGATATAAGACATCACCAAAAGTTGATGTATTGATCACAATCATAAATCATATTTATGACGATGAAAGTAACTCAACCGTTCAATACCTCCAAGGCATAATTTTCTAATACAGTTGGCAAAAAAAGTATTTGTACACTCTAAAATTTTTAATTTTTTACTAAATAAAAACAGATATTTTGTCAAAAATAGTTTTAATACGGTCTGTTTACCGTGCGTTTTAAATTACACAACAGAAAATTTCGATAAAGATGTAAAATAATTTTCTAATGGGAAAAGTTTAAAAATTTCTTGCAAAAAAAGTATTTGTACATTTCTCCATCCTGATATGTACTGTGTTTTATAGTGTTTATGGTTCAAAGGACTACTTTTACAGAAGCTGTTAATAATTTTTAAGTTCATATTATATTTGTCTGACATTTAATTTAATTTGCTCTTGAAGTAATTGAATATAGAACCTAATACTAGAGAGGCACCTCTAGATATATGAAATCCTATGATTGAGCATAATAAAAATTTAAATACGCAACAAGAATTTGTAAAAGCTATTAAATTACCATTTACAACTATTGGATGTATAGTGAGAAACTATGAATAAATTAAAAGAATCGAAATTCAATGAAAACCAGGACTTCTTAGCAAACTAACAATGAGGGAAAAAGAGAGTGTTGTTAAAAAAGCTTTAAAAATTCCTGTGCGTTCGGTTCAAAAATTTGCTGGAGACCTTGCGACATCTTCTCGCATCAGAGTAATACCTCAAACAATAAAAAATATTCTTCTCAATGCAGATTTAAAAGGAAGAACCTCAAGGGAAAATCCATTCATCAACGAAACAAATAGGCGAAAACGCATAGTATTCGCTTTCGCATACAGAAGTAAATCATTGGATTTTTGGAAAACAGTAATTTTTTCTGATGAGGAAAAATTCGGAATTTTCTTACCATCAAGCATTCGAAAAAATTGGCGTAAAAATAAAACTGTTCTAGATCCAAAACGTATACCTCAAACTATCAAGCATGTTGGGGGGAATATTATACTTTTGGGGTGTATAGCTTCTAATGGAGCAGGACATTTAAAATTTTTTGACAATGGAAGGACAGGTTTAACATACAGTGATGTGTCGCGCCATAATTTATTAAACTGTGCCAAGAAATTATGCATAGAGGAAGCTTTTCACTTTCTGCAGGATAATGACCAAAGCATACTGCTGTGATCACCAGCACATGCTTACGACAATACTCGAAGACGACTGGTAATTCCTCTAAAATCTCTAGACTTGAATCCAGTAGAAAATTTGCAGATGCTATTGGATGCAAAAATCCGAAAAAAAAATATGTATTAGTAAAAAACAGTTTTAAAGAAGCTCTTATTGTGTCATAGAATAACATTAACCAGACCACTACAAAAAAGTTGGTGGAATCTATGTCATACGATCTAGAAGTAGTCATAAACGCTAAATGAATTCGCACAAAATATTAATTTGTATCATTTTACTAAATTTTCCTTAATTATATTACATTAAGATAGTGTACAAATACTTTTTTTGCATTATAATTTTGTATATTTGTTTATTATAATGTAAAAAATCGATTCGTTTAATTTTGTTTCTGCTTCTATAATATTATAATGCATTAAATTAATGTATTACAGTATTTTTTGCTTAAATCTTTTGTTTAATTTCATTATAATTTAAAAAAATGAAGTGTACAAATACTTTTTTTGCCAACTGTATGTAGGAAGACATATCAATAAATTCAATCTTTTAGAGTTACGATAAAGATTCAGAAGGACTCTGAATATATAGAAAGCAAATACGGAAAAAGAGAAAGAAATGATGGAGTGATTTACTCAATAATTTCTCAAATAACTTTTATTATATGTACTCTGGAATCTAAAGACTTAGCCTATTATTATTAGAGCAGACTTAGCCTATCCTGACATTTTCATCAGTGGTTAATATTTCGATCACAATATTAAATCATATTTATGACGTTGAAAATAACTCAACCGACCAATATCTCCAAGGCTTAATTTTCCAATATGTAAGACAACTTTTAGTAAATTTAATCTTTTAGAATTTTGATAAAAATTCAGAAGGATTCTGAATGTATATACCTAAATCAAATACGAAAAAAGTAGAAAGCAATGAAATAATTTACTTAATAATTTGTCAAATAACTTTTATTATATGTACTCTGGAATAAGAAGACTTTATTTAAGCGTAGACAACTATTTTCCAGTATTATTAGAGCAGGCTTAACATATTGTGACACACTTCATCAAAAGTTAATATTTCAGTCACAAAATTAAATCATATTTATGACGCTGAAACTAACTCCAATATTTCCAAGGCTTAATTTTCTATTAAGTAGAAAAAAATATCAGTAAATTCAGTCTTTTAGAGCTATGATAAAGATTCAGGACTCTGAATAAGCAAACACGGAAAAGAGAAAGCAATGGGGTGATTTACGCAATAATTTCCCAAGTAACTTTCATTATATGTACACAGGAGTGTAAAGCCTTTATTTAAGTGTAAACAATTTGTTTCAACCATTATCCAATATTATCAGAGCAGGTTTAACCTGTTCCGAGTTTTTTTTTTTTTTTTTTTTTTTTTTTTTTTTTTTTTTTAAATCAAAGATTGGTATTTCGATCGCAATATTAAATCATATATATAACCCTGAAAATAACTGAACCGTCCAAATGTTCGATGGCTTAGTTTTCTAATAGGTAACAAAAATGTCAGTAAATTTAATTTTTTACAGTTATATTAATGATTCAGAAAGACTCTGAATATATCGAAAGCAAATACAAAAAAAGATAGAGCAATTAAGGATTTTTTTTTATAATTTCTCAAATAACTCTTATTATATATACTCAACGAATTTAAAGACTCTTATTATTTAAGCGTAAGCAACTTGCTTTAAATATTTTCAAATATTATTAGAGCAGGCTTAACCTATTGTGACATACTTCATCAAAGGTTAACATTTTGATCACAATATTAAATTATATTTATGACGCTGAAAATAACTCGAGCATCCAATGCCTCCGAGGCGCAGTTTTCTCATGTGTCGAAAGTAATGTCTATAAATATAAGGAGAAAGTCAAAATTTAATCTTTTAGAGTAATGATAAAGCTTAAAAAGAATTAAATATATGAAAAGAAATTACGAAAGAAACAGAAATAAAGGGACTAATTCATCTCTTACTTTCTTAAAATAATGCTGTTGTATATTCATATTAAACTTAAAAACTTCATGCAAGTGCAGTAAACTTGCTTGAATTATTTTCAAACATTCCTGTAAAGGCTTTAAACTTTTCTGATATTATCGTGCAGAAAACGTCTTGAATTATTTTCAAACATTCCTATAAAAATTTTAAACTTTCATGACATTATCTCAATGAAATGTCAATAGCTTGATTACAATCTTAAATAACAATTTAGTCGCCAAAAATAACTCCAACACCCAATGGTCTCTTAGATTTAATTTTCTTTTATGCAGGAAAGAATATCCAAAAATATGACGAAAGTATCAAAATTTAGTTTTTTAGAGTTACCATAAAACTTCTGAAGGAATCTGCATATGTAGAAAGCAAATATAGAAAAACGGAAAACAATAGACTAAGTAGTTCAGTAATTTCTGAAATAAGTTTAATTATTATTGTATAAATGTTTGCTATGAAAAGTTTTCATTTCATTCGACCCTTTCCGGTCTGGTGTACTATCAATAGTACATGTCTTTTCATCGTGTATTTATTTTGTATTAAAAAATACTTAGCTACTTTCGACCTATAGAAATGACAGTATATGTATGGCTTTTTCATTAAGACTTTATTTATCTTTTGATATTTGGTAGCAATAATAATAATATAAGTGTACTTACTCCTCTTTGCACCTTTGGCGATTTCTTTATTTTATACATATGTTTCACACTTTGATTTTAAAATATAAATTACATTTCTGGAACAATTATATATGATAAAGCACACACACAAAAAAAAATTAGAAAGTTTTAATACTATCACAAATCTTGTTATAAATACTTTATTTTTCAAATATTTTCAAAAACTCTTCCTTAGCCTATTATCATATAAGTTTGAATTGAATATTACACAAAGTAAGTACATTTGTTAGATTTCAGATAATAAGATAATTTTTAAACTTCAATAAGTCTGTTTGGATAGCTACGATTAACGTTATTAAAATAAAATTAATTTTGCTCTCGAAATGGGAAAAATTCGGATACGAAAGGATTAAGCACAGACAATTTGCTTCAACTATTTTCAAACATTCTTATAAAAGCCTTAACCTTCTGAATCATAATACTTCATCAAAGATTGATCTTTTGATCTCAATCTCGAATCATATTTAAGACGCCAATAATAACTCCAACGTTTAATATTTCTAAGACTTAATTTTCTATTAAGCAGGAAACAATATCTAAAATTTTCCGAAGGATGTCAAAACTTAATCTTACAGTAAGGAATCTTACAAGAATTGCGATTTAAGATAAAGTGTCAGAAATTCTTAATGCATTGAAAACAAATGTGAAAGAAAGGAAAGCAATGGACAAATTAATTCAATAATCCCACAAATAAATATATATAATAAACTAGAAATATCATAAATAATATAAAATGGAAATATATAAAAATAAACTTTAATACATATTTTCAGGGAATCAAAATCTTTATATATTTAGCTAAATCAAATGTTCAGCGGTAAAAAAAAATACCTGTAAATATAAGGAAAATGTCAAAATTTGATTTTTTAAAGTTATGATAAAGCTTCCGATAGACTACATATGTAGAAAGCAATTACCCAGAAACAGAAAAGAATAGACTACGTTTATTAAATTTCTTAAATATATTTTATTACATTTTCACTGCGAAAAAGCTTTATTTATTTAAGCACAGATAATTTGCTTCAAATGTTTTTAAACATTCTTATTAAAGCCTTAACCTTCTGAATCACAATACTTCATCGCAGATTGATCTCTTGATCTCAATCTCAAATCATACTTAAGACGCTAAAAATAACTCCAACGTTCAATATCTGTAAGACTTAATTTTCTCCTCTGCAGGAAACAATATCTGTAAATATCAAAACTAAAATTTAATCTTACGATGAAGAATCTTAGAATAATAATTGCGATTTAAGATAAAGCGGCAGAAATTCAGAATATATTGAAAAAAAAAATTTTTGAAAGAAAGGAAAGCAATGGACTAATTAATTCAGTAATCCCTCAAATAAAAATTTAATATATATTCTCAGTGAATTCAAATGTTTATTTATTTAACTGAATGTAATGTTCAATTCTAAGGAAAATGTCAAAATTAAAATTTTTGGAGTTACGATAAAGCTTTTGAAAGACTCTGCATATGTAGAAAGCAAATACAGAAAAACAGAAAACAATAGATTAAGTTATTCAATATTTTCTCATATAAGTTTTATTATATATTCACTATGAAAAAGCATTACTTATTTCAGCACAGACAATTTGTTTCAATAATTTTCATTCTTATAAAAACCTTAACCTTCTGAATCATATTACTTCATCACAAACTGATCTCTTGATCTCAATCTCAAATCATATTTAAGGCGCCAAAAATAACTCCAACGTTCATTGTGCCTAAGACTTAATTTTCTCGTCTGCAGGAAACATTATCTATAAGTATCAGGAAAATGCTAAAACTTAATCCTACGATAAAGAATCTTACAATAACAATTGCGATTTTAGATAAAGCGTCAGAAATTCTGAATATATTGAAAACAAATATGAAATAAACGAAAGCAATGGACTAATTAATTTAATAATCCCACAAATAAATATGCACAATAAAATGGAAATAACATAAATAATATAAACTGGAAATATATATACAAATAAACTTTAATGTATATTTCCAGCTAATCAAAATCTTTATATGTTTAACTGAATCAAATGTTTAATGGTAAAAAATACCTGTAAATATAAAGAAAATGTAAAAATTTGATTTTTTAGAGTTATGATAAAGCTTCGGAAAGACTTCATATGTAGAAAGCAAGTAACGAGAAACAGAAAAGAATAAACTACGTTTCTTAAATTTCTTAAATATATTTTATTACATTTTCACTGCGAAAAGGCTTTATTTATTTAAGCACAGTTAATTTGCTTCAACAAATTTCAAACATTCTTATAAAATACTTAATTTTCTGCATCATAATAATTCATCACAAACTGATCTTTTGATGTCAATCTCAAATCATATTTAAGACAAAAAAAAAAAAAAAAAAAAACTCCAACGTTTAATATCTTTAACTCTTAATTTTTTATTATTCCAGAAACAATCTTTGTAAATATCAGGAAAATACTAAAACTTAATCTTACAATATTAATTGCGATTTAAGATAAAGCTTAAGAAATTCTGACTATATTGAAAACAAATATGAAAGAAAGGAAAGCAATTGACTAATTAATTCAGTAATACCTCAAATAAACATTAATGTATGTTTTCAATGAATCCAAATCTTTATTTATTTAACTGGATGTAATGTTCCACGATAAACTTTAAGTAATTGTGTTATTTCATCTTATCGAAGTCAACAAACAATTCAGTACACAAGACACTGAAAATAATTGGACCCTTTCATATTTCTAATATAAAATTTTCGCTTGTCAGATTTAATATTTGTAAATATCAGGGGAAAGCGAAAACTTAATCTTGCAGCATTACGACAAGGCTTCAGAAGATTTAGATGTTTGGATAACAATAGTTCAAATGCGAATAAATAGAAAGCAACGGATCAATTCATCATGTTATTCTTTAAATGAAGTGTTGTCATACAAAAATAAATATTTCCTGTTCTAATTAAGATAGAAACATGATTTAAAAATCATTTTAAGCATAAACTAGTCGTTGGGGGCCACCGTAATACTTACCCATCCTGGATATGAATATGGAAATAAAACATGTGAAAACTATTTATACAATGCATTGCAATTCATAAACAAAATTTAAATATTGTTAATATACATAGTAATGCTATATTAAAGAACTGCTGATTACCAATTTCGACAAATTATATAAAACTCCAAACTACTCAAGTAGTACCGAACTGCGTAAAAGAAACATCCTTATAACTCCAAAAATAATAATTCTATTAACTAACTATTGACTGCGTCGGATTAAACGTCTCATTTCCAATTAAAATATACCTCTGAATTGAAATTTGAATGAAATACAGGGTCATGAAAAATCGAAGAATGTGGAAAACAGGATTACAAATATCTCGGCAACTAATAATCCGATCGACTTCGTTCTATATGCAAAATGTGTGTTATTTTATTGCCTTTTACGTCCTTGCCTTAGAACAAAAAAATTCGAAAATTTTTATGTACCTTTCATCAGAACGAATTTTTCGAGAGTCCGAAAAAAATAGTTTCGGAAAATCGAGGTTGCTGATATTAAATAGGCTTCGTTCCATTCTTACATACTAATTACATACATAATTTCAAGTCTCTATCACAATTTTTTCGGGAGATAGAGAGTTTACAGACAGACAGACGGACGGCAATTTTTTTTTTTTCTAAAAATATGTTTTTCGGAATCTCCAGTGTCCAAAACGTGTAAATCCGTCAATTTTTTTTTTTTTTTTTTCGATTTTCAAAACGATTGCAAGACTTACCCTATACTACGTATGATGGGTAAGTAAAAAACAGATAGAGTTTTGATTTCATAATATTTTTTTGTAAAATTTGAAGATTTTTGTCTTCCAGACTAGTGTTTATAAAATTAAAAATGCATAATGTTTAGGCACATTTCGGAAAATTCTACGTTATTGGCATGTTTAGTAAATTTTGAAACATAAAATAGCTTTATATTTTTCTGTACATTTATACGAATATAATGATTTCCAGGAAGTTAATTATACTAATGTTCATATTTTTTTCTAACTCTAGAAAAGCGCTTTATAACCACTTCAAGTTTTATAGCAAAGTATATATTTTTTTAAATAAGGCAGAAAATAATCGATGTAAACGAAACATTCCTGAAATAACTGAGATACTTTTAAACCAACAAAAAGAAAACTTTATTAGTAAATACCAAAAGGTGGTAAAAACAACTCACAAAAGAAGCAAAATAAAAGAGATAGATGGAAACGTTAAAGGAATTATCTCACGGGCAGAAAATCTTTTGGAAACTTATATGTTATTCAAAGACATTCCATCTTTTTCAAGTATCTGTATTAGATAGTTTTAAATTCTTTTGTTGCTTGTTCATTTAAAAATATTTTACTAAAAGTATTTTCAAATTACAGAAGAAATTCATTTATGGTAGAGAATTAAAATACCATTATTTTCTTTAAATGGAAATTGTGGAAAAATATTAAAGTCTTTTCTGATTTTGCAAATTTAGGAATACTGCAGTGTTTATCTAAATTGTTCCATAAAGTTATATATATATATACAGGGTGATTCAGCTCGTCGGTGACAAACTTTAAGGATCGATAGAGCACACCTAGACGAACATTTTTGAATAGGGAATGTAGGGTCCCTGACGCGATGGTAAGGCGCTAGGCGCTTTCGAAAATTTGGGTGCCGAAATTCGAAACGTCATAAAAACTAGGGAAATGGTTAGATTTTCTTGCTTGTTGCGTCGAAATGATTCTGTTTGTTTAGACTTTCTTCAGTACCAATTTGATAAGCGTATCTCTTAAAACATGGATAGGGGGCGCTGCAGACTTTGGAGAGCTAGACAACAACTTTAAGCCCGTTATTTTGATAATTTAACACATGCTCGCCAAAGTTTATACTCTAACTTAAAGTTTGAACCCAAAAGTAGAGCCCTGCAAAAAGCGTAAGAGCCGGAATAAAATGTCAAAGTACAGGGTGGTCGAAACTCGAAGGCTCCTAAGAGATAAACAAACAGATTTCTTGACTTATGGCATGCATTTTCATGATTCTGTTTGCTGGGGCTCTCTGAAACTCAGTTGAACGGTACAAAAAGAAACATCGATAGGGGGCGCTTTGGGCAAAAAACATAATTCGTTGACATTTCGGACGCTAACTGGAAACGGGGCGCTACGATCAGTTAGAAACAAAACAAGAGAGTAATTTACTTATCATAAGAAGCTATTAAAACTGCAGTTTGTTTGTTTTTTTTTAACAAACATAGCTGGTTTCAATCATGCACAATGCGCGCAATAAAATTTACATAAGGTGCTTTTTGCTGATTTATGCAAAAGATATCGTACCATATCGATATGCAAAAGATACGTAATGCGTAGACGACAACGCGAGATGACGTAGTTGTATGCGCAGACACGTCTTTTGAACGTGCGGTACCTACTTAAGCTTCGGGTTACTTGTCTGCAGATCGGTAGTAGGATGGAACGGTACACAAACTCTGAATTGGCTGACATGCATTTGGCGTATGGCGCCGCTGGTTGTAATGGACGAGCCGCTCAGCGGTTGTACGCCGAGCGTTACCCCAACAGGCAAATCCCCTGCCATGCCTTCTTCGCTCGAGTACACCAGAGGTTGTCCACAACGGGATCTTTCGACGGAGGCAGGCCTGAACGGGAGCGATCAGTGAGCACCCCCGACAACGAAGAGGCTGTGCTTAACCTGGTTGAGGACAACCCAGGTCTTAGCACGAGAGATATCGCTAGACATGTTGGCATTTCGCAAGCAACTGCGTGGCGCATCTTACGTTCCCGGAATCTGCACCCCTACCACATCCAGCGGGTGCAGTTGCTCAGAGAGCAGGATTTTGGCCCTCGAGTGGAATTCTCAAGATGGTACTTGGCGATGAGATCCAGGGATCCCCGTTTTGTAAACAGCATTTTGTTTACGGACGAGTCCACCTTCAGCCGGGAGGGAATGTGGAACGCTCACAACAGTCATGTGTGGTGTGATGAAAATCCACATGAAACCAGAAGCCGAGCAGCCCAGAAGCGTTTCTCAGTAAATGTGTGGGCCGGCATTCTGGGGGATTGCCTCATTGGCCCTTATTTGTTACCTGAACGGCTGACAGGTGGAAATTACCTGATTTTCCTGGATCAAGTGCTGCCGCAGCTTCTGGAGGAGGCGCACGTACCCGAAGGTTCGCGTCGCCAGATGTGGTTCCAGCACGATGGAGCTCCGGCCCATTACACGAACGACGTGCGTCTCCATCTAAACGCAAGGTATGGCCAGCGGTGGATCGGGCGTGGGGGTCCAGTTCACTGGCCTGCCCGATCACCAGACCTCACCTGCTTGGATTTCTTCCTTTGGGGTTACCTGAGGGCCGAGGTATACCATACACCTGTCAGCAGTGCTGAAGAACTTGTGGCGCGCATTGTGGCAGCTGCAGGGCAGATCAGAGATACTCCTGGCATTGTTGGAAACACACACTCCTCAATGCGACGGAGGTGCGAAGCCTGCATCATGGCCCAAGGTCGAAATTTCGAGCATCTTCTGTAGTGTTATTTTTTGTAAATAAATTTCCAGTATCATTGATGTTTTTGGTGTAAATTTATTCAGAAGTGTTGAGCAGAGGTTAGAAAATGTGTTTTCATTATTACTAACTGATCGTAGCGCCCCGTTTCCAGTTAGCGTCCGAAATGTCAACGAATTATGTTTTTTGCCCAAAGCGCCCCCTATCGATGTTTCTTTTTGTACCGTTCAACTGATTTTCAGAGAGCCCCAGCAAACAGAATCATGAAAATGCATGCCATAAGTCAAGAAATCTGTTTGTTTATCTCTTAGGAGCCTTCGAGTTTCGACCACCCTGTACTTTGACATTTTATTCCGGCTCTTACGCTTTTTGCAGGGCTCTACTTTTGGGTTCAAACTTTAAGTTAGAGTATAAACTTTGGCGAGCATGTGTTAAATTATCAAAATAACGGGCTTAAAGTTGTTGTCTAGCTCTCCAAAGTCTGCAGCGCCCCCTATACATGTTTTAAGAGATACGCTTATCAAATTGGTACTGAAGAAAGTCTAAACAAACAGAATCATTTCGACGCAACAAGCAAGAAAATCTAACCATTTCCCTAGTTTTTATAACGTTTCGAATTTCGGCACCCAAATTTTCGAAAGCGCCTAGCGCCTTACCATCGCGTCAGGGACCCTACATTCCCTATTCAAAAATGTTCGTCTAGGTGTGCTCTATCGATCCTTAAAGTTTGTCACCGACGAGCTGAATCACCCTGTATATATATATATATATATATATATATATATATATATATATATATATATATATATATGTATGTATATACCGGTGTCCCAAAAAATTCAAAAACTTGCAAACGGTGACAGCTATTAAAAAAACTTTTGCAGGAGGGTTATGTATAATGTCAGGCGTTTTTTTACCGTAACTTTTTGTTTTAGTTCGAATATCAAACAATAGATGGCGCTGACGGCAATTGAAGCCCAAGTCGACGCCGAAGCTGACTTCACTCAGCACTGGTCACCTGGCCTTCAATTGCCATCAGCGCCATCTATTGTTTGAAATTCGAACTAAAATCAAAAGTTACGGTAAAAAAAAAAAAAAAAAAAAAAACTTCTGACATTATACATAACCTTCCTGCTAAAAATTTTTAAATAGCTATCCTCGTTTGCAAGTTATTGAATTTTAAAATCCATCAGTCATTTTTGGGACACCCGATACGGTATATACCGGGTGATCCAGAAGTTTCGGGAGTTTTGAAAAGTTAATAATTAGGAAACTATGTATAATACAAAGGTCCTGTTTTCAGATATATGCTCAGTAACATGTGGGATTTTTGTTTAGAATGATTTTTTTAAATATATATAGTTACCATTTTTAGCAACAGGTGGCGCTGTTGTATAAGACTGAATGTACCTATACCATGCGTTATATAGATACATGAGTTCATTGCGAAACTTCTTTTCTATGATATTGATGAGATTTCGTTTTAAAGGTGGTTTATGTTCAAACATTTTTGTAAGGTAAATGAAATTGCATTTTAAGGGAAATTTGATACAAAATTTCATGAGCATCTGCAGTGTTAAGACATTGTCTAGACTATGTTTAGACACATCTTTGCATGTCACGTTGTTTTCATATTGTACAATACGTCAAGTTAAAACTGCAAAAGAATCGATGGCCATTGCAAATGTGAAATGCTATGGTAAGCAAGGTTTGAGAAAAAGGCTCATTGGAAGATCATAATAGAAACAAGATATCCCAAATGTCTGTTACAATCGTAAATTAGGTAGGATTCTATGCCAATACTCTGTAGAAATCACCAGTTCATGGTGAGTGCAGTAAACTTGTGATATCACGATGAACTGATATTTCTTCTGGAATTTCTTTCTGCTCTGAGGATACTGTGCACGCTGTTTTGCATCGGCTCACGGCGGTACTTATAAGCCATGAGCGTCATGATTAAACTTTGTAACCCTTGGACACTAATTCGTTCTTTTAAATGAGCTGTATCATACTATAAAAGCAATACTATCAATTTTAGCGCCACCTGCTGTCAAAAAGTGCAACTAACATAATATGTTTTTTTCATCGAAAAAACAAATCCCACAAGTTTCTCAGCATTTCTGTGAAAACCGCATACTTCTATTGTTTATGGTTTTCTAATTATTAGCATTTCAAAAGTCCTGGGACTTCTGGATCACCCGGTATATATATATTGTTTCGTAAATCTTTACATTCATATTAGAGGGTGGATGAAAAAGTAATGCCTCCATTGCTTTAAATTTTATTTCTTTTATAATTACTGGACTATCTGTGCGTGATATTATAGAGATAATCTTGTTCTACTTATATTGCAATTTCCTTTTCAGATGGATCAATTTGAACGATGGATGTGAAGCTAAAGAAAAAGTGTTGCCACTGAAATTTTGGCAAGAGAAGTTTAGACAATGAAGTAAATCGATAATCGCTTGAAAAATATTTATGAGGACGCTGTAATGGACATTAGCAATGTGCGGCATTGTACACAGAAGTTTGGAAGAGCTTGGAAAAAACAGAATGCAGATTAATCGATAAAGCGTCCGGCTGACAACATCAGCCACAAATGCAAATTGAGAACATGCTGATGAAGTGATTCGGGGAGATAGACCTGTTACATTTCATAATGTTGCACATGCATTGAAGGCTAATATGATTCTGTCCAATAAATTATGGCAAAACCCTGGAAAAAAAGCGATTTTTTAATCCCCCTCCCCCTCCCAAAAAACTATGTCTGGCTTAACAAACGGCATAAATGTTTATAAATGGATGGAAATCATCTCGAATGATAGTTTTGCGTAGATGATAGTTAAATGCGTAATCTATAATAACTTGTATTGTTGTATGTCCGATGATAAAGTTTTTGTGGCATCACTTACTCTAATAGCCTGCATGGTCCCAGTGACGTCACAGTGACGTCACTGTGAGTCACTTTGGTCCCATCACATCTGTGACCAAAATGCCACCACTCAGTGACGTCACATTGTGACTCAGATGTGACTTTCTTAAAAATCTTTAGAAATTTATAAATATCCTTCAAAACATGTTATTTACTTTAAAAAACATGTTTCTAGCAATTTAAATATCGTCGCTTTTGTCACAGTTTCGTCACAATGTTAGTGTCAAATTAGTCACAAATGGCACATTTTTCACAAATTTGTCACATTGTGACCACTTTGTGAAACGTCACAAAAGAGCTCTAAAACGGCCATAACAACTTCACATTTTAGTCACTGTGACTTCACATCGACGTCACGTGACGTCACATCGACAATCGATGGTCAAAAAGTCACAATGTGACTTCACAACGACGTTGCAGTGACGTCACCATGCTTTACGGGTATTGATCCCCCTTCGTATGATTATTGACTAAGTTTTTTATTTTATTTATTTTTCAATGAGTTTATTTAAAATAATAATAATAATACCTCACTTCAACATCATCTTGATAAATAAATATTAAAAATTTGAAACTGATAAATTAATTTTAAAATTTTTATAATCCTACTGATTTAGTTGATCGTACAAATTTTAATGAAATAAAAACGGCTCATCCCCATTAAATATTTTATTGTTTTTCAAAGCAGTTAAAAAAATTACCTATCTTTAAAAAAACCCAAAACATAAACAAATAAAAAGTATACCAAATCTAAAAATGGTACAACTTAAGTACTTTAACGAAAGAAAAGCAAACTTTAACGCAGTGTAACTAGAATAGCCAAAATAACTGATCAAATAGTAGGAAAGAAAAGTTAAGAAAAGAAATAGTGTACACCGAAGGAAATGAAAAACGAATTAACACACGAATAGAAAAACCTTTTGCTTTTCAGAAGGTCTATGCATTATTCACTAGACATCACTTCTCTTTCAAGAACGTAACAAATATTTTTAATTTCTTTTGTTAGTCAGTTTCATCAAAAATAATTCCACTGAAACGCTTTTAGAATTACAGGCGAAACCCACTTTGGCGGCTGAATTGAAACACAGTTAGTTCATTAACGGGAAAATGCGGATAATTTGAAATGCGACCATAAATTATGCATGAAAGCAGATGTTCATTACCTTTTCGGTATTTTTAATTTGCTTTTATTTTAAACCCTCATTAATGAGTTTTTATTTAATTAGGCCTTTTATTAGAATGCATTGTGAATTATCTTTTAACTTTCAAAATTACTTTTTTTCTTTTTCAAAAAGTAAAATTAAGATGAAAAAAGAACGGAAAATCAAGCACACAGTATAGATGATGAAACAATTTCCGACCCATTTTGAATACTGTAACAAAACTTTATAATTTATAAAGATGAAATATGGCATATAACTGAACAATTTGAAAAACACATATAGCATTTGAAACCAGATTTATTCTTTTACCATGAATAGTCAATGGTAATGACTGTCCAATATCGTATGGTAATCCCATGTAGAAGATTAAAGATAAATCCCAGATAAGATAAAGATAAATCAAAGAAGATAAATCCCATGTAGAAGAATCACAAGTGCTGAAAACGCTTAAATTGAAATGCATTCAAAAAGTCTGAAATGCCTGTAGTAACTAAAAACTCGAGCATTTTGAAAATTATCTCAATGAAATACGATGAACAATGTCTTACCAAAAGCCAAACATTTCAGCATACATGAGGTAGCAATGTAACCTTCAAGTTAAAAAAAAGTGAGAACTGCAGATTCATTTTCCTTGATTAGATAGGATTGTACCCAAAAACAATCTTGGGCAAGCTTTTGCTGGCAGATTTATATCCGCCAGTTGACCACTAAAACATACTTGTAATATAACCTCATAAAATAAGCGTGAAAATCAGATTCAGAAGCGATCAATTGCACTTGTAAAAATTAGAGAAACGATAGACAGATGTCAATTCCAAGCGCATATGCTAGACATTGGACAAAAAATCAAAGAATCAAATTAGACTCCTTTTATAAACGATAGCTAGCTTTCGCCATATTCAGTCCAAGTGTTAATAGTTAAAGTATATAAATAATAAAAAAAGCTTCCAGATGCATCCCCTCCAACATAATAATAATAATGATAATAATAATAAATTAATTTAAAAACCCTATAGTACCCCCTTTAATACCCCATAGACTGAATTTTTCTACTACCTGTACGAATATCTTTGATTATTTTATAATTAATATCTTTATCGTTAGTTTATAATCCTATAAGAGACTAAGAGAGTGTATTATTATATACTGAGACACTAATTATAATGTCTCAGTTACGTTTTCATTTTGGGTGATTTTCTTAATCCCTTTATAAGGCATTTCAATTTTTAAAAACATTAATTCTGAACGTATTTTTTTACATTGTTGTATCCACAAGGCAAAGAAACAATACGTAACCTAAACAGAATAAATACATGATACCTATACAAAACAGATATGTACAGGAATGTTTACGGTGATATACGATGTATACCTTCTAGATAACACCGTGTAACCTTCTTAGCTATAATGTATACGTTCTCCCTACAGCATATACGGTTTGACTTTCTTCATGAGTACACCACAAGTTCTGAAAAATTTAACGCGTTAGCCAAAACAAAATTTATTTATAAAAATTCCCATCAGAAAATTAACAAATATGCAAATTACGTTATCTCAAAGAATGAAATTTAAATATCCTAACATTAAAAAAAAATCAATATTTATAACTAAATAAATAAAATATTCAAAATAATTTACAAAAAAAGTATGGAGAGAAGACAAGAGAAACAAAGTATGGAAATAAGAATAGAGATGGAATAAAATAATAATAGTAATTGCCACACGAGTATAAAAAACATACTTTTAACAAGCTTTATACATAACTGACAGACATAGCTTCTTTTTAAAGAATATATAAGATATTTTTAATTTTATTTATTCGCTCGTTTCTCTAAATATATTCCATTAAAATGCTTTCTAAGTTACAGGAGGAAGTTTCTTTGGCGGCAGAACTCAAACACGGTTAATTCATTTAAGAGAAAATGCAGAAAAATTGAAATGCAACGATAAATTATGCATGCAAGCAGATGTTCAGTCGCATCCCTTTGTGGTATTTCCTGTTCAAAATCTATTTTCGTACGTTCATCAACAAGATTTTTTAGTTCATTCAAATTTTTATTAGGATGTATTACGCATGCATGTATGCATATATATTACCTTACAGAAGTAAACTTTCTCGCAAATAAGGCATAATAGAAATAACGTAAGGCATTGTTATAATATTTCTTTCGAAAGTTTTTTTAATCCTTTTGGATTTGGTGTACTATTAATGAACATGTCTTTTTAGGAAGTATTATTTGTCTTAACTATTACCTTTGTTACTCTTTACATATAGAAATAATAGTATATAGCTGTACGTTCTTATAATTATTTCCTTTATTTTTTGGCATTTAGTAATACTAGTAACAATAAAAATTTGCTTAATTATCTTTGTACCGTTGGTAATTCCTTTATTTTATACATATATTTCACTCTTTAAAATATAGGTTACATTTCTGAAAGAATCAGATGTAATAAAACTAAAAAAACTTTAGAAAGTTGCAATATCTGTTAAATTCTGTTGTAATCCGATATTTCCTAAATTTATCTAAAAACTCTTCCTTGGTCTATTATCATATAAATGTGAAAAATACCCAAATAAATATATTCGTGAAGTTTCAGACAATGATATAATCTTAAAACTTTGGCAAGTCTATTTGGATAGCTAAGATTAAAATTATTAAAGTAAAAATAATTTTGTTCTCAAAATAGAAAAAAAATTCGGACCCGAAAGCGGTACAATATCGTATTTTTTTTCTTTTTTGTAATATTACGTTCACTATTTTCATGAGACGTAGTCGAATCATTATAAGCAATTAACAACTAAATAAATACATAGGTAAGATCTTACTCATAAATAAGTCCAGCACCATAATAGTTACCCACACTTTCATAAATTTGGCTTTCATATAGTAGATATTTTTAAAAAGTAAGTAAAAAGGATTGTAGATTATTTTTGATAAATGGGTGATGTTTATTCAGATGGAGTCAAATGAAAATTTTAATTTATCCATGGATAATAATAATAAATAATTCTGAGAAGATTCATGCATAATATATATGAGGACCCCAGAAGCCAAGGGGTACAAGTGACAAAATTTCGATTTGGAGTAAATTGAGTTTAAAGATAACTGATGTTAAATTGGAACATCAATAACAATTGGGTGAATTGAAATAGGAAATTGCTGCTTGTTGCATTCTGGTCTTTGAACTCTTATTTCAATAACTGTTAAAAAATAAAGTACAATTTTCTTTAAATGTATAATTAATCAATATTGTTTGTTTTTCGAAAAAAGTGGTTTGCCTCTATAACTCAGCAAATAATAAGAAAATCACTTATATTTCTTTACCTGAAATGAAAAAAGCATATTTTTAGGTCGTCTGTGTACTTAGTTTATTTTTTTTCAATTTTGTCATTTATACCCCTTGGCTTCTGGGGTCCTCATATGCACTGGATCCCTTTCAAGACTACACCAGACGTTTTAACTTTTTTTTGCTGTTCACTCGTTGCTTTAAAAATATTCTTCTGAAATGCTTTTCGAATTGCTTGAGAATCCTGATTGAAAGACAATTAGTTCAAGAAATGCTGAAAAATTAAATGCGTCCACAAATTATGTATATTAGCAGACATTGAGTCGTTTCCCCTTTCGACGTCCCTTCATAAAAAAAATTATTTTTATATAGTCATACATATACGATAATTTTCATCTTTTCATACATGTATGATAAAATTTAATGAGAGCATTACGAGTAAAAAGATGTGAGCACATGTTAATTATAATATATTAATTTGAATACTTTTAAATAATATGTTATAAACGTAGTTAAAAGGATTATATATTCTTTTTGACAATTGATAAACGTTTATTCATATGAACTTAAAAGTAGAGTTTAATTACTACACAATTAAAAAAAAGTACTTTTTTGAAGCATATATTTTTATGCATAATTGACAGAGATCACTTCCCTTTCAAGAATATATCAGATGTTTTTAATTTCTTTTGTTCACTCGTTGATTTAAAAATATCCCGCTGAAATACTTTTCGAATTACAGGATAAACCTCCTTTGACGGCTGAATTCAAAGACAGTTATTTCAAGAAGATCACTTTGAAAAATTTAAACGCGTCCGAAAATTATGAATATTTACTTCATGTTGCATCGTTTTCCCCTTTGACGTCCCTTCATTAAAAGAAATATTTTTATACAGACATACATATATAATAATTTTTATATTTTCATATCATGTATGATAAACTTTAATAGGAGAGTTACGAGAACAAAGATGCAAACACGTTAATTATAATATACAATTTTCAATACAATTAATTAATATTTTATAAAAGTAAAGTGAAAGGATCATAGATTCTTTTAGACAAGTGATAAATGTTTATTCGTATGCAGTTAAACGAAAAATTTAATTACCACACAAATAACAATAAAAAAATTACTTTTCTGAAGCATATATTCTTATACATAATTGATTTCTCTTATGCAGAATTGATAGACGTCGCTTACCTCTCAAGAATATATCAGGTGTTTTAAATTTCTTTTGTTCACTTGTTTCTTTAAAAATATTTCACATAATTGTTTTTCGAATTACAGGAGAATCTTCCTTTGAAGGCCGAATTCAAAGACAGTTCATTAATGAAGACAAGAATTTAAGATGTTTCCGCAAATTATGTATATATTTATACAGTCATATATGTATATTAATTTTCCTACTTTTATACATGTATGATAAACTTTAATAGAAGCGTTACGAGTACAAAGTTATGAACACAATGTGAATTATAATATACAGTTTTCAATGCTATTAAATAATATTTTATAAAAGAAGGTAAAAAGATCATAGATTCTTTTTGATAAGCGATAAATGTTTATTCCTATGGAGTTAAGAGAAAAATTTAATTACCGCACCAATAACAGAAAAAAAAATTACTCTTCAGAAATACATATTCTTAAACATAATCGACTTTTCTTAAACATAATTAACTTTTCTTATGCATAAATGTCAGACATCACTTCCCTTTCAAGAATATAGCAGATGTTTTTAATTTCTTTTGTTCACTCGTTTGTTTAAAAATGCTCCACAGAGTACTCCTTTAAAAATACTCCTTTCAAATTACAGAATAACCCTTCTTTGAAAGATGAATTCAAAGACAGTTAGTTCATTAAGGGGAAAATGCAGAAAAATTAAAATACGTCCGCAAATTATGCATATTATCAAATGTTGCGTCGTTTTCCCTTTCGGCGTTCCTTCATAAAAGTTTATTTGCATACACACATTAATGATTTTTTTTAATCTAATTATTCTTTCTTATTAGAGTGTATTCCATACGATCTTTCAGCTTTTGGGTTTTTGTTTTATTTTTATGCGGTATAAAAAGGAAATAATGACGGACTTTGTTATTATCACTATTTTTATCTCGCATAAATTTAAAAGTATCATAGTTTTTATACAAGTCCGCTTTATAGCCAAAATTAACAAAAAATGAAATAAAATAATAATTAAAAAAAAAAATAAAAAAAAATTTCATGAAGCTATTTTATTGGAAATAGCACAGATAATTAAATTTATCAGCTATGATAAATATCCTTACTTCCTTTTGCACATAAAAATATAAGTATTTAATGGCATTTGAAAAAAAAAAATTTCAACATTTTCTGCTTCATAATAACATATTTAGTTCATTGACTATAAAAAACTAGAAAGTTCTATTAATTTCACTTTTTATATCATTTATTTTTTTCTTGCGTAATTTCAAAGGCAAATAACGTAGTCATTGTTAGTGATAAAACTTTTATATGACAGAAATTAAAAAATACAATATGTTTTATACTTTCCTGCTTTGCAATTCACTTAGCCAAAAACACAGGAGATAACTTTACCAGAACAGCGTCTGGGAAATTGAATTTTTCAGTTATGATAAATATCTTCATCTCCTTTTTTTAATATAAGTACTTAATGCCTTTATAGAACTACTCAATGTTTTCTGCTTCATAATAACATGTTTAGTTAATTAACTGAAAATTTTTATTTATTTCAGTTTTTATAGCAGTATTAATTGAACTTCTTAGAGATATGATAAATATATTCTCTCATTTTTTAATATAAATATTTAATGTCTTAAATTTTTTTTTTAACGTTTTCGGCTTCATAGTAACATATTTAGTTAACAGCAAAAAGCAAAAACAGTCCTATTAATTTCACCTTTTATAACTGCAAAAAGCTAAACAGTTGTTTTAATTTTATATTTTATATCTCCTTTTACATAATTTTAAGTGAAAATAACTAGTCCATATTATTGTTAAAATTTTCATTCAGCAGAATTTAAAAGAATCACATTTTTTAACTCCTCCCCTTTGAAGTAAGTTTGGCTTTGGCAGAAATAGCATCTGGATAATTGAATTTTTGAGATATTATAAATCACTTATTAATGTAAGTACTTAATGCCTTTTTAAACAAGCTCAATATTTTCGGTTTCATTATAACATATTTTGTACATTAATTGATTTAAAAAAATGCAGAAAAGTTCTATTAATTTCGATTTTTATGTCAATATTTTATTTTATTTTATATGTTTCATAATGAAAGTAATGTTGAAAATATTGTCGTTATAATTTTTTATACGACATAAACCAAAAAATACCTCATTTTTTATACTCCTCCGCCTTGTATTAAGTAGTAAAACAATAAGGGACTACTTTATTGAAAATATAACATCTAATTAATTAAAATTTTTAGAATAAAAAAAAAGAACTGTACTTTATAATTCTAAATTTTAGCATTTAGTGGCATTTTCAAAAAAATGTACCAACTCGACTACACACTGTAAAAAAAATCTGTAACCTTAGTAATCTAAATTAACCGAAATCTCTTATGCTTACTAAAATTTTATGTGTACACTGTACAAGAAAATGATGTCAATGTACAAAACTTGTAAGCAAAACTAAAACCATCTGTAACTTTACAAAAGAATTTACTAAAATTTTGGTAACTTTACTAAAATTTTATCTATAATGCTCGTTATCGTCACTTAAAAAGTTCTTGGAATACGATTTCCCAAAAAAATTCTTAGTAACCTTAAAATTTGTTTGATTCAAAGTGCAAATCTGTATCTGTTACATGAATTTTTATTGTTGCCGTTACACAAAAAGTTCTTGGAATACAATTCTACTAGAAAAAATTTTGTAACTTTCCCAATTTTTTTTTACAGTGCAGATGATTTAACGGGGGGATATTAATACCATAATTGAACTTTTCAATCGTAAACCAGATCTTTAAGTGTTTATAACTGTAACAATTAAAATTTAATTTTAACGGAATAAGAGCTTTAATAACTTTTTTTCGATAAGAATTTTGAATGAAAATTTTTTTAAAAGTGCAAACATTTTCTTTTTCTGATTTTTAACTCAAATTCATAGTTCGCATGTTTTTTAGAAATATTTTATTATATACACTTTCTTATGATTATTAATGAATTTTAGCAAAAGTCGAGTTTAAAAAAATCCCATTTATTGTCAAAATATTTTCTATAATTTTGTGTATTTTGCTTTGTTCAGCGTACGTAATTTGTAAATAAGAGACAAAATATGAATTTGACAATATTTTTTACAGGTACTACAGAATTTTCATTTTCTATAAAGCTGTAGAATCCGTTTTATTATTACACTGCAACAAATAAATAAATAAACAAAATAAAATAAATAAAAATAAAAATATAAAATATAAAACATAATATATATAATATAAAATAAAATAAATTAAATAAATAATCAAAATAAAATAAAATAAAATATTTTATAATAAAAAACTCCAATTTTTTTTTTCATGATTTAAAATAATTTAATATTATTTATATTCTTTTAATAACTTTGCATACAAATTAGGCAGTAGGACTTCAATACTTTTGAGGCATTTGGGAACTATTTACATATTATTTTAAGTTCTTATAAATACACCTCCTTTTTCCGAATATGTATCCCTCATTTTCAGGAATAAAAAGGATTAAAATTCATGGTCTATTCACTTAATACCCAGTAGTTGGTAGGAAATAACAAATATTCAAAAGGAATAACAAATACAAAGAAACAAAGAGGATACATTCTTCATTAAATTAAGCAGTAATCAATACAACCTCAAAGGAAAAAGAAAGAGGTATGATAAAAAGAAAAAAAAAGAGTTAGATGGCTGGAAAAAAATTTTCCCTTTCCCAGAGGTAAAAGAAAACCGTAAAAGTGGAGCTTAATATATTATTCAGATGCATCATTTTTCGTGTAAGAGGCGATAGGAATAACTTCCTCTGATATTTTCTTTTTCATCTTTATTTTCAAATTAGGCGCCAAGTGTCTGTAGCATTGTTATTGAAATTTATCTTGTAAAGAATTTTTAAAAGAAATTTAACCACGAAATTCCTGTATTAT
Organism: Maratus speculifer; assembly: GCA_964019185.1. NCBI lineage: Eukaryota > Metazoa > Arthropoda > Arachnida > Araneae > Salticidae > Maratus > Maratus speculifer. Next base: position 145,693,716 of record OZ025301.1, on the reverse strand, counting down.
GGTCTAAACTTTTATGCAAACGCAAATTTATCTTGTTTGGATTTAAATAAAGAATAACTAATAAGTTTTAAAAAAATATGGAAATTGAAGGAAACAACAAAATTCTTATTAAATGTTATATAATGCAATTTTTTTTAATACATACTAATAAAAAGATTCTTATCTTAAAAGTATTGCCAATAGACATTACATTTCTAATAACATAAATAAAGAATTTAAAAAGTTGCAATTTCAAATTGTCAATTTTTCTGACACGCTGTGATCTGTACAAAGCAAAGGGCCTTCTGCTACACTGTATAAGTATTTTTTCCCAGTTTTTTTAAAATTAATTTATATTTATATTTTATAAAACAAATATATGAGGAATGTAACAAATTCTGTATTTTACAAATAATTTTTCATAATTAAAATATGATTGTCAATGAAAATGAATGTCATTTTCCTGGCCTGCATTTCAGCTCTTTATCATATATAAATGTGATGCAGAGCAATTCTTTTTATTCATCTTATTTAGATTACTAATAAGAAGCATGTTTAAATCATTTAAATAGTTTTTGTTTTGTTTTAATTCCTTATTAATTTATCAACTTTCTCTCCCAATACTTATGGATAATTTTCAAATTAAAATAAAATAAAAAGTATTATTAATATTCTGTTAACAAAATATTTAATAGTGGAAGAAAAATAATGAATATACAAAAGAAATAACTAATACAAAGAAACAAAGAGGATACACCCTTAATTAAATTAAGACACAATCAAAACAACATCAAAGGAAAAAGAAAGAGAAAAGATAAAAAGAAAGAGCCAGATGGTTGTAAAATCAATTTTCTTGAAGTAAAAGAAAACCATAAAAGCTGTGCTTAATATATTATTCACGTATATAATTTTTAGCGATAGGAATATTTTTCTCGGACGTTTTCCCTTTTCATTGCTATCTGCAAATTAGGCGCCTAGTGTCTGTAGCATTACTGACAAAATTTTATTCTGTAATCAATTTCTAAAAGAAATCTAACCATGGAATTTCTATATTATGGTATAAATTGGGATTCTCAAACACAAATTTATCTTGTTTTGATTGCTTACAAGAAATTTGTTTAAATCATTTAAGATTTTTTTTTGTTTGTTTACTTTTAACTTCTCATTAAAATACTGGTTTTCCCCTAATATTTATAGATTATTTTCGAATAAAAAAAATACAATTAATATTATATTAACAAAATACTTAACCGTAGGAGAAAAATAATGAATATATAAAAGGAATAATTAAAACAAAGAAACAAAGAGTATACACACTTCATTAAACTAAGCAATAATCAATACAACATCAAAAGAAAAAGAAAGAACCAAATGACGGAAAAAACCTTTTCCCAGAGGTAAAAGAATACCACAAAAGCTGAGCTTGATATTTTTTATTTATATTCACATGCATAATATTTTGTTTAAGAGGTGATAGGAATATCTTTCTCCGACATTTTCCCTTCTTATCTTTATTTTCAAATGAGGCGCCTAGTACCTGTATTATTACTAACAAAATTTTATCCTGCAGAAAATTTCTAAAAGAAATCTAACCATGAAATTTATATATTATGGTATAAACTAGAATGTACAAACATAAATTTATCTTGTTTAGATTAAAATGAAAAAAAAATTATGTTTGAACAAATTTTATGTATTTATTTACTTTCTTTTAATTCCTTACAAGAAATATTGCTTTTTGTCCAATATGCATTTTTTCAAAATAAAATAAAATAAAATAAAATATATGTTTATTATTATATTCACGAAAGTGGGAGAAAATAATGAGTAATGAAAAGGAATAATGAATATAATGACACAAAGCGTATACACTTTCATTAAATTAAGCAGCAATCATTATAAACCTCAAAGGGAAAAGAAAGATCAAACACTTAAAAGAAGGAGTTAGATGGAGATAGTTTCCTTTTCATCTTTATTTTCATGCTAGGTGCCAAGGTGTCGGTAGCATTGCTGACGAAGCTTTTTCCTGTAGAGAATTTCTAAAAGAAATTTAACCATGAAATTTCTATATATTATTTCCTAAACTAAAATAAGCAAATGTAGATTTACCTTGTTTGTATTTAGTAAGGAATAAATAATTTTAAATGTTTTATTATTTGATTTTAAGTCTTTTTTAAATACCGTTATTTTTGTTTAACATATATATAAATATTAATAAACTAAAAAAATATATATATTCTATTTACAAAATATCAGGTAGTGGAAGAAAAATGATGGTTATTCAAAAGGAATAACAAATATAAAGATAAAATTCGAATACTCTCTTTATTAAATTAAGCTGTAATCAATACAATCTTAGTGAAAGAAAGAGAAAAGATAAAAGAAGAATTAGATGACGGATCAAGAAACTTTTTTCAGAGTTGAAATCTATAAAAGCTTAATATATTATTCACGTGCATCTTTTTTACATTTAACGACTTCGCGACGGGAGCCTTTTACGAAAATTTTAATGCTTTGTTACCAGTTTTTAAAAACAGAAATTTATGCCTTATTAAATTGAGAAAATGCTCCGATTAAATAAGGCAAATTTTACTAATGGGAATAAACAGGGATTCGTAAGTCTTTTTGTGGTACGTATGCGTGTTGCTTGTCCCCAAGGGGTTAAGAGGCGATAGGAACATCTTCTACTGATAATTTCCTTTTCATTTTCATTTTTAAATAAGGTATCTGTAGCATTACTAATAAAGTTTTATTCAGTAGAGAAATTCTAAAAGAATTTTAATCATGAAATTTCTATATTATGGTATAAACTAGAAAACATACGATCCTTTTATTTAAACAACAAATAAGAAATAATTAATATGCTTAAACCAATTTAAATATTTTTTATTTTATTTGTGTTTTTTATAAAAAATACGTCTTTTTGTCTAATACGTGCTTTTTATTTTCAATAAATAAATAAATAAATTTAACATTTTATTCATAAAGTATCCAATAGTGGGAGAAAAATAATTAGTATTCTAAGGAAATAAGAAATACAAAGCAACAAAGCGGGTACACTTTTCATTAAATTAAGCAGAAATCAATACAACCTCAAAGGAAAAGGAAAGAGAAAGGATTAAAAAAGAAGAAAAAAAATAGATGGCTGGGGAAAAAAAAAAACTTTCCCATTGGTAAAAGAAAACCAAAAAAGCTGGGATTAATATATTATTCACATGGATCATTTTTCGTTTAAGTAGCGATAGTAGTATCGTTCTTTTATCTTCAATCTAAATGCCGAGCGCCTGTATTGTTGCTAATAAATTTTTACCCGGTATAGAAATTTTAAAAATTAGGTCCAAGAAATTTGTACATTATAGTGTAAACTAAAGTGCACAAGCAGAAATTCATCGTATTTAAATATGTTTCAATACATTTTAAATATTTTTTAAAAATATTTTTTAATGCTTTTTGCATAAGCACCACAGTTTGTCTAATATGCAATATCTTTTATATATATATATATATATATATATATTTCACACACTCACACACACAAGCAGTAAAACAGATAATTCTATTTTTAAAAAAGAACCCAGTAGTAAAAGAAAATTAATGATAGTGTATGAAAGATAAAATATTATTCAAATGTATTGTTTTCGTTTAAGAGGCAATATGAATATCTTCCTCTGATATTTTCATTTCCGTCTTTATTTCCTGACCAGACTGTCTGTAGGCTTGCTAACAAAGCTTTATCCAGTACAGAAATTCTAAAAGAAATATAACAATGAAATTTCGATATTACGGTTTAAACTAAAATACACAAATGCAGATTCATGTTGTTTAGATTAAAAAATAAATAAAAATGACTGAAAAATTTTTAAATATTTTTTTTCTTTTAAGTCTTTATAAAAAATAGTGCCTTTTGCCTATCAAATATAACCTAGTTTCAAAAAATACATAATATATAAGAAATATTTTATTCACAATATACCCAATAACGGCAGAAAAATAGTATGCATTCAAAAGAAATAACAAACACAAAGATACAAACCGAAATACACTCGTCATTAAATTAAGCAGTAATCAAAACAATCTCAAACGAAAAAAAAAAAAAAAAAACCCGCAAAGAATGATTAAAAAGAAAAAAATGCTTGACAGCTGAAGAAAAAAACTTCTTTTCCCAGAGGCAGAAGAAAAGCGTAAAAGTGGAGCTTAAGGTATATTCACACCCATCTGATATTTTCCTATTTATCTTTATTTTCAAATCACTCACTAAATGTCTGCAGCATTGCTAATGAAGTTTTATCTTGTAGAATATTTGTAAAATAAATGTATTCATGATATTTCTATATTATAGTATAAACTAAAATCCATAAATGAAAATTTATATTGTTTAAACAAGTTTCAGCACTCTTTTTTCAAAAATCTTCTTTTAATTCCTCATATATAAATTCCATTGTTTGTCTAATATATATATATATATATATATAATACCAAAATTAATAACTCTATTTTAAAAAAAGGAGCCAGTTGTGAGTGAAAAATAAGGATTGTGCATGAAATATTATTGACATTTCCTCTGATATTTTTATTTTTGTTTTTATGTTCAAACAAGGCTGTCTATAGCATTGCTAACGAAGTGTTATCCTGTAGAGAAATTCTAAAAGAAATTTAACCATGAACTTTCTATATTATGATATAAACTAAAATACACAAACGCAGATTCATATTGTTTAGATTAAAATTGAATAAAAATTAATATATTTAAATCTTTTCAAGTTTTTTATTTTTTTTTATTATTCATAAAAACAATTCTTTTCGTCTAACAAATATAGTTAAAAAAATACATAATGTATAAAAAATATTTTATCACAAAACACCCAAAAGAGCATAAATAGTGTGTATTTAAAGGGAATAACAAAAACAAAGATACAAAGCGAAATACACTCTTCATTAAATTAAGTAATAATCAATACAAACTCAAAGGAAAAAAAACAAACAAAGAATGTAAAAAAAAGAAAAAAAGGTATATAGCTGAAAAAAAACTTATTTTCCCAGAGGCAAAAGTACACCGTAAAAGCAGAGTTTCCTATTTATTTTTATTAACAAAAATTTTCTGGTATCTGTAGCATTTCTAACGACGTTTTCTCCTGTAGAGTATGTAAAAGAAATTTATCCATGTAATTTCTGTATTATGATATAAATTAAAATACACACATGCAAATTTATTTTGTTTGTATTTAAATGGAGAATAATTAATAAGTGTAAATATATGAGCCTTTAGATTTACATACGGGGTTTTATTCGTCAGGAAAATACTAAAGGAATTTTTAACCAAGAAACTTCAATATTTTTATACAGGTGAACATAGAAATATATTTTATCTGTTTAATATGCATGGCTGCCGACTTTCACTCTTTTTTTTTACCAATATTTTTTAAATGTAAAATCTGATTTAATGAATACCGAAAATCTACAACGAAACAAGTAAAGTTTTCATTTTTTTAAGTATTAATAAGAAAAAGTGTAAAAGTTGACATTTATAAATAGGTCTATTTTATATTTATTTTCCTTGTAAAAGTTAAAATAGACAAACTGTATAAATGAAGCATTAAATTCCAGAAATATAAATTTCCAGAAAAAAAATTCCATGTTCAAAAATACGCAATGGAAGATACTATTCGAACGTACGTTGACCGAAAAAGTATCGCCAAACTACAAAATGAAATTCCAATAGTGGATGATCACGAATGTCACATTCACTTGATTTTAAACACAACATACGTGTTTGTTACTTCATCAAGTGATTTTTAATTAGGCTTTTTGTTTGTATTTTCATCAACGCTTCTAATTTCTTTTTGTTTTGTTTTTTCGATTTTTAAAATAAAATTTATGACGATTTGCACGATTTAGCGAATGGTTTGGCAATTTAAAGAATTTGGCAAAATTCATCAGCAGAATAATCAAGTAGCACCAATGGAAATAAAATATACAGACTAGATAGATATTTTGGTCTTTAGAGTTCTGCATCGATCCGGGTAACAGGTTTTTACCCGAATTCGACCCGAAATTAAAAAAATGAAATTTTAGTAATGAGAGAGCAAAAGCATATTTTTTAAAAAAGCTTTAAATGTGGCAAAGATACGGACCACATTAAGAAAAAAAGTAACCAATGAAATCCGTAAAAATAAAAAGGACTGAGGAAACAAGAGGAAAAAGGATGCTGATACTGGAAGAATCCCTTTTTTTCCAGGAGTAAAAATAAAACACATAAACCTAGCTTCATACATTATTCAATTTTCATCTGATTTTTCTTTCTTCCCTTTTTGCTTTTTATTCCATGGAACAAATGTTTCTAGAATTTCCTAAAAGGAATTTTTTTTTAATTCGATATATTTGTAATACATAAATTTAGCTTTTTACTTAATAGGTACTCTCTCCATTTATTTTGTTGTTGAAAACGTATAACTGAATAAAATGCAAAATTACAAAATTTAATTTTAGTATTACGAAAAAAATATCTTGAAATAGCCTTAAATGTAGAGAAAATTCATAATTTATTGAGAAACACAGTTGTAAATATAATTCTCAAGAAATAAAAATACGGAGAAAACAAGAGTAAAAATAAAAGGATGCGAGATACGGGGACATTTTCCCCCTCAGAGGTAAAAGGAAAGCGTAAAAATCTAAATACATTATTCACGAGCATCATTTTTCGTTTAAGAGACAATTTTTTTTTTCCTCCTTGTCCCCCCCCCCTCCCCTTCAGTTTAGGTACTAAATGCTTGAAGAAAATTATTATTAAGATAGCATTCGATAAACACTGAACATATATTTTTTTAATATATAATTTTACCTTTTTATTTAACATATATCCATCCATTTTTTTTGTGAAAAAGAAAAAAAATAAAGTAAAAAGAACCATGAAATTAATAAATTACATTTTAGTAATGAAGGAAAAAATGTGTATTCAAACAGAGCATCAAAAACAAAGTAGTTAAACACGTTGTTAAACTCTTGAGCTGTATGACGTACGCTGTGTATGTTATGATATTTTGGACATTTCCGAGAATGACGCATTTAGCATACGTTCAAATATCTGGCTGATTTTTTAGTTGGACATTCTGAATTCTTAGTAGAAAGTTTTTAAAAGGTTACTTCAATTAGGCGAAAAGATCTGATTGCTCACGCTAATCCTATGGGAAAAATTGTTAAGGTGTCTCGTTTGCATTTCAATATTTTTAAATTGTTTATTTTCAAATGGATACCTAAGGCCTATCTATATGGGAGCCTTTTTTTATTTTTTGATTTTGATATCGGATTTATTTATGAGAATGCTTTCACTTTCGAAAAAGATTCGGAAAATGAGATTGTCCTCACTAAAAATACTTGTAAACAAAATCGCCAAAGCTCAAAATCAATCCTTTATCAATCTACAATGCAAAATATTATTAATGTTATTAATGCAAAGTATTGCCTTCCATAGGATAAGCATTAGCGAATCTGTCTTTTCGTTTGACTGAAGTAGCCTCTTAATGCTTGTTTTGGCTTTACAAGACAATGGATTATCTATAACTAAAATAAAAAAAATAATACAAATGGAATGTTTGTGTTGTAAATTCAAAATTTCAAGAAAAAAAATATCTGCCAGGTACGGCAACACTGGTGGTTGTGACATTTGTACATAAATCCGCTGACAGCTCTATAGCTAAAGGGGTTAAGATAAACAGCAATCAACACAATTCAAAAAAAAAAAAAAAAAAAAAAAAAAGGTAAAAGAAGTAGTAGAATAAAAGGGTTTCTGATCTGAAAAAATTCTTTATCTCAGAGGTAAAGTAAAGTCGTAAAAGGTAGCTTCCACGTGCATTATTTTTCGTTGAGGCATCGGAAATATTTTTGTATGATTTTTTTCCTACTCTTTTCGTTATTTTCGATCAGGGCACAACTCTGGGTTGAAATCTCAACCTAGGGTTACTCGGCCTGCGGCCTAACCTTCGGTTCGAAGTTATTCGTGAATACGAGCATAAATTCTTGTTGGTTTACTAATGCAGTATTATTCAGTAGAGTAAATTAAAAAAAAATGATTAAGCAAGAAAATTCAATACTATTTGTTTTTATTTAATCTATATCCATTATATATTTTTCGTCGTAGAAGAAAAAAAAATAGAACAAAATTTCAGACAAAAAAATAAAAAATAAAATTCTTTAAATACAAAGTAGTTGAAGAAAATATGTGGAATGAAAAAGAATAGGAAACACAGAAAGATAAACCTTCATCAAATTAAAGAGTAATGAATTCTTATCGGCAATAAACAAAGAAATGAGGAACCAGGAATAGAGCATTTGGCGTTAGACGTATTAAAAATTATTTTTTTAAAACCAAGAAAAAACCCATAAAAGTGTAACTAAGTTATTCAATTCCGATGGGGTTGGGAGTTGCCGAGAGAAATTTTAGTGAAAGTTAAAAATTCGGATTTAGCGACCAAAAAAACATAAAATAAATCGATTTATAGAACTAATATTAATTTTGCCCTACTATTAATTAATCCTCTATTGCTTGGACTATAAGCTCAGGCATAACTTAGTACACGCAGTGCTGCAGTGCATGTAAGAGGCATGCTCCCCCTTTCCCTTTTATCCCAAGCCATATTGTCACATACCCAACTTGTTGCACATTTTGTCTGCTTTCTGAATTTCTAGACACCTTTTCCCCCTAAAACAATTATAAAAAAAAAACCTATTTTGGGGATTATTTTATCAAAATTTGAGTAGTGGGGTGGTCGATGAAAAGTTAAAATTCGAATTCAGCGACCCCCAAAACACAAAATAGTCTTTATATGAACAAATTTCGGAGGAAAAACGGGATAACGAACGAAACGATGAGAGGAGTTAAGCGGAATTGCATAATTTCGTGTACGAAGCGTCGTGGCGCAAGTTGAGAGGCAAACTTCCAACTTCCCGTTCATCCTACATCATAATACCATCTTATTTGTTGCAAATTTTGTCTACTTTCTAATTTCTATACACTTTTTCACCAAAAGAAACCAAAAAATTGATTTTTTTTACTTTTTTTTGGGGGGGGGGGGGGCAATTGACTATAATTTGGGGAGGTCGTCGAGAGAAATTTTGGTAGGAAGTTAACTATTCGGATTCAGTGACCCAAAAAACATGAAATAAGTCAATTTCTAGAACTACCAGTAATTTTTACAGATAAAATCTTCTTTTTCCTGAATTAATGTTATTCACGTGTTAGAATTTTATGTTTACGAGGTGTGAGGAATATTTTTATCTGATTTTTTTTCTGTCTTTCGTTTTTCTTTGTTTTTAAATGTTTGTATCATTAATAATTCATATTTTTTTTATTCATGAGAAAAATTTATATTATTTTATGCACTAATAAATTAGGATTTTTATGTAATACGCATTTTGCGCATTCACTTTGTGAAAAGAAAAGTATAATTGGAATAAAATACGAATTACAAAATCATATGTTAGTTATGTGATAAATAGTGTTTATTCAAAAGGAATACTAAATGCTGAGCATATGCACTTTTCGTTGACATAAATAGTAAACAATGCAATTCTCCGAAAATAAAAAGGTTCAAGAAACAAGGATAGAATAAAAGGGGGCTAGATAATAGAAAAGAGGAGAACCAACACCATAAAAGCTAGCTTAATACAACATTCACGTTCATTCTTTTACGTTGAGGCTTGAAGCATATTATTTTCATACGATTTTATATTTCTTTTTTTATCTTCGCTTTCAAACAAGGCACCAAATGCTTGTATTCGTTATTATTATGTAACAACCTATAGAACAATTCACATTTTTGTACAATTTAATAAAATGTTTTTTCGAATACACCAAGAAATATTTTTCTACAACTCGAAATTCTCAGATACATTTTCAGACTCGCTTTTAAAAATAGAAACATGGAACTTGCTGAGGTGATTTTTGAAGAGATTTATACCATGCCGTGTGATTTCATTTTTCGCACAATTCATTAGAACTTGATTTATAAACAATTACTTTCTCAGTATGCCCTTTTTTCGTTCCCAAATCCCCGCTTCGGAAAATGCGGTTTAAAACGCCAAACATAACAGTATTTTCTTTTTTTTTTTTCAATATTTTCTGCATTTATAGAAAGATTGCCCAGTACTGCACATTGTGTACTTTCTAAATAAGAGAATTTGCCAGTTACATACACTTGAGAGAAAAAAATAATTTTAAAAATAAATCAGAAAATAAGCAATTTGGGTTGGAATACACCCTTAAAATATGTAGCGTCATTCGTAAAGACATACTTTCACTTGAACATAGTAGAATGTTTAAAATTATTTATCAGCTAAAACTTTCTATTACAGAGTTTAATTGGTATAGACACAATATATGTAAAATCAGAAAATCCCCTTTTTAACAATAATATTTACCTTATGTAAATAAGTAATCTTATTACACTTTAACATTTAATGTTATTCATGAAGTCAGTAATTTTACCGAATTACGTATGTTCCACTTTCCTAATGATAACTCTAAATACTGTCCGTGTTCGATAAATTACACAACCTTGTTTCCCTGTAATCAAGTTTAAGTCAAACAGTTGTAACACCGTGAATGAACATGTCGACAATAAATCAAAGCAGGCGCTTCTGGTTTTTAAACTCTTACATGAAGGAATGTATAACCTATATAGATAGTGCAACGTACAAAGATTAAACACGTCTTTATTTCCATGAATAATGAGAAAATTTGATTGATGAATGGGTATTTACTCGGAAAATTATCAAAGGAAAGCCTCGAAAATCCAACAATTCTAAAACAAAATTAATCAACCGCAAATGCGCATCTTTCTGAAGCAAAGATGCAAAAGGTTTAGAAAATATAATGCAATTAGATGTGATAAAATATGGTGTCATCTTAATTGAGTAAATTGAATTAATTATGACATTTCAAACTATGAATTTTTCTGAAGGATATTCGTTTAACATCATAAAATAAGGTTACATATAGCTAAAACAGAGCATGCAAAAATATTGTAGAATGCAAAAATTACAAATATGGCTTTTTTTTCTACGATTATTAGAAAGTATTCACTGACCTCAAAGGCAGTTTAATTAGAACACATGGGGTTTGTATGTCTTACTCTTGCTTCAAATGTATCGTAACTGAAAAAGCTTCATTTTTTGGGAATTGCGGAAAAATTTTTTGGGGTTGAATAAACATATAATAATAATAATTTTACATACATAGTTCTTAGTGACACCTCTAGAATAACTAAATTTGACTTCTCTAGAAGAGTCAGTGGCTATCTTGCAAACATAAATAATGCACAATTGATACCTGGGGATTGAATTTTCAATGTACTATCTGGCACTTTAGGTGATTGATAGATGAGTAAAAATCAAGCTGAATGGCAGCCACAACTCAACAATCCTAATTTTTAAGTTGTGATATTTTTTATGCATGTCTTCGAATTATAATGCAACATACAAAGACTAAATTGCAGCTATTTTAGTGCCGAATGAGAAAGAATAATTAAGACATATCGCAACGTTTATTTATGCTTGAATCCTAAAGTTTTCAAACAGTCGCTTTAGAAGAATCGAAGATAATAATACATAATTATGTAATTGCAAGTACATGTTTTACTTAATTAAGGATTGCAGAGATTGGAATTAAATATTTAAAATGAAATATAATTTAATGTTTGCGATAAAAAAAGTAATTGATTATATCTGTTTTTGAATTTTTCTTTGTGAAATGCATATAATGCTACAAATAGCGATTACAAACATGACTTAATATCTCTAATATATAATGGGTTAGAGATGATTGATGAATGCTGACAATTCATATTTACGCGAAAAGTTATCTAAAGCAATAGAAAGATCTAAAAAGCGATTCTAAAAGAAAACTAACCAATTATTAAAGCATGTTTTCATGAAATGAGGATTTTTTTATAATTTAAATACAGGAAATCCATAATTAAACTACATTATTTTAAAGTTGTCCACAAACGAAGTTATTCTTCAGAATAATGTGAAATGTTGTGGAGGATATAATAAAAAATATCGCGGCAAGAGGCACTTTTAAACGAATTACACTTTAAGAATACATTTAAAATAGTTTACAAATTTTATTACAACATGTCATGTTCCACCGGACGGCTATCATTTTCAAATACCATCTCAAATCGTAACATAGAGACATTGTAAAACATGCTCCAGTGTTGACCATAGTTTATTCTGAACAAGTCTAAGAAATGTCGTAAAAAATGCTGTTTTTTAAAAAAAGGTGATTTTGATAAATAAAATTTCTAAACTGTTAAACCTTTGCCCTCGAGCGGTCCCTCGTAAATCGGGACTCAAAATGCTTTGAACACCACTAATATCTTACAGTTTATTTCGTCTTCTTTTATAACAGATTATTCGGCCATTAGATAAGACGAAGAAAATTAGTTTAAAATACTGGTGACCAGAGCATTTGGAGCATCCATTTACGCAGGGCACTGGTGATCAGTGAGAATCACTTAACGAATACAAAGGGTAAAATATATATTAAATGTGTAATTCATTAAAAAACGCCCTCTAGTGGCAAAATTTTGATTTTGATTTTTTTTTTCGTTCAAAGAAACTCACATCCCTGCATTATATTTTACAAGATATCTCAAACTTTTATGAACAATATTTTTGACTGTCGGCAACTTTAAAATAGAGACGTTTGATTATGACATTTTGTAGTTTAAATTAACCGTTTCGCATAAAATATGGATAATTTTTTGATTGGAATTCAATTAAACAAGTCCAATTCAAATTGTGCTGTGTGATAATGAAAACATGAAAATAAGAATTGTAAGATACGACGAAGTTGTAATCTTTGTAAAAATTTAAAGTAATTGTAAATAAAGTCTCTCATCTTAGTATTTGTAATTTAACACGTAAACATGTATCTACAAAGATAGGAGATTAAATGTAGCTTTATGAAGTCATACAAAGATATATAACGCAAAATATGAAGATGAAAACTTGACTGTGTTCATGTTTAATAAGAAAGATTGATTAATGAATACCGCCAATGCATATCTAATCTGCAATAAACAGAATCCTTAAAAGATCAGAAGATATTAATATAAATTAATTAATCATAAATGCGCGTTTTGTTGCATTAAAGATTTTGACAAGTCCTCCATAATTATTTCTGACACGATATGATGATATCTTTGAGTAGGGGAGTTAATTTTACTAGGTATGATAGCAGATATTTTACAAAAAAAAAAAAAAAAAAAAAAAATCAAAAGATCTATTGAGTATTTAGAATAAAAATTGATTAATCATAAATGAACGTTTTCTTGAGATAGAGATTTTTAATGCCTTAAAAGATTTGAGTTATTTCTAATGCAATATGATGTTATCAATGCGATTTCAATTGAGTAAATAAAGATAAAGTAAAATTATATACACTAAGAAAAGAGTTGTTTTTTGAGAGGCTGGTTCAATCAGGCGAAAACAACCGTTCACTATTGTTAATTCAATGGGAATACATTTTTAACGATATATCGTTTAAATTTTAATATTTTTAATGACTTTTTTTCACAGGATAGCTGAGATCAATCTCTAAAACGGTCGATGCTTACTTTTAAGATTTTATTTATAGGTATTTTTAATAAGGACTCTTTCATCTTCGGAACAGGTTTCGAAAGCAGAAACATCTTCATTAAAAAAAGAAAAAAATAGAAAGATTTTGTAGAGGTAGACCTCAGCTATTCAATAAGAAATAGTAATTTCAAAAAAACATAAATGCAAGCGAGATATCTCAGAAAATTTCTTCCATAGGATTAGCATGCGAATGCATCAAGCGTGTATAGACTTCACATTATTGAAGAGAATTCCGAAACTGTGTGACCAACGAGAATAAATATTTTTATGTTAAAAAGCATGTTTTATAGCCCAACATGATAAATTAACAACATTGCACTTGACATTAATATTAACCCTTTAACGCGCAGTGTTGCCGGGTCGGCAACACCTAAAGTTCCCCCTGTTTAGAGACACAAAAACTCCGTGAATATTTCAAAACCTACTCTAATGGCTACTTTAAATTTTTCTTATGAGTTCTAGATGGCAGCACCACAGAGATCAAACTCTACTGTTTTTAAATAATAGGTAAAATGTTTTACTGTAATACGCGCTTCACAGCAGTGCTCTTCTCACTGCGCTTATCAATGCTTAACTTATGGGAGGTTACCACTTCGGCAACAGCTGTATAATTAAACTGGTTAGTGCGATCTTTACAAAACAATACCTGTGTACTCTTCTAGGCCTAAATAGATTGCCTATTTTCTTTTTTCTTTAAATTCGAACTTTAAAGAGTAGTGCGCCAGAAAGGGTTAAGTTTGTTACTCTTGTAAGCATCAACTCAATTATGCAGTTGAAAATAAACAACTGAAAATAAACATTCTAAAAACCGACACTCTGGATTAAGAAAAAAAGAGAAAAATGGCATATAATTATAATATTAAGATTCAAAAGATTATTTTACTTTATTAAAAGATCAATCTTTTAAAATTTAAATTAAAAACTAGTCAAATATTTTACCCATACCATTCAATTTGCATATATCTGTAGACATAAAACAAATAATGACTTAATTATGTAAAAGTTAAAAAAAAAAAGACAAGAGGTGGTAGAATGCATGTTGTTTAATAAAAAAATGCATATTATGTTCATCTTTCGTTTTAAATTCCGTACGAACCACTATGTTATTAAAATGAGATGAGCTGAAAGACATGAGATTAGTTTTTCAGAAAAAAAAAAAAAAAAAAAAAATCTTTTCTTCTTGTGATTCCTGGAAGAAAAAGGTAAAGAGGCGGATATGCATTATGCAGGGACTTTCTTAAATGTCAACACATTTCGCGGATACCACGAAACGAAGAAAGGAAATGCACAGTTTGAAAAAAAAAAATATTATAATAAAAAAAAGAATGATAATTTAGTTCTTTGCGCATCTAAAACCCAATCAATCATCATAAAAAGTTTAAACTGATACAAATCCGAGAGTGAGAAATACTTGGAAAATCTTTATAGTTATAAGAAAAACGAAAAATTAAAAAAAAAAATGAGTTTAATAGTTAATGTTTATATATTTATATAAAATACCGTATATACTCGTTTATAAGTCGAAGAATTTTAAATAAAATTTGGGAGTTGAAAACAGGGGGGGGGGGGGGGGTCGATTTGTACACGAGTTATAGTAAAAAAATAGATAACTATTTTCGCCAATAATCGTCAAATGGGCTAAGGTTCGGGAGAGAGATAAAAGCGGACAATAGCCATTTGCCAGAGACTGAAAAAAAAAAAGTTTAACAGTAATTTCCCTGCAATTATTCAGTACCGATTTTCTCTTGAGAGGGAATTCCCTTTAATATTTAGGCATTCCTTTCAACAGTTTAATCCCTCTTTTAAAAAGAGTTTAACTTGAAAATGCTTCAAGATATCTCTTCTAAAAATCCTACAATACAAGAAAGTATTATATTTTAGAAGTCTTACAAGCTGTATTCCCTTATAAGTAAGGCTTAAATGAATTTATATATTTTTTTTTAAGTATAATTAAATAGGTTTGAAAAGAATCCATAGTTCCCTGTTTTACATAATTAGACAGTATTGAAACGTTGAGTTTTTTTATGAATGAGTGTTATGAGTGAGATAGAGGGTGCTATTAACTCGAGTCAGTGAGTGTTTAATAGGGTGTTAGATAAGTTTGGTCTAACACCGATTATTATTTTTCTCAAACTAAAATAACGCTTTTTATGATGCTATGCTCAAGTAAACATTCTATGCGCATGTACAAATTAAAAATTTTTCGTTTACGTTTCCGGCCGAAATTAGAAAGATTACCGAATTTCGGTTTCGGTTCGGGCCTTTATAGGAAAAATCTGTTTCTGTCGATTTTTACTTCTAACATTAAAGACGTTCTTGTGACAGATTATTAATTAAACTCATCAGATTTATTACTGCAATTCCACACAATATTTAATATTGCACATAGGAAGAAATAATCTCTTTTTTTATACAATAAATTGAAAAAACTCATAAATTATCATTATGCTTCACTTAAAAATATATAGAAAAAGGTATGTGAGCTCATCTTCTTTTTGGAAAAAAAAAATAAAATAAAATAAAATAAAAAGAACACCAGAACATAAATACGTTATAAAGTAATAGCTCTACTTCCTACGCCATGTGAATGCAACAAGCCGGGGGCTGGTAAATCAGTCACGAAAACTTCATGCACGAAAGGATACGAAATAGGAAGGCAAGAACTAAAACAATCGCCAGCTGTGCACCTTTACTTATTACGGAAGGGGTGAAAAAATTGTAGATAGAGAATCTCAGCGTAAAATTTTAACGGTTTAACGGAAATGTTGTATTATGTTGTATTTCAGTAAAATCATATAAAAAAATAGTGGTGTAAGTCTGTGAGTTAATAAGAAATAATTTAAATACTGTATGTATCGTAGCAAAATGAGCACTTTCACTATAAAACGAAAAAAAAATCAGTAAAATTACTAAACTTTTGAAAAATCCATGTATCCGATTATGTTATGTGGATATTTGCTGTTACCGTTGTAGATTTTGTTGCAGATTTTTTTACAGTATTTGATAGAAGAACATTCATTGGAATATATTTGTGCACATTATATACTGATACTGAAAAGATTAAGAATTAAGAAAATATGGTTCATAGCATAGTATGGTAGCATTTTTGTACTCTTCCAACAAAGTTGAAAAGTTTATATGATTTAGTATGTTTGTCAGTCTGTCTGCTTTTATCTATCTATTTGTCGGTGCTCTAACTCGCAGTAATGTACCTGGAATTTCCATAAATAGTAATTTTTTAACGGCTTACTAAAAAAAAAAAAAAAAAAAAAAAAAAAAAAAAAAAAAAAAAAAAATGCAATTCGGAAAATTTAAGATTTTTTCAAAAATACGGGAGTAAGGCTGTGAATTAATAAGAAATATCTTAAATACTGTATATATCATAGTATAATGCGCATTTTTGATGAACATCCATTGAAATTTATATGTGCGCGTTATTCACTGAAAATATTAAAAATTCAGAAAATATGGTCATAGGAATTGAAATTTCCACATATATATTTAGTTACTATGATAATATGTCTAACTTCCGTTTGTCTGTCCGTTTGTCTGTAAGTCGAATTAAATAACTCGGAATGCCACGCAAATGATATATATTACTGAGATTTAGTACGACATACTCGCTAATGAAATGTGTAATGTGAAAAGTTCTTTTGGAGGACACTTAAAAAGAATTCCGTTACATTATGGTCTAAGGGGAAAGCCTTATGCAGTATTTTCTTTTAATGATGTTACGCTGTTTCAAATATATTGAAATCGATATATATGACAGAGAAAACTAAAAAATTCTTACTATAGAATATGTTATTTGCAGAATTCACTGTTGTTTAAAGGAGCACATGAAATAATTTGATTACAGAGCTGAACATGAAAAATAATATAATTACTGGAAGTGCGTTTTCTATTGTGGCACGCGTTTTTAAATACATAACATTTTATGCATACTAATTGGCGTTTATAAATGTGTGTAAATTCTATAAATCATATTCATGATGCAAGATGATAAATCATATGTAAGGCTTTCTCAAAACATATACCTTTATTAAATATTTCTAATTCATTTTAATTATTTGTGCATTATTGAAATTATATCATAGGTTTTTTTTGTTTTTTAACTAATAGAAATATGTCCATTTTATTTGACATTCAGATTTATTATCAGAAAATATTTTCAAATAAACTAATTTCTAACATCCTTAAAATTCTAGTAAATAATTATATTTAGATAATTTTTCAATAAATAGAACATGATATATGAGAGAACTAGTCTTTAGTTTTCTAAAAATTGTTTTAATGAATTTATATGTTTACAATAAAACCGCTTTCAAACGTTAGTAAGAATATTTCTTTATTATTTTTTCTGACTTACATCCTAATTTAAAAGTTTTAATCTTTTTCTAGAAATTAGAATAGCCCGGTTTCTTAAATTATTGTTTCATCTATACTCATTATCAAATACTTTGAATGTAGTATCAAATGCTTTGATGAATTTCATATTACAAATCTAAATGCTTCAAGAAAACCCAACCGAAATATTTTAAGAATACATTTCTTCTACGAGTAATTAAAATCCTTTTCAACAGTATAAAAGAAATTTCTTAAAAGCTATTCTAAATAAAGCCAGTAAGGCCTTTTCCGGACTGTTAAATTATATAAAAGATTTTATAAAATTTTAATCCTAAAACTAGTGTTTAGAAAGACTTTGTTGTTTTAAATGTTCAGGAATGCTGTAATTTTTATAATCTTTTGAATTATAAATCTTAGTCTAGCGCTTCTAACATCTAGAAATCTGAAATTAAATATTTTTAGAAAACAACGCCGTTGAAAATAAATATATATATATCATCACCATAATGCATGTAAAGTTATTTTCATAAGCGCATTGTGACATATTTCGCGTTTATCTTTTCATATAAGTTTTGAAAATTTTAATTTTGAAATTATCTTGTAGAATAAAAAAGTATTTAAAAAAATTCAGTTTGTCAAACAAAGATGAGGTTTTGGACTTTTTTGCATACCAATAAAATCTTAGAGAAAATATCATTTTATTTAATTCGAATAGTTTTGCAAATCAGCAAAACAATTTTTTTTTGTTTTTTGAGATTATACTAGCATGAAAAATCTACCACTATTACTAACAGATAATACGAGTATGAATTTCAGCCCATCATATTCAAATAAATGTTACGTAGGCATATAATTGAAGAGGCTTACATTTGTATTTATAATTTAAGATTTATAAATTAAAATTTTCATGGAAAAATCAATTTAATCATACCAATATTTTATTTATTCTTTAAATAATTAAAATGATAAACTGTAACACATGCGCTATCGCTTTGAAATTAATTTAAATAATTTTAGTAATGAAAATGTGCTTCTTTCATCACTTAACCCATTACCATTTGTAGACTGGTTTCACAATATAATTGGGACATATTTTATCTCAGCGCGTGTGCTAGCGGATTAAAACGCCCCTTAAATACGCATTCCAACCTAAACTTCTTATTTTCTGATTTAATTTTAAATTAATTTTTGCTCTCAGACGCATCAAACTGGCAAAATCTCTTATTTAGAAACTACACAATGTCTTGTGCTTGTCGATTTTTGATAAATGCAGAAAAATATTGCAAATTATAAAATAAATTAATGTCAAACTTAGCGTTTTGAACTGAATTTTCCGAAGCGGGAAATCTAGGAACGAAAACAAAAAATGATCACACTGAGAAAATAATTGTTTATAAATGAAATTCTAATGAATTGAGCTAAAAATGAAATAGCACGACATATTATACACCTCTTCAAAAATCACCTCAGCAAGTTTCATCTTTCTACTTTTTAAAATGAGTCTGAAAAAAAAAAAAAAAAAAAAAAAAAAAATCAGAAAATTTTGAGCTGTTGAGGGTGGAAAAATATTTTTTGGAATACATCCTCAAAAGCATAATTCTTAGATAGTAGTAATATGCATATAATCAAGAATGTTTAACTTGGTTTATGACTTTAGAATAATAAATCTCAGTACAATTGAACAATCGAAAGATTGAACTTAATCCAACAAATATTTAATCTCTTTTAACAAAATTTCGTGCCCCTCATGTGACTATTTCCTCTTGCATTAAGTCACATCTTCCCACGTTTGAATCATACATTAAACTTTAATCTTCAAATTACCTGGAAGAAGATTAAATAGTATTAAAATTATTGCTTTAAATGTTAAAATAGATATTTATAATTAAGTATTTTAACCAGCTGTCGCTGGTTAAAATACTTAATTATAACTTATATATTACTTACTTATATATTATTATACTTATATATTATACTTATATTTATATACTTATACTTATATAATACTTATATTTATACTTATATATTACTTAATTTGTGAATGCATGCCCAGCTGTCGCTGGGCATGCATTCACAAATGTTATTGATTTATTAATTTTGAATTGCAAATGCTCAAGGAAAATTAAACTTAATCATTCTAAAAATGTATCCATTCTTTAAATAAGCTCTCTTTGATACTGCTTTGGAACTAACTAAACAACTCCAATATTAAGAATGTCCTTTTGTTCCTTTACTTAAATCATCCTTTAAAACTACGAAGAGACTAGACGATAACACTGTTGCATATGCAGAAAATTCGCAACACTTTAATCGATTTATGACTTTTGAAATCAGATACTGCAGACAGTCGAGAAATTTAACATAGCTCAACAAATATTGAATCTATTTTAACAAGCTTTTATGTACCTTCATGTAACACATTCCTTTGAAGCTACATCAGCAGGAATAAAGCTTGGATGTAAATCATTACTTAAAATTTTATTTTCCTAATTAGCCGGTAGAATAATAAATAGGGTTAAGAATTAGGTTTAAAATGTTAAAATACTGCCTTAAATTTTAAAATAAATATTTCAAACTCTTTCTGTCTGTTCATATAATACAAATGCTTTAGTTCAGGGCAATCCAACGCGGCCTTGCGACTGCCACGGCGCTCTTTGAAGGTTTTTTATAGTGCCCATGATTCCATAATGATTCCCGTACTAGAATTTTTATTTCCCTAAAAATTTTACTTTCCCTATTTTTTTTTTTAAATAAAAAAACTATTCAAAAAGATGCTTCGTTACATCATTAGTATTCCACTTGATTTTTTAAAATTATAAATGGAATTAAATTTTCGGCTCTTTTTTCGACAAAACATTTTAATAAACAACTTTCTCAAAAAATATTCTAAATTATTTTTTTATGCTTTTCTTCCGCAGTTTTTTTTTTTTTTCACATCAAACTATAAATAGTACGGGGACTTTTTGGAACAATTGCGAGGTGTTCGTGCCTCATAATATATCTACATAACTTTACTTATTACCAGGGTTGCTCATATAATCCCACTTTTTTTTACAAGAAATTGCGAATGGTAATTTTTACTATATTTAATAACAAAAATTTTGAGATTACTTAAAGTAAAAATATTTTTGGAACTTCATATATAAAATGGAAATTGACATTAGGTTTTTATATTTCAAGACATGTGAATAATGGCGCTCTTCAATATTTTCCGCTAGATGAAGTGCGCCCGTGCTTTTAAAAAATTTGGACAGCTCTGCTTCAGTTGACTTATTACTTCAGTATTAGAAATCGAAATATATAAATAAAATTTAACTTAAAGATTCAAAAGAGAAAATAAAGAAAAGGAAAAGAAAAAAGCCCATTCTTTAAATAATTACTAACTGTTACAATTACACATATACTATTGCTTTGATGTTTGGCCAAACTTGTTACTTCCTTATTGAAATCACCCTTTGAAACTTTAATCCTGAAGCTAACACTGTGGGTCAGGAATGCTTTATTTGATTTATGATTTTAGAAATGCAAATCCCAGGACCTTTGATCAGTCGAGAAATTCAACTTATTCCCGCAAATATTTAATCTCTTTTAATAAACTTTCATGTATCATCACGTGACGCATTTCTCCCCTACTATATCATCAGGGATCCAGAAAGTAGGAGGTATTCCATCTCTCTCCCCTATTTCAAATCATTCTCTGATTCATTCATTGCTTTTAACTCTGTAGTATATGGTGGATACATAGCAGATGCAGAGGCGACAGCTAGTCTACCAGACTTCCAGAGACGGTGAATGTATAATGTATTTAAAAATTACATTGTTCAGAATTTCCGTGCACATTTATTCCAGCTATGATGATAATTGGGAAAGAATAGATGGGGTGAATCAGGACTTGGGAAGATATCGATTTAAATGAAAGGAAAAACAAAATTAATCAGCTGCAGTTAAATGATTAAAAAAAGCATGCATATATAAATAATTACAATTATATTTTAAGTCTGTGTAGAACAGCGTAAAAGAATACGCTGTTAAAAATTTTAAACTTTTGTTGCATCGTCACTCCACCGCTTTTATAGAATATATTTTGGCCAATGAGAATTCTCCATAATACAATGAAGTAATCGTTTTTTATAAAAGCGGTGGAGTGACTATGCAACAAAAGTTTCAAATTTTGAACAGTGTATGGGATGGTGGATACTTAGCAGATGCGAAGGCGCCAGCTAGTCTACCCGACTAGCAGAAATGTAAAAATGTATTTAAAAATTACATTGTTCAGAAATTCCTTGCACATTTATTCTAGCTGTGATGAAAATTGGGACAGAATAGACGAGATGAATCAGGACTTTTGAATATGTCGATTTAAATGAAAGAAAATACAAAATTAATCAGTTGCAGTTAAATGATTTTTAAAAAAAATTCTGCATGCACGTATGAATAACCACAAATATATTTTAATTCTGTGTAGAGCAATGTAAAAGAACATAGGATGTTGGATATGTAGCAGATGTGAAGGCGACAAGCAGTCTAACCGACTAGCAGAAGTGGTAAATGTATAATATATTTAAAAAGTTACATCGTTAGAAATTTCTGTGTATATTTATTCTTTACATGACGATGAGAACTCGGAAATAACAGACACAATGAATCAATAGTTGGGAAGACATTGAATTAAATAAAAGGAAAAAAATAAAGTAATAAGTTGCAATTATATGACTGAAAAAACGCTTTTGAAGCAAGTCAGAATAACTGAGGTGTTACAACAACAGTAGACTAAGTCCATTTTGAAAGAAAAAAAAATAGATAGTTAATTTAAAAAGTGCATAAAATCGGTCTTACCTACTCCGACAGTGAACTAAATATGTTTTCACATACTTTCTAATGCATATATCATTTGTTTACATACTTCGTTTACTATAGGAGTGGATAAAGTATATTTTTTTGCTTTTTCTAATGTTTCTTGAAAATATTTCTTATTAGAATGTATCAAAAGAAATTACATTATGAAACATTTAATAGGAATGTTATTGTGTGGGCTGAAATTTCCGTATTTTTTTATATTCACTCTTAATAACTCTTTCACAAGGAATTTATGAAGACTAGACTCTCATCCAACAAAATAAATAAACAGAAAAAAACATTGTACCAATTCTAAGAAGGGCAATGGAAAACCCTTTCAATGATAAACTAAATGTAACAAGACATAAGTATTTCACATGAAACATTTCTATTTCAAATGTATTCATTCAATTAAGAAATTGGACACGAAATGAACATTCACCTGCTTCCTGAATGCGTTATTTAAGAACATATTCCAAGAAATTCCACGTGCGTGACTTCAGCATCCAGACAGGGGCACGTATTAGTGTTGCCATTACTGGCACTTCGCGCTAAAAAGTCGAGGCCATCGACCAGAAAATGCGGGCTTAATACAAAAAGCAAAAATCAATACTGGTCATCAAAGGGAAAAATACTATATTTCAGTTTTTTTCTGACAAATGAGAAAATTAATACAAATAATAGCGGTACTTTGAAGGCCAATGTTATGCGAAGGATTGTCATTTTGCTTAAGAATGCGTTGCTTAGTTTGAAAAAGTACTGTTGAGAAGTGCAGACACTCCAATTAAATTTTATGAGCAAGCAACTATGCCAAGTTGTTGTTTGCTTCTACAAATGTCAGTCCTTTTTTTTTTTTTTTTTTTTTTTTTGCATATAAATAAAAGACTGAGAAAATTGAACACCAATAAATAATGTTATAGAGATAAAAAGAAGTAATCTGAGCTTAATTTAAAACACCAAAACAATCTTGAATTATATTAAATTTAAAAATAAAATAGATGTTTATCACTGTAAACATATATGTTTTGGTTTTAAAACGATTTTTAGTCAACATACCTGTTGTTTTAGTGTTTTATATAATTATAATTAAAATCTGATTATATATTCTTATTTTAATAGTTATATATGGGAATTCAGGTGTAGAATATTTATATATGTGAAATCAATGGATAAATTTGATTTATTTAAACCTTTCATATATATTAATTAAATGTTATGAATATGACCTATTTATCACCTATGTATGACACACAATTTCAAAATTGCACCATAGCATCAAAAATTAATCGAACTCTAAAAATCCTATATGTAAATATCAATTTAAAATTAGCTAACTTTAACATTTAAAAAAGATAAACAAAAGAAATAAACAGATAGACATACAAAGACAAAGCGAGATAAAAAAGAGAGAGAGAGAAAATTAATATATTTTTTAACATATTTATTCCAACACGGAAGACCAAGTCAAGTTGTATTCTCGTTTGGAAATGGTACAAAACTTCGGGAAGTTATAACATCATATAAAAAATCCGAAAGATATGGGACTTTTTTTATGATTAGACAAATTCTTCCAGATACCCCCCCCCCCCCCCCAAGGTAGATATTCACCTTAAATACAGGGTGTTGCAAAATTCGACCGACAAATTCTGAGGAGTGGTAATGGGTATCAAGAGCATGAAAAATTGCATTAGAACATAAGTTGCAAACCACTTATTTAGTCACAAATATAGAGCATTCGACCAAAACTGAAGTGGACTTGACGATAATAATTTTACGGAAAATATAAATATTGCAATAAAAATGCTTCAATATGCTCCTTGTTTTGTGTGGAATGTGATAAAATAAAAAAAAAGATCTGGGAAATCAGGGTACTCATGCAATCGATTAAACCATATGAACTGATAATCACAGATTAAAATATAGAGCATCGAGAGAATAGTGCTGAATCGTAAAGGAAACTTTTACCACTCTTTTTGTATTATCATATTTACGACAAAGGTTAGCATGTTTATTAAGAGTTTCATCGTAATATACACGACAAATAAATTAAAAGGATGCTTGGTACTTTCGTTTCAACTACATACTAACGGTTAAGAGCAAAACATTTCACTTTTGATAATAATCTTTATTACTCTTATTATTTCTTTTGTTTAATACGCGTTGTTCCTAAAATAGCTATTAAATTTGAGTATTGTTTATTTATTTATTTATTTATTTATTTTATTTGTAATGCTTTAATTTCCTTTGAGAATTTATTTCGGGGATATTACATGAAAATAAACAAATATTAAATTATTTATATTGTCTTAAGTGTAAAAAGGGTTAATCTTCGGATATTAAGTGACGGGATTAAAAAATATTCATGCTTAAATTTTTTTTTTATAAAGCATAAAAGAAGTAAATTGAAATACAGTCTCCAAACAGAATGCATTTGAAATTAGCAAACCCCTTCCGGTGTATTCAACGGTATAAAAATTGAAATTTAGCAATGTTTAGAAAACAAAACATATGCAGTAAAACCAAAATTTTCTGGTTAACTCATTAGCCCAATGAAAATATAACGTCAGCGTTACCTTAGAATGTGTATTCCCTTCCAAATATAGATTAATCTTCTTTTCAGAAATCTGTAGATTATACATTTGCTGATCCTCAGTATTTCAGGAAATTACATCATCCGCTCATTATAAGTCGTACTTCTCTATTTAAATTATCCCGTTCCAAGTTTTCTTTCTAACTTAAGATGAATAGAATTATTATTCCAATTATTCAATAAAATTACGGCTATATGATGATAATTAATTACTTCCGCTTTACTAATCCAACAGTAAATAAATAAATTACATTATTTTAACACAATCAAACTGATTGATAAAGTTATCATACGAATTAAATATTTCCACTGAGCGAAAAATTGCCCAGGCCGGGAATCGAACCCAAATACTTGGCTCACAAGGCCAATGCTTTATCGTTTAAGCTAACTGGGTACGACAAACAGTGCGCATTTTTTGCCCAGATAACTAATATTGCTAAATTTACCTGCGGTCTATTCTGTTGAGCTGTCTGAATGACAGACCAGATGTTACTACCTACAAGGTTATCTGGGCGAATTATGCTCACCGGTTGTCGTACCCAGTTAGCTTAAACGGCAAAGGATTGGCCTTGTAAGCCAGGTATCTGGGTACGATTCCCGGCCTGGGCAATTTTTCTATCAGTGGGAATGTTTAATTCATAATAAATAAATAGCGTCCCTTTATAGATTGTAACTAATTATTAGAATTTTTTCATTACTTTATTTTAAACAGGTCTGAAATTGCACATCAGACATAAAAAATGAGGAGTGTTCGACCTATAACTAACTTTTTAAAATATATAGTACTTCGGATACAATACAGTATCCGAAATCTTTTGTGTGTTCCTGCAAATAATAATTGATTTCTATTATACACAAATTAGATCGTAATAAACCTCAGCAGCGTATTTCAATTTCATAAAATGTGAAAAAAATAATATAATTAAAACGCATCCCAAACAATGTTCCTTCCTATACCATTCTGTAATAAAATACTTTTGTGTGTCCCTATATATTAATAAAATATATTCTTTGCACAACAGATAGCACAGAATATATATTGTAGGATATATTTCTTAGATGCATATTAATTGTTCTATGTTCGGAAGAATGTGACATAATTAAAATTCACTTTAAACTATTTTTTCCGTAAACCGTAATGTAACGGAATACTTTTGATTGACCCTGTAATCTAGCTATACATCCGATTTTCATAAAATCTGAAATGACTTGGCAAAAGTATGTAATAATAATGCAATTTAAATTTCAAACGATTCGGTTGGATAGTTTTGCGTTGTTATATGCAGACAGACGGACGGATTGAACTACGACTATAGGTGCTACCCATCTACATAATTACGAACGCATCTAAAAACGAAATACAAAATAAACAAAAAAGTAGAAAAACACTAGAAATTAAATAAAAAATGAAAAAATTAAATCCGAAACATTTAACTATTGTTCCATGTAAATAAATATACAAAAAAAAAAAAAAGAATTAAAAAATGTCATAAATTATTAATAAAAAAATAAATTCAAAAATATTCCAAGCATGCATACAACTGAATTTATATATCTCCATTTGCCATAACAGTCACGGTTATGCATATTTTCCTTCACATTCGCGAAATTCAAGAAATGCTTGAATGGAATTCGATTGCCACTTAACCACGAAAAATGCTACTCAGAAAAGAAATAAAAGTAGCAGATTGTAAAAAAAAAAAAAAAAAAAAAAAAAAAAAAAGAAAGAAAGAAAGAAAAAGAAAAAGAAAAGAAAAGAAAATGAAAAAAGGGAGCAAGTTTCAAAAAACAAAAAATCAATAGAAAACAAAGAGAAACGCAGAACCCAGATATGGGGGGCTCAGTAAGAAAGGCGACAGGGAATCATAACCGCATCCGACGCTCTGGAGATAACGGAGAATGATGCAGATGTGAATGAGGGATGTACTTTATACCCTGACAACCATTCCTTTCACGTGCTAGAAATGAAGTGAAGAGATGGGAGAAAAATGAATACATCGAAGAATGTGGATGAGGTTATGCATTTTTATTTCCTTCTAAAAATGCATGATGATACGCAATAAAAATTTTTAAAAAAGGGCAGGCAAGTTTTTCAACTGGTAAAATTCTGAAATGAAGAAAATAATGAAAAAACAGCAGGGGTGAATTCAATGGTGGAAAAAAAAGAAAGAAAATTTAGTTCTTCATAATCTATGCTTGTTTGAAAGAACACTCGATTTTACACTTAAAACTATGTTATTATATTCAGATAGAATGTCAGAAGATGACATCTTTTCATTATATTCAGGCAAAATGTCGGAAGATGACATCTTTTTTATTATTCTTTGAGAATGAAGATTTTTGAATATATTTATACATAGATAGAAACTTATAGATATATATTGTCTAGTACATGTCCCCTCAAAATATAAACTTTGCCATGTATATTGAACTATTGATTTTTTGTTTATTGATATGTAAAAAAAAGATATCTATAATAGATTTGTATGTAATTTTTGAAAGTAGATATTTAGGAATGAAATATTTCTTAAACATGCGCAATTTTAATTAACTTTCTAATTAATTTTCAATAGCAAAATTACGCACGAAATTATCGAATATTTAATAGGTGATTTATCACTTGCTAACTAAGCATAGAATCAACATGGTAAAAAATGTCCAAGCCGGGGAACGAACCCGGAAATCTTGCGGGAACCAGAAAATAGCGCTCCAATTGCTCTACCATTTAAACAACGAGGACGATGCTCAGCTTGGAATTTTTCACATCCTTATGTTGATAAAGCTGCAGATGCAGCTTAAATGGCAGAGTTCTTAGAGCATTATTTCAAAGGTTCTAGGTTCGATTAAATAAACTAAAACATATTGTGAAATCATCATAAAATGTAAAAAAAAGTAGGACGCGTTTCGAGCTACAGCAATAACAGCTCGCCATCAGCTAAACCAACACGTGTCCCTAACGTGTTGGGACACGTGTTGGCTTAGCTGATGACGAGCTGTTATTGTTGTAGCTCGAAATGCGTCCAACTTTATTTTACATTTTATTGCTGATTTTACATATTGTTTTAGTTTATTTTTCAATTATCACCAGTGTTTACGGTATTTTTTAACTATTCCAGGTTCGATTCCCGGCATGGACATTTTTCACCTTGTTGTTTCTATGCTGAGTTAGCAAGTGATAAATAGCATATTAAATATGCAACACTTAAACGATACATTAATTGTTTTTTTTTATTATATAAATCTTAAAATTTAATATATAAAATTATAGTAAATGGCATATCTTTGAATAAAATAAAAAATACTTTTCTTCTTGAATCTGTTGTAAATCACCAATAAACAATCCCAATTCCTAACACATGATAATAAATATATAGATAACGTGGTTTATTTGAAAAAAAAATATATTAACTAAACACGACTGTAAAAAAAGAATCTGATTAAATTTATATATTTTGATCCAGTTAAAGCTTTTAAAACGAAAATAGTCACAAATTTTAAAATGCTACAAAAAAGTATCATGTTCCAAATTAACTTATTTGAAATATAAAAACTTTCAAAAAGTTTTTTTTTTTTTTTTTTTTTTTTTTTTTACATAAAAGTGTACTTTGAAAAATAATACCACTACTATTAATACTGATAACAAAATATTTATTTTTTTTAACTTTACAAAAAAAATCTGTAATAACATATCTATCAACAGCTTGTGCATAATTTTTAAAAATAAAAGAACTTGATTATCTGCTTTTTTCCCCTTTTACCCGGTTTAATTATTTTCTTTATCAAAAATACATTGTTTACAACACTTTATGGCAGATTTTTAATCTCTCGAGTAATATAATCGGGTTTAGTTATGAGGAAATTTATTTAAGTTGTTGTAGTTAATTATAAAATATCCCTAGACAAAAATGTTCTTTTATATAAATTTAATTAATGTAGTCTAAAAGCTTTAATAGTATTTTTTTTTTTTTTCTGAAATTGTTGAGCACTTTAAAACACAACAAAAATATTAATTTTATGTATAAAAATTTCACATAAATTGTGAAGAAAAATGTATGTGTTTTGAACGAAATTGGAAAGGTAATCAATAAAAAGAACACAAGTTCCGTAAAATTATTATTTATTATTAATTTAACTATTTTAATTTAATAATAAGGTATTAATTTTTGAGGAAGAATTACTAATTAATAATGAAATTTCTATTAAAATATTTTTAACAACGGAGTTGCTTATTGTTTTCATTACCAAAATAATAAGTATAAGAGTTTTCGGAAATAATTATTTATATTTCAAATAGCAATTACTATTTAATATACTATTTAATTATTAAATTTCAAGAGAATCTATGAAAATTTATATTACAATTATTTTTATCATTATTTTTTTAAAAAGCTACATTATAAGATATGATGAGATTTTTTATTGTGTTAAAAGCCTTAAAATATTTAACAAAAAATTTATGAAAATCCGTATTGCTCATTAATTTCTTCACTCTCTTTTTTACATCCAAATTTCTAGGAAAATTAATAAGCACATGATTTCGGAGAAATACTTTTTTAATATTTCTAATAGCAATTTAAATTCAATATTTACTCAATTAATAATTTAAAAGAGAAACTCTCCGAATTTCTATTAATATTATTTTTATAGTAAAAATTATCAATACATTAAACTGAGCTAATAAGAAAAGTTCTTTAAAATTTCAGCTACTGGAAAATTTGAAGAAACAAAATTAAATACTCAAGGGAATAAGTAAGATTCCTGCAAATTGATGTAGTACTATTTTTTATAATATATAAACGAAACTATCTCTCTATCACTCTCCCTCATAGTATAATATTAAAAAAATAATATTAAAGAACAATAAAGTTTTTAAAGTTAAAATTCAAATAAAAATCTTTATAGAATTCAAATATCAGTTCTGAAAACAACTAACAAGGAAGGTCTCCATACTGGGCATACTCAGAATTTTTTGAAAAAAAAAATAACAATTAAACTACTCATGAATGTAATAAAGAATCAGTCAATATTAGCGGCGGAATTACATTAGGAAACCTGTAAAAAAATTAAATACTTTCAAATATTTGGCGTGAAAAGACAAAAGTATCACGCGATTTGGCGAGCAGCACTTTTCCCCGCCAAAAGCAAACGATTTTAATGCAACTAAAAACTTTTGGATTTTTAGAACGTGTGTAAATGGCATTTCATAAATTTAAACATAAATGAGAGAGTTTAATATATTATATACATATATATGTATCTATACATATATATATATATATATATATATATATATATATATATATATATATATATATATATATTGTATTGAATATATATATTATTTAATGATGTAGTTATTTTATTTACCTCTGGAAAAAATATTTTCAGACATAAAAAATTCTTATTCAGAAAATTATTTTCATACATTTAAGCGTATTCTAAAATAAAAGTGAGAAGTTTTCATAGCAACAAAATCAACTTGACAATGCTCATTTGCACTTTGAGCTTGAAACAATTTTAACTAGTTTAAATTTAAATTTCGTTTTAATCTCAAATTTTGATGGTTAAATTTGAATACAAATACATATAAATATCGATATAACGAAATTATACTTAAAACAAACTAAAACTAACAAACCCAAAGATATTTAATTTATCTAAACAAGTTGAACATGAAACTTTTTCCTTTAAAATGTAATTGATATAAAAAGCATTTTTAAAAACTACTTTTCATCGCCAACTGATGATAAAATCGCCAAATAAAGAAATTTTCATTATATTTTTACGGACAAAGTTCGGCGGTTCCGCCGAAATTATTTTTAGAAACGTATATATCCTTACGAGAAGAACATGCTATAATTTTTTCAGAGCTTTAGGAGTATGCCCGTATGGAGACCTTCATCGTAAGTGCTGCTTATAAATTGTGTAAATAATTCAAACGTATTCACATTTGTTTGTTTGAGTCAAAAATTCAAACTTTTAAATAACGACAGAAAAAAAAATTATAATCCTTAGAAAAACATAGATTATTATTATTTAGGATTATTATTATTAATAATATTATTATCATTGGTAATTACTAACATTGTGGTTATAAATTTTTTTGTTAGAGCTTCATTCTGTAAAATATTATGATAACCTATATTACAGGACATAAATTTGAATTTCTGATTGATTTCTTCAAAATATAAACATACTATGTTTTTCATGCTTATATAAGTCATCTTTACAAGAGAAATTCTAAAACTAGGGAACCGAACCTGGACCTCTGGGTTACAGAATGTAAATGAAAAACTTTTTTCTTATAATAATATACATTTTTTTTAAATTGTCTATTAAAAACACGAAAAAGCATTTTTGTTTGAAAAGTATTTATTTGTTATTAAAATAAAGTTTTGAAATGTGTTAAATATGAAACATTCGCATGTGTTAATAGCCAAAGAAATCGCCAAACATTTCATTACTTACAGTAGTCCTTTATAATACAATTATACAATTATAATCATTTTAGATGTTTAAGAGCGCGGTTCAATTACCTGCCTGTTAAATTTTTGCTTTATTTACTTTATATGATCATTTAATTTTATTACAGAAGTTTTAACTTTGTTATGGAATAGAAACCGGAAAATAATGCTGAACTGTTTATAGTCACTTAATAGGATTTACTTTTGATAAGTGTCTGCACTCGATAGAGATAGATTAATAAGAAATTCAAGCTTCAAAATAAATTTAAAAACCATAAAAAAGTAAATTGCGGTACAGTTTTCAAACAAATTACAACAGAGTTTGAAGCAAACAGCATTTGCAATTTAATTTTTTAGATGCGTTTGCATTTATATAAATATATAACAGCTATAGTCGTCGACTGGTCTGTCCGCCGGTCCGCATATAACGGTGCAAAAACTCCCCAACCGAATGGTTTGAAGTTTAATACATATAATCGTTGCAGAATTTTGTTGAGTCATTTCAAATTTAATGAATATCTAATGAAAATTATAAAAGGATATTTATAAACCTTTTCACCATTCTATTATATTCTATCATATTTATTTAATTTTATGATACCGCTTGATAAGTAATTGTTATAGGTTATCATGGTGATTATGACCTACTTTAGATGGAATCCTACTATTTTCATATTACTGAATTTACTAAATATATAATTGTAATAAATTTTGCATTCATGTACTTTTGCATGAGACAGGAACAGTTATTGTAACAAGATCTGTATATTTATAATACTCGTTACAGTACGAAAGCACTTCATTTGCTGTCTGTTATACAATTTAAAGCTTATTCTTTTCTCTATCCGAAAGTATAACATTTAATATGTGGGATGTTAAGAAATTTAACACGTTTGCTGCCGCTTACATGAGGATGTGATGATAGTTAATGGAGCACTGTAGAAGTGGGTTTTTCCTAGAAGCTGATTTACTTTTTATAACAAAGAATCAGTGAAAGATTTTCCCGCGTCAGCGCATGACTGGCTATTGGACATCACCCCACATCACGCGCTGGCGCGTGAGTGGCCCCTTAACGTTGACGCCATATCACGCGCTTTCGCGTGAGCGGCAGCGAACGTGTTAAACAGTAATAAAAGCGAAATTGAAGCATCTGCTATTGCCAACATTATTTTGACGTCAACTTTTCATTGCATACACTGTACAAAAAAATAAAATAAAATAAAATAAAATAATAAATAAATAAATAAATAAATAAATAACGGTAAACTGTAAATTACGGTTATTGTAAATTACTCCAGTAAATTTACGGAAAATGACACTTTTTCCAGATAAACGTCCAACTTGCATAAATTTTTATGTTTTACGGACAAAACCCGTTTAACTAAAGGCAACGTCCTTTACCTTTAGAAACAAAGCACATACTTTTATTGTTATTGCCTAGAATCTCTGCTGCAGTAAAATTACTGCGTCAATTTTTTTTTATTGTGTATACCTTTACACTTAATAATATAGATATGATAAATTTTCACAGTTTGTCTATGCTTTTAAACAAAATCAGCAACAGCTTAACGATATCTTTTAAAGACTTATAAATAATTTTAAACAAAAAACAGTAATCGCAAGCTTTTTTTTTTTTTTTTTTTTTTTAAGAAAAATATACTTTTTAAGGCTTAATTTATTTGTTTACTGAAAAGGTTTATGCTTAAAACCTTTTATGTTAAATTTATTATCTGTCAAGAAATATAACACCAAATTATAACACATGAAATTATTTACGCAGCGAATGGTAATTTAAAAAGACCTTTCTCTAACAAAAATATTTATCTTGCTAAAATTTAATTAATACAAGATAAAAGCTCTTTTTTTCCCTTTTTGACGAAGTACTTCAGGTAAATTGCGATGCATTTCGCCATAAAATTAAAAAGACACTACAATGAAGGTTTGTCAATGGGGGGAAAAAGGAATATAAAGCACCAGAGGGAAATGATTGGTATTTTTGTATGAAATTTGAAACATGCATTATACGATTTTCTTAATCCTATAATTTATAAAATTTAAGCCTAATGTTTAATGTAGTCACGAAAGGAAATTAATTTAAAGTTATTTAAATCCTTATTATATAAAAATTACTTAATATTAAATGTAGAAATTTATACCAACAAAAATTTGTATATAGAGAATTTGAGTAAATATGCTTAATATATATGTTTTAGTTTATAATATGTTAGTTTATAAATAAATTTAAAGAACAGATAAATAATTTGACTTATAAAAATTATGGATTTTTATTATTATTATAAATGATATTAGTATCAATGTTTATTATTCTTATGACATTTTAGAAAGATATTCTTTCTTATTTGCTATTTTTGCTATTACAGTAGAACCCCGCTAATTCGGTCCCCGTTAATCCGGATCGGTTTGATCATATTTTTTTTCAAGTTTGAGAAGCAATTGCCTTATTTACATAACATTTAACTTGTTTCATCGTCGTATTCTGAATAAAAAAAAAAAAAAAAAAAAAAAAAAAACTTTTTCTGATATTTTTTCGGAATAATTAAACAAAGTAAACATTTTTATTGTTTATAAACATTCAATGAGTTTAGCATAAAGGTGATTTTCTGTAAGCATATTTTATTTCATTTTTTTCTACTTCTCCGGATAATCCGGATTAGGTCTAGTCCTAATTAATCCGAATTATCGGGGTTTTACTGAACTATCATTTTTTACTAAAATCATTAGGCTTATAATATTATACGGTAGAGTTTATTTTGATGAAGTAATATGATAAAAACAAATTATACGGAATAAATTCGAATTTCTTGTAAATTTCTTTAAAAAATATAAACAAACCGTGTTTACTTCACTCTTTATAAATTCGATATGTTCACGGAAAATTTCTAAAATTTAAAGAAATTCACAATATATGTACATTTTTTAAGCAAATTCAGTACCAGGTCGTATAGTATTCAACAAAGGCTTATGAACAATTTTTAAATGGAGAACAATATTTGCCAGTTTAAAAAAATATTTTTACGGATTAATTTGTTTCTTTATTAAAAAGAATATAAAGTTTTTACGTTAGATTTATTATCTGTCAAGAAATACAACACCAAATTATAAGAAAAATTATTTACGCTGCAATAACCAATTTAAAAAGGTCATTCTCAGAAAAAAGAAAAATCTTTTTGAAATTTAATTAACACAGGGTGAAATCCTTTTTTTCCCTTTGTAGTTAAATTATTTAAGGTAAATTGCTACGCATTTTTCTGTAAAATCAAGAAGTCACCTACAAAGAAAATTAGTTAGAAAAGAAAAAGTGAACATAACTTATTAGGCAAAAATAACTGATATTTTTGTATGAAATTTAAAACATAATAAACGACACTGATTCTCTACTTTTTAAAAAATTCACTTGTTCATAGAACATTACTATAATAAAATTCACTGTTACATATTTTTAAACATATTCTGTAACAGATTTTATAAATCACCCGCCTATCAAAAATTTTGGATAATTTTTAGCTGGAGAAGACTAACCGCCAGCTTTAAAAAATATTTTTACTGCTTAATTTATTTGTTTGTTAGAAAGAATTTAGCAAAAAATAATTTAAATTAGATTTATTATCTGCCAAGCAATATAACACCAAATTATAAGCTATGCTACGAATGCTAATTAAAAATAGTCCTTTTGGCAGTGCCGAGAGGAAGAGGTAGCTTTCATATACTTATATATTAATTTATTTATTTTAAATTAAGTTATATTATTCAAAAATACTAAGCTCAAATTAGTAGAACCTGATTATGAGCTTGGTCGAAATCTTAATTCAGGTGCACATGCATCACACTCATGTTGAAATCGATTAATATATATATGCGATAACTCAGCCATTTTTTAAGATACAGATGAAACAAAAAATGCTCTGGAATCTTTGTATCAAGTTCAAATGCATAAAAGAAAAATATTTTTCAATTTCTCACTTTCTTGTACCTAATTTTAAATTTTAAAATTTATAAATTTTAAATTTTAAAATTTATAAAAATTTTTAAATGGCCGCCATTTTGAAATAAGATGGCGGATGGAACTGAGTATCGAACTCGATTCAGGCCTCAGTATATACTATGTACACACCAAGTTACATCCAAATAGATTCATAAATACGCGTGTTATCAGGTGACAAAAATCAGATCGTTTCAAAATGTCAGCCATAAGAAAAATTCAAAGTGCTATAATTCAATCATTTTTTAAGATATAGACAAAATAAAAATTGTTCTGGAATCGTTGTTTTAGGTTCTAACACGTAAAAGAAAAATATTTTTCATCTTTTAATTTTTTCGCATTGAATTTTAAAATTTAATTTTTTTTAATTTAAAATTGCCGCCATTTTGAAACAAAATGTTGGATGATGCTGGCCAACGAACTCGGTTGAGACATTTGTATGTACTATGTACATACCAAGTTTCATTCAAGTCCGCTCATAAATACGCGTGTTATCACGTGACAAAAATCAGATCGTTTCAAAATGTCAGCCACAAGAAAAATTCAAAGTGCTATAACTCAATCATTTTTTAAAATATAGACAAAATAAAAAGTGTTCTGGAATCATTGTTTTAAGTTCTAACACATAAAAGAAAAATATTTTTCAACTTTTAATTTTTTTGCATTGAATTTTAAATTTTAATTTTTTTTTTAAATTTAAAATGGCCGCCATTTTGAAACAAAATGGCGGACGATGCTGGCCAACGAACTCGGTCGAGACATTTGTATGTACTATGTACATACCAAGTTTCATTCAAATCGGTTTATAAATACGTTAGTTATCACATGACAAAAATCAGATATATATATATATATATATATGGTAATATATATATATATATGTCAACATTTGAACGGAGGGTGGTTTTGGGGTCTGGGGGTCATGATCGGTGAAAATATACCAAAATTTTCCGGAAGTGCTTTCCTCCGGACGGCTGCAATAGGTAGCTTTTTACTTTTTGTCATAAAAGCTATCTAAAAGAAAGATCCTTCTCTACCAAAAATATTTATCTTTCAAAATTTAATTAACGCAGGATAAAAGCCTTTTTATTTTGGCGATGTACTTAATGTAAATTGTTATGCATTTTAACGTTTAAGAAGATACTACAAAGAAGGTTTGTTAGAGGAGAAAAAGGAATATAAATCACCAGAGAAAAAAATCTAGCATTTTTGTATGAAATTTAAAGCATGCAGTTTTCTTAATACTATAATTTACAAATTTAAGACTAGTGTTTAATGGAGGGGTGAAAAGAAATGGGTTTATGCTGATTAATTTCTTGTTATATAAAGATTACTTAGTATTAAATGTAACAAAATTATCCTTGAAAAAAATTCTGTATAAAGGAACGAAGTATACTTAGTATTAAATATAGAAATATATACTAACAAAAATTTCTATATAAGAAATTTGAGTAAATATTTATAATCAATCAACTGTTTATACCGGGTGTCCTGAAAAGGACTGAACGATTTTAAAAATCTATAACTTGCAAACTTTTACAGATATTTAAAAAATTCTTGCACGAGAGTCATCTAAAAGGTCAAAAGTTTTTTACCTGCGATTCTGGATTTTAGTACGAATTACAAACAATAGATGGCGCTGAGAGCGCTATGTGCTGTATTGAGACGGATATTGACGTCACTTGGCACTGAAGCAAAATAAGAAGGTTAAGGCTATGGAGTGGATCTTATTCAAAAATGAACTTTTGCTTTTACCGTCCGATTTTGAATGCAATCCATATAATTTTGATTTTGCTGGCGTCAGCGCAATAATAGAGAAAAATATTATTTTCATGGGTACGACTCCTTTGAAATCGAAATGCGTGAAACAACAGCATTCGAATTACCGACTTTTATTTTTTATTTTTATTATTATTATTATTATTTTTTTTTACATTCCAAGAATGTAAGTACTTTTGAGAACAGGATATCTTATTTATCTATTTATTTATCTGGGTATCTTTTAAACCTTTTTTATATCACCTAGTCATGTCCTGTATTGTATTTTAAGTATGTGGGATTAACAGTTCATTTACAGGTACACCCAAAAGATTGCATCACATCATAGTCTATGGGGGGGAAATCACTTGCAGTGTACATTAATGAAATACACTATTTCAAATGCATTGAAACTGATATAAATCACTGAATTTCAGTATAAGATGATTATGATAGAATAGCGTATTTGGTATTTATAGCATTTAACGTTCATTTATAGGGGCACACAAAAAGAAATCGTTACTGTACTGTCTTTAAGTAATAACTGCTGGAAATGCGTTTTCAATTTCGGCATGCGCTTTTAAATTTAGCTGTTTTTTAGATACATTAGTAATTATATAAATGCATATCACCTATACTCGTCTCTGGTGCGTCTGTCCGTCTGTCTGTCCGCATATAACAGTGCAAAAATTACTCTGTCGAATCGTTTGAAATTTTAAATATATATTTATTGAAGAATTTTATCCAGTTATTTCAAATTTTATGAATATCGGATGTGTATTTCCAATACAGGGACAGTCAAAAGTACTCCGTTACATTATGGCCGATGGGGAAAAAGTTTCAAGTGCTTTTTGATGATATTACACCCGTCCGAACATAATGAAATTAACATGCATTTATGAATTAAATTGAAATACAAATGATGTAGAATATGCTGCACGAAGAATAGTTATTATTCATTTACAGGGCCACACAAAATAATTATGTAACATAATGGTATAGAAGGAAACATACTTTGCGGCATATTTTAATTTTGCTACACATATAATAAAATTGTTATAAGTTACTTAGGTTTACTACGAATTTCTTACTGTGCAATGGAAAATATGAAATATTTACACGGACACACAAAAGATTTCGGAAACTATGCTGCATCAAAAATGCTGCACGCTAACGATAATTGCTTGAAGTTTTAAGTTTTGATATGATTTTTTTTTAAGTTTCACTACATTTTTGCATGTTTCACTGTGTATATAATTGGTGCAAATCATATATAGGGCTACACAAAAGAATTCGCATTCCTTACTAAGTGTGTAAGTAAATATATTAAAGGTGGTTTGTAAATGAGTTATGCATTTTTTACGTTGAACAGCTTTAAGTATATTACGATATGTTTAAAGAATAGAAATGAAATGATATACAGAGGCACTCAAAAATTGGATTAATAGCCGGCTCTGTATGGTAATCTCTGGAAGTGTGATTTCATTAGTTTAAAGCATGTTTCGGTTTTAAATAGATTTTAGCTAGATAAATGACGTGTATTTACAGATAGCAGGAAAAGTACAGAGCTATACAAAAGAGTTCAAATATGCTTCCATCTATTTAAATAAATTGCTAAATGTCAAACTTCAACTTAACATGAGTTTTTAACGCTTTCCAGCATAGTTAAAAATGCTTATGATTTCTATTTAGTTAGCCGTCTGCCTGTCTGTCTTTCCAAACTCTAACTTGCGTTGAAGCAATTGAATTGGTCTGTAAGTAATATATGTTAATAAGATTTATTATGCCGTGTTGGGTATTGTAAACAAACTATGCATAATTCATGATTCATTTACGCAGACACTCAGAACTATGCCATTACATTATGTTCTGTGAGGATAATTATATATGTAGCTCCTATATTCGTCATCTGGAATGTTCTTTTATCTGTCCGCACATAATAGCGCAAAAACTACCCAACAGAATGCTTTGAATTATAATATATATACTCGTTGCAGAATTTTCGTTACTCATTTAAAGTTTTATGAAAAATGAATCAAAGCTTAAAAGGATATTAATAAATGTTTTCTTCATTCTATTAAAACCTATTCTGCGTGACTAATTCAATGATATCCAATGATACGTGATGATTCTAGGTTGTCATTATGATTATGGCTCAATTAAGGTGGAGGTAGTATTATTTCCCTATTACCATGAATTTAATATACATAATCGTAATAAATTTTGTATTTGGGTATTTTTTCAAAAGAGTGCAACAGCTATTGCACCAAGTTTTCAATGTTTATACTATAAATATTCTTTGTTCTAAAGAATAAACCATTTCCGCAATTTTTTTACAACATACATAAAACTCTATTAAAGAACTTCTTTAAAACAAACTAGCATTTCTTAGAATATAACAAATTTTTTAAAATAGCAAAATTGATTAATTTTTAACAACAACAACAAAAAAACTACTAAATCGTTTCACTTTATTTTAAAATATGATGCACAAAGTATTCTTTAAATTAGATGATAAAAAGTAATTTAACCCGAGAAAATACGGCTTTCTTAAATGTAAAATCGTCTGCAAAACTTGTATGCGGCTCGTTAAATTCAATTTCCAATCGCTGCAATTATATAAAAGGATATATTATTTCCATGACAACAACACATTTCATTGAAATTATACCGACTGAGTCCAAAATCGTCGGTACTTCATGTCGAGTGCACAGGTCAAATGTATGTTGTTCAATAAAAACAAATAAACAAAAGTTCAAAATCGGGCCCTAAGAGCTAGATTGCATTGTCAAACGAGACCCACTCCACAGCCTTAAACTCCTTATTTTGCTTCAGTACCAAGTGACGTCAATATCCATCTCAACACAGCACCTAGCGCTCTCAACGCCATCTATTGCTTGTAATTCGAACTAAAATCCAGAATCGCAGGAAAAAAACTTTTGACCTTTTAGATGACTCTCGTGCAAGAATTTTTTAAATATCTGTAAAAGTTTGCAAGTTATTGATTTTTAAAATCGTTCAGTCCTTTTCAGGACACCCGGTAAATAATTTTAAATAATATTAAAAAAATCTTCACTTATAAAAAAGTGGATTTTTATTTTAATTATTAATGTTATTATTATCTTTGTTCATTAATCACCAATTTAAAAAAATCTTTTTTAAGGCTTAATTTGTTTGTTCATTAGAAAGCAACCAGCTTAAAACATTTTAAGTATGATTTATTAGCTGCCAAGTAATATAGCATCGAATTATAAGGCATAAAATTACTTACGGTGCGAATGTTAATTTAAAAAAATATCTTTTAATAACAAAAATATTTATCTTTCTAAAATTTAACTAACACAGGATAAAAGCACCTTTTTTGGCAAAGTACTTAAGGTAAATTGTTATGCATTTTAGCGTTCAAGAAGATACTACAAAGAAGGTTTTTTCAAGGGAATATATATTACCAAAGAAAAGTAACTAGCATTTTTGTATGAAATTTAAAACATTCGTTATACAGCTTTCTTAATCCTATAATTTACAAATTTAAGACTAGTGTTTAATGGAGGGGTGAAAAGAAATGGGTTTATGCTGTTTAATTTCTTGTTATATAAAGATTACTTAGTATTAAATGTAACAAAATTATCCTTGAAAAAATTTCTGTATAAAGGAACAAAGTATACTTAGTATTAAATATAGATATATACTAACAAAAATTTCTATATAAGAAATTTGAGTAAATATTTATAATCAATCAACTGTTTATAAATAATTTTAAATAATATAAAAAATATCTTCACTTATAAAAAACGTGGGTTTTTATTATAATTATTAATATTATTATTATCTTTGTTTATTAAAAATTCTATGCTAATAACATTTTATGTTAGACTTTCTTTTTTTCTTATTATGATCAATTATTATTAAAAATATTAAGCTTATAACCTTTTATGGTAAAATTTCTTTTGGTGAAGAAATATTATAAAAGCAAATTATATGATATGCATTCGAATTTCTCATAAATGTCTTTAAAAAAGATAAACGGACTCTGTTTTTCTACTATTTAAAAATTCATCGGTTCGTGGTATTCTGACATTACTAAAATATAATAAAATTCACTAACACACATTTTTAAACAAATTCAGTTACAGCTTTTATAACATCTATAAAAAATTACGGAAAATTTTTAGCTTGAGAACATTAATCGTCAGATTTAAAAAATATTTTTTAAGGCTTAATTTGTTTGTTTATTAGAAAGCAACCAGCTTAAAACATTTTAAGTAAGATTTATTATCTGCCAAGTAATACAGCACCGAATAATAAGGCATAAAATTACTTACGGTGCGAATGTTAATTTAAAAAAAGATCTTTTCTTAACAAAAATATTTATCTTTCTAAAATTTAATTAACACAGGATAAAAGCACCTTTTTTTTTTTTTTTTGACGAAGTACTTAAGGTAAATTGTTATGCATTTTAGCGTTTAAGAAGATACTACAAAGAAGGTTTTTTGAAAGGAATATATATTACCAGAGAAAAATAACTAGCATTTTTGCTTGAAATTTAAAACATGCGTTATACAGTTTTCTTATTCCTATAATTTACAAAATTTAAGCCTAGTGTTTAACGGAGCTGTGAAAAGAAATTAATTTCATTCTGTATAATTCCTTGATATATAAAAATTACTTAGTATTAAATGTAACAAACTTATACTAGCAAAAATTTCTGTATAAAATAATGGAGTAAATATGCGTAATTTTACATAAATAATATCTTATCTAATTATTTATTACATGGAATTCAGCATCTTGTTTAGTAAATTTTCTTATAGTTCCAATAGCTGAAAATGCATTGTAATTTAATATTGCAAAAAGGAACGATTACTGACAATATCAAATTCTTAGTTATAAATTTTGACACATTACTGCATGATTTTGCATGATTGATTTTTATATCATCTTTTTCTGAATCAAAATATATAAGCATATGTGCAGACATGATTAAACTAAATGCGTGTATTAATAAGTAAAAAAATGAAAATTACATAAAAATTAAAGAGTAATAATTATAAAAAAAAATAATTTCAAAAGCATTATGATCCTAAAATTTCACTACAGGATTTTTGAGAAAATATGAACAATTTCTTCTACAAAAATATTTATCTTACTGTAAATTTAGTTTAACGAATTTTTTAAGGAATTTTTTTAGGGGCGTTTACAAGTATATTAACATGTAGCAGTTATATTCTCGTAGTCTTCCCCATTCATATGTCTGTTCGTATATAACAGCGCGAGAAGTAACCAGCCAAATTGTTAATTTAATAAAAAGAATCTTTTCAGAATGTTGTTGAGTTATTTTATAAAAATACAATCGAAAATTAAAGAGGCATAGATAAAAAATCATTATTCTGTTAAATTCTATCATATGCAATTCAGTGATATTCCATGATAGGTAATGATTCTAGGTTGCCATGGTGATTATTATAAAAAGTAAGTAATTCAATGATGTCCTATGATAAGTAATGATTCTAAGTAGCTTCATTGATGGCTTTTTTATTTAGTCAGATTGTTTCCGTATTAATGAATTTAATATATACATACATACATATATATATATATATATATA
Source organism: Maratus speculifer (assembly GCA_964019185.1). NCBI lineage: Eukaryota > Metazoa > Arthropoda > Arachnida > Araneae > Salticidae > Maratus > Maratus speculifer. Next base: position 145,650,499 of record OZ025301.1, on the reverse strand, counting down.
TATATATAGGTAAAAAAAATTGTATTCCTACATTTTTTGCATGATTGTGAGTGTGATTAGATATTGCAGTAAAATCTGAGTATTTATAAAATTAGTTACAGTACGAAAGCACCACATTTGCCATATTTTCAAGTACGATTTCTGTACGATTTCCGACTTGTTAATTTTAGGAGTAATTAATATCCTAAATTTCATATTATTCATAAATTTTGCCAACACTGTTTGTTTTCTAAAATATAAAACATTTTTCTCTTACCTTCTCTAAAATGCTTTTTAAAGATAAACAATGAAACGAATTCATTTTAAAAAGACACATTTATTTATTAAGTTAAAGGTTTTATGTCCATCATTGGCTAATGGAAAATTTTTGAGGACGAAAATATGCATTGCCTAGTATAAAAAAAAATTATTTTAAAGTGCTTAAATGTTCGGCTTATTAAAAGATTATGACATTTATGACACGTTATAAATTAAGATGATGCCTAATTGTTATTCATAAATGTTTAAAGTTGTTTGCTTGAGTTTAAAAAGGTAAATAAAAAACTTATCCTGCTAAATATTAATTAAGGTAAATTGAATATTTTTCTTCTTTACGGTAAGCTTATTAAAGTAAAATGACAAGCACTTAACGTTATTATTAAGAGAATAATAATAAAAAAATATATTGAAACTATCCAAAATTTACGATACGTATTTTATCTTCCTCCATACACATAAACTAAAAATCCGCACAGGATATAATTTTTGAAATGATAGTTTTTAAGTAAAGTAACTACTTAAATATAATAACATCTACGTTTTAATGATACAAAGAAATTTGTGAATATAAAGGTTTTTATGTGTAAATGATAATCATAATAATATTACATATTTTAATACTAAACAAAATGGAGGTTGCTATCGAACGTTTATTTTATGCATAAATTTAAAAACGTGTGAATGAATGAACGAGCAGATGAATAAAATGAAACTGAAAGTTTCGGTTTCATTTTCAAAAGAATCTTCAGGAGTACACTTTTCAAAAACACACAAATCGGGTGGAAACAGTCTACATGTTATATCGTCAAAACTTATGTTCAAACTATAACATAAATTTTGACAATGTAGCTTGCAGATTGTGATTTGCTGATTTGTGTTTTTAGAAAACTTTACTCCTAAAGATGGTTTTTCAGATTAAACCGAAACGTTGAATTTCCCTTTATTCATGCAATTATTTTTACAACATCCTTAAATATTAGAATAAAGTATACGTTGGAAAGCAACCTCTATTTTGTTTTAGTATTTGATTTTACAATGATAAAATCCTCAATTATTAAGACTTTTAATATTTAAAAATATTAAAAAAAGATACTTAAGCTAGAAAAAATACGATAAAAAATAAAGTAGGAAGTTTTATTTATAATACTTTTAATGTCTATGTTTTACAGAGAAAAAATATATCTTGATATCAGAAAACACAAATTAATACTCAGTTTGTTAATAAGAGACAGGAAATATTTAGAATATAAATTATGTGCCTTTATCTTATAAATTTAACTATCTACAATTTAAAGCAAAAAACAGGAATAACACTGATGTCATACTGATGGAGGCAACACCTGACCAGAAATTTTATTTAATTGTATTTTTGTCTTTAAGCTTCTGAGCATTACATGATTTTAATTTTTAGACAGTCGTCGTATAGAAAAAAATTCAACTACAATTTGTTGGAAAATTGTATATTAATTAATGGATTTTATATGACTTTCAAACTTATTTTGAAGCATGATTGCTCTTAAGCCTGTGTCTATTATATGCAGCCTTATTTCGAAATAATAATCAATTTGCACTGATCAGAACATAAATAGTTCGGAATTTATTTTAGCTAAAATTTTATAACAAAATAAAAACTTCATCAATAGTTAGAATTAAATAATATAAATAAAACCGAAATCACACAAACATATAATTGGACGAAGTACGCACTTGAACCGCTAAAATTAAAAAGAACTAAAAGAATTAACAGTAGCTACTTTTATAAATTATTTTTATAAGGAAAGTATATATTATTAAATTTTAGTTATTATATTACCTTATTAAATTAAATTATTTAACTGTAAATACTAAATTTTAATTATCATTAATTATTTTTTAAATAATTAAACTTACTTTCAAAAATTCATTTACTTTTCTTGAATTAATTTAAAATATTGTCTGAAAAACGTGTTTTGTTTTAAAATATAATTCACGCATATTAAAAAAGTTTTATATTTTTCCACGAAATTGCCATGCATCATCATAAAAAATTTAAAACTGGAAGAAAAAAGGTTATTTTCTGAACAACAATAAAGTTAATTACGAGAAAAGTTTCTCTTTAAACTAGACAGATATTACACAATGGGAATAATGCCGCTATAATTAAAATAGAGAAATTATGGTCGTTATGAAATAAAACATTTATTTCTTAATTTATTACCTTTCATTTTTTACGGAAAATATTTAATCATTCACTAGAAAATGCGTTTTGACATTATATAAAAAAGTATGAATCTTCTAATAATGAGATAAATGATATGATTTTCTATAAATATAAATATCTAATTCATTAAAACATACTGTTTTAGAAAGGAATTTATAATTATAATATCTATTTAATCATTAGAATTCAATTTATTGTTTTCATATGACCCTTTTTTTTCATTCCCAGATCTCCCGCTTTCGAAAAGACAATTCGGAAGACATTTTATGTAAAAAGTTTGGATTGAACTGACAACGTCCTAAAAAGCCTTTTATTGCAGTAAACAAAGTTGGAAATCTTCTGAAAAAGTCAGAGTTAAGCGCCCACTTCAGTCACGGGAAAAAAAGAAAAGAGCTAATTTTCATTTTATGGCGGTGTTATTTTCTAAATTTTCTCTTTGATTCTAATATTTTTAAATGAATTTTTTTGCTTTTCTATCCTTTTCCCTTTTATTTTCTTAAAAAAAAAAAAAAAAAAAAAAAAAAAAAAAAAAAAATGCTCGGATTATACAATGCAAAATCTACCTAAAAATATGCTGGTGAGAATAATAAATCGGAATTGGAATACAGATGCCCGTAAATGGTACGGGTAAATCATGATTGGCAAAAGCATATTGCGTGTATGAACTGCTGGCAAATCTGGGAAGTGGTTAATTTGAAAAGTATGCACTTCTTAATATTAAATGAAATCTTTCTATTTTTTTTTTTTCATTTGAAAGATATTTATTTGAGAGCTTACATTTTAAAATTACTAAAACACATATATTAATCATGTTGTCAAAATATTTCTTAAAAATTCACACAAAAACATAATACCATCTGCTTATATAAATTACTTTATTCAAACCACTATCTTTTGCTTATGACAAATTACGTTTTCTTCTTGTCGCAATGCCATAATAAATCTTATGAAACTCATAAATGTATTCATATAACTGAAATTAATTTAAAAATACTCCCTAAAATACATTTATCTTTCTCAAATTAAATTTATGTAGCATAAAAGCTTTTTTGTTTTATGCAAATAATCTTTCAGATAAAACTAATTGTGCGCAATATGATAAAAATGAGAAAATACAAAAAATAAAGTTTTTTTTTTTTTTTTTTTTTTTAAGAAAAAAAAAGAAAGAAAGAAAATGCTAATTACAAGGGATACTTTATTTTTCATGAAATTAAATGGTATATATTATATAAAAGCTGTCTGGGAGAATATCGCAAAATACAAAAATTGCAGTCCATATAATAAAATTCCGATTTAATGTTACATAATGGAATTTATTTTTTAGCCATTTTAATAAAAAGCATTATTATGATAAAAATATTAGTAGCAACATGTTTTATATATTGCTCTGAAAATAATGTGTTTAAATTTTTTGTAAAACTTGGGTAGATTTTTGTTATGTCATTTTACTGTCTTTCATAAATTACGAAATAAAACTAAACATAACATTGAATTTGAGCTCCTACATAGAAAACAAGGTCCTATAAATCGAACTAAAATGATAGACCTCAAAAAAAAAATAAATAAATAAATATACAAATAAATAAACAAGAAAGTGAAAAATGGTTTGAAACTTTTAAACTAGTTTATGAAGTTATTTACCGGGTGTCCCAAAAATGACTGATGGATTTAAACATTCAATAACTTGCAAACGGTGACAGCTATTTAAAAATTTTTTGCAGGAGAGTTATGTATAATGTCATAAGTTTTTTTACCTTAATTTTTTATTTTAGTTCGCATCTCAAACAATAGGTGGCGCTGACGGCGATTGAAGGCCAGGTGCTCAGTGCCGAGTGAAGCGTCGACCCGGCCTTCAATCGCCGTCAGCGCCACCTATTGTTTGAGATGTGAACTAAAATAAAAAATTACAGTAAAAAAACTCCTGACATTATACATAACCCTCCTGCAAAATTTTTTAAATAGCTGTCACCGTTTGCAAGTTATTGAATTTTTAAATCCATCAGTCATTTTTGGGACATCCGGTATGTACTTAGTACTTTAGTATAGGATAGATGTCACTTTTTAACTAAATATGTAAGCTAATTCGAAAATATTGAGAAAAATAGAAAGGCAAATCACGCGAGCGAAAAAAAAATCTTCTAAATTCAAAGATGTGTTTATAATTTCGATAAAAATAAAAACGAAAAAAAAAGAGAGTGTTGTAATGATATTTTAAAAAGATTTTTTTTATAAATTTGTTTTGTCTCAAACATAGTTAACGAAAAAAAAAAAAAATACGTTACAGGTGTATCGTTGGTCAGACGACATGAGTCAGATGATGCTGAAATACATTGCGGCAGTTACACAAAAACAGCATCACGTAATTCTAGTGGTCTAACAGAGACAACTTGTCTTTATCATTAGCCTCGGTCTGAAATGTGATGACATCAAAATCAAATGAAAAAAATGGGAGAACTCAGTGATTCCTTGAATTCCCATAAATTCAGACTGAAGCATCATTAAACAGAAGTTTATAATTTCGCAGTGTGCTTGTTAATAACTTTAAAGTTAACAATAAAATTAGTATTATTATGTTACTAAACTCAAAGACCGGGAGGCGACATATCATGTCCTTTTGGAGTTTACGGCTGAAATTTCAGAGTTACTCACAACTCGATTCACATATTAAAACGCAATCGGTCTGCCAATTGATACCTTGGTGGAAAACATCTGAAAGCCCGATTTTAGCGATTGAATTGTAGGTTCAACATGATGTTTTACTGCTCCCATTCCTACATATTATCATATCTTTGGATATAGAAAAACACAATGGTAAACCTACAACTATAAAAATCAGGTTTTCTGATGTTAAAACTGTTGTTAGCTTTCTTTTTTTCAAAACTAAAAACTAAAACAAAATCACTTCACCTTTTTCATTTACGTATAAAATACATTTCATATTTATTTACTTAGAACAGGTGTCACAAACAAAAATTAAAATTATTAAAAATTATTAAAAATTTAATTATTAAATTATTAATTATTATTAAAATTATTCCAGTGTCATTTAGTTTTCTACTGATTTTATGTGTTATGAATACGGTTCTTATGACTGAACCGAAACATGTCAACTTTTTAATTTTTATTTGTGACACCTGTTCTAAGTAAATAAATATGAAATGTTTTTTATAGGTTTTCTGATGTTTTCTTTCCACTTATAGATGACTTGACAGGCTGATTGCTTTTTAATATGCGAATCAAGTTTTAACTAATTTGTGAATTTCAACCATGAACTCAATGAACGGATTGTTTGAGCTGTCACGTTCCAATTTATCATATTCCAATTACGTACTTTTGTCATCTTTAAATGAGAATAATGATATATGCTTTAATAGCTGATACTTATTTTAATTAAGATTTAAGACATGATTATATTTAATTATAAAATGCATTCATTATATTTATAATCTGAAAAAAGAATGCATTTTTTTTTTACTTCTGTAATTCCAAAACTCAAGAAAGTTTTACACAATTACATATTGCGTAATTCAGTCAAATATCATACGAAAATAGTTTGTGAATGAACGATTGCATCTACCACTGTAAGGCAAAATGAACTACAGATGTTTTCAATCGCACAACATTTCTCCGTTTTCTGAATGAAATCACGCGATTTGGAAATTTGCATATATTCCGTGGTTTGTATAATGGATAAAGTTAGATCATTTTTATTGCAATAGAAATGTTTTCTACTGACCTTTTAGATGTAAAATTCCAAAACATTAGCCCGATTTTAACGGTTGACATGTAAGTTTAACATTGTTTTTTCCTACTCTCATTTTTACATATTTTTATATCTTTGAATGCAGAAAAACATAATGGTAAACCTACGAGTCAACTGTTAAAATTGGGTTTTTTGATGTTTTCCAACTATCTTTCAAGTCACATATTTTATATGACTTGGCAGACTGATTGCGTTTTAATATCCGAATCAAGTTTTAACTAATTCCAATTACCTACTTTTGTCATATTTAAATGAGAATAATGATATACTTTAATAGATAATACTGATGTATTTTATACAAGATTTAATGTATGATTATATTTAATTCTAAAATTCATCCAATATATTTATAACCTGAAAAAAATTTGCAATTTCTTTATTTCTGTAATTCCGAAACTCAAAAAACTTTATGCATATTACGTAATTCAGTCAAATATCATCCGAAAATAGTTTATGAATGAACGATTGCACCAACCACTGTAAGGCAAAATGAACTACAGATGGTTTTAGTCGCACAACATTTTTTCCGTTTTCTGAATGAAATCACGCGATTTAGAAATTTGCTTATATTGCGTGGTTTACATAATGGATAAAATTAAATCATATTTATATTAATAGAAAGGTTTTCTACTGACCTTTTAGATGAAAGATTCCTGAACATTAAAGGGGAATAAAACAAGCTTACCTGCAAAAAAATAAACAATACGTTAATATAAAAGTGATTTTCATTTTAAAATTTATATTTATAACATAATATTAGAAGAAATGAAATAGATACAAAATGTATTCAGTTAAACAAGTTATATGATTATCTATGATTTTCGCTATCAAATCAAACTAAAGATAGTTTGTTTTCAAATGCTAAACAACATATTACGGAAATAAAATTATCAACTCACATAAAGTGTGTATAATAAAGTTCAAACACCCTACAGTGGTTCTCAGAGATATAGAATGACCAAAAATATGACCTCAGGTGAAATGGAGCAACAAAATTAAAAAAGTGGTAGGAAATGATCGCATGATCAAAGTTCTAGACAAAAAACAACAGAAAAAAAACTGGCGGAAACTTACTTTTAGCAGAATTAGAAAAGGGTCGCTGTTGTTAATGATGAAGATATACATATATGTATACATATTGGAATCTTTAAAATCCCACTTGCAAAACTTAGATTCAAAAAACAACAACAGAAATAACAAAATAACTAGTTTTATAATACATTTAAAATAATTATACTGTTTGCTGCTGCAACATTTTTTCTAAAAATTGTTCTTGTTGTCCGAAATGAATTCTGAGGAAAATTCAACTTTTATCTAAAGAAATACTTCAAACTGTTTTTACAAATTTAATAAATTGAATTTTCATTTTAACTGAAAAGTTTATAATAAAAAATGACAAACTGAATTTAAAGTTTAGAGTTTTTTTTCTTTTTAAAGTTTCTGCTCAGTTTCAATTCATTTTTTAAAAATAATTTTCCATGAAAAACATAAAACTCAAATCGAGTTCTAAATGGGATGACACTTTGTGTTAAAATTATTAAAAATAAAACTATTTACCAAAAAGGTGCAATACGATATATTAAAACTTTCCCATTACAAGATTAACTTTTTTTTAAATTTAAAAAAACAAAAAAATTTAAAAATAATTTGTAAAAACAAGAAAGGTTCCTGAGATCTTTCGATCGCTACTACGGTCATTTTCAAAGGATATGGTTCAGATCAAGTGTGTTTTTCAACGATTATGGTCAACTAAACCATATCCAAGGAAAAGAAGTAACCTCAAATTACCAGACAGTCAACAAAAACATTTTATTCTTTTGCCTATGTGAAGCAATTTCAATGTACATTGGACCACTTTGTTTACAAACTTAATGTATGAAGTCCTATCTTCTAAGTCTGTGCAAATCAATAGCTTTAGGTTACGGTCACCGCTATCTGTTTTTGTCATTCCTTGATTTATCATCTACAAATATTTTACAACAACTTTTCGCTCTCATAGTATTTACATCAAAAAATATTCTTTTCATTTGAAGTCTTCGTGTAAGAAAAGTAAAATTTTTATTCAATTAATAAAATAAATAAACAAATAAGTAAATAATTACTTAAAAAAAAAACTAATATATATATATATATATATATATATATATATATATATATATACATATATATATATAAAGATAAGTATGCATTGAAATAGCTTTCATTAAAAAAAATCTAAATATTTCACAACAGTTATTCGATTTCATAATATTTACATTAAAGAAAAAAATATTTGAAGCTTTCATGTAAGAAAAGTAAATTTTTATTCAATTAATTAACTAAATAAATAAATAAGTAAATAACTGCTTTTTGAACAAAAAAACTCAAAAATAATATTTGAAAAAAGAAAAGAAAACAGCAGTACATTAAAAAAGCTTTCAATTAGAAAATAATAATACTAATTAAAAACTAATATTCTGAACGTAAAATGTATTTCTCTGTTTAGAATTTCAATTAAGTTTCAAATGGATTTTTTTTTTTACTTCATACAATATTATAAAGTTTATACTTCTTCAAGTATTTCAAACAGTAAAAACTTGAAAAATTCTATAATACAGAAGCAGGTTACATATAAGTTATCGTCATAGCCAACTCAAGATTTTTATACATTATAACAAGATAAAACAAAAACAAAAAACAAATAGACTTAAAATGCCACATATTCAACAAAAATATTCTATTATTTTATCTAACGTGAGCAACTGAACTATGTATTGTTTAGAAACTTCCGAACATTTTCTTTTAACTCTGAGGAAATAGGTAGAATTTAGGTTACGGTCACCGCTATCTGTCTTTGTCATCATTTGATTTTTAATCTGCAAGTATTTCACACCATTTATTTGATCTCATAGAGCTTTCACAAAAAAAAAAAAAAAAAAAAAAAAAAAAAAAAATCACTTTGAAGCATTTGTGTGAAAAAAGTAAAATTTTTATTCAATTATTTAACAAGCTAATTAAATAGGTAAATAACTATTTAAAAAAAAATTGGAAATAATATTTTTAAAGAAAAAAAAATGAAAGCTATAAATAAAATAATAATAACAGTAATCAGTATATTTATGTTAAAGTTAAAATTTATTTATCTATTGCAACTTTCAGCCCTGTTTTGAATCGATTTCTTGGTTTCATACTATATTATAAAGTTTAATATATCTCCAAAGACTTGAAAGAGAAAAAAATTGAAAAAATCTATAATACAAAAGTCATAGCCAACTCGTTTTTCATTCATTATATTACAAGAAAAACAAATAACCTTAAAATGCCACATTAACATAATCTTAAAATTTTTATTTAATTATTTAACTAACTAAATAAATACGTTAATAATTATTAAAAAATAGAAAACAATATTTGTAAAGAAAAAAATGAAAGAAGAACTATATTTAAAAGGATTCAATAAAAAAAAAATAACAATAACAATAATCAAGAAATAATATCTTAAAGGTAAAATTTCAACCTATTGAAATCTATTAATAATCTAAATCTATTAATGTATTATAACTGAAATCTACTTCAACTTTCAGTCCAGTTTTAAATCGGTTTTTTAGTTTCTTACAAATTACAAAGTTTAATATATCTCCAAGGACTTGAATGAGCAAAAAATTGAAAAATTCCATAATACAAAAGCGACTTTAGTCATAGCCAACTCAAGTCTTCCATTCATTATATGACAAGAAAAACGAATAACCTTAAAATGCCATATATCCAACAAAAATATTTCATTCTTTTATCCAACTTGAGCAATTGATCTATTTTGTTTACAAACTCAGTGCCCGAAATACTTTCTTTTAACTCTGAGCAAATAGGTAGAATTTAGGTTACGGTCACCGCTATGTGTCTTTTCATCATTTGATTTTTCAACTGCAAGCATTTTGCACCACTTTTTTGATCTCATAGTACCTTCATCAAAAAATATTTCACTTTGAAGCATTTGTATGAAAACTTTTATTCTACTATTTAACTATTTAAATAAATACGTAAATAACTGTTCAAAGCATAGAAAACAAAATTTATAAAGAAAAAGATGAAAACAAAAGTACATTTAACCCCTTAACGCGCAGTGTTGCTGTGTCGGCAACACCTAAAGTTCCCCCTGCTTAGAGACACAAAAACTCCGTGAATATTTCAAAAACTACTCTAATGGCTACTTTAAATCTTTCTTATGAGTTATAGATGGCAGCACCACAGAGATCAAACTCTACTGTTTTAAAATAATAGGTAAAATGTTTTACTGTAATACGCGCTTCACAGCAATGCTCTTCTCACTGCGCTTATCAATGCTTTACTTATGGGAGGTTACCACTTTGGCAACAGCCGTGTAATTAAAATGGTTAGTGTAATCTTTATAAAACAATACCTGTGTACTCCTCTAGGCCTAAATAGATTGCCTAATTTTTTTCTTTAAATTCCAACTTTAAAGAGTAGTGCGCCGGAAAGGGTTAAAAAGCATTCAATTAAAAAATATCAATAAAACAATTATAAAAAATGATATGTTGAACTAAAAATTTATTTATCTATTTCAACTTTCAGCCCAATTTCAAATGAGCTTCTTTATTTTATACAGGGTCAATCCATTTCAAGTGGTCCAGAAAATATTATTTTGGTCGCTCGACCATTTTTAAAAAATTTGAAATTTTTTTACAACAACCCTACCATGACGTAAGTTCAAAATGACCGTTATTTTAATTTTACTATTTTTTGTTTGTGCATGGCGGCCATCTTTGTTTCATCGTGTTCAGCCATTTTCTCAGATACTAGGATACACAAAATTGTAAATATCTCGTCTTTTATTTTACCAATTGAAATGGGGTTTGCAGCATTTTGTTCAAAATGAAATAGGCTAAATGTACAGTGGTAGAATAATTTTGAAAAATAAATTTTTACAGGTGAAATTTTAGCACAAAATTTAAGATTTTTTCCAAAATCTATCCATTTGCAAGAGGCAATTTTTTATGCAAGGAAAACTGTCAACCTTACGCAATTTTTTCTACAAATAGGTCAAAAGTGTGTGTACTCATACACTAAGTCCCTGATCTGGGAGTTAATTTCTCTTTGAGAAAAAAATTCCGAAATTCTTCAAAAATTTCAAAAATCGCACTTTTTAGGCTTTGATATCTCTGGTGGGGCACGAGATAAAAATTTGAAATTCTGGCCTTTGATAGTACTGTGTAGTAGTGTTATGTACAAAAAATGTCAAGAAGGAGATTTGACTACAAGCGGATATATGACATGGAGAATATGTGAAAACAATACTGCCAAACTATTCTAACCTACTATGTAATTGTTCAACAAGACTGTCAACCTTACACAATTTTTTTCTACAAATAGGTCAAAAGTGCGTGTACTCATACACCAAGTCCCAGATCTGGGAGTTGATTTCTCTTTGAGAAAAAAATTCCGAAATTCGTCAAAAATTTCAAAAATCGCACTTTTTAGGATTTGATATATCTGTTGGAGCACGAGATAAAAAACTGAAATTCTGACCTTTGATAGTATTGTGTAGTAGTGTTATCTACAAAAAATTTCAAGAAGGAGATTTGACTATAAGCTGAGATACGGTGATTAAAAAATGTTAAGAAATGCTATTATGAGTACATTAGGAGAAATGAGATTAGTCTCATTTATTACAATATTTACACAGAAAATATCGTTTTTTGAAAACAGTTTAATAATAAATGTTTAATTTACAAAGATACTATATATGCTCAACAAAGAGCTTAACACTATTTACGAGACATGTTATGAGTTCGACCAGTTACTGTTGTCAGTCCATATGACTGTTCTTTCTCAAAATTTTATTTGAAGGCACCCAAGTCTTGTCATCCCTTGGTAACTTGAATGAAATTCTCTAGATTTAATAATTGAAACCATGTCAACTCGATCAGTTGCAACCCATTTTCTGAAATTTACTTTTCTTGAAATATGTACCGAGTAAAATTGTTGCAATAGCATTTGTAGCAGATTTGTTCCTCTGGACAAATAGTGTATTGGCTTAGCATACATTCTGAATTGTTTAAATCACACAGACGCATTTGAAGAAGATATTCGTAATTAACATTTAACTTTGTACCATAAATAATTAATTAAAAATTTTGGAGGTATGAACAATTACATAGAAGATTACAATAGTTTGGCAGTATTGTTTTCACATATTGTCCATGTCATATCTCAGCTTGTATTCAAATCTCCTTCTTAAAATTTTTTGTACATAACACTACTACACATTACTACTAAAAGCCAGAATTTCAGATTTTTATCTCGTGCTCCACCAGAGATATCAAAGCCTAAAAAGTGCAATTTTTGAAATTTTTGACGAATTTCGGAATTTTTTTCGCAAAGAGAAATCAACTTCCAGATCTGGGACTTGGTGTATGAGTACACGAACTTTTGAACTATTTGTAGAAAAAATTGTGTAAGGTTGACAGTCTTGTGTAACAATTACATAGTAGGTTACAATAATTTGACAATATTATTTTTCACATATTGTCCATGTCATATCTCAGTTTGTACTCAAATCTCCTTCTTGAAATTTTTTGTACATAACACTACTACACAATACTATCAAAGGCCAGAATTTCAAATTTTTATCTCGTGCCCCACCAGAGATATCAAAGCCTAAAAAGTGCGATTTTTGAAATTTTTGAAGAATTTCGGAATTTTTTTCGCAAAGAGAAATTAACTCCCAGATCTGGGACTTAGTGTATGAGTACACACACTTTTGACCTATTTGTAGAAAAAATTGTGTAAGGTTGTTGACAGTTTTCCTTGCATAAAAAATTTCCTCTTGCAAACGGATAGATTTTGGAAAAAATCTTAAATTTTGTGCTAAAATTTCACCTGTAAAAATTTATTTTCCAAAATTATTCTACCACCATACATTTAGCCTACTTTATTCTGAACAAAATGCTGCAAACCGCATTTCAATTGGTAAAATAAAAGACGAGATATTTACAATTTTGTGCATCCTAGTATCTGAGAAAATCGCTGCACACGATGAAACAAAGATGGCCGCCATGCGCAAACAAAAAATAGTAAAATTAAAATAACGGTCATTTTGAACTTTCATCATGTTAGGGTTGTTGTACAAAAAATTTCAGATTTTTTAAAAATGGTCGAGCGACCAGTGCTGGACCACTTGAAATGGATTGACCCTACAATATTATAAAGTTTATTTATATCCAAGGACTTGAAAGAGTAAAAATTTTAAAAATTTCATAATACAAAAGCGGCTTTAGTCATAGCCAACTCAAGTTTTCCATTCATTATATCACAAGAAAAAGAAATAACCTTAAAATACCATATATATCCAACAAAAATATTCCATTCTTTTATCAAACTTGAGCAACTGAACTATTTTGTTTACAAACTCAGTGCCCGAAACACTTTCTTTTAACTCTGAGCAAATAGGTAGAATTTAGGTTACGGTCACCGCTATCTGTCTTTGTCATCATTTGATTTTTCATCTGCAAAGCCTGATTCTGCATCTCAACTATTCGGCCAAGGCGAGGGGAGATAGAAACAATGATCTAACTACCATAAATAATGCTTTTGCACCAGTGAACCCCACAGGGACTCGACCTTGACGTACAGCAATTGTTGACGTAATAGCATTTTGCTTTGAAGTTCATTACATTTAAATAGCCTAATGAATGTGAGTTACTTATGAATGCAACTGTAGCATTTGATGTTAATGCGTTCTTGAATAGCTGGAAGTTTAGTAGTTGATTGTTGTATGCATATATTTACGAGTTTCTGTTAAGTCTCTTATTGTTAAGACCTTTCATGTATATGGCATCTTCATTTCTATGAAGTAAATTAAATCGAAATTGCACAATAAACTTCAGTTACCTTTTTAAATCAACATATTTGTTGAACTTAATTGTATATGCTGTATTATAATACTGCTTATATAAATTATTGATAATTTGAACACGTAAAACAAAATAGATGAAATGAATACTAAATAAAAAATTCTCACTAATGGACAGATCCTAGTATCACGTAAAGATTAAATGCATTAATAATCTTATAATGAATATTGTATTTAATGAAATGATCTTCTAGTACATTAATAGCTAAATTATTGAACCATTCAGTTAACCGCTTTTAAAGATGAAGTCAGCCACTCCTCATTTTTTATTTTTATAACGCTCCTAAGTCCGTCTCTTATTCAGATTTATACAAAGTTTTGTATTTATACAAAGTTTTGTATAAGTTTCTGCATCAGTATTTATTGTATCCGCGGCGATCTTTTTTTTTCATCTGTAAAGTCCGATTCAGTATCTCAACTATTCAGCCAAGATAAAGTAAGATGTCAGGCAATTATATACCTGGAGTATATTTTTGAAACTGCATATTTTTTATCCTGATATATGATAAACTATATGTCCACATGCAGCATGCCTTTAACCCTTTCCGGCACGCTGTGCGTGGTCTGGGATACCTATTTTTTATTCCAAACTTGCAAACGGCACCAATAATATTTTAGTAAAATTTTCCTTTTATAACAAAAGCTTAAATTAAGGGTTTCAAAAAATCTAAAAAATTTGTTTGTGAATTACGGTGTCAGTTGATTATTTCTCATTTTACAGCATATTTTGCCCGTGCCGGAAAGGGTTAAATGTTTACTTCAGTTCCATTTTTGGCAACTTCTTTAAATTCTGTTATTCTGAAGTTTATATTTTGGCTTGTTAATATGTATGTTGCTTATTTTTTTTTATCGCATTTCTATTAAATATATTTTTCCTATTAAACTGCACTTGTTATTTTGCTTTGCTACACATTTAAGTATTCACAATTTTGTTTCAACAATATATTATTAAAACTATTTAATATAAGATGTATTTTAACTAAGCAAATAGCATGTAGATTATATTACCACTGTTCGTTGAGATATGAGTGGTTTGTTGCAAAAAGTAACTCTATCTTGCTAAGGCCGCAATTGAACTTTCATAAACAATGGTTTTGCATCAGCAACCCAGCGTGGTTTCAGGAATGGATGATCTTAAAGTATTGGAATCGTTTAATGTAATATAATTTTGCTTCGAATTTCATTAAGTTTATATAGTCTAATGAATTGAGTTAATTATGAATGTAAATGTATCATTAGTGGTAATATGATATTTATAAATGCAAATCCCTACGTTTTGTACATAATCATATATATGAGCATTTACAAAATTATGCAAATTCATTACATTCATATAAGCTTTTTTATTTATTTGGTATCTCTATCAGTGGAGGACATTAAACTGGGACAGAATAACGATTTATTCATTTCAGTTAAAACTTAACAGTAGAAATATTTAAATGTAGTTGTTTTTGTTACCTTATAACATTGCTTTTTGCATTTATAGGTCACATGAATATTCGCTACAAAACAACATAAATTAACAAACTTCACTTTATTTGTAAAAAATCTTCTTTACAGAGGAATCAATACAACAAATAATAAAAACCAGACGCATTAATATAACTACAATGTATATTACATTTAACCAAATGAAAAACTTAACAATATCACTAACGAAATAATTCAAAAATTTGGTCCTTCGCTTGTAATATTTGATTTTGTCTCTCAAATTTTCACTGAATGTGAAAACAAAAAGCTGAATCAACGACCAACTTTAATCGGCAATTCTTTTGTACCAGTAAGCTGAGCATGGAGTCGATCTTGATGTAAAGTAATTGTTAACATAATAGCACATTTTCCTTTGAAGTTCATTTGATTTAAATAGCCTTATGAATGTGAAATACTCAGGAATGCAACTTTAGCATTATGTTAATGAGTTATACACGAATAGAACTGTACCAGATCATTTAGATTTTGAATGTGATTGTTATATACGAAAATCAGTGAGTTTCTGTCAGATCCATTGCGGCAAGCGCTTACATCTAGATGCTTTGTCTGTTATTATAAATTGTAATAAATTGATATACTATAATAACAACATTTCAAGTAGTTTTTTAAAATAAAATATTAGTTGTTTATTTACATTTATTATTTTAAAAGATCGTTTGCAAAAGTTATTAGGTTTGTAAATAACTTTAAACTACGTTTGTTATTTTACAAAATTATTTTAGTTTTATTAGATTTCAAAATAAGTTTTATATGGTTTTTAAACTGTTATCAAATCTAAACTTGCTACTTTCTGACACATTTTGAACTTATTTTTTGATCGGAAGCATATCAAATAAGTGCATATAATAACAAATTTTTCAGATAGTATTTTAAAATAAAAAATTACCTCTTTATTTCCATTTGTCATTTTAAGAGATTGTTTTCAATAGATACAGCGTTCGAAATCCTTGGTGGTCCGCTGGTCCGAGACCACCGATAATGCAATCGGACCACTAATTTGAAAAACTTAGTGGTCCGCAGGACCAGTGCCTTTTTTCAGGTCCTTAGAAAACCAAAACCGATCGCACATGATTTTTTTTATCATCAGCGATGCCGCAAACGCGCCATAGCGCTTAAATTACGCAAAAAAATCGGCCATGGGACGCAAAAAAATCGCTCTTACGCGTCCCACGGGCCGCGTAATTCTGTTAAAAGATCGCGAAAAAACGGCAAATTTCGTTAAAAAATCATGAAATAACGACTAATTTTCGGCAAATTTTGTCAAACAATTCTCGAAAAAATGGCTAATTTCATTCCAAAACCCGAAACAGAAGGCAGATTTCTTCTAAAGATAAAAAACGGCAAATTTCGCCCAAAAAATCGCGAAAAACGGCAGATTTTTTCAAAAAATTGCGGAAAAATGGCAGATTTCTTCAAAAAATTACGAAAAAAAGGCAGATTTTTCAAAAATATTGCAAAACAATGGTAGATCTCTTCAAAAAAGTGCAAAAAAACCCGACAAATTTTGTCCGAAAATCGCGAAAAAACGGCAAAATTTGTCAAAAAAAAAAATCGTGAAAAACGAAAAAATTCTTCAAAAGATTGCGAAAAAAAGACAAATTTTGTTTAAAAAGTGCTAAATAACGACTAATTTCCGGTAAATATTGTCAAAAAATTCGCGAAAAAATGGCTAATTTCATCCTAAAACCCGAAAAAATGGCAGATTTCTTCGAAAGATCGCAAAAAACGGTATATTTCGTCAATAAATCCCGAAAAAACAAAAAATTTCGTCAAAATAATGCGAAAAAACGGAAATTTCGACAAAAAAAAAAAAAAAAAAAAAAAAAAAAAGCACAAAAAATATATATGAATGCCGGGAGAGAATTTTTCTGTTTTAAAACCTAATTTTCCAACTTCAAAATTGTTGTTGCTGCTCCAAAAACTGATTTTCGTGCTTCCCAATCGGTTTGATCGGTTTCCCAATAATTTGATAGTTTTTTTACATACTGTTTATTTTTTAGCAAATTATATTTTACATTTTATTATGCTGAAAATTTTCGATAAATGCAAAGTAAGATTGATTTATTTTCCAGAGAGTGTGTGTATGTGGGGGGGGGGGGGAGACCACTCTAAGTGTTAAAATTATTTAATAGAGTTTTATGTAACGGACCAGTGCTGATGTCTGCGGACCAGTAAATTCTCATGCTTACTGGTCCTTGGGACCAGTGACTTTTTTTTAGGAATTCTAACGCTGTCAGATATATTAGATTTACAAAAACTTTAAACTGCATTTGTTGTTTTATCAGGTTGTTTCTGGTAGTTTCATTAGGTCTACAAAAATTTTTTTAATAATTTTAAAAGTGTTCGAAATTCCAAACTTGTAATTTTATGACACATTTTAAAATTCATTTCTGTTCGCAAACGTATCAAAATTGCAGGTTCATTTATTAAGAAACTTTGTAGCCGAACGGTTTTTTCAGTTTTCGGTTTAGAAAGACAACTTTTCAGAAAATGCTGCCAAAGCTGGCTTTTGAACCAAATTTTGAAATGCGAGAGCACAGGATAGGAAAGAACAGCCTTCTTAAGAGAACAATAGTCTATAACTCAAGATATAGTTCATTATTCAGCCGTCCTCTCCCCCCGTTAAAAAAAAGTTCCAATTACAAATGGCTTCAACAATCATGCCTACAAGTATCATGCTTTTATGTTTAATCAAGAGTCAAAAAATGTAAAGTATCTTGCAACAGAGTGGGAAAATATATGTATATATACCGGGTGGCCAGAAATAAAACACCCCTACTCTGACCTCCCTGGATATCGAACTACTCAGTGTAAAGGCTTGAAAATTTGTGGACATACTATTCAAAAAATGGGGAAACAGATTTCACGAAAAAAAAATTAGTTCCAGAAATCACCGATAGGTGGCGCTGTACCACTGGACGTATGCTGAAAAGACACAAAAACACGTTTTAAACACATTTTATTTGAAAGTACCAAGCATACATGAAACAAGGACGTTATCGATGCAGGGAATGCTGCTCAATATGGTTCCCTTCCTGAAGATGTAAAATGTGAAGTCTGTGGACAGCTTGTTCAACTGCGGATCGTAACTGGTCATCTGAGATGCTTCTAACATGCAGACTGATACTCTCTTTCAAATCTGCCAAGGTTACCAGACGTTCTCGATAAACAAGGTTTTTTAAGTGTCCCCAAAGCCAAAAATCACACGGATTAAGATCCGGTGAACGAGATGGCCAAGTTGTCGGAAACGCGCGACTGATTATTCTGTCATTGGTGAAATGTTGGCGAAGAAACTGTTGCACAGGGAGTCCAATGTGTGGAGGTGCTCCATCTTGCATAAAAGTAATGGTGTCAAGGCATTGGCGCTGCTGCAAATGGGGTACAACAAATGTTTCGAGCATCCTTTTGTACCTGTTGGCCGTCACGGTACATGTCTCAAGGCCATTGGGAGTAACCTCTTCGAAAAAGAACGGTCCAAGGATGAATGTGGCTGTGAATCCACACCAGACTGTAACTTTCGGTGAGTGGAGTGGAATCTCTTGGAAGGTACGGGGGTTTGTCGTGTCCCATATGCGACAGTTATGGGTGTTCACTGTTCCACTGAGGTGGAAATGGGCCTCATCGCTCCACAGAATCTGCCACGGCCACGATGCATCCACTTCAACTCTAGCAAGAAATGTCAATGCAAAGGTCAGTCGCATCTCCCTGTCTGTGGCCAGCAATTGTTGATTAGGGCGGATTTTGTACGGGAAACAATGCACCATTTTTCTGAGTATGTTCCACACTGCGCTATAGGGAACACCCAAGTGTCGTGACACTGCACGTGCACTACTGCAGCCTAAAACATTATCCATTGACTGTTCAACAATACCGGTGGCAACATCTTCAACGACATCTGAACGAACCGGTTTGCGTCCTCGACCAGGCTGAACTCCAAGATGTCCAGTTTCCTCGAATCGAGCGATCATTCTCCTGAGAGCTTGTGGAAGCAATGGTCCCTTACGCACATCCTTAAGTCGGCGAAACTCTCGAAGTGCTGCTGGAGCATTTCCTTTATTCTCGTAAAACAACTTCACAAGCAAAGCGCGTTCTGGCAGCGTGACAGCCATCACTAATAAGAATGACATTCCCCACCTTTTAACTTCTTTTATACCCAGAACTTGGCTTCTACCCATGCTTTACGCAAATTTTTCTGGTTACAGTATGAAATTGCAGTTACAACGGGAGTTCTAGCTTCTTTACTATTTTTATTTTCCATAAGGGGCAGAAAAATTAAAAAGGAAGCATGGAAGCATTCCATTCCGCATAAACATTTTAATTTTTATTATTATTTGTGTCTTTTGATCATAGTTCCAGTTGTGCAGCGCCACCTATCGGTGATTTCAGGAACTAATGTTTTTTTCGTGAAATCCGTTTCCCCATATTTTGAATAGTATGTGTACAAAATTTTGAGCCTTTACACTGAGTAGTTCGATATCCATGGAGGTCAGAGTAGGGGTGTTTTATTTCTGGCCACCTTGTATATTTGAGAACCGCCTTAAACGCTCACTTTAAAATCATAAATATGAATGATAATTTTAAAAAAAGAGTTAATTTGACTGTGCTGCACGAGCTGTGTTCGTTTTGAATTTAGTAAACAGCAGTTGGTTTTCTGTAAATGAATTGTACTGCAAACTTTCATGTACACGCTTTTAATATGCATGCTTTAAATACCTTGAAACTTATTTGTAAACCTGATAGTTAATCTGAACATGTACAACAAAACAAGGGGCGAGAATAAGATTCCTAATATTTTTTCAAATAATATAAATAATTGAAGATCATTACTGAAAATAATAAGATCGATATGCATTAAAGTAATGAATATTCGTCAAAATGAAATGAGTACTCTATAACTGTACAATTAAAACTCTAATCAATAAGTCTCTAATTCTGCATTTCGTCAGATCGCAAAGAAAGATGCGGAAACAATGTTAAAACACCCAGAAACAATGCATTTACATTGCTGAATGCCACACAAATTCGATGTACTGAAACTGTTTCCGTAACAGCATACTTTACTTTGAAGCTAATTATGTTAAAATAGATTAATGGATGTAAGTTACTGTAACTATATCAGATCATTAAACTTTTGAAGATGAATATAATATGCGAACACTCACAACCGTATATACAATCTATTAGCGGGAGCTATTGTGTTATTCCACACTGTTAAATCTTTGCAGCAAATTGTCCAGACAGTCCACCGTTTTTAAAGATGACGGTCAATTGACCATAATATGAAGCGTAACTTATGGTGTTCTTGACTGGTCGGAATAGAGATAAATTACTTAGACCGGAAGAGGAAGCACGGACAATCACCTCATCTAGTTCACGGCTGAAAATCTAGGATTAATTAAATCTTGACTCACATATTGAAACGCAATCGGTCTGCCAAGTCATAGTTTTGTGCAAAACACCTAAAAACTGAATTTTAGCTGTCGACTCGTAGATTTACCATTGTACATTCCAGCACCGAAAAGCATAAAAACATGGAGGAAACTACAGATAAAAACATAATGGTAACACACAGGAAAACATAATGGTAACCTATGAGTAAACCTCTAAGATCTGTTTCTTGGTTGTTTTTCACCAAGATATAACTCGGCAAACCGATTGCATTTTAATATTCGAATCGAAATTTATCTAAACCTAGATTTTCATCCGTGAATTCGATGAGGTTATTGGCTATGCTGCCGCTTCCCGGTCTAACTGGTATGTGACCTTTCGTGTAAAAACGGTCAAATGATTGTACAGTTTTCTGAAATTTTTTTATCAGTGTATGGCCTGTGTTCAAATGAGGTTAATAAAAAACATTATCAGCCCAGTCAATAAGAATTATTTAAAAAGGATTCACGAGTTCGACATTCTCATCAGTCATTGTAGAATTATATTGAATAGATAACCGTATTGAATGTTTAACGCATAATATACACTATTAAAAATTTGCGGCTAATTGTCCAGTCATTCAGCCGTTCTTATGAAAAAACGTTTCTATAACCATAAATTAACTTTATCCTGACATTATTTGTTGCCAATATTAGGGTCAGAATAGTGTTAACTTGTGGCTATGTAACGGTTTTCTATGTGTACCTGATGAACGGGTGATTCTTTTAATGAAACAAAACTATAGTTAATCACTGAAATTTCGAAAACGGAACTTTTACGAGATTTGCTGTATTCATTAGTATAAGTTCTCTCATTTAGCTCGTTTAGGGTGCATTAAAATCCAAACAGCTTACTTTCCGATTTATTTTTAAATCAATTTTTGCTCTCAACTGCATCAAACTGACAAACTCTCTTATTTAGAAATCACACAATGTGCCATGTTTGTCAATTTTTTGATAAATGCAGAAAATATGGCAGAGAAAAAAAATGTTGTGAAAGTCCGCGTTTTGAGCCACGTTTTTCTAAGCGAGAGATCTGGGAATGAAAAAAAAGGGTCTGAAAAAATAATTATTTATAAATCAAATTCTAATGAAATGAGTGAAAAATCAAATCAAATGGCTTCTTCAAAATTCCCCTTAGCAAGTTGAAAAAAATGCTTTTTAAAATGAGTCTGAAAATGAATCAGAAAATTTCGAGCTGTTAGTGTGGAAAATTATTTTTCTGAATACACCATTAATCAATCTCTATAAAGCAGATTCAAAGGGAATCAATAAAAAAGACTATTAATGAATATTATACATCAGCCATTTTAGAATTATGCAAGACACAAAACATCATTAAATTCTTAAAACACAATAATAAAGATTTCAGGTCACAGTTTAAATCGGGAGATGAGTTGAACTTAATTGCGTTTGTTATCTTATAACATTGTTTTCAACAATTATAATTAATCTGGGCACGTACTAGAAATAATCGGAAATAAAGAATCCTTCCCATTATCCTTCAAAAGATTTGAACAATAGGAAAGTAATTATACCGAACAAAAATATACCAAATGATATCCTAATGAACGTGTGTTTAATAAAATGAATAAATTACTTTACGAATTTTATGAATTAAATAATTGTCTATTATAATAAAGTAATAAAATCAACAGGCGTTTTTATTAAATGTTTTTATGATTTATGAAGATATATTATAGGGCCAGACAAAAAAGTTAATTTATAATTAAGTATCCTTTTATCTTCACAAAACAAAACTATGACAAATGATCGCATTTATATCTTTAAAATTCGGTAACTCTAACGACAATAATATCTAGCGCAGACGATATTTCTACAAATTTAGGTCAGTAAACCAGTAAATACGCGAATAGGCAAAAAATATCCTTTTATGGCATTGGTCTTGAATTAAAATTGTTTAACTAAATATGGATTTAAGACAAAAACATTTTAAATATATTAAATATATTAAAAGTTGTACCAAACAAAAAGTTAATTTTTTCTTAAGTACCCGTTTATCTTAACAAAACGAAACTTTGACGAATAATGATAACTTTTAAATCTTTAGAATTTGGCAACTCTGACGACAATAATATATAGCGCAGACGATATTGTAAAAAATTTAGGTTAGTAAACCAGTAAATACGTGATAAGGCAAAAAATATTCTTTTATAACATTGTTCTTGAATTAAAATTGTTTAATTATATATGAATTTAAAACCAATACATTATTAAATTATGATTTCTTATAAAATTTGAAGTCTTTTGCCAAATCGAAGAATACATATTAGAAATATGACATAGTATTTTAAAAAAATAGCCCAATAAATTTCTAAATTATGATTGCTTATGAAACTCGGCGCAATTTTTTAAATAAAAGTATGTATTTTTAAAAATACACCAAAAGTCATCTATTTTTGTGCTTAAACTTTCAGCAGATGAACAACTCGAAGAAATAGTCATCCGATAGCAATAGAGCATAATTTAAGTGAAATTTCATTTGAGAGTAAGTTCTTTTCAAAAGAACACTTTTAGAACAAACTTTCAAAAACATGAAACTGCCAGTTTACTAGAAAACCTCGCTTCCATCAGGATACAGCATGAAAATTTCTAAAACAATTTTAAAATTGATTAATGGAATTTACAGCATAATGAAAGAGAAAGCTTCGATTTTAGACAAAATTTTATACTTAATTTTAATATATTACAGATGTCATTATTATCTCACATGTTGTGTTAGTCTCTTTTTGAAAAAAAAAATACAAATGGCAATAAATCTTCGGATAATAACGCCTATATCAGACAACATTAACTGCGATAAAAAATGTTGATAAATGTTGCGAGTGGTATTTCACGAGCTCAGATCGTGCAAAATTTCACTATTCTTTGTTATCTTTTCCTTTCTTTTTGTGAAAAATTGAAAGCAGAGCACGCGGTATCGTAGGTAAATATTTGTGATGAAAGTTTGTTTTATGATATGGGTAATTTTTTTCAAAAATTTTGGCTTTGATTGTTAAAGAAAGAAAGAAATCCTTATAAAAATATTACCATGATTAAAAATTATCAAAAACTACAACACAGCTTAAGTTGACTTTGAAAACTTTTAATGGTTTCAGATAAAATTTAACAGAGTTTTTAAAAACAGACATACACAAAATTTGAAATTTTAATAATTAAAATATTATACGTATTATTCTTGATTGTATTTTAAATATTTTACTATGACAAAAAAATGACATACTTCAAAATGTTTTTTTTTTTTCCTTCCTTTAATATAAAATAATATTTATACAAATAATCCTTTTGTATAACACAAAGTTTCAAAATTTTTACATTATTGCGGCGTTATATTACACCTATTATATCAATTTAAATTGCACCAACTATATCAGTCATAGTATTCCGTGAAATTGGTCATGCTGCCACCAGTTTTATGGATTTAAGTTACCCAATTTTTTAACAGTGTTAACGGAATTTAGTTGGGTAATGATTGTCGGAAAAGGTCAAATTTTGAATTGAATAAATTTCAAGTAAAGTTTTTCAGATCGGTTTTATTTTGACTATTTATGGCCTCAGCAGATTGATTTTGTTAAAGTGTTTTTCCCTGCGCGAGAATTCAAATTATATTCACAATATGCAATCTTCATCTATTTGGTAATAGGTTCGAAAGGAAATTTTGCCCAGAAAACCCCTATTCCAAATTTTAAGAAAAACATTTTCTGAGGCTGTGGTATTTTATACTTTTACTTTTCAGGTTAAACGGTAGATGGCGCCCCTTGTCTATTCCATGGAATTATGTAAGGAACATAATGTATCTACGTTCCAGATAGTTGTTCTGTGTTTACAATATGTGTATATGTCGTCTGTAGTGCCGTCAGTTTTATTAAATATGTTTGTGTGTAAAAAGTCGCCCACCTCGATTATTTTAGTACTGTTCATTGCCTTACATTTAAATGCTTAAAGATAGTATAATGGCGACGAGATGTTAAAAGTTTCTACCGTAAAAATTTTAAAGGAATAACGGCGCGCCCAAGAGAAATGGCTTCTTCTTTCGTTTTTGCGTTCGACAAACATACAAGGTAACAGCAGCTTTCCAGAATATATCAGCAGCTTTAAAACAAGGGGGTGGTAAGTACATTGAATTTTAAAGTACTTTTTTTTCCCTGTGTTATTGCATAAAGAATACGATGTTTTCATTCAAGGAATATGATGATAAAGTAGAAAGATTTCAGGCTTATATTAAACGCCTGGAACAGAATTTTATTCTGAATGAATTAAAAGAGGAAAAAAAAGTTGCAGCCCTTTTATCTTGCATGGGCCCTAAGCTGTATAATTTACTGAGTAATTTATGTTTCCCTAAAGAATGTGAAACATTAAAATATTCGGAGATTGTTGATATATTGATAAAGCATCTAAGCCCCGCCCCCAACAAATTTATTGAAAGAATCAAATTTCGTAAGTGTTACCAAAATGAGTCGGAATCAGTTCAAGATTTCGCTGCTAGATTAAAGAAAAATACAACTTTTTGTTGTTTTACGGGTGATACATTAAATGAAAATTTACTTGAACAATTTTTACGCGGTTTGAAAAGCGAAAGCATTCAAAATAAATTGATTACGCAAGTAGAGGATTTAACTTTTGAGAAAGCAGTGGAGAAAGCTTTATCCTTACACAATGTAGATATTGAAATTTCTGAAATTAAAAATAAAAATTTCAGTATTAATAAAATTTCCAGTTCAAAAAATGTACACCCAAAGAAATTTTCTAACGACTGTCAGAAGTCAAATGTCAACAATCATATAAATAATACAATTCCTGAAGCAAATAAAAGTAAATTAAAATGTTATAGATGCGGAAATACTTCCCATCTAGCCAATTCATGTAGATTTATTAATGCTACTTGTAAAATATGTAAGAAAAAAGGCCATATTGGAAAGGTTTGTAGAAGTAAAACTTTCCAAAAACACGTAAATTCGGTAGATACAGTAAATGTATTAACTATAAAAAATACAGGTGCAAATCCTATTAAATTATCTGTGTTAATTGAAAATAAAGCCAGAGCGGATATGGAATTGGACACCGGTTCGGGAATTTCTGCTGTTCCTTTAAAAAGATTTCGCAGAATTTTTCCTGATTATAAAATATTTCCTCCAGATGTTCAGTTAAAAACTGCAACTGGTGAAATTTTTAAACCTGTAGGTTATGTTGAAGTAAATGTTACTTATGAAAATAAAACAGTAAAGTTAAAATTATATTTGATAAAAGAAGATACTTTTCCATTATTATTTGGCCGCGATTGGGCCTCTGCATTCGATATTTTTCCACATAATTTAAGATCTGTTTATGTTAATGAGACTGTAAATTATTCTGATAAATTACAAGAATTGTTAAATGATTTTTCTGATTTATTTTCTGATAAAGTAGGGGAAATTAAAGGGTTAAAGGCAGAGCTTTACCTTGAAAAGGATGCTACACCCATATTTTGTAAAGCTAGGACTGTTACTTATGCACTACGTGCAGCAGTCAATGAGG
Organism: Maratus speculifer; assembly: GCA_964019185.1. Taxonomy (NCBI): domain Eukaryota; kingdom Metazoa; phylum Arthropoda; class Arachnida; order Araneae; family Salticidae; genus Maratus; species Maratus speculifer. The sequence goes on along the minus strand of OZ025301.1, from coordinate 145,623,917 downwards.
AATTACAAAGATTAGAAGAAGCAGGTATAATTAAACCAGTTACAAATAGCAAGTGGGCAACCCCGATTGTTCCAGTGGTAAAATCTAATGGTAAAATACGCTTATGTGGAGACTTTAAAGTCACATTAAATAAATATCTGAAAGTAGAAAAATATCCCTTGCCTAAAATAGAGGATATGTTAGCTACTTTAAGTGGTGGTGTTCATTTTACAAAAATTGATTTAAATCAAGCATACCTCCAATTGCCCGTTGATGAGGAATCCCAGGAATTATTAACCATTAATACACCTAAAGGATTATTTCAGTTTCTTAAATTACCAATGGGTCTTAATAGTTCTCCTGCTATATGGCAAAGAAAAATCGAACAAATTTTAAGTGGAATTGAGGGAATTACAATTTTTATTGATGATATAGGAATAACTGGGGAAACGGACGAAATTCATTTGCAAAGGTTAAAGCAAGTATTAGAAAGGTTGAGAAATTATAATATTCGGATAAATAAGGAAAAATCATTCTTCATGGCAGATGAAATTACTTATTGTGGGTATAAAGTGGATAAACATGGTATTCATAAAACACCAGATAAAATAGAAGCAATTGTAAATGCCCCTAAGCCAGAAAATGTTTCCCAGGTAAAAGCATTTCTTGGTCTTGTAACTTATTATGCAAAATTTGTACCGAATTTATCGACAATTGCACATCCTTTGAATAATTTGCTTAAAAAGAATGTAAAGTTCAACTGGTCTTACAAATGTGATCAAGCGTTTAAAAAAATAAAAAGAGAAATTACTTCGGACAGAGTGCTGACGCATTTCAATCCTAAATTACCTTTAATCTTAGCTACGGATGCTTCTCCATATGGTATCTCTGCAGTTCTTTCGCATGTGATGCCAGACAAGACTGAAAAGCCTATTGGATTTGTATCCAGAACCTTGAATAATGCCGAAAAACGGTATAGTCAAGTAGATAAGGAGGCATTAGCAATAATATTTGGTGTTAAGAAATTTTTTCAATATTTGTACGGTAACAGATTCACTTTGTTTACTGATAGTAAACCATTAGTTTCAATTTTTTCACCTTCTAAAAGTATTCCGGTTTTATCAGCTGCTAGAATGCAAAGATATGCCATATATTTACAAGCGTTCCAGTATGACATCCGCTATAAGAAAACTACTGAACACGGTAATGTCGATGCACTCTCACGTCTTCCATTACGTAGTGAAGATTTGCCCCACGAATATAATTCAAATGAAGGACTTGATGAATCGGAAATCATTCAAATAAATCAACTTTCTGTTTTACCTTTAAATGCTAAATCTATTGTTTCAGCTACAAAAACCGATCCTCTTTTGCGACAAATTTTTCATCACCTCATTTCTGGTTCAGAAATTCCTAAGAATTTACTTTTTGGTGGTAAACAAGAAGAATTTACTCTTCAGCATGGTTGTATTTTAAAAGGTTGTAGGGTAGTTATCCCAGAAATCCATCGACAACAAATATTAAAGGAATTACATTTTGGTCATTTTGGTATAGTGAAAATGAAATCTTTAGCCCGTAGTTTTGTATGGTGGCCAGGAATAGACCATGATATAGAAGATATTGCAAGAAATTGCTCTATTTGTGTAAATTTGAAAAATCATCCTCCTAAAGTTGATACACATCATTGGGAATGGCCTACTGCTCCATGGCAGAGAATTCATATTGATTATTTTGGCCCTGTTAACGGAAAAATGCTTTTGTTAGTGGTTGATGCTTATAGTAAATGGCCAGAAGTATTTATAGTTCCTAGTACAACTTCAGAAAATACAATTATTTGTCTTTCTTCTCTCTTTGCACGATACGGTTTTCCTATTTCTTTGGTATCAGATAATGCTAGGCAGTTTACATCTGAAGAATTTGAAATGTTCTTAAAAAGTCATGGTGTAAAACATAAGTTTAGTGCACCGTACCATCCATCTACAAATGGACAGGCTGAGAGATATGTGCAAACGGTCAAACGTGGATTAAAAGCCTTAGCGTCTGAACCAGGTACTTTACAAATGAAGCTGAATAACTTTCTTATGCAGTACAGGAAGATGCCACATGTTACAACGGGGGAAAGTCCTGCATCTTTATTTCTAAAGCGTCACATAAGAACAAACATAGATTTGATCGTGCCAAATGTTGCAAATTTTGTTCATGAAAAGCAAACTGCAAGGAAATCTAAAGTTAAAGTAAAAGAATTTGAAGTCAACCAGAAAGTAGCTGTAAGAAATTATACTCCAGAAGCCAAATGGAAAATTGGTCGAATTGTAGCAAGAGAAGGAAAATTACATTACAGAGTTCAAGTTGGTTCGAATATTTGGAAAAGGCATGTGGATCAAATAACTAATGTAGGAGAAGATATTTCTTTAACCAATGATCCAAATTCAGAAGAAAATGTTACAGAAAATTTTAGAAGTGAAAATACAAGTGTGAAGCAAGATGATTTTCCACCCTTACAGTCAAGTTTCACAGATCCGCAACCAGTTGACTCTCATGTTCCAGTTGTTCCAGATCCTACTCCAACTGACTTTCATAATCCTGATTCTTCGAGTTCTAATTCAGCTAACTCTGATAATATTCACCAAAAACCGTCGGTTCCTACTAGTGCTACAGTTGATGCCCCTGAACATGTAAAAACTAATTCTTCTTCTTCTCCACAGGTACTTAGCAGGTCCAGAAGACATCGAAGAGCTCCTGACCGACTTCATTACTAAGTGGGGAAGAGCTGTGGTATTTTATACTTTTACTTTTCAGGTTAAACGGTAGATGGCGCCCCTTGTCTATTCCATGGAATTATGTAAGGAACATAATGTATCTACGTTCCAGATAGTTGTTCTGTGTTTACAATATGTGTATATGTCGTCTGTAGTGCCGTCAGTTTTATTAAATATGTTTGTGTGTAAAAAGTCGCCCACCTCGATTATTTTAGTACTGTTCATTGCCTTACATTTAAATGCTTAAAGATAGTATAGAGGCAAAACACTATTACTGACATACCGTATTTACTTGTGTATACCGCGCACGCGTGTATAATTCGCATCCCGCATTTTTAAAGAAAGATGGCGATTTCTTAAAATCTCGTATATAACGCGCACCGTAAATTTGATGCGCAAATGAATGAATGACTGTATTAATTTCAGTAAAGAAAGTCGAAACAAACATTACATCAGGACAAAAACAAGGCGAAAATACAATTTTAGACTGCTCCGGGTAAGGAGTGAGTGTCGGCAGTGAGAATTGCTAATTAGTGTTTATAAAATGATAATGCAAAAATAAATAAATAAATAAATAAAAGGAGTGAAATAAAGATGCGGTAATAATTCAATTAAATAAAATTTTCCGAAGTGATTATGTCTTCTTTGGATACAGTATGATTACATCAGTACTAAAAAATTATATTTCGTGTATAACACGCACCTAAGCGTTTTGCTCTAATTTTTTTTTTTAAAAAGTGCATGTTTATACACGAGTAAATACGGTAGATATTCGTGTCCACCCATTATCACAAAACCTGTGTTTAAGTGACTAAAACTCTTACAGAACATTCTGATTATGATTACATATAGAACTTTGAATTACGAATCCGTATATGTGTTACTAATTACCACCGAATAATTAAACTAGTCGTTGGGGGCCACCGTAATACTTACCCATCATGGATATGTATATGAAAATAAAACATGTGAAACTATTTATACAATGCATTGCAATTCATAAACAAAATTTAAATATTGTTAATATACATAGTAATGCTACATTAAAGAACTGCTGATGTACCAATTTCGACAAATTATATAAAACGCCAAACTACTCAAGTAGTACCGAACTGCGTAAAAGAAACATCCTTATAATTCCAAAAAACAATAATTCTATTAACTAACAATTAACTGCGTCGGATTAAGCGTCTCATTTCCAATTAAAATATACTTTTGAATTGAAATTTGAATGAAATACAGGGTCATGAAAAATCGAAGAATGTGGAAAACAAGATTACAAATATCTCGGCAACTAATAATTCGATCGACTTCATTTTATATGCAAAATGTGTGTTATTTTATTGCCTTTTACGTCCATTCCTTAGAACAAAAAAATTCGAAAATTTTTATATACCTTTCATCAGAACGAATTTTTCGAGAGTCCGAAAAAAATAGTTCCGGATAATCGAGGTTGCTGATATTAAATAGGGTTCGTCCCATTCTTACATACTAACTACATACGAAATTTCAAGTCTCTAACTCAATTTGTTCGGGAGATAGAGCGTTTACAGACAGACAGACAGACAGACAGACAGACAGACAGACAGACGGACGGACGGCAAATTTTTTTTTCTAAAAATATGTTTTTCGAAATCTCCACTATCTGAAACGTGTAAATCCGCCAAAAAAATTTTTTCGATTTTCAAAACGATTGCAAGACTTACCCTATACTACGTATGATGGGTAAGTAAAAAACGGCAGTTTGATGCGGCTGCAGAATTTCAACGGCATTTTGATGAGTTTCTGCTAATTTTGTGCGGTTCATCGTCCATATTTGGATCAAATCTTTGATAAATTTAGGTGAAACTAGTCGTTGGTGGCAACCGTAATACTTACCCATCATGGATATGTATATGAAAATAAAACATGTGAAAACTATTTATACAATGCATTGCAATTCATAAACAAAATTTAATCATTGTTAATATACATAGTAATGCTATATTAAAGAACTGCGGATGTACCAATTTCGACAAATTATATAAAACGCCAAACTACTCAAGTAGTACCGAACTGCGTAAAAGAAACATCCTTATAACTCCAAAAATAATAATTATATTAACTAACAATTAACTGCGTCGGATTAAGCGTCTCATTTCCAATTAAAATATACTTCTGAATTGAAATTTGAATGAAATACAGGGTCATGAAAAATCGAAGAATGTGGAAAACAAAATTACAAATATCTCGGCAACTAATTATCTGATCGACTTCGTTCTATATGCAAAATGTGTGTTATTTTATTGCCTTTTACGTCCATTCCTTAGAACAAAAAAATTCGAAAATTTTTATATACCTTTCATCAGAACGAATTTTTCGAAAGTCCGAAAAAAATAGTTCCGGATAATCGAGGTTGCTGATATTAAATAGGGTTCGTCCCATTCTTACATACTAACTACATACAAAATTTCAAGTCTCTATCTCAATTTGTTCGGGAGATAGAGCGTTTACAGACAGACAGACAGACAGACGGACGGACGGCAAATTTTTTTTTCTAAAAATATGTTTTTCGGAATCTCCACTATCTAAAACATGTAAATCCGTCAAAAAAATTTTTTCGATTTTCAAAACGATTGCAAGACTTACCCTATACTACGTATGATGGGTAAGTAAAAATAATAACTTTCAGCTTTCAAAACAAAAACGCTACGCATAAATCTTTTGCGAACTTGTAGGAGGACATTTAGGTGTGATCGTTAAAAATAATACAGTATATGATAAATAATTCAGTATATGATACAATAAACATAAATCTATGTCAAAGACATGGTATAAAGCATTATATTAAAAAATAATACATTTTTTAAGACATAAAAATTAATCTAAAAAGAGCTTTCCTGTTTTCTAGGGAAATCTAACATAGAAAAATAGATACATAGATAAATAGCGACATGAATATTACATGAATAACATTCGTTTAAAATAATAATTTACGACGCTTGTCAACTCAACACTTCCTGTACAACTGTTTTTTAATAAGATCGGTTAAAATCGGTTAAATTAATACTTATGTAGAATGTAATTAAAAAAAAAAAAAACAGACACTGTAAAAATAAAAACTTTAAAGTAACCGAAATTTTTTTAGGAAACTGGGATTTCTAGAACTTTTTTTTTTTTGTAACGGCAACAATAAAATTTCACGTAGCATATTTTGTTACATGAATTTTTGTTGCTGACGTTATATAACATAGCGTTCAAAGAATCCCAGTTTTCTAGAAATTTTTTAATAACTTTACAGTTTTTTTTTACAGTGTCATAAAAGAGAGGACGTTTATTATACATATTTTTGAAAATATTTAAATGTTTATTGACACTTAATAAAAGGATATACATTTAATAAAAAGGCACAAAGAAAAAAACATCAACAATAAAAACAACAACAAACATTATATATATATAGGTATATACCGTATTTACTCGTGTATAAGACGCACGCGTGTATAAGGCGCACCCCTACTATACAAGTAAAAATGGCGATTTCTTAAAACCTCGTGTATAACGCGCACCATAAATTTGATACGCTAATGAAGAACGACCAAATGAATTTCAGTAAAAAAAAAAAAAAAAAAAAAAGTCGAAACAAACATTACACTAGACCAGAAAACAAGACGCAGATGCATTTTTAGACTTCGGTTTGTAAAAGAATGACGGGAAATAGGAATGAGTGACGGTAAAGTGAATTGCTAATTAGCGTTTAGATAATGTCACTAGCTCTGTTGTATAAAAAGCTGCAAGGAGTGAAATAAATATGCAGTAATACTTCAATTAAGTAACATTTCCCGAGTTTTAATATCTTCTTTGAATAATTTCTTGTTTCATATGTATATAGTTCGACTGCATCCAACAGTAAAAAATTATTCCGTGTATAAGGTGACCTAGGAGTTTTGCCCTAATTTTTTGAAAAAAAGTGCGCCTTATACACGAGTAAATACGGTATATATATTTATATATATTTAAAAAAATGTACGACAGTGATAAAATGTAAAAGCTGCACATTTTAGTAGAATATTTTTTATGGCTGTGAAGTATACGTTTGAAAAAGAAGTAAAAACTAAATTTCATCATGATAGATCTAAAGCAGAACTTAGAAGCAAATAGTGGCTTCAATTTGAAACTGAAAAGAAACTCCCTGATCCTTTTAGAAGACAAAACATCAGCAGTTAACATCAGGTAGAAATACATCAGGTGTATCTCCCATGAGGTCGTAAGTTTATCTTTCTATCTTGTTTACGACAGTCCAATCTACCCGCATCTTTAGCAAAGGACGGCCAAATAGATCATTTCACCCACGTGTAAATAAAGTTCATTTTCCCAAGGAACTTTAGTAAAAACACAATACTAAAGATATTTTTTTCGTAATTTAAAGGGCAAATGGAATAGTCGCAAAACCTTCTTTTATCCAAAGATAAAATTTTCTTCAGGATGCTGGTAATATGAGGCATTTAAATAAAGGTTTATATGGACGCAAAGTTATGAGATAAATGAAGTATTTGAGGTAAAAATTGAGGTAATTTGAGGTAAAAATTGTCAGCGGAAATCAGTCATTTATTTTTATAACATTCAATATTCATTTGGATATCAATATAATCGGATGAAATTCTTATCACATTTTTAGCTAGTTACAGAAACTTTTTTTATTATTTGCGCTTTTACAAATTATTTCCCATCGAGTCATTTTTTTGGAAATTTTATAAAAATCAGGTATTTGAGTATTATTTGTAAGTTAAAGAGCATATAGAATTAAAAAAAAAATTAAAATATTTTTATTTACAAATACCGGTAACATGAGATCTTATAAGCAAAATTTTATGTAGTTATGTTATGGAAAAAGAAACACCGAGAATAATCAATGTAGATGAAGTTTTGGGGGAAACTATTTGCATATATTTTTTCTTTAGATTTTTTTTTAATGAATGGTATAGATTCACTATTAATTTTAATTTCGTTACAATCTGATAAAGCCTCGATCAAATTTTTAAGTAGTTAAAAATAAGGTGCATTTTTACAAACTTTTTTTTTTATTCATATTGCTTTTTTTTTCCAAGTATTAATTATGATTAATCATTTCTGCTAGTAAATTAACAACCGAAAACTTAATAATTTGTGCTTAAATACAATAAATTCACCATAAAGTACTAAAAACCGAAAAAAAAGAAAGAAAGAGAGCAAAGAAAAGAGCAATTTTATTAATGCACAAATTTTCATAATCCTTTCGTAGCATAAGATTTTTTATGAAACTACGGATAAAAGTCGAAAATACATCAACTTCCATTCATATTTCTGTTTAAAATACAACGAAATTTTAACAATGTGTTTATATTAATTTTAAGACTTTCGTCCATTATATTTGGTGTTTGATATGCTTTTAAAAATTATGAGATCTCTATCTTTTATATTGAAAATACTCTTATTAAATCAAAGCATATCTCCCATATCTCTGAAATCAAAGCAATCAAATGCAAATCAGCAGACAGTTTCTAAGAAATAAAGTTATTGAAATTGTTCAAACAATAAAGTTCACTTTATCTCAAACGTCAATTACACACATAAGTAGAAAACACACACAAATCAATCACTTGCGTTTTAATATTGTCTAAGTATTCTGCCGGAATAGTTTAATGGTTTCTTATAAATAATATGATTGTATGAACAGGTGAGCCCACGCTCAAAACCGATTTACATTCATTTTAACCTGCAATGAATACAATGCATGAGCTATTCATCAAAATTACCTTTCTATAGTCCATCATTTTGTCATATCAAGGTTCAAACTTTTTTCTCCGTATTTCAGTTCAATGTACAATGGAATTCTCCGCAGCATGCTTACGATATTAATTTTTAAATTTAGACTATTTATTATTTGATATATTTTATTTAAACAGCAATCAGGTCATTAACATTATGGCATCTAATTCATTTATCTTATAAATATTGTCACAATACCAAAATACATCATAAACTATCTGCCCCCCCCCCCCAAAAAAAAAACACTAATTGAAAAATGTGAATTTAGTGAAAGATGGTCTAACACATTCATTGGTAATGTTTCTTTTTCATTTCTGCTGTGTTGTTATAGTTTTTATTAATAGCACGTCACATTAAAAAAAAATATATCAGACCTGATTGAAATCTTTCTCGGTCTTTTTCAACCGATTTTTTGTATTAGTGTATTGCCCTGTTGTAAATCGCCCTTTCCTTTTTTAAGACATAAATACTTTGCTTGCAAATCTAAAGCTTTATCCTGTACACGAATATTTTATTCTATTAAAGTGAAAGCACGAGGAAGCTTTTTCCGCTGAAAATGTACATGAATATACAAAAAGTATTTTTTAAAGAATTAAAAAAAATCAATCTTTTAAAACCGCTACCATAATTACAAAAATAAAATAATGAAAGAACTCTAAATCATGTTAAGCTTCCCAATGTAGGCCCCCACTCTACGTAACCAACACATGATACAAACTCTCACATTGCGTCTTCTATTTAAAACTGGAAAATATAAATTAAATAAAATATTTGCACATTGAGATTGTGGTTCAAGTGCCACGATTTAATTTCTGGCATTGTAAAGGAATCGTGTGTAAATCAGCAGAGAATTTACAAAAAATGTTGTTATAAAAGAAGACAGTCATCAAACAATAAAGTTATTTTTATTACAAATGTCATTTGCAGATAATGGGCAGACAGACATAAATCAATCGCTCGCATTTAAATATTTTCTAAACAACGAGACGAAGTTGCTTAATGGCTTCTTGTAATAGAATTATGTCAAAAGGTTAGCTCACATTCAAAACCAATTGACTTTCTCTTTAAAATGCATTGAATTCAATGTATGATTTATTCATTAAAATCATTTTCTTGTGGTTTATCAATTTACTAAATGAAGGTTTAGACTACTTTTCTTCATATTTTAGTTCAATGTATATGAAAGCTTTCAGCAGCATGCATATTAATTTTTAGATTTCCGCAACATAATATTTGATACATATATTTTAAAATAATAATCATGAGATTATGAACATTATGGCATCTCGGTCTTTTACCCTATAAATCTTATACTATAATGCGAGCAAAAATTGTGTGTGTGCGTGTGTCTGTGCGTGTAAATTTTATCTCAAAAACGGCTCTAACGATTTTCGCAAAAATTTGGATTTTACCATTTTCGGGCACGAAAAGACCATTGGGCTAGGTCACAAGTTCGAGAAAATTCGATTATTGGGTCATTTTGGGTCATAATGGGTCAGGATCAAGCTATTTATATCTAGAGAACGGCTGGATCGATTTTAAGGAAATTTTGTATCCAATCGTTTTTTGGCACGAGAAAACAATTGAGCTGGGTCACATGTTCGAAAAATCTTGATTAGTGGGTCATTTTTGGGTCATTGTGGGTCAAGCCCTTTTTATTTAAAAAAACGGCTCTAACGATTTCGACCAAATTTTATATTTTATCGTTTTGGATTACAAGAAGACCATTGGGTTAGGTAACATGTTCGAGAAAATTCGGTTAGTGGGTCATTTTGGGGGTCATTGTGGATCATGCTATTTTTATCTAGAGATTTTCTCACGCAATTTTGACTAAAAATTGCATTCTATGATTTTCGGGCACGAGAAAAACATTGGGCTAGGTTACACATTCGAGAAAAAATTTTAATGGGTCATATTGGGTCATTAAGGGTCTGGGTCAAGCTATTTATATTTAAAGAACGGCGGGATCGATTATAACGAAATTTTGTATGTAACAGTTTTTTGACATGAGAAAACTAATAGGCTAAATCAGATGTTTGAGAAATTTCGACTATAAGGGTCATTTGTGGGTCATGATGGGTCATAATGGATCATGTCAAGCTATATCTAAAGAAGAGGTGGATCGATTTTAACGAAATTTTGTAAATAACATTTTTTGCAACGAGAAAATCATGGGGCTAGGTCACACATTCGAGAAATTTCGATTAATGGGTCATAAAAGGTCATAAAGGGTCTGGGTCAAGCTATTTATATTTAAAGAACGGCTGGATCGATTTTAACGAAATTTTGTATGTAACATTTTTAGATACGAGAAAACTAATGGGCTAACACAGGCTAGGTTACATGTTCGAGAAAAATTTCAATGCGTCATATTGGATTATTAAGTGTCTGGGTCAAGCTATTTATATTTAAAGAACGGCGTGATCGATTTTAACAAAATTTTGTATGTAACAGTTTTTTGACACGAGAAAACCAATGGGCTAGGTCACATGTTCGAGAGATTTCGATTGTAAGTTGCATTTGTGGGTCATGATGGGTCGGGTCATAATTTATCATAATAAAGCTGTATCTAAAGAACGGGTGGATCGATTTTAACGAAATTTTGTATACAACATTTTTTGGCACGAGAAAACTATTGCCTAGGTCACATGTTCGAGAAATTTCGATTGGTCATTTTAAGTCATAAAGGGCCTGGGCCTAGCTATTTATATTTAAAGAACGGCAGGATCGATTTTAACGAAACTTTGTATGTAAAAGTTTCTAGACACGAGAAAACTAATGGGATAAGTCACATATTCGAGAGATTTCGATTATAAGGATAATTTTGGGGTCATGATGGGTCATAATGAGTCATGATCAAGCTATATCTAAAGAACAGGTGGAACAATTTTAAGGAAATTATATATATTACATTTTTTCTGCACAAGAAAACTATTGGGCTCGGTCCCATGTTCGAGAAATTTCGTTTAGTGGATCACTTTTTGGGTCATTTTTGGTTAAACCGATTTTATATAAAAAATGGCTCTAATGACATTGACCAAGGTTTGTACTCTATCGTTTTGGATTTCAAGAAGATTATTGTGTAAAGTCATGTGTTAGACGGAATTCAATTAGTGGGTCATTGTGGATCATGCTAATTTTATCCAGATAATGTCTCGCGCAATTTTGACTAAATTTTAAATTCTATCGTTTTCGGGCACGAGAATATCATTGGGTCGGGTCAGATGTTCGAGAAAAATTAATTAATGGGTAATTTTCTATCATAATGTGTTAAGGTCAAGTTAATTACATCTAAAAAAGGCTTAATCGATTTTATCTAAATTTTGTATCCAACCGTTTTTCGGCGCGCAAAAACAAATGGGCTAGGTCACGTGTTCGAGAGATTTCGATTATGATGGTTATTCGTGGGTCATGATGGATCAACCTAATTTCATCTAGAAAATGGCTCTCACCATTTTGACTATACTTTGTAGTATATCGTTTCCCGGCAAGATAAAACCATTGGGCTAGAACACTAGCTCGCGTGAATTCGATTAGTGGGTCATAATGGGTCAGGGTCATTCTAACTATATGTAACAAATACACAATCAATTTTATCTAAATTTTGTAAAGGAACTTTTTTTTCCCACGAGAAGTCCAATGGGCTGAATCGCATATTAAAAAAATTATATTAGTGGATCATTTTGGCTTCATTGAGGAATGCTGTCAAGCTAATTTTGCCTAAGAAATGGCTTAAACGATTTTGATTCAATTTTATATTCTACTGTTTTTTATTACCTGAAGACAATTGAGCTAAGTCACATTTGATCAAATTTGATTAGTGGGTCATTTTGGGCAATACGGATCAGGGTCACGAGAATATGGCAACAGCCAATAAGTTAGCGACTTTTGACAAAATACTGGCGGCATTTGGTTGAAAAATCGACTATTAAGATAACGAAAGATTACGATTAACCAAAACACGTATTTGGCAACAAATGAAAGAATGTCGCCAAATTTGGCTATATCTGGCAAAAAAATTGCCTTTTAGAATGTGAAGAAATTTGTATACATTCTTAATAGAATTCGAATTGCACGGTTAAACCAATCAGAGTCGAGCTAAAAAAGTGATTTGGATCAATGTCCTTTTGTTGTAAATTTTAAAATAATGTAAAAAAGTGCATACATACATAATTGTCTTCTTGATTGTTTCTGTAAATAATACTATTATAAACGCCATGTTTTATAGTAATAATACAGAGAGACTGATAAAGTGAAAATCGCGTTGAACAAAAAGTTATTTTTGACCGAGCTCAGCTCGGTCACTCCTCTAGTATTGTTTTAATATGAAAAGAAGTTCATTGAACCAAAGCAATCATATGCACAATTATTGGTAGTTTACAAAAATAAAATGTACAATTAGACAAGTGAACAGATAAAATATTGACTTTATAACAAATTCTAATTGCAGTTAACAAGCAAGCAAATACAAATCAACCACTTGACCTTAAATATTATCGAAATATTCTGACAGGGTGGGAATTTAATGATTTCTTACAATAATACGATATCAACAGATGTGCTCACGTTCAAAACGAGTTTACTTTGTTTTAACATGCATACCATATAATATGTCACCTTTTCATGAAAATTACTTTCCGGTGATTTACGAATTTACCAAATCAAAGTTCAAACTACTTTTTGACATTTTATAGTTCAATGTACAACAAAATTTCCAGCAGCATACAAACGATGTTAATTTTTAGATTTCCGCCACACAATATTTGATGTGTATTTTAAAATAATATTTGTAAGGTTTTTAATAATATAACATCTCGGTCTTTTACCCTATGGATATTGTTACAATATGAAAAGAAGTCATGAACCAAAGCAATCATATGCAAATCTATTGGTAGTTTACATGAAATAAAGTTATAAAACCAGACAGTTGAACCGATAAAATTGACTTTATCACAAGCGCCAATTGCAGATAACAGGCAAACAAATACAAACCAATCACTTGCGATTAAATATTATCTAAATATTCAGACGAAATGGTTTAGTAGCTTCTTACAATAACACGATTATATCAACCGGTAAGCCCACGCTCAAAACCAATTGACTTTCACTTTAACATGCATTCAATTCGATACGTGACCCATTCATCAGTCGGTCACCCACACACAATTCGCCGCAGATTAGTATTCAAGAGCAAATGCATTATGCAAGATTTCAGTGGTGATTTAACACTATTGAATCAGAATGTCGGATCTTAAGATCCGAATCTGTGGGAAGATAAAAACGCCGGTATTCATATGTCAATTCACATTTTTAAAAAGGTTGAAGATCATATTCTTCCTATACAATCATATTCTTCAAATCCAAAGTTTTAATGTTTTCTAATAATTTCATTTTCAGCTGTGTTCTCATGATCTTTTGGTTAGAAAGTTTCTTATTATTATTATGAATTAATTAAGAAATGATTTTTTTAATTGTTTTGAGTTTTTTATTTATCAGTAAAAGATTTTTAAGTATCAAATTTATTTGCTAATAAAGAAAAGTTATATTTGAAGGATAATTTGGAATATGTGTTTTAACCCGAATCATGGAGAAAAACCATTGAGTAATCAATCTTATAAATGATTAAATTGTCCGGATATAGCCCAGTTTATTACTTACCTTAATTTTACTTATAAAAACTACGGTATTCATGTATCAATTCACATATTAAAAAGGTTGAAGATCAAATCCTTCCTATACTAATAATACCAATCAAAAAATTTAATGTTTTCATATTATTGATTTTTCAGCAGTGTTCTCACGATCTTTTGGGTAGAAATTTTTTTATTACTATTATGAATTAGTTAAGAAATGAATTTTTGATTGATTTAAATTTTAATATAATCAATTAATAAATTTTAATTATCAAATGTATTTGCCAGTAGATAAAAGTTATATTTGAAAGATAATTTGGGAAATGCGTTTTAACCAGAATCATTGAGAAACACCATTGATTAATCAATTCCAATAAGTGATTAAATTGCCCAAATATAGCTTGGTTATTTACCTAGATTTGTATTTCTAATGTAATTTTCTTAGAATAATCTACCATTATGAGTAGATCTATTCAATTCAAATCAGATCTTTATACCTACAGATAAACTTTAAGAAGCAAGGGTTGCACATTCGACAGACGCTTCAAGAAAACTTCATTATTCTTAATATAATAAATCAAAATAAGAAATGAAAAAATTACAGTTGATAGCTTGGGACGTCTTACAAACGTGATTATACTTCTTCACGGGCACTTAAAGAAGAGAAGATGATGGTAATTTTGAATATGAGGTTGAAAGTACTTTTGTATGTGGGTAGTGAGACGTCTTTGCCAACTTCACATACACTCGGAAACTGGTTTCGAACTGATAAGGATATTTAAATGGCATTATTAATGGTCAACCTCAAAAATTAGCGGCATGCATTGGAGGTAATTGCATATTATTACTAATTTTCATTAAGAGATATTGAAACAGATCAATGCCAAAGTAGATCCGTTAAACACATGTCGCAGTTCATTCGAAAATATTTCTTTTTTCTTTGGCTAGAAATTAAATTTGATTCTTGATAATTATTTGTCGCTCAAAAATGCATTGGTAGGCAAGATTCCAATGATGATTTAACATTATCTAATCGAAAGGTTAAAAGTAAAGGATCTTAAAAGTGTTTTCTGTGAGAAGATACAATTTTCGGCATGCATTTGTCAAGTCATAATTTAAAAAAAAGTTAAAGATCATATTTTCTTAATACAAATTATACTAGTACAATTACTGATATTTCAGTAATGTCCTCACGATATTTTTTGAAGCAATTTTTTTTATCATTATTATGAATTAGTTAAGAAATGCATTTTTAAATGTGTTGAGCTTTAAAAAAACTTTTAACACGTTCGCTGCCGCTTACGTGAAGATGTGATGATAGTTAATGCCGCACTGTAGAAGTGGGTCTTTCCCAGAAGCCGATTTACTTTTTATAACAAAGAATCAGTGAAAGATTTTCCCGCGCCAGTGCGTGACTGGCTATTGGACATCACCCCACAACACGCGCTGGCGCGTCTGCGGCAGAGAACGTGTTAAGTAAAAAAAAATATTTTCTAGTAAAGAAAAGTTATATTTGAAGGATAATTTGATATATATGGGTTTTAATTTCAATCATTGAGAAAAATTGCTTAGAAATCAATCATTATGATTAAATTGTCCGGATATAGTCCGGTTTATAGCTGAGATTTAGATTTCAAATGCAATTTTCTCAGAGTAATCTACCACCATGAGTAAATTCTTTCAATTCAAATCAGAGGTTTATGCTTGCATTACACATTAGACAGACGCATAAAAAAGCTTTATTATTCTAAATCTACAAAATCAAAATAACAAATGAAAAAATTACTGTTGATAACTTGGGACGTCTTACAAACCTGACTTTCACGGGCATGTAAAG
This sequence comes from Maratus speculifer, assembly GCA_964019185.1. Classification (NCBI taxonomy): domain Eukaryota; kingdom Metazoa; phylum Arthropoda; class Arachnida; order Araneae; family Salticidae; genus Maratus; species Maratus speculifer. The sequence continues at coordinate 145,607,922 of OZ025301.1, read as the reverse complement.
AAGAGAAGATGACGGTCATTTTGAATATGAGGTTGAAAGGACTTTTGTATGTGGGTAGTGAGACTTTGGCAACTTCACTCGCACTCGGAAACGTGTTTCGAAATGATAAGGATACATAAATGGCATTATTAATGGTCAACTTCAAAAATTAGCGGCATGCATTGAAGGTAATTGCATATTATTAGTAATTTTCATTAAGAAATATTAAAGATGAATGCTAAAATAGGTTAGGTTAAATACGTCACAATTTATCCTTAAATTAAAATTATTTTTGTTGTTGCTATTAGAAAAAAAAAAAAAAGATACCGGAAATGTATATGTCGGATCTGTCATGCGTTTATAGACATAATCCAATTTAGAAATTCTCCCGTGTGTTTAATTTAAATCCCAAAGTTTTTCATTAGTGATATTTGTCTTTTTAGAAAATTTATGAAATTATATAGTTTAAGAAATTTTATGATTAAATAAGATGAGTATTACTAAATAGATACAGCGATTTTTAAGGGAAATACGAGTCAGAGTTATAGGTGCAAGTCTCCAGTTGACACGTGGGGACTAAATTTTTTGACTTAGCGACTAATTTTCAATGTTTATGTTATCATTATTTGACTAATTTTGCGTTTTTTCTTATAACAATTTTACTAAGATTTCGTTTTTTTTTTCACTTCTCTCGCGACAATCCTACGTTTTTTCGCGATCCTCTGATGAAAATCGCGTATATTTTAGTGATCCTCAAACCAAAATCGCGTTTTTTCTTTTCGTGATCATTTGACGGAAATCACGTTTTTCAGAAATTCTTTGACGAAAGTCGTGCGGTTTTTTGCTATTCTTTGATAAAATTAGCTTTTCTTCGGCAATCTTTTGACAAAATTCGCGTAGTTTCTCTGTTGTTTCGCGAGGTTACTTATTATGTCTTTAGGTTGCCAAACCACAAAACTATCATCATTTCCTTTCATCACGTACAGTCTTGGTACAAAACATGGAGAGAATTATTATTGCAAAAATTAAATTAGAAAAGCGCAACTGTGATGAAAAAAATTAATACTTTATTACAAGTAATTGTGTTTTAAATTATACTACAAGTTCTAAATTGCAATTTATATCTTGCTTAAAATTTGTATTTCAGGAGATGTGGTGTGAATCGTAGTAGAAGCTTGTGTCTGTGCATAACTGTTTTTATTCGTTCCTCATATTCCTCGCATTTTCTATTATACTATATTTCTTTTGAGTGTCACTATTAGAAATATGAAATTAATATATGGAATTGCTATTCACTGGATGTGCTTTTTTGACGCAATAATAGAATAGTAGATTTCAGGTTAAAAAAAGAAATTTTACGCAGATACAAGTGTGCATCACTGATAATTTCTGTTAAGAAATATTAACGTTTTTGTACATTGAAATAGTGGTAAAATAAAATTTTATAATTTGTGGTTAAAGTGTGATCTTCATTGATAGCAAAAATAAATTTAATTCCGACAATATTACTTTTCGGATATGCGAAAAATAAAATTGTTAACTGATTATCTTAAGAAATTAAAAAAATTTGCATATAGTTGCCAATGAAGAAACATGCATTGTAGATTAAAATATTGTTTTCATCATTGATTGTTGGAGTACAGAAAATGAATACTGTTCTCTTACAATAACGCACTACCATGAGTAAATACATTCAGTGAGACATCGTCATTGCAAAAAACTTGTAATTTACAAAGGTTGTACATAAAATAGATATTCAAGAAAACCCTCATGATGTCGAACCGTATAAATCCAAAAATTACATTTGATAACTCGAGGCTCCGCACTGACGCCCACTGAGGATTATGTATTTTTGAATACGAAGTTGAAAGCACTTACGGCTGTAGTTGGTATGAAGTCGTCAATTGTTACAATATGTGGTTAAAGTGTGATCTTCACTAATAGCAAATAAATTTGATTCTGGCACTATTACTTTTCGGATACGTCACAAAATATAATTGTTAGCTGATTATCATAGAAAATTAAAAAAAACAAAATTCGCATAGTAGCCAATGAATAAATATGGATAGTAGATTAAAATATTGTTTTCGTCATTGAATGTTGTAAGCACAGAAAATGAATACTATTCTTTTACAACAATTCACTACTATGAGTAAATACATTCGATGAGACCGCGTCAGTTGCAAAGAAACATATAACTTACAAAGTTACATATAAAACAAATACTCAAGAAAACCTTTATGGCGTCAAACCGTATAAATCAAAAATTTACATTTGACAACTCGAGATGTCTCATAGACGCCCACAGAGGATCATGGTATTTTTGAATACGAAGTTGAAAGCACTTTTGGATGTGGGTAGTGTGATGTCATCACCAGTCTCAACCGTAAGAACTGGTTTCGATTCATATGGATATTTAAATGACTGTTGTTATGGTCAACCACAAAAACAATGTTCATGCAGCATATGCAGTTGAACATTACAAATTAATTTCGTTAAAAAGTATTGAGAAATTTGACTGCTCAAATACCTTTCAAAACATAAGTCTTAATTTAAATTATAATTTTTTATACTTAACCCCTTCACTACGGTGGCATCAGCACTGATGCTATAACGATTCTGAGGCAGAATATCGTTTATTATGTAATTATAATTATATATTAAAATGTAAATACCCTTTATTAATTACAAATACCTTGTGTTTATTAATAATTACCATTTAAAATTATAAATTCCATTTATCATGTAATTATTTACAAATGTACTGAATTAAAAAAAAAAAACAAAGTTCTATTTCAGATCTTTATGAAATTGCTGGAAAAACTTCTTTGAACAAAATCCTTCTGAACAAGGCATGCATAAATGAGTAGTCGGTTTACGTCTTTTATATACATTGTAGCGCACCCAATAGCTCTTCTGCTTTCTTCTACAATCTTTTAAGACGTTGTAAACCAGTCTGCGAAAAATTTTTGGAGGGTCATTTTAAGTATAATTAATGAAAATAAATTATACGTTCCATTGGAAAAAATATTCCATTTCTTATAAATTTTTATGCTATTGCTGGAAAAGCTTATTTGAACATAAAGCTTTTAAACATGGCATGCATGAAATAATAGTCGGTTTGCGTTTTCTGTCTACAATGTAGCACATCCAACATCTCATCTGCTTTCTTCTGCAACATTCAAAGACATCGTCAATTAGTTTATGAAGATTTTTTGGAATTTCATTTTATGTCTAATTAAAGAAAATATATTACACGTTCCTTTCTAAAAAGTATTACATTTCTTATATTTTTTTATGATATTGCTAAAAAAGTTTGAACAAAAAGTTTTTGAACATGGCATGCATGAATGAGAAGCCGGTTTGCGTTTATTGTCCATGTTGTATGTACTACATTCAACATTTCTTCTGATTTCTTTTACAACCTTCTAAGACATTCTCAACTGGTTTGTGAAGATTTCTTGAAGGACCATTTTATTTCTAATTAATGAAAATGAAATTTTACCGTTCCCTTGCAAAAAATATTCCATTTCTTATATATTTTTTATGGTGTTCATATCGAAGTATTCACTAAACCTTTTTTATGTCTGACCAAAAGGGTTAAAAAATAAATTTAATACAAGTAAATCATTTTGTTTCTTCGATAAAAACAACCAAGCATGGCCAACAAAACTCAGTATAATGACGTAGAAGGTATGGTTATTTTTGTATAACTCTCTATCGTAAATTCGTGCAATCTCTGAAATATTTTGATAACAAAACCTATAAACCAAAATCTACATTTGATAGGTTGAAACGTCTTATGGAAACCCACAAATGACCATACTCTAGTAGCCAAACAATATTCAGACAATATAGGCTACATCTTGGAGCAATATTGGCACATTGGCGCAATACTGACATGAAATATTGCTCCAATATTGGGGTGTTTACATTTTGCCCTTATTCAACCAATATTTGCAGCCAATATTTTGCCAATATTGGGGTTTCATTGGAAATATTGCCAATAAAACGCCAATATTGGTTAAATATTGGAATTTCATTGGAAATATTTCCGATGTAAAGCCAATATTTGTACAATATTGGCATTTTATTGGCAATATTTCCAATGAAATCCCAATATTGGCATAATATTGGCTGCAAATATTTGCTAAATAAGGGCAAAATGTAAACATCCCAATATTGGGGTAATATTGGCGTTTTATTTGCAATATTTCCAATAAATGAAATATTGGCGCAACGTTGGACCAATATTGGTTTGCTACTAGGGTAGTATTTCTTAATACGAAATTGAAAGTACTTTCAAATGTGGGTAGGATGAAGTCTTCGTCATTCTCAAACACGTGAGAGCTTGTTCCGATTCACAAGGGGATTTCCTTTACAATATTAATGAGTACAACTAAGAAAAATTAACAGCACGCAGCGGATGCAATTGTATGTTACTGATAACTTCACTTAAGTTCTGAAACAGTCGTGTGTGTGTCTAAATACCAATGAAACACACGCAGACACGCAATGTGGTTCGAGAAAGAATGAATGTAAAACAGCAGCAACAAGGATCACGCAAGTGAAAACTGGTTTAACATATCGTACTTTCCTCTCTAAAATGTCGTTTGATATGCGTAACCCTTTGATTTCATAAAATGATATGCAACCTATATCTGTAAAAACCTCTAAGGTATTTGCATTGTTGAAAATAATGTTAAAGAGAAAGGAACGTGCTTACAAATTTGTGTCAGAATTTTCTGAAGGTGAGATATTTTACGAATTCAGACAACAGCATTAAAAAAAATCCATATGCAAGTTTTAGGACTAAATTTCATCTGAAATTATCAAAAATAAACATTCGTTACATGCATATAATACGAAGGTTCTTCAGTAAAGCTCGGAATAAAATCATAAAATTATCAATAATAGTATGAACAACCGTTTTTTAAACACAATATCGCCCCTTAGATCGCCCCGACATTTTAGACGTATCGTACTTTCTCTCTACAATGTGGCTTGATAGGCGTTACCCCTTAATTTCATAAAATCATATGCAACCTATAATTGTAAGAACCTCTAAGATATTTTCATTGTTGGAAATAATGGTAAAGAGAAGGAACGTATTCACAAATTTGTGCCACAGTTAGGGATTACAATCCCGAGACTAATTTCCGATCCCGGGATTTCGGGATTGTTTAGATTCAATCCCGGGATCCCGGGATAATCCCGGGATTACGAAAATTAAAATTTCTCAAGTATTACCAACTCTCACAATAGCTAAATTTCACATATTGTAAAAAAAATAATTAAAGCAAAAATACAGCCTAACTTAAGAAAATATACCAAGTTCAAAATTAATTAATTAATAATAATAAAGCATAGGATAAATTACAACAATTGGAAATTAAAACAAACATGATGTTGATGTTTGACAATGTAACAACAACAACAAAAAAGTCTATGTTTTATCTTCCATATAATTTTTTTCATTTGGTGTTGAAAACGTCTTTGAATGGGTAAATATTTACAGTATGGAAAAATAATTAATAAATTAATATCCCTAATTAAATTTTGATTTATTCTCATTAGCAAATAACTAAAGATTACAAATTTAGGATATCGAAAACACAAAATGTTCCTCTACATAATGCTTTTTTTCTTGAAATAAAAATACTTAACACATACTCACATATAAAAATAAAAATTTAAATAAATGTATTACTTAAATTTCTAATTAATGATAGTTGTTAAAATTTGAAAACATTGCATAACATAAAAATGTATTGCACACCAAGATAAAAAAAAGAACATTAGTTTGAATAGCTCAGTGTTTCTTAACTAATCGAGTATTCCTTTGAAAATATGATCTAAGAAATATCAAAACATCTAAAGTATCACCTCCAAGTCGACTTCTAATTTTGTTTGCAGTAAATCCTGCTGCCAAAGCTGCTTGATCTGCTTCGACACTCGCGGGAGGAATTGTCAGCAAATATTGATAAACTAATTTTAAATGATGACCGCGTACTCCTTCATTTTCAAAAACAGACATCATATTTCTAATTTGTATCGATAAATCCTTTTGTTTTTGTGTTTCAGGTTCGATAGTTTGCATGCTTTTTTCTATTTCTTGTTGTAATTTTTCCTTAAATGTTCGGTTATAAGGTTGACGTTTCGCAGTGGGCTCAATATGCGTAATTTCTATATCTTCAGACTTGCTATTGTCAACACTGTTATTCACCCTTCCAATTATTGCTTTTACTTGCTGCTTCTTAATAACAGTTTTGTTAGGAATAGAAAACATACTGCTAGTTTGCACTCAAGTCATCTCGTTTAGGACTGTGCAAATAATTTAAAACACCCGATAATCCCATACGTCGTCGTTCTCTAATGCATAGTTTTAACGCGTCTGTCATTTTATAAGCAAATTTTGATTTTTTTCTCCGACAATTCGTTTAAAAGAATTTTTACGGCTGCGTCTGTGGCTAACAAATTAGAATCCCTGCAACAGATTGCTTCTGCTGTGATTTGTATCGGTTTGAGGACTTCAACAATTTCGTTTATAAGTAGAAAATCGGAATCGTCAATTTAGATCTCATGCTTTAAATTATTAAAGCTTTCTGTATGCAATTTTTCAAGAAATGAAACCGTTTAAGTATAGTTACCAGCTATTCCATCTAGTCTATCAATCTAAAAGAAGGGAAAGTTTTTTCTTTTTATCAGATTTAACATACTTTTAAAGAACTTCATTCCTTGTAGCAGATCGTTTAAAATAAATTACTAATTTTCGAACTTTTTAAATCAGTTCATTGATATATTCATCAGAGTATGAAAAGCCGTTTTCATCTTCAAAAATTAAAATAAACCCCGATTCTAAACTTTCGGAAGATTCAATATCTTCATCTTTATTATCTTCTTCTAGGATTAAATTTTCACTTCCGCAGCATGATTCAGCTATTGTTTTACTGGAGGAAATTTCTGGTTCTGTATTTCGTTGATTAGAATATAAATCATCACAGACTGCTAAAAGAATGCCCTGAGAGAAACAAAGCTGTTCATCAGCTTCAATTTCTTTTACGACTTTCAGCATTACATTTTGTTCATCAGTTACGATTTCAACAACGTCTTTTTTCATTGAAATATCATACAGTTTTAGGCGCAGTGTTAGCATTTCGATACACTTTTTTTCAATGAAAGATCTATGTATAGGCACAAGCCCTAAATTAAAGAATTTGTTTAAATTTATATTTCTTGAAGGGACATTAATATTTAAAAAATCGCTTGTTTGCAATAGATGTCCATTCGTCAAAATCAAAGTACTTTTTTCCCCGAAGTTTTAAAAGTTTGTACTTCTCTTGTAATTAACATCTTTATTATGAAACTATAGTTCATTACACGATTTCGAACTGATATTGCAGATTTTGGCAAATCATTATAGCCTTTAGCTATCAGTAAATTTCTTAAATCAATTGAAGCGATGAAAACGTTAAATGAAAAACCATCTTTAGCAGTCATTCTCGACAAAATCAAATCCAATGATTTCTTATCACTACTAAAATAGTCCTCTATTTTCAATTTTTTACATGTAATAAATTCTGCAATCCCTTAGTCGATCCACTAATGTTTTAAGCACTACGCTACACCTTTTACATTTAGCGCTTTTTCCATCTTTTGGCGTTAAATAGTAGTACCATATTGAATATGTATCATTGTCTTTCCGATGAGCCACGGAATCCTTTTCATTCGACATCTTTAAAGCAAAGTAAGTCTGAATTCACGAAAAGCAAAGAAGTTAGCCCATAATGACTATCATACCCAAATGCGACGCTTATCAGTAAAAGCTAATTCAAAAAATGATCTACGAAGTGAAGATAATTTCGACAAACGCAGTAAAATCGAAATAACCAAATGATTTCATTTTTCCTGTCTAAAAGCTGTATGTGTTACATCTGTTTGCAAGTCAAAAGATTTCTACTGTAAAAGATTTACTCGCTTAGAAATACATGTAAAAAATATTTGAGGTATATATTCATTTTCAATCATGTATAAACTTCATGAAAATTGATTTTTTTTCCAACCGAAAGCGAAAGTTTATAAATATCTTTTTTTAATTCAACTAAATATTATTCCACTAAAAAACAAGACAATCCCGTAAATACCGGGATTTTTTTCTGACAAATCCCGGGATTTTTGGGATTAAAAATACACCGGGATGCGGGATCCCGGGATTGTAATCCCTAGCCACAGTTTTCTGCTGGTGAAATATTTCACGAATTCAGACAACATGAATTAAAAAAATTCCAGAACACAATTTTAATTACTAAATTTCATCTGAATTTCTCAAAATTAAACATTTGGTACATGCATGTTAATTCGAAGGTTCTTCAATAAAAGCTAAGAAGAAAACTATAAAAATATGAATAATTGTTAAGAGAGAATAAAAAACAGTATCGTCTCTTAGATTACGTGCAGAAGTTTCATCATTCGATTAACTTCTCAAAGCAAATAGTTAAAGTATTATAGTAAGACAGAAGCAACAAGGATCATGCAAATAAAAACTGGTTTAAGGTATGGTACTTTCCTCTTTAAAATGTCATTTGATATGCGTAAACCTTTGATTTCATAAAATGATATTCAACCTATATTTATAAAAACTTTTAAGGTATTTCCATTGTTGAAAATAATGGTAAAGAGAAAGGAACGTGCTTACAAATTTGGGCCAGATTTTTCTGCTTGTAAAATATTTTACGATTTCAGACAACAATAATAATAGTAATTAAAAAAAATCCCGATGCAATTTTTATGATTTAATTTCATCTGAATTTATCAAAAATAAACATCCGTTACGTTCATGTAATACAAAGGTCCTTCAATAAAAGCTAAGAACAAAACCATAAAATAACTCAATAAGAATACGGGCAATCGTTTTTAAAAACAATATCGTCCCTTATATCACGTGCAACGGTTTCATCATTCGCTTAACTTCTCAAAGCAAATAGTGAAGTATTATATTAAAACAATCATTGGGCACACAGTGAATGAATTAAACTAACAATTTAAAATGTGCCTGAAACATCTTTGTAATAAAACAAGCACAAAAATATTTTAAAAAAAATTTCAAGAAGGAACTTTTCAACGGTTGGTTGATTTTTGTCGTCCGATTATCTACGCTAATGGGATATAGGACCAGGGGGAGTGCCCTCCGTGGGGGTCTTTCTAAGGGAACCTAACCCGTATTTACGCAAGGTTCGAAGAAAACCACGGAAAACTCCGAACGGTTAGGCCGACAGCCGCGATTGGGTTCGAACCCAGCACCTGCCGTCTACCAGTTGAGAGGTCCGAACCTCTCGGCCACTGGTGGGGCGAACTTTTCAACGGAAGGAAGTGGGTTAGTATAGATATTGGAACAAATAGCTTTGTGAAAAAGATTTTAGCATGTTGTAGATTGATTGTGTTAAAATAATAGTTTATTCCATTGGTATCGGAAAATATCTCATAACCTAAGCTTGAAGCATGAATTTTCGTTAACGTTTGCCTAATTTTTCTTACATATTAAGAAAAAAAAATTGGAAATCGAGAAAAGAAAAATAATATGAGTTTATAAAAAACTGCAAACTGATAGGAATCATCTTCGTTATTATCAAAATTTTATGAATATGATAAATAGATAAGAAAATACGAAACAAGCCGAAAATCTCCGATTGCCTGACGACTCATGTTTGATTTTTGATTAATATTTTATATTTAATCAGTTTGCTTTGACTGTTCAATTTCATTTCGTTTTGATATTAAATTACTGAAAGATAAACTAGTATGCCCTTATCTACGATGGTTCACTCACCTAAAGAAACTAAAATAAAAATAAAAAGAAGCTCATCTTTCAAAATAGAAATCTTACAAAACTGATCAATCAGCATATAATATACATAATATAATGAATTCATAAAAAGATATGATTAATATTTACTTTTTTGTTATTTTTATTCATTGGATAATATTAAAAGGACTTCCGGTGATAGTTTTTCAATATACATTTTAGTTTCCTAATAATATAATGTAGAACACTCTTTTTATGTGCGTTCTTAATTATGTAAATACGTAGGTACTAAAGTAATCGTTCAGTCCGTCCGTCCGTCTGTCCACACATAACAGAGCAAAAACTACACAAGCGAATCATTTGAAATTTAAAATATATAATTATTGCATATTTTTGCCGACTCATTTCAAATTTTAGAAAAATCGGATGCATTTTTTAATTACAGGGACAATCAAAAGTATTTCATTACATTAGGGCCAATGGAAAAAAATAGCTTCAAATGTATTTTATTGGTGTTATACTTTTTCGAACGTAATATAATTGACATGCATCTATGAAGTGTAAACAAAAATATGGATCCAGCACAATTTAGGGCGCAGAAAATATTTTTTATAAATTTACAAGGTGACAAAAAGTATTCCGTTACATAATAATATAGGAGGAAACAATGTTTAAGGCGCTTTTTAATTATATTAAATTATTTAACATTTTAAGATACTGATATGCGTTGCGAGGTTTACAAATGATTACTACTCGTATATCTGAAAACAGACAGTATTTACAGGAACACACAAAAGATTTCGGATTCTTATACAATATCCGGAGTACTGTATACTATTATACCAAGATCTGAATATATTTAAAAATTCGTTATAGAACGAGCGCATATCATTTACTAAGTTTGATGTGCAAATGACGTCTACTTGTTTAATTTCTTGTAAACAGACGTTTTGTAAATGTTAGAACTTCACACATTTTAGTTTATTGCTTTAAAAAATAATTTTGGTATTTTTGAGTTGTAAAGGCTCTCGAGACGGAATAGTCACTTTAAAATTGATATACCGCCAAATTATAAAACGTACATAACTTACTATATGATGAGTGTAATGTCTTGTAATGCATGTGCCGCATAAGCGTTATATAGCTATATATGACGCATATATCGCTTACACGTACATAAGATGTATATGATGTAATATATGGAACGTTAATAATAGGTATACTGTACCTGGCCAAATTATTAGACGCACTCATATTTTCTTGTGTCGAATCATATTACAAGTTTCATAGAGATATTACTATGCCAATAGTTGCAATTGATTATATACATCATCTGTAGGATTATAATAAATTAAAAGCATGCCAATGACTTTAAAATTATTGATTTTTGTAAATTAAATTAACAATTGCTAAAATTGTAAAATTTAAAACATGAAATTCAAAAAAATGTCAATATTTTTTGGAGTCTCCTTTGGCGGCAATCAGTGCCTCTATTCTTCATGGCATGCTGTAGTACGAAATTGAAATGTTTCTTGGATGTGCGAGTGATGTTTCCAGACACGGATAAGTTTTTCTATGAGCTGTGTTTTGCTCGTTATGAGCTCTTTGTCCAGTTTTTTCTTCATTAGCTCCCAAACATTTTCAATGGTATTCATGTCTGATGAATTACCGGGAGCAGTTCAAGATAGGGATATTTTTTATTGAAAGTAGACCTTGACGGATCGTGCTATTTAACAAAAAGCTTTACCTTGCAAAAATACAAATGGTTCTTCATTTGGAAACCATCATTTTAGCTTTAGTATAAACCGATTTTGAAAACCTCTTTATATTGGTCTGGAGAATTGTCTAAGAAGTCATAACAAACAAAACCCAGCTCATAGAAAATCTTATCCATACATGGAATCGTCATCCACGCATACAAGAAACTCTTCAATTTTGTATTAACAGCATGCCGCGAAGAATAGAGGCACTGATAGCTGTGAAAAGAGGCTCCAAAAAATATTGACATTTTTTTGAGCTTCAAATTATAAATTTTGCAATTTCAGCCATTTTTCATTTAATTTGTAAAAAGAAAGAGTTTTAAAGTCATAGGTATGTTTTTTATTGATTATAATCCTACAAATGATGTACATAATTAATTGCAGTTATTCACACAGTAATATTTCTATGAAGCTAGTAATATGATTCGACACAAGGAAAAGAGAGTGCGTCTAATAATTTGGCCAGGGACTGTATAACCGTGTATGTGGCACGGTATTTATTGAAGTATATTCATGCATGTGTATAATGAAGCATATGCTTTGCGATGATCTTAACGAAATCATAACTGTAAAATTGGCACAATCGTAATTGTGTCATTATAACAAAAAAGTACTATGATTTTTACTCACAAAAAAATAATTTTGGAAAAAAATTAATAAACGCGACGTTCAAACTTTGAAACCATGGATGTAAAAGCTCATGTTTAAAATGTGCATGCGCCATTTTTTTTTCGTATGTACCAAAAAGTTTGTCATTTCGAATAAATTTAAAACAAACTGTGTGTGCAACAGTAAAAGACTTCCCATATTTCCCTTATTAAGCAAGTAAAGGTTAACAGTGTAACCCTTCACCTATAAGAAGGGTTGAGTGGGATCGACAGGTACTCTCAAAATGGCTTTTCTCAACGAAGAAAAAAAGGAAAGATTGCAAATTCTTTAAATATGTGACTTTTTTTAAATATTTACAGAAAAAAAAATCACATGTTTACGGAATTAGATTAAGTCCGTATTTATTGATTTGATTGTTTAAAAATCGCCAAATGGCTTTAATTGTTATTCAACGACTTCTTGTTAAAATTTGAGGTGAAAGATCTCGTCACTTGATAAAGGCTCTAAATTACGAAACAAAATCGAGTATTGGTTCTCTTATAGGCAATGTCTGTGGAAGAATTAGCGTTACCCCTGTCTTTTCTTATTAATCCCTTCCATTTTCAACAACGTACGAACGAACCCAAACAGATAATTAAAAGTAACCTAGAACAGGCCAGCATAGCAACAAATATTAGAAAAATAATAGTAATACAGCCACAATCAGGTAGATCTCAGGTTGTGGTAATCAAGCGGCTTCTGCGCCGCAGCCAGGTAAAAAACTCGTTAAGCTAGGCATATTGGCCGGCAGGCAGGGGCCTGGTCTGCTGTGTAATAATAATAATAATAATTCTTATGCATGATTTAAAAAATGCTTCATTTTACAGATATTTTAGAAAGCATCGAAAATTTTGTTCGGCCAACAGGAAAACTCTACTGATGTGAAGAAGCGGAATCCGGCGGCCATTTATACTTTACAGAAAGCGCAGATACCAGATCAACCAAAAACAGATTTTTTTAAAATCATCTACGCAATCATTTAAAAAATACATAATTTAATATTTTATAAAATATAAGAGTAAAACGAGGCAAAAAAGATTTAAGTCACCTGCTCCTCGTATTTGGCCTGCGATTAATATTTTATATCCAATCTGTTTGCTTTAATTTTTGAATTTCCGTTTTTATATTAAATTACTGAAAGAGAAACTAGTACACCTTTACCTCCGATAGTTCATTCACCGGAAAAATATGAAAGAAACATAAACAGGAAGCTCATCTTTCATAATAGAAGCCTTACAAAATTGATCAATCGGCATAAAATATGCATAATGAATTTTAAAAAGATACGATTATTATCCTTTTTTTCCCATTAATAAAAAAAAGTCTGCCAGTGATAGTCTTTCAGTTCCTGTCTAAGTTTCGCTTATAATAAATATAATGTTGTAAATGAAGTAATACTGATTTTTATTAGAACTTTGTATAAAAATAATTTTCCACCAAGATTAAATGTTGTAGCTTAGTATATTTTCATATTTAATGATTAAATGTGCCTTAAACATTGAATTATTAAATGATAATATTTTATTCTACTACGCTCATTATACATTAGAGGTTTTTTTTCTTAACTTTTGTAAATTTTGCAAATGTATTTTTATACAGTGTGAATATTGTTAGGGTTTTTTTTCTTATTTTTTGTGAACTAAGCAGATAAATTTTTATACAGTGTGAAAATTGCTTTTAATAATATGAAATTATAAAATGAAAGAAAATTTAAGTTAAAAATATGAAAGAAACATAACAAGAAGAATAAATTAGAAACCTTAGAAAAGAAACCTTACAAAATTGATCAATCGGCATAAAATATGCATAATGAATTTAAAAAAAAAGGTACTCTTCTCTTCAATAATGTTTAAATATTAAATTTTTACAAGTAATTGTTACTGTCCGAGTACATACACTGTAAAAATTGAAGACCCAAATTGGGTTGAAAGATTTCTGGGTATAGTAATTTTCCTGAAATGGTACAGTAAGGATTCCAAAATGGTAGAGTATTGTTCCAAAATAGATAACCCAAAATGGTTCAAAACAGAGCAGATCTTTATTAACATTAAATTAATCAAAATTTCTGAGGCATAATGTATATACTATCTAAGATATTTTAATTGTTTTAATGTCATTAAAAATCAGACTTTTTAAAAACGATTTTGTGCTACAAACTGAACTTTCCAAATTGGAACAATGCTGTACCCAGAAATCTTTCAACCCAATTTGGGTATTTTGTTTTTACAGTGTAATGAGAATTTTGATCGGGTATCGATATATGTATAATGTGTGTGTGTGCGTGATTATGAGGACGTGAGTTTAAAAATTAACCCTATCCAAAAAAAAAAAAAAAAAAAAAAGCCATTTCTCATTGGTCTATTCTATTGGTAAACCTGCACTGAAAAATCACAACAATGTGCATAAAAACTACTTAAATCCTGTATTTTTGCATTGTACAATCTTTTATTACAAAGGATATATGTATTTAATTGACATATAAACTTGGATACATATACACTATATTGCCATTGATTATGGGACACTTGCGATTTTAGACATTTTACTAAATATCTAGAAAAATACATGAGGAATCATCTCGAAACTCTTAGTGTATAAATATAACAGTATACGTCATACATTTCCGTGAAGATTTTTTATCGAAACGCCATAGGGGACCGTCAACAAATTAAAAAAGAATGAATATCTTTTGAATACCCCTGTCAAAACTAATGTAGCAAAAGCGCTCAAACTCTAGATTATGATTGAATGCCTTATTGCAATACACTGTGTTCATTTTTATCCAAATAGCATGCACACTCGCAGAGTAATTAAGGTTTTTATAAAAATGGTGCCAAATTTTTCCAAGTTTTTCCATTATAATTTTCAGAGTTCTTAATATAAAATAATATTTTTTTCAGAAAATATGACAAACAACATTGCACACAGTACCCTGTAATCAGAATTAAAAAATAATAAAAATTGTATGAAAAATGAGTAGGTTTACTATATAATTTTTTACTGCGCATGCGTCAAAGATATCAAAATTTCATTTGCATATTATGTTAGCTAAATGTATAGAGCAACTTTTGTAAAAGTCTCAAAATCATAGCTTGAAAATTCTGAAAGTAATCGTCTATAGAAAAAGGACAAAATCCGTTGTTTCCAAAATGAAGCAAAAAAATGAGGGATTTTATCCAAATGCAGTAGTACATCCCATATTGTGTATTCTATATTGACACTAATCAATGAATATGTGGATACAACCCCTCTTGTTTTTGCTTCATTTTGAGAATAACGGATTTTCGACTTATTCAATTGACGATTATTGTCAGAATTTTCAAGTTATGATTTTGTGACTTTCACAAAAGTTGCTCTATACATTTAGCTAACATAATATGCAAATGAAATTTTGATATCGTTAACGCATGCGCAGTAAAAAATTATTTAGTAAACCAACTCATTTTTTATACAATTTTCATTATTTTTTAATTCTGATTACAGGGTACTGTGTGCAATGTTGTTTGTCATATTTTCTGAAAAAAATAATATTTTATATTAAGAACTCTGAAAATTACAAGGAAAAAACTTGAAAAAATTTGGGATCATTTTTATAAAAACCTTAATTACTCTGCGAGTATGCATGTTATTTGCATAAAAATGAACAAGGCTTATTACAATAAGGCATTCGAACACAATCTAGAGTTTGAGCGCTTTTGCTACAATAGTTTTGACAGGGTTATTCAAAAGATATTCATTCTTTTTTAATTTGTTGACGGTCCCCTTTGGAGTTTCGGGAAAAAATCTTCACGGAGACGTATGACTTATACTATTATATTTATACACTAAGAGTTTCGAGATGATTCCTCATGTATTTTTCTAGATATTTAGTAAAATGTCTAAAATCGCAAGTGTCCCATAATCAAGGGCAATATAGTGTATACACTTATCCATTAAATGTAAGACAGTTTACCACATTAAAACATGGAAAAAAATAATTAAAAGGAATATAATCGAAATTTGTAGAACCAAAGTAGATTCATCAGGCCCTCAAATACTTTGAGAAACTATTAACCCTCTGACTGCCCGGCAAAAGGGTAAAATTGTAATGTTGTTTTCTCTGTAATTTACTAAAAATATTAAAAAAAGATTTTTTTCCAACCTGATACAAAATATGTTATTATGTATAGGAGAGTATATTGAGAGTATTAATCCTAACTTAATTTTTCAAAACTGGCTTTTATTTGTAGAATTATATTAATTTAAATATTGCTTATGCTGCAGTAAAACATGCAGGTTAGTGTGCGAAAAAATTAGCCAGCGGCAGTCAGGAGGTTAATAAAGTGTGTAGTATGCCCAATAAGTGCGTATCAACCATGAAAGAGCAAAATAATACAAGTTTGGGGCTGCCAACACACATAAACCCAGAACAAAGTGGAGAAAACATTCAGAATAAAATGTAATAACAAGATTAAATTGGATAGAAAAGGAAAATCATACCAAACACTAAAGATCTCCTTTAAAAGATGCATAAAAAATAGACTGATACGATTACATGCATTCGGGGATTGATCTCCTGATTAATAATTGCATTTTATTATTATTATCACTATTATTAATCATTTTATTTAAAAAATTGATAGTATTAAATAATCTTCTATTCTGCAATCCTTTCAATTTTTATTTCTGTATTAAAAAATGATTTATTGATATATTTGCCCGAAACTAAAGGAAAAAAGTCTAGCAGATACAAAAATTTCGATTCTCTATACTTCTTCATATACCATACGCTGCATAAAATATTTCAAAATGCTTTTGTCTATACAATATCATTTTTGAGACCAATCCCAATATCAATACTTGTCTACATTTTCTCTTATATCCGTGGACCTTTTTCTACCCCTTTTTCAATATTTTATCTGATTTCTCATAAAAATATATTGTCTCCAGGTGGCAGTTTGACTTTTCCACTTTAATAAATATATGGCATCGCATGGAAAATACGACAGAAATATTTCTTCTTTTTTTATATTTTTTTTATATTTGTTCAACAAAAACAGTTGAATCTTATTTAATGTTGTATTCAGGAGCCTGGATTAGGAGTAATTCACCCCGGGAGCATTAAAATCCTGTCTCAATGATTTCGGACATTTCCTTGAAAGAAATGCATATTACCTCCACCTTCCCTAGGGGTAACAAGCCTCCCTCTCCCCCGGAAAAAAATCTCTTAATCCTTTGAAGGACGATGAAATATATATATTATCCTCTGTAATTTTAATCAAAATTTGCATCAGAAACTTCCAATGAAATTTTGCTTTTGTAAATTAGGTTGGGAAATAATTAAAAAAATTGCTTTTTATTATTTCCAAACAGAATTTTTTGAAAACTCCGGTGTGAATTCAACATTAGAAAAACACGATTACTTGTTTCTGAAAGGGTGAATTAAATACTGCTCTTTTTTTCTTCTTTTAATAGACAAATTGACTGATAAATTAATACATTTTTTATGGTTTTCTATAAACGTTTAAAGTTCTTCTTGAAAACAGGATAATTTCTTTACTTCATTTTACTTCTTTTTACCGAAAATTTTCCGTTACTATACTATTTTATGGTTTTCTATAAACGTTCAAAGTTCTTCTTGAAAACAGGATAATTTCTTTACTTCATTTTACTTCTTTTTTACCGAAAATTTTCCGTCTAAGTACATTAATTTTAATTTTCAATGTACTGATTTCTCATTGAAATCTAAATACATTAATTTGATTTAAACTGATTTTTTAACATGTACTTGTACATTCATTAATGTAAACTATTAATTGATAAAAACTTATATATATATTTAATATATCATAGTAAATTTTTTATTAATAATTATGTTCTACTTTGTAACCTTTTAATTATACCAGTCTTGCAGTTTCATAGCTATTTGGCATTATTTAGAGAGCGATTATTCGTGCATCATTAAGTCCATTATTGTTTCAACTCCTATGTAATTGCGCCATTTATAAAGCATATTTGATGATTAATCCCCTGAGGCGGTTTAAGGGGAAAATACCTTAAAATTAATTTACTAATATATTAATTTATAATTAAGTTTTAAAATATTAAAATATACTGTCGTCGCGCATCAGTGAACGTCATTTTTATAATTATAGCATGCCAAGAGGTGGGTTAAAATTCTATTGCAAAATTATATATTTACATACATAAAATAGGCAGAGTTGAATAATAAAGTATTTAAACAAAATTTGAAGTGAAATGAATTTTAAATTTAAAATATCTAATGACGACATTAAACTAATTAATTTATCATGAAATAACTTTCACGCTAAAATAACTTTATTTCATTAATACTTATATTGCCATTCTTTTTCATTTTCATTTTAATATAATCTGAGCATGGGAAGATTATAAAATAATTAAACTTTTAATAGCTTTTCGGTTTGTTGCTTTGAATGCTATGAATTAATTGGAGAAGAAAGCAGGTTCATTATTAAAAGGAAAATTAGCATTAACAGAGGAGACATAAGGATTAATGTATTAATATAAATTAGTATAAAAGTTCGTCATAACAAAGTCGATTTCTAGAATGTGTATAAAGCATGAAATTAGTTTTAATAGAGGAATTATAACGATGATCATATTAATGTCGATTAGTGTTATAGCTTATCGTAATAGCAGAAATTGCAAGAGTATGTATCAAACCATGAAATTAGTATTAATAGAGAGAATATAGTGATTAATATATTAATTTGGACTAATATTATGATTCATTATAATAACAGGGATAACAGGTACCTATAGTACAAGACTAAAAACCCAGCATTTTTTTTTTTTTCTTAAAGAGATCTAATGACATTGGTCAAGAATATATACGTAAGTGTGAGTATAATACAAACACGGAATAAACTGAAATTAAACCACAAAAAAAATCAGTGATTTTTAATGCAAAATGAATATTTATTGCAAAAATAAATAAAGAAATTCTTAAATAAATAAATGTGAACATTCATTTGTGAAAAACCGATAGAAGAAAATCAGTGCAAATTGTTTTCTTTGCGTAAAATAAAACGTAGAATACATTCATGTTTAGTTTATCACGTTGTTAACAGAATGTGTACATTTGCTACTTTTTTCAATTCCAGTATTACTATTTCTGTAAAGTATAGCCTTTAAAAGCTTTAATTTGAAATAACGCTAACTTTTAATCTAAGAATTTGTTGTAATTTTCTGGCAATAAATAAGGTGAATATTACTATTCCAAAATAGTTGTATTCAAATGTAAAGTCTTTATGCATCTTTGGTTAAATTTTAGACATTAAATAATTAAATTAGTTGGTATGAAATAAGATAAAAAAAAACTTTTTAAAAACACTATTATAATTTTAATACATGCGTAAAGTCTTTGGAAAGAGTTGTCTTTTTTTAATCATGAGGCGCAACGAATCCCTCCCACTACTTTGAAAAAAAAAAAAAAAAAAGAGAAAAAGAAAAAAAAAATTGAAAAAGAAAAAAGGAAAAGTTTTTTTCTTCATATTTTTTAGTCACTGTACCTACTAATACTAAAAGACAACTCTTAGGTAAATTAAGCCAATCATATACATAAAGTAATCCAATGTTGACTTTTATTTTATTATTTTATTTGTTTTTTATTTTAAAAAGGAAACAGGACTTTTCCATTTTCCTAATACAAAGAAATTTACATAAAATTAAACATTTCTTTCAGCAGACCAAGTTTAACATTTAGTAAAAAAAATACCATATTAAATCTCGCTTCATTCATTCGCTATCAATTCTTCCCGCTAATAGTTAATGTTAGTAATTTAATGATGAAGAAATACTATTTTTACATCTAAATTGCATGCTGTTATGATGTAACTTGAGGTGCATTGCGTGATGGGAAGATTTTCATTAAGAAATATCTAGAAAAAATTCAAGAGAATATACGTTTTTATGTATTCACGTGGTAAAATTTAGTTTTACTTTTTCAAAAAGTTTGTCATCACGAATATGGATTTTTTATTCATTTTTTCCGTAATACTGTTTATTTGTCTCACAGTGAATAAAATAATTATCTTTTACTGTTTGTTACTGTCAAATGCTGTTAAATGCTCAAGGTCGCTGGTTTTTCTTATTTACATTTCACGGAATAAAGAATCTTTAGGATTCAAGACTAAATATATTTATGTATATATATATATATATATATATATACATATTAGTCTATAATGCTTTCTTCCATTTCGGGAGATAAAACACTCAAACAATTTAACTCAATGGAATATAACTCCATTTATTATATATATATTTTTTAAAATGTTAATTTTTCTAAATTCTCAATTCAAATGTTTCTAAGCAATTAAGGAATGTGCAAAGAAATTGTTAGCCCCAGCACAGATTACATTTAAGTTCAACTCTTGTATGTTCTGGTAATGGCTTTACTTAACGAGTAAGCTTGAAGCCGCTAAAGTTATCCAATGTATTAAGGGCGCAGTCAAAAAAACATTTTCCATTCTCAACAACTCGAAATGCAATGCAGCAGATTACTAACTTTTCGAAGATGAATACAGCTCATATTCAAAATATTAGAATAATTACCTTTTTTTTAGAAATTGAAAATATCGTTTGGTAATTTAATGTCTTTTAATGAAAATATGCAAACGATATTTTTATTAAGAACTTATTGTTGATTAAACTTACTTGTTATCTTAAATTTAATATCATTTTTGAAAAGATTAATTGCAAAAAAAATTATTTTGAAAAGTCAAAATATTAGAATATTTATTCAAGTGGTTCAAAATATTAGAATATTTCACATTAATTCTCCTTTAATTATTATCAATTCTTAACTGGTGGCATCATTGATTAAATTCAGACTATTTTATTTAAAACCAGTATTCTTTTTTGCAGTTTGTTTCTTTTTCGTCTTAAAATGGGCTGTGTGAGTGATATTCCTGAATCTACTAAACTTCGTATGGTTGATTTGTATCGGCACGGTAAAAATCAATGTTTTATAGCGAATTATTTACATTGTTCGCAATCGAGCGTTAGTAAAATACTAACACAATATTCAAAAATTGGAAAATTTCAAAATAATCGCCGAAATGGTGGCCGAAAACCAAAAACATCTGCTAGAGATGACAGGAAACTGAAGCGTATAGTTAAGAAAAACCGTTTTAAAAGTGTGCGATTCTTGCACCGAAAATGGAAAGAAGAAGGAGTTGAAGTTTCTACGTCGACAACATTAAGACGTCTCCATAAATTTAAATTTGAATCTCTTGTACCGAAAACAAAACCTCTCATGACTGCAAGACAAAAGCGTATAAGATTGAATTGGTGTAAATCAAGGCGTTTATGGAGCAATGAAGATTGGAAAAATATATTATTTAGTGATGAAAGTATGTTTTGTGTTTCATATGGTAATCAAGGTATTCGAGTTTAGAGAATGAAGCAAGAAGCATTTGATAAAGAATGCCTTAAACGTTCCGTAAAATTTGTTGCTAGTGTCATGGTTTGGGGTTGTATGAGTGCAGAAGGACCTGGAAAGTTATGCATCGTCTACGAAAAGGTTAACTCTCTGATATATCAAGAAATTTTAGAATATTACATGATTCCATCATCAGAAGATTTATTTGAAGATGATTTCATCTTTCAACAAGATTTAGCGTCCCCGCATACCTCGGTGTCAACTAAGAATTGGTTCCGCCAACGCAACATTAAGGTACTTCCTTGGCCACCAAATTCACCAGATCTTAATCCCATCGAAAACTTATGGTGTATAATGAAGAAAAAACTTCAAGAAAATCCTCCTTCAAGTAAAACTGAGTTAGTGGCACGTATAAAGTCTATTTGGACTAATATTGATAGAAATGTTTGTAAACACCTTGTATATAGTATGCACGATCGATTTTACGCTGTTATGAAAGCTAAAGGGGATGCTACAAAATATTAACTACCATTTACTTCATATTCATAAGGTAATAATATTGTTGCGTAAAATAAAATATTCTAATATTTTGAACCAATCTAAATTTTATTCTAATATTCTGGTGTGTTTAAGGAAGCTGAATACCTAATTTATTGTGCTGTATTTTATATTTTATAAATGTTAAAATCTTATCTAAACATTCCAGATTTAATTTATAAGAAATTTAATTGCATTTATTTAGTATAAAAAATAAATAAATGACAAATAATTTTTTCTTATTACTTTTTCTCAATTATTCTAATATTTTGAATATGAGCTGTATTGTATGCGAATGCTTACGACCATATATCCAATCTGTTAGCAGGAGCTAGTGTGTTATTCTACACTGTTAAGGGTGTATTCGAAAAAAAAAAAAATCCGCCAACAAGAGCTCTAAATTTTCTGTTACATTTTATGACTTATTTTCAAAAGTAGAAGCATGGAAATTACTGAGCTGATTTTTGAAGATATATGCATAAGATGCCATGTGATTTAATTTTTCGCTCATTTCATTAGAATTTGATTAATAAACGATTAGTTTCTCAACATGACCCCTTTTGTTCTCATATCTACCGCTGCGGAAAAGTCATTTCAAAATGCCAACTTAGACAGCATTTTTTTTTTTTTTGCAATATTTTCTACATTCATCAAAAAATCGATAAACACGGCGTATTGTGTACTTTCTAAATAAAAAAAAATGCCATTTTGATACGTTCGAGAGCAAAAATGAACTTAAAAATAAATCAGAAAATAAGCAATTTGTATTGGAATACACCATTGAGGAGCTAAATGAGAGAGCTTATACTAATGAATTCATCATATCATCAGTGAGCTTGAAATAGCCATGATTATCCAATGTATTAAAGGAACCAGATCAACGAACATACCTGGTCAATGTCTTAAGTACAAAACCTTTTAAAATTTAAGCAATAACTCAATAACTTTGAATTTTTATTGGAGCAATGTTAATCTTATCATGGATTTGAAGGACCACAAACATTTCATAAATGATTCAAAAAGTTATTTCCCAAAAAATTGCATAAAATACACAAATGCTACATAGAAAAGGATTCTATATCCTTACCCAACAAACTAAACGCTGGAGTGCTAGTCAGAAAAAGACGTTCTCATGGTTCGTCGTCAAAGATTTTCAATTTTTGAAATAAAGTAGCACAAAATGGAACAAATTAGTCTTGTTTGAAAGTATTGGACAAAACTTACTGATCATCAAAATACTCTGGTTCACAAAGTTTTAATCTCGCTAAAAAATGTATACAGTAAAATGAATGAACAATTTGCACACTATAGTACCTTCATCTTCAAAAGGTAATTTACATTAATTAAAAAAGTAGTTTGTGGGGCATCAATTACATCAGGAAATTAGGGTATAATTGTTTTTGATTGATATTAATAGATAATAAAAATTTGAATATGTTAAAAAAAGTACAATTTATCCTTTGTTATCTATATGAAAACCGTTGTGCTAACAACAACATGTACGCTTGAGCTTCACCGAATTAGATAGCAAATTTCTTTTGAATAAAAATTTTCATTCTATTGTTTTAAAATACATGGTTTGTAACAGTAAATGACGAAAGGCCTTCATTGAAGTAGAAGACATTTACGATGCTTCAGAAAATAATACAGATTTGGTTCAATTGTAATCGTTGATAATGGCTTGTGTAGCTATATCGGACAATAAGATGGACATTTGAATACCTGTTTTTGTTAACTATAGTTATGCAATACGTGGGGCATACATTACGTTTAAACCATGAATAATTTTTATTATTGTTATTACTTCGACGGTTATAGAGAATATATTTCGGTAAATGTTGCAATTTTTTTGTTCTTAACCAAACGACAATTGCTGTACCGAAAACAATTTGCATCTGGTCTTATGCGAGCGTCCAAGAATAACTTTGGATGGAAAATTACTTCGTGAAAAAATTTTCTCATTTTAGTGTTCTAAAACACCTGTTTGACAACAGTAAATGGACTACTACGCTCACGAAATCAGAAGATAGTTACAATCTTGTAGAAAATAATACAGATATGGTTAAAGTAATCTTTGATATAAAGACTCTTGTAGCTATATGGGGCAGTAAAATGAAGTTATGTAAATTGCATCAAAACATGGATGATATTCCTTGACATTGTTATTAGAAAGTATTTAGATAAAGTTTCTTTTCTCATTTTATGTTGTGCTAGATAAAATAACTTATAAACACACCAGCATCTCCAATAAGCCCAGATTGCAAATTACTTCATGAAAGCGAATGTACTCAATTTAGTGTTCTAAAACATCTGATTTATAACAATAAACAGCTTATTACCTCTACGAAAGTAGATAACAACTACGATGATTTACAAAATAATCTAAGTATGTTCCAACAATAATCTCTGATAAAGACTACTGCATATGTCCTTGTATCTATATAGGACAGTAGAATGCAGTTACGTAATGAAAGAAAAAAGAAGTAACTTGATAAAGAGCCATTATAAAATGTTGTCTACATTTGGAACATGGGAAGGTTTAAAACCGTCTGAAGGGATTAGGAAGATATACAAGCTAATACATGAAACTTAGGCTATAAAAAGAAATGTTATTTTCATTTTCGGTTCTAAAGATAGCGAACGTAATTCTAGATTCAATGTAATTAGCACTTTACATATAAGAGATTCATTATGGAACTATACGGTTAATTACTAAATGCAAATTACTTCGTGAAAAAAAATGTGCTCAATTTAGTGTTCTGAAATTTCTGCGAGATTATTACTTCCACGAATGTAGACGACAACTACAATGATTTACAAGATAATCTCTGATAAATACTCGTGCTTATGTATTGTGTCTACATAGCACAGTAAAGTCCAGTTATAATGAAGAAAAGAGAAGTAACTTGATAAACATACATTATAAAATGTTGTCTACATTTATAACACGACAAGCTTTTAAAGCGTTCTGAGGAGATTAAGAAGATACACAAGCTACTACATAATTTGTAAGCTATAAAAAGAAATATTGTCTTTTTTCGGCTCTAAAGAAGAGAACGTAATTCTAAATTCAGGGTAATTAGCACTTATAATATAAGAGATTCGATATGGAAGTACATTGTCAATTATCAGATGCAAATTATCCCGTGAAAAATAAAATATATAAATTTAGTGTTTTGAAACATCTGTTAGTTTATTACTCTCACAAAAGTAGACGACAGATACAATGATTTACAAAATATTTTAAGTATACATCAATAATAGCCTATGATAACGCCGCTTGCTTATGTTCTGTGTAAATATAGCATGGTAAAATCCAGTTACGTAAACAAAAAAAAAAAAAAAAAAAAAAAACGAGTAACTTGATAAATAACCATTATAATTACATTTGGAACATTACATTTGGGACACGACAAATTTTTAAAACCTTCTGAAGGAATTAGGCAGATATACAATCTAATACATGATTTTAGGCTATAAAAAGAAATGCTATTTTTTTCAGCTCTAAAGATAGCGAAAGTAATTCGAGATTCAGGGTAATTAGCACTTATAATATACGGGATTCATTATGGAACTATGTGGTTATTAACTTTAAAATGATAATACAATAGCGAGAAACAAAAGGTCATAAGGAACACAAAGTAGAACGATGAGACAGAAGATAAAACTGATAACAATAATAGGAAATTATAGAATACGAAATAAAGAAGGAAAAGTGAATGTGGCAATATTATGATCGTCTTGATTAGGCAAGGTACTTCCTTTCACGCTTTAAGTGTATTAACCATTAAATATCAGAAAACCCGTTAACTTTACTATAAAAATAGAAATCTCAACAACGTAATACCTTTGTTGCTACTGTTATTATTATTATTATATTACGCATAAAGTTTAATTTTAAAAGTATAAATGTGCTTGAAACATTCAAGCTTAAAAATAGATAATCCATGATGAGTTTTTGCGGCATATTAATACTACAGGGTGGTCATGAAAAAAGTTCTCTGATATATGAAGCCCTAGCGGTCTCACCGCTCAACTAATCGAAAAGAAATGGTAGATATATGAAGGTATGCGCTCGAGATCGTGATAATTTAAGACAAAAGAACTCTCATACTTACGGTTACAGTGAAAAAAACCCCGAAACTTTTGAATGGCAACACCCATTTTTTCATTCTCAAATTCATCAGAGTATTGAAAAATCATAAATGGTGTTGGAATTAATTATATGTGTAAGTTCAATACTGCCGGCGTAAAACACTTGCAAATAAGACCAATATAAAGGACCAATGATAATGTGTTTCAGTAGCCGATTTTTTTACACTTCTGAACTTAGTAATGTTGTAAGATGCGTTTAAGAATGGGTTCTTTGAATTGTGTTTGTGTACACATAGAGAAAATAAAAATGTAATAATTCATTTTAGAGTGCTGAATATTACGCGACACAGGAACTGATTAGAATTAAGTGCAATGATATTACATCAGCATTTTTTACCATAAGTGCATCGTTCCAAATTTATGGTTCGCCATTTATGTTTTTTCAGTGTCTGATGAAATTGCGTAGGAAAGAAAAAGAGTTGTAATTCAAAAGTTTCGAACTTTTTAAATTTAGCTGTGACTGTGAGAACTCTATTGTTTTAAATCACCACGATCTTGACCTTTGATTTCCATTTTTCAAGTCCACGTATCCAAAAGAGTAATGCTTTTCTTTTTAAGATTTCGATAATTGGACTTTTCCGGTTTATGGTATGTGAAATAGAAAATTAACTAAAACAGGAAATATATTTTCTTTACTTTTTACTTTCAAATCTCAAAGAATTGAATCAATACGGATATAGTGAAATTCTCGTCTTATTTTTTCTTCAGTTTTCTCATTTTTTTAAGCAACAGCAACAGTAGTGTATCAACCAGCCCGGAGTAATATAGGAGTCGGAGTCGGAATCTAAGTCGTTAAAATTTTTGGAATTAGAGTCGGAGTCGGAGTTGGCCATTTTTCCCACGGTTTCCGTAGCCTTGGATAATATATATCGAACCACTCCTCAAAAGATTAAAAAGGCTCATCTTTCATAATTGGTTCATCTGATTATAGAATTGTCCCCATAATTCAACAACAAAGCAATGTATAATAATTCAACAAAACTTTCTTGAAAAAACACATAATTAAAAGTGCAAGCCCTATCAAAATTCTTTCAGTCAGTCTCAAATAAAAAAGCAGCGGGGACGAATTTTCCATTTGCATTTTTTATAAGTTGCAGATAGCCTCATTGCTACCTAACGGTTGATGATCTTTGTAGTGACCTAAACAACCTCTATGCATCTCAAGAACAAAAGGTGATTAGAACGATATTACTTGGAATTGTACCTTATTATTAGAGGATCTGATGCTAAAGGATTATTATACTTATAGAGTGGTTCCTCAACGTAAAAAAGCATTCAGTAACATGCTATAAGTAATCTAGCGACTAACGGCAGACACGTTCGTGGAACAGTTAGAACTTTACAAGGTCATTTAGTAGAAGTAAAAAAAGTAAATAAAGATTAGTAAGAAGATGCATATGTAGAAGGTAGATAGCACCTATTTGATGATTCTTCTTTGTTGTTGTTGCTGTTGGTAGATCTTGGATGTTTAACACCGTTAGTAAAAGACTTGCACTGCAATGATGAATTTGTTTTATATTAAAATGTAAGAGATTGAAAAGTTCGTGCCCGATTTCCGTTGCATCGAGTTTTAATTTCGGAGCGTACCTAAGTTGTTTTAAATGGCGAATTGTTAATATTTAGTCTTTCAGCAATCTTTTCAGTGGTAATCTGTGGGATTAATGCTCACTAATTTAGAGATTTAGTTATTATCAATGTAAAAAAGTAGCTCGACGTATTTTATCGTTTATATTAAAATCAACATTTCGAAATTGACAAAACAAGGCATCTCAATCAGCACCACAGAATAAATAGCAGTGAATATAATTCAAAAAACATAACATATGATTACATTTCAAAAATTTGAACACAGCTCTAATTTGTAAAATCACACCAGTTTGTAATTTTCCAACTTGCTAAAAAAGTCTTGATACCAGGATTCGAGTCAGGGACATTTTGGTTGAAGTTGCAAAAACGCTAGTAACTGAGATATCCTGGACAAATCTAACGGAAGCACAATTCTATTCTACGTTAATTGATTATGATTATCTGGCCTGATATCTGAATCAGAACAATAAATTAAATCGCAGATAATGGAATATTAACAAATTTTGGATACGTAATAATGCTTAATTATTTAAAAAAATTATTCTAATTGGGAAATTAAATTACTCGAGTTATAAATTTCTAACTGTGTGAAAAAGTCTCTAGGCACGGATTCGAATCAGGGACCTTTTTGCTGAAGCTGTCAATTGAGCTATCTTGGACAAATTTGGCGTACACACAATTCGACAAAAAGCCTGATTGATCATGACGCCTGGTTTGATATCTGAATCAGCTCAACAAATTAAATCGCAGGTAACGTAATTTCAAGAAACGTTGGATAAATAATTACGTTTTATTATTTTTAAAATAATTATTCAAATTGGGAAATTGAATCACGCAAGTAAAAATTTGTTAACTGTGTGAAAAAGTCTCCAGACCAGGATTTGAATCATTGACTCTTTTGCTAAAACTGCCAATTGAGCTATTCAGGACAAATGTGGTGGGCACATAAATCACCAAAAAGCCTGATTGATTATGACATCTCGTCTGATATCTGAATCAGTGCAACAAATTAAATCGCAAGCAATGGAATTCCAAGAAACGTTGAAAAAGTAATTACGCTTGATTATTTAAAAAAATATATTCTATTTGCAAAATGGATCTGGCGGATTATGATATTCTTGATAAATCATAATTTGAACTGTTGTGGTTTTGCATGCTTTGTGATTCTGTAAGAGTACCGATGAGAGCTATGGAATACAGTCGAAAAATCTACTTTTAATTATGTTTTAATTGGTTTTAGCATGTTCATGTATGTATGTCTTTTGTCATATAATTTATGAGAAATTAATGAAAATATTAAAAAAACCCCTAAATTTATACAAGCTATTCATTGAAATATGTTACAAAATATTTCTTCATTATAAATTCTGATAGACTGAATTAATGAATAAGCATAGTTGTCATTTAAATTGAAATAAATGATATCGTTGTCTCTGATAATATGAGTCAGTTCTATCTTCCATGAATTCGTTAATAAAAACAAAATGTGATTAAATTGTCATTACTACGAGCACATCAAAATGAGAATTGAAGGATCTACTTAAAAGGTGATTAGTTATTGTAAGGTCGTAACAAATAGAAATAACTGTCATTAATACAGATGGATAATAACAATATCGTGTAATTCAAAGAACTTTTAGCGGAAACATTTCGTAAAATAAAAATAATTAGAATTACATAATGCGACGGCATCCAACGGTGAGACAAAACAAGAGTCTTGTTCTGTCATTAATACCGCTGAAAGTGACAATTAACATTATAGGGCAAAGACTCTTTTATGATTTCTACATCTACGACTCTTTCTATCTTTAGGTATATTTTGAAATTGTTATCAATAGTCTGAGAGATTTTATTTTAAAAAATCTCTATTCATGTATGAAAACGACAAATGGCATTTCTTTCTTTAAAATGTTCTAAAATCCAAAAAGGCAATTTTATGACGTAAATTTTAATTTTATTTTTATTCGGAAATGCATTAAAGTAGCATGTGTTGTTGTTCAGGAAATATACTTTTTTTTCATACTTTTTCTTTGCTTTTCTCTGTTTTTTTTTCTTTTTTAACGCAATACATTTTTTAGAAAATATAAAATGTGGGCGTCTTGAACCGAATTTCTTCGCGAAAGAAGAAAAACGACTCAAGGAAAGGTAAAAAGTCTTTGTCATGGGATCAAAATCACTTATAACTCAATAGATAATTTGTTTATTAAAAATGAAAAACATAGTTCGATTCCAAATCGCTTGCATAGTCAGGCCGCCCAGTTTTATATCTTTTCGTTAAAAAATAAATTTGTAAGTGTGTCAAAACACTTTCCGACTGTACAGCAAAGCAGTTGAGAACATTCTTAACACTGATCTTAAAAAATAATAATAATAACAATGTTCAAAAGCGCATACAATTTATATAAAACTGTCTTGGTTGATTTATTGTGCAAAACATACTTGTTTGTGCTACAAATTAGCTTTAAATTTGAAACAAGAATTAATATACATTAATTAATTATCCAATCATAAAACACATTTAAAATGCTTTTCGGTTAATGAAAATGGCAGAAATAAACTAAATTTACTAAAAAATATATTTTAATATTTTGTTATATGACATCCTCAGATTAAGTATCACTTCATGAATTCTGAATAGAAAATGCATCGTGAAGATTTTAAATGCCTGTACATTTTTTGGAGAACTATCAAGAAAAGTCCTTTAAAAAACAGATAAATGCGACCTAACAGTAACGGTGTAGTTCTAACGGTAACATGTGATCAATATTAAAACTAGCACTCAAAACTGTGTAAATAACCAGCAACAAGTTTATCAAAATTTATAAGCAAATCCATTGAGACATTCATAAGAATAGGAAATTTTCAATACGGGAAACTCTGACAAGAAAATAAAGGAAATAAGAAGAATTCACATTTGAAGTTAATGTATACTGCAGCCAAATTTAACAATAACTAATTGTCAAAATCTGCTATTTACAGGAAAGAATTACCTGAAATATCATAAGCAATAGGAAGTTAACGCTGAATCGAGAAAGGAATTTTATAAGATTGGACAGGATATCTGACAGATAATTTCTTTTGTTAAAAATACTGTAAAGAATAGGAAATATGAGGCACAGCAGTGAACCGACAAAAAATTAAGAATTATCGTTATTAGATCGTGAATCACATTTAAGAAGCTTTTTAATGTATGAAAAAAGGACAAAAATTGATATGGATTATAATTTAAATACATTTTATTACTTAAATCTTTCACATAAAAACATCTTTAATTATCATGTTATGCATTAGACTTGCAAAATACAACATAATGACTTTAATTGGCTATGCATCTTTTGAACAATTATCAAAAAAAAAAAAAAACGAAAGCGCGACTTGTAATGGTAAAATGTGATCAACTTTAAAACTGGTACTCAAATCTACTATGTAAATGCCTGGCAATATATTTGTCGAAATCCATAACCAAATCCATCAAGTCATTCAAAAGAACAGGATTTTTAAACTCAGACAAGAACATAAAGGAAATAAGAAGAATTAATAAAATGTTGTATCAAAATTCCCATACTGTTGACAATTTAAACAATAGCTAATTGAGAAAATCTGCTAGTTATAGAAAATAATCAATCGAGATGACATAGCCAATTGGAAACAGACATTTAGCCGAGAAACAGTGATGGGAATTTTCTAAAACTGGACAGGATATTTGACAGATAGACAGAATATTCAACAAATAAGCAAGAATGTAGCAGAATCTTTTAGCCAATCATGAATCACATTTAATAAGCTTTTTTACATACAATAATGGGCAAAAATGGATTAATTTTATAATAAAAATTAATTGTTCTTTAATTTTTTATAAAAAAAAATCCTCTTTAAGTACTAACTAATACATTAGACTTACAAAATACAACACAAGGTCTTAAACTGTCTGCGTATTTTTCAACAAGTATCAAGAAAAGACCATTAAACAATGACAGACGTCATCTAAAAGATAAAACATGATCAGCTTTAAATTTCCACTCAAAGCAATGTAGATAGTCAGCAAAATAAATTATCAAAATTTATAGCCAAATAGTGATAAACTATGTTACTCTCAATGAAAAAATGGATTAGGAATATAGTAAAAATAAATTTTATGTTTTGCTTTTATTTTTTATTTATTTTTTTTTAAATTTCTTTAAGTATCATTTCATTTATTATATGTACAAAATACAACAGAATGACTTTAATTTCATATGCAATTTTTGAACAACTATTAAAAGAGTGCAGTAAAAAAATTAACAAACGTAACCCAACAAAAAGAGTATAACCATCATTAAAACTAGAACTCAAAACTATGTAAATAGCAGTAACAGCTTTATCAAAACTCATAACCAAATCCATAAAGTCATTCAAAAGAACAGGAAACTTTCAACACGGGAAACTATGACAGGAAAACAAAGGAAACACGAAGAATTCCCAACCGAAATAAAGACTTGCAGTTGACACATTCAATTCTAACTAGCAGTCGAAAACTGTTATTTACAGAAAGGAATTATTTGCGATGTCATAATCAATACGAGTGTCCGATTCTGGAAACGTTTTCCAAAGTGGGGCGGCACATCTGACAGATAATTTCTTTTGTTAGAAATATTAGTAAAAAAGAATACAAAATATTAAAACCGCGGTGACCCGACAAATAACCATGAAATATAACGAAACCGTTCACCCACATCAAAACACACATTTAAGAAGCTTTTCTAAATGTGAAAAAAGATGGACATCATTTCCGCACAAACCAACAAAGAAAACGTTTCCAATGACTGTATCCTCTAAAAAAAGTGTCACATGCACATAATGGTCCTCTGAGTCAAAAAAAACTATGTTACAAGATGAGCATGAGCTTGGCCAAGATGTGCAACAAGCCTTGAATGAATGACGTCATGTAATTCATTCATAAAGTGGGAGATGCCTTCACGTCATATTTTCGTACAAGTGACGAAATCTTTTCAAATGTCAGCTGAAGAGGATTGTTGCTGTTTAGCAAAGAAAAACTCTTATTAGATTTATGCCGCGATAAGAGTTAACTGAAATGGAAAAAAAATGAACGATCGAATGAAGTTAAGCATATAAAAAATGTAATCTTTCACATACCACAGAATCGTTTGATAATAAATGCAAGCGCATAAAGCAAAGCAGGTGATAAATATTCAATATCAGAAATTTCGATTTACCTTTAACATTATATTAATCCTTCCGGGTCCTGAATTTTTTTTCAATTTTTAGAAAAAAATACTTTTACGTTAATAACATTAACATTAGCTATCCAAATAGATTAATTAGTGTTTAACGAATATTTCATTGTCTGTAAGATAGCTAATGTTGTTGTTTTGCGTCTATTGAATTGATACTCATATGACAATGATCTAAGAAAGAATTTTTCAAGATGGTTGAAAATTATTGTATTACAACAAGATTTGCAACTTTCTAATACTTTTTGTGCTTTATTACACATGACTCTTCTGGAAAGAAACTTTTAATTTAAAATCAAAAAAATGAAACGTGCGTTTAAAATAAAATAGCCGCAAACGGTTCAAAGAGAGTTAAGCAAAAGTAATAATTAATATTATTACTAAATATCTAAACATACATGAAGTCATATAGTAAATATATAGACGTATACTAACATTACCCGTAAAGCATAGTGACGTCACTGCAACATCATTGTGAAGTCACATTGTGAATTTGTGACCATCGATTGTCGATGTGACATCACGTGACGTCGAAGTGAAGTCACAGTGACTAAAATGTGAAGTCATTATGGCCGTTTTAGAGCTCTTTTGTGACGTTTCACAAAGTGGTCACAATGTGACAAATTTGTGAAAAATGTATCATTTGTGACTAATTTGACGGTAACATTGTGACGAAACTGTGACAAAAGCGACGATATATAAATTGCCAGAAATGTTTTTTTAAAGTAAATAACATGTTTTGAAAGATATTTATAAATTTCTAAAGATTTTTAAGAAAGTCACATCTCAGTCACAATGTGACGTCACTGAGTGGTGTCATTTTGGTCACAGATGTGATATGACCAAAGTGACTCACAGTGACGTCAATGTGACGTCATTGTGACCATGTATGCTACTAGGGTACTAAATGCAAATAGTAGCAAAAGTATTTTTAAAGCAAAATAATACTCCATAAAAAGACATATACTATTAATAATTCACCAGACCCGAAACGGTTAAGTACATAAAAATAACAGTAAGAAAATCCTTGCAGAAAGCCATTGTCATAATAACAATCATTTTGAAATTGGAATAGGAACGAATGATATCAATTTACTTAAAATTTTGTTATTTAATAATAAAACAATATACAGAAATTATATGAATAAATATATTAAGAGCAATTATTACAGCTTCGAGTCTAGTCCGGCTTGCTGAATGGTATAAGCCTAGGTCTAATTTTCTTCCATTAGTCTCGTAAATGTGCAATACATTCTTTTCGGTATTATTTACATCTATGATGTTACTCATCTAAGATTTTTTTTTAGTTTACTGGCAAAACAGACATATTTTTTTCTTTTTTCATAGAAATAGATGTCAAAGAAACAAATGGAACAATGAGATCGCAAAGCAAAAAATAAGATCGTTGAACGAAAAATATTTTTGAAATAGTTTACTCTAGACGTTTTTCTTTTATCTAAAAAATGAATTAGACTATTTCGGAAAGATATATTTAATATAAGGAAAAGGAAATTAATCAAACTAGAACATAAAATTAGGACATAACATTTATTTTTTTAGTACCACACACAAAGAATTATTTTTAATTGTCAATTAAAGCAAATATGTGAAAGATGAAAATGAGATTACTATGTTAGATTAATGTAAAAAAAACTGTTAAAAAAAGATGCTTTTTAATAAAATGCAACATAAAAAAATAATATCTAATAAATTTTTCCAGTCCTTACATAATATTGTATTTAACGCTTGATATAAGCAGATACAGATTTCTTTTATATTGAAAAATGAAGGTTTGCTGAAATTTACTTACTCTCAAAACTTATTTCAACGAAATTTATATTCTGAAACTTCAGAGTCTGAAAATGTATCAGTAAATTTCGAGCTGTTCAGATTGAAAAAGTATTTTTTACTTACCCATCATACGTAGTATAGGGTAAGTCTTGCAATCGTTTTGAAAATCGAAAAAAATTTTTTGACGGATTTACACGTTTTAGATAGTGGAGATTCCGAAAAACATATTTTTAGAAAAAAAAATTGCCGTCCGTCTGTCTGTCTGTCTGTCTGTAAACGCTCTATCTCCCGAACAAATTGAGATAGAGACTTGAAATTTTGTATGTAGTTAGTATGTAAGAATGGGACGAAGCCTATTTAATATCAGCAACCTCGATTATCCGGAACTCTTTTTTTTCGGACTCTCGAAAAATTCGTTCTGATGAAAGGTATATAAAAATTTTCAAATTGTTTTGTTCTAAGGAATGGACGTAAAAGGCAATAAAATAACACACATTTTGCATATAGAACGAAGTCGACCGGATTATTAGTTGCCGAGATATTTGTAATCCTGTTTTCCACATTCTCGATTTTTCATGACCCTGTATTTCATTCAAATTTCAATTCAGATGTATAATTTAATTGGAAATGAGACGCTTAATCCGATGTAGTTAATTGTTAATTAATAGAATTGTTATTTTTGGAGTTATAAGAATGTTTCTTTTACGCAGTTCGGTAATACTTGAGTAGTTTGGCGTTTTATATAATTTGCCGAAATTGGTAATCAGCAGTTCTTTAATAGAGCATTACTATGTATATTAAGAATATTTAAATTTTGTTTATGAATTGCAATGCATTGTACAAATAGTTTTCACATGTTTTATTTTCATATATATATCCATGATGGGTAAGTATTACGATGGCCCCCAACAACTACATTTAATATATCCTTAATCTTTGAATACTCCAGACGGACATTTGTTTGAAAGCTTTTAACAATGCATGGCTGAAAATATTTTTTGTTCACAAACTTAGGAGGATATTTTGTGCAGCTTTCGTTTATCCAATAATAGGATGAATTTACACAAAAAGAATTCTTTTTGAAAAACGAAGAAGAATATAAAGAAACAATAATTTGCATTTATTTCAGTATCGACAGATAATAAACATGTCGCTCTTTTGTAAATTATAAATTTTCCCGGGAGAATAAATTTAGAAATGCGCATAATTCTTGAAAAATTGGATTAGCTCAAAATAGATATAAGGATCGTAAAATCAATATGTCATGCGCCAGAATCAATAAAGAA
Source organism: Maratus speculifer (assembly GCA_964019185.1). Classification (NCBI taxonomy): domain Eukaryota; kingdom Metazoa; phylum Arthropoda; class Arachnida; order Araneae; family Salticidae; genus Maratus; species Maratus speculifer. Next base: position 145,571,740 of record OZ025301.1, on the reverse strand, counting down.
AAAGAACACGTTTATGTAAATTATCATTTAATCGAAACAATATACCAAGTCGAACGGTAAATGAGATTTTTCACTTTTAAGTAAAAATTCTGTTAGCAATATTCCCAGGGATGTAGTGGACGGTTTGTAGTGGATATAGTAAACCTTCTGGATTTTTTAAGGAACACCGTATAACCTCTGTTTATTTTACGACTACACCACTGAATATTCCTTTTTCACAATTAGTTTACAACGTATAACGACGAATGTAATATCATTGGATAGTATTGCTGGCCTACATCTGGCATCGCATTTTAAATTTAACGAATATATAGCGTACAACGATGATTGAGGTATCTTTAGATAAGATGATTTGCCCACATTTGATATTGCTTACCGAATTTAGCCAATATATAGCGTATAATGGTAATAGAGTTATTGGATATTACATTTTTTTCCACTTGTGACATCGCATAATAAATTTAACTAATATATAGCGTACAATGTTTGTTGATATAAATGTGGATAAGATTTTTATTATAATTTTTAAGTTAATTTTTTGTTGTTGTTGCCGTTTATAGATAAAATTTTCAAACAACGTAGAAAGTAGTTAGAATAAAGAAGAAACCAAGACTCGAATATACAAATTCTGAACAACAAAATTTTTGAAAAATAATTTTGTGACATTAATTTGTCCTGCAACGTTTAAACTTTTATTATTGCTTTTTTCAATTTAGCAGATACTTTTTATTTATATAAAACATAACAAAACGATTGCAAAGAGAAAAAATGGTCCAAATTAATTATAAAAATACCCTTTACTCAATTTTCTTCATTTGAAATTTTTTCGATCATCTTAATTATTATATATTTCTTTTTTCAGTAGTATTATAAGAAGTTATGCAAGTCACCAATAATATCTTTTTTAATCCTTTATAAAAATTTCTGGAAGAATAACTTTAACCGCTTGCCTGATTTACCCGTACTTTTTACGGGCAATTGATTTTGCCAATCATAATTTGCCCGCACCACATACGGGCACCCACATTTCAATCGTGATTTATTATTCTTTCCAGTAAATTTTTAGTGTAAATTTTGCATTATTCACTAGAAGCACTTTTCTGATTCAGTTTGGCAAACATTTCTGTTTTGAAAAACCGGTGATAAAATACTAAAATTTCTGTAAAAAAGCATGAAAAAATAGCCATTATTTGAATATTTTTTAAAAAATATATTGATCTGTTTTGTTTGTGTGGTTATTACATTTTTAGAACATCACGCTTTCATAAATTAAAATATCATAAAATCATAAATATATATAGGACAGTTGCACTATAAAATTTAACTAACAATAACACATTGCTCAGTGGTGCACAAAACAGGAATTTTAATATACATTTGTACATATTAAAATAAAATAAAACTATCAACGTTTCGCACCGTCTTCTGCGGGCGTCTTCAGGAAAATATGATAATGGAAGGACTAAGTTTGCATCTTGATCGAGAGATAATATTTCTACTAAATTAAAATCTAAATGAATTAAAATTTTAAAAATGTTGCCATTTACACGTGAGTAAAAATTAAAAATATGGCATAACATCATAAAATCTTAAAATTTTTATTTCCTTGCAATATTTTAATTTTTACTCACGTGTAAATGGCAACATTTTTAAAATTTTAATTCATTTAGATTTTAATTTAGTAGAAATATTATCTCTCGATCAAGATGCAAACGTAGTCCTTCCATTTCATATTTTCCTGAAGACGCCCGCAGAAGACGGCGCGAAACGTTGAAAGTTTTATTTTATTTTAATATGTACAAATGTATATTAAAATTCCTGTTTTGTGCACCACTGAGCAATGTGTTATTATTAATCATAAAATCAATTTGGAAAACCCACATAAAATAAAAAAGGTCAAGGAAAACAATCAAATAAATTATGAGAATAGAAATTTTCAATTTTATAGAAAAATCAGAAACAATGGGTTTTAAATCTTAAAAGAAATAAACACGATTATTTCAAATTTAAAAAGCCAATGGTAAATGCAAAAAATCATTTTTTTTCTCAAAACAAAACTTGTGAGAAAGGAGATTCGAAGGTGAGCGATAATTAATTTTCGAGATTACTTCCTTATTCAGAAATCTAAATTATGGTGAAAAGAACATGTGCTATTTTCATTTGTCAGGCAATATTTGAATTCCAAATATATATATATATATACAGGGTGAGTCATAAATATCGAAACAATAGGCTATCTCCTTAAATATTGCCCCTAGACACATACTTCCAATTGCAAAAATTCATAAAAAAAGATGAATTTTTTGATAAGATAAGTTGCAACTCCATGGGGGGTCTGTTTTAAAAAATACGAAAATTAAATTTTTATACAGCCCCCAGAGGATAAAACTTCCAGTTGGAAAAAATTTCTTTATCCCTTCCTGAATTGAACAAAAAAAATTTCATCTCGATATCTGCAAATCCCCGAAAGATATTAATGTCCAAAATTTTCCAAAATTCCTGACTTACACCACTTAAGCATGCCTCTGAGCGCAGCAAAATCAGTTCATTTGAAGTACAATTAAGGGATCGACCATAAATTTACGTATTGTTAAATGTCGATCCAAGACAACACTTAAACTTTTAGATATAAAATAAAAGCGTATAGGTTTTTGCTTTAAATTTCGATGAAATATGCTAGATGTCTGCAATATTTCGACCTTGCCGCCAACTTCGTAACTGGCACGACTCATTGAACGGACCGTCTTATTAAACACTTATTAAAAGTGTTATCAAATTAAGTGATATTAATTAAACTCTCATTAAAAGTGTCTTAAAAACTTATTGGCGCAGGCAATAAGTTTAGTAAATATAGTAATAGCGAAAATGACTCTTCTATTCATGGATGCAAGAAGCCAATTCAAGCCAAGACTGAAAACTTTTCTGAGTATTAGAAATCATTTAATGGAAATGGTTTAGATGATTTCTAGATCTTGCATTATGGTTTAAAATTATCTCTTATAATAAGAGAAACAGGTTAAAAAGTTTTTAGAGTAAAATTATTATGATTTTGCATATAAAGTAAAATTTATTATAAGTCAAAAATCTCTCCAAGACTGAAATCAGTCCTAAGACTGAAGGTCTTGTATCCATGCTTCTATTAGCGGAATCAATGGAAATATATTTTAATAAATTACATAGAAATATTTTTAAAAATCTACTTTATACTACAGTTAAACCGCTATAACGGACACTCCCGAATAGCAGACACCTCTGTTTAACGGACTATTTTCCAATCCCCATTCTCAAAACCTAAATTTGTGTATGTTTAACCTCTGAATAACGAACATTCCGAATAGTGGACACTATTTAAGGGAGACCCGTACCCCATTTTCGGCCAAAAATCATCAAAAGTTCAAAAAATTTTTTATCTCAGAAAACGATAAATTACATATTTGCGAATATCCATGCAAAATTTCAGAATTCGGGGACACTTGGAAAAGGTAGAAAATGAGCTTTTTAAATTGTATTCACTGTAGAGTTTAAAGGAATAGCCGCCATTTAAAACGTGTTTTCCTGAAAATGACTTTTTTCATATTTTGCCTAAGTTCAAAGTACTAAGGCTCAGTGATAAAATGATTTAGAAACAAAGTGTTTATGTTTTTAGAATCTTAAAAAAATTTGCAAGAAAAGTAAGGAGATATATTTTTTTTTTAACTATTTCTGAAAATTTTACATAAATTGGTAAACATGAAAATTATAACGAATTTAAGGAAATTTACCATGCGTATTTTTATTCATTTTTTTAGCCGATTAAAATAGAAAATTAAAAATATCTCTCCTTAGTTCTTTTCTATATACTATAACACTATTTAAGAAATTTTAGTAATACCAAAATATTGAAAATTAAATGAGGATTAGTAATTTTAAAAAGTGTATTTTTTGACAAAACAATATCATAAAAATCCCCATAAAAAATATACATTTTAATAAAAAGGGAATTTTTTTGCTAATTATTCCTTACAAAAAGATTCTTAAGTAGTACACCAAAATTCATCACTTTAAAATCAATAATAAAAATTTTGGGTTTTTTCTTACGGGTCTCCCTTAAGGCGATAAAGGATGAAAAAGAATTTTTTAAGGAGAAAAAAATGAAAAAAAGTAAAAAAGCCTCTAAATTTATCAGGGAATTTTGTGATAAATGAGCTGGGGAAAATCCCCCCCCCCCACCACGTTCAGAGTTGAATTGAAGGGGTTGCCAAGGAGGGACATCTTCCAGAGCATTGAAACATCTCCTCGGAAAATTGAGATTTTATGCTTTTAACAGCAAAAAAGTGAAATCCCCCTCCCCGACCGGAAATCTATAATGTTCAATAATGTCACTTTGAAAAACAAATTACATGTAATCGCAAGCAAAAGTTAACTTTTGTAACAGGGTTTTTTCACAAGCATGTAATGAACAGTGGGTAAAGGTGTGTACAGTTTTATTTAGCCCCATTGCTTAAAAAATAATTTTAATTTCTGATTAATCATATAAAAAAGGTTTTAGGACACATAAAAGTCAATTAATGAAATGTTAAACGTTTCTTAGCACTTTTTGAATATCTTTGATTTTCCCAATAGCGGACACCTCCGAATAGCGGACAATTTCTGCGTTCCTGAGGTGTCCGTTATTTAGAGGTTTTACTGTATTCAGTTTCAAAATTTACGAAAGTTTTAAACCTATTTTTGCTTTCTTCTATCTTTACAAGAAGAAAGCATTGGATTCATGAAAATTTTGAATTCCGATTTTCGATGGATTCACACGTTTTAGGGCTCAGAGATACCGAAAAACACGTTTTTATGAAATGTCACAGCACAATGAAAAAATTTGAAATCGACGTGATAAAAAAATAAAGTTTAAATCAACTGACGCATTTAAACAGTAATTAAAGAAGGTGAAAATGGCAAAAATTAAACAAAATCTGAAATCGAAACTATACAGCATTTAAACGTTACGAGCCCATCTTTGCCCATCTTAAAACTAAATGCACTTTACTGCATCAAATGTTTTTATTTCAGTATTTCTCATTTTTAAACTGACATACGTAAATAACCGTCGGTTACGGTAACTTTTCAGCTCAGAAAATTTATTTTTAAAAATATGATTTGTTTACAAAAAATACCTTTTTTTTTTAAATATTGCTATTTTAAATACTTTTATTTTTTTAAATAAGTATTATTTAAAATGCTGAATTAAAATTGAAAATTAGACATTTTCGTTTAATCAAAAGAAAAAAATTCAACGCGACAAAAAATATTTTGAGTTGTAACAATTTTAATTTACTCAATTTTTTTTTTTTTAAATATTAAGAAGTTTTATGATGTGATAATGCTTACAAATTATATGGTTAACCATCACAAAACATTCAAAATTCCAACTTTATAAATAAATAAATAAAATAAATGTTTCCTGGACCCATTACAGCAACGTTGTTTCTTCAATTACACGCATTTCAATTTGTGTCTGATCCCTTGAAACCTCACGATTTATTAAAATTGTCATAACGCTCTGAGTTTTGAAGATATCAAGATGAAATTTTTTTTGTTCAGTTCAGGAATGAATAAGAAATTTTTTTCTAATTGGATGTTTTATCCTCTGGGGGCCGTATAAAAATTTAATTTTCGTAATTTTTAAAATAGACCCCCCATGGAGTTGCAACTTATCTTATCAAAAAATTCACCTTTTTTTTATGAAACTTTGCAATTGGAAGTATGGGTCTAGGGGCAATATTTAAGGAGATAGCCTATTGTTTCGATATTTATGACTCACCCTGTATATATATATATATATGTATATATATATATATTAATAATAATAATTTCTAGATTATTTCTAATTGTTTAAAAGGGGTAATAAAGACTTTAAAAGCTGAAAAATAGTTTTATTAGGTTGATATGTATGATAGGACTCATCACAGAGTCATTTTTAAAACAAATTAAAAATGATGTTCCGTTAGTTGCACGGTCTAAACTGCATTGAGCTGAAACGCCATATTTCAGTTTTTCTTGTGTCGCACGTTATTTTTTTTACTTGGATTTTAATATCAGTTTCTTGAAACTATTCAGCCACTAGTGCAACAGTTTCGGTACATTTATTATGATTTTATACTTTGATTTGCATTAAACTGAAACGCCATCATTCCGTTTTTCATGTCACGCACGCTATTTTTTTTATTTTACTTGAATTTTAAATTTCTATTTTTTGAAACGAAATTTTTACCAAATTCTTTCGTTTCAAAAAATAGAAATTTAAATTCGAAGTAAAATAAAAAATAACGTGCGTCATATGAAAAAAAGGGAACGATGGCGGTTCAGTTTAATGCACAATAGACCATGGAACTTTGGAATATCATTTTTAGGTGCGTTCGTAATTATGTAAATACGTAGCACCTATTGTTGTCGCTCAGTCCGTCCGTCTGTCTGTCTGTCCGTCCGTCTGTCTGTCTGTCCGTCTGTCTGTCAGTCTGTCTGTCCGTCTGTCTGTCTGTCTGTCCGTCCGCATATAACAGCGCAAAAACTACCCAACCGAATCGTTTGAAATTTAAAATACATAATTATTACATAATTTTGTCGAGTCATTTCAAATTTTATGAAAATCGTATGGATAGATCAATTACAGGGACAATCAAAAGGATTCCGTTACATTACGGTCAATGGGGAAAAACGTTTCAAATGCATTTTAATCGTTTGAAATTTAAAAGGTATATTTATTACATAATTTTGTCAAGTCATTTCAAATGTTATGAAAATCGGATGCATTGATCAATTACAGGGACAATCAAAAGTATTCCTTTACATTACGATCAATGGGGAAAAAAGTTTCAAATGCATTTTAATGGTGTTACACTCATTTGAATATAACAGAATTGCATGAATCTATGAAATATGTACTAAAAATACATTTTGTATAATCTGTGATACAAAGAATATTCATTTTTAAATTACAGGGCCACACAAATGTATTCCACTAAATAATGTTATACGGGGAAACATTGTTTGGGGCGTGTTTTAATTACATTAACCTACTTCACATTTTATGAATAAGATATACGTTAATGAAGTATAATAAAAATTACTCCCTGCATATTTACTGGAACACAAAGATTTCGACCACTATACTGTATCCAAAGTACGCTCTACTATATCAGCAAGATCTGAATATTTTAAAACTTCGTTATCAACGAACGTACCTCATTTGCTACGCTTTACGTGCAATTTCCAACTTGTTTAATTTGCTTTGAAAATGACTCTGTGATGAGTTAAAATAAAACTATTTTTCTGTTTTTAAGCAATTAAAAATAATATATAAATACAAAGTGTCATTTTGTTATATATTTAAAATAATTGCTTTAACAAAACGAAGAAAACACTATAAAAAGAGAAATTTGACTTTCATTTGATATAATCAGCAAATCTGCAATCAGGATCGGCAAATTATAAATATTACCTGGTGTAAACTTACATATGTATGAAATTTGTGGACTATTATGTTGGCACAAGTCATATGATAAAATCAATATGCCATTAAACAGATAGATAATTCATTTTAAATTTTAATAGAAACAAAATGAAAGTTTAAATATGAATAGCCAAGGATTAATGAAAAAAAAAATCCCTTTATCTGAAAACAAAGCAGGTGGCCTAAGATTCAAAAGAGTGAAATAATGAGTATTCTTGATTAATTCGTTGTCCAGAAACCTAAATTTTCAGAAAACTTTATTTATCAGTAAAATAAAATAAAAAAAGATTTTTTTATGAATAAAATTCTATAAAAGCAGTAATTTAATTTCGTTTCGTTATAATCAACAATTACGCTAACCTCCAAGCAGGATCTGCCATCAGTTATATAATTTCCTTGAAGTATAAAGTTAGAAATGTGTGCAACACGTGGACTATTTTATTGGCATAAGTCATATCATAAAATAAATATGCCATGTCCACAGAATAACAGAAAAACATATGAGTAAATAAGTATGATTGAAAGTAGAAATTTTCTTAAGGAAATGTTAGAAATAATTAAGTTTAACACTTAAAAGAATGAAAATGAAGCTTTAGTTTTGAATATCCATTGATAAATGAGGAAATTCCCGTTATCCCAAGAAAAACCAGATGAGGTCAAATTCAAAAGAAAACGATAATGAATTTTCTCGATTACTTCCTTACTCAAAAATGTACATTGTTGTGAAGAGAACGTGTGTGACTTTTATTTGTGTAGCAGTAGAATAAACTCAAAAATAAGGATTTATTGACCTAATGAACAAAACGTTATAAAAGTAGTAATTTGCATTTCATTGATTTGTAAAAATGAATGATTGTTTAAACGACAATTACACAAACGTCTAAACAGGATCTGCAAACTATACAATTTCTCTTAATTAAAAATTTAGAAATGTGTGGAATTCGAGGACTATTACGTTGTCACAAGTCATATTAGAAAACAAATATACTCTGTCCATATAATATTGCATTAAAAATAATACAATGATGGTAATAATTAGAAAATTCATAAAAAATTTCTATTTTGAGGGAGTCCGGAACACAAAAATCTTCAAATTTTTAAAAATAAATAAATAAATAAATAAAATAATAAAATTATGGAATTAAAAAGTTTTTCTGATATTTTATGCTTGAAATGACGTTTAAATCTTGCTTATATCTTAATTAGAAGATAAAATATTTATTTCCTCTTGGTTTGTTTTCAAAATCTAGCTTTCAAGCAATGGTTGTCATGAAATGCCTTCTTGTGTCGTTTTTCTACATCATGATTTTTTTTTTCTTTTTTTTTCTTTTTTTACAATATCTCCAATTTAAATTGTTAGAACTCAATTACAATTAAAGTTAAATGCTTCAAACTTAGAACATGTCTTTTTTTAATGTTTTACTTTCATTTTGATTCAGTAAATTTCAAAAACAAATATCTATTTTTAAAAATATGATATTTTAAATAAAAGTTACATCTCCTTTTTTTCAAATTTTTACTTTAAATGTTTTTAATAAGGCTGAATCAAAATTAAACATTAGATATTTATGTTATTTCAAAAGTAAAAAAAAAATGAAATTCTACAAATAATATTTTGAATTATAAATATTTAAAATAACCCTACTTTTTTTACTAAATTTTAAACGGGTATAAGAAGTTTTATTATGTGATTTTGTTTATATATAATAGGCATAATCAACACAAAAAAATTCAAATTTTTAACACAATAAATAAAAAACATTTTAAAATGTATCCCACACGTTAAACAAATTTTAAAAATAATTACCTTTAAGTCTAAATAGAAATAAACTCAAAGTTTTCAAATGCGAATAGTCAATGGTAAATGCAAAAACTCACTTTATTCCAAAACAAAACAGATGAGGTCAGATTCGAAAGAGAATGATAATGAATTTTCTCGATTACTTCCTTATTCAAAAACCTAAATAGTGGTGAAGAGAGTGTTTGTGATTTTTATTTATCTAGCAATTGAACAAACTAAAACAGAAGGATTTTTTCACAATAACCAAAACTTTTTAAAAGAAATAATTTACATTTCATTTGATTTAATCGACATTTATGTAAATTTCCATAAGGATCTATAAATTATACGAATTCAAAGAAGTATAAACTTAGAAATATGTGTAATTCGTGGATTAATATATTGGGACAAGCCATATCATAAATTCAATATATGCTTTCACAGAATAAAATAACAAAAATACAATCGGGGAAATAAATTTAAAATGAATATAAATTTTTTATTTTGAAGAAATTATCAGAGATGATTATTTTTATCTTTTAAAAGAAACAAATCTGAAGCTTCAAACTTGAAAAGTCAGTGGTAAATGCAAAAATTTGTTTTATTACAAAACAAACAAAATGAGGTCAGATTGTAAGGAAAGTGTACTCTGTTTCCTTGATTACTTCCTTATTGAAAAATTTAAGTTATAACGAAGAATTGAAATTATTATTTATCAATTTTAGTTGTTGCAGTTGGAAACTTAAGTCGTAATGAATTAATATATCTTAATAAATTGCAATTATTATTTATTGAACAATAGAATGAACTAACACAAATCATTTTTATACGATATGTTTAAATTTATTAAAGGTGTATTCCAATAATTTTTGCATTAATTTAAGGAAAAATGGTTTTATACTATTTACTTTAGGGATATATTTTTTAAAGTATCGCGAAAACTTTAATGGTAACAAAATTATTAAAATTTCTAGTTGAATTTCAAAGTTGGAAAATGTAAAAAAGATATGAAAACTATTTACTGATGTGGATTTTGACGAAATTCAGAAAAACTTTTTTCTTTGCGTGAAAAGTTGTATTTATTAAAATATTTTAAACGAAATGAACCAAAAATGCTACTAACTAAACTATTTTAAACTGCTTTATTCTTCAATCATTCTTCCTAAAGAAGTGGTAGATTCATCTTAGAAAATATTATGTTCAATAAGTTTTGAGGAAAAAGTAAGCAAAATTTTTCAAAATTGGAAATAGTAAAAATAAGAAATTTAATATCACAGTTTGGAACTCTGCTGATTAAAACTGGAATATTGATCGACAAAACAAAATTAATAAACATCTTTAAGTAATGAATTTTTTTTCTTATTTGATGTCTGGTTTTATCTTAAGATATAAATTGTCAACATGAAATCCACATTTTTTTTTCTTTTTAAGGGTGTATTTCAATCCAAACTGCTTAGTTTCTGATTTATATCAAAATTATTTTTGCTCTCAAACACATGAAACTGGCAAATACTCTTAATTAGAAAGTACACAATGTACCGTGCCTGTCAACTTTTTCATAAATGCAGAAAATATAGCAAAACAAAAATATTGTCAAACTTGACATTTTTAACCGAGTTTTCCAAATCGAAAAATCTGGGAACGAAAAAAATGGTCATACTGAGAAAACAATTTTTTATAAATCTGATTCAAAATAAATCCATTTTATATCAAATTCTAATGAATTGAGCGACAAATAAAATCACACGGCATCTTATACATCTCTTGAAAAATAACCTCAGAAAGCTTCATATTTCTGCTTTTAAAAATGAGTCTTAAAATGTATCAGAAAATTTCGATCTGTTCAGAGAGGAAAATTTTTTTTCGAATACTCCCTGAATAGAAAAAAACTGAAACTTCAAACATAAAAAGCCAATGGAAAATGAAAAAAATTCATTTTATCTCTAAAGAAATCAGATGAGGTCAGATATAAAGGATATCGAAAATAAATTTTTATACTTACTTCTTAATTCACAAATTTAAGTTATAACTAAAAATTGTAAATATTATATGAATTATAGCAGTTGTAGTTACAAACTTAAATCATAATAACAAATGTAGTTATTTTAATAAATTACAGATATTATTTATTGATTAATAGAGTGAACTAAAAAAACGCAATTTTATTTGATAAGCAGAAAAGTTTTTAAAAACAGTAATTCGAATTTCATTTGGTATATGCACAATTACACAAATACTTCAACAGAATTTAAAAATTAAAAAAATTTGAAAAAGAATAAACTTAAAAGTGAATTTTATTCTTAGAATATTATATTTTCAGAAGTAAATATATTATAAAATTAATACACCATGCCTACAAAACAAAAGAATAAAAAAATACATTAAAATAAATAAATATAAGAGAATAGATACTTCCAATTTTAAAGGAAAATGAAAATTTGAAAGCAACCGGTAATTAGTTTTCGAGACCACTTCCTTATACAGAAATTAAAATTATAGTTAATATAGAATGTGCAGTTTTTATTTATCCAGTAGAGAATCAACTGGAGCAAAATAAAAATTTAAGAAAATGAAAAAATGTTATGCGTGTAGTTATTAAATTTTATTCTATCTCATCAGCAATTAAATTGCCTTAAAGAACTCCGCAAGCATGATGCGTAAATTATAACTTTTATCCGAAGGGTGAATATAGAAATAAGCTCAATTTCTAGAATATTGCACTCATGCATATACTATAAACAGTAAGAAACGCCCCATGTATGATTAAAAGAACAAAGAGGCTTTCTTTTATATATCTATTTAACCAAAGACAATTTTACAGGCTAGGAGTGGAGTTTTTCAATTATAATATATTCGTAGTTGCTAGTTTTTTTTTTTTTTTTTTTTTTTTATTTTTTTTTTTTTTGGGGGGGGGGGGGGGGCGTCATTAGTGCTCTTCTTGGAAGATATACTATTTTAAAATGCACATTTCTTTTGTTCGTGTTAATATTTCAAATGCATATACATTATACATAATAAAGACACTGTCTCTAATGGAAGTATTTATAAGCATAATACACAAACCATACAATTACGATTGCAGTGTATGATTTTGAAGAAAAAAGGTGACACATAAATACAATGTTGATGCTCCTGGGCGGAGTTACACACATCCAAAAGACACTAATTTGCATTAGCCATTACGAGGGTGTTAGAAAAATTAATCAGAAATAATTTTAATTGTTAACTCAATTTGTTTCAATTTTTTTTTTTTTTTTTTTTTTTCTTTTTTAGTTTGTAAATAAAATTGATTGCTACCACTTTTTTTTAAATGGTAATAATTACCTTATTTTGCAATTAATTAAACTTTTGGAGTAATATGAATAAAAAGAAAAACATCCAGTTGGCTTTATTGCTTTCCAGAATAACTTGCTATTATTCCCATTAATATGGATTAGAAAAGGCATACCCAAATTTTAACAGTTAGTGATAGACACAAACACTAAATTAACATGAAGATATATGAACGCTGATGAACGCTAATTTACAGTGAATGAATGAATATTTTTATAATCGAAAAATACTCAATTTATTAAATGATAGAACCTGCCTAAAAAGCCTTTATTCAACATTAAAATAAAATTATTCAAAATTTTTATAATACAACGACAACAGAAACACCAACAATACTTTAACAGATACCATCAGAAATTATATACCTCTCCAAGAAGGATTTATAAACATTCGTAAGCTATAATTTTTCCCGGAATTATGGATTTAGAGATTTGCGTAATTCCTGGAACAGTGCACTCACGCAAACAGATATATCATAAAATCTATACGCCCGCGAAATAATATAATACGTTTGTGTAAATACACGTTTAATAGATAGCAATTTTCCAGGTTAAAAGTTAGAGATTTTCAATTCTAAAACAAAATTGACTTTTTTCATGTCAGAAGCCGATGAAATATAGCTGCATTTATATAAAAATGGAAAAGTAGGCAATTTATTTAAATTACAATTCTTCATTTTAAAATTCTGTTTAATGTTTCTCATTTTTGTTTTAAATTTATTTAATTTTTATATGTTTATTTAATGTAAGCTGAGCATTTATTCTGTTATTTCAATTATGAAATAAAACCAGCTTTTATTTTACAAAATAAAAGTTTCATTTTTTATGAAATAGTAAAATAGAATGGCAACTTTATTTCAAAAAATATTTATTTTATATTTTGTTAGAAAATTCTGCTTATTAAAACTTAGTATTATACTAATTTAATTATCGAGATAAAAATGTAATTAGTCAAGAGAATGAAACACTGCCATAGAACAAGGGGTCGTTTAGTTTATCATTTAGTTACAAATACAGAGTGTTTCATTCATACTGAACATGGGTTGACGGTAATAGTTTTTAGAAAAATAAAAACATTGCGATGAATATCCAACGATATGTGCCTTTTAGTGTAAGCAATGCTAGAATATCATGAGAAGTTCTGGAAAAGCGGTGCTCTCAAGCAATCGATGATACCCTATGAACTGGTAATTGCAATCCAAAATGTGGAGTATCAAATACATATTGTTGGTGCGTATAACAAAAATTTCCACCACATTGTTTTTAATGTTATTAGATTTACAACAAAGGCTTGAATGTGTATAAAATTTTATTACAATATACTTCAGTTTTCTGGAAATTATTACCGCCAATCCAAATTGAGTTAGATTAAAACAAAAACCCTGTATCATACATTAAATACGTAATTTGTGACCCCATGTCCTATGTTATTTTAGCAACCATTTGCAGCATAGTATCACTCCTCTGAGTCTATTGGTATCCGCATCACCCTGTATACATACAAAGAATTTTATAATTTAGCCTACATCAAGAATTTTACTTTAAAAGAAAAAAAATAACATTGTTTCGAATTTTATCTAACGTATATTTATGCCTGGATACAACTAAATATATACATATAATTTTTTTACAATACTCCTATCCTGGCACTGTGCATTATTTCGAAATTTATTTTAAAAAAATTCATATATGTTAAAATTGAATATCTTATGATCATCACGCTGATCTCCTAAAACATAAATTTCTGACGAATATATTTTTTTTTTTTTGACATAATGAACAATAGGTTATTTTTTAAATTATGTTTAGAAATACTAAACCGGCATATCGTTTTACATTTTAATTCAAAATATTTAAATCCATGGTTGAAACGCTATATACATCAATTCATAAAATTTCTGAGAAACAGATTTTTTTTAAGTACAAGCCCAGTATTAAATTATTTTATTACCTTTAAAAAGACTATATAAATAGTATAGTGTTTCAAATTTTTATTCAATTTACTTTAGTGCGTAGGTGAAACTAAATCTACTTTTACACGAGTCCTTTCCTAAAATATACATTTTTGATGTATATATATATTCCTTCTTACATTTCAAAGAATATCACGAGGCATTTTCCTGTTTTTCCAAGAATTTTCTTTATTATTGTTATATTTCAAAAGATATTTTCGTTTTTCATAAAAATATTATCCTGCGATAAAAGAAATTTGGGACACAATGTTTGAAATTCCTTGTAGTAATGGGCAGAAATTTAATAATGCATTTAGCTTTTCAAAGTATAGATTTTTCGCAACAAATACATTTTAGCACAATTTATTTTTCTAGAAAGAAAATGCGAGTTTTATAAGTTTTTAAAAGGTAATTTCAGTTCAGTTGAAATATTTTAAAATGAATTGGTAATTTAATTTTCACGGAATAACGAAAAATTTTATTTAATTACTTTTTACATGTTGTTGTTTAGTTTCAAAATCTTCCCTTTATGCATTTTAGTTTCCATAATTTTAAATTTCATCAACAACAAAATATAGTTTTTGGCACTACAATAAATTAAAAAAAAATTGCTGTACACAATGAAGCTATATTTCATTTCAGTATAATTACTTGAAAACCTGTATCGTGTAAAAATTAAACTGACAAGGAGAGGGCCAAGTCTGATAATAATAGATTTTGATTATTTTAATGTACTATCTTGAAGGGCAGAGACTCTTTGGCCTCAGGTTTAATAGATTTTATACAATGCTCCTTTTTTTTTTTTTAAATCAGGGGGTCTAACATTATGACATAATTTAAATATTAACGTTAAAAAAAAAACAAAAAAAAAAACAGGTGTTTTTCAAATTGCCAATGAGAACTCATTCGGTGATTTAAGTTAGAAAGTTTTGTAACTTCTAATGTTGCATTTTCTTTGTTTGTTACAAAATATATTTGGGACAATTTTTTAATCAAAAACTAATAGGCGGAATTAACTGTAATTTTCGCTTCTCACATAGACTAATTTATTTATATTAAAAAAATCATTGGCTTCAATTCATATTTTCTACCGAAAATTAACTTTTTCTGATAATTGAAGAAAGGGTGTTATCACTTCAATATTAAGATATACCATTCATTCTGGAAAATAATTTTCAACAAATATACATATTAATTACTGAGAGAATATGTAAATTTTTTTCTTACTTTCTTTCTTTATTTTTTATGCAATGTAATTTCTTTCTTTTTTTTTTTTTTTATCTTTCTCATAATTGAAGTAAGCATATCAATGTTAAGACATACTATTCGTTCTCAAAATTAATTTTCAACAAATATCCATTTTGATAATAGGGGAATATATATATATATATATATATATTAACACAATCTAATTTATCTCTTTATTTATCTTTATGATGATTGAAGCAAAACTATTATCACTGTAATGTTCAGATACGTCATTCATTCTAAAAATTACTTTTCAAAAAATACACATATTAATAATTAGGAAAATACTTAAATTTCATTCTTTTAAAAATATAATTTAATTTTCCTCTTTCTTTTTTTGATAGTTGAGGCAAAGGTTACCATAGCCATTCATTTAAAATTTAAAATGATCCACAAAATTTCAAATAAAATACTTGAATTAGGCTTGGACCATTATTATTTAAGAAATTAAAGTTATCGATATTTAAAAAAATAATAATAAAATGGATAACATTTTCCATAAAATTAATTGCGAAAATAATTTTAAATGTTAGAAGTAGTAGTAATTGCTTCTAAAAAGCATATATTCAAAAAACTTCAATTACAAATTGTCGGACGCTCCTCTCAGTCCACCAAACTTCGAAGAATGGCCTAGGTAGTTTTAGCTGCCACCACCGATATTAATGGGTGATATCGGTCACCTGCTGTGAGGATTGGGTAAAATAACACTGACTCTGTTAATGAACTGAACTAACAGTTTATTTAAGATATAGATATGTACACAAGCAACAATATTTACAACTATATACAATTACAACTCGGATATAGATGATCCGGTTCAACATTAAATTAACTACAATAAACGTTGGTTGTGTACCGTTCAACTTACACTTTCTTCCTCACACTCAACGCACGTTCGATAAGCTTTATCAGAGATTACTGCAGAATCTCAATACACAAGGGTACTAGGTCTCACTTCTCGGCCTATAACACTATCCACCGGGACGCCTTGTCCCACGCTCAAAAGATACACTATCCAACAGGACCACAAATCCTGAGCGACCTATCGGTCTCAACGCCAAGCGAGAACTGTCTAACCTCTCCGTCCAGAGTTGACCTTGTCAGAGATCTTCCTTCCCCCAGCAGGGCCACTTAGAGTTCCTCCATTGGTTCAATTCCGCATACCAGCCTTGAGTCATCACATCTCCTGTTTACACATCACTCCAATAGCTAGATGACAGCTGAGGCACGCCCCGCGGCCATCACTTTCATTCATCAACGAGTGCGTCATCTGCACACCTGTGTCAACATCTGTCATTCGTTATTATAGAAAAGAAAGAAAGGTATTTCGAGCTTCACGGATACACAACCCACAATACATAAAATATTCAGATAAGGAAATGTTATTCCTTTCTAATTCAGGGCAGATGTCTTCTAGGAACCTGACACCCCCCACCTTAGCGGAAAATATGCCTCTTAGGGGCTAATTTTCCCCAAACATATAATAATATTACGGAAGAGTTCAATAGTCTCTTTGCAGATTTCTTCATTCTAAATATTACATAGGCATTTTCAGGTGTCTGAACATTCTCTACTGACATCTCTACTGAACCTTATACTAATACTACTATTGCATAAACAATACACATGCTAATTTACTATTATAAATACAAAACTTAAAAAAAGAGATTTACACACACACAAAAAAAAATTAGACATGTGATGACATCCTTTAAAGTTGTCTACTATTTTGACATTGATACTGATGGGCTAGTAACTGGTTGTTCTTCCCAGCTCTTTCTCTGTAGCCTCGAAATTGCATCAGCATTCAAATGTTGAACTCCGGGACGATGAGAAATGCTCAGGTTCCAGCGTTGCAAGGCTAGAGCCCACCTAGTGAGTTTGGGCGACCTTGGGGTTGTTTCCGTGAGAAATTTTAATGGATTATGATCGGTAATGACCTCAATTTGAGATCCATAAGTCCACTTTTCAAACTTCCGCAACCCGAAGAGAACACTCCAAGCCTCTTTCTCTATACTCGGCCAAGCACGCTGAGCCCCTGACAATTTCTGACTGGCAAAAGCTATAGGTTTAAACTGACCTTTTTCATCTTTTTGAGTAAGACAACATCCTACTGCAAGGTCGGAAGCATCGGCGTGAAGCTGATATTCCCGGCCTACGATAGGTGTAGCCAAACTCGTCACTTTACACAACTCATCTTTAAGAGTATTAAATGCTTTTTCTGCCCTTTCATCCCATGGTACAGTATTTTTGACATTTCCTTTGGTTAATTCGGTTAAAGGTATAGCTATCTCAGCATAATTTGGAATATAAGATCGGTAGAATCCCATTAATCCCAAAACTGATCTAACTTCCTTTTTAGTCTTTGGTCTCTTTAAGTCCCTTATTGCTCCGATTTTCTCCTCATCAGGTGCATGAGTTCCACCCCCAATAACATGACCTAAAAACTTAGTCAATTTCTCTCAAATTTACATTTGTCTAGTCTAATCGTAAAATTTCTATTTTTCAACTCTTCAATGACAGCCCTGACATGCTCACAATGCTCTTCCCAGGTATCGGAGAAAATGATGACATCATCAATATATGCTTCTGCATACCTCCGATGACCTTGGAGAACCTCATTCATGTCTTTTTGAAACGTAGCAGCAGCCCCTGATAATCCAAAAGGCATTGTACGCCACTGATAAGTTCCGTTATGCGTCGTAAAAGCTGTCAGAGGTTTACAATCCTCAGCCATTTTAATTTGCCAATAACCCCTCAATAAATCTATTGAAGATAAATATTTAGCCGCCCCTGCGGTATACATAATTTCTTGGGAATCTTTCATCGGGAAGGTGGGAACCTGCGTTACAGAATTTAAAGCTCTGTAATCAATACACATTCTGACAGTTGCATCTTTTTTCGCAACGCAAACAATTGGATGGCTAATTTCAGCATTCGACGGTTCGATTAGATTTAATTCTAATAACTCCTGAATCTGCCTATCCACTTCCTCTTTATAAGCTACCGGCACGCTATATAACCTTGGTTTTTTCCTTTCTACGCCGGGTTTCAGATCAATACGATGTTCCCCTACTTCCGCTGGTCGTACAGGACCCATAAACACTTCTTTATTTTCCCTCAAAATGGACTTTAAATCTTTGACTTGACTATTAGATAGCCCTTTTATTTCAAACCTCTCAATATCCCGTTCTATCTCTTGATCCCGGTTCAAAATAGGAATTTCCCCAACTTCTCCAAATTCCTCATCACCTTCAAAAACAATATTAACTATATTACATTTAGCGATAAATTCTCTTATCTTATTTTGGTGCACATGCTTCCTACTCCCGTCGGCTAACTCAACAATAAACGAATGCTGGTTTCGTTTTTCTACAATAGTTGCCGGCCCTTGCCACCTAGAATGTAACTTATTAGTCGAATCGGGGATTAACAGTATAACTTTATCGCCTACCTCAAACGTTTTTTCTTTTGACCTTAAATTATAATGATACGCCATTCTATTTTGTTGAACCTCAGACGACAATTTTGCCTCATTTGCGGCTCTTTCTAAGCGGTTCTTAAGTTTATCCAAGTACTCATGAATCGGCGTAGTATCTAACTGCGCTCCCTTATTTTCTCCTGCCCATGACGACTTAAGAATCGATAACGGACCCTCCGGCGCTCTACCATATAATAACTGGAAAGGTGCGATTCCCGTCGTAGAATTTGGGACTTCCCTATACGCCCATAATATAAATGGTATTTGTTCATGCCATTTTTTTCCTTCTTCCCTAATCGTATGATGTAGCATACGTTTAAGAGTCTGATTAAATCGTTCCACAAGTCCGTTGGACTGTGGATACTGTGGAGTCGAAAATCTTGGACTAGCACCTAACCTTTTCTCAAATTCTTTCGTTAAGTCGGCAGTAAAATTGGTTCCATTGTCGCAGGCAATTACATTAGGAATTCCTGTTCTCATAAATATTTGAAGTAACGCCTCACACGCAGTTTTAGCAGTTAAACTTTTTAGAGGGATCGCATCCGCCCATCTGGTATGCTGATCAATTAAAGTAAGTATATACCGATGCCCTTGTGAACTTTTAGGATCAATAGGCCCAATTAAATCAACATTAACAACCTGAAATGGAAGTTCCGGCCGCGACACTGGGGAAATAGGAGCTCTATCATTTACTTTAACCCCTCTAGTCAATTGGCACTCTAAACATGATTCACAAAACTGTTTAGCTTCTTTTGCCATTCCCTCCCAATAAAAAGAATACCTTATTCTCTGCAACGTTTTCTTGGCAGCATGATGCCCTCCAAATACCGATGAATGCGCTAATTTTAAGATTTCTTCCCTTCTTACCTTGGGTACTACTAATTGCGCTATAGTTTCGCCTAACAATTTCTCTTTATGATACAATAATCCGTTTACAATATAATAATCCCCTTTTTCCTTTTTAGCTAATTCCCAAGCTTTCTCTAATTCTTTACATTCCAACTGGGATTTCTTAAACATATCTGAGTTACTAACAATAGATTCATTATTTTCCTCCGTTTCAGTTTTTTCTGGATCCTGACTTTGTACATTTTGCGATCTCGCGTCTATTACGTAAACATTACAGCTATCGTTACTTACATCTTCCTTTTCATTCGAGATCAATAATAATTTCGGAACTTTTTAATTCTTCGGACTCTATCAATGGCTCCTCAAGATTGACACCTGACAACTCATTAATCACCTCGGGATGTAAAATTACTTGCTCATTAATATTATCAGTTACTGCGCAAAGTACTTCCTGATGAATAATATTAGTTTGCCCGAATTGCGGAATAGCTAGCGGTAGTTTAACTAACGGTGATTTAACAGCTTCACCAAATAACCCTTGTAAATAAATACTACCCGCTCCCTTTAATTTCTCTTCCGGTACTAAATCTTTATGAACAACACTAATCTCACATCCAGAATCAACCAATCCCTTTGCTTTTTGCCCATTAACACTAACTTCAATTTTCTCAAGTTTATTTAATTTCTCACCAATAATATTAGTTTTCTGCTCGGCCTTTGCCGATATTCTAGCCACAATAGCCCCATTAGGTAACTCTTGATTTTCTTTCACCATAATCTTATGAACACCTGCTTTCTGGTCTCGCCCTTTATTGCCATTATTAGTTCCCTCATTACCCACTTTATTACAAAAACGTTGGTAATGACCTCTCAAACCACACTTAAAACATTTAGGCCCTGAAGCATCATTCGTCTTCTTAGACTCTGTTTTTCTATCCGGAAAAGAATTACACTCATTACTACCATTTTGCCTCCAACTACCACTAAATTTATTATCCTCCCTCGGTCACATTTTTTCATTGTTTACGTACTTATTTTTGCCTTTAAAACTTTTATACGTAACCGCATAAGATTTATGTTTAGCATCAAAATAATTATCACACTCTTTAGCAATTTTAGGAGCTTCTAACCATTTACCCTGGTGAGTTAAACTAATATATGCTGTAGTATCCTCATCTAGCGTACTCATTAGCTTATCAGTAAATAATAACTGGTTGACCTTTTCATAAGTGTCCGCACCTCTAATTTTACAATAATTTTCCCACGTAGCTATTAAACGCGATACAAATAATACATGGGTTTCGTTCGGATTTTTCCTAGCTTTCCGGAAATTTTCTAAACATGCCTTCGGGGTTGGCTCATGTTCCCTTAGGACTAACTCCTTTAATTCCTCATAATTCTCCATTTGTTCCTTAGTGGTATAAATTAACAAATTATCCGCCTTATCTCCTAACATATTTAGTAGAATTTCGGCCTGCTGGTTTTCCGGTACATCTTTAGTTTGGAATGCCCTTTCTAAACTGTTGAAAAATAAATTCCATCCATCAGTCCCATCTGGTACTTTGATAGATAGAGTTTTAACACTTTTGATCAATTTTTCTATATTACTTTCATTATTAGATTCCCTAACATTAGAATTATTTGCCGAACCTTGAACCCTTAGTCTCTCCATTTCTAATTCATGTTCCATCCTCAATTTCTCCATTTCTAACTTTTCGTGTTTTTCTTCGCGCTCTAACCTTTCCTGTTTTTCTAACCTTTCGCGTTCTAATTTTTCCTGTTTTTCTTCACGCTCTAACCTTTCCTGTTTTTCTAACTTTTCGCGTTCTAATTTTTCTTGTTCTAATCGTTCTGCAACAATAGCGTCAGATAATTCCTTAATAACCCCCTCATCATACTCATCACTGTCCATTATCTTTTTCTTAAGCTGAATTCTGGTATCATCTTCCGCGAATTCAACACCCAATTCTTCAGCTATCACCTGAAGATCAACCTTTTTTAGTTTCAATAAGAAAGCCATACCTTCACCGATTGTTATAACCACCCCACAAGAATAGTTAAACCTACCAACTTAATATTTCCTAAATTTCTAACTTAGTACAGATATTTCTCCACTTATTATGCTAATTAATACCATTTCAGATAATCCATGCATTTCATTTCTAATTAACCTACTGAATACTCTAATTTTTCTCAACCATTGATATCACACAATTTACTTCCAATAAAACAAAAAAGTAAAACAATAATTCGATTTGACTGCTATGCAATATAGATTCCAATATATACCCTTAGATAACAACATACAATTTACATAATCATACTGATACGTTGATATTGAATAGAAGTATTGATGTCAATCAAGAAATCCACATAAAGAAAAATTGTACAACATGCATATATAAATTTCTACAATTATCCTCATAAAATATTTCCGAACTCAATACTGGTTCTTACACTTAAAACAAATATACTGAAAATCTTTACTTTTATTTTTACTCACTATGGCTCTCTTTTGAGCCTTTTTTTTCTTTTCTCTATGGCCCTCTATTGAGACTTTTTTTTTTTCACTATGGCTCCCTTTTGAGCCTTTTTTTTTTTTTTCTCACTAGTATTGGCCAATTAAAATTTTCATTTGCTTAGAATTTTGATAATGCAACTCTTAAAATTTAAACAGTATTGCTTCATTTAACAATTACTTTAACAACAATTTAGATTTAATGCATCAATTTAGTTCACTAATATCATTATAAATAGCATATCATTATCATCTCAAATTATTATGACCTTTCTTTAAAACGATAGCAATATGGTTACTAATTCTTTACACCTATCTGAACACAATTATTTCATTGCACATAAATTACATAGACAATTTACTTAAATTACTATTAATTATACAACAATACAATTTGGTTCGAGATGTCAGAAGAAAGATATGATCAAAACACCTTACCTTATACTTTCTTTGGTGGGGTACTCTTCTATTCACAGATAGCTCCACGATGTAGCGGTAATATGGCACAACAGTTCAGTTTAGTTCTTTCTAATAAAGATACGCACAACACTTTAGTCCACACTAGACGATATGGCACGATACTTTATCACACACTCGACGATCCGGCACGATACTTTAGCACATACTCGACGATACGGCACAACACTTTACACACATTCGACGCTACGGCACGACACTTTACACACATTCGACGATACGGCACGACACTTTACACACATTCGACGATACGGCACGATGCTTTAGCACATACTCGACGATATGGCACGACCACACAAGAATTCCACTGGATACTCTGGCATTAACAGACTGAACACGGCTCGCTGGTCACTGGTTTCAAGCGATTCTATCCCGACGCTGCCACCAATTTGTCGGACGCTCCTCTCAGTCCACCAAACTTCGAAGAATGTCCTAGGTAGTTTTAGCTGCCACCACCGATATTAATGGGTGATATCGGTCACCTGCTGTGAGGATTGGGTAAAAATAACACTGACTCTGTTAATGAACTGAACTAACAGTTTATTTAAGATATAGATATGTACACAAGCAACAATATTTACAACTATATACAATTACAACTCGGATATAGATGATCCGGTTCAACATTAAATTAACTACAATAAACGTTGGTTGTGTACCGTTCAACTTACACTTTCTTCCTCACACTCAACGCACGTTCGATACGCTTTATCAGAGATTACTGCAGAATCTCAATACACAAGGGTACTAGGCCTCACTTCTCGGCCTATAACACTATCCACCGGGACGCCTTGTCCCACGCTCAAAAGATACACTATCCAACAGGACCACAAATCCTGAGCGACCTATCGGTCTCAACGCCAAGCGAGAACTGTCTAACCTCTCCGTCCAGAGTTGACCTTGTCAGAGATCTTCCTTCCCCCAGCAGGGCCTCTTAGAGTTCCTCCATTGGTTCAATTCGGCATACCAACTTTGAGTCATCACATCTCCAGTTTACACATCACTCCAATAGCTAGATGACAGCTGAGGCACGCCCCGCGGCCATCACTTTCATTCATCAACGAGTGCGTCATCTGCACACCTGTGTCAACATCTGTCATTCGTTATTATAGAAAAGAAAGAAAGGTATTTCGAGCTTCACGGATACACAACCCACAATACATAAAATATTCAGATAAGGAAATGTTATTCCTTTCTAATTCAGGGCAGATGTCTTCTAGGAACCTGACACAAATTTTCTAAATTATCGATAAATTTTAATGCCTAAAAATCAAAATCGCATTAAGAAAAAATAATAGTAAAATTTCGTGAAAACCTTTCCATCATCTAAAATCTGTATCATTAGTTGCATATCAAGATATACCATTACGAGGATAAGTGGGTTTTCGAAGCATTTTAAAAGGAATGTGATTTTGGATCACATTCCAAGAGGAATCGAAATCTTAACAACCTCCAGCGAGTATATTAAAATTAATAATTTAAATAAGTGCAACATTATATATATTCTGATGTACTCTTCGACTGTTGATCTCTTATCCGAAATATATATAAAAAAAAATATTACGAATGTTAAAGAGGTTCATCATCACAAATATGTACTCAATTTTTAGCAATAATTTTATGCATTTTTTTATTATTATTTATCTTCTGTATTTTTCTGAAAATTCTTTATGCCAGGAAAAAGTTTCAGAATGTGCAACTTTTTCGTTTTTTAATCTTGGTATATTCTATTTTTTGTCACTTACAGGTCTGTAACTGGCAAGTACTTTTCTTGATACATTTTCTATATAATAATAGTCTATATTGAAGATTTAAAAAGAAATCTAATCAGAAGATAATTGTTTTGAAATTGCGGAAGAAAAATAAATAGAAATATAATGATCAACGCCCAAACCGCATTTTGCACTGATATATTTTTTTTTACAATATATATATATATACATATATATATATATATATATATATGTGTGTGTATATTTGTGTGTATATTATGTATATACATTAGGGCGGAGCGTAAAAAACTTTTTTTCGAAATTCTTTTCTCCCTAGCGCGGAAAAGTTGTCTAGTGGTATCAGTAATATACTCACAAAATTTTAAGACAATCAATAAATATCTTCCGGTTCCACTTTTGTGTCGAATTAGGCAATTTTAGCCAAAAATGTTGTAATTTTTCACATTTCAGCAATATTTTAAATTTTCAATTTTTTCTACGCCCTAGTGCGGAAAAACTGAAAGAGTACATAAGGAACACAAGTCCAAAATATTAGAGTTATTAAAAAATACCTTCTGGTTCCACTTTGGGTTCTAAATATGGGAAATTTGTCGAAAAATATACAAATTTTCACATTTTAGTCATTTTTTTATTTTTCGATTTTCTATTCCCGCTGGCATGGAAATGTTCGAAGAATATGCAAGAAACATAAGTAAAAACTTTAGAATAATAAATAAATATCTTCCGTCTTCCTTTTCGGGGTCTAAAAATGTCAAAATAGCCAAAAAGTATGTAACTTTTCACATTTCAGAGATTTTTTTTCTTATCAATTTTCTCTTCTTGCTGGAGCGGAAAGTATGAAAAATCATATGAGAAACATAGCAGAAGAGGTTATTGGTGACACTTGCTCTATATAATCGCAGCCAGATTCTTCTATAAGTGTCCAGTATTCTTCAAGCACTCTTTATTCGTGGAGCGTTCCCTCAATATTCCTCTGAATTAAAGTTAGATCTTTTCGACGGTTAAAATACAATCTTTACCAGATCTTGGTGGATATGAAACTCTAATCTTGGACTTGGCATTTCATGCGATATTTATTTCTTTTTCTGCTTGTGTTATTCCTGTCTATAACTTTGGACATGTTGTCACGTGTCACAACTCGCAAGTCTTCAAGAAATGCGCCTGTTACTGATACTGCAACTCGGTCGGACACTCCTATTGTGTCTCAAGTTCTGGCTAGTGCAGGACGACGGGTTGTTCGTGATATACTTATGTTATTTATATTCGAATGCAATGAAACTAAAGGTTTATCACTAAGATCGTGACACAGTTGTTCATCAATAAGACTAAAAGATTTAAATAATTCTAAGTCTTCGATGAAGCAGTAGTGATTGTTCTTTCCATTTTATACCATTTTCTGAAACTTTCTTATTCTTTTTTGAGCCTGCTCATTCATTGACAAAGTTTCCGTGTTGCGGACCGTGTTTCCGAATGTATCAATTGGGTCTATCAACAATTTCCTTGACGTTCTTTGATCCTTAAAAAACTGTCTTCCAATTCTGGAATTTTTATATCACGTGGGCATTTACATCGTTCTGGAGATGTACTCTTGTAAGAAAAAATTTCTAACAGGTGTTTTTTTCCCCTTCCAATAAGAAAATTTTCAATTTTGACTTCGTCTGTTCTTTAGCGTCAAACTTCTTTATACTCTTGTATTTATCATTATATGAACCAATCATTTGGACTATTCTTGGCCTAGAAATCGTTGGAACTGAGGAGCCTGCTAAATTGCTTCAACCATTTCAGCCCATAATCTGCTATCACCCCAAAGGTGGGTCCGATTTTTAATTATATTTCGATTCATTTCTCACCAACAAAAAAGTACATTATATGTTCATAAGTTGGTAGAACGCCAGTTCTTAATTCAGTAGGATCCCAAAAAATGGGATGCGAAAAATCCCGTTTATACTGCGCCTTAATTGTGATATTGTAATATTTTCTATGCACGCTATGAGTTCAACACAATATTAAAAATAAAAATTTTGTAAACACTTTCAGATGTATTATTTTTCAATAACATACAGAAGCTAAAATTGAATATCTCATTAAGAACCTATAATAATGAATAACCAGAAGGTATTTTTTGATTACTCTAATATTTTGGACTTGTGTTCCTTATGTACTCTTTCAGTTTTTCCGCACTAGGGCGAAGAAAAAATTGAAAATTAAAAATATTACTGAAATGTGAAAAATTACAAAATTTTTGACTATAATTGCATATTTCGACCCAAAAGTGGAACCGGAAAATATTTATTGATTGTTTTAAAATTTTGTGAGTATATTACTGATACCACTAGACAACTTTTCCGCGCTAGGGAGAAAAGAATTTCGAAAAAAGGTTTTTTACGCTCCGCCCTAATATACACTGGTGTCCAAAAGTTAAGCATAATTGGTAATTAAGAAAGTAATGAAAGAAATATTAATCGAAATGTGGTGAAACACCAGGTGTGTAAACAAAATAGTACGCGTCCTATATTTTCGCGAAGAGTTTTCCCCGAAATCGAACAGGGGACCGTCAACAAATTGAAAAAGAACGAAGATCTTTTGGATAACCCTGTCAAAACTAATGTAGCAAAAGCGTTCAAACTGCACATTATGATTAAGTGGCATATTGTAATGAACTGTGTTTATTTTTATAAAGATAGCATTGGTACTCGTAGAGAAATTAAGGTTTTTATAAAAACAGTCCTAAGTCGTTTGCTTATAATTTGCAGAGTTCTTAATATAAAATAATGTTCTTTTCTGAAAATATGACAAACATCATTGTACACATCATCAGAATTTAAAAATAATAAAAATTGTATGAAAAATGAGTAGGTTTAGTAAATAATTTTTCATTGCGCATGCGTCAACGATATCAAAATTTCATTTGCATATTGTGTTAGCTAAATGTATAGAACAACTTCTGTAAAAGTTTCAAAAACATAGCTTGAAAATTCTGAAAATTATCGTCCATAGAATCAACTCAAAATCCGTTATTCCTAAAAGGAAGCAACATATCAGGGGTTTTATCCAAATACCAGTTGTACGTGCAATATTGTCTAGGCACGAAACAATGGAATATGGATACAGCCCCTCATCTTTTTGCTTCATTAGGGAATAGCGGATTTTGATCTCATTCTATCAACGATAATTTTCAGAATTTTTAATCTATGTTTTTGAGACTTTCACAAAAGTTGCTCTACACATTTAACTAACATAATATGCAAATGAAATTTTAATAGCGTTCACGCATGCGGAGTAAAAAATTATTTAGTAAACCTGCTCATTTGTCATACAATTTTTATTATTTTTAAATTCTGATGACAGGGTATTGTGTACCATGATGTTTGTCATATTTTCAGAAAAGAACATTATTTTATATTAAGAACTCTGCAAATTATAAGCAAAAAACTTAGGACTGTTTTTATAAAAACCTTAATTTCTCTACGAGTATACATGCTATCCTTATAAAAATAAACACAGTACACTACAATAAGCCACTTAATCATAATGTGCAGTTTGAACGCTTTTGCTACATTAGTTTTGACAGGGTTATCCAAAAGATCTTCGTTCTTTTTCAATTTGTTGACGGTCCCCTGTTCGATTTCGGGGAAAACTATTCGCGAAAATATATGACGCGTACTATTTTGTTTACACACCTGGAGTTTCACCACATTTCGATTTATATTTCTTTCATTACTTACTTAATTACCACTTATGCTTAACTTTTGGACACCAGTGTACATATATGTGTGTAGCCATTAAAAACGTAAACATTTAAAAACCATTAGAAATTACAAAAAGAAATTGGGAAATAAAAATAAAAAAAAATATATTCATTGATAATAAAACTGTTTCCCTTAACATTTCAACATAGATTACAAATTTTGTAAAAATAGGAGAAAAAGAATAATAGAAATTTGAAGAACCAAGACAGATTTATCAGATCCTAAATGCCTTGAGTTTCACAAATAAAGTTTGTAGTTTCATCTTCATATTAACCATAATAAGAAAGTTAAAGTATACGAATTTACATCTACCACAATCTATAAATAGTGAAATAAAATATTCGAAAAGCAAATAAGTTTAAATAAAACTTGATTAGAAATGATTGAGAAATGAAAACACATTATCAATTTGAAAGCCTATGACACCTAGAAAAATGCAGAAAAGAAAAGAAGGAGGAGGTTCATTGCACATGTTGCCAGAATTTTTTTTTTAGTTATGATTGACCAAGGAGTTTTAACGTATAGTACAGTCAGATAATATATACAGGGTGTATCTAAACTACTGGGCAAAACTTTAAGGGGGTGATAGTACACATCAAGACAAATAATATTAAATGGGAAAGTAAGGGTGCCAAATGTCTTTCGAAGGAGATCGGCGCCATCAAAGTTTAGGGTCCAAAATTTCAAATGATTATAAAAAACGGAAAAATTGGTTGTTTCGTTTGTGATTTTTATGAAAACTATTCTTCATGTCAGTATTTTCTTGAAAATAAATTATAAAGATAATTTCAAAAAATGCCGATAGAGGGCGCTTTAGACTTGGAGTAACGAACACCTATTTTTTACCGTTCTTTTTTGCAACTTATTTTTTTTTTTTTTAGAAGTTTAGACATAATTTGAGCTCAAAATCTGTGGTTAAGTAGCGCAAACTGAGCTGTGTTCAATGGGGATGGGTAGGTTCAAATTTCAAATGATTATAAAAAAACAGAAAAATTGCTCAATTGATTAGCGGTTTTCACTAAAATTATTCTTTATGTCAGTATTGTCTTGAAAATAAATTATAAACATACATTTCAAAAAATGTCGATATACGGCGCTTTAGACTTTGGAATAACCTACAACTATTTTTTACCTTCTTTTTTGCATCTCTTCACATATTTTTACAAGCTTAGACATAAACTTAAATTTTGAGCTGAATATCTGAATCGTTGAGAGTGGTTAAGTAGTGCAAACTGAACTGTGTTCAATGGGGTTGGGGAGGTTCAAACTTCAAATGATTATAAAAAACAGAAAAATTGGTCGATTCGTTTGCGGTTTTCTCTAAAACCATTCTTTATGTCAGTAATTCCTTGAAAATAAATTTTAAAGATAAATTTCAATAAAATCCATTAGAGGGCGCCTTAAACTTTAGAGTAACCATTAAATATTTTTAACCGTTATTATTTTTATCCAAATAAATGTTTTAAAAGCTTAGACTTAAATTTTGAGCTCAAAATCTGAATCGTTGTGAGTAATTAAGTTGCGAAAAATTGAACTGCTGTTTCTGTGTTTGTAGGTTGGGCAGGTTAATATTTTAAGTCAGTTCAGTTTGCGCTTCTTAACCCCTCCCAACGATTCAGAATTTGAGCTCAAAATTTAAGTCTAAGCTTTTGTAAGCATTAAATTAGATACAAAAAAATAACAGTTAAAAATTGTTGTTAGTTACTCTAAAGTTTAAGGCGCCCTCTAACGGAATTTTTTTAAATTTATCTTTAAAATTTATTTTCAAGGAAATACTGACATAAAGAATGTTTTTACAGAAAACCGCAACCGAATCGACCGATATTTCCGTTTTGTATAACCATTTGAAATTTGAACCTTCCCACCCCCACTAAAAACAGTTCAGTTAGCGCTACTTAACCACTCTCAACGATTCAGATTTTCAGCACAAAATTTAAGTTTATGTCTAAGCTTTAAAAAAAATTATGAGATGAAAAAAATAACGGTAAAAATCGTTCTACGTTATTCCAAAGTCTAAAGCGCCCTCTATCGACATTTTTTGAAATTTATGTTTATAATTTATTTTCAAGACATTACTGACATAAAAAATAATTTTAGTGAAAACCGCAAATCAATTGAGCAATTTTTCTGTTTTTTTATAATCATTTGAAATTTGAACCTACCCACTCCCATTGAACACAGTTCAGTTTGCGCTACTTAACCACAGATTTTGAGCTCAAATTTTAAGTTTATGTCTAAACTTCTAAAAAAAAAATAAGATGCAAAAAATAACGGTAAAAAATGGATGTTCATTACTCCAAAGTCTAAAGCACCCTCTATCGGCATTTTTTGAAATTATCTTTATAATTTATTTTCAAGAAAATACTGACATGAAGAATAGTTTTCGTGAAAACTGCAAACGAATCGACCAATTTTTCCGTTTTTTATAATCATTTCAAATTTTGGACCCTAAACTTTGATGACGTCTATCTTCTTCGGAAGACGTTTGGGACCCTCAGTTTCCCATTTAATATTATTTGTCTTGATGCGTACTATCACCCTTTAAAATTTTGCCCAGTAGTTTAGATACACCCTGTATATATATATATATATATATAGACAGATGTGTACTATTTATTCCACAATTTATTCTGTTGGGCTGTCAGTTGTATATCGAAAATCAAGTAATTCTGTCATTCGACTGCGAAAAACAAAACAATACCTCAGTATTTTACATATCAATCAGAAACTAATGTTTGAAACGTGAAATAAATAATTCATATATGTACAGGTGGAGTTTTATTTTACAAGAATCTCTTTTACGAAATTCGGTATTTAACGAAATTTTCTCTGGAAATTTCTTTTTGAACAAGAGAATATAGGAATAAAATTGTAAATAACGATCAAATTTTCTACTTAACGAATGTCATTAGAAAGAAAATAGAAGATTTTCCATGCTCTTTGTACATAAATACATTGATCGTTAGTATACTCTTTTATAAAAGTGCTCAGCCTTAAAGTTTTACAATAAACAAATATATCTTTTAATGATATTAATGTTGAATAGTTAAAAAAAGTAATACATTTTTATCAATGATTAAATTTAACAAACCTGATGTCAAAGGTTTCAAGACAATTTCAGAAAATCAAACTCACCTGAAAAGAAAAAAAAAATTATTTTAGAATTAATTTACTCAACATACTATATAAATAAACATGAATTTTCACATATATTAAAAATTGCCTTACTTATATGTTTTTTTAGCTAAATTCAGAAGCAGATTCAATATGAATAATAATAGTAGATTTGTAATTTCTCTACTTAATAATAAGACTAAGAAATACATTCAGTCATTCAGTTAGCGATCAACAAATTTTTGACTATTAACATATCGTGTATATACAAATCTTCATAAGAAAAAGTGATAAAGTAAAATCATGCGGTAAGAATAGATGATGAAACAATTTCCAGCATTGCCGGAGTATTTTTTAAGATCTTCACCGTTTAAAAAATTGAAAGCAAGATTTAAAGTTATTCTAAAATTCAACTATCTTGAGTAGACATGGATAAGATCTGCGGAATATGTACACATCACTTAATATGGGAAAATGTAGTTAAAAGCACAAGAAACAAATGTAAACGCCCTTATATTATACGCCGATATATATAGCATATTTATCACATATAGACAGTATTATAAGCGAAATATTTTGTGCATGTGAAAAATATCTGAATGAATTAATAATTCTTATGAATAATGTGTGATGAATAATAACTGTTATGTTCGTCATATTCAACCAGTAAACGTCTTGCAGTATGTCTCATTTTTGTAAATTCTATTATGTTTCAATAGTGCACCGCCATTAATATGCGCTACAAACATTTTGGTCATTAGACTCTTGTGCAAGGATTTTTTTGTGCGAACCTGTAAATAAATGATTATTGTTTTTTCTTCCTTATTCTGCGTAAAGTAGCTTTTAGTACACCTCAAAAATGCATATCAATTATATTAGATCTGAAATAACGTTAATTATTATTACATTATTAAAATACACCGTAAACGATTTTTCCCCATAGATCATAATGTTAAATAAAAAAGAACATTGCCCAGTTAAACTGATGGCATTGAGCTCACAGGCTACGCATACTAATTGTACATTACAACCTTGTATTTTCGTTAATTCCGTTCGAAAAAAAAAATTAAGAAGGGGAAACAGCTCTCCCTTTTCTTCTTTTTTATACTTAATCATTGAACCTCCTAAACTATCAAGTACATGCTTTATCATATTAAAAAACCTATATCCAAAATTCAGAGCAAATCGGATAATTCTTAATAAAAACGAATTTAGTTTTTATATAATTTAAGAGGAGTTATTCTCCTCTTTTATACTTAACCATTAAACTTCCAAAACTATTCAGAAATTTGAACGAAATCTGACAAATCTGATTGAAAAATCCATTTATACAAGTTAAGGGGAGGGGCATTAGAACCCCCGTTCCTCCTGTTTATACTTATTCAATGAACACTTAATAACAGCCACGGACTCGCCTCATCAGAATGATCCTATATCTAAATTTTGAACGAAAACTGTTAATTCTGCATGAAAATCACGTTTATATCAATTAAGGGGAGGGGCATGAGCCCCCCGTTCCCCCTGTTTATACTTATTCAATGAACACCTAATGACAGTCACTGAATCGCCTCATCAGAATGATCCTATATCTAAATTTTGAACGAAAACTGTTAATTCTGCATGAAAATCTCGTTTATATCAATTAAGGGGAGGGGCATGAGCCCCCCGTTCCCCCTGTCATATTTATTCAATGAACATCTAATAACAGTCACGGAATCGCCTCATCAGAATGATCCTATATCTAAATTTTGAACGAAAACTGTTAATTCTGAATGAAAATCCCGTTTATATTAATTAAGGGGGAAGGCATGAGCCCCCCGTTCCCCCTGTTTATACTTATTCAATGAACACCTAATGACAGTCACGGAATCGCCTCATCAGAATGATCCTATATCTAAATTTTGAACGAAAACTGTTAATTATGCATGAAAATCTCGTTTATATCAATTAAGGGGAGGGGCATGAGCCCCCCGTTGCCCCTCTGATACATATCGAATGAACTCCAAAAACTAATCAGGGAAGCGCCTTACCAGGATATACCTATATACAAAATTTCAAATGGATCCGATATTTTTATCATGAGTTATCGCGTTACGCACGAACGAACATACGAACGTACATACAGAACGGACGGGCACATAGGCTCTCAGGCTATGATAGCCTGTGAGCTAAAAATTATTTTGAGTGTTCCCATAAACGAATTATGAATGTTATACATTTCATCTTCAGTAGTGAACATTTCACTATGAATACTCAATAAAAGGATCAATTTTGGCAGATTTTTTGACTCGATTTTGAGAGTAAAATCGCGGTATTTACTGCATGATTATTACAGGAATCGAATACGTTTTTCATTTTTAGTCAAATGAATTACAGCTTGATTTGTGGGCAATGGTTGCCTCAAGGCAATGTTTTTTTTCTTAGAGCTGTTGCTTCCGAAAATTAACATCAAAACACAGTCTTTAACAGCATTTTCTGCAAGATATGCCTTTACTAAAAAAATAATAGAAAAAGACTGTTTGATTACACAGTTTCTGAGTAAGAGTATCGGCCAGTTCTATGCATTTGAAAATAAAAAATAATCAAAAAACATGTAAAAAAATATGCTAAAAGTATAAAATTTAAACAAAGATGGGTTAATAAAAAAAAGTAAAATTAAAAAAAAATAGAAAATAACAAAAGTAAAATACAGTTTTTCCAAGGTTAAAAAAATAAATTAATAAATAAATAAAAATAAAAAAAATAAATAAAAAATGGCGTCACAAAAGTATAATTTGGAATTATTAATATTAAAAAAAATATAATTATTCGAAATTAATATATATATGTATATATATATAGTGCAAGATAGTTAGGGAAATCAAGGCCGTTGTATGTGTAAAGCAAGCGTAAGAAAAATGTTCAACAATAAAATATTTAACTCTTCACATCAAAACGTTAGCATTACTTAATCCTATTATATCACACAGAGTATTTTCTTACTAAATAAAAACATATCAGAGAACACTTAAACTCTGACATCATACTATTTATCAAATAATTTATATGACACCGACTAAAACGGTAAAAAGAAAATATTCATAGTAGCATAATCAATAATCATAACCTATCTAAATTTAGCATTATCCCGGGCAATTATTAACATGGGAAAAGCTCGATTTAGAATTTTCAACGTTTCTCGGAAAAATAAATCTGAAAAAATTACACATCATGAGCCCAAAATAACATGTAAGCATAAACACATAAATGATAAAATCAATAGAAATTCATTCGTGTAGTTATTTAAAACGTTTATGGATAAAGAAAAAGTTGCAGTGGAACGTGCTTAAGTGATTGACAGCGAGGAAAGGATTTTTTGTTTATATTCATTTTTCAAGAACTGTAATAAAAAGAGCTTTATTATTTATAAATATTTACTGTTCTATTACTGTTCTCCCAATATACTTTATACAGTGAAATAAGTTTAATAAGAAAATAAGAGGACCGACATTTTTTTTTCGTGTTTAAAGATTCGCAAGAAAACAACTAACTCAACAATATTTTCGATGTCAGTAAGTTTTTTTTGCTATATCCTGTTTACTCTACTAGTAGACTGTATTCACTGGAATAAAATACAAGTAGAAAAACAAGAAACAATCAATAAACTTTTTTTTATGTGTTCAAGATCATCCATTGTTTTATTCATCACTCCATTCGAATGCGCATCTAAATAATTGCGCTACTTTTAATCATTTTCTGCATTTATGAAGTAGAGAGGACACAAATTGCATAGTTAATTCCGTTGTCAGATTCGTCGTCAGAATCTACATACACTGTTAAAAATAAAGGTGACAAACCGGTGCCATTTGGGACCCGGAGGTGATAAGGCGGTGCCATTTGGAACCCTAGGGTGTCATAGGAGCTTGAATATGTGGTTGGGGTGACGACAGATCTGCTACTGGATGATGGGGGCTAAATAAGGTGCCATGCACTTCGTATTGGTAGCAATGTACCACCTCATCGGGTGACTAGCAACTTGCGCATGCGCTATGACGTGTGTCTTTCTGCTTTCGGTGTCCGCAAGTAAAGTTTACGGGTGTGAGCAAATCAAAACATGGCAGTGTGTAAATTGGCGATATTAATAGAGGACTAATCACTGAGCTACAATGGAACAACAATGAGGACTTAACGATCCGATTTTCGCGACCAGTGAACCGGGCAAAGTCTGATTAAAGGTAAGATTTAGCTTTATTTTATTTTATTTTATTATTACGTTAATTTATCGTACATCCCTATATGTGATGTCATAAAAAAACAGTAAATTAGATTTTTTTGTTAGTATGATTGATTGGTAAGTTTATTATGTGAAGCTACAAGCTACACTACACTCTCACCAAAATACCCGCCTGCTAATGTTAAACTTATGAGGCAGTTATTTTGCAATTTCTCGTTTACATGTCAATATTTTTAAATGATTTATCGAGGCCTTAGATACCGAGTAGCAATTGGAGCAAACTGCTCTAGGCACGGGAATCCTAAGGGCGCACAATTAGAAAGAGCGAAATGAAAGATTGTAAAAATATTTACATATTTTTTCATTACAAATCAGTTATTATAGACTAATCTTGTTGCAATCGGAATATTCTGTTACCATTTTACCTTGTGTTTAAACTCAACTGTTTAGATTTAATCCTTAACTGCTGTTAGTGTTCTCAGACACCGTGAGTTTTTCAAGTTTCACAGTTTAACTTGTAATTTTTAGTTTAACTATAGATACTGGTCAATTTTTTTTAGTTTGGAGTCTTATTACTACCTCTTAATAATTTTGAATAGCTGAATTTGATTTATAATATTCTTGTACATAAAGTTTAATACATAAATAGTATTCTGAGAATTAATGTAACATTTTATTCATCTTCAGATTAAATGGTCTGACAGACAGCTCACAGTATTTATCTAACAATTTTTGTCAGAGCAGTTAAGTTTAAAATATGTTTTTGCGTCTATATACAGTTAAAAGCAATTAATTTTATTCGCGAAGTTTTAATTTTTACCTTTACACGGGATCTCGGACAGCATCTGGCCGGCTTTGCATATATTGTCGGATAGATGCTATCCGAACCCCTCCTGTAAAGGCTAATTCACACCATATTGCAGCCTCGCGCCTCGCGTAACTTCTCTAATATTATTTCAGTATACCTGATTTGTCTTTGAGATGAGGGAGGGGTAACTTTTCATTTAAGACAATTGAATACTTGCAAATCTTAACGTAATGAAAACTTATTTACAGGGTTTTCATTATTAATATTTTCCTTATTAACCACCATTATTTCCAAAATAATCTTCATAATAAGATTAGATCGGGAGGCGATAGCCCGGACAATCATTTAGTCTCATTTAAGGATAAAAATCACGGATAAAAACTCTATTTGCATATTAAAAGGCCATTTAGTCAGCCAAGTCATACCTTGGTGGGAAATGCCTAAAAACCCGAATTTAGTGGGTATCTTGGGTTTACCATTATGTTTTCTTACTCCCAATTCTTCATATTTTCATACTTTTGGTTTCATTTTCTTTCAAAAAGGTGAGAAAATGTTAGGGTATTGAATTGAATAAACCTTATGATCTGATTATCGGCTATGCAGATTTACACCCATTTTTTTTTCGAAAGTATTCTTTCGCATTAAACCTTATTTAGTAGCAGAATTTTATGGTTAAATAAAATAAAATATTTTTTTCAATAATAGTGATTTAAGTTTGATTAGAACGTAATCAGTCCCCCCCCCCTTTCTCAATCATCAACATCATCCGATATGACAAATGTGTAATCATGAACATTCAAATTATAAAAGGAAAACAATCTGTATTTACTCCACTGAACTTTCAGAATAGTTTACAGAAATAGTGTGCGTTCAAAAAATATAACAATGAATAAAAACTTATATCGTAATTTTACACAAATGTGAAATTTTTCCGCAGGTGATGAAGATCTCGTGTTTTAAAGGCGATTTTTGCACTGTCATTTATAAATTTTAAACACTTTTCTAATGACATAATTTTTAACAATCTTTCATTCCACCCGTTCTGAAACAAGACCAATAAACAGGGTTGGCTGTTTACCGGTAAAAACTGGGGAGAAGGTGGTAAAAACCTAAGGATGTACAATAAACTGTTAGCATTTAAACTGTATTTTAATACTATTGATAAAAATTCTATTTTCATGTAATTGGTGTATTAATATATAATATCTG
Organism: Maratus speculifer; assembly: GCA_964019185.1. NCBI lineage: Eukaryota > Metazoa > Arthropoda > Arachnida > Araneae > Salticidae > Maratus > Maratus speculifer. The sequence goes on along the minus strand of OZ025301.1, from coordinate 145,533,797 downwards.
TATAGGGGAGAATGGGGTGGTGTGTGACTTTTTTTTTTTTACAAAAGTAAGAATTTTTTATATATATATATATATATATATATACAAAAAGAAAAATTTCAATTTATAGCATGCAAGGTAAAACACTTTTTAATCCCCCTGAAAAATATAGAAACATAACGTGCAAATACTATTTTATTTTAAAGCGAACGTAAGTTTCAAAATGTGTCTCATACCACCTCATTAAGAGTTATGGGATAGCAATAATAATAAAAAAGCTATAAGGCACAAAATAACCTATAGTGTCGGTAAGATAAACAATCAAACAAAGGTTGTAAGTTGATAATATATATGCCACAATATAAAATTCCAGTATCTTCATGACTGGAATGAAAATTCAGGATTCTCTGTCATAGGTGTCATTAAGGCCCCACACTAGGCACAGAAAGAGACCCGGATGATAATGTAAAAGTCTATAGGAACGTTCTTTTCAAATACCTAACTCAAATTTTAGTATTTTTACATGATTTTTTTGAACAAGACAGCTGAGGATGATCCATAACCCGCCTAGTTTTTATTTTTTCGATTTTGCTTTTATATTTTTTGTATAACGATAATTTCAATTTCAGAACCGGTTTAAACCGATTTCGTAAGTTAAAGTAATTAAAAAAAAATCTGAAACCAAAACTGAAAAAGTAAAAACTACGCCGGTTGCGGATCGCCCTAAGCAATCTTGTGCAAAATAATCACGTAAAAATATTAAAATTTGGGCGAAATATTTGAAAAGAACGTTCCCATAGACTTTGCATTACCATTCGGGTCTTTTTCTGTGCCTTGAGTTGAGCCTTAAATAATCATCAATTTATTTACATTTTGAAGTATGTATGCATATATTATCAATGTTATAATTAATATATTATCCTCTAAAAATATTTGCATGTTAGCAATTCGCATTATTATTAATTTAAAAAAGGAACTGGGAGCGTCCCATTCCTTCCTTTTCTGGCATGTCCCATTCCTCGCTACTTCCTTGTTTGTGTTAAACTTCTTGTTCAAACAAAAATGCTGCTTTAGGCTTCGTTTAAATTATGGATAATATATATAATATAATGTTCCATAAATAGGGAAACTATTACATTTATACATAAACAAGCCTTAATTATATTGAAAGCAAATAAATCAAATTTAAATTGGATTTTTGAAATAATTTTTTGTTTCATACATTTGCAAGTCTATGCATATCAATATTTTTTGTAAACTGAAGAATGGATTACCATTGTTTCATCTTGTGTGCGATCGATGAAATGTTTAGAATAATGCACAAAGAGAAAAACCTACTGTCCCATTCCACCCGACTTTCTCCCATATAGCAAAAGGGTAAAATAAAGAATTATCCAGTTCCCTAAAGCTCCTGATATACACTATATGGCCAGAGATGACCGTCCACTTGCGATTTTAGACATTTTGTTAAATATCTAGAAAAATGTATGAGGAATTATCCTGAAAATCTTAATGTATAAATATAATAGACTACCTGGCCATTGCTTATCGTCCACTTGCGATTTTAGACATTTTGCAAAATATCTAGAAAAATACATGAGGAATTATCCTGAAACTCTCAGTGTATAAACAATATAGTACAGGTCATATATTTCCGTGAGGATTTTTTCCAGAAACTTTATAGGGGACCGCCAACAAATTAAAAAATGTATGAATATCTTTTGAATAACCCCGTCGAAACTAATGCATCAAAAGCGCTCAAACTGTAGATTGTAATTAAGTGGCTTATTGTTATAAACTGTGTTCATTTTTATGTCGATAGCATGTATACTCGTAGAGAAATTAAGGTTTTTATAAAAATACTCCCAAATTTTTCCACGATTCATCCTAATGCAAAATAATAATATTTTCTGAAAATGTGACAAACAACATTGCACATAATACCCTGTAATCAGAATTAAAAAATAACAAAAATTGTATAAAAAATGAGTAGGTTTACTAAATAATTTTTCACTGCGCATGCGTCAACGATATCAAAATTTTATTTGCATATTATGTTAGCTAAATATATAGAGCAATTTTTGTGAAAGTTGCAAAATCATAGCTTGAAAATTCTGAAAATAATCGTCAATAGAATCACTTAAAAATCCGTTATTTCCACAATGAAGCAAAAACAAGAGGGGTTGTATCCATATAATCATTGATTTATGTCAATATAGAATATACAATACGGAACTTACTACTACATTTAGAAAAAAATCCCTCAATTTTTTTTATTCATTTTGGGAACAACGGATTTTCAACTTATTATATTGACGATTATTTTTAGAATTTTCAAGCTATGATTTTGCGACTTTCACAAAAGTTGCTCTATACATTTAGCTAACATAATATGCAAATGAAATTTTTATATCGTTGACGCATGCGCGGTGAAAAGTTATTTAGTAAACCTACTCATCTTTCATACAATTTTTATTATTTTTTAATTCTGATTACAGGGTATTATGAGCAATGTTGTTTGTCAGATTTTCAGAAAAATTATTATTAAAAAGAATGAATACTTTTTGGATATCTTTTGGATAACCCTGTCAAAAGTAATGTAGCAAAAGCGCTCAAACTGTAGATTATGATTAAGTGGCTTATTGTATTAAACTGTGTTTATTTTTATGTCGATAGCTTGTATACCCGTAAAAAAATTAAGGTTTTCTACGAATCCGAAAAACAGACGAGGGGTTGTATCCATATATTCATTAATTAATGTCAATATAGGATACATAATAGGGGCGTACTAATAAATTTGAATAAAATTCCTCATTTTTTTATTGTTATTACTGGTAAGGAATACCTGGACATGTTAGGGAAATTCGTTGCTAATCTGGAATAGACACTTTGTTGCAAAATATGTTTTGTAAATATGGTTATTAATGTAAGTAGTTTGTAACTCTTAATGATAACACAGGAAACGAATATCTGAATGACAAGTATGCGTTGGTCATGTAATTTTCTCGTGCTGTCCGAAAATAGGCAATAAAGAGGATAGTGCCCAGTTAAACTGATGGCATTGAGCTCGCAGGCTATACATACAACTGTATATTATACTCTTATTTCAAAGAATAATGCCCTTCCAAAAATAAAAGAAATCAACTGTAAGTTATTAGACAGTGGATTAACTACCACTCCTCTTTATACTTAACCAATGAGCCCCTAAAACTAATCAGGGAAGTGCCTTATCAGAGTGAACCTATTTACAAAATTTGAAGAAAATTTGATAATTCTGCATGATTTTTGCATATTTATATAAAGGGGGTAGCACTCTCTTCTCCCCCTTTCATATTTAACCAATGAACCTCCAATGCTAATCAGAGAAGAACATTATAAGAATTAACCTACATATAAAATTTGAAGCAAATCTGATATTTATATAAAGAGTTATCACGCTACATATAGATCCTGCGGGCACATTAGTTGTCAGGCTTTAATAGTCTTGTGAGCTATAATTTAAATTTTATTTAAATTTTATTTTTTTTTTTGTTGTTGTTCATCTACCATTTTTACTGTACTTTGATGATACATTTTAATTGGACTGTCTTGTTGTGTGTTTTTCTTAATGTGTTATTATTATTATTTCAGATAGTGAACTTACATTTACAATACTTACATTACCATGCTTGGTACGAGAAAATTTTCCGACTCTTTATCATGAAGAAGATGCAGAAATTTCTGTGTTTCAACCTGTTATTGTGCTCTGCAACTCAAGCAATTTGTTAAATTACTCATGCTATGTATTAATTTTATATAAACAGTTAATTACAAAAACTGATAATTTTATAAGCTTAGTTACTTTGTGGTATGCATTATTTTGGTTGTTTAACGTTAACTATAGCAAAAGCCAATTTAAATTTTTATCATTTTTATTAGATACTTATTTCTTCAAAACTTTCTCAGTGGCATCAGTTCCACATAGTGTCAAGCCTTTGTTTAATAATATTTAATACATTCTTGGTGTTTACAATAAAAAAATTATTTGAACTAAAAGGTTGTTTTTTTAATTCAGTGTTTTATTCCTTTCATTATAATTACTCTTTGGATTAAAATTTCAGATGCAATAAGTCAAAACACAACAACAATTTGGCAGAAAGTGTTTTGATGTGGATACAAGGCTAGAAATCAGCACTCGTTAGTCGTCAAATGAAACTAAATTATAGAAAAATTATTCATAGTCGTCAAATCTTGATAGCTAGCTTTCTTTAACTTTAATTTTTGTTTAGCAAATGCTTTCATTTGTATTTTTGCATACAAACCCCCCCCCCCTCTGCACCATGACATCAGCACGTGTCTTAAGAATTTTGAACCTGTCAATAACCTCTAAGTTAACTTCACTTTAACCGATTACTGATAAAAGTGGTCCTTGGATATTACAACCCTGAAAACAAGATTTTCTTTTATTATGAGATATTTCTGCATCATTATATGTTCCTAAAGTAAGAAACTGTATTAAAATTGTTTTAAAATTTTTGTACTCCCTTCCTCAAACAAACAAAAAAAATATGTGTGATTTGGAAATGTTTTAAATGCCACACCATAATTGGCAACCAAAGATTCTTTTATTTGCTAACTTTTTATTTTCTGATGTACTGTTAGTCTCAGATTTTTTAAAAATTAGCTTATCCCTAGTTATATCTAAAGCTCATATTTTCTTTCTGTGGACATATTTGCTTGATTATCTGCTTGTATGCATATTAGCTTTATAAAAAGAATAAGTTTTTCCAGAATCCAAATATTGTAGTTTAATCAGGTTTCATACTTATGGAAAGTCAGTTTTTATTTTGTTTAGTAAGAAAAAGAGTTTAATATATAAAATTTCCTCCCCACTTCCCTTCAATACATTAAAATTAAATATGCAATGCAATATTATTACTATTAACATGGTTGTGAAAAGAAATAAGATAATATGAAATGCAGTTGGCACATCGAAAAAAAACTGTAGGCATTATTTTGACACCTTACATACAGTTCTTAATTTCTAATCCTGTGTTATAAAATATGGATTTGCATAAGTTCACTATAAATGTAAGTACTACATATATTGTAAAAATGATTTTTTTTTACTCAATTTCATCTGTGATTTTACCACAACTATAAAATGAACTTATTTTCTATAATTCATTTCATAGCTTGATGGCTAACTTTCTTGAAGAATTTTAAATAATATGAAATATTCTTACTAAATTAAAAGTTATGCAGCATTTATTATATATTCTTTCCTAATTTGCGTTTTACATTTTTTTTAATTAGATACAGCAGGGTAGCTGAAAAAAATATTGGTGCGTTGTTTGACATTGATATTTCACAACTAAACTCTGAGAAATGCTTATTTTAAAATTTTTTAGCATTTCTTCTATTATATGAAAAACTTAATCCTCCGAAAAGTTCACAACAGTCAAAATGATCAGCAACTAATATGTTCAACGAAGTGTTGGCCTCATGGAAGCAAAATAATTTTAATGGAACTTCCAGCAGTATTGGGGCCTTCACATGGAGCAAAAACAACATTGACCTTCAACACCCATCTGCGTGGATATTTAATAACAGGTGTATTGCCTTCGAACAATCAGATCTTAACTCACTTAACTTCTGTAGAAAAGTTAGAAATAGAAAATCCCCAGTTTGCATTTTATGTAATGCGAAATTATCAAGGCATAGAATGATTTAAATCAGAATTATCTGCAGCGGATTGTCAATTCTGTGATCTTTCGTTTTCAAGCTTGTGTAAAAAATAAATATCAAGCTAGTGAACAATTTGTTAAAATATTGTTATTTCTTTTATTTTTTTAAATTAAAATATGGCATATATTTTACAGGATATAGCATTTTTCTGTGTCACCATACTTTTCAGTTGCCCTTTATATAAAATAATGAAAATACATGTCAAGCAATATACTATGTGTCAAAAAAGATGTTACGGAATACTTCTGAAACTATAAGAAAATTATAAAAATATTCATATGAAGATAGATAATTCTATTTGTACTTTATCTTATTTTGGAGTCAAAAAACATCAAATTTTTATAATTTTCCTGCATCTAAAAATGCCCAATCACAAAAATAGTTACTGGCCCTTTCTTAATCATACCCAAAAAGTTTGATCCAAACATCTGAGTTAGAGAGAGTCAAAAATCATGATTTGTTTCATTTTACAAGAAATTCAAAACAAAAAATTGAAAATCAGGCTTCAAAATGCATGACAAAGTCACAATATTTGACTCTAACTCAGTGATTTTTAGAGGCAGAAAATAGGTGTATAGGTTGTGTTAAATTTTGCGATTTATTCTAACAAAACCTTTTGGGCATGACTAACAATGCAATAGTGATGACTTATGATTGGTGATTTTGAAATGCAAAGACTGTATAAAAGTTAAAATTTTGAATTTTTCTTAAAATACTCTCCATGTAAATGAAAGTACAATTTGAATTCTATGCCTTTCTATGATTATTTTTGTAGTTCATATTATCCCTCTCTGAGTTACAAAAAAATGCTACAATTTTTCTTTGGACATCTGATAATGAGTTTAAAAATATAATATTCCATCAATCTAAAAGAAAAAAAAACTCAAAATATTGACTGATCATGATAATTTTCTCTGCAGAATTCAATTTAAAAATGGGTAAACACTTTGTATTTCATGATTCAAACCAATACAATTTCTTGACAAGCGGGGTGGGGGGAGGGGGGTTGCAACTGTGGGCCATAGATTGTGAGTGCTATTTCGCGTAGGATGCCACAGGGCACACTGGATTATGTGTGTCATCCGTTCACCCTCTGGGGCATCCTGGGTAAGTGGTATCATTATTCTCCCCTGAGATGCCATTCTTTCACCCCTTAAGGTAACTTGGATGAGGGATACCATTACTCTCCCCTGAGATGCGATCCTTTCACCCTCTGGGGCACCCTGGATAAGGGGTGCCATTACTTTCCCCTGAGGCGCCATCCTTTCACCTCCTGGGGCACCCTGGATAAGGGGTGCCATTATTCTCCCCTGTGGTGCCGTCCTTTCACCCCCTGAAACACCCTGGATTAGGGGTTCCATCCTTTCACCCTTGTAAAGGGTGCCATTTTAGCTCCTCTAGGGGTGTCACCAGTGAGAGAAGCCTTTCACCCCTAAAAGGTGCAATGTGTCACCATTAGTTTTAACAGTGTAGGTGGAGGAATCATTTCGATTATGAACGATCTTCAAAACCCGATTGTCTGTCCGAATCGGTGCTATAAGATATGTCATCATAAAACTCAAAATATGTGTTTAATAATGTAAAACATTCTAGTAATCTTGAGAATTTTCAAAAATTTCATTTAATGTCGTCTCAATTTAAATATCCGCTGATTTGAATGTGAAAAATAACACTAAATAAGTCTTGATTACGTCCACTAATAACTAAATCGTAATACTAATAATATGTATTCTACATAAAAATATAAGAATTTATATTATAAAAAAACATTTTGCTTCTAAGACGTTGTATAATAACAAAAGCATTTAAAATATATTAAAACATTTTTATTTACATGTTTCAACTCAAAAATTAATAGAGTCATCCTCAGAATGTAAATAGAAAAATGAAAATTACAAATACAATCAACAATATTTACATCAGAGTCATTCTCAGAATGTAAATAGAAAAATAAAAATTACAAATACAATCAACAATATTTATATTCTGAGGATGACTCTATTAAATTTTGAGTTGAAACATGTAAATAAAAATGTTTTAATATATTTTAAATGTTTTTGTTAATATACAATGTCTTAGAAGCAAAATGTTTTTTATAATATAAATTCTTATATTTTTATGTGGAATATATATTGTTAGAATTACGATTTATCCGCTGATTGTTGAGTAGCCAAAGAATTTACTACTTTGAAGGTTTCATAAATATAAATTCTAATTCCATAACAATTTCATAAAATACAATGACTTGTAACAAACATGTCAGTGAAAATCGAAACGATTAACTTTTTTCATGTTAAGCAATTTTTGGTTCGTGTTAAAGAAAAAAAAAATGTATTAAATTTATACCATCCAGACGTCATCATTTCGTGTTAACCAATTTTTCATGTTAAGCATTTTCGTGTTAACCATATTTTACTTCATATGAACACAAAAATAAAACCACATAAAAGCTGCCCTGTTAGTACATTTTATTTAAACACCACAATGTTTAATTAAAAAATATTTTTTAATTAAGGAAAAAAAACCATGCTGAATACTCAATACGTTATCAGTTATCAGTTAATTTACATGATGATGCACTTCTCTCATATTCTAAACTTTTGTGAACACACGTTCTAAAACTTTCAAATCTGTAAATTTAAAAATAACGATAAACTTCCGATTCGAAGATAAACTTCTTCAAAACTTAAAGTTTATGAAAATTATTATAGAATTGACATGAGACTAAAATAAGGTTTTCTCAACTGCAATATAAACTTTTAAGTTCTGTAAAACTATGTTATGAATCTCATTTAATCGTAGCATTGTGTCACATGTCGCACATGTATTGCTGTGATACAAGTTGCCATATTCCATTTGATTTGAATTCTGTATTGAAGCAAATAGTTTCAAAATCTGTGTCTCCTTCTACATTTCGCACATCATCATCAATTTTTCAACCGCATCAGTTACTCTTGATCCGAATAACGCATCAAAACGTGCGAGAGAAAAGTTGCGGCATCTGTCATAGACATACGCATGCGATTAACGAAAAGTTCTGTAACACTTTTACTATTATATATATTTTATCATGTTTATCATATGTTAAATATGGGATTTAACGAGAATACCACATTAATACAATTATGATAATTTATTTTAGGAATATCTCAATCTTTCCACTGTGTAATTTGTACGAATGCTCAATTTAATCATAGGATGCGACATTATTGTTATTAGGATTATTTGCTTTAGGAATACCTACCAATCTCTTTATTGTGTGCTTTGTACGAAAGCTCACTTTTATCGTAGGCTACCACATGTTATGAATTATAGTTAAATAGGTGTTATGAATTATTTTCCTTAGGAACGCATCAACATTTTCATTATATGCTTCGTATGAAAGTTCGCTTTTTTCGTATCATACCACACAAGTATTGTGATTATTTACTTTAGTAATACCACTAGTCTTTTCATTATGTGCATTACAAAAGTTCACTTCTATCGTAATATACCACATTAGTATTTTGATAATTATTTATTTTAGGAGTATCATCAACATTTTTACTATGTGTGCTGTTTGAAAGTTCGCTTTTATGATAGGATATCACATTAGTGTTATTATGAATATTTAATTTAAAGAATACCATCAATATTTTCAGTATGTGCGTTGTACGGTGCTATCATGATTACTGACATTAAAACACCATTAATATTTTTATTATTTGCTTTGAAAGTTAGTCGAATGTCTGAAAGTATGCTTTTATCGTAGGATACTGCATTAGAGTTATTATGATTATTTAATTTAGAAATACCTGTCAATTTTTTCACTGCGTAATTTTTCCAAAACTTCGCATTTAACGTAGGCTTGATTATAATAAAGCCTCAGTTTACCCAATTAATTAGATCAAAGAAAATTATCAAACTCTCACATGGGTCGCATAACAACAAAGTTTGGGACGGCTGCTTTAAGAAAAAAAAAAGAAAAGAAAAGAAAATCATGAACATGTATCATTAGCAAGAATTATAATAAGGTACCCTGGGGTAATAACGCCAGGCGGGATAATAACGCCAAGTGCTAATATTTTGCATAATTATGAAATAATCTGGTAAATGACATTTATGTGCTCTGAGCAGAAGGGTTTTGAGTCATATAAATCGCAAAAAACAGCTTCAAGTTAATTTGTTTCCTTTTTAGGTCGTATTGTTTTTACAAGCAACTTAAATTAACGCTTGATCTAAAATTTGCGAGATACGTTTTGTGATGTGAAGACTATTTTTTTATTCGGAAATACTTTGTTAATAACATAAATTTGTAGTACATTTCATGGACTTTCAAAATGTTGTTGAAGATTTTGGATGTCTTCTCGAGATAATTTGTAATTTAAAATGTACAGCGCAATAACTATAACGGGGTAATAACGCCAATCTTTGGCACTAATATCCCGATTGATTCCCTACAGTGGCCGAGTTACATCCTAAATACTGATTCAAATAAACACAGTTAAAACTGTGCAATGTTTCTAATAATTCTATTTAAGCGGACCTTTTTAAGCAAAAAGAAGCTCACGGTCTGGTATTCTTTTGCCTCAACCCCCCTCCCTCCCCCCCCCCACACACACACCACAACTTTATTTTTCTTACACTTTCACAAAAAATTGAACATTTTCAATATCTTAGAATGCAATTTGTCAATTTCTAAGTTTGTAGAGTGTATATTTTTAGAATTGGGCAATCTACATGCAATTATTCCATCTTATTTCATAGTTTTGTTTACATGGCGTTATTACCCATATAGGTGGGTAATAACGCCGAATAGCATTGGTCAAGAAATCACGCCATTACATTTTATGAATACATATCTGTTAAATTATTTTTTTATATATAGATAGTCAATGAGTTGCAGTATCAAATCACGTATTTGTTTGAAAAATACAAACTAAAACTGAGCCGTGAAAATTGGTAGAACCTTAACATGGCGTTATTACCCCAGGGTACCTTATATATCTATCTAATTTTACATTCACTCAGGAAAATAATTTACATCTCAAAAGCTTGATTCGGAGCTACTAGAAATTCTTACTTTCCCCAGAAGAATTAATCTGGAAAATTACATTATAAAAGCTCGAACTTATATATATGAGCTATGAGCGTAAACAGGTAAGTCAAAAAATCAATCGTAACTCGTGCGTGCAGATATTTAAAGAAAACATTTATGAATATCTAGGAAAAAGGAGAAAGCGAGGGCGGAACGTGTTTAATTGACCAACAGGAGAAGGAGAATCTTTATTTGTTTATTTGGATAAACTCTTTCTTGGAGAAGAGTTGGAATACAGAAAGGTTTTATTATAGTTTTCCTCGTTAAAATTATGTTTATGGAATTTTTTGTTTTGCTAATTTTAATTTACCACCATGATATTGATGTTTTAATTGTTGATTATTATTTAATTATTGATTGCTTAAAATACGATCAACTGTTGTTATTCCATAAAAAATATGAATACTTAAATAAAACAAATAATTTAAAATTACGTTGCTGGAATAATTTGTTTTATTTCCGTTTCATTATTTGCTTTTAACGAAAGTTTGCTTTTATCGTGGGATACTGCATTAAAGTTATTATTATTAATTTTTAGGAATATTTATCAATTTTTTCACTGTGTAATTTGACCGAAACTTGGAGAAGAGTTGGAATACAGAAAGGTTTTATTGTAGTTTCCTCATTAAAATTATATTTATGGAATTTTTTGTTTTGTTAATTTTAATGTACCACCATGATATTGATGTTTTAATTGTTGATTATTATTTAATTATTGATTGCTTAAAATACGATGAACGGTTGTTATTCCGTAAAAAATATGAATACAAAAATAAAACAAATAATTTAAAATTACGTTGCTGGAATAATTTATTTTGTTTCCTTTTCATTATTTGCTTTTAACGAAAGTTTGCTTTTATCGTGGGATACTGCATTAAAGTTATTGTTATTTTTTTTTTTTAGGAATATTTATCAATTTTTTCACTGTGTAATTTGCCCGAAACTCCGCATTTACCGTTGAGTTGATTATACTGAAGCCTCCGTTTACTCAATTAGGTGGATCAAAAAAAATTATCGAATTCCCACATGGGTCACATAGCAACAAAGTTTGGGAATCGAAGCTGTAGAAAAAGAAAGAAAATTATGAATATTTATCGTTAGCATGAATTATAATATATATATTTAAATTTACATTCATTCAGGAAAATAATTATCATCTCAAAAGCGCGATTCGGAGCCACTAGAAATTCCCACTTTTTCTGGAAGAATGAATCTGGAAAATTATATTATAAAAGCTCAAATTTATACATATGAGTTATGAGCGTAAACAGGTAAGTTATAAAATCAATCGTAACTCGTGCGTGCAGGTATTTAAAGGAAAACATTTACGAATATATAAGAAAAAGGAGAAAGCTAGGGCGGAATGTGGTTAAGTGCCCGACACAAGAGGAGAATATTTTTTTGTTCACCTAAATAAATTCATTCTTTCAGAAGAGTTGGAATACAGAAGGTTTTTGTTATTGGTGAATGCAGTTTTGCTCATTAATAATAAAAAAAAATTATGGATTTTTTTTGTTATTTATTTTAATTTGCCACCATGACTTTGATGTTAGGATTGTTGGTTATTATTTAACTACTGATTCTTTAAGACATAATATTTTGTTCTTATTCCACAAAAAATATGAACACTAAAAGTAAAATAAATAAATGAAAATTATGTTGCTCTAATAATTTATTTTGTTTATTTTCCATTATTTATAATCAAGAGCAATTAAGATTATTAAATGCTTTTCCTTTTTAACTTTTTTTAACCCTTTGTGATTCAACAACTCCCATTTGAAAAACCTTTAATAAGAAGTTAAAATACATAATTTCAAACATGTAAAAAAATAATTTAAAAAATAGAACATAAAAATAATATTGATAAAGGGTACTTTTTCACATATGCAACAAACAGAAAAGTACACAAATCTACAAATAGCATCGATTTTCTAATAACTAAGTTGAAAAGCATATAAAATTAAATGGTAAAAAAATAATAACCAAACATTCACAGCCTTTTTAATTTTACAAAATTTACAAAGTTCGTTTAAGTGATGACTATTCATAAAGCACTCAAATAATACATAAAATTAAACATGAATATTAACTCAATATCATCGTCTGTGTAGAATTTTATGAACTATTTTTATTTATTGTTGTGTTGGGGGTAACAGAAATAAATGAAATCCTTATTCATAGTCAGCACCGAGAATATATAAAACGGTATTAACAAAATCCTTTAAAAACATAAATATGAAATCATTATCGTAAACAAGAATTATATCATATCTATATTTAGCATCATTTCCCCACAATCCCAATCTAAAACACAACAATCATTTCAACAATATTTTTTTCCTTGGTCGCAGTAATCTCGTTCTGAAAGCTACTTTTTTCAACCAAAAGCAACAAGTATATTTATGGCTAGCTCAATATTTTTTTTGCGTTGTATTATATACATCAAATAATACTAAAAGAATTCTATTTTATAGTACGGAGTAATCTTTGAAACCTTTAAGAAAATGCATAATTCTGACATTGTAATCTTTATAAAGTGGCATTAACAAAATCCTCTGAGAGAAACATTAAAACAAAATCATCATCGTAAACAAGAATTACATCACATCTAAATTTATCATCATTCTTTCACAATCCCAGTCAATCCAAAATACAACAGTAGTTTGAACAATATTTTTTCTTGTGATCGCAGTACTCTCGTTTTAAATATCTTTTTTAATCAAAAGCAATAAACATATTTATATCTTATTCATTAAACTTTGCGTTGAATTATATATATCAAACAGTACACTGCAAATGCGCAAAACACATTTGCAACATTGACTGAACATAAAAATCAATACTTCTAATTAAAATCATTTTGGCTGTATTGTGAATGCACTTTACAAAATAAAAAGATTGTGCAAAACGTGCTGTTAAAAATTTCAAGAGGAGAAAATGTGTTTTCAAAATATATTTCAAACATTCATTTTAAAATAGCGTAATTTTAAAGTCACCATGTAGGAAATATTTTGAAAATGTTTTACATGTGTTTTGCTTTATAGTGTTCTAAATAGCATGATGTTTACAATGTGTTATTAATTTAGAGACAAAGCGTTGTGTAGCACAACACAATTTTAAGAAAGTATTTTCATCATAATTATTAACAACACTATTTTAAAAACACATTTCTAAATAAGAATACATATTAAGAATACATTTCTTGAGAGCAATACTTTTGCAATACTTTTGCAATACATTAAACAAACAACCATAACACAAAAAACGCTTCACAACACATTAATTTGCAGTGAATTTAGAAACAAAATGTGTTCCGAATTATGTTTATTTTATTTTATCTTGTTTTTTGTTTAAGAATTTGAAGCGTACTAATGAAATTCTATTTCATAGCACGGATAAATCTCTGAAAATGTTTAAGAAAATACTTCAACTCTGACATCGTAATATTTATAAAGAGCCATTAACAAAATCCTCTAGTAACATGAAAATAAAATCATCATCGTAAACAAGAATTACATCACATCTAAATTTAGTATCATCATCCCGGACAATTATTTACATCTGAAAAGCGCGATTCGGAATACCAAGAAATTACCACTTTTCCCGGAAGAATAAATCCGGGAAAATCACATTACTAGAGCTCAAAATAATATACGAGTGTAAACACGTAAATCATAAAATCAATAGCAATTCGTGCGTGCAGGTATTTAAACAAAAGCGTTTACGAAAATCTGGGAAAAAATAAAAAGGAAGCTGAGGCAGAACGTGCTTAAGTGACCGACAGCAGGGTAGAATCATTTTTAGTTTACTTGAATAAATTTATTCTTGGAGAACTGGAATAAAATAGAGTGTTATTATTGTGTATATGAATATAGTTTTGGATTTAAAGAAATTATATGTACTGTCAGAAATATAACTCTCAATTTTGACGATTGAGAAATTCTTGAGCAGTATTTCGTCATGTTTGAGAATAATTTCATATCAAAATCACGCGAATTTTAACAAAATCTAAACTTAAATATTTGACGAAATTTTTTCTTCACTCACGGCAACACTGTTTGCGAAAAGGAGCCCTTCTATACCTCCTTAAATCCTGAAATTTTAGCAAGTAGATATATGTATGCTGTATATTGTTGTGTATGTTATTTCTGTCCCATTTATTTAAAAAGTAGCAATTTTTATATTTTTTCAGAAAATACTGAAATAGATGTAGCCATTGTTTCTGCATTAGTTTTTTTTTTTTTTTTTTTTTTTTTTTTTTTTTTTTACCTAAGTTAAAGTTATTAGGAAGGTTTATTACCTATATTATAAAGTCCAAACGTATCTGTGCGTAACGCATGCATCATTTTGCGAATGGCAACACTTTTAAATTTGAAACGCGATTTCGGTTTTGGAATTTTTGTTACAGTAAATTTTTTAACTCCTAAATATCACACATTTTCATTTTTACACCGCCATATAGAGAAAAAATGTACTTTTAAATGCAATTTGCTCGAAAATTGTATCTTAATTTATTTTTGAAATATTAATTTTTGTTGTTGTTTTTAATACCATTTTTCTAATTGTGTCAACAGAAGTACTTTTTTTTTATTAAAATTAAAGGGAAAATAGTCTGAAAAAAAAACAGATAACTATGTCTTTATGTTGCCATTTGCTCATAAAAAGTGGAAAATTTTTAAATTAAAATACGTGCTGCGTCAAGAACTCCTCGTTTGTTGTAAAACCTAGTGAATTTTGTTGTGATTTGCAAAATTTCATTTACACTTAAAAGAATATAAGTAGTTTAGTATCTGTTTCAACTAATAGTATCGAGACTTCGAGTTTTGAATTAAAATGACTTCAAAGTGATCAAATTAAAATACCATAAAAAAGGTAAATACAGATATGAAAAATGCATATGTAATTTTTGATATGGTGAAAATGGTGTCGGGTTTAGAATTCACAGAGAAAAAATTCTATGACTGAGTCAAAGTGGAATAATAATAATTATTATTATTATTATTATTATTATTATTATTATTATTATTTTTTTTTTTTTTTTTTTTTTTTTTTTTTTTTTTTTTTTTTTACTATTTGAAAACTGAGCATAAGAGCCTTAATTCATAACTTAACCATAATAACAGATCTTTATTAGTTTTACTGCTTACATGTACTATTAAAATTTAATTTTAACTATTTCTACAACTGAGTTTTATATAAGAAGTATTTTTATAACTTTAGGTTAAATATACTTTGTTTATGAGTTAGACTTACGAAATATATGGTGCAATTTTTATAGTAACTAATTTTGTTGGTTTATTATAAAGCATTGAAACAGTTTCTTTTTAAATATTTTCTTTCGGCGGGGTCTGTCTTGCTATCATAAAAAAATTATTAAATCTATTAGTTTTTTAAATCACAAGATTTTAAAAACTTCACCTTTTATACAAAGATTTGAATGAACAATAATAATTATTTACTTGAGAGAAGTGTAACAAACAATTAAAAAAGGTGAACATGAATCTGATATTAAATTTGGTCGTACTAACATTGCTTTATCTAGATTATATTTAACCCTTTAACCCTTTATCTACCGAATTATTTGACAAGAAATTGCTTCAACTCAATAATTATCTTTTTTAATATCTGAAAGTATACCGGAAACTTTAAATGATAATAATGTGAAATTTTGATATGTTTTTCCATTAAAATGATTAAATAGATAGGAAGTTATAACTTTTTTTGTAAACTATTTACAAAAATAACCAGAAATATTCTTATGGAAACATCACAATTCTTGTAAAAACAATGTATTTAAAAGTATTGACACTCTCTGTAAAATAAAAGGCTTTTTAGTTCAAAATGTTTCACATATTTTTTTTTCTTAAAAAGAAAAGCCATATGATTAAGAATATTACCACTTTTTTAAAAATATTTAGCTTTGGCTGTATCTGTACGCTATGTAAATTTTTATCGAACAGACCTTACTGTACGGAAGGAAAAAAAAACTTTCATTAATAGACACTGTAAATAAATTTTGCATCAAATTTTCTCCTATGGTACTTAAAAGTACCGTCAGAGCAAAAGGGTTAAAGTATATTGAAAGTATATTGAATCTCTTTTTAACGAAAATTTCAAGTAATGAATTTCTTTGCAGGATTTAGTAACTAGGTCCGACGTTGCTTTTCAATATTAACATTTAATTGCTTAACATTATTAGAAACAAGAAAAATAAATCAGAAATATGTAGATTTTGCTTATTTTTAAAGATTTTTTTTTTTTTTTACAGCACATAAAAAATACCGATCGATATTTAATTTTAGAATCATTTTTGAGAATTATTTGCATGTTTGAGCGTGATCCAAAAACGCATTGCATTTTTCCCCGAAGACATTATTTTTTTTGGCTCAAAATAAAACTTTACGCAAATTACAAAATCAATAATATGTCGAATGTGTAAATATTTGAAGAAAAAATGCTTTAGTGCTTCTTAAAATAATTATCTATAAAGAAAGAAAAAAATGCATAAATGTTTAAATAAGTCAAAAATGATTGTTTTTTTTTCCTTTTTAAACATTATAAAAATATTATACACATTGAAAATGCTGACAACTTAATGATTTATTAAAGTCTGGAATATGATAATATGCCATTATTTATTATTCTTGTGTTATTCTCCGTATATAAAGTTATGATTTTCAGTTATAAAAGAAAGATATTAAGAAAAAGATAAAATTGAGTTATGAGGTATAATTCAGTTAAAGTTTCAGGGGGGGGGGGGGAGGTAGGTTAGTCTACTGATTATGGTTTCATGTAGAAATTTCTTTGTACATGATCGTAATAAAATATCTTAAATTTAAAAATGCACACCACAAATGTAAATCCAGTTCTTTCAATTAGTGCTCATAGACAGTACTGTAACCGAAAACTTTTGCGTGCACCTGTAAATAAACCATAAATAGTATGCACGCTCTATACTATGAAACGCATCTTGTAGGGCACTTCTGTGATGTACTACATCAATTTCAATATATTTTAAACAGTGTAAAATCATTAAAATACACTGCAAATGAATTTTCCCTGCATTTCACAATACTCACCACCGCCGCTTAACTTTGAGTGTCCTTATAAAGGAACTATAAATACTTACTTCATTTTGAATACCGAAAATGACATTGTAAACCTTAATAAAGTACATATTCGAAATCATAAGTATGAAGTATACTAACGCGAACTAGACTACAAAAGACGGACAGACAAACTGAATTCTTAAACCCCTTTGAACTCTATTGAAAAATGTCAAAATAAAAATGAGGAGATATCCATTTTTAGAAATGATTTGGAAATATATTGCAAATTCTGCAACCTATTTTGAATTGCTGCGAATTTATATATATATATATATATATATATATATAGGTTTCCATTGAATATATACATTATGGGAATACGTCTTAGGGAATCGATTCTCTTAAAGTTTCAAAAATTTATAATTTCTTATTTTGGAGTTTTTTGTTTAGCCTTCACGCAGGAGAAATTTTTAAATGAGGGCGTAAAACAGAATCATGTTGCAATTAGCATATCCCCACGAGAATCAAGAAAGGATATCCGTCACAACACCAATTAGCATCACTAATTTTTGCATCATCGACAGTAATTTGTTGCTTCGAGCGTGACCTGGAATCTCCAGAAATTTTCCACGTTTCGGGAAGGAAGAATCCTTAAATGTGCTTAAAGGCTGACAGAGAATAATTCATATATGCGTGCAAATACATAAATGATAAAAATCAATATCGAAATCTGCTAAAAATATTCAACATCTGAGTAAATATGAATTTTAAAAAAGCTTTTTTCCTATAACAGAATTTAAGAGAGACTGTGCAAATGTAACGTTATGAACTTTTTTTGTAAATTTTCACCCCCTCTCCCCTTTTTCGATATCATACGTTATCATCCCTACCCCCCCCCCCCCGGCAATGATACCGTTGTCAAAGTGTAATTTTGTTTTGTTAGAATTTATTTATTTTGTTTGGAGTGATATATATCACTGTTACATTTATTTTTCGTATGCTTTATTGATTCACATGCAGAGAAATTAATATAATATCCCTTTCTATCAAATTACACTTAAAAGTTTCCAGCGAAAGTACTAGAGTTTCAATCTAAAACAACTTCATCAAAATCTATATAGTTAAATTAAAAATTGTAACTAACATTTTGCAAAGTGAAAAAAATCCGCGTCTGTGAGACCGCTAATAGCCCGTTACTGGTTAATTCTCTTTCAAGATCATTTCTGTTTAATGTAGGTCAAAATTAACCTCAAATGGATATGATTTATTAAAGATATAGATTTTGATATTACATAGTTATACAACATCATTCAGAAAACCAACCAAACAGCTAACTTGATACATTAACAGCAATAGTTGTTGCTTGTGGCACAAACCAGCTTGTCGGCCATTTACATAAACAGCTTTGATAAATGATGTCAAATTAAATAATTAAACCCAAGATTTACTCTTTTTTATATATAAACATTGCCATAAATATTGATTAATAGTGCGAAAAGGGGGACACCTTTATGCATTTTCAGTTAGAGCTAACAAGGTAGATTAGATACAAGATGATAAGATCACCACAAATTAGTCTGCACTATCAAGTTCTAGATTTATTCATGTAATAAGAACACAAAAGTGGATGTTTAAAAATTCAACGAAGAAAACACCGGAACTTTAATTAGTAAAAATTGTCAAACAAAATGGGAAATAAACCAACACAATATATTGATGAAAAAAAAACTAAGAAAAAGTGAACCCATGGCTCATTTTTTAATCTTCCCCTGCTTCAATGAAGGATATCGTACCACTATATACGATTCAAAATCATTATAACAAATCAATGCCAAATTACGAATACATATGTGCGCCATCACAAAAAAAAAAAAAAAATCCATAGAAAGTTATTTTATCTCGCTGAATAAGATTAACGGAAAAATAAACCAAATCCCATATTTTGCAGCATTTCGTAATATAAAATTTTCATATCACGAGTTGCCCTAGATTAGCCACGCCTCAATGCATACAAAATTCAAAATATGAGCTTTAAAGGTTCGTCAAAGAAAACATCGGAACACTATTTATGTTATTCATTGTTTCACTGATCAAACTTGGTGAATGTAGTACAAGTATTCACGAAAAAACAAATGTCAAATTAAACAGGAAACATCAGGGCCATAACTATAAACTTGGGGGCCCCGGAGCAAACCAGTAAGGCCCCTCCCGCCGGGGCAAATTAAAACTTTGTCCCAGGCGCAGGTTTTATTTTTTTTTTCGCCCTGCTATTTAAATGTACACAGTATGATTAGCCTAAAAAGATGAAATATGAATTTTGATTTTTCTTTTCGATTTTATGTGTTTATTAATAGATAAAAAAGAAAGATTTTCTAGAATTTTTTAGAGGCTTTTTATATTATTCAACCAATCAGAAGCCCATATTATCTTCTTTATACTAGCTTCGGTGGGATCGGCAAAGATGCTGGCACGACATAACACATTCGGCTCGACATTCTGCTGTCTACTCTAGAGCTGCTTTTGCATGCGAAGCGTATGGAGTATATCTTCGGATGCGCAGAAACACTTACTCTAGCATTTTGATTTTTTTAATTATTATTCTTTAGCTAGATGCTGGGCGTTTTATAGGAAGTTAGACAAGAAACTAAAATCAATAGTTTTTTAACCACCAATTTGGGGCCCCCTCAGGCTTAGGGGCCCCGGGGCAGTGCCCCGTCTGCCCCGGGGGTAGTTACGGCCCTGGGAAACATAGGTCAGCAGAATATCCGTGACAAACAGAAAAAGAGAATCGTCTATTCATTTTTTAATCTTGCTGTGCTATTAAAAGGATATCATACCACTATTTACGAATCAAAATTATTTTAACAAACAGCAAGTAGAAATGAATCATGAGTACCAAATTAGAAACGAAAAACTGCCTGACCGCAAGTCAGAATAAAAATCCCGTCGTTTTACCTTGTAGAATTTAGGTAACGGAAAAATAAACCAAATTCAACATTTTGCATCATTTTATAATATAAAATATACATAGTATAATTTGCGCTATATTAGTCTGTAGTGACGAAATTGTCACGACATTGCTTAAGTAAATATGTATGGAAAAAAAAAGGAACAGCACAATCAATAAAAAAAAAAAAATAGATATATAAAAATTGAAATAAAATTTTGAATTTATTTTAGCATTAAACAAGGAATAATAATTATAATATTTTTAATTATTAGGTAAAGTTGAAAGCTAATTGCAGTAAAAACTGCAAGATTTTATTTATAATAATAATAATAATAATGCACGTGTGTGCCTTGGAGGGATTATCACCACGAATTCCCAGACAGACAAAATGGGGGCAATAAAACTAAACTATAGTTTGTCGCCAGCCTGTGACATAAAAAAATCGAAGAAACAAGAGCAGAATTTATGGGGCTTTCAACGATTATTTACAACCAGGGGACGAGGATTGCGTGTGGTCGACGGTCATACACAAAAGCCGCATCATCACGAGGGGTCGAACAGGAGGAAGAAGCCAAATAAACAAAAAAAAAGAGAAAGGGGAGGAAAAAATAAAAAGACATACCTCCCCAACGGTCAAGGTACCAATGACCTGCTTGGGATTACAAGGGACGATTAAAATCTTTTTTTGAGTAACCAATGAATGAAGAGTCATCCGCACAGAGAGATGAAGAAAAAAAAAAATTTTTTTTCTCTCAGATGTTGTTTTCCGCATTTGGAGATCAGTGGAAGAAAAAAAAATGTGTTTAATGTTTCTTTAAAAAGGGACTTTGGAACGAGGTGCAGATCATTGAAGAAATATGAATAGACATTCTCCATGATTACTTATTACGCCTCTCCGCAGCCTACCAGTGCCTAATGGACTCGGTGTGATGATTTTCAATCATCAGGCTCGATATGATTCCTCATTTAGACATTCTCCATGATTATTTATCATGCCTCTCCGCAGCCCACCAGTGCCGAATGGACTCGATGTGATGATTTTCAATTGATATGCGATAGTCCATTTAAACTGACTCTGCATGATTCTCATCAGGTCCGATATGATTCCTCATTCAGACATTCTCCAAGATTATTATTTATGCCACTCCGCAACTTTCCATTATTAAAAGGACTTAGTGTGATTTTCAACAACATACAACTCTATGAACACTAATGAGTAATATTTACATGGATGAGTGGTGTGCTTCTTGCAAGAGACACTTCATTAATCATACAGGACTGTCTGACATGATTATCAAGTCTGCCGGATGCCGTGGTTATGGTGAGAAATTTTTTTATAATCCTTCCAAGTGATAAGGCCATTAAAAAAAAAAAAAAAAAAAAAAAAAAAAAATCACTATTTAAGTTTTAATTGATAAAATTACTTAAAATAATAATAAAATAAAACGAATGAATATTTTTTTTTGGGTGAATAGCCCCGATGATTGTGCTGTGAGCATTTAATAATATACAGTATTTAAGTTGAATTTAAAACAAAAAATTAAGTGTAGTAAGTAAATAGATTTTATTGGTGAATCTTACTATTTGTTATTTGTATTTACCATTTGTATATTTTGAGAATAAATGTTTGAGTGTATATATGTATTTGTGTTTTTTCCATGATTTCTCTTACTCTATTTATTTTCAGTGAATTAATAGATTAATAACCTTTAATAATAACGATCAGAATTCTTTTATTTTGTTAATTTTATGTAACCCAATAGAATCCTGATTTGCAAATTTAAACGTTAAATAAGTTTGAGTCTGAGCTATTGCGATTTTCCTTTATTTAAATTATCGATAAATTTAAAAGAAAACAATTTTTTTTTGGTAATATCCAGTACAATCTTTCACAACGCGGATTGGGATATTATCTTAATATTACTTTATTAACACTAACCACTATCTTTCGCGTACCTTGTAATGTGGTGTAATTTTCCTCACAACATTATTAAAATTTAATGGTGCTAATACCAGGTGTTTAATTTGCATTTAGGATTACAAATTTAATTTTTTTTTCTTCTGCATTTGATTATACATAGAAATATATTTTCAGTATTATAAATTTTTCTCCTTAATTACCTATTTTCTGTTTCTCTTCTTTTACTAACAAAACATCACTTACCTATATTGTGTAAAACAAAATTGATAGTTTATGCATATCTAGAAAATTGATAATAATGAACAAAATTAATAAATATATGTATGAAATGAATACATACAGAGGAGAAAGGGTTTAGCTCACAGCACATTATTTAAAAAGCCTTCGTTACTAAAGATTTGTTTATATATATATATATATCTGTACTTTGAAAATTTATTTTGTGATTATTATTTATGTGTGTATATAGAAAATAGTTAGGGGGATTTTGAAATTGCTATAAATATATTTTTTTCTCTTTTCCTTTATGTAAGTGCAATTTCGATACCTAGATAAAAAAAATTATATTTTGAGAGTACAGTACATAATAATTCAGTGTTAAAAAAGTTAAAAAAAAAAATTAAGAAAAACAATTAAACATCAATCTGTTAGAGATTTTCAAAATAGATAAATAAATATGACAGGAAGAAAGGGAAGACAGGCTTCTCCCGAAAGGGAATCATTCACTATTGGAGTGGATACTCTGATAAATTCATTACAAAATTTTGAGGATAAACCGGATCAAAACATAACACATTTTTTTGAAGAATTTGAGGAGTTAGCCGTAGCGGCACAATTTCCCGACGACATAAAATTGGTGTTGGCGAAATCAAAATTCAAAGGGCAAGCGAGAGAAGTTATGAGAAACACAAATGAATTGCATAAAGCACAAGACTATAAAACGTTTAAACAAAATGCGATAAAACAATTTCAAAAAGAACGATCTTTTGCTGATGCTCAGTTGCAATTTATAAATGCCAAACAAACAGCCAATCAAACTATTGAGGAATTCACAAAAAAGTTCAATATAGAAGCACAGAAATATCTTGCTTTATCAGGACATGAACAAAAGAATGGAGCCAAAGAATTATTAGAAACTATTAAATTAACAAAATATCTTGAGGCGCTAAGACCGGACATTTCTTTCGAATTAAAAAAATATCCACCTACAAATTTCGAAGATGCGGTAAAAAAAGCTAAAAATATCGAAAGTGCATTAAACAGTAAATGTGCAGGTGAAATAAATAATTTGACGGAAACAAGCGAAAATAAATTATTTGAGGCACTTATTAGCATGTCACAAGACCAAAAATCAGAGATACAACAGCTGAAAGAACAAATAAAAAGTTTACAAATTGACAAAAATGAAAGTGAACAAAACAAAGCGGAAATAAATCATATAACACAAAATTTTTGTCATATATGCAACAAGGCCAATCACCAGACACAAAATTGTTATTTTAATCAAAAAAGTGCGCATTTTTTTCAAACGAGGGGAGCACAAAACAATGTTAGGCCAAGATTTCACAAGAATTACTATCAAAATAACAATTATAGAAGCTTTACAAGATTTCCACAGAACTATGCACAACATTTTCAAGCACCACAAACATTCGATTTTGCTAGACCTCATAACAATCAAATTAGATTTAATGATATGCAAAATCAGATGCCAAATTGGCAAAATTTGCACCAATCACCGATAGGACCTAATCAAATGTATCATGGAAATTATAATATGCAAAATATGGTTCCAATGCAAAATTTTGACCCAACACAGGGAAACAATACACAAATCGCATATACAGGGCAGCATCACAATTTCGCAGATATGCAAAATAGCCAAAATCTTTTGCCGCAAAATAATGAGATAAACAGGGAACATCAGCCCACAATTACCTTTCCAAATGAAAACAGAGACAGAAGGAGTAGGCAAAATCATAACAGGAACAGAGGACAAAGTAATTTAAACCGATAAAGGGACTTACAAAATTGAGAGAAATACAAGCCCGTAGGTCCCGCACCATTGAAAAAAAACAGGGTTATAACATAAAACATAAAGCAAACAAGGAACTAAAAATAATTAAACAAAAACAAACAAAAAATACAGAGATAAGAAGAAATGAGAACAAAGAAAAGATGGTTAAAGAAAAATTAATTGCAAGTTGTAATTCGGGTAAAAACAATGAATTACCAATATGGAATTTAAAAATAAAGAAAGATATAATTATACCCAGCCTTATTGATAGTGGGGCGAGTATAAGTTTAATATCCCCAGGGGTCTTCGAGAAAATAAAACAGACAGATATAAAAATTAAATATTTAGCCAACGCTATAAAAATTACAACTTTATCAAATAAATCGATTCCTTTTAAACACTGTGTAAAATTTAAGTTTAGATTTAACAACACTTTCTTAAATGGCACATTTTATGTAACTAAAGAAGAATTTGATCGTAATTATAAAATTATTTTAGGATACGATTTTTTAAAAGTAATAAAATAATTATGGATTTTGAAAATAACACTTTTAAACTCAATAACTCAATTATACAATTAAATTCTAATGAAGATCAAATTACTGAGGTAAATGAAATTAAGCCGATACAACAAAATGACGAGTTTCAAACAATACCAAAACAAATTCACTCTTATCAGTATAATAAGATTCCGAAAATTAATACACGAGTATTCGTAGAGAAAAGCATTACTTTGAGACCCAGAGAATCGAAGTTAGTGAACTTAATTTTTGACAGCAAACTAAAAAACGGACAACAATTTTTTTTTCCAACCTAAATATAACAACAGGAAATTAGTCATCCAAAATTCAGTTCATGAAAATAAGGAAAACGAAAATAATTTATTCACAATATTAGTACAAAATAAATCTAAACAATACTTGAGACTTCACAAAGATCAGGAAATGGGGAAAATTACCACTGATTTTTTCATAAAAAAACAAAATAAATCAAATACTGATAATATTTACGAAGTTAATAACTTAAATATCACACAAATTAGAGAATTAAGAAAAAAATAACTTTCAGAGAAGGATTTTAAACTTGATCACTTAACACCAAAGGTACAAAAGGAAGTACTGACAATTTTAATGAGACACGCTACTGCTTTCAGCAAATCATATAAAACGCTAGGAGAAACAGATGTAATAAAACCGAACTTTAAACTAATGCACGACTTTCCAATACAAACGAAACCCTTTAAGTTAGCACATGATGTAAAAAAAGTCGCGGAGAAAGAAATTCAGGATTTATTGGATGCAGGTATCATAGAGCCCACGAATTCAAGTTATGCTTTCCCAGTAATTTTCGTAAAGAAAAATTCTACGTCAAAAACAAATGATAAGAATTTAATTAAATTTAGGATGGCTATAGATTTTAGAGCTCTTAATGATATATTAGAAAGTGACCCATACCCAGTACCTAATACAAAGGAGATTTTACAAAATATGGTAGGGAAAAAATTATACACTGTCTTAGATTTGCATTCTGCATTCTTTCAAATAAAATTAAATGAGCAGGACAAGCATAAGTTAGCATTTATCACAAAAGATAACCATTTTCAAATAACAAGGATGCCTTTTGGGACAAAAATTTCAACGAATCAATTCGCTCGTTTAATTGATATAGTTTTAGGAGACTTAAAGAAAAAATACAATATTCAATACTTTATTGATGACATAATAATTGGTTCAAATGATGTACAACAAATGCACATAATACTAGAAGCAGTATTAGAACAATTAGAAAAATTTAATCTTACAATTGAACCGACTAAACTAAAATTATACATGCCGGAAATAGACTTTTTGGGATACAAAATTAGTGAAAAGGGATATGCGCCCTCACAAAAAAATATCCAAAAAATAACAAACTTCGCAGTACCCACATCTCAAAAAACAGTTAGAGCATTTATTGGATTATGCACATATTTTAAAGCAACTATACATAATTACGCGGAGATAATAGCACCACTGACGGACCTCACTAAAGCTAATACAAAATTCAAATGGAATGACAAAGCACAAGAATCATTTGAAAAAATACAAAAAATTATAATGGAACAACCTACTATTCACCCCCCAGATTTTAGTAAAGAATTCTATATAATTACAGAGATCGAAAATTGCAACATCGGGTATATTAGCACAAAAACAAGGAGATAAAATGATCCCAATCGAATTTACGGGAAGAAAATTAAAAGACTCAGAAAAGAAATATCCAAGCATGCAGATTGAACTTTTGGCAATCTATGAAACCATAACATATTTTAGAAACATTCTATTAGGACGAAAATTTTTTCTGCTAACAGATTCAAAGGCATTAACGTACCATTTACAGTTAGAAAAGCAGCCTGAAATTGTAGCAAGATGGTTACCAAAATTACAAGATTATGATTTTGAAGTATCGCATATTGCAGGAATCCATAATCCCGCTGATTTCTGTAGTAGATCGGTAAATGTCTATCAATAGCAGATAATTTGGACAAACATCTTTTCATGGTAAATAAAAAGCTAAATGCAGACAATATAAAAAAAGAACAATTAAATGACCCAAAATTAAAAGAAATTATTGAGGCCTTACAACAACAAAGAAAAGTAAAAAAATATGAGAAGTATAATTTAAATAAAGATGGGATATTAATTCTGAAAAATTCACATAATTCAAATAATGCGGAATTATACATTGCACCACAGAGCTTAAAAGAAGATATTCTAAACAGTGCACATGTCCCACATTTTGCTTTCTTAAAAACTTATGGTATTATAAAAGAAAGATTTTTCTGGTACAGAATGTATCAAGAGATAAAACAATTCTGTACAAAATGTGTAACATGCAACACATTTAAACAACATAGAACGATAAAAATTCCTTTTAAAACGATGGATAAAAATTACCTCCCAGGACAACGACTGGTATGCGATTTAATTGGACCTTTAATTCCATCTTTAAATAGGAATAAATTTGTACTGACAGTCATAGACACTGCAACACGCTATTTGCAAGCTTTTCCACTAAAATCGACGGACACTAGGGTCATAATCAATGCTCTCAATGGTTACTTTAATGCATTCGGATTAGCAAGATATTTTTCCACTGATAATGGATCTTATTTCAAATCCAAGGATTTTAAAGATTACATGAAAAATTTAAATATCGAACTAATCCCCTCATCAATTTATCACCCTCAAAGCCAATCGATTTCGGAAAGGATTAATAGGGATTTAAAAGCTTCAATAGCAGCTATGTGTAATAAAACTTATGAATGGGATACGAAACTTCAATATTTTATTTTGATGCATAACTCAACTGTACATAGAATAACAAAATTCTCTCCAAGCATGTTATTTTTTGGAAGAGAAATAAAAACGCCTTTCACAAACTTTGAAGTACATGACATGTCTTCTTATAGCAAATACGTTCAAAATAAATTAAAACATATGCACGAAATAAGAAAAGAGGTTATCAAAAATCAGGAAATAGCAGATAGGGAATTAAATAAAAATTCAAAAGCAAAACACAAGGAGTTACAATTAGGCGATGAAGTATACTTAAAACTGCTCATAAAACCTAAAGCGTTACATCAGAAATTTTCAGGCCCATATTATGTTGAGAGAATTTTCAGGAATGACAACTATCTCATTTAAAACAAGGATTGACCAGATCTAAAACCTATTAGAATTCATATTTCTAAATTATTCGCGCCCAATATGGCAAGCAAAACTAAAACAAATAATCATTCGTTAGAGAACACAAGTACGTAAATAAATAATTAAATAATTAATAAATAAATAAATAAATAAAAATAAATAAATAAAACAAATAAATAAATAAATAAAAATGTATAATTCAAATGATTCATTAAAACTGATTCACTTGCCTACTGAAACCGTCAAAGTTTTCTAAAATAAATAAATAATGATCATAATTCATTGAACAGATTAGCTTAAATTATAAACTTTTACAATTAAATACTAATGACTTCTAAAAATGTTCGACTTTCATGTACAAAAAGAAATATCTCTAATACAAAACTAAACGTTATTTTTTTTTTCCTCATGGTCTCACATGATTAATAAATATAGAATTCAACAAAAAAAAAAAAAAAAAAAAAAAAAAAAAAGGTAAAAATAAAACTGGATAATTCATGGCTGATTAATTTTTTTATTAATATTCAGCGTCAAAATGGATTTTAAAACACTATGAACAATAATAACAGTTAAATAAATAAATAAAACAGAATAAAATAAAATATTTATTACAACATATAGATATAAAAAAAAGGGTTATATTATAATCTCATCGGAAATATATATTTCGTACTGCCCGGGATGCAAATTTTTATTGCTGGTCGATAGTTTGCATTGTACAAAAGATATTTTTTTCTTGAGATTATATGTAAATGAGATTGTCCACAGAAAATATATTAGTCATAAAGATTTTATAAAAATAATCATATCTCATTAATTAATATAGCAATAAAATTAGATTAGAACAAAATTTGAAATATATAAAGAAACTATTAATTACAAACTCTAAAATACTCATACGTTCTAAAAAGAAATAAATAAAATACATAAATAAAAATAAGTGAATAAATAAATGAATAAATAAATGAATAAAATAACTAAATAAAGTAAATTTAATTAATTTTTCACAACTCTCATATGATGGAGACAGTAACAATATTATGTTATGTATAAATGCGGTTACATAACAACCAGACACAATAATCTAATAAAAATATTAATAAAGCCAGTAAAGTAAAAAAAAAAATAATAATAAATAGACAGTCAATTAAAAAGAATTCAAGCGAGAGAACGTTTCAGTGACAAAAATTTAATATACGACATAGATAAACGTATGCAAAAAAAAAAAAAAAAAGAAGAAGAAGAAGTGATTTAAGATGATTTTTTTTTCTCTCAAATATTGTTGAAGAAAATAACAAAAACACTTTTTACAATTAAAAAAAAAAAAAAAAAAAAAAAAAAAAGAGAAGTTTCGGAGAAAATTTTCTCTTATTTCAGAGATTAGTAAACTTTCTAAATTTCGCTAGTTGTGGAAGTTGGTTTTTGTTCATAGGCATAGTTCATAGAAATATGGAACATGCCAAGTAAAATACACATCCATTTCTGGAACTTTATAATACAGATATATATATATATACATAAAAATAAAATAAAAAGAAATGATGGAAAAATATAGATACCGTAATGGCAAATATGTCTTATATTTTAGGTATTTTTCAATGGCCAACTCAATGGAACGATTATTTTCTCACCTATAACGTAATGTGTATATTATTTTATAATTTAGTATTACTTTGTTTATTGTTATTACATATATGCAAAAAAAAAATGATAAAGTATTTTGATACCTTCTTAATGTCGATGTAATCATATGAAAAATCTGTATATATATTTTAGTTTATATTGTATGAGATGTTTTTTTTTTCTTAAACAAAGGGGAGATAAGCCTGTAGTGACGAAATTGTCACGACATTGCTTAAGTAAATATGTATGGAAAAAAAAAGGAACAGCACAATCAATAAAAAAAAATAAATAGATATATAAAAATTGAAATAAAATTTTGAATTTATTTTAGCATTAAACAAGGAATAATAATTATAATATTTTTAATTATTAGGTAAAGTTGAAAGCTAATTGCAGTAAAAACTGCAAGATTTTATTTATAATAATAATAGTAATAATGCACGTGTGTAGCCTTGGAGGGATTATCACCACGAACTCCCATACAGACAAAATGGGGGCAATAAAACTAAACTATAGTTTGTCGCCAGCCTGTGACATAAAAAAATCGAAGAAACAAGAGCAGAATTTATGGGGCTTTCAACGATTATTTACAACCAGGGGACGAGGATTGCGTGTGGTCGACGGTCATACACAAAAGCCGCATCATCACGAGGGGTCGAACAGGAGGAAGAAGCCAAATAAACAAAAATAAAAGAGAAAGGGGTGGAAAAAATAAAAAGACATACCTCCCCAACGGTCAAGGTACCAATGACCTGCTTGGGATTACAAGGGACGATTAAAATCTTTTTTTGAGTAACTAATGAATGAAGAGTCATCCGCACAGAGAGATGGAGAAAAAAAATTTTTTTTTTCTCTCAGATGTTGTTTTCCGCATTTGGAGATCAGTGGAAGAAAAAAAAATGTGTTTAATGTTTCTTTAAAAAGGGACTTTGGAACGAGGTGCAGATCATTGAAGAAATATGAATAGACATTCTCCATGATTATTTATTATGCCTCTCCGCAGCCTACCAGTGCCTAATGGACTCGGTGTGATGATTTTCAATCATCAGGCTCGATATGATTCCTCATTTAGACATTCTCCATGATTATTTATTATGCCTCTCAGCAGCCTACCAGTGCCGAATGGACTCGGTGTGATGATTTTCAATTGATACGTGATAGTCCATTTATAAACTGACTCTACATGATTCTCATCAGGCTCGATATGATTCCTCATTTCGACATTCTCCATGATTATTTATCATGCCTCTCCGCAGCCCACCAGTGCCGAATGGACTCGATGTGATGATTTTCAATTGATATGCGATAGTCCATTTAAACTGACTCTGCATGATTCTCATCAGGTCCGATATGATTCCTCATTCAGACATTCTCCAAGATTATTATTTATGCCACTCCGCAACTTTCCATTATTAAAAGGACTTAGTGTGATTTTCAACAACATACAACTCTATGAACACTAATGAGTAATATTTACATGGATGAGTGGTGTGCTTCTTGCAAGAGACACTTCATTAATCATACAGGACTGTCTGACATGATTATCAAGTCTGCCGGATGCCGTGGTTATGGTGAGAAATTTTTTTATAATCCTTCCAAGTGATAAGGCCATTAAAAAAAAAAAAAAAAAAAAAAAAAAAAAAAAAAAATTCACTATTTAAGTTTTAATTGATAAAATTAATTAAAATAATAATAAAATAAAACGAATGAATATTTTTTTTGGGTGAATAGCCCCGATGATTGTGCTGTGAGCATTTAATAATATACAGTATTTAAGTTGAATTTAAAACAAAAAATTAAGTGTAGTAAGTAAATAGATTTTATTGGTGAATCTTACTATTTGTTATTTGTATTTACCATTTGTATATTTTGAGAATAAATGTTTGAGTGTATATATGTATTTGTGTTTTTTCCATGATTTCTCTTACTCTATTTATTTTCAGTGAATTAATAGATTAATAACCTTTAATAATAACGATCAGAATTCTTTTATTTTGTTAATTTTATGTAACCCAATAGAATCCTGATTTGCAAATTTAAACGTTAAATAAGTTTGAGTCTGAGCTATTGCGATTTTCCTTTATTTAAATTATCGATAAATTTAAAAGAAAACAATTTTTTTTGGTAATATCCAGTACAATCTTTCACAACGCGGATTGGGATATTATCTTAATATTACTTTATTAACACTAACCACTATCTTTCGCGTACCTTGTAATGTGGTGTAATTTTCCTCACTACATAGTCACACTTCAATGTATACAAAATCCAAAACATGAACTTTAACAATTCAACGAAGAAAATACTAATTAGCTCTAATTAGTAAAAATTGTCAAACAAAAAGGGAAATAAACAGCAACACAATATATGGGTAAAAAAAAAAGAAAAAGAAAAAGAAAAACAGAATCCCTGGCTCATTTTTTTATCTTCCTCTGCTACAAAAAAGGATATGGTACCACTATATGCGATTCTAAATCATTTTAACAAACCACGAGTACCAAGTTACAAACGAAAACGTGCATCGTCACACACACACACACAAAAAAAGTAGAAAGTTATTTTATTTTGCTGAATAAGGTTAACGGAAAAATAAACCAAAATCCCATATTTTGCAGCATTTCCTAACATAAAATTTTCATATCACGAGTTGCCCTACATTAGCCACACCTCAATGCATACAAAATCTAAAATATGAACTTTAAAGATTCATCAAAGAAAATACCGGAACACTAATTATGTTGCTTATTGTCTCACTGATCAAACTTGGTGAAAACTTAAGTAAAAAAATTGTCAAACAAAAGGGGAAACAAAGGACAGCAGAATATCGTCGACAATAAGAAAAAAAAAATACATATTCACTTTCCCCTCCTTTCACTACAATTGAATAAAGGAGGATATCATTCACCCTGATCTTTATTGATCTTGCATCACAACACGAAAACCCAGATGTGGACAATGGTCAAAAGTTGGTCATAAAGTTGCACAAAAGAAACAGGCAACACCAGATGATGCACGCAAAGACAATCCCACGGAGAAAGTGAGTCGTTCGGTAGATGACAAGCATCATCCGCTTTCCCACGCTGTAGATTTTTTTTTTGTCTCGCTGATGATTTAATGATTTTCTGCAAGTTATCGTGTTGTTTTTTTTTTCTCAAAAACAAAAATGCCAAGCATGCTAAGACAAAAAAAATCAACAAAAAGGAAAAAAAAAAGAAAGAAAGAAAGAAAGAGGTGAGATTGTGTAACAAAACGAAATGATTTCGTAATTCAGTTAGATCCGATGATGCAATTAAATTAGCGGCAATTAAATGTATATTGTATCGCTCAGGTCTAAGGTTTTTCTTTATATGAGGAAGAATAGAGATATGATGTAGAACAGAAGATGTAAAGCGTGGATATCGAATTTTTTTTTTTTTCTAATCTTCGTTAAAATGTATGGTGTAAATGTAAAACGATGTAAATGTAATGAATGTAAATGTTAAACATCTATCATTCTCTCAAATTGTTGATTTTTTTCATTATGATTTAATGATTTTTAATAATTTTGTACTATTGTTTTTGCACCATATGAGCATCTAGGGATTTTTCTGTGTTTTCGTAAATATGCTTGTACAAAAGAAATTTATCATACGCAAAGGCAATCCAAAAAAGAAAGTTAACACTATTATTTAATGGTAACTGCCATCATTTTTGCAGATTGGGAACTTTTTTTGTCTGCTGGGGATTTGATTATTTTAAATAATTGTTTTTGATTATGAAGGCATTTTTAAAGACAAAAATACCAATCATGTCAAAAATTTAAACAAAACTCAAAAAAAAAAAAGAGGTTTTGCTTTAAAATAAAATAAGCATTACAACTGATAATTCATTTGGGGTTAATGGTACAATTATATACAAATAAATAATTACACTTAATAATTGAATTGCCATTTTTTGAGGGAGTTCAAATAGTTGATATAGAGCAGAAGATAAGGAACCGGGATATAAGAAAGTCTAATTCTTCTTTTAAAACAATGAAATTTTTCATTTTTCTTCAATTATTAATATATATAATAAATTTTTGAAACAAAAACTTCTTACATAAACAAGTAGTACGGAATTGGGATCGCACGAAGATGGTCTGAAGGAAAAAATAAACTAGATTATTCGATTTGTCACTTTTTTTTTTCGTTGATAATTTCTTGAATTTTTACAAGTTTATATTTTTGCTTAAGAAACATTTCAAGCACGTTAAGAGATAAAAATAAATTAAGAATACATCACTAAAGAAGGAAAATGGTTTTGCAGCAAAATGAAATCCTGTTTCAATTCAGATGGGTTTAATGATGTTAATTTATCACTAAATAAATACTTTATTCTCTTCTTTAAATACTAAAAATTCCCCAGTGTGTTTTAAATGACGTAGGAGAAAAAGTCTAAAGCGTTGTTGTAGACATTTGTTTGTTTTTCATAAAGACATAATTAAAATATTTATCTTCCTTTTAGTCCATCAATGTAATACATTTTTTAGATGCAAACTTATTATATCATAGTAGCACATTAAAGTTTTCCAAAAGAGACCGTCAGTGCCGAGTTTAAAAACAATCGGGAACAGAATATAATTTTGCTTAGTTTCTAGTAACTATCATGCTTTTCCATTTTGCTGATTATTACTTTTTCTTTCATTAAACAACGTTTTAGATGCTTTAATTCATTTTTGTGAGTTCACCTAATTATTTTTCATCAAGAACTTGCCAAGTATGTCAAGAGATATAAATTAAGAAAAAAGTGCAAAAAAGTGAGATTTTGCAATAAAATGAAATTATGACGAAATTCACTTCCGTTTAATAATGCAATTAAATATTTCTCCATTTGTTTCGTATTTAGAAAAGTAAAAAATACCTGAGTAAGTGATAATAAAACGGCTATAGTTAAAAAAAAAAAAAAAAAAAAAAAGTAATTAAAATTGGGAACTTCCTTTTAGATTATCAATCTGAGATAACTTATGAAATGAGAATTTCTTATTCATTTGTATTGTCATAAAACCGTACAAAAGAAAAAGCTACGTTGAAATCAAAAACAATCCAAAGGAGAAATCAACTCCAGTTGATGATAATCGTAACCGTCATAATTTTCACACTCTGTTGATTTTTATTCCGTTGACAATTTATTGCATTTTTTCCCCTTTCCTAACGAACAAAAATGAAAAACAAGACAAATGAACAAAATGACAAACAAAACATGTCAAATGATAAAAAAAAAATCTACAACTAGTGCAAGACAAAATAAATAAATAATAATAATAATGTATGTTATTTTGTGTCAAGCCTACATAATGCTGAAATTCAGTTGGAATCATTAATATAGTTTATTTACTAGCCATTAAATTAATATTTTTATTAATATATAACACTTATTTCATACTTAGGCATTTCCCTCAGCTTATTAATGTAAGCTTATGTGATGTAAGCTAAAAAGATATAGAGCATGATTCTCTAAATGTTTTTGCCTTCTTTATTTATCAGTCATTAAAATTGAGCAACATCTTATCCGATCGTTAAAGTGTGTTGTAAAATTTTCATTAGCAGAATTGAGGATTAATTTAATTTTCGTTTATTTTAGATTTGTAGTACAAAAATTATACCACGGAATTAATGATTCTTTTTATATTTATATGATAAATACCTTAGTTATCATACAAATAAGCTAAACCCATAATTTTTAGTTTTACAGTAAAATAAGTCTCTGCATGTTAAATTAGTTATAACTTTTAGTGTACAATATTCCAAAAAACAGCCACGGAAAAAAAGCTAATAAGATATTTGTTTCAACAGTCAAGCGTATAAATAAGTACTTCTATGAAATTCATCCTGGTTTATGTATCTCAACTGTATATCAACTGTATATCTCCCTGTATATCAACTATAGCTTTCTTAAAGCTAAGAAAGAAGACATAACACTCTTAACTTAGATATCAAGAGAAATCATTTAAAAGTGAAAAAGATTTTATTTGAGTTTAAAATGTCTGTTGAAAAGTTGCTTTTTTTCAAAGCATATATTACTTACCCATCATACGTAGTATAGGGTAAGTCTTGCAATCGTTTTGAAAATCGAAAAAAATTTTTTGACGGATTTACACGTTTTAGATAGTGGAGATTCCGAAAAACATATTTTTAGAAAAAAATTTTTGCCGTCCGTCTGTCTGTCTGTCTGTCTGTCTGTCTGTCTGTAAACGCTCTATCTCCCGAACAAATTGAGATAGAGACTTGAAATTTTGTATGTAGTTAGTATGTAAGAATGGGACGAACCCTATTTAATATCAGCAACCTCGATTATCCGGAACTATTTTTTTCGGACTCTCGAAAAATTCGTTCTGATGAAAGGTACATAAAAATTTTCGAATTTTTTTATTTTAAGGAATGGACGTAAAAGGCAATAAAAAAACACAAATTTTGCATAAAGAACGAAGTCGATCGGATTATTAGTTGCCGAGATATTTGTAATCCTGTTTTCCACATTCTTCGATTTTTCATGACCCTGTATTTCATTCAAATTTCAATTCAGAGGTATACTTTAATTGGAAATGAGACTCTTAATACGACGCAATTAATTGTTAGTTATTAGAGTTATTATTTTGGGAGTTATAAGGATGTTTCTTTTACGCAATTTGGTACTACTTGAGTAGTTTGGCGTTTTATATAATTTGTCGAAATTGGTACATCAGCAGTTCTTTAATATAGCATTACTATGTATTAACAATATTTAAATTTTGTTTATGAATTGCAATGCATTGTATTAATAGTTTTCATATGTTTTATTTTCATATACATATCCATGATGGGTAAGTATTACGGTGGCCCCCAACGACTAGTTTTTAAAATAAATGCCAGAATACAAAATGCAATAATTTACTTATTTCATACTTAAGCATTATCCCTCTGCATATTAAAAAATATATATATGATATAAGCTAAAAAGATATAGAACATAATTCTATAAGTGTCCCCCCCCCTTTTTTTTTAATATATGTTTTAAAAATTGAGCAACATCTTTTTCCGATCATTAATCTGTGTTGTAAAATTTCCGTTGGCAGAATTTATGATTAATTTATCTTTCAGCTTATTTTAGAGAAGTCAAGTGAAATATTAGACGAGAGAATAAATAATTTTTCCTATATTTATATGATAAATACCTTAGTAATCATACAAACGAGTTAAACCCGATATTTTTCATTTTATAGAAGAAATAAATTTCTGTGTGATAAAATAAATGATTTTTTTTTTTTTGTGAACTATACTCCAAAAAACAGCTACAGAAAAAACTAATAAAACATTAGCTTCAGCAGTAAAACATATAAACAAGTGCTTCGATAAAATTCATCCCAGTTTCTGTATATCAAATAAGCTACAAGCAGGAAAAAAATCTACAACTATAGATTCATGAAAGCTAAGAAAGAAGACACGCACTGCTTAACTTAGGCCTCCAGAGAAATCATTCTAAAGTAAAAAAGATTTTATTCGAGTTTAAAAAATCTGTTGAAAAGTTACTTTTTTTCTCTCGAAGCATACATTTTGAAAGGAAAAAAATAATACAAGCATACAAAATATAATAATTCAATAATAATAACAATAATAACCACAAATATTGCGAAAATGAAAGTATAAAATATACAATTCCTTATATTTTATTGCATAAATTATAATAAAATATAATAAATGTGTAAATTTTTAACTACAGCATTTATACACAATTTTGAACACAAATGGATCTATAAGCATTTTGAAAATGCATTTTTACAAAATTATTTTGACAAAATTTATTTTTTAAAAATTTATTTTAGTATAATTTCTAATATATTATTCAGAGGAAGAATTCACTGTGAAACATTGTAATTTATGTTAGGCAATAAAAATGTCGAAAGCAAAGAGGGAAAAAAAAAAGATTTTTTTTTAAAGAAAACATAAATAAATAAATAAATAAAAGAAATTAATGAGGCTTTGCAAAGACAATTAAATAACTATGTAGGTAATTTAAATATAATATGAAATTAAATAGTACTTATTCATCTGATTATTTGTCAAAAATCTCTCCATCTATTTAAAAGAGAGAGAGAGAGAGAGATTAAGCAAGCACCTGATAAAATATATCTTTTCATGAAACATCTAACACTGTCTTTAAGTCAAATACACTACAAGACTACGACAACTGTAAAGTTGTAAAAAAGTGAGAAGAAAAGAGAGTAATGTTCTTCACTCTAGAGAAATCTGTCTAAAAGTAAAGGGCTATTATTTGACTTTAAAGTGCATTTTATAAAATTGCCTTAGCAAAGCTATCTATGCAAATAAAAGAACAAAACGCTCTGTCTGTGTGTGTGTGTGTGCGTGTCTGTCTGTGTGTCTGCGATGGCTAGCAAAATCTACGGTACGTACGAAGTTCAAAAATTTTTTTGAGAGTAGCCCAATATCTCTCCTGATGCACCTGAAGCTCAGACTTTAAATTTTTTGATTAGTTTCATAGATATTAATTATGATGCGGAATTCACTTTCTTCAAAAAGTCAAGAACAAAACGCTCTGTCTGGTTGTGTGTGTGTCTGCGATGGCTAGCAAAATCTACGGTACGTATGAAGCTCAAAATTTTTTTGAGATTAGCCCAATATCTCTCCTGATGCACATGAAGCTCAGAATTTTAATTTTTTGATTAGTTTCATAGATATTAATTATGATGCGGAACTCACTCTCTTCAAAAAGTCATTTTTTTATGTTCGGAAAAGAAAACGTTTGCACATGCGCAGAAACTCAATTACGCATCTAAACGGAGGAAGAAATCCCCCCCCCCCCCGTTTATTTCTGTTTTTGGATCATTTTGTTTAAATCCAAATCAACCAAACTGCTGGACGCAGTTAAACTTAAGAGACATATTTCGAAAGATCATATTTTTAGGTCTCAAATGTAATAATAAATTCGAAAAAATGTTGCAGTTAACCCTTTGAAAACAAATATTCAAAAATGGTCGTTTTTTCCAAAACTATTTTTTCCCTTTTGTCAATGCCCCTACAGGGTGTAATTTTTAATATATAAACAAACCAAAAAGAAGATCTTAAAGTTGAAACTTTCTTCTAACCGATGGTGTAATTGGTTTTAAAATATTTGGATTTTAACCCTTTCAAATACACTTTCAAAAGAAGGTCATTTTGCGACTCGCAGAGAGGATATTTTTTCCATGATAAAATTATCTTAACATGCATATTTCAACTCAATCTTTTAAAATCTTCTCAATAGACCAAATTTATACTCCCTACAACAAATTCGACATGTTCGGACGGATAGAAATATTTTTTACAAAATAAAATGTGCGAAAAATTTGATGAAATCAATAAAAAACAGATCGTTTTCATTGCGGTTTTGACTTAGTAAAACGCAATCCTATAGGTACCGGTAAACAAAAAACATATTCTTTAAGCTTAAAAACATTTTTATAAACTATGATGCAATTGGTTTTTAAAATATAAGATTTAACTCTTTCAAATACACCGACAAAAGGAAGCACTTTGCGACTCACGTATAGAATGTTTTTTCTACGCTAAAAGTATCTAAGCGTACATATTTCAGCCCAAACTTTTAAAATCATCTCAATAGATCAAATTTACACCTTCTTAAAAAATTTTGAAATTTTCGGACGTGTAGAAATAATTTTTACAAAATAAAAAGTGTGAAAAATTTAAGGAAATCAATAAAAACCAGATCGCTTCATTGAGGTTCACCTTTGCAGGGCGCAATTCTATATACGTCCTGACAAACCTAAAATATTTTCTTAAAGCTAAAATATTCTCATAATTTATGTTGCAATTTGTTTTAAAAAAATATGAGATTTAACTCGTTCAAATACACCGACAAACACGAATTACATCCCGGCTAAAAGTAACTAGATGTCCGTATTTTAGCACAATCTTTTTAGAGCCTTTCAATTAACCAGATTTACATTACTTTCAAAAACTTTGGAACATTCGTATGGATATAATTCTTTTTTTACAAAATAAAATGTGTGAAAATTTTTACGAATTCAGTAAAAACCTGAGTGTTCCGTCGCGGTTTCGTTCGCTTTCGGTTCGCATAGTTTCCGAAAAATCAAATTACACAGAAAACAAAAGATCAAACAGCATGTGCTTTCAATTCAATATCTTTTCGCGATTTTTCCGTTTAAAAATATAAATTCTGGCAAAATGAACTTAAAGATATAAATCATAGAAATTTGAGTTTAATTTATGGGTCATTTAGAAAGCAAATAACACATTTGAAAACTGAATAACATCACGGGCCCGGGCAACGCCGGGCAGGACAGATAGTGTTGAATAAAATGTTAAATAGAAAAGAAGTGCAGTTAATAAAAATAAAATTCGATTGCTCTATAATAACAGCTATGAACAGCAGTTAAGAAATTGGAATATTACTATTTACAAATATTAGTATTCGCCTCATTTAATCGCATACATAATCGATGATGAAAGGGGATTGTTTCCATGTGAAAATAGAAGTATTATTCGCAGACCGATGGCGCCCTGAATAGTCGTAATCCTGATTGCTATAAAACTAGTCGTTGGGGGCCACCGTAATACTTACCCATCATGGATATGCATACTATAAAGTATGAAAAGAAAAAAAAAAACATGTGGAAACTATTTATAAAAGGCTTTGAAATTCCAAAACAAAATTTAAACATATATTTAAATATTTTTAATATACATAGTAATGCTCTATTAATGAATTGCTGATGAACCAATTTCGGCAAATGATATAAAATGCCAAACGTAAAAGAATCTTCCTTATAACTCCAAAAATAGTAATCATATTAACTAACAGTTTACTGCGTCGCATTTCCAACTAAAATATACCTTTGAATTGAAATCTGAATGAATTACAGGGCCATGAAAAATCGAAGAATGTGAAAATAGAGTTACAAATACTT
Source organism: Maratus speculifer (assembly GCA_964019185.1). Lineage (NCBI taxonomy): Eukaryota > Metazoa > Arthropoda > Arachnida > Araneae > Salticidae > Maratus > Maratus speculifer. Next base: position 145,492,823 of record OZ025301.1, on the reverse strand, counting down.
CAGCAACTAATTATCCGATCTACTTCCTTCTTTATGCACAATTGTTGTTATTTTATTTCTTTTTACTTCCTCTCCTTAAAAGAAAAAAATTCGAAAAATTTTATGTGCTTTTTATCAGAACGAATTTTTCGAGAATCCAAAAAAAATAGTTCCGGATAATCGAGGCTACTGATATTAAATAGGCTTCGTCCCATTCTTACATACTATACGCATACAAAATTTTAAGTCTCTATCTCAATTTGTTCCTGAGATAGAGTGTTTACAAACATAGAGACAGAAAGACGGACGACATTTTTTTTTTTATATAAAAATATGTTTTTCGGAATCTCCAGTATCTGAAACGTGTAGATCCGTCAAAAAATTTCTCGATTTTAAAAACGATTGCAACACTTATTCTATACTATGTATGATGGGTAAGTAATAATGATTGAAAGTAAAATTGTAATTATATAAATGATACCTAAGTTGCAATTAATACGAAATTTATAAAATTTACATGCAAAAAAGCAACAATTGACAATCACTATATAATAAAACACAGTGTAACGCATAACGCGCCAAGCCGGTTTTTCCCTCCACAAATGTCATTGGAATTGACACTCCCACTGAGACCGGTATGTCTTCTGTGTGCATTCGAAGATTGACATCAGTATCAGAAATTTGCCAACAAAAGGGAAAAATGACAATCTTTCTTTTTTTTGGGGGGGGGGGATGAAAGAAATACAGTTTCAAAGAGCTATAAAAAATTAGTAATAATTATTGATTACTAATGTTATTTCAGTATTTGCAGCAGAAATTTTTAACTATACAGTTTTATTGCATGTTTGTTAAAATTTTGTTTCATTAAGAAATCTTAGTTTTGTTATGGTATATCAGCCGCAAAACCTGGTTTACTTGAGGTATTGTAAATGCTAATAGTGTGTTTATTAGAACATAAACTAACCAAACTTAACTCATGTAAACGCTTTTATGTTGTCAATTGTTTTTATCAGTTTTTTTTTTCAAATTTATGTGAAAAGCACAATTTTTACTCACCGTTTTAGGGCATCTATATTAGCAACATTTAATTTGACTGCGTCACTCCAACATCTGATATCGAATCCGAACTAACAACAATGCATCATACGAATATTAATAAGAAATCGTTTGACAGTTTTGCAATTGGCTGGTTTTGCACGCATGTACATGTATGTATGCGCACACATTTAATAGTTCCTAAGTTTCTGCAAACCGACTTTTATGATTTTTTTTCTTCTCTATAATGCGCATTTCAGAACTGATTGGCAGAATTTTTCAATCTAAAAATATATTTTGGACATCTGCTTGTTTATTGATTATACAAAGATCCTTAAACAGAAAAAACAAGCTGGAAATTGCACATCAAGCGTAGTAAATGAGGCACGTTCGTACTATAACAAAGTTTAAAAAATATTCCGATCTCGGTGTAATAGTATACAGCACTTAGCATACAATATTGTGGCCGAAATCTTTTGCGTGATCCTGTAAATACTTTCGGCTTTCTATTATACTGGAAGTAACTTGTAGTAAATCCCAGCAACGTACACTAATTTTATAAAATGTGGAATAGTCTAATAGTATTAAAACGCGTCCCAAATTGTGTTACCCCCTAGACCACTATGTAATGGAATACTTTTATGTGGCTCTATAAATTAATAACACATACTCTTTGCACCACAGATTGTACATAATGTATTTTTTAGTACGTACATCATAGATGCATATCAATTCTATTATGTTATAAAAGTATAAGATCGTTAAAACGCACTTTAAACTATTTTCTCCCTTTGACCTTAATGTAAAACAACACTTTTGATTGTTTTTTGTACTTAAACTATGCGTCCGTTTTTCCTAAAATATGAAATTACTTGATAAAACTATGCAACAATTATATATTTTAAATTTCAAACGATTCGGGTGGGTAGTTCTTGCTCTGTTATATGCGGACAAACGGACAGCCGGACAGACTGAACGATGACGACTATACGTGCTATGCATTTATATAATTCCGAACGCATCTTAAAAAGGTTCACACACACTTATACAAAATAAAGTTCCAGTTGGGAGTATTGCACTATATGTGACAAAACTTTTTAAATGAAACTTTGATTTTGAAACTATTGAATATAACGAAATATATTGAAAATAAAGAAAACGTTATTTTCAATCATGCAACCTTCAAAAACTTTTTACTTTACGTATTTCTGTTGGGATTTCGGTTGAACATGCATGAAAGAAATTTGCATGAAAGAAAAACTTTTCGACATTTTAGCCGTTTTTCGAAAACAAACAAAATTCTTTAGGGAAAAAACATTCAAAACTTCTGGAATTCTTTGAAAAATGCAGAAAAACTTGTGTCTCAGTTAACTGATTTTCAAAACTTTTATTTCAACACTATTCTTAAAACCAAAGAATCTATTTTCTGGCACAATTTTGAATTCATTTTTTGTTTGAAACAAATGAAATTGACAGGTATTGTGTTGTTATGTGTTGTATAAAATTATGTAATCAAAAGACATTTTTTTTTTTTTTTTTTTTTTTTTTTTTTTTGTAAACGCAGATGATCTTACTTAAAACGTGGTCAAAGTTATCGTATTAAACCAAATTTCCGAATATGGCAGCGTGAGAAAAATATAAACTTTTCGTCAAGTGGCAAACTTCGCATACAACTCGACAAATAATTTATTAATCAAAAATTAGAAACGGTATTTAGATTCCAAATTGTTTTCATAGTTAACTCTGTCAATTTTAGAAATCATCAAATTAGAAAAGTCAGAATCTATATCAGAAAAAATTGCATTTGTTGAGTAGGTAATTATAGATCCCCCCTTATTTTTTATTTATTTATTTATTTATTTTTTTATAAAATAGTACGCGTAAATTATTTGTTCTTAAAAAGTAATTTGGTTTGAATTTTAGAATTTAATGCATAAAAATATATAATATCAGCTAGAAAAGTAATTCGGACTTCTAAAGTAATTGAACTTCTAAATTTAATGTAGAAAAATATTAAAAAAAACTTTTTATTCTAAAAAAGTAATTCGGTTTGAACGTCTGAATTTAATGTTCAGTGTTAAAAATTTACAAAAAACTGTTCAGTATTTCGACCGTTTTTATAGAAAACGGTTATGTAACCATAGTTTAACTGTACTCTGGCCATAAAGTGGGTAATAAAACGGTCAGAATATCGTTAAATAACGCTTTTGTAACCATTTTCGATAAAAACAGCCGAAATGACGAGACGGAGTGTCGTAAATTTTTAACAGTGTATAAAAATATGTAATGTAATTTGTAACGTATTTGCTCTAGAAACGTTAATTCGGTTTAAACTTCTTAATTTAACATAAAACAATAAAAAATATAAGCTATTTGCTCTAGAGAAGTAATTCAATTTCAGTTCCTGAATTTTAATACAAATTTCAGTGCACTGTAAAAAAGTCCATTAAATTTACGACAAAAACTGCAGTAAAATTAGATGTAATAAAAAAAAATTACATCTAATTTTACTGAAATTTTTACGACAAAAACTGCTGGTAATATTGCTGCCAGCAAATTTTACAGTAAATTCAACAGATTTTTTTATATGTATTGTATGTATTGTTCCCTAACATGAAAGAAATTACAAATCTTTGATATTTTAGCTTTTTTTTCGAAAAACAAACAAAATTCTTTGAGAGAAAACATTTCAAACTTTTGGAATTCTTTCAACAGTACTCAAAAGATTCCCAGCATTTCAGATAACTGATTTCCTACAGTTTTATTTTGCGCAAAACGTAAATGTAAAGGTATAAAGGAAATTGATTCAATTTTGATTCTACAATTTATTATAATTTTCAAGATTAATAAAAAATTGAATAAGGCAATATTCCAAAATATTCATATATAGAAAGTTAATTTTAATTAAATAAATAGTTCACCTATTATAAATAGTTTGACTATTTAATTTGTTTACCTTATTTATTTTCAGTAGAGTATAAAAAATACTGTAAATTATACTCAAGATACTTGTAATTATTTTAAAAAACTTTAACTACAATATACTTTTTAGTAATATAATGATAGGATTGAATAAGAAAAAAAAATCAATAATTTGTTTAAACAAAAAACATAAAAACTTTAAAATTATGAAAAGTTTAAGTCTTTTAATTGCAAATCAAATAATAATCACATGAATTGAATAGTATATTACAGCATATAATTACAGAATTTTTAAGCTGTAGTATATTAAGCAGAGATCCAGTTAAACATTTCAATTTATTAGAAGTATAAAAATTGTCGGTCATTGAAAAATAATACAAATAAAATCCATGTATAAGGGATAATTTTTTTTTATATATATTGAAACAGACTTTAAAGAAAATATATCAGTGTTCTCAAAAAGAAGTATGGTGAAATCAACATCAACATTATATTAAAATTATACTGAAAGAGAGAGAAGCTTTATTTTAATGTGAAAAAGATACCCTTTTTATTCCATATTTCATTATTTGAACAAATTTATTTATTGAAAATATATAATACTTGCATTTGAAGTACATCCTAAATTTTTCCAAGTAGTTGTTTTAGAGCATTTATCAGTTTTATTATTCAAGAACATAGATTTTTCGAATGCTATCATTTCTCAAATAAGTATCTACATGTGTTAAAAGCAAGTTTTAAGGATAAATTTACAGCATTTACATTAACATTAAAAATAATATTTTTATAACTCTTGCAAGAAAAAAAAAATCAATTTAATATCTAAAATTGTGTAATTGAACATAAATAAGCATCGTAAAAACTGATATTATTTTTTGAAAAAAATGTTTATTGCATTATAAAAACTACTCGGGCACGTTTTCGAAAATTATTACAAGATTTTTTTAAACGAAAATGATTATAATTAAATCTCGTAAACAAATTGGTATTTCAATTTTCTAATAATAAGGATCTCTGTACAAAATCGTAGTATACTTGGATGAGGTTATTGTATATTTTCTTATATGGTTCTATTATATTTTTGAAAATTCAAAAACGTCAGTGATTTTTTTTTTTTTTTTTTTTTTTTTTTTTTTTTGATTCATTTATTGTTGTATAGTGTATTATACTTCTATTTAAATTGGATTTTAAATACTTTGATGAATGAAAATGTCAAAAGATACTAAGCGTGTATTTAAGAAAATATTTTCCCACCCTCAATAGCTCAAAATTTTATAGTATATTTCTAGACGTATTTTTATAAATAGAAACATGAAACTTGCAGCGGTATTTTTTGAAAAGATATATAAGATTCCATATGATTTACTTTTCCGCTCAATTCATTACAATTTGATTTATAAACAATTATTATCCCAGTCTGAACATTTTTTTCATTCCCAGATCTCCTGCTTCGGAAAATTCGGTTCAAAATGCCAGCTGTGACAGAATATTTTCGCAATATTTTCCCATTTATTAAATCGACAAGCATGGCACATTATGTTCTTTCTAAATAATAAATAATATATATGTATATTCGCCAGTTTGATGCATTTGAGTTAAATAAGCAGTTTGGATTAAAATACAGCCTTAAGAAGAAAAAAAATGTGGATAATAAAAGTAAAGTATTATTTATTATATTATTAATTATATTTATTTACATTATATATATATATATTATTTATATTATATTATATTATATTATATTATATTTATTTGTATTATAAAATGAATATTTTTATAGTTCATATTATATAAAAAATGTGGATTTTACGTCGACATTTCATATTTAAAAATGAAACCAAATATCAAATAAGAGAACGAATTTTATTCCTTAAAGATACTTATTAATCTTGTTTTGGCGATCAATATTCCAGTTTTAATCGGCAGAATTTCAAACTGTAATATTACATTTCTTATTTTTACTATTCCTAATTTTTAAAAACTTTGCTTACTTTTTTCTCAAAACTTATTGAAGATATATTTTCTAAGATGAATCTACTTCTTCCTTAGGAGGAATGATAGAAGAATAAAGCATTTTAAAATAGTTTACACTTTTTAGTTTATGTCGTTAAAGATATTTTGATAAATATAATTTTTCTCGAAAAGGAAACATTTTTCTGAATTTCATCAAAATCCATATCAGTAAATAGTTTTCACATTTTTTTAACGTTTTCCAACTTTGAAGTTCAACTAGAAATTTTAATGATTTTATCTCCATTGAAATTTTCTCAATACTTTTATAAATATTTTCCCTAAAGTAATTTATATAGAACTATTTTTCCTTAAGTTAATGGAAAACAATTTTGTTAGCTTTAATTTTAACTTGTATTTTAAAATATTTCTAATATCAGATATCATACTGATGACAAGTAGATCACGGCACACATTTTAATACCTTTGTAATATAATATGATACTAATTATAAAAATGATGTAGAAATATACAAATATGCTACGTATTTTTTAGAGTAATTCATCTAGATATTTGCTCTATAATTTATTTCATTCAAATTACTTGTAGATACGCCCTTTTACCTTTTTAGTCCTTTTATGCGATTCACTACATAAAATGAATAATCAATCAATCAAACCTGATCCGCCATTCCTTTCATTTTTCAAATTCTTTTTAATTTGTAGCTTTGGCTTGAAAGCATCTTCTAAGCATGCAATTCCGGCATACGCAGAAACATAGCTTGAAAATTCTGAATATGATCGTCGATAGAATAAGCTCAAAATCCGTTGGTCCAAAAAAGGAAGCAAAAAAGATGAGGAGCTGTATCCATAGCTGCCAACTTTTACGCATTTTTGCTACCACTAAAATTGTACAGAGATTTTCCATTTGTTTAATCATAAGATTTCGACGATTAAATAAGAAAATATTTACTATAAAATTTATGTGGTAGGTTATATGCGTAAAAGTTGGCAGCTATGTGCATCGAAATCCAAATATGCTCGTATAAATATTTATATATAAATAGCTGTGCCTACAACATTGTGTACACTCTAAAAAAAAAATGTGTAAATTTACACATAAAAACAGGTATATCGATGATACAAAAACGACATGTCTATGCGTGTAAATTAGTGTGTAAATTGCCAAAATACACGCCTAATGTGTAAATTTGAAAATACACATTTTAAAGTGTAATTTGATGATAAGTCCAAATGTGTAAATGTTATCTGATAAGTCTTGAAAGACACACTTTAATGTGTAAATTGCAGAAGAATAAACAGATTTATGTGTAATATTCTCACACATTCATGTGTGTAATTTTCTGTGATTAAATGTATTTTTGTGTATAATACAAGAAACACATACTTTTGTGTTTTATGTAAAATACTCAATTTTTTGTGTAGTATGTAAATTACACAGGTTTTTGTATAATATGCAAAATACACAGATTTTTGTGTAGCATTCTCTTCATATAAATATTTCTGCTGAACATGCAAAACACAGATTTGTGTGTAATAATCAAAATACTTAGATATTTGTGTAATATTCCAGCAGACATATTTTTATGTATTTAGCGTTAACATTATATGTTTTAGTATGTTTAAATTGGGAATTAATTCCCAATGATTAATAATGATAATTTTAATGATTAAAAAAATTGTACAAAGAACAATATCATTTACTGATTGAGATTATATTTTCTGGTAGCTCTGTTTGATGCTCAGAAAATAGTGTACCAGCAATGTATTTTGACAAATCATTTTCGTATCACCGATATACCCGTTTTTATATAAAGCATGATAAACTGAAATTTTAATTACCAGTTTGTAATTTCTTTTAGAGTTGGTTTATAGCTCTACGATCGTGAGATCACAATTTATGCGCAGACTGTGCATAATTTCAATTCCTTACAATTTCTGTCTTTTAAATTAAAGTTAAAAAAAAATTCTCTCTCTCATATTTACTGCTATAACAACTCATATTGTTTTTAATATTTTAAAGAGCAATTTTTTCAGAAATATTTATTATTAATAATATTAATAATGCATTTTAATATTTGTAACATTAATAGTATTAATAATACATACTTATACATTAATAATATTAATACTAGCTATCCAAGTACATTAATTAGTGTTTCACCAATATTTCATAATCTGAAAGATAACGAATGTTGTTATTTTGCGTATTATTCAATATACATATGGCCATAGGCAAAAAAGAATTTTGGGAAATGTTTAGAAAATATTGCATTGCAATAAGATTTAATTGATATTAGAACTTTCTCCTACTTTCTGCGCATTATTAGACATGATTCTTTCAAGAAAGTAACTTTTATTTTAAATTTAAAGAGTGAAATATGATGTTTGAAATAAAAGAATCGCAAACAGCGCAGAGAAAATTAACCAAATAATAATAATAATAATTATTATTATTAAATGCTTAAGCATAAAATGAAGTCATATAGTAAATGCATAGACATATACTAACATTAATGCATGTAAATATCAGCAAATATATTTCTTAAAATAAAATAATACCCCATTAAAAGACGCGTACTATAAGTAGTACATCATACCTGAAAGAACTGAATCAGATTATTTTGATATAAATTGGAATTTTATGATTTTTGTTCCCAATGTTCAAATACAGAATGATTACTAAGGATTTTAGTCTACCAAAAAACTCTAATTGCTAACATAATCTGTGTCTTTATCCTTTAACTAACATAACTAATAGTTCATAGTTACAGACATTATAAAAACTACAAAGTAGTTTTATAATGTCTGTAACTATGAACTATTTTTAGTAATAGTTTCCTTTGTACCATATAGTAACATTATATACATTAGTATTATGCAATATTATGCAAAACTGTATTAAATACTAGTGATATTTACATTTATTCCAAATATTAATAACTGCATTTAACATAAACTATTAACACTATTTAAAATTAATAATTATTAAACAGCAATCTCTGTATTTAGGAACATAATATACATTTTTAATAAGCATAAAATTAGTAATAATATAATTTTTAATTAGTATATAACATATTTTAATTACTAAAATGATTATTAACAATTTAATGCTCATTCTAGAAAGAAAAAAGGGAAGATGCTAGTTTCAAAAAATACATTATTTTATGGGGAAATATACTGAGTAATGTGTTTAGTAATTATAAAAAGCATTCAGTTTCTCATTATGATAAACAAAGTGCCATTAATTTTAATAATTTTATGAATTACAAATTGAAAAATACAATTAAATAATAACATGTTTTAATTTTTTTCTAAAGAAATAATTCTCTATCCCTTTTATAAGATCCTGGGAACTTAGATTAAGAAATAATGTGTAATTTCGAAGTTGTATTACAAAAAAGCTGTGTTTACTGTAAGTGAATTTAATTATATTTTAATAAGGCAGCCTTTTGCCAATTTCATAAGAAGAAAGTTTTTCCACCCTAAAAAAGAGCTTAGAGGAAACAGCAAACAGTTACATAATTAATAACAACTGCAAATAAGTAATTTCATCAATTAGTAACACAAATAACAAAATTAACAAATTTATTTGCATCTCATTTTGCAATCTGTCAAGCCTGAATCTAAATTTACATCCACGTTTGCATATATTAACCCCCCAAAATATATCAGCACATTCATACACACATACAAAGTAAATATAAGGAATAGCCAATTATATATGTAATCCTCAAAACATTAAACAGCACCATTATTAGCATTTAGTGGAAGTTCTCAGCATTTAGTGTTTCAGACAGTTTTGCTGCCTTAATTAATCATGAAATTTTTTATTTTGGTGTATATGACTTGAAAAAGTAAACACATTCAACTTTTACTGAATAAGCTCTTGCTATGCTTAATATTTTAAAATTTTTTTTTCTCATGCCTTCTTTTACAATAGCGATTCAGCGGATGTCATTATTTCATTCTATTTTTAGTTCCAATATTTGCTATAAATTTATTATTGCAAAAGCAGAATGAGAAAACAAGATTTGGCTACTTTATTCGTTTATTTGCAGAAAATTAGTATACTTGCTAGCCTATATTACATAAAAAAATCAATAATTTGATTATTAAAAGGAAATTATGACTTTTATACCAGATTTGAATATCATTTTTAAATTAAATGATTTTTATACTTATAAGATAAAAACTATGCTTTTTACAAAATTATCATGCTTAAGTCTTTGACAATACTCAGAAATTAAGCTTAGAAATAATTATTTAAAGCTTTTTTGTGTATTCAAAAGTCAGTACCTGTAGAAACTTGCCAAATTATGGTAACCTTAGATTTTAATACTTTTTTCTGTCATATTAAATCTTTATAAAATTTATGATTTTAGTCAATGATTAAAAAAAGGTTGATTTAAATCATGATTTAATTACTGGTTTAAGTCAGCTTATTAAAATCGTTCGCTCCCTAAGAAAAAATAATAAAAGCTTAGTTTGCATTTATTTATTTATTGTGATTACATTATTGTGATTTATTGTTGATACATTACTAGAAAGGTGTCCATTACTGGCACAACTACCTATACTGAAGTATAATATGTAATACTTTAAAATAGCTTGCTTCAAAAAACGTCCCCCCCCCCAAAAAAAAAAAAATGCGCGCATGACTTTTTATTTATTTACATTCCTATTTATATTTATTTATTACAGGTTTACATAATACATCTTAAGAAGTATCAAAATTTTTTTATAAATACAGCAACATACAAAAAAGCATAAATGAACTAAAAAAATGCAATCTATTTAATTTTATTATTATTATATTGATGTACACAAATTAATTACCTTTTTATGATAATAAATTCACAAATACTGAAATTAAAAACACTAACTAATTTAATAAAAATATTGGGCTCAGTTTTAAGAAAGTTCATTTATGCGGTTAATTCAATTTCTAACCAAAAATAATCTCATTCTTGCAAAAATGTATCATTTTACAAATAATCTCATTTTGTCAAAAATGAGACATTTTACAAATACATATATATATACATATACATATCATGATTATAATTCTTTTTAGAATAAGTGCACAAAGTATTTCACTAAATGTGTTAAATTTGTGTTTAAATTCAAAAGTCAATTCAATAACTAATACATATATGTATACTTCTCTTTCTCCATAATTATATCTTTCATAGAATAGTCATAAGTATGCTTAATATGAAGGAACGCAGTCACCTTTGCGACACCTTTGGAACTCGGACAACGATTAAGATTTTCTAATGTAAATTTTACTATTTCAATAAAATAATCATAATTTAGTTGAAATATGATAGCACTTTTTATGATAAAACTTTCATAACACACAGAAATCATAAACATTATTTTACATTTTTACATAATAAAAGGAATCTAAGCTAAAAAAAGATTAGATATATTCAAATAGAAAAGAAGCGAACAATATTAGAATATAAAAAACCGAAATTTTATCATTTTCTTAAATATAATAATGCTGCTAATACTTTTAATGACATTTAAATTCCTTAATTTTTCGTTGTATGTCAAAAAACTTACAGTTTAAATATGAAAAACTGAACCATGAAAATATATTAAATTAGTTGTCAATTGAAAAGCTTTATTTTCATTAGAACAAAACATTTACATACCTTTGTAATAGAATATCCCACTTTTTCATGCCGGTAAAATCACAATAGAAAAGAAAACATAGTTCAATTTTTTCTAAATATGAAGACAAACATTCTATGATAATTAACATTCCTCGATTATTTGTAATTGTATTATGATTTATTCGTGTTTTGTGAGTTAACAGAGAACAAACTTTCCTCTTTTGACATGTTCCATTCTAAAAATGGCGAAAAAACGATACAGCAGATGTTTACAATTTTCATTTTCACCTGCGTACTTGCTATTATACAAAATGCAGACGAACATTTAAAATAACACACCAGTACATGTAAATCCAATTTTACACATTTGTCTGGGTAACCAATCGACAACAACTTGCAGTCTTAATATCACAAAATAAATGCACATAAAAACAAGTAATTCTTTTTACAAAATGTGTAATTTTCATGACAAGTGTGTGATTTTAGAAATTTACACACTTATCAGTGTATATAAGAACTATGCGTAAATTACAATAACACACGAATCGGTGTCAATTTAGGTATTTTTCTACTTTTACACACTTAGTTATGTTTTTCAAGTGATAACAAATTACACACTTAGTTTCAAAAGCTAAATACACATAAAAACAGGTAAAATTCTGCAAAAAAAATGTGTAAAGTACATGGCAAGTGTGTAAATTTACAAATTCACACATAGATGTGTGTAAATTTGACTAATTTACACATTTATTTTTTAGAGTGTATGCTGTATTCGCATTAATCAATGGATAAATGATACAGCCCTTTCATCTTTTTGCTTCCTTTTTGGATTAATGGATTTTGACCTTATTCTATCGGCGATAATTTTTAGAATTTTCAAGCTAGGTTTTTGAGCCATTTACAAAAGTTGCTCTATACATTTAGCTAACACATTATGCAAATTATGTTTTCATTGCTTTCATGCATTCAACAGTGAAAAATTATTTAGAAAATACTCTCATTATTCATATAATTTTTACTATTTTTTAATTCTGATTACAGGGTATTGTGTACAATGATGTTTGTAACTTGTTTTTTGAAAAAAAAAAAATTTCCAAGAATTCTGCGAATTACAAGCAAAAAAAAAAAAAAAAAAAAATTGACAAAAGTTGGGACTGTTTTTATGAAATTCTTAATTTCTCTACGAGTATACACGCTATCTTCGTAAAAATGAACACAGTTTATTACAACGAGCCATTTAATCATAATCTACAGTTTGATTGTTTTTGCTACATTTGTGAGGATTGTACAAAAGAAATTCTTTCAACTCTTTCTTTCGCTTTTTTTTCAATTCTTTCGTTTTTTTTTTCAACTTGTTGACGGTTTTCTATGGACTTTCGGGAAAAAATCTTCATGGTAATATGCAACCTGTACTAATTTGTTTACACATCTGGAGTTTCAAGTTATTTCTCATGTTTTTTTCTAGATATTTAACATAACATCAAAAATCGCAAGGGGCCGTTTATTTTTGGCCATATAGTGTATATCTTTATTATTTTTGTTACAACGTCAATTACTACAAGAGTTATGCGAGTAAATCCTTATATGAATTGAAAATTAAAGAAAAAAGTAAATTTTTAAAAAGTTAAATTTTATTCCATAATGCATGAAAAAAATTAAAAATGGCATTTAAATTTTGAAATTCCAGAGAAATGTCGTTTCTGTTTAATAGAAAACAGATTTTGCCAGTATATTTATAGATGCTGCGATCAAGGTTCGTATGGATCCTGAATTTTAACACTAGAAAATTTTTCATTACCAATATTTTATAATAGAAAATCTCTCCTTAAAAAGAGAAAATTTCACATTTACATATAGATTTTTTTTAACAGCTTACGCATTAAAATATCCCTTATTTTCTTGCTTATTAAACATTTTCTACAAATTTATCACAAATGAAATTCTTATATCGATATACAAGAGTATTCAGCAGAAATATATTCGACATGTTCGTAGAAATGCACTTCGGCGAAATGAAATGAACCCAGGTTTAATAAACTTTTCTACAAAACTTTGAATACCGTCTATAACTGATGTATGTTTAAAAGAACGAAATATACAGTCAGGGATATGAAAAGTTGGAAGCGAAACTTTCAAATTTCATCAGTGGTCTCGTAGGAAAACTATGAAAAGGAAAGAAATGTTACATGGATTTAGGATATATTTTAAGGTAGTTGTATATTAACCCATTTTAGGCCAAGCACAGAAATTTTATAAAATGTAGCATTATTTTTATTGAAATGTGCTTAAATTACATACATTAAGACACAAAAAAAGATTCGTGCATGAAAAATAATATTTTATATAAGAAATAATATTTTATATAATAATATAAAATATTATTTCTTATAATGAATAATATGAATATGAATAATATTTTTATGACTTTTGTTTTATTCTTATTTCATATACAGAATTTGCAACTTTAATCTATTTTAAAAACATATAATTCATTTCAATTGGAATAATAATATATTTTAAAAAAGTCGAATTTGTCAAAGGCGTTTCAAATTAAAACTCTAGCGTATTTTGAAAATTTTTTAAGAGAAAGTGTTTACTCCAATTGAATTACTAATATTTTATGGATGTCTTCAAAAGCCTTAAAAAATAGAAGAAAAATAAAATTCTTGAAAAAAATGTGTCAGAGTGTTAAAAAAAAATATTTATCGAAATGTTTCGTATACGAACCTTTGGCCGAAAATGGGTTAAATAACTTGCAGGTAGATAAAAGTTTAACATTAAATTACAGTAAAAAAACTTATAAACTTCTGTTGTGTGTACTACGATTTCCTATTAATTTCTTTTGTTAATATAAATTTATTGTTTTTCGCATTGCATTATTTACTATCAGGCTTCGCCCGTTACGCTGATTTGCTTCTAGAAACGATTCTTGAATCAAACGAAAATATACCGGTGAATTTGATTTTGAGTTTTTAGAGCTATGTGAACTTTTTCCTAGACTGTTCTATTGTATCGCTGAAAACGGTACTATTACATTTTCTTAGGTTTCTGACAAAATTCGGTCTGCTAATCAACAATAGTTTTAGTTGTAATAGCATTTGAAAAAGAACGACAACGACAGAGTGCTATGCAATGTATTAAAATCTTATGAAAATGTATCTAACTAACAATGCAATTCTCGTCAATATCAGTCCTGTAGAATTTTTTAAAAGGGTAACCAATCATAATAGTGGTCACCTGAGTATAGAACATTCCATATTATTCTAAAATTAAGTAGGGAAGAATATTAGGGGATAGATATTAAAATCTGAACAAATATTATCAAAGTAACAATACAAGTCTCATCAAAATCTGTCTTTGTGGAATTTTCTTAAAAGTCTATCTTTCACAGCCAAATTCCCTGATTATAGAGCTTTTTCCGTAATTTTATAACTAAGCAACGTGAAGCGATAAGTTATATAGATAGACCTTCAAAAATTATCGAACTAGACCTTCAGTGCAAGTCCTATTGAAATCTAACCAGCTGAACTCAAATTATAAGCAGCCAATCATCCACCTGAATTTTACAGACATACACAATGTTACGAAAAAAAATATATATATATAACTTGGCGATTTTACGGAGATTGTACTGGTAATCGGGATACCAATACAATTTATTGTTTTAAACAGAAAAATTCCAGGAAATTCCAAGAAAAAATTTACAGAAATTTTTCCTGTAAAAAACTGTGAATTGTACTGACGTTCCGATTATCAGGAATATCTCCGTAAAGTCATCTTTTTTTTTTTTTTTTTTTTTTTTTTTTTTTAGTGTAGTAAATAGAAAACTCTTCAATTTTCATATTTATCCAACTCTCTTGAAATGTGCTTACATTTTCAGTCAGCATATATTTCCGCTTTTTTTCGAATTATTCAAAAGCTTAAACCTATTAAAAAAAATATCGAAAACATTTAGTCTAAATAGCTGAAACCGAATTTCGAAAATGGTACTTCAATCCACTTTTTAGAATGCAACATTTTAGAGCGCGGAAGAGTTTTTTAAATCGAAGAAATGCATTCAATGCAAGAATTTAGCACATATTTGTAATTTTATTTATATCAAAGAAATTGTTGGTTTCGGCCGTTTCAATTTTCTCTCATTCCTGGTTTTACACAACTACTCAAAATATTTTGAAATGAAAGAACAATATATATTTATTTGAATTTTTTTTTTTTTAAATTTAGCTTCAATATAAATTTTTTTAATAAATATTTTTCTGGTATTTCTGATATAACTATTTTGTTTTCATATTATCGAACGAAAAAAATTTGCTACCAAAGTTTTTTTTAATTCATAAACGCATATTTTAAGGGAGTCTGGGACACATTAAAAAAAAATTTATTGAGTTAAAATTTTGAAATCTTTTGGGATTGCTAACCATATTGTTTGTAAACATGATAAAACTTCACAGATTTTTTTAAATTTAAAATTAATTAAAAATCTGGAGTAATTTAAAATTGTTATAGCTTGAAATATTCTTTGTAGAATTTCATTTTTTTTTTTTTCACTTAAATAAACTGAAATATATAACTTTAAATTTCTATTCAGCATGTTTAAAAATATTAGTTTAAATAAAAAATAAAAATATTTAGGTAAAATTCTTTAAAAAGTGATGTAACTTTTAAAAAAATCATATTATTAAAAGTATTTTTTTTTTCAAATTTGCTGAATTAAAATTAAAGCAAAACAATGAAAAACAAATGTTTCAAATTTGAGCCATTTATCCTTTACAACTCTTAAGTTATAGCAATTTAAATGTGAGAAAGTGTGGAAAAAACCCATCATGAAGAAAAATGCATTGTCACAATAAGTCGTTATTATGACAACTATTTCTTGAAGGCAAGATTTTCTAAGCAAACTAAAACGGTAAATATTAATAGTTCCAGTTAAAATAGAAACATTGATAGATAGATTTAAACGTCATTTTAAGCTAGGGGGAAAACAGAGTTAGTGCAATAAAATTAATTTTAAAAATTTTAGATTTTTGTGTTCCGGACAACTTTAATGTCCTTTCCGTCACAAAGTATGATTCTCAATTAAGTATAATAAAAACAAAAACACAAAAAAGCACGAATTTTATGAAGAATAAAAAGAGGTATAAATTAAAAAAAAAAAAGATAAAATTTTTAATAACAATGATAAACATACTTAGAAAGCTCTTTTAATATTGAAATTTATATTTTGTAAAAAAAATTAGAACAGATTTAAAGCTAATTTCATATTAAATAACTTGGCTATATAGAAAGTGTAACATCTAATTACAATAAAAAATATTTATAAATTTCTGTTGTATAAACTCTAAATCCTTATTAAATTATTTTGTGAACACAAATTTAATATTCTTCAAATTATATTACATAAATGCTTCTATAAATGTCAAAAATATTTGATTTACTGAAATTTCTAAAGATAAAGAACGCTTTTAGATAATTCGAAAATAGTTATTAGTATTTTTTTTTTCGTGGTTACATTTTTCTAGATTTAGAATGTTCTATATTATTTTACTAGTGTACATTTCACTCAAAAAAAATCGTGCTTACAATTTTAATTTATTATTATTGATGAGGATGTTATAATTTAAATTTCAGTTTCATAACACTGTAAAAATTTTATTCCATAAAACTTTGATATATTATTTAGGAATTATTAATTTCCTCAACATAAAATGCTTATATGCATTACAAAACGTGACATAAAAGTATTGTAAAGGTTTTAGGTTTTATTTTAATCCACATTTTAAAAAATCTAAAAAAACGAAAACATTATTCAAAAGGAATTTGTATCTATTCAAACAGACTCGATACATTTTCGTTTTAAAACGTCTGCTGAAAGAAAATGAATTGTAAATGCAATTAAATAAGCTTTGTGAAAAAGTGTGATAAGCAATTATTATGTTGATAAATTAGGAAAAAGTTTTAAAACCTTTTATTACACATATTTCTAATGACACATTGCTTTCACACCACTATGCAATTACTACTGGAAAAAAAGAATAAGAAATTTAACTGTCCTTATCATAATAAATCATATTAGCTGAACAAACAAACCATAACTTACATAAATCAAGGAACGTTAAATATACTATTATTAACTCAAAGATGCTGGAAACAGAGAAAAATTATACTACTTAAACTAACAATTTTCTGTACACTTTTCTACATTCTTTGTTACATTCTGTCTGAGGAATTTTTCAAAAACGAATATGAGGACATTTGAATGAAAATATATTTCTAGGCGTTTTATTGTGAATCAATCATTGAATAAATTTTTAGGAAATAGAAATTATTATGCACCAGAAATGCTTCATGAAAATGTGTTGGTTTTAAATTATTGTTATACATCTTTTGTCGCAGTAAAATAAAAATTTCTTTAATTCAATTATATAAAATTTCTTCTAGGAAGAAGTATTATTTTAACATTTTCTTCGCTTTCTAAATTCTCTGCTTCAATTTATAGAAAATTGATTTATTGTATACTTCTTTTAATTGCTAAATGGAGTAAAAAAAAAAGAGTTTCAAAACAGTAAAAACAATAAAAACAAAAGGTTTTATTAGACAGTTTACATATCTATAATGTGATGATTTGGGTAGGTGTCATTTAGTTTTTTCACCGACTCTTTCAGATTATATAGATACACAATAATACACTCCTTTAGCAATGCAGTTATAAATAACAATGAAAAAATTTATCAAACCGCAGCAAAATAAAACACATTAGTTGAATGAAAAAAAAAAAAAAAGAGAGAGGGAGAGAAACACATCTTACATAAACATTTAATGTTAAACACACTCTTACTAGTTCAGAGATACTAGAAACAGTGAAATATGATGCTGCTCTAGCTAAAAATTTTTGGAATTTTACATTCTTAGCACCCCGAGAAATTTTTAAAGATAAATTTGAGATAGTTGAATAAAGATACATTCCTTGGTGTTTCATTCTGAAGCAATCATTGAAGAAAATTGCAGGAAATGGAAATTATTATCCATGAGAAATGCTTCAAGAAAATATGTTGATTTAAAAGAATCGTCACATATCTTTTGTCGCAGTAAACTAAAAATTTATTTATTTCGATTTTATAAAATTTCTTGTTAGAAAAAGTATTGTTTTAATATATTTTTCACTTTATCTAAATTCTCAGATTCAGTTTATAAAGAATAAATTTATTGTATAGCTTTTTTTAATTTCTAAATGTAGTTTAAAAAAAATTAAAACGTTTTAAAGCAGTAAAAAAATATTAACGGAAGGTTTTATTCAACAGTTTACATGTCTGTGATGTAATAATTTGAAATACCATCATTCGGTTTTTCGCATACTCTTTCAGATTACTCAGATATACAATAATACATTCCTCTAACAGCATAGTTACACTTAAAACTGTAAAAAAAATCTAAAAAAGAAATATATTAAACCCTATCATAACAAATCATATTTGCTAAAAAAAAAAAAAAAAAACTTACGTAAATTATGTAACATTATGCATACTAAATATACATAGTTCAAAGATGGTGTAAAGCAGATAAATATGATGTAGCTCAAGCTAAAAAATTTTGCTGTTACTTGTTCTACATGCATAACTCGAGGAATTTTTCAAAAGGGAATATGCGATACTTGACTTCAAAAAAAGAATATGAGATATTTGAATGAAAATACATTCCTCGGTGTTTCATTGTGAAGCAATCATTGAAGAAAATTTTAGGAAATGGAAAATGTCTGAGAAATGCCTTTATGTCTGAGAAATGCCTCAATAAAATATTTTGATTTTAAAAAATCGTTACATATCTTTTGTAGTAGTAAATTAAAAATTTATTTAATTCGGTTACATAAAATTTCTTATTGGAAGAAGTATTATTTTGATAGTTTATTTATTTTATTTAAATTTCCAGCTTCAGTTTACAGAAAATTAAATTATTTTGTGCTTTTTAATTGCTAAATAAAGTAAAATAAAAAATTTTAAAATAATAAAAACAAAAGGTTTTATTAGATATTTTACTAAGATGTAATGATTTGAAACGCCATCATTGGTTTTTTACGTATTCTTTCAGATTACATAGACACACAAAAATACATTCCTTTAGCAACACAATTACAATAACAATGAAAAAAAAGTAAAAGGAAATTTATCAAATCGCATCATAATAAGTCCCATTAGCTGCAATTAAAAAAAAGAATCCATTACATTTACGGCAAAAACTGCTGGCAGCAATGTTGCCAGCAGTTTTTATATAAAATTTGAGTAAAATCAGATGTAATAAAAAAATTACATCTAATTTTACTACAATTTTTATGGCAAAAACTACTGGCAACATTGCTGCCGGCAATTTTTGCCGTAAATTTGACGGATTATTTTTTTACAGTGTGAATGAAAAAAAAAAAAAAAAAAAAAAAAAAAAAAAAAAAAAAAAGCACAACTTATATATGACGACCTCAGAAGCCAAGGGGTACAAGTGACAAAATTTCGATTTGGAGTAAATTGAGTTTAAAGATAATTGATGTTAAATTGGAACATCAATAACAATTGAGTGAATTGAAATAGGAAATTTCTGCTTGTTGCATTCTGGTCTTTGAACTCTTATTACAATAACTGTTAAAAAATAAAGTAAAATTTTCTTTAAATGTATAATTAATCAATATTGTTTGTTTTTCGAAAAAAGTGGTTTGCCACTATAACTCAGCAAATAATAAGAAAATCACTTATATTTCTTTACCTGAAATGAAAAAAGCATATTTTTAGGTCGTCTGTGTATTTAGTTTATTTTTTTCAATTTTGTCACTTATACCTCTTGGCTTCTGGGGTCCTCATATATCATCTAACTTTAAGCATATTATTACTAGTTCAAAGATACTAAAAGCAGAGAAATATGATGGTGCACAAGCTAAAAATTTTTCCTGTTCTACATTCTTAACTTCCGGAGGAATTTTTTCAAAGAGGAATATGAGATATTTGAATGAAAATACATTCCTCGGTGTTTCATTCACAGTAAAAAAAAGGGGGAAAAAACGTTAAATTTATGGAAAAAACTGTTGGAAGCAATGTTGCCAGCAGTTTTTGCCGTAAAAATTGCAGTGAAATTAGATGTAATAAAAAATAAATCTAATATTGCAGCAATTACGGCAAAAACTTCTGGCAATATTGCTGCCAGCAGTTTTTCCAAAAATTAAACGAATTTTTTTTACAGAGTTGTGAAACAATCACTGAAGAAAATTTTAGGAAATGGTAATGATATATCTGAGATATGCTTCAGTAAACTATGTTGATTTTATAGAATTGTCACACATCTTTATTCATTGTTAAATAAAATTTATTCAATTCGGTTGCATAAAATTTCTTGTAGGAATAAGTGTTATTTTAATAGTTCATTGACTTTATCTAAATTTCTAGTTTCAGTTTATAGAAAATTTATTTATTATGTACCTCTTTTAATTGCTAAATGCACTAAAATAAAAAGTTTAAAAGCTTTGAAAACAAAAGGTTTTATTTGACAATTTATATATTTACGGTGTAATGATTTGAAACGATATCATAATTTTTTGCGTACTCTTTCATATTATACAGATACACAATAACACATTCCTTTAACAACACAGTTACAATTAATAAAGCAAAAAATGTAGTAGGAAATTTAACAGCCCGTATCATAATAAATCATAGTAGCTGAACAAACAAACCATAACTTACATAAATCATGTAGCATTAAACATATTGTTGTTATTTCAAACATACTGGAAGCAGAGAAAAATGATACTGCTCAAGTTAAAAATTTTTGCTGTTCCTGAGGAATTTTTAAAAAACGAATGTGAGACATTTGAATGAAAATATATGCCTTGATGTTTCACTGTCATTGAATAAATTGGGAATCATTGGATAAAATTTTTGAAAACAAATTATTACTTGAAAAATGCTTCAAGAAATCGTGTTTATTTTGTATAACGTCTCCTTAAAATCAACACATTTTTCTGAAGCATTATTTATAGTAAATTTATTTATTACAATTTGTATTAATTATATTGTAATAAACTAAAAATTTTTTATTATAAAAGTGTTTAAGGACATTATTTGTAATAAGTACTTTACTAAAATATGAATTTTGTATTTTGCTGTGTAATTCGTCAAAATACGCATCATACGACAAGTATAAACTAAAGACAGAAAAATAAAGTCAGAAAGTTTAGGTGCACGTTTTAACATGAAGTATTTTTTATATAGAAATATATGTTATATACTTTCAACCAAGCAAAGTTTATTTAGAGAAAAGAAGTAATAACATATCTAATAAACCATAACAATTTAAAGCATCTGAGCAAAAAAATAATAATATACATATGTGGTGTAGAGCTGAACGTACTATTTTTAGACAAAGATATTGGAAAGACGGAAATTTTATTACAATTTGTATTAATTATATTTTAATAAACTAAAAAGATTTTATTATAAAAGTGTTTATGGACATTATTTGTAATAAGTACTTTACTAAAATATGAATTTTGTTTTTTGCTGTGTAATTCATCAAAGTACGCATCATACGGCAAGTATAAACTAAAGACAGAAAATGAAGTCAGAAAGTTTAGGGGCACGTTTTAACATGAAGTATTTTTTATATAGAAATATATGTTATATACTTTCAACCAAGCAAAGTTTATTTAGAGAAAAGAAGTAATAACATATCTAATAAACCATAACAATTTAAAGCATCTGAGCAAAAAAACAATAATATACATATGTCGTGTAGAGCTGAACGTACTATTTTTAGATAAAGATATTGGAAAGACGGAAATTTTATTACAATTTGTATTAATTATATTTTAATAAACTAAAAATTTTTTATTATAAAAGTGTTTAAGGACATTATTTGTAATAAGTACTTTACTAAAATATGAATTTTGCTTTTTGCTGTGTAATTCATCAAAGTGCGCATCATACGGCAAGTATAAACTAAGGACAGAAAAATAAAGTCAGAAAGTTTAGGTGCACGTTTTAACATGAAGTATTTTTTATATAGAAATATATGTTATATACTTTCAACCAAGCAAAGTTTATTTAGAGAAAAGAAGTAATAACATATCTAATAAACCATAACAATTTAAAGCATCTGAGCAAAAAAACAATAATATACATATGTCGTGTAGAGCTGAACGTACTATTTTTAGATAAAGATATTGGAAAGACGGAAATTTTATTACAATTTGTATTAATTATATTTTAATAAACTAAAAATTTTTTATTATAAAAGTGTTTAAGGACATTATTTGTAATAAGTACTTTACTAAAATATGAATTTTGTTTTTTGCTGTGTAATTCATCAAAGTGCGCATCATACGGCAAGTATAAACTAAGGACAGAAAAATAAAGTCAGAAAGTTTAGGTGCACGTTTTAACATGAAGTATTTTTTATATAGAAATATATGTTATATACTTTCAACCAAGCAAAGTTTATTTAGAGAAAAGAAGTAATAACATATCTAATAAACCATAACAATTTAAAGCATCTGAGCAAAAAAAAAAAAAACAATAATTTACATATGTCGTGTAGCGTTGAACGTACTATTTTTAGATAAAGATATTGGAAAGACGGAAATGTATCACTGCTAATTCCTTGAAGGAGGTGGGATATTAATTTATTCCATATCATAACACATCCCGTGTTAAATTATTATCTCATTCCCCACTTATTATATTTTTTCTCAAATTGCCATAATGGCTACAGACGTTTGCTTATGAAATTATAAAATTTACAATATGCATATATGAAAATTTATATTAAAAAAAGTTATATTCAAATTAAACAATCTACTAGCGCTACTTATTCTGTACTGTTTAGAAAGCGTGTTTTAATCAATTCTAGTGATGCACATCAATTTAATTATTTTTGAAATATTGTAAAAATTCATTGGAAACTATTCTTTCTTATAGATCATTGTGTAGCGGAATATAAAAAAAAAATTAAAATTAAATTATTGTAATAACTAAAATAAAAATACGTAAATTAAAGTTTGGTAAAATTTATATTTAATCATAAATTTTACTTTAAAAAATATTTATCCATAAAAATTCATAGAATTTCTTTACAAAAATTTGCTTTCATAACAAATATGCAGATTTTTTTTTTTCAAATAAATTAAATTATAAATCCTCCTGTGATGTAAAGCCATTTTAACAACAGACATATTTTGCCACTGAAAGGGGTAAGCTAAAAATTTTTGCAATGATATATCTTTTATTCTTCAAGGAATTACTCAAAAATGAATCTGTGATATTTGATTTAAACGGCATTCCTCGACATTTATTTTTGAAGCAAATATTGAATAAAAATTGATTGAATAAATTGATTTTGTGAAAGAAATTCTTCTGGAAATTGTGTTGATTTTGAGAATCTTTTGTTATAACATACTGATAGAATTGGATATGAAAATATCCATGATTTAAAGAGTATAAAATTTGCTTTTAGAAGAAATTTCATTTCAAAAGCCTTATTTGTTCACTCATATGGAAATCCTAGCTTCAATTTTAATCATGGAAGAAAGAAATAGATGGAGGTGTAGAATATGGTAAAAACGGTTTGCATTATGAAGAGCGTTATCGTTCAAATTTAAATGACCCAAACAAAACAATCACGTGGAACTGGAATCAAATTCTTTGGCATCAGCCGTGCATTTTTTCTCTAAATAAAAAGGATCTGCTCCTATTTATGCATTCTAAAGTAGCATTTCAATGTATTACGTGTTAAAAACTGCATTACTATTTATCGGACATTATACATACTGCATTTATCGGAACAATTTTTTTTTTTTTTTTTTTTTTTTTTTTTTTTTTTTTTTTTGCGTGCGGATGTGTTTGGGCTTAATGTGCCAGATTTTTAGTTTACATTTTGGCGTCACATCAGCTACCATTATTCATTTCTATTCTTTCTTTTTATTTTATTGTTTATAATAGTTATATTCATTTTTATAGCTTTAATAATACTTTTATGAATTAAATTATTTTATTAGAAAAATGCGTAAGGGTTTGTGTTTTTTAGATAATGATTTAATGCATTTTTTGCTATCATGATACATTCATAAATGTAAATGCATTTTAAATCCAAAGGAACCTAAAATTCACCATCAAAGAAATATTTATTCTAATGTTCTTTTTTTATGGTTATAAGAACATTTCTAGTTTTAGTTAATAGCATTAAAATTCAATTGTTACAATTTTCAGCAAATTAATTTAGTTTATTGCTTAATTTTTAACATTTATCCACATAATCGCGAACAAAATGCTTATGAATTCTATTTTTCTGAACCCCTATGAGCTAGCTCACTTGTTTTTCACTTTTTACTGTCGTATATACGTATATACAATAAAACCTCGATTAACCGAGCTTACATTAATCGAGGTTTCTACTAACCGAGTTATAACGAAGCTTGATTGTGTTTCCAACAGCCGTGTGACCCTATTGATCATTTTGTGTAATGTGTTATCGGACAGTTACATCCTCAAACCAATTAATTGGTAACTGTGTGGAGGATATATTTTTTTTTTTTTTGAATTTGTTAATCTGTAAAACAAAACTTTATAAATTTATTTTTATCTTTTTAAAAATGTCCTATTGTTTTTTATCGTAAGAGATCTTAAGGGCCATTTTCACCATTCGCTTACATTTCAGAATTTTATTTTTATTTTACAAACTTAATAATTTCTTTTAAAAGCATTTTAAAAGTAAATGTTGAAGGTACATGAAAAAAAATGATTGTGCACTCTACCCTTTAATATATTATGTAAATGCTATTTAAGTTGGCTTGTAAGGCAAATTGTCAAATCCGTTACCATACAAAATTACTGAAAATACTCAGATTTAAATGTATTAAATTTCCTAAAATCAACTTTCTTTGAAGCGACTTATGCCCCTAAATTTCAAAACATAATATTTATCAATAATACTTAAATTGAAAAGAAAGACAGTTTTAGCCAAAATATTTTGACCACATAGAAATTATACAAAAAATTTTTCTAATAATTACAGTATATATTCATGTAAATTATTAAATTTTAAGGAAATTGCATATTTGTTTCTTAGTTGAATAAAAAATAAAAATAGAATGGTAAAAAAATGATAGTCATTAAAAAACCGTGAGGTAACAGACTTGACATTTGGTAACGGACTTGATACTATGTTGAAAATGACCGTTAAATTCGCGAGCACAGCGAATTTTACACTCAATTTCTATTAACCGAGATTTCCGATATCCGAGGTACTAACTGTCCCTTTTAATTCAGATAATTGAGGTTGCACTGTACTTCATTAACATGAAATTTTTCTACATTTGTGATGTTTATATGTAATGTTCGGCATTGAGAATAAAGTGACATATTAAACAATTCATCGTTAAACAATTCGCAATACAAAAAAATATTGAATCAGAGCAAATTAACAATAAATTAGTTGAAATAATGCAATACTTAACATTCTATTTTAAGTTAAAAGTTCTTAGAATGTCAGAAATGTGCTGTTCCAACACGAAAAATATTTGCAGTGCTACAATACATTTCTTTGAATCCCATGGGAAAATTCTTAGAAGTGAAACTATTTGATTTAAAATGGTTTATTTGCGAAGCACGTATTGAATAAAGTTTCAGAGAATGGGAATGATTTTATAAAAAAAATTCTTCATGAAAAGTAATTGATTTTATGGAAACGCTATATATATATATATATTTTGTTATAGTATATATATATATATATATATAATTTAATGAAAATCCCCATAATTCAGAGAAATATGTGCACAAATTTATCTATATAAAGAAATAGATGGATTTCACGGGAAATTTTCTTTTCAATTTTCTAATTTGTTCTTTCAAATTCAAATAAGTATTTTCAAATTTAAATAATTAAATTTATTTATTTTAGCTCATATTAATACAATTTAATGTTTTTCAAAGGAATGATTTTTTTTTTATCTGAGAGTCCTTTTAAGAGATTTTATTCTTTTATATGAAGGTAATTAATATATGTGGACTTCACAGAACCAAAGGGTACAAGTGACAAAAAGTCGATTTGGTGTAAATTGAGTTTAAAGATAATTGATTTTAAATTTGAACATCAATAATAATTGACTGAGTTAAAATAGGAAACAGCCTCTTGATTTATCGTGGGCTTTGAACAATTATTTAATAGCTGTAAAAAAAAGTAGAGTACATTTTTAAAAATTTATAATGAATCGATATTGATTGTTATTCGGCATAAGTGGTTTATCTCTAGAGCGTATTACATAATTAGAAAATCACTTATATTTCTTTACCTGAAAAGAAAAAAGCATATTCTCAGGTCTCCTGTGCACTTATTCATATTTTTCAATTTTCTCGCTTATGTCCCTTGGCTTCTGGGACCTGCATGTGCTGTGTTCTAAAACAGCAATAAAATGATAACAGGAAATATATTGCCGAGTCCTACACTTAAAAAAAGGCATGTGTTTCTTTATTTGGGAAAATGTAATACAACCGAAAACGATAACAGACAAATACCTTTAATGAGATATCCATGATTTCGAAATAAGTCTTTTAACATTAGAAACATCAAAAACTAATTTATTTTCAGGAATGAAAAAATTCTTGTGGAAACAGAACGATTATAATTTGCTATCCCACGTACACATTATTTCGATATTTTAAACAAAGATGTAAAAAATATAATCATAAACGTAAAAATTATACTCGACGTTTCGGTTTATCTTTAAAACCATCTTCAGGTGTAAATTTTTCAAAAAACAAATTGTTTTGGTTTTAAAGATTAAAGGAAACGTCGCCTATAGTTTTTATGTTTGTGATTTTAATCTTTAAATTTTTGTTAAAAATCTTAAAACAAAGTATATTTTTTATATAATATTATCGTTTTGTTTTCTTTTTTGGGTGTACAACGTAAAGTTCTTATCTATTATCATTTAAAAATCCTTTATAAAAAATTATGTTTCTTCTACTGCCTCTTACTTTCGGAAACGTTTTCATATACAAATGTTATGTTGTTTTTTACCTTGTATTACATAGCTTTCTCATTTCAAAATATGGGTATATAAGGACTGAATTAAAAATTTTCAACTGTGCAGCTGAATCTATACATGCAAAGCTAAAGAAATAATATTAATATTAATTTCTATTCAATTATTTTATCATGTTTGTATGTAAAAAATTCTTATTGAACATGAAAATCATTACTTGACAACAGTCAGCAAACGAAAACTTATAATTTGGATTGAAAAAACTCTAAAGCTTTAAAAACCGCTTGGAAAAATTTTCCAGTGATAAATAGCAGTGAAAAAACTTTTTAAATGCATTTTTAAACCTTAAAATAATATTGGTTTGTATAGTTTCTAAAGATAATGCACCCCTTTCGGAATTATAGGCAACTCAAATGAGGTTATTGTATATTTTGTTTGTCCTTTTTTTTTTTTACATTTTCATAATAAAAGACATCTGTTTTATTTAAGGGTTATTTTTATAATGCAGGAAATTTAATAAAAATAATATTCATCAAAATACTTTTATTTGCGCATTTATAATTATATTTATAATTAATGATGTAAAAAATTCATTTAATGTATTTTTTATTAATTTACTTCCATTTATATTCGTCTCGTTTTATTACGTCTAACTACCTAACTACAACCATTTATAGCTATCTCACTACTATTACATCTAACTATCTAACTGTTACCACTTCTGATTGTCCTTAATTACCTCTAACTGACTATGTTTAATTACTTAATAAAGTAAAAAAAAGTAAAATGTATATTTTATTTTTATTTTATTTTATCTTATTTTATTTTACTTAATTTTTACATTTTCTAAAAATAGCCATCGAACAAAAGATCAAAACAGAACTTCTACAAGCGTTAATGTAAATAAATATATAATCAAGCGCAATCGAATAATAACATATATAAATCATGGAACACTATATTCTTCAGTTAAAAGATGTTTAAAAAAGAAATGTTCTGCTGCTTATGCGAAATATTTTTGCAGAGCTACATCTTTAATTCACGTAAGAATTCCCTAGAATCGAATGAGAGAAAATTGATTTAAAATACGTTTATGGATATTTTGCATTTAATAAACTTTCTGGAAAAGAAATTTCTTTTTCGAGAGCAACTCCCCAAGCAACTGGGATGATTTTTGCATTTTTGTCGCAGTCCAGTACTAAAGCTGAATAGATATACTGAATAAACATATGATTCAAAATATTTAAAATTGAACCTCTTGAGGGGCGGTAGATATATTTTATCCCATCTAATTTAAATGAGATTCGCACCAAAAACTTTTTACAAAATTTTATATTTTTAACTTTGGCAGCAAAATGTTGAAAAATTGCCTTTTCTTATTTTAAAATAAATCTTTTGATTTGTATTGTGAGAATTCAATATTACAGAGACAGTCCCTCAAGGGTTTAAAGAAATATTTATTTCAGTAATTTTATTTGTTTTTTATACCGAATTTGCAGTTTTAAATCACTTGTTTTTTTTTTCTTGTTTTAAAAAGATTGTAGAACTTCCTCAGAATCATTCTCAAAACATTCTATAAATTTATGAATAAATAATATATTTGTTTATAGAACAGTTTAATATTGATAACGGTAAATGTACTTTTCGTTAACTATAAAGGATAAAGTAAATAAGGAGAAATACCCCCACCCTCTTCAAAAAGAGAAAACTTTTTATTTTCTCATTTATAATAATATTTTCATTTGTAATTAATATTAAAAATAATTTATTATTTAAAATTTTCTTCTAGTTAATTTAAACTGCACATTTTTATTACCTCTAAGTATACCTAAACTCCCACCAATTCTAATTGTTTAACTACTAGTACATCTAGCAAACTTCTACAACATTTCACTATCTACGACAACTTTTAATTACTTTTATTCACTTTTTTTACAATTCATTAAAACAGACAGCGAACAAAAGAACGTATCAGAACATTTACAAGAGTAAATGTAAATAAATATTTAAGGCAGAGCAATCGTGTCATAACACACTTAAATCATGTAACGCTATATTCACTAGTTAAAAGATGCTTTAAAGAGAGAAATGTTCTACTGAAACATTTTTGCGTTCATATATCCTCGATTCCCCGAGGGATATCTTAAAATCGAATTGAGACATATTTGACTTAAAATACTTTTATGTGTGTTTCATATGTGTAGGATAGATTTAATAAAGTTTCATAATAATATATTCCTTTTACGACAGGAATGCTCTAAGCAATCGCTTTATTTTACTCATTTTTTGTTATGACTCTATTATAAAATGGAATATGAAAATATCTACGATTCAAAGAATATAATATTTGATGATATGTTTATTCAATTTTTTTTTATTTGTTCATTTGTATCGAATTCCAAGTTTCAATTTATAATAGTTAAACTTATTTGTTATGACTTAGTATTAATGATATAACTTAGTATTAATGATATTTTTATTACTTTTAGACGAATAGAAATATCTTATAAAAAAACGCTCAAAAGATTGCATTGCTTGCATGAAGATATAATAAAGTAAAACTTTCCTAATAGACACTCCCGAATGGCATACACCTGTCTCTGTTTAGAACACATTTCTCGATTCCTAATATCTATATAATTGTACATTTTTATCTCTGAATAGCGACAAAATTCTGTGCTCCTGAGGTATCCATTATGCAGAGGTTACACTTATTATTTTCTATCGTAGTAAATTAACAGTAATACATTTGTCTGTGAAAACGTATTTTATATCAAATGAAAATTGTTTTTCAGTTATTCTTATTTGCTTACCTATAACAATATTTTTAATTTTTATTTGTAACATTTTAACTTAATTATTATAATTGTTATTGAAATCATATTATTTCACTCCTCCTCTTCCTTTTTTGAACTATTCGAACTATTAAGTTAGCATATTAGCAAATAAAGAATGAAAGAAAAAACACAAATATTAATAAACTACATTAAATCACATAAATAACTAAAAAATAAGTTTTTTTTTTAATTTTCTCATTTTTTAAATTCATTTTTCAATTTATGATAGATAAATTTATCTATATCAAATAGAATAAATAACATTTTAATAAATTTTTAGTAAAGGAAAAGATTTTATCGCATAATGGCTTCAACGGATAATACTACTACATGTGGATTTTATATATAATTGTTGGGGTTTCATATTTATTTAAGTTTTAACATGCTTTTCTAATTACATATATATTTTTTAAATTACTGTAAAAATAAATAGAGAATCAAAGAACCATATAGAAATTTAATAATCCCTTATACAAATATATCAAAGCAAACAAATCTTAAATTATGCCTATTTAGCCGTACTATTGTTAGTCAAATGATGTTGAAAACAAGTAAACATTCCGCTAACAAAATGAAAAATGCTTATTGTACTACATTCATAATTCCCTAAGTAATTTATTAAAAAAGAATCACAGGCATTTGTTTTAAATGTAAGTTTTATTTACAAATAATGTACTAAAAAAAAATAGAAGCAAATTATTTTATGATAGAAATGCAATAAGTAATCGTGGGAATTTTATAGATGCGTTATGTGTACTTGATTATGTTTAAGTAATAAAATTGGATGTGGAAATGTTTGCGATTCAAAAAACGTAAAATTCGATCCCTAAAGAGACATTCATTTTAATATTTTCTTTAATATATGTATATTCAAATTTTCAACTTACATTTATAGTAGAAAAATGTATTTATTATAACTTGTATTATCATCATTTTAAATAATTTCAATAAAGGTCTTTATTTGAAAAATAAATTAAGATATTATAATATTAAGATATTATATAAAATAGAATTGACATACAAGGACAGTTTAGTAATAAGGTGTCCTTGGGGCAATAACGCCAAGTTAAAATGTTAACTATTTTCGCGACTTAGCTTTAGATTATTATTTAAAAAAAAAAAAAAAAAAAAAAAAAAAATATGAGGACCACTGAAACCAAAAGGTTTAAGTGACAAAATTGAAAAGAAATAAACTAAGGGCACAGACGATCTAGAAACATGCTTTTTTCTTATTAGTTAAAGAAGTAAAGTGATTTTAATTATATGATGCGGTCTGGAGATAAACCACTTTTGCCGAATAATAATCAATACTTATTAATTTTTTTTTTTTTTTTTTTTTTTTTTTTTTTTTTTTTTTTTTTTTACAGTTATTGAAATAAGAATTCAAATACGCAATGAAACAAGCGGCAGTTTACTATTTCAATTGTCATTGATGTTCAAATTTAACGCCAATTATTTTTAACTGAATTTACTCCAAATCAAATTTTTGTCACTTGTACCCCTTAGCTATTAAGGTCGTCAAATAAAATTTGATACAGCAACTTTTTGACTACGTATACAGGAAAGAATATAGCAGATATGTATTTAAAAATATATAATAACATGTTTTGACCAGTGCCCCCCATATGGTGGGGTAATAACGTCAACAAAACTACAAAAGATATGGAATAATGGCTTGTAGATTATCCATTTCTAAAGATACAAACAGTACAGCCCAAAAAATTGACAAAATTTTCTTACTTATCATTAATTGCGATGTCAGAAAGCAACAATAACCATTTAATATTATATTCTTCTGACAAGGAAAAATTAGCAGCACTTAAGACATACAAATTTCGCTGTATCATTTTCGTTTTTTTTTTTTTTTTTTTTTTTTTTTTTTTTTAACCATTTGAAAAATGGTTGTTGTTTTCGGGAGAATGGACCCGATGATGTTACCACTTTTGAATGATGTTACCACTTTTGAATGATGTGGTCACTTTTGAATTTAAATTAATTTCTTTACTTTTAGAAGAGTTTTTATTTGAATTTAAATTAAATTCTTTACTTTTAGAAGAATTTTTATTTGAATAGTAAATTAAAATGGTTAAAATCATTGTAATAAAGGAGAAAACTAACAAATTTAAAAATGGGTAGACGGAAATTAACAGATACGGAAAAAGCCGAAGCCAAAGAAATGAATGAACGTGAATATCGCATTCAATGATATTAAACACAGTCAACATGTATAAGTTGCTTATTAGTTTGGCGATTCGTATCATTTGGCGAAATTGGTCGACGGGATAACTGAGTAATACTGTATTTGGTTTGGCGCAAAAACGTCTTTCAATGCAGAAAATGATAAAATCAAAAGATTATTGAGCCGCTGAAAACCAATTACGTGTTGAAAGGCGATCACGAAAAAGGAAGCAATTTAATGCCGAACCGATTAATTGTAAAACATCATGTCGCCAGGGCGACCAATCCACTAGCCATGGCGTTTTACTATCGGTCGGTTCTAACCAGGAAAATTTGAGTGCCAATAGTGATTCTAACAAGCCGGAAAATGTTATAGCTATTACTCTTGATTTTCCACCACCTAAAAAGAAAACTAAAAAGCAATCGGCTTGGGAAAAACTGGGAAAAAACTTTTTTGATTCGATGTCTGATGGACCCATTCACAGATGCATCTGCTGCGATCGATTTTGGTTTAAAACCTCCATCACCAAAATTCTGCTCTGTAAAATCAAACAATATATGCCAAAGTCTTACAAGTATAACAGTATATGCCAAAGCTGTATTTTAATAATGATTACTTTTGCACCAACAATGTTAAATAGTTTGAAATGTTTCTTTCGTCGCCAACTTTTATGCTTGGCGACAATAGAGTGATATAACTTAAACGAACCGTACCTTCAAATTGCAGCATGTATAAAGTCATTTATAGCAGTGGCACGGATAATACACAATAAAACAACTGGTATTTAGCTTAAAATGATAGATGAATGTATCGAGTGAAACATTTTTCAAATGGTTGGGGTAATTTCTTAAATTACAATTATTTTTTTTTTTTTTTCGTTTTCAACAATAACAATAATGCTCTCTAGGCCATGAAATCAAAAATAACCGTTCTCTGGATGCAGTTCTTGAATTGAAAAGAACCAATCGGAGTATTCTTACTATGTGACTGACCCTGTAGAGTTCTATATAAGGATCTGCTCAGATATATAGTTTTATATAATATCATATAGAGGTTACAGTTCACAACCATAGTAAACAAAGTCCATTTTGAAAAAAAATGAGAGAAAAAGTCCACTTATAAGATGCAGATATAAGATGTTATAAGGTTTAGTCTGCTACATGGCTGTAAGCCTCTCATATGTAATTCAAAAAATGTAAATTTTCTTCCAAGAATAAATAGTCAGGCCAATATTTTTATTTGTTTTTTCTGGTTTCAAATTCCAAGTTTCAATACATAATGGTTAAATTTATTTATTAGAACATATGCTAATAATTTAATATTTTTTTGTTATTAAAAATGTACTTAATGAACCTTTTTTCTCCAAATATTTCATCCTAAACATGTTACCCTTGACATAATTTTATTTTAAAAGATACTTATTTGGTGAAAAATCATCATTAGTATCAAATATCATGCCTTAATGCATAATTTTATTCAAACAAATAACTTTATACCATTTTCATAACTTCAGGAACTAAAAAATGGCAATTTCATCACCTTTAGCTTCACCGTGGTGATTTATCGAAGCATAGAAAATTCACAAGAGAAACATTCCACAACATTAAACGGAATAATTCTGCAACAATAGAATTGCTCGGCATGGTATGCAATGTCGAAAACTTAATCACTGTTTTAGAATAAGAAAATGAGTTCAAGGATTGCTGCTAGACAAAATAAAGTTAAATTTATAAAACGTATACAACCCTTGGCAAAAAGTTTCTGATCACTGTTATTAAGTTTATGAGTTTTGTATTTTGAAGCGTATACTTCGCGATTCAAGAGCATAGGAATGTTTTGCAATATGCCAAATAAAAGAAAGAATGTTAAAATATAAATAAAAAGTGAATTCAATATTGCAATCATATAATTTATAATTATAATGCAGGCAAAAAATGTTTCCTCGTGAGAAAAAAATATCCGATCAGGATCGAAGTTGGAAAATAATAATCGATCACTGAGGAAAAAAGTTTGAAATTTGCATATTGAAGATAGATTAGAGTGCCTGCGCATGCGTATGATACATGAATCCTATTTAAAAGAAGAAATCTTCCAGTTGCGAGATCAAAGGCAGCTCTGAAGTGCTGGAAAATTATTCTTGTGAAAAACCTGTCTCGCGATTTAAAAATCCGCATGATTTAATTATTAGAAGAAGTAAATGCACAATGGAAAGTGGCTGATTTATGAAATTGTGCTCAAAGTACAGTATGCGATATTTGGAAAAAATATCAGTTGACTAATAGCGTGGTAAATTTACCTCGAAGTGGACGACCACGAATGTCAATACCTAGAAAGAAAAAGAAAACTTGTGAAAATATCAAAGAGAAAGCGGCGAGCAACCTCAAAACAACTTGATTCCGAATGGTCTAAGTATAACGTAAAGGCGGGCGACCGCAGTACGTAATCATCTAAATGTAGCAAGATTTAAATCTTGTAAAATGAAAACAAAATCTTACATGATAAAGAAGCATAGAAAACAGCGCCTGCAATGGTGTAAAAAACATGTGCACTAGCCATTTGATACATGAAATAAAGTTATTTTTAGCAATGAATTTCGCATATCTATCGGTAAAAGTGATGACTGTGGAACATTTGTTTGGAGGAGAGTTGGTGAAAAGTTCAATGATACGTGTATCAATACGAAAACTAAATTTTCACCTGCATTTTCAGTTTGGAGTTGTATTACATCACAAGCCGTCGGCAAGTTGTGTATTGTGTTACGTACTGTAAACTTTGAAGTTTACATTGACATTTTAGTGGATTTCTTTATTCCCAGCATCGATCAATAGTTCGGCAATCAAAATGACTTCTTATTTCAAGATGACAATTAGCTCCCCAACGCACCAAATCAATGAAGAAATTTCTACAAAATGTAGGTAAGATACCGATTCAAACCATGATGTGACCGCCCAATAGACCGGATCTTAATCCCATCGAAAATATGTGAAATATATTAAAAAGAAAAATCGATTTTCGATGAATTACAAATGCCATAGAACTTACGTAAAGCTATAAGGGAATGCTGGGGTGAAGTTGCTCCCAATGAGTGTAAAAATCTTAATGAGTCCAGTCCACTAACAATTTCGACTGTTATTCGAAATAAAGGTGGATTTACGAAATATATAATTACAGTGATCGGTTATTTTTTTCCAAATCAGAGCATGATCGGATAATTTTTTCTTTGGTGCCTAAATTTCAATCACAATTTTTCTGTTTATAAATTGATGAATGGTGATTTTTCTTTATTGCATATTGTTGTTCATTATATGTAACAAAAATGTATTATCGCTAATAGTCGTTTCATTTTTATGCAGTGAGAATAAATAATCTTTTCTCACAAAAGATGGTAGTGTTGATGTAATGATCGGAAACTTTTTGCCAAGGGTTGTATATGAAATATTGTTTAGTTTGATGAGTTTGAATGTCTGGCCGGCTGACCTAATGGCGGTCAACCTGATGAGTTTTATCGGTTTTTCAGTTGGAATACGTTGTATGAAATTTCGTATTGTATTTTTTTATGATTATTACTATTTGTTTGTTTGCGATTGCGATTAACAGATCTTTTTCAAAGTGATGAAAATCCAAAACAAAGAGTGGGAATGAAATGGTGTTTTTTTATCATATGAAAGAGGGTTTGTAAAGGAATTAATTTCACCTACAAAGTTATAAAAGGGAAAATAACAAAGTACTGCATTATAACCTTAAATGTAAGAATATTAACTTTAAGTATTTATTTAAGAGGGGCAATTTCCAGTTAAAATTTTGAAGTTTCGATTTTTATTGTGTAGTTTCTAAAATGGGAGAAGACAAGATAATATGTGACAGAAACGCTGTCACAGGCTAATAACTTTCCGCATGTATAAAATAAATCTAAATTCATAATATGTGGTGATAAGGTGCGGTAGTTATGACCAGAGGGTAATTGTGACCATCGCCATAATGGAGAAAACTGTGTATAATTTTGTTTCACGCTTAGATATTAACCTCAAAATGTAATATTTTCTTAGATATTCTTTATTATTAGTGTGAAGCATTTTTGAAATCCAACTAGCAATTTAAACAAAGTCTACTAAAATTTTTGACAAACGGATTTGTCAGTTTGTCGTTCTAATGGCCTTATTTACCCGAAACATATGTGTGTAAGCAAATATAAAGTGTCAAATATAATGATCTTAATTTCCCCACTAGTGGTCTTAATTACCCCAAACTTTTGTGATTGTGAGTTTTTGATTAGATAACTATATCCATCCTTTTAATTTAATAAAAAGGGCAGCTATGAGAGTTAGAAGTTTTAAGAGATGTCCTTAAAGGGTCAAAATTATTTCATATGCATTAAAAACATCACTTTCTCAAATAGAAAAAAAATAATAATTACTATGTTGAAAATGTAAAAAGTGCTTATTAATTACACCTCTTGATCATATACGTGAAATATTGCTCAGGTGGGTGATTTTGAATAAGTGTCAGTTTGATTGGACCCATATTTTACGACTGACAGCGTTATTCTAATCTTATGGCTTGTATAGGATTTTCATTTGAAATATATTGCAAGAAATATTCAACTGTAGTTTATTAATTTATTTGTTTATTTGTAATTTAAATAATGCTAGTGAGTAAATTAATTTTATGCATGTACATAATAAATCGAAATCTAAAGTAGAAATGGGCAGGTGCTGGGTTCGAACCCAATCGCGGCTGTCGGCCTAACCGTTCGGAGTTTTCGAGGTTTTCTTCGAACCTTGCGTAAATACGTGTTAGGTTCCCTTAGAAAGACCCCCCACGAAGGGCACCTCCCCCTGGGCCTATATCCCTAGCGTAGATAATGGGCCGACAAAAATAAACCAAATCAAACCTAAAGTAGAAATGCATTAAATGTTGCTCAGCTTTGCAATTTCATATACGTCATAGTTTGGATAAAACCAAATTATCAGAATGACAGGTTTTCCTACATAGCAGTGTTACCAGTTGCGCGGTGTTTATTTATTGCTTTTCAGATTACTTAATTGGCTGCAAGTTTTTGAAATAGTAATATTTCTCGTTTAATTGCAGTCTTAGTAAGGAATATATATTTTTTAAATGTGTGTTAAGTGTTAGCAATCAAACAATTCGAATAATATTAAAAATAAATAAATCTCACTTAGTTGGTTGTGGGTGCTATAGTCGGTTTTTACACAAAACTGCCAACCCCACCAGTGGCCAAAAGGCTCTGTTCTCGAATCTGGTAGACGGGAGGCACTGGGTTTGAACCCAGTCGCTCCTGTCGGCCTAAGCATTCGGAGTTTTGCGTGGTTTTCTTCAAACCTTGGATTTACTTGCATAAGCATGGGCTAGGTTCTCTTAGAAGGACTCCCACAGAGGGTAATCCCGTCCTTAGTGACCATTTCCCTCGTGCTGATGATTGGCCGTCATAAACACAACCAACCAATCAACCAACCAAAAGACTGTTAAGCAGACCAGGAACCCGGTCAAAAATAGTAGTAACTGTCAGAAATTTTGTTCAATTTCAATAATCATAAAATCAAGGAACTTTCAATGAGCAGTATTAAACTTCAATCAAGCAATAATAAAAATGAAGGCATTAAAACAAAGATAATTTAAAATGACAATAACAATAAAAGAAAATTGTTATTATTTATTTGTTTGTCTGCTTATCATATGTTTTAAAAGCTTATAATCAGCTAGTACAAAAATCCACACAGAACAACGCAATCGCATCTATGTATATTATAGAGGAGGAAATTGCAATAAACACCACAAATGGCATATTCCTTTCTGTTCATGGCAATCGAAGCATTTTTTAGAACAAAGATAGTAGGCAATAGATAACAAATTTACCCGATTTTAAAATTATAAAACGAAGACAGCTTTAATGAGCAATGTTAAATTTAAAAAAATATTAAAAATAAGGTACTGTAAAACTGCGAATTTTTAATGACATAATAATATATTTTTTTAATAATAGCTTGGAATGATAGGTTTAAGAAACGGAAGATGTTTCTATTTATTTAACTGTCGTTCGTTTTAAAGGCATATAACCCAAAACAAAAACTCATCTAAAACAATCCTATTCAAAGAATGCAACAAAAAATAGCAATAACCCATTCGCAAAAAAACACCATATCCCACTACACTGATGGCAGTCGAGAAGCATCTTTGAGAACAAGGATAGCGTGCAACAGGTAGCAGTTTTGCCCTGGGTGCGGCGCATTTCCGGCTATTATCGGGCACCCTCGCCAAACGATCGTTTACGGTCGGTGGTCGCGATTACCCTACCCTGGCGTGAAAGAGCTAATCTTGGTCGTCGAACTCACAAAGGATTTCAAAAAACCGTCCTGTTCGGCTTATGTCTAATGGTACATGGTAGAAGATACAACAGGCCATATTTCAAGATTGGGTAAAGTTTTTTCAAAGAGATACTTTTGAGGTTTGTGACCTTTTCTCTGAAAGTGTAACCGAAAAAAGTAAAAAGATGGTTCAAATGAAAGGTTACTGACGTATTTCATGGAAGGCATTTTAACAGACATAAACCTTATCGCTTGAGTCCAGTATCCAAATGTAATTAATTAATTTCAAAAGTGAGATAAAGAGAAAGAGAGGAAAAACTAGCTATTCTTGTAATCGAAGTCTTTTGTGTGTCTCTGTAAATAAACAACAAATTCTACATAGTTAATAAGCTATTACATCGTGCCTATAATCCATATTAGGGGGAAGGGAATTGTTTTAAGTGCATTTTAATGATGTTACTTTGTTTCAAAAGTAATAGATACATCATTGAGGTGTATAAAACAATTGTACCTGTCAAGTATGCAAGTAGAGATTGCAGATCCCTTAAACAACAACAGGCATTTTCTAACCTTTTTTCTTCCGCGTACGTCTTTCTTACGAGGCTTTTTATTAACACATGCTGTGGTGCACCTTAATAATGTGTATCAATTTCGTTGAGGTAATGTAACATTGATAAAATGCTTTGCAAATGACTTTTTCTCCTCGTTTTATAATATATTAGAATTTTTTGTACATCCGTCTAAGCCAGCAGTTTCCAACTCGAGGATACGTATACTCCTAAAGATACATGAAAATAATATCGATAATGGCTCAAATCGAAAAACGGTTAGAAAAGTCGACAAAAATATAAATAATGTCAATGTAATTTGTATTGTTTTATAACATTGTTGTGATGAAAATTTTGCAGCTGGAAAAGAGCATGTTTGCGTTATCTAGTTGAGTGGACAGGGAGAGGAAGGGGGGTATGTTTATGAGAAAAGATTGTAATAAAAACGGGTTAAGAAAAAAGGTTAGGAAGTTGCCTAGTGGTTGATCTAAGCATGCCAAGATATACAACAGCCTGCGCAATTCACTAAAAACCGCCGAAAAAGTGAAGTTGGATTCAACTTCAAACCCTGAACCATTCCATTGGACCACGTGCAAACCCTGCCCAAATTAGCATTAAATAAGCTGTTTTCTGTTCTGTGCACATGGTTATTGTTTCAGTTCAGGGTTTGCACGATTGGTCAGAATAACTTGGGCAGGGTATCAGAGTCCTCTGGCGGGAAGCTTCATACATTAATCTCAAATAGATGGGCCATATAGATCTAGTTGGCCATGGTCTAAGCGATCTGCAGTCGTTACTTGCATAATCGACAAGCTCAATGATTCTACACACTTCAGTGATGCATTCATTGTGTTTGATACAAAGTAACATTATTCAAATACACTTTCTCCCAATAATTGCAATATAATAGAATAGTTTTGAATGTTCATGTCTTGGAACTATAATCGCCAGTTATTTTACACTTTGTAGAAAATGTGATGGTTATTTCAATGCTGAGTATCAATTTCAGATTTTTTTTAATTGTTATTATAATGGAGTAAAAAAGAATCGTACCCATTGATTGTAATATGACGGATACATTTTGAGTATCTCTGTAAACTAATCATAATTGAACGCATTCCATTTTCAATATCGAACATCACATGACAATCCTAACTAACGTATGTCAATTACATGATAGTTTGAACATTTCTATGCGAGTTAGAAATGGCCAGATAAGTAGGCAAACTTAATTTGTAAACACTTTTCAACTATTTTTTAAAGTGTTAAAGATAAAGGGAAACTTTTACTTAGTAAATTTTCGCATAGTTACAATAACGCAGTATTCAAATTTCGATTTAAGAACTTGAAGTAACTGATACTTTTGAAACTAATGTTAATGGTAATCAGAAAATATCAGCAAAGGAATTTAAAAACTATCAGAAAATTCTCAAATGTTAAATGGTCATACATTAAGAAGGCATAAAAGAAATGTTAGTATTGTAATTGTAATTATTAACTGGATGGCGGCAACTAATATTAATTAAAGATAAAAAGAAAGGTTTATGAAAATAATTTTGCATTATTAGGAACAATTACAATTACAAAAATTTCTATAGCAAAAATAATTTGTTGTAAAAAGATTCTAAGATTCATCTAATAACATTATCATTTTATAGGATTAATAAATAATTTTCAAAGAAGGAATAATGTGACATGTGGTTTTATTTAAAAATTTTTGGAAAAGCAAGCGTAAAAAGATTGAAATACAATATCAGTGTTGAATATAAATAATTGTGGCAATTAAACATTAGCGATAATTATATTAGTACTTAAATGCTAATCGAAATTAGATTAAAATTTAAATATTTTTATGTTGGACAAGATTTTTTAACAAGGAAACCCTATAAATACTGTCGGACCTAATCTTAACAAATATATCATTAAATTCCTTTTGTAAGATTAAACGAAAATATCTAATAAACTTTTTTATTTATCGCGATGAAAAAAAATGTCTACAAATCTCCATTTATGTTTTGAAAATTTTTTAATTTTGTTTAAAGCATTTAATTAAAAAAATATATTTGAATTAGCCAAATAAAATATTTATGCCTTAGATAACAAATCAGACCAATTTTAAAGAATTTAATGAGAGCAAACGTGTAAAAGCAACGCAGATAATTTAGATTTCTGATGATGATTTGATAAGTCAATTAAATGCATTGGGTTTCTTGAATATTTGTATAATTCATGTACATATTTGCATTATCATCTATCTGTCAAATCTTTTATACTGCATCAAATGCATTTTGAAAAATATTTTCTTTCATAGATCAAAACATTATTTTTATCCTTTTTGGCACAAGACCAACTCATTTACGCGACAGGATTATAAATTTGCAATCAATACTGCCAAAAATCTTGGATAATTTTAAAATCAAACAATAGAATAATTTGTGCCTTAAGAAAACATCTTAGTTCAGGAAATAACAGTGCTCATTTACAAAAGTAAAGAACACGCTATTTTGAAATCGAAAGTGGCA
Source organism: Maratus speculifer (assembly GCA_964019185.1). Classification (NCBI taxonomy): domain Eukaryota; kingdom Metazoa; phylum Arthropoda; class Arachnida; order Araneae; family Salticidae; genus Maratus; species Maratus speculifer. Next base: position 145,450,869 of record OZ025301.1, on the reverse strand, counting down.
GCGAACTCTTGTGTTGATGTTGGCAGGATTTATTCTCATTGTTCGATTGTCGAACCCTTGAAAATTCGAGCAGAACGTGAAGGCGCATAAATAAGGAAAATAGGAAAGAACAAAAAAGTGCATTTTTCTGTGAAAGCCGAGGCAAATAATCTTTCAGGAGCAATAGAGCGTGCCAAATGACAAAAATTGGCTGGCTAAACTATGGCCTGAAGGATATATGATGGGACGAATTTCGTTAAAAGCTTACTTCAGGATTTCATACATTAGAGAGATTACGAATAGGAAGTTACAGAACAGTGGCCGTCACTCTGAATAGCTGCTGCAGACGATTTAAATGGTCAGACATTTAATCTTTTCGAGTATAAGAAAAGATTCTAGTCCGAGGACATCAATTTGTGCTTTTGAGAATGGGTCAAGAAACCATCATAAAAGAGAAATATAATTACTATATATATGCAAAGAATAGTCTAGATTCAAAAACGATTTTGACGTTAAGCATCTAAATGGGTTTTATCTTTCGTAATATATTTTGAAATGACACCTTATTTATTAAATTTGTAAAAGAATGCACATCTTCCTGGAACGTGAATGAGTGGTTGACATTTTGAATAGCTGCTGCAGACGATCATTTAATCTTTTCTAAAACAAGAAAATATGCTGGTTGAAGTATATCAGTTTTGATCTTAAGAATGGGTCAACAAACCATTACAAGAGGTAAATTGCATTTCTTGTACTTATGCAAGGCATATTCTCTATTTCAAGCAATTAGCGGCGTTAAACATCTAAATGGTTTTTATCTTTTGCAACACAGTTTGAAATGACATCTTAATGTTATATTTTAAAAAAGATTCAACTTCTTCCGGGAGTGGGAATAAATAATGTTCTAAAATAAGAATACGCAAACATAAAAATTCTATTCTTATAGGCACCATTAGTTAATTCAACAATACCATTAGAAAAGCGGGAACATTTACATTTGATGATTTTCACAAGTATTCATCAGATATTTTTAGAAAAATCTAATACAAAATAGCAACAAATAACGCATTCATTCGTCAAATTTCTTTTTCTTAAACTGTATTCACAAATCTATTTTGAAAAGGTGTTCACGTTAAAAATCTTTCCAGTCGTTAATGCAGTAGATGTATGGGTTTATCATTGAAGTTTATCACTGAGAAATTGTAAAATAGTTATCATCATTTTGAATACTTGCCATAGAAGTCTTAAAGAAGACAAAATCAGACATTTAATCTTTTCGAAAAAAGAATATTGGTTCGAGAATAATAATTTGTGTTCTTAAGAAAGCGCTGCTAAACGATCAAAAAATGCAAATTATAAATGCTGAATTTATGCAAAGAATATTCTAGATTTTAAACGATTTATGAAGTTAAGCATCTAAATGATTTTATCGTTCACAACAGTGTTTGAAGGGACATTCTGGCTTTAAAGTTTCGGAAACAATGAATTTCTTCCTAGAGTAGTATAATAAAGTAAATAAGTGCTCGCCAGTTTCAATAACTGCCGACTATTTAAATATATATATATATTTTTTTTCAATACAAACAAATTTGCTCGTCTGAGTACATAAAAAATCCTTGAATATATAAAAGTTTCTGTGTAGGAATTGAACTATAAACGATCGCAAATTGGATATAATTACTGAATTTCCACAAAGCATATTTTAGATTTGAAGCAAGAAGGAGAAGGAATACATAAAAAGACAATAAGGAAATACAAGCAGGGAGTACAAGCAGAGGAATACATAAATTCTATTCAAAGCAATAAAATGAGGAACTGTTTCCAAATATAGTAGTACGTGCAATATTGTGTAGACACTAATCAATGGAATATGGATACAGCCCCTCATCTTTTTGTTTCATTTTGGGAATATCGGATTTCGATCTTATTCTTTCGACAATAATTTGCAGAATTGTCAAGCTATGATTTTGAAACTTTAACAAAAGTTGCTGTTAGAGTTATTTGTAATTTATCTTTGAAATGTGGCATCACATAAGTGTAACTATGGAAACGCAAATCGTCTGTGTTTTTGTTAGTTGTTGTTTTGATTTGCTAAGAGTAAGCAACGCTTTCGCTATATCTTAAAATAAAGGATGACAGTCTACTAAAACATGTCAGTTTTATTAATTAAGTTAATACGCATCGCCGCATCATACATCTGGTTACGTCGAGCCAAAGTCTATATATTTTCTTCTTCACTTCGAAAAGAAAAGTTCGAAAATAATCAACTGTTTTCATCATTGAATTTTATTAGAACATTATTCCACAAGCTGGACTGGTGAAAAAAAAAAAGAAAGAAAGAAAATCGTCTGCCGCAGCAATCAAGGTAATGAATAATTTATTATTCCTTTTGTTGTTACTATAAGTTTTTGAACATGGAAAATATTGATAAATTAAAAAAGAAGCGTGCAACATTACGCACTTCAATTACGAAATTAATTAGTAAATTAGAAGCATTAATAAAAAATAAAAACATTGATATTGACAGTTATTTAGAAATTTCGGAACAATTAAATGACAGAGAACAAACTCTAAAAAACCTAAATAAAGAAATAGAATCTGGTATTAATTTAGAAAAAGAATATGAAATTGAAATTAACGCTAGCGAAGAATACCAGGAAAAAATTATAAAGGCCAAATTTCAAATTAAAAAGCAACTTAAACATTTAGAACAAAGTAAAGTTTCCAATGAAATTCAACCAAATTCTACTCAAATAAACAACGCGATAAATATTAAATTACCCGATATATCTCTTCCGAAATTCTCTGGAAAACCAGAGGAATGGGGTCTATTTAATTTACAATTTAACAACTTAATAACTTCAAATGAGCAACTATCAGATGCGCAAAAGTTGCAATATTTATCAGCGGCATTAATAAGTGATGCAAGAGCTTTGATTAGCACAGAAGACACTTTTTCATCTTTATTTCAAGCATTAAAAGACAGATATGAAAATGATAGAATAGTAACAGAAATACACATCAATTCACTCTTAAACGCAGATAAACTTACACAGCCTTCCTCTAAAGATCTTCGAAATCTAGTCGATAATGTAAAAAAAAGCATTCGCGCCTTGAAGATTTTGAATTATAATAGAAATAATCTTTCAGATGTTTTAATATTGAACATCATTCTCCAAAAGTTAGATAGAGATACTCGAAAAAATTATGAAATGACGATAAGTTCAAAAGAAGTTCCGAAGTTAGATGAATTACTTTTATTTTTAGAAAAACGATCTCAATATTTGGAAAATATTCATACAGTCACGTCTGTTAAATCTTTCAGTAAGGATCAGAAACGTTCATTTAATTCCAAGTCATTGACTTTGTTAGCAGAAAGTCCACACATTTGTTCAATGCGTAAAGGCAATCACATTTTAATGAGATGTTCCCAATTCTTAAATTTACCTGCAAAAAAAAGGTTTAATATTGTTAAAATGAAAAAATTATGCTTCAACTGTTTATCATCAGTTCATAACATTAGCCAGTGCAAAAGTTTAAGCACGTGCAGAAAATGCAACAAACGGCATCACACATTGATCCACCTGGAACGCGGTGAGGAAAATATTGATACTAATCAGACAATAGCAATTCAAGATGAAAATACTATTAGTAGTAATCTATCGCCAACCGCAAACGCATTTACTCCTCATAGTTACACAAATAATCAGACGACTGTTACCGCTTTGGGTGAAAATGCACATTCATTTGATAACACGCATTCAACTATTAACAATACTGTAATGAGTATGACATCTTCTTCTAGTAAACAAGTACTGCTTTCAACTGCGATAATATATGTACAAAATGCTAGACGAGAATTAGTTCCTCTTAGAGCATTGTTAGATTCAGGATCGCAAAATAACTTTATAACGAAGGAATGTTCTGAGTTATTGTTCTTGAAAGGAAGGAAAATAAACGCATCAGTTTCAGGGCTAAATGGTTCAGTTATAAACATAAAGGAAAGTATTATAACAACCATAGCAAATAAAAACAGGAGTTTTAATGAAACATTGCAATTTTTTGTTGTTCCTAAAATTACGCGCATAACACCAGCTACATATCTAAACATCATGCCTATTAAGCATTTACAAACTTTTCAGTTAGCTGATCCACAATTTGATAAACCAGGTCCAATACATGTTTTATTATCAAACGAAGTATTTTTTAAATTAATCGGACAAAATAAAATAAATATGCAAAATTTGGTTTTTCAAGAAACTGTTTTTGGCTATGTTGCCAGTGGTTCTACGTCTATGCCCCAACAGAATTTTAATAATTATTGTGGTCTTGTTCAATCTGCGGATGAGTTATCCAACGCTGTGCAAAAATTTTGGGAAATTGAAGCTGTCCATGATAAAAACCCAATAAAAAGTAAAGAAGAGCAGTATTGTGAGGAACATTTCTTGCGTACACATACTAGAAGAGCAGATGGTAGGTATATTGTGGAAATGCCAATTAAAACTGGCGGGCTTGCATGTTTAGGAGAATCAAAGGAAAACGCACTTAAACGATTAAATCACCTATTTAAGCGATTTGCGCACAATTCAGCCATGAAATTGTTATACGAAGAATTTATTAACGAATATAACGATTTGGGACACTTAGAGGAAATCTTGCTGGAAAATAAGCCCGAATTTTCCTATTATTTGCCGCATCATGGGGTATACAAACCCGAGAAACCAAGCACGAAATTAAAGGTTGTCTTCGATGCTAGTGCAGCTACTACCAGTGGTGTTTGTTTAAATGATGTTTTATTAAACGGAGGATTAGTCCAAGATGAGCTCTTCGATATCATTTGTCGATTTCGAACTCATAAATACGTCTTTACTGCTGACATCATAAAGATGTATCGTCAAATATTAATTTCGGAAAATCAGAGAGATTTGCTTCGAATTTTGTGGAAAACTGATGAAGAAGAACCAGTCAAAATATTTAAGTTAAAGACGATTACATACGGTACATCGAATGCACCTTATCTTGCCACGCGGACTTTGAATCAGCTTGCAATTGATGAAAAGGACAATTTTCCGCTAGCATCACATGTAGTTCTTCAAGATTTCTACGTGGATGACGTATTAACAGGAGCTGACACTTTAAATAAGGCTCAACAAGTGCAAGCACAATTAATCGCATTGCTTGAACGTGGTGGCATGAAGTTGCACCGATGGTGTGCTAATCACCCCGAACTCTTGAAAATCGCAACTAGCAATCAAGAGTATACATTCAATGATCGTAATGCGAACCAGAGCACTAAAACTCTAGGATTGTTGTGGAATCCAGTTCGTGACTGCTTTTCGTTTAATTCATCAGTTAAGGAACCAGTTGTATACTCAAAAAGAACTGTTTTATCCGACATAGCGTGTATCTACGATCCATTGGGATTACTCGGTCCTGGAATAGCTAAGGCTAAGATTTTCATACAAAGACTGTGGCTGTTAAAGCTAGATTGGAACGATCCACTTCCAGATGACATTAAAGATGAATGGCGACGCTTTATCAGAACGCTTCAGAATATAAACAATTTAAAAATAAATCGATTTGTTTTAAACGAAGGGCATTCGGAAGTTGAACTGCACGGCTTCTCCGACGCCTCCGAGCTCGCATATGGAGCAGCCATTTATCTACGCTGTTTCACAAAATTTAATACATCTTTAAATTTACTGTGCAGCAAGTCTAGAGTTGCACCATTGAAACCTTTGACAATCCCACGATTGGAATTGTCCGCAGCTGCCTTATTGTCTCAATTCGTATCTAAGATAGTGACTGTACTAAAGTTGAACATCAGTAAAATAATACTATGGTGTGATTCAACCATCGTCTTAGCGTGGATTCAGACTCCCCCTCATCTACTTAAAACTTTTGTGGCCAACAGAGTTTACAAAATCCAAGAATTGACCCAGACTTTTCAATGGAGACATGTACGCTCAGAGGACAATCCAGCAGACCTTGTATCTCGAGGATTATCCTTAGAGAAATTAATTAATTGTGAACTTTGGTGGCATGGCCCTCTCTTCTTGAGAGAAAGAGACAGTGAATCCAAACACAGCATTGATTTAGAACAAGTGAAAAACAATATAGACTTTTCATCAGAATTAAAATTGAAAAACAGTACAGCATTATTAAGTTTAAAATCTAGTGAATTTGTAAATTTTAAGTATCAGCAATAATTATACTAAAATATTACGTGTTTTAAGTTATATTTTCAGGTTCTTAGAGAACACAAGAAAATTAGATGAAAAAAGAAAGGGACACGTAAGTATGGAAGAATTATCACGAGCAGAAATATTTTTAATTCGGGAAATCCAAAAACTTGAATTTAAGGCAGAATATACTGCATTGTTAGAAGGTAAGCAAATTTCTAAGAAAAGTAAATTGCGATTGTTAAACCCCTTTTTAGATGCAGATAATGTGCTAAGAGTAGGAGGGCGTTTAGATAATGCAGACCTAAGGTTTGCTCAAAAACATCAATATATTCTGCCAGCTAAGGGTAAATTGTGTAGCCTAATTGCAATTTACTATCATAAAAAATATCTTCATATAGGTGCACAAGCATTGTTATGCTACTTGAGGCAAAAATACTGGCCTCTACGGGGAAGAAATTTAGCTAGAAAAATAACGCATGAGTGTGTAACTTGTAGTAAAAGTAACCCCATAACCACACAACAAATCATGGGTTCCCTACCCAGAGAGAGAGTACGTCCCAGCGCACCATTTAATTACGTGGAAACAGATTTTGATGGCCCCTTTTTCATAAAATATAAGGTACAGAGAAAGGGAATTCTTAATAAGGTGTATTTGGTAATCTTTGTTTGCTTTGTAACTAAAGCAGTGCATCTCGAACTAGTGTCAGAATTGACTACAGATGCATTCATTGCCACCTTAAAAAGGTTCATTACTAGGCGCGGAAAGTGCGCAGTAATCTTTTCAGATAATGCAAAAAATTTTGTTGGTGCTAACGCCGAGTTACAGAGACTCCATAATTTACTAAGACATCCTGAGGAGAAGTTAGCGAATTATTTGTCAGAAGAGAATATTGTTTGGAAATTTATTCCACCCAGAGCACCTAATTTTGGCGGATTGTGGGAGGCAGGAATAAAATCGGTAAAATATCATCTAAAGCGAACGGTAGGTAATGCAAGGCTAACATTCGAAGAGTTATTAACTGTAATTGCTCAAATAGAGTCTATATTAAATTCACGGCCAATCACTCCATTGTCTTCAGACGTGAATGATTTGGAGGCCTTAACACCAGGCCATTTCTTAATCGGAAGGCCTATGACAACCATCGTTGAACCAGAATTAATTAATGTTAACGAAAATAGACTATCTAGATGGCATAGAATTTCAAAATACATTCAATTGATATGGAATCGTTGGAATAAAGAATATTTAAACACGCTCCAACAACGCTCCAAGTGGCAATTTGAGAAAAATAATGTTAGCATAGGAACCCTAGTGTTGATAAAGGAAGATGACCTCCCTACAAACAAATACTTACTAGGACGCATTATAAATATTTTCCCTGGTGCAGATGGTAAGATTAGGGTCGTCGAAGTTAAAACCGCTAGGGGAATACTTAAAAGAAGTATTTCAAAAATTGCGTTATTGCCACAACAAGTCTCGGAAAATTAATTACGAAATGTAAAAAAAAAAAAAAAAAAAAAAGGTTTTGTTATGTATTTTTATTTTTAGTTTTCCTATTATTGTATGTTCATAATTGCATTTTTCATTGTTAAAAGAAAATTGTTGTATTGTATCATATTACTTAAGCATTTGTAATGTTAATATTTTGTACTGTATAATTTATTGAAGTTGACCCTTCAATGTCGGGGGGTATGTTAGAGTTATTTGTAATTTATCTTTGAAATGTGGCATCACATAAGTGTAACTATGGAAACGCAAATCGTCTGTGTTTTTGTTAGTTGTTGTTTTGATTTGCTAAGAGTAAGCAACGCTTTCGCTATATCTTAAAATAAAGGATGACAGTCTACTAAAACATGTCAGTTTTATTAATTAAGTTAATACGCATCGCCGCATCACACAGTTGCTCTATACATTTAGCTAATACAATGTGCAAATGAAATTTTTATAGAATTGACGCATGCGTAGTAAAAATTTATTTAGTAAACTTGGTCATTTTTCGTACAAATATTAATATTTTTTTATTTTGATTACATGGTGTTATGTACATTGATTGTCATGTATTTTGTTTATCATATTTTCTGAAAAGAACATTGTTTTTTATTAAGAACTCTGCAAATTATAAGCAAAAAACTTGGCAAAATTTTGGACCGTTTTTATAAAAATTTTAATTTTTCTACGAGTTTGCACGCTATATTCATAAAAATGAACACAGTTTATTATAATAAACCTCTTAATCATAATCTGTAGTTTGAACGCTTTTGTTACATTAGTTTTGACAGGGTTATCCAGAAGAACTTCGTTCTTTTTTTATTTGTTGACGGTCTCCTAAGGGATATTAGGGGGAAATCTTCGCAAAAATATATAACCTGTACTATTTTGTTTACACTCCTGGAATTTCAGAATAATTCCTTGTCTATATTTCTAGATATTCAACAAAACGTCTAAAATCAAGATTTTTTTTTTTTTTTGCTGTGACTGTATATATATATATATATATATATATATATATAAAGAGAGAGAGAGAGAGAGAGAAACAGAGATCTTCGAAAACAAAAGAAAAATGAACTACAAAATGAAAGCAAAAGCCAATATACATGTATACATGCTTACCGACATCATTGAAAAAACTCCAAAAATGAACCAAAAACCCTTTTAAAAAGTCAATATTATGTATACATAAGTACCGAGATGATCAAAATACAAGAAAACGAGCTAGAAAACGAACAAAAAAGCCAACATGTATGGATACAATCATACCGATAAAATCGAAAGACATTAAAAACTAACCAAGAAACATATGTAAAACCAACAATTAAAAAGAAAAGTGAAAGTACATATGGCATTATGGAATATAAAATCAGCGAAAATGGGCTCAGATAATTTCAAAACGTAAAACTATACCAATATATCCCCAATCAGGTTTTTATCATTATTACAGCACTTTCCTTACCCCATGCATTTACGAGATATAAAAGCAGGAGCACCTATATTCGATTATTTTCGCTGCAATTCCTCGTTAAAAATCTTTTAACGTGCCTTATAAAAAAATAAGACGGATAGAAAAGAAATTTATCCGATAAAATTTACTTATCTTTATCGATTTTTTTATCTTTCTGAAGCATTAAGAAATATCTTTAGATAAAGATAATAAATTTACCTATTTTTGATAGTCCTGTTTTCCAGCTATTTTTCAAAAGAAATTGAACTTGATTTTAATATTTTCGCTTCCGTATAAGCAATTTCTGACCTAAATTTAATATGCATGAAATATTTATGAATCAGAGACCGATGTCGAATGTCCAGCAGGAAATGCGAATTTTCTATTAAAAAATGTACATAAAGATGAGAATAATTTAAGGAAACGATACACCTTAAATGAGGAGGAATATTAAAATTTAAATATATTAAAATTACCTTTTAAAAGCTACAAATACTTTCAAGGATGTATTTTGATTAACTGAATATTTTACTGCAGTGAATTAGGGCCATAATCAAATGGAAGCATATTCGGCAGTGTCACCACTTCGCGTAGCAACTTCTTGAATCCCCTTCTAGATTTCATATTTTTAAAAAAATATTTATAACATCTATATTATTCAAAACTTTTAAAACTTTGAACTCAACAGTTTTATGAAAGAAGGACAATCGCTCTTTATCTATGTTCACATTTTATACGTTTCAGCTAAGTTTGGGTCTGGCCGAATTTTCAGCAGCATTTTTGCAGAAAATGAATTTTCGATGAAATTCAGATTTTGGGCCAAAAATTAATATGAAACAGAATTTTCGATTGATCTCTAGTTATTACTACCGTTGCTAATCAAATGTTTTTATCAAAAAAATATTGCGACAAGAAAAGAAAAATTTAAGTTTGCACTGTAATTTAAAAAGCAAACATAAGGAGCAGAATAAATACTTTCTTCTCATATATTCTTCTTCTTGTTTTGACTGTTTTAGCGAATTGTTTTAAATAATTAACTGCTACACTGTAAAAAATAAATGTGTAAATAGGCTAATTTTACACACATATATGTGTAATTTTGTAAAATTACACACCTGTAATAAAAATTACACATTTTTTTCGGAAATTTACCTGTTTTTGTGTGTATTTAGCGTCTGAAAGTAAGTGTGTAATTTGTTATCACTTGATAAACTCAGACAAGTGTGTAAATTCCGAAAAATGCCTGAATTTACACGAATTGAATTGTTATTCTAATTTAAGCATAATAATGTTTACTCAGAGAAGTGTGTAAATTTCTGAAATCACCCACTTGTTTTAAAATTTACACATTTCGTACAAAAAATTGCTTGTTTTTATGTGTATTTTGTTTATTAGAATGAGTACGTAAGTTTTTATCAGTTAATAGACACACAGAAGTGTGTAAATGTTAAAGATTACGTGTATTTACGCGAATTGGAGTGTTTTACATAATTATAAATATGTAAATTTTAAAAGACAGTTTCAAAATGTATTAGAAGACTTTCCGACAAAACTGAAAAATGTTTATGCATTCGTTTTGTCTGTCCATCTGTCCGCGCTCTAACTCTCCTAAATATACTCAAATTTCCATGAAAATTTTAGATGTTATTGATGTTCACGTTAACACAAACCCTACTGAAAATGAAGTTTCTATCATGATTCATTTATTTACAGGGATATTTCAAATTTACCATTACATTACGGCCTATGGGAAAAAATAGTTTCGAATGAGTTTTAAAGGTGTAACACCCTGCCAAACATATTTAAATTTATATGCATTTGCAAAGTACGTTAAAATATGTATTTAAAAAAATGCAGTATAAATGATAGTTATTATTCATTTACAGGGCCACACGAAAGAATTCCATTATGCAAGAACAAAAGGGCGGGGGATTATTTGCGAGATATTTTAATAATGTTAAACGACTTCGTGTACAATAAAATTGATATACTGATACGCTGAGTCATAATATGAAGTGCATAGCATTTACAGGGAGATACAAAAGATTTCAAATAGTATATTCTATTTGAAGTACTGTGTATTATCGATGATGGTTGATGGATGGATGAAATGCATTTTTAATTATGATATGCGTTTTTAAGTTTCCCTAAATATATGCACATAACATAGTGTGTATAAATTCTATAGTTTATATACAAGGTTACACAAAGGAACTCGTAAAGGTTACTGAATACGAGCGTAATTTATTAAAAGGTGGTTTTTAAATAAGTTATACATTTTTATGTTGAACCGCTTACTCAGAAATGTTTGTAGAATATAGATAAAATGATATATAGGGTCATGTAAAGTACTGGATACGTGGTCACAATTCGATGATAACTTCTGGAAATGACATTTAAGAGTGTTTTAATTTAAAATAGATTTTAGGTAAATATTGGACTGTAATATAGGTACTAGGTAAACTGCAGGGTTGATCAAAAGTATTCAAGTACGTTTTTATCCATTAGTATGAATTGCTAATAAATAAATTTAACGAAAGTTTAGCGTTTTCTTGCTTAACTAAATTTTCTTATTATATAGTATTTACATCAACAGAAAGATTAAATACAGGGCTGTTCAAAAGTATTGAAATACATATTTGGCTATGGACATTAACACGTTATTTTCCTAAATAATGAAGTTTTGTTAAAGATTTCAGGAAGTGTTGGAAAGTGTTTCGTAATCTATCCTTAACGCATAATTTTTCTTTATTGTTAATTGAGATATGAGTTTTAAAATTGATTTTTGCATATTGCGTTCTGTGTACAAATGCTGTAGATCTTGTACAGGGTAACACAGCAGAAAGTGCACAGATTACAGTACATGAACGGAAGTAGCTTAAAGGTGGTTTTAAAATAAATTCTACATTTTTACACAGAATTGCATTTAATAAGCTAAGATATATATGGAGAAAAATGATATACAGGACCACCGAAAGAATTTGATACATGGCTGCCTATGTAAGATATCCTCTGGAAATGTAAGTTCACGAGATTTAAACGTGTTTTTGTTTTAATTAAATCATAGCTAAATAGTGGCATAACCTTATGCAAAAATAGTAGACAAAATACAGGGCTGTACAAAAGAATTAAAATTTGCTATCTTCTTTTGGGTATAAAATTCTAAAAGTCAAATTTCAACCTATTAGTCGTTTTAATACTTTACAACATTGTTGAAAATGCTTAAGAATACAGTTTGTTTGTCCGTATTCTAACTTGCGTTAATAGTTGGATTGCTCTGTAATTGATACATGTATTAAGGCAATATTTTAATTCATAACCCAAATTATGACTAATATAATATAATAATTTATAAAAAAGAAACTCTACAATTCATTTTAACAGGAAACTTTTTGAAATTGAATAAAAACAAAAGTGAAATGCATTAAAAAAAATTTAAACCGAAAATTTTAATTAGAGCCACTTTTATGAAAATAACGTGCGTTTAACTTCTAAATCTACCCTTGTATAAATAAACGGAAAACAACATCTGCGTTTCACATCTGCGCTGTTCGGCAATAAATTCACTTGCAGACGATCAAAACAGTTAGTCTTTGGAATAAAGAACGTTTTGTTTGCTCGTATATATTGTTCTTTCATAAACGTATATAGTTCGCATGAATTTTAAAACTTTTAGGAAAATGTTACAAGAATGCGGCCAAAGGATACTTTACATGACAGTCCGAAAAGGTACAGTGTCAGTAATGTAGTTAAAAAAGAGCTCATTAATGTCATTGTACTGTATTCGGACATAATTCTACGAAAGAATCTACGTATTTCTATTTGGATTATCCCAGTTTAACACAGGGGAAGATCATAAGAAATAGGTAAGGAAAAAGTATTTTCTCAGCTTTCTCTTTTAGCTAATATTTTTAGTTTTAGTTAATTTCACATAAACATTTTATAAAAGCAATGACTAACATTCATTTAGCTTTTATCAATTCAATAAACTTTACTAAATTTAATTTTTATTTTGTTGAAATAAAAGGCCGCATGCCAACGATTTATTCATTTAAATCAGATTTTTTTTTTCCTTTTTAAAACTATGCGGTTAAAATTATGTTTCTTTAAATTTTAAAAGTTTTGGGTTTTAAAAGTAATTTAACCAATAGTTAACATAATTACAATACATGTATTATCACATCCCAATAGTTTCTTCTTTAAACAGAGATTTAACTCATATATGAATCATATCGCATTATAAAATGTATGAATATGAAATATATGATATGTACAACATGCATATGAGGTATATATAGGCTAGATGGGAAGGTAATGGACAAGCTTCAATATTTTTGGTTAATAAAAAATACTTATTAACAATTTAATTTATGTATATGTATTTCATTAACTCCTCTCTACATGATTTAAAATCTAAATTATTTTTTATGCTCCTAATCAAGACACAGAAAATAATATTTCAAATTTCCATCGATTTTCAGGAAAATTTGAATGAATTTGCTAAGAGTTGTCTTCATTTAAAAAACTAATACTGTCATTTTTATTTCCTTGCAAAATTTGCATGTGTTCATGTTTCGTAAGAAAGAAAATTTTGAATTTTATGTACTTATGACTATTTGCAAAATTTCATTTATTTTTAAGAATTTAAGAAGCGTGTGTTACTGAGGTCGGGGGGCGCTCAATTAAATCTAATAATTCCCATTTAAATAAAAACAATTAAGTTACAGAAATTGTTAAAAATCAATTGTATTCTGAAAAATTAACTGCATCTATTGTGCCACATCTGTCACCGGAGACTGAGTGGCGCTCAACGTGTTATTTGTTAAAAATAGAGGGAAGTAAACGAATTTGTGCTAAAATAAAAAAAATTTCATATTTTCTTTTATCCATCTAAACCTTCCAATATATAAATAATTTGATAACTGTAATTCCCTGACATTTAGAATTTTAAACAATGTATCTAAAATAATTAAAATTTTGATATTGTGATAGTTACAATGATTTATTTAAACAGTGAACAATTCTCAAAATATTTCATTAATTATTGCTATGCTAATTTGTTAAATTTATTTGAAGCAAATATATTTTTTAATAGCATGCCTTCATTAAATTCTGGCTCTAATTATTGTTATAAAATCTATTACTTTTGTGAGGTTCCATTACTGGATTCACATTCCTTATTCTTTTTTTATTGTGTCTTATAAAAAATAACCTGTATTTTTAATACACTGCTAAAAATAAATTTTTCACCTCATTTTATTCTAAAAATCGCATAGTAATAATTCTAATCCCTTGTACTATTTATGATAGTATCAGTGTTATAGTGGCTTTGGCAACAAAATCCAGCCAAAAATTACATTTTTGAAAAAAAAAAAAAAAAAAAAAAAAAAACATAAAAATTTCACATTATAGGCAAAATAGAGTACAGAATTCAGTTCTGTAAGATATAAACAATTAATGACCGTTTTTAAAAATCATGTATCAAGAGTTATTATTGATTTAAATGTATAATTTCATAAATAAGAATGTAATATCTACAACCTATTATTAAAGTTATTTTTTTAATAATCAAAAAATATTTTTTAAGTTTTCTTTTACTGCTTGCAAACCCTTATGTAAAATGAATTAATCCTTTCTGTCATCACGTTGTATATATGCAAACAGAAGGAGATAATATATTATAATTTCAGAAAGAAAACAGATTAAGAAAAATAAAGAAAATAGATTATAATAACAGAAAGATAATAGATTACAATTTGAGACGACCCTGTTTCTTGATTGAGCGTAAATAATTCTTGTTTTAAGATTACAAATCTGTTAGAAAGAAACAAGTTGGAAAATGCGCGTTAAACAAAGCAAATCAGGTGCATTTCGTACTATAAAGAAGTTAAAAAAATTTTCAGATCTTAGTGTAATAGTAGATAGTACTTCGGATACTGTTTAAGTATCCGAAATGTTTTCTTTGTCTTTGTAAACACTATATATCTGCTTTCTATTATAAAATAAGTAATCTTTAACGAATCTCAGCAACATAAGCATCAATTTCATAAAATGTGAAATATTTTAATATAATTAAAACGCGTCCCAAAACAATGTTTCCTTCTTTACCATAATGTAATGGAATATTTTAGTATGGCCCTGTAAATTAATTAAAACGATTCTCTGCACTACAGATTATACAGAATTTATATTGTAGTATATACTTCATATATGCATGTCAATTTTATTATGTTCGAAAACGTGTAACATTATTAAAAGGCACTTGAAACTATTTTTATACATTGGCCGTTATGCAAGGGAACGCTTTTCACTGTCTCTATAATTGAATTATTCATCTCATTTTCATAAAAATTAAAATGACTTGATAAAATTATGCAAGAGTTATGTATTTTAAATTTCAAACAATTCGGATAAGTAGTTTTTGCGTTGTTATATGCGAACGGACAGATAGACAGACGGACGGATTGAATGACAACTATAGTTATTACGTATTTACATAATTACGATCGCGTACTTAGAAACAAGTCAAGCATATACGAATTTGTACTTCATGTAATTTTGTTTTGCTATTTTAAAAACTTTTTCGCAGTTTACACATCAAACAATAAGGTAAATCTTTGTACCCAAAAACCTGTCTATTTTAAATATTACACAAAAATGTGTTTTCCATGTTATGTAGACATATGTGTAAAAACAGAATATTACACAAAAATCTGTGCATTCTGTACATAACACAAAAACATGTGTATTTTGCATATTACACAACATTGTAGGTATTTTCCTATTGCACAAAAATATATGTAAAAAAAGAATATTACACTTATGTATGTGTAAAAATAGTGCTCAGAAATATGTGTATTTCAGTGCAATTCACACATTAAAGTGTGTATTTCAAGAGTTATCAGATAACTTTTACACAGTTGGACTTATCATCAAATTACACATTAAAATGTGTATTCTGAAATTTACACATTTGACGCAATTTACACACAAATTTACACATATAGACATGTCGTTTTTGTATCATCGATTTACACATTTTTGTGTGTAAATTTACACATTTTTTTTTTAGAGTGTACAGTTAATGATAATACTAACAATTCTATCTAAATCTCTTTGAAATTGCAAAAAATTTGTAACAACAAAACAAGAGAGGGTTTGAAAATATACAGTAGTTTAAATAGCGCAGTAGAATTGAATAAATATTTCTTAGTCATCTTTTATTATTTTTCTTGTTATAGTTAATAATAGTATAGTTAGCTAAATGATTTCTCCAAAAAAATCTTACAAGAACAATAAAATTGCATTAGCAATCTAGAACAGAATAAACATCTTCTACTCATGTTTTTTTTTTCTTATTGCTTTTATTGTTATAATTACTGTTAGTACTAGTATTGCTAATCAAATATTTTCTAAAAAATTTTTACAAAAAACGGAATTTTTTTCAGAAAATAGTTTACTTAAGGGGACAGTAGACATTAAAAATCAAATTACTCTATTTTCAATGGATTCATTTAAAAATTGGCAGACATGTTGATGGCAAGCGCAAACAGGTGCATTCAAAATTTGGTGATAAAATAATAATAAAATTTTTAAATTATTCGATTTTTAAATTTTTTAAATAACGAGAAATTGTCCCATTTTAAAATTTTCCATGCGCATTTCTTGGCCAGAAAATATGACAATATTTATTTATGAGATACTTTTTATGTATTACAATGGAAATTGGCATGAATTGTAAACGTTCACTGAATACATATGCAGAAACAAAATATTTTGATAATTATGCTTCATTTTTTCCAAAAAAGTAGCCGTATATTTTCATACTCACATAAATTTCAACATTAAAATGTTTCTGAAATGCAACTTTTTATACTAATAAATTGTAATATCTATTTATTATGGTACAGAGAATATAAAGTATAAGTTTTAAAAGATCTGATAGTTAAAAATGCGCATGGAACGTTACAAGTGTTAAAAAATTGCAAAATTTACAATTTTGAAAAAATAGCATTTTAAGGAAAACAAATTGCATAAATATAAACAGTTTTTGCTAATATAAAAGCTTATCTCTCAAAGAAGATGTTTCAGAATTGAAAAATTATTTTTGTATCGCATACCTCTGAGCATCTAGTTTCATAACCCTCGAAAAGAAAAAAAATCTATTCCTTTGATCAAATTTCGTGATTTTTAATGTCCACTGTCACCTTAAGTAGCACAGTAGAATGGAGTAAAAAATATTTACCCATGTTTATTTTTTATTATTTTTATTATTATAGTTATAATTAATACGGCTAATACTAACCAAATGTTTTCTCCAAAAAATTTTACAACAACAAAAAGAAGCAGGAGTACACTGTAATTTAAGTAGCAAAGTAGGGCGGAATAAACATTTTCTACCCAAAGACATAAACGTAAAACTACATTCTCTACGTGTACTCTTTTCACGCAACTAACTTCACCAATTAACTTCACGCAATTAACTTCACCTTTGCTTTTAATATTTTAGTCATTTTTAAAATTAACTAATTTTTTATTACTTTAATTTATTATTTATTTCAATATTTTATTATAGTATAAACATTCATTACAGATTTGATTACATTAACTACATTCAAATTATTGTTTAAAAAATGTAAACAAAGCAATGAACAGAAATCTGCACAACCTCAGGTGCCAAACTGCACGGATTTGAGGGAGTCTACTGTAGTTACCGTAAATAAAGCTATTGCTAGACAAATGTTTTCTCCAAAAAATTTTACAACAACAACAACAAAAGAGGTTTTTAAGAGTACACTGTAATTTAAGTCGCAAAGTAGGGCGGAATAAACATTTTCTACCCAAAGACATACAATAGACGCAAACGTAAAACTACATTCTTTACGTTTACTGCATTTCACGCAAAAGTGGAATTCAGAAAGTTTGTTTTGAATTCTAACGACCCTAGAATACGATGCTACATGTTGCACTCCAGCATCTGTTTCACGGCTCACGGATAATTGTCAATGGATGAGTAGGTAGCCGGTCGGAAATGAGTAACCTTTTTTAAAAGGTTTCCGAGAATTTTTCATTCCACAGGCCTTTAGTACGTTGGGAGAAAAAAGATCGATGTGCGTTTGAATTTATTTGCTGAATACATCAGCAAATAAATGTTGCTTAGAAATATGGAAATTTTGTTAAATTTTCGTTGCACAGAGAAGTACTTTATTTGGTCTAATGCTCATGTTTTAACTTATAAGCGTTTTTTTTTTTTTTTTTTTAATATATGAACACAACAGCTGCTGCTATAGTGATATGATTAGAAAAGAATGGACAGGGCTATGTACACAGCCGTTTGTTTTATTTAACCTGCAGAATATTTCAGAGTGTGTCGAAAATAAAAGTTGATGTAATACCGAATAACATATAATTTTGTACAATACCAGTTTAAAGAATTTAATTTTATACGCTAAATGTTTTTTACAACGAATATTGTTAGTTGAGACATCTAAATTTGAAGATTTATACATAAAAAATTCTTTAATATTATGATTCAATTTTTTAACAAATATCGCTATACATCGAAGTCTTTCATTAGATGTAGTGCTTATATATGAACTTACACACAGATTTTTTTCATCAATTATGAATATATGAACTCACATATTGCTAGAATAGTGATACGGCTAAAAACAATGGACTGGATTGTGTACAGATCAGTTTGTTTTACATAAATTGTTAAACATGTCAACGGATACGCGCACACAAATATATGCATAAGTATAAAATAATATATATAATATAATAATAAATAAAATAAATATATATATCTGTGTGAATCTAGGAAAAAAAGTGACCGGAAAAAAAGTTATCGGAAAAAAAGTGACCTAAATTACAAAAGCGGAAAAAAGTGACACGGAAAAAAGTGACAAGGAAAAAAAGTGACACGGAAAAAAGGGACACGGAAAAAAAGTGACAAGGATTGATTTTGGGGAATTATTATTGATTTTGGGGATTCATTGGTTAAGTTTGAAAGGGGGATGGGGGGGAGGCTCATAATTTAGGTAAATGGGTTTTTCATGCTGAATTAACTGTTTTGGTTCAATTTTTTGATATACGTTCATACTGAAAAGACGCTTGCCTGATTAGTTTTGGGAAGGGACGATTACCCCCCCCCCCCCATCCGTCCTCAGTTAGATGAATGGGTTTTTATGCAGAATTTTCCAACGTGTGTCAAATTTGAATATACAGGGCCGACTAAGGCAGGGGCATGCGGGGCAATTGCCCCGGGCCCCCGGTTTGAGGGGGGGCCCCAAGAAGAGAAAAGTTTATTGTTAAAAAAGGGCCAAATGATATAAAATAGCAAAATATTACCAAAATTCTTTTTTTTTTTCAATTTTAAGGGGTCTTTTTTCTCCTACCCCCTTTGCTTCCCTGCCCCACGTTCCCTTAAAGTAATAGTTACATCATAAGAAAATTAATAGTTAAAATTATTTATCATCTGTTATTATGTATAAAGATGTGAAATATAAATATTGAAATCAGTACTTGGTACAAAATTTATGCATACATACAATAGGTTTGAATTTTAATTTTAGTCACTTGAGTATAATTCACAAACATTTTTAAGATAGAAGGGGGCCACTCTAATAATGTTTGCCCCAGGGCCCCCCACTGTCTAAGTCGGGCCCTGTGAATATAGGTTCTTTTCGATAAGGCTTATATATAGCATATAATGCATGAAGAGTTTTAATGGTTATATATAGAGGGAGAACGGGGGATAACCTTTCTTAAATTAAATTAATAACTTTTTACGCATAATTATCCGATTTGCTTAGAATTTTGGACATAGATTCATTATGATAAGATGTATCTCTGATTAGTTATGGGGTTCTTCTGCTTATTATAAAGGGTGGGGGGCGAGCAGTTATCTCCCCCTTAAACTAGATAAATAGGTTTTTATGCAGAATTACCCCATGTATTTCAAATTTTAAATATAGGTTCTTACTGATAAGGTGGATCTCTGAATAGTTTTAAGGATTTGATATCTAAGTATTGAAGGGGAATAGAATATAACCTACCTTAAATTAAATTACTTTTTACGCAGAATTATAGGATTTGCTACAATTTTGGATTATAGATTCATTATGATAAGGCGTATCCCTGATTACATATGGGGTTATTTTTCTAATTAAAAATTAAGGCGTGTGATTTTCCGATCCCCTTAAATTATATAAATTGTTTTTTATGTTCACTTATCCGATATATTTCATATTTTGGATATATGTTTTTTATCATAAAGTTAGTCCCAGAATAATTTTAAGAGTTTAATGGCTAAGTATACTGTCAGGTTCTGAGACCACCTCTGCTAAAGATTGGAATTTCCGCTATTTCTCTATCTTAATCTCTTTTATATTATACCGGCTGTGTACTAGAATTTTCAAGGTGACATTCTTTCTTTGTTGAAGGGAGAATTGACAGGTAATCCTCTACAGGTGGTGAGTGAGAAAGAGGAGATTGCGGAGAGGCGTGTTCATCCGTCAGTGAGGTATGTGGATGATGAGCTGACAAGTAACATGTCACTAATCAAGAAAGGAATGTGGAATGTGTCCAATGGATAAGCCCCAAAGGGGGTTGACATTGGGGAAACACCGTGATTTGAGAAGAGCAAGTCTTATCTCAGATTAGTTCAGTTCGTATCTGGGTTCATACCTAGAGAGTAGTGTTGGACAGAGGTCCTGATAGGGTGTGCTCTGCGTTGTAGAGCGGAGGCAGTGCGTATCTGGAGAGCAAGGGACACAGACGTCCTGGTGTTTAGTGCTCTGGGCCGAGAAGTGCAAGCCGAGTATCCATGTGTTGGGAGATTCGAAAGTGATCTCCGATAAAGTTAATCTAACGTGCATCGAGTGTGAGGTGGAAGGTGTAATTCGAATAGTACACAGCCAACCTTCACTGTATTTAATTTAATGTTGAACCGGATCACCTATATCCGAGTTGTAATTGTATATAATGGTAAATAGCGTATTTAGTGTGTACATATATTCTAAATAAACTGTTAATTCAGTTAATTGACAGCGTCAGTGTTCATTTACACAATCCTCACAGTGGGTGACCGATATCACCTAGTAATATCGGTGGTGGCAGCTATAACTACCACGGACTTTCTTCAAAGTTGTGCGGGCTGAGAGGAACGTCCGACATATACAGTGGGGGAACGGAGGATAACCGCCCTTAAATTAATAAATGGCTTTTTACGCAGAATTATCTTATTTGATTCAAACTTTGAATGTGCGTTCATTATGATAAGGCGAACTCCTGATTATTTGTGGGTTATCCCCCGTTTATCCCTCTATACTTAGCCATTAAACCCTTAAAACTATTCAGGGATTCACTTTATCAGGTAAAACCTATATCCAAAAGTTGAAATACGTTGGATAATTGTGGAAAAAAAAAATCTTATTTAAAGAGTGGGGGGATTAATCGCCCGCTTTCCCTTATTTAATTAGCAAAAGAACCCCATAATTAATCAGAGATACGCCTTCTTATAATGAATATACATC
Organism: Maratus speculifer; assembly: GCA_964019185.1. Classification (NCBI taxonomy): domain Eukaryota; kingdom Metazoa; phylum Arthropoda; class Arachnida; order Araneae; family Salticidae; genus Maratus; species Maratus speculifer. The sequence continues at coordinate 145,429,227 of OZ025301.1, read as the reverse complement.
GAAAATTTGAAGCAAATCGGATGATTCTGCGCAAAAAGCTATTTATTTAATTTAAGGGTGTATTTCGATTCAAACTGCCTATTTTCCGATTTTTTTAACTTCATTTTTACTCTCATATGCATCAAACTGGCAAATTGTCTTATTTAGAAAGTACACAAGGTGCCGTAATTGTCAATTCTTTGATAAATGCAGAAAATATTGCGAAAAAAGCAATCAAAAATGGCATTTTGAACAGATTTTCCCCTGGCGGGAGATCTGTGAACGAAAAAAAAGGGTCATACTGAGAAGATAATTGTTTATAAATCAAATTCTAATGAATTGAGCGTAAAAATACAGCACATGGCAACTTATACATCTCTTCAAAAATATCCTCAGCAAGTTTCATGTTTCTACTTTTGAAAATGTGTCTGAAATTGTATCGGAAAATTTCGAGCTGTTGAAGGTGGAAAAGCGTTTTTTTTAATACACCCTTAAGGGGGTTTATCCCCCGTTCTCCCTCTATACATAGCCATTAAACCCTTAAAACTATTCAGGAATTTACTTTATGAGAAAGATCCTACATCCAAAATTTGAAATAAATCGGATAAGTGTGCATATTTTTTTTTAATCTAATTTAAGGCCGGGGGTAGTAATCACCCGCCCCCTTTTTAATTAGCAAAAGAACCCCATAAATAATCAGAAATACGTCTTATCATAATTAACCCATGTCCAAAATTCGAAGCAAATCGGATAATTATCCGTAAAAAGCCATTAATTTAAGAAAGGTTATCCCCGTTCCCCTTCTACACTTAACCATTAAACTCCTAAAACTCTTCAGGCACTTTATACTATATATAAGCCTTATCGAAAAGAACCTATATGCAAATTTGACACAAGTTGGATAATTCTGCATAAAAACCCATTCATCTAATTGAGGACGGATGGGGGGGGGGGGTAATCGTCCCTTCCCAAAACTAATCAGGCAAGCGTCTTTTCAGTATGAACGTATATCCAAAAATAGAACCAAAACAGTTAATTCAGCATGAAAAACCCATTTACCTAAATTATGAGCCTCCCCCCCCATCCCCCTTTCAAACTTAACCAATGAATCCCCAAAATCAATAATAATTCCCCAAAATCAATCCTTGTCACTTTTTTTCCGTGTCCCTTTTTTTCCGTGTCACTTTTTTTCCTTGTCACTTTTTTTCCGTGTCACTTTTTTTCCACTTTTGTAGTTTAGGTCACTTTTTTCCGATAACTTTTTTTCCGGTCACTTTTTTCCGTTTACCATCTGTGTGCGCATGTGTGTTACAATTCGGCTAGTTGAAACCAGACCAGATAAAAAATATATATATGGTTGGAAGCAGGGCCGTAGCGACCGCCCCCCATACCCCCCATTTGGGGGGGGCCGACGAAGCTAGGGGGCCCCCTAATCGATTCTATTGACCTTTTTACCGAAGTTTATTTGTTTTGAAAATGTAAGAAAATACTTCTTTTAAATGTTTTTATTTTTTCAAATTCTTCTTTTCTTATTCAGGGACATGCCAGACAGTTCCCCCAGGTGCCTCTTTTTTAACCCCCCCCCCCCCAATAATCAGGATTTTCATTAAAAGGTGCCAAATGCTTAAAATGTGCCAAAAGTGACCGAAATTCATACGTTTTCAAACACTTACGATGGGAATGTGGTTCCCCTTTTCCTCTCTGCTTCCAGTATTCCCTCCACATACACAGACAGGGCCTGACTAGCCTAAGGCAGGGGCATGAGGGGCAATTGCCCCGAGCCCCCTGGCTTAAGGGGGCCCCCCAAGCACAGATAAGTTTTTCGTTAAAACAGTGTCAAATGATAAAAAATGGTCAAAATTGACCAAAATTCTTTTTTTTTTTTTTCAATTTTAAGCTTCTCTTTTCTCCTACCCACTCTGTTTCCGTCCCCAATGTCTCCTTAAGGCCTCACATTTATCCTCATATTCATATAATCTATAATTTCTTGAAGTTGTCTTTCTTCTGCTTTTATGTATATAGATGTGAATAGTACTTGGTACGAAATTTATGTACACATACAATAGTTATGAATTTTAGTTTTAGTCACATGAGTATAATTTACGAACAATTTTAATATAGAAGGGGGCCCCCTAAAAGTTTTTGCCCCAGGGCCCCCTAAAAGTGTTTGCCCCAGGGCCCTCCACTGTCTAAGTAGGGCCCTGTACGCAGAAAATAAACTATATCATCAGAAAACAAATTGTTAAAATTTTATTACAACCAGGGCCCGACTTAGATTGTGGGGGCCCCTTTCTACCTTTTGGATTTTCTCTTGAATTATGCTGAAGTGTCTAAAACTAACTTTATACTAATTGTCTATTCGCATTTGTGTGCAGAATAACTCAAAAAAAGATAACTTTAAGAAATTATCGAATACATTTTTTTCTTCTGTTATAGAAATATAAGACTAAATGTGAACCATTTAAATATAAATACAACTTTGATGTAGCTGTTACATCCATGGGAGGGGAGGGGGAAGAGAGATGAGAAAAGAGCAACAATAAACCTAAAAATAAATAAAGAAAGAAGGAATTTTGGTCACTTTTGGCCATTATTTATTATTTAGCCTTAACAAAAAAATTATATTTGCCCTTGGGGTTGGGGACCCCCTCGATCGGGAGCCCCGGCGACCGATGCTCTACATGCCCGTGACTTATTCAGGCCCTGATTACAACAACATTGTATCCTATAGCTTTTAAAAGAAATTTTTTATTAAGGGTGTATTTCGATTCAAGCTGCTTAATTTCCGATTTATTTTTACATTCATTTTCGCTCTCAAATGCATCAAACTGGCAAATTGTCTTATTCATAAAGTACACAAGGTGCCGTGATTGTCAATTCTTCGATAAATGCAGAAAATGTTGCAAAAAAAAGTAATAAAAAACGGCATTTTTAACCGATTTTTCCGAAGCGGGGGATTTGGAAACGAAAAATAGGGTCATATAGAAAAGGTAATTGTTTATAAATCAAATTCTAGTGAATTGAGTGTAAAAAGACATCACACGGCACCTTATACGTCTCTTCAAAAATCCCCTCAGCAAGTTTCATGTTTCTACTTTTAAAAATGCATCTAAAACTGTATCGGAAAATTTCGAGCTGTTAAAAATGGAAAAGCGTTTTTTCGAATACACCCTTAATGTTTCCTCGCTACATTATAAGTTAAAATCGTTAATTATGTACAATTTTGAGCCTTCTTTTTTAGACATCTTGTAATGTCAACCTTAGGTAAGCAAAGTAAAAATTTGCAAAGAAATGCTTATTTCAATCAATCTATCATTTTTCTCTATAATTATCAAATTAATATTTTTAATTAAAGTTGTGACCAATTTTTTGGGATATCTTGTATATAGATGTGAGCCGTATAATGTACAAAATTTATGCATGTGTACAATATCTTTTTTATTTTTAGTGCTTGCCACTTCTACATTTTTAAAAAAAAAAGAAAAAAAAAAATCTACAGATAGATAGAAGAGAGGGTGTCTAGAATGATATTTGTTCCGTTCCGGGGCTTCCCGTAGCCTTAACTGGGCCCTGTTCTTATTAAAAACCTTGTTTAGATTTCAAAAACGCAGAAAATGAAAATCCTTATTTTCTTACTCGTTTTCCTCCCCCCTCTCTTTTTGTCCATGGGTGACCTAGCGACCCTTTTAACCTTTAAGGACCAGGTTCCTAGCACTCTTCTGGTCAAGCGTCGCTCTCGCTCTCTCTGATCTTTCTTGTCGGCGCTTTGATGTATAAATTGCTTTTTCAGGGCGCTGAATTTGAACTTCAAGTGAGAAATCGCAAGCGAAATCAGTTGAGTTTTACGACTGAAGAGAAAAATTTTCCCATCCTTTATCAATTAGATAGGCTTCGGACCTCAAAAATCATTTAAAGAGGTTTTAAAACTAGCATCCTTTTATTCTCCTCCCACCGATAGTCGGAAACTGCATCTTCAAAGATAGATTGATTGCTCTTTTTGTGTAACTGAAAAGTAGTGATATTTGCGCGTAGCCTTAGCGACAAAAGGATGTTTTCTTTTGAAACACCGGGATATTATGTTCTTAGAAGATAGGTCATTTTTCACACCGATTTCACTACGTGGGTGACACAAATCACATATAGAGAATCACCTTAAAATGTTAACGGCTTAATTAGCAATCGGATTCCTTGACCTTGAAGGGAGTATATATACTCGCTTTGGTACTAGGTACTGGCTTATTCAAGTACTAAGCAGCCAGCTAATGCATACATGTTTGTAGATAACACAGATGTGGATTGGATTTTTGTATAATTTTTTTTTCTGATTTAATAATACGCATAATATAGTATTTATAAAATTAAGTGAATATCTACACGAAAAAGATCGACTCCTATACTAATCTGGTAAGTCATATTTATTATTTTATGTAATTTATATTGCTATTATTAGACTTTTAAGTATTGGAAAATTTTACACAGCTTGGAAAATTATATGTAATACTAATGGAGCATATTTTAATAACACACATTTCTCATTTACATGTTTTTCATTTAAGTGTTTCATTAGAGCTCCTTCACAAAATTCTTTTTAATAAAACACACCATTCACAAAATTATATTCCATAAAAATATACTCTAATTAATTTTATATTGTTAGGTTTTAAAATATGTGTTTTGCAAAGGAAACAAGTTCACCAGAAATGAAAAATTTAGCACATAGACTTAAATAAGTTATTACTAATAAATGTTTGATGCGAATTTCAATAAATGGAATAAATTTCATAAAAAATAACTTTATTTTTCACAAAATGGGACCCAAGAAAAAATTCCTGCATCAACCTCCGATTCCATTTCCATTGCATTCATATGTTAAACTATTTCGTTTGTTAACAAGTAATAAGTAATTCTAATTTAATTTGTATTCTTATTTCCTTGGAAAATCTAGTGTTCTAAATTCATGTCACAATAAGAAATTGTGCTATTTTAAAATTTCCTATACTCTCTCTTTCTTTTTTTCCCGCGATGTTAAATAATCTCACAGGCCCATAAAGCTCATCCATGCTTACCCACTAAAATACAAAGCCCCCCCCCCCCCAAAAAAAAAAAAAAATATTTTTCAAACCTAACTTTTAATTCAATAAATTCAATCAGAGTAAAAACATATATAGTTTTTTTATTATTATGAAATACTTTTTTCTTACTATGCTGCAATTTGTAAAACATAAAAATATTTTGAAGTTCAAATATTCTCAACTGTAGTTCCATATTTGTCTTTTACAAAATTAATTGGTTATGTATAATTATGTGTTTAATAAAATATTTTTTAATGCGTATAATATATAGATGGTCAGCTTTAATTTAATAGTAAAAACTTTATTTACTCGAAATTTCCATGGTAAAATTTCGAATAATTTAAGCATACGGAAAAAGGATTTAGTAAATGAAAAAACAAGTGATAGGATAATAGCCCCCCCCCCCTCCCCTGTAACGTCAGGCTTCCTCTACTTCTAATCCTTAAGCGGGCTCTGAAACTGACAAGGCACAGTCCTCGAGCCTGTTAAAGTGTTGCGGAGCCTACGTCTTTACGCACAATTCGAAATCTTTTGTCTCTTTTCAAAATAATAATAACAATTTTGCTTTCACTTTATCATCTAAGTTCTTAATAAAAAAAAAAAAATGTTTATTTATTTAAAAAAAAGTTAGTATGAACTAGAGTTAGAGTTTATAAATATTTTGAAACCTTTAGTTACTAGTATTTCATATTTTAAAAGGGGGAGGGGATGGGGATGTATATAAGTTAATACTTTAAAAAATCTTTAATATTAAAGAGAAACTTCTAAAATTTTTGAGTCAGTTTCTGTAAATTCTTTGTCATTCGACACTTAATTATGCAATTCCGTTACGGGGGTCCGGGCCGGAACACATTTTAAAATATTTTTTATTTATTGAGCTAAATGTTTGTGATTTTTTTTTTTTTTTTTTTTTTTTTTTTTTTTTTTTTTTGTGATTGTTAACCATATTATTTGTAAACAGAATCGCATGATAAAACTTCTCATATTTTCTTAATTAAAAATTTATTTAAAAACTAAATTTTTTTTTAATTAAAAATATTTAAAGTAAAAACTTGAAAAAAAAAATATGTAACTTTTTAAAAAAAAATCATATTTTCAAAAGTAAATATTTTTTTGAAATTTGCTGAATCAAAATTAAAGTAAATGTACAAAAAATACATGTTCCAAATTTGAAGCATTTATCTTTAACTGTTACTGAGTTATAACAAATTAAAAAAAAAATTAAAATTAAAATTAAAAAAAAAAAAACATTTAAAAATGTGCACAATTTTTATTTTGGATAGAAAACAAAGATTGATGAAAATTGAAATATCCGTTAAATTCTGTTTTAATTTCTTTCTATTATTTTATGAGATGCAGCCAGGGGCAGAGGGGGGAGGGAGTGAGTAGAAGCGGAAAGTCAAAGAGAAAGAATTTTTGGGAGAAAGAGCTAATTTAGGTAACAGGTGAATATGTTTTATTTATTGTTCCTATAAAGCAATAAATGGACAATTTTTTTTAATTAAAGAGTCTAAAAATTAAACTTAATTGATGCCTTCAGACTTGGGCAAAAGCCGAAGAGTTTTTTTTTCGGGGGAGGGGGGGGGGCTGGGGAGTTACTGATCATCTGTTGTTGCAATAAAGTAAAAATTGAGTAGAAAAACTTTAAAATTTCATATTCTGGGATTTTATTGCGTGCTTGGGGATAAAGATGGAACAAGATTTTAGAGGGTGATTATTGCGGAGTTATATTTTGTTTGATAATGCTTTTATTTAAACAGTAATTGGCTAATATGTAGAAGATTGTCAGTCCTGCATTTATACTTTTTATTTATAAATTGATACTAAAATCGTTCTTTAAATACATTTTAAAAAAAATCGGGATTATAAGTTCTCACACATTTATTATTATTTCATTTAGAAAATTGAAGATGACTTACATTCAGGATTTTACTGGTATATATATATATATATATATATATATATATATATAACTTATATAAACTTGTTCATACATTTGTGATTTTCATTTTAATTATGTATATTAATTGTAATTTTTATGGATATTCCTTTTTCATATAATTTTTCAAACAATGCTTCTAAATCAAAGCACTAAATAGCTTTGTAGTCCGTATAAAATTTCTTTAAAACAATGCAAGATCTGTTAAATTCTGAATTAAAAGAATTTTAAAAGTATTATTGCTTTCTCAAAATACAGGTTTCCAAGCTGTGTAGAACTTTTCATCCTACAATGTCTGAATACTCTTATATATGTTATTACATTTGGCATTTGTAAAATTTGTCGTATCTTCAAGACACCGAGTTTACAAACTTGGTACTGGTATACCACTAAAAATGAATAAAACAAACAGTCAAATAATATCAAATTAGGTATTTTTGTAAAGAAATAATTTCAAATCAAAGTAGACTATGGATATTCTATGGAGTATGAGATTTTTAATTTTCGAGAAAAAATCATTGACAAGAAAATGGGAAAGATAAATTTATAATGCCATTTGATATTTATGAGGTTTGAATTAGACATTTAATGTGAAAACATAATTAAATTAAGTTAATGTTAGAAGCATAATATATTGTTTCTGGATGTAAAAAAAAAAAAAAAAAAAATTACTACATTTTGTTATGTTGATTCTTTAAATATTGCATTTGTTTATAGACTAAGTATAAATAATTAATAATTTAACAACAAATAACTTTTGACATTACCTTTTAACCAGAAGTTGTGCTTTCTTCAAGCTTGGATAATTAAGGTAATGAATTATGATAATCTGCTACATTTATCCATACTTTTATACATTTAAATGAAGCCTTGTTTTTTGTTACTGCAAGTGCTATTTACATTACTGTGACAAATAAATATTTACTCTTGTTTCAAGAGTTCATAAATTAAAAAATTACAAGCATAAAAGTAATTTTGAAAAAATTTGCATTTTCGTAAATTGTGTAACAAATTTTAACCCTCTCGTCACCCTCAGCCTTATATGAGGCTCCTGCTTAGAACTGCAATATTTGAAAGGAAAAAAAATATTTTTGTTAATTCCAGCACCTAATAGTGATAGCATATGTCGATATATTTATTATTATGACTTTACTACTTACGTTTCAGCATTTTATACTACTACTACTACTACTAATTATTTTATTAGTTCGCAAATTGTTGCCGTTTCTTTTAATTTGAACATTCTTTAAATTTAAATTAGGGACTCCTTATCCGAGTTATTAATTTGTGATAAAAGATAAAAAATACTACTAATTTTTTATGTTTGTTTAATCTGGTTGTAATACGACATTTTTCAAATATCTTTAAAAAATTCTTCCTTAGACTATTTTTATATGAACAAGACGCAACCTAACTACATTCGCTAGATTTCTGCAAAGAAGATATTCGTTAAATTTCAATAAACTGTAACTTTTGTGATTCGATAGCTACTTTTATTTTGTTAACATAAAAGTAATTTTTCTCTCAAAATTGGAGAAAAATTCGGTGCCGAGAGGATTAATTAAACTTTTGGGGAATATATATATATATATATATCGCAATATCTAGTATTATTTTTTTTAGTTTAGTTATGATGATGAAGAAGAATTTTTAGTTTTATAATGTAGATTCGAAGATATAACTACATTTTTTAATCTGCTTAGTTATCGATTTCTAGAAACAGATATTCTTTATTGACAAAAAAAGGAAACACTGTATGTTGTCTTATTTTGGAAACGAAGGTATCAATTAAGAATAATAATATAACAAATAAAAAATTCTTGAAATATAATAATGTTTTGAAAAAATAGTTATTTTGTCCATCAATGTCAAACATATTTTTCGCAATTAGAGGAAGTATCTTTGCAACAAAACACATTTAAAATTATTCTATTTAAATAAATTATTCTATTTAAATAAATTATTCTATTTAATAATCTATTTTATTATTTATTCAAAATTAAACATTTTCTTGATTTTAAGCTGCAATTTTTTGTAGATGAATCTTTAATATTATACTATATAAAACTTTCTGCGTGTTTTTAGGACCTTTTTTAAAAATTAAAGCAGAAAATGAAGAGGAAGGAAAAGAGCGGTGCTTGTAAAAGAAAAGCGGCAAAAGCGACTCAAGAAAAGATTAGCAAACTACCTAAATTAGATAATTTTTTCATATCAAAAATTCCTGCAACGAAAAAAACTGAGGAACAACTAGAAACGATTGAATCAGAAACAGCTAAAACTGAAATAATTGAAACAGAAACAGCGAAAAATAAAACAACTGGATTAAAAATACCAGAAACAGAAACAACCGAAACTGAAACATTTGAATCAGAAACAACTGAAATAGAAATAGCCGAAACAGAAACAGTCAAAACTACAACAACTAAATCAGAAACAACCGAAACTGAAAAAACTGAAAGAGAAACATTTGAATCAGAAACAACTGAAATAGAAACAGCTGAAACTGAAATAACCAAAACTAAAATAACTGAATCAGAAGCAACCGAAAGAGAAACAGCCGAATTAGAAGCAATTGAAATAGAAACAACTGAAATAGAAACAACTGAAACTAAAGAACGGATAGAAAATGTCATGGCAACAGAAACTGAAGCTAACAAAGCTTCTGCTAATTTCTGTGCAGAATCGTCCTCAAATATGAGTGAATTCTCTGATATTCAAAACGCGGCAAACATGTATTTGATTGATGATGACACACCAGACGCTTCAAGCATCTATGAATTATATTTGGATGATAAAAATTTAGAAAAGTCCGAAGATACAGATTTTGTACCACTCTCGAATGATCCAGCTGACTGGCCTAATATAATATCTTATAAACAAAGGTTAGATATCGTGAAACGTGGTCCCCCAATCCAAGATGAAAATTACGAATTTCCAAGAAATAACAGTAAACGACGTTTTACAACTAATTATTATTATCGTGTTTTAGATAATGGGGAAAAAATAAAACGCTCTTGGTTGATGTATTCAAAAAGTAAAAATTCCATATTTTGCTTCTGTTGCATGCTTTTTGCTTCTGATGAAATTCCTTTGCGTCGTGGTACATCTATATGGGAAGGGCTTTCAAAGAAATTGCATCAACATGAAACTGGAAGAAGTCATAAACATTGTTTTGAAAAATGGTTCGACCTGAGAGCTAGAATTTTACACCACTCTACTATCAATGATATTGAAGCGAGCATATTTTTTAAAGAAAAAGACTTTTGGCGTGATGTTTTAGAACGATTAGTAGACATCGTTCTGTTTCTTTCAGAAAGAAATTTAGCATTTCGGGGAACTAATGAGAAATTAGGGTCTAATTCGAATGGAAATTTTCTTGGGTTAGTCGAACTGATATCGAAATACGATCAAATCCTTGGGAAACTTGTAGAGCAAGTAAATAACAAAAGTACGCATATTCATTACTTGAGTCCTCAAATTCAAAATGAATTAATTAAACTTATAGCACATAGTATTAGAGACATAAATGTTTCAGCACTGAAGAAGGTAAAATATTATTCAATTATATTAGACTGTACTCCAGATACATCTCATAAAGAGCAGATGTCTATTGTAATGCGATTTGTGGAATGTCAAAACGGAGTGGGCATTAAAATTCGTGAAGTTTTTATGGGATTTTTAAATATATGTGATGCTACTGGTGAAGGCCTGCTTAACTCTTTTCTGAAATTAGCTGATGAGTTAAGCATAGATATTGATAACATGCGAGGACAGGCTTATGACCACGGATCAAATATGAGTGGCAAAAACAAAGGCGTGCAATCCCGCCTTCTAGATTTGAATCCTCGTGCTTTATATGTTCCTTGTGGATCACACACATGGAACTTAATCATCACAGATGCAGCGAAATCTTCCATGTATGCCATAGACTTTTTTGGTATTATTAACAGAATTTATACGATTTTTTCTTCCTCTCCTTTTCGCTGGACCGTAATTGAAGAATTCATGCCCTTAACACTTAAAGGACTCTCTGATACAAGGTGGGAATCTCGAATCGATGCTGTAAAACCTTTTAGATTCCACTTAAGTGAAATATGTGAAGCATTATCTTCTTTAAGAGCATATGCTCTTAGTAAAAAAGATGGCATAACGGCGTCAGAAGCAGATTCCTTATTAGAAAAAATTTCAAAATGGCCATTTTTAATAATGATTTGTGTATGGTATGACATTTTATTTACTATCAATAAAACAAGCAAATTTATCCAATCTCCTGACATATCAGTGGACGTTTTCCAATCTGAAATTTCAGCAACTCTAAAATATTTTGAGGACTATCGCAACACCGGCTATAGTTCAGCAATTATCAATGCTGGAGAAATAGCAAATAAAATAGAAATAGATACAGTATTTCCTAAAAAAAGAAAGATTAGGACAAAAATTATGTTCGAATACGAAAGCAAGGATGAAGCTAATCTATCCGAAGAAGAGAAATTTAAAATTAATTTCTTTCTTATTGTAATTGACCAAATTATATCGTCAATAACATCGCGATTTAACCAACTTTTAGATTGGAATTCACTTTTTGGCTTTTTATCCAATTCTAAAAATTTAAAAAGATGCGCAGAAAAGAATGATCTCAAAAATCAATGCAAAATATATGCAAATAAAATGAAAGACGTTGATTCTGAAGAACTAGAAGGCGAATTGAATCGCTTTTTAAACATAATAAATAGCCAAAAAGATCTCTTGACTGCCAAAGATTTTCTCACATACATATATGCAAATGGCTTAAAGGAGATTTATTCAAACTTTGCAGTTGCATTAAGAGTTCTTTTAACAACTCCTGTTACCGTTGCAAGTGCTGAAAGAAGTTTCAGCAGGATGAAAATAATAAAAAACGTTCTGCGATCAACAATGAGCAATGACAGGTTATCCGCTTTGGGAATAATCTCCATTGAACACGAAGTCGCGAAATCACTTGATTTCAATGATCTAGTGAACAAATTCGCAGACAAAAAAACACGCAAGAAAATTTTTTCAAATAAAAATGTAAGCAACAGCAAATGAAATTGTAACTCAATTCAATAAAACAATTTTGAATATTAAAATTCTGAATATTAAAATTCTAGCTATTTCGTTTATTCCCTTGACTTTAATTTCTTTAGATAGAATGAAAGTATTATTTGAACACATTTATCTGAAGTACAGTATAAGCAGAGGGCACAAAACTTTATAAACAGATTTTTAAACTGTCTAGTTCGACTTAACTGTTGTGTTTTAAAGTATACTGTTTCAATTAAGAGGCTACTTCAGTCAAGCAAAATAACCTGTTCGCTAATGCTAATCCTATTGAAGAAATTTATAACAATATCTCGGTTTCATTTCAATATTTTTAAATGATTTTTTTCGCATTGGACAGCTGAGATCGATCTGTATGCAGGTTGTTTTTTGCTCTTTCAGTTCTGTTTGCAGGTAATTTTAATGAGGACACTTTCATTTTTGGAACCAGTTTCGAAAATAAAAACATCCTCATGGGAAAAAAAAATGCAATAAAAATCGAAGAAGTATAAAAACGCTGCATACAGATTGATTTCAGCTACCCAGTGAAAAAAAAATCATTTAAAAATATTGAAATGCGAGATATAAATTTCTTTCATAGTATTCCATTCCATTCTTCCGTGCATTAGCGGATGAGTCTTTTCGCGTAACTGAAGTAGCCTCGTAAGTAGCGAACTACCGGAATTATGTGTTTATATAATCTATTTAATTCCTACACTTTATCATGAAATCTTAGCGTCATGTGATTATTTGTAAAATTGTTTTAGACAAATTTTATTTTAACATTATTAATTGATATTTAAGCAATGCATATTTATTTCATATTTGTGCAGAGTTATGAATCTTATAATAATTTTAATAATGATTTAAAATACTTATGATAATGATTAAATTTGTTTATTACATTATTATTATTTGAAACTTATATGGAAACTTCAATATAAATATTTTTCAAAAAACTCAGTTGAAAGTGTGGGAGAGGGGAGGGGGCCCAAAGTTATAATTTTTGGGGGGGGCCCCAAAACACCTTGCTACGGCCCTGGTTGGAAGATACATGAAATAAAATATTGGCTGAAAAGAAAACTTCCGAGCTATGTTGCTGAAAAACATGGACAATAACTCGTAAATAGTTATTAGTTCGAGTTATATTGACAAACATGTAATACAGAAAGAGAACACAAAAAAGACTAAAGGGAAATCGACAAAATATTCAAGGCGTATTTTCTCATTGAAGAAATAACACGCAAACTTTAAGATAACATTTTATTATTAAAAATTAAAGCTCACGATCTCGATGAAAAACTCCGGAAATAAATGTGTAAAGTTAATTAAAGCAATAAAGTATCAGCAGCGTCATACTTATTTGTTATCATTACGCTGCACTTCAATTAAAAGTTATTCATTTCAACTCAAAATTGTGTTTCTTTTTCAGTGCATAAGGACATGTTATTTGGCATAAAATTATAGTATTATGAATTAAGCGAATCCAAAGAAAACAAGTTTTCCTTTTATTTGCATCAACAGTTCAACAACATAATTAAAAATAAAAGGATATTTACCTTGCTTAAAAAATTGAAGAAAAGTTATAAGCTTACCTGAAAGAATAAAAAAAAACATTATGTTAAGAATTCTAAATGTATACATTATCATACATAATCAATACATAAACAAGTATACACATTTAACATAATGTACACATTGACATTTTTTCAACTCAAAAAACAGAATGTTTTAAATAACATTAAAATCAGAATATCTCTTCTAATGATATGCAGAAATTTATATTAAATAATACTCAAAAATAATTTTACGTAGCAGCAAATATATTTTTTAAATATTAAAACTTAAATCTATAACAAAAATACATTTAATTTAGAACTGGGAATCGCTCAGTTCGTGCAATTTTAGAAAAGCTAGAAAAAAATGTAATAATCAAAATAAAAAATTCTAATAACAAATGCATGGAGTTATCATGAAAATGGATTCCAAACATATCATGAATCATAAAAGGGAAAAGGACAATCATATAAAGAAATTTTATTTTATAATTCTACTTCCTATTAATTTCTTTTGAAATCAACCAGACACTTCTTAGTTAACCATAGAAAATACGTATATCTGTGTGTGTGTGTTTGTAAAACTAATTCATATAAATATAACGGTTATAATTTTAAAATATATGTCTTTAGATATTTAAAAATCATGTTTTTACGCTTATCCCTAAAAAATAATAATAAATGCGAAGCTTAGTTTGGTAGGAAGCAATATACACTGATGTCCAAAATTTAAGCATAATTGGTAATTAAGTAATTATTTTTAAGTAATGAAAGAAATATGAATCGGAATGTGCTGAAACTCCAGGTGTGTAAACAAAATAGTACGCGTCACATATTTTCGCGAAGAGTTTTCCCCGAAATCGAACAGGGGACCGTCAACAAATTGAAAAAGAACAAAGATCTTTTGGATAACCCTGTGAAAACTAATGTAGCAAAAGCGTTCAAACTGCACATTATGATTAATTGGCTTATTGTAATGTACTGTGTTAATTTTTACAAGGATAGCATGTATACTCGTAGAGAAATTAAGGTTTTTATAAAAACAGTCCTAAATTTTTCCAAGTTTTTTGCTTATAATTTGCAGAGTTCTTATTATAAAATAATGTTCTTTTCTGAAAATATGACAAACATCATTGTACACAATACCCTGTCATCAGAATTTAAAAATAATAAATATTGTATAAAAAATGTGTATGTTTAGTAAATAATTTTTCATTGCGCGTGCGTCAACGATATCAAAATGTCATTTGCATATTGTGTTAGCTAAATGTATAGAGCAACTTCTGTAAAAGTTTCAAAAACATAGCTTGAAAATTCTGAAAATGGGAGCCTATAGAATCAACTCAAAATCCGTTATTCCTAAAGGAAGCAAAAAAATCAGGAGTTTTACCTAAATATAGTTGTACGTGCAATATTGTGTAGGCACTAAACAATGGAATATGAATACAGCCCCTCATCTTTTTGCTTCATTTAGGGAATAAAGGATTTTGATCTCATTCTATCAACGATAATTTTCAGAATTTTTAAGCTATGTTTTTGAGGCTTTCACAAAAGTTGCTCTATACATTTAACTAACATAATATGCATATGAAATTTTAATAGCGTTCACGCATGCGCAGTAAAAAATTATTTAGTAAAGCTGCTCATTTGTCATACAATTTTTATTATTTTTTAATTCTGATGACAGGGTATCGTGTACAAGGATGTTTGTCATTTTTTCAAAAAAAGAACACTATTTTATATTAAGAACTCTGCAAATTATAAGCAAAAAACTTAGGACTGTTTTTATAAAAACCTTAATTTCTCTACGAGTATACATGCTATCCTTGTAAAAATTAACACAGTACATTACAATAAGCCAATTAATCATAATGTGCAGTTTGAACGCTTTTGCTACATTAGTTTTGACAGGGTTATCCAAAAGATCTTCGTTATTTTTCAATTTGTTGACGGTCCCCTGTTCGATTTCGGGGAAAACTCTTCGCGAAAATATGTGACGCGCACTATTTTGTTTACACACCTGGAGTTTCAGCACATTCCGATTCATATTTCTTTCATTACTTAAAAATAATTACTTAAATACCAATTATGCTTAAATTTTGGACACCAGTGTATTTTGGAAACTATATTCAATCATCTCTCTGAACATTTATGCAGGTAAAATAACAGTTAACTATTTTAATCAAAGGTGAGGGAATAAAAGGGGAGATTGTAGATGATAATAAAAAAGAGGATAGTTATACCTCTAGCAATCCATCACGACCAATTACATATGAACTATGTGAAAATTCTCAGTATATATATATCAGGTATCTTTACAATTAATATCAATCTAAATTGTTAAAAATAATGTTTAAAAGAAATCAATTGAATTACTATGATAAATTACTAACTTACTAACTTACTATGATGAATTACTAAATATTTGAATAACTAAATTACATGAAACTACGCATAAATTAAAACATAGAAACATCATAATCAATAGCACCACTAGCAACAAAATTCTATATATGACTGCACTAATGTAAATTAGTTTAAATTGTAATCATTAAATGCAGTACATAATTTTGATATTTAGAGTTTAGTATATATAATAAGGAAAACACCGAAGTTCACAGGTTCGAAACCATGCAGATCGAAATAAGGCAACTGCTGAATATTATTCAAAATATATGCCTTACCAATTTTACACATTACCGCAAGTTTGACACTTATATCATGTTCATCTATAAACAAAATTAACAAAATTTATAAAACTAACTAAAATAAAAAAGGGTATTTAATGTTGCCTGAATAATAACAAAAAAGACATTTTATTCTATTTTTAAAATGTAAATTATCCCTAAAATGTAGAATATAAAAGGCGAAAATGCAATTCAACCGTTAGATAAAATGATTTTTTATTCAATTACACGCTTAACCTTGCAAAATGGCAATTCATCATTCTTGATTTCAGCCCAGAATTTCAAAAATAACCCTTAAACGAAGCAATTTGAATTCGGTCAACTACAATAACCTTATCTCAAACATGTAAAATAACATTAATAATAATAATAAAAAAAAGCTCCTTATGTCTGAATGCAAGGAAATAACGGCATCCAAACCGTAAACATCTCAGAGAAAATGGAGTTAGCTGTGTGTATGCATAATTTGAAGAACATCGTGTTTCCCCGTCATTTCTTCTTCTACTTCTTTTCATTAGCATATTTTTGTTGTAGAAAAGAAAAAAAAAACAGGACAAGGCTTTAGGAGGTGTATTGCAAAAAACTTCGCTGAATATCTTTGGAGCAGATAAATGTCTTTGGAGCATTGATAGTCGAAAGATAATCGTTTTTTTTTTTTTTTTTTAGGCTTGACTGATTAATTTCGTGATGTAGTTTATTAAAGTGAATATGTTTTAATTACAGCCTAGCGTGACGAAATCGTACCAAGATATGTATTATTAAATGGAGGTTCTACTTTTTTTGGCTCAAAGTTCACGTGATTTTTATGATTTAGTTGTCGTATAAAAGAATAAGGAAGATTCGTCGTAGGACATTTTGCATTGCATCTATTCACGTTTCATTTATACATGAATTTTTTTGTGCATCTAAAAAAATTGGAAATTGTATGTCAAACGTAGCCATTGAGCTGCGTCTCTACTATAACTGCTAATTTGACGCTAATATCTTGATTAGATTTGACATCCAACTAACCAAATTTATAAAATTAAAATGAAAAAGGGTATTTAATATTGTCTGAATACTAATGCATGTTTCATTTTCTTATTTAGTCTGTTAAAAAATGTAAATTATCCTTAAAATGTAGAATATAAAAGGCGAAAATGCAATTCACCGTTAGATAAAATGATCTTTGTATTCAATTGTACGCTTAACCATGCAAAATGACAGTTCATCATTCTTGATTTCAGCCCAGAAATTTCAAAAATAACCCTTAAACGAAGCAATTTGAATTCGTTCAACTACAATAACCTTATCTCAAACTTGTTAAATAACATTAATAATAATAAAAAAGCTCCTTATGTCTGACTGCAAGAAAATAACGGCATACAAACCGTAAACATCTCAGAGAAAATGGAGTTAGCCGTGAGTATCGATAATTTGGAGAACATCGTGTTTCCCCTTTTTTTCTTTTTCTATTTCTTTTCATTAGCATATTTCTGTTGTAGGAAAAAGAAAAAAAAGGCCCTAGGAGGTATATTGCAAATAGCTTCGCAGAATGAGATAAATATCTTTGGAGCGTTGATTGTCGTAAGGTAATAGTTTTTTGTGGTTTGACTGATTAATTTCGTGATTAGTTTGTTAAAGTGAATATGTTTTAATTACAGTCTCGCGTGACGAAATCGTGCCAAGATATGTATTATTAAATGGAGGTTCTACTTTTTTGGCTTAATATTCACGTGATTTTCTATGATTTAGTTGCCATATTAAAGAAAAGGAAAATTTCGTCTTAGGACATTTTGCATTGCATATGTTGACTTTCCATTTATAGATGAAAATTTCCATGCATATTAAAAAAAAAATCTGAAATTGTATGTCAAACTTAACCAATGAGCTGCATTCCTACTATAACTGCTAATTTGATGCTAATATCTTGATTAGATTTGGCATCTATACACCCAACTAACCAAATTCATAAAATTAAAAAAAAAAAGAGCATTTATTATTGTCTGAATAATAATAAGAAAAACATGTTTTATTTATTTATTTAGTCTGTTAAAAAATGTAAATTATACCTAAAATGTAGAATATAAAAGTAGAAAATGCAATTCACCACTAGATAAAATGATTTTAGTATTCAATTATACGCTTAGCCATGCAAAATGACAGCTCATCATTCTTGATTCCAGCCCAGAATTTCAAAAATAACCCTTAAACAAAGCAATATGAATTCGTTCAGCTCCAATATCCTTATCTCAAACATGTAAAATAACATTAAGAATAATAATGATAAAGATCCTTATGGCTAACTGCAAGGAAATAACGGCATTCAAACCGTAAACATTTCAGAGAAAATGGAATTAGCCGTGAGTATGCATAATTTGGAGAACATCGTGTTTCCTCGTCATTTCTTCTTCTAGTTCTTTTCATTAGCATATTTTTGTTGTAGAAAAAAAAAAATAAAACAGGAAAAGGCCCTAGGAGGTGTACAGCAAAAAACTTCTCCGAACGAGATAAATAATGTCTTTGGAGTATTGATAGTCGTAAGATAATAGTTTTTTTTGTGGTTTAACTGATTAATTTCGTGATAGAGTTTATTAAAGTGAATATGTTTTAATTACAGCCTCGCGCGACGAAATCGCGCCAAAATATGTATTTTAAAATGGATGTTCTACTTTTATGGCTTAATGTGCACGTGATTTTTTATGATTTAATTGTCCTATAAAACAAAAGGCAACATTCGCATGCGGGCAGTTTGCATTTTATCTATGGACATTTCATTTATACATGAAAATGTTTATGTGTAAGCATAATTAATTAATGAAAATTACAATTTTATTGCTATAAACTCCAACATAAATGAGTAAGTTTCTTGACAATAAATAAATAAATAAATAAAAGGAAATCGTTCGGATAGTTGTTGATAAAAATGATCTCCCAGTCGGAAAAACATGGTTTCGAGAGAAACAAGTTTAAGGTTTTTACGCATTAGCATTAGCATACGTTTTAGCTTTATGTTCAATGAAAATAAAATAATATAATGAAATAGAATATCACATGATCTACACAGTTGAGAATTGCAATAAAGGTATCGAAAAAAAAAACTCTCTCCTCCAAAATAGAACTTTCCTTTTTGAAAACACGAAAGAGATAAGGAGGGCAAGCTTCATGCATAGGTTACGGTACATGGACTCGATTAAAATAATTTTTGTAACTATCTATGGATGAAATATAGTCAAAATAAACATTTGTTTGCTAATGTTTCCGCTCCTGAAATTTTACATAAAAACATTTGGCAAAATAGGATCTATATATATAAGTAAGATTTAGTGTAATAACATTAAAAAACACTTTATCTCTCTCCAAATCTTGAAAAAAGTAAAGTTTTTTGAACTATAAAAATTCATTTTTTCAAGCGATTTTCTAATTTATTTTTACATCCAGTGATTTATTTATATGTCATAAAAGTTCAAATCGTCTCAAAAGTTTTCACATACATTCATATTTTTGTATGATCTGTATTTTCAAAGACTAAGTCACTCTTTTACCTGATAAATAGAAGTTCGAATTTCTAAATATGAATCTTTATATATTTTCACTAAAAATATTTGTAAAAAGAGAATATTTCTGATAACGTTTTCAAATATCATTTTTTTCTCCTAGTCAACTGTAAGAAATCTTTAGCGAGAGGAAAATTCTTTAGAAACGTTTTTCTTAATATTTTAAAAAGCCTCGTTGAACTACATCAATATTTTTTATACTTTTTCATCTGCTAAAAGTGTATAAAAAGGTTATTTTAAGGTATGTATAGGAATATTCTAGACTTTTAAATTTTATTTATGAGTCGGTATAAGAATACTGCATATGTTTTCTTATTTCTGGGGTTATTCAATTCAAAAATATGTAGAAAACTTTTATACTATGTATCTAAAAACAGCATTTGTCATTTTTTTCTAAATTCCATCGATAGCAACAAAAATACTAAGTAATATTTTATTATTATTACAATTATAATTACTATTTTTAAGCAAAATGTACACCCAATCAGAAGAAAAAAACCCAAAAAAACTAGTCGTTGGGGTATACCGCAAAATTTACTCATTAGGGATATGCACAGCATAAAGTATGAAAATAAAACATGTGTAAACTATTTATAAAATTCATTTTATGTTTAAAATTCATTTATTTAGTGTTATAAGGTTGAAAATGAACTTTGTCCTCTTTCCAAATCTAGAAAAAACTTCGAGCTTTTTAAATTGTAAAAAAACATTTCAAAGAAATTTCTAATTTATTTTTACATCAACTGATTTATTTATGTGTCAGAAAAGTTCATTGCATCTCAAAAGTCTTTTCGTACATTCATATTTTTGTATGAGCTATATTTTCAAAATCTAAGTTAGCTTTTAACTGATAAATAGAAGTTCGAATTTCTAAATATAAATCTTTATATACTTTTACAAAAAATATTCCTAAAAAGAGAATATTTCTGGTACCGTTTTCAAATATCAATTTTTTCCACCTAGTCAACAGTAAGAACTCTTTAGAAACATTTTTCTTGATATCTTAAAAAGCGTCGTTGAATTACATCAGTATTTTTTATACTTTTTCATCTGCTAAAAGTGTATAAAAAGGTTATTTTAAGGTATTTATATGAATATTCTAGACTTTTAAACTTTATTTATCAATCGGTGAATGAATAGAACATATTTTCTTATTTCTGGGCTTATTGAATTTGGAAAATATGTAGAAAAAGTTTTATACTATGCATCTAAAAACAGCATTTGCCCTTTTTTTTTTTTTTTTTTTTTTTTTTTTTTAAATTCAATCGATATTTAGAAAAAAGTTTCTAAGTAATATTTTATTATTATTACGGTTATAATTATTATTTTTAAACAAAAGTACACCCAATCAAAAAAAAAACTTTAGTTGTTGAAGGTTATTGCAATATTTATCTATTATAGATATGCATGACATAAAATATGAAAATAAACATACGTAAACCATTTATAAAATTCATTTTATGTTTGAATTTCAGTCATTTCATGTAATAAGTTTTAAAATAAACTTCGTCCCTCTCTCCAAATCTCGAAAAAATTTACAGCTTTTATAACTGTAATAAGCATATTCAAAGAAATTTCTACTTTATTTTTATATCCAGTGATTTATTTCTATGTCGGAAAAGTTCATTACATCTCCACTAGAAGCTGGATTGAACCATTTAATCTTCCGAGCGACTGCTAAAACTCTTTCACTTTCATCCGCGGTGTAAGATTGCACATTGATCAAACTAATTTTTCTAAATAATTAATTGACAAGTTAGAACTTAGCCATAAAATCCTGTATTCTAGCGCAGGGTCCGATATAAGCTTGTTACATTGGCTTTGGAGCGGATTATTCTACATTTTTCTTGTACTAGTTAAATCCCTGTCAACTGGTGTAGAAGTTTTTATCTAGTAAAGTTCTATGGTGATAATAATATCTTTTACTTATAATGGGTGCATCTAACGCCTATATGAAGTTTCAGCCAGCATGAGTGGAATTGCTTTACTCTGATGCGGAATATGAGTAAATGTAATAGAAAATGTTCTCTGTTTCTGTCTAATTTAAGTGAGAAACATACCAAAGGATATTTATTTGTTGCTTCACGACCTTGTATCACACGACTGCTAAATCTACGAGTGTTCCTGCTAGGTGGTGTGATTTAAAACAGAATTTTACAACTTATCGACAGTATTATTAACTAACTACGTTCTGATCTTACACAGATAACAGTCACTAAATATTTGCATGTTCTTTTTTTAAATTGTAAAGTAATCGCAAAACAACACTCAAAATAATAACCCGAGGTTGAACGAGAGCACCGAGTTTTCAATCCCCACCCCCCGTCTTTTGTGTATGGCTTTATGAGGGCAAATTCATGACCTAGACTTGCTGTATCTAACTACACATGGAAATACGAAACAGTGATAACACACAATAATGATAACACTAATGAAGTGAAAAATGTCCATACAAAGCAGATCTGTGAGATTCAATCATCCCATATAATCATAAAAGAGAAATTTTAACAAAAGACGGGTCAAACCGCCATCTCATTTCTCAAGTTATTCCCAAGTATCATAAAATGACTTAAACGATCCCACAAATTACAATATGGAATCTCATTAACAAACAATACTCAACAGCTGCACCCAAAACAGCAAAATTTCTAAAGGTCAACAACTCAGACAAACGCATTGAAAGATCCTACCAGGGAGATAAAAGCTATGACAATGAAATCAACATCCAAGACTTTTACCTACGACCTCTCGAGACAAGCTTCGCTTATCTCTCCGGTTTTGGTAGTAGAAAGTAAATCTTATCGCTTGAAGACACTGACAACAATCGACAAGACGTAATGAGATTTTGAAGTTCCGACGTCGTCGCCGGAATTCAGCAGGGGTCCAAGGTATGGATGACAATAATAAAAACGACTACCTGAATACACACAACGCTGGATTGTTTGTGAAGTGGTATGACTTGAAATATGAATGCGGATTGTTGACATGTATATGAGATTTGACATGTATATGAGATACATGCACATTAGCAGAGAAATAACACATAAATATGGTTTGGGGACACTTAAATAAACATTTGTTCAAGGCGAAATTAAGATATGAGACATGAAAAGATAAAACAGCAAGGTAATTCTTGCGATTTTGCTTAAGAATATACTGAAATCCAATCTGCTTATTTTCTGACTCATTTTTATATTCGTTTTTCCACTGAAACGCATTCGATTGGGTGGTCTCTCATATTCAGAAATTACATAATGTGCCGTATTGGTCGAGGTTTTAGATAAAGATAGACTGTATTTTAAAAATGCTCCAAAGTAAGCATTTTGAAGCGAGTTTTAAGAGCCGAACAAAAATTAAAAATGGTTGTAGTGAGAAAACACATTGAAAGATCCTACTTGAGAGATAAAAGTTCTGACGATGAAATCAACACCTACGACCTCTCGAGACAAGCTTCCCTTATCTCTCCGGTTTTGGTAGTAGAAAGTAAATCTTATCGCTTGAAGACACTAACAACAATCGACAAGACGTAATGAGATTTTGAAGTTCCAACGTCGTTACCGAAATTCAGCAGGAGTCCAAGGTATGGATGACAATATTAAAAACGACTACCTGAATACACACATCATCGGATTGTTTGTGAAGAGGTATGACTTGAAATATGAATGCGGATTGTTGACATGTATATGAGATATATGCACATTAGTAGAGAAATAACACATAAATATGGTTTGGGGACATTTAAATAAGTATTTGTTCAAGGTGGAATTAAGATATGAGACATGAAAAGATAAAACAGCAAGGTAATTCTTACGATTTCGTTTAAGAATATACTCTGCCAAACTGCTTATTTTTCTAACTCCCATTAGGGTATTATTAATCTGATAAAACTCTATTTGGCTATATCCTTCGAATGTCCGTCTGCCAGGATAATTGTGTAAAAAGGATTATCGTGTCACGATAATTGTGTTCAAAATGTGTGCTCTTACAGTTGAATACCTCATGTCATACGACAAATCATAAAATTTTGAAAAAGCCAATAATTATAATTAAATTAATTTTATAATTTTCATCCGTTCATTTTTGCGATTTACATTATAAAAGAGAACTTTAATTTGAACATTTTGCGTGCAAACAGTACGACTCGCTAGCAAACAAGAAATTGTTAGTTCGATCCCCGGTACAACAAGTTGAAATTTTCATATTAAGATTGATTTTATTAAAAGAAATACTGTCTTTTTTGCCAATTTAAGGGTTTATATTATTAGGGTTTCGTTCATCTGACATTCATAATTTTTTTTAAATTAAATTTTCTTTCTTTTTTAAAAACTATTGTGATTTATTAATGATTCAATATTTTGAACTTCATTTAAATATTTTTTTTTTCGTTTTTAGAAATTTAAAATTTTATTTATATTTACGCTAATTTTTTTCATTTTAGATTTCATTTAAATAATTTGATTTGAACATTTTTAATTTGAATAAAATAAATAATTTCCTTTCATAATTATTTTTAAATGAAATTTGTTCGTGCTACCATCTAAGTAAAAATTTATTAATTATAAATAAACAATTTCGATTTATTAAGTGAAGCATATGTTGTTTTGAAGGAAACATTAAACAAAATTCTATGTGCGATCTGCGATAACATTTGTCCACTTGTTTTATGTTCGTTTTTGCTCTGAAACGCATCCAATTGGATGGTCTCTCTTATTCGGAAACTACATAATGTGCCTATTGGTCATTTTTTTTTATAAAAGCAGATCATATTTTTAAAAATTCTATGAAATTCGGTATTTTGTACCGAATTTTCTGAAGCGATGGTGCTGGAAACGAAAAAAAAAAAAAATGACATACTGAGAAAATAATTGTTTATAAATCAAGATCTGATTAATTGAATGAGAAAAAAAATACACATGTGATTATAAATCTCTCCAAAAGTCATGTCAGCCAGTTTCATGTTTATACTTTTAACCCTTCACTGCACGAATTTTTCTATTTATTTATGAAAAAATATTTAAAATCTATACATCGGTATAATAATGGGGAAAAAAACTAAATTTAACCGCTTACACGCGAAATGGGAACATTGCATTATTTGTAATGCAAAACATATATTTTCCAACATAATAACGATGTTAAATAAGCTAAATAGCTTTGTAAAATCACCATAGAAAGAAGATTAAACAGGACGCGTTTCGAGCTTCAAAAATAAGAGCTCGTCATCAGCTATTCCAAGTACGTGTGACAAGGGACAGAGTCGAGATGTCGAGTTCTCGACTCTGTCCCTTGTGACATGTGTTTGGATTAACTGATGACGAGTTCTTATTTTTGAAGCTCGAAACGCGTCCTTTTTAGTTTTCTTTCTATGGTGATTTTACAAAGTTATTTAGCTTATTTATCAATTTATCGCCAGTGATTACGGTGTTTTTCAGTAATATCGATGTTCTTATTTTTTCTATAAAATTTAAGTTTGATTTGAACTTTTGAAAAAAAAAAAATATATGTTTAAGCATTTATCACAGGTATAAGGAAAATGTAAATTCATTAATTTACATAAAAATATATTATTTGCTCTTATCGTTTTCTCTAAATTACTTACATTTGACCGCTAGGAATCGAAATGTTTTTGGAATTCGAGAAAATACTCAAGTCTAATATACAATAACACGTGGCGGAAAATAATTTGTTATAGTTACGTAGTTTGTCAATATATTATCATGTTCCAAAATGCGAACACTAAAATGAAAATAGCCCCCCCCCGCCCCCCCCCCAAAAAAAAAAAAAAAACTGCAGAAATATATATATATATATATATATATATATTTTTTTTTTTTTTGTGATTTTCTAAATTTGTATGCATAAATTAACACATTTGAATCTGTAATGTAGGAAAAACAAAATTATAATTACATTGCGATATTAATTCGGCGTGTAAACACTTAAAAGCTTCGACTGTAATTTGATATTTTATGGGGTATGCCAAATGTGCACAATTAGCGTTTATAAATGTTGAATTGCTTTATTTTTCAAGTAAATTGACTAATTTTATTTGCTTAACACTCTACAACTTTATTATATTATTTTTTTTAAGTATTCAGTAAAAATAATAAAAGTAAATTTTACCTGAATAACTTCATCGGAACATCTTCTGCTTCTAAAGAACAAATTCCAATTTTTTATCTCAAGCAGCCATCTCGCATGGACAAAATAAGTGTTTTATTATTATTATTATTATCATTATTTGGATTTGTCTAGATCAAGGACAAATATCATACTGGACAAATTCATAGCTCATAATTTTCCATGGAATATTTGAGTTTAGAAGCCACTGGCACCTTAAAAATTTTGTGAATCTGTACCTAAACTAAATTGCCTCGGTAGCGTCATTTTCAAATAACAACAATAAATAAATAGACAAAAATATTAAAATAACCCTACATATTAATTTTTAAATTAGTGAAAAATGCGAAAGAGAAAAAAAAAGTATGCAAATAACACTCTAAAGTAGTACAGTCGAACCTCGTTAACATGAACCTCAAGGAGAAACAAAATTTTTTTCATGTTAACTGTAATTCATGTTATCAGTATCAAATCTTTATATTCGTCTTTATAGGATACTGTGAAAACAGCTCATGTTAAAAGTAATTTACGTTAAGCGTGTTCATGTTAAAGAGGTTTGAGTGTATAACTGTTTTAAAGTTTTATTGGTAAGTTCTGTTTTTATCAGCATAACTCAGTAGCTAATTAAAATTAATCACACAAAGCTGCTTATTTAAGAGAAACAGATTATTAAAGTTCAAAACGGAAAAGCTAAATTGACTATATTAATTTTAATTAGTAATTTAAAGCATTTTTTACAAAGTAAACAAAGCATCATTAACAATTTCTGTGTAATGAAAATAAAATTAAATAATAACTGTTCCGTTATTTTATGCTAAAACTAATCTACATTATTTCAATCATGTTAGAGTTTTGTGCAAATAGCTAACTTATATACTAAAATGAAATGAGAAAAAATTCTGATCTAATTAGGATTGTCACGATACTTAACAAATTTTACACACGTTTCACAAGAAGCTACACTAGATGTATATCTGTTTTGTTTAAAAACGTTTTAATATTAATTTTAATAACTAATGAGATCAGAAAATTACTACAAATAAGTCAATGTATAAGTCAAATAGGTGATTCGAACTTCCTATATGTGTTTTAGATAAAACACCGATAAAAATAAATGAATAGTTGTGTGCTTTGCGAGTTTGATAACATATTAGATATAAAAAGAGGATTACGTTTTTATTTGGGGAAAAAATCAAGGACAATGGAAGATGAGTGCCAGATATTAGTTTTGACAAACTGCTGTTAAAGTAATGGTCACTTACAACGAATGAATAGGTGCTTAGAATTCTATTTCAGATGATATAATTTTAAAAAATTGTTTGTTTATAAATTTAGCTTTGACGTTATTGTCTCTTATTTTTCATACATAGTTATTATTAATATTACGGAGTGAAAATCAAACACAATGCTTATCAAAATAAAGTTAACTAAATGTACATCAAACAAAAATGAAAACATATATTTATTTTTTTAAATTATTACATTCTTTATTTTTTATTTATATTTTATTTTCTACCGTTTAATGTTGAAGAAATTTCATTGTTGCAGTTTTACTGTTAGTTGTCTTATTTCAGGGAGCATAGTTTTATCTTTGATGTATATTTAACCTCACTGTTGTTGTACTGTTGTTTTAGTACCACATTTACATTTGTAACCGTATAAAAATGTTTGACGATAGTAATGGAAAGGCACCTGAAATTTAGTTCATTTATTTATAATTAAGTTTTAAAGCTGTTAAAATTGTATTATTGTATTGTCATCGGAAATGCATCTGTATATCTTATTACTATTATTATTATTATTATTATTATAGCTTCACTGGAAGTGAGTGAAAAATCGATTACATAATTCTTTTTATATATATATACTTGAACCAAGTTAAATAAAAAGAGTGTAAAAAGCTCAGAATTTATTTTTTTTTTTTTTAAAGAATGTATACCTTTTTTCAAATATTAGAATAAATTCTATATGCATATAATATCTAAATTACCTTAATCACGTCATTTTCAAAAAATACTAGCAAGTATATAAAAAATAGATGTATTATATAACACTACAAATTAAATTTTAAATTATTTATTTTTTTTTTTATTTTTATGCAAATTCAAACATAAAAATAGTGATTTTTTTAAACTAAATTATTAATGCAAAAATTATTATAGATTATTGTCACTTAGACTAGGGAAAGTCCATGCTCTTAATGTATTTCATTCACCATTATTTACTGAAATTTTCTACAATCATATCAAGTTTGAAAGCTCTACTACTACTGAAATTAAACAGTCTTTCAGGAGCATAAAAGGCGAGGAATTTCTAATGATTCCAAATTTTCATGAACAAAATTTTAAATTGAATACGTTCTGTGTTGGTGAAAGCTACAGATGTGCAAGTGTCCACAGATTCAACTATTTACATAAAATATGAATTTTTTTCGTTGCAATATCTGTAGCTTCTAGCCCTATAGATTAGCGACATGTTTAGTTAAACAACTTATACGCATAAGCTGGTTTTGAAATTTTTATTCTATTTTAATTAATCAACGGTCAACAGTAACGAAATCGGTGGACATAGTTTCAAATACCACAAAGTAAACTGTACCCCAATTACTGATTTTTACTATTGTTGTGGTAACGTCCGTAATCGAGGCACTCTCAATCTTGTGGTGAGTGAGATTGTTTCTGCACCGACAACATATCTAATATCTACCACTATCGCGACAGATGACGTCTGTTTTCGTCATTAATTAGATAAGATCTGTTAAATATTTGAAGACACCATGAGTTTCATAACTCACATTATGAAGAAAATCAAATTTTTGGAAATTGCAAAAAATTTCTGACTGCGTCCATTAGTATTCACTGTAAACCAATATTTTACAATGCCAGAAATACACGATAAAACTAATTTTTCTGCAGATTGTAGTGTTTTTTCGATGTACCATTTACAGTGGCGCCAACTTTTGAAAATATTGGGTTGGCTCAAAAATACTGGATGGGCTCAAAATATTTTTGTAAAATGGTGCGACGTATTTGGTCTTCTTTGAAGGTTTAACAGGTGATGAAAAATGATAATTTGAGTCAAGCTATTCTGTTTCAATAAAGGTGGAATTTTATTAAATTATATTCTCATGCGTTATTTTTTAATAAAGACACTAATATGCAGTGTTATAACATAACACAGTCGACTCTCGTTAATTCGAAATCGGATAATTCGAATCTTCGTTTAATTCGAACTAAACATGAAGTCCAGAAATTTTCAATAGCAGAATAACGTTAAACTTTTTCATTAATTCGAACTCATTTTTTCTTGACATCGTTTAATTCGAATTAACGAGAATTCCGATTTTTCATTCTTCCTTTCTTTCTCACGTATTTCAGATCACTTGAATAATTTTCTTTGTTTGATTTTTGTAAAAATAGTTCCGAACGAGTATGCATATAACCCCATGCATTTGATATCCACTTTCAAGTGCTCCGTCTGTCCATCAGTGACGCTTGAGATTTTCTTCCTTTGTGCTTGTTTCTAATCTTCTAATTAGTTTATGTACTTATGCATTCTAATTTAATATTAAGTCATATTCTGATGATAACAGACATAATAATCTTAAAAAAACACTATAACATCAATTCCTTTGTAATAGTACCATATTAAGCATGTTCTCATTTCATACTTTCCATAATTCGAACTTCGGATAATTCGAACATTTCTTGTGATCCCGACGAGTTCGAATTAACGAGAGCCGACTGTAACATGAACATGACTACAAATTGAATTAGTATAAAATTAAACATGGTGCAAAACATTTCAGTCATTTGGGATTTATAGCTTTCAGTCGAACAATTAAAACACATGATCGCCAGAAGTAATAAATTTTGTTCTAAGCGTAAAAATAAATAATAAAACAATAATGAAATAAATAACTAAAATAACGAAAATTGGGCACGCTATTAATCAACATTTTTGGGTGTGCTCGGGCCCCACGGGCTCATATAAGTTGGCGACACTGTAGATTCACCAATACAATAGATTGATAGAGAAAAGTTGGTTTTCCAAAATTTTGGAAAAGACAAGTTTTGAAACTTACATCTTCATTTGAAGATCCACTTGCATAAAAATTATCAACTAATAATGCAACCGCAAATGTGCAGCTCGCTTTTTCTTCTGAAAAAAGCTACAAGTTTTATAAAAGAGATTATGCTAGAAAAGTGGACTTAGTCATGGGAGTGATTTTATGAAAGTAACCATTCAAAAAAGGTAATTATATTTGTCTCAATATAGGCTTACTGATTATACGCCACGGATGAACTAAGAATAATCGATAGCTAGTTTTACATCTGTTATAATCTCTAGGATGAGGCTACATTCCAATCCTTTAAAGAAGTTACTCATGGACATACTGTATGGACAAATATCCACTATTTCACAAGCTATATTAATAAAATGTAAAGGAAAATTTAATAAATAGATTTGGTTATGGAAATGAACTTATTAAAGTGAACATACAAAAGAGTAATTTTATATTCCTTTCCAAACAGAGTTACTGACAGTACGTCACTAATCTGACACTAAAGGTCACTGATAGTTAATATTATACCTGTGATTATGTTTATTTGGAGGGTAATTACTATTCCCCTAAAGAAGCTTACTCATAGACAAACTAAATGGATAACTATCCACCATTCCATAGTCTACGTTTGTAAAATGTACAGGAACTTTTAAATAATGCAAAAAACAAGAAAGATCTTTTTTTTTTTTTTTTTTTTTTTTTGTATGTTTGTGTGTGACCAGCTGATGCTGGGTCAACCATATCCTAATTAGAATCGCCAGAAAGCATATAACGGCTTATAACATACTAAGTATGCCTATTCGGAATACAAATATTGACTTATTATGTATCATCATCTCCTAAAACACCTTAATCTCCTTCCGTTTGAACTTGGACTTGTCATTTAATGAATTATAAACTTATAATAAACGCACCAACATGCGAAAACAACAAACGAATCTTTATCCAAAGCTTGTCCGCTAAATAACTAGAGCGGACAGTTGGTCACAATGGTAAAAAGACCGTCATTTCCCACCCATTTTTGCGCGCTGGCGGTTAATTTTAGCGGGAAAAGAGTCACGCATGCGCACTCGCGTGTGAAGTGGACGGTTGCGGTCAATTCGACTGGAGAATCTTTCTGTTAGTCAAATTGTTTTTTAAACAAAAATTAAAAAGTCAAATCGTTTTTTCTTTCTGTTTTTCTTCCTTTTTTTTTATTCTTGGAATTTTACGGAGGTTAATTTAAACTAACAAAATTCCTTGTTGATCCTTTTTTCAAGTAAAGGTTCAAGCGGTCAACTTTCGCTGTATAGCATAACAATTTAAATTGCGACGATTTCTTTTTATTATTTATCTTATTTCTCTTTTTTTCTGCGTCTTATTAAAAAAAAAACTCCTTTCTTCCCCGTTTAAATCTGGCTTTGTAACGAAAGTAAAATCTTGAAGTTTTGTGCGAAAATGATAAAATTTAGTTAAACACATTTAATAATTTCAAATACTAGTTGAAAATTTATGAATATGTATCACACAATGTGCTTTAGTTATAGCTCAGATGAATGAAATTATCACTATACTTCTCAGCTATGTCCAACAATTATGAGTGATTTAGTCACCCAGGCATAGTCCGGATAGCTTAATATATTCAAGTAATTCGCCCTCAGTGCAAAAGATACCCAGCATCGATATTTGGATTGGACTTTTTCGCTCTGTCAGAAAAAAACTCAACTGTGTTTCTTCAATCATAAATAGAAATAATATTGCAGAACATTTTAGTAAAATAATAATTATCTTTCTCGTTTTCTGCTTTTCAATCCTTACATAAACCGCATTATGCTGAATCAGAACAAAGACTGTCTCTAGAATTAGAGCTTTTTTTTGAAGAGTATGATGGCGTGTGTGTGTGTGTGGGGGGGGGGGGGGGACAAAAGATCATAAAAAATTTTGATATTTTGAGACATTTTTCAAATTTCAACTAGCCATCTTCTGTTGCATTCACTGAATCATTTGCACTTGTAAACTGTAGATATTCGAAGATGTATAATTTTTCGATTCTACTTAAATATAGAAAAATCGAAGAGCTTTTTATTTTTTTATATAAGAAAACATTTCGAAATGGATTAGCAAAATTATCATTAAAAATAGATCCCCGACAATCTTGGTGCGGTCATCATAAAGAGCTGATTAGTAACAGTTTAGGATTTATAATATGTATTGGAAAAATGATGTTCGATTCTTTGACACTCAAAGATTAAAATCCACAATTTTATGGTTTCATCAATAGAAAGACGGCGGTGGAAATATTCGTATTTTAAAGTTGAAAAACGCAAAAAAAAAAAAAAAAAAAAAAAAAAATAATAATAATAATAATAATAATAATAATAAAAACAAAAAGATTTTCTTTTTTTTCTTCGAGCAGGGAATTTATGAATCCCATGACCAGCCTTTTGGACCCACCATGGGTCATAATCCCAAAATTCTATCAAGGCTCAACCACGGAATTTTTGTCAACCCGCAATCCGACCTAACGTTTTTATCTAAATTCGACACTAAACTCGAAACAAAATTTATGTTTACAACCTTATCTGTAAACAAAGGCGCAGCCAGAATTCGGTTCGTGGGGGAGGGGGGGGGGATTTCTGATAAAAGTGTTTGCCAGTTATTTGAATCGCCGGTTAATAGAATCAACTATTTTAATTAGTCAATAGAAGCTTAATTGAATCAATTATTACAAATCAACTGCTAAAATCGATTGCTAAATTTTTATAAAACTAAATTCACGGCCTTCAAATTAAGTCATAGCGTAATTTGATTCTAAAAGGAACTTTGCAATACCTGTGATTTCCAAGTTTATTTTTATTTAGTTAGTTATTTTATTATTCTTGTTAGCATAGGCGCGATTAAAGATTTTAGCACATCATCCTACAAACATATCTTTAACAGATATGTGTATCATTTGAAGTTAATACATGTAACTCCAGAACCGCAGGAGCCTATAAGATTCATTTGCACTATGTTAAGAAGATGTGATGTGCGTATATACTAACACTGTGCAATTATACTCCCTCATTTTTTCAATCAAATGAATAAATGGCGCACTTCATTGAGTACCAAGAACTAAAGTGCGTCCCTGCTTTCTGAACGTTTGCGGACAGTCCTGGTCTACATAATCAGCTATTACAAAGATCCATAAATTTGGTTTTAAGAATGTATTTCAATCCAGACTGCTTATTTTCTGATTTATTTTTAAATTAATTTTCTCTTTCAAACGCATCAAACTGCGAAATTATCTTATTTAGAAACTACACAATGTGTTATGCTTGTCAATTTTTTGATGAATGCAGAAAATCTTGCAAAAAAAAAGGCTGTAAAAATTAGCCTTTTGAAAAGAATTTTTCAAAGCAAGAGATCGGGGAACAAGAAAAAATGGTCATACTTAGAAAGTAGTTGTTTATAAATCGAATTCTAATTAATTGAGCGAAAAAGGAAATCATACGGCATCTCATTTTTATATATATAAATCTTCTGTGCATGTGTATGTCACTGAACTCCTCCTGAACGACTGAACCGATTTTAAGGAAATTTTGTATGTGCATTCCAGTGGATTCGAGAATGGTTTAGATTCACATTTCGTCGAAATTGATTCAGTACTTTTTTAGTAATTAGGCAAAAACTAATAGTTAGTGATTTTTCGCTAATTAAAAGTGTTGAATAAGTTCGATGAATAGAGTGCGGACGGAATGTCCGAGCGGTCTAAGGAGCCAGATTTAAGCTCAGATTCTTGAAAAAAGAGATCGCGTACCCCACTTCGAACCCCACTTTTGACAAACGTGTATGCTTTACAATAATATTTCCTGTATTATAATTTTGATTAACCGACTTCAGAAAATCGTTAACTTTTAACTAAAAAGAGTAAAATAAACTTTTTTATTAAAAATTGAACCGACTTCAAAAAATACTGAAAAGTGAAAAATAATTTCCTTACATAATTGTAATAAGAAATTAAATTAAGAGTGTGGTGTTTATTGTGCATATTACCATATTTACGTACATTTATTTGATTTTCTGGAGTCGGTGCCAAGAAGGACAACGTCTGTCGGTGACAGGACAACGTCTGTCGGGTCCGCTAGTATACATATATCTCTTCAAAAATCACCTCAATAAGTTTCAAGTTTCATCTTTTAAAAATGAGTCTGAAAATGTATCAGAAAATTTTGGGATGATGAGGGTGGAAAAATATTTTTTCGAATACATCCATAACAAAAACTATCAATCGTCAAATTCTAAATATCAGCATCCGTCAGCTAAATAAATATTTGTCTTTTCATTAATTCTAGTAACAGCAATCAATACATAACAATTCATTTCGCAGCACAACAAAAACTGTTTATTAAACAGAAGCCATAATTTTCACGATGCATCTATTTATGGTTCGGCGAGTGACCGTTCTGCAACACTTACGCAATTGAGAAAAAAAAAGCATAATTATCTCCACTGACCCAATTATATGCTATAAATGTAAATTCGGAATCGCCGATATTGACACGGTTATGATTAATGTGTGTGAAATGTAAATCAAATTTATGCAACTTATGAAAGACAATCAAACACCAACACGAAAACCAACAGGTTTCGGGAGAATGTAAAGGAATTAATAATACTATATTATATAAGAATTTGTTTTGATGGAGAAGTCGGTGAAGATATGATTAAAAACAAATAGTAAGTTTAGACCACCAAAAGTCTTTCTTTTTTATAACTTTAATATCTTCAACCATAATTAAATGACAATCTATTTGCTCTTATGTTTTAACTGTAGCGACAATTGCCGAAAACAAAGCTTTTCAGATACAACACCTTGATATACAACAAGTTTGGTGGAAATCCATGCATGCATTAGTTCTTCAGATATAGATATTGTAGAGACCTTAAAAAATTCAGCATAAGCAGCGCTATCGTAGGGCTATTTGCACCAAAATTTAATCAGCACCATTTTCTGTCAGGGTCTAATTGAATCAGAATTTTTATTAAACCCCGCGCTTTAGTTCTTGTGACAGAGCGTAAACGAAATTTTTGTTGTTTACATGCAGAAACAAAGACTTATAAGCTCTAAAAACGGCGAAACTCAAGTCCACCTTTTAAAACGTACATAATTCTTTTTTTTTTTTTTTTTTTTTTTTTTTTCTCATTCAAATTAGATTTGGACAATTTTGGTCAGGGTTGGCACGGTTTAAACCAATTGGTTTTAACCATGGTTTAAACCACGGTTTAAACCAAATGGTTTTTTTCTCAAAAAAACCAATTGGTTAGAAGAAATCTAATGACATTTTCTTTTTTTTTCTTTATAATTTACGTATTTCAAATTATTGGACATAAATAATTTCTACTTGTAATAACACTTTATTTCATTAATAAGTATTATATATAGTGGGTTTAGGTCTTTTTTTATACATAGGATTAAACCAATTGGTTTTTTCTGTAAAAAAAGCAATTCTTTTTTAGAAGAAATCTAATGACATTTTCTTGTTTCTTTATAATTTACGAATTTCAGATTATTAGATATAAATAATTTCAATTGTTTTTTAGGAGAAATCTAATGACATTTTCTTTCTTTCTTTATAATTTAAGGGTTTCAGATTATTGGATATAAATAATTTCTACTTTTAACACTTTATTTCAGCAATAAGCATTAGATATATTGGGTTTACGTCATTTTTTATGCATAGGATTAAAATCAGTACACATTGGTGAACATATCTATTGCTCTAAAGAAAAACTTCAAACATGTGAATTGATCAAAGATAAAATAGATTCAATATTTAGTATAAAATATTTTAATTTTTTAAATAATGCAGATTATTTAATGCAATTAATAATGTAACACAGGGCTGTCCAACGCGGCGCCCGCGGGCGCCATGGCGCCCTTTAAAGGTTTTCTTGGCGCCCTTTTGAAGATTTAATGTTATTAAATATTTTAGAAGTAAAATTCCTTCATAAAAATTCCTTTCTATAAAATCATTAATATTTTATCAGAAATATTTTTAAAACCTATGTTTGGCATGCTGTTGGGTTTCCATTGCACATTAAAAATTAGAAACTTATTTTGAAGATTTAATCATGCATATTTTTGCAATTATTAGTTATTTTTATGTAGTTTAATTATGATAGTTAAATTTTTAATAGTTGGAAATAGCTCCTTTTAATTTTTAAGAACTAAGAGAAAAATAACTGTTTCCACTTGTCCAGCTTTCCTTCAAAGGGATGTACTTAAAAACATTTTTTTTATGTTGTCACACTGGCCTATTGGCTGTTTTATATGGAGGATAAAAAGGATTCATTTGTCTTTTTTCACTTTTGAAGTTTTAGAGATTTTTTTTATATTTATTTCCTTTTCTGTAATTTTGCTTAGAAAAAATAACAAACAGTGCAGAATCAATTCCATCTGAAAGCACTTCCAGACTATCTCTCTGAACCACACACATGGATTAGTCACTATCATGCTTGTCTGTTTTTGTACTTTTCATAAAACTAATCCATGCCTTCAAAATAAATTAAACCATATCTTCACATCCTAAAAGAAATCTACCAATATCTCTGATTTTCATATATATTTTTGTACGTTGCAGTTTGCTTCCCAAAACATCCAATTAGTATTATTGCTGTAGTAAGCATTCTCCCACGAAAACCGAATGACTCGTACACATTTGTTTATCTGCTGACGATCAGGTTTTATCCAATTAGCCTGATAGCAAAGAAAAGGAAAATACATCAGATTCGTTGTGGAACTGATAACGGGCAGACGGCCCAAAATCTCTCCACTTTACGTCCAAGCGCAACCGGCCGACAAATGCGCCCCGGACTTACTCGGAATGGCCTAAGCTTCCCCCTTTTACCCTGATATGTTGTACATAGATTTATTTAGCCCAGAATTCCAATAAACTTCAGTTATATTATTAAGTAATGACTCCTATAATTATAATCTACACCCACCACATTTATTTGTTATTACTGTTATTATAGACGCGATTGAAGTTTCTGGCGCCTTCTTAAAAACATCTTTGATACAGACTTCCCATAAAAAAATTCATATGTAATTTGAAATGTAATATGTTTAAGTCCAGAACTATAAGGGGTCTTTTGTTTACCGCTGTACGATTCATTTGCATTATGTTAAGACGTGCATGTGTACTAATACTATGCGATAATATTACCACATGTTTTCAGTCGCGTAAATAACGGCACCCTTCATTGAGTGCCAAGAGCCGAGATGCGCCCCTGGTTACTGAAAGGTTGGACAGACCTGATGTAACACAATGATCTTTTAAGACTTTGCACAAGCTGTAAAAGAAATTTTTCTTTTGGGAGATTATCTTGATGAATTAAAAGAAAGACTGGTTGCTAGTTATAGCATTTTTATAATAATTTTTTCCCTTTGCTATCTGCTGAATTTAACGACTAAAAATATCAACTTCAAATTGTCACTCAGAAAGAAAAAATCCTAATAAGTATTTGTAATTTATTATTTGAATAATTTTGGAAAAGAATATTTATCAAACTATATCCAAATCAAACTATATCCATTATCAGTAATCAAAAGATTGTTTATAAAAATTTACAGGGCTTCAAAGGTTTACTGTGTAGAACAGTTAAAACTTTCAACATAAGACTGTTTGCTAAAACTGTTTAAATTGAAAAATGATTTTTTTCAATTTTCAACATAAATTCACTATAATTATTAAATTTAAATTATTTTAAATGAAGTTACACGGCTTATAAACCAATAAGGTCTGTTTTTATCAGTAAATATGCATGTATATGTAATAAGAAAGGATGTTTTAAAAAAAAAAACCCGGTTTAAACCAAAAAAACCTGGTTTAAACCAAAAAAATCGGTTTTTTTGGTTTTTTTCGAAAAAACCTGGTTTTTTTCCAACTCTGATGGTTCAAGTCGACTTTACGTTAAAGTACTTTGGGTTATCCTGAAATCATAGCTGCGATTTTGGGTAAGACAGCAGATTAACAACTTTTTTCGCAAGTATTTTAGCTCATTTTTGGATTGGTTATCATTTGATGAGGCTAAAAACCAGGATGAATAAGATAATTAAGTTCAAGTAATGTTCGTAAAACAACAGCAATGCTTCAAATAAAAGATACAATAGTTCACAGTTTTTCTAATAGTTAGCTTTAGTTTAATAAAGCTTTTTTATACAGCTTATGAACTTAATAAACATGATGTGAATTAATCAGCACAGAAAAAGGAAATATCGAAAAAAACTTCTAAACTATTATAATTGTGAGATTAAGAAGAAATTTGCATACTATCAACAAAGGGGGTTAAAAGAGATAAAAGATAAGACAACTAATTATATTTACTTTTCGGATTAAATAACAATTTCTTTCCTCTCAAAATAAATCTGAAAAAAAAATCTTAATTTCTTCAATCTTTAGAAGTGGAACAAATGGAAAATATGACAGTTTATATATTAACTTTGGAAATATTGAGAAAAAAATACTATTGTTTAAGCTTCATAGTTGAGAAATAAGAAATGACTTTTTCATTTTTTCGAAATGAAGAAATAAAATCAAACAATGAAAGTCGTTTGTAGCTTTCTTAGAAATCTTCTATTTGCAATAGCAATCGATTATATACATAGGTTATTTTCAGAGATATTAAAGGCTTTTTAAAAATGAGAAAAGCATAAATTGCACAATCATATCCATAAAAAAGCAATTAAATAAGAATTCTCATTACAAATCACAAGAGACTTTTTTATTCATAAAAAATAAAATCAACTTATATACCATTTGTCAGCAGTAAAAAAAATATGAAAACTTATTTTTGAAAATGTGTTGCAATAAAAATAATGATTTATGTATATATATTTCCGAATGAATATTCGCGCCAGAAAAAAATAAAAATATTCACAGTTTCCATTATATATATTGATCGTTTTCTGAGTTAAGAATAGAATTGTAT
This sequence comes from Maratus speculifer, assembly GCA_964019185.1. Classification (NCBI taxonomy): domain Eukaryota; kingdom Metazoa; phylum Arthropoda; class Arachnida; order Araneae; family Salticidae; genus Maratus; species Maratus speculifer. The sequence goes on along the minus strand of OZ025301.1, from coordinate 145,390,262 downwards.
AATAGTGATTTTAATAATAATTGTAATAATAATTGTAATAGTAATTGTAATAATAATTGCAATAGTAATTGTAATAATTGTACGTAATAATAGAATGGTGTGAGAAACATATGAAATAAATGACACATATAAAGCAAAAAATACATAACAGAAAAGCAATTAAATAGAAACTCTTAATCCATTTTCCTGATTGAGAAATTAAATATGTACCACTTTCTGACTGGTCTTCGTTTAACACATTGGGTGTCTGTTATTAAATAATTCTAAGATTATTATTCTCAAATATTGGAAGGTATTTTGAATTAAAAAATTCCCAAACTGGAAACTGTTCTTTATAAATATCACCACCAGCGTTTTTAATTATTTCGTCATCCGTGAATTATTCATATCCAAGCATATTTTTGAGAACACTTCTGAATCATTCGGTTTATTGTGTGTGTGTGATTTCGTAATTCGTTCCTGATTATATATGTATGGTTAATGTATTGAATTTTTATACTCTATCCTCCTTTAGAATTTGGTTAACATCGTTGTACCAAATTGTAAAATAAATTTTAATTCAAAGGTATTATATATATCTATATTCAGAGGAGGATGTAACGGTTGATAGAGTGGCGGATTATCAAATGTTTACTATACATTTTTTCTTATTTTTTTCGGAAAAAATATGGATTGTAAATTATCATTTTTTTTAAAATTACTATTATTATTAATATTATTATTAGTATTATTATTATTATTATTTACTGAAATTAATTATTTGAAGCATTAAATATTCAAATCCAAAGTTATAGCTTGTTCAGCAGGGTAATGTTTTAATAATTTAAAATAAATAAATAAATAAATTCTGCATTACAATGTGTTTATAGTAATAGGAATGAATTTAATATTGGGGATTCCAGTTTTTAAACTTTCATAATTTCTTAACTCAGCGTCCTTTTTTGAGGACGGTTACAAAAACAGCAAGAAAGCGGTTTTCCCACCAGTAAAGAGATAGATAAATATATACCTTATTTCACGAGACAGAATCCTCGATAAATTTAGATAAAAGTTTATTTGCTTTTAAAAGTGGTGGGAAATACAAAATTTAAATTTTAGCGAAGAAAATAATTCGGGCGTTAATGGGTTAAACTACTTTACTAAATGTCTCTGCCGATTGGTTCGAGATTCTATGTAACGGGCCGAATTAAATGCACTCTGCCGAACTTTAAATTATTTAAGTTTATCATAACACGTGCAGCATAATAAATAAACAATTCATGTTTCTCAAAACTAATTCTTCGTTTAAAAATATAATTGATGCAGGTCGCATCCTTAGATTAAAAGCCTGCGGCAATTAGTTGCATAATTATGTCCTCAGCGTGTCAGTTGATCGTCATAATTTTTCCAGTGACGTTATGCGGAGCATATTTTTGAAGAATTCTTCACCGCATGGTGCCAATAAACAAAAGAAAAAAATACAATAAATGTGAAAAATATGTCCGTGACCCAGTTCGTATCTCTTCGTTTTATCTTCGGGATTAGTCGCGCTTTTTCGAACAATCGGAACACGAAGTTCGTAACTTGCCAACACTATGCTCACCAGTACATCGAATTAGATTACAATCGTTGATAGGAAAAGTTCTTTTGTTTGTATTTTCATTTACAATGATTTCATGTTACATCATTATTGTGCTGGGTCCCTGCTCTTTTTTTGTGCTACAATCAAGTCAAATAACATGCTTTAAACCTCAAAATTTATTAAATAAAATGGGTGTTGTTCCTATGGATTATTTATTCAACTTCATTTACTTAGTAAAACTTCTGGTTAAAATTTAGTAGGGGTGATTGACAAGATTTGAAATGACGATAACTAACTGAAGTGTAATCGAAGATTATAAAGTGTTCACTTAATTTAAATTATTATATTATTTCTTTTTGTTGTTGCTGTTCTGTTTTTACTCAATTATTATATATATATTTATTTATATAAAATGTTAAACAGTATATAAAAAAAAAAAAAAAAAAAAAAAGTTTCAATATTGTACGACAAATTCAATTATATTTTAAAAAAATCTGTTTTTTTATGTCTAGATTCCTTAGTTTTGAGTTTGATTTTTAAACAACTTTTAATACTGTCTCTCAATATATATCTGTAAAACGAACAAAAATTTCAATAATAATAATAATAATAATAATAATAATTCATAAAACTTACTAATTTTATTTTGCTTTAACTTGAAAAAAGAATCTTTGTTTTTCATTCTTTAAGGACCGGGCACATAGCACTAACTTCTTGCGATCAGGCTTCGCTATTTTTTATCTTTCGTGTCGGCGCTTTGATGTATAAATTGCTCTTTCAGTGCACTAAATCTGAACTTCAAGAGAGAAATCGAACTCGAAATCAGTTGACAGCTTTACGACTGAAGATGGGGGAGATAAACTTTCCCTTCCTTTGTCAATTCGGTAGGGTCAGTCCCTCAAAAATCATTTAAAGAGGTTTCACCTATGTTCCGTTCGGAAACAAAGATTGATTTATTTTTCTTTTAGTGTAATTGAAAGTAGTGTTGTTTGCTCGCAGCCTTACGACTATATGCTTTTATAAAATAACTTTATTTAGTTTTTTTCAATATTTAACTATATTTATGGCTGATTGAATATTTCAAATTAGTCGGAAATTAAACCCTTTCAAGGATGGTAGTCACAGAGTGTGACCACATAGTTTTAATTGCAAAATTGACAAAAGACTCCAGTAGTACAGTCGAACCTCGTTAACATGAATGTCAAGGGGAATCAAAATTTAGTTCACGTTAACAGTAATCCATGTTATCGGTATCAAATCTTTGTATTCATTTTTATATGGGTCTGTGAAAACAATTCATGTCAAAAGTAATTCACTTTAAGTGTGTTCATGTTAATGAAATTTGACTGTATTGATATAAAATTTTCTTTCATAATGAAAGTATAGAAAAGCAGGTTTCTATTTTCTAAAATATCATTTGTGAATTCTGGTGTCACTTAATATTTCTATCTTTTTACGAATACAAGTGTTTTGCCCCTGGATAAAAGAAAAAAAATAAAGGCGTTAAAAGTCAGAGATTTTAGGGAATGAAAATGATGAAAAGCGTAACATAGCAGAAATTGATTGACGTTTGGTCGTGGATAGGTAATCTTTAATTTAAGCAAGCTATTACTTATTTTTACACGCATTTATTTGTGTTTCTTATAAACAAAAATATTTCTTAAAATGTCAAAAATACTTAACGTTCTGAGACAAAATTAATATTTCAAAATTACGTTACTTACAACGATAACTTTTCAAAAAGATAGCGGATTTATACCTTCTTTACAATTTTAAATAAAAGAAATTAAATTATGTATAAATTAAAATGTAAAAAGTCCCCCACTTACCGCGCATCACATAATGATTTTTTATTCTGGATTACATTACAATTAATAGAGATTCTTTTATGCTAAATTTTTGTAAATACTAATACGTTAAACATACTAAGATAAATTTATATTAATATTTAGATAATACATACAACTATAAAATATTTTTTTTATACATTAATATAATTTTTTACTTATTTATTTACTTATTTTTAAAATTTTAATTTTTTATACTTACTTTTTCTCCTATGCAATTTCTACTAGTTTAATAAAAAATAAAGCAAAAATTACTATTTAAAATTTTTGAATAAAACATTTTTCTTAATTGGTAACATTGTATAAAATTCTTAGTCGTTAAATGTCCTTCTTCCCTCATTACTCTTCTTCTTTTTTGCCCATGCACGTCACTTAACACGTTCGCTGCCGATAAATCCGCTCTCTGTGTTAAATGAATGGGAACTTCACGCACTAACGCGTGAGCGGCAGCTAATGTGTTGATGATTTTTACGGTTGATTACATTACAATTAAAACAGATTATGTTATTCTTAATTTTTATGAATACTTATAGTTGGATATTGCAAGATAGAATTATATCAATAATTAAATAAAACATATAACTATAATTTTTTTATGTCTTAATAATTACATTTTTATTTTTTAATTTACTTATTCTTTCTATATATTTTCTGCTCGTTTATGAAAAATAAAACAAAAATTACCATTCGGAATTTTTTAATTAAAAAGTTCCTCTAAATTGGTAGCATTGATGACGATGCTTGGCCGCTAAATGTCCTTCTTCCCTCATTACCCTTCTTCCTTTTCTCCCATGCACACGACTTAACGATTTTTACGGTTAGTTTGATTACAATTAATACAAATTATGTTATACTTAATTTTTATGAATACTAATAGTTAGATACAATAAGATGGATTTATATAAATAATTAAGTAAAACATACAACTATAAAATGTTTTATTTTAATATCTTAATAATTACTTTTTCATTTTTTATTTTTAATTTACTTTTTCCTTCGATGCATTTTCCACTCGTTTATGAAAGTGTTAGATGTAGTAAGATATCTCTGTAACAATAGTTAATTAAAACATACACAAAATATTTTATTTTTATGTCTTATTTATTTATTTATTTATTTATTTTTACTTTACGTATTCCTTCTATACATTTTCTACTCAGTTTTGGAAGGTTAAAAGAAAAATTATTATTTGTAATTTTTTTTATAAAAAATTCACCTAAATTAGTAATATTGATAACGAATCTTGGTCGACAAATGTACATCTTCTTACCCTCTTATGCACATCACTTGATGATTTTTACGCTTGTTTACATTGCAATTAATATAGAGCAGGCCTGTCCAACCTTTTAGTAAGCAAGGGCGCATCTCACTTATTGGCACTCAGTGAAGGGCGCCACCATTCACTTGATCTAAAGCATGAGACAATATTATCGCAAAGTGTTAGTGTAAACGCACGTCGTAACATAATGCAAATGAATCTTACAGCAGTAAACAAATGACCCAACAGTTCTAGAGTTAAATATGTTAAATCTCAAATTATACATTTGTCTATGAGAAGACTGCCTCAAAAATGTTTCTAGAATAAAATGCCATAAATTTTAATCACGCCTATAACAAATAAATACATAAATAAAACCCCTAAAATTTCGAAAGTTAAGATGGAATAATTAAGCCCCTTATTCCTCGTATAAGACAGCCAATGACCAGTGTGACAACAAACACACACACACACACACAAAAAAAAAAAAAAAAAAAAAAAAAAGCTTAACTTTCAAGCACATCTAGCACCAAAATGTTAGTGGAGAATTTTTATTTTTATTTTTCTGTTACTTCTTATAAGATATATTTCCAATTATCACCAAAATTACCAAAATATTTTAAATTTAACCATCACGATTACACTTTATAAGCGATTATTAGAAATCGTGAAAATATACATGATTAAATTTCCAAAGTATGTTTCTAGTTTTCAGCTCTTTGAGCGCAAGTCATTGTGTTACAGTAATGTGGAACTCGTAGCAGAAAATTTTTAAAAAAATTGTTAAAAAAAAAATAAAAGGCATTTTAATTTTTTTTAATTACCAAAGTTATAAAACTTAAAATTCATTAAATGTTTCTGGTGGAAATCTTGATTAAATTTAGATGAAATATAATATATCCTATCATCCTTCAGTGGGTTTTAATGCATTTTCGCAGTTTTTGAAAATATCCTTGATGCAAATATTAATGATTTTAAAGAAAGCTTTCTTTATAATGGAATTTTACTTCTAAAAAAATTAATACTAAGAAATCTTCAAAAGGGCGCCAAGAAAATCTTCGAAGGGCGCCATGGCGCCCTCGGGCGCCGCGTTGGGCAGCCCTGATATAGAGTATTTTGTACTTAATTTTTGTAAATTTTTAAATGCTAAATATAGCAAGCTCAATTTAGATCAATAATTAAATAAAACATTTTACTATAAATTTATCTACTTTTAGACAACAAGTTTATTTAATTTTATTTATTTATTTGTTTATTTATTTATGCTTAGTCCTTTGATGCCTTTTTGAAGAACTGTTATTCATTCAGACTTGGATTTCGAGAAAATATTAATACGAAATTTCAAAGAAACAATAATGAACTTATAAATATCTCTCATTCTGAAACAGATTTACAAAGCATAACAAACTTATAAATATTGCTGAAAGAAATTTACAAAAGCCTCACTACTAGCAGTGAGACATTTCTTAGTAGATTTTAAAAACAAGTTTTCTCCAAAATAATGTGCGGAGAAAAGCAGATAATAAGGAATCAGAAATATTTCAAAATCATATTGTTTATTTTATTTATTTATTTGTTTTTTAACATAAGAATTGATTTTATAATAAAAGTAAAGTTGATTTTTATACTTTATATATTTAAATATTTATATGTCATACAAATTTATTTTATTTTTGTATTTAATATGCATGTTCTTCCGATGGTGGTTTTCTGTTATTCATAAATTTTTATTCTATTAAGGCAGAATGTAAATATATATTTAAATTAAATCTAAATATGTTACACAAAATTATATTTTATATATTAAACAATCATTTTTTTAAATATTTATATCTGTTTTATATATTTATTTTATTGTGTACATTTAAAAAACATTTTAAATCAACAGTATTAAAATATGATTTTCATGCTTTACATTTAAAAATAGGATTACATTATAAAATACATAAAATATTTCATGTATTTCACAAAATTTTACATTTATCCACGATGTGAAATGCTAAAGAAGAATAAAAATCGAGGATTTGTCCACAACATATTTACAAAATCATAAATACTAGAATAAGATGTAACACTTTAGAGCAATGTTATACAAAATATTTTCGAAATGTTTTTTTTTTCCTACAACTAAAATAAAATCTATTTCACATAAAACAGATAATAAGAAAAGAAATATATATAGAAACTGTTGGGCTGCTTATTCTTTAACAATCTTTAACCAGTTATTTAATGCAAGTTAAATTTTATAATTATACATATTTTTATGTTTATAGTTAAAATTAAATAATAATGTATCGATATAAAATACAGTCGAGTCTCTCTATAACGAAACTCCATACATCGAATTTCTCTATATAACGAATTTTTAGTAGGAACGGTCCCCTTTTCGCATGATTACATTAAAAACAGTCTCTATATAGCGAAAGATCTATCTCCATATAACGAATTTTTTCATAAATTGGTCTTAATTTATTCAGTTTTGAAAAAGCTTCGAAATCATATGAAATCAATTTTCCATCACTTATTTTTAATTTATCGTTCAGTGCTGAGTTTTTATATATATAGAAATATTACCTCTCTCCTTGTTCTTTAAATCCAACGAATTCATATTACCTCCCACACACCTTTCAACATCCTTCTCAAAACAAAGTCAATTAGATTGTTACACATTTAAGAGAGGAATCAATGAGAGGCACATAAGAGAGGCCTACAAATGGAGGAAAATGTTAACTACAATTTTTCATTCCTTACTAAAATTTGAGCCTTTTTTTTTTTTTTTTTTTTTTTTTTTTTTTTTTTTTTTTTAAGCTATTGCATAGCTTTTATCGCGGGCTTGGAGCGCGGTGACCGAATCCAAAAATTCCGTAACGCGAAAAATCCTAACACATCCGTAACGAAAAAACCTAACACTCGGCTAACGTCGTTTCCGTTCGGAAAACTTCGGGACGGTATCCTTCGGTAGACTTCGGCAGACATTGACGTGGTATTTTTCAGATATTAGGATATCAAGTCTCAAACTTATGTTTCTTATGATAAAATTTTCAATGCGCGGCCAAATTTTGATTGGTAATTTATTATGAGACAGTGTTTATTTTGGTGGTCTTATTTATTTTGGTGACAGGAGACCCCCCACCGTGAGAGTCGAAAAATTTAAAATGCTTATAACTCGCGATCTAACTTTCGTAGCGCTGCCAAACTTTGTTTGGTAATTTATTATGAGACATTGTTAATTTCTGGTGACAGGAGACACCCCACGGTGAGGGTCGAAAAATTTAAAATGCTTATAACTCGCGATCTAATTTTCATAGCGCAGCCAAACTTGTTTGGTAATTTATTATGAGACAGTGTTAATTTTTGGTGACAGGAGACCCCACACGGTGAGGATCGAAAAATTTAAAATGCTCATAACTCGCGATCTAATTTTGTTTGGTAATTTATTATGAGACATTATTAATTGTTGGTGACAGAAGACACCCCACGGTGAGGGTCGAAAAATTAAAAATGCTTATAACTCGCGATCTAATTTTGGTAGCTTGGCAAAATATTGTTTGGTAATTCATTATAAGACAGTGTTAATTTTTGGTGACAAGAGACCCCCCACGGTGAGGGTCGAAAAATTTAAAATGCTTATAAGTCGCGATCTAATTTTCGTAGCGCGGCCAAATTTTGTTTGGTAATTTATTATGGGACAGTGTTGATTTTTGTTGACAGGAGACCCTCCAAGGTGAGAGTCAAAAAATTTTAAATGCTTATAACTCACGATCTAATTTTTTTAGCGCGGCCAAATTTTGTTTGGTAATTTATTATGAGGCAGTGTTAATTTTTGGGGACATTAGAACCCCCCACGGTGAGGGTCGAAAAATTTAAAATGCTTATAACTCACGATCTAATTTTCGTAGCGCGGCCAAATTTTGTTTGGTAATTTAATATGAGACTGTTAATTTTTGGTGACAGGAGCCCCCCACGGTGAGGGTAGAAAAACTTAAAATGCTTATAACTCGCGATCTAATTTTCGTAGCGCGGCCAAATTTTGTTTCGTAATTTATTATAAGACAGTGTTAATTTTTGGTGACAGGAGACCCCCCACGGTGAGGGTCGAAAAATTTAAAATGCTTATAACTCGCGATCTAATTTTCGTGGCGCGGCCAAATTTTGTTTGGTAATTTATTATGAGGCAGTGTTAATTTTTGGGGACATTAGATCCCCAACGGTGAGGGTCGAAAATTTTAAAATGCTTATAACTCGCGATCTAATTTTCGTAGAGCGGCCAAATGTGTTTTGGTAATTTATTGTGAGGCAGTGTTAACTTTTCGGAACATTAGACCTCCACGGTGAGGGTCGAAAAATTTAAAATGCTTATAACTCACGATCTAATTTTCGTAGCGCGGCCAAATTTTGTTTGGTAATTTAATGTGAGACTGTTAATTTTTGGTGACAGGAGACCCCCCCACGGTGAGGGTCGAAAAATTTGAAATGCTTACAACTCGCGATCTAATTTTCGTAGCGCGGCCAAATTTTGTTTGGTAATTATTATGAGACAGTGTTAATTTTTGGGGACATTAGACCCCCCACGGTGAGGGTCGAAAAATTTAAAATGCTTATAAGTCACGATCTAATTTTCGTAGAGCGGCCAAATTTTGTTTGGTAATTTAATATGAGACTGTTAATTTTTGGTGACAGGAGACCCCCCACGGTGAGGGTCGAAAAATTTAAAATGCTTATAACTCACGATCTAATTTTCGTAGCGCGGCCAAATTTTGTTTGTTAATTTAATATGAGACTGTAAATTTTTGGTGACAGGAGACCCCCCCCCCCCACAGTGAGGGTCGAAAATTTTAAAAGGCTTATAACTCGCGATCTAATTTTAGTAGCGCGGCCAAATTTTGTTTGGTAATTTATTATGAGACAGTGCTAATTTTTGGGGACATTAGACCCCCCCCCCACGGTGAGGGTCGAAAAATTTAAAATGCTTATAACTCACGATCTAATTTTCGTAGCGCTGCCAAATTTTGTTTGGTAATTTAATATGAGACTGTTAATTTTTGGTGACAGGAGACCCCCCACGGTGAGGGCCGAAAAATTTAAAATGCTTATAACTCGCGATCTAATTTTCGTGGCGCGGCCAAATTTTGTTTGGTAATTTATTATGAGGCAGTGTTAATTTTTGGGGACATTAGATCCCCAACGGTGAGGGTCGAAAATTTTAAAATGCTTATAACTCGCGATCTAATTTTCGTAGAGCGGCCAAATGTTGTTTGGTAATTTATTGTGAGGCAGTGTTAATTTTTGGGGACATTAGACCTCCACGGTGAGGGTCGAAAAATTTAAAATGCTTATAACTCACGATCTAATTTTCGTAGCGCGGCCAAATTTTGTTTGGTAATTTAATGTGAGACTGTTAATTTTTGGTGACAGGAGACCCCCCCCCCCCACGGTGAGGGTCGAAATATTTTATATGCTTACAACTCGCGATCTAATTTTCGTAGCGCGGCCAAATTTTGTTTGGTAATTTATTATGAGACAGTGTTAATTTTTGGGGACATTAGACCCCCCACGGTGAGGGTCGAAAAATTTAAAATGCTTATAACTCACGATCTAATTTTCGTAGCGCGGCCAAATTTTGTTTGGTAATTTAATGTGAGACTGTTAATTTTTGGTGACAGGAGACCCCCCCATGGTGAGGGTCGAAAAATTTAAAATGCTTATAACTCACGATCTAATTTTCATAGCGCGGCCAAATTTTGTTTGGTAATTTATTATGAGACAGTGTTAATTTTTGGGGACATTAGACCCCCCCCCCACGGTGAGGGTCGAAAAATTTAAAATGCTTATAACTCACGATCTAATTTTCGTAGCGCGGCCAAATTTTGTTTGGTAATTTAATATGAGACTGTTAATTTTTGGTGACAGGAGACCCAACACGGTGAGGGTCGAAAAATTTAAAAGGCTTATAACTCGCGATCTAATTTTCGTAGCGCGGCCAAATTTTGTTTGGTAATTTTTTATGAGACAGTGTTAATTTTTGGTGGCAGGAGACCCCCCCCCCCCACCGTGAGGGTCGAAAAATTTAAAATGCTTATAATTCGCGATCTAATTTTCGTAGCGCGACCAAATATTGTTTGGTAATTTATTAAGCTATTGCATAGCTATTATCGCGGGCTTTGAGCGCGGCGACCGAATCTAGGAATTCCGTAACGAGAAAAAATCCAAACACTCCGGCTAACGACGTTTGAGTTTGGAAGACTTCGGCGCGGTATCCTTCGATAGACTTCAGCAGACATTGACGCGGTATTTTTGCATAAGTTGATAAAATATGCTATGCAATAGCTTTACCGCGGCAGTCCCCGAGTGCCACACATATTTTTTTTTTTTTTTCTAAGGGCGTAACAGTTTTAAAATCAAAACAACAAAAAAATTACAGATTTCTTCGTCTGAAATTAATGCAAGTCTTCCTTATTTGATTTTCATTAAGCTTTCAAATAAATGTCTGTTCTCTTTTTTGAAACTGCTTAAATAATTAAGAAATAAAATGTTAGGTTAATATTTACTTTTAAACATTTCAAATTCTTAATTAAAAACATCAAAAATAATATTTGTTCAAAATTTGCCCATTAAATACGATTTTTAACATCATTTTCTATACATCGAATTTCTTTATATAACGAATTTTTCACTGGAACGATGGATTTCGTTATATAGACTCGACTGTAATTTATATTTACATATTGATAAAACTATTTTTCCTTTGCTGATATTTTATGATATTTTTTTTATAGACTTTTCACAAAATTCATGTTAAAGTAGTTCTGCCAAATTTTGAAATTCATTTATTTTTATATTTAATATATATTTTATTTCATTGTAAGTTTTCTGTTATTTGTAACTTTTTATTCCAATAAAATACAATGCAAGTTTTACTTAAAATAACTCTAACCATATTACCATATAATTATACTTTTGACAATAAATAACCATTTTTAAAAAAACGTTTATGTTTTTCATATCTTTGTTTTCTTTGTAACATTTTAAATACATTTTGCATCTAATATATTAAAAATTAATTTTTATATTTTACATTTAAAAATATGATTACATTATGCAATATTAAAATGTTTTATGCATTTCGTTATACTTTACATATATTCACGTTTTAAAATAAAAAGAAAGAGTAAAAATTGGGATTTTTCGTGTTAAAAACCACTGGAACGCAACAGGCAGCTACGCAACTAGTATATAAATATATTCATTTATTTATTTGCATTTTACATCTTTTTACATTAATTCCTTGAAGCACTAAAACATTCTTCTAAGTTTAAAATGTCCAATAAAGAATAATAAACTTATAGACTTTTCTGCTACAAATTTACAATGTATGTGAATAATACATGGAAAAAAATTCTCAGTAGACATAAACAATTCTTATTATTTTTTTCTTTTCAAACAAAATCCCAAAAATAACATCTCCTTCACAGAAAACAGACAATAAAGGAAACAGAGATATCTGGAAACCGTTGTATAGCTTTTTTAACCTAAGCGCTTTGGAAGTGACAGCTTAGACAAAAAAGGTGCTTCGAGGAAGTCATAAAGGTGGAGCATAAGGTGGGATCGGAGAAGAAAAAAAAAGGAAGAGCTATTGGAAAGGTCAACACAGGTATGTAACAAAAGTATTGTGAGAGGGAGCGTGGCATTCCTCATAGCATGATTCAGAAGAAGAGTTGTGAAGATGTATAGGTATATAATTGTTATTGGGGAGAAAATCTTATTTTTTTTCTTTTACAAAGAATGCGTGTAACCGGAAAACCGTAAGTGAATATTCGTGACACAACGGTGGCAAGCCAAAAAAAAAAAAAAAAAAAAAAAAAAAAAAAACGCATAAAAGAAAAGTAAAAAACTTATTTTTAGATTTTATAAAGATTAATACAAACTTTAATTAAATAAATAATTTATTTACTTTAAGCATACATTCTTACCATTTCAAATGTGCAGATGAGACAAAATTTAATGTTATCAACAGGTACGTAGTGGAGGATATATGGGGATATACACCGTATACCTTCTGGATTTATTTGAGGAACTTCATATACCCTATATTTCTCTAGAAAGCTATAGTATGTACACTCTAGGGTATTATACTCTCTGCTTAGAGCGTATACCCACTGTGTTTTATGACGGCGCCACTGGTTATCAACTGGCAATCTGTTTGTAATCGAGGTAAAATCACTTTTTCCATGATCAGCATCACTGTCCGCCAAGGGCCAAGTAAAATGTACTTTTAAAAATCAAAATTAAAATATTATTTTAATTTAATTACAAGAAAAGAATGGAAATGACAGCTCAAAAGATTTTAAAAGGGTGCTTCAAAGAAGTCATAAAGTTGGAGCATAGGTGGGGTCGGAGAAGAAGAAAAAAGGAAGAGCTATCGAAAAAGTCAACGTAGGTATGCAACAAAAGTATTGTGAGAGGGATCGTGCATTCTTCATAGCATGATTCAGAAGGTACGTCATGTTGCAAAAAAGAGTTGAAGATGCATGGGTATATAATTGCTATTGGGGAGAAAATCTTATTTTTATTTAGTTTTCTTTTTTTCTTACAAGGAATGCGTGTAATCGGAAAATCGTAAGTGAATATTCGTTATGCAACGGTGGCAAACCAAGGTAAAGATTCGAAAACGCATAAATGAAAAAAAAAAAAAAAAATACATATTTTTAGATTGTATAAAGATTAATACAAACTTTTATTTATTTATTTTCATCATACGTGCTTGCCACTGATGAAAAAATAAAATGTGCAGATTAAACAAATTTTAATGTTATAAACAGGAATGTAGTGGAGGGTATACGGAGGTATGCATTGTATACTTTCTGGTTTTTTGAGAACATCATATGCCTCCGTTTCTTTAGAAAACTATAGCATGTACATTCTATGGTTTACTCCCTGGATTGAGCGTGTTCTCTCTGCTTAGATCGTATACCCTCTATGCTTTTTACAACTACACAACTGGTTATCAACTGGCAATCTGTTTGTAATCGTGGTGAAATCCCCTTTTTACATAATCAATATCACTGTCCGCTTTATGGAGTGGAAAGTAAAATATACTTTTAAAAATTTAAATTAAAGCATAATTTTAATTCAAACACAAGAAAAAAGTGAAAATGACAGTTCACACACACAAAAAAAAAGTCCTTCGAAGAAGTCATAATGGTGAAGCATAAGTGGAATCGGAGGAAAAAAAAAAAAGGAAGAGCTATTGGAAAGGTCAACACAGGTATGTAACAAAAGTATTGAGAGAGGGAACGTGCATTCTTCATAGCATGATTCAGAAAAAGGTACGCCATGTCACAAAAAAAGAGTTGAAGATTCATGGGTATATAATTGCTATTGGGGAGAAAATCGTATTTTTATTTTGTTTTGCTTTTTTGCAAAGAATGCCTGTAACCGGAAAACCGTAAGTGAATATTCGTGATGTAACGGTGGAAAGCCAAGATAAAGAATCAGAAACGCATAAAAGAAGAATAAAATACCTATTTTTAGATTTTATTAAAAGCAATACAACCTTTTTTTTAAGCATACGTTCTTGCCACTGATGAAAAAATAAAATGTGTAAATAAGAAAATTTTTAATGTTATCAACTGGCAATCTGTTTGTAATCGAGTCGAAATCACTTTTTACATGATCAGTATCACTGTCCGCTTTAATTGAGTGGCAAGTAAATTATACTTTTAAAAATTAAAATTAAAAAGCAATTTTAATTTAAATACAAGAAAAAAGTGGAAGTGATACTTCACACAAAAAAGGGGGGTTTCGAAAAGTTATAAAGGTTAAACATAAGTGGTATCGGAAAAAAATAGGAATAGCTATTTGAAAGGTGATGTAGGTATGTAACAAAAGTTTTGTGAGAGGAAGCGTGCATTCTTTATACCATGATTCAGTAAAAGGTACGTCATATTGCAAAAAAGAGTTGGATATCCATGGGTGTATGAATGATTACTGAATATTTATGACACATAAAATAGAGAGGGAAAATATAAGCTATACATATTTATCAAACATGTTTAATTGGAGACATAAATTGTAATCTCCAGAGCCCAGCATTGTCAAGGCAGAGACTATGCCAGATTTTTAAATATTCCAGGTTTTCTGAAAGATTATCAAAAGTACTTTCGCTTTTCTTAATGTTGCTTTTATTCATAATTTATTTCACGTTCAAGTAATATTTTTGTAATTAAAAAAAAATCTAATAAACGGGAAAGTTTTTTTTTTTCTTTACTTAACTTTCAAAATATCGATGTCAATTTTATCTGTCAATTTTGTTGCTCCTTCTTCGACAAGTTTTTCTCCGATTTTATACAAATAAAGAATATTGATTTATAAAATACAGTCTAAAGCAGATATTTAATCTCCTCTAAAATTTATGATTTTTCCAATGACAATTTTGCTTCTATAGGTTCCTACTTCCTATAGGTACGTTCCTCTTAGTTGCTACCAACGTTATCGGTAGTCCTATTTAGCTCAGCGTCAGTGATCTAGCTGTCCGATAATCGCTAGCGCTATATTGCTTTAGATCTCGAAGTTTTTAATAAGCAAACAACTCTTATTTTACTTTCTCACGTAAATTGGAAGTGTTAAAAAAAGTGGAGGGAAGATCAATTCTGATGCCGAATTTTCGAGGTCAAACTACACATCGTAATCGTTAATTTAATTTTAACAAAACATAAAAATGTATAGAATTAATAAAAGATTCAGAATTGTAATATACAATTTATATTACATGCATGTATCCGAATAGTTCGTATTTCAGTACATAAAACAAATTATAATGAAGTCAGATAAGCATTAATGACATTTCATTCAAATCTCTGTAAATTAAATTTATGTGTCATGGAAATATTTTGGGAGAAATTGTGAGAAGTTTATCTAATTACTCTAATGAATATGAAATACACTTTAAAACAAAATCAACATATTTTTACGAAGCATTTGAACATATATGAATTAGAATTAAATTTAATAAACGTAAAATATCAAAAAGAAAGTCTAATTAACGAAAAGATTATTCTCCAGGCTATATGTAACTTGATACAGCTGGATGTATTACATTTCATTTTGATATGCCTATTTTTCTTTGCAATTGGTTAATTTAGATTCAGAACGTATTACTGACTTGAGATAGATCTGAAATTTATATATTCAAACACGTAATGCATAATAGCAAAAATGAATTACATATGAATAAGAATTATTCTAATTATACTTAACGCGGAACTGCGCCATGTCAAACATCATATGTGATACCCATCTTTAAAGTGGATTTCTTCGATGCCTAAAGGCATGTTAATTTTACAGTAAGCCCCAAAATACAGAATGTGAACTTTAAAAAACTCAACAAAAATTAGTTATAAAAATATTCTTTGACGAAGAGCCTGTTTTAAGGCTTGAACCTACTAGGATATTTTAACTAAAATTAACTATTAACTCTTTGATTATTTTAATCGCATTTTAAGTAAAACTGGACGTTTTAAAGTTCATATTTTATGTTTTGTCATTCAATAAGTTTGAGAAATTTTCTGTTACATTGATCATGGAAACAAACAGAGTGAAAAATAACGCCAAATTTTAATAGAGAAGCAAGAGAAATAATGTGACATAATTAGTATTACTCTATTTTCCAATACTGCTCTTTCTTTAAAAAAAAAAAAAATCTGAATAACCATTAAAACTTTCTACACAGTATTCGAGTTCAACCCTTTTTTAACAAATCAGAGAAGTTGTTCTCCTCTGTATTATAACACATTTCAATACCAGCCTTTCTAAAGAAAATGTTTCAAAAAACATTCAATAAGTTTGAGAAATTCTCTGTTACATTAATCAAGGAAACAAAGACAGTGAAAGATTACACCAAGAAAATAATTAATAGAGAAACAAGAAAAATATGTGACATCATTAGTATTACTCTATTTTCTGATACCAATATATATTTTTAAAAATTCTGAAAAATCATTAAGACTCTCTAAACAGCAATTAATTTCAATCCCTTTTCAACAAGTCAGATAAATTCTCCTGCTAAGTAACACATTTCAATAAAAGCCTTTCGAAAGCAAACGCTTGAAAAATCGCTCAATATGTTTCAGGTATTCTCTGTTACATTGATTATGGAAATAAACACAGTGAAAGATAACGCCATAAAAGTAATTAATAGCAGAAAAAAAAAATGTAATATCATTAGTATTATCTATATTCTAATACCACCCTTTCTAAAAAAAGTTCTGAAAAATCATTAACACTCTCTAACCAGAATACGAATTCAACCCCTTTTCAACAAGTCAGAGACATTCTCCCTCCTATGTATTATAAGAATCACATTTCAATACCAGCCTTTCTAAAGCAAACGTTTGAAAAATCATTCAATAAGATTGAGAAAATCTCTGTTTCATTAATCAAGCAAACAAACTTAGTAAAATATTACACCAAGAAAATAATTATTATAGAAACAAGAAAAATATGTGACATCATTAGTGGTATTCTATATTCCAATACCACTTATTCTAAAAGAAAAAAAAAAATCTGAAAAATCATTAACACTCTCTAAACAGAATTCGAATTCAACCCCTTTTCAACAAGTCAGAGAAATCCTCCTCCTCTGTATCTCACCCCAGCTAATAAAGTTCGGATCGAACTTGTAAAAATCGATTGGTTCCAACAAGGAAGCCGGCGAAATTCATGTTTTTACATTTCGAATACTTTTAGATGTACAGCTGTCATTGCCTGCTAAGGTTACACAGAAAAGAGCTGTAAGGGGAAAGAACTGCCGATGGGGGAACTTAGTATGGTTTCCATCTGGAATGTGCCTAATTTGTAAGGTTTCATTTTCTGTTTGAATTACACTTTCTCGGAAACTTTCGGGAATACCCTCACGGTATTTGGGAAAAGAATTATCCGTGAGAACTGAGGCAGAAATTTATTTTTTCTACGCAACGTACTAAAGGTATGTTTACATTAATGATCACGGAAGTCAAGAATTACAGACATCAATAACATAGTGCATACACTGCAAGTTTAAATCCCCGAAAACCCTTTATAGGTCTTTTCAAAAAAGAAATTGTTAAAAATCTCTAGAAATTTTTCGCTAATTTCGTTTAAGTACGTAGCTTCGATTCAATTCTAACATTCGATTAACGAGTTCTGCATCGAATGCATACATATTAGAATCATGGAACAAATAATATAAACTTTGTATAAACTTTATATTCCTTCTTCCATGATTATAGAATATACAAAAAAGTAAGGTTTTATTCTCTCTTTGGAGTTCCTTAGCATTATTTTGAGTACATCTCTAAATTTTTCGAGAATATCCTCATAGTATTTTGGGAAAGTATTATTCATGAGAGCAGAGGCAAGAATTTATTTTATTTACGCAACTTAGGAGTTCGATATCGAATACATACACATTACAATTTACAAATAAATAAAGTTTCTTTCTCTCTTTGTATATTCCTCGGCATTTCTTTGAGTATATATAAAAAAAATTTTGGAATATCGTCTCGGTATTTAAGAAAAGAAATATTCGTGAGAGCTGAGGCAAAAATTTATTTTTTTACGCAACGTATTAAAAGTATTTTTGCATTAATGATCACGGACGTTAAGAATTACTTATTTCATTATCGAGTTTATGTCGCCGAAAACCCTTTACAGATCTTTCAAAAAAAAAAAAAAAAAAAAAAAAAACCTTTAAAAATTTTTTGCTATTTTCGATTAGTTTTTCTTGCTACAACATACTAGAAATGAAACGAGCCTTTATTTTGATTTTATAATGAGCGAATTACAATACTAAGTAAACATTTAGAAAAATAATAATTATCAGTGAGAACTAAGGCAAAAATTATTTTTTTATCAAGCTTTCATCTGCTTAGTTGAAAAGAAAAAAGTATTCAAATTTTTAACAAATTGGGTTTTAAACTTATCTTTCATACATACCGTATTATAATGGTTTATCCTTCACTAAAAAGTGCAAAGAGAAATAATAGGGTGGCGAGTGGTCAGGGAAAAACACAGTCAAAAAAAAGCGAAAATGACCGGTATTTTGTTAAAGAGAAATTTTCTTCCTTAAGGGTGTAATTCGATTCAAACTACTTATTTTTCGATTTATTTTTATATTCATTTTTGCTCTCATATGCATCCAACTGGCAAATTGCTTCATTTAGAAAGTGCACAAGGTGCCGTGATTATTGATTCTTCGATAAAAGTAAAAAATATTGCAAAAAAAAAAGCACTCAAAAACAGCATTTTGAACCGATTTTTGCGAAGCGGGAGATTTGCAAAGGAAAAAAAAGGTTCTACTGAGACGATAATTGTTTATAAATCAAATTCTAATGAATGGAGCGTAAAATGACATCACACGGCATTTTGTACGTCTCTCCAAAAAACCCCTTAGCCAGTTTCATATTTCTACATTTAAAAATGTGTCTGAAATTGTATAAAAAATTTCGAGCTGTTGAATGTGGAAAAACGTTTTTTCGAATACACCCTTAATCGCCTTGTGTTATCCAATGTATTTTCTATGAGAAAATACTGGTTGTCACCTTTTTTTTTTTTTTTTTTTTTTTTTTTTTGTCTGTTTTTCGAAAACCACTCGCCACGTTCAATAACAACATTTAAATAAACACTGACGATGAGCGTCTGATTTTAGCTGAAAATGATTTTTGGAATTTAATTTCTTGTTTAAGTATTTTTATGGTATATTAATCTATTTTAAATAATTTTATATTATATATATGCAAGGCGATTTTAGTAGGTTTTATTTGTTCTTTATCCAAATTTCAACTTTTTGAGAATCCAAAGAGTTGAAATTCACAAAAAGTCAAAATTTCTCAATTTTAAGAACCCAATTCTTTCAAAATATCTTTAACCCTTTAGCGAAAGGAGCCTTTTACGAAATTTTAATGTTTATCACAGGTTTCTAAAACCAGAAATTTGTGCCTTTTCAAATCATAAAAATGCTCCGATTAAATAAGTCAAATTTCACAGTAAAATTTTACTGGTGTGGATAAACAAGGATTATTAACCACTTAATCGTCGTGCCCGAGGCTTTCACGCACTTCAAGTTTCATGGCTTTTATTTAGAATTGTTTGATTCCCACCAGTTATATAAAATAGTGTAATTGGTTTTATTCCGGTATCATTTTACTTGCCATTAAAATAAAATGAATGTTTTTTTTTTTTTTTTTTTTTTTTTTTTCAAAAAAGTAGTGGCAATAATGAATTTGAATTTTTAAACCGTAATTTAATGTGACCATTAAGGATGTTCTTAAATCAAAAAGGGCAACTTTGTGACACATGCATTAATTTATTTTTGTTCGGAAATGCATGAAAATAGCAGGTGTTGTTATTCAGAAACTCTCTAATTGCACTCATTCTTTTGTTTTTTAAAAAACACAATAGATTTTTCATAACAAGCCTTCAAATTTGACACTTTTGAGCATATTTCCCAACGAAAGCCGAAAAACCGGTCGAAAAAGAGGAGAAAAACGGGTGATTGCGTCATCGAAATAGCTTATAACTCGATAAGTAATTTAATTATCATAAAATGAAAAAATAAGTTCAATTCGAAATCGCCTTCATAGTCAGGCATTAAAATTTTATAACTTTCTGTAAAAAAATGAATTTGTAAATGTGTCAAAATGTTTTTCGCTTGTTGAGCGGATCAGTTAAGGACACCCTTAAGGGGTAAGTCTTTTTGTGGCATGAATACATGTCGCTTGTCCCCAAGGGGTTAAACGAAAGAGTATGAAGAGGGGTTGGAAGTGAAAAAGTGATTCATATCTTAAATATAATTGCAATATTTGGGAAACGGATTTCCCATAAAAATAAAGTTGGATGTCAAGTATAAGAAATTTTGTTGGCCTTTTTCACATATCTGTCCCAGAAATAACTATAAAAAATCTTTGTAAAAATTTCCGCTTTTTTTCTTTTTAAATTTTTATGCAATTTCTTACTGAAAATGAAAACTATCTTTATCGTCTTAGAATTTTTTTCACACGCGAAAATGTAATTTGAATGAACCATGAAAAAGTAATGTATATTTTAGATGTAACTCTAATATTCAAGACACGGCATGAAATATAAATTGAGGTGCCTCTACCAGTAATATTTCGTATTGTTATGATGACATTAGCCTCCTATAAAAGTCGGATTATATTTGGCCCGAATCCAAAAGTTTTGTTTAAAATCACCCATAATACAATACGATCCAACAAAAAATATCGTCATTCTGCAACCCGATTTGAAACTGAAGTGAAAGAAAATTGATTCATATTTCCACACAATTGTGGAAAATTAGTTGATAATTACATTTCAAATACCGATTTTATTCTTTTTTTATCTACTTTTATATTTATTTATTAAAAGAAAAAAAAAAGCATACGTACTCATCAAAATTCATGTTTATAGTTCCTTTTTAAAAATATGGTGAACACTAGCTTGAGCGAAAAAAGTCAAAACCTAACCGGAATTTACAACAAAATAAATGGAGTCAACCCAACCCGACTCGAATCGACATCCTTACAGTTATTTATTTATTTATTTTTAATAACGTGTTTTAAAAATAATTTTTTTTTTCTGAAACTTTATAACACATCGGGGCCATTATAAACATATTTATAGATGCAATTTTAAAGTTGTTTTCTTTCAGGTTTTTTTTTTTTTTTTTTTTTTTTTTTTTTTTTTTTTTTTTGTTATTCTATATAAGCATAAAGATAATTAACTATCTTTGTACTTTCAAAAAAAAAAAAAAAAAAAAAAAAAAAAAGGAGAATATTCAACCCTTAGCTGCCGAGTGGCAAAATTGTAATATTGTTTTCTCTGTATTTTTTTTTTTTTTTTTTAAATGCTAAAGAAGATATTTTATTTCAACATCATATGAGAAGTTTAATTACATATAGGAATATAATCTTTGTAAGTGTTAAACATAATTTAATTTTTCAAAATGTACTTTACCTGTTGAATAATATTAAGTTGAAAAAGTTGAAAATTACTCGTCAAACACAAAAAATGAGATGAGATAGTGCTATAACAAATTTTTAAAAATATTCAAATCTTTGAGTAATAGTATCAGATTTCGCACAGCTCTACCACTAAATTTTTACAGTATTTTCAATGTATTTCACAATAGAAAAATAATGCGAAAATTGTGACCGGATAAGATGTTTGCGAATTCTGTTTCTTAAAAATTAAATATGAATTTTCTTTTTATTAATAGTGGTGCCAGAATCCTTACAAAATATAAGGAGTGTGCGAGCCCTGTAGTATAAAGTACATCGGATACAGTATAGTCGCCGAAATCCTTTGTGTGTTCCTGCTATCTGCTTTCTATCTTTATACTATCTGCTTTCTATTACACAAAGAAGTAACTTATAGTAAACCTCAGCAACGTATATTAATTTCATAAAATGTGAAATAGTTTAATATTATTAAAATGTGCTCCAAACATGTTTCCGATTATAACATTGTGTAATGGAATACTTTTGTGTGTCCCTGTAAATTAATAACAAATATTCTTTGGGCCACAAATTGTGCATAATGTATTTTTAGTATATACTTCATAGATTAATGTCAATTCTTTTACGTTCAAAAGAGTATAACAATATTAAAATCGACTTGAAACTATTTTTTCCGTTTATACGAAATGTAATGGACTGCTTTTGGTTGTTCCTATAATTAAACTATTTTCTTAAAATATGAATTTTCTTAAAATATGAAATGACTCGGAAAAATTATGCAACAAATATATGTTTTAAATTTCAAATGATTTGCTCTGTTATATGCCGACGGACGACTGAACAACAACTATAAGTGTACGTGTTTATACTCATTAGTTAACGGATATATCAGTTTGCGATAATGTGATAGTTAAAAAAACAAACATTCTATTTTAGAAAGATAAAATAGAGCATATAAGTAAAAACATATACAGAAAAAGCCTATTTTTCAAAAATGTTAATGTAATTACTTTCATTTATTATTATCCATTTTATTTTGCTATCATTTTTTTTTCTTCTAGAGACTACACCTACGCTTTTAATAGTAGTTTGCTTTGATAACCACTTTTTAAGCGAGATCTTTCTTCCTAAGGATATTTATTTTTTTGTGATAATCAGATAAAAAATCCTCTAGGGTATTAGACATTTGAATCAGTAAAATGTAATGTTTCTAATAAAGTTAATCGAAAAACTGCGCAAAATATAACGGTATTTACTTGTGTAAATGGATAAAAATTACATTATTTCGAGCAATATTTAATCCCATAAGACTTGTAATAAATGAAACATGAATCAGCTAGTTATGGTTAAGTATGATTAAAATGCCCTTGAAACTATTTTTTCCCATTGACCATCATGTAATGGATTTCTTTTTATTGTCCCTGTAATTGAACGATACATCCGATTTTCATACAATTCGAAAAGACTTGACAAAATTATGAAATAATTATAAATTTTAAATTTTAAACGACTTGGTTGGATAGTTTTTGCGTTGTTATACGCGGACAGACGGACGGATTGAACGACGACTATAGGTGTTACGTGTTTACATAATTACGAACGAACCTAAAAAGCTATACAAACATCTTTGAATCGGAGAGACATGTGGTTTGCATAGCAATATTCAGCGCAGTACTGGATTTCTATGGCACAAGAAAAAAAAAAAAGTGTAAAATCCAAACAATAGAGGGTGCTGCTTCACACAATTTTATGGAATAATTCCATATTGCTCAGTTAAGGCAAGATTTGGATACAAAAACATTAAAGGATAATTGATGTAATTTTTTTTTCTTCCTTGAACAATTTAGAATTATTAAACCCTTACTTTTTATAAAAGTTAATGAAATAAAATGGAATTATAGTTATCCATTTTATTTTACTAACTTTTTATTTATTTATTTATTTTTTTAAATATAGAGAATACGCCTACACTTTCCTAATTATTTGCTTAGATAACCGCTTTTTAAATCAGATCTTTCTTTCTAATGATATTTAGTTTTTCTGATAATCAAGTAAAAAATCCTCCAGAGTATTAAACATTTGAATCAGTGTTTCTAATAAAGTTAATCGAGAGACTGCGCAAAACTTAATGGCGTTTACTTGTATAAATGGATAAAAAATTTTATTATTTTGAGCAATATTTAATCTCTTAAGAGTTGTATGGACTAAGACATGAATCAGCTAGTTATATGAATAAATAACTGCTTTTAAAATATAAACATTTTCAAATAAGTACGCATTTTGCGTACAATTTTTTTTTCCTTAAAGGTATTTTCTTTTAAAATTTTTCTGTCCTTTTTTTTAATGTTTAAAATTACGTTTAATTTATGTTTCTATCTTAAAATAGAAAATATCAATTTTTTAACTTTTTTTTTTTTTTTTTTTTTTTTCAAAATCTAACTTTCAAGCAATGGTTTTCATGAAATGACTTTCGCGAAAATACGTTTTTCTTCGTAATGGTTTTTTTCATAATATCTCAAATTCAAATCATTATAACACAAGAACCGTTAAAGGCAAAATGCTTCAAACTTGGAACTTGTTTTCTTTTTGACTGGTTTACTTTAATTATAATTCAGCAAATAAAAAAAAAACTATTTACTTTTGAAAATGTATTTTTTAAATAAAAGTTACATAAACATATACTGGACAATTGCACTATAAGATTTAACTACTAAGAATGTATTTATTAAAAATACAACAAATTGCTCAATGGTGCACAAAACAAGAACTTTAATATGAACTTGTACAATTAAAATAAAATAAAAATATCAACGTTTCGTGCCGTCTTCTGCGGCCGTCTTCAGGAAAATATGATAATGAAAGGACTAAAAGTTTGCTTCCTGATCGAGAGATAATATTTCTAATAAATTAAAATCGAAATGAATTAAAAGTTTAAAAATGTTGGCACTTACATGTGAGTAAAAATTAAAATATTGCAACGAGATATAAAATTTAAGATTTTATGATGTTATGCCATAGTTTTGGTATATTGTAGGATAAATTATCATTACAAGGTTTATTTTCTCGTGCAATAATTTCGATAGATTCTCTTATTTTACCTTCAACTGGGTTATTGCACGGAACTATGATTGTTGCCTCTTCAAAATTAATACGGCAACCCTTGTTCACCAAGTGGGCCGTATTAAACTTGTACTATATAAATTGGCGAACAAGGGTTGCCGTATTGATTTTGAAGAGGCAACAATCATAGTTCCGTGCAATAACCCAGTTGAAGGTAAAATAAGAGAATCTATCGAAATTATTGCACGAGAAAATAAACCTTATAATGATAATTTATCTTACAATATACCAAAAATATGGCATAACATCATAAAATCTTAAATTTTATATTTCATTGCAATATTTTAATTTTTACTCACGTGTAAATGGCAACAATTTTAAACTTTTAATTCATTTCGATTTTAATTTATTAGAAATATCTCTCGATCAGGAAGCAAACTTTTCGTGCTTTCATTATCATATTTTCCTGAAGACGGCCGCAGAAGACGGCCCGAAACGTTGATATTTTTATTTTATTTTAATTGTACAAGTTCATATTAAAGTTCTTGTTTTGTGCACCATTGAGCAATTTGTTGTATTTTTAATAAATACATTCTTAGTAGTTAAAAGTTACATAATCTTTTTTTCAAATTTTTACTTGAAATATTTTTAATTTTTTGAAAAAAAAAATATTTTAAAAAATGCTGTATCAAAATATTAATTTAGATTTTTCAGCTTATTTAAATGAAAAAAAATGAAAATTTAGAAATAATATTTTGAAATATAACGATTTTAAAATACTCCATTTTTTTAATAAAATTTAAATTTTAAATAAAAAAATATATGATAAATTTTATTATGTAATTTTGTTTACAAATAATAGGGTTAACCATAATATGGTGATAAAATGTTTTAAATCAATGGAAACTACAGGGTGTCCAGCAAATAATTAAATTTATCAAAATTAAATTTCTCAAAAACAAAGATCGATAGTAATATGCGGTAAACGGTTTTTTCATTAGGTAAGCTGTAAAAATCTTATGCAGAAATTTCAAACAGTGAATATTTTGAAAAAATTGCGTTCTGATTGCATAGAATGCTTTGATTTGACATTTTTCTTATTTTAGATTGCCTGCAGAGAAATAATTTTTCAGCTTACAGTGCAATATTTTAAAGATTTTTCGAATTAAATTTTTAGAATTTCTAAATTTCAAAAATTTAATTTAAAAGAAACTATGAAACATGGCATTTTAAGCCGAAAAACACATTCTCTGGCAGCAATCTAAAGCAAGAAAAATGTCAAATCAAAGCATTCTTTGCAATCAGAACACAATCTTTTCAAAATATTTACCGTTCCAAACTTTTATATAAGATTTTTACAGCTTACCTGATAAACAAACCGTTTACTGCATAATTCTATTGATCTTTGTTTTTGAGAAATTTAATTTTGAAATCAGGGTGTTATTTGCTGAACACCCTGTATTATTTAACCTTTAACGTAAAGGTATCAGGATTTTAAATCAACACCAATATAAATTTTTTCATAACTTTTTAAAATACCTTATTCCTTATATTACTTTTTTTTTAGAAAAATATTTCATATTTTTATGATTTTCTTTTTCAGGATGATTTAAATAAAGAGTATTTTATTTGTTTTCGCTTTTTCCTTTCTTCTTTTTATTCAGATATCGCATACTTTAAATGGGTGAAAGTATTTTTTTATTGCTTTTGCTATTTCCCTGTAATTTTTTCTTTGTTGTCATCAAGAAGATACTAAGAGAAAGATAGTATATGTCAAAGGCATGGATGATTTCCTGATGCATTGCTTTTAAAAGGTATGTGGGAAAAAAAGTTTATATTGGCGTTGATTTTAAATATTGATAGATTTACCTTAAAAAAAAGAATAATCATGCATCCTTAGAATCGAAAATATAATCCCTTTCTCTCTATCTTTTCTTTTCTTTCTTTTTTATATTTCACATTTTTTTATGAAATAATTTTCCATTATCATTTAAAATAAAGTATTTTATTTGTTTCCTTTGTCTTTATACAGATATCGCATACGTGGAAAAGTAAATTTTTTATTGCTTTTATTATTTTCCTGTAATTTAATAACTTTTTAGTAAGAAGACAATATTATGTCAAAGGCATGACTGGTTTTCAAAAATATTTATATTGGCGCTGATTTTTAATGGGGATATATTATTCTTAACGAAGTTTTTAAATCAAAAAGGGCAACTTTGTGACATAAGTTTTAATTTTTTTTTTTTTTTTTTTTTTTTTTGTTTGGAAATGCATGAAACTAGCGGGTATTGTTGTTCAAAAAGTGTCTAATTGCACTCAGGTTTTATTTTATTTTATTTTATTTTATTTTATTTTATTTTATTTTTTTTTGTACAAACGCAATAAATCTTTCATAACAAGCCTTCAAAATTGACGTTTTTGAACACATTTCCCAACGAAAGTAGAAAAAACGATCGAAAAGCAGGAGAAAAATGGATGATCACGTGATCGAAATAGTTCAAAACTGGTAATGTAATTTAATTATCATAAAATGAAAAACTTTTTCACTTTTTTTTTTTTTTTTTTTTTTTTTTTTTTTTTTTTTTTTTTTGTAAATGCAATAGATCTTTCCGATATTAGTATCAATGTGGGCATTTTGAACCGAAATTCTTGACGCAAGCAAAAAAAAAAAAAAAAAAAAAAAAAAAAAACAGTCAACGAAGGAAGGAAAATGACTTGTTAAGCGATCAAAAACGCTTATAACTCGATGGGTAATTTATTGATAAAAAATCGAAAACACATATCGATTCGAAATCGCTTCCATAGTCAGGCTTTCAGATTTCACAAATTGTTAAAAATGAATTTGTAAATGTGTCAAAACGTTTTGCGCTTATTCAGCGGAGCTGTTGAGAACAACCTTAAGGGTGTATTCGAAAAAACGCTTTTCCACCTTTAGCAGCTCGAAATTTTCCGATACAATTTCAGACACATTTTTAAAAGTAGAAACATGAAATTTGCTGAGGGGATTTTTGAAGGGACGTATAAGGTGCCGTGTGATGTCTTTTTACGCTCAATTCATTATTAGAATTTGATTTATAAGCAATTAACTTCTCAGGAAGACCCTTTTTTTCGTTCCCAAATCACCCACTTCGGAAAAATTGGTTCAAATTGCCGTTTTTGACTGCTTTTTTGCAATATTTTGTGCACTTATCAAAGAATCGACTTTCACGGCACCTTGTGCACTTTCTAAATAAGAGAATCTGCAAATTTGATGTGTTTGAGAGCAAAAGTGAATTCAAAAATAAATCGGAAAACAAGCAGTTTGAATCGAAATACACCCTTAAGCTACTTCAGTCAAATGAAAAGACCCATTCACTAATGCTAATCCTATGGAAGAAATTTATACAGATATCTCGGTTGCATTTCAATATTTTTAAATGATTTTTTTGGCTTTGGATATCTAAGATCGATCTGTATGCATGGCGTTAGTTACTTTTTTCATTTTGTTTACAGTTATTTTTTACAGGGACGCTTTCATTTTTGGAACCGGTTTGAAAAGCGAAAGCAACCCCATAAAAAATATCTGCAACCAAAATCGAAAAACTAAAAAACGACCTCCATTCAGATCAATCTGAGCTATCCAATGCAAAAGAATCATCTAAAAATATTGAAATGCAACCGAGATATTTTTATAAATTTCTCCCATAGGATTAGCATTAGCGAACGGGTCTTTTCATTTGAGTGAAGTAGCCTCTTAAAGGGAAAAAAATACTCATAGATCTCCGTGGTGGAAAATCACAGGTAACAGACTAGAATTAAGAATAAGTGCCTCTGAAGCAGATCGGTACGTGGAAGTGAACAGCACGATTTCGGGGCGTTTTTGCGACTGCTAAAGAGAGCGTCCACCCCTGATTATGATCTAATCGGCGTGTTTCCTGCCGTGGATGTTCGAAAGATGATTTCGAAAGGGAAGTAATGGAACAAAATGAAATATTGTTTATCATAAGCACAGCAATGCTTTATGTTCCCTATGTACACTATGTCAGTAGAAGAGTGCGGGTGGTACTACTCTAGGGATTTTCGCTTTACCAGCTGTTTCCTTATTTGATTTTATGGGCATATGTTTTCCATGAGATGGTTTATTACAATGGGTATAAAGAAACAAAAATGTATTGTAAAAATATGAACTTTTTCTACCTATCGGCCTTGGCATATTTAAGACTGTTAGTCAACTTCCTAATTTTTCTCGCTAATGTTAAAGCTGTTCTTAAATCAAGTTTAAATTTAAAAAAGTTTTAATTTATTTTTGTTCGGAAATTCCTAAAACTATCAGATGTTATTATTCAGAAACTATTTAATCGCGCTCAAATTCCCGGTTTTTTTTCTTTCTTTTTTTAAGCACATTAGATTTTTCATAAAATAGTGTCAAAGTGGCCATTTGAACTGATTTTCCGCGCGAGCGAAGAAAAGTAAGTTAAGAGAATCGCATATTTTCCAACACAAAGGTTTATAGTTATTTTTTCCTTCAGGGGAAATATGTCAGGATTTTAAGTCAATGCCAATATAAATTTTTCATAGTTTAAAAACAAAGAGGGAGGGAATGTTGATAAGTAGGCAACTATGTCTAAACAGCCTATAAAGTCACTTTTATTTTTACAAATGTATTTTTTTT
Source organism: Maratus speculifer (assembly GCA_964019185.1). Classification (NCBI taxonomy): domain Eukaryota; kingdom Metazoa; phylum Arthropoda; class Arachnida; order Araneae; family Salticidae; genus Maratus; species Maratus speculifer. The sequence continues at coordinate 145,360,891 of OZ025301.1, read as the reverse complement.
TTTTTTTTTAATTAAGAGAAGTTTTTTACATACATATTTCACTTTTGATTCTTTATGAAAATACATCTTAATCAGATTTTGCCAGTTGATTCGCATTTAATACATAAGAAAATATTAGTTGATATAAAATTGCATTATAGGTTAGATGAATATATCCATAAAAATTAAAGTTTTGTGATTTGCAACAATAATGCAAAAAAATTTCGGTGATAACTAACCTGAACGGAACAGTAAAGCAGAAAAAAAAGGCTTACCTGAAAAAGAAATGAAAAAAAATCTATTAATTACATAAACGCATCAAAATTTTGTTATAAACATTATATGAAACTAAAATTTTTTTAATTCACTTTAAAAAAAATTTCAGCGAAAATAATGATTTAAATGAATAGTAAACTTTAAAAAAAAATACACTCTAAGATTTTCAAAGTATACTTACACATTTTTATATTTTTTTTCTATTATGTTTCCATAAAAGTACAAGAAAAAAATATTTAATAAACATGTAATTTAATGTGATGATTAAAAGGAAATTTAATAAAAAGATCTAAAACATTCTTTTTTTTTTTACAATTAAATCATTACCTTTTATAATTAATCTCTCTTTAATAATATTAATATTTTTGAAATACATGTGTATATAAATACACACACACACACAATAAAACTGAATGCACTGAAAAAAGCAGTAAAATGTATAATTGATTGTACTTAATACTTGACGATGTTTGCAAAAATGTATCTCAAAGTAACCTGTTTATTGTTACATCATCATGATCATCAAAATTTTCAGAAAATAAATTCTTTCCTAACAATGATGATATACTTTAAAAGAAACTTTGTAAAAAATACAATCTCATGGACAAAAATAAATAAATAAATAAATAAATATTATTTATAATTATTAATTATTTATATTTTATTTTTTATTATTAAATTATTTTTCATATTACAAACGGAGAGATTGGTGATAGGAATATGATAAATTGGGGGGGGGGGGGGTTATGATAAGGAAATTAAAATAAATATATGGATTTTTATTTTTGTCACTTTCACTGATATGCAGAAATAGTATCGAACATATCACAAAAATGCGCACATCAATTTATCGATATGCTTCTAAACAGGATTTTTTTAACCACTTTTTTGTTATTGTTCTGCAATTCCTTGATGTTAATACAATTTTATAAATTGCTATAAAAGCTGCTAAAACAGATTCGTAAAGAGCGGCAACTAAGACAAGTTTCCGTATTTTAAATAGGACTACAAATTATTATTTCCATCGAGATCAAGTAATTTTTCCGTAGAAGTGAGGATTTATAGACATCTTCCTTTTTCTCATATTTCCCCATATTTCTCTTGTTTTTATGTAAAAGTTTATTCTTCCAGTAAAAATAACGATAATGCGATTATAATAACGAAAACAGTCGCAAAAATAATCTCCAATATGCAAACACCTACACACGTCTGCCAAATTTCATCGCGTACTTTTTTACAACAAAAATGACAAATCTTTTCTCAGAAAATTAAATCTCAAATATTTTGTTAAGTAAAATAAATTGATAAGGAAGAATGACATTTCCATCTGACAAAGTAAATAAATTTATTTAAGGGTGTATTCCAATTTAAACTGCTTACTTTCAGATTTATTTTTAAGAAAATTAAAATAATTAGAATTATTTTTTTCAAAGTTGGCAATTTGAGCCGAATTTTCCGAAGCGAGAGATCTGGGAACGAAAATAAAGCTTATACTGAGAAAGTAATTGTTTATAAATCAAATTCTAATGAATTGAGCGAAAATTGAAGTCACAAGATATCTTATATATATCTCTTCAAGAAACACTTCAGCAAGTTTCATGTTTCTACTTTTAAAAATAAGTCTGAATATGTATCAGAAAATTTCGAGCTGCGGAGGGTGGAAAAGTATTTTTTCGAATACATCTTAAGAGAGTATTATTATTAATTCAATTTAAACTAATAAGCTGTGTTTATTACAGAAGTTTTTTCTTTACCACTCACTTATACATCAGGAAAACCTATGTATGTGTATGCGTGTTTTATCTGAAAAACGGCTGAAGCGATTTTGACAAAATTTTATACCTTACTGTTTTCGGGTACGATAAGATCATTTGGATAGTCTTTTGGGTCTCTAGGGATCAATGCTTTTCAAGTTGTTGAACAGTTGGCAGAAAACAAAGTTCGCAACTCACTAAGGAAGTGCAAGAAGTGTAAGTCACCGATTTTGACGAAAGTAGTATCGTTGAAAAGATCTCATCGAGAGTAGTAAAAAACTCCATGGAACTACCCGTCGCAAATGAGCCGTTTTCAAGATATCCGACAATTCATGTCACGTAACTAGTGCATACTTAATGGGGGACCGCAAAAAATTTTAGTCTCAATTTTAACGAAAGTAGTATCGTTAAACAGATATCATCATGAGGGAGAAAAAACTAAATAGAACTACCCGTTGGAAATAAGCCGTTTTCGAGATATCCAATAATTTATATCACGTAGCTAGTGCATACTGTTCTAGAGCACACTTAATGGGGGACCGCGAAAAATTGTTTTCTCGATTTTGATGAAAATGGTGTCGTTGCAAAGATATTTTTGTGAGAAGTAAAAAACTCAATGGAAAAAATCCATCTGAAAGGAGCCGTTTTCGAGATATCCGACAATTTATGTTACTTAATGCAGTTTCCCAGCAGCGTGCATTAACAATGTGACACAAATTGTCGGATATCTCGAAAACGTATCATTTCCGATGGGTAATTCCTTTGAGTTTTTTAATCCTTACGATGATATCTCTTCAACGATACCACTTTCGTTAAAACGGAGACTAAAATTTTTTGCGGTCCCCCATTAAGTGTGCACTAGCTACGTGACATAAATTGACGGATATCTCGAAAACGGCTCATTTGCGACGGGTAGTTCCGTCGAGTTTTTTACTGCTCTCGATGAGATCTTTCTAACGATACCACTTTCGTCAAAATCGGTGACTTACACTTCTTGCACTTCCCTAGTCAGTCATATCTTGATGAGAAAACACCTAAAAACCCGACTTTAGGGGTAGACTCATAGGTTTACCATTATATTTTCCTGCTCCCAATCCTCCATGTTTTCAAACTTTTGGGTGCAGGAAAGAAAAATGATAAACCTACGATTCAACCGATAAAATCAGGTTTTTAGGTGTTTTTAAAAGAGATATGACTTGGCAGACCGATTGCGTTTTAATATGCAAATCGAGGTTTAACTAATCCTAGATTTTTATCCGTGAACTCGATGAAATGATTGTCTGTGCTGATGACTCACGGTCTATATTATTATTGGTAAATACTGATAAAAAGTCGAACCCTGTAAATTTGTATAACATGTCCATAAACAAATTAATTTATAAAGAAAGCAAGAATGATGTTTTTAAAATATAAAATAATGACACAAGAAACCTTTTCTTTTACCAGACATCTTCATGCATCTTCTTTCTCAAGAAAAAATAATTATTTTCTAAGAAAATATTCAAATATTATAAATTATTCAGAAAAGTAAAATAGAAAGGCAGTGCGACGATTATAATTTAAAAAATTCAAGAATTTATTAGCGAGAGTTTTATTATGGTAATTTAAATTTAATTTATTTTTCTGGGAAATAAGTTTTCGCTTTAAAAAAATATTAAAAAAACGGAAACACTAGCTCATTACAAAAAAAGCTATGCAACGGGATTTTAAAAGGCGATAAAAATGCTAAAAACTTTTTTTCAATTAGAATTTTTATCACTTTTACGCAAGTCTGGGTTCTAATGAATGTCAATATCAACAAACAGTTACCGTGATAGTTAAGATTTAAAAAAGTGTTAGCGCAGAGAGAAAAAAAAGATAAAGATAAACACTTAAATAAAGAGTTAGAATTGCAATCAAATTAAGAAAATTGGCTTAGGAAAGATCATTTAAACCATTTTGGATGATAATGAATAACGAAAGTTACAAATTAGAGAATTCAGATTAAAAAACAGGAACAATTCTATTTTACTTCCCAAATTATATTTTTAAAACTGCAGCAATTAGATATAAGTACATTAAATATTTAAAATAAAAAAAAAATACAAAAATACAAAAAAACTTTGAAAATAAAAGTGAAAAAATATAAATAACTAAATAAAAATTTTATAAAAGAAAATTTAAATAAAAAAATTAAAATAACAACCAGTCAGCATTTTGCCCAGCAAAATTTTAAAACTAAGTATACCAATAAATCGATACTGTTTACAGTTAAAATTAGTATTTCTATATATTTTGCTATATTTAATGAAGTTGGTGATAACATCTATATCGAAATATGAAAGTAGGATTAGAAAAAATAATAAATAAATAAAACTGCCATTTATTTATTTGCCATATATCCCTAATCTGATATTAATGTATATACTTTTTTGTCTAAAACATCAGTTCGTTCATAAATAAAAGAGCAATTATATTTTAACAACTTTTACATTTTATTTCATAAGTTACGTACCCTTGACATAAAAAAATATTTCCTCTCGCTAAATTTCATACCGTACTTTTAATCCTTTAAGTGCCACGGACGTATATATACGTCTTCAGAGAATACCAGCACATATTACAGAAATAGGGAATTTTCATATGAGCTGGACAATTTTCCCCAACAGAGCCGTGTATTGCATACTTATAACATGTACATTTTCTTACTGTTACTTTAAAAATGAATCGCCACCGTATTTAATTGTAGAATTATGTTATTAAATAAGACACTGGAGATCGCATTAGGTTTTGTCGGTAGTTAATTGGTTAACAAAGACAATTTTTTTCCCAAGAAAAGTAAATATTATATATACCATCACAAAAAAAGTAAGATAGAATGACGTTTCTACCTTAAAAGTAAATAGGTTTATTTAAAAAGTATTATTATTAGTACGGCACATTTTTACTTTATTTTAAAAAATGGTTCTTGAAAGAATGAATTATTTATTAACGAAGGCTTAAAAAAAACAGGCACTTCCTCATAAAAAAAAATAAATAAATAAATAAACGGTGGAAGGGAATAGGCAAAATAAGGAGATAAAAATACTTAAAATAGTTTTTAAATTAGACTGGTTAGTCCTTTCGCTTAGCAGCGTAATTCTAATGAATGCTACTATCAGCAATCAGTTACGGTGATAGTTAAAATTAAAAAAAGAAACGCTTGAACAGAAAATTAGAATTGTAATGGCAGTAATAAAATCAGCAAGAGAATAATTATTTAAACCAGTTCAGACGATAATAAACAACGAAAATCGCAAGTTATTTTATTTATTTATTTATTTATTTCGTGTTATAAAGAAAATACGATGTTGCTTTTACATTATATTCTAAAAAATCGTAGCAGTTAAACATAATTCTATTTTTTATTATATATATATAGAAAAAAGTATAAACTAACTAATACTGAAAATTTGTAAATAAGCAAATCTAAAATACCTAAAATAAAAAAATAAATAACAAATAGAACTATATCAAACACGTGTTTTAAGAGCAAAAAAAAAAAAAAAAAAAAAGTATAAGAAAATACATAGATGAAAAATTAATGTAATCGCTTGTTTTATTATATTTGGTGATTTTAGTCATAATGAGCATCATAAATTTCGTAGTTGGGATAAGTTCAACAATAGCGTTTATTTATTTTTTTACCCATTAATCGCTTAAAAAACAAACACACACATAGATACGTACAAACAGATAGATATATAACATTTTTTTTTTCATTGTTATTGATTTGGCATTTTTATATCAAAGGAGCTTTATATATCCAATGTATAGAAAAGATATATATACATATATAGGATATCACTTTTTAGTAATAGCGACATAGTTCTAATTAGCAAAAATGTTTTAATCAACGATAATATAAAACGTCAAAATAATAATAATAATAATAATAAGATCGTTTCCAAAGTTTTATTTTTAGGAAAAAGAGGAGGAGGGGATGAAAATAAAATAAAACATAATAAATAAATAAATACTAAAAAAAAAACTTGTAGATTAACCTTTAAATCAGCAATTTCATCGATTTAATATAAATTAGGATTTTAAATATGATATAAAATAAATAAATAAATGAATAATAAATTCTAAAGATGGTTCGTCAAAAGATTATTCCTTTTAAATAAATCTAAAAAAAAGAATTACTTTATTGTAATAGAACAACAAATTTAAATCTTTATCGTAGCAATTCATAATTATAAATAAATGTAATAACCTAAAATAAATTATCAATATAAATCGATCAATATAAATATCAATATAAATTAATATAAAAATAAAATCAGTATAATTATAAAATTATCAATACATCAATATATCAAAATAACAATCAATATAAATCAGTATGAAAATTATAAACAATATAACGTTATCAATATATCGATTTCTCAAAATAAAAATCGATATAAATCAATATAAATAAATCACTTAAATGTATGAAACATATAATAAATTATGTTGGTGATTAAATCTAAATTAACAATTTAAAATGTTGAAAATAATATATACTAGTTTCGAAACTAATTTGTTTGTAAAGAAAGCAATAACGACATTTTAATTACACAAACAGTTTCATTAAGAAATATTTTCTCCAACCAGATTTTATCACGTAATTTTCCCGAACAAAAATGACAATTCTTTTCTAAGAAAAGAAAATCTCAAACAGCTTCTAAGAATAGTAAATTAGAAGATAGAATGACGTTTGTAGCTTAAAAAATAAATTCATTTCTTTAAGAGAAAGCTATAATTAGCGTAACTTAAATTCATAATTTTATAAAATTTATGAAGTTAAATATAACATTTTAAATAAAAGAAAAGAAAATTACTAGGAAGATTTTTAAATAGATATTTCTGAATATTATAAATAGAAATGTACCTTTTACGGTGACTAACACTAGAACTACCGTGAACGTCATTATCATGGCTACCATTTGAATATGTTTCCGTTCAAACCAGGAATTTAAATATGAAATAAGTTTAAAACAAACAAAAAAGAAAAAATTAAGCAATAAAGTTAAACTATTTTAAATCAAAATTTTTGTGTGAAATATTTTTATAAAACTTGACTCAAATTTCCGTAGTTCTAATGTTAAAAATTTAAACGTTAACTATAATTTAAATTGATTAGCGTAAATAAAGTCCGTTATATACGTAATTATAAGTAAAATAGGCCGCAAATTACACATTTTATGCAATAAATGCTCGGAATTATATAAAAAAATTAAAAAATATAAATAAGCCATATAAAATTATTAGACTAATTAAAAAAACGATTATTAAGCATAAATATACTTGGAAGTGAGCGTAATTTCAAAATAATAAATTTACTTTATATCAATGTAATGTTAAAAATAAGTATTTATCACAATTCAATAAATTATACAGCATTATAAAAAAAAAATATTACATATGATTAATTCAAACAGAGAGTGTCGATGTTCCGGAAAAGCAAATATAAGTTGTCATGCAATCCAAAGCAAACACACGAACAATGGGCACGAATGAAGTATTTCTACAAACTATCAAAGGTAAAGGCGTTTTTTCTTAGAAACTAATTTGAAAAGAGTATAAAATCCGCAATAGAAAAATGTTAATATAGAATTCTATTGTTGAGATGATAATTAGATGTAACATTTAAAATTAAAAACATATTTGTAAATAATGAGAAAATTCCCTTTATGAGAATTATAAATGTGAAGTGCGTCTTTTAACATAAATATGGGAAAGTTAGAATTAAATATAATTGATTACAATTAAATTTTAATTTAAATTGATTTAAGTAAATAAAGCCTGATATACAATTGAATGCGTGTAAAACAAATGATTAAACACTAATTTCTGCTTAATAACATTTGAAATTATCTTAGAAAACTTCAATAATGTATAAATAAAGAATACGAAGTTGCTGAATTTAAAAACGAAAAACATATTGATTATGTAACTTAATCACACTTTCAAAATAATAAATTGGCTTTATATTAACGCAATGTTCGAAATAATCATTTATAATAATAATTTTAGAAAAATGAATATTACAACAGATTAATTCAATAGAAAGTAGCGTTGGTAAAAGAAATAATAATAATAATAATTAAAAGGAATATTCTAAATATACAGAACCATAGTAGATTCATCAGATCCCATATATATATATATATATATATATACACACACACACATATATACACCATTAAATTTAATGCAAAATTACTATATTGAAAAATGGAAAAAATAAATTAAATATAATTGAGGTTTGTAGAACCAAAATAGAGTCTTCAGGCACTCAAATACTTTGGAACTACAAACAAAATATGAGTATGTAGTTTCATTTTCGAATCAGCCATAAAAAAGCAAAATAATACGAATTTGGGGCTACCAACACACATAAAATAAAAATTAAATAAAAAAAAAACATTAAAAATAAATCATAAAATTATTGTTAAAATGGATTTAAAAATACCATATACTGTACTTACCCCTAAAATGATGCAGAAAATAATCTGTTATGATTATAAATTAATTAAAACATTATATATCAACTGCAAGACGCCTTAAGCGTATCCTCTCAGTAGAAATATAAGTAAAATTTAAATTATTTATTTAATGAAAAATATAACAAAGAAAGAAACAAATAGAAAACGTCTTACAATCCACGACGGTCACACGAATAATGTGCATGAACAAAAAATTTCCAAAAGCTATCAAAGATAATGAGTTTTCTGTACATAATTAAATTAAATGAAGGATAAAATCGTTAACAAGGAAAAGTTTTTTGTATTATTATTATTTATTTTAGTAACAACAATTGTATCAGATGTGATAACAGATAAAGTTTTTAATTAAACGATCAGTTGTAAATAAAGATAAAAAAAGGTACAAAATGTTTACATTAATTATAACTTTATCGTTAATTTATATGCAAATTTAATACGGTAATATCGGCAAAATGTTCAAATTGAATCTTAAAAGCTATTAACTAGTGTTGATTTCAAAGGGTGGTTCAGGTGACGGACATCCCCCCCCCCTCCCTCCGGAAATTTTGAAATTTGTGTTTTCAATGAACAAAGAGTACAATTTACTTCCATAAATCAATAATGCCCTCCTCCCCTCCTCATAAAAATCTTAAATTATAAATCAGCAAAATATTTCATAAATAAAAAAGGGAGAAATCCTGTTTTTTTCTTTTTTAGTTGAAACCAGCGTACAATATTTAAACTAAATACAGGCTGAATAATTAATTTAAACAGGAATTTTCTTACTCAAAAACTAAATAAAAGACACCATGCAACAGAAAGCAAACACGAGACTAATATACAGGAAAAAAGAACTTTCACAAGATAGCAAAGATAACGAGTACCCCCTTTGTAATTTAGTTAAACAGAGTGTAAAATCATCAATAGAAAAATGTTAACCGTGAATTATCTTTGATGTGACGATAGTTAAACAACATTTTTTAATAAAAAAAAAATGTATCGGAATATAATTAGGAAAAATCTTAATAAGTGTGTATGAATCTTTTGCCATGATTAAATGTGGAAGTAATTATAATTTAAATTGTATCAATAAATTAAATTTAGGTATGCATGTTAAATTATGTAATACAGACGATCAAAAAATAAATTTTAGAAAATAAAATCTCCTTGTCAGTTTTTTAACAAGTGTGTATGCATCTTTTGCCGTAATTAAATAATTAAAGTAATTATAATTTAAATTGTATCAATAAAATAAAGTGAGGTATACATGTTAATGTACGTAAAATAGATGATCAAAGAATAAATTTTAATATAAAAAGCTCCTTTTCTATTTTTTGATAAATGTAGAAAATATCGATAAGAAAATGCTGCCATAGTTAACGATTTGAACCGAATTTTTCGAAAGAGGGGATCTGGAAAAAAAAAATGTCAGATTGAGAAAAAAAAATCGTTTATAACTCACATTCTTATGAATTGAACGAAAAGCGAATGGCACGCATACATCTCATCAAAAACACCCTCACCAAGTTCCATGTTTCTACTTTTATAAATGAGTCTGAAAATGTATCAGAAAATTTCGGGCTATTGAAGATGGAAAAATATTTTTTGAATCATCCTTAATTATACAGCACAAGCATATTTTCGAAATAATTAATTTACCTTTTATTCATACAATGTCAAATCAACCACTTATAATCGCAATTTAAAGAAATCGTAAAGAATTTCCACAAGATAACATAGATAATTAGTTTTCTCTGTGAAGTTAAGCTATATGAAAAGCAAAATTGCTAACAAAGCAAAACAACAATTTTATCAGATGTCATAGCAATTAAATATAAAGTTTTAATTTAAGTGTGTATTCCAATCTAAACTGCTTATTGTCTTATTTATTTCTAAATTCATCTTTTACTCTCAAACGCATCAAACTGAAAAATTCTTCTAATTATAAATTACATAATGTGCCGTCTTGCCGATTTTTTGATTAATGCAGAAAATATTGCAAAGAAATGGTGTCAAACTTCGCGTTTTTAGCCGATTTTCCGAATCTGGAGATCTGGGAATGAAAAAAATGATCATATCGAGGAAAAAAGTGCTTATAAATGCAATTCTAATGAATTGAGTGAAAAATGAAATCACACGGCATCTTATACATCTGTTCAAAAATCAGCTCAGCAAGTTTCATGTTTCTACTTTTAAAAATGAGCCTGAAAATATATCCGAAATATTTGAGTTGTTGAGGGTGGAAAAATATTTTTTCGAAGCATATTTTCATACAAATAAATTTATCTTATATTCAAACAACGTCAAATTAACCATTTATAATCACAATATAAAAAAATCATACGGCATTTGAACAGGTAAAAGTTTAAATATTTTTTTTTAATGAAGAGTAGTGTGTTATGGAAAAACAAACAGAAGACACCCTGCCATTCTTAACAATCACAGAAGCAAAGAATTCACACAAGTTAACTTAGGTAATGTGTTTTCTCTATGTAATTAAGCTATATGTTGAGCAAAATCGCTAACAAAGAAAAACAACGATTTTATCAGATAGTTATAGCAGTTTTAATTTATGAGACCGCACTGTTAGAAAAAAAATCGGTTAAATTTACAGCAAAATCTTCTGGCAACATTGCTGCCAGCAGTTTTTGCAGTAAATTTAACGGATTTTTTTACAGTGCATTTAAAAGTAGTGGTGGAAAATCTGCAGCTAAATGTTTCGATAAATTGGGAATTTATAATTAGTGATTTAACATAGTTTAATATACGAAAGAATAAATTGGTCATCCACAAGAAAAGTGACACATTTCAATAAAAGTAAATTTTAGAAGAAAGGCTAAAGAAAATTTGCATGATTCTTCTGCGACATGAAATTACAGTACTTAACTCTGCACGCAAGAGTAAAAAATGGCATGAAAGTGTAAAACAAATAAGAATGAAGACATATTATGTGGTTTAGAGGGTTGGATAAATTTAACTTCCACGCAATCCACCCTCTTCTGCGGCCACGAATGGACAAATAACATAATAAAGCTCCGTAATGCTACACTTTTGAAACTTTTTTGTATAGCAATGCACATAGATCTATTTGTGAAATAAAACGAAAAATTAAATTTTGCAAGATGTGTTTATTTATTTATTATTATTATTATTATTATTTTATTTTATTTTATTTATTTATTTATTTATTTATTTATTTTTATTTTTATTTTATTTTATTTTTTTTTTTTTTTTTTTTTTGTGGGTGAGCGATGTGTATTTTTTTGTTTCAAATAAATGATACTATACATCATGTTATTGAAGATAAGACATAAGGCAGAATATACAAACTAGCATCATAAAAAATAATTTAAGATGATACCTGACACTGTACAACAGAGATAGATAAAACAATAGTGTAAGTTCCAGAATTTTTAACTAACTGCAAGCTAGTTTCCAGTATACCCTTTTTACAGCCGTGTAACACTGATGGTAGCTATTTCTTCTTTATTTTATAAATAACATTATAAAAGTTTCTGAAAGTTAAATCATATTATTTTAAATTAAGAACAAACATTTGAAAATAGTGGTGAAAATTTTAAATATTTCTAGTAATTATATTTTTTAAATGTGTATTTAATCGTGATTAAAAATACCGTATCGTATGCGTTTTATATGTAAAATGCGTTGGTACATAGGCACATTAATATTTTAAAAGCTGAAAATAATTTGGAAAATACAAAGAAATTATTTAAAAAAAACTGTTATTATATTTTTAATAATAATGATAATAATTATAAAACTATTTATCATGTAGCATAATTAAGTCTGAAATTAAACATTTTTTAAAAGATTCAGTTTATGTTTACGTTACACATAGCTACTTACAGGCACAATGGAAAAAAACGCATATTTTTTTTTTTTTCTCGTTACGAGATAACATAAATAATTAATTTAAATAGATAAAAAGCTTTACAGATCGGCAAATGGAACATAGCAGGAAAACATAGGGATAAAATGTACTAACAAAGAATTTCTACAAAATAACAAATTATCTGGGTGTAATTAAATTAAACAATGAACAAAACACTCAATATAAAAATATTTTTATTTTTATTTGGATAACGACATTCGCAGATGTGATAATAGCTAAATATAATGTTTTTAATTAAGAAATATTTTCTAAATAAAGAGAAGAAAAATCAACCGACAAAAGCTATAATTTCGGGATTTTTATTATGGTTAAATATAAGGAATGAAAATTATTGCTTAAATTGCATGAGCTAAATGATATCAAAGAAGTTAAATTACATAAAATATTTGTCATAGCTGCATATAAGACGGATTAATCAATTTTATTATTAATTTTTTAACAGTTTCTATTATTCTTCTTCCTTTTTGTTAGAGGTTTTGCTAAATAAATATCACATCTCTTTCTCGGTTTTTCAGTTTTCCGGCTTTCTTATTTTTGTAAAAGAATTTAGATTCTAATAAAATTTGAAATGTTCTTTAGAAGAAACATTATATTTCTTCCGTATTGCAACTGGTGTCAGTCTATCGCATTTAACATTATCCAAGTAAATTTGAATCTGACAGTATATGTTTGATTCTATATAATTTTATCGAATGTAAACTTAAAAAATATAATAATAAAATAAAATAAAATAAAGTAAAATCTGTTTATTAATGTCTACTTATTTGCTTGAAAACTTCATAAGTACTTCATACAGAATTCGTCTTATAACATACGATATCGTATGATAAATGTATTTATCATACGATATCAAATGAATTACAAATGATATACAAATGGTAAAATACAAATCTCATGATAAATTTACCAATCAGTTTGATTGTGTTAAAATAACAGTATTGGTCTTATACTTTTACATTTAATGTTTTTATAAGCTGGTATCATACATTAAGATCAAAAGAATTTCTCAAAAACATCATACAAATGTGTGTGGGGGGGATATAGTTAAAATAAATAAGGTTTAGGTAAATAATTGACTGTTGTGTCAACACAACATCAGCAAGTAATGGGTTAAATAACGTTCTATATTTTAATGAAAATTCGAAAAACATGAAATATATATATTAAATATAATGTTGTTTGATCATCAAAAACTCTTTAAAGTTAACTCCTAAAGTTTAATTTAATTTAAAATTTCTTTTCAAAGACACCTTTAAATATAAAACCAAATCACCAAAGTCATAAATTCACTAAAATTTTTTTCATCTGTAAAAACCTTTTTATCATGCAATTAAATTTTATGAAATTTCTTTTGAAAAAAACTTTTAAACATAAAAGCAAGTCAGTAAAGTCACAAGTTCACTTAAATTACTTTCATCTGAAAATGCCTTTTTATTAAATAAATTTTATTTGAAAGAAAATTTTAAGGCACGTTCAAACATATAAACAAATCTCTAAAGCCCCGTAAACCAAATCTCTGTCACGTAAAATCTTTTATATAATATTTATGATGTCACTTTCTCCGTATTTTAAAATAGAGTACAAGGGATTTAAAACAAACATTTAACAAATCATACTGGGTAAAAATAATATTTTGATGGAAATTAAAAAAATGTACAATGTACTATTTAAAAATATTAACAAAAATTTGCCCAGAAAAAGCTATTTTATCACGTAACTTAAGTTTAATTGAAGGTTATTTTCAAAGAATGCAAAATCAAATCGCTAAATGTTTGTCATTCGCAAAGTTTAAGTTAATATTTATGATGTCACGATTTTCATTTCTCAGAAGCGCTCCAGAAAATCTTTCTGAATATTCCGTCTAAAAAAATAAATTTCCAGTATTAAATAAAAAACAGATTTCAAAATTTAATAATTTCACTTTTATGTTAACCTTTAAAAATTTTCTAAGTTTAGAATTCATAGAATCTGAAATAAAAAAAAATATATAATCCTTCAAAACGTGCTTCATTCTCTTAGTATGTTTAAAAAAGATAAAGAAAGTAAAATTGTTCCTTTTTCTGTTTTAATCCGTTAACCGTTTAAAGTTTGATATTTTCAAAACTTTGCTAAATGTCGATTTACACCACAAATTCTGAAATATAATTATTGCTTAAATTAACGTTAAACTTTTGTGTATTTAAGTAAGAGTAATTTACTTCTTTAAAAATTGTGATGGGAAGGTAAATAATTGACACATGCGAGTTCATTTTGACTATCGCGTCCATGAACATCAGCGGATAATGAGGTAAAAAGCTTTTATATTTTATTCACAATAAGGTAAAAAATTAAAATACATTTATTAAATTTAAAGCTGTTGATCTTTAAAAGACACTATCTCGTAGAGTTAAATTTCAATTAAAATTTCATATCAAAGACACCTTTAGATATAAAATCAAATCACTAAAGTCAAAAATTCCCTAAAATTACTTTAACCTGTAGAAACCTTTTTATCTACAGTTGAATTTTATGAAATTTCTTTAAAAAAAACCGTTAAACACAAAACCAAGTCATTAAAATCATAAATTTACTAATACTATTTTCGTCTGAAAATACCATTTTATCAAATAAATTTTATTTGAAAAAAGTTTTTAAGCCACGTTCAGATGTATAAACAAATCTCTAAAGTCCCGTAAACCAAATCTCTTAAGTCACGTAAAAACTTTTATTTAATATTTATGATGTCACGTTTTCTCCGTATTTTAAAATAGAGGACAAGGGATTTAAAGCAAACATCTAACAAATCACATCGGGTAAAATTAATATTTTAATGGAAATATAAAAAATGTAGAACGTACTATTTAAAAACATTAACAATATTTTGCACAGAAAAGGGTACTTTATCATATAATTTTAGTTTAATTGAAGGTTATTTTCAAAGAATAAAAAATCAAATCGCTAAATGTTGGCCATGCGCAGAGATTCAGTTAATATTTATGATGTCACGATTTTCATTTCTCAGAAACGCTCCAGGAAATCTTTCCGAATATTCCATCTAAAAAAAGAAATTCCCACTATTAAATAAAAATAGGATTTCAAAATTTAATAATTTCACTTTTATGTTAGGTTTTAAAGATTTTCTAAGTTTAGAATTCATAGAATCTGGAAAAAAAAATGTATATATATAATCCTTAAAAATGCGTTCATTTTAAGACGAAGAAACTAAAATTGTTTCTTTTTCTGTTTTAAAAATGTTCTATATTTTGTTAACGATTAAGGAAATCATAAAATATTCATGCTAAATGTAATGCTGCTTGAACATGAAAAGTCACTTTATCGTATAATTATATTATATTCGAAATCATTTTTCAATCAATTCTTAGAATATTCAAATCACTAAATTTTAGTCATACACAAAGTGTAAGCTGATATTTATGCTGTCGAGTTTTACTTCAGTTTTACAATTCTTTGCCTCTTGAGGGGCGATCTATAAATCCCCTTAATTTTAATTTCCAAAGGCCACCTTTTACACCCGAATTTTGATTTTTCTTTTTTAATAGGTTTATTAGATGCACTGGATATAAACTTCTTCTTATACGAATACAGTTGTTTTCAAATTCCGGTGTCAATCATTAATTTCAACACTTAAGTAATGAAAGTACTCTGCGCCGCAAAGGGTTAAAAGAGTTCCACGAAAATTTTATCTATAAAAATAATTCCCACCATTTCTGCCACCCCTCACACCTCGTTATCATTGCTCTAGCCATACCCCTCCCCATCTCTCTTAATTGTATCGTTATCAGTGTCAAAAAATTCCTTTATTTATGTTTTTTTTTTCTTTTGATACGTTTGCAGTGATATACAGATATTGTTATACATTTATTATTTCAATACTTCACTAATTCAAACGAAAATCAGAAGCTAATAAAATATTTCTAATATACATGAGATTTCTTTCAACAGTGGATTACAACAGGATTACATTAAGGTATTCCATATTTAGGAATGAAAATATTTTACATTAATTTATAGACTTTAAAATAAAATAAAATGAAACTGGTGTGAATCAACATGAACAGAAAAAAAACTTCTTTAATACACCATAATTTTTTTTTTAATTCGCTAGGCCTTTCGAAAGATCTGAGTTTCTCTTTTTTATGTCCAAAAAAGAAGTGCATTTATTATAAGAACAGGCGCACGACGGAGATAGAGACGGAGACAGAGTCGTGCTGTTGGTTCTATATTAAATGCACGTCTTCTTTGCGTCTGACGAAGAAAGACTCAAATATTTCCAAAAGGCCTGGCGAATTTAAGAACTTTTTAAGCTGTATTTAAGAAGCTCTTTTCTGTTCTTATAGACTTTAATAAGAAATTCGTATTTTTGTAAAAATGGATATCACTAAAAAATAAAGAAGGATAAAAAATTATTTTAATGCAAATAAAACGATAGAAGAAGAAGAAAATAAAAGTTTGATTATATCAAAAATACAACGATATCAAAAGAAAAATACTCCTCTGCCTAATGTGATATCGGTATGTACATGAACCCATTAAATATCAATCATGGACAAATACACTATATAAACTATAATTATATAACAACTTATAATATCCCGTTTTCTGTTTTTCACAAGAGCTATAGGAAATAGTTTATAGCATTTTATATACAAAAATAAATTCCAAATTACATGTATTAAAGTTAAATAAAATTTTAAAATTTGTTTCTTTTTCTTTATTTTTAAATGGTACGCTAAGGATTTTCTGAGGTTAATTCAAAAATGTCAATTTAGGCCGAAATTAAAAGAAACTATATTTATTGAAATTGTGATTAATTTTGCTAAGATGTTTAAGTAAAATATCAAGGTAAGATAAATTAGTTTTTCGAGTTATTTAAATAGTGTCGTTCATTTCACTAACAATTAGCTTAAATTAGAGCGTATGAATCACACGAAATATGTTTGGAACTATATAATGAGAACACAGTCGGATATTGCTTTTAATACTTTTTGAAAAGATAGTTGTTTTGAATTTCAATGAAAACAAGTACAGTGATTAAAAGTAACAATGATTAAAATGTTTTATTGACAAATTTATCAATCTATATCAATGAAATTATAAAATGCTCATAGTATCAGATGTGTTATTAATATTTAATACAGACTGGATGCATGATTCATTTTAGTTGTCTTTTTAAATGTATAAGAAGTGAGAAAGTTGACAAATACTTCTTTCTATAAGCTTTATAAATGATTGTGAAAATTTTCGACAATTAAAGGTTTGGAGTAAATTATATTTTTCTTGTCAATATATAAAAGATTACATGACAACAGATATTTCATCAGTATTTATCAAACGATAATGTGCTTGACTCATGGTAATTAAAATGCTATACTTGTTTTTTTTTTTTTTTTTTTTTTTTTTTTTTTAAACGTTTTTGGATAGCGGTATTTGTGTTAAATATCTTTTATTTTTAAATCATATAAATGCACAGAAAACAGCGAAAATACATAATAGGAAAACAAGGACATTTGAAAATATTTGAAATGCTTAAAGAGATTTTAATATGAAGTTTATATATAGAAGCGTGATATAGAAAATATTTTTTATCATTATATATTTATAAATAAATGCCAAATTACATGCATTAAAACTAAATAAAATTAAAAAAAAAAAAAATTGTTTCTCTTATTTACTTTCAAATGATACGTCAAGGATTTCTCAAGGTATTAAAAAATGTCATTTTGGGCCAAAATGAAAAGAAGCTATAATTTAAACTGTGATTCATTTTGCTAAAATGTTTAAGCAAAATATCAAGGTAAAAGAAATTTGTTTCCTCGGTTACTTAAGTAATATCGTTTATTTCATTATCAATTAGCGTAAAATAGATGTATGAGTCACACGAGGTATGTTTGGAACTATTTAATGAATGAAAAGATGGCTGTTTCAAATTTCATTGATAACAGGTTTTATTGGCAAATTCATTAATTTGTTCCAATCACATTATAAAATACTCATTGTGTCAGATATGATATTAACATTTAATACAGATTCAATGCATGATTCATTTTAGTTATCTTTTTGTGTACAAGATGTGAGAAAGTTGACAAATATTTCTTTCAATAAGTTTTTATAAATGATTGTGAGAAATTTCGATAGTTAAAGGTTTGGAGACAATTATTTTTTCCTAGTCAATACATAAATTTGATTACATGACGACAGACATTTCATAAGCATTTCTTAAACCTTAATGTGCATGAGTCATAGATTTTTAACGTTTTTTGGGCAGCGGTATTTGTGTCAAATATCCGTTATTATTTATATCATCAGCAAAATGCACAAAAAACAATGGCAATATGTAATAGAAAAACAAGGGCAAAATTTTATTTTGAAAATATTTGAAATGCTTGAAGAAGTTTTAGTATGAAATTTATGCATAGAAGTGTAACATGGTGTTTTAAAAAATGCTTACTTCTATTGATAGAAAACAAAGGAGGGATTTTACAGCTGCATGTTACAGTCCTAGATTTTAGAAACTTCACATATTCTGTCATTAATATTATTAATAAAGTGTGACTAATACCAGTCAGTGGGTGTCAATATAGAATTTTATAAAAATTTACAAATGAAATTACATAAATTACTTACAATAAAACAATACAATTACATTCCGACAGTTTCGGGTTAATTAAAAGCCTACCCATCCTCAGACGTGGCATTCCGAAGAAACTTGTACGTTCTTATCTATACAATATGTATATTATTTGTTTCGAAACAAATAATATTTTGATATTTTAAAATATATAATTACATTAAAATATAATAATAATAATAATAATAATAATAATATAAACATTCAACGTTTATCTCGCAATGGATATTGTTAAATATCTAAATACGTTTGGTGCGAAATGAATTTGCAGGAATACGACATCATGTATAATTTGATTGAATTTCACATCACGTACGCTTCTTTTTTTTTTTTGTGACACAACATGCACGCATGAGCACAAATCTTATTCAAATAAAATCTATTTTCCCACAGTTGGACATAATTACAAATTCTAACCACGACACAATTAAAAGGTAATTTGATAAGCGTTTATTACCCCCACCCATTACTAGACAAGGCTTCGATTAATGTTGTTCCCTGGTTTCAGCTCCATTCATAAAATGTAAGGTCGATAGGGTTAATAATCTGCATTTAGCGTTTGCTATTGCTCCTGGCGACGCAACGAAACTATGTGAAAGTGAAAATTCCTTCTGTTGCCAATAGCGTGCAACCAAATAAGAGAAATCATGGGAATAATGTACTAACTTATACGTTCTGTTTAGCTGAAATAAATAATTGGTCACGTGCAAGTATTACTCGCACACAGAGGATTCCGTACAATCATTCAATGCTGACTAATCGTAAATCCTAAAGTGAATAGGTGGTTAATTCTATTTAAATTAGCTTTTTTAAATCAATTTGATGTTTATTGCTTTCATATTACTACCTTACTTTCACAAAATAGCCCCTATTCGGGTTTTCTTTTTTCCACTCCCTTAGTTTCATATAAAATGAACACATTTCACTTGTAAATGAATACATTTATATTGTAACCCCCTTGCAATAGCATCTTCAAATGAATTAATACTTCAAAATTAAAAACAAACTTTTTGTTTTTTAACATTTAAAATCAAGGAACCAGTTGTTCGTACAAAAGAAAAGAGAAACAGTTTTCGTTATGATATCCTCAGCAAATGGAACAAAAACAATTAATTAACATTTTGCTACAGGGACATTTGAAAAAAAAATGTTACTTAAAACATTATTTAAGAGACGTGATTGTATAAAACGTATTTCTATGTATTTAGGGGTACTTTCGGAACAAAAAATGCCTTGCACAATGTAGCCTCAAAATAATAATTTTTGTTGTTAGAGTTTATAGTTATCTTTATGAAAATGCAAACATTTCCTGGCAAAACAAAAAGTTAAAGGAAAAACTGTGATCACACATGGGTTACAGATTACTAAAGGTAATATTTGGCCAATTATCTTATTTGTAACTCCTATCCGGGTTGTTTCACGATAGAAAGTTTGGAAAGTTAAAAATTTACAAATGAAAACAGTTATTTAAAAACACATCAAATGTTGCCACTAAAAAGATGTAACTTACCCTAAACTCCTCAAATACTCTCCAGTAGGGTATAAAATGTTTTTCAAGGATAAAAACTCCAAATTATCTAGTATTGTTTGTTCAATACAAACAACAAAAACTTTTTTCATGGGATGGACCGAAGTATCCCCTGCAAGGACCAAAGTTGACAGTAGAGAGATTTTTATTATCCCTACCCGAATTCTTAATCAGTAATCTTCATATTTATTTTATTTGTCATATGCTATAGAAAGGTACAATGTAGATATTTTCAAACTAGTGGTAGAAACAATGAAATTTTTCCTATATAATGCGAATTGTGTCAATAATTTGTTCATTAGTTTCGCTCCATTCGCAACATTTAAGGTCTACAGGGTTAATAATCTACATTTAGAATCTTTCATTAAGCTGATTTTCACATTTGAGTACGAGGCTATATGAAAAATAAAATTAATTCTGTTGCCAATCACGCGCAACGAAGTAGGAGAAATTATGGGAATAATGTCTCTTATTCGTTCCGTCCAATGAGAAAAACCATAAAAAAATAATAATCGAGGGATTTAAATTGTATTTCAGTCGTTTAAATACAGATAATCCTCTAAGTTATGTGAATCTATGCTAGTAGGTATGCGGAATTTGAAAACATAAAATTGTTTTACAAGAACAAATTCGAAACTTTTTTTTGTTTTGTTTAGTTTTCGCTTAACAACGTAGATTCTTCATGGCTACTTTAAACAGATAAAATAGCTCTTAAAATTATAACTTTAGAACAAGTTTATTTTTTGGTTTAGCAAAATTTTAGCTATTAATTCTTTAAAAATTAAAGTCGTTGCAAGCGTTTAGTACAAATCTATAAAATCTCCGTGTGTGCATATTTTAATAATGTTTAACACATTGGGGACTAGTGACACGTATACGTGCCACAAAAAATGCTTAAGACTATTTGTTTATCCCTACCAGTAAAATTGTACTTTAGAATTTGTTTCATTTAATCAGACCATTTTCTCGATTTAAGAAGACGCAAATTTATATTTTTAAAAACCGGTGACAAATCATTAAAAATTTCGTAAAGGCTCCCGCAGGAAGGGGTTAAATCAAAAAGCATCATTCGCGACATTAATGAACATTAACCAACAAAATGGATATATAAAACGATAATACGGGGTATGGTGAATTGTAACCCTTTGTGACAAAGGGGGGTGGGGGGTAAAAATATTGGTAAAAAAGTGTGACAACATTTATGGACATCCCGCAAGTGCTAATTATTGAAATTTTATTTACTTGAATGATTCCTCAGTCTGTTCTGCCTATTCATTTAAATAAATTCTAATTCTTGAATTGTTTCTTATTTGAATTATACTTCCTCAGTCTGTTCTGCCTATTCATCTAAATAAGTTCTTATTATTGAATTGCCCTTTACTTGAATAATATTCCCTCAATCTGATGTGCCTATTCATCTAAACAAGTGCTAATTATTGAATTGTTCTTTACTTGAATGATCTTTCAGAATGTGTTCTGCGTTTCATTTAAATAAGTGTTAATTATTTAATTTCTCTTTACGTGAATGATGTTTCAGAATGTGCTCTGGCGCGGCGTTTCGTTTAAATAAGTGTTAATTATTGAATTGTTCTTTACTTAAATGATATTGCATCTGTCTGGTCTACCTTTTCATTTAAATATGTACTAATTATTTAATTTTTCTTCACTAGAATGATGCTTCCCCAGTCAGCTCTGCTGTCTTATCTAAATAAGTGCTAATTTTTTGAAATGTTCGTTACTTGAATGATATTTCCTCAGTCTTTTCGGTCGTTTCATCTAAATAAATGCTACTTTTTTTAATTGCCCTTTACTTGAATAATATTTCCTCAGTCTGCTCTGCCTATTCATCTAAATAAATGCTTATTATTGAATTGTTCTTTATTTGAATGATGTTTCAGAATGTGCTCTGCCGTTTCATTTAAATAAGTGTTAATGATTGAATTTTTCTTCACTAGAGTGATGTTTCCTCAGTACGCTCTGCTGTTTCATTTAAATAAGTGCTAATTTTTGAATTGTTCATTATTCGAATGATATTTCCTCAGTCTGCCCTATCGTTTCACCTAAATAAATGCTAGTTATTGAATTGTTCTTTACTTGAATGATGTTTTTTCAGTTTGTTCTTCTCATGTTAGTTTTTGAATGCACAAATTTCTTTTAAAGAAAATCGCATTTAAACCATTGAATAACGGCGGATAATTTATTATGCCACATAATTTTAAAGAATATTTGTACCAAAATTTTCGAACAAAATTTTAAAGTTTTAAATTTTTTGAAGGAAAATTATACAACTGCATTTCCTTATTTTCAGAAAAAAAAAAAAAAAAAAAAAAAAAAAAAAAAAAAAATCTTCTAAAATTATTTTTTATTCCAATAATAACTACAACAACGCAATTACATGTCCTTGAAAGGGTTAACTATTTTCTCCTTCAATATATATGTATATATATACATTCCCTTCTATTGAGTGTTTTTTTATTTGCCCTTTAAGTAATGTTGGTTTTTACATTTAGCTTATTCATCGTAGCAGAAAGATATTTGGATTTATCTCATCAATTGTTAGGTATTCACTAAATCTGTTCTGAACTGAACTAGTGCTTGAAAAATCCGATTTCTTTTTTTTTTTTTTTTTTTTTTTTTTTTTTAGGACAAACAAGCTTTAACAGATGTTTTCCTTGTGCTTTTTAGAAATTACGAAACTAAACATCGAAAGGAAAGCAAGAATCATAATTTGAGACAATCAGTGAAGGATTTAAAACACAACGAAAGTAAAAATATTTGCCCTATTTCACATTCAGGAGTTGGTGTTTTCCAAATCTTCTTCGAAATATCCCAAGCGAAGAAGATTTTCACTTTTTATGAATGCCGATATTAAATATAACATGTTGAATGTGAAATTAGGTTGAGGTTTTCAATCCAATTTCTTCCCTCCTAGTTATAAATAATTTCTATTTCTTTAACATATACTTTTATAGCTTTATATATTTTTATACACTTTTTTAGCTTTCTAAAAAAGCGTAAAATGTATTTCCCCCTTCTTTTTTTTCAAATAAAGTGGTTTGAAAACTCTGGTGTGGTTACAATATTACAGTAATGCAATAGTCTTGAAAAAAATGACATTAAGGACAAACACATTTTAACAGATATTTTTCCTTTAGATAGGAATTAAAAAACTAAGCTTCTAGAGGAAAATAAGAATTATAATTGATTATAATCGGTGAAGGATTTAAAAGATGACAAAATTTTATACACATTTTTAGCTTTGTAGGAAAAAAAATAGACGAAGAATATACTATAAAACTGCATTCCCGTATTTTTAAATAAATTGTTTCGAAAATTCTGCTACGATTCCAACTTTACCGTAATGCAATTAAATACCTCTGAATGAATTAATATACACTGCTCAAAACAACTGAAGGATATTGCAGTTTTAGGTGGATTTTGTATCGGGGAAACTTTTTAGCTGATTGATACATGGTCGACAGACATAGTAGGTTATATGAGAATAAATTACACATGTTTGGCAGAAAAAAATGCATTTTATTGCGCATTTGTGTACAAAAGTAAAAAAACACAATTTGTGCATATGAGAAAAAAAAGAATAAGAAAAGGTGTTTTCTTCAAAGAAAATCATTTTCAGTAGGGGGTATGGTTTCCACGGGCGGCCAGCAACGTTGAACACCTTTGAGGCATGGACTCAATGAGGCTATTAATGACGAGTTGGGGTATTCTGCCCCACTCTTCCAAAAGAGCTCTTTCCAGTTCTTGGAGAGTTTGTGGGGGTTGTTGGCGGTCAGAAACTCGTCTTCCTAGAGCGTCCCAAACGTGCTCGATTGGATTCATGTCTGGAGAACACGCTGGCCATTCCATTCGAACGATTCCTTCCTCGAAAAGGAAATCCTCCACCAGGTTTGAACTATGTGGCCTGCAGTTATCGTCTATTAAAATGAAGTTATCTCCGATTGCTGCAGCGTAAGGGACTACAATAGGTCTGAGGATCTCATCCCTATATCGGCGACCAGTCAGAGCTCCATCTCGAATGATGTAGAGGTCAGTGCGCCCGTCAATGGAGATGCCACCATACACCAACACTCCTCCACTGCCAAATCTGACACTTTCGTGCACGAACGCAGGATTATTCCTACTGCCACGGTCCCTCCAGATGAAAATACGCCTATTATCCGGATGCACAGAAAAACGGGACTCGTCAGAAAACAGAATGTTGCTCCATTCATTTCTCCTCCAGTTGACATGCTCGGTTGCCCACTCCCTGCGGTCGCGACGATGCCTTGATGTTAATCTAACACATACCATCGGTCGGCGAGCATACAGACCTACTGCATGGAGCCGGTTTCGGACAGTCTGAGTCGAAATCGTGGTGCCTGTAGCCGAGCGAAGGTGTTGTTGGAGAAGAGTAGCGTTCATGTTTCGGTGTCTCCGAGCTGTTAACGCTAAATACCGATCTTCATTGGGCGTTGTTGCCCGTCTACGACCTTGCCCTGGTCTTCGGCCTGCACATCCACTCTCCAAAAAACGGTTCCAGATCCTGGAAATGGCACTTTGTGACACTCCAATGGCTTGCGCTACTTCGGCTTGAGTTTGGCCCCCTTCTAACCTACCAACAATTCTCCAAGCTTCTGAATCTGTCAAATGACTTCGCTGAGACATCGTATTCATCGAAACAAAGCAATCACTGAATGCTGATCATCCTTGTCTTCATTCTCTTTTATCCAGTTGAAAGTCAAATTTCATTCGCTGCCGCTGAAGCGACGTTTTTGACGTCGAACTCAAAATTTGCATACTCCACAGTTTGAAAACCAGAAAAATTTGCATTTGTGATTCTCTTCTTCTATTTTCGGCAAAAAAAATTTCGTTTATATCTTTATTTTATATAAAACTTCAAATATCCTTTAATTGTTTTGAGCAGTGTATATATATATATATATTTATGTATTTTTTGGTTAAATGTTATAAAACACCACCGCAGGAGAATCGATGGGGAAAATGGCCGACTCCGGAAATTTTAGCGTCTTCGACTCCGACTCGGATCTGGCTAATATACTAGTGTTTCTATTGGTTAAAATTATAAGGGAATTCAAGGAAAATAAAGTGAATATTTCACGATTTTGGTATTAATTCAGCTGTTAGAGTTTTGGAAGAAAAAAGGGAAAAAAATCCGTTAAACTAGATTTTTGATTTCGCGACCCACGGACCCCAAAAACCCAACTATCGAAATTTAAAGAAGGAAACAAAATATAAGTTTTACTATTTCAGATCCATGAACTTGAAAAGGGGAATAAATAACGATTAAAGTTTACTAATACGGAAATAATTCGGGATCTACCAAAGTTTTTAATTAAAAATAATTTTCACCTACTATATACGTCAGGCAGTAAGAAATGCTTAATTTGGTAATACCGATATAATCTAAAAATAATTCCTTTTATGTATTTAAAATTATATATAATTGGCTTAATTTCAGTTCAAATTGTGAATAAAAAAAAAGTCGGAGTCGGCTTGTGTTTTAACGACTCCGACTCAAACTCTTTTACTCAAAAATTGGCCCAACTCCGACTCTGCAGCTCTGTAAAACACACGGATTTCTTCCTTTTTCTTTCCTTTTTTTTTTTTTTTTTTTTTTTTTTTTTTGCCATACACATTTGAACTAAAATTTCTCTTCTTTATTTAAAAATAAAGAAATTAAGCATTGAACAAGACACAAGTATAGTGGAAACAAGAATTATAATTTGTCACAATCGGTGGAGGATTTAACAGGCAATGAAAATCAAGTTTTGTCAAGTTTTGCCCTATTTCATGCATTATTTCAGTGTTTCTTCGCTCATCGGTAAAATATCAAAATAAAGATGTAGATTTTCTCTTATTATAGGCTTCTCTCACCGTCACTTCTAGTTATAAAAAAAGATTTATAATTTCTCTTTCTTTAACACAAATATACATTCATAACTCTGTATAAATAAAAAAAGAAGAAGAAGAAGAAGCTGTAAAACTGCATATCTTTAGTTTTAATTAAAATGTTTTGAAAATTCTGGTGTAATTACAACTCTACAGTAACTTAATTGCATACCCTTAAGAGAATTAACAATTCATTTTCTTCTATATCTATTTAGTTGAAAACTTGAGCATACTAATTATTTTTTTAGGATAAACACAATCTGACTAATATTTTCCTTCTCTACTTAGAAATTAAGAAATTAAGCATTGAAAGGGAAAAAAGAACTATAATTTGTCACAATCGGTGAAGGATTTAAAAGGCATCTAAAGTCAAACTTTTTGCCCTATTTCACGTATTTAATTAAATGTTTTCCTAGTGTTTCTTTGTTCATCTTTGAAATATACCAAGCAATGCAGCTTTTCTTTATTTATTTGAATGCTTGTATTAAATACAAAATATGTAAACGTGAAATTAGATTGAGGTTGCAATACAATGCCCCCATTTCTCGTATTTAACACAAATTTGTGATTTCTGTCTATTTAACCAATAAACTACCGAAATTATATAACGTAGGGATCTTTAACTATTCTACGCGAAAACATTTGATACAAAAATTTTGAAACATAATCTTTCCTTTATTTAAAAGATGACAACATAGTTTAAAAAGCACTTTTTTAATTCAAAATTAGTGGTATCTAGATAGTTAATTTTAAGTGTTAATGATAAGCACGCGCATTTGTTTTTACCGTTCCATCAACGCAACACCAGTGGGTTAACACAAATTTGCTTTATATAATTTTATGTAGCACCAGCCACCTTTCATATACTTTTATATGCATTTTTAGTTTTGAAATAAAAGGAGGAAAAAGAAAAATGAAAAGAACAAAAATGAACAGCATTTTGTTTTTTTTTAAATTTATTTATTTATTTATTTATTTTAATGAAATGTTTCGAAAATTCTGCTGTGATTCCAACATTACAGTAATGTAATTACACAATACCTTTGAAAAAGTTAACAAATGTTTATATATATATATATATATATATATATATATCTAGTTAGTTGATAGCTTCAACACACTATTTTTTTTTTAGGGCAAACACATATTTTCCTTCTCTACTTAGAAATTAAGAAACTAAACATCGAAAGGGAAACAAGAACTATAATTTGTCACAATCGGTGAAGGATTTAAAAGACAGTGAAAGTCAAACTTTTTGCCCTATTTCACGTATTTAGTTAATGTTTT
Organism: Maratus speculifer; assembly: GCA_964019185.1. NCBI lineage: Eukaryota > Metazoa > Arthropoda > Arachnida > Araneae > Salticidae > Maratus > Maratus speculifer. Next base: position 145,333,125 of record OZ025301.1, on the reverse strand, counting down.
TCTAGTTCTCCTTCGCTCATCTTTGAAATATACCAAGCGATGCAGCTTTTCTTTCTTTACTTGAATGCTTGAATTAAATACAAAATATGTAGAATATGAAATTAGGTTGAGGTTGTCAATACAATGCCCTCCCTTCTTGTTATTAACAAAGATTTCTGTTTCTCTAACACAAATTTTGTGACGCGTTCCATAATTTGTGTGGGTTTTTGTCAGTTGCATGCTCTGTTAATGCATGTCTAACCTTGCCGTGATTTTGATATTATGTTATGCACTTTGCACCTATTTTTTGACCTTGAAACTACTTGGAACTTTAAATGCGGGGAGGTGCCCTTTGAACTTTTGTTGACTGGGGAACTCCAGGGCAGGAGTAGACATGGTTTCGGGTCAATAGAAGGGAGGTTCTTAGAAATTGATGACTGGTAACTTTGTTTTGGTTATTTTGTAATGACTCGGTGTGGTTTTACACCAAATCAAATCGGAAATATCTTCTAGATTTTTTCAAAGCTTGAATAGATGCTGTTAAGTATAAATTAAACTTGCATAGGAAGATTTATTATGAATAAATATATTTGATGCGAACACGTATATATCAGCGATATGTTTAGAACATTTTAGGTCCTTTAAAGAACCCTTCACAAAATAATTTATTTTAAAACAGGATCCTTCAAAATTTTTTTTATCTCCAAGCAGGACCGTTCACAGAACATTTTATGCCAAAACAGGACCTTTCACAAAATTATTTGTCTCTTAAATAGACCTTTCACATAATTTTTTTCCCACCTTCAAATTGAAATTTTTAACAATTTAATCATTTAATAATAAAATCTGGCTTGTAAATAAGCAGTTGGACTCACCAAAGATTTACTTAGCCTTTTTATATGTGAGAAATAGAACCTGAAGGAATTGATAGTTGAAAATTCCTCTGAGGAGATATTTTGAATATAAAAATGCACTAAACGATCATAGACTTAACATTACAGAAGGGAATTCTGCCACTCAGTGGCACCTTTAAAAGTCAAAGAAGAAAATCTATGTCTGTAGCGCAGAATTTCTAATTTAAAGATGGCATGTAATAAAATTTTATAATAAAAAAATATATTGATGGAAAACATTTTAATAACTATAACTTACCAGGAAATTTGAATACATTAATAATAAAGGATATATATATATACATATATTGTTTTAAGCAGTTGATTTTTATTACCTAGAACTTTAAATTCAGTCTTTGTTGTATTCATAAAAAGAAAGAAAAACTTAACTAATTAAAATTTATGAATATATCTATCTCAGATTTATCTTATATAATAAAATATGACAACGCCAGTAAATAAAGAAAACTTTAAAAGGTATAGTTTTCTAAGGAAATACTAAAACTTAATTATTTTAGTTAAACTCTTTTGCTTTTATAATTTATTGGAATTCTCATAACATTTGCATATTTATTACTGTATTTTTTATCATTCTTTTTTCTTGTTTTTGTACAGAATATGAGATTTAAGTAAACATTAGGTTTTACTTCCTTTTGTGTTATAATTGATTTAGACGGGTAATATTAAAAAAAAAAAGAAATTGGTTTTGTGCTCATACAGTATATTTTATTCGTCTAGTTAATTTATGATAGACAAATCCTTCTTCTTGTTTGAAATATTAATATGAATATAGTTGTTATTGTTGAATTATTATTATTCGAATTTCATAAATAAACTTACTTTAATTTTCTTACAAAACTTTCTCAAGCAGACTTAAACAACCATAATTAAAAAATAAAATAAAAAATAAAACAAAATAATAATGTTTTATAGCTTGGTTCGCTTTATTTCTTTCTTTGTTTTTAATTGGATACCTTATAAATATTTATAAGATTTTCTTTCTTTACCTATATTATAGAAATGGTAAAATTCTTTTAATTTTAGCTATAATTTTTAAAGAAGAAAAAAAATTAGGTTAAAATAAAAATTTGGCTTCTAGATCCATACACACAACCGTGTTATTCTCTTTTAACCCTCGGATGACCAACTGGGGTCAATTACCGATCCTAGTGCAAGTTCTTAGTGTGAATAAATGATAATTTTATTTTTTAATCCTTTGTTTCAACAATATTACATTTTATATTTCTTTTTGCACGTGCAAGTGTTATATGTATTATTAAATTAATTTTAAAAAATAAGTTTTAGATTTTTTTTTTTTTTTTTTTTTTTTTTGATATGGTAAATAAATAAATATATTTTTTAACTATCAGGTTACCGAATGAACCAACATAGCATTTCATTATTCAGATTTCCACCTGGTCAATCAAGGATTAAATAAAAGACAAATCCGATATTATTTCACAAATTTTTTGTTAGAAACCGATCTGGCATGAGTTGATATGTTGCCAAATGAAGGACAGAAAAAATTACCATTACTACAGGGGAAAATAAAATAAAATAATTAAATACATGTAAGAAAATTATTTAAAAACACCGTAAGGTAACGAAAATTATTTTTAAATCGAAAAAGATTACATTAATTATTTTTTTTCTATTAACAAAAAAAAAAAAAAAAAAAAAAAAAAAAAGAACGATCAATATTTTAAAACATTTTGAAAATAAATAATTTCTGAAATAAATTAAAGTAACAAAATAAATTACTGCACTTTTAATAAACGACGGACCTTTAGTCAGTACTGCAATTTGAGTTATTAGGCATCGGTCAATATTACGTTTTAAAAATAAATTTTCCATTCTCTTGTTTTTCTATTCTATTGATTTAACTCTACAGAATGCCACGGAATTTTGTATTACCTTTCAGCTTTACGAGGAATTCGATGCTGGTGAGTTTTTTAAATAATGTGCAGTTTCTGATAAACAAATATAAACTGCACTTCGAAGGGAGGTACAATGCACTAAAAAAGTAATTCTTGTACAGAAAACTATTATAGTAATCCACTTACTTTAATAAATATATATCAGATGCGTATACTGTTTATTAAACAATGCTAAATATTTTTGTGTATAATGTTAGAGATATATGTTGCATTCAGTTCTAAAATATACACCAGAAATGGTAGAAATGCCCACCAATCATATCCAAACAGAAAACCGAAGACCGAAGATGTAAACGAGTGATATCTCGAAATATAGTTCACAATACATATGGTGTCACTGACAGAATTACAATGTTCTTCCAACACGCACCAAAATGTCATTACGTAACATAGAATGCAAAATAAATCTGTTGAAAATTTCAATAAAGCGGTATCATAAGTTTTTAAGATAGTAATGACTATCCCCGTTAAAATCGAAATCAGGTGCTAACCACTCTCGGAAAAATTGTAAATTTACTACAATTTGATCGTAAAAAAAACTGTAATTTGAATGTTTACAATTCAATTTTCATGGGCAACTGCCTTATTTGATGAAATGCGGTCTTGTCGACTAAATCAGTGGTCATATCCCTTATGTACTTAGAAAATTAAGGACATTCCACATATTCTTACAGTTCTAGCCCATCTATTATCAAAATTATAGTACTACTCAATGAATTTTCTTCTACCAGGTATTCCATTTTAATTGTGCTTCGAAAAATAATGTTACACAAACGTAACCAATTTTTTACCACGCCAAAATGCGATTCTGCGATGATTATCTAACGTGCTACGTACTTCCGAACAGTAAATAACTTGTTATTGTGTTTTAAAATACATTAAATCCTATTTTACAGGCTGCAAAAAATAATGGACATTTTTTTTTTCGGGTATGACTGGAATTTTTGCTGCCAGCCTCTACCTGTAGTTTTACAGGAATATTTTTAACAGTGCTGTATAATTGACTAAACAATTTCCTTGTGCTGTTGCAATGAAATTGCTTCCTTGCACAAAAATTGTTTAAGTAGCATGCTTCTACGTAGGTTTCCACATATTTTATTTCGCTTTGAAATCTTTCCACGATTTCAAAAAGTATATTTAATTAAAACTTTTTATTAAAGGAAAGCGAAGGTGCGTTTTTGCGATATTGTTAAAATTTTTATATTCGGGTTGCTTTATTTTTTTTTCTTAACAGCCGTGAATGACTCTTGAGAATTTCAAATTTATAAAAAACATTGTGAAAAGTTACCTCCGATTTTAAAGGCAATCTATTTTCTGACCAATGAAACCGTTCCATAGTCGTAATGGGGCGTTCTCATTCGTCAGATTCGCAGTGAGAGCTGTAAATGACGTCACTACATTTTATTCGCTTTGAAATCTTTTCACGATTTCAAAAACAATATTTAATTAAAACGTTTTATTTAAGCAAACCGCGGGTGCGTTTTAAATTTCATTATAATCCCCACCCCCATCTACCAGATAGTTTTGCTGTAATTTTAAATGTGTAGAGATACAGATTTTTTTTTTCAGCGTAACGAAAAAAAATGAAAATATTTGCTAATAATACCTAAAACAATAATAATCATGAGGAATTTGCACTAACGACTCTAACCTCATTTCACATTCTAAATAAATCATATTTAAATCAGGCATGAAAAAAGGCATATATAAAAAAAGAATATCCTTATCGCTTGGGATGTTTCAACGATGAGCAAGACCCTGAAAAAATACGCGAAATAGGCCAAAAAATGAGACTTTTACTCTCTTTTAAATCCTTCACTGTTGTAACAAATTATGATCTTTATTTTCTTTGCTTAATTTCTAAAAAAGAAAAGGAAAATATTTGTCAAGCAGAGCTTGTCCCAAAAGAAATTTTTGAGTTCAAGGTACATGTAACACAGGAAGGTATTTACCGGAATATTCTAATCCAAACTGCTCATTTTTTGATTTATTTTTAAAATCGTTTTTACTCTCAAACGCATCAAACTGACGAATACATTTATTTAGAAAGTACATAATGTGCCGCGCTTGTCTATTTTTTGATAGATGCAAAAATTATTGTACAAAATACTGTCAAAGGTGGCGTAATTGAGAAAGTAATTGTTTATAAATCAAATCCTAATAAATTGACTTAAAAATTGTTCAACAATTCTTCAAAAACCACCCCAGCAAGTTTCTTGTTTCTATTTTTAAAAGTGAGTATGAAAATGTATCAGAAAATTTCGAGTTGTTGAGGATGGAAAGATATTTTTTTTGAATGCACCATTAATAAAATAATATAAGACTTTTGAGAATTTTATCATCCGTCGTGCAACCAAAAGTATTCCCCTATAAGTACACAAAATTTTAAATCTCTAACTTGTGCGTCTTTTACGAATAAGCTCTGTGAAGGACGATAGAACAAGACGAATATGGTTTAATCAGATAAATAAAATTCTAAAAAATTAATTGTTATGAAAAATGTACCAAAATTGATCCTAAATAAATTAAAATGAAAATATTTACTAATAATGTCTAAAACAATAATAATCAAGAGGGATTTGTAATAAAGATCCTAACCTCATTTCATATACTTAAGGGTGTATTTCGATTCAAACTCCTTATTTTCCGATTTATTTTTGAATTCAATTTTGCTCTCATATGCATCAAACTGGCAAATTGTCTTATTTAGAAAGTGCACAAGGTGCCGTGACTGTCGATTCTTTGCTAAATGCAGAAAATATTGCAAAAAAAGCAATCAAAAATGGCATTTTGAACTGATTTTTCCGAAGCGGGAGGCCTGTGAACGAAAAATGTGTCATACTGAAAAGATAATTCTTCATAAATCAAATTCTAATGATTGGAGTATAAAATGACATCACACGGCACCTTGTACATCTCTTCAAAAATCCTCTCAGCAGGTTTCATGTTTCTACTTTTAAAAATGCGTCTGAAGTTGTATCGGAAAATTTCGAGCTGTTGAAGGTGGGAAAACGTTTTTTCGAATACACCCTTTATGAATCATATTTAAATCAAACATGAAAATAGGCGTATACAAAAATTACATCCGCATCGCTTGGGGTGTTTCAACGATGAGTAGAACCCTGAAAAATACGTGAAATAGGCCAAAAAATAAGACTTTCGCTGTCTTTTAAATCCTTCACCGATTGTAACAAATTATGATATTTATTTTCTTTGCTTAATTTCTAAAAAAGGAAAGGAAAATTTTTGTTAGACAGAGCTTGTCCTAAAATAAATTTTTGAGTTCAAGGTACGTGTGACATAGGTATTTTAATAGCGTTCGTAATACGTAGCACATATAAATACATATAAATGCGTAGCACATCTATAGTCAACGTCTGGTTCGCAAATCTATCCGTATATGTACTGTAAAAAAGGAAAAAAAATCTATAAAATTGCTAACCTTTTTCCAGGAAACTGGGACTCATATAACTTTTTATGTTACGGCAACAGCAAAAAATTTATATGCCAGAATCGATTACATAAATTTTTGCTATTACCGTCACACAAAAAAAATCTAATCCTGATTTCCTAGAAAAACTTATTTCACAGATTTTTTTTTAATTTACAGTATTCTTACAATGTAACAGTTTAAAATCTATCCAACCAAATAGGTTTAAAATTAATATTTGTAATTAGTGCAAAATTTTGTCGAGACATTAAAATTTTATGAAAATCGAATCAAAACTTAAGATATTGATAAAAGATTTCTTCATTATTTTAAATTCTGTCATCAGAAATTAAATATGTGATATTATCCATTCCATGTTATGGATGGTTCCCTAGTAGAAAACCAATATTGGTCCAACGTTGCGCCTATATTTCATTTATTGGAAATATTGCAAATAAAACGCCAATATTGCCCCAATACTGGCATGTTTACATTTTGCCCTAGAAAATATTTGCAGCCAATATTATGCCAATATTGGGGTTTCATTGGAAATATTGCCAATAAAACGCCACTATTTCCCCAATATTAGAATGTTTACATTTTGCCCTTATTTAGCCAATATTTGCAGCCAATATTAAGCCAATATTGGGGTTTCATTGGAAATATTGCCAATAAAACGCCAATATCGTACAAATATTGACGTTACACCGGAAATATTTCCAATGAAATTCCAATTTTTAACCAATATTGGCGTTTTATTGGCAATATTTCCAATAAAACCCTAATATTGGCATAATATTAGCTGTACATATTGGTTGAATAAGGGCAAAATGTAAACACCCCAATATTAGAGCAATACTTCATGCCAGCATCGCGCCAATTTCCCATTACAGCTCCAAGATGTAGGCAATATTGTCCCAATATTGTTTGGCTACTGGGGTTATAACAACCTATTTAAGATGGAGTCTTATAGAAAAGAAAATGTTAAGAAAATGATTTATGAATAAAAAGCGTAAATTTTGAATAAAAAGCGTAAATGTTGAAAAAAAAAATTGTTTTCAATAATATTTAGAATACTAATAATAATAAAGAGAAGAATATTGCATTATCTACCTCGACCTGATTCCGCGTTCTAATTAAATTGCATTTAAAACTGGCATAAAAATAAACGTGCATTAAAAAAAAAATAAAAAAAAAAAAATAGAATGAATAAAATATGTGAATTAGGGCCAAAATAACAAAAGCAAAAGAGCGAGAGAGATTTTAGCTCAAATCCTTCACCGATTGTAACGAAATATGACCCTAATATTATTTTCTTATCTTCTGAAAAAAAAAAAAAAAAAAAAAAAAAAGATTTCTAAAATTTAGATTGTTTTAAAAATGCATGAACTCAAGGCACAAAAAACAAGAGAAATAGTATTCATTAAAGACAACAAGGAAATAAACCCGAACTTTACGGTTAACAGAATAAAGACGAAAATCTTTTATTGTTGTAATAATAATAATTATTATTACTGATAACTTTAATAAAAGTTTTACATTTAATATACATATATTATATTTGTAGTTCCAAAATATTTGTGAGCCTAAGAAATCTGCTTTGTTTCTAGAAATTTCAATTATATTCATTTTAATTATTTTTTGCCACATTTCAATGTTTTAATTTTGTATTAAATTCAATGGTTTATACATACAATTTATGGCTTTATATTAGCATTCAAATTATTATGCTGCGCTGCGCAAGTAATTATGAACGTAAGTTTATTTTGATATTTTACACTGAAAAAAAGCTGCAGCAGAAATTCCAGACAGTGTCCGTAAAAAAAAAAAAAAAAAAAAAAAAAAAAAAAAAACGGATTTTATACCTATATCAATTGACTTTGCCATTACATTAACGTTTTTTGCCTGTAAAACACAAAAATTTACGAAAGTTGTCCGTCTATGTGAAAAAAGTGACATATTCCGTAAATTTACTGAATAATTCACAGTAAAGTACCGTAAATTTACAATTTTTTACAGTGTATACTTTGGTATATTTTAAATGAAACATTCATAATGAATTATTTTCCTATAATTGGTATCTTACATATTTATTTTTAATATATAGCAGATATAGCAAAATATTTCAGCAATCTTACATACATATACCAGGTGTCTCAAAAATGACTGATGGATTTTAAAATTCAATAACTTGCAAACGGTGACAGCTATTTAAAAATTTTTGCAGGAGGGTTATGTATAATATCAGGAGTGTTTTTACCGTAATTTTTTATTTTAGTTCGCGTCTCCAACAATAGGTGGCGCTGACGGCGATTGAAGGCCAGGTCGACGCTTCACTCAGCACTGACCACCTGGCCTTCAATCGCCGTCAGCGCCACCTATTGTTGGAGACGCGAACTAAAATAAAAAATTACGGTAAAAACACTCCTGATATTATACATAACCCTCCTGCAAAAATTTTTTAAATAGCTGTCACTGTTTGCAAATTATTGAATTTTAAAATCCATCAGTCATTTTTGGGACACCCGGTATATACATACATGCCCACAATAATAATTAATTAACGAATTATTTCCAATAAACTGCCAAACTCACACTAGTGCTGCTATCTATATTTTGAGACCAAAACATTGCCGTTAACTCAAGTGATGAGCAGATTTAATCTTTTTTTGCTGCTGGCCCAAAGTTACCCTAATAAGTAAAAATTACCTGTAAAAATTGACTGAACCGATTCAGAACCGATTTTGTTTACATTTAAGATTTTTAGCATTTTAAGTTATTGTTTTTTTACATTTGATAATTAAAACAATTTATTATGTTTATTATAGTAAAATACACATCATTATTTTATTAAAAATATATGTGACTTCTTTAATAAAACATTTAAAAATCCTTTTAGCAGACATAAAACCATCTTGTTGACAATAAAATTTGGAAGTGAACTCTAAATGATTTTTAGAGGAAAGATATTGACATTTCCTCCCATTTCTTGAGTGCAGAACCGGAATGATTTATTTAATTTTTCAAAACTACTTCTGTCTCGGTATTTACACAGAAAGGAACGATAAAGATGATTTTCTACCGAATTCCTGGAAACGATGGTCTGTAATGTTTGCCTTCCAGCATTTTTAGCGGCATGGAAAATGATTCTCTTTGAATAAATTCTCTTTAAAGAAAGCATAGCCGGTGCAGAATTCGAAACAGTATTTCGACAAAAGGCAATTACGATTCTTAGTAGTTCTGTCGTATTTCCTGCACAAAATTTGACTATTTTTTTTCTTTTTTTATGTCTACTAGATGTGCATAATCCAGACTTTTATGTCTGATCTTGATATATCTGTTTGAATAACATCTCACATTTTCAATTCCTGCATTGCTTTTAAATGAAAAATAGTTATTTGTGGAACATTCTACGATATAAAATCTTCTGTAGCAAGACTACCAGAGCTGATATATTTCTAGATGAAAAAACAGTTCATAGAAATAACTTTTTTTTTTCTTTTAACGCTTTATATTCATTTTATATAGCATATAATTTTAATCTTACAATTTTTGAGTTACTTGCATTTAATTAATCGTTATAGATTTGCTTTTCCGTTTATTACTTTATTAAAAAAATGACATGTATATTTTTATTTCGAAAAAATGGTACTCAAAAATCAAAAACTTTTAAGAAAGATTTGTGCAACCTTTGCGATTGTTTGTACAGCATTTTTTTCTTTAAAGTTTGATTACTAATTGGTATATATATATTTTTTTACGTTGAAGTTTTTATATTAAATTAAACTACGAATTCAGACCGGGATTTCCGAATAGGAGAACATGCTAACCCGGTGTACAGTACAGCACATAGTCAAAAATAAATTTTTATTGAAGATTCTAATGAATTTTTTTTATAATTAATGGATTTTTTTATATTTAATGAATACTCTTTAGATTGCTCAACAATTAAACCAAAAGAAATTGTGATAAAAGACGATAAAGTTTCACATTTATTTGACGACCTCGGAAGCCAAAGGGTAAAAGTGGCAAAAGCAAGTAACTTGCTTTTAAATATTGTGGCGTGTTAGTTTTTTCGTAGTGTTTCCCTGATGATGGACAAGTATTACTGTCTGAAACTGTTGAAAAATTATTCTACTTTAGAAGTATGTAATTTTAATTAATGTTTTTAATATCTATTGTATATACTGATGAGCCGAAATTATTGTTTATTTATTATAAAACAGTGTGATTAATCCTTTTTTTATTATTTATTTATTTATTTGCTTATTTTCATTTTATTCCTATTCTTTTATTTGTTTTATATTTATTTATTTATTTTTGCTCTACAGGGCAATACTTATGTCTTCATGTAAGGTTCTTATAAATTATAGGGTTAAAGTGAAATCTAAAGTTTACAGTGAAATAATATCCTTGAGGGGAAAAAATCCACGTTTTCTTAAATACTGAATGTGAATAACTTATTTAATTTCGAAAACCACTTATGTATACATTTTTTTTTTTTTTTTTTTTTTTTTTTTTTTGCAAAAAACCACTAGAAAAATAATTTTCTACCGAACGCTTGTAAACGATGGTTTATAATTTTGCCTTTCAGCATTTTTAGCGAGATGGAAAACTGTTCCATTTCAGTACATTTTATCTAAGAAAGCAACACGTATGTAAGAATTCGAAATAGTATTTCAGTAAAAGGTAATTACAATTCGTAGCTATTTTGTCACACTTCCTGCGCAAAAATGGATATCTTATTATTTATTTCCAGCACTGTTAAGCAACATATAACGGTTCAGTCTGAATATATATATATATAAATATATATATATGTATATATATATATATATATATATATATATATTCAGACTGAACTTATATATATATATATCAGACTTTCTTATATATATATAAGAAATAGAATTTGAATTCAGTTAAAAGAAATTACAATTTGTAAATGTCAATTTTTTACATGAAATTTTATTTTCATTTTAATTTTTGTTCATTTACGTTACATTTCATTTCTCTTTAAAAGATTTCATGGTTTGGACATTCGGAATCTGTGTCTTGATGTTAAAGATAGACAAAAAATTCGGTTTAATTTTCATTTTCGGCCCAAAATCCGAAAATTAGTTCTCGGAAATATAGTATATATTTATATTAATATATATTTATATTCTGAAAATCTCGTTTCTTTCATGAGAAAATTTTAACGTTTCTCATTGATTTGAGCTGTATCGGCTCAAATGAGGCATTATTATTACTCTGAATCTCTCTGCTTATAATTATTAACCATGACTGACTGGATATGAGAGTGCGAATTATAAAACAAGACATGCATATATGACTTTTGAAAACTTTTTTCACGAGCTCATTTAACAGTAATAGAAAATTTTTAGTTTGAAACATCAAAAGTGTTTCGATTACTCGAGAATTCGATTATTTGAGAAAGTTGAAGCATAATAGATGATACTTTCAAAAACTATATTAAACAGATATAGGTGTGCATATTATTTTTTAATTAGATGAAATTACATAATTAGAAAAACATTTTGCGTTATTGATTAAATTACATTTTATTTTATATGAAAATAAAAAGGTTTTGTCAGAAGTACAGAGAGCCAGCTTGGATCACACGTATAATTAATAAATAATTATGCATATTTTTGTATGCATTAAATATTTTTTTAATAATAACATTTCAATTTTAGGCCAAAAATAGGAAAATTCACTAAATTCAGTTTTGGTATTAGTGTTTGGTTCGATCCTTACTTAATAGTTTTGAATACTTTCAAAATTACTGAATTAGTTTTTTGTGCTTTTAGTGTAAATTTTTGAGCAGTACTAGTTCAAAGATACATAATCTACAAATACGTTGCAAGATTCTCACAGTTGTTGAATTTGAAAATCGAAAAGTATATTCCGTTTTTGTTTTATATTCACTTTTTTTACATCTAACATTTTATTTGCATTCAGCTTGAAAAAAAAAATGCTGAAGCTTTTGTAGCGATATATTTTGTTGCATTGTTATCTATGACATTTTTTCGACTGAATGAACTGCATTTTTAAAATTAATTATTCATGCAACATTTTAGTGTAATGTTTTAAAAAAATAACGATAGATAAAACCATCTCAATCAAATTTTAATATTAACTCAAATTGTAAACATAAACTTTAAGTTTTTTTTTAAAATGAAATGATTTTCCCAGACAACAAGGTGATTTTTTTCTCCAATTCTTAAATGAAAAAAACGATAAGTTTTTTATTTGCAAAACTAATTCTATATCCATATTTACACAAAATTTAACAATATTTTTTTTTTTTTTTTTTTTTTTTTTACCAAAATCTTCTAAAGATTGTACTGACTTCGAACGTTTCTTGGCGACATGAAAACGATTTACTATGAATACATTTTTTTCCCCCAAGAAAGGCACAACGGAAAAAGAATTCGAAATAGTATTCCAGCAAACTACTATTACGATTTTTAGCTTTTTTGTCATATTTCCTGCGCAAAATTCTATTCTTTATTTATCTCAATTTCTATTTATTTTTCCTTAGAAGACTTCATGGTGTGCAAAATTGAGCATTCCGTATCTGTCCTTGATATCTCGGTTTGAATGCCTTCACACTTCCTTCATTCCTGCATATTTTATTTTTTAACGTAAAGGACAAGGTGGTATGGAAACTAAAATGAACATGACGTCAGGGTTACGTAGAAGTCGTTTTCCGTACTTAGAGATGAATAATGCGTAATTGCGTCATGTGGAGAATAAAGGAGGAGGGGGATTATAATAATCAACATTTGTTGTTAAAAAGAGTAGTTTTGAACTCTGTGCTTTGGAATGACAATCTTTTAAATCGATCAACCACTTTCAGAAAACTTTTTAGAAATCAAAAGATGATAAAACATGATGATGTCACGGGGAATTTGATTTGAAACTTCTCGTTATTCCCTTGATAGGTTCGGCATTTGGCACCGTTTCACAGAACTTGCTATATCAAATAACACACAAATTCTCTATGTTTTTGAAATCAGGGCATTTGACGGACATACTTAGGCAGCGCCGAAACTAGCCTTTTTTGCGCGCCGGGGCAAAATGGATTTTGGGCGCCCCCCTTCCCTACACATATATACATTCTTTGTATTAAACACACCAAACAAAATCTTAATTTGGCACCCCTTCACCTTCTGTTCTAGTTGCGCTCGGGGCACGTGCCCCCTCTGCCCCCCTCTAGTTCCGGCCCTGTACTTAGGTATGATAAGTTACCTCAGCGCTCAACAAATCAATCACACAAGCATGTAGCTGTATGTAGTTGTGTGAAGATGATTCTTGTCATGTTGGAAGTGTCCATAGCGATATGAAGATCATAAGTTGCGGAATGATGGGTAACATCTGATTACTGACAATGTTGAAATAGATAATCTAATTCATACACCTCAATCCTTGGACACAAGTCATACACTGTTAAAAGTCTTGTCCTAGTTTGAACCAAATTTTGGTGCTCAATAGCTGCCACTGTAAGATGGTGAAATCTTGAACCAATATTTGGAGCTCCTGTTGAAGCATCCCGTAAAGCATGGTGACGTCACTGCAACGTCGTTGTGAAGTCACATTGTGACTTTGTGACCATCGATTGTCGATGTGACGTCACGTGACGTGGATGTGAAGTCACAGTGACTAAAATGTGAAGTCGTTATGGCCGTTTTAGAGCTCTTTTGTGACGTTTCACAAAGTGGTCACAATGTGACAAATTTGTGAAAAATGTGTCATTTGTGACTAATTTGACATTAACATTATGACGAGACTGTGACAAAAGCGACGATATTTAAATTGCCAGAAACATGTTTTTTAAAGTATATAACATGTTTTGAAGGATATTTATGAATTTCTTAAGATTTTTAAGAAAGTCACATCTCAGTCACAATGTGACGTCACTGAGAGGTGGCATTTTGGTCACAGATGTGATGTGACCAAAGTGACTCACAGTGACGTCACTGTGACCATGCATGCTATTAGGGATAGTTCCAACAGCTAAAAAAAGTTGAAATAGAATGCTCCAAATGGTTAGAACAAGATTTCACCAACTTATGGTGACAGCTACTGAGCACCAAAATTTGGTTCAAACTGGAGCAATATTTTTAACAGTGTAATATTGAGAATAATAAACCGTAATAATAACACGTCCTTTGTTTACTGAAGTCCCAGGTGTTATTACTAAAACAGATGCTTGAGTGGATTGGTGATACAAATATGTAACATCTGGTGCAGCATAGACGTTAAGTTCTCGCTTCAGGAAAATCTCCTGCAAGCGCATTCCATTTCATGTAATTTAATTTGCTCATAATTATTTTTTGTACAATTTGATATGCCATGTGACATTTAAGTTTAGTGTTACAAAACAAATATATATTTTCCAAATTTAAATATTTAAAATTTTCAATTCATTTATCTTAAATAGCGATTTCATTAAAACTTTATCACGATTTTAAAGAAAAAATTTCCTTTGGTCGACAGCTTCAAATAGAGCCTTTATAAGGCCTTTTAAATTCTGTCTGGGTTTTCTTCCAGATAACTCAAAATGTAGGGCATTGATAATATAAGCTAGTGATTATGGTTTCAAATGTGACCGTTTTCCTTAGAAAAAATTACAAGTTCTAATAAAAGGTTTTTTTTTAATATAATTTCAAAACAATTGTAATTAGTTGACATAAATTGTTTTTTCTGGCTGTTCTATTTTTTCGTTATTACAATTTAATATAGTTTAATTAAATCTGAAAGCTACGACGGGTTAAATCACATTAATAAAAATATCATGGCCCATTGATTTCAGTATAGCTTATTAAATTAAATTATTTCATTTATCTACCCTGTTTCACTTGTGGTTTTAATTTTTTTTTCTGAAGGATTATTGTAGAAGAAATTAAACGAAATGTTTTATTATATCATTAATATTTCTTTCTTTCCATTAAGATAAAATTTTATTCAGGGAATAAGATTAAAATCCAGAATTAAAAAAGTTTAATGTCATTCATAATTCGATATCACGATAATGTTGATTAAATGCCGGATAAAATATTGATGAATTCAACTTGGCAGTGATTCAAGAAAGTAAAAAACAAGAATAATTTTCATTCGGGAATTTGTTTTTCTTTCTTTATTTCTTCTTCTTCTTCTTCTTCTTCTTTTTTTTTTTTTTTTTTGCTGTCCTTGTTTGTATGGAAGATACTTAAGTGACCATTATTTAAGGATGTATTCACTGAACTTGTTGAGCGTATTAATTTAAAACTTGATTTACTTATGTACGAAGCATAACATTAATTTGAATTTCGAATGCTACAAAATGTAGGGAAGGATACCTATTTGATCTCAGCTCTATGTTTTAATTTGCGGTAATTTTTAAAGCTTTATATGAAACAACACTTGATTCATTAATTTCGGTTTTAGTTCACTTTTCTAAACTTCTAAAGATCTCACAATTCTAAGTTTTACAAAAAATGATCTTTCAAATGTAATTTTTTAAAAAAAATTGTGTCTCATTTTATTGATTTTTTGTGTTTCTTAAAATAATTCTGAAGAAGGATTTTTCTTTTTTTCACCATTTGCTTCCGCCTAATAGTAAATAACGAAATTAAAACTCTTTCGATAAACTAATATAAATAAAACACATTTTTAACAGACATGTAATCAAACTACGCACTAGAAAAGGTCTGTGCTGTAAGTAGCGGAATTTTTATTGACTTCTGCAACTACTAACATCTACCATGCAACTACTACAAAAGTGTCAATTTTAAGAAATTTCAAAACTTTATTTAAATACATTATTGATATTTTGCATATAAAAATGCCTTTTGGGGTGGATAATGATAAAAAAAACCAAATGTATCTAAAACATACATAATATACAGGGTGTTTATAAAGTCCCGGACCCACTTTGATGTTTAATAACTCATAAAATGATGAAGATACAAAAAAACTTATGGCATTTATTGATGGAATAAATTATATATTTTCCTTTTCAGGTTTAAATATCTTTACTTTTGTAAATATCGTCTGCGCGTGTGGTTAATTTCAGATAATTTCATTTTCCAGTAGCTGTACTTTTCTAAATATCGTCTGCTTATTAATTGCATTTTTATCTCTCTTTATTTTTTATTTTAGTTTATTTTTTTTTTTTTTTGGCAATTATTGCAATGTTATGATTACTTTTGATGTGTTTGTTCTATGTTACTTTTGTATGTGATGTTTTATTCGAGCGGATATTAAGGAGAATGCATACACCACAAGAGAAAGCACACATTTTATTCTGGTTCATAGAAACAAAATCAATAGTGCAAGCACAGAAAAATTGCAGAAGAATTCACCAAAAAGATCCTCCATCCAAAAGCAGCATCTTGCAGTGGGAAAAGAATTTTCTACAAACTGGAAGTATCGCAGATAAGAAACGTTCCAGACGTCCCTGCACAAGTGATTTTGATGTTGAGCGTGTCATAGACACATTTTTACACAATCCTAGATGTGTTAGATCAACGGCAAGAGAATTGGATATGCCAATTTCAACGATGTACAAGGTTATTAAGAAAAAGTAACCGCATATCCTCTGGGGATGCCAACATGCTTGCCGCTACCTGGCGTGAAATTGACTATCGACTTGATATTCTCCGTGCGACGAAAGGGGCACACGTGGAAGTTCATTGACAAGGGTCATGAAACTTTTTGAATCTATCTAACCATTTATGTTATTAATTTTAATCTATCTTTATTATTTTATAAGTTATTAAACATCAAAATGGGTGTGGGACTTTATAAACACCCTTTATATATATATATATATATATATATATATATATATATATATATATATATATATATATAACCATTACTTGTATTACAATATATGAACCATTGAATTTAATAGAAAATTACCACATTAGACATGGGAAAAAATTAATAAATAACATAAATTGAATACAAATGGAATTTTCAGAACCAAAGCAGAATCCCCAAGCACCAAATCCTTTGGAACTACAAATGAAAAGTGTGGTTTCATCTTCGTATTAGCTGTGAAAAAGCAAAACAATACGATTTTGAGCATACATATATGTATAACCATTATATAATGCTGCAATTCAACATCTACAATGAATATATATATATATTATTAAATATATATATATGTTGCTTTCAGCATTAAAAAAACAGGTTTTTTAATTGTGTCGTAACTAAGGAAGCCAGGTATTTTAACACAAGCATTTTATAGAAGCTGAATTAAGGAGTTTTATCTGCTTCAGTAAATAAAATCTATTGATTTAAGAGAAACCTGTAAAATTTCTGATCATTAAGAAAGCACCTGACACTTTTTCGGTTTCTTAAAATTAAATAAACATATTAAGAGTCAGAAATGTTGTTTCAAAAAATGATTGATGTCGAATAATTCTCACAGTAAATGTTGACACCTTAAATGCTGTTAACCAGTAAATGTTGAATAATTTCGCTAAAAAATATTCTGATATGAAAACATATAATATAATTGTAAATTTTTAAGGGTAAAATATAAATGCAAGTTTATTATGTAATCATGATTCTACGGCATCTATGAATTTCAATAAAGAAACACAATTTAGATAGAATTTTTTTCATATGATTTTTCTATTTTAAACATTAGAATTAAAATAAATACTAATTTGGGTCCCCTGAATACATAAACTTTTTTGTAGAAAACAGGACATATTTATTGGTATTATTTTTTTTTACGTGTACTACACTTACATTTTTTAGAGTTGTATGGATCCGTTAAAAGTGGGTACTATCAAAAACCGTGATCCTTATTTTAAAATGCATTTTCTCTAAATTTAATTATGTGCTAGATAATAAAGGGGTAGGAGTAGACTAGAAAATACATGCAAATTAAGGCACTTTGTCAATGAACTCTCAAATTCCTCTCGCTAATTCTAAACCGATAAGTTTGTGACGCATTTGTATTTTAAAAATAACTACCAACAAAATTAACTTTTAATATTTCTCTTTTCTAAAGGATGTCTTTTTTTTTTTTTTTTTTTTTTTTTTTTTTTTTTTTTTTTAATCAAAATGCTTATAAAATACAGATCTTATTTTATTTAATCCGTCAGCACAAGCACTGGGATAAAAATTTACTCCAATTTCATTATAAAGTCAATCTAGACGTGTGTACAAATAGGTTAAATGTTTTTTAATTTCGCTAAGATTCGAACATATAAAATCATAAATCAATCGTATATTTAAAAAATATTTCACCCCTGAATTAAAAAAAAGACGAGTTTTAAAACGTATACAAGAAAGAAGCTAAAAATACCATTTTCCACGAGAGATATTTTGACATCACGTACTCTTAGGTTTAACATTAGCGATATGATTTAGGGATCTCACTGACCAACAGCCTTAATGGTGTTATAGCCCTTATACCTTGATTCCAAAAATGCGAGTTCACGGTGCCTGCAAACGTGTGACGCTTGTCAGTCGGTATTTAGCATTATTATCTCATAAAGCGGAAACGAATAAAAAGAGTTTACAACATGGTACGATACACGCAATTTCGTGAGCAACAATGAACAGTGGGGTGTGCGAGAACGTTAACAGAATATCAATTCAAAGAGAGCACGCTACGCTTGTTATACGGCTATCTAAAAAAACATCTCTGGATGTTTAACTTTTACTGAAAAGTTTATCATAATATTTAATTTTATTGTTATTTGTTCCATTTTCATATTACTGCCTTTACAATAAAGTTTAATATAATATTTAATTTGTGCATCTTTCTATTGCTACTTTTAATAAAGAGTTTATTATAATGTTTAATTTTATTATTATTTGTTCTATTTTTATGTTATTAGTTTTACTGTAAAGTATATTATATGATATTTAATTTTAATATCATTGATTCCATTTATATGTTACTACTTTTACATTAGAATTTATTATAATATTTAATTTATCATTGTTTGTTCCATATTTCTATTACTATTTTTAATATAGAGTTCATTATAATAATTAATTTTATTATCGTTTGTTCCATTTTTATACGACTTTTATTTTTAGATTACTTATTTTCTATTTTTAGATTACTACTTTTACTACAAAGTTAATAATATTATGGTTATAATAAATATTATGATATTAATAGTAAATAATACTTAATTCTATTATTATTTGTTCCTTTTTTATTTAACTATTTTGCCATAATGTTTATTATCCTTTTTAATTTTGTTATTATTTGTTCCAGTTTCAGACTACTACTTTTACTACAAAGTTTATTATAGTTTTAAATTTATTGTTATTTGTTCCAATTTTATACTACTATTTTAACTTTAACGTTTGTTATCCATTTTAATTTTATTATTGTTTGATCCAATTTCATATTAACATTTTTACAATAAAGTTTTTTATAATATTTAATTCTATGAATATGTCTTATTTCTACAGTCAAAACGGTACCACTTTCAAAGCAGGAGCAAGAATGTCCATGTCTTGTTTACTTTATAATTGGCACTATTTTCAAAGAAGAAGCAAGAATACTCAACTCTTGCTTCAACTTTCAAAATAGTACCAGGTTTACTGGTAAAGAAAAACAAAATACTTTCTAACATTTTTTTTAGTTTCATGGTGTAACTATACAGTTTATTGCCATTAATTGTGTATCACACAGTTCAACATTTTATTGTGAATAAAATTATTCTTTTTATAACAATTAATTACCGAAGTGTGCCTTAAATAACAGCCATTTACAATAATAAGATATAGTAGAAATCAAAAAACACATTACGTTGATACAGAATAAAAAATCCTATAATAATAGGTATTCATGGCTAAGTTTACGAATTGCTATTGAACAGTGAAATTTAAAATGCGGAATATAGAAGCCAAGCCACGTTATACTAGTAAAAAAATACAATTTTGCGCTTCATTTACGACTGAACTGAGATAAGTATATCCCAGAAAATATTAGCCAAATTTGAGACTTTTCTTTATGGTTAGATGCGCTTTATCGAGGGGAAAAAGAGCCCAATATATAACATCGCCATAGCATTGGACAAAAATGTTTCAATTCTCCAAGATTATTGATTTTCAAATTGAGAAATATGACGTAGAAAGGGCAATAAATGACTAGAATGTCCTAAATAACTTGAAATATTGTTTAGTTAATAGAAAAAAGTTTTCTGATAGCAGATTTTTGGTTTTATTTTATTTTATTTGATAAATTTTGTTTTCTTTCTTTTTAGGTGCGTTTGTAATGATACAAATAGGTAGCATCTATAGTCGTTTTTCAGTCCGTCCATCCGTCCGTTAGTCTGTCTTTCCGCCCGTCGGTCGGCATATAATAGCGCAATAACTATTTAACTGAATCGTTTGAAACTTAAAATATAGGATTCTAGAACAATTTTGTCAAGTCATTTCTAATATTATGAAAATTCATAGTTCAGATACACGGGAACAATCAAAAGTGTACCTTTATATTATGGCAAATGTTAAAAAAAAAAAAGTTTCAAGTGCATTTTAATGATATTGCACGCTTTTGAGCATAATAAAATTGATATGCGATGAAGTATATGCTAAAATAGACATTTTGTACAATCTATGGTGCAAAGAATATTTTTTTAATTAATTTACAGGGCCACACAAATGTATTCTATTACATAATGGTATAAGAGTAAACTCTGTTTGGAGCGCGTTTTAATTATATTCATTTTAAGAAAATTATATACGTTTTTGAGGTTTACTACAAGTTACTTACTGAGTAATAAAAAGCAGCTAATATTTACAGAGACACACAAAAGGCTTCATATACTATAGAGTATCGGAATTACCGTATACTATTACACCAAGATTTGACACCAGATATTTTAAAAATTTCGTCATAGTAGAAACGCACCTCATTTGCTACACTTGGCGTGCAATTTTCGACACTTTTAGCATTATAGGAACAAATTTTATTCCTTAACTGCTATATACTGGGAAAAAAAGAAAGTTTTGTAATCTACGAAAATGTGCAATAATGACAAACGCGAATATATAATACTTCTTCCGAGTCACTCGTGATTCCGAAAAATGTTCCTTTATCTTTAAAAACCTTAGAAATCTAATTTTTTAAAACTTTTATGAAGAATTTATAAAAATAAACTTTTATTAGCATCCCGTCTTTTTCGGAAACGTTTCTTAGTTGATTTTACAATGCATTACAATCAGTTCTATGCATCCGAAAAATCGTTTTTTTAGAATGTATCAATTCTCAAGTAAACGTTTTGATAGTCCAAGAGCCGACAGCACAAAAACTTATGTCACTTAGCACAAAAAAAAAAAAAAAAAAAAAAAAAAAAAAATCATTTTATGGAAGAGTAGTAATAGGAGAATCTAATGTTCCACGTCTGCCAGAAGCGAAGCGGTGCATAAGTTAAAAATTAATACCACTTGTTGTTTACTCATAGGTTTAACATTATGTTTGCCGTACAACCAAAGGTATAAAAACATGGGAAACTGGGAGCAGGAAAACTCAATTATAAACCTATGAATGGGCCAGTAGTGGTATTAATTTTTGGCTTATGTACTCCTTAACTTCCGACAGACGTGGATCATTAGATTCCCCTATAACTACTCTTCCATAAATTAAAAAAAATTTCTTGTGCTCGATGACATAGGTTTTTGTGCTGTTGGCTCTTCGATTATCAGCTGCATAATTGAATTTGTGCATGCAATTGTCACAAAATATTGTTAATTTTCATATAAATGTTAATGCTGTTGATTTAATATGTTTGCCTCTTAAATATGTTTTCTGAATGTCAAAATATTTACCTAAAAATTGCTAGCATCCGAAAAAGTGATATTCCGATTTGAGAAAACTGAAAAAAATAATCTAATTAATTCTGTCACGCGCATAAGACTGCCATTAGAAGCGAGCCTTTCCACAGAATTGAGAAATTTTACAGACTCTCTTAAGGGTGTATTCGAAAAAACGCTTTTTCACCTTCAACAGCTCGAAATTTTCCGATACAATTTCAGACATATTTTTAAAAGTAGAAACATGAAACTTGCTGAGAGGATTTTTGAAGAGACGCACAAGGTACCGTGTGATGTCATTTCACGCTCCATTCATTAGAATTTGATTAATGAACAATTATCTTCTCAGTATCGCCCTTTTTTTCGTTCCCAAATGTCCCGCTTCAGGAAAATCTGTTCAAAATGCCGTTTTTGAATGCTTTTTTTGCAATATTTTCTGCATTTATCAAAGAATCGACAGTTACGGCACCTTGCGTATTTTCTAAATAAGGCAATTTGCCAGTTTGATGCTTATGAGAGCAAAAATGAATTCAAAAATAAATCGGAAAATAAGCAGTTTGAATCGAAATACACCCTTAAAGGCAGCAGCTTGTAAATTTTACAGCAACTGTGTAGACCGACAGAGAGCCATAACTATTTTTTGTAAAATGCAGTAACTTTCCCATCATTTTATGTTGTAGTTAGCTTTTCGTTGGAGTCAAGCACCGGTTCTGTGATATCGAGTTCAAACACCGGTTCTGTGGTATCGAATTCAAGAACAGATGCTGTAAAAGCGAATTCAAGCAACAATTGAAGAAAAAAATCGATTTTTTTTTCTGTCACGTTAATCATGCAGCCAGTAATAACAAGACTTACCTCAGAATAGAAAGAACTACAGCATTTCAATAAACAATTTATATTACTTGAGATAGAAGTTACAAAAAATTAAAAACAAATAAAGTTGACATGTTTCGACTCCAATGTAATAAGAACCATCATCATAATAAAAATATAAAAACAAATCATCTCGCAGTCAATACAAATAGCACTCGACAATGAGATGTAAACAAAAACCTCTCGCACTATTATAAAAAAATTAAATAAAATATAGACTATGATCTAAAATTATTTTCCAACATGGTTCATTCTATTCACGAGATTCAATTCTAACCATAACTTATTAATAATAAAAGAAACAGTATCATTGCAAAGAAAACTTTTACGTGTATAATTATCAATGTATAAATATCAATGTATAAATATCAATAGCCTTATCTTATAATGGTCTTACGACAGCAATTTGATACGAAACATAATTTGCTTTCGTTAAACAAAATTTTCATCCCCCCATCTCTCAAAAATAAAATGCTCTGAATAAATAATAATCAAATAAAATTTTTCTTTAATATTAATACATTAATGATACGGATTAGTGCAATAAGAATATTTCAGTATTAAAAATGTAATTGATTTAATAAACTTTTTATCATAATTTTACAGTACTCTTAAAGACAATAGCTTGCAAATTTTACAGTGACGCAGTAATAGCAGCCGGACTGCCAACACTCTTTGTTGTAAAATACAGATTTTTTTTCTTTACAGTTTAAAAGCGATGTTAACAACAAAAACATCTAAGATAGTTTAAAACTAATACTAATGAAATCGAGCGCATAAAAAAATGTATGTGAATACCAGTTAAAAATTACCACTAACATTTAAGTTTTGAAATAGATGATGAATATTATAAAATTATTATTATAAATTATAATTGATAATTATAAAACACTCAGACCTTGTTGTGCCTTTGAAAAATATAATTTTCGCTTTAGTTATGCCTAAATAACGCTTAAAAAAGAACATTTAGCAGAAATATTCTTCTAATTTAAGCCTTTTCCTTATGGTTGGATGCGCTTTATCGACTGAAAAAAAAGGAACACTATATATATATATATATATATATCCGCTTTGGCTTTGGACAAAGATATTTCAGTGCTTCAAGATTATTGATTTTCAGACTTAGAAGTACGACGCAGAATGGGTAACAGCTGTCCAGAATGTGAGGGAATACTTGAAATATTATGTATTTAATCGAAAGTAAAAAAAAGGATTTTTGTCAGTAGATTTTCATTTTTTTTTCTATCTATGCCGTTAAAAATGTGTATTAAAAGAAAATCGAAATTTATGTACTTTTGAGAATTTTTTGGCTTATAACAATTAGGATTATGATTGCCAGTTTGAGGCTTTTTTGTCATCCGTACTTCCGAACGTTAATTTTCGCCGTATTCAATCTTTAAAGTTCTGTTGGAACTGTTTTTTGTTTATCATTATACAATTTATGAATTCCAATAAGCGAAAATATGTTCATTCTAATTAAAAATTCTAATCAAAATGTTCATTCTAAATAAAATAAAAAAATAATAATCAGTAGAGATCGGCCAAAAAATTGGTTTATTTCTCGGTCTAAAAACTGAGTTTTGCCCATAATGAATTTTTCGAAGGTAATGCCGCCAAAAATTCGGCACGACCAAATATGTCTGTATTCCAAAAATGTCATTTTTTTTTTTTTTTCCGTCAGAAATTTTCAGAATGTTTCATTGATTTGAATTATATTGACTTAAACGAGGCTTTATTTATTGCTATGAATTTCCTTGTTTATATATATATATCAGTCATGACAGACTCAAGATGTGAGTGCAAATTATACTCTTTTCACGTGTTCATTGAAAGTTGCAGACTAATAGTAATAGAAAACTTTTAGTTTGAAACCACAAAAGTGTTTCTAATACCTTTTGAGTCTATAGTATAACTGAATATAACAGTATATTCTAGTATAATAGAAGATAACTTACAAAAATCATTATATATAAAAAAAAATAGGTATGTAAACCTAATACTTTTTTTTATTATTTTTAGATAAAATTCGTATAATTAAAAAAATATTTTTGAGATGATTTAATTACGTTATATTTTACATGAAATAAGAAATTTTTGTCAGGGGCACAAACAGACAATTTGGCTCACATGTATATTTAGATGCATAATTAATTAATAAATCATATATTTATGCATGTATTAATTATTTTAAAAAAATTGGGACATTATTGTGGAATATTACCAAAATTCGGTTTCGGTTTCTGTCTTAAAAACCTCTTTCGGTTGGTCCTTAATAATAAAGACAGGTGCGAGCCGTATTCACGACCGGCCTGTTCTGTTGCA
This sequence comes from Maratus speculifer, assembly GCA_964019185.1. Lineage (NCBI taxonomy): Eukaryota > Metazoa > Arthropoda > Arachnida > Araneae > Salticidae > Maratus > Maratus speculifer. The sequence goes on along the minus strand of OZ025301.1, from coordinate 145,307,896 downwards.
TTTTATTACCATAACGAATGAATTCCGTCGGAAAGCGTTAAGATGGCTTTCTTTCCAATTAGAGAATTTCGTAAGTTTGTCACGTAATAAATCAGCATAGATTTATAAATAACTGATTTTTGAATATTCTTCTTCTTCTTTTTTTCCCATGTGTTATATGACCTTTCTCTATGACATATTCTAAGGTTCTAGATCAATTAGAAATATTCTGTAGGTTTAATCTTAAAAACCTATAGTGCACTTCCAGTTGACATTGAATGTTAGCACGAAAGAAGGACTTATAACAATTTTAATGGGAAAAAATCCAAAAATCACTAATGTAGAATTCTATGAGTTTCAATTCAATATCCGTTATAGGAATATATGAGTTCGTCATTTAATAAACCGCATAAATTTCTAAATTAAAGATTTTCCTATTTTTTTCATTTACACATGTTATATAAGATCTTACTTCGTGCGAAATTTTAAGGTTCTTAGTCAACGGGAAATACACCCTACAAGTTTCATTCTCAAAACTTCTAGGGTACTATAATGGAAGCAGGTGCTTTAAAATGGTATATAAGAGCTCGTGGTTTGTGTACTTCAAGTTCATTTTCAAAATATATAAATAAATAAAATCCAAAAATAGTTTATCAGCATTGATCTTAAAAATACGACCCATTGAGCGTACGGAACTTTTTGATCATTTTATTAAAATATAAGCGTTTTTGTGTTCCGCTGTCAATAAACATATATATTTTTGCTTCAAAATTATACAGATTTATATTACAAAAGAATTATCTCAACCGTTCTTTCAGAGAAACGAGCATTACAGGCGTTAGCAGTCGATGTAAAGTAAAAGTAATTTTAAAACTAAAAAAACTTGCACGTGATTCAAAGTGACAGTTTCAAGATCCGCCAGAGGCTTCAGGAAAAAAAAAGTTCTTCGACACTTTTCAAGGTTTTTGAAGATGGAGAATTTTCTACCACACAGGTTCGATTCAACCTTGAATGCTGGTGGAATATTTACCGGCGAAACGAGAAGATTTTATTCTTACAATTTTGTAGATTTACTCGGTTTTTTTTTTTTTTTTTTTTTTTTTTTTTTTTTTTTTTGGGGGGGGGGGGGGGGGGGCGACTTGTAGTCTTCGGTGGACGGTATCGTTTGTATCTTCAGTGGATTTTATTTTCAGTACCATTTGTGTCTTTTGTGGATTTTATTTCTTCTCCCTGAATTTACGTTTAATTTAATTTAATTTATGGGAACAAAAATCATTTAAGTCTTTTATGAAATTCATACCTTCTCTCTGAAGTTAAGTTTCATTTAGTTTAATTTATGGGAACAAAAATCATTTGAGTCTTTTATGAAACTCATACCATTTATCAGAAAAAAATCATTTATCTTTTGTGGACTTTATTGCTTTTCACTGAATTTAATTTTGATTTAATTTAATTTATAGGAACAAAAAATGTTTGTGTCTTTTATAGATTTTATTCCTTTTCTTTGAAGTTAAATTTGATTAATTTATGGAAAAATTCTTTTGTACCTTTGGTGACCCAAAGCGACAGTTTCAAGATCCGCCAGGGGCTTCGGAAAAAAAAAAGTTCTTCTACACTTTTCAAGGTTTTTGAAGATGGAGAATTTTCTACTACACATGTTCAATTCAACCTTGAATGCTGGTGGAATATTTACCGGCGAAACGAGATTTCATTCATGCAATTTTATAGATTTACTCGTTTTTTTAGGCGACTCGTAGTCTTCGACAGACGGTATCGTTTATATCTTCGATGGATTTTATTTTCGGTATCATTTGTGTCTTCAGTGGGTTTTATTTTCGGTATCATTTGCAGAGTTATAGTGGAGGGTATACGGGGGTTACGCCGTCTATGTTCTTGGTTTCTTAAGACTCCGTATACCCCCTGTTTCTCAACTAAAGCATTAGCGTATATTCTATCTATTAACGTTCTTGACGTCCGCATGTACTCTCTGCCTATAATCTATATTCTATGTTTTTTACGACTACAACGCTGATCATATTTTGCTTTTGTGGATTTTATTTTCGGTATCATTTGTTTCTTTTGTGGATCTTATTTTCAGTATCGTTTGTATCTTCGGTGGATTTTATTTTGGTTATCATTTGTGTTTTCGGTGGAATTTATTTTCGGTATCATTTGTATCCTCCGTGGATTTTATATTCGGTATCATTTGTGTCTTTTGTGGATTTTATTTTCGGTGTTATTTGTGTCTTCGGTAGATTTTATTTTCGGTATCATTCATCTTTGAAATTAAGTTTGATTTAGTTTAATTTTTGGAAACGCAAACCCGCAAGATCTACCAAACTGAAATTTAGATTACCGATAATAATATAATTATAATAAATAAATAATAGATATATCCTATTGCAATGTAAATAGGATACTTTTAAGTTACTCAAAGTATTTCATTAAAAAAAAAAAAAAAAAAAAAAAAAAAAAAAGGCAAAATCTGATGATCAACTTGTCTGTCTGCCTGGCTTCGCTTTACTTAACAAGTCGAAAATTGTACGTCATACGCGGCAAATGAGGAGCGTTTGAATTATAACTTTTTTTTTATAAATATTCAGACTTTGGTGCAATAGCTGATGCACTCCGATGCGAAAATACGTGAAGACGAAATTTATTACGATTATATACATTACATTCAGTAATACGGAAACAGTACGATATCTTAAATAGGACATCATAAGCATGACAATCTAGAATCATAGAATCTAGAACATATCATAGAATGTCAATGAATTCATTACATAGGATTTAATAAAATGAAGGAAACTTTTTCTAAAATTGTTTGAAGTTTTGCTTCAATTTTCATAATATTTAAAATAAATGCCACGACAAAATTCTTTAACAATTATATGCATTAATTATGAAATCATCCGGTTTTGTAATTATTTCGCTATCATAAGCGGACAGACGGGAAACCATACGACGATGATTGGTGGGAAGTATTTACATAATTGCGAATGAACCTAAAAATACATCTGTTGGGAAAGCAAAAATATAAAAATAAAATATCATTAGAATTTAGTATGAAAGAATTTTTATTGTTTCTTTTAGACTAAAATCGCAACCTTTCAACATTAAACTTATTTTTCTTTCGTATCTTTCACATTATAAAATTTCTATTTCAAGCCGAATTCAAATTGAATGTCCCACGATATTCATTGATAAAACTAGAGGATTTTATGAATGAAAACGTAGATTTACTCTTTCCCCTGCACAAACCTTCTATTCGTTACAAAGTATCACTTGCTTCTTCGATATTTTTCTTCTTTTTTTATGTCTGAGATGTTAATTTGAATTTGGTTTAATTTATGAAATCGGAAATTCGTCAGACCTGTCAAAACGAAGTTCAGATACACTGTAATCAGTGTATCTGAACCAAAACTGAAAAACCAGTGACTGAAACCAGAGTATCTGAAACAAATGTATGGAGGGGGGTGGGGGGTACGTGGAGGTATACACTGTATATCCGCTGGATTTCTTTTAGAAACTCCGTATTTCTTCTATTGCTCAAATAAAAGTATATGGTGTTTGCCAGCTATGGTTATTCATAATTCTAGCGTAAATCCACTGTTTTTTCTTTTTTTTTTACGGCTAAAATAATTATTATAATATAATTATATATAATTATAATGAATAAACAAGTATAAAGATGTACAGGTTCCTTATTGATATGTTAATATAATATACTAATAATAATTCTAATAAACTAATTTCATTTTTTTTAAAGGTAGCATGCAACGATCTGCCTATCTATCATTGATCAACCTTAGAAAATGCCACGATCACAACCTTTTATTTTATTAAATGTGTTTGTCTTTCATACATATCACATCATGTATGACCTACTGCAATCCAAATTCAACCTTGAACATTCTATATTTATTAATGAAACAAGAGGATTTTATGAATGAAAACGTAGATTTACTTATTCTCCTGCGTAAACCTTGCTTTTCGTTACAAAGTATCATTGTGTCTTCGATCATTCGGTGGATTCTATTATTATTTATTTCTTTTTTATCTCTGAGTGATTAATTTGAATTTCGTTTAATTTATGGAAACACAAGCCCGTGAGATCTGACAAAAGGAAGTTCTGATACACTGATTATAATATGATTATAATAAATAAACAATAGATGTACAAGTCCCTTATTCAAATGTGAACATAATACTTCTAATAAGCTGATTTGTTTTTAACGATTTTCAAAAGAACGGATGTTATACTACCGGTGTAATATTTTATCCGGCATAGTATTTATTGATGCGTTCAAGCATAATATTTATGTATATAATTGGATTTCAACATACATTATCTAAGTTTACCTCCTTTTAACAGCGCGTTTTCTAGTTTGTATAAATTTCCAACTAGAATTTAAATATTAAATAACAAAGGAACTAATATCGCTAAGAATTTTGAAGATATTCCCTTTTGTGATTAAAGCTGTTCTCAGTTCACTGCTCAATAAGCAGTATACTTTCTGCTACAACGACATGCACATTTTTAAACGTAAAGGCATAAAATTGATATACCTGATTAGGGAAGCAATTTATAATCGAAATTATTTTTTCATTTTTTAGATAAATAAATTACCTATCGTGTTTTAAGCGTTCTGATCACCTGACAATACTTTTTCTTCCTTCATTGGCTGGTTTTTCTCGGACGTCACAAAGGGAAATTTTGTCGGGAAATTTGGTTAAAAACACCAACTTAAACAGTATTTTAAAAAGATCTATTGTGTTTATAAAAAATAAAATAAAATAAAATAAAAAGTCCTTCCGGCAATGCCGAGAGGAAGAGGTAGCTTTCATATCTTGTATATTTATTTATTTATTTTAAAGTAAGTTACATTGTTCAAAAATACTAAGCTCAAATTAGTGGAAATAATCTTATAAAATTAGTGATTTTATAAGATTGAATACTAGTTTTTGTCAAGACTGAATATTAATAGGAATTTTTAGAAATTAGTCATCTTTTATTCAACCTGGTTTTATTTTAAGCGATTTAGAGAGTCACCAAATTCCACGATATCATGAAGTGTATGCCATTTTAAAGCAACATGGTGGATTGTTCAGATCAGACCGTTTCAAAATGTCAGCCATAAGCAAAATTGAAAGTGCTGTAACTCAATCATTTTTTAAGATACAGACAAAATAAAATGTGTTCTGGAATCGTTGTTTTCAGTTTTAACACGTAAAAGAAAAATATTTTTAAACTTTTAATTTTTTCGCATTTAATTTTAAATTTAAAATTTTTTTAAAAATTTAAAATGGCCACAATTTTGAAACAAAATGGTGGATGATGCTGGCCAACGAACTCGGTCGAGACATTTGTATGTATTATGTACATACCAAGTTTCATTGAAATCTGTTCATAAATACGCGTGTTATTACGTGACAAAAATCAGATTGTTTCAAAATGTCAGCCATAAGAAAAATTCAAAGTGCTATAAATCAATCATTTTTTAAGATATAGACAAAATAAAAAGTGTTCTGGAATTGTTGTTTTAAGTTCTAACACGTAAAAGAAAAATATTTTTCAACTTTTAATTTTTTCGCATTTAATTTTAAATTTTAAATTTTTTAAAAAATTTAAAATGGCCGCCATTTTGAAACAAAATGGTGGATGATGCTGGCCAACGAACTCGGTCGAGACATTTGTATGTACTATGCACATATCAAGTTTCATTGAAATCGGTTCATAAATACGCGTGTTATTACCTGACAAAAATCAGATCGTTTCAAAATGTCAGCCATAAGAAAAATTCAAAGTGCTATAACTCAATCATTTTTTAAGATATAGACAAAATAAAAAGTGTTCTGGAATCTTTGTTTTAAGTTCTAACACGTAAAAGAAGAATATTTTTCAACTTTTAATTTTTTCGCATTTAATTTTAAATTTTTAAATTTTTAAAAAATTTAAAATTGCCGCCATTTTGAAACAAAATGGCGGGTGATGCTGACCAACGAACTCGGTTGAGACATTTGTATGTACTATGTACATACCAAGTTTCATCCAAATCGGTTCATAAATACGTTAGTTATCGCATGACAAAAATCAGATATATATATATATATGTCAACATTTGAACGGAGGGTGGTTTTGGGGTCTGGGGGTCATGATCGGTGAAAATATACCAAAATTTTCCGGAAGTGCTTTCCTCCGGACGGCTGCAATAGGTAGCTTTTTACTTTTTGTAATGAAAGCTACCTAATACTTTTTGTAATGAAAGCTACCTAAAAATCGAAAAAGTCTTTCAATTACATAGTTTCTGAGTAGCAACATCTGCCAGTTTTATGCGTTTCCAAACAAAAATAAATTAAAACTTATGTCAATAAAGTTTCCTCTTTCGATCTGAGAACACCCTAAAGCAACCATACGTTTTACGTCGTATAGCTTCTTGCATAAATTCTATGCAACCTTGAACTCTGACGGAACATTTATTCGAGAAACGAGGCGAATTCGTGAATATAAATTGCAGCTTTCCTCGTTCTCATGTACCCTTCCCATTAGTACCATTTGTATGTTTCGTGGGTCTTTATTTTTACATGCGATGTTCGGTTGCATTTAGTTTATAGGAACGCAAACCTATGAGATCGAAAAAGAATATGCTGATAGTATTTCATTAAAATTAATCTTCTATATTATCTATAATAATAAAGAGAGAAGGATGTTTGTCTGTCAGCGCTGTTCTGAAGAGACTGCTACACGTAGAGTTACAAAATTTGGAGAGAAGGTACTTTTTTACATGTAGTTTTGCACCTCGAAGCCCGATATTCGATTTTTTGTTTAGATTTTTTTTATAATTTTTTTAGGCGATTTTTAGCGTTATTTATGCGGTTTTATCCCATTAGTGAAAGAAATACGGTTTCATTCTTTTAACCCAAAATAGCATTTTTTTTTTCTCTTTTCAACAAAGTTTATTCGGAATTTGTACTGCGATTTTTGAATTTTTAACGAATTTTTAATGCGATTTTTAGTGTTTTTTTCTCATTTTGCGGCTATTTTTTGAGATTGATAAAAAGAAAATCGTTTTAAACTTTTAGCCTAATGCCCTAAATTTTGTGTTTGTTACGATTTTTAGATTTTAATGATTTTTAATGCGATTTTTAACGTTTTTTGAAGATTTTTGCGTTTAGCATCTATTTTTTTCATAGTTGTTTATCAAAAACTTGAGCTGATGAGATTGCAATAAGTAGTATTTTTTTGTGAAATCTATCTAAAATGTCACAAATTTAGATACCACCATTTTCGAATAGCAATTTCATAAACTATCTTATCTTGCTTAAGACCGCTACCTCCTCGAGTTATATATCACCTGATAGGTTATTTAACAGAGTATGGTTTTGATAAAGTTTTTGAAGAATAGAGTACTCTACCTGGTGGTGAAAAATGGAACTAATAGAACGCTATTTTTTTAAATCTATAATAATAAAGAGACAAGTTTGTGTGTGTGTCAGCGCTGTTCTGAAGAGTCTGCTGTACGTAGAGTTACAAAATGTGGAGGTAAGGTACTTTTATACATATAGTTTTGCACCTCGAAGCCCGATTTTCAATTTTTAGATTAGATTTTTTTTTTTTTTTGATAATTTTTTTAGGCGATTTTTAGCGTTCTTTTTGCAGTTTTATCCCATTAGGGAAAAAAATACGGTTTCATTCTTTTAACCCAATATAGCATTTTTTTTCTCTTTTCAGCAAAGTTTATTCGGAATTCTTACAGCGATTTTTGAATTTTTAACGAATTTTTAAAGCGATTTTTAGTGTTTTTTCTCATCTTGCGTTTTTTTTTTTTTTGAGATTGATAAAAAGAAAACCGTTTCAAACTTTTAACCCTAAATTTTGTGTTTGTTACGAATTTTAGATTTTAACGATTTTTAATGCGATTTTCAATGTGATTTTTAACGCTTTTTCAAGATTTTTTGCGTTTAGCATCTATTTTTTTCATAGTTGTTCTATCAAAATCTTGAGCTGTTGAGAATGCAATAAGGAATATTTTTTTTTTTTTTTTTTTTTTTTGCGAAATTTACCTAACATGTCAAAAGTTTAGTTACAACTATTTTCGAATAGCAATTTCATAAAATATCTTAAATTCTTGCTTAAGACCGCTACCCCCTCGAGTAATATATCACCTGAGGTTGTTTAACAGAGTATCGTTTTGATAAAGTTTTTGAAGAATACAGTGCGCTAGCTGGTGGTAAAAAATGGAACTAACAGAACGCGATTTTGTTAAAATTTGGAAATATAACAATGTGCTTTATTTTAAATTTTAAAATGGTTTATAATACATGATAAAAATGTAAACAAAGAACAGGGTGCGTGATTCAAAGGAATTCTATTTTAAATTTCTAGACTAATAAGGATTTGGTTTCAAACTTTTATCCTTTACTGTAATTGTTTTGCTCTCTTATTTTGATCAACAGCAATTTTTAATGCAGTATGCTTTTTTTTTTTAATTCACGGCGATTTTTTTCAGATACGGAAAAGGAATTCGGTTTTTAATTTCTTTTCTAATATGATAAATTTTCTGCTGTGCGATTAAAGATTTTTATTGCGATTTTTTAGCAGTTTTTTCGTATTTCAATGCTTTTTACATTATCAAATTAATTAGATTCAAAACATTTATCTAAGTAGAGTAAATTTTGAGTTCCGTGATTTTTGAAAATTTTGCCATTTTTAAAGCGATGTTTACGTTTCTTCGCAACCCGCTTCGATTTTTTGGAGGTTCAATTTTTGGCCGAATTTATTAAATTCTGATCTCTTTTCTTCAAAGTTTATTCGAATTTTGAAACACAATTTTTGAATTTTATTTTATATTTTTATGAGATTTTTAATGTTTTTTGCGATTTGTAAGATTTTTCCACATTAGTAAAAATAATCCAACTTCAATTTTCTAGCCCATCTCTTTTCAACGAAGTTTAGACGAAATTCGTGCAGCATTTAAAAAAATTTTCGAGGTTTTTATTATGATTTTTAAAGTTTTTTCGCAATTCTTGCTATTTTTTGATGAACCCGGGCAACGTCGGGCAGAACAGCTAGTAATTTAATAAAGATTCAAGTTTATTATTTTTTATTTTTAGAATATTGGTTCAAAATAATTTTGATACTTGCATTTATGGAATACTTAAAAGTCTATAAAGAATAAAGTAGTATAATAAGAGATTATATTTACATTTATACGAAACTAAGGTTATTTATATTTGAGTGTATCATCCGCTATTAACTACCGAAATTATGCTTAAAAAGAACAGTTCTGCTTTCCATTTTCCGGTAATATATTTTAAAAGTGCTGAATTTATAGGAACGCTCTCATATGCATGTAAAGATAAAATTAATTTAAATCATATCTATCTTTGAAAATAATCGCCGAAAGCAATAATGATAAACTGGAGCATATTACTTAAATGAAAAGAAATTTTTCCTTCTGGATTTTTGTTTAGTGTATTTCCTTGCAAGAAACATTTTAAGCAGTTAGATAAGTTTATTAAAGTACATTTGAAATGAAATTTAAAAGATATATACTCTTCATTGTGGCTGTTCAATAAAACTTAACGACAGAGTGAAAATGTCCAACCAAATATATTTAAAAAGCATCTCAATTTTTGATGAGTCTGAGAAGATATATCAATAAATTGAAATAGTAGTAATACATAAAGATTTAAAAGGCATGAAAATGAATTATTTTATTTGATTTTTTGAAAGTATTGTGGTTGCCATACAAATCATTTTTACTTAAAAAATATACACTTTATCTAAAACATATACAGTGAAACCTCCGAATAAGGGACACCTATGGGACCGGAACTTTTGTCCCTTAAATAGAGGTGTCCCTTATTCGGAGTTTTTTACATTATTACTTTCTTCCATCTTCAATAGAAGAAAGTATTGTAATTGAAATTTTTTTCGACTTCCGGTTTTTGGCGGATTTACACGTTTTAGGGGTCAGAGATTCCAAAAAACATGTTTTTACAAAATGTCTGTCTGTCCGTGTGTCTGTCTGTATGTCGCCATTCTACCATCAAAAAGTGTATGAAGTTATGCATACAATTGAACGAAATTTTTTGTGAATGTTTTTGGCTGTGGCAAGCAGGCCCTCCTTCAGTTTTGAAATATTCCGCTGTAAGGGGGCGCTGCAAAATCGTTATTTTTGTGCCCTTTTCAATATTTTACCGACCAAAAGTATATGAAGTTATGCATCGAATTGAACCAAATTTTTTGTGTATGTGTATGACTATGGCTAGTTGGTCCTCCGTAAATTTGAAAAAAAATCCGGCGGAAGGGGGCGCTGCAATCGCGATTTTTGTGCCATTTTAATATTGTACCGACCAAAAGTATATGAAATTATGTATCGAATTGAACCAATTTTTTTTGTATCTGTATCACTATGGCTAGTTATTATTTATAATAATAAAGAGAGAAGGATGTTTGTCTGTCAGCGCTGTTCTGAAGAGACTGCTGCACGTAGAGTTACAAAATTTGGAGGGAAGGTACTTTTTTACATGTAGTTTTGCACCTCGAAGCCCGATTTTCGATTTTTTGTTTAGATTTTTTTAAATAATTTTTTAGGCGATTTTTAGCGTTATTTTTGCGGTTTTATCCCATCAGTGAAAGGAATACGGTGTCATTCTTTTAACCCAAAATAGCATTTTTTTTCTCTTTTCAGCAAAGTTTATTCGGAATTTGTACAGCGATTTTTGAATTTTTAACGAATTTTTAATGCGATTTTTAGTGTTTTTTCTCATTTTGCGCTTTTTTTTTTTAGATTGACAAAAAGAAAATTGTTTCAAACTTTTGGCCCTAAATTTTGTGTTTGTTACGAATTTTAGATTTTAACGATTTTTAATGCGATTTTCAATGTGATTTTTAACGCTTTTTCAAGATTTTTTGCGTTTAGCATCTATTTTTTTCATAGTTGTTCTATCAAAATCTTGAGCTGTTGAGAATGCAATAAGTAGTTTTTTTTTTTTTTTTGCGAAATTTACCTAAAATGTCAAAAATTTAGTTACCACTATTTTCGAATAGCAATTTCATAAAATATCTTAAATTTTTGCTTAAGACCGCTACCCCCTCGAGTAATATATCGCCTGATAGGTTGTTTAACAGAGTATCGTTTTGATAAAGTTTTTGAAGAATAGAGTGCGCTAGCTGGTGGTGAAAAATGGAACTAACAGAACGCGATTTTGTTAAAATTTGGAAATATAACAATGTGATTTATTTTAAATTTTAAAATGGTTTATAATACATGATAAAAAATGTAAACAAAGAATGGTGTGATACATTTCAGGGTGCGTGAAAGGAGGGGCGCGAACAAAATTAGGAAATGTAATAAGGAGATCTGTTTTACACTTTAAGGTAGTTTATAACGCATGTTAAAATTTTTAAAGTACTGGCGATGCTCTGGAGAGACCGCTGCACGAAGTTATGTATGAAATTTTACACCTCGAAGGCTGATTTTCAGTTTTTTAAATTTAATTCATATGCGAATTTTAGTGGGTTTCGATGCGATTTTTCCACATTAGTGAAAAGGAAAGCGGTTTCATTCTTTCGACCTAAATTAGTGAATTTTGTTCTCTTTTCAATATAATTTATTTGGATTTCGTTCAACGAAGTTTGGATTTTTAGTGAATTATTTAATGTAAATTTTGCCGTTATTATTCGACATTAGTAAAAGGAATTTTGCTTAAAACTTTCAGGCTGATGTATTAAATTTTAGCTGTTAAGATTTATGAATTTCAGCTAATTTTAATGCGATTTTTTGAGATTTTTTGCGTTTGCTGTCGGATTTTTGTCATTCATGAGATATTTCCAATTGCAACGTTTAACCCTATTAGAGTAAATTTTGACCCCTGTGATTTTTTAATATTAGTGATTTTTAATGCACTTTTCAATGCAATTTTTAGAAATTTTTCGAGTTTTATGGTGATTTTTTGATATTCGGAAGTAAAAATTGATTTCAAACTTTTAATCTAATATAATTTTAGAGATTTTTAACGCGATTTTTCAAGAATTGTTGTGTTCCTTGTCGATTTTTTGTTATCTATGAAGGATTTCCTTTTACTACGTGATTATCCTGTCGACCAATTTCGCCAAATTATATCAATCGTGAAACAAGCCAAATTATGCAATTAGATGTAATTTTTATGTTAAATAATGAAAGAAGAGATAATTTAGAAAAACATTAATACAAATACATATAAAAATAAGAATTAAAAACCACCTGATGACGTAACAAACATATGTAACATGTTTAATGTCAAGTGAATATGGAATTTACGATCCGCCATTATTGTAGATTAATCTTATGGTTTGACCCAGATAGTTTCTTGGTCAACCGGATAATCAAATAGTTCAGATTTCCGATTAGAATGTTTTATCCGTTTGATGAAATTCTGATTACTGCGATTTAAAAAATAACTAGCGATATTTAGTGCATTTTTCAATGCGTTTTTAATGAACTTTTTAATGCGGTTTAGTACTTTTTTTTTCGATCCCCACCACAGTGGTGTTTTAACAATTAAAAAATTATTTTGGTTTCAAACTTTTAGCCTAATATAGTAAATTTCACCATTTACCTTTTTTTTAATTTTGTCGATTTTCAATGTGATTTTTGATATATTTTGTGTTCTGCGTCGATTTTTTTGTAATTCATGTAAAAAAGAATGGTTGCTACGTTTTACACGACTAGAATATTTTTTTATTCACGGGATGTATTTACATTTAGCGATTTTTAATGAATTTTTCAATGGTTTTGTATTGGTCTTTTGAATATCACGGCTATTTTTTGAAATTTCGAAAAGGAAATTAATTTCAAACATTTACACTTCATTTACGAATTTTGAAATTTAGTGATTTTTTAATGCAATTTTTAGCAATGTTTTCATTATTTCTCACGCTTTGCGCCGATTTTTTCATTCGTATTTAAGAAATAATTCAGATTACACTATTTTCCTCTATTAATGTAAATGTTGTCCCCCGCTATTTTTAAATTTGAAACGATTTGTAATGAATTTTTGAATACAATTTTTAGATGTTTTCGAGTCCACGGCGATTTTTTCACAATCGGAAAAGAAATTTTTAAATAATTTGTAGATTAATGTAATAAATTTTGACATCAATGATTCAGATTTTTTGTGTATTTTCATAAAATGTTTAGCAAGTTTTGTGTCGATATTTTTTAACTAATGAAAGAGTTCAGATTTCAATATTTTGTCCCATTATGGTAATTTATGTCCGCAGGAATTTAATATAAATGTTTATCTTACTATGGCAAATTTTGTCCGGATTTTTTAATTTTACTGATTTTTAATGTGTTTTATATAGTGATTTTTCAAGTTCTGTGACAGTTGTTGACATCGATAAAAGAATTTCGGTTTCTAACTTTTAGCATAAATAGTACAATTTGTTCTCCACGCTTTTATGAATTTTGCCAATTTCTAATGCGATATTCAATGTAATTTTTAGTTAGTTTGGGGGGGTTTTAGGTGTTCCGTGTTGACTTCATGAACGATTTCCGATTACAATATTTTCGACTGAATATTAAATTTTTACAGCCATGACTTTTAAATATTCAGCGATTTTTAATATAGATTTCGATACGATTTTTAGCCTTTTTTTAAGTTCCTTGGCGATTTTCTGCCATTCAGAAACCAATTTTAATATCAAACATTTTGTTTAATGTAGTTATGTTTCGAATGCAATGTTTTATCTCTTAATATGACTTTGGCGTTCCATGCCTACATTTTGTAATTCATGAATAATTTCGATCATAACCCCCCCCCCTCCCGCCCTGCCTTAATATTATTTTTTTAAGCATTGACTTCCAAATATTTAATTATTTTTAAAACAATTTTCAATGTAATTTTTAGCCATTCTTCAAGTTCCTTGGCGATTTTTTTACATCCGGAAATCAATTTCTATTTCAAACTTTTTGGTTAATATGGTTAATTTCTTGATTACAATATTTTATATTATAACAGTGAATTTTTACCCTAGGGATTTTTAAATGTTTTACGACTTTCATTACAATTTTCGGGCTTTCTCAGTCATTTTTTTTTTTTTTTTTTTTTTTTTTTAACATTTTTCAAAAGAATTCGATTTTAAATTTCTAGACTAATAAGAGTTTGGTTTCAAACTTTTATCCTTTACGGTAATTGTTTTGCTCTCTTATTTTGATCTACAGCAATTTTTAATGCAATATGCTTTTTTTTTTTTTTTCAGATACGGAAAAAGAATACGGTTTTTAATTTCTTCGCTAATATGATAAATTTTCTCCTGTGCGATTAAAGATTTTTATTGCGATTTTTTAGCAGTTTTTTTCGTATTTCAATGCTTTTTACATTATCAAATTAATTAGATTCAAAACATTTATGCAAGTAGAGTAAATTTTGAGTTCCGTGATTTTTGAAAATTTTGCCATTTTTAAAGCGATGTTTACGTTTCTTCGCGACCCGCTTCGATTTTTTAGAGGTTCAATTTTTGGCCGAATTTATTAAATTCTGATCTCTTTTCTGCAAAGTTTATTCGAATTTTGAAACACAATTTTTGAATTTTGTTTCATATTTTTATGAGATATTTAATGTTTTTTGTGATTTGTAAGATTTTTCCACATTAGTAAAAATAATCCAACTTCAATTTTCTAACCCATCTCTTTTCAACGAAGTTTAGACGAAATTCGTGCAGCATTTTTTAAATTTTTCGAGGTTTTTATTATGATTTTTAAAGTTTTTTCGCAATTCTTACTATTTTTTGATGAACCCGGGCAACGCCGGGCAGAACAGCTAGTATATAATATTGCATATCAAAATTGACTTTTTTATTTGTTACAATAGATCTTCTTTTTTATAAGTTGCAGAACACAACACAATCAGATCGAAAAATAATATGTTGAAATTCTTTCATTACAATAAATAAATAATATTGCACAGCAAAATTGGCTTTTCATCTGTTACAATAAATATTTTTTTGATAAGTTGCATTAAGTTTAATTTATAAGAACGCAAACTCATGAGATTCAAAAAGAATATGTTAAGATTCTTTCATTACAATACATAAATTGACTTTTTTAACTGTTCTTTTCGATATGTTTCGAATGTTCTTTTCGATAAGTTGCATTTAATTTAATTTATAAGAACGCAAACCCTTCAGATAGAAAAAGAATATGCTCAGATTTTTTCATTACAATAAATAAATAATACCGCACAACAGAATTCACGTTTTTATCTGTTACATTAGATCTCTTTTTGATTTTGAATAATTTGAATGATTTGTTTTCAAATGTATCAAAATTTTTTCCCATTCGCTCGATATTTTGTGATATTGTAATGCAATAACTTTTGAAGGTACCGGGTGTCCCAAAAATGTCTGATGGATTTTAAAATTCAATAACTTGCAAACGTTGACAGCTATTTAAAAATATTTGCAGGAGGGTTATGTATAATGTCAGGAGTTTTTTTACCATAACTTTTTATTTTAGTTCGAATTTCAAACAACAGGAAGCGCTGACGGCGATTGAATTCCAGGTGATCAATGCTGAGTGATGCATCGATCTGGCCTTCAATCGCCGTTAGCGCCACCTTTTGTTTGAAATTCAAACTAAAATAAAAAAATACGGTAAAAAAAAAACTCCTCACATTATACATAAACCTCCTGCAAAAATTTTTTAAATAGCTGTCACCGTTTGCAAGTTATTGAATTGTCATTTTCCATCTATGTGTTTATTTGTATTTTCTTTTTCTGATGATGATTGAGTAAATTCAATCGAAACGTGCACAAATTATTAAGATCTTTTAATGTTTCTATTAGTATTTAACGTCCTTTATAGCAATTAAATATTTTAATGCATATTTTTGAAACAGTTTTAATGGACGTATATGAAAACTTCTATTTATAATTGATAACTTTCTGCTTGTCTAACAAAATGTTATTGTTGAGGAGGGGAAAAATCTAAAGTGCTTTTTTTATGAACATATACTGGATGATTGTATCAGAAAATATAATTATTAAGAATTTATTTGTTAAAAATACATAATCTTGCTCATTGTTGCCTAAAAACAAGAACTTTAATATGGACTTGTAGAATTAAAAATAAAATAAAATATGAAATTAATGTTTAGAGCCGTTTTCAGGAAACTATGAGGGTAAAATACTAAAGGTTCAAATATGAATGCTTCCAGCGCGAAAGATAATATTTCTAATAAAATAAAATCGAAACGAATCAAAAATTTGAATGTGTTGCCATCTATGCATCAGGAAAAACAAAAGTATTGGAAACAGATACAGATTTAAATCTTTATGGTGTTATGCCTTGTAACAATAATTTATCTTATAATGTACCAAAAAGTAAGCGTAACTTCTTAAAGTCTTAAATCGAATAAGGATGTATATCAAGCTTCTGAACTGATTTATCTCTAATGTTTTTATTTATTTATTTAAAAGAATGTTACCGGTATAAATTTTTATACCCATGAAATTTGCATTGGCTGTTTACTTATTAAATTTTAATATATATATATATATTTATAAATTTTTCTGTTTGGAGCGCATTTTCTAGGTGGTTGTATAAATATTCAGCGAATTGTCTATCGGGTAAACAAGAGAATTTTGTGAAACAAATTTTAGCTTCGCTCTACCCTTACACGAATCTTCATTATCATTTGTGTTTTTGGCAGATTTTATTTATTTTCTTATTCTACGTTGGGCTACTTTTATTATGGTTTAATTTATTGCACCTCAATCACGTGAGATCGCCAGGAGGAAGATCTTCAGCTATTCTGATCATAATATATAAATAATAAATATGTAAGTTCCCTATTGTACTATAATCTGAATACGATGTTTTTAAAGAACGGATTTTTTTTCTTTTAATGAATTTGAAAATAATTTATACTATTAGAATAATTTTTTACCCGGAATAACGTTTACTGATGCGTTGACGTATAACGTTTATTTCAACAATGATGTAATATATGTTTGTATTACCTTAGTTTTTGTTCCTTCTAATGTAAATTTTCTAATTGTAAGCATTAATTTCTAGGTGCAATTCAAAGGTAACATGTTTGTCTGTCCGCTTACATTCACTATAACTTAAAAAATTTGTTTTTGGGGACCACCGTAACACTTAGCAATCATGGATATGCATAGTGTAAAATATAAAAAAAATATTATTATATAATTGGAAATAAAGTAGAAAATAAATTATAAATTAGAAAATGCAATACATAAATAATAAACATGTAAGTTCCCTATCCAAATCTGAATACGATGTTTCTAAAGAGCTGTTTTTTTTTTTTTTTTTTTTTCCTTTTAACAAATTTGAAAATAACTGATACTACCAGAGTAATTTTTACCTGGAATAACATTTATTGATGCGTTCAAGTCTAACGTTTATGTGAATAATGATGTAATATATGCTTTTATTATCTAGTTTTTGTTCTTTCTAATGTAAGTTTTCTAATTCAATGTATAAATTTATAGGTGAAATCTAATGTTAACATGTTTGCCTGTCTGTTCGCATTCATTTAAACTTAAAAAATAGCATAAAAATATGCTAAGATCCGATGAATTTCGAATCAGTTTTTGAGGAAGACTATTATAAGACACATTTCCCCGTTTCATATAGAATTCACACCGTGTATTCTCAACCACAAGTTAAGCTTAACTGAGAACACCGCACCGACGGCATACCTATTGGGATATGAAAATATTACATGAATACAAATTGTAGCTTTATTTGTCCTCGAGCGCAAAGCATACTGTTTCAATGGGGGTATCATTTAGATTTTCAAAGCTTTTTTATTTTTCTAACGGATTACATTTGACTTAATTTAATTTTTGTGAATCTGAACTCAGTCAAAATCAGGAAATCAGTTAAAATTAAAAAGCTGTAAATTTATTTCCTTACATGAAATAAAAAATAGATGTAAAAGAATCATAATATAAAATATTATGTTTGCATTAATGTCTCATATTTCTTTTAGCTTGTGCAAAAGGAAGTATAATCATAATTCTACTTAGAGCACACCCCGACAGGGTTTAGCAGCTTAGACAAAAATCATACAAATTCAAAACGAAAAAACATATTTCACAAAGAACTATGTAGGCGGCTGGGGTGAGCAATAAGCAATCTACTTATCATTAATTTCCAAGGAAAGTATAATGTACAATATAAATTACTATATCCTGTAAGACACTTCATACAAGAATATTACTAACCAATAATATATTACGAAATTATAAACAATTAAAGTTTTTCGTCAACTTTAATATATTATTAATTAAAAAAACACATTAATTAAGCACCTATAAAAAATACCTATAAAACTAATCCAACACCACGTGATGCCTTAGAAATGCTGTTTCTACTGCTGTAAAACAAGTAATTAAAAGAAATGTGCTCTAATTCCGACAATTCGAATGTAGGAATCTAAATCCGTAATCCGGGGAACGCATTTCTCTTTACTTGGAAATTTTTGCATAACACGAATAAATCCCTTTAGAACAAGGTCTTTAACAATGGACAATTTTAGGGTTTCAAGAAGAAAAATGATTTCAAAGCTGTCAAAATCAAAGTGCTTTAATGTAGCTTTTAGTTCAAAACTTTTATTTGTAAAAAAAGCTCATCTGAACGTGGGTATATCTTAAAATATATTTGTAAAGTTGTATGGTAACGATAAGAAAGGGTCGCAGTGAAAAATGTATTAAATTTTTTCACTTCGAATTGTTTTTCTGTAAACAAAAGCTGTTTAGCTATTGCCTGCATTATATTAAACGTTTACATTAACCCTTTCAGATCCGAATTTCTTTCATTTTTTAGAAAAAATTACTTTTACGTTAATCATATTAACACTAACAATACAAATAGATTAATTAATCTTGAACGAGTATCTCACTGTCTCAAAGATAACGAAAGTTGTTGTTTTGCAAATTGTTCATTTAATATTCATATGACAATAGGCTAAAGAGAGATTTTTTGGAAATGTTTTGAAAATATTATATTACAATAAAATTTAACTCGTATTACAACTTTCTAATACTTTTTGCTCTTTATTACATATGATTCTCTTAGGAAAGTAACTTTTATTTTAAATTAAAAGAGTGAAATATATGTTTTAAATAAAAGAATCGCAAACGGCGCAAAGAGAATTAAGCGAGTAATAATAATTATTATTATTACTAAATGTTTAAACATAAATGTAATCATATAGTAAATACAAAGACATATACTAACATTACTACATCTAAATAGTAGCAAAAGTTTTTCTTAAAACAAATTAATACTACATCAAAAGACATGTACTTTTATTAGTACACCAGAGCCGAAAAGTTTAATACGGATTTTCAATAGCCAATTTTTTGTTACCTAAAGAGAGAGTTACTGTGGATATCTGTGCTATACTTGTTAAACGGTCATAATTATAACGGTTAAGTATAAGCACAGCACAGATATGTGTAGTAGAGGTCTGCACGGGCCGTAATTTCCAGGCCCGGGCCCGGCCGAAAATTAAAATTTCGGCCCGAGCCCGACCCGGCCCGGACGAAAAAAATAATGGCCCGACCCGGCCCGGCCCGAAAGTTAAAATTTCGGACCGAGCTGGGCCCGGTCCGGAAAAAAGTTTAAAATTCGGCCCGAACCCGGCCCGGTTCGAGTGAATTTCTGCAGTACATTGATCTTTAATCCTATGGAAGAGTTCTGACCAAAAAAAAATTATATTAGTCTTTTTTTTTCCATGTTTATAATCTCCATTTATGCAGAAGTGACGTAAGCTGCGATATTTATGCTTTTAAATGAATCTTTGTTTGTTGTAAGTAAATGTTTCAGTTATCATTAGTATTATTAATCCATATTCCCTGTAATGGAGACAAAAAAATCGAAAAAGCGGTATATGGTAAAATTTCCAAAGACGAAATCGCTTTGGAACAAAAAAAAAATTGCATTCCCTTCTTAACAGATGTAAATGTTTAATATATTTTTTTCCTCCCGTATTGTTGTATTCATTTTGCAAGGATGAACATTTTAAAAGATACTTTCAGTTTTCAGTTTAAAAAAAAATTCCGTCATAATCATGTTTTTTTTTTTTTTGTGTGTGTGTGTGTTTAATTCTATTTTAAAACGCCTAGTAATCTACGATTCTTTAAAAGGAATAAATTCTAATGTTTAATTGTAGAATAATGACGGCTTAAAAGTATATGCTTTTTTTGCAGAAATTTTTGGACAAAGCCAAATATTACTGATTTATAAAAAGTCGAGAAAAGGATTTTCATATAGGAAGATTCAATAGGAACTGATTATTTTGGTCCATGAAAACTAGGAAGAATGGAATCAGTCTCGGCTTCGTACGGAAAAAAAGTTAGGTCCGGCCCGATACTCCAGCAAAAAAGTTAAGGCCCGAGCCCAGCCCGGTCCGAAAAGATTGGTGACTAGGCCCGGGCCGGCCCGGCCCGAATGCCATTATTGGAAATCGGCCCGAGCCCGGCCCGTGCAGACCTCTAATGTGTAGTACTTTTTTTTTTTTTTTTGGCACTTATATAAAAACGGTATAAAAATTGACTTATTATGAAAAAATATTTATTAAACTAAATATATATGTATATCCGAGTTGCTTCGTGAGAAACAAGACTATATTTTGAGCTTGATAAAGTACTTTACACTATTCAAACATCAATTTGAAAGAAAGTAAAATTGTTATCGGTGGAAGAAAAGAGAAATGTTACGTATGATTTTGGAGACTTCGCATATTCGGTGCTAGTAACTAAAAGACAATTTAACATCTACTACCTGTTGAGGATCAATAATCAGCAATATTTGATTTCGTTTCATAAAAGAGATTGACTAGTTTACTGCTCTGCAAATATGAAATAAACATTTTTATTCATGGTAAAAAAGTCGAAATGCACGTCAAGCGTAGCAAATGGAGATGCGTTCGTACTGTAACGAGAAAAAATAAAGAATACTGCCCAGTTAAATTGATGGCATTGAGCTCACAGGCTACAAATACTAATTGTATATTAAAGCCTTATATTTTCAAGGGTTAATTCCGTTCGAAAAAAATTAAGAAGGGGAAACAGCTCTCCCCTTTCCTCTTTTTTTATACTTAATCATTGAACCTCCTATACTATCAAAAACTTGCTTTATCATATAAAAAATCTATTACCAAAATTCAGAGCAAATGAGATAATTCTTAATAAAAACCCATTTAGCATTTATATAATTTAAAAGGAGTTATCCCCTCTTTTATACTTAACCATTAAACTTCCAAAACTATTCAGAGATTTGAACGAAATCTGAAAATTCTGCTTGAAAAACCCATTTATATAAATTAAGGGGGGTGGCATTAGAACCCCTGTTCCCCCTATTTATACTTATTGAATGAACACCTAATAACAGTCACGGAATCGCCTCATCAGAATGATCCTAATCTAAATTTTGAATGAAAACTAATATTTCTGCATGAAAAACCCATTTATATCAATTAAGGGGAGGGGCATGAGCCCCCCGTTCTTCTTCTTATACATATCGAATGAACTCTAAAAACTAATCAGAGAAGCGCCTTATCAGGATATACCTACATACAAAATTTCAAGTGGATCGGATATTTTTATCATGAGTTATCGCGTTACGCACAAACGTACGAACGTGCATACAGAACGGACGGGCACATAAGCCCTCAGGCTATGATAGCCTGTAAGCTAAAAATCAGATCTTGGTGTAACAGTTATGTAGTATTTCGGATGTAGTATAGTAGCCGAGTTCTTTTTGCGTCCCTTTAAATATACTCCCTGCTTTCTATTATGTAGGAATGTATGCTTGTAGTACACCTCAGCAATGTATATCAGTTTTATAAAATATGAAATAGTGTGACATAATTAAAACGCGCCACACAAACATTGTTTGCCCCTATAGAATTATGTAACGGAATACTTTTATGTGGCCTTATAAATTAACAGCAGATATTCTTTCTACCAGAGATTGTATAGAATGGATATTTCAATGTATGCTTCATAGATGTATAACCATTTATTCATGTTCGAAAGAGTGTTACATTATTAAAATGAACTTGAAGCTATCTTTCCCTATTGGCCCTACAGAAACGGAATACCATTGATTGTCCCTATAACTAAACTATACATCCGATTTTTATAAAATTTGAAATGACTTGACAAAATCATACAACAATTATATATATAATTTAAATTTCAAACGATTCGGTTGGGTAGCTTTTGCTCTGTTGTATGCAGACAAGACGGAACAACAGATGGACTGAACAACGACTGTAGATGCAACGCAGATTTTCCCCCAAGTTTAAAAAAGGGCAGGGCGCTACTGTTCTGAAAAGGGCACTTTTTACATTTTTCAGGGCACTTTTATAGAGTTGAATCTAGAATTTAGCGGTTCAAAATGTCGTGAAGAAACAGAAATTTCATCAAAAAATTGTAAAAAAGAAAAAAAAAGTAAATTTCGTAAAAAAAAAAAAAAAAAAAATTGCGAAAAAACGGAAAATTTTATTAAAAAATCACATAAACAGCAGTTTTTGCTGAAATATCACAAAAACGGCATATTTTGCTAAAAATCGCGAAAAAACGACAAATCTCGTGGAAATGTTGCAAAGAAAACGGAACTTTTCACAAAATTTTCAGTTTTATTGCGATTTTTTGAAGAAATTTGTCGTTTTTTCACGATCTTTTGAGGAAATCTGCCGTTTTGTGAAATTTTGTGACGAAATTAGTCTTTTTTGCGAATCTTGCCGGAAATTAGTCGTTATTTCTCGATTTTTAACGAAATTTACCGGTTTTTTAGCGATTTTTTGCCGAAAGACCCGTCTCACGGGACGCGTATGAGGCTATTTTTTGCGTTCCGTCGCCGATTTTTTGCGAAATTTACGCGCTGTAGCACGTTCGGATCATCGCTGGAGAACTGCGTCTTTTCAAACGTGGGCAAAAAGGGCGCTTTTTGAATGAATGACAAGAGGTGTGCTATTTTTGAATGAATGACAAGAGGGGTGCTATTTTTTTTTGAATGAACCACAAGAGGGGCGCTATTTTTTTGAATGAATGACAAGAGGGGCGCTAGTTTTTGGATGAGGGGCAAGAGGGGCGCTATTTTTTTAACTAAAGGGCAGGAGGGGCGGAGCGCTCCACTGAAACCCTCTGGGGAAAACTCTGTGCAACGTATTTACATAATTACGAAAGCATGTAAAAATGGAAGACAATCATAATTTGAACGCAATTTTATCAAGATTAAGCAAGTGACAGAAGCTCTGGAAATTTAAAATCTATAGAATATATATATATATATAATAAGATAAAAGTATATCAGTGAGTAACACTAGCGTCATGCTGACGGAAATACCTCACCGATAAATTTCGCTTTTATGGGAATCTTTTAAGGTATTCAAATCACCCAATTTTACATTTTCACATCATCGAAAATAGGGAACAAAAGTTCTTTAAAAAGCAATTCGTTTAAAAAAATTAGTTCAATTTACATATTTTTTTATGGTTTTTATAATATTTTTTATGCATGATAAAAAAAAAAAATTAACATTATCTCGTGCAGTTTGATTACGAAATATCAATGCGTTTAAAATAAACAAATAGTTTAGCATTTGTGTCTGGCTAATATTCCATACATCGAATTCAACAGTGATATTTTTCATATTAAAAATACTTTTTGTGTGCTGTTAGTTGGCAATTTAAATATATATATACATAAGAATTTTCAAAAAAAAAAAGGGGGGGAGGAGGGCTGTCTACTTATATCATGAAACCGTAGAAACCCAGCTTACATTGCCTAAACAGAATATATCCTAATTCGTCAATTTCTATTTATACTAGTTATTCATTCCCATATTAAGTGAAAGTAAAGTAATATATTAATATTTTTTCCCGTATAGCATGTTAAAAATAATGCCTATAATCGGTTTTATTTTTTAAACAAAATATCTCGGACAGTTGAAACATTTCTCTAATTTTTGATATAGTTTTCACATATTTTAATTTATATATATATATGAAGCAACTTAAATCCAAGCCAATATCGATGAAATAAATCTTGACCAAGCAGCTGCGATAACCCTCAAATTTCTTTCTAGAATCAGAGGCAGATGGCTCTCACTTTGAGAGAAGAAAGAAGCAGCAGCTTCACCTTCTCAGCTCATCTCTCCTCCTCCTCTCGCTGCACAGATGTTTCTGATTGTCTAGTCAGATCAGTTTTGGTTTTCCTTTTATCACAGTTCCGACGGCATTAATTAGGTCTTGACGATTATCAGACTAACACGCATACCCATTCCAGACAGACGAATTTTATTTTTTCTTAGACCGACGTTAAAAGACAAAGAAAGTTAAATTTGAGAAAAGCTTGTGTTCCATCTCGGATTTTCAGTGTTACAGAACATAGATAAAAATTATTTCTTTTTTTTTTTTTTTTTTTTTTTTTTTGTTTTGTTTTGTTTTTAGCTGAAAAATTCTAACATGTTTTTCATATTTTATATGTTTTTAAAGATTGCGTAATAATAACACACGCACACACACATACAAAAAAAAAGTATCAAAAGTATGTTCAAACAAAGCTTTGAAGTTTATTAAAGGCCATACTTTGTATTAGTCGGATCAGTTTTGGTTTTTCTTTTTTCACAGCTCCGACGGCATTAAGTAGGAATTGACGATTATCAGACTAACACGCATACCCATTCGATATAGAGGGTTTTTATTTCTTTTCCACGAACGACCATAAAAGACAAAGAAAGTTAAATTTGAGAAATGCCAGTATTTAGTGGGTTTCCAGTGTTACAGAACGTAGATGAAAACAATTCTTTTAGATGAAAAATTCTAACATGTTTCTAATATTTTATATAGTCATCAAGATTACGCAATAATAAAATTAAAAAAACACTTTTAGATGGAAAATACCAACAGAGTGTTTAAACAAAGCTTTGAAGTTTATAAATAGCCATATTTTTGTATTAGTCAGATCGGTTTTGGTTTTCCTTTTATCAGAAACCCGACGGCATTAATTAGATCGTGAAGATTATTAGACTAACAGACATGCTCATTCGAAGCAGACAATATATATATATATATATATATATATACTTTTTTTTCTTTTTTTAGTGAAGATCCATAAAAGGCACAGAAATCTTGGTTATTTTTTGTTATGGAACACAGAAAACTATTTTTTAAATGAATATTCTAAGATATTTTTTTATCAATATATTCTTGAAGACTTCATACTAATAATATAAAATTAATAATCGTCGAAATTCATAAAATGCAGCAATATCATTTTAACTTCCAGTCACTCTTATTTCAATCTAGATAAGAATTTTAATGCTAATTTGTGACGTGAATTTAAAATTTTACTCGTATTTTTATCTTATCACTGTCAGAAATTTGTGAACGCGTTCTCGTTTCTCCCCCGGTAAAATGAACGAAGGAACAAGAATATAAAAAAATAATAGAGTAAGTTGGAAAGGTAATAAAGTTCACAAGTTTAATGAAATTCAACATAAAAAAGTAAGTTAAAATATATTTCATAGTAAAAAATTATAATTGCAGCAGCATTGCGTAATGCAATTTACATTTCAGAAACATTGAATTAGCGGTTTTTTTTAAACGTTTGCAATAATTACATAAGTCAATAAGGTCAATAAGTATTTAGCCAATACTGTCTACACGTATCAGTGAACGACTAACCAAATAACGAATGTTTGAGAAATAGACCAAACCAGACTTCAATGATGATGTGATTACATTACATTACATTACATTACATTAATATATTTTTTAAGATTTCATACTAATAATGTAAAATTAATGATCGTCGAAATTCATAAAATGCAGCGTAGTAAGACGCGTTAAAATTTCATTTTTAACATGTCTTACTAATCTGGATAAGAATTTTAATGCTAATTCGTGACGCGAATTTATAATTTTATTCGCATTTTTATCTTATCACTGTCAGTAATTTGTCGACGCGTTCTCTTTCCTCTCCCGGTAAAATCGGGAAGAAACGAAAATATAAAAAAAAATAATAGAGTAAGTTGAAAACATACTAAAGTTCATAATTTTAATGAAATTCAAGATTTAAAAAAAATTTTAAATAAATATCACAGCAACAAATTAAAATTGTAGCAACATTGCTTAATGCAATTTACCTTTGAAAAAAAAATGAATTAACGGTTTTGTTTTTTAACGTTTGGGATAATTACATAGGTCAATTACGCCAATACTGCCAACAGATATCAGTGAACAACTAACCAAATAGCGAATATTTGAAAAAGAGACCAAACCAGACTTCAATGGTGATGTGATTCATTGATACACATGTATTATTAAAGAATATTAGTAGAGAAATTAACATGGATAAATAGAAGCTGATATTTAGAAAAATATTACCGAAAAAGAACAGACCATGTTTAGTCGAATATTAATAATAGTGAAATATATTAATTAAAAATTGCTGAAATTATAAAAAAAATTAAAGCAAATAAATATACAAAATTTAAAAATAATTACATACTCTAAAATAAATTTACAATTTGCAATAAAAATATATTCTAAAAGGATTAAATGTTACAAAATATAATTTCCAGAATCGTCATAATTTAAAAAAAATTTAACAAGTATTGCCGATGGTAATAAAAATTTTTAAAGTAATAAATAAGTATTACTAAAATTATGTACAAAAGTTAAAATATAACATAATTATTTTCGCAACAGTATCTTTTAAGAAAAAAAACTTCACATATTTTTCATTTTTAAATGTACCCTAACAGGATATGTAAAGCAGGATTTCTGACTCTTCCATTATTCTGTATATTTAAACGAGCAAATTAGTTTTGTAACTATACTAAAAAGTTAAAATACAATACAATTATTTTTGCAACAGTATCTTTTAAGAAAAAAAACTTCACATAATTTTCATTTTTAAATATACCTTAACAGGATATGTAAAACTGGATGTCTGACTCTTCTATTATTCTGTAATTTATTTAAACAAGCAAGTTAGTTTTAAAAGATTTGTTCAAAAGATTAAATTTCAATGTCATTATATTTATCTGATCTCACATTTCTTTGTGTATACAGTTGAGACAGGTGAATGCAAATGCAATTTTCCCGAGGGGAAGTAAACATTGTTACGCACTTGATAATGATGAACCATTAATAGGTCTTCAAAAATGATGAAGAATGTAGTTTTAGTCTCAGTATATTGATAACACTTTTAAAAATAATTCTCTACAAATACTATCAAAGGTTTTTAAAATTAATACTGAAATTAAATAAAATTAATAAATATGTCAAATTTGAAAGGCAGAATTGACAATTTTACTTACCCATCATACGTAGTATAGGGTAAGTCTTGCAATCGTTTTGAAAATCGAAAAAATTTTTTTGATGGATTTACACGTTTTAGATAGTGGAGATTCCGAAAAACATATTTTTAGAAAAAATTTTTTGCCGTCCGTCTGTCTGTCTGTCTGTCTGTCTGTAAACGCTCTATCTCCCGAACAAATTGAGATACCGACTTGAAATTTTGTATGTAGTTAGTATGTAAGAATGGGACGAACCCTATTTAATATCAGCAACCTCGATTATCCGGAACTATTTTTTTCGGACTCTCGAAAAATTCGTTCTGATGAAAGGTATATAAAAATTTTCTAATTTTTTTTGTTCTAAATAATGGACGTAAAAGGCAATAAAATAGCACACATTTTGCATATAGAACGAAGTCGATCGAATTATTAGTTGCCGAGATATTTGTAATCTTGTTTTCCACATTCTTCGATTTTTCATGACTCTGTATTTCATTCAAATTTGAATTCAGAAGTATATTTTAATTGGAAATGAGACGCTTAATCTGACGCAGTTAATTTTTAGTTAATAGAATTATTACTTTTGGAGTTATAAGGATGTTTCTTTTACGCAGTTCGGTACTACTTGAATAGATTGGCGTTTTATATAATTTGTCGAAATGGGTACATCAGCAGTTCTTTAATATAGCATTACTATGTATATTAACAATATTTAAATTTTGTTTATGAATTGCAATGCATTGTATAAATAGTTTCACATGTTTTATTTTCATATACATATCCATGATGGGTAAGTATTACGGTGGCCCCCAACGACTAGTTTTAAATACGCATAAAATATTGAAATAGTTTAAAGACGGTTACAGATTTTTGAAGGATTTTGCTTTATAAGATATTTAGAATGCCATTTAAAATTATCATTTAAAGTTATTTAGAATTATTATTTAAAATGTCATACTGGAATATGTCCATTTTTTGTATGCTTAGGTTAATACGCTGTAAATAAAAATATGTATTTATTGTTATTACAGAATCCATTAAAGGGATAATGCTTTATGAAATATGAACTATTTCATATCTCATATAGGATATACACTATATTGCCATTGATTATGGGACACTTGCGATTTTAGACATTTTACTAAATATCTAGAAAAATACATGAGGAATCATCTCGAAACGCTTAGTGTATAAATATAATAGTATACGTCATACATCTCCGTGAAGATTTTTTACCGAAACGCCATAGGGGACCGTCAACAAATTAAAAAGAATGAATATCTTTTGAATAACCCTGTCAAAACTAATGTAGCAAAAGCGCTCAAACTCTAGATTATGATTGAATGCCTTATTGTAATACACTGTGTTCATTTTTATGCAAATAGCATGCACACTCGCAGAGTAATTAAGGTTTTTATAAAAATGGTCCCAAATTTTTCTAAGTTTTTCCATTATAATTTTCAGAGTTCTTAATATAAAATAATATTTTTTTCAGAAAATATGTCAAACAACATTGCACACAGTACCCTGTAATCAGAATTAAAAAATAATAAAAATTGTATGAAAAATGAGTAGGTTTACTATATAATTTTTTACTACGCATGCGTCAAAGATATCAAAATTTCATTTGCATATTATGTTCGCTAAATGTATTGAGCAACTTTTGTAAAAGTCTCAAAATCATAGCTTGAAAATTCTGAAAGTAATCGTCTATAGAAAAAGGACAAAATCCGTTGATTCCAAAATGAAGCAAAAAAATGAGGGATTTTATCCAAATTCAGTAGTACATCCCATATTGTGTATTCTATATTGACACTAATCAATGCATATATGGATACAACCCCTCTTGTTTTTGCTTCATTTTGAGAATAATGGATTTTCGACTTATTCAATTGACGATTATTGTCAGAATTTTCAAGTTATGATTTTGTGACTTTCACAAAGGTTGCTCTATACATTTAGCTGACATAATATGCAAATGAAATTTTGATATCGTTGACGCATGCGCAGTAAAAAATTATTTAGTAAACCAACTCATTTTTTATACAATTTTCATTATTTTTACTTTCTTCTATCTTTACAAGAAGAAAGTATTGGATTCATGAAAATTTTCGACTTCCGGTTTTCGATGGATTTATACGTTTTAGAAGGTCCTGAACACGTTTTGACTATTTTTAGAAAATGTCTGTCTGTGAGTCTGTCCGTCTGTCTGTCTGTGTGTCTGTCTGTATGTGACAAAAAATTTGTGGGCGCTCTATCTCAAGAACTAATGCTCGAAATTTAATAAAATTTTATATTCAGTTAGACCTTGATATGAATTAGTGCCTATTGGTTTTTGGTGAAAATTGGCCGGCAGGTGGCGCTGCTATACTACGTTTTTCATGATTTTCAAGATTGCTATATCTCAAGAACTAAAGCACAGAATTTCACCAAACTTCAGATTCTGTGACCCCTTGATATACATAGACGCTGATTAAGTTTTAGTGTAAATTGGCCAGCAGGTGGCGCTGCTATGCCACGTTTTTCATGATTTTCATGATAGCTATATCTCAAGAACTAATGCACAGAATTTCACCAAACTTCAGATTCCGCGATACCTTGAGATACATAGTCGCTGATAAGGTTTTGGTGTGAACTGCTCTATAGGTGGCGCTGCTATGCTACATTTTGCACTATTTTTGCGATAGCTATATCTCAAGAACTAATGCAGAGAACTTCATCAAATTTTAGATTCTGTTACACTAGAATATATAACATAATTAGACGCTGATTACATTTTGGTATTAACCTTCCAACAGGTGGTGTAGTTATGCTGCATTTTGCACGATTTTTCCGATAGCTATATCTCAACAACCAACGCACAGAATTTCATCAAACTTCAGATTTTGTTACACAATGACATATAACATAATTACACGATGATTACGTTTTGTTATAAATCCTTCAACTGATGGTGCTGCAGTGATATATTTTACACGGTTTTTTTAAACTAGCTATATCTCAAAAACTAATGCACAGAATTTCATCAAACTTCAGATTCTTTTACACCTTAACATAATTAGGCGCTTTTTTACGTTTTGGCATAAATTGTCCAAGATATGGTGTTGCTGTGCTACGTTTTGCAATTTTTTTTGTTATAACTATATCTCAAGAACTAATGGACGAAATTCCATCAAATTTCAGATTCTGTTAGGTCTTGGCATAAATAGATGCTTATTAGGTTTTAGTATAAATTACCCAACATGAGGCACTACTAAGCTCATTTTCTAAGAATATTAATTAAATTTTGTGTTTTAGGCTTTTCGGATACCAGAATTTCATTAGGCTAGGTCAAATGTTCGAGGAAATTCGGTAGTGGGTAACTTTGGGGGTCGCCACGTTTTTTTTAAAAATATTAAAATGTACTTATGAGATAGAAGAAAATTTTGGGATTGACACATCCAACTAGTTTAATTCTGATTACAGGGTACTGTGTGCACTGTTGTTTGTCATATTTTCTGAAAAAAATAATATTTTATATTAAGAACTCTGAAAATTATAAGGAAAAAACTTGGAAAAATTTGGGATCATTTTTATAAAAACCTTAATTACTCTGCGAGTATGCATGCTATTTGCATAAAAATGAACAAGGCTTATTACAATAAGGCATTGAATCACAATCTAGAGTTTGAGCGCTTTTGCTACATTAGTTTTGACAGGGTTATTCAAAAGATATTCATTCTTTTTTAATTTGTTGACGGTCCCCTTTGGAGTTTCGGGAAAAAATCTTCACGGAGATGTATGACTTACACTATTATATTTATACACTAAGAGTTTCGAGATGATTCCTCATGTATTTTTCTAGATATTTAATAAAATGTCTAAAATTGCAAGTGTCCCATAATCAATGGCAATATAGTGTATAAACCTGAGTTTCTGATTATTCCAGTATACTGTAATTTATTTAAACAAGCAAGTTAGTTTTAAGAGATTTGTTTAAAAGATTAAATTTCAATGTCATTGCATTTATCTGATCTCACGTTTTCTCTGTTTATATAACTAATATTGTAAACTGAAACGCATTTTTACGGCAAGAAAAATAAAAATTGTTACGCACTTGATAATGATGAACCATTAATAAATTTCCAAAAATGATGAAGAATGTAGTTTTAGTTTCAGTGTATTGGTAACATTTAAAAAATAATTCTCTACTAATTCTGTCAAAAGTTCTTAAAATTAATACTAAAATGATATAAAATTAATAAATATTTAATATTGCTAACGCTGATGATAAATTTGAAAGATATAATTGTGAAACTTTTAAATATGCATAAAATATTAGAATTAACAATTTAAAGACGGTTATAGTTTTTTGAAGGATTTCACTTTATAAGATATTTAGTATTTCAAATGTCATACCGGAATATGTCTAATTTAAGTACGTTTAAGTTAACACACTGTAAATAAAACCGTATATTTATTATTAAAACAGAATTCTTTTAAAGGATAATACTTCATGAAATATTAATTGTTCCATATGTCATATAGGATATGTAAATCTGAATTTCTGATTATTCCATCATACTGTAATTTACTTAAACAAGCTAGCCTGTTTAAAAGATTTGTTTGAAAGATTAAATTTCAATGTCATTGCATTTATCTGACCTCATATTTCTTTGTTTATCCAACTGTAATAGACGAACGAAAATCGCCTTTTGCGGCGAGAAAATAAACATTGTTTCTGAATAAATAATGATTAACCATTAATTTTTTTAAAATTTTTAATGTACACGAATGTAATTTCAGTCTTATTATATTAATACCCTTACTTTCAAAATTCTCAAAATTAATAATAAAATAGACTAAAATATAAATCAGTTGATAATTATCTAATATTGCCAACGTAATGATAAATCTTAAAGGTGTAATTGTGTAAGTTTAAAACAAGCATAGTTTTATTTCAGTTAACATTTTAAAGACGGTTACAATTGTTTTTGAAAGATTCTCCTTTAGAAAATATTTAATAAAGTCAAATCTCAGTAAGGCGCAGAGCCTGATTACTAACGGGGCACTCTCTCACCAGAAAAAATTTATAGAAATTTTCGTCTTCTTTAAACGCCCTTTTCATACAAGATTACTGTCATGAATAAGGAAAAATTCTTTATTTCTTTTTCCTGGTGGGAGAGTGCCCCGTTAGTAATCAGGCCCTGGTAAGGCGAACACGTTTTGTATGAAATACTTTTAGCACGAACTGCTACTGATTTCCCTATGCACAGTTGCAAATACAGTTAAATACATATGCAATATTTTTAAATTCGGTTGGTTGGTTGTATGGGATTTTATGGCATAAGATCCCTTTTGAGACATGCTACGCCAATATTTAAGTTCGGATAACAGAACTACTTTTAACACGAACATAATTTTTTAAATTTCACTGAGTTTCGTGTTAACAGGGTTCAATTATATTTCAAATGTCATGCTGAAAAAATTATATTTTAAAAACGTTTGAGTTAATGCGCCGCAAATAAAAGCATGTATTTATTATTATAACAGAATCCTTTTAAGGGATAATGCTTCATGAAATATTAATTATTTCATATGCCACATAGGATATATAAATCTGAATTTCTCATTATTCCATCTGACTGTAATTTACTTAAACAAGCTAGTCTGTTTAAGAGATTTGTTTGAAAGATTAAATTTCAATGTCATTGCATTTATCTGATCTCACATTTCTTTGTTTATGCAACTGTCACAGATGGATGCAAATGGATTTTTCCGGTGAGAAAATAAACATTGTTATACACTGGATAATGATCAACCAAGGTTTTCACATTCTCAAAAATCATGAAGATTACAATCTCAATCACAACATAATGATACAATCTTGAAAAGGATGAATCTTTACCAATTTTCCAAAAGTTATTGTAGTTACCAAAGTTATTGTAGATAATGATAATATGCAGTTAAATAAAAATAAACAGTTTCATAAATAATTTTGATTTGTCATAAACCAATAGGTATACTTTAAAGTTAATCAAGCAAAAATTTTAAACTCCATGTTAAAATGAATTTTGCGTTTGTTTATTAAAATGGCAAGAATATCTAAAGGGACATTATTATATCTGTGTGACGGTACCTATATTTAAATTAGAAAATCAAACAAACAAATTAAAGATATTTCTTGGTCAAAATTCACTTACTTAGGGGACGTCCACAAAAATGGTGTAACGCTTGAAGGGGGGAAGGGAAGACGGTTCGTGAAACTGTGACAGTTTGTGACAAAGTGGTGGGAGGGGGTATGACGATATGTGGTAATTGGTTAAGATAACAGTTTAAAATCCAGCAGATTAAATATTAAAGTCTGTTGTCTTCTTAAATTAAAGATGAGATTTAAAGTTAAATATATTAAATTCCATTTCAAATTCCAAAATACTACCGTTTACAATTTTTCTTTCATATTTATTAATATTTTATTACTATTGTACATTAGTTATGCTTTTTGTTGCAAACCTTATTCTTATTTCATACAAAACAAGTACACAAATCATTTTTATTGTTATGCTCACAAATGTCATTAAAACACGTTCTTAAAACTTAAAAATAAAATTTGAAATATGATAAAAATTAGTGCTTTCTTTCTGAATTGCAAGCACATGTATGTATAATATAACGTGACATGGGAAAAGGGGGAGGGAGGGGGTTTTGATGAAATGTGATGCTTTGTGACCAAGTGGGGAGGGAGGGGTGTCAAAAATATTGAAAAGAATTTGATATCATTGATGAACAGCCCCATATCTATTTTTATGAATCTTACAGTTATATAATTTTTTATCATATCAAACATTCAATGTCATAAGTTTGCATAATGTAGGAACACAAGTACTAGATAAGCAAATGTTACGGAAAACAGTCGGACATATGCGTGAATATAAGAAGTCAAAATAAGAAATGAAATCATTTGCTTCGCTAAAACGTGCAAATATATTAATAATTGTACTTATAAAATGTAATTAAAGAAATAAATATTTTAATAAATTAAAAAGCAATCAGTTTATTCAAATATAGTTCACCAGCAGATTTTTTAGTAATTCATTATTTAAGTGGAGTTCCCAATTATTCATTTAAGTATTTACGGATAAAATGTAAACATTTTACTCATGCATCCGTCGTGTAATCTAGGAAAGTGATAATCAGTGTAAATATAAACAATACTAACTAACCACAAGAATCTAGGATTAACAACCTCAAGATAAATAATCAAATAATGCTCTTCGATAAACTTGTCATTTATTTTTAATTGTGTTAGTAGAATCCGATACAAGATAGGAATTAAGATTTCTTAATGTCAAAATATTCGGATTTATTCGAATGCGACATATTCATTCATAGATGAATCATCATCTGATTAAAGTTTGACTAAAGGCTTTTTTATGATTTTTTATTTATTTATTTAACAAACAAAATAATTTAACCGATTTATACTTCATGTAAGGTGTGAAAAAGAATAATATCAAGGCAAAGATTTCGAAAATAGTTAAAATAACTTTGGATCACCTGTAACAATAATCAATCAAACAATGCTTTTTGATAAACACATGCCAATATTTATATGCATTCGTATTTATAAATCCGGAAAAATATCAAAAATATTTGTAAAATATAATATGAAGATAATTTACAATGTAATCAATTAATTAATTGAAAGATAAAATCTATATAAATGCAATAATGTATGTAAATCATAATTTATAGGAATTTTATTCTTATTTATTTATAAAATTAAATCATTCAGGTCATATGTAACATATGAGCGCAATTAATATGTAAACAAAGCTTACAAAACGAACTAGGAAAAAGCAAGGGCAAAAACTCAAGCATAAGATATAAATTAGGAAGCATTTTACAACACTTGTAGAATATTATTAACAAATTTCATTTTGCATGCAATGCACTGAAATATCTAAATAAGCAATTAAAATGCACCGCAAACAATTTTTCACTCAGACTATAATGTAACAGAATAATTTTGTATGCTCCTGTAAACGAATTATAAATTCTACGCGCTTGGACAGAAAAATTAACTTTTCAAATATGTAAGAAAGCATTATAAAAGAAAAGAAAACGTGTATCAATAACGCCAAAGTAAATAAACAGATAACAATTATATAAACCTATTAATATTTGTTTCTAGTTGCTTTTGTAAATCCTGAAAAAAAGCGGAAAATTGCTTTATATCATATTAGCGATATTTACTTAAAATCAAATTATAGTGTAAACAAATTAACAAAAGATCCTGTGATTAAAATATAAATAAATCAATCCCCCCCCACACACACACACATACACTTTTATCAAACTTCACATGTGTATTTGCTTCTTTAGAAACAAAGCGATTCAATACACTCATCTTTCTTGTGACGAGTATACACGCGACAATAGATAAACGGAGGTTACTAAACTAAACAAAACAATCTAGAATTAGCTATGACGAGATAATAAATCGTGTATTTTGATAAACTTGTCAATATTTTCTTACAATAACATTTATGAAATACGATAGTAAATCGGAGTTCCTTTCTTTTAAATTACTTGGGTTTATTTTAAATCCAATTACATTTTAAGCATTTTACTCGAAGATAAATCCAATCTAATTAAAATTTAATTAAGGTTTCCTTTTTTCTATTACGTAATATGTATTTAGTTATTGAGTAAAGACAAATTAATTATAGTTGGATAAATTCTTTGCGTTACAATTTGCTTTGAAATAAATCTGTAAAATATGTTTGAGAGTATTACAAAAGAAAAGAAAACGTGTAATAATGCCAAAATAAATAAACAAATAACAATTACATTAGCCTATCAATGTTTGTTTCTAACTACTTTTGTGAACCTAATTTAAAAAAAGATCGGAATATTTTTAAATATTATATTAGTCGGATTTACTTAAAATAAAATTACATTGAAACCAAATCAATCAAATATATAATTCACCATGTGATTGAAATATAAATGAATCAACCCCCCTCCCCCACCTCTTTTATCACACTTCAGAAGTTTATTTGCTTCTTCAGAAACGAAGTGATTCAATACACTCACATTTCTTGTGACGAGTATACACGTCACGATAGATAAACGGAGGTTACTAAACTACCCAAAACAATCTAGGATTTGCCATGTTGCGATAAGAAATCAAGTATTTCAATAAACTTGTCAATATTTTCTTTCAATAACATCTACAAAATCCGATAGTAAATCGGAGTTCTTTGTTTTACATTATTTCGATTTATTTGAAATCTAATTACGTTTTAATCAATTTACTTCAAGATAAATCCCATCTAATTAAAGTTTAATTGATATATTTTCTTTTCACTTACTTAATATGTATTTAATTATTCATTAAGGAGAAATCAATTATATTTGAATAAATTCTTTGTGTTACAGTTAGCTTTGAAATAAATCTGAATATTATGATAGGGAAAATAATAAATGGGCCATTTATAGTGTACATTTTCAACAATTTTGTTTATTCTTAAAAATATGGTTCAAATAATGAACTCAGTGGATTTTAAAGTTCAATTAATAGTGAATAAAAAAAATTAACAGCATATTCAATTAAAATTAAAGAAAGTTTTCATGCATATTTAAAAAAGTTTTCGGCATATTTATTTAACATTTTTTTAAATCTCCTTATATAATTGCTGTATGGGCAAAAATAAGGTGTCAATTAGGGGGCCTGAAAATGTAACGTTATCAACTTTTTATCCATTTTGGAATCCTCCCTTTCGATACCATGTCATCCCTCGACCCCCCCCCCCCTCCCTCGGAAATGATGCGTCACATGAAGCACATTCCAAAAAACACTTTAATTCTCATTATGTAACATGAATTTGGCCAATATAATCAGTATCTCTGTTCAAGAACATTCCAATTAATGGAATAATACTTATTTTGTCTATGTCATAAGACTGCATTTGACGAAAAATTAGAATTTTGTTCTTCAGGAAGAAGAAAAAAAAATCGATGAAGCTATTACAAGCAAAATTTATTTTCATTATTTTTACTGACTATTTAAAATTACGATTATAAAAAAAAAAAAAAAAAAAAAAAATGTTGCAGAGAGTTAGACAGACAAAATTAATTAATTTATGCTTGTTTAGTTGAAAAACATAATAATGCAATTTTTATAAAAATTAAAAATTTTAATTGTGTGGCACATTAAATAAGTTACACACCATAAAATATGCAACTTTAGATGATAATTTAAAATTTAAGTTTTTTTACTATTTTTCACATTTATACATTTGTATATGGATTTAAGGTTTTTTTTTTCATAAAAATACAAAAAATCGTGCACTAAAGGGATAAGCAACATCCCCTCCAATTGCAAGTTGAATCAGCGCTTTTTCAATCAATGCCTAGGGGATAGAAATATTTTTACCTCTTACCGATATATTTTTTAAACTTTGACAGCATTTTTTAGACTTTAAGATACTGTATTACTTTAATCCTGAGTAAGCTTAAAAGTTCTATGCAAAATCTTCCCCCGAATTCTTTGACAGTGACAGTCTATGACTAATAGCTTTAGCTCTTTGAATAAAACTTGAGTTAGGTTTTAAAATATTCAATGAATCACTGCTGCCCTTTAAATGCAAGCTTTTCAAATGAAAAAAAAAAAAAAACTGAGTAACATTTTTATTATTTTTATTGCCTATCAAATTTTTAATAGTATTTGAATGTAGATAAAATAGAAACAAATCAATTGATAATTTAGTTTTTCATAATTTCCCCAATTTCAATTACAAGACACAATAGAATCTTTAAGGAAAATCAGAAAAAAGGACATCCCAAAATCGTCATTATTTGATTTATGTTCTCCAATCACTTCGTAATAGTAATAGTTCAAGCAGGAAAAAAATGCCAATTCCTTTATTAGATCCTGCAATATGCACCCTTTTTTATATACTCTCCATTTCTTATTAATCAACATATGACTT
The DNA here is from genome assembly GCA_964019185.1 of Maratus speculifer. Classification (NCBI taxonomy): domain Eukaryota; kingdom Metazoa; phylum Arthropoda; class Arachnida; order Araneae; family Salticidae; genus Maratus; species Maratus speculifer. The sequence goes on along the minus strand of OZ025301.1, from coordinate 145,269,599 downwards.
AAATACCAATGTCGTCCCTTTACATTCCGTTATAATCATAGTTCTTTAAAAATCCCCGTCCTACAATAATCATTATTTTTAAATTTATTACAATTATCATCATTATTTGTTCTTCTTTGTATATTCACGAATTACTCTAGAATAATAAAATGTGTAACAAAAATAGCTATTCCGAAAAGAAATTATGTTTTAATAATAATTCAAAGAAATGAAAAATTTAAAAATAATTTTAAAAAATGCAGTCCACTCAGCTTTTTTCGGAAAATGCAAATAACAAATATTGGCAATTTTCTACCAAAATACACACATATATTAGAAACTCTGTGGAATTGGCAATAATTTTTAGAAAGAATATGAATATGAACATAATCATAATAACAAATAGAACAATCAACAGCTGAATACTTAAAAAATAAATAAATAAGTTAACGCAAGATTCATTTCAGGGCTTCCAAAATCTATCAATCTTTGAGCCCCTGAACACTAATGACAATGACAACGTTTCTTTTAATAAAATCCCCCAAAGGCTCACTTAAAATGTTCTCTGAATCCCATAATAAATTATGACAGCATAATACTGACAGCTTAATAACTTTTAATGATATACAATACAAGTGGGTTTAAAAATTATTTGTGTATTGTATTTCAATAATTATGAAAAGACTACGCAAAATCTCATGTCAATAAATATTTATAAGTAAACATTTACCGTACTTTTCCCTACACGTACTATTTCCCTTAACATTCATATACATAAAAAATACATTGGTAAAAATAGATAATAAAACACAAAATACAAAAAAAAAAAAAAAAAAAAAAAAAGCTGCTGCAAAATTTTTAAATGGATCCGAATTATATTTTTAAGTGAGATTAAAAATAATTTGTTTATGCCTCTTTAATCCTCAAAAGACATTCAAAGTCACACTTTTAAAGCTTCCCTTTGACAGTAAATATTTATTGCTGGTGATCTGCGATTTACTATATTTTGTATTTGTTGTCACAAACATCACATGCGAAAATTTGAAATAAATAAAATGTAAACACAAAAATAACTATATCAGTAATACGATGTATGTATAATATTGGAAGAAAGTTAAAGTTTTGATCGTTTAGATGCAGCCTGTCCCTTTAATCTTAAACAGGTTTTAAAGCCCACTTTTAAAGCCTACTCTGACTGTTCACTCTGATTCCCTTGAAAATGATTATGTATTACTAATGACTTAGAGCAATTTTTGTTTTTGTGTTCGTACACGACACGCGCCACTTCTCTTCAAATTTGAACATTTTAAAATGCAATAATGTTTATAATAAATGCATTAATCACGCTTGTGAAAGCGAGTGATCAAAAAATCCAAAGAAAAATGAAATGTAATTTGTTTGTAGTTGAGAGTGTGACGTCTCTTTATTTTTCAAAAAGTTTATAAAAGCTCAATTTTTAACGCATGCTCTGAGTTTTTTTACAATAACTATTTTATCATTAGTAATTTGCAGTATTTTGTTTTTATTATCACAACTGTCAAGTAAATTCCCTTAAAAAATTGTAGACGCAAAAAGAAATGTTTAAATTGACAGTAACTATTTTATTACTAACCGTTTGTATTATTATTATTATTATTTTTACTATCAAAACTCTCACTTAGTGACAGTAACTATTTTATCGCTAACAAATTGCATTATTTTGTTTTTACAACCGCAACTGTCATTTAAATTCACTTAAAAAGTTGTAAACACAAAATGAAATATCTAAATTGACAGTAACTATTTTATTCCTAACAGTTTGTATTATTTTGTTTTTATTATCACAACCTTCACTAAAATTCAATTTAAAACAATTGGAAATACAAAAAGAAAAATCTAAATTGACAATAACTATTTTATTACTAACAGTTTGTAATATTTTGTTTTATTATCGCAACTGTCACTTAAATTTAATTAAAAAAATTCGTTAATGCAAAAAGAAATATATAAATTGACAGTAACTATTTTATCATCAACAAATAGCATTATTAGTTTTTATTATCACAACTGTCACTAAAATTCATTTTTAAAATATTGTAAACATAAAAAGAAATATCTAAGTTGACAGCAACTATTTTATTACTAACAGTTTGTAATATTTTGTTTTTACTATCGCAATAGTCACTTAAATTCGCTTTTAAAACAATCGTGAACGCAAAAGGAAATATAAATAACAGTAATTGCTATTTTACTAAAAAACTGCATTATTTTATTTTTATAATCGCAACTGAAATTTAAATGCATTAAAAAAAATTGCAAACACAAAAAGAAATAACTAAATTAACATGAATTATTTTATTACTAACAGTTTGTATTATTTTGTGTTTATTATCGCAACTGATGCCACTCATATTTACTTTTTAAAAATTTCATAAACGCAAAAAGAAATACATAAAATGACAGTAACTATTTTATTACTAATTTGTATCGTTTTGTTTTTATCATACCAACTGTCATTTACATTCATTTAAAAAATACATAAATTAAATTAAACGCAAAGGAAAAAAAAAAAATAAAAAATGAGTGACTACTTTATTACTAACAATTTGTATTATTTTGTTTTTACTATTGCAACTGTCATTTAAATCCAATTTCAAAGAAAAAAAAAAATTGAACAAAAAAAGAAATATTTAAAAATTACAAGGATAATGAAGTTCATACTGCTCTAAAGTACAGATGTGTCCCCTTTAAACTGCAATGTTTGCGCCCTTTTAAATCTTAAAAGGTTTACATAGTTTACATTACATCTTTATAGTGTTTATTTATTTTAAATGATTCATTGTATTTTGCTTTTGTTGTCACACACGCCATTCTCTTTATGTTTAATACTGTTGTAAACACAAGGAGAAACATTCTACCACAGCGCTTCACATGTATTCTTTACACTGTTCTAAAATTTAAAAGCAACCCTTTAAATATTTAAAGGTTTAAAAGCCCACTATAAATTCTGCGACAGTGAGTATTATTAATTATTTGTCGTTATTATTAATTATTTGTGAGTATTATTATTTATTTTGTTTTGTTTTGCCAGACGTATTATTTGTTTCTGGATTTAAATACTTTGTAAATATTAAAATAAATATTCATATAACCATTTTCCAAGAACTTTAATTTGTTCAAATAAAGATATGCCGTATCTATTCAATTCTCGATAGGTTTAAAAACCCAGCTTAACCGAAATCTGTTGACAGAGATTATCCATATTAAAAACACTTTAGCGCGTTTCATTTTTGTTAACGACACACATCGTAATTTATCATATATTGTCACATGTAAAACATTTTAAAACACTAACATGAATATCCAAGAAACAAACTGATAAAAACAATTGAAAAACACTTCTCTAGATTCAAATACATCGTGTCTTTAAATGTCGAGAGATCTAAAAACTTAACTTCTGAAAACTTCACGACTGGCAGTAACTATTTTAATACTAAAAGTTAGTATTATTTTGCTTTTATTATCGCAACTGTCATTTTAATTTATTTAATAAAAATGTAAACGCAATGTAAAATATCTAAATTGACAGCAACAGTTTTATTACTGATAATTTGTGTTATTTAGTTTCTATTATCACAGCTGTCATTTAAATTCACTAAAAAAAATCGTAAATACAAAAAGAAATATCTAAGTTGACAATAATTATTTCATTGTTAAGAATTTGTAATATTTTGTATTTATTATCGCAAAATTTACTTTTAAACAATTTTAAACGTAAAAAGAATTATCAATAACAAACTGAAGAAATACCAATGATATTGAAAAATACCTATTTTTAATGTTTCGTCATATTTTGTTTTTTACTGCCATATATATCACCTCGCTTCATATTCAAATATTTTGTAAACAAAAAAATAAATATCCGATAATTTCTAGAATGATAAAATTTACATACATTTAATCTCATAATACTGACAAAGTTTTTAAAAAGCCCACTTTTAAAGCCCACTCTTTATAATAATGTCACTGTCATGCGGCTTACAGAGAGCTTTTTAAACCTTTTAATAATTAAAGGGACACGCCGAATGCGACTAGAAATTAAAAAACGGACAACTGATGCTGTGTTAGAATATTTCTCTTTGTGTTTATAACATTTTTAATTCCTGACAGTGAACATTTATTACTAACAATTTACAACTTTTAACACCCATTCCAAATCCCTGACAGTGAATATGTATTACTAACGATTTACAGTGTTATATTATGATTACCATTTATGTAATTTTTCTTCACATTTAAAAAGTATGTCAACATAAAAATAAATATGTAAAACCCAGAAGGAGAATGAGGTTTCAAGCTCAATGAAATTGCAGTGAGGTTAGAAATCATTACCTTACCTTGCCAAGTAATTTCCCTTTCAGGTATGTGGTTTTTGTCGCAGGGTCTATGATGTATTCCGGTAAATCTTTAGCCACTTCCACTATTTTTGGCCTAGGGGGCTTGATAGCCAACATTTCAGGGTCCCTATTGCCTTTGGACAGCCAGTCGGCTTTCATCACATCAACAGGGGTGAGGAGGGTCGTTTGCACTTTACCTGGCTGCCCCATTTTAATATAATTTTTCAAAACACCAAATTAACAGACTGCCCCTCACATTCGTAATCGTATTTTGGTTTTGTTTTTTGTTGTCACACGCTTCACTTCTTTTCACATCCAAAAATTATGTAAACACAAACACAAAAAATAAATATCCAAGAAAGATGTTGATGAAAGCAGACGATAAGAAAGATAAAATCCGGTGAAAGCTAAAGTTTTGATTGCCCTCGTAAAGTCCACTCACCCCCGTTTTGAATATCACTTTCACGTGATTTTCTAACAGGTATGTTTTCCATGAAACAAACGACGCGCACGTTCTTTTTGAACGTATCTTGACATGTGTTGGGATAGCGAAGAGCGTCTTTGGTCTCGGAGGTGCGCTCGCTCAGGGTTACTGGAGTTTCGCCCATTGCACGCTTTGCGCCAAGCGCTGTCGCCAAGTTTACGTTTGACAACAGATGATTGATTCAATGATGAGGCAGTCCCTCTGACGCACAGCACAATAGTTGTATCATTGCTTTTAATGGAACGGTGGTAGAGTAATCAGAAAAGAAAATCAGTGCGTTAGGCGTATATTTAGCTGCGCTTTCCAACATTACAACAATTCTTAAAAATATTAAATTCTGTATTTAGAATTATTTAAATTTTATTTCTGGAAACTTTTAATTTTCGAAAAGTTAACGCAATATGACAAGATAAAAATTTTTAAGTGCATTAAGAAAAAATTTCTGATCATAATCTTCATTTTAAGAGCAAAATTTAGATACAAATTGATTTATTAATGAATCCCCCCCCCCTTTTCATTTCCTTTATAGCTGCATATTTTAATTTTCATATTAAATCTCATTCAATTTAAAATAAATCTAATTTTCCTAAGAAACAATAAATTAAAATTATTAAGGCATACTTTTAAGTGTTTTAGTGTAACAAGGTTAGAATTTCAAAAGAAAATAAAAAAGAAAAAGAAATAATAATTGTGTTGTAACAGATGATTTAAAAAACATTATTTCATAAGCATAGTTGATCCCCCCCCCCCCCATTTATCTATGGAATTTAAAACGATTGTATATTTGTATTTTCAGTCTCTTATGTTTATATGTATGCATAAAAATGTATGCGTTTAAATATATTTCAAATATTTTTATTATTATTATTATTATGTATATGTGCATATAAACTTAAAAAATAAGTATGTTTATAAACAATTTCTTTGGAAGTAAATGATACATAAATAATTTTTGATGAATATTTGGAAAAACGTATTATATGCACAGAAAATTGTAGGATTTGAAGGTACTTATTTTAATTTTTGATTAAAGAATAATAATTTTGTTTTAAATTTGAGTAAAATTACAATGTCAATTAAGCTAAAAAAATCATTAAACATTAGAAACAAGTGGGTAAATGTGATCGTAGATTGCACTGAGAGTTTTCTTTAGCGTTTCTTTCAAAACAACTTATCCTTTAAATAATAAATCCAAATTATTAATATAAAAATATTAAATTCTTACATAGATGGTAGCACCAATACACTTAATTTTTAAATAATTATAAAAGGAAGTTATTTATTTTAATCAGATTTAAAATGTTCAGATAAAATTATTAAAATAAAATCCAAAATTTCAATTTTTTAAAAAATGCGATATTAGATTTAAAAAAAAAATAGCTGATATATAAATAAATTTTTAAATTTCTAAATAGTATACAAAAAAAAAAAAAAAAAAACTTTAAACATTGAATTATTGATAAAGCGCAATAGTTTTTAAAATAGAAAGAAAATCTAATTAAAATAAATAAATAAGTTTAAATGGCAAAGTGAACGAACGACGACGTTGATAAAATTGATTTAATTAAAATAATAGAATTTTTTCAAAATTTTGTGATTTGTTGAATGATACAACAAATAATATTTTTCTAAGTAGAAAATATCACTTTTTAAAAATAGATAAATTTACAGGAATTATTAATATATGAAATAAAATATGAATTAACTGCAGTTAAACTCGGTTACGACACACACGGTTTATACGCTATCAAGCTTAATACGCGGTTTTTTCCGATTCCTTGAACATTCGCCAAAGGACATATGCAAAAATATCACGTTTAATACGCGATCCCGCTTAAGGGTGTATTCCAATCCAAACTAATTATTTTCTGATTTATTTTTAAATTCATTTTTGCTCTCAAACACATCAAGCTGACGAATGCTCTTATTTAGAAAATGCACAATATGCCGTACTGGTCAATTTTTTTTTTTTTTTTTTTTTTTTTTTTTTTTTTTTTTTTTTTTTGATAAATGCAGAAAATAGTGAAAAAGAAAAAGCCAAAGTTTGCTTTTTAAATCGAATTTTCCGAAGTGTGAGATCTGGGAAGAAAAAAAATGATGATGCTGAAAACGTTATTACTTATAAATTGAATTCTAATGAATCGAGCAAAAAAATAGAATCACATCTTATTCATCTCGTCGAAAATCACCTTCGCAAGTTTCGTGTTTCTATTTTTAAAAATGAGTCTGAAAATGTATCAGAAAATTTCGATTTGTTGAGGGTGGGAAAATATTTTTTCGATTACACCCTTAAACCCATAAAAATTTTAAGCTTCGTTATTGAGCTTCAATAAATTTGCAGTCTTTTAAGGAGGAAAAAAACACGCATTCAAACGATCAAGTTGCAAATTCCTTCTCTATTCTCTGAAATGTACCGGATTTTTTACCTTTTTATTATTATTATTATTATTCAGATGAAAAATACTGTTTCCGAGTAGTACCATTAATAGTAGTACTGACTTTATTTAATAACAGATCGATCAAGGGGAATCCGATTAGTAATTAATAAAATTACTAATTTCTAATCGGAGATAGTGGTTAAAAATCAGTGCTAAACATTTTCTTCGAAATTACAGAGAATCTACGGGTAAACCATTATCTTAAACCTTAAGTAAAGTTACAGAAATATAGATTATGTTAAATAACAGAGAAATTATTCGATAAATTTACAAAGACTCTGCAAATTAATATGGTTAAAAATACACAACACTTTGTAAAATTATTTTTAATGATAATAATTTAATTTAGTTTTCAAGAACTGAAAATCACTAAATTTTCAGTGAGCCTGGAAGAATTTGATTTTCTCGAGTAATTTTGATCTGCTGTTTCACTTATTTTTTTCACATAATTTCTTTCTAGCCATACTGGGATTTAAACCAGAGACCTTTTGGAACCAGCGGAAAATCACCCTATTGCCTAAGGCTTTTTTTTTTTTTTTTTAAACAAAATTGCAAAACAATTTTATACGTGTGTATTTCAAATTATAAATTTGAACAAACATAAAAATATTTTGAAATAAAGACGGAATCTTTACAGGGTATAACATATGACATAAGGGAAATTGCCGAAACTGAATTTTTCTGCGATCGCGCCTTCTAACATTGTTAGTCGTTCATTTCGTATATGTTGTTATACTGTAATACAGAAAAATACAAAAATTCAGGTTACTCAGATAAGTTATGAAAAATATTATTAGAGATGATCATACATGTCTTTAGTGAGATTTTAAATGCTCATTATATAAAGGCTATGTTTTATATTGCATATTATGGACGCATAAAGATTAAACAAATACGACTGTGATTCGATAATTAATTTATGTTTGTTATGTTTTCTTTTTTTCTTACTATTCTAACAATACTTTTTACTCAAACATTAACACGTTGAATGCTACGCCAGTCATCGGTGACTGACAATCTAAAATATGATATAAAACTACAAAATAATGTATTATTTTAAGTAATTACTGAAAAATTATTTAAAATTTACTTAACTTTTATTTATTACAGGATTATACCTTCGTAACAATAACTTAAAACTACACTGTAGAAAATTTGCAGCATTCCGTCTAATCATTTGACCGTTTTTTGGAAAAACGGTTACATAACTATAATTTAACGCTTTAACCATAAATTAATCAATAATATGGTCAGAATATAGTTAAATTATGGTTATGTGATGGCATTTTTTGAAAAAAACGGTCAAATGTATTGGATAGAATTGGATAGAATTGGATAGAATGGTGCAAATTTTTAACAGTGTGTCTATATTTTTCTTAGTTTTACATCATATTTTACGCTGTCAGTCACCAACGATTGACACGGCCTAATGGGAAAGTCCAATGTCAGTCACTCTGGCACTTAACATGTTAATAATATATATATATATATTTTATATTAAAAAAAAAAAAAAAAAAAAAGATTATAGTGGTATTCATTATCACAAGTATTATACAGTGAAACCTCCAAATGAGGGACATCTATGGGACTGCAACTTTTGTCCCTTAAATAGAGGTGTCCCTTATTCGGAGTGTCCCTTATTTGGAGGTTTCACTGTATATTATTTTAAAAGCTAAGCTGCGTTTCATAGACATGGTATTTTTTTTTCTTTCAGTTAAAAAAATTAGTTGGACAGGAAGATTATTTTTGTTGTTTTATTTTTCATTGCTGCGGAATTAAATCAACAATTAATTTTAATCAACAATTAAACTAATCAATGAATTAAATGAGAATACAATTAAATTTTAAACTAAAAACACTATATATTCGTGCATATGTCGAGTTCCAACCCTCCCTCAATTTCTTAAGCAAAATTTTGAAAAAATTGAATTTTCGTGTAAAAGTCGAACCATTATTTCCTGTAGTATGTTTAAAAAAGCTTTGTAATCGAGGATATAATAATAATAATAATAATATATTTTCAGTAAGTAAGTAAACTGTTTTTTAAATTTCTAATCAGACCCTTTTTTTCAATAAAGTCTACGTTTTAAAACTATATAGTTATATTAAACCGAAAGTTAAACTATTTTGAAACCAATTCAGATCAATTTAATGATACTTAAAAAGGAAAAAATCCTAAAATCTATTTAAATCTTATTTTTAAAGGTAAATAACTTATTATTGGACTGCTAAAATATAATGCTTCTTTGTATTGTAGGACTTTCAGAAGAGATATCTAGAGCCATTCTCAAGTCTTTTTCCTCTTTTCTCTTATATATCTAATTCTCTTTTCTAAAAAGAGACTGAAATGTTAAAAGGAATGTTTCTGTATTGAAGGAAGTTCTGTCTCAAGAGAAAGTGGGGGTATAACAATTACAGAAACATTATCGTTATTTCTTCTTTTTTTTTGGGGGGGGGGTAGGTGTTGAGAAATAACCATAATCCCCTTTTATCTCTTTCTTTCCCTTAGACAGATATGTGATTATTAAAACACTTGCCCATTCATCAATTATCTCCAAAAAATTTATTATTTACTCCTTCGTGTATAAATCGACCATCCATTTTCAACTCTTAAATTTTGTCTAAAATTCCTCAACTTATACACGAGTATATATATAGTACTTGTATTCGTAAGAGACACACTTTTTTACCGTAAACATTTAAAGGAAAATTTTAGAGGTAAATTAGAAGGTTAAAATTTTAAATAAGCCCAGTTTCTCAAATATTATACAAATCATGTTTTCATACGCCATTTTGCTTTATACGTGATTTTTTCCCACAATCTTGAAACGCATCTTAACTGGGTTCAATTGCATTCATAAATCAAATTTTTTTTCCAAGATTAAAAAAAATAATAATAAATAGGTTTAAAGACTTTAAGTATAAAATATATAATATAAACGTTCACTATGTTACTTAAAAGACGATTAATTTTAATTAAAGATGTTAATAGTTAATTTTATGTAAAATATCTTAGTACTTTTAAACCTTATTCAGGCGCTTCATCAGAGAAAATATTTATTACTAATTGTTGTTTATTTATGCAAATATGTAATATCGTTTTGATAATGAGTGAGCCAATAATTATTACAGCTGAAAGTAGGATCTTAGTAGTATATTTATTATTATTATTGCTATTATTAATTGCAGTTCCATTTACTTTATAATTTTACTCTGTACTGGAATGTGAGATGTGTGAAAAGTGATGAATGTGCACAGAGTGAAAAAATAAAGTAAGTAGAACTGCAATTAATAATGGTATATATACATTATCTCATTAAGTATAATAGAATTCGTACGCTGTCAGTAGTAGTAGTAAAATTAGTTTAATAGCTTTAGTAGCTTTAATTAGCTTAGTAGTAAAATTAGTTTCTTGGATAAACTTAATGAGATAATATATATTAATTTATATTTATTATTATTATTGTTATTATTAATTGCAGTTCCATTTACTTTATTATTTTACTCTGTACTGGAATGTGAGATGTGTGAAAAGTGATGAATGTGCACAGAGTGAAATAATAAAGTAAGTGGAACTGCAATTAATAATAATATATATACATTATCTCATTAAGTATAATCCAAGAAACCACTTCTTCTATTATCTGTAACTATCATTACCTCACTCATTCTCAAAATGAAATCACGCCTTTGTATAACCAAACAACAATTAATTATAAATATTTTCTCTGGTGAAGAGCCTAGATAAGGTCGAAAGCATTAAAATAAACTTACTAATAAACTTAATTATTAACAGGCTTGATTAATTTTTATTCGCCTTTTAAGTAAAACAGTGAACATTTTAAAGTTTTATTACACATTTCATGTTTAAAACAAAGGGAAAATTACATTCCGTCATATGTTTTTATTTTACATTTAAACATATATGAAAAATTTTCACCGAATTAGCAATTAAATTACACATAAAACATTTGCTTAAGAACTTTTTGTAAAATTGTACTTAATTCTGGCTTATATTTAGAATTTTAAACATTTAATCATTTTTTTCTAATTATAAGTTAATTCTTAATATTGAAAAAATACATTAATTTATAAGAAAATAATATATGAAATAAAACATTGATTTAATAACTCATAAAACAAGGGAAATTTTTCGTCAAAAATTTTCCCGAATCCAATCTTTTCTTCTTGTAAAGATAGAAAAATGATTAATTAAAAAGGAATAAAACAAAATGAAAATGATTTTTAATTAGCAATATCAATTTTTAAAAGTACAGTTAGATTAATATAATCAAAATTTTAGAATACATGTAAAAACATTACTTTAAATATACAAAATTAATTCTTGAATAATCATATAGTACAGTTGCAATATCACATAGTTAATTCTAGGCTTTTAACTATTTAATTATTATTACCATTATTATTATAAATTAATCTTTTTTATGAGGATTACTTTAAACCTATTTATTTATTTCTTTAAAATTATCATAATTTGTAAAATAAAATACGACAATTTTTTTTTTTTTTTTTTTTTTTTTTTTTTTTTTTTTTTGTAATCAACATAAAATAATTTGTTCCTTTTGTGATTTTAAATTAATAAGTAGATTTAAGAAAGTTAAAAAGTATCTGTATACATATCTATAGAAAACATTTCACTCTACTTTAATGATGTTTCAATTCTTCTTTAATGAACAAGTAGCTTCCCTACTTTTTTACACTCTGAAAACTCGATATTTTTAATTTTTTTCACCATAAAATGCCGACAAAAAAACATTAAATTAGAGCCATTATAACTATCCTTATGCTCAAGTATGTAGGCATTAAATATATTTTCTTCGTTTATTATTTCATTTATATTAAATTTTCAAAATGAGATATTCTTCTTCAAGCTTTAAACAGTCATTTTCTTTTATATATCTATATCTATCTCCAATATATCTGTCTCTACCTTTAAGTCTTTTTGTTATTGTCTCTACCTTTATCTTCATCGTTCTTTATGCCCCAATCCGCAAACACACGCTCACTACATTTTATTATATGTGTACGATAAAGAAAAAGACAGATTGGAAGATAATATAGATAAATAGATCATAATGATTACAAAAATACATATTCATGCATGTGTGTGCTTAGATGTATATATTTTTTAATTTAGTGGGTGTGTGTATACATAAATATACATGGGGAAAAATCATAAATTAAAAAATATATAGAGACAAACATGTAAGAAAGTACAAAACTATAAATATTGAATAAAGGATAACATCAGTTTTTAACAAAGCAATAAAAAGAATAAGAATCAAAAATCAGAAAAAATGCTTAAAAATGTTCTAAATCTTCTCACGTTTATTACATATTCCCAGCCAGATACAAGGTATCCGATAGTGTATCATGTTGCAATTACATAAGAATTTCAAGTATTTTATTTTTAATAAGGTGATATATCTAATACAATGCAATCACATAAATATATATATTTAGATATGTACGCACTGTGCATAATTATGTATGTACATATGTGTATGTAGTGCGTATATTCAGAGAGAAAGAAATACATGGAAAACAGATATGGCTAAAATGTAAAAACAAAATGTTTAAAAAAATCATGTATGATTTGCCCCAATACATTAATGCAATTACATGCAGTGGTTTTCAACGTCGGGTGTATGCCCTAGATTGGTAGATGTTTGTTCATGTGCATATTCCCAATTGTACATGTTTTATGCAAATGCTCTGGGTTTATGTTGTGTATTTATGTAGAAAGAGGAAGTGAAAACGAAAAAAATTAATCACCATTGATTGGGACATACATACATAAATAAGCAGATAGACGCAGAGAGATATAAAAATTTTAAATTAGGTACTATTATTATCATTTAAAAGAATTATTTAAGAAAGTTTGATGAAAAAAAAAATCAAATACACACACACTAGAAAAAAAACGAGAAAAAGAAAAGAAATGAAACAAAAAAAGATTACAAGAAGAAGCTAGAATTGCTCTAAAATCTTCAAAATATCGAATAAGACAGTAAAGTGGATTAAACATCAGGTGGCTGAAATCCCACCTTTATCATATACTCCCAGCCAGATAAAAGGTATCCGTTAGTGTGTCATGTTGCAATCATATAAGGCTTCCAAAATGTGTCGTTTCCGAGAATGTGACGTAACTTATGCACTTTTAACTGAACTATAGTATTACTCATTTTTTGTTCTCTTCTTTTTCAGACAGTTTCAATTGCATAAAGCACTTTGTTTCTGCATTAATGAGAATTCTTTTGTTTCTAAATACTTATTTGTTTTATTTTTCTATCCTTTTGTTTGCTTGCGTTCCAGGAGTTTGTTCTGTTTCTCAGAAATTATGTAACAATATACGTTTAATTTGCGAAGCAAGGTTGGCAGGTAGTTTTCGACAGCAAAAAAAGGTAAAGAAGTAAGCATCATCAGGTTGAGTTGAAAATCTAATGCATATATTAAAGCTTGTGAACATTTGGATTGTCATACACGTAAACATATGCACACACATACACAAAAAGTATACATTATTCCCATACATGTAATTCTGGAGTAAAAACCCTGTTAGCAGATAATGTCGTCTACGAATTGATTTGTTTTCCAACTGAGCGAAAAGGTTTCCTAGCGGATTCAGTTGAAGAACTAATGCATTCATTAAAGGTTAAGAATATTCGAAATATCACACATAAACATTTATACAGACATAAACACAAAAAAAATTACATACCTATAATTCCCATACATGAAATTCTGAAGTAATCTACCGCTTGAGCTACGCATATATCTTCCTCAGTCCTGATGTCACCTGTAGGAGACACTAAAGAATGTAAATTAATTTAAATGTTTCTAGAACTGTTAAAACTCCTTCTGAACACTTTTAATAAATGCATGATAATCATCGATATAAGGACTGGTACATCTGTGGAAATATTTTATGGTAATTTTTAACTCGTTTTTGTGCTCCTTTGTAACATTTGCCTCTGGACCGAGGACTTAAAGCTTGTGAACATTCGAAATGTCACACACATAAACATATACACGCAAATACACAAAAAGTGTATACCTTATTCCCTTGCATGTAATTCCGAAGTAAAAACTTGTTAGCAGGTAAAGTTATCTACTAGATTTTTTTTTCAAAAGAGCGAAAAAGTTCCCAATTCGGGACTCTAACTCCGATCTTGTGATTTACATTATCAATGCTCAAATGCCGTTTGAGCTACCACTTGGGATAATAAACGGCGAGAATATAGCTCAGATAATCTTATTGGCATTAACATTTGTTCTTTATTATGTGGGCAGTTGAACAGAATAATCTGTGGAATACGAAATCCAATTTAAACAATAGATACTTATTTGTACTATTATTTAGTAATAATAATAATAATAATAATAATAATACGTATTTCTAATAGAGCATCTATCTACATAGCACCCAAATATTACGATTGCAAAAAAAGATTATCTAAGCGAAATATGCTCACAGATTATTTGCCTAGGTAGCTCAAACGGTAGAGCTTTGGCAATATCAAATCAAAGGTTCCGGGCTGGAGTCCAGCCTTGGAAATCTCTTCGGTCAGTTTGAGAAAAAATATGTACTTCCAGTCAGATAAAAGATATCAGTTATTGTGTCATGTTGCAATCATATAAGGCTTCCAAATGCGTGGTTTCCGAAAATGTAACGTAACTTATGTACTTTTAAATGAAATTTAGTACTACACATTTTTTCCTTCTCTTTTTTTTCAGAAAGTCTCAATTGCACAAAGCACTTTGTTTCTGCATTAATGAGAATTCTTTTCTTTCTAAAGGCTTATTTGTTTTATTTTTCTATCCTTTTGTTTGCTTGCGTTCCAAGAGTTCGTGAGATTTCTGAGAAATTATGTGACAATATACGTTTAACTTGCGAAGCAAGGCTGGCAGATAGTTTTGACAGCAAAAAAGGTAAAGAAGTAAGCATCATCAGGTTGAGTTGAAAAGCTAATGCATATATTAAAGCTTGTGAACATTTGGATTGTCATACACGTAAACATATGCACACACATAAACAAAAAGTATACATTATTCCGATACATATAATTCTGGAGTAAAAACTCTGTTAGCAGGTAATGTCGTCCACGAATTGATTTTTTTTTCCAACTGAGCAAAAAGGTTTCCTAGCGGATTCAGTTGAAGAGCTAATGCATTCATTAAAGGTTAAGAACATTCGAAATATCACACACATAAACATTTATACAGACATAAACACAAACAGAATTACATACCTATAATTCCCATACATGTAAATTTGAAGTAATCTACCGCTTGAGCTACGCATATATCTTCCTTAGTCCTGATGTCACCTGTAGGAGACACTAAAGAATGTAAATTAATTTAAATGTTTCTAGAACTGTTAAAACTCATTCTGAACACTTTTAATAAATGCATGATAATCATCGATATAATTACTGGTACATCTGTGGAAATATTTTATGGTATTGTTTAACTGTTTTTGTGGTCCTTCGTAACATTTGCCTCTGGACCGAGGATTTAAAGCTTGTGAACATTCGAAATGTCACACACATAAACATATACACGCACATACACAAAAAATGGCATATGTTATTCCCATTCATGTAATTCTGAAGTAAAAACCTTGTTAGCAAATAATATCATCTACGATTTTTTTTTCGAACTGCGCGAAAAAGGGCCCATGCCGAAACTCGAACCTAAATCTTTGTACTTATTGCCAATGCTCTATCGTTTGAGCTACTACCTGGGATGAAAACCGGAGGGCATATCGCTCAAAGGTATCCTTATTGGTCTGCCATTTAGACTGCTCAACAGAATGAACTGTAGGTTATCAAAGCCAGTTTAAACGATAGATACTTATATTTACTATTATTTCGTAATAATAATAATAATAATTGTAAAATGTGGGAAATATTCGTTGCTTCACTTACATGCTGACTGAAAAGTCTCGATGCTACATTGTGCATGAAAACAAGAGGAACTCTGTTTTCGAGATTAAAAGTAACGAAGCTGCGTAAAGAGGAAAAAGAGAAGAAGTGATAGAATATTTTCAAAGAATATGGAAGCTGGTATGGTCAATGCTCTTTCGACTAATTAAAATAGAAGATTTGAAGAGATCTTTAAAAACGGTGAAATATTTGACGACGTAATGTTATAAGTTAAAGATTGCCAAGTTTAAGCTAAATGTTTATGAGGAAACGAGAAATTGTTTGCATTTTTGTTTATACCTGTCTATTCGTCTTCAATAAACGCTTGTCTTTAAAAGGAATTATAATCTTGAATATGGGGCATCGTGTCCCTTAATAATACGTATATCTACTAGTGTATATATCAATAAACATCGCAAACCTGATAATATTGGCAATAAAATTGCCTAAGCGAAAGCCCGCCGATTATTTGTCCTAGTATCTCAAACTGTAGAGCATTGCCAATGTAAATAAAGTGTTCTGAGTTCGAGTCCAAGCTTGGGTATCTTTTCGTTCAGTTCAGGGGGGAAAAATCGATTCTTACAATTTCCTTACCAATCAGTTTGATGAGTTACAAAATAATAATAATAATAATAATAATAATAATAATAATAATAATAATAATAATAATAATAATAATAATGATAATAATAATAATAATAATAATAATAATAATAATAATGTCATCTACACTGTAACAAAAGAGAAGTGTTTGCGAATCTTGAAAAGTGTAATGTAATCACAACTAATAATAAACAACAACGTTACCCATGGTTTTGAAAAGCATTAATTATCCATAGATATCTAAGAAATTAATGCTTAAAAAGCCTTTATAAGAACTTAATAGCTATAAAGCCTTATGTGGAAGATTACAATAATTAAAATCTACATTTAACACACAATACACAAACACACACCACATACGTATATGTTTCGCGAGCACCAGGGCTCGCTTCCTCAGTGTATAAAAGTTAAAATGTTAAAACAGAAACCCCCCCCCCCCCAACTGACAGCAAGTCAGAGACCCAAAATAGCCCTGGTGCTCGCGAAACGTATACGTATGTGGTGTGTGTTTGTGTATTGTGTGTTAAATGTTGATTTTAATTATTTATAAAAACTTCCCTGCCATTTCAGGTACGTTTTTCAGTTTTATAGTGCATTTATCAGTTTCTCAATGTGAAACATGTAAGTTTTCCGCTGCTATTCTTAAGTAAACATTTTCCTTTTCAACAAACATGTTTTAAGACCCTACTTGAGTCACCCCGAGAAACTCGAACATTAATCAGTACATAAATAAATAGAAAGCTAAATTCATTTGTTAAAAAAGTAAGATTAAAAATTACACTGTAGGTAAACTGCTTAAAAAAATACAAAAAATATTTTAAAATATACTTTGATTCTTAGAACTTTTAGCTGTAAACACAGTCTTTGTCAGAGAAATGGTATCAAAATATATTATTATTAAATATCTATTTGGAAGATGCAATTGAAATATTCCGTAGAAAAGAAGTAAATTTTAACTACTTCTATGAATTTGTCGTGAAAAGTAAACAGTCAGAGATATTGTATTAAACTTCAGAAACGTGAAATATTTCAAGAATGTTTAATATTCTTGTTCATCGCTATTTTTATATAAGTAGAAAAGTTCTTTAACAATGAATTTGAATTTATTATAAGAGGTGCGCATTAAATTTCACAAATATGAAATGTCTTGCTTATTTAGACCTTCTTTTGTTGCTGATTTTTGTTATAAGAATTAAATTTCGTAAATAGTTAAATTTAATGAGCATAGATTTATTTCCTGTCCCTGGTCGACGAAACGCTCGCGAGTTAATGCTGTTCCCATGAGGAGGTAATTTTCTATTATCTGGTTTGCATTTTGACTATTTTAAATAACTCTTTCCACATTGGATAGTTAAGGTGGATGTCGACATCACTTTTTTTCTATTTTGAATGAAGATATTTTTTATAAAGTTAGTTTCACTTTCAAAACGGGTTTCGAAAGTAAAAGTACTTTTTAAAAAGTATCTGCAAATAAAATTGAGAAATTATTAAAGCTGCAATGTCGGCATCTACCTCAGCTATCCAATGAAAAAAAAAAATGAAAAATAACCAAATGAAAACCAGATATTAGACAATAACATCTCATAGGAATAGCATTAGCTCATGAGCGCTTCGTTGGAGAGGGACATGGGCCTTAAGAGATGTTGCATAAACTTCGCTTTTTTTATGTCTGAAACTCATCTCAAACCATTACTTCTGTCCCAAGAAATGTGCGAAATTTTCTAATGCAGAATATGATTTTCAAATTTCAAAAATATATGCGTCTCCTCAGCTTGAAACTTGTTTGAATTTTTCTATGGATATTATTTTTATAACTAGAACCCCATCCAGTATCATAAGGAGAAATTAAAAAAAGAAATAAGACAGGAATGTATGTGTTTTAATATTACTTTGATGACGTACTTTTAAACTTCACTGAAATATAAGGAAATAATTATGAGAATTCTACAAAATTTCATGCAGAATATCAGCATTTTCTCTTTACTTTTCAATCCATCAAAATTTCGTAATAGAATTACTCACCGCTTATAATTATTCTTTTATCACTGTAGTAAGTACTGTTTATAAAATCTACTTTAAGCTTTTATTTTCATTTTGAGTTTATGCATGCATGTATAGGTCGCTATATATATTTTTTTAAATAATTAAAAATTATGTACTAATTTTTTTAATTAAAGTTTTTTCCTTTGCTTGTTATCTTTATTTTTTTTTAATCCTGAAATATTCGATGATTTTTAGATAATAATATTAATAATAATATGGTTTGAAAAATGATTGAATCTTCAATATGGGATTTAACCACATTCATGTATTGTTCTTGAAACATAGTATTAAAATATATTATTGTTGAATACATTATTGAAATGTAAAATTAAAATATTCCGTAAAAAGGAAGTGAATTTAAACTGCTGCTTTGAATGTCTTGAAAAATAAACACTAAGAAAAATTATATTAAACTTCAGGCACTTGAAATATTCCGAGAATTTTAATGCTCTGTTTATACAATAAGTAGAAAAGTTCTTAAACAATAAACTTAAATTTATTGTAAGAGATGTTACATTAAATTTAACAAATTTAAAATGTTTCGCGTACTTTAGATTTTTTTTTTTTTTTTTTTTTTTTTTTTTTTTTTTTTGCTATAGTTGAATCGCGAAAATGTTCTAATTAAATAAAGTAAACCTTACAATAAAAAATAACTTGTGAAAATAATGAAGGATTCTGAGAATCTTAAGAGGTACGTATATCGGTCGCTTCTCTTCAAGGGATTAAGTTTTGTTACATTAAACTTTGCATTTTTCCTTTAAAAGCTCATATTAAACCATTACTTCTATATAAAAAATGTCTACAAAATTCACAATGCAGAGTATGATCTTCAAGTCTCAAAAAATTATGCATCTCCTTATCTTGGAGTTTGATTGAATTTTTCTGTCATAATTATTTCTATAACCGAAACTTTTTAACTGGTATCAGAAGACAAAATTAGGGAAAAAAATAATCCAAGAAATATGTGTGTTTTAATACAATTTTGATGACGTAGTGATAAACTTCATTGAATTATAATAAAATGACTATGAGAATCCTACCAAATGTCATTCAGAAAATAATCATTATATCTTTACTGGTGAATCCATCAATATTTCATATCCCAATTACGTTACCACTTACATTTATATTTTTATCGCAGTAATAGTTGTTGTTAATTATTTTTATTCTTGAGTTTATTCTTTTGCATAGGTTTAATAAATCTTTCCATAAGTAGTTAAAAGTTATGAAATATTTTTTAAATTAAAGTTTTTTGCTTTGTTTGTTATTATTATTTTTTTAAACATAAAACATTCGATGATATTTAGCTAATATTAATAATATGATTCGAAAAACAATTAACGATTCAGTATGGGATTTAACTACATTCATACATTGCTCTTAAAACGTAGCATTAAATTATACTATTATTACATACATTATTGAAATACAAAATTAAAATATTCCGTAGAAAGAAAGTAAATTTAAACTACCACTTTGAATGTCTCAGAAAGTAAACAGTTAGCAAAATTATATTAAACTTCAGAAATGTTAAATATTCCGAGAATTTTTAATGCTCTTCTTTGTTGCTGTTTATACTATAAGTAGAAAAGTTCTTAAATAGTAAACTTAAATTCATTATATGAGATGTTATATTAAATTTCACAAATGTGAAATATTTTGCGTACTTTAGATCTTGTATTTTGCTTACGTTAGGAGGTTAATTTCTTAAATAGTTAAATTAGCATAAATTTATTTTAAAAGATGTTACATTAAACATCGCATTTTTCCGTTAAAACTCATCTCAAACCATTACTCCTGCCTCAAAAAAATGGGCACAAATTTACAATGCTCAATATGGTCTTCAAATCTTGGAAAGTTATGTATCTCCTTAGCTTGAAGTTTGATTTAATTTTTCAATCACAATTTTTTCCGGAACTGGTTATCTGATATCGGAATGCGAAATTCAAAAGCGTAATAAGCCTGAAATTTGCGTGTTTTAACACCATTCTGATAATGTGCTTTTAAGCTTCATTGAAATATAATAAAATGATTATAAAGTTGTGCAAAATTTCATATTGAAAATTATTTCCATTGTACTAATATGGATCCATTAATATCTGATATTAGAGTTACGTTACTTCTTACTTTTATCGCTGTAATACTTATTCATTATAAAAATTATGTTAAACTCTTTTGTTTTATTTTTTAGTTTATTCATGTATGCATTGGTCTCTATAAATATTTCTAAAAATAATTTTAAAAAAAATGTAATTTTTTCTTAGTTACGTTTTATCTTTACTTGTTCTTATTATCCTTTTACTTTCTTCTATCTTTACCAAAAAAAAGGTACTGAATTTGTGAAAATTTTCAAATTGCAATTTTCGACGGATTTACATGTTTTTGGGTTCGGGTATCCCGAAAGTCATGCTTTTACAATATGAGTATGTGACACAAATTTTATGAGCGCTCTGTCTCAAGATATAATGAACGGAATTTAATAAACTTTAAATTGAGTTAATACCTAATATAAACTGGCGCTGATTGTTTTTTTGGTGTAAAGCGACCAACAGATGACGCTGCTATGCTGCAGTTTTCACAATTTCCTTTATAGCTCTATATCTATAATTAATGCACAGATTTTTATATAACTTCAGATTCAATTATCTCTGATTAAATTTAACATTGATTACTTTTAGTGTAAATCGTCCAACAAGTGACGCTGGTATGCTGTATTATTCTTGATTATCGTAGAAGCTCTGTCTCAAGAACTAATGCATGAATTTTCATAATACTTGATATTCAATTATCTTTAATGTAATTTAGTGCTGACTACTTTTTGATAAAAATCGCTTAACCCGGAAGTACACACGTCGGGCCAGTTTGACCCGGAGTGCGTATGATTTTTGCAATTGTAAGCCCTTATCTTTTAAAAGTAATCTTCAACTTATTTTATCTCAAAATTTGTAAAGTTTGTCTCCGCCAAAATAAAATGACAATTATAATTTTGTTTTTATTTGTGACAAAGTTAAAACCATTTCTACCCTGGGTAAGCGCGTATTCTCCCGGGGTTAACAGTTAGTTTTGCAATGTTATATTGTTCTTGATTATCGCAGTAGCTCTATCTCCAGAACTGATATATGATTTTTCATCAGATTGAATAGTCCATGTAATAAGTTATTGCTGTTTAGTGTTTGGTGTAAATCATCCAAGAGATAAAACTGCTATGCAGAATTTTTTACGATTTCCGCATTAGTTTTATCTCAGAAAATAATGCACGGTTTTAATCAAACTTTTGATTTAATTTGAAATTCGCTGCAATACTGCCTAATACTAGTAGTATTAACATAGTTGAAACAGAAAAACCTCTTGAGATTACCACATCAGAATAGTTTAATAATGAATCATTCGATGACGTGAGAGCAAAAGCTTTAAGTTGCTATCCAACGTATACTTTATTTAGAGAATTCAAACAATGATCTAAAAATTAAAACCATAAAAATAAAGATTATACCCGATGTTTCGGTTATCTTTAAAATCTATCTTTAGGAATTAATTATCTAAAATACAAATTGAAGATATTTAGATTATTATAACACTATTATTTTAAAAACATTAACAAATCAATATAGAGTTTAACTGCATTCTTATATTATTCTTAAAACAGCATTAAAATATACTGTTATTTACATTATTGAAATATAAAATTAAAATATTCAGTAGAAAAGAAATAGATTTAAACTGCTGCTTTGAATATGGCTTAAAAAATAAACATGAATTTACAATAAGACAGATCACATTAAACTGACTTTTTAGTGGTGATTCTTATACTATAAGTAGAAATTTTTTTAAGCAGTAATCTTGAAAAGAAACGTTACATTAAATTTCATAAAATGTGAAATGTTTCAGTCACTTTAAATGTTATTTGTTGCAGCTTGTATTGTGAGGGAGTGACCTTTGTCATAAAGGCACTCTAGTATTTCTGAGATCGTGACGTCAATAATTTAACATGTGTAAGCGTAAAAGCGACATCTATCCTCTCTTTTACTTTAACTTTCTAGAGTGTGTGTGCTCTTTCGGATTCTGCAGTTGGCTCGCGGTTATTAGTAATATGTTAATGTGAAGTATCTCAGTTTGCAGCATATAAAAGCTTGGGTGTGAGTGTGTGGTGAGTGTCTCTGGCATTAGCCAGCGAGAGAGCATCTGTGGCGTTAGCCAGTGTGTGAGTATCTGTGGCGTTAGATAGCGAAGTGAGATATTGTTCAGCGAAGTGCTAGCCGATTGAAAGTAGCAGCGGGTCTCCAGTGAAGTGTAAAGGAGTTTCGATAGTTGACTTGAGAGCTGGCCGGGGTAAAAAACTTCATTGTAGTTTCATTTTGATTATTTGTGAATAAAAAATTACACACAGCCACGGGCTGTCGAATTAAGCTTTATCTAGCAGCTCAGCCAGGAGATAGTGAGAAGTATCAGAAGGTGCCACGATTGAGCTAGGCCGGAGCCTGTGAGTATGCGTTTAGCTTTTTCATAGTATTCTCAGTTGTGTAAAATTAAGACTTGCTCCACTTCCCTTCAGCCCTCATTATTTTAATAAACTTTGTTGTTTTATCTTAATTACTGAGTATGTCTGCATTTAACCTCCACCACGACCAACTAATCGTTACCAATGACACTCAACGTGTATATAACGTTACAGTATTATAAGTGGAAAATTTCATAAATAATAAACTTAATTAGTAATCATAAATTTATTTTAAGAGTTGTAACATTAAATTTCGTAAATGGGAAATATTTTGAATACTCTAAGTGCTCGTTTGTTTCTTTCTAATTATGCCACAAATAGAATTTTCTCAAATGGTGAACTTAAATCTATTATAACTGAGGTTATTTTAAACTTAGTAAATATAAAAGAATTCTAACATTTTAAATGCTCTTTTATCACTGTTTATGTTTTGATTTTCAAAATACGGATTTTAAATTTATTTTAAGAAATGTTATGTTAAACTTCATAAATGTGAAAAACTTCGAAAATTTAAATATTGTTTTGCGCTGCTCATGTTATAAGTGGAAAATTTCATTTTTTAGCTAACATAGATTTATTATAAATTCGGTTACATTAATTTTCAATTGAAATGTTTCTTACACTTTAAATGTTCTTTTCTCGCTGTTTGTGTTATAAGAGGGAAATTACGCAATTAATGTACTTAATTAGTGAACACAAATTTTTAAAGAGACGTTATCTTAAACGTCATAATTGTAAAATGTTTCAAAAATTCTAAATGCTCATCTATTATTGTTTACAGTTTAAGAGGAAATTTTCTTAAATAGTAAATTTATAGAGAGATTATATTAAATTTCATATATATGAGAGTTTCTATCACTTTAACTGCTGACGTTATAAGCCAATACTTCTTAAATAATGACTATAAGCTTATTTTAAGTATGGTTATATTAAAGTTTATAGATGCGAAATATTTCTAACCTTTTAAATTGACTTGTTTGCCTCTGCTTATGTTAAAAACATCATAAATGTCAATTTTTTGAACACATGCGAGTTAATTTCACCGGTTACGTTTTATCTATACGCGTGAAATACACATTGTAAACTATAAAAATCCGACTAATTAATTATCTATCATTGGTGTGATATAACTGCGATATCAATTTCCCTGCTGGTTAACCCAGTATGCATCATGACATACCAATTGAGTTACGTGAACCTTTAATCAAGCCATTGACATTTTATCATTGTTTAATGACTTTTTATCATTTTTTAACACAAAGTATTTTTAATCATGGATGTTTAATTACAATGTTTTTATTTTGAATTTGTATAATATAATTTATTTATCATACACATTTAACTGTAAATTTTATCCATCTTCATGCAGTCCAGTCAAATTTTAATCAAATCAATAATATATATTTTTAAATTTAAAGTATTATTTATTTTAACGTAATATATTTTCTTTTTTCTATCTTTACAAGAAGAAAGTATTGAATTCGTCAAATTTTCGAAATCCGCTTTTCGACGGATGTACACGTTTTAAGTGTCAGAAAATCCGAAAAACATGTTTTTACAAAATGTCTATCTGTAAGACTGCGAGTCTGTCTGTAAGTCTGTTTGTCTGTATATGACAAAAATTTTGTGGGTGTTCTATCTCAAGAACTAATGCAGGGAATTTCGCAAAACTTTAGATTCTGTTAGACCTTGATATAAACTAGATATCATTAGTTTTTGGTGTTCATTTCTCAACAGGTGCTATGCTATACTATTCGCAATTTTCACAATAACAATATCTCAGGATCTGTTCATGGATTTTTATAAAGCTTTAGATTTAGTTAATACTTGATACAACATGGCACTGATAACTTTTGATGCAAATCTCTCAACCGGTAAAACTACCATGGTGCTATCTCAAGAACTAATCCACAAAATTTTCTAAAACTTCATCTTCAGTTAATCTCTGATATAGATTAGTGTTGTTTAGTTTTTGGAAGAAATCGTCCTTCAGATGGCGCTACTATGCTGCTTTTTTGCGATTTTGTAATAAACGTATCTCAAGAACCAATGAGTGGATTTTCATCGAACTTTAGATTCAGTCAGTAGATTAAAAAAAAAAAAAAAAAAAAAAAAAAAAATCCTGATTAGTACCGTTTGCATCACCCAAAATGTGGTGCTGTTATGCAGTCTTTTTTAAAGATTTTGCAATAGCTCTATCTCAAAAACTAATGCACGGATTTTCATTAAACTTTAGATTCAGGTACGATTTGACATAACTTGTTGCTGAAAAATAACTAAAAATAGCACTTTTAAAAATAGATATTTAAAAAGGAGCAAACTGCTCTCATTTAGGCATTTTTTTTACATTATATTAGCTTCGAACATTTAAGTCTTGATTTTGAAAATTTTGCTGAATTCGAAAATGACATTCATTTTTAACCATCACGTCTGGATTTTCCACATATTGTAAAGTTTAAAAGGAAAAAGATTTTTCAAAGAAAAATCTCATATTAAAAAATAGAGGAGATGGTTACAATTTTTAAATTTTAACATTTATTATTATTATTATTATTATTTTTTTTTTGTAATTTTTTGCACTGTATCCGAAAGTGACCTTCTCTTTCGCAGTATTCTTTTTTTTTTACAAATTGTACAGTTTAGAGTTCAAAAGTAGAGAAATAGGGAAAATCTGATCTATCAAATAAATTAAAAACCTTTTTTTAATCCAATTAAAATTTTATTTAACTCTTTACTGTACGAATTTTTCTATTTTTATGAAAAAAAATTGCTTTATAGTCCAATAGTTTGAAAAATAATATAAATAAATAAATAAAAATTCATTCCAAATTTTTAACTAAAATTTGATATTTTATAGTGTGTTTCATGCCATATGTATACTATTAGGATTTCAAAATATCATATTGCTATATTTCGCAACTAAATGAGCTTAAGTTAATTAATTTTATCTGCTTATCACTCTGCAATGTCTTTTATGTTAATATTTTTAAGTATTCAGTAAAAATAATGAAAGTAAATCTTGCCCTAAAACGTTAAGTGCCAAATCAGTCACCAATGACGGCACTGAATTTTCCCTTTAGTCGCGTCCGTCAGAAAAACATTATTGATTTATGTAATTGCTAAAAATTTATTTAAAATTTACTAAACTTTTATTTATTACAGGATTATACTTTCTTAATAAATATGTACGACGCTTTACTCAGCACTGATCACCTGGCCTTCAATCGCCGTCAGCGCCACCTATTGTTTGAGATGTGAACTAAAATAAAAAATTACGGTAAAAAAAACTACTGACATTATATATAACCCTCTGCAAAAATTTTTTAAATAGCTGTCCCCGTTTGCAAGTTATTGAATTTTAAAATCCATCAGTCATTTTTGGGACACCCGGTATATATATATATATATATATATATATATATATATAAGTATGTAATTTTTTTTCATTTTGAGCTCATATTAAGGATTTTTACAGATAAACATTTTAGGAGTCCGATTGGGTGGGGGTGGTCACTTTTTTAAATGAAACTTTTTAACTTCAAAAATTTACAATTTGCGAAAACTCCTGACACGATGGTTGAAAATAAAGATCATTTTCAGATTCAACGAAAAAATAAATAAATAAATAAATAAAAAATCAATTACCAAAAGTTAAAAAATGTAAGCATTGCATATATTCTGCAGTATCAATTTTTAACTATTCTTTAACATTCAACTTTGAAATTTACGATTTGCAAAAAAATCTTTACGTGTTGGTAAAAAATAAAGATCATTTTGGGATTCGGCACTTCAAAATACATAAGAATCAATTATCAAAAAAGAATCAATAATAAAAACATGACTTAAAATTTTGCAGGTTAGTACAATAAAAGAATACAGAGAAAAATCTGTATTTTTTTTATTATTGTTCTTTATAATTGCGTGTTTTTCTACATGTTATATTCATTTCTAAACTATTACAATGATGAGTGGCGTTTATGAAAATGAATAGTCACAGAAACTGTGACATCTCATTTTGAATGCAGTTACGAATACGTTAAAATACAGAAATACAGTATTAGAAATAAAAAAGTTTTATTGAAATGTTTGTTATAGATCAAAATATGAAAAAAAAATCGATTACGTTACACAGACCTTCCTAAATTGGACCTCGAATAAGAATACATTTCTTAAGCCTATTAGAATTGAAATAAAATTAATAAAAAAATTTTAATACAAAAGGCGAATACAATAATGTAGAAATATAACAGTTGAACTGTTAAATATGTATAAATATTTTTAAAATAATAAATACACTTTTATTAATAGCTTATATATTAATCATCAAATGATATATTGACAATGCTCAATTCAGAAAATCTTTTGAAAATTAATACTTTTTTTTTTCTTGTGTGTTGTCGACTCTTTTCTATAATTAAATTTTTACTCTCTAAAGAAATTAAATAATAAGAGAAAAATTTAACGTTGAAATATTTAGAGAAATCCTAATTTTAAAAAATGCATCTATCTCAGAAATTCAACTAATTAAAGCAGAATTTATGTCTAAATTCTTTTTATAAAAGTAAAATCACTAAAAATTAACAACAAAGAAAACGAATGTTTATCAAAGACGAATGGCCCTTTAAATTTATTATTTTCTCAATGACATAAAATTTGGCGTCGCCAAGTAGGCGATAAACAACCCAATCTAGAGCTCTCAGGATTACAAACCGGATGTGCAAGTCCCTGTCGCCTGCGAGAAAAGGGGCGCTGCTGTCGATTTGCAGACGACAATGAAAAGTTCCTCTAGTACTACTCACCTTGCATCCCACCCCCATCCAAAAGCCAGGTAATATGCTCCCTGCATCTTCCCTCCCTCCTCATATGTTGCGATGGGCAGGGGGGGGGGGGGGGAATGGGGTCTAGGTTCAGTGGTCTCGTGGCGCCTGAGGTAGTATCACTTAATGCCATAAATGTTCAACATAATGGTATTTTATTTATTAAAATAAAATAATGTAGTCAGGTTTGGTATTGTTTACATTTGGGATCTCAAGAAAGAAAGGAAAAAGTGGATCTACAGTTAAGCGATAAAATGGTTTCGAAATACTAAACGATTGAATAAAAAAATAGATTATAGTAAGAGAGGGCAAAGACAAGTCAAGGCCACGTTTTGCCTGCAGTCATATGGTTGAAGTAGAAAGCTACAAATGTATTATGTGACGTATATATTAATATAACAGTAAGCAGTTGCCAATTATATATTTTTTTAGTGTATTTAGAAAGCTATGTTTTTACTTTGTTGTTACTGAGAGAATAACATAAAAAAATTGCACACGATTTGTGGTATTCCAGTATTAAATAAAAAATAAGAAAGGTGCGTTTCAATGATTTATACTTATTATAATTATTTTTAGTCTTTTACGTATGATTTTATTTTAATGAAATTTCTACTTTAGACTCTAATTATTGGCTCTATTATTTAATGAAACTCCTACTTTAACACGAGAGGAGGCGCGCAGGGTCTATAAGACAGTGGCGGATCCAAGGGGGGGGGTCATGGGGGTCATGAATCCCCCCCTGGAGCTCTTCAAAGAGTGATGCACAGTGTAAATAAAAAGTGCTAAAACAAGAACGCAAAATAACGTCTAATCGAAAGAAATTGCGCTTTTTTCGAAACTAATCAAGGAAATTCGGGAATTTTCCGCGCCTGATCGACATAATTCACAATTTTTCCGCACCCGATCGGTGAAATTCGCGATTTTTGCGAAGCCGATCCACGAAATTCACAATTTTTCGATGCCTAATCGACGAAATTCACGATTTTTTTGGGTGTGATCGACGAAATTTGAGATTTTTTCCACGAATGGTCTGCGAAATTTGAGATTTTTCTTCACTTGGTTAAAAAAATTCACGATTTTCCCGGTCTAATCCACAAAATTAGCACATTTTTCCGTTCTTGTTCGATGAAATGCGAACTTTTCCGCACATGAACCTTGACAAACCTCATTGGGGAAACACCTCATGGGGCGCTCTTTACTTTCATAAAACATGCAGGACTTTATTTTGACGTATAATATACTTTTACACTTTAAATTGATGTACTTTTATTGACTAAGTTTTTAACTTTTTCTATTGTCTGACTAAATCTGGATGGGGTCCCCCATCCAGATGGCTTACTTCTTTGATCATTATCCTTGTTTGCTATTTTTAGTGCACTTTTTTTGGCGCAGCATGTCCCATACGGGATTTTGTGCCATAAAACACCATACAACCAACCAACCAACCGCACATGAACTTCGTCAGTCATATACGCTTTTCTTAATTGACGGACGAAATCTGCTTTTTTTCCCGCCGTAAATTGATGAAATCCGTGATTTTTTTCTCCCGATAAACTGACGAAACTCACGATTGTTCCGCAGCCACTCAGATTTTTAATTTTTCCGCGCATCATCGACAAAATTAGCGGTTTTTCCGCACCCCATCAACAAAATTCGCGAGTTTTATGTACTCGATCGCTCGAATTCGTGTTTTTTACGAAGGCGATCGACCGTATTCGCGATAATTTCTTTCCCTATCGATGGAATTGTCAATTTTTGTTCGCCGTAGTACCAACGTAATTCGCGATTTTTTTCATTCCCGATCGACTATATTTGCGCTTTTTATGAAACTGATCGACCATATTTGGGACTTTTTCGTTCCCGATCGACAAAATTTGCAATTTTTCCGTGCCCTACCAAAAGCGATTTTTTTTGTTCCCGATCGACTAAATTCGCGCTTTTTACGAAAGCGATCGACCATATTCGGGATTTTTCTGTGCCCAGTTGACGAGATTCGCGCCTTTTTCCGTTCTTGTCCATGAAATACGCATTTTTCCGCACCGAACAATAAAATTCTTGATTCTTAACTGACTGATGAAATCTGCATTTTTTTCCCTGCCGTAAATTGATGAAATCTGATTTTTTTTTCTCGCGATGAACTGATGAAACTCGCTATTGTTATGCAGCCGCTCAAAAAAATTTTCAATTTTTCCGCGCATCATCAACAAAGTCTTCGATTTTTCCATGCCCTATCAACGAAATTAGCGACTTTTTCGTTCCGAATCGCCAAAATTCGCGAGTTTTTCGTGCCCAATCTCCCGAATCGTCCATTTTACGAAGAGAATCGACTTACATTCGCGATAATTTCTTTCCCGATTCACGAAATTAGCAATTTTTGCGTTCCATATCAACTCGAAATTAACAATTTTTTTATTCCCAATCAATAAAATTCGCGATTTTCCCCTTCCCGATCGAATAAATTCGCGCTTTTTACGAAGTGATCGAGAAAATTGGGGATTTTCCGTGTCCTATTAACGAAATTTCGATTTTTTTGTACCAGATATACAAAATTCGCGATTTTTTGTGCTCGATCGACAAAATTTGCGATTTTTCAGAGACATACAGACAAAATTCGAGATTTTTCGAAGGCCGATAGACAAAACTGGCGATTTTCCAATGTTCAGTTGACGATATTTTCGATTTTTCAGCGTCCGATCAACGAAATTCGCGTTGTTTTCGCGCGGTAAACATACAAAACAGGTGACTTTTCCGCAACCTATGAACAAAATTTGCAATTTTTTCAAGTATTATAAAAAAATTAGATTTTTTTTCCTTGCCCGATAAACGAAATCTGAGATTTTTCGCGTCCGATCGACAAAGTTCGTGATTTTTCCGTGCCTAATCGACAAAATTCACAATTTTTTTCATGCCCGATCGGCGAAATTTGCTACTTTTTATCGTAATTCCGTTTTCACAAGATTTACTGTATTTTAAAATTGTTTCATTAAATCATTTGACAAAAGTTGTGACCCCCCCCCCCCCCTGGAGGTTGGGCTGGATCCGCCCTTGCTATAAGACCCGGAGTGGGTATGGTTTTTACAATTGTAACCACTAATTTTTTTTAAGTAATCTTCAACTTATTTTATCGCAAAATTTTTAAAAATAGCCTCCGTCTAAATAAAGTGACTATTAATTATTATCCCGGGTTAATAACTATTGGCTCTATCATTTTCAAAACGAAGTGCACTGCTGAAAATGTCTTTAAAAATACACACACAAAAAAAGAAATCTCTGTAAATTTACATTACTTCTCGAATAAGTGCATTTTACCGAGTTTCTTGATGATCATTTCACAGACATATTCCCCTTATCTTACATCTAATTTCCTGTAGGGATTTCCATGTTTTTATTTAAAAATATTTTTGTCTTTCTTAAAACTTTTAAGTCAAAATACAGAGAAATTTCTTCGCTAAATAAAGATAATAAGAATCACTTTGAAATCAAATTAAACTAGTCAGCTCTAAATCCCTGCAGAGATTTCTATGTTTTTATTTTAAAATATTTTTGTCTTTCGTAAAACTTCTAAGTCAAAATGCATACTTTTAAGATTGTTTTGGAATTTTATTAGAAATATTAAAGAAGAAAATTTTGTTTAATTATTTATATTTTTGTAAAGACTAATCTAGAAAGGGAAAAAGTCTTCACATCAGATTTAGTGGAGATTTTCTCCAGGACCGTAGCTAGAAGTGAATAGGCTCATAATTTTTTTTATCTCTATATCACTGACGCAGAAAGATAAATTAGTGCATATTCACATTGCAGGTACTGTGCTTCTTATTAAACTGTTGTAATAACTTCATTTTATGCTAAGAAAAGTATAGGATGATGAAAATTTTGAGTGCATAACTGGTGCAAAATTAAACATCATGTTAGCTTCATATGTACAAATAGGATAAGGGAGTACTGAAACACTTATTTCAGATATAATTTAATAAATTTGCAAAACTGCGAAAGGGTCTCAAAATTAAATTTGATTTTTGAACAGAATTTTATTTGAATCATTAATGAATTTTTTATGAATTATATTTTTAATCCACCAGAAAATCTACAAAAACAAGGTAATAATTTTATAAAAACTATAAGTTTAGATTTCTGCCGCAAATGAAATAAAAGTTACCCTCCACCTTTCCCTTTCTCTAAATCACGTCTCTTCATCCGTTTGCCTTTGATCTTCCAAGGAAATGGGAAAAGATATTCAATTGAGGTTTTAAATTATGTACAGTGCAACAAGATGATGGGAGTTTGAATACCTTTTTTAGAATTTACACCCTCTAATGTCAGTTGCAGTGATTTATTAAGTCATGGTTAATTTTCTTAGAACTTCTGTAAAATATTTTTTCTACATGTTACTAGTATATATCCCCGTCAAAAATGACGGAAAATCTGCATTTCATTTATATAAGATTTCATATAAAGAAAAGAATGAATATTTTTATTATTAAAAGCTTCGCATTGTAGAAAAGTACACTTATAAAATGACAAATAATTTGTACAAATAATGGATTTATAAATAGAAATTTCTAAAAATATCAGGATATTTTTTAGTCCATGTTCAATTTATTAAATAGTTCAATAATTGGAGAAAAAAAAGCAAGCAATAATTAATGCAGTGATAATAATAATTAGCAATGTGAAAAACAATTTCTCAAGATTTCACAAAACATTGAAATTAAATATTCAGTGCGTTATATTAAATATATATATATATATATATATATATCCTCTTCAGACCTGAGGTACACAAATGTGTACCTCTAGACTTTTTCTCGTAAAAACTAAACTATTCGAATTTTTTTCATTTTTATTTTACTTCTATACAGCTGAAAATTTTTTGCTTTAAAACAAAACCAATAAATGTCAGCAATGATGAATATTACCTCATAAAATAAGTAATATTTTCATCCGAGTTTCGAAAATACCTTCAAGTCATTGTGGCCAAGAAAATAAAAAATATTCATGATTATTTTATTTAAATGCTTTATTATAAAAACATTTGAGGATTTGCTGATCATTTACTTGTTTAAAGACCTTAATTTTGTTATTGCATAAGTTTATGTTACTGATATTTAAACTGATGTTTTAAGGGGATTAATACTTTTATATTTATATCTGTAAACCTAAATTATCAGTCCCCTAAAGTACTAATTTCATAAAAAGGACTCTTTCTGTCAATTATGGTGCCATTTAGATTATGCAAAAGCAATAAATATATATTTGTAGAATTATTTTGTGCTCAGGTCTGAAGAGGATATACATCATTTTGATAAAAAGGAATGGATTTCAAAAATGAATGGCCCACTAAATTGATTTTCATTAGGCAGCGCTTTTTCTCATCGATTAATAAAGCTTTATGTTCATTTTAAAATGTAGATTTGGCACCATCTATGGACAACTAATTTAATCGTAGTAACTTTTTGTTAAAATTGTAGTTTTTTTTAGGGGGGGGAGGGAATATGCAATGTATCATTGACATTATTCAAGGACAATTTTCGATAGCTTTACCTACATTACATTAAGAATGATACGGTATTAATAAAATTAAAAGTATTGTTATTATTATTTTTTAAAAAATAATTCAATTTTTATCAGTTCTTAAAAGATTCTCTTAGTATATAACCCCCGTCAAAAAGGACGGAATGTTGATCTGCGCTTCACTTCATAAGACTTCATACAAATGAAGATTTCTTTACTGAAAAGTTTATATGCACAGTTAAA
Source organism: Maratus speculifer (assembly GCA_964019185.1). Classification (NCBI taxonomy): domain Eukaryota; kingdom Metazoa; phylum Arthropoda; class Arachnida; order Araneae; family Salticidae; genus Maratus; species Maratus speculifer. The sequence goes on along the minus strand of OZ025301.1, from coordinate 145,235,659 downwards.
AAATAACAAATACGTTCTACAAATACAAATGATAAGTTTTTTTAATAATTGCTCAATTTATAAAATAGTTCAACAAAGAAATTAGCTTACGTCAATATGAAATTTGATTGCATTGTGAATAAAATTTATTTTTCTTACAAAATGTAAGGGAACATATAACACCATGTACTTCATATATTAATTATATCAATGCAAATAAAAGAATAAAAACTTTAAAAAAGAATCCCTTCCTCACACGCACACACATCCCTGGATTTCATTCTTGTGTCGCCGATGCAGAAAATGTATTTTTTTAAATCAACAAAACTTTTCTTTTAAAACACGTTTCTCTAAGGGACGTAACCCGCAGACAAAGTTTGACGTGGTTTTGAAATAGTTTGGTGGGGCTTATTCACATATGATCTTTTCACCTTTTACTTTAATGATAAATGAATCTATAAATAATAAAGAAAAAGTTTGGCTGTGTGTCTGTATATCTGTTAACTGTGTTCTAGAAAAACGAATACACACACAGCTACGAAGTTTTGTATAAAAGTGTATTCTATTTATACAGACCAAACCACATTTTGGATGTTTTAATTTAATTTTTTAAGTAAATTTTAGCGTTTTTTTTACGTTTCGATATTTTTTTATAATTTTAAAAATTAATTCAATTTTGATACTTTTTGAGATTTAGAAAACTGATTTCTAAAAACACTAAAAAGTTTATTGGAAGTATTTCCGAAAATTGATGGCAATAAAATAAGTCTTATTTTTTATAAATTCATCTATAATTTTTGAGAATATATTGTTTTCTGAAGTTTCTAATATATATACGTAAAATATCTTTTAATAATCAGAAGCAGCTCGAAAGGAATAAATCAATTTTTTTTGTACGTGGCTAGGGGTTGTTATTGTATTATCATTTTTATGGTAACTTTAAACATCTGCCTCCTTACGATATCATACGTAATCTTTTTACGCCCCAGAGTTTATAATGATATTATTATCATTATCAATGTTTTTTTTATATATTTTTTTGTAATTTTATATTTCGTATGCTTTTTGTATACTTACAGTGATATACAACTATGATTATACATTTATTATTTACACACTTTACTGATTAAGAGAAGAAATCAATAAAATATAACTTTTTTCTATGAAGTAACTTTATAACAATTAAAATTTTAAAATATTTACTTTGAAAAAGAGTTTTAAGTTTTTTGTTACCTAATACATTGAACACCAATACTGTTTTTCTACACTTGCTTCCTGCTCGGGGAGAGGGCAAGAAAATTTCTCATCAACAAAATAGGCGGATAATTTCTATTTCTATTTATTGTACTAATAGGCACAATAAATGTAATTTCAAACTGTTACTTTGTACTTTGTTTCTCCAACAACGGATTGTATGCGTATATGACAGAATAAGAAGAATAATTAAACGTAGGGGTATTTCTTGTTTTGGAATGAACTAATCGTATAATCATTTAATGGTTTTAATAATAACATTTTGTTTTTACAAAAATATATATTAGGCTAAAAATAAGATAACAAATCATTTTGATGTTAACAAAAAATTACAAAGAAGAAAATTCTGGTTAGATAAAAAAAAATAATAACGATATCAAAAGTCAAGCTCCTCCTCACTAGATAGCGTTCGATATTAAGTCCCCCATCCCTCTAAGCTGATAGTGTTATACATGTGCAGGCAACTTAAATTATATTTTTATAAAATAATAAACGTTTTTTTTCTTGTCATTGCAAGGTAAAAATATTGTTTAAGGTATCCGAACATCTTTAAAACCTAATTATTAATCAAAATATCGATTTTTTCTTATTAATAATCATTTATGCAATAATATTGAAATAGACTCTTTTATCTGTAGAATTCATCTTAAATTGTGTCAGTATCTTAATTTTAATCAAAGTTACAGCTATTACAGCTTTTGAACTGGATTTTAAAGCTATTTATCGCTTTTTCACAAAATGAAATTTTTCAGGTATTTATTATACGCAAAACATCCTTAAAAAAATGCATGAAATGTTATGAAATTATTTGTATTTATTTTACAAGTGTTTTTTGAGTGGATAAACTACACTCATGATAATATATAAGATAGTTTTAAATTTGCTCTTGTATAAATGACAAAGATGAGACAAATTTTACGAACTTTTCATTACATAAGTAATTTAACTGCCATATCATCTGCGATATCGATGCGATTACAATGTGTGTTGTCTAAGTGCTAGAGAAAGTTATTTTGTTTATTATGCAATTTACAAAACGTCATTACATTGTTTTATTTTTGTGTTATCACGTTTTGCAAAAATGTTAATTTTTCGCTCAAATATGTCTATTTTTCTCTTTAAAAATATTTCTGGGTAATTGCTAAAATTTATGCATTTTTTCAATTTTTTAGGTAAATGTCATTATAAAAAATTTATAATAAAAGAAAATTTCAAAAAATTCCAAAGTATCCCTTCCGAAGATATGCCAGACCGTCTTAACACATATTGCTTCCCTCTAGTCTGGTAATGACACTGATTTTACCACACACAAATAACCTTAAGTTTCTTATAGCTATCCTCTAAATTTACAACTCAACGTTAATGATTTCTATGTTTAACTCATCACCAAAATTTCAGAAAACAAAAGAATTATTTTCTTGAAAAGGTAAGTTTACACTTCTGCAGCAAATGGAAGAAAATTACTCCTTTTCTGTGAATCACCTCTTGTGTTTGAACTTCCAGGAAAATGAGAAAAAGATATTCATCCGCCGCTCCGTTTCAAATGATCCAGCCACATGATGGGGGTTTAAATTCCTTTCTTGGAACTTACACCTTCTAATGTCACTTATACTGCCGCATTGTCAGAATAGTGTGGATTTTTTATCAAAGATTTCTACAAGTTTTTAAAGGTATTTTTTATTTTCTTTTTTAGACAAAAGGAAAGAAAAGGAAAAACCGAAAAATTGCAAAAATGTTCCATGAAATTTGACACTTCCTCGATTCAAGTTCAATGCATTTTTATTTTCTTCTGTATTTAAAGAAAGGAAATATTGGATTCATCGAAAAATTTGATTTCTGGTTTTTGGTGGATTTATACGTTTTAGAAGGTTCTGAACACGATTTCACGTTTTTAAAAAAAATGTCTGTTTGTGTTTTTTGAGAAAGTCTGTATATGATAAAACATTTTTGAGAATTCTATCTCAAGAATTGATAAAGGGAATTCCTTTAAAATCCTCATGATGGCCATATATTGTCATTTAAATCGCATTACTTCTTGTGGTGGAACTTGGGAAAATGAGAAAAATACATTCATCCGCCGCACCGTTTCAAATTATCCAGTTAGATGATGGGAGTTTAAATTCCTTTCTTGGAACTTACACCTTCTTATGTCACTTATACTACCGCACTGTCGGAATAGTGTGGATTTCTATCAAAGACTTCTTCTACAAGTTATTAAAGGTATTTTTTTTTAGATAGAATGAAAGAAACGAAAAAGCCGAAAATTTTTTTTAATGTTACATAAAATTTGACACTACCTCGATTCAAGTTCAATGCATTTTTACTTTCTTCTGTCTTTAAAAGACGAAAGTACTAGATTAATGGAAAATTTCGACTTCCAGTTTATGGTGGATTTATACGTTTTAGAAGTTTCTGAACACGATTTGACGTTTTTAAAAAAATGTCTGTCTGTGAATTTTTGAGTCAGTCTGTATATGATAAAACACTTCTGAGAGCTCTATCTCAAGAACTGATAAGGAAAATTCCTTTAAAATTCTCATGATGGTCATATATTGTCATTTAAATCGCATTACTTCTTGTAGTGGAACTTCCAGAAAAATGAGAAAAAGATATTCATCCGCTGCTTCGTTTCAAATGATCCAGTCAGACGATGGGGGTTTAAATTCCTTTCTTGGAACTTACACCTTCTAATGTCACTTATACTGCCGCGCTGTCAGAATAGTGTGGATTTCTATCAAAGACTTCTTCTACAAGTTATTAAAGGTATTTTCTTAGAGTGAAAAAACGGAAAGAAAAAGCCGAAAAATTACAAAAATGTTCTGTGAAATTTGACACTTCCTCTATTTAAGTATGTATTTTTACTTTCTCCTGTCTTTAAAAGAAGAAAGCACTGAATAGTGGAAAAATTCGAATGTCCGATTTTTGTTAGATTTATACGTTTTAGAAGTAATAATTAAGGAACTTTTCGTTACGTTAAGTAATTTTACGTTAAGTAATTTTTCGGCTTTTTCTTTCCTTTATTTTCTCTCTAAGAAACTACTTTTAATAGCTTGTAGAAGAAAGACTTTGATAGAAATCTACACTATTCTGACAGTTGGACAGTATCTGTCTTTAAAAGAAGAACGCATTGGATCGTGGAAAATTTCGAATGTCCGGTTTTTGTTAGATTTATACGTTTTAGAAGGTCCTGGACACGATTTGACGGTTTTTACGAAATGTCTAATTGTGAGTTTGTGTGTCTGTAGGTGGCAAAACTTTTCTAAGACCTCTATCTCAAGAACTGATTCAGGGAATTTAATAGCATTTTAGATTCAGTTAGACTTTGATATATATTGGTACTGATTAGTTTTTAGTGGATGTAGTCACAGTTGCTATGTCTCCGACTAGATTTTGGTAAAATGCTAATGATCGCAATTGATTGAAAAACATATTTTCCTCAAATATTAATTCCATTCTAGTGTTATTAAGATCTTTCATGAACACAACAATAATCTCTTCTTCATTATTGACAGCCTTTATGCATCATTTTCTGCACGCAACTGGTGTACATATAGAGTTAAGTATTGAATTCCTTCCACACTGTAAAAAAAAATTTTTTTACAGTGTGGAGTTACTGCTGGCAACATTGCTGCCAGCAGTTTTTGCCATAAATTTAACGGATTTTTTGTACAGGCATCAATAACACAAGTGCAAGCATTCGTGTCAAATTTTCATTTGTTAACTTGTTCACCAGAACAACATGTAATTGTGTTGTACTTTGGAAATGCTCAAAGTACAACACTATTGCTAGTTTCATGGAACAAAGCTTGATGACTTGAAAAATGATGACTTCAAATTATTTTTAAATAAAGCTTAACATGATTTGAAACCCATGTTCAGAATGCACTATAAATGCTCTTTTATGCATAATTTTAACTTAAAAGAGTAACTGCCCATAACCGGTCCTCGTTATGAGCACATAATAAAAATTTAAAACTTAAAAAAAAATGGCACATAAATATTTATTTATTTATTTATTTTGACAATTGTCTGCAACATATGCTACCTATATTAATGAAATCTACTGCCAAGTGATATCTAGTGGTGTATTTCAAAACTACATTGATTACTTTTATACAAATCCAACACATAGATCTAAAAACTCTGTAGGTCCATGGTGCATCACTTTTCCCTATTATAGCGAAAAATTTTGGAATAATAAAATACAGTCATGGTCTAAAATTGCATTTTTTACATAAAAATTTGCTGTTTCTAAAAGAGCATTTTTAGGAGCGTTCGTAATTATGTAAATACGTAGCACCTATAATCGTCCTTTAGTCCGTCCGTCTATCCGCATATAACAGAGCAAAAATTACCCAGACGAATCGATTGAAAATTAAATTATATAATTGTTGCATAATTTTGATAAGTCATTTCAAATTAATGAAAATCGTATGCAAAATTTAATTACAGAGACAATCAAAAGAATTCCGTTACATTATGATCAATGGGAAAAATAGTTTCAAGTGAATTTTAATGATGTAATATTCTTTGGAACATAATAGAATTAATATGCATCTATAAAATATATACAAAAAACATTTTGCCCAAACTTTGGTATAAAGAATATCTGTTTTTAATTTACAGGACCACACAAAAGGATTCCAATACACAATGGTATAGAGAAATACACTGTTTTTGGCGCGACTTCATGCTATTAAACTATTTCACATTTTATGAAATTAATATACGTTGCTGAGTCTTATTACAAGTTACTTTCTGGATTATAGAAAGTTGATAGTATTTACAGGGACAATCAAAAGCATTCCGATGCATTACGCTCAATGAGAAAAAATTGTTTCAAGTCAATTTTAATGATGTTATACTCTTTCGAACGTAATAGAATTCATATGCTTCTATAAAGTATATACTAAGAAATACATTCTGCACAATCTGTGAAGCAAAGAAAATTTGTTATTAATTTACGGAGCTACACAGAAGTATTCTATTACACAATGGTATAGGGGAAACATTGTTTGGAACGCGTTTTAATTCTATTAAATTATTTTAAATTGTTTAAAATTGATATATGTTGCTGAGGTTTACCACAAGTTACATCCTGTATAGTAAAAAGAAGATAGAATTTACAGGGACACACAAAAGATGAAATTACAGGGCCAAACAGAAGTATTCCATTACACAACGGTATTGGGGGAACACTGTTTGAAGCAATTTTAATTGTATTAAACTACACTGCTCAAAACAATTAAAGGGTATTTGAAGTTTTATGTAAAATAAAGATATAAACGAAATTTATTTTGCCGAAAATAGAAGAAGAGAATCACAAATGCAAATTTTTCTGGTTTTCAAACTGTGGAGTATGCAAATTTTGAGTTCGACGTCAAAAACGTCGCTTCAGCGGCAGCGAATGAAATTTGACTTTCAACTGGATAAAAGAGAATGAAGACAAGGATGATCGGCATTCAGTGATTGCTTTGTTTCGATGAGTACGATGTCTCAGCGAAGTCATTTGACAGATTCAGAAGCTTGGAGAATTGTTGGTAGGTTAGAAGGGGGCCAAACTCAAGCCGAAGTAGCGCAAGCCATTGGAGTGTCACAAAGTGTCATTTCCAGGATCTGGAACCGTTTTTTGGAGAGTGGATGTGCAGGCCGAAGATTAGGGCAAGGTCGTAGACGGGCAACAACGCCGAATGAAGATCGGTATTTAACTTTAACAGCTCGGAGACACCGAAACACGAACGTTACTCTTCTCCAACAACACCTTCGCTCGGCTACAGGCACCACAATTTCAACTCAGACTGTCCGAAACCGGCTCCATGCTGTAGGTCTGTATGCTCGCCGACCGAACTAACATCAAGGCATCGTCGCGACCGCAGGGACTGGGCAACCGAGCATGTCAACTGGAGGAGAAATGAATGGAGCAATATTCTGTTTTCTGACGAGTCCCGTTTTCTGTGCATCCGGATAATAGGCGTATTTTCATCTGGAAGGACCGTGGCAGTAGGAATAATCCTGCGTTCGTGCACGAAAGTGTCAGATTTGGCGGTGGAGGAGTGTTGGTGTATGGTGGAATCTCCATTGACGGGCGCACTGACCTCTACATCAATCGAGATGGAGCTCTGACTGGTCGCCGATATAGGGATGAAATCCTCAGACCTATTGTAGTCCCTTACGCTGCAGCAATCGGAGATAACTTCATTTTAATGGACGATAACTGCAGGCCACATCGTGCAAACCTGGTGGAGGATTTCCTTTTCGAGGAAGGAATCGTTCGAATGGAATGACCAGCGTGTTCTCCAGACATGAATCCAATCGAGCACGTTTGGGACGCTCTAGGAAGACGAGTTTCTGGCCTTCAACAACCCCCACAAACTCTCCAAGAACTGGAAAGAGCTCTTCTGGAAGAGTGGGGCAGAATAACTCGTCATTAATAGCCTCATTGAGTCCATGCCTCAAAGGTGTTCAACGTTGCTGGCCGCCCGTGGAAACCATACACTCTACTGAAAATGATTCTCTTTGAAGAAAACACCTTTTCTTATTCTTTTTTTTCTCATATGCACAAATTGTGTTTTTTTCCTTTTGTACACAAATGCGCAATAAAATGCATTTTTTTCTGCCAAACATGTGTAATTTATTCTCATATAACCTACTATGTCTGTCGACCATGTATCAATCAGCTAAAAAGTTTCCCAGATACAAAATCCACCTAAAACTGCAATATCCTTTAATTGTTTTGAGCAGTGTATTTCACACTTCATGAAATTCATGTACATTGCTGAATTTTACCACAAGTTACATCCTGTGTAATAAAAACAGATAGAATTTACCCTGACACACAAAAGGTTTCGGTCACTATATTGTATCCGATGTACTGTATATTATTATAATTAATGTGAATATTTTCAAAACTTTATTACAGCACGAACGCACCTCACTTGCTACGTTTGACGTGCAATTTCCAACTTGTTTAACTTATTTTTAAAATATTTGTTCTTTAAATTATGTGTACACGTGTTAAGTAAATTTTTGAATCTTTAGGAGGAAATTCCAAATCATTGAAATATTTTCTACGAATTGCAGTGAAATTTCAAAAGACTTTACAGTTGTAAATGCGATATCTAAATAGAGGATTTTTTTGAGTTTCCTGAAATACGAGATTTTTCTTATTTGTTTGATAAAATCAAATTTGTTTTTCAATTCGAGGAATAGGTTTTATCTAAAGCTCTTTTATTAACTACAGATTTGTACGCAGACGAAATTACTTTTTCACTCGTGTAATTAATTACTTTTTATTTTCACATCAATAGAATAAAAATTGCAAACACGAATTTGGTTTCCGAAGACAGAAATTATGTATATATATTTAACTATAAATATTATTAACGATTAAAAACAGTTTTTAATGACAAGAAGTGGAATTTTTAAAAAACTTATAAATGCATTTTCAATATGATGAAGCTGAAAGAAATTCAGAAAAAAAAATTATATGATAACATGCGTCTGATAATACAGGACTATTCTAAATTATTTTTACGAAAAAAGAGGGGTGATAATAAGCATCAAGACAAACAATATTAAGTAGGAAACCAAGGGCCCCAAACGTTTTTCGAAGAAGATAGCCGCCATAATTTCAAATAATCATAAAAAAAGGAAAAATTGGTCGATTTATTTGAGGTTTTCATTAAAACTATTATTTATGCCATTATTGTTTTGAAAATAAATTATAAAGATAATTTCAAAAAATGCCAATAGAGGAAGCTTTAGACTTTGGAGTAACGAAGAACTATTTTTCACCGTTATTTTTTGCATCTCATTAATTTTTTTAGAAGCTTAGACATAAACTTAAATTTTGACCTCAAAATCTGAATCGTTGGGAGTGGTTAAGTACCACAAACTTAACTATTTTCAAGGGGGGGGGGGATTCAAATTTCAAATGATTATAAAAATCGGAAAAATTGGTCGATTTGTTTGCAGTTTTCGCAAAAACTATTCTTTATGTCAGTATTTCTTTGAAAATAAATTTTCAAGATAAATTTCGAAAAATTCCGTTAGAGGGTGCCTTAAACTTTAGAGTAACCAACAACCATTTTTAACCGTAATTTTTTGTATCTAATTAAATGCTTGCAAAAACTTAGACTTAAATTATGAGCTCAAATTCTGAATCGGTAGGAGGGGCTAAGAAGCGCAAACTGAACTGTGTTCAGGAGTTGAAATTTAATCTTCTCTCCTCCCTTGAACACAATTCGATTTTGCGCTACTTAATTATTCCCAACGATTCAGATTACACCTCTAAATGTAAGTTTAAGTCTAAGCATTTGAAAGCATTTAATGACATTAAAAAAAATAACAGTTAAAAATAGTTGTACGTTACTACAAATTCTAAGGCGCACTCTATCGGCATTTTTTGAAATTTATCTTTAAGATTTATTTTCAAGAAAATACTGATTTAAAGTGCAAAACGCAAATAAATCGTCCAATTTTTCCGTTTTTTGTAATCATTTAAAATTTGAACCCCTCTCCCCCCCGCCTCTGAACACAGTTCAGTTTGCACTACTTAATCACTTCCAACTATTCAAATTTTGAGCTTAAAATGTAAATTTAAGTCTAAACTTACATTTTAGCTAGCTTCCGAAAACATTTAAAGAGATGCAAAAAATAACGGCAAAAAATAGTTGTCCGTTACTCCAAAGTCTCCTCTATCAGCATTTTTTTTAAATTTACCTTTATAATTTATTTGACATATAATACGTTAATGTCAAGAAAATACAGACATAAAGAATAATTTTAGTGAAAACCGCATATCAATCGACCAGTTTTTCCGTTTTTTATGTTTATTTGAAATTTTGGACCCTAAACTTTAATGGCGGCTATCTCCTTCGGAAAATGTTTGGGACTCTTGGTTTCCTATTTAATATTGTTTGTCTTGATGTGCACTATCACCCCACTTTTCTTTGTAAAAACAATTTAAAATTACCTTGTTAACTACAAAAAACGCTGCATACGAAGTTATATCAGATTAATTTTAAACACGATTATTCAATCGGTAAATTAATTATAATAGTAAATTTTGAGGAATAACATGAAATGCAGTCATAGATTTAGACGTGATTTTTAAAATAAACATTAACTGCTTCTAAAAGAATATATTTTTTAAAGTGGTTTTTACTTTTATACTTACATTCTTTAACTTTTGCATACATGTGTTAAGTAAAATTCCAAACCATAGAAATATTTTCTGCAAATTGCAATGAAATTTGAAACGATTTCAGATATCTGAACAGAGGATTATTTTGAAATTTCTTGGAATACGAAATTCTTGTACTTGTTTGATAAAATCCATTTTGATTGTTTTTCAATACGAGGAATAAGCATTATCTAAAGTTCTTAACAAAGTATTTAACTAGAGACTTCTGCGCCGAGGAAAGTAATTATTCACACTTTGAATTAACAATTTTTTATTTTCCATAGACAGATTAGCAAGAATAAAAAATCATGCATCAGTTCATGGATTATGAAATACTTTCCAGCCAGAATTCATATCTTTCTAGCTTTAATGACTTTCGAAATTGAGAGAAGGGGCAAGTTTCCATTCTATATTTCTATTATAACAGCTTTATATTTGTACATTTCCTAGTTCTATAAAATACTAGAAGAAATATTTTAAAGAAATGATTTGAGTAGAGTTATAAATATTGCACAAAATCCTTTTAAATTAAAATTAAATTAATAAATTTTAATTGGCCAAATAGTTCTAAAATTTATTAAATGGTTGTGTAAACCTTCTAATGTAATTTCACATATTCCTGAAAGACATTTTAGGCTATGAAATTTTAATGAATTCATAAATTGAGACATAAAGGGTTAAATAAATATTAAAATAGTCTTTAAAAGTAGTTCTTTTTATAATATTTTATCTGAAAATATCTATCTTTGAGAACTATTTCCATTAAGCTATTCATTTCAGTTATTCTATTTTAGCTTAGACAACCATAGCCCTTTCTTAAATGGATTTACATCTGAAAAGCATGTAGCATTATTTTTTATTATTTATTTATTTTTGTGTTATTAGATTTATTTATTATTAATTTATAATTTATTTTGTTTAATTGCAGTTGAACCAACAGTGAAATTTCTAATACACAGAAAATCCCTTTAAATTCAAATTTATCAATTAATTTTAATTGGGAAAATCCTTTTAAAATTTAATAAATGATTGTGTGAATTTCCTAATGTAATTTGAAAAATTCACAAAATGCTTTTGGAGATGAAATTTTAATGAATACATAATTTGGGACATAAAGGGGTAAATAAATAAAAAATAATCTTTAAATATGGTTAGTTTTTATGTTATTTTGTTTCAAAATATCGATCCATAATAAACATTTCCATTAAGGGTGTATACGAAAGAATATTGTTCCACCCTCAACAGATCGAAATTTTCTGATACATTTTCTGACTCGTTTTTAAAAGTAGACACATGAAAACTTGCTGAGAAGATTTTTGAGAATATGTATAAGATGCCGTGTGATTTAATGTTTTGTTCAATTCATTAGAATTTGATTTATAAACAATATTTTTTTAGTATGCCCCCTTTTTTTTCGTTTCCAGATCCCCTGCTTCAGAAAATTCGACTAAAAATTCCAACTTTGATAGCATTTTTTTGTAGAATTTTCTGCATTTATAAAAAAATGGACAAACACGGCACATTGCGTATTTTATAAGTAAAGGAATTTGCCAGTTTGATGCGTTTGAGAACAAAAATGGATTTAAAAATAAACAAGAAAAAAAAAAAGTTTTGGCTTAGACAACCATAATATTTTGTTAAATGGATTTTCACCTGAAAAGCATGCAGTATTATGCTTTATAACTCATTTATTTTTATTATTTAATTAATTAATTAATTAATCTATTTATCTATTTATCATTTATTTATTTATTTATTTGCAGTTGAAACAACAGTAAAAATTTGTTCTAATGGTAAATATATAATTAAAAAAAACTTAAAAACAAATGTTAGCTATTTCATTATTATTAAAAAAATTCTTTTTTGTACATATTCGACTATCTGAGGTTTTCATATATTTTAAAACCATTTTATATATAAAGTATTATTCTGAACTTGGTTCGCATAATGCGCTTACCATATATTTATTTTTGGGTAAAAAAGAAAAACCTAAAAGCTGACAGTAAATTATTTATTACATTTTTCATTTTTTGAGCTTAAAAACAAATGAAAAAGAGAAAAACTATTTATATTAAAAAAAAAAAAAACTTTAACATATTTTTTGTAGAATACAATAAAATTATTTATTTAGACGGCCTAATATTTTTAGTTATTTCTAAGTTCTTTCACAATTGTGTATTTGTCAAGGGAAAACCAAACATATTTTTGCAAAAAAAAAAAAAAAAAAAAAAAACATCATTTTATTCTGAATAACAAAGTATTTTTTTTTTAATTCCTCATTTTTTAACTATAAGTGTAGCGATGTTGGAGTGATTTGCCCATTTTTGTTTTTACATTAAGTACACACCATGCTTTTTTTTTTACTTTTTTTTTACAGACAGAAAATATCTAAATTTTTTTTAAATATATTCTTTATTTAAAGCCTTTTGAAGCTAATATTTTACCTCGTTTTCTTTTATATTTTTATAAAGAACATTTTAAAATATTTAAAAATGTTTTTCTTTAATGTAGAGTTTTAATCTTTTCTTTTACACATTCCCAACTAATATACATTTTTAATTATGACACCCCTATTCTTTGACAAGAAAAACTCACTTTAAATTATTTGCATGTGTAGTCTAAAGAAGAATTCATAGAATACGAAGCAAAGGGAAATAAGATAAAAGAGTAGTTTAATTTAGAGTAATGAAAGCAGTTAATTTAAAGTACTATTTAACATATTAAAAATATGTTTCTGTAGAGAATGGGTTTAACTATTTCTTTTACATACCCCACCTACTCGTATCTAAAATTATGACACCTTGCACTTCAAGACATAAAGTTTAATATATATTTTTAAACGGTATAGCCGAAAAAAAAAAAAAAGGTTTCATATAATGTGGAAAAAAAAAATTAAAGGGAATTGCAATAACACAAATTAAGAAATATCTAAGTTTTTACAATGTTAAAAAGATTATGAAGCAATTTGAAAAAGACAGCAAATAAAATTAAACATACAATAGGTAAGTGCAGATTTTTGATCGGTCATAAAGGTGCTACTTTAGGCACTTTGTTTGTAGTGCCTAAATGATCCTTATGATCTAATATTTTTATGATTTTTAAATTACAATAACTAACAAAAAAGAAAAAAAACTTTTTATTAAAACACACAAATAACGCCTGCATTGAAATCATAAAGGTACATATAAATAATATACAGACAATAAATACAGTAAACCAAACTGTAATAAAAAATTAGCTAGAGTAAGGAATCGAGCCCGAAAACTCCAGGCTGTTGCAATAACAACTAAGCTACTGCAGCTGATGCATGAGTCTGCAATTTCTCATTAATAAGCCAAATTGGGGAAAGTCATGAGCCATCATTAAAATAGTCTAGTATAACGGGGCAACGATGACAATCCTGCGATCTCTGATTTGATTCCTGGATCTGGCTAATTTTACATTCCAATTGGGTTTACTGAATTTATGTTTTGTATGTGTGTATATAATTTGTATGTACATTTAAAACTTTTTGTTTGCTTTTTCAATGAGAATAGAATCTTCATTAATCTTTATTAATTTGGGGTCGAGAAAATTGTATATGACCTCAATATTTTTATAGCATATATATAACATAATATTATAGGTATATTATATACAATATCTATACGTTATAATGTTGTATAATAAAAATATGTAAAATTCCATAGTTTTAAGTAGCATATATCATATTTTGCATTTTAAAAGTATTTCATTAATATTTGAATAAAACACTTAATTGTCTTATTTTTTTTTCCTATGCCCGAATTATAAAGGATGAATCTAAACTCTTGGGCAAAACTAGTGATAGTACACATTGAGGTAAACAATAATGAATAAAAAAACAAGGGCCCCAAACAGCTTCCAAAAGAGATAGGCGCCATTAATATTTAGAGTCCAAAATTTCAAATGATTATAAAAAAGGTAAAAATTGGTCGATTCGTTTGCGGATGACAGTATTTCCTTGAAAATAAATTTTAAAACTAAAATTTAAAAATGCCAATAAAGACCACTTTAGACTTTGGAGTAACGAATAACTATTTTTTACCGTTATTTTCTGTATGTCATTAAATGCTTCAAAAGCTTAGTTTATTTTTCCCCGTAAGCAAACTCAGTTCAGTTTGCGCTATTGGTAGTACTACATCGAAAATCTTGCTTAATGCAAATAATTTATTTCTTTTTATTAGTTCGTAAATTTTCTACATTCAATCTTTATGCTTGTTGGATTTATCTTAAATTAATATAATGTAATTTTTAATCGACCAATTCAGATAAAGAATGCATATTTTTAGGAAAAATGCTGATAAAATACACCTTAATGCACCAAAATCAAAATGATTCCCTATTTGAACTACACTGTAAAAAAAAAATCTGGAAACCTACGAAACTAGTTTTTGTAAAGCTACAGAAATCTGAAAGCTTACTAAAATTTTATATTTGGCCTGGTATTATTTTTACCACTCGCATTGTACAAATACATGAAATATCTTAGCTCCACTTGTCAGCCAATCATAAAGGGCTTCAGTGGTGACGTAAGGACTATTCACGCAGCCACAGAGCCGATTAATGCATCCATCTTGAATCTGGTATCGATAAAAATATTTCTAGTTAGTAAGTAAATTTTTAGCCTATATGATTTAAATTTTATTATATAATGTTTGATTTTTAGTTATTAGCAAGCTAATCTTCCTAATTATTCGTCAAATCTATGTTTATTACAAGTAAAAAATTTCTAATGTTTTATACAATAAATCAAATTTACCTGCTCTTTTTCTGAATTTCATTTCTCTTTTTCCCCCCTTTTCCGCAGTACCAAAATTTAAAGTGTTTAAAACTTTCTTTTTTATAAAAAATATTATTATTCTATTTGTATTTTAGCGAATAAATTCCATTAAACATTCGTTAAATCGCATTTATTTCATTAAAACTTCATATGAATTTCAACCTTAAAATTTTGTTCCCGAACTTTCTTCACACAGTAACAGTACTCAATATTTAAAACTCTTTAAAACAGCTTAAATTAAAATAACATAAAATACAATATGTGTTCTATGCGTTATTTTATTGTCATAATAAATTATCAATTAAGGCATTTCTTCCCCCCAAAAATATAATTTCCCCGTTCATCCACACTCCTTGCGAAACTTTAAGAACACAGAAAAAGTCTTTAAAATTCTTTATAGCCCAATGGTGGAGGAGGGGAAAAAAGCAGAAATCGGAATTAGTTAATGGAAAGCTGGAAATTATTTAAATTCATTTAGTTTAGGTCTAGAATGAATGTATTAAGTGTTCCCCTCTTACTATGTGCGCGTTAAAAAATGGGTACAAATTTTATAACTGAAAAAACACGATTTTATTGATTTACCGTAAAATATCCAACAAAAAATAAACTTATCAAAACATTGTTAATGCAAATGTTTTAGAATTTAAAATTCTGAATAAAATGACAACCGATATTTAACATTTTTGTTGAATTTTCACAATTCAACAATTGGATTCAACTATTAGATTCAAGTATTGCCTAAATCACTAAACAAAAGCTTTCAGCGCGAACAAACGAGGTTATCAGTTTATACGTGATTGTTATTATGTAAATAAAATTTTTAGTTATTGATGCATTATTTAGGATGGATATATTGAGAATTATGGTTTAACCTCTTGATTGCGGGTTATAGACCAGAAATTGTGTATGAAAGAAAGGACGAAGTCTGATTTAATTACGAGAAATCCAGAAATTGTTTTAATTTCCATCGACATAGAATAGAAATGAATCTACTATGTTTCTTTCTTTTGCTAGATGAGCTACAAACAAATTAACTTAAAGTACATCCTTTTATAATTTTTAGAATACTTCAAAAATGACTCGTAAATGATGGCAAATATTGTTTATTATTTCCAATATGAAATGGGCGTAGCTCTTAATATAATGTATATAGAGTGAACAACAGTACGTGTCTAATAGAATTAAGGAAATTGAAATTAAAGTGCAAGGATGGGAGAGGGGGTGGTAGAGCGACAAATGAGTGTGCATAAGACTTTTCCCTAGAGAAGTTCAAAGTCAACGAATAGCGCGATTTTAAACTTTATATTTTGTGTTAAGGACAAAGATCGCTCTAATTAAATGATTTTCGACTAGTATACAAGAATCTTCATTTAAATTCATAAAAATTAAAAACCTTAGGAATATTGAAAAAAAAAAATTAGTCTTTAAGTAAAAAATCTTTCATTTAAACCAATGATTTAAGTCTGGGGGTGTAAGTTGAGAAATGAAATGTAAAACATCTATCATTCATGCACCATTTTCTCAATAACTACTAAATTATAATTCTCAAAATGTGCAAAATAAAATCCTTACATAGTTACAAAAACATCGTGAAGGCCTCAACAATTTAAAAAATGCACACGTATGTAACAAATGCAGACAGAGCGGATGGATAACTTGATCTCTCCTAGCGTTTAGCGATTAAGATAAAATTTTGAAATACAATTGAGACAAAAATATGTTTTTTATTGCGAACTTCAAACTCTAAGAAATTTGTATTCACAATGGTTTCTATAGACTTAGTTGATTTGGAACATTGTTAAAATAATTTTTAATAAAGTATATATTTTCACTATATGTACATATTTTCTAACATTCATCTAGTACGTGGGTAAAAAGTCAGCACATTAATTCTAGATCTAAACTGAAGGGATCAAAACAATTTCAAGTTTTCCCCTAATTATTTTAAGATAAACCTTTTGACCACTGCGGTTAAACATTGAAATAGAATTGTGCCATTAATGTTCAGCAAAAATATTAAATGTAAGTGTTCATTTTACTCAGAATTTTAAGCTTTAAAACACTTATATTAACAGTGTTTTTGTAGTTAGTTCTTTTGAGATATTATTGTGGCATTAAACTGTAAATCTAATATATTTCTAACGCTCCGCTAGTATGAGAATAAAACTTACTATATTCATTGTAGATCTAAACTGAAGAGATTAAACCTATTTCCTACTTTCCCTTAATATCGAATTCTACCATATAATCACTGGGCTATTAGTACTTTGTAAATTTTCATTAATGTAAATAAGTCATCTAATACTCCCCCTTTTTAAAAAGAGAAATAAATCGCTAATTTTTTTGCCCCCTCAACATATAAAATTTAAAACCTTAAGTCATTCTTTTAAAAAGAATTCTGATCCACTCCTTTATTATAAGAATAAATAAAAGGTCACATCCATAAAATCCAAATAAAAATCACCCCCCCCCCTCTCGTCTTACAAGCATACAATATTTAGTCTTTTACCCTAATTAATTTTCATTTTTTTCGCTAATTGTAAGTCTTCAATAAGTTATATTATCAATCGTTTGAAATATCCCCTTCCCTCCTTCAATAATAAAAGAAAATATGGTTATCTTTGTCTCCATTCTTACTCGTTGAATTAAAAATCTTTAAAACTCTATTTTTCTTCCTGCTGTATTTGTCACTTTAATATGATAGCAGTTAAACAACTGAAGAAACAACTTCCCTAAATCCCTTAACCCAAGATTTTGTTATTTAATAAGGGAGAGTGGGGTGGAATGAGACAATACATTTTTCTTTTTATATTCCATTAATAAACATTTCATCAGTCACGCATTCCATTAAGCAAAAGCATCCCCAATCTTCAGTTGAATAAAATAGCTGATTTTGCATTCTTGCAATTGTAAAAAGGAAAAGAATATTTTCACCTTTTAAGAATTAAAAGTAAATATACTATATATTTTTATGCTTTCTGCTATTAATGACTTGTTTATGTAAATATGCAATTGTTTCTCTATTTATAGAACATTATACTGCTAATCATCCATAATTTAAACTATGTCCAAAAGCAGCATTTATATCTATACAAGAAGTTTAACATAAAGTACAGGGAGGAATGGGACATACCAGCAAAGGAAGGAATGGGACAATTCCAATTCACTCTTTTTTTTTTCTCTTAGTTACAGTTTCGTTAATTATAAAATCGTTTCTGAAAATTGTTTCTCCCATAATTTCTTTTATATTCCGATAATTTCAGAGCTTTAAGTGAGTAGTTCAATTGCATGTCTGTTAAATTTGTTTTATTTATATTATTTTAATTAATCATAGAGGAAGTTTTTACTTTTATGTAAAATTAGCTGTAAAAAAGGATGAAATCTTTATGTTGTTTTAAGAACAAATTAATCTTTGGGGTTGAGCAAATATAATGTTATCATTTCAGGAGGGAGGGGATTTGTCTTTTGATATAAATATCATTTCTGATCATCAATTGTTTCTCTTTTTCTTTGTAACATGGTCTTTAGTACAAAGTAGTACGTTATTTTTATAGCCTGTTACATATTTTTTTAATACAAAGTTATTAAAATCGCTAAATTATTATAAAATTATTTAACTCTAAAATATAGTATACTCTAACGTTTAAAATTCTTATTTTTCTTCATATGTGTATGCATATATTATCACAGTTCGAGAAACAGTATAAAGTGTATTTGAAATTAAGCCTGTGCTTACTAATAAATAAAGAGAAAGGATGTTGTCTTCGTCTTGTTGATATGAATTTCTATGTGCTCCCCACCCCTCTTCGTTCGGTGAAAGTACAATAAATCTTTATTACTGTTGAATGCATTATGTAACAAAAAGGTATCATGAGATTCATTTAAATAGTATTGCTTTTAATTGTTATGTGATATAAAGTTTTTTCATATGAAAAATGATATTTTATCAACGTCTCATCATTCGATCATAAAAGTGTGCGGAAAATAAATGAAACAAGTTTTGTATGTCTTTTCAAGCAAAATAAGTTATAGGAATCAAAATTTTCTACACTTTGATACCGATATGATTAATGGGGGGGAGGGGAGGAAGTTGAAGGATGATAACGTATGAATCGGAAGGAGGGAGGGGTTCCAAAATTAACAAAAAGTTGATAAAATTATATTTGCACAGTCCCTTTCGTATGCGAGCTCTACGCGATACTGAATAATTAAAAAATATTTCATGCTTCAAAATTGTTTTTAAAATCATAGACAATCGGTAATGGGCTATGCAACTATAATTATAGTTATATTGCATAAAATCAAGTGTACGAATTTATTCAAAACGTACGTAATATGAATTGTACAGTGAAATACACAGAAAATGAGAGATTTACCAATTTTTTCAAAGATAATTTTTGAATATTTTATTTCTTCTGTTATTACGAAAAAAAAAGTATAGGATTCGTAAAAAGTTTCGTCACATTTAGATGTTTTAGGGGCCTGATTTCCCGTTTTTACGAAATGTGAGCCTGTGACTCCATTTGCATGTGACACACATTTAAGGGGTACTCTGTCACAAGAACTAATGCACAGAATTTTATATTTAAAATATATATGTTTAATATAGAAATTGTGCCCAGTCTGTCTCTGATATAAATTGGTGATTGGTTTTCAATGTAAATTCTAGTTTTCAACGGATTTACACGTTTTAGGGGTCAGATATACCAAAAAACTTGTTTTTACTAAATGGTT
The DNA here is from genome assembly GCA_964019185.1 of Maratus speculifer. NCBI lineage: Eukaryota > Metazoa > Arthropoda > Arachnida > Araneae > Salticidae > Maratus > Maratus speculifer. The sequence continues at coordinate 145,215,707 of OZ025301.1, read as the reverse complement.
GTATGTATGCGACCTAAATTTCGTGGGTGCTCTGTCTCAAGAACTAATGTACAGCTTTCAATAAAAAATATATTCAGATAATCCTTGTTCTCTATTTTTTTATTTTATTTATTTATTTATTTTTTTTGGCGTAAATTGCTTAATAGATTTTGTTCTTCTACTTTTTTTTAGATTTCTGCAACTACCTGAATGCATAATGGACGGATTTTCATCAAACTTCAGATTTAGTTTGTCCCTAATATGATTTAGTGTTCTTTTTATATTTTGGCGTAAATCGCTCAATATATGGCGCTGATGTGCTGAATTTTTCATAATTTGTACAATATAGGGGGGGGGGGATCTGCATAATTTCCTCAAATTCTAATCTTAAGAACTAACGCACGTATTTTCATCGAACTTCAGATTCAGTTATATGTTGACACCAGCTATTGCAGTGTCACTGTTGCAGGTTTTGGTGTATATCATTAAACAATTAACGCTTTTATGGTGCATTTCTTACGTGATTTTGCCGATATGAATACCGGTATGAATATCTTAAGAACTAATGCACGGAATTTCATATCATTAGAATCCCCATCATGGGCATAGATTGCCTTTTAATTTTGTTACTTTGACGAATTTTGAAATAGTATTATGTATGAGATAGAAGAAAGTTGTGGACAAGGTACTTCCGGTATTTTACATTCTTAAAAAACTTGACATTATCAACCAAACTCTTTGAATTTTTTTGGTTTTAAAAAACATAAGATATACGTAGCTTGGGTGAAAAAAATATTGATATTTAGTGGAAAAGGGCTGGTAAGATTTTTACCGCGATAAAACTCTCAGATTTTAACAAATTTTTGCCAAAATTTTCACATATTTTATTTTGTAAAAAAATATTTCTAATTGTCGGAATGTTTCGAAATTTTCGTAGGTAATGCAAGTATGGTCTATTGAAGTGCTCTAAAAGATGTTTAAATACGGAAGTTTAGTTACATTTATATGAAGAAAAGTACATATATTTAATAAAAATATGCTTTCCTTGTGGTGTGAAGTGATCTGCCTTCGCCAATGTATTTGAAAGAGTTAAAATTCCATTAATTTTGTTAAAATTCAATTAATGTTTATACATGTAAACATAAGAGGTATTTAATATGGTTTTACGTAATTTTTATAAAATGTTAATATATAGGGGATAGTAGTGTGAGATAGTGGGATGAATGGGACAGTAGTTTTTTCTCTTTATCTAATATTCTAAACATTTCATCAATCGCACGCTAGATTAAGCATTGGTAGCCAAACTTCAGTTGAAAAAAAATTCTTGGTCTGTATCAGCTTACAATTGTATAAAAGATCATTTCAAGACTCAAAAGTAAATTTACTTTTTATGCTTTCTGTATATTAATGATTTGTTATTCATAGGTGTAATAGTTTCATTATTTATGGAACATTATACAGTATATTATTAGTTATTTAAAACAAGTCTAAAAGCAGCACTTTTGTTTATACAAGAAGTTTAACAGAAAAAAAGAAAGTGGAGAGGAATGGGACTTGCCAGTAAAGGGAAGAATGGGATATGCCTTTCTTTTTTTTATGAGATGCATGTAAATTGGTAACATGCAAATATATTTAGAAGGTAATATATTAATTATAACATTGATAGTATATTCATTTACTTCAAAATGTAAATAAATTGAATTGACGATTTTTTAATGTTATCTATGACTAACAATACCGAATTTCCATTTACGTTATGAAAATCTTGGAATTTTATAATGTGCCACATACATTATATCAATCTACAATCTTTATTAGATTATATATCTAGCCGAAACTTGATTATTTGTGCCTTATAGCTTTATTTTACTGCAATTCGATATATCTCTATAAGTGGTGAGTTATGGGGCACATTTTAAAACTTTTCTTTAATTATAAAATACCTTTTGAATGTTTTGTTTCTATATTGTTCAAGCACATTAAAAGGTGTTTCACCTTGCACTCTATAAATTGAAATTTTTGTTTTAAAGTTAACCAAAGTTGATTTTCTAAGTTTTGTAAAAAGTGTCGCACCCCACCGCAATTTTCTCTATAAATAACAAAAATGATTAATAAAGTACCCAGATTCCTTAATAAATGGGCCTGTCAAATGATGGCTGTTTGCATCTATTCGAAGATTAAGCTTTTATATTACAATGCATGCCTATTGGCATTATTTATTGGGTAAGAAGGCGTATTGTATTTCAGCATTATTTATTTATATAGACTTGCCGTAAAAGGACAAGGACAACATACAATGCTGATGATTATTTTAAATCCACATCTTCAACATTATGGATGTCTTCAGGAAATCATTTTAAAAACAGTTGAGAAGTTTTATTGATACATATTTAGCATTTATAAAGCATATTCAATATTTTTTATGTGTTACAATTCCACCTATCAATGGATTTTTGTATTTTTATTTCATAAGTTAGAAGAATGTCAAGCCTTTTTAAAACGACCTTTTCAATATGGTTTTGCGAGTTAATTTTAGATGAAATTAGTAATTAATAATGAGAAAAATTTACGATTTATTGATGCTATGTCAGTAAATGGAAACACCTCAGATGAGAAAATCCTGTGACTGTATATGTGATTTTAACTTTGCCAAAATGCCGATCATCAGCTTGAATTTAAAATGCGTGGTTTTTCTTCATCTAGTTAATTTTTTAAATACATGTAACATTCAATACGAAGATGAATATTGGCTTTTCTATAATATTATATTCATTATAAATTTTACTAAATTTTTCTTTCTTTTTTATGTTAACATCTTACTTATTATTTTAGATGCATGATGAAACTGAAGTTCAATTTAAAAACAATGCGAGCTCTTTGATGACGAAAGTAGAGGAAAAAGATGCACTATCTTTCAATGACAAAAAATCTTGCGAACCTCATTCTGCAGCTCTGAAATTTTCCAATTATTTTATTGCAATATATCTTTAACATTCATTTTATGATATTATCTCCAAAAATAATTTTTAAAAAGTGTGCAATTCATAGGTATTTGTATAAAAACTAATTATGTAGTATTTGCAAAATGTGAGTCATATTAAAAAGATAAAAATGTTTTTTATTGTAATGAATTAAATAAATAGTTATTTAATAAAATTTATTCATGTTTCATTGTATTTTGTTATTTAATCATATTGCATTTATTGGTAGTATAGATGTGCATATTACATTTATATCAAAAACGACAGCTCCATAATATTTTCCAAATCAATATGTATTTCTTTTTGTTTCCATTCTAGTTTTTTACTTTCAGAAAGATTGCTTAGTAAACTCTGATTATAATATAGTGATAAACATAAAAAGTGCGAGACCTGCCTACAATTACTGTTGATAAGTCAAAGATTCATTTTTGTGTACATATGTTAAGGTGTGAATATTATCTCTCCTATATGTAAATATTATAGTTAAAGATTCTAATTCCAGAGCAATATTAACCACAGAAGAATTCTACTAAATTCATACATATTCGACTCATTCTTTCGGATCTTTAAGCCAGTTTAGAGTTTAAAATTTGTGGTCTATCAATAATTAAATTTTTCCTCTTTGATATTTTAATTTGAAACAAAACTCTCAAGCAAATAAAGTATAATGTATTAAACAAATATATGTAATGTATTGTAATATATTGTAATGTATAACAAAAATGTATAATGTATTAAACGTAGATGGTTAAAGAAATTTGTTAGGAATAAGTCGAGGTAAAAGACAATAAAAAATTAAAGGGAAAAATATTCTAGTAATTGTAAGAATTGTACGACATATCCACCTGAAATAAGAATAAGATTTAAAAAAAATCTTAAATGTGATACTCAGATAAAGGCATTAATTTTATTGCAGAACTCTTATGTTTTGAACCATTGAATTAGTTATTATATAGTGTTTCACATATATGTAACAGAAGACACATGTTAATGAAATTCATATGACCTTAGAACTGAACAAAACATCTTAAATACAAGACTACATTTCTAGCATTCTAGATTAAAAGCATATTCGCATAGAATAAACGGACAATGTTTTTTCATAATATACAGGTTTTCTAATCATGTATTGGATTAGGTGAGGCTCAGCGCTTTATATGTATAAATTAAGCACTGTGCTTCATCTAAAATCATATTTCTTTTAGGCATATTTTAAAACTCACTTATGGTAATTTATTTACATTACTCTATCTATTTACTTTTTTTAGTTTAACTAAAGACCGTAAGATCGGTTTCAGCTTATCTGCTCATTTAGTGATATTGTTATAATGCTGATATAATATAAAAAATGATTTTGCACCTATTTAAATATCTACATTGAAACTTCAGTGAGTTTTCTCATGCGTAACATTTATGTCAATTGCTGTGGTGATATTGAAACACATGTTAGGCCATATTGCTTATTTTACATCGAAATATTTTGATACATGAGAAAAATTCCACTCTGGATATTTAAAACTGTAAAAATTCAACTTCATATTGAAAGAATACTATAATAACTTCGATTAATTTAAGTATTAGAATAAAAAAACAATTACGTAAAATCTTTTTGGAATACTGCTGTAAAAAATATAGTAATAACATTGCAAACAATGTGTGCAGTTACAAATACATGTTGATATGTGCAGATAAAATATTTTAAATACAATACAAAAAAAAATCATTAACAAATTTGCTGTATTAACACTTGTACAGTTGCAAAGAACTTTCTGGCGAGAATACAAAATGTGCCTTAAATACAATACAAAAAAAATTGGTAATTTTTCTAACGATATCTCATTAAAGTTACATTTTTTTTATAAAGTACATAAAAGGTTTAAGGTGCAAGCATAAAAAACCCATAGTAAATATGCCATAAAGTCCCTTGCAAATGTACAACAAATTCTCAATAAATATACTACAAAATGTTTTGTAAGAATACTAAAAATAAGAATACTCACAAAATAATGTATAGAAAACTCACTAAAAATTCATAAATACGTTTATTAAATAATTCTCAGTAAATTTACCAATATATATATAGTGATCACTCTAAAATATAGCTAGTAAGCTTACTAAATAATGTTTAGTACATTTATATAAAATGATATGAGAACCTCCTTTACAAATCATTAGTAAATTTACTAAATAATCAGTAGTAAGTTTACAAAACATTCTTTAGAAAACTCCCTAACAAATCGTTACTGCATGTACAACATAATCATTGCTAAATTTACGAAACATTCCTTACTAAACTCCCTGAATAATTTATAGTAAGTTTACTAAATAATATTTAGAAAATTTACAGACTATTCTTTAGGAAACTCACTAAAAAATCGTTAGTATGTTTACTAAACAATATTTAGTAACATTAACTAAAACAACTTTTGTAATTGTACATGATTTTTTTCTGTTGCGGTTACATGAAAAGTCCTAGGCATCCCAGTTTCCTAGAAAATTCTTAGTAACCTTACAGAATTTTTTTTACAGTGTAATATATGAAACGCGCTTTTTTTCTTTCTTATAGCTCTATTTACTATAATTTGCAGCTTGATGCTTATTACTATAACACGTACTATATTACTATATTACTGTAATATGTAGCTTAGATACATCTATAAACAGTCGCTTTCGAAACCAACATGTACAAAATGCATAATTGAACAGCACTTTTGGGTAGATCCCTCTTATACATTGATTTTCCATTTAGAGTAAAGCCAGTGCTTTCCTATGATATTCCTCGAAAATCTAGCTTAATGCGATCAGTTTATTTGCTTTTATTAGCTCGTATGATTTCTATATTTTGTCTTTATGCTTGCTGGGTTTATTTTAAATTAACATAATATAAATTTCACAATTTTACAAGAACGAATATCTTTATGAAAAATGTAGATGAAGTATACTTCATTAAATAAAGCAAATGTTGCTATTCGAAAATAGTGGTAGCAATCAGAGTTTCTGCCTAATTGGCCCTACTGTGACTGAAGCCCCCTTTCTTTATCTTAAAATGAACCCATAAAAAATAATTATGCCTGAGGTCATAAATTTACAAATTTACTGCAATTATACATTTTTAACATTTGAAAAATAACTTCTAATTTTGCGGGCAATTACACATTATTTCACATTTTTAAAACAATTTCTAATTTTATGGGTAATTATTTAACATATTAAGCTGTCTTCTAATTTTGCAGGCACTGTACATCCTTTACTGTACATCCTGTGCAATCCATATTAGAAATTGCGTTATTTTACGGACAAAATCCACTTTTTATGGGTTGGTCATATAATTGCTACAATGTAAAATTACGGTTGATTTATAATTTACGGTCTAAATATTTTTTACGGATACTATCCGGAATCTCCGCTGCTGGAATATGTCCGTTTTACTTGGATTTTTTTTTACAGTGTTCTTCGTAACTGATCAAAAGAAAAATGCAACAATTCGTAAAGTTTTCAATTAGTCAAAATATTTATAACTAGGGAAAAAACACTGACATACATGACATTATATATAACTTTTACAGTGTATAAAATTTAATGTGAACAAGATGTTCATGAAATCCGCTTTATCAATCACACGGATTATTATATCAGAGTTTGAACACGAGAAGCAAAAGTAACTAACACACCCATGTTCTAAGGATGAAAAATAAAATAGCAATTAATATCGGCTTCTTTTTTTTACAAATAAATTTTAACTGCAAAAACTATTTAGAACTTTCACACAGATTAATTCAAAAGTCCATAGACGAATTGTATAGATCAGTAGAGTACACAACCGCACAGTTTTTAACTAATGCTTTATAAAACTAATGCATTTTACTTACGGTAATTAAAAAGTATAATTCAGGTTTATAAAAGATAAATAATTTCACTTTTAGCTTATGATTTATATTTTTTTAATTAAAAGAATTATAAAAGTTTTTTAAATGTAGAACACAATGAAACTATTTTCCCCCCTCCTAAATACCCGAAATATTTGTAACATACTCGAAATGTGCTGGTAACGTAACGGATCGTTACACAGAGAATTTCTAATAGTAAAAAAAATATGCGTCAATAACCCATTGTAAAGTGATGTCATTACACAAATAATATTTTATTCTGATTAACAAAATAACGATATCTACACTGTAAAAAAAAAGGGTCGATCTACTAAAAAAACTTTAGTGATCCTTGTAATTACTAAAAAATTTTTAGAAATCTTAGTCGGTTACAAGAAAATCTGTAAGAATTACTAGAAAAAAGTTAGCAACGAAGAGAGTTAATAGTTTTATATTTTTAATAACTATTACTAAAACTCCCTTAGTGTGGCCTTGATAGCATAGTGGTTATAGTAACGGACTCCAGACTAAAAGGTCCCGGGTTCGATACTGGCCACCGCCAAATACGCCCTAGAATGTGTGTAGTGTAAGTACTCGTTAGTAAAGGGATTATGAAAATCCTGTCGGAGCAGTTAGCAATGTTTGATGCTGCCATCTATTGCAGTTTTACCGAAAATCTTCCGCTTCAGAAGTATGGATGCAGCTCGAAGGAACCTCCTGCCCTTAGGGCGCACGTAATGATTATTAAAAGTAATTTTGGAGCTATTACTAAAATTTGCTTGGTGACTCATACTAAAAATTTTTAAGTTAGTTACATAAAAAATTCTTTTGTTCAGTTTACATAAGAAATGCTTGTTTCACTTACAAAAAAAAAAAAAAAAAAGTTTGTAATGGTTACTAAAAAATTCTGTGGAATACAAATTTACTAAAAAATTTTTAGTAACCTGTTGAATTTTTTTTTTTTTTTACAGTGTAGGCGGAGTAGAAAAATTTTGGGAGAAACAGAAAATATTTCTCTAATTTAAAACGAACCCTGGGAAAACTAATTACTAGGAAAGAAAGATTCTACTGAATGTTTTTGTTAACAATTTTTATCTTTTTTATCAAATATATGAATACGATATTAACATGTGAAAAATGCAAAACAATTTTTATTAAAATAAATTAGTAATTTTTATTATAAACATCATTTAAGAAAAGTTTAATTTTAACAAACGTATTAATGTTATCATTATAGATAACGTGATACTTTTTATTTAAAAAAAAAAAAAAACTTCTGAATTTTAGAAACGAATAATTAAAAAAGCATAATTATATGCATCTCTTTTTTCTATCTCTTTTTAAATTTACGGAATTTTATGAAAAGCGTTGAATCCTAAAGGAATGCTATCTTAAAAGTTTCAGCAAAATATTTCTGCGTTTACACTGAAATTATTTTTAGATAATTAATTATATTACACTTTTTTACGAAAAAAAAATACACATTTACTTAAATTGAAAACCAAAGTATTTTTTTCTAAACTAAAGCAATTCATTAAACTTTTTTATACATATTTTTTTTTCACTTTTTTGTTTCTTCATTTTTTCCACTCGTTTTTTCCTTAACTAAGTATGTTTTAACAAGAAATGTTACATATAAAACATTCTTTTTATACAATTACGAAATATTATTTATATTTCATAATTTTTTGTACTTTTTTTTTTCTTTTAAGTAGGTAGATATACCGGGTGTCCCAAAAATGACTGATGGATTTTAAAATTCAATAACTTGTAAACGGTGACAGCTATTTAAAAAATTTTTGCAGGAGGGTTGTGTATAATGTCAGGAGTTTTTTTAACGTAATTTTTTATTTTAGTTTGCATATGAAACAATAGGTGGCGCTGACGGCGATTGAAAGCCAGATTGATGCTTCACCAGTATTGATCACCTGGCCTTCAATCGCCGTCAGCGCCACCTATTGTTTGAAATTCGAACTAAAATACAAAATTACAATAAAAAAAACTCCTGACATTATACATAACCCTCCTGCAAAAATTTTTTAAATAGCTGTCACCGTTAGCAAGTTATTGAATTTTAAAATCCATCAGTCATTTTGGGGACACCCGGTAGTTAAACTTATATATGTACACGTACCTGTATATATCGTAAGAACGGAATAAAAAGCAACAAACGATTAATTCTGAATAAAATAAAATAAATCTATCGAATGTGAATTAAATTTACAATACAGATTCCTACAAGTTCTTTGCAACATACTCTATAAATGTTGCTCTACGCGATTTAAGAGGCTGTGCAAACATAACGCAATCAAGTTTTAGATAATTTTGGACCCCTTTCCCCCCTTTCGATATCATACGTTATTATCCCTCGACTCTCAGCCTCCCCCTCCTCCCCCTAAGCCCAATAATAATATATTATCAAAGAGTATTATAATTTTTTTTAAATTTATTTTTTCAAACAAAAGAAATAGTGGAGAAAAGATATACAAAACTGATTACTTTTACTTTTCACATACTTTATGGATTCAAATGATGGAATGTCAATAAAATATCGCTTTATAACAAATAGTCACTATTTAAAAGTATTGTATAACAACTCTTTGTTACATAATGCATTCAACAGTAATAAAGGCCTTGATTTGGTCTCGTCCAGTGGGAAGAGACATATGATTGGTCTCCTTCTGAGTGCGCGTGCCAGTTTACTTTTACTGTTGCTTTGCGACGTTTCATGGTCAGTTCGCCTTAGCGGCGAGCTCAGATGCATGGTTTATTTTATTTTATTTAACGATGTGACTTTCTTTTACGTTTTACACTTTTTTAGCACTGATGATGGGACTTTAGAAGTCTCGAAACGGCTGTATGCTTAACATATTTTATTTTACAATATTTGTGCTCTTTAACGTTGTTTATTTATTTAGTAATAAAGTATCGTTGCACTTGTACCGAACGGAGGAGAGGTGGGGAGTAGATAGAATTTCTTATCACCAAATCAAGTGGATACATAGTGATATCTCTTTCTCTTTTATTTATTAATAAACACAAGATTCATTTTAAATATATTTCACACACAGATTCTCGAATTGTGATTCTATATATGCATACGCATATGCAGAAAAACAGCAATGTCAAACGTTGGGGGTATTTATATTTTAGAATTAAATAATTTTAAAATAATTTAGTGATTTTAAAAATAACTTTGTATTTTAATAAAAATAGATAATAGACTAAAAAAGATAAGACACTATTTTGAAACAAAGACCATGTTACAAATAAAAACAGAAATTTTTGATTAAATCAAAAAAGATATCAGTATCGAAAGAGAAATCCCCCTCCCCTAGAAAAACTTAAGATATCATGTGCCAGACACCCCCCTCCCCCCTAAATGGATAAAACTATATATGCACAGCCTCTAAGACTATTGATCAATTACGGAGACAGATAACTTTAAACTTCGCGGTCAGAAATCTTTAGTTTGTATTCGACAAACCGATGTCGTTTATTTAATAAAAACTATTTTCGCTCAACCATTCAAAATCGACAAAATCTAGTAAGCAAACAAGATGCTCTCTAGATCGGATGTTAGTGTGTGATGTCAGTTAAAATTGACCTAATGAGTAAGTAAAATTTATCTATACCCCCCCCCCCTCTCCTAGCTATCTAAGAATAAATACAGTGGCTCACAAAAGTGTTCGTACACTTAGGAATTTCAACGAAATAGTGCTCTATCCATTAATTAAAATTAATATTTTAGAATGGGTATTTAAGAGTAAGATCTATGACTCGTTTATAACAAAACTACATAAAATATTTTAAAAACATAGTAAAACTTTATTTTGAAAAAATCATTAATCAAAAAACAACAAAAAATTTACCTCACAAAAGTCTTCGTACACTTTAAAAATATCGCTGTATATTTGTAAATATTGTAATATTTCGCTAAAGTTGTACTTAATAGGATATTATTTAACGCCCACAAAAGTTTTTTAAACATCTGGGAATAGATTTAATTAGTGTTTTTTGTAATTTCTGAATGAAAGTTGATGCCTTCATCGAACATTGCTGTTTTAACTTCACTTTTTGTTTCAATGCTGTGTTTTCGTGTTCTAACTTCCAGTTATCTCCAAATATGTTTTACTGGGTTTAAATTCAGCAATTGAGGTGATGTTTTTAGAACTTGTGAACAATTATAAAGACGCTAGAGGCAAACGTTGAGAGCCATGTGCCTTGTATCATTATCCTGATCAAAAACAAAGTTGTATCTGTTACCCATATATTGGCCTGATAATTTTAAATTGCCTTTTAAAATATTTGAACAAAGATCGTGATTTATTATGCTATCAATATATACAAAATTATCTAATCCTGATGCTGCTATGCACCCTCACACAAGGACAACTCCATTGCCATGCTTTAACTGTTCCAACTAAGTTCTTTGAATTAAATTCTTAATTCTTTTTCTCCATACTATTATGCCCTCACTGGAGCCACGAATAGCATATTAGATTTAATCTGTAAATAAAACATTATTTTAATATGATTCGGGTTTATTTATCATTGATTTTACTAAAGAAAGCCTAAGCTTTTCTGTTTTTCGCCCTGACAAAGAATTTTCTACGGTCAGAATGCCTATATAATGCAGCAGGGCTTACCACTCGTCGAACAGTTTCAGGTGAAAATGAAGTAAAAACTGTTTCGTTAAATTCTGTAGCAACTTTTATAGCACTTAAACGCGGATTTTTTACGACTTTTCTAATTGTAAGTATTTGATCTCATTGTGTTAACTTAGATTGAAGACCTTTTCATACCTAGTTTTCAATCATTTTTTTTCTATAAAGCCTTTTATCGCATACCTATTTCTATAAAGCCTTTTATCGCCGTAGAATGGAATAAATTGACTAATTTTGCAATATTTCGAATTAATTTACTACTATTAGGAAAAAAAAATAACTAATTTTGAACGCTATTAGTCGTGACATTACGATTACAAACCATTTTTAATTAATAAATAGAATATTATGGACCAATTCTACAAAATATAAAGCAAAGCGATTTTTCAAATGTCAATACAAAGCATAAATAAAAATAAAGCGACAAACAATACTTTTAATAATGAATTTATCCGAAAATGTTTCTGTGTACGAAGACTTTTGTGGCGTGTATTTTCTGTGGCATCTTCCGTTTACAATTTTAGATTAAAAAAAAATCCATTAATTTTAAACAAAAAGGTTGTGTGTTATTTAGAATAACTTGGAGATAATATAAAAAATTTCTCGACTTCATATACGAATTTAATTACAGGGAAATTTCTTTTTAGTACAAATTTTTAAAGTGTACGAACACTTTTGTGAGCGACTGTAGATCAATTTGCGGGTCGGTCACAACATTCATGTCTGTGCTCAATCTATACTAATAAAAGAACAAAACGCTCTGTCTGTCTGTGTGTGTGTCTGCGATGACTAGCAAAATCTACAGCACGTACGAAGCTCAAAATGTTTTTGAAAGTAGCCCAATGTCTCTCCTGATGCACCTGAAGCTCAGAATTTCAAAATTCTATTTATTAACTGAGTAATTAATTAAATTCCAAAGCTCACTCTCGTAAAAAATCGCCTTTTTTCGCTTTTTTTCCATTTCATTTTCTTATGGTTGATTGGTTGCATAAAATTTTCGCAGAAATAATTAAAAAAGCTGGGACAGACCTTTAAAATTCATAGACTGGCAAACTGTCAGTTTAAATGAGGATTTTTTTTTTAATCACAGCTGCTGTACACCATGGAGAAAAAGATAGGTGGAGGCGAAGTAAACCGAAAAAAGGTTTGCAACACGGAGTAAGACGTGTCTTACTCCGTGGTTTGCAATATTAAACAATTTATCGCTGAAATTTTAATGTCTCAAACAAAAGCACGAGGAAGGAATTTTGTATTAATAAAACGAATTGAAAGAAACGAATTACAGCTGAAGCATATTTTACGAAGAAATAGTAATTTTTTAAAATGGTTTTTTTCTATTATATTATTTAGGTTAAAGTTAAATTGCATTTATGTTATGGTTAGAATAAGGATATGTTACAATAAAGTGAATACTATTAAAACTCTTTTTCAAATATATTAGCAGCTAAAAATAAAGATCAAAATCTTCTACTTACCCTCTCTTGGTCAGGTAAGTTCGGGCTGCTTCGGTTCCGTAAAATCGAGTCCGCGCCAGGCTGATTTTCATTCAAATACAAACTCAAAAAAGGATGCAGGCATTAATTTAAAAATTATATACAACTATATTACAGTTATTTACAGCATTACGTTTGTTTAACAATAAATTCGAATATTTTCATTAAATACGAAGTCACAGCTTCGTTCAAAACAAAACAATTCTTCTACAAATCCATAGCAACATCGGAAAAAACATTCTAAAGAAAAAACAATTTTATCAGTTCATTTCAGTTCATAAAAAAGGAAAAAAGTTCTGCATTCATACAAAAGTTAAAGTTTGATTAAAAATCGTTTGGAGGTGCGTTCAGTCTTTACAAAGAGAAACAGAGGGAGCTGTCCGCGACACACTCCCCCCCTTGAGTTTTACCATGTTGAAACTCAATCACTGTCGAGGTCAAGTTCATGAGGTCTAAACGTTCTGGGGTTCGAATCACACGTCCATACTTAGACTTTCTAGGAGAGTCTTCTCGAACTTTGGCAGAAATGGGTGACTCATTATCATTAGGTTCACTAGGAGGAGCACACTCAACATTTTTCTGGAAAAAGTCATTAGATTCTAAATTTACTTCCAACGGATATAATCTTTGTGCAGGACGAAGTATTTCCCCGAACTTGGTTCGTAGTTTTGCTAAGCGTACTACACCATCTTTTCCTGTAAACAACTGGATAACTTTTCCTAGAGACCAATTCATTCTTTTTGCTGTTTCTTCCTTATCTTTCAAATTTTTGTATTCACTTTCAAATTTTTCCTTTCCAACTTCAAGCTTAGCCAGATCACACTTTACTGACTCATTAAATTTTTTATAGTCTGTCAGTCGCATTTCCATTTTCTCACTTTTAGACATAATCTTCTGTATTTCTATTTGTTGTTTCTTTGAAGATGTTTGTAAGTCTTTATAATTTTTTTTCAAATCATTAATATCATTATTCAACATATCAATAACTTTTTCTTTTGTTTTGAGTGTACTTTCTAAGTCCATAATCTGTTCAACATACTTGATGCCGGTAGAATGAAACTGTTTTATTTTGTTGCTAGCAAATGCTTCACACTTTTCTAAGATATTAATCAACTGATGCAAGACAGCATATTCCTTTTCATGGTTTATAGAACTGCTTGCAGGTTTCTCCTTCAATAGTCCCAAATTAGATTGTATTTCTTCAATATTATGAGTTGCTTTAATTTCACATGTTTCAAGTACTTTCACTAACTCATGGACATTATCATTTTGAGAAATGCGAAAACTTGCTTTCTGAACACAATCAAGCTTGTTTTGAAGATCGCTGTTCAATTTTTTAAGCTCAATTAATTCATCTGTGCATTTTCTATTCTTGCATCTTAGTTTTTCAATTTCATCTTTTTGTAAATTGACAGTATTAACAGCTTCTCCTAATCTTCTGCATTCCTTTTCCAGTTGCTCTTTAAGCTTCATTTCAGATTCAATTTGAGAAGAAATTTTGTTAAATTCATCCTCAAGATTTTTCTTCGCATTTTTAAACTTAACAAATTCCTCAGAATACTTTCTGTTCTCACCTCTCAGTTTTTTCATTTCATCTTTTTGTAAATCGATGGTATTAAGAGCTTCTTCTAACTTTTTGCTCTTACTCTCTAACTGTTCTTTAAAGCTTATCTCACATTCAGACTTTTTAGAAACAAGAAGAAGTTTTTCTTCTAAATCAAGGCTAGCCTTTTCTAAAGTAGCCATTTCATTCTTGCAGGCCAAGTATTCTGTTTCTAATGAATTAAATTTTGCAACTTTTTCTTTAACTGGCTCTAATTCATTAGCTAACTCAGATGCTTTCTGTTTCTCAAGATCAAGGCTCTCAGTTAAAGATTGCAATTTTACTTCCATATCTTTCTTCCCAGATTGCACTTGTGATAATTGTTCTTTTAATAATGTACATTCTTCTCCTATTGATATTATTTCTTTCTTCTGTTTTTCAATGACTTCTTGTGAATTTGCAAGGATTTTAATAACAGATTTTAATATTTCTTTAGCTTCATTAGCTTCAGCTTTATGCTTTTCAAGTGAATCACTTAGTTCATTAATTTCTTCTTGATGAGCTTTTTTCAGATTTTCAATTTCATCATTTGTTCCAGATTCAGCTTGATGAGAGACAGTTGTAGAAGCTTCAGGAAATTCCAGTTTTGTTTTGAGTAAAATATTGGCATTCTTTAGTTCATCATTTACAACAGAGAGAGGTTCAACAGCATTTTTTAAGAGAAGATTATCTTGTTTTGTTGATTCTAACTTGGATACCTTCTCTTCCTCATAAATTCTTTTTGTGATGAATTTATTATTAGATTCGTTTAAACTTCTAATATCACAACTCAAAGTATCATCGCACAAATCCCAAATGAGACCAAGAATAGGGACTGTTCTCCTTTCATTAGGATCGTCAAAATTTTCAAATTTTGAATTATCAGATGATGAAATTTTCGAAAAGCTGTCATTACAGGCAATTTGGTTCGTCAATGGCAAATTATAAGCCCAATCTTGCAGTTCGAATTTAGCACTAGCCAAAATTCCAATCGAATCATTTTTGAATTTCCTTAACTCATCTTCATTGTTTACACTTGTGACTAAATTGTCGACATACCAAGATTCAGAAAGTTTCTTAGCCGTCGCTCTGAGATGTTCAGGAACATCATTCATTAATTTTGTTAAAGTAGCACTCAATAAGAAAGGACTACTGGATATTCCAAAAACGACCCTCTTATGTCGATATATCTTCAACTGATCTGGATTCCCTTGTTCCCACCACAGGAACCTCAAAAAGTCACGATCATTATGGTTAAGCCCTATTTGCAAAAAGGCTCTTTTTATATCAGAACTTACACCTATTGACTTTTCACGAAATCTGCTAATAATTGCAGGAATAGTTTCTATCAAATTAGGCCCCTTTTCTACACAATCATTTATTGAAGGAAACCCCTTAATTTTCACCGACCCATCAAATACTGGTCTTATTTTGGTTGTTTTGGAATTCATTCTAATAACGGCACGATGGGGTAAATAATGGCAAGAATTATCATATTCATTTTCAGGTACAGTTTCTATAATTTTTTCTTCCTCCCAAGATTTGAAAACCGCTTCATAATCTTCTAAGAAACCCTTGTCTCTTAAATTTTTTACTGTATTCTTTAATCTTTTCTCAGCGATTTCTCGATAATTAGGGAGTGGGGGGTGGCCTTCGACCCAAGGTAAACAGACTTCAAATCTGCCTTCTTCATCCCTTTTTACCGTCGAAAGAAAATGTTGCAGTGTTTGATCATGCAATTCCTTTTTAGATTCATTAACGGATGGATCTAAAATGCCTAGAGTATCAAGATTCCATAATTCAGCAATTTTATAATCTGATACATACATAGAAAAGGTAAATGAGTTATCAATTTTATTTTCTATTTCTAAAGGAACTTTTCCCATAATAGTCCATCCTAAATAAGTTTCGACACATACTAAACCTGATCTTAATTTTCTTATCTTGCCCGTAAGTAACTTTCCCGCAATATCTGCTCCTATCAGAACATGAATTTCAGTTGGCGAAGATTCAAACAATAGCTTATTTTTCATACGAATAGTGTCATTCAAAAAGATTCTATTTTCTTTGAGCTCATTTAACAGGGGTCTTACATCAATTTGTGGAACATCAGAACAAATTTTAGTTTGATCAAAAGCCTTAAAATTACATTTGTAATCACCTTTTACACTACTCAGATTTACAACAAACTGTTTATGAATTTCAGACATTTCCCTTCCACCAAATAAACTATGAATAATGTTACTTTCACTTAAACTTTCATATTGCATCACTTCAGCAACAAACTTTGAAATGTAGGTTTTTTGTGATCCAGAATCGATTAAGCATCTAACAAACTTATCTTCACCATTTCCGCAAATTTTTACAATTAAAGTTTGCAATAAAACTTTCTGTGTACATGTTTTATTCGTCAAAGTGAAATTTTTCTCATTAGTTTCTTTTTTCTCATTAACTTTATTACCCTTATCACAAATTAAAGAATTGTGTTTTCCACTGCAATGTTCACATCTTATTTTTGAAAAGCAATCTTTTGCTAAATGATTTCCCTTTTTCATACAGAGGTAACACATTCCATTTTTTCTTAAATATGCTTTCCTTTCTGCTACGGACTTAGAGCAAGCTGCAGAAATGTGCTTGATTGATTCAGCGGAATCTCCGCAAAAGATACACTGATTAATCGTAACCTTCAATGAAGCAGCAGTAGGAACTTTAAATTTATTTATTTTTCTATCCCTCTGCACTTGGGGTGGATTTTGAACAATGAGCCTGTCTTGTATTTGAATCGCGTTTTCTCTGCATTCGATCTCGGCCCGTAAAAAATCAAGTAGTTCATTAACTTCAAAAAGGTTTTCCTGCGACTTTCGTTTACGCTGAAATTCTAAATTTAACTCATTGGGAATTAATTTCAGTAAAATTGGGGTAAGTAACGTACCATATGTACCGGAAGTTACTTCAAGAGAATTCAAACTTCTGATTTGTGTTTCGATACTGTCATAAAGTTTCCGTAGTGCGAAAATGTTATTTACATTCTTAACAGTTTCTAAATTCAGTAATTTTCCCATATGAGCATTAATTATCAAGTCTTTACGACCGAAACGTTTTTTAAGTAGTTCAATAGCTGCTGTATAATTTTCACTTGATAGCGAAAAACCACTAATTGCACTTGCAGCAGCTCCGGTAAGAAAAGAATGTAAGTAATTAAATTTATCAATATCGTTTAAACTGTCATTCTGGTGAATAGCATTATCGTACTGGTTCCAGAAAGTTAACCAATGAGCGGGATCTCCACTAAATTTATCAATGTTCAATTTTGGTAACTTCACTTTAGAATGAGAACAAGCAGCTAAATTTTCAGTTAAAATACTCTCATTCACTGAATTCGGTTTCTTAACAGAACGCTCAGGATCAACTTTCGTTTTAACAATATAAGTTAATTTCGATTTCATTGAAATTATTTTCTCGGAATAACTTTCAGCAGTTTCAAATTCAGTTTCTAGATCGCTGTCATTTTTCATTAAATTTTGAATTTGTTCATCTAAAGCCATTAAATTGCTGTATTTCGTACTTAACTGATCAATATGTTCCGTAAGAACGGAAATTTCATGTTCTGTTTGTGAAAGATACACTTCACAAGTATTAATTAATTTTGTAATTGCTGTTCGAGAAACCGTACGTTTCTTCTTTAGTTTTTCAAGATCAGACATTTTTTAATCAATAATTTGAAATACTATACTTTTCAAAATACAACAATTCAATAACTTTCAAAATAATCTTGTTCTCAAAATACGTTAAATATCAATATTATTATTATTATTATCTTCAACAGAATTAAGCATTTAACACTTATTTATTTCTATATTCAATTCTTCATTTAATTGAAACCACCTGGCGTCCCTGAATTCGTGCGCCATGAAAATTATATATTAAAACTCTTTTTCAAATATATTAGCAGCTAAAAATAAAGATCAAAATCTTCTACTTACCCTCTCTTGGTCAGGTAAGTTCGGGCTGCTTCGGTTCCGTAAAATCGAGTCCGCGCCAGGCTGATTTTCATTCAAATACAAACTCAAAAAAGGATGCAGGCATTAATTTAAAAATTATATACAACTATATTACAGTTATTTACAGCATTACGTTTGTTTAACAATAAATTCGAATATTTTCATTAAATACGAAGTCACAGCTTCGTTCAAAACAAAACAATTCTTCTACAAATCCATAGCAACATCGGAAAAAACATTCTAAAGAAAAAACAATTTTATCAGTTCATTTCAGTTCATAAAAAAGGAAAAAAGTTCTGCATTCATACAAAAGTTAAAGTTTGATTAAAAATCGTTTGGAGGTGCGTTCAGTCTTTACAAAGAGAAACAGAGGGAGCTGTCCGCGACAAATACATTTAGGCTTGGTTACATTTCTGTTATATTTAATTTGCGGTAGGGTACTGTTAAGTCGCTGGTAGGTTACAAACAGGTTTTGGTTACGGTATAAAAGTTTAAGGTTAGGAATTTATACACAGAGTAAACCTATACGCAAGATTTGATTAAAAATAACACTTACTTTTGTTAAATAGCTCTGAAATTATAGTACTATATACCAACCTTTTAGCTACCATCGTGTATCGATTTCATTCATGGTATAGTCGGATTTAAGAGTGATATAATTAGTTTGAAATTCAAAATATTTCACTTGGGATTTGTATGTGAAAATAATAATTAGTTACGTGACTTAACAGTGATTTTTACGGGTAAATATAAACTT
Organism: Maratus speculifer; assembly: GCA_964019185.1. Taxonomy (NCBI): domain Eukaryota; kingdom Metazoa; phylum Arthropoda; class Arachnida; order Araneae; family Salticidae; genus Maratus; species Maratus speculifer. The sequence goes on along the minus strand of OZ025301.1, from coordinate 145,196,381 downwards.
TTTTACACGAAAATCATGCAACCGTTGGATACATATTCCCTCCCGCGTTTTTCATTGCTCATTTTGAGCATTTTTAGAGCTTAATATTAGTTGTTTTTAAAACCGATTTTTCACACAGTCAGGGGCTACGTATTTCAGACAATGCATTTCTACATGTAACGAGTTAATGATAAAATCATACAAATTTCAAGTTCGTTTAATATTGTTAATACGGAACCGGGCAACGCCGGGCGGGTCAGCTAGTACGGTAATAAAAGGCCAACAGTACGTTTTAAGATATTATTGCGATTGAACAAATGCTTTTCACCAACCGTGGAGAAAATATAACTTCTTGGGCCAATTATGGGGAAGGCAGCCACTTGAAATCTAATAAGGAAGGTCTCCATTGGGGGCATACTCAGAATTTTTTGAAAAAAATACGAATTAAACTACTCATGTAGGTAATAAAGGATCAGTGAAAATTAGCGGCGGAATTACATTATTAGATATGTAAAAAAATAAAATAGTTTGGAATAATTGGCGTGAAAAGTTGAAAGTGACGCGGGATTTGGCGAGCAGTGCATTTCCTCGCCAAAAGCAGACGATTTTAACGAATCTGAAAATTGATTTTAATTGACTTCACTGTTAAAAATCTGCAGCATTTACTGCAACGTCACTCCACTACTTTTATAGAATATCTCTCTTCTGACCAATGAGAATGCTTTATAGCACGGTGAATTGACCGTTTTCTATACAAGCGGTGGAGTGACGCTGCAGAAAATGGTACAGATTTTTAGCGGTGTTGTAGCTTGTGCAACACTGTTAAAAACCTGCTGCATTTTGCTGCAACGCACTCCACCGCTTGCATATAAAATCTCTATTCCAACCAATGAGAAAGCTCCATTTCACGGCCAAGTAACCGTTTTCTATACAAGCAAGGGAGTGCGTTGCAACAAAATGCAGTAGATTTTTAACAGTGTATTTTTCAATTTGGAACAATTTTAATCAATTTAAATTGTGTTTTAAATGATAAAATATATTAATTTCATTTTGTTGTAAGTACATGTAAACGTATATGACAAAATTACACTTAAAGTAAAGTAAAAATGCAAAACTAAAATTACTTAAACTAAACTTATTTAAATGAACATAGAAAGTTTTTTCTTGAAAAAGTATTCGAAGCGTAAAAGCGTATTTTTCAAAATTTCGTTTTTTCGCCAACCGGAGATAAATCGCCAAATAAACTAAATTTTTATTATTTTTTTACGGACGTTATAAGGAGGTTCCGCCGAAATTTTTTTATAAACATATATAACTATATGAGAAGAACATTCTGTAATTTTTTCAGATTTTTCTGAGTATGCCCGTATGGAGACCTTCCTTGTAAGTGAGTTTTCCATTTCTAGATAAGTTAATTATAAACGCAAGTTATACGCAATTGTGGTCATTCGATGATCAGTTTTATTCTTTCTGGCTGTGTCGCGATTGGAAATTCGATTCAAAATGATTTCGATTTGAGAAATATTATAGCATTCTTAAAGACAACAGGTAGTAAATTTCCCAGTAACTAAGTTGGCAGGCACGGTGTAACTTTGTTGTAAAATAAATATTTTTTACAGTGTGTGATCGAAAGGATTTTTCTATTTTTTGATAAAGGCCAAAGTTCTTTACGAAATGCAGCCGAATTTCTGATCGCGACACTGCCAAAAAGGAGAAATCGGGTCATCGCATGCTTATAACTCGATATATAATTAAGTTATGAGAAATTGAAAAGTCAATTCAATTTCAAGGTGCTGCTTTAGACAGGCGTGCCAATTTTACATCTTTACGTTTAAAAATGAGTCAGAATATGTGTCAGAAAGTTTCATGTTGTTGAGCAAGATATTTGAGAAGTGTTTTAAAGTAATTCTTGCAAGCGTAAAAAGTCGGGAATTGTACGTCAAATGCATCAAATGAGGTACGTTCATACTGTATTTAGTTTTATAAATATTCAGATCTTGGTGTAAAAAGCTGCTGCATTCCTATGCAAAAATTCATGAATACAAAAATTATTAAGGTTCTATATATTAAATTCTGTAGTTCGAAAATAATGGGACTCATTCTTATTTAGCACTTAATCACCATGGCAACCTAGAATCGTTACCTATCATTGGATACCATTGATTTTTTTTACGAATGGTTGGATTTAATGGAATTAAAATATTTTTTATTAATACCGTTTTAAGTTTTGATTTGATTTTTGATTTTCATAATATTTGAACTTACTCGACCAAATTTTGAAGCGATTATATACATTAAATTTCAAACAATCGGTTGGATAATTTTTCGCTCTTATATTTTGACAAACAAACTGATGGAGGAGTAAGGCGTCGATGATTTGTGCGATGTAGTTTATATAATGGCGAAGGTATTTAAAGTAGAAGAAAAAGAAATCTGTGAATTTTCCATAACGGCTCGGTATCCATGCTATATTAACCCATTGCACTCGCATTTGTTTGCCTAAGAGGGATCAGACAAAGAAACCATGTTTGTAGAGCATAGTGTACTTCCCGGTCGCCTTTATTAAGGTCTTAAAAAAAACGCAAAATGCAGCCAAATCTAAAACCGCCAGAATCACGACAGTGGTTGGTATTGAAACAAAAACTCGTAATAGGGTCAGGTGCAAAAGAACCTAACGCCACAGAAGGCAGGTAGGATAAAATAGGAACAAACAGGAATCACATAACAATACAAATTAGCAAAATCGGAAACTTCCTGCCAGGGAACAGATCCCCTACGCGACAGTGGCAACCCCCCTATAGTATAGGGGGTGTCCCACTGTCAACACCCCCTATGACTATAGGGGTGTTGACAGTGGGCGGATGCATGTGGGACAAAGGTGAGCAGTGAGAAGGAGCAGCAACTGTTGTGAGCCCAGGCTACGTTGTTAGAATTGAGATTTGGAATAGGTGAGGTGATTATGGATATATTTTATTTTGTTTAGTAGGAGATTGCATGTAAGTATATTATAGAGCCAGCCTTCTGGCGGAATTGCCGGGCGTCAGGGCCGTGCTTAGGACTTTGGCGGCCCTGGGCGAAATATATTTTGGCGGCCTTTTTTTCCGAAATTTTTTAATCGGATATAAAATGTTATAAACCGTACAAAATGTATCACAAGAGTGAAATTAATATGAACTTTTTAACACAAAAAATTGAAAAAAAAAGACATCATAAGAATTATTACCAAAAGAATCAAATTTCACTTGCACATCAGTATTTATAATAATCCTTTTAGCTTACCATTTTTTGGCTTTTCATGATAAATTACAGTTCATTTTAATTTGTAGGTTTTAGCATCATAAATCGCACGTAATCTATACCTATATTATAAAGAGGTAAAGTTTGTTTATATGTAGGGACTAATCTCTGGAACTACCGAACGGATTTCAAAAGTAATGGTACCAAAATGATGGTGCTCTTCCCTGTTCAAACATAGGCTATATCTTATGTCGATGCCACTAACCCAGGGAGTACAGGCGCAAAATAGCAATTTTTAAACAATCTTGAGAAATAACGAACCGATTAAAAAAAAATAATGATTCAAGATGATGGTGACAGTCCTTGGTTCCAGTTCCAACATTGACTATATTTTATGTTGGCGTCATTACCCCATAGGAAGCAAAAAACTTTCTAAAGATGCAACTGTTGTATTACTGAAGGACATAGAAACATAACGTTTGGCTTGTTTGTTATTTATAAGATATAAATGATCTCAAAGAGCGTTTTCCAAAAATACGAAATTTAAAAGCGGTGAAAATGGGCGAAAAGTGTTCTAAATTGCAATTTTTAATCCATCTTTGAAGTATGGACCGATTAAAAAATAATGATGTCAAAATGATGGTGATAGTCGTTGCTCCAACATAGGCTACATCTTTAGGTGTCACTTCTCAAAAGTGGTTCAGGAGCAAAAAAAAGTTCTAAAAAATGTGACTTTTGCGTTACTGACGGACCTAGAAACATAAATTTTTGGATGTTAATTACTTATAAAATATAAATGATTTCCAAGAACAGTTTCTAAAAAATATGAAATTTAAAAAGGGTCGCGAGATGAGATATAAAAACTTTCTAAATTGAATTTTTTAAGCAATCTCAGGAAGTAACGAACTGATTTAAAAAATAATGATGTCAAAATGATGGTGACAGTGATGATGACAGACTTTAACAAAAGCTATATCTTATGTCGATGTTTTTACCCCAAAAGGGGTGCAGGAGCAAACAAAAGCTCCAAAAATGCGATTTGTGTGTTACTGAAGGGCTTAGAAACATGAAATTTAGAATGGTAGTTACTTATAAGATAAATATGGTCCCCAAAAACATTTCCTAAAAAATTCGAAATTTAAAAGAGGGGAAAATAAGCGAAAAGTGTCCTAAAAACGTTCTAAATGGCGATTTGTAAACAATCTCAACAAGTATCAAACCGATTTCAAAAGTAAATTTGTGGCGATGGAGCCTGTTAAAAAATAACAAACATAAGCTATATTTTATGTTCGGGATGCTGTCAACAGAGGGTTTCACAGTAGCAAAAAATATTCGAAATGTCTATCTTTCTAAATTGTATAAAGGTCAATTAAATAAAATGTAATAAATTAATTCAAAAACTATAAACCAGGGGTTATATTAGGTTTGGTTTATGTTGGGCTCAGTAGAGTGAAAAAGATTAAAGACTTCATGCTTGAATCTTGTGTTAATTTTACCATTTTTTAAAGGAATAGTAAAAATGTTTTATATAGAAAAAATCTCAGAAAATTTCCTTTAATCTATATTATAAAGGCCAAACGTATCTATGCGTAACGCATACGTCATTTTGCGAATGGCAACACTTTCAAATTTTAAGTGAAATTTCGGTATTCCAATTTTTGCTACTACAAATTTTTGAAGTTCTAGATATAGCACATTTTCAATTTTTACACCATAGTGTAGAAAAAAAATATGTACTTTTGAATGAAATTTGTTTGAAAGCTGCATCTTAATTTGTTTGTGAATTATAAATTTTTTTGTAGTTTTTATTACAGTTTTTCTAATTGTGGCAACAGAAGTACTCCATTTTATTATTAAAAGCAAAGGAAAAAAGGGGGGGGGGAAATGATTACTGGGTCTTTATGTTGCCATTTTCTCATTAAAAGAGGAAAAAATTGAAATTTAAATATCTTCTGTTATAAAACCCGGTGAATTTTCATTTAATTTACAAAATTTGATTTACACGTAAAACAATGTCAACAGATTAACATCTGTTTCAACTAATAGCATTGAGACTTCAAGTTTTGAATGAAAACACAATTTATTCAACTTTGACTTAATCATAGATTTTTTTTTTTTTTTTTTTTTTTTTTTTTTTGAAAAGGTGAATACAGATACGAAATGTGCATTTGTAAATTTTCATTAAAAAAAAAAAAAAAAAAAAAAAAAAAAAAAAAATCTATGATTAAGTCAAAGTTGAATAAATTGCGTTTTTTAAATTTTGTATTACTAGCATAAGAATCTTAATTGATAACTTTATCATAATAACAGATCTGTATTATTTTTTTGCTTCTTTCATGTACGATTAAAGTTTAATTTTAACAATTTCTACAACTGAGTTTTATAGAAATAGTATTTTGTTAATTTAACGTTAAATATCATTTGTTTAAGAGTTAGAGTTACCAATATAAAATGCATTTTTTATTATAACTAATTTCGTAGGTTTATTATAAGTCAAATGAAACAGTTCCTTCTTAAACATTTTCTTTCGTCAAAATTTGACGGGTTCTACCTTGTTATATTAATGGTCAACAGCGCCTAGATATGTTTCATATATATTAACACTGTACAAAGATTACTGAAAGAATTATCATAATAGCAAAAAATGTTTGAATCGATATGTACTACTTTGAATTCTATTATTTTTATTTTTGCTCATTTTCATTTTTTGAATTTGTATACTAAATTTATAAATTAAAAAGTAGCTCATTTTCTGTATTTGTAAGAAGTTATGTCAGAAAACTGTGTCTTCATTTGTCACAAATTAAATCAATGAATCCCTTTTTGGGAAGAAGTCCTACTTAAAAATATATTTACAAGTTAACATTAAAATAGAAAGAAAACATTAAACCTATAATAATACATGCGAAACACATTTAAAGACGAAAATTACTGCATATTTAAAATGTTATATTTAAAATGATTAAGCAAAAGTCTCTTTTTTAATACTTTCCAATAAAGTTCCAAAATATTTATGATTTCGATTTACCTGTCCGTCTGTCCGCGCTCTAGCTTCCGTAAATAACTTGGATTGACCTGAAAATTTTCGACATTATTGACGTTTACCCTAGCAGAACTTTATTTCAAATGAAGGTTCTAGCATCAGGGCCGTAGCTAGAAGTGTACGATAGGGGGGGGGGGGCTCAGGGGAATATAGAGGGGGCTCAAGGGAATGTAGGGGGGGGGGCTCATATTGTTTTGTTCTCTCTCTAATGCAGAAAGATAAATTAGTGCATATTCACATTGTAGGTACTATGTTTCTCATTAAACTGTTTTAATAACTTCATTTTATGCTAAGAAAAGTATAGGGTGATGAAAATTTTGAATGTATAACTGGTGCAAAATTAAATATCATGTTAGCTTCATATGTACCAATAAGGATGAGGGAGTGTTGAAACACATATTTTAGATACAATTTAGTAACTCTGCAAAACTGTGAAAGGGTCTCAAAACTAAATTAGATTTTTGAACAGAATTTCATTTGAATTTTCGGAACATTTAGTGACCTTGGAACTTTTTCCAGGGGGGGCTCAAAATATTTTAGGGGGGGGGGGCTGAGCCGCCCATAGCGCCCTTTTAGCTACGGCCCTGTCTAGCATGATTAGTTTATTTACAGGGACAGTCAAGGATGTACCGTTATGTTATAGCCTAAGGAGAAAAATCGTTTCAAATGAATTTTATAGATTTTACCCCTGTCCAATACATTACAAATTATATGCAAAGAATTGAATATATGGACGCCTATGAATGATAATTTCTGAGAATGTGTTTTCAGTAGTTTTACAAATTCGTTTAAAATAAATTGTAACCAACTTGTCAGGCTCGGATTGCGCCTGACAAGTCAAATAGACTCTTCATAAAAACTAGTAAAATGTAAAAGCAACATCAACTTTTTTGCGGCCCCAAATTTTGGCGGCCCTGGACAAATGTCCGGCTCGCCCCCCCTTAAGCACGGCCCTGCCGGGCGTTTTATGTGCAGCGCCTCGTAAGAACACAATGGAAATAGGCATGGCTTGACGTGCCCATTTCACCACACTTACATAGGCTGGAAGAGGAACACTTAAATTGCTCTAGGTAGGCCATAAAAGGGCCATGGCCCGTTAGAAAGCTGGCCGTATACAGCATAGAATTATAAAGTTATAGCACTCGTAAGTCCAATCTGATTGAACAGCATCTTACTTTTCAAAATTTATTTAAAGTAACAAAGGAAAAATAAAATATGCCCTATTTAATTGGATCATTTTTGATATTGTGTAACTTTTTATAAAAAAGTGATACCAACCAAATAAAATTTGTGTAAGAGACGCCGGAGTCGAAAGGGTTAAGTTATTATAGTTCTAATTTTTTGTAAAAATCCGATTTTCAATCGGAAAATTAGGCTTGATTTTCAAGACAAGCATTTTATCCTTACAAAACATTGTATTCAATAAAAATTATATTTTTTGAAACTTTACACTTATTATTATATCTGCATATATTATATATTTCTATAGCATCAATTACTTTTAAAATGTACGAAAACGTATTTTCTATAATTAATTATACTTTATTTTATTTCAGAAAAGGAAGTAAAATATTAAATTTATACTTATTAGTAATAAAAATTCAAGTATTTTCTTTCTTTTTCTTTTTTGTCAAAAAAGAAATAAGACTGTTCATTAAAATTTTTAAACACTATCGTTCTGTTATTTTACTTGCATAAATAGACACAAAAATAAATTTACTTCTAAAAGAAAACTTCAAAAATGTAGCATTTTCTAGGAAAGCGATAAACTGTTTTTCTTTTTATTGTCTTTTTTTCTACTTTTAAATAGATACATTTTATTCAAATTGAATGAATGAATTATTAACTGCATTGAATGATTTATACGTATTCCATTTTAGGATTATGAATATAGCATGTTAAATTTATTTATGAATGTGGAATTATTCTTGATGTTGCCTTTTTAAATCTAAGAGCTTTAAATAGAATTTTGGTAAAGATATATTTTCTGATAAGATTGCGTTTTCATTAACTTTTTACTTTCTTCTATATTTATAAGAAGAAAGTACTGGATTCGTGAAAATTTTTTGACTTCCGGTTCTCGATGGATTTATACGTTTCATAAGATCCTGAACACAATTTGATGGTTTTTAGAGAATGTCTGTCTGTGAGTCTGTCTGCCACTCTTTCATTCTGTGAGTCTGTATGTGACAAAATTTTGTGGGCGATCTATCTCAAAGACAAATGCATCCATTTCTACAAAAATTTAAGATTCAATTAGACCTTAATATAAACTTTAAGTGATTATGTATTGATGTATATAGATCAACAGGTGGCTCTGCTACGCTGCATTATTCACAATTTCCATAATAGCTCTATCTTAAGAACTACAGCACGGATTTTCATAGAACTTTAGAATAGTTAGTCTTTGATGTAGCATGATATTGTCTACGTTTTGGTGCAAATCGCTCAACTTGTGGCTCTGCCATGCTGCGTTATGATGATTATTGTAATAGTTCACCTCAACTTGTGCATGAACTTTCTTAAAAATTCAGATTCAGTTAATCCCTAATATAAATTAGTATTGCTAATATAAATTTGTATTGTTTAGTTTTTGGTGTAAATCGCCTTACAAATGGTGCTGCTATGCTGAATTTCACATGATTTAGCCATAGCTGTATGTCAAGAACTAATCTATGGATTTTCACCGAATTTCAGATTCAGTTATAAGTTGACCTTAGTTGTTGCTGTGTAAAATTTGGTGTACACCACCTAAATGATATAGCTTCTATAATTAATTTTACTTAATCATCATACGTAGTATAGGGTAAGTCTTGCAATCGTTTTGGAAGTCTTTTTTTTTTTTTTTTTTTTTTTTTTTTTTTTTTTTTATAGTTTTACATGTTTTAGAACTGAAGATTCCGAAAAACATAATTTTAGAAAAAAATATTTTGCCGTCTGTCTGTCTATAAACACCCTATCTCACGAACAAATTGAGATAAATGCTTAAAATTTGGCCTGTACTTAGTATTTAATAGCGGAAAGAAGGCTGTTGAATATCAGTAACCTCGATTATCCCGAACTATTTTTTCGGACACTCGAAATATTCGTTCCGATGAAAGGTATATAAATTTTTTTCAAATTTTTTTATTTTAAGGGGTGCATTTAAAAGACAATAAACTAACACAAATCTTGCATAAAAAACAAAGTCTATCAGATAAATATTTTCCAAGATATTTATAATCCTATTATCCACACTCTTCGATTTTTCATGATGCTGTATTTCATTCAAATTTCAATTCAAATATATACAGGGTGTCCAGCAAATAACACCCTGATTTCAAAATTAAATTTCTCAAAAACAAAGATGAATAGAATTATGCAGTAAACGGTTTGTTTATCAGGTAAGCTGTAAAAATCTTATACAAAAGTTTCGAAACGGTAAATATTTTGAAAAGATTGTGTTCTGATTGCAAAGAATGCTTTGATTTGACATTTTTCTTGCTTTAGATTGCTGCCAGAGAATATGTTTTTCGGCTTAAAGTGCCATATTTCATAGTTTTTTGAAATTAAATTTTTGAAATTTCGAAATTCTAAAAATTTACCTCGAAAAATCTTTAAAATATTGCACTGTAAGCTGAAAAATTATTTCTCTGCAGGCAATCTAAAACAAGAAAAATGTCAAATCAAAGCATTCTATGCAATCAGAAAGCAATTTTTTCAAAATATTCACTGTTTGAAATTTCTGTATAAGATTTTTACAGTTTATCTAATGAAAAAACCGTTTACCGCATATTACTATCGATCTTTGTTTTTGAGAAATTTAATTTTGAAATCATGGTGTTATTTGCTGGACACCATGTATTTCAAATGGATATAAGACACTTAATCCGACGCAGTAAATTTTTAGTTAATATGATTATTTTTTTGGAGTTATAAGGATATTTTTTTATGCAATTCGGTGCTACTTGAGTAATTTGGCGTTTAACATATTGTACCAACATGTGTATGTTATACCAACATGTATTGTATGTAACTAGCTTTCATTTCAATTTGTTTTCAGGCGTTTTCATCAAGTTTAGGCTCTACGTACGTCTCTATTGAACTAATTGTACAAAAATAAATGTATGCTTTTTCACGAGCATCTTTTTAATTTTTCCTGTCTTTAAATTGAAAAAAAAAATCGATATTTTTTTTTGAACTTTGATCGAATAAGCAGATTTTTAGAAACGGCGGAACTTTACAGTACTTAAAAAAAAAAAAAAAAAAAAAAAAAAAAGATAGCGTATTAGGAAGTGAATGAAAAACCGACTTTAACTAGTTAGATGTGGCAATTTCAAAACTTTATCTTATCTCATTCTTGTTAAAAAATTAAAAAACCACTATCGCAATGCAAAAATTAAATGGAAATCTATTTCCAACGTGAGGATTTTAATGGTATGAAATTCCGTGCATTAGTTCTTCAAATAGGACTGTAATGAACATCCGAAAAAAATGCAGAATAAAAGCACCAAGTGTTGTGTAATTTACAGAAAAACATAACCAGCAGTAATATTTAACAAGGTAAACCTAAATCTGTAATTTTATAAAAAATTGTCCTTCTTGAGATAGAGCTATTACGGGAATCGAGCAAAGTTCTGCATTGAAGCGTCACCTAATAAGCGACTGATACGATAAAGTAAACAGAATCACTTCGTATGAAAGATTAACAGAATGCGTAGTTTGATGATAATCCGTGCATTAATTTTTGAGATGGAGCTACTTCAGAAATCGTGAAAAAGACATCATAGCAGCGCCAACTTTCGAACTAGTTACTCCAAAATGCAAACAGCATCCATTCATGTCAAGTACTAACTGAGTCTGAAGTTTAGTGAGAATCCATGCATTAGTTCTTGAGATAGATCTGTTGTAGAAATTGTGAAAAAAGCAGCATAACAGTGCCACCTGTTGAGCGATTTACACCAAATTGTAAACAGCATCCTTTTGTATCAAAGAATAGCAGAATCTGAAGTTTAGTGAGAATTCGTGCATTAGTTCTTGAGATAGATCTGTTGCGGAAATTGTTAAAAAAGCAGCATTACAGTGCCACCTGTTGAGCGATTTGCACCAAAATATAAACATCATCTATTCATGTCAATAACTAACAGAATTTGAAGTTTGGGGAAAATCCGTGCAACAGTTCTTGAGATAGAGATGTTGCGGAAATCGTAAAATATGCAGCATAGCAGCACAATTTGTAGATCGATTTATGCCAAAAACTAATCATCATCAATTTATATCAAGGACTACCTGAATATAAATTTTTATTAAATTACGTGCATTAGTTCTTGAGACAGAGTGCCCACAACATTTATATCACATAGAGACAGACTCTTTGTTTTTAACCGATAACCATTCCACAACCTGCCTGGATATCTCAGCTCAAAGAATTAGTTACATGGTATCGGAGGGGGGGGGGCATCTAATCGCCGCGTAGCGGCAATAAATCCGATATCTTCGCTTCGCACGTCCATCATGTCTGCAGTACTTGCCTCTCGTTTGAGCATACTTTTTTGCATGCTGAAAGAAAAAAGTAAAAGCAAAGTTTGTAAAGAAAGAAAAAAAAAGTGTAAAAGAAAGAATAAGTTTGTGCTAATTTGTTTTCGTTATAAATCGTCCAAAAAGTGGCACTATTATGCTGCAATTTTTACGATTTCCGAAATAGCTCTATCTGAAGAACTAACGCCCGGATTTTCATCAAACTTTAGATTCACGTATACCTTGATTAATTTTTCTAATGATTAGGTTTTGGTGTTTTTCTAATGATTAGGTTTTGGCTTAACAAGTGGTGCTGCTATGCTGCATTTTTCGTGATTTTCATAACAGTTGCACTTCAAAAACTAATGTACGGATTTTCACCAAACTTCAGATTCAGTTAGACGTTGTATAAGCTGTTTCTGGATTAAGTTTTGTAAATTATCGTGATGCTGTTATCTTGTATTTTGTTGGATTTACACGACTTCAGCGATAATCATATCTCAAGAACTAATCCACGAAGTTTCATACCTTTAGAATAATCATGATTGGCATAAATTATCATCTAAATTTGACACTCTGATAACGAATTTTGGAATTAATATGCATAAGATACACTGTAAAAAAAATCTGTAATTCTACAGATGTAAAGTTGCCGAAATCTCTATGGTTCTGTATCTGTTACATGAATTTTTTGTGTTGTCGTAACGTAAAAAGTTCTAAGAATCCCAGTTTTTCAGAAAACTTTTAGTCCAAGTGTTTTTTTTTTTTTTTTTTTTTTTTTTTTTTTTTTTTTTTTTTTAAACTTTACAGATTTTTTTTTACAGTGTAGAAGAAATTGGGATTATTGGCATCCGACTTGTTAATTTTATCAAAAATCTGTGATACATAAATTTTTCGCTCTTTTCTTTGATGTAATAATAATTTTAAGCAGATTTGATATATATTATAACTAAAAAGTTGTACCTGATATGGATCGATGCTCATTTTTTTGGTGTAAATTGCTCAAAAAAAGTGACATTGCTATGCTGCCTTTTTTACGATTTATACTACAAATCTATCTCAATAACTATTGCACGGATTTTCATCAAACTTCAGGTTCAGTTAGCCCATATAAATCGATGCTGTTTACATTTTGATGTAAATCATTCAACAGGTGAAGCTGCTATACTGCATTTTTCCAATTTCTGTAATAGCTCTATATCAAGAATTGATGAACGCATTTCCATCGCATTTCAGCATCATTAAATCCGTGATATGAACTAGTTCTGTTTACGTTTTGGTGTTAATCACTCAACAGGTAGCGCTAGTATGCTGCCTATTTTACGATTTACGCAACAGCTCTATCTCAATAATTATTGCATGCATTTCCATCAAACTTCAGGTTCAGTTGACATGAATTGATGCTTTTTCCGTTATGATGTAAACTGCTCAATTGGTGGCGCTGTTATGCTGCATTTTCACGATTTTTGCAATACCTCTATCTCAAGAATTGATGCACGGATTTTCATCAAATTTCAGAATCATTAAATCCGTGAAATGAACCAGTTCTGTTTACGTTTTGATGTCAATCGCTCAACAGGTGGAGCTGCTATGCTGAATTTTCCCCCAATTCTTGCAATAGCTCTATCTCAAGAACTAAAGGACGAATTCCTGTCAAACTTAAGATTCAAGTATAGTTTGATACATTTTATTTGCTTTTTATATTTTGGTATAAATCACTCAACAGGTGACGCTTTTATGTTGTATTGTAGTCCGATATCCACGATTGTCCTATTTCAAGAACTAAGCACTTTTAAAATCCTCACGATGGGCATTGATTATCATTTATTTTTTGCACTGTAGTAGCGAATTTTAAAGTATTAACACGCATGGGATAGAAGAAAGTTTTGGGATTGCAACATCGGAGTAGTTAAATTTATTTTTGCCCTGAACTCATCCATTTGTCAAGTTCTCTTATTAAGAAACTATGTAACTTACTGTGTGGATGGATATACAGGGAGTCGCTAAACAAATGGTATATACGCTAGGGGGTGATAGAACACATCAAGACGAGTAATAGTAAATAGGAAACCAAGGGTCCCAAACGTTTTCCAAAGGAGATAGCCGCCATTAAAGTTTGAGGTCCAAAATTTCAAAGACACATAAAAAACGGAAAAATTGGTCGATTGATTTGCGGTTTTCACTAAAACTATTCTTTATGTTGGTATTTTCTTGAAAATAAATTATAAAGATAAATTTCGAAAAATGCCGATAGAGGGCGCTTTAGACTTTGAAGTAATGAAAAACAATTTTTTGCCGTGATTTTTTGCTACCCAATAAATGGTTTCGTAAGCTTAGACTCAAACTTAAATTTTGAGCTCAGAATCTGAATAGTTGGAAGCGGTTAAGTAGCAGAAACTTAACTGTGTTCAGAGGGTTTAAATTTCAAATGATTATAAAAAACGAAAAAATTGGTGGATTGATTTGCGGTTTTCACTAAAACTATTCTTATGTCGGTATTTTACTGAAAATGAATTATAAAGATAAATTTCAAGAAATGCCGATAGAGGGCGCTTTAAACTTTGGAGTAACGAACAACTAATTTTTACGTTATTTTTTGCATCTGATTAAATTTTTTCGTAAACTTAGACTTAAACTTAAATTTTGAGCTCAAAATCTGAATAGTTGGGAGTAGTTAAGAAGCACAAACTGAACTGTGTTCAGAGGGTTCAAATTTCAAATGATAATAAAAAACGGAAAAATTGGTCGATTCGTTTGCGGTTTATAATAAAACTATTCTTTATGTCAGTATCTTCTTGAAAATGAATTTCAAAGATAAATTTCAAAAAATTCCGTTAGAGGGTGCCTTAAACTTCAGAGTAACCAACAACAAATTTTAACCGTTATTTTTTGTATCTAATTAAATGCTTTCCAAAACTTGTTAAATGTCTTCGAAATCTTAGATTTAAACTTAAATTTTGAACTCAAATTCTGAATCGTTATGAGGGGTTAAGAAATTCAAACTGAAGTGTGTTCAGGAGTTGAAATTTAACCCCTCCCCCTTCGAACACAGTTCACTTTTGCGTTACTTAAACACTCACAACGACTCAGAATTTGATCTCAAAATTTAAATCTAAGCATTTGAAAGCATTTAATGAGATTTTAAAAAATAACGGTTAAAAATAGTTGTACGCTACTCCAATGTCTAAGGCGCCTTCTATCGGCATTTTGTGAAATTTATCTTTAAAATTTATTTTCAAGAAAACACTGATTTAAAGAGTAATTTTAGCAGAAACCGCAAACGAATCGACTAATTTTTCCGTTTTTTTTTTATAGTTTTCCATTTCGTTTAAAATTTAAACCCTCTCTACACAGTTCAGTGTGTGCTACTTAACCGCTTCCAACTATTAAGATTTCGAGCTCAAAATTTAAGTTTAAGTCTAAGCTCACGAAACCATTTAATGAGATACAAAAGATCACGGCAAAAAATAGTTTTTCATTACTTCAAAAAGTCTAAAGCGCCCTCTATCGGCATTTTTCGAAATTTATCTTTATAATTTTTTTTTCAAGAAAATACTAACATAAAGAATAATTTTTGTGAAAACCGCAAATCAATCGACCAATATTTCCTTTTTTTATTTGTATTTGAAATTTTGGACCCCAAACTTTAATGGCGGCTATCTCCTTTGGAAAACGTTTGGGACCCTTGGTTTCCTATTACTATTACTCGTCTTGATGTGTTGTATCATCCCCTAGTGTATATACCATTTGTTTAGGGACACCCTGTATATATTTTCATAAACATAAACGGTAAGTAAACGGTAAAAATTATTTGTTTTTTCATCTACAACATTTTTTAATTTTTGAATATGATAGGTATAGCGCTTATAGCTGTTTTAGAGGGATTAAAACCATATTCTTATGAAAGAAGACACGCAATATCATCTATAGGCAGGAATTACATATGCGGAAAATAGGGTAATTAGATTTAAATAAAATTGTTTTTTTATGTAGTAGTGCATGAATTTGTACTCAAATATAGGTCATCAAATTCGTTAAAAATACGTCTGATAGTTCCACACAAGCTTCGTTTTTCTTACGTTGGTTCCTCCTGGGAAATAGTGTAACTTTCAATAAATTTATTATGTTTTTCAATAAATTCTTATAATAAGTTTTTACTACTATAAAATTTGTACTTCGATAAAAAAAAAAGTTTCACATGATATGTTTTTTCCTTAAGAGAAAATTGCCTAACTAAAATTTAAAATGCAATTTTTTTTCCAATGCTTATCCATCAACTACACTCAATTTTAAAATTGGATAAGACACACTGAGCTGAATTTTCTTTAACAATTAAGAGCTTAAATTGAATACTTTCACAAAATTATATTTCTAAAAGTAGTGAAATAATAACTACTTTTGAAAAAGTTCTTTGTAATCATTATTTTCCAAAACTATTTGTAGCAGTTAATTACATTTTTAAAAACATAGATGTGTTTTTAGTTCATCACAAAAGAAAATAATGGATTTTTCTGCAACTGTTCTGAAACTTTACGAGTTTATATATTTGTATCCGCTTCAGACTATATCAGAAAACATTTAACTAAATATTTTGTAATGTAATAGTTTGATAATGGTGCGTTTATTATTTACTTTTTTTTAATTTTCATTTCTTTATTTTATGCAAAGTTTTAATAAAACGTTAATTTTAAATATAATAGTCCTATTTTCAATTATCCTTATATTTTCTTGTATTTCCTTTTTTAGTTAAATTTAAAAGATATGTTACGCTGACAAATTATGTTTTTCGCTTTTTTTGGTTGAAAAACATCAACCTACTTTTGCATAAAAAGTTCATTCTGTTTTAATTAAGAAAGATAAATATTACTCATTAATTAATATAAATGCCTTTACATCTTTCTTTTCATCCTCATTTACGCTATGTCACAACAAACAAAAAATGTACTTCTTTAAAGTAATTTTTAAGGTAAAAGCATTTATTTTGTATAAAAGTGTCATGTAATTTTTTCTTTATAAATATATTTTTCCACCTGCACCGAATAGTAAAATTTCCTTCGAAATCGAAAGAGATTATATAGGTATATTTTTAATTATTTTTCGTTGCGTTTGAATTCTATTAAGCTACATATATCTGTTCATAATTGCTGGCTCATTTGGGGGTTGAAATTAATCCATAAAATATTTAGAATGCGATTACAAAAATGTCCAAATTCTATTATTTTTATTTCATAAAAGTCAACTATTAAATGTTCCGTTTACTATTAAATGTTCCTCTCAAACTTTTAGGTGTTCGTAATTATATCAATACATAGCATTTACAAGCATCGTCTGGTCCGCCAGTCTATCGGTCCATCTGTTCTCATATAACAGTATAAAAACTACTGTAAAGTAATTTTTTTCCGTGAAATCGAAAGAGGTTATATAGTTTCATTTTTAGGTGCGTTCGTAATTATATAATACGTAGCACCTATAGCGGTCGTTCAGTCCGTCCGTCTGTCTGTCCGCATATAACAACGCAAAAACTACCCAACCGAATCGTTTGAAATTTAAAATACATAATTATTACATAATTTTTTCGAGTCATTTCAAATTTTATGAAACTCGGATGCATAGATCAATTACAGGGGCAATCAAAAGTATTCCATTATATTACGGTCAATGGGGAAAAAAGTCTCAAATGCATTTTAATCGTTCGAAATTTAAAATACGCAATTATTACATAATTCTGTCGAGTTATTTCAAATTTTTTGATGATCGTGTGCATAGATCAATTACAGGGGCAATCAAAAGTATTCAATTACATTATGGGCAATGGGGAAAAAGTTTCAAATATATTCTATACGTTTGAAAATTAAAATACATAATTATTACATAATGTTTTCGAGTTATTTCAAATTTTATGAAAATCGGATGCATAGATCAATTACAGGGACAATCAAAAGTATTCCATTACATTACGGTCAATGGGAAAAAATGTTTCAAATGCATTTTAATCGTGTTACACTCATGCGAACTTAATAAAATTTATATGCAAAAGTACATATTATAATATACATCTTACATAATTTGTGGTGCAAAGAACATTTGTTATTGATTTACAAGGCCACACAAAAGTATTCCATTACATAATGGTATAGGGAGAACATTGTTTGGTGAGCGTTTTCATTGTAATTCACTATTTACAATTTTATGAGATTGATATATGAAAGTAATATTTTTAAAACTTCGTTATCATACGAACGCACCTAATTTGCTACGCTTCACGTGCAATTTCCAACTTGTTAATCTCTTCTTTGTATTTGAATTCTATTAAGCTGAATATATCTGTTTATAATTGGTAGTTTATTTGGGTTTTTCAAATTAATCCATGACACATTCTTCTGACTTTCTAATTTTCTAGTCTTCCTTTTTTACATATTAAAGGGAATACAAACATGTTTCATGTTTGTTAAAAACATGAAACAAACATGTCCCATTCATATACCATTTCACAATAGGCTTTCTCACTAGCACTCATCTGATATTTACAATGTAGAAATTGATTATTTTATAAATTATTGTATGAACAGAAATATTCTTACTATTTCTATAACAAGAAAAAATATAATAATTATCGCAATATACAAAGTGAGAAATATGTGCTTACTATAAATAAAAAAACTATTTTATATGATAACTTAATTAACTAAGTAGAAACGTCATACATGGAAAATTTGCTTAATAATAAGATAAGTAAAATCTAATAATAACTTAAACAAAATGAATATATATAGAGAGAAACTGAGAGAACTATCAGTATTTATGTTTTTTCTTCTTAAAAAAATTGTTCTAAAATACAAAATAAATAAGCAGACCATCCTCCAGTAGTGAACCTCATATTTTCCAGCATGTTGGTGAGTGTACCTCAATTTTTTCCGGCATGTCGGCTAATGCGGGAGAATACGGTATTAATTTTACTCAATAACTTTACCTATTATAAATTTAAATAGATCGTTAAGGATTTCAATCCTGAAAAATCAATTGACAAATATCGTTTCAAATCAAAATCTCTAAGGCATTGTTAATTTATGTGAATAATTTCTTATTGGGAATTGAAGGTAAGGAAGTAATTTCTCATCCATTTTAATGTTTAATTTCCTAATTTGTTTCTATTTAATTTTTACAATGTAAAAGTTATAGTATCTTAAAATTTTTACTCAATCTGATTTTTTTATTGAATAGTTAACATGTTTACAACAAAATGACACTCTCACTCACAAATAGATAGTAAGATAACTCATTCTTCAAGTTGGCTTCTCAGAATTTTTCCTGGCGCTTAAGAATATTCATCTTTTGTCAGCCCTTGCCTATGAGTATCTGAAGGGATAAGTGACGTTGATCACTTTTAACCCACTGAAATTATTTCTGAAGTTAATTTCTGCCGAGAAAAAGGGCGAAATTGTAATGTGTTTTTCTTTGCATTTTTTTTTAATGCTGAAAAAATATGTCCATGTTTTCCAACATCATATAATTTTTTTATTAAGCATAGATATATAAGCCTCCACAGTATTAATCATAACTTAAAAGTAGATTATATCTGTATAATTATGCTAACTTAAATAATGCTACTATTGCAGTAAAATCTGCAGCTTAGTGAATGGATATGTAAGTTCGCGGTGGTGAGAAGGTTGATTTCCTGAGTAATAAACATGCTTTATATCCTGTACAAAATTAAAGCATGGGGCTTAAGTCCACAAACTATTAATTAACTTATTTTATCTTTCATATAAATAAAAATGTAAAACCTTATTAATCCTCAAACGAGAATACAAAACTTGACTAAGCAATTAAATTAACTCTAATCACTAACTCGTGTAATAGCATCTGATTAATTAATTCAAATCAGCAATTCCTTTAGAACATCTGAGTAAGTCTAATTAGCCTCTCAATATTGTTTACCTTAGAATTATCCAACTCTCTAGGAAACATACCAAATTGCCTGCTCTGGATTTTGATTAAAGTGGTATTGTTATGAATCTCTTATCACAAAGATCAAGAAATCTACAGAAACTATACTCCCGAATGCAGTAATTCGCGAAATATTCGCAGTGGAAAATGAAGTTAAAAGAAAAGAAAATAAGAAAGGAAAAACCAAACAGAAAGGAAGAAAAGAAAAAGGAAAAATAAAGGAAGAACGAAAAATGTTGAATCTGATTTACAAATTAGTGGACAGTAAATGTGATTTGCAAGTACATTACGATTAGTGGCAGGAATTAAGGGTGTATTCCAATCCAAACTCCTTACTTTTTGATTTATTTTTTAATTAATTTTTGCTCTTAAACGCATCAAACTGACAAATTATCTTATTTAGAAAGTATATAATGTGCCGTGATTGTCGACTTTTTGATTGCAGAAAATATTAAAAAAAAAATTATTTATAAAGTGGGCATTTTAAGTCGAATTTTCCGAAGCGAGAGATCTGGGAATCAAATAAAGGATAATATTGAGGAAATAATTGTTTATAAATCAAATTCTAATGAATTGAGCAAAAATTGAAATCACATGGTATCTTATACATTTCTTAAAAAATTATCTCAGCAAGTTTCATGTTTTTACTTTTAAAAATGATGGGTTTCGTCAATTGAACCGTAATGTAATATAACCAAAAACAAAAATGTACAACTTCTTCCGATTTATCCTCAAATTAGGAAAGTTTTGTTTATCTTTAGAAAATCAAGAATTGAATATGTTTTCCAGATTTAAAGAAATAAAAGTATTTATGTTAGGGCTGATTTTCGGAAACTTTTTTGGTAGTTTTTATAATGCTTTAATCTTTGTTCTTAATTAGGAAAATAGATTTTTCAAATGCTATCAGACATGAAGAAAAATTTACATGTTCAAATAATTTTGAGCTGTTGAGGGCGGAATTTTTTTTTTCGAATACACTCTTTGTTTAATCCTATCGGATGAAAAGAAGGCATGGACAGAGCTTAGGCAGGAAGTTTCAGAAAAGGATCAAGATTCCGTTTTCCGTTCCGCGGTTTTCCTATCAAACTTTTATGCCTTTCACTGCTTGTATTTCTTTGTGACATGTTTTCAACACTTTTACATAAAAACACACTATCCTAATTAATAATAACACAAAACGCCTGCCTTCAACATTTTATAAAGGAATCTCATGTTGATTTCCTGATTAGCTAATACTATTTTGTACTCCATTAATGCCCTTCTTTTATCTCCAGTCTTCCGAAATAGAAAAAGGCTGATATTATGTAAGATACATTGTTTTATACATTGTTTTATACATTGATTATGTAAGATATTCTAAAATATAATTACTATACCAGAGTGGCGAGTGGTCAGGAAAAAATTCAATAAAAAAGGGATCCAACATTATTTTCGTATAAAAAAATACTTCCAGTCATATAAACGGATTAAAGAAGGCTAATTTCTTTTTAACAAAATACTAATATTTGACACATTTTTTGACTGTGTTTTTCCCTGACCACTCGACACCCTGTATGCACTTATTAATTCTTGTGACAAAAATACCACTCCTGTTATACGATTTTAATGATTTTAACAATAAAACTTCTGTCAAAATCCAGAACTGACAGTTGAGGATGCTCCCTATCCTGCATAGCAAGGAACCGGCACTATCGTGACCAGGGCCGTAGCTAAGGGAATTGCAGAGTAGTAAGGGAGAGGCACAGTTTTGCAGAAACACTAAATTGCAGCTAAAATAAGTGTTTCAACACTCGCTCATCCTATTTGCCCATATGAGGCTAACATGATGTTTAATTTTGCATTACTTTAAAAACTCGAATTTTTTATCATTATATTCTTTTTTTAGCATAAAATGAAGATATTACAACAGTTTAATAAGAAACATAGTAACTAAAGTGCAAATATGCACTAATTTACTTTTTTGCGTCAGACAGAGAGAGAGAGAGAAAATATGAGCCCCCCCTATATTTTCTTTACCTTCTTCCCCCCCCCCCTCTAATATTCACTTCTAGCTACGACCCTGATCCTGTCTCAAAATTTATCGAAGATAGTAACTACAATTTCTAAGTACATTTCTAGCGTATATCATTTGCCTTTCAATACTTTGTCTTTATAAGATCAAATCTATTTCACTATCAGCGAATACTTTTAAAAATAAATGATCGAAAAAAATGTTCCCATTCACATGCAACCTTATTGTGAAACTCACATTTTCATAGGAGGATCGTATCACGAACTTCCGATCTCCCAAAATGATGTGGGTTATTTTATTTTATTTTATACTTTCGCTGTTGCTTGCGTTTTACAAAATCTTGTTGAATTAAATTCTCAGGGCCGTCATTTGGGATTATTTTTACATTCTATATGAACTAGTATTTTATAAAACCATATTTTGTGGTATATTTCTCTTGTACATGTTATTAAACTGTGTGTAAAAGATTTTTCTTTTAAAAAAGTGACACGTTATAGAATTTTAAGATAGCACCAGTGGCATTCCTACACTCTGAGAAAAAACTATTACTCGTCATTCTAAAAACGGGTTAAAAAAATATATAGCGATCAATAAATGTAAAATAATACATTATTTTGAAATATATCTTTTAAATTTCAGAAACTTTTAATTTCGAAAAAACTAAATTTATCTATACCTACCTTTATTTAATAAATAACATACGAAAAAATTTCACGCTCGCGATTATAAAATGACAAATCAAATATTAATTGCAAACTGAATGTTAGCGTAGCGACAATGTTTTTAAATGCTATATTTTATTTTCAAAATAACATGAAAATTTGAAATTTGGAAAGAATATTTGGTAAATTAATGCATGAAAATTTTTAATGACTATTTGAAAAGATTATTTATGAAAACAATTTTTAGATTGGAATATTCCCCTTTTTTACATGTTCCAGCAGAAATGAAAAATGTTCGGTGTATCTATCCGTACTCTAATTCTGGTAAACACACCAGATTCCCATGCATGTTTTATATGTTACTAATGTTTACTATACAATACTTGATTTTGAAAATGAAATTCGTAGCATTTATGGTTTGTTTACAGAGAACACATAAATAAATTCATTATGGGGAAAAAGTACCTTGAAAAAGGTCAAGATAGCGATTTTCTGATTTTAATATTAACTGAAAGCTTCTTTAATTGTGAATATTTCGACACCTCAATTTTACCGATACGACAATTGTATCGCAATATATTGTAAATTTTGTTCATAGTTTTGTTTGCATGGCGTTATTACCCGCCAAATAGCATTGGTCAAGAAATCACGCCATTACATTTTATGAATACATATCTGTTAAATTATTTTTTTTTTATATAGATAGTCAATGAGTTGCTGTATCGAATCATATATTTGTTTGAAAAATACAAACTAAAACTGAGCCGTGAAACTTGGTAGAACCTTAACGTGGCGTTATTACATCAGGGTACCTTTTTATTATAGTATTCAAAATTGAAGAGATGGTTTCAAAGGTAGTGTGTCCTCTTAAATTATGTTCTACCGGAAAAAATCGTTTCCGAAGCACTTAACTGATGTTACAATATCTCAAAAATACTGAAATTTAAATGCATCACAGCGGCGAAATATAACATGCTTTCTCTAGCGCAAGCCTGTCCAACCTTTCAGTTACCACTGGCACATCTTGGCTCCTGGCATGTAATGAAGGGCGCCATTATTTATGTGGTAATATTATCGCATAATAGTAGTATACACGCACATCTTAAAAAATGCAAATGTGATAAACAAAAGACATGTACAGTTCTGGAATTACACGTATTAAATTTCAAATTATGCATTTTTTATGCGAAGTCTGTATAAAAAATGTTTGAAGGGTAAGGCGCCAGAAACTTTAATGGTGTCACTAATAACACTAATAACAAATGAATAAATGTGAAAATAAGAGGTATTGCTAGGTTTTGTTTAGGATGTAAAAATACGGATTGATTAATTTTCAAGATGTGGATTAGTTTTATGAAAAGTAGAAAAACAGACAAGTATGATAGTGACCAAACTTTGTGGTTGGCTTAAGAGGGATAGTCTGGAAGTACTTTCATAGATAAAAATAATTCTGCATTGTTTATTATTTAAAAAAAAATTATATTAAGCAAAATTATATAAAGAAACAAAGAAAAAAACCCTCTGAAATTTCAAAAGTCAAGAAAGAAAAAGCAAGCAATTTTATCCATCATATGAAACAGCCAATGGGCAGTGTGACAACAGTAAAAAGAAAAAAGCTGAGCATGCACATGTATCCTCAAAGGGAAAGAGGCATGTGAAAACGTATTTTTTTCTCTTACTTCTTATGTATTAAAAAGAGCTATTTCCGACTGTTAAGAAATTTAACTATCTTAATTACACTACATAAACAATAACTAAAAATTGCAAAAATATACATGACTAAATTTTCAAAGTATGTTTCTGGTTTTTAATGCACAATGACAAGCCAACAGCATGCCAAACACAGGTTTTAAAATATCCCTGATAAAAATTTTAATGAGTTTAAAGAAAGCATTCTTTATAATGGAATTTTACTTCTAAAATGTTCAATAATAGGAAATCTTCAAAAGGGCGCCAAGAAAACCTTCAAAGAGTGCCGCGTTGAAAAGCCCTGCTCTACCATACAGATCAAGTAGCATTTATAATTCGTTTACAAAGGTGTCTAAAATAATTCATCTAAAAGATGGACTATCGATTGCGTTATGTTAAAAATTGAAATTTCGTATTAACGTGCAAAAAGTTTGAAAGTGTTTCGTAATCTATACCTTAGAGATGATTTTTTGTTCTTGTTTACCTCGAAAAAGTAGAAACTACAAGAAACTTTCTTGTACGTGCTGTAGAAATACGAATGAATTTTTAATAAAACAATATTTTTTAAAGTTACTGAATTACCTTTTCATTTTCTTTTTCAATTCGGTTGTCTCCCGAAGGAAATCAAAATATATATCAGCAATAAGTGACAAAAATATGACATATTTTTTTGGGGAAAAAAGTTGATATATTGTATATATATTTTTTTCTCCCTTCTATATAAGAAACTCAGAATTGAGATGAATTGCATGCCTTGGTCTTCAAAACCCTTTTAAACCATATGTCCTAATTTCTGTTCGATCCATCTTCTCATATTTTCTTTTTATAAAGAAGAAATATTGCTTAAGTTTTTCTTTCTTTCTTTCTTTATATATTTTCTTTATATTTCAAATGAATATATGTATATATACATATACATATATTCATTTGAAAAAAGGCTTTTCAAAGTTTTTCGGCATCTTTCTCGCGACTTTAATTTATTAATGAAAACAATTTATTTATTTATTTATTTTGCTGTACTATATTTCAAACTTGTTTATGCCCTGAAAATTTCTATCTATAGAACTCTATAAGAATTGAGATTAATTGCTTGCCTTTTCAGAACCTTTTTATATCATGTGTCTTGATTTCTGTTCAATCCATTTTCTCATATTTTTCAGAAGAAATGTTGTTTAACATGTTTTTGTTTTGTTTTTCTTAATTTATCCATCTTAGAAAAGAACTTTTTAATGTTTCTCCACAACCTAGAGTAGATTATTTTGTAAATGACAGGAATTTTATTATTTATTTTATTCAGTGTTGGGTATGAACGCGCTCACTGAACGAAAACTCACGAGTTTCGCTCACTATTAGTGAACTTTGAACTGAACTTAGCTCACTATTTTATAAATGAGCGTGAACTGAACGGAAACTCAAAAAATAGACGAGTTTGAACGAAATTTATGTTCAAATTTACGTTCAATTTTTTCATAATTTATTTAAAAATTTTCCAGACCTTAGTACACTTTTTCCCTTTTTCAAATGCCATTTAGAGGTCTACACGAGCCTCAGGATGGGTTAAGTCTGGGATATCACTTCTCTGGGTAGTATCCTATCTTACTTCTTCTGCAGAGTCGGGTCGCGCCGAACCGGACCTGGGCTGTATACAATTTCGCCGAAAATAGATATATTTTTTTCTTTCCAATGCGGTTTCATCTTAGAAGATTTTACTTTTACCATACATCATTTTTTAGATTTTTATGTCTCCATAACATGGAAGATGGATTAATAATACTAATGATAGCTGAAACATTTACATACAACTAAAACTAGTCGTTGGGGGCCACCGTAATACTTACCCATCATGGATATGTATATGAAAATAAAACATGTGAAAACTATTTATACAATGCATTGCAATTCATAAACAAAATTTAAATATTGTTAATATACATATTAATGCTACATTAAAGAGCTGCTGATGTACCAATTTCGACAAATTATATAAAACGCCAAACTACTCAAGTAGTACCGAACTGCGTAAAAGAAACATCCTTATAACTCCAAAAATAATAATTCTATTAACTAACATTTAACTGCGTCGGATTAAGCGTCTCATTTCCAATTAAAATATATCTCTGAATTGAAATTTGAATGAAATATAGGGTCATGAAAAATCGAAGAATGTGGAAAACAGGATTACAAATATCTCGGCAACTAATAATCCGATCGATTTCGTTCTATATGCAAAATGTGTGTTATTTTATTGCCTTTTACGTCCATTCCTTAGAACAAAAAAATTCGAAAATTTTTATATACCTTTCATCAGAACGAATTTTTCGAGAGTCCGAAAAAAATAGTTCCGGATAATCGAGGTTGCTGATATTAAAAAGACTTCCTTCCATTCTTACATACTAACTACATGCAAAATTTCAAGTCTCTATCTCAATTTGTTTGGGAGATACAGCGTTTACAGACAGACAGACAGACAGACAGACGGACGGCAAATTTTTTTTTCTAAAAATATGTTTTTCGGAATCTCTACTATCTAAAACGTGTAAATCCGTCAAAAAAATTTTTCGATTTTCAAAACGATTGCAAGATTTACCCTATACTACGTATGATGGGTAAGTAAAAGGTTCATTAAAAGCATAAACATCGCAGCCTACGGCACTTCTGCATAAATGGAGATTATAAACAGACTAAGGTAAGTTTTTTTGGCCAGAACTCTTGCGCAAGGGTAAATATCAATGTCCTGTAGAAATGTACTCGGGGTCGGGCCGGGTTCGGTGCGAAATTTCAACTTTTTTTACGGGCCGGGCCAAGCTCCGGCCTTATTTTTAGCTATTATATCGGGCCTGGTCGGGCTTTGTTTTGAGCTATTATATCGGGCCGGATCGAGCCTTGATTTTAGCTATTATGTCGGGCCGCTAAATTTTCACTTCGAGCCGGGCTGGGCTCGGGCCGAAATTTTTATTTTAATATCGGCCGGACATTTTTTTTCTATGTATCGGGTCTAGAAATTTCCGTCCGTGCATACCTCTATCTTACATGTTAAATAATCAAATGATTAGTTCTCAAAATTTTGTAAATTTGGACAATAATATCCAAACATTTAAAAAAAAAAAAAAAAAAAAAAAAAAAGTGAACTTTTTAGTGAACTTTGTTCACTTTTACAAGTGAGTTTGATTTGAATGAGTTCGTTTGAAAATTTTTGAATTTGAACGTGAACTTAAATCACTTTTCAGAAATTGAACGTGAGTTTGAGTTAATTCGTTTATTTTGTGAACGTGCCCAACACTGATTTTATTGCACTATATTTTTAGCGTTTTTATGCGCGGTAACTGTCTATCACAGAAACACATCGTTTCTGATATAGAAAGTTACTGAGACGAATCAGCCCAGGTGTAAGTTCTGGATTTGGATGAGTGTGGTATCAAAAGAAAGATCTCATCATGTACGTTAAAAAGTGCAATGGAACTACTCGTCCGAATCCAACCGTTTTCAACAAATTAGTGCTTTAAATGTGAATAAATAAATAAATAAATTGACAGGCAGATACATAAATTGGCCGCAAGTTAAAAATTTCTTTGCATTGTTTTTAATCTTTCTGTGAATACCTTTTCCCGAGCTACGAGAAAAATCTTTTACATCCACGCATTGTCAGTGATTTCCTCTTTTAGACAGACACTTCTCATTCTACGAGGTTTTCTCGACGGCTGCATTTGGAGAGTTTTCCCATTTGTTTTTGTTATTTCCAGCACTTTGTTTTAAGTAAATTTTTCGACAAATGTGTTGTGACTAATGGATAAACTGTATGTATATATAGTGTATTTTTCTCAGGCTGGGTTGACTCGCGAATAATTTGTATACCTGCCTGTTAATTTACTTATTTATTCATTCACAGTTCAAGTGCTGATTGTTAGGAATTGATAAATTTAATGTTTCATTTTATTCACAGCAAATCGTTTGCAAATTTGCTATTGTTAGGGATGAGATTTCCGTGTTTTTGCACACCAGTATTTTGCTAAAGAAAATGTTATTTAATTTAATCAGAATTTTTTTTTTCGATTTAACAGAAGAACATTTTTTCTAAAAAAATACTGGTATTCAAAAACGCGGAAATCTCATCCCTATATTGTGATATTTTTTTTTTTTCTTACGCGACTCGTTGCTATGCTGTTTTTTCGTTTGCTTTACTTTTACATTTTTTATCTTACGAGATGAGTTAAAAGTTTAGGTATAAAAAGTTGGCATCAATTTTTGATGGAATGAAAAATAATTTTTTGGAGAGAATGTTTATATTTTTTTGTGTCATGCGCGTCTTAAGTTTTTATTGAAGAATTATGTTATTTTTATGAAAAGGCACGCAGAAATGTATGTAAGATCAATTTTCCAGTTTTAGTGCGATGATCAGAAATTTTGCAAGGTAAAAAAAAATATTTTGTACATATGTAAATAATTTGAATTCAATATTTCTACATACTATTATTCTATGTATGCAATAAAATTTATTAAAAGAAAATTCAAGAATAGAGTATTTTTGAACCCAAATAATAAAGTTTTGATTGTTTACAAAACAACTGGCGCCCGAACAGGGACATTTGAATAATAATGTTGAAACATTAAATTTATCAATTCCTAACACTGATACCTCGAAAACTTTTAGGTTCAGACGGGTAGTTCCATGTTCCATTGCACTTTTTAACGTACATGACGAGATCTTTCTTTTTATACCACACTCGTAAAATCCATAGCTTACACCTAGGAACGTTCCCTAGTGAGAGGAATTACATGCTAGTTTACAAAACCTTTTTATATCATACATCTTGATTTTTGTTTAATACATCTTCTCATATTTTTCATATTATATAAAGAAGAAATACTGTTTAAGATTACAGTCAAGTCTCTCTATAACGAAACTCCATGCATCGAATTTCTCTATATAACGAATTTTTAGTAGGAACGGTCCCCTTTTCGCATGATTACATGAAAAACAGTCTCTATATAGCGAAATATCAATCTCCATATAACGAATTTTTCATAAATTGGTCTTAATTTACTCAGTTTTAAAAGTCTTCGAAATCATATGGAATCAATTTTCCATCACTTATTTTTGATTTATCGTCAGTGCTGAGTTTTTTTTAATATTACTTCTCTCCTTGTTCTTTAAATCCAACGAATTCATCCCATTTCCCACGCATCTTTCCACACCCTTCTCAAAACAGAGTCAATTGGATGGATGCACATGTAAGAGAGGAATCAATGAGGAGCACATAAGAGAGGCTTTCAAATGGAGGAAAATGTTAACTACAATTTTTCATTCCTTGCTAAAATTTGAGCATTTTTTTAGAGTGTAACAATTTTAAAATAAAAAAATAAAAAATTACAGATTTCTTCGTCTGAAATTAATGCAAGTCTTCCTTATTTGATTTTCATTAAGCTTTCAGATAAATGTCTGTTCTCTTTTTTGAAACAGCTTAAATAATTAAGAAATAAAATGTTAGGTTAATATTTACTTTTAAACATTCCAAATTCTTAATTCAAAAGATCAAAAATAATATTTGTTCAAATTTCACACATTAAATAAGATTTTTAACACCATTCTCTATACATCGAATTTCTCTATATAACGAATTTTTTACGGGAACGGTGGATTTCGTTATATAGAGACTCGACTGTATTTTAGGATTCGTAACTAAAAAGTAAAAATGGAATTGTTAGGCATAAAAATTCGTGTATCTGTCTGCCAAACTGTCTCAGCCGTATCTTTTGTATAGAAAGTAGAAAGTTCAAATTTGACAAAAGCAGTAAAGACTGTTGTCACACATATTTATAAATTATTAACCATTCATAAATATATTTAGGAAAAATGTAGGAAGGGAACACTAAATAAGGAGCTGGTACACGAAAATATTCACATTTTTTAAAAAAAATGTCATGGATTAAAATCTTCTTTGTCTTTTATTGCTTGAAATGGCGTTTAAGCATGTTTCTATGGTAATTGGAAACGGAATTATAATTTCTTTTCGATTTGGTTTGTTTAAAAAAAATCTAGCTTTCAAGAAATGGTTGTCATGGAAATGACTTCTTGTAAGAAGGCGTTTTTCTTTCTGGTGGATTTTTTACCATTTCTCATTTGTAAAGTGTTATAAGTGCTCAAAATTATTACCAATAAACGTTTAATAGATTATTTACTAAGAAAAATAGCAAATTTATTAGCAAAATATCCAAATCGAATATTTTTAATACAAGAACATTATTTGCAAGCACTTTTAAATTATTTTTAAATGCTGTGAATAGTTTAATACTACCTCTGACAATAAAGTTCGGTGAATAGTCTTGTAACATTAATGTAGATGAAATATTAACGAAATTTACCGTACCATTCTTCAAAATATTCATCTCCTATAACTAGGTATCACTGAGATCTGCTACACATCTCCTGGGAAATTTGCAAGAAGTCGTCTTTTGGGATGGAGTTCAAAAGCTTCGTCACGTTTCGTTGGATGTCAGCAATATGGTCAAATCTCTTTCAAAGAGAGTTTGAATCATGAAAATAGGAAGAAGTCTGGAGGATTGAGATCTGACGAGTATGGTGGATATTCAATTTGTACAACCCTCATGAATTTCTTTCGTTATCTTACAAACTTAAAACCAAACTTTAAACTGATCTTTTATTCGTTCATTTTCCTGTTCTCAGTTAAGAACCAACACCCTGAACAAGCACTTAGTAAAGCACGTCTCACACAGAACATAAACGACGTTCAACTGAACAACGGCGGGGGAAGATGGTCAAAACTTGCCTCTATGCAGGTACACCGTTTAGTTTCCCCAGTATTGCCAGATCGGTCGTTCTGAATTCATTCACCGAACTTTATTGTCAGAGGTAGTATTTACATGAATAAGCATATTTTGTGCCGCTATGAATGAAATAAATCAAGGCATGGCAATCGTTTGTATGGATTTGATAACATGTAATGTATCAAAATTGAGAAAGCAATGTGTTCATTTTTGATCCAAATATACCCAATTCGATATGAGTTTCGAATCGACTTACTCATTTTTGAGTACTTCATTCTTTTTCAGTGTACAATCTATGATTCAGTGTTTTTTTTAATATGTCATTAAATATTGTAATCAAAATAAAATATTTTTATATTATATGCAGTATTAAAATGCAATGATAATGTTACTTTTTGTTGGCGCCACTTTTGTTGTTATGACGTCATCGCATATACCCGCCGCCCACAGATGTTTCATCATTCCTTCAGTTAGTTGTATGTACGCCGTAAGGCTAGTCGCAGCTCTCAGAGCACGCATTTAATAATAAAATTGCAGTCTGCTATATTAAATTTATTGACATTTTAATTCATATTTATGATCGCATTCGCAAACAGTAACATTATGGGCCGTTGAGCTCAAAGGTATTTATATGTATTTAAAAAATAATAATTAGTTTGTCTAAAATAGTGAATTGACAATGCAGACGAATAAATTTATTATTTCTTTGGAATCTTCGAACATTGCAACATAGTACAACATCTGCAGTTTTGATAAAAGGGGATAACGCAATCAACGCAAGAAAGAGTAAGCAAAGACGAAATCACCTGTTTACCAGAAAAGATAGGAAAGATTTGATCATTCTTTTGATTACATAAGTTTCTAAAATGGATGCGCTTGAAAAAATAAAAAAGAAACGCGCAACTGTAAAAACAGCTGCTACAAAATCAATAACTAAAATTGATACTTTAATTAATGAAGAAAATAAGGAAACCGATGAATATTTAGAAATTTTGGAACAGTTAAATGAAAAGGAAGAATCGCTGAAAAATTTAAATAGCGAGATAGAAGCTGCCATAAGTATTAAGAAAGATTATGAAAATGATATTAGCATTAGTGAAGAATATACTGAGAATATCGTAAGAGCTAAATTCAAAATTAAGAAATAAATTAAGCGTTTAGAAGAGGGTAAGGTTCTCAATCAAAGTCAACTAAAACCTACTCTTGCAAATGACTCATTTAATATTAAATTACCGGAAATACCTCTCCCGAAATTCTCAGGAAAACCGGAAGATTGGAGTTCATTCAAATTACAATTTGATAATGTTATAACATCTAACGAGCAATTATCTGAAACTCAAAAACTTCATTATTTATCAGCAGCTTTAACAAACGAAGCAAAAGTTTTGCAAACGACCGAAGATACATTCGCTTCTTTAATTCAGGCATTAAAAGATAGGTATGAAAACAATAAAATAGCTGTAGAAATACACATAAATTCACTTCTCGAAGCAGATAAATTATACAACCTTCTGCTAAAGATTTGCTTCCGCAAATCTTTAGTTGACACCGTAAAAAAATCATTCGCGCGTTAAAGGTTTTGGATTACACAAGGAACAATCTTTCCGACGTTTTAATTCTGAATATTATTCTTCAAAAATTGGATAAAGATACGCGAAAAAGTTAGGAAATGAGTATCAGTTCAAATGAAGTTCCAGAATTAGACAATTTAATACTATGCAATGACAATTTAATTATGACAATTTAATGCTTTTCAGAGGAAAGAAATAGCAATTAAACACAAACTTTGTTTTAATTGTTTAAGTAATCAGCACACGATTGCTAATTGCAAATCTAAAATTTTCTGCAACATTTGTCAGTCACGACATAATACGTTACTTCACAGAAATGTAAACACTTCCTTTCCGAACGAAATTAATGAAGTTAGTCCCATCGAGCAAGGTAATAAATTGAATCTGAATGCACAAGAGTTTTATGGACAGACAGAAGTTAAATCATTTGTATCACCTTCTTTATCTTGCGTTAATAACGGAAATAAATCTTTCATTCTCTCCACTGCTTTAGTTTGTGTTTTTAAACCTTATTCTGGTAGTTATTTACAAGCACGTGTAATACTGGACTCAGGAAGTATGTCCAATATTGTAACATCAGAATTCACTGATCGATTGGGAATTCCATTAAAGAGATTGAAAATCGCAATATCAGGATTAGGTGGAAAAGAAATGAACATTAAATACAAGATGCATGCGAAAATTCTAAACGGAAATGGATCCTTTGAAACATCATTAGATTTCCTTATTGTTTCAAAAATAACCGATTCACTCCCAGTAACAAAATTGAATATTCATAACTTGAAAATTCCTCATCAGTTAGCAGATCCAAAATTTGGCGTTTCTGGAAAAATTCACATGTTACTCGGAGCACAATCCTTCTTTGATATAATAAAGGATGGAGAAATTCGAATTCCAAACAGCAATTTAGTTTTTCGAAATTCAGTATTCGGACATATCGCAACAGGAACCGCAGATACTGTCAGTTATAATTGTGGTTTTATTTCGCAGTCTCAAAGCATTGATAAATGTTTAGAAAAATTTTGGAAATTGGAAACCATTGATGAACCTTCCAAAATTCTGAGTAAAGAAGAAGAATACTGTGAGGAACATTACAAAACTACGCATAAAATAAATGACGCTGGTAGATATATATTACAGATGCCTACCAAGGATTTGGAAAACTTAGGTGATTCTAAAGAGCTTGCGAAAAAACGTCTGAATCAGTTGTGGAGAAGATTATCTAAAGATAAAACTATGAAGGTATTGTACCAGCAATTCATGCAAGAATACTTAGAGTTAGGCCACATGGAGAAGGTTACAGATGCTCAATCCGGACATCCAGATAATAATTTATGTTACTACTTGCCACATCACGGAGTTCTCAGACCAGGCAAAACCACAGAAAAATTACGTGTGGTATTCAATGCATCAGCGGCAACTACATCTGGTTTCAATCTCAACTTTTTACTGGAAAGTAAATAAAAAATCATGCATAACATAGTAGTGAACTTCATTCAGCTCTCTTCTGTGATGAATTACTGGGGAAAAAGGATTCATTGAAAAGGAAGAATATAACATAATTTTGGAAAAGATCTAAAATTTCTCCTACTTTTAGCGAAACATATTTATATAAATTGTCTCTTTTTCTATACACTTTTATATAAAAGACAAATGCAGTTCTAAACTAAACCTCGAACCCAACTTGCGACTGAAGCTAAAAAAATAATAAATCAGACCCTTAAGAAGCTGCACCTGATAAAGTAAGTTCACCGGGGCCATTTTCACCATTCGCTCACATTTCAGAATTTTATTTTTATTTTTCAAACTTAATAAATTCTTTTAAAAATTGAGACAGGTGTTAAAGTAAATGTTTAATCACGTTCGCTGCCGCTTACGTGAAGATGTGATGATAGTTAATGCCGCACTGTAGAAGTGGGTTTTTCCCAGATGCCGATTTACTTTTTATAACAAAGAATCAGTGAAAGATTTTCCCACGCCAGCGCGTGACTGGCTCTTTAGACATCACCCCACATCACGCGCTGGCGCGTGAGTGGCCTCTTAACGTTTGCACCATATCACGCGCTGGCGCGTGATCGGCAGCGAATGTGTTAAGGTACATGAAAAAAAACATTGGTTGTGCACTTTACCCTATAACATAATTTGTAAATGCTACTTAAAGTTGGCTTGTAAGGCAAATTGTCAAGTCCGTTAACGTACAAAATTACTGAAAATACTCAGCTTTAAATTTATTAAATTTCCTAAAATCAACTCACTTTATGAAGTGACTTATGTCCCTAAATTTCAAAACATGATATTTATCAATAATACTTAAATTAAATTGAAATGCGAGACGGTTTTAGCCACAAGATTTTGATCACATAGAAATTATAGAACTTTTTCTAATAATTACAGTACATATTCATGTAAATTATTAAATTTTAAGGAAATTGCTTATTTGTTTCTTAGTTGAATAAAAAATAAAAGTAGAATGGTGAAAAAATGATAATCATTAAAAAACCGTGCGGTAACAGACTTAACACTATGTTGAAAATGGCTGATTCTTCTCGTTATTTTTATAACTCAATTTGTGAAATTTATCTACAATATATTAGAACAAGAGGCGGCAGCATAAGCAATCACCTCGTCGAGTTGGTGGCAACAATTCCAAAATTAGTTAAACCTCGATTCTCATATTAAAACGCAATTAAGCTGCAAAGTCATTTCTTGATAGAAAACCCGATTTTAACTTTTCACTCATAGGTTTACAATTATGATTTCCTGCATCCAAATGTGCGAAATGGGAGAAATGGGACTCATACTGTGGTTTCACAATGTAGCCACAGCATTATGTCACTGAAAAAGTAAAAAATTACCATAAATACTTCACATCCATGCCACATGAGATCACTTTGGTGGTGACAAAGTTACAGTGTGACATCACTGTGAAGTCACCTGAAATTTGCAGTGTCTTATGGGTTTATTTCGTGTTAAATTTATTAAAAATGCACATAAAAAATGGATAATCTATATTATAAAGCAAATACATGCTCATGAATAGCATTGGCGTCACATTGATGGCGAAATCTCAAGACTAGTAAATTTTGTTTTTTTTTATGCTAATTTTAACTTTTAAACATACCGCAATATCAATTTTTACTCCGTCGAATAAACTAAATGATTACGAAAGATTTACTTATTTACACCTAAAATAATATAGATAGTTTAACAATTGTTTACGTCTTATATTCTAAAACAAAATTTAGACTATCTATAAATAAAAAAAAATTAATAATAATAATAATAATAATAATAATAATAATAATAATAATAATAATAATAATAATAATAATAATAATACGCAAAGCTATTAGACATGTAAATGAATGACATTTTAGACACTGAAATTTTCGGAATAAAAAATCTGATATAAGTAGCCATTTCTCAACTTCCTTTAATTCTATTAACTCCGAACGTGTAGTTTCTACAAAAGTATTTCTTTAAATTAATTTCAAAACTTTATTTGAGTACAGCATTAATATTTTTCAATGAAAAAATTTGGGATTTTTTTTTTTTTTTTTTTTTTTTTTTTTTTTTTTTTTTTTTTTTGGGGGGGGGGGTCAAACTAAAATGCCTATTAAACATAAAAATATATATTTATGAAAAAAAGATTTTTACTTCTGTTTTGTAATCTTGGAGTCCTGAATTGTATCCCCTAGTTAAAAAGTAAAAAAAAAAAAAAAAAAAAAAAAAAAAAAAAAAAAAAAAAAAAAATTCACGATAGGCATATTTCTAAATCTATAGAAATTTTTTCTCTAGCTCTAACAAAAATACAGATACACATTCCTTCCATATAGTATTTTTAAAATCTTCTTTTTAAAGAAAACATTTTTAAACTATTTCTATATATTCCAATATACTTTCCATTGTTTTTAGCCAAAAGAATAAAAAACATAACAGATTGTATCACAAAATAAAAATAATATATTTTTTCGAAAGTAAAATCTACCATATATTTAGATATTTGATCTTTTGTTCTTCATTTTTTATTTTCTGCATTTCAGTTATTTCTCAAGAGATAGTGAAATATGATTTTGCCTAAAAAATTGGAAAATTTCAATTTTTTATGAGGCATAAAACATTTTTTTTGTTGTTTATGATTTCTGATACTATAGTTTCAAAAACTGATAAGTTTGTCCTTACAATCTTTACAATAGAGTTATTTTTCTGTATTCAGTCGGGTAACTCAGTTTAATTTGAACCTTACCCGACTCAGAGGTTGATTCGGTTTGGTGATAAATTTGTTTCCTGCGGGTCGGGTCGGCTTTATGTGTTTCGGATTCGTATCGATTTTATGTAAGATTTTGACTTATTTGTGTTGGTCCAATTTTTCAAAAGACAGTTCTGAATACTTCAAATGAAAACACTTTATATTTGAATGTTAAACCTCCAATGAATACAAGTAAACTTTTAGAAATATTTACTCATATTCATAGGTTGTATTGCATTGCTTTAACTAAAAAAGAGTAGTACAAAAACAAATTTATTAAAAAGTACATATTGGGCTGAAAAAGGCCGAAAAAATAAATAAAAACACAATAGTTTTTATTATAAATTGAAAATATTTTTCGTTTAAAATCATACTATACTCTAGGAGAGCACATGGTTTTAACGAAATTACGCAAATATTTACACCGATAAGTAATATAGAATAAATTATCCATAATTTAAAACTTAGCAGGAACAGAAGAAGAAAACTTCATATGCAATTTAAAGTACATGGCGTCAAAAAGCAGAAAAAGAACATAAGGGCAAAAATCGGGATGTTGCAGAAACGCCTGTTTCAATGCCTTAAATGAGAAATTCAATTGCTCAGCTTATTATTATTATTATTATTAGAAAGGATGACTTGAAAATGCCTCAACAACATGATTTACCAGAACCCATGGCAATGGCGTATTACAGTCAGAGTTGAATCCGGGCAAACACAACGAAGTATCGCGGACGCGTTGGAGTCACCAGAAGTGTAATTGCAAAGCTGTGGAATCAATTCCAAGAAACAGGGAATGCTAGACGTCGACAAGGGCAAGGTCGGCCACACGCCATTACAGCAACTGATGACTGGTATAGAAACAGAACAGACAATGCTACTCAGCTGCAAAGGCAGTTGCTCTTGGCAACAGGACGAAAGATGTCCAACCAAACACTACGCAATAAGCTTCATCATGGTGGTCGCTATAAATGTAGGTCAATGGTCTGAATTCCGTTGATTTCAAGTCATCGTGCGGTCCGAAAAAGATGAGCCGCTGAACATCCAGATTGTGAGCAACATGATTGGAGCTAAGTGCTGTTTACAGATGAGTCCCGATTCAATCTGGAGTGTCACACTCGACGTGTTAACATGAGATGCTTGAATAACTGATTAAGTGAAATATATTTCTTCAAAAAACGTTTTATAAGAATTTTTTTTTTTTTTTTTTTTTTTTTTTTTTGACTTCTGAATGAAAATTTTAAATGAATAACTAAGATAAATGAAATAAATACTAGAAATACTTAAAAACGGGTTGTCGAATTTTACTCATACATAAAAGACCATAAATACACCTCAAACGAGTTTGATATATTTTCCCGAAAACTTTTATAAACATTCCTATGCCGGTTTTCCCTATGTCTTTATTAGTGCAAAACATTGATTTTGTATGATTTTTTATTTTCAGATAAAATTCTATTCAAATTTCTCAAATTTCGCTATTAGTGGGCTAATCCTGCATCAAAATTAATTTGTATTTTAAATATTTAGCTATATTATATAAAACTGCTTGTTCTCGTAGTTTAAAGCAATTGTTTTTTTTAATTCTATTTATAAAATATATAGTATAAAATGTGTAATAATTTAATATAATTAAAACACGCTGCAAATAATGTTTACCCCTATAACTTTATGTAATGGAACACTTTTGTGTAACCCTGTAAATCAATAACAAATATTCTTTGCGCGACAGATTGTACAGAATGTATATTCTAGTATATATTTCATACACACATACCAATTTTATTATGTTCGAAAGAGTGTAACATCATTAAAATATAATTGAAGCTATTTTTTCTAATTGGCCGTAATATAATGGAATTTTTTTAACGTCCCTATAATACAATTATACATCCAATTATCATAAAATTTGAAATGATTCAAAAAAATTTTGCAACAATCATAAATTATAAATTACAAACCATTCCATTGTGAAGTTTTTTCGTTGTTATATGTGGACAGACGGACGGACTGAACGAGGATTATAGGTACGACGTATTTATATAATTACGAACGCTGCTAAACAACAGTAATATGTAGCAAAGCTATCCCGATTCTATCATGAAATGGTTCGAATATGTCATGCTCGTGTCTTCATTTATGTGCAGTCGAAATCGGCTATGGAAAAATAAAGAACGAAAGTCAAGTATTAAACGGTATCGTATATTAAACGTGATTTACAAAAGGTTGCCGGAACTGAACCTATTTTAACATTTAGCCGTCTATACAATAACTTTATAGCTTTCATTTATATATTTATGGCCGAAATTTTTCGAGTGTCCAATCCTGGAATAGTTTTGAAAGAAGAGCAATAAAACATCTTGAAAAAAGTTTGAGATTTTTAGCAGAGATGTCTGAATAACGGACGAATTTGAGATTTTCTGCAATAGAAGATTCTACAACTTAACCGATGAAATCCATTTCCGTCTGTTTTTTGCGATTTAGAGAATAGCTTTTATCTAATGCCATTAACGAGGTACTCAGCTTCAGGCCCTTATTATCGCATGGGCAAATCGGGACTTTGCCCATGGGCCCCATACCTTAAGGGGCCCCCAAATCCATAAATTAAATTATAAAATATTTACTTTCTTTTTCTAATTCCAACTCTTCCATATGTTGAAGTTATTAAACTAATCTTAAAGTAATATAACAAATTGCTACAGTTACATAAAAGAGTTTTGTTCTGTACTAAGGGGAAAAAAGTGTACTTTTATTAATTAAGTTATTTAATTTAGAATTGACAGAGCTAAGAACTTATTTCTATTTAATCGAAGGTGTGAAAATATGTTTATGTATTACACATGCACATATGAGTGACCATCAGTTCTATTTGAATAATGTTGCAATGATTCGAAAGGGGCCCCCTAATTTATCTTTGCCCAGGGCCTCAATTTTTCATAATCGGGCCCTGCTCAGCTTAAAGGTATTTTTGCGCTTAGAAAAGTAGTTATTCACGACTTTTATTTCTTCTTCTGTCAAACAAACATTTCAAATATGAGTTAGATTCAGAAGAAAAAAGCACTGTTTATATGAATTGTTTTATTGCTGAAGTATAAATATAAGTTAATGTTGCTAAAAAACTATTTTTAAGAAAAGAAAAGAATGTAACAAAACTGTGATTAATTCATGTAGGAAAATGTTGTATAATTGGGCCATTCCATAAAGAACAGACAAAAAAGTGCTTTTTTTTTCGAAAACTTAAATGTTGAAACATTTTCTAAAAAGCACAATAAGATATTAATTATTCATATTTTTAAATAAGATATTTGAATATCTGATTAACGAAAATATATTTCTTAAAAAAAGTGCCATAAGATTATTTTTCTGACTTCTGAATGAAGTTTTTGAATGAATAAACAAGATCATTCCACATAAATATTTAAACAAGTATTTTCGAATTTCACACATATATAAATGACCTCGAATTTACCTCCAATCAATACCTCAGATCGATTTTTTATATTTTCACGAAAACTTTTATAAACATTCCTATGCCGATTTTCTCAAAGCCTTCATTAGTGCACCCCCCCCTCCCCCTGGAATTTGTGTAATTTTTTTTTATATTCAAATAAAATTCTATACCTCGCAGGAATGGACGAGTCGCGCATCAAAATTCAATTTATATATGTATTAATCTATATTACATTAAACTGCTCGCTTTCACAGTTTGAGGCAATTATCTTTTGCATTTCATTCATATCCCTTTTTTATGGTACATTTATTTTAATTTGTTTATTTATTTACTTTCCTAATGTCAACTCCGGAACTGTTTTGAAATAAGAGCAATCAAACATTTTCAAAAAGGTTTGAGATTTCTAAGAAAGATGTCTGAATAACGGATTAATTTGAGATATTCTGTAATAGGAGATTCTACAATTTAACCGATAACATCCTTTTCGTCTGTTTTTTGCGATTCAGGGAATAGCTTTTATCTAATTCCATTAACGAGGTACTTAGCTTACAGAGATTTTTGCGCTTAGAAAAGTAGTTATTCATGACTGTTATTTCTTCTACCGTTAAATAAAAGTTGCAAATATAAGTTAGAAGCTGAAGAAAAAATATTATATATGTATATCAATTGTTTTATCGCTGAAGTATAAAATGTGAAATAATTTAGTACAATTAAAACACGCTCCAAACAATGTTTACCCCCATACCTTTATATAATAGAACACTTTTGTGTAGCCCTGTAAAACAATAAAAAATACTCTTTGCGCCACAGATTGCACAAAATGCATATTCTAGCATATAATACATACATGCATATAAATTTTATTACGTTCGAAAGAGTGTAACATCATTAAAATGTAGGGGAGACTGGGGTCAGTTGTGCCAGGGGTCAGTTGTGCCATGGAGCTTCCTGACTGAGCCTATAGGTTACAGCATATTACACATGTCGCGTCATGTGAGTGAAGAGGTTGGTTGTCTCAATATGCTGCGAATTTTTTGAAGTATAGCGTCGCGTTGTTTTCGAGATAAAAATATATATCTTGCTTTCTATCGTAAAAGTAAATTTTGCGACCTACATTTGAGTCATCATTGCCACTAGCGGTACTGAGGTATGTAAACTTCCCTAACATTATTTAAATGCTTTTATTTTGAGCTTTCATTCAATGCATTTCATTTGTTAATCATGTCAACATTTCGAAAACTAATCAATAAAGTTTAAAATGGCGTAACGCGGGGCTAGTTGTGACGAAGCCTAAGAGGCATGTTGTGACAGTGTCACTACTTACCCCAGCATATCTTTTAATGAAGGTTTTTATATTTCAGGAAAAATGATGGGAAATTGCTAAAGAGCTATAGCTACTTTAGTAGATTATGAAAGGGCTGCAATAGAAGTTAAATCCGGAAAGTGCAGTTTAAGGAAAGCTCAAGAACTGTTCAATGTAAACCGAATGTCTTTTCTTAGATATAATCTCTTGATGTGTCAGTATACGGGCCGTTTAAAAAATTCTACAATCAGGCTGTATGTGGAAGGTTGAAATCGCATCCTGGAATCACTGTGTCGATCTACGACATACCAGGTATTGACAAAATATCCCTTCCTAGTGCTGCCACTCCAAAAAACATTCAAGCAGGATTTCGTTGTAGTGGAATTTGGGAATTTAATAGGAACATTTTTCCAGATGAAGACTTCCTATGTTCCTCAGTCACTGATTGACCGCTATCAATCGGAGTTAAGAGCGTTAAAAAGCAGAATGACAATGAAAAAAATAGCAGATATATAACTATTAACAAACGAAGCACTTCAGCAATAACTTTAATCAATCATGGTGAGATTGCATGACCATCTTCAGGAGTAAGAAATATCATTGAATTAGATGATTCTATGACAATTGATTACAGCAATGTCTCAGCGGTAAGTCTTACAGAAATAAGACCACTTCCTAAATTAGGACCTCGAAAAAACAAGCGATCTATTCATAAATGTTTGAAATCTGCCATTCTAACAAGCACACCTGTAAAAGAGAAAATTCGAGCAGAACAAAAATCAAAAGAACGCAGAAAACAAATTGAAGAAAAAAAATAAAAAAGAAACTATATGGAAAGGCCAAGCAGTGCATAAAAATATTACACCTAGGTTATTGAAAAAAAGGAAGAAGAAGTATTGGATAGCTCTAAAAATGACGAAAATTGCTTATGTCTAGTTTGCTTGGAGCAATCCAAACTTTTTAGACCCGGAGAAGACTGGGTGCGATGCATTACATGTAAAAGATGGGCGCATGTCAAATGTACCAAAAATGAACCTTATTATATTTGTGATAACTGGAAATCAGACGCTGAAACAAGCGATGACAGTGACTGATTAAAAATACAGGATACTAGCGGACCCGATAGACGTTGTCCTGACATCGACTCCAAAAAATCAAATGAATGTACATAAATATAATAATACGCATGATAAATACTACGCTCTTAATTTAATTTCTTATTATAATTATATAAGGAAAATATTTTTCACTTCACAGTAGTTTTGAAGTCGGTTCAATTTTTGATAGAAAAGTTTATTTTTCTCTTTTTAGTTAAAAGTTAACGATTTTCTGAAGTCGGTTAATTAAAATTATAATACAGAAAAAAGTATTGCAAATCATACACGGATGTCAGGAGTGGGATTCGAACACAAGATCTCTTACTTTAAGAACCAGAGCTAAAATCTGGTGCCTTAGACCGCTGGGCCATTCCGTCCGCACTCTATTCAGCGAACTAATTCAACACTTTTAATCAACGAAAAATCACTACTATTAATATTTGCCTAATTACTAAAAAAGTACTGAATCAATTTCGATGAAATGTGAATCTAAACCATTTTCGAATCCTCTGGAACACAAACACAAAATTTCATTAAAATAGGTCCAGTCGTTTAGGAGGAGTTCATTGACAAACACACGCATAGAAGATTTATATATATAAAGATATGCCTACACGTTGTAGTAAGTTCCCGAGTCAAAGATCAATATGGCTGAAGATAAGTGTTGGCTTACTTTTTATTTCTTTTCTGATTAAGGCAGTTTTTTCTTTTTATTGCTAAGTGTCTCTAAAAGTATCTTTATAAAGGATTAATAGTGTACATGTGCTAATAATTTAACTGTTTTATTTTCATTAAATTTACAATATTATTAAAACATGAAAGTGCTTATTGAGTTAAGAACGTTATAAATGAATAAATTTCTCATTCTTGATTTAACATATCCCATTTAATCGCCTTTCTTAAATAATTTGTTTATGTTACAATGTACTTGTATGTGTCATTTATGTGTCACATTGTCCCCCAAGCATGTCACAACTTGCCCCATACCGGAGGTTAGTAGTGACAAATTTCGAGGTTACGCAGAATTCATTTTGTGTTATGAAAAACGTTAATAATGTTAATAGAATTTTTTATAAATATGTTACGCAAGACTAACTCTAGTGATATGATGCACTAAATATTTCGCTTCAGTTCAAATCTTACGGCAAATATAAAAAATGTAGAAAATGTCACTACTAGCCCCGATCTCCCCTACTTGAAGCTATTTTTACCCATTGGCCGTAATATAATGGAATACTTTTGAATGTCATTGTAATACAATTATGCATCCATTTTTTATAAAATTTGAAATGACTCAAAAAAATTTTGCAACAATTATAAATTATAAATTACAAATCATTCCGTTGGGTAGTTCTTTCGTTGTTATAATGTGGACAGGCTGACAGTCTGAACGAGGACTACAGGTACGACGTATTAAAATAGCAAATAAAGCGTTTGTGCAAAAATGTTTAAAGATAGAAAAACAACGATTATAAATGCACAAATAAAGTATGAAAAGGGAGCAAAGAGCCGTTTCGAATCTACTATGGAGATTCTTCATAAGTGCAAAACTCAGCAAACTAGAAAAAGCAAAACTGAGCAAAGAGACAGAGAGACGTAGGCTTATATACCCGCTACGGAAATGATCCCGCCTAAAGAAAGGCAACCAATGAGAAGAGAGCAGCCTGAACAACTGGGTGGACAAGTAACGACATCTACCGGAGAACAAACAAAACAAAAACTAAAAAGCGGGGGAAAAAAAAGTTTTAAATTAAAGATTTCCAAATGCTAGGAAAATAAGGAGTACTTAGTAAGTAACTTGAACATGAGTTAACTTGAACATAAAGTTAACTTGAACATTAAGTTAACATGAATAAGTACCTGATAAGTACGTATTCATGCAATTACGAACGCTATTAAAAAAGCAGTAATATGTAGCAAAGCTATTCCGAATCTATCATAGAATGGTTCAATATTGTCATGCTCGTGTTTTTATTTATATGCAGTTGAAATCGGTTATGGCACGTTTCAAAATAAAGAATGAAAATTAAGTATTAAACGGTATCGCGTATTAAAAGTAATTTACAAAAGGTTGCCGGAACTTAACCAATTTTAACATCTAGCCGTCTATACAATAACTTTATAGCTTTCATTTATATATTTATGGCCAAAAATTTTCAAATGTCTAATCCTGGAATTGCTTTGAAAGAAGAGCAATAAAACATTTTGAAAAAGGTTTGAGATTTCTGAGAGAGATGTCTGAATAACGGATTAATTTGAGATTTTTTGTAACAGGCGATTCTACAACTTAGCCGATAAAATCCCTGTCGGTCTGTTTTTGCGATTCAGTTCATTCCTT
The DNA here is from genome assembly GCA_964019185.1 of Maratus speculifer. NCBI lineage: Eukaryota > Metazoa > Arthropoda > Arachnida > Araneae > Salticidae > Maratus > Maratus speculifer. The sequence continues at coordinate 145,151,525 of OZ025301.1, read as the reverse complement.
TTATCTAATGCCATTAACGAGGTACTTAGCTTATAGAGATTTTTGCGCTTAGAAAAGTAGCTATTCACGTCTTTGATTCAAGACTTTTATTTCTTCTTTAGTCGTATAAATATTGTAAATATAAGTTAGTAGCAGAAGAAAGAAGTGCTATTTTTATGTCCTATTTTAGCACTGAAGTATACAAATAAATTGAAGAACTATGATTTTAAAATAAAAGAAATTATTTAATTTAACAAAATTAGGATATAGTAAGCTTGTGTAAGTATATCATGCTCATGTGTGTTCATTGTATATACATATAAATAGGTTTGACATCATAGTGTGTACGAAGTATGCAGTGCACAATTTGGATTATTAATTAAATGATAAGTTGTTTTGTAAGAAATATTAAACGAAATGTTCTGTGCAATCTGTGATCACACTTACCCACTTGTTTCCTTTTGCTGATTTCACAAAAGTTGTGTTTGGATTAGAGTGAAACAACTTGCATATTTAAGCGAAAAAATGAATTGCATCTTTAGATTACTATGCAAAAGTTATTTGTACGTTGTAGAATATTCCACCACCTTTTAAAGTTTATCCAATCTGTTTTTAATCATCCTGTATACTAAAATTAAAAAGGACAAAAAAACTTCCCATTTTATGATTTATGACTAATTTTATGAAATACAAAATTATTTATTTGCTTTATTGCTTTATCCTGCTACAAAGCAAAAAAATTGTTGATTATACGGTTTGGTTTGATTTATTTTATGACAGTTGATTATCAACACGTAAGATATAGGCCCAAAATGTGGGGAGAGTGCCCTCCGTGGGGGTCTTATTAAGGAAACCTAACCCGTATTTACGCAATGAAATCCAAGGTTCGAAGAAAACCATGGAAAACTCCGAAAGGTTAGGCCGACGCACAGTGGGGCAAAAACCTTCAAATCTGGAAAAAATCGAAAAAATAAAATTTTATTTTGAACTACAGGCATATGTCACTTTGATAGAGCAGATGTGAGTACACATCTGTCTAATATTAAAAATTGCGCAAAGTTATTTCTGTCGTCACTAAAGAAAGAAGTTAAACTGCATATGGTACTTTCATAAAAAATAAAAGAAAAAATTAATAATTTTGTTTCAACATCAGTTCGTTAATTTCGCTATAATAATAATAATTTTTTTTGACTATGGAATCTTTTACTACAAGTATGCAACAATAACTCATTAACTTTCAATTTGTTTTAATACGATTTATATATATATACAGACATTTAGAATATATAGTTGTGAAATTTATAAAAAAAATTAACAATGTCTACCAACATTGAAGGTTACAGTTATGAGTTAAAGTGAATTGAGTGTTAACTATAATTTATTCTACTAAGTTTGAGTTTTCAAAAGGTAAATATGTCAGAAAATCTTTCTCCTTTTTTAATTGTCATTTTTATAGTTAATCATCCTTAATTTTTTGTTAGTGTACGAGTGTGCCAAGCATGAATATATATTGTTTCTTTGTTAAAGACGAATTTAAATACATTATTTATTACAAAATAATGTATTTAAATGAAACTGACTATCATGAAATGTTTTAACAAAAAAAATTTTGAAAAGTAATATGATGTTTTGGTGTAAGAACTTCATAATTAGAGAAACTGCGAACAAGTAGTTTAAATGAAAGTAAAATTAAATGTTTTAAATTTTAATATAAATTCCGATCGGCAAAATCCTGGCGAGACAACGAAAATGCTTTAGAATTCATAAAGAGTGGCTTGGCAAATCGCTTTTATTTCTTCGATTTGAAAAGCAAAAGTGTCAGGTTTCATATTCCGCCTGAATTTGTCCTGGACAATCAAAAAGATCAAGAGCATAACGGTTATACGATTATTCCAATTCTACATTTTTCGTTAGTGTACGTGACATAAGTTTAAGATCTGAAAGACAGGAAAAGAAAAAGTATATGATAACACTAAGACAGCAGTTTTGTTTCTGCTGTCTTTATAGTAATGCGTACATTTTACCTGAGAAAGGTTGATTCATTCCATCAAAACGAGTCGCTAATATTCACTTTAAGGTTTGTTTAAGAGTCATTAAAATTATTAATTATGTACAATTTTTTTTTAATTTTAAATGCGATATTATGGATGATTTTTAAATATTTAATTTGTGTAAAACTATCTTAAATTCTTGTTTTTAACTCATTTTTCTATAAAAAAATATGGAAAAAGATTCGGAAATTAATTAATAAATTATTCTATAGCTTACGTAAATTTTAAAGTTTTACTAATTTTAATCTACAAAAGAATCCATGATGTGCTTTTTTTTGTTCAAAGTAAAATTTATTTTTTGCCATCTTTGGAAACTTTCTGTCCCACTGTTCGACTGTCGCGATTGCATCCATGCCCAGTTTGGAGGTTAGAACCTCTCGGCCACTGGTGGGGCGTTGATTATACGGTATAATACTGGCACCCCAGCTGTTAGCACTATACAGTAAAATCAACAATAATAAACCTTAAAACTATCAGTAATATGCCGTTAAATATTAACATACGGTATATTACTGGGAGTATATTTAACGAGTAAAACTATATATTACTGCTTATTTATGGTTTATCATTGTTAATTTTACATTATAATTTTTTTCTTTCAGTGTATAAATAATAATAATAAAATAATAAACATATATGAAAAACGAAAAAAATGTGCACGCATTCCTTTTCGCAATATTTTATTTTATTATGTTTTTTCCTACTAAACTTTAAAAAATTGATTTTTAACACAGAATAATTGAAAAACGTTTATGACTTAGGTTTATCTGTTAGGCTGACTGATTGATTGACCGTCTGTCTGGGCTCTAATTCACGTAAAAATATCGAAATGACATGTATTTTTTATTTGCGAATGAATACTGATGGAAATATCCATCACGCATAAATCAAAAGGGTAATAAAATCAACGGAACAATTTTTACCCATCTGGGTGGTCTAAAGAAACACACGTAGTAATAAAATTTTAAGGCCTGAGAACCCAAGACACCACCATTGTACACTGACTTTTAACGTCAAGAATATTTATAATGGGCCATAAAATAAATTTACTACAGCTTTCTGGACATGAGAAAGTTTCTCTTACGTCAGGTGTCTCTATAAAGAAGGCGAGGACGCCCATCGCCCAATAATCGCAAACCCAGCTTATTCTGTTCGTCAATTATAGTTTTTTTTTAAAAAAACTTGGTCACTCCCACAGATCGGGGAAGAAAAGATTTTTTTTCTTCGAGGGGTCAGTTGGCTAAAAATCTTTAAACGTGTGTACACCCTCAGCTGACAAAGGGAGGATTTTCCTCCTGCCTGCCTCTCTGCTCTCTGATGTTGATGCCGGATGACAGTTAAAAAAAATTCTCGATGTGATTGGTGCCCAGAGGAGCTTATGGATTATTCCTCTAGCTGAGCGCCCCAAAAAAATGCTCCGATGTCCGACGACGACAGTGATGAAAGTCAACAGTTTGGCAAGTAAATATTTTACTATAATATTCCCCCAAAAAAGTTTTGAATTTAAAGTCAGCTGCAATATGGGAATTCTGCAAAATATCATTATTATTATTTTTTTTCTTCTTAACAACGTTATTCTAGAGAAATTTAAATTGTAATTTTTTTGGGTGATCTTTTCACCATAATGCATTTTGTTCATTTAATGTAAAGTTTTGTAAATATTTGTAAATAAATTTTATCTTTAATTGTTTACTAGTGTAGAAGAATTATTTTATTTAGAAAGAAAATGTGTTGATTTCTTGTTTTACATTTAGGATTTATTATTTTGAATTTATTGCTTAGTTCATTTATCTTCTAATAATAATGGATTAGATGCTACATTCTCATAAGGAAAGGTTCTTCAAAAAGATCACAACGCAAAATCATTTCTATTTTCTTTTAAGAAAGTTAATTAAAATTCCAACCTTTTCCCAGAGAAACGATCACTGCTGTTTATTTAATAGCATTAATATTAATATTATTATTATTGTTCTCTATGTACAAATGATAACAAGGAATTAATTTAATGATTTTTTTTTTTTACTCATTTAATAGAGTAAGTCTATTTCTTTCCAACAAATACTATAGAATGTTCGCTGTTTAAAATGATGTGCCTAGCGTTTGTAGTTCATTTACAGAGTCACACAAAAGAATTCCATTACATTATGTCTGTTATAAAGATCTTTTCTTATGCAATATCTTTAATGTTACAATATTTCAAACATAATGAGATTAATATGAACAATTGAAGTGGATCGTAAGATGTTTTCTCAGGAGTATATATAGTATAATTTATAATTCGTTTACAGGAAAGCACAAAATAATTTTCTTATATTGCATGATGATTAAGGGAAGGGGGGAATCTTTTACGGTGCATACTATTAATGTTGAATTTCAAACATAATGAAATTAAAGAGGATCATCAAAGTGCACTAAAACATTTTTTTTCTACAGAATATGAATTGATTATCATTTATCGCATTGTTGCAAGACTGACTGCATTGATCATCTAAAGGACTGTAGGGGGAATTAATTTACAAGAAATAACCGATATGGGTAGCAAGTGCTGAAAAAGAATTTTTACTGAGTTATATGTTTTTTAAATTGATTTCTATATCAAATTTTATTTAATGATAAACTGACAGTTCTCAATAATATTGTATTAGCATTGAGAAGCGTTTCATAATCCATGCCTCATTCATGATTTTTCGTGTATTATTTTTGTTTCCTAGTGAACAACGAAATTCTTTTGAAATCTTTTGTTATTAAATTTCTAAAAAAAAAAAAAAAAAAAAAAAAAAATATTTTAATAAATTTTGTTTAAGTATCAACGAAAAAGAAATATTTTAAATATCAATTTGTTATGTAATAAAAAATATATGTTTTATAATAATTATTATTAAATTTTCAATTAAAAAAAAACATACTTTTATTTTTACATTTTATAGGGTAGGGTTTCCCCTCACGAAATAAGTTTTCATGTAATTGCTTCTTTCTTTTAGAGTTTTGAAAACAGTTTTTATTCGAAAATTTTATTAGCCAGCTTATGAAAAATTAGTTTAAACTTTTGGATTTTATTAAAATAGTTAATGACAAAATATTTTAAAATAATATTTCATTTTTTGTGAATAATTAACTGTAGTCAATATTATTATTATTATTATTTTATTTTAAGAAAATATGCTTTAAAACTAGAATGATAAGCTCGTCGTCACATTTTATGTTGCATACGATTTTATTTTTTCGTAAATAAATCATTTTTGAAAATATTAATTACGTTATCTAAAAAGAACTGTTATAACGGTTTTGTTAGTAAGTTTTTTAAAGAGAGATTTAAACTTAAGAATTTTTTTCAGATTTTTAATGACGAAAATTTTTTATTGCATTTATATTTTTTAAATAAAAATTTATTATTTGTTAATATAAGTTTTATTTATAAATCAGGACAAACGATACTCATAAAAAAATAATTAAACAGCTTTATTTTTAGTGTTTTTTATGTTGTATATTTTTAATCCCTCACTAAACAAACTTTTAAAAATTATTTATGTATATTTTGAAAAAAAAATATTTCAGAAGATTTTTTATTAATCAACTCAATTCAACTCAAAAATAAATAAATAAATAAATAAAACCTACGAAAAAAAGTAAAAAATAATATTATTCTTTTTACGCATTAGTATTTCATGAAAAATAAACAATGTACTATAAAAGTTTTACAACATCTATGAATTTCTGATTTTATAAAAGTAGGTAAAAAATTATAAAAATTAGTATCACACCTTGTGGGATTTTATTCTTCTTATCTAATACTGATATTTCTTATCTATACATTACATAAAACTCTTCAAAATGATAAAATTATCGAATGAAAATGATACATGACCGGAAGATCTAAAAAGTAGCACCGACAAAGCGGCGTCTGGTAACCTAGATAATATCTTCTTACTCATTTTTCATTGTTGTGGTTATAAACAATGCACAAAGTTTATAAAAGTGGCAATTTTTCAAACATTCAAAAACGTTTTCGATGAGATATTATATACTGATTGATAGTCACAGTCTCTTTTTTGAAATTTTTTGTTATTATACTTTTTAAATTCAAGATTGTAAGCAAAGCGTTTAACCCTTTCGGATCCGATTTTCCTTTTACTTTAATAATGTTAATTGTAGCTATCTAAATTCATTTACTGAAGTTTAAAGATTATCGCATTGTCTGAGATCTAGCCAAATTTGCTAATTTTGCATATTTTTTTAATTCCCATTTATATGATAATAGGCTAAGAAAGAGTATTTGGAAACGTTTAGAAAAAATCGTATTACAACATGGTTTAAGAAAAAGTAGAATTTATAAATGATTTTTTTTTCTTATTACACATGATTCGTCCAGAAAAAAAAAATTATATTTTAAATTTAAAGACAGAAATATACGTATAAAATAGAGGAGTTGCCAATGGTGCAAAGAGTGTTAAGGAAATTTTTATTATTTTTGTTATTACTAAATGTCAAAACACAAATAAAGTCATAATTTTGCTACAATATTCTGAATGCGTCCGACACGCATTCGAGACAAGATAACAAGATATCGTAGAGAAGAATGGACACGTTTTTACTTTCCCCAAATGGACAATTGAATTTAAATTATAAAACTCGGATTAGCCGTAACAAGATTCATTTTAGAGCAATAAAAAACAAGTTTGTACATATCTTATATATATTATAAATGTGAAAGTGTGTCCGAAAAGTTCGAATGAAATTGGCTTCAAAATGGATGGATTAATGTCTTTGAATCTTTGCATATAGATAAGTTAAAGCCCGGAAATGAACATAGGCTAATTTTTAATTGATTTATTCAAATATTTTCCTTAATAATTCAAAATTTCATTATTTTTCATACAGGATAAATAGGCATTTTGTAGAAAAAATTAATTAATTTCCTTTTCCGTTGGGGACCGTTCAAGTATTATGTAAGCACTAAAGGGGGAGGGGGGTCTAGAGTCTGCTTATTTTTTCTGACAAGGGAGAGGGAGGGTCATGACAATTATTACGTAAGCATTAAACAACGGAGCAACTGCAGTTCAAATTCAACAAGCAAACAAAATATGATGGGAAAAGAGCGTTCTACAATCAAATTAAGTAAGTCCGGTATTTTCTTTTCTCCCGTTCAATCGGTCATGGAATTCCGGGAATTTTGGCAGAATTTCTGGAAATTTTTGTCTTTCCGCTCCTATAGTCGAACTTCCTTCTCTACAGGTTTTGGAACTTTAGAAAGCAGAAAACCTATTTGGGGTTTTTTTTTGTCTCGGATACACAGCACAGATATTTATTGTTTTAGTTCAGTTGCACAGTGAATTTACATAGTGAATTTTTAGTGAAAAAGTATTGCTTTTAGTTGCCTAATGAATTTAGTCGGATTTAATTATGGATACTAACATTGACAAATCCTTATTATATCAGAAACTTTATCAGAGCTTTAAAAAATCTCGAAATGATACTCCTGCCCAAGTCGTGCAAAAAATGGCAAATGATGTTTGGTGACGGTACAAAAATGAAGCAAAATGCGACAAAGATCTTGAAAGGCTTGGTTTAAAGAGAACTGAGGAAGAACTGCAAATTGCAACCAAAAAGAAATCAACTTTTTGAACTTTTACACTAAGGTAAGTGTTTAATTTTATCAAACAAATATTAAAGTTCGTAGAAATATAGAGTAGCTTACGTTATTTTCTCAAGAATGATTTCTAAAGTCTTAACATAGCTCTCTAGTTAAAAAAAAAAAAAAAAAAAAAAAAAAAAAAAAAAACATATTTTTATGTTTGTTGAAAACCTGTTTATTTTAAATTCTAAAATTTCCTTTGTTTAAATGTTAAATTTTTACATTGCCTTTTTATTCATCTCATCAAATTCTATCTTAAAATATATTACTTTTGTATGACAGTTAATTTGTCTTTTATTTCAAAAAGATGTTTGAGATTTATATTTCTTAATCTTATTATAGATTAGCGTTTCCGCTCTAGCTATGAAGTAAAATATAATTCTTAATTACTTACAAATTGTTAAAAAAAAGTAATAAAAAAAATGCCTGCCTCTCAATAATATTTACCTACTGTAGTCTCTTTCCGTGTGTTTAAAAGAATGTGCTAATTAAATGTTATTGCTTTGAGAAGATATTGCAAAAAATAAATAAATAAATAAATAAATAAATAATGTGCTAAATATTTGTTGTTTAAATCCCAATTCTATAATTTTATTATATTAGGACCGAGGATGGCTCTGTAAAACCTGTTGTTATTATGACTGTAGATGGAGGGCCAGATGAAAATCATAGGTATTGAAAGGTAATCGCTTTTGCTATACGTCACTTCAAAATGTACAATTTGGATGCATTATTCATTGCTACTAATGCATCAGGAAGAAGTGCATTCAACAAGGTTGAGCGTAGAATGGGCCCTCTTAGTCGGGAATTGGCAGGACTAATTTTGCCTCATGATCATTTTGGCTCCCATCTCGACGACAAAGGCTGTACAATTAATGTTGATTTGGAGAAATCCAACTTCGAGTTTGCTGTGAAGGTGTTGGCAGAGATCTGGAGCACCATGAACATCGATGGACATCCTGTCCTCGCCACTTACGTCAATTCTGGTGAGCCTGAACTTCCAGTTGAGGAACATATAAAATGGTATTCCGATCATGTTCGGGAAAGTCAATATTTGCTTCAGATAGTGAAATGCAAAAATGAAACGTGTTGTCTTCGGCCTAGAAGCGGAATTTTTAAGATTCTGAAATCACGTTACTTGCCACCACCAGCTAAAATGAATCAAACATCACATGATCTCATCGTAAGTGATGAGATCTCGGGATAAGAGGAGAATTTCTAGACCCAAGCCTCCGCCTTGCACTAGATTTAGAAATTTCTTCAGCAGGGTTCATTCAATTACCTTACGATTATTTCTGTCCAACAGTGAAACCGAAGCTATCAAAACGTATTTGTCAGGTTTGTGAACATTATAATGCGTCCAATAAATCAGCTGATCGTCATAGGAAAAATATTCATGGGAATGATAAACAAAATGTCCTTCAGACACGAGCATCCACTGCGTATAGCGGCTTGGCGAGCCAATGAGCTGATGTGCATTCTTCAAGCCCTCAATGGTGATGAAGACGTTGAGTGGCTGGAGAAAGAAGAAGTGAAGAACAAATACCGGAAACCTGCAATACCCCAGGCCACTGTTCCAGTGAAAACTTTATAATAGACAATGTTGAAACATGAGTTCAAGAATCCTGGACATCAGATTAAAATATGAACACCAAATTGAATTCCAACATTTATATGATTCATGTCAAAAATTTTAGTTATGATGCCTAAGTAAGTTAAGACTTCTTGTTTTATTGTTCAATGTGATAAATAACAATATAATTAAACCATTTTGTACTCTGTGGTTTGTTTAATGCAATAAGCAACAATATATTAAAACCATTTTATATATTTTGATATCACAATCCCTATATGCCTATATAAATTTGTAGGATTAATAATGTAATTGATTGGTAACTTTTTATAAGTCAAGAAGTATTGATGTATAAACTGTCATAAAATCTTACGTAAGCAAAAGGAGGGGGGGTCTAGCATTTGCTTATATTTTCATACAAGGGGGGAGAGGGGGTACAAAACGACTAAAAATATGCTTACGTAATACTTGAACGGTCCCTTGCCAAGAAAATTAAAAACGGGAATAATAATTTCTCAGCGGCAATAAATTTTCAATTGAGCTACTTCCATACGAAAAATGAAAATAAAAAGAATTTAAAAGAAAATAAATATGACGTCGTAAGTGAAATAAAAATAAAGGGAGTATTCGAATTTTTTTGTCAAAAATGGTGACATAATTAGAAATTTTAAAAAAAGTGGAAAAGAAATTTATTTTTAACAAAATATTTCACTTCGAAAAATATGACGTCATAGTTGAAGTAACAACGATATTTTATAGTAGTCGTTAAAAATACTAGACACATGGATATCAGCAATTATTGTTGCTAGATAAATAATGACGTCATATTTAAAATGAATGAGAAATATTTTTACTTATTCTAATTAATAAGTTATAAGTTACATACTAATGAAAATTTTCATCCAAAATTCATAATCATTAGTGGATAACATTTTTGGTTGGAAAAAAAGGGAAAATAAAACTGATTAATATACATTTTTGACGCTATTTTCTTTCTTTAATATTAAAAAGGATTTAATTTCAATTCGTATAGATCAGCGCTGTCCAATGCGACGCCATGTACCAGATTTTTGCCGCCCGTTTGAATATTTCCTATTATTAATATTTTTTTAAATGGAATTCCATTTAAAAAATGCTTTATTTTAAATCCTTGAGATTTGCTTGAGAAACATTTTTGAAACCTTTGCAAGTGTATTACAGGCATAAAAAATGAAAATGTGTTTTATTAAATTAACCATGCATTATAGCGTTTCTTCAATAATTCACAGTTATTCTTTATATAAAATGCTATGGAAATTATGGCGATGGAAATTTGTAAAAGTTGGCAATAACTTAATATGTTAAGATGTGAAATGCAGAAGAAAGCGAATCCCTTTCCCCTCCTTCATCAGGAATGTTCAACATTTTTTTTTTTATGTTATTACACCGACTCATTGCTGTTTCATAATAAAGGCAAAGAAGTGTCATTTTACCACTCACTAGGGAAGTGCACGAAGTGTGAGTCACCGATTTTGACGAAAGTGGTATCGTTGGAAAGATCTCATCGTGAGCAGTAAAAAACTCAATGGAACTACCCGTCGCAAATGATTCATTTTCGAGATATGCGACAATTTATGTCACGCAGCTAGTGAACACTTACTGGATAACCGCAAATTTTTTTAGCCTCAACTTTAACGAAAGTGGTATCGTTGGAAAGATCTCATTGTGAGGAGTGAAAAACTTAATGGAACTATCCGTCGGAATTGAGATAAGTGACAATTTATGTCACGCAGCTAGTGAACACTTATTGGGAAACCACAAAAATTTTTATCCTCAACTATAACAAAAGTGGTATCGTTGGAAAGATCTCATTGTGAGGAGTGAAAAACTTAATGGAACTATCCGTCGGAATTGAGATAAGTGACAATTTATGTCACGCAGCTAGTGAACACTTATTGGGAAACCACAAAAATTTTTATCCTCAACTATAACAAAAGTGGTATCGTTGGAAAGATCTCATTGTGAGGAGTGAAAAACTTAATGGAACTTGCCGTCGGAATTCAGCCGTTTTTGAGATATCGGACAATTTATGTCACGTTTTGCATACTTATTACTGATTTTATGCACGCTTATTTGGGAATCGAAAAAAAAATCTCCATTTTGACGAAAGTGACATCTTTGGTAAGATCTCGTTGTTAGGATCAGAAAATCATGTAGCACTAGGAACCGGAAATGAGACGCTTTTGAGATTTATGCCACAGAGGTTATATATTTTTGCTGTTATTTATAATAAATAATGAAAAGAAGTTATAATTCATTAGTTAGATTAGCGAGTAGAATATCTCCGTCAGGTACTAACTCCTCGCTGGTCCTATTGGATGAAACTTGGGCATTGTAATGACGTTAATACTTGCTTTCATTGTGACGTCAGTCATGAAGTTTTGGTTCGACACTGACTTTAAGCAAATGGTTGCTACGTTTAATTTTTTCATCAAATATAAATCGCAGAAAATCTTACCAATTTAAATTGCATTTAAAGTTTTAGAACCTTTAGCGATGAGAAACAGATGTAATATACAAACAAAATAGAAAATACAGCATAGCAACCGTTTGTTTGAAGTCATGACTGACATGTCAACCGGCTCGTAAGAAGCGAATGCTGGTTTTATATATCTGGATTGGAATTTGTTTTCTTTTTTCGTCTAAATAGGCGTCGCTTTCGTATCGAAAAGAGCATCGTAACGATAAGCGATGAAAAAAAAGATGAAAGAGACTATCGTTGCTAGCGGAGATGTTGCGTGAGAACTGATGGTGTTTGTCAATCAGTGGTCAATTTGAAATTGACAAAGTTTTTAGATATGTTTTTTATTATTTAAAGGTGTAGTATTGTGAATAAAACTTTGAATGTTAAAAATAGATATTTCGCACTGCTTATCAAGTTACACGCGGACTGACTAGACATTTTTACATTATGTGTGGCCTAGTGTGAAAGGTGCCTAATATCTGTACTATGGCTAATTTTACCAGCACATGTAGAACGCGTTCTAAGCGTGCTGGTTTAGGAAAAGCGGCGCAGGCCCCTGTGAAATGCGAACTCGGGGCCAGTTTTGAAGATGTTGTCGGTGAGTCTTCGGGATGTAATGAAATTGCCGACAAATCCGTTATTTCTACTCTTGTTCGTGATCACTTACTGTCTCATTTTGGGAACTCTATGTTGAATAGAAAAGCTACCAACGTAGAAAATCAAATCAGTCGCCTAATTTTTGACACCGTGAAATTTTTGATTGAGAATGAATTTTATAATTCTATGGATATGATAATAACTGCAGACGTAGGAGATAATGAATTAGAAGCTGATCCTGCATATGATCCCTCTAAGGAAAAGGAACAAGTAGAAGTTCCGGAAGTTTCTTTGAAAGTAACGAAAAAAGCAGTTGAGGCATATGAGAAGAGAAAAAAAACAAGTTAAAAGCAGCGAAGAAACAGTCCAGAAAAGTGACAAGCCACATGGTAGTTACGCGGTGGCGGCAGTATTTGGAGAAAGGTGGCAATACATCGTAAAAACAGAATGAAATTCGTCGTCATATGTGGGCTGAATTTATAAAACTCCGTCGAGAATACAAGGTGACTGTTCAAGATAGGGACCTCAAAATGTGAGCTATGGACAAGGCTAGTGAAGTAAGTTTAGAAAACTTTAAAGCATCCCGCAGATTTATAGCCTATTTTAAGCAAGAATATAAAATAAAAAGCCGGAAGTGACCCACATTGTAACCAGAAGGGATGCATTCCCAGAATTATCTCTCCAACCCATCATAGATTCTTTTCGTAGTGATGTGCAAGAAAAAATAATGGAAAAAATATTTTCTCAGCTCAATCCTCAATACTGATCAGAGTGGTTATACGTACGAATGCGTATCCAAGAGAACACTTGATTTTCAAGGGTCAAAAGACGTGGCTGCTGCAGTTAAAAGTAAGCAGCAAACAACCCATTCTTATACCATCCAAATGACTATTTCGGCTTCTGGAAAGGTGGTTGGCCCAGTTTTTCTCATAACCCAAGAACCAAAAGGTGCTTTCGGACCCCAAGTGAAACAAAAGCTAGAAAAAATGCGTTGCGATGATGTTGTCATCGTGTGCTCCAATTCAGGAAAGAGCTCCAAACAATTGACAGCAGAGTACTTCATGAAATTGAAAGAGTCCATAGGCAACGAACACACACTCCTTCTTTTGTATCAGTGATCAGGACAGAAGACATCAAGCTCATGAAAGAGAAGTTGGGAGAAAATGTAGAGGCTATGTTCTTCCCTCCAAGTACGACAAAGTACTTGCAGCCACTAGATGTGCAGACCTTCCACGATTAGAAACATGTAATCAAACGCATGGTTGAATATTCTTCGACTCATCGAAGCTTGTGTGGAGATGAGGACTTAACAACTAGGGAAGCTCTATTTAAAATGCATCACCTTGTCTACAATCAACTACCAGCGCCTGTATTTGATGACATGATACGGTGTGCTTTCCAAAAATCGCTAATACACAGAGACATTCCATTCTTCAAATCGGTGAAACAAGTATGCTTCAACATACCAGAGAAGGTCTGCAACAAATGTGACCGTCAGCCCTTTTTAAAATGTTCCTGGTGTCAATTTCCATTATGTTTCACACACTTCTATATACAAGATCACAACCATCAGTGAATACTGTAAATGCATGGCGCAACACACACATTGCACACAAACTAGCATATTTATAGCTATTATTTTTCTTTATTTTTTCACATTTGTTTTGATTACATACTTAATATTCAAAAATAAATATCATAATTAAATTAACAGGAAGCCACTAAATTGCAAATTTTTTTAATTTAACGAAATATCAAGATTAACAATATTGTATTAAATTAAAATAATAAATAAACAAATTGTGTGACACAAATATACCCAGTAAGTGTTCACTAGCTGCGTGACATAAATTATCGCATATCTCGAAAATGAATCATTTGCGACGGGTAGTTCCATTGAGTTTTTTACTGCTCACGATGAGATCTTTCCAACGATACCACTTTCGTCAAAATCGGTGACTCACACTTCGTGCACTTCCCTAGTGAGTGGTAAAATGACACTTCTTTGCCTTTATTATGAAACAGCAATGAGTCGGTGTAATAACATTTAAACTAGACTAACATTAGACTTTAAAATTTTAGGTATTTTTCTCAAATTGTTTTAAAAAATCTATAAAATCGTATGAAATGATTTCCATAAATTAAAATTCTTTCAAGACATTTCTTTGAAACCATCCATGGATTGATCACAAATATCCTTTTTGTTTTTGTGCTTTTTATAGTGTCATATTTTAGCCTCCAAAATAAATTAAGAAGTAACTACTCACCCTAAAAAAAAAAAAAAAAAAAAAAAAAAAAAGTCTTTGATAGTTCAATTAAAAATCAGATTAAAGTTACTGGCTCCTTCCAACTCAAAAATCTGTGAGATAACACCTCACAGAAAAATGGATACTACTTTGTTATCCCGTCGACCAATTTCGCCAAATTATACAAATCGCCAAACTAATTGCCAAATTATACATATTGACATAATTTTTATTTTAAATAACGAAAAAACAAATAATTAGTAGAATATTAATACAAATATTAATAAAAAGTCGAAATAAAAATCACTTAATGTCATTTTAAACGGGTGAATCGTGTTTAATGTCATTGAATGTGACATTCACGATCATTCATTATTGGCATTTAATCTTATAGTTTGGCGATCATTTTTTGGTCGACGGGATAACCTAGTAGTACCGAAAAATGTTTCTTCGTATTTGATTTATAATTTTTTGATTTTTCTCATTTTTAGAATTAAAGCTGAAGCTCCGGATCCACACAGGGGCCTTATATCTACAACGATATGCATTTGTATGTGTCCCTCACTATTTATACTGCGAGATAATTTATTTTGTATTTTTTGAGCTCTGTTAATGATGGCGCCCTTCTTTGTTTGTCCTTAGTTGAAATGCACCCTTGCTTAGTGAAAGGTTGGACAAGCCTGGTATAGATGATATAAAAACACGATTAAAGTAAATTTTCCAAAAACTAAAAACATATTTTTACATGTTGAAGCTTCATTCATGAACTTCTTCCACAGAAGCGGAAATATTTTGTCAACATGTTGAAATTTACAACCAAGGATGTAAATTTAAATTCCGTAAGTATAAGTGGACAGTTATTTTCCTTTATGGATTTTTTTTAAAACTGTATGTAATTTTTTTTTAAAGATGGCAGTCTAAATGACGAAAGGCGTTTTTAGTTAAAGGATTTATCATGTAAAAATGATATAATATTTTTTCGTGTAAAGCATTCATTTTAATTTGGAAACATTACTATATATTTAGTACATCAAATTCGCAAAGTGATGTTACCTGCTTTGAAAAAAAAAATTAATCTTAAAATAAAAATATTCATTTCAGAAATAATGTTTTGCATTGATATTCTCTTACATTTTAAACACATTTTCTTATTTGAAATTCAGCTTTTAATAAAAATAATGTTTCAATATTTTTAAAATGTATTCTAGTATTTGATTTCATTAAGCGATTTCCTTTTTTAATTAAATTAAAAAGCTTAATTTTACATGATTCATGACGTGAAAGATTTTTTTTCTCTTGACAAATATTATTCTGTATAAAAAATTAGCCTGGTGGTCATATTTTAAATTATTAGTCAGTTTCATTTATAAAATATTTGCATTTTATAGTGGTTATAGAAAATAGCGTGATTTTCACAAAATTTATTCTTCGTAAATACATGTTAAACATCTTTTTACCTTCCAATTTAGCAGCAAGCAACAAGCAACTTTATTGCTTAAATAATAAGCATCTAAGATTCGAGAGATTTCTTGGTGTGATGAACATTTCGATGTTAATGTTAGATCTACAGCTATTAAAAGTGTGGTACCGTGAAATTAAAATTTTATAAACATTTGAAAATTAAATATTTTACTCTTTTATTTATTTTTGAGTTATGCTATTTCACTATGTTTGATTTTTTTAATATCAATTATCTTTTTCCTTCCCAAAAAAAGGAATTTTTTTGAATAAAAACAATGTCGCGATTTTTTACTTGATTTTTTAATCAATTCAAAGACAGATCTGATGTTTTTTTGTTAATAATAGCTGTATTTTAAAAATATCTGCTAATATATCTCTTGAAATAATATTCTTTGACACAAAATAAATAATATTCTTTGACATAAATTAATAAACATGAACAGATTAAATATAAAATTGAATAAATATAAATAATAAAATTAGAATGACGGAAATGTAAATTTATTTTTCATTTTATATTAGAAAACAGGTATGAAATTTCAAGCTCACGAAAGAAATTTAAATAATCTCCTATATATATATAAACATAAGCAAATTGGAATCATCAGAAGTATTTTTATTATAAAACACGATAAAAGGTTAATTACACATGCTTTTAATCATCGATATCTTTTGCTTGATTGATGAATTTATTCTTCTTTAAATGCTATGTGTACGAAGTCACGGGTAACAGCTAGTATATATATATATATATATATATAAATCTGGGGGAGACCTACATCCAGCAGTGGATCGAAAACGGTTGATGATGATGATATATATATATATATATATATATATATATATATAGACAGATAGATAGATATACATATATATATACTACTACTACATATAGTTCTACATATACATATACACTCATGTCCATAAATTAAGGACAATGCCAGTTCCAGCAAATAAAGGTACGGAAACAAAACAAACGTGAATTATTCGTCAAGCCCATTTTTTAAACAAAAGAAAAAGAATATAACCGATGGTAAATGTATGATAACATTAATAAAATCTACAATTGCTGCTCCCTAGAGCAATTACAAAAAGTACCCCCCTTAAAAAAACTTAGCATTATATCATTGGTATGATGGCTAATATACACTTATGTCTCCCAGGTGATGAAATACAGTCCGCACAACGCCTAGGTATGCTGAGTATCAAATTATTAAGCTGAGGAAGATTATTCCTAAGGAAGATTATTCCATTCAGCAAGCAATGCTCTCCGAAGTTTTGGCACACATGTAGGAGGTGGTTGACGGGCTGCAACCCGTCGGCCAAGCATATCCGATACATGCTCTATCAGATTCAGGATCCTAATATCTGCTCTATCCGATTATGCTGACCAAACCATACGGGTGATATCCTCTGGTTGGAGGCATTCATTTTCGATGTTTGTTTGGTAAGGACGGGCGTTATCATCCATAAACACAAATTTTGACCCCATGGCACCTCTAAACAAACGTACATGTTGTTCCAGAATGATGTCCCGACAAATTTGACCTGTCTTGGTTCCGGTCTGAACATGTAAATCTGTTCTGGAGAACAGTATTATTCTACCCCAAACGAGCAATCCTGCACCACCATAATGATGTTGTTCAATGATATTGTCTTGGTGGTAACTTGTGCCTGGCATTCTCCATATGAAAGTCCGATGGGAATCAGACTGCAAGCTAAACCTGGACTCGTCGAAAACAATTACACAAGCCCACGGTGACGATGTCTACATTTCATGTTCCTTATTCCAGGGTAACCGCAGGCGACAGTGAGTTGCCGTGGGCGAAACACATTTAACAGGTCTGCAAGCATATAGATCAATATTTCCCAAACGTCTGTACACGGTCTGCCTTGAAACCGTCGTACTAAATATACTCGGGCTAAAGTCGGGCTAATACGTCGGGCTAAAGATAGCTGGCGATGCAGGTCTGATGCTGCGCTCCGTCTGTTTCTTCTGGCAGTTACTGCCAAATAATGGTCTTTATTCATGGTTGTAACTCGAGGACGACCTGTATTGTAACGTCTACTAACATTTCCATCATCTTGGAATCGTTGCCAAGGTCTAGAGCAACACTTGGGGCAACACTTCAACACTTTTCTGCTACACTTTCAACACTTTGGGCAATCCCATCTTCCTCAGATACTTTCATATCAGTATGCCTACATTCTAGACGGCCGATAATTCTACCACGTGAAATATCATCCACATATGTCCTCTGTGTAATAACTATTCGTTTTTATCTCTGAGAATCTTAGAAAATGCTTGTTAACAGTTTTACTTCTTTGCCACCGTTTCTTATATATGCCTTTTTCACACTTTCATCATTGTGACGTGCTATCGACGTCATCTGGTGGCTTTCTGAAATTTGCATATTAGTCTTGAAGATTCTGCAAGTGAAATTTTTACTTTAGAGTTTGATTTTCTATGTGATTCTTAATTTATGGACATAAATGTATATACATTTATATATATGTAGATATATAATAAAATTTTGAAACGAAATATATCTTACAAGTTTATTTAACAATGATAATCAAAATTCTAAGTGAAAATGGCATGTCGTAATATTATATATTAATTATTATATTAAAACAATATTAAAGTGAAATTAATTAGTATGTAGAACAAACTAAAAAAATCTGAAAATATTAACAATTCTAAATATTTTAATATTATTATATTGTAAATGCTATATAAAAGTGAAAAACCAAAAATAAACTAGTCCGTTGTGGCAATCCAAAAACTTTCTTCAATCTCATGCGTGTTAATACTTCAAAAACCGTTATCATAGCATCAAAATTAATTAACAATCTATGATCATCATGAAAATTCTAAAGGCGTAAAATTCTGTGTATTAACTCTTGCAATAGGACAATTGCGGACATCGAGAAAAATACATCATAAAAATACCACTTAATTGACAGCTCATATCGAAATATAAACAGCAATAATGTTTATCAATCTATGCCTGAGTTTGAAGTTTGATGAAAAAATTTGTGCATTAGTGCGATAGAGCTATTGAAGGAATCGAAAAAAATTATCATAGCAGCTCGACTTGCTGGTCTATTGACACCAAAACACAAACAGAACTAATTTATACCACGGATTTATTTAATCTGAAATTTGATGAAAATGAATGCATTAATTATTGAGAAAGAGTTATTACGGAAATCGTGAAAATTGTAGCACAGCAGCGCAAATGCATAATCGAGTTGCATGAAAATTTAAACAATATCGATTCATATGAAGAACTAACAGAATCTGAAGTATGATTAAAATATGTGCATTAGTTATTGGGATAGAGCCTTTGCGTAAATCGCAAAAAAATACTGTATAGTAGCGTCACCCGATTAGCGATTTTCACCAAAAACTAATCAGAAACAATCAATCTTAAAGACTACCTGAAGATAATTTTTTATTAAATTCCATGCATTAGTTCTTCATATAAAGATATTGCGAAAATCATGAAAAATGTATTGTAGCAGCACCACCTGTTGAACAATTTACACCAAAATTTAAACAGCATTAATTCATGTCAAAGGCTAACTGAATCTGAGTTGGATGAAAATCCGTGTATTACACTGTAAAAAAAAAAGGGTCGATTTACTAAAAAAATTTTAGTAATCCTTGTAATTACTAAGAAATTTTTAGTAATCTTACTCGGTTACAAGGAATCTGTAAGAATTACTAGAAAAAAGCTAGCAATGAATAGTGTTAATAGTTTTATATTTTTAATAGCTATTAGTGAAACTCACTTGATGTGGCCTTGATAGCTTAGTGGTCATAGCACCGAACTCCAGGCTGAAAGTACCTGGGTTCGATGCTGGCCGACGCCAAATATGCATCGAATGTAAATAAAGCGATTATGAAAGTCCTGTCGTAGCAGTTACCATGGGTAATGATCTCTGAACTTCCCCTCCCTTTTAGAAACATGTCAAAATAGAGTAGGTAGTAATGTTTGGTGCTGCTATCTATTGCGCCTTTACCGAAAATCTTCCGTTTCAGATGTCTGTCTTTTTACCCGCTGGATGCAGCTCGAAGGAAGCTCTTGCCCTTCGGGCTCACGTAATGGTTAGTAAAAATAATTTTGGAGCTATTACTAAAATTTGCTTGGTGGTCCATACTACAAAGTTTTAAGTTAGTTATACAAAAAGTTCTTTTGCTCAGTTTACAAAAGAAATGTTTATTTCACTTGCAAAAAAAATGTTTGTAATGGTTACTAAAAAATTCTGTGGAATACAAATTTACTAAGAAATTTTTAGTAACCTCTTGAATTTTTTTTTACAGTGTAGGTATAAAGATGTAGCTGTTGTGCAAATCGTAACAAAATGAAGCATAGCAGCGCCACCTGTTGAGAGATTTACACCAAAAACTAATCAACATCAATTTATATCAGGAACTACCTGAATATAAATTTTTATTAAATTTCATGCATTAGTACTTGAGGTAGATTGCTTACAAAATTTATGCTATAGACAGAGTTACAGAATAATGGATTCGCAGACCGACATTTTGTAAAAAGATACTTTATGAAATCTTTAATCCTTTAACATGTAAATCCGTCAAAAACCGGATTTCGAAAATTTTCACGAATCCAATATTTTCTCCTTGTAAAAATAAAAGAAAGTCAAAAATGGAATTTCAAAAAATACATATACGCACATAAATAAACATTCAAATAAAAAAAAAGTAAAAAAAAATCTTGCGTTAAGCATAGATTATGAAACACTTTCCTACGCTTCCTGAAATCTTTAACAAAACTTTGTTATTTAGGGAAATAAGATGCTGCTGTCCATAGCCAAATATGTTTTGAAATGCTTTTGAACAGCCCTGTATTTGATCCGTCGGTTGTATATATATATATATATATATAATATAATGGGAAAATTTAGTTTTGCAAGAAAATGTCTAACTGGCTGAAATATCTCTTGCAGCACTTTATTCTAATAGATGGAAAATACTTCAATACTTTTGTTCAGCCCTGTAATTTATCCAGTATCTTTACTACACGCCAGTATTTTGTTAAAATTTAGATCAAACAAACACATTCTTAAAGCTACTTAAATCACACTTCTTGAAATAATCACATATGGGTGACCATGTAGCTAATACTTTGCGTGACCCTGTATATCATTTCATCTATATTCTACAAACATTCTTAGTAAACTGAAAGCAGTTCAATGTAAAAATGCATTACTACCACCTTTAAGTTAATTACTCTCATATTCAGTAACCTTTATGAGCTCTTTTCTGTAACCATGTAAATAAAATATAACATTTATTACACCATATAATTTGCAAACATTTTGTAAAACTTAAAAGCGCATATCATAATTGCAAATGCATTTCAACCATCCATCAGCTATCATCGATTATACACAGTATTTCGGATAAAAATATAAGGTTTGAAATATTTTGTGTGTCCCTGTAAAAGCTATCCACTTCATATTATGCGTTAAATATTAAGTCTCAGCAGTGTATATCAATTTTATGATACTTGAAATTGTTTAACATCATTAAAATCGCAAACAATTCCCTCCTTTATTATTGTGTAATGGAATTCTTTTGAGTGACCCTGTAAATGAATAATAACTATTATTTTGACAGCATATTTTACAGAATGCGTATTTTAGGGCACTTTGTGAATCCATGTAAATTTGAATAAGCTTAACAGGGTGTAACACCTTTAAAATTCATTTGAAACGATTTTTTCCCATTGGCCGTAATGTATCGGAAAACTTTTGACTATCCCTGTAAATAAACTAATGATAGTAGAAACTTCATTTTCAATAGAATTCGTGCTAGGGTAAAAATCAATAACATATAAAAATTTCAGAGCAATCCGAATATATTTACGGGAGTTAGAGCGCGGACAGACGGCCATCCGGTCATACGGAAAGACGGCCAGACAAACCGAATCCATAAACACTTTTCAACTTTGTTGGAAAGTGTTAAAAAGAAAAGAAAAAAGAAAAAAAGTAGTTGCTTATTTAAAAATAAAGAAAGAAAAATAAAATTCGTCTATTTTTTATAACACAATATAGTTATTTATGTACAAATGTGAATATTTGTTTTTCATCGTCTTTTCTGTTTTATGTTACTTTAGAGGAGGATTCATTTATGAAAAAAATTAAATGAAGCATTTTTGTTAAAATAACAATTGTCTACGTATTTCTGTTTGCAAGTTTTTTTCATTTTATTCTATCTCTAAAAGGAAAAAAAATACAAGTAATTGAAACTGAAATTGATTGCACAATTTCAATTTCGAATCTTTCTATGTTCGGTGTCCTATTTTTCATTGAATGAGTTTTCTGAAATTAAGTTCTTATTTATGAACTTTAAAAATAATGTTTTTTTCTACTGAATGTTACTGTTTATTTTTAGAAAAAGCAATTTAAACTTTTTCAACGTGTTCAACACAGTTTTAAATTACCATTGATATAAATTATTTTACTTATCTTTCTTTCTGCTCTTTTCCTTAGTTCTTTTTTATATTTTTTATGCCTTATTATGTTACTCATTTTTTTCAATTTAAATATAAAGAAAATAAATAAAGTAGAATACCGAAGTAACAGGGTCCGATATACCGCGAAATCGGATTTATCGCGGAGAAAGTATGTCCCCCGAAAAAAAAAAAGATCAGTTTTAGGATAAATTTTGCGTTTGAAATTTCAGTGAACCACAAAGAAAAACTTGAAGTCTGCGGTTAGTGATATCCATCTCGATACCTTTGTTGACGATTTAACCCCTTCGCGTCGGGAGTTTTTTACGAAATTTTTAAAGCTTTGTCAGCTGATTTAAAAATCAGAAATTCGTTCCTTATTGAATCGAGAAAATGTTACGATTAAATAAGGAAATTTTTTTAGTAAAATTTTACTGGTGGGGATAAACAAGGTTTCTTAAGCCTTTTTACGGCATGTATATGTGTCGCTCGTCCCCAAGGGGTTAAATGACTCGATAGAAATTGACAACAGCTAAGCAATTTCAAAGGTCATAACAGATCAGGATATCATTGATGCTGTAATGCACAGAGTACGTAACAGAGCCTCAACTCGACTTGAAAAAAACGCCCTCAGTGGATCACTTAAAAACTGAACCATCGTTTTTTGATTTTTATCCTCGTGATTTCTGTTTAACTGTAACCCTATTCTGGTTTGGCGCTTCTTGCTGAATGCTGATTTGATTATCTTTGCACACGTGCTTATGCTATTTGATCTTAGATTTCCTCGCTTATATTGATTCGTAATTATTACTGTTATTATTCTTGAATTTTCAAGTTTAGATTATTAGGTCGTTATGTTACGAAGAGACACATGTATTGTTTGCAAGACGATTACATCAAAGTTATTTCATATTAAAATAATTCTTTCATAAATTTCAAAACAAGAAGCAGCAAGCCGTCGCTGTAATTTTTTTTTCTTTTATCATTTGTCCCCAAGGAAGCGATGTTTCACCGAATTAGCAACCTCTCTTATGTTATGATCGTAGTTTCAGAGTGGTCCGCTCGTCTCGCTACTGTCTATGCGTAATCCCATGTTAAACAAGTTGCCATTACAGTGCATGAAAGTTGATTCTCTGTTACTATTCTGTGCTGTAATGCATAAAAATTTCAGTGAGCAAGATGATGATGGTGAAATTGAAAATGATGTGGTAATGAAAGACGACGTTAAATACGTTAGTGAAGTTATTTGTCATTTCATGCTTAAAGAAGGTAACTTTGTGGATGGAGAGGCAAGACGATTCAGACTGAGTTCATCTACTTCTCTTGCTACTGTGAAACGATATGCCAAAAAGGAAAAAAAAATCTCAGTTCGCCAAACAATACTTGTGGACATTTTAATAAATATTTTATTTTACTTAAGAAAGGTGTTATAATAAAAATAAATGACATTGACATGTTTCGGATCCGTGAAATAAGATCCATAATCATAATAAAAATAAAAATAAAATTTCAAAATATTGCACGGTCAATACAAATGACACGCAAATGAATGCAAAATAAAATATGGATCTTATTTGACGGATCCGAAACATGTCAATGTCATTTATTTTTAATTATTATAACACCTTTCTTAAGTAAAATAAAAATTTATTAAAATGTTTATATAAAAGGTGAATCTTTTAAAATATGGTGATTTAAAAAATCTATTGGATTTAATAAACTTTTTATAATACTTGTGGACATTTTTAAGATAGCGTAAAAATAATCAGTGTTCAATGAATGTTCAATGAAGTTAATTACATTTGCCTGTGTTCAATGAATGATGAAGTTAATTACATTTCACAAAGCGGGTAAGTATCATTTTGTACCATTTCTTCGGAATCATTTCGATATAGCGCTTTTAAGTTATAACGCGGGTGTGAAACATGTCTTTCAACAACCACGTTACATCGGGCTTCTACTGTATCTGTTTTTCAAGACAGCTTTTTTTTCTTTTGGATAATTTTTAGATTGTAAAGTGTGAATATTTGTAGTTCTTTTTCATCCTTTTTTGCTGTTTTGTATTACTTCAGAAAACAAGCATTTTTTTTATTACTTATTTTAGTTTTTTTACCCCCTTTTTTAGTCTATTATTTCATTTTGATCTGCTTCATAAAAAGATGTAATTGCATTTAATGCAAGACATAATATAGTATTTTTATGTAATCAACAATATTGCCTTGTTATATTGCTCATTTTTTTAAAAATTCAGACATACATAAATACAGTCATAAATACAGTTGGCTCTCGTTAATTCGAAATCAGATAGTTCGAATCTTCGCTTAATTCGAACTAAACATGAAGTCCCGAAATTTTCAATAGTAGGATAACGTTAAAATTTTTTATTAATTCGAACTCATTTTCTCTTGATTTCGTTTAGTTCGAACTAACTAGAATTACGATTTTTCATTTTTCTTTTCTTTCTCACGGATTTCAGACCATTTGAATAACTTTCTGTCTTTGATTTTTGTGAAAATTGTACCGAACATATAATCCAATATAATAATAATATAATATATAATAATAATATAATATACATATAATCCAATGCATTTCATATTCAGTTTCTTAGTGTCCCGCCTGTCCACCAGTGACGCTTTAAATTTTTCTTCCATCGTGCTTGTCTCTAATCTTTTAATTAGTTTATGTATTTATACATTCTAGTTTAATATTAAGTCATATTCTAATGATAAGAGACGAAATAAATTTAAAAAACACTATAATATTAATTCCTTTGTAATAATACCATTTTAAGCATGTTTTCATTTCATATTTTCCATAATTCGAACTTCGGATAATTAGAACATTTCTTGTGGTCTCGGCGAGTTTGAATTAACGAGAGCCGACTGTACCTGTTTTACAAGACAGCCTTTTTTTCTGGATAATTATTAGATCGTAAGGTGTGGATATTTTTAGTTCTGTTTCACCCTCTTTTGCTATTTTGTGTTACTTCAGAAGAACAAGAATTTTTTTTTACTAATTTTTCTGTTTTACTTTGTTTTTAGTCTGATTTGTTATTTTATTCTGCTTCATTAAAAAAGATGTAATTGCATTTGATCTAATGCATAATAAAATATTTTTTTTTTTTTTTTTTGTAAAAAAGAAGATTACCTTATTAAATTACTCATTTTTTTTCAATTCAAGTATAAAATAAATAAATACCTATTTTACCAGCCAGCATTTTTTTCCTTGAAAATTATTAGATCGTACATGGGAATATTTAGAGTTCTTTTTCATCCTCTTTTGCTATTATGTATTAATTATGCATTTTATTTTAATTGTACAAGTTGATATTAAAATTATTTTTTAGTGCACTATTGAGCAATGTGTTGTATTTTTAATAAATACATTCTTAATAGTTATTTTAGTCTGTTTACATTCTTTTAGCTTTTATTATTATTTTGTACTGTTCACAAAAAAATGTAAATACATTTAATGAAATTCATGAAAAAGTTTTTTTACCTTTTAGCTAGAAGATTTCTTTATTGTAGTACTTTTTTCAATTCAAAATCTTTTTTCAGTTCAAACTACATTTTTTCAATTCAAATACAAAGGAAATCAATAAATATTTGTTGTACAAAGCAGCGTATTTTTGTGGATTGTTATTAAATTAAAACTTTGCGTATTTTTAGTTTCTTTTTTTTTTTTTTTTGCTACTTTGCATTATTTAAGAAGAAGAAAAATATTATTTACTTATATTAGCATTTATATCTTTATTTTAGCCTATTTTGTTATGTCGTGTTCCTTCTTTAAAAAATGTAAATTTATTTAATGAAACGCATGAAAAAGTATTTTTATGGATCATTGGGGCATTTACAATATACAATGTCAGTGTGGTTTGTTCTATATTGGACAAACTAAACGTAAACTCAGAAAAAGAATCGCTGAACATATAGGTTATGTAAAAAGAAAAGAGTTAAAGAATTCCTCTATTGCCTCTCATTGTTGGGAGGAGGGCCATAATTTTAATTTTACCTCTGCTACTATTATTCAAAAATGCACTACTCCGCTAGACTTAGATTTTTTCGAAGCACTCTATATACATAAAACAAAAAACTCCTTGGTTAATGATCTTTCAAGTGTACCGTACATCTCAACTTTCTGGTTAGATTTATTTTGTCATGACACTTCATTTCCGGTTTAATCTTATTGGTTGCTGAGGCTTGCGGGTATTTTGGTATTGTGTTTGCGATCATTTGGGTCTCTGACTTGCTGTCAGTTGGGGGGTTTTTTTCTGTTTTTAACATTTTAAATTTTATACACTGAGGAAGCGAGCCCTGGTGCTCGCGAAACGTATACGTATGTGCTGTGTGTTTGTGTATTGTGTGTTAAACGTTGATTGTAATTATTGTAATTTACACACAAGGTTTTAGCTATTATTTTTATTTAAACAAGAAAACGGCTTTATTATGCTACTCATTTTTCAGTTGAAATGTATATATATACATATAAATTAATAAATGTTTGCTACACAAAACAGCGTGTTTTTGCGGGTAGTTATGTTATGTATGTTTTTAGTTCTTTTTCATCATTTGCTATTTTGTATTACTCAAGAAGAAACTAGTCAGATGTGGCAATCCCAAAACTTTCTTCTATAGCGTACGCATTGATACTTTCGAAAAAATGCAGCATAGCGGCTCCATCAGTCAGATGAATTGCACCAAAATTTAGTCAGCAACATTTTAGGTTAACTTCTAGCTTAATCAAAAGTTTGATGAAAATCCGTGCATTAGTTTTCGAGATAGAGCTATTGTAGTAATCTTTAAATAAGTCTGCATAACAGAGCCATCTGTTGGCAGATTCACTCAGAAAACTAAGAATAATCAGAATCAGTTTTTATCAGGTAGTAATATAATCCGGAGTTTGATAAAGATCCAATCATTGATTCTTGATATACACCTAAATCGAAATTGTGAAAAAAAAAAAACAGATGACAGTGCCATCTGTTTTGAGATTTACACCAAAAACTAAACAATACTACTCTAGGTCAAGTACTAGCCCACTCTGAAGTTTGATGAAAATTCGTACATTTATTCCTGAGATAGAACTCTCGCGATATTGATGAATAATGCAGCATAGCAGCGTCATCTGTTGAGATATATAGATCAATATGTTAGCAGCACCAAATTAAATCAAGGTCTAACAGAATCTTAAGTTATAGGAAAATGCGTACATTAGTTCTTGAGATACAGCTTTTGTGGAAATTGTGAATAAGGCAGCATATCAGTGCCACCTAATGAGCGGTATACACCAAATACCAATCAGTTTTAGTTTATATCAAGATCTAGCAGAATATAAAGTTATTGGAAATTCCGTGCATAAGTTCTTGAGATAGAGCGCCCACAAGATTTATGTCACATACAGATTGGCAGAGTGACAGACAGACTCACACACTGACATTTTCTAAAAAACATCAAATCGTAATCAGGATGTTCTAAAACATATAAATCCATTGAAAACCGGAAGTCAAAAAAATTTTCACGAATCCAATACTTTCTTTTTGTAAAGATAAAAGAAAGTAAAACTATTCTTTACTTTTATTAGCCTTTCTATATATTTTTTTTTCTATTTTGTTATTTTGTTCTGCTTCATAACAAAAATATAAATGTATTTAGTGAAACATATGAAAAAAGTATTTTTGTGTAAGCAGGAAAATTAATACAGATTTTTTCCACAAAACAGTGTATTTTTTTCTGAATAGTTATTAAATTTAATATGCAAATATTTTTAATTATTTTTCATCCTCTTTTCTATTTTGTATTACTTAAGAAAAATATTCTTTTTAGCTTTTATTGTTCCTTTTTGCAGTTTGCTAAAAACTAAAATGCATTTAATAAAACAAATAAAAAATGACATTTTTGTATAAGGTGGAGATTAAAAATTTCTTTTGTGGTTCTGGATTCTTTATTCATCTCTAAGAATAGAAATTTGTATTGGAATTATAATGGATTGTACACTTTCGTCTTGAAAACCTTTCTTTTCGATGGCCTATTTTTCAGTGAATGTGTTTCCGGTAATTTTTTTTCTTATTTACGATCTTTAAAAAAATTTCATTTTTTTCCACAAAGCTTTTATAGACATTGAAAAAAAAAACAGAAATAAAAAAAAGTATCAGATTTTTTTAAAAGTTTTAAAGAGCTATTGAAATTTAGTTCTAAAATAATATTAGTTAACACGTTAAGCGACACGTTAATAACCGCCCGTAAAGCATGATCAGTCACTGCAACGTCGTTGTGAAGTCACATTGTGACTTTGTGACCATCGATTGTCGATGTGACGTCACGTGACGTCGATGTGAAGTCACAGTGACTAAAATGTGAAGTCGTTATCGCCGTTTTAGAGCTCTTTTGTGACGTTTCACAAAGTGGTCAGAATGTGACAAATTTGTGAAAAATGTGTCATTTGTGACTAATTTGACATTAACATTGTGACGAAACTGTGACAAAAGCGACGATATTTAAATTGCCGGAAACATGTTTTTTAAAGTAAATAACATGTTTTGAAGGATATTTATAAATTTCTAAAGATTTTTAAGAAAGTCACATCTTACTCACAATGTGACATCACTGAGTGGTGGCATTTTGGTCACAGATGTGATGTGACCAAAGTGACTCACAGTGACGTCACTGTGACCATGCATGCTATTAGGGCGGTGACTGACACTGAACTTTCCGTTTAGAGCGCGCTATTCACCGATGACTGTCGGTCTAAAATGTCTTATAAAACTAAAAATATAAAAATTCTTTAGATAATTACTGAAAATTTATTTAAAATTTCCTTAATTTTTTATTTATTACAAGATTACACTTTCTTAAAAATTGCTTTAAACATTATAAATTTTTCAAATTCAGTGTCAGTTACCGTGGCACTTAAGGAGTTAAACGGATTTTTCCGAGTTATTTTTCAAATTTTATCATACAGAATAATAATTTCAAATTTAGTTGTTTCGATGACTTCTTCATATAAAAGAGAATGTTATTTTTAAAAATATTTCAAAAACTTTTAATTACCTAGATATCTTAACCCTTTTCGACGGCGGTATTCTTAATAAAGAACGCCTGATTTTTATTTTACTGGCGATTATAATATTTAATTAAATTTTTCCTTTTACAACATACTTAAAAATAAGCACGTTTGTGTTTTCTAATAAATTCGTATAAATTCTTGTATAAATTAATTATTTTAAACAAATTTCTTCTGCGCCGGTAAGGGTTAAACATGAATATATATATATTCATATTGCTCAAAATAAAAAATAAAGTTAACATTGAATATTGATTAAAAAATTTGCTGTGATAAAATTGATTTTAATATTGTGTTTTATTTTAGAGAAACTTAAAACCAACTTCTAAATAATTATGTATAGAGAAAAGAAGTTCTAATATTATGAAATGGCTGGATTATTTGGAATACTTCAATATCTGGCGCATACGGAGTTATATAAATTTGTTTCGTTCTGCCAACGTTGTTCAAATAAATAGAATATTTTAAGGTTTAAATTACATTTTTTATAAAAATATGTGTCAATTTAAAATGTTTTAATGGTGTGCTAACATGTTTGTAATTTATTGCTCTGTGATGCTATTATACAAAGAAATAAACGTAGACCATAACTATAAATATATAAGGTGCTGAATATCCTTATTCGATGAAATAAATATATGTTTCCACCTTTTTTATCACGCTTTTATTAACTTCACCTGTATGTTTGTGAGTTTGTAACTCTCCTTATTTTATGTATGTTCACCGATTACTCCGAAACCATGGAACCGATTAACTTGGTTTTGGTGTTAAATGAAAAACGATGCTCTCGAATTGGTACCTCTTCAGTTTCATCGAAATTGGTTCAGTAATTTTTTAGTAATAAGCAAAAACTAATAAAATTTGTGATTTTTCGCTAATTAAAAGTGTTGAATACGTTCACTGAATGGAGCGTAGACAGCATGGTCGAGCGGTCTAAGGCGTTAGATTGAAGCTCTGTTTTTCGAAAGAGATTGTGGGTTCGAACCCCACTCCTGGCATTATTTACATCTATGTAAAATTAAAAAAAAAAATTCCGTATTACAGTTTTTATTTTTAGCCAGCTTCAGAAAAGGAAGAGGAAGTTATCAATTCGACTCGTATGTATTTTTTTTCTATGTATGTTCACCAATTACTCAGAAACTATCCAACCGATTAAATTGGTTTTTGTATTAAATATAAATATAGTTTAAAAAAAACTAAAAACCACGTTTTAAAGTAATCAAACTAAAAAGTGAAAAATAAATATAGTTTTAAAAAAAGTAAAAAACACGCTTTTTAAGTATATCAAACTAAAAAGTGAAAAATAATTCGTACTATAAGCTGAAAATGAAAATAGATGAAAAATACTATATTACTATAAAATCATTGTTATTATAGAAATCAATTAATAAGCAATAAATAAAATTATTGTGTAAAAAAGCGTGGGGTGCTTCTTAAGAACTGATAGATGGAGCATGGTAGATGGAACACCCCACGCTTTTAATTACTAACCTTTTTTGGTAATTAAAAAAATAAAACAAATATGCATCTAACTTTACATGTTTACACTGTAAAAAAAAATTCAAGAGGTTACTAAAAATTTTTTAGTAAATTTGTATTCCACAGAATTTTTTAGTAACCATTACAAACTTTTTTTTTTGCAAGTGAAACAAGCGTTTCTTTTGTAAACTGAACAAAAGAATTTTTTGTATAACTAACTTAAAAATTTTTAGTATGAGCCACCAAACAAATTTTAGTAACAGCTCCAAAATTATTTTTAATAACCTTTACGTGCGCGCGAAGGGCAGGAACTTCCTTCGAGCTGCATCCAGACTTCTGAAGCGATAGATTTTCGGCAAAACCGCAATAGATGGCAGCACCAAACATTGATACCTGCTCCGAAAGTATTTTCATAATCCCTTTATTAACGAGTACTTACACTACATACATTCGGGACGTATTTGGCAGTGTCCAGTATCGAACCCGGGACTTTTGAGCCTGGAGTCTGTTACTATAACCACTATGCTATCAAGGCCACAACAAGTGAGTTTTAGTAATAGCTATTAAAAATATAAAACTATTAACTATATTCATTGCTAACTTTTTTCTAGTAATTCTTACAGATTTTCTAATAACCAACTAAGATTACTAAAAATTTTTTTAGTAATTAAAAGGATCACTAAAGTTTTTTTAGTAGATCGACTCTTTTTTTTTACAGTATAGGAGCAGGGATCAATGAAAAAATGTTCACATGTAATTTAAATAGTACTGGTTGCCCTAACAGTGCCGTAATTAGTAAACAAACGTATCGATTAAAAAAAATCAACAGCCTAGGCTCAAATTATTTATGGAATTAAAATGGGCTGTCAACATGCAGACTTTTTACCAGATTTCAAACGGTACTTCAGAAGAATAAAAATAATAACATTTTTGGAAAAACAATATTGCGTCATACGCTTATTAACATGCAATGCTTAAAATACGAAAATTAATTTCGAAAATTAATTTAAAAAAAACAAAGAGCACAGCTAACTTAAGAATATATACTAACTTAACTAATGAACTAACTTAAGAACATATAACCTAATAATGAGCACAATAACTTAAGAACAAAAAAAAAAAAAAATAGTTTGTTAAACAATTATTCATGTAAAAGTTTGTACATACCTCTTAATTTTTCGTCTATCTAATTTGAACGCAGACAGGTTTCTTGTTAATTTCTTGTTCTTTGAACCACCATTTCAAAACAGAATTGATGCAAATATCGTAAACTCAAAGATTTCCAGGACTTTCTCAAATCTTTTTACGTACTTTGGTCTGTTTCTCGCTCTTTAGTTACAAGGCATGCAGCATAAAAATTTTCATGAAAGTTTAATCCCCTATTCAATTTTTATATCGTTTTCCTATGTTATCGTTGTCAAGTTTTTTTTAAATCTGCAAATAAATGCGAACACAAGAGGTGAGTTTTAGTAACTATAATTCTAGTTCGTGAATGAATTCCAGAAATCACGTCATAATTTCTCGCAATTCAAACTATCCATAATATAATATATCGTTACATCATCTAGAAAATTATAGATAAGAAATTCTCGATTCTTTTATCTATTCAATTTATATGTTTACTTTATTCGCATAGTTCTGAAATCTGTACTTCTGATTTAAGGACTTAGAAAAAGACTACGTATTCGTCCTAGATGAAGGTGGTATATGTTTTTCAGTGTAATGGTGTAAAATTTTATGGCAACATTCACATATATCCACGACAAATGTTCAACCCTACTGGCAATTTTAATTTTGCC
This sequence comes from Maratus speculifer, assembly GCA_964019185.1. Taxonomy (NCBI): domain Eukaryota; kingdom Metazoa; phylum Arthropoda; class Arachnida; order Araneae; family Salticidae; genus Maratus; species Maratus speculifer. The sequence continues at coordinate 145,118,658 of OZ025301.1, read as the reverse complement.
ATACTGCTTTTTATACAAAGTATGTTATCTTACAATTTTAATTGCTGCTTTATTTAAGCCACATGTTGTAGTTGCAGCCCGCCTAATGTTTGAAACAAACCGTTTACGGCCCGAAAAAAAATTATCGATGATTTAGACAATTGAAATAAAATTTTACTCAATATTCTATTCAGATCCTGACAGAATTTATGACATTCATTCAAGAAAACTAAAAAGAATCATGAATGAATTAAACTTTTAATAAATTTGAAAAAGTAATTATATTTGTAAAGAAAACAGCAAAGTATTTTTGTTTCTTGCATGATGCTTTATTCTTCGTCTCTCTTCGGATAAAGAAAACTACGTACTAGAAAGGAAAACATTGCATCTTTTTATTTTCAAAATCTTTTATGCCTGATGTTTTATTTTTCAGTAAATGTATTTCCGGAAATTACTTACTTATTTACGATCTTTAAAAGATTTTTTTTCTGCTGAATATTAGTAGCTATTTTTAGAAACAGGAATTTAAACTTTTTGTACACTTTCAACAAAATTTAAAATTACTAACCAAATCAACATGTGATTCTTCTTACATTTTCCCTTTGTTTTGCTTTACTTTAAATATTAATTTAAGAAACATTTTTCAAAAGAAAAATATGAAACGTTTTATTTTTGAAATATCTGTATTTTTTGTGTGCATAGTGCGTATAGTTTCACCGCAATACTTGAATAGAAAATTTTGGTAAATTAAGTCGCAAAAAAGTATAAAAAAGAATGCCACTGAACATGGCGACTGTGAATTTCAGAATTTAAATATTAAAAATAGTTTTTTTTAAGTAGTAGTGCTACACTCCATGAAAATTCTAAAGTGTGTATGCACTTTATATGTATGATAATTAAGTAAAGTATATAACTGACAACTGTTTATACGTTAAAAACATAATATTTTTTAATTTAATGTAAATATCATTTTATGTATTTAATCCATGTCCATGTTCTTTTTTAGCTCACAGGCTATGATAGCCTGAGAGCTTATGTGCCCGCCCGTTCTGTATGTTCGTTCGTATGTGCGTAACGCGATAACTCATGATAAAAATATCCGATCCTCTTAAAATTTTGTATGTAGGGATATCCTGACAAGGCGCTTCCCTGATTAGTTTTTGAAGTTCATTCGATATGTATAAGAGGGGGAACGGGGGGCTCATGCCCCCCGTTAGTTGATATAAATGGGATTTTCATGCAGAATTAAGTTTTCAAAATTTAGATTAGGATCATTCTGATGAGGCGATTCCGTGACTGTTATTAGGTGTTCATTGAATAAGTATAAATAGGGGGAACAGGGGTTCAATCCCCCCCCCCCGTTAGTTGATATAAATGGGATTTTCATGCAGAATTAAGTTTTCGTTCAAAATTTAGATTAGGATCATTCTGATGAGGCGATTCCGTGACTGTTATTAGGTGTTCATTAAATAAGTATAAATAGGGGGAACAGGGGTTCTAATGCCCCCCCCCGTTAGTTGATATAAATGGGATTTTCATGCAGAATTAAGTTTTCGTTCAAAATTTAGATTAGGATCATTCTGATGAGGCGATTCCGTGGCTGTTATTAGGTGTTCATTGAATAAGTATAAATAGGGGGAACAGGGGTTCTAATGCCCCCCCCCCCCGTTAGTTGATATAAATGGGATTTTCATGCAGAATTAAGTTTTCGTTCAAAATTTAGATTAGGATCATTCTGATGAGGCGATTCCGTGACTGCTATTAGGTGTTCATTGAATAAGTATAAATAGGGGCAACAGGGGTTCTAATGCCTCCCCCCCCTCTTAATTTATATAAATAGGTTTTTCAAGCAGAATTTTCAGATTTCGTTCAAATCTCTGAATAGTTTTGGAAGTTTAATGGTTAAGTATAAAAGAAGGGGATAACTCCTTTTAAATTATATAAATGCTAAATGGGTTTTTATTAAGAATTATCTAATTTGCTCTGAATTTTGGATATAGATTTTTTATATGATAAAGCATGTCTTTGATAGTATAGGAGGTTCAATGATTAAGTATAAAAAAAGAGGAAAGGGGAGAGCTGTTTCCCCTTCTTAATTTTTTTTTTCGAACGGAATTAACCCTTGAAAATATAAGGCTTTAATGTACAATTAGTATTTGTAGCCTGTGAGCTCAATGCCATCAGTTTAACTGGGCAGTATTCTTTTTTTTAATACAAATGTTCTAAGATAATTTTATTTAATTAAGAAGAACGAACAACTCGCGGAAAATTCTTGTACAGCCTTTAGAGTGCTGAACTTGATTTTTTTTTAAATGCACTACACTAGATAGATAGATTTCACGCAAGCTTGATTTAAACCAGGAATCCTTTCGTAAATCATGTCAATACGCATTCCAATTATCAAGGCATCTAAGTTTAACTTTTTCTCATCGCTGAATAAAACAGCAAGACATTTGTCCTCATAGGACAAATGTCCTCATAGGACTTGGTTTTAGCCCAGTTCATTCTTGTCTGTTTCTAATGCAATTTGAGAGACGGTTTTCGAGCCATTTTCTTTAATATGATGTAATCACTCTCTTTAATACGTCTATGTACAGTACAGTGTCTTTGGGCATCTGTACACTGAAATTATTTTTAATTTGCCGTATGAACATATTTTGTCTAGATAACCAATCTCCGTGTTTCCGATCAGCAGGAACAGTCGTCATACGTGGTCGTCAATATTTTGGTTTCCGTTTGAAATTGTCATTTCTAGAGAGTACTTGATATATACGTCGCTTTGATTAATTTAAAATTTTTGAAATTTCAGAAACAGTTTTATTTTTCTATTTCAATTTATAAACTATCAAAATCTCACATTTTGTGAATTCTTTACCCTTCGTCATTTTTAAAAAGTGAGTAAATAATTTCTCCAACTTTTATGCTTTTATAAAAATTCAATATGATATCATACATCATCACACACGACCAATCCCGTGTTTCTAAAAAAATGTGCATAAAGTACTTAAATTTTTGAGACAGAATTTCTTGAGGAAAAACGGAAAATTAAATATAAATAAATATATTTTTTATTTTAACCTTCCAAAATGGCTTATTTTATTTTATTTTAATTAAATGTCGAGTATTTATTGTGAATTAGCCCAAAATATTTACTTCTTCAATTATTTAAAACCAGATTTGCAGAGGGCTTAAACTTTTGAGACAGATTATAATACAATGTTTCATTTAAAAACTATTTTGATAGTTTTGACGTAATTTGGAATTCCTTTAAATTACTTATTAAATAATATTTAGCTGAATACTACTCTATTTTTTAAGAAATTTTCATATTTTTAAAAGAGATGAAAACTATAATTGGTTTCAAACAAATAACATGTACAATAGTTTTTATTATTAATATTGTTTTTATTATTATTATTATTATTGATTTCAAAAAATATTCACTGTATGTCACATTAATTTCCTCATTGTTATAAAGATTGAAAATAAAGGAAATACCAGAATACTTCTCATATGGAACGTAAAACTTCAAATGCATTTTAGTAAACTAACACAAAGTTATTTTACAGATGACTCTATTTTCTTTTTATTTTATTTTCTTCTAGAATTGGATTTTTTCTCAAAGGAAATCAAAATGTATTTCATTTACAAATGTCAGAAATATATTTTTTAAGAGGTAATATACATATATATATATATGAAAACATAAGAAGTGATTATTGTTGACAATAAATTTTGTATATCCATGTTTTTTATTTTTATTTTGACAATTAAATAGCTTGAGAGAGTAATATATGTGCTGAGCAAACTGTAATTTGTTACTAAACTAATGTTTTGCCATCTGAAAAACTGTTAAGTTTTTGTCTCTTTTAGAAATACATCATCTACGCCTCTAGATTCAATTATTTTTTTACAGAACGTCATTTTGAGAATACACTGGGTTTCAAAATGATATGAACACAAAGTTTTTCAAGCATAAAATTGAAGAAAATGTTATAAAACAAACTGAAGTCTAATCAATGTTAGAAATAAAAAAAATGTTTTATTTTGTAACAAAATATAATTGAAGATGCGATTTATACGTACAATAAACTGCATTTTTCCATTTTGAGGCGTTTCATAATGATATGGACATTGTGCAAAATTATACATTAGAAGCTAATGAATGCCCCAGATCTTTCATTTTATGTAAAAATGCTATGAGGCATGGAATAGAACAAGCTTTTAAATATATTTTGAAAATTTTCATTTAAATTCGAAAGATGATATCAGCTTTTAATTCTGAAATTGTGACACATTGTTTTATATTTCTGTAAACAGCTATAATTAGTTGGCTCCATACATTTTCCATTAAATTTAAATCAAGAGAAATAGTTGGCCATGGAATTATATGTACCCCATTATTAAAGAAACTGTTCCAAGTAATGTTGGTCGTGTGGATATATGCAATGTCCTGTTAAAACATCCGGAAACTTCGCCAATTTATTCAGAAAAAGGCAACAAGATCAAGTAGATTTCAAGCGAGAGTAGATTTCAAGTAGATTTCAAAAACTATTTTCTGTATGTCACATTAATTATCTCATTGTTACAAAGATTGAAAATAAAAGAAATACAGGAATACTTTTCATATGTAACGTAAAACTTCAAATGCATTTCACTAAACTAACACAAAGTTATTTTACAGATGACTCGGTTTTCTTTTTATTTTATGTTCTTCTACAATTGGATTTTTCTCATAGGAAATCAAAATGTATTTCAGCTACAAATGTCAGAAAAACACTTTTTAAGAGGTAAGAGAGAGAGAGATGAAAATACAACAAGTGATTACAGTTGACAATAATTTTTTTATATTCATTGAAATGTTTTTTATTTTTATTTTGACAGTTACATAGCTTGAGAGAGCAATATATAGTGGCGGTCAATAGTTTCCGGCCAGCAAAATTTTTTCAGTTAATTTGTAAATATACCCATATGAAGAGGAATCTCAAAGCGATACTTATACATTATATTGACATATTAGTTAGGAACTTACTTATAGAAGAACGTGTAAATATCAATAAATTTTATTGACAAAATTAAATATAAAAAAACGCTTGTTCTCAAAAGTTTCCGGCCACTTATCATTCTTTAGTTTTTTTCTATCCATAAAGGGTTTTTTGGTTGTGTTTATGAATGAATCAACGTGTATAGCATAGTTTGAATTCAAATTTGAAAAGTTCAACAATTATTGTTCATAAATGAGTGATTAGTTTGTCGCTAAAAGGCCAGTCTTCTCGAGATATTGCTGCTAAGTTATCGATCGTTAAAATCGTCTGTAAACAATATTTACAAAATTATATAAAGATGGTTATGGCTTTCAGGACTTTCAGAGGTCCGGGAGACCCCGGAAAATTACTATTCCTGAGGACAGAACTATCAGGAGAAAAACCATTGATAATCCGCATGAAAATTACGTTGCAATATACTGCGATTTTCGGAATGAAAATATTGCTGAAATAAGTTAGTCTACCGTGTTATGATGCTGACGTGATACTGAACTTTATGGAAGAGTCGGTGTTACAAAATTTTCAGAGGTTAAAAAAAAAAAAATACCGACGTACCCTACTTTCATTTTCCAAGGAACACAAAGTCTGGTCAAGTGAAAACTGGAAAAAAGTTCTATTTTTCCATCAATCGAATTCGAAACAGTTTTGGAAGTGATGGCAGACACAACGTCCGATGACCTAACAACAAAAGATATGATTCGAACTATGTTATTTCTACAATAAAGCATGGCGGAGGACACGTTATGCCGTGGGATGTATTTTCCTCAAAAAGTGTCAGTCCGTTATTTGAAATCCACAGCCAGGTGAATTATATAATGTATAAGGATATCTTGCTAGACTATTTTCTGCCTTATTAGAGAAAAAAATTTGGTCGCATCTATTTTTTTTAACATGATAACGACATAAATAATGTTTGCAAACTCGATAAGCAATGGTTTTCGCACAAAAAAATTCGTTTTTGAAATGATCAGCCCAAGCGCTCAGCATGAATCCAATAGAAAATCTTTGAAAAAAGTTGACAAAAGTCTGCGGAACTATAAATATTCCAACTCAGCCGAAATTTCGACAAAATTACAAGAAATGTGGGGAAAACGTACCATAGACGATCTTTAACCGTTGATTGTATGAATGTCACGTTGCTGCTCCGCAGTACTTATTGCTAAAGCTAATAAAATAGTAATTCGATAAAATACTAATCGTAAATGTTGTTGATTGCTGTAATTTTCTATTACAATACCACTTTTTTACAAACTTGTGAAGGTGGCCGGAAACTTTTGAGAACATGCGTTTTCCTTTATTCTTAATTTTGTTAGTTAAATTTTTTGATATTTACGTGTTCTTTTATAAGTAAGTTCCTAACTATTATGCCAATAAAATGTATAAATATCACTTTGAGATTCCCCTTCATATGGGTATATTTACAAATTAACAGAAAAAATTTTGATATCTTACGATATCATGTACCAGATCACTTCTTCTCCCTAAAATAATAAGTTTATATTTGCACAGCCCCTAATATACCATTTCAAATATATTTTACTAAACACAAGTTATTCTTTAGTTGACTCGGTTTTCTTCTAATTTTCATACACAACTTGGATTTTCTCTTACAGAAAATCAAAATGTAGTTCAGATAAATATGTCATAAATGATTTTAAGAGGTAAAAAATGTGTATACAAGAAAGTATCTTTTATGCTTCACCACCGAAGTCAATAAAAAAAAATATAAAACAAATAATGATAAAATATTAAGTGATGACAATTGACAATACATTCTTTATGTGCGTTGAAATGTTTTGGATATTTATTCTGACAATTAAGTAGCCTCAGAAAGTATATATGTGCTCAGCAAACTATATTAAAAACCATATTATCAGTTTGGTCTCCATAATGAAATTCTAAGTATTTTATCATGTTATTTTTATTCATAATTTAAATGGTTAATCCTTCGCCAAATCATTAGATTTTGATAGAAAAATAAAAAACCTGGTATATTTATATGTTAGCCGGATGCAGGGGATCAAACATCGCCAAACAATATTTCCGTTGCTTTTTTCGAATTTCACTATTTTCATTTAAAATATAATCTTTTCACTGATTTTATTAAAATCATATAACTTTAATTTAAAAGTGAAACATTTAAAATTCATGACTTTTTTTTTTATTTCTTAAGAAAAAGGAAGAAAAAAAGGAATTAAAAATAATAAGTATTGCCATAAACCATGACATTTAATTTCAGCATCAAAGTATTGTGTTAATTTATCTATTTACCACGCGGAAAAAAAAAGAATGATAATTGGCGACTTAAAAAATGCTATCGGAAAGATTTTCATACGGCTAACACAAAAGTATGAAGAATCATTTACGATCATAACAATTCTTTTTTTATATTTTTATTTATTTATTTATTTGTTTATTTATTTTTTTTTTTTTTGAAAAAATAATTTTGATTTAAAATAGCCGCCTTGCATATGAAAAACTTAATAGTTTATGCAAGTCCCATGACTTGAATAATTTTAATGTAGATGAAGTGAGGGCGATGTAACAATATTTGGCGATTTATCATCTGCGTGAAGTACTAAAATGGCTTCCTGGCACAAAAAAGCGATTTGGCAACTTATAGTCTGCGCCTGCCTGACATTGAAGTACCAAAATGATTGACTGTCATATAGGTGAAGCGGACATCCCAAAACTGTTGATGACAGTCACATGACTTAGGCTTTTATTATACAGATTTGTCACCAGAAAAGTGTTTTCTGGTTTGAGAATACGTTATCCACTACTGTAGATTCAATTAATTTTACTGGGCGTCATTTTTGGAGTACAAAATCTCTATTAATATTCCTCACCTTTAAAATTAATATCGTATAGAATCAGTAACATCAATCGATTCAACGTCCGTTTTGTACTTAGGGAAAACTATGCTGTACCGTTTCTGATTTGTAATTTTCACTGCAATATACGGAATTATGATTTTTTTATACCCAAAAGTTCGTGTTATGCATCAACAGTGCGGTCACTACTGATGCATAAAAAATCATCAAAATGTGCAGTGCACGTTATACAGCAAATATAACAAATTTGAAATGTTTTTTTAAAGAAATAGAAGAAAGTGAAGTTAAATTAAAAAGTAATGCAAAAAATGTGTAATAATATTTTTATATTAAACCAATCTAAAATTGTACGTCACATTGAAAATAAAGTGTGCTCGTAGTATTTCAAGTTTTATAAAAATTTTGAGATCTTGGTGCTATAGCTGTTGCTCTCTTATACAAAAATTCATTACTACAAAATTTATTACGATTTTATATATCGAATTGAATAATACTGAAGTAATAGGAAGTTATCTTAAATAGTCTGTAATCACCATAGCAACCTGGAATCATTATCAATCAAGGGATATCAATAAAATAATTACGTGTAGTATGATTCAACAAAATGAAATAAACATTATTTAATATTTTTTACGTTTCGATTCAATTTTCATAAAATATGAAATGACTTGATTATATTCTATAATGAAAAAATATCGCCCCATTGCTTCAAAAGTGTCAAAACTCCAAATTGATTTTTTGAGCTATGGCTGCCATTCTACCTCGCTTTTATGCCTATATCAATCACATTAGGCACTAGACAGTATACTGGTCTGATAGTATCTAGTACTCATAACGTCTAGTCATCAAGTAGCAGTTTTATTTGTAAGCTGGCAACTGACCTTTCCTCATTGTTAAAATTTTTTGTAAGAATACAGAATACAGAAGGGAAACTCTCTGTGGATTCACACTAGTTCTTTGTTAAGTGCATTTGATTGAGTTTCTCGATCATCACTTTACACACATTTCCCTTGCATCATGTCTGCTTCCCTATAGGGATTTCCATGTCTTTATTTAAAGATACTTTTATCTTTGTTAAATTTCGTAATTCAAAATGCACATTTTTAAATGTCTTTTGCAATTCTATTAAAAATATATAAAAAAAGAAATTTTTTTCATTTTTATATATTTTATTTAAATTTATTTATTTATTTTTTATTTAGAATAATTTTGAAAGAGAAAATTTCTCTATAGGGATTTCCATGTCTTTATTTGAAGATACTTTTATCTTTGTTAAATTTCGTAATTCAAAATGCACATTTTTAAATTTCTTTTGCAATTCTATTAAAAAAATTTTTTTTTTTTATTTTTATATATTTTGTTTAAATTTATGTATTTATTTTTTATTTGGAATAATTTTGAAAGAGAAAATTTCCCTATAGGGATTTCCATGTCTTTATTTAAAGATACTTTTATCTTTGTGAAATTTCGTAATTCAAAATGCACATTTTTAAATTTCTTTTGCAATTCTATTAAAAATATATAAAAAAAAGATTTTTTTTTATTTTTATATATTTTATTTAAATTTATTTTTTATTTAGAATAATTTTGAAAGAGAAAAATCTTTTCATCAGATTTAGAGGGGATTTTTCTTCGCTGAAATCATAAAAGACTTACTTTGTGCTCAATAGTAATTGCTCCTACAGCTCAAATAGTCCGGTGTTCTACCACTGTCAAGAGGCATCGGGTTCAAACCCTATGGTTAAAAACAAATTGTATTAAATGATGCAGCAATTCACATTTACTCAGGTAAATCAAGTTCTTTGAAGCTCACTGAAGACTGAGAAATTCACTATTAAAAAAAAAAAAAAATCTAAATTAAATTATTATCATTTAAAGTAAATTTACAGAGTCTTGTATATTTCTAATTATGTTAATTTATAGAGCCTAATCTAAATTTGCCAAATAACATCTCTGTTATTTTACAGAATCTTGATTTTTAAAATCTCCGTAATTTTGCATAAAACTTAAGATAATGGATAGATTCTTTGTAATTTCACAGAATTTTTTTTAATAGTGCTTAGCACAGAAGCAGTGTTACGCAGTCCCTAGAAAACAGAGTTTTTTGAGCTGTGACACATTTGAAGCTAGGGTGTAACATGCTAAATCTCAAACTAACATTCGGATGGATAATTTTTGCTCTGTTATATGTGGACAGACTACAGACAGATGGACACACTAGACGACGACTATTAATTTAAAACATAAAAATACATGTAACTGTATATACATTACTTAAAAGGTGCATAATAAAACATATAAAAATTTAAAAATACATTTAAAGTACTTTTAAAAAGTTCAGAACGTTTTCAACCATCGCTTACGCGGTGTTCGTCAGTGAGAAAAACTCTAAATGACAGTTATTGCTGCTTGGCGTTCTAAGGCTCATCCGGAGCAGTCCATTTTACACAGAGGAATGGGAGGGGGGAGAAACGGAATAAAAGGGGAATAGAATAACAAAAATTTTTATTCTGCACAAAAAATCCATTTATATAAGTTAAGGAGAGGGGCATTAGCCCTCGTTACCCCTCTTATACTTATCGAATGAGCTCTCAAAACTAATAAGGGAATCTTAAATTAAAACCTTATTAAAATAAACCTATATCCGAAATTTCAATCGAATATTTTTATCATGAGTTATCGCAATACGCACGCACATACAGAACGGGTGGGCACATAAGCTCTCAGACTTTGATAGTCTGTGAGCTAAAACTCACGCAAAAAGGAACATAATAATAAAAATTATTAATGAGTTTGAATTTCATTTATAAATTTATACAATAACTTAGTTTTTGATAATTGTTCATTTCAGAAAATATTAACTATTGTCACATTCATTTTATCACTGTTATCGAGATTGAAAACGAAGGAAATACCGGAACCCTTCTGAAATATGATGTAAAATTTCAAACAAACTTCACTAAAGTAACACAAAACTGTTTTTCAGATCACTCTGTTTTCTTTCTAAAATTCAATTTTCTCTCAAAGGAAATCAACATATATTTCAGCTAAAAATGTCAAGAATGTGTATTTTCAGAGGTAACATACATTTACAGAAAAGCATTTTCATGAGGACAGTATCAAGAAAATATCAAAAATATATTTGTATATAATAATAATGAAAATATATCAAGTGACGACAGTTGACATTGTATTCTGTATATGAGTGGAAATGTTTTTGGAATTTTATTCTAACAGTTAAATAGCTTTAGAGTATATATATGTTTGTTTGTTTGTATAACATACAATCGACTTGTGTGCTCGACATGAAAGCCTGCTTATAAGTCGTCGTCAATTTACAAGGACGAGATAGCACAAGGAAATTTACAACACAAGAGAAATACAACCAGGAGCTCCACACAAAGTGCGCTTGCGATAGAGCCAGAGGGAATCGAACCCACAGCCTCAAGGTTAGCAGAGCGGCGTCTCAACCACTCGGCCACTGAGGTCCTATATATATGTTCTCAGCATACTGTATTAAGATTTGTCACTAGATAAATTCTTATGTGATTGTCAATTTCCATAATACGTTATCTACTTCTTGAAATTCAATTAACTTAGACTTATGTCACATCAGTGGTTTTGAAATCTATTCAAATATCTACAGTGGAATTCAGATATCTAATTATACTGCGGAACTCATTCTTTACCAAAAATTTATGTTCCTTTATAGTCTTTTACAAGCACTTCTTAAAATAAAAAAATTCGAAATTTTTTTTATACACCTTTCATCAGAAAGAATATTTAGAGAGTCCGGAAAAAAAATGGTTCCGGAGTATCGAGGTTACTAATATTCAATAGACTTCTTAGCATTATTACATAATAAGTACCCATCAAATTTCAAGTCTCTATCTCAATCCGTTCGAAAAATAAAGCATTTACGGACAGACAAACAGACAGACAGGTGCCATTTTTTTTTCTAAAAATATATTTTCCGGAATCTCCAGAGTCTGAAACCTGCAAATCCGTCATTTTTTTTTTCCATTTTCAAAACGATAAGATTTACCCTATACCACGCGTAATGGGCAAGTAAAAAGAAAATGATGTATGTGAACCAAGTGACGTATGAAACGATTACAAATTAAATATTTTTTCTGCAACAAAAAATTAATGTAGATCACTATTGCTTCTATTTCCAACTACCCTAATAATTGTAGACTAACCCATTTCAAACGAAGAAACGTATTTGAAATTAATGAAACAATTTCTTGGCGATGGCTGTGAAATTGCAGATTGAAAGTAGTTAGAAATTTAAATAATATTTTTAACTTGTATCTTTTGTATTATTATTATCAGACCTTTTTAAGTACATAGAAAATTTTTTAAAGTTTATATTATGTATTTGTGATTGAATCAAGATAGAATATTGTATTTCTTTTTATAATTTCATTTAAAAAGAAAGTTTCAATTACAAAATCTTCAATAATTATGCCTGTAAGTTTCATGCTTTTATGTAAAGTGAGACATAAAATGTGTCAAAAAATATCACGTTGTTGGGTAAAAAGCAATATTTTTAGGGAGCCAATATAACTAGTAAATTGTAACAGAAACAATTTATTTATAACCTACTTAAAAAGTTTATAAGAATGTCGAAAAACTTTAAAGGCGTCTTTTTCGGGATTAATAAATTTTACATGTCCTAAATAAGACATTTCCCCCTCCCCTGCTTTAAATACGAATAACTAAACTTTTGGAAAACATAAAAATTGAGTGTAAATCAGGGCATAAAAATAAATTTATCATGTGAAATTAATCGTCATTCCGACATTATTTCTAAAATACAGGTGAGAAAAAGAAAAAGAAAAAGACATATTTTATTCAGTTAAAATTATAGTTTGACAGATTTAGTCGAGATACATTTCGATTTTATTTAGAACAAGGTGGAACCCTTATAATTTCGACAAAATTAAATGTTTAAGTAGGAATTTCTTCATTGATTTATAATAAACCTGCAAAATTAGCTACAGTAAAAAATGCATCTTACAATGGTCAGTCTAACTCTCAAACTAATATTATTTAAAGCTAAATATATATATATATATATATATATGAAATTTAGTTGGCTAAATTATTAATATTAAACTTTAATCTCATAGTAAATACATAATAATAGAGCAAAATATAACAAAGATCAGTTATTAAGATGAAGTTATCAATTGTGGCTTTTATGTTTCAAATTGACATGATCTTAGAATTTCACGTGAAATCTAAACCTTCATAATTTTCATCTTTTCAAAATTTACATGCGCACATTTCAATTTATATCAATTTAAAAAGAAAATGGTGTATTTCTGTTGCCACAATTACAAAATTCGTGCTAAAAATATAAAAAAAATTAATGCTGTCAAGAATCAATTGAGATACAGCTTTCAAACAAATTGCATTTAAAAGTACATATTTTGCTCTATACGATGGTGTAAAAATTGAAAATGTGCGATGTTTAGAAGTATAAAATTTGCAGTACCGAAAATTGCAAAACTGAATTGCATGTGAAAGTGTTGCCATTCGCAAAATGACGTATGCATTATGCACAGATACGTTTGGCCTTTATAATATCGATACAACTCAATCAAACTAATTATGGAATTGAAATATAGTGATCTTTAAGCAAGAACAAAAATTAATGCATCAGGCATAGCTTAAACAGTAAAAGAATAACTCTAGAAACTGAATTTCTTAATGCTGTGAAATGAGTAAATATATCTAAATGAACGACTTAAAATGCACTTAAATCAGCAAAATCAATTTTCAGCAATTGCTATCTATGCATGGCAATGTTAGCAAAAATAATTTTACCACCGATACATGATCTATAGATCTTATTTACACATGCAATGCACTAAAAAAATCATATAAAATATATCGCATACTTCCAGCAGATAAAAAGATACTTCCAGCAGTTTTTGATAGTAGTAGTTGTGTAACCGAATTATCTTGTGCGTTAACGATAAATATAATATTATATTATAATACGAGCGTTCTATTCGAATAAAAATATTCTAAATAATCAATTAACATTTAAACTATTGTGTCTAAATAATTCAGTGGATTTTAATATACAAATAATCATTATCTTTGCGACACAGTACAGCGCATTTAATTACAAAGAGGATATAAAAATTCTACTAAGAGCCATTCGTCAAGTTACATATAAAAATATTCTAACGTCATCAAAAAATTATTTCGTTTCAGTTCAGAAGTGATCTGTTCAGGACAGAGTTTGCGGCGTCTAACTAGCTGTTTAGAGAATTAGCCGGAACAACGAGCCAATCTTGTATGTTTATGTGTCTGTAAATTTTATCTGAAAAACTGCTCAAACGATTTTGACTTTAACCATTTTGCATTCTACCGTTTTTTACGGTCCATTCTACCGCTAATTTTGCTTTCTACAGTTTTTGGAATGAGAAGATCATTAGGATGGGTCACGTATTCTAAAAAATCTATTAGTGGGTCATTTAGGGTCATTATGGGTCAGAGTCAAGTTATTTATATGTAAAAAATAGCTCAATCGATTTTGATTAAATTTTGTATCTAACCATTTTTAAGAGAAGGCTGTTCTGATAGGTTACAAGTTCAATAAATTTCTATAAGTGGTTCATTTTTGAGTCCATTCAAATCAAGATAATTTTATCTAAAAAACGGCTCAAGTGGGTCAATTTTGGGTCACTGTGGGCCAAGTTGATTTTATCTAGAAAACAGTTCCAAAGATTCGACTAAGATTTGCATTCTATCGTTTCTGGGCATGAAAAGACCCTTGTGCTAAGTCACATGTTCAAAAAAAATCGGTTAGTGGGTTATTTTGGCTAATTATATCTAAAAATCTCAAATGATTTTGACAAAAATGTGAACTATACCTTTTTTTTCTTTTTGGAATGAGAAAACCATTGGTTTAAGTCACATGTTCGGGAAAATTCGGTTAGTGGATAATTTTTGGGTCAAAGTGGGTCAAGCTAACTTTATCTTAAAAATGGCTGTAATGATTTTTGATTAAATTATATATTTCATTATTTTCGGGTTCGAGAAGACCATTGGAAAAGATTGCATGCTCAAGAAAAATCGATTAAGAGCCTACACCAGTCACTAAAAAAGACACGGATGATCATGATATGTTTATGGGTGCATTATTTTAAAATATCTCGCTCAAATTTTAATATTTTTAATGATTTTTTTTTATTTTTTGCAGTTAAGGACGATCAACAATTGGGCTAGTTTTTACTTTTCCGATTCTGCTTTCAAAAAAAAAAATAACTCTAGCTTTCGGAAAAGTTTTGAACCGGTTCTGAAATTGAAACTATTCAAATATGAAGATTATATAAAAACTAGCCATCCTAAAGCTATGCCATGCAAAAAAATCGTTCAAAAGTATTAAAACTTCAGCGATATAATTGAAAACAAATGCCCTCATAGATGAAACATTATCATCGAAATCTTTTGAGTGACTAGTGTATACTCTTAATGGATCATTTTGATGTTAAAAGTGTTGTTAGCTTTCGTTTTTTCAAAAACTAAAACAAAATCACTTCACCTTTTTTTCATTCACGTATAAAAACATTTCATATTTATTTACTTAGAAGGTGTCACAAATAAAAATTAAATTAAAAAGTTGACATGTTTCGGTTCATTCATAAGAACCGTATTCATAACATATAAAATCAGTAGAAAATTAAATGACACTGGATATAAATATAATTTAAAAATCAAAACAAAACATTGCGCCCCCTATATATCCATAGAGATATATTCTAGGAGGGATAGGGTTTGTAATGATTCTTATTCTTATGACATTCCGAATTTGTGGTTAGAATTACTTAATAAATATTTAAAGGGTGAGTCTAATAGGAGGAGCCGCGGTGGCATTGGCTATTCACGATCATAGATGGTGCAATATTTTGTGTTTTGGGGTTTTTAAATTACCTTTATATCCAGAGTCATTTATTTTTCTACTTTTTTAATTTTAATTTTATACATATTAAATTTAATATATGGTCAAATTTTATTATATTTATATGCCGCGGTGACAATGGCTATATTCACGATCATAGGGGGCGCAATGTTTTGTTTTGATTTTTAAATTATATTTATATCCAGTGTCATTTAATTTTCTACTGATTTTATATGTTATGAATACGGTTCTTATGAATGAACCGAAACATGTCAACTTTTTAATTTAATTTTTATTTGTGACACCTTCTAAGTAAATAAATATGAAATGTTTTTATACGTGGATCATTTTGATTCACAATAGGTTAAGGTCAAGCTAATTGTGCTAAAAAAATAGCTGAATCGATTATGACAAAATTTATTATTACAGCGTTTCCAAGCATGAGAAGACCATTGGCATAGGTCCATGTGCGATAAATTTCGATTAGTGGGTACATTTTGGATTATCGTGGAGTGGATCAAAATAATTTTATATCTAAACGATTTTAACGAGTTTGATTAAATTTTGTACTTTATCCTTTTCAAGCTCGAAGTTTGCATGTTCGAAAAAATTCGATTAGTGTGTCATTTTCAATCATTATGTCTTTGGTCCATGCTAATTGTATCAAAACTGCGAGAATGATACAGTGAGAATAATATATCGAATTGAATACAAAGCTAATTTTGCCCGAGTTTAATTAAGTCATCCCGACTAGTTAATAAAAAATGTTGTGTATGCACTCTATAATCTATAGTAAATGTGTTGTAATGCAACTCATTGCCCTTTTTTTATTTCATTGTATTTAAAGTATCATAACATCATCAAAGTGTTCAAGTGTAAATGATAGACATGTTAGCCCTTTTTTTTAAATAAAGAATGTTAGGGATGTTTAACTTAAGGCCCAACAATAGTAACCGAAAAAGACCCGGATAATAACGGTAAATCTATGGGAGCGTTCTTTTCAAATATCTTGCTCAAATTTTAATATTTTTACATGATTTTTTTTTTTTTTTTTTTTTTTTTTTTTTTTTTTTTGCATTTGTTAGTTGAGGGTAATCCTCAACCGGATTAGTTTTTACTTTTTCAATTTTGGTTACAGATTAAAAAAAACAATTACTTAAATTTCAAAATTTTCAAAACTGGTTTAAAAGGGTTCTCAAATTGAAATTATCATAATATAGAAAATATGTAACCAAAATCAAAAACGTAAAAACTGGCCGTTGTAGATTTTCCTCAGCTATCCTATGCAAAAAAATCATGCAAAAATATTAAAATTTGAGCGAGATATTTGAAAAGAACTCTTTCATAGACTTTACATTATCATCCGGGTCTTTTTCTGTGACTAGTGTTGCGTCTTAAAAGATGCGAAATGGCGTACAACCAAACTGGTTAACATTTGAATATGCCGCTTTGTTATATTATAGTTAGATATTAAAGGACGCAATAAGAGTATCTGACGAGGTGCTATGAATGTATTGAAACCTGCAAATGAAGGAGGGGAGAAGCAGGCAGTTATGCGTTCCAAAATACAATTGATGCGGCAGAGCCTGTGAGGACCTCATGACTTTTCCATTGCAAAATCTGATGATTCAGAAACAGTAAATTGTTATCAGATTTATCGCTGCGCCAGACTTTAAGGCGCAAAACTAGGCACAAAAAAAAAGACCCGGATGATAATGTAAAGTCTATGGGGGAGTTCTTTTCAAATATTTCGCCCAAATTTTAATATTTTTACATGATTTTTTTTGCACAAGATAGCTGAGGACGATCTACAACGGGCCTACACTGTAAAAAATCTGCTGCATTTTGCTGCAACGCACTCCCCTGCTTGTTTAGAAAACAGTTACTTGGCCGTGAAATGGCGCTTTCTCATTGGTTGGAATAGAGATATTATATACAAGTGGTGGAGGGCGTTGCAGCAAAATGCAGCAGATTTTTAACAGTGTAGTTTTTACTTTTACAGTTCTGGTTTCAGATTGATTTAAAAAAAATAGTTTAACTTTCGAAACCGGTTTAAACCAGTTCTGAAATTGAAACTATCGTAATATAAAAAATCTATAAGCAAAATCGAAAAAATAAAAACTAGGCCGGTTGTGAATCGTCCTCAGCTATCTTGTACAAAAAACCATGTAAAAACATTCAAATTTGAGCGAGATATTTGAAAAGAACGTTCCCTTAGACTTTACATTATCATGCAGGTCTTTTTCTGCGCCTACACTGTAAAAAAAAAAGTGTCGATCTACTAAAAAAACTTTAGTGATCCTTGTAATTACTAAAAAATTTTTAGTAATCGTAGTCGGTTACTAAAAAATCTGTAAGAATTACTAGAAAAAAGTTAGCAATAGATAAGAGTTAACAGTTTTACATTTTTAATAGCTATTACTAAAACACACTTGGTGTGGTCTTGATAGCATAGTGGTTATAGTAACGGACTCCAGGCTAAAAGGTCCCGGGTTCGATACCGGACATTTCCAAATACGTCCCGAATGTATGTAGTGTAAGTGCTTGTTAATAAAGGGATTATGAGAATCTCTGTCAGAGCAGGTAATAAATTTTGGTGCTGCCATCTATTGCGATTTTGCTGAAAATCTATCACTTCAGAAGTTTAGATGCAGCTCGAAGGAAGCTCTTGTCCTTCGGGCGCACATAAAGGTTATTAAAAATAATTTTGGAGCTATTACTAAAATTTGCTTGGTGGTTCATACTAAAAATTTTTAAGTTAGTCATACAAAAAATTCTTTTGTTCAGTTTACAAAAGAAATGCTTGTTTCACTTGCAAAAAAAAAGTTTGTAATGGTTACTAAAAAATTCTGTGGAATACAAATTTACTAAAGAATTTTTAGTAACCTCTTGAATTTTTTTTTACAGTGTAGTGTGGGGCCTTAATTAGACACTTCGTTGGTTCCAATGGTCGTATTTTGCAATGAGAAAGCCATGGTGTCCTCACAGGCTCTGCTGCATCAATTGTATGGAACACACAACTGCCTGCTGGTGTAGCCAAGGAGGGGGCTAAATGCTCAAGATACCAGTAATAATGTAAAGGTTTCATCGCCATGATTAGTAGTAGAAAATTCTTTATTTAGATAAGGCGAACAGAGCTTTACAAAATTAATTGTTTACAGATCATTCGTAACCCCATCCTGGCTACGTCACTGTCTGGTACTCAGCTTTTTCATGAACATGCGCATAGACACTCCAAACGCGTCCCTCGATGCCTCACTATGTTATCCCAAAACAGCGTATTAAAATTTCAATTTATTTGGCTGTCACGGCACGGCGTTTCGTACATTTTCATTTGAACATCCTTAGTATTACATAACTGTGAGATAAATGCAAGCTTATCTTGTATTACATATTTTTTTACATTTTTTGAAGACAATTTTCATCAGAAACCGTAATGATAATTCTTTTTTTTTAACAAATTTATAATAAAATATTTTTATAAACCAAAATCTAATCGAACTATTTAAATACATTTGAATAATGCTTAATTTTAAGTATTTGAACATCCACTCAGTGAGATTAAAATGTAATTTTTTGAAAGGCATTTCAAACGTATTCAAATATCTCCGATAAAATATATTCTGGGAATAACTTCAAATGCTTCTGGTTATTTAAATAAGGGAACTGATTCTTTAAAGAAAAGAAAGATTCATTCATTCAAATCAAATATTTTCATTTCACTAAATTGTATTTGAGGATAAATAGAAACTTTCAACTTTAGAAATTTTAGTATACTTTTTAATTTAAAAGTAAAACATTGAAATATATTCAAATACATTAAAATAGAATAAAAGATTAGATTTCAGGTTAGTTATCGGACATTCACAGATAAATGATATCTCCTCTTTTTCTTTTGTTTACTTTCTACTACCTATAATAAAAAAACAAAAAAAAAAACAAAAAAAAAACATTGAAATTGAATTATTTTACATCCGATTTTCGATTGATGTATATGCTTTAAGGATGAGGGACTCCAAAAAGCACGTTTATACAAAATTTGTCTGTCTGTCAGTTCGTGTATTGTCATTGTACCATCGAAAAGTATATGAAGTTATCCAAACATAACTTCATATATATCTTTTTCTGTCAAATAGATTCTTTTTGAATTTTGAATTATTCCACCCTAATGGGGCGTTGTAATATCGATTTTCATGCCTTATTATTGCACCATCGAAAAGTATTTGATGTTATGTTTCATGTAATCAAAATTTCATGTATATGTTTATGACCAAGGGAAACAGATCCTCCTTGAATATGCAAATGTTCCGTTAGAGGGATGGGGGGGGGGGGTTAAATAGTAATTATTATATAATTATCTGGATTTATGTATTTCTGTTGTTCATCGGCAGATCGTGCAGCGACGGGCATTACTATCTGTCTAAAACGACTAGATGACGACACAGAAACGAAAATGTTGTACGAAAGATGACGCACAGCAGAATAACGATAAATAATAATTTTATTTAACATCATGATCTACATTAAGTCATTTTCATTCTGATTGATTGATTGAAGCATTAAAATGAAATGAAAGTCGTATAGTATTGTTCCAATAATATCGAAGTACCAACATTTTAAACTACTTTTTTAACTGTTAAGAAATGCGAAACAAAAGAAAATTTTAGGTTTCGTACATCGGACTAGTTTTTTATTTTTTATTTTATTTTATTATTATTATTTTTTTTTTAAGATCGAAATCTAAATAATATGAATATTTAAAAAAATCGCAGAAAATGTGAACAGGTTGTGCAAAGTCAATGCCGGTAGTTCTTGTGTATACACATGTTTAAAGAACGTAGGTACACACAGGCATTATGAGTTATTTAAATAATTTCATACTCTTTATTTAATATTAGAAGGAAAGCTAAAAATACCGTTGAAAAATACATTAAAAATTCTAAATGTTACAAAATCGCAGGCGTCAAAGTTTACTCAAATAGGATTTAACATTACAATGGGAAACATTTCATGAATAACAAAAAATAAAAGCTATAAACGCACAAAAAACCAACAATTTGTTGAAAATCGCTAAAATTCAAAAATTGTAGCAGACAAAGTTTAGTAAATTAGGTTAAAAGTTTGAAACATTTTTATTTAACAATGTCAAAAAATAGCTGCAAAATAGGAAAAATTAACAATCTCATTAAAAAAAATTCGTTAAAAATTCAAAAATCACTGTACGAATTCCGAATAAATTTTAATCAAAAGTACTATATAGGGTTGAAAGAATGAAACCTCATTCCTTTCACTTTTAATGTGGTAAAATCGTCTCGAAATATGAAAAGAACGCTAAAAATAACCTATAAAATTAAATCAAATAATCTATTCGAAAAATCAAAAATCGGGCTTCGAGGTGCAAAACTTCATCATATCTAGAAGTACCTTTTTCCAAATTTTGTAACTCTGTGTTTAGCAGTCTCATCAGAATAGCACGAAAACACTCCCAAACTTGTCTATTATTATAGATTTCACTGTACAGGGTGGTCATAAAAAAACTTTGCCGATATACGGAGCTCTAGCGGCCAGTCCGCTCAACCGATCGAAATGAAAGTTCAGATATAGCTACTCAGAGTAGCTATATCTCGAGATTCGGTGAACGACAACAAAATGGCGCTCACGGATACGGTTATAGTTATAGAAACTTGAAAATTTCCAATGGCAACACCCATTTTTTTTCATCGCAAAATGCTCAGCGCATGCGAAAACTCTAAAGAGCGTTGGAACCGTACGTGTATCGCAAGAAACGGACATGTTATGCATGCACAAAAAACCGTTCTGCGAATCCTCCCCCCCATAAAAAAACTCGATTGGGGCGCAAGGAGGAAATTTGCATATGACGCAGAGTCAGTACACTAATCTCTGATTACAATACAGATCGGAGAAACTAAAACTTCTATTTTGATTACACATTTTCCACATGGGTGTCATCACAGGCAATTAATGGTGATGGTACCCATGTGGAAAATGTGTAATCAAAATAAAAGTTTTAATTTCTCCGATCTGTATTGTAATCAGAGGATTACAATATTCTGTGTACTGACTCTGTGTCATATGCAAATTTCTTCCTTGCGCCTCAATCGAGTTTTTTCTATGGGGGGGGGGGATTCGCAGAACAGTTTTTTGTGCGTGCATAACATGTCCGTTTCTTGCGATACACGTACGGTTCCAACGCTCTTTAGGGTTTTCGCATGCGCTGATAATTTTGCGATGGAAAAAAATGGGTGTTGCCATTGGAAATTTTCGAGTTTCTGTAACTATAACCGTAACCGTGAGCGCCATTTTGTTGTCGTTCACAGAATCTCGAGCTCATACCTCTGAATAGCTATATCTGAAATTTCACCTCGATCGGTTGAGTGGACTGGCCGCTAGAGCTCCATATATCGGCAAAGCTTTTTTATGACCACCCTGTATATTAACCTCAATTATCAGCCGAAGCTGAAATCCAGATACATTGAGCCACACAGTTAAATTTTTTAAAAATAGAATATGTCTGTCATTAAAAAAAATTGCAATTGCAATAATATGCTCAAACGTTTAGCATATTTGGCCGCTGAGCTTAAAATGTATACATTTCAAAACCTACTTGCTCTGTTGTACATAACATTTTAATAAAAATTATCATAAATGAAAAAAAAAGTTACCGTATTTACTCGTGTATAAGGTGCACTTTTTTCCCAAAAAATTCGGGCAAAACTCCTAGGTGCGCCTTATACACGGAATAATTTTTTACTGTTGGATGCAGTCGAACGATATACATATGAAATAAGAAATTATTCAAAGAAGATATTAAAACTCAGAAAATGTTACTTAATAGAAGTATTACTGCATATTTATTTCATTCCTTGCAGTTTTTTATACAACAGAACTAATGACATTATCTAAACACTAATTAGCAATTCTCTTTATCGTCACTCATTACTATTTCCCATCATTCTCTTACAACCCGAAGTCTAAAAATGCATTTTCGTCTTGTTTTCTGGTCTGGTGTAACGTTTTTTTTTTTTTTTTTTTTTTGCTAAAATTTATTTGGTCATTCTTCAATAGCGTATCAAATTTATGGTGCGCCTTATATACGAGATTTTAAGAAATCGCCATTTTTACTTGTAAAGTAGGGGTGCGCCTTATACATGCGTACGCCCTATACACGAGTAAATACGGTATTGTGAAAATACATTTATATGCGTATGCTGATTGCAAATAAAGACAGCTTTAAAAAAAAATGGGTAATTTTATGATATTCTTGATAATGGGTAATTTTATGATATTCTTGATAATGGGTAATTTTATGATATCCAAATCTCACCAATGGTTTTTTTAAATCGCCAGTAGCAACTATGTATTATGTTTGTATAATGTTTTGTTTTATGGTATAATTTATTTATTTTTTTCCTAGGTAATTTCAGAAATTAGTGAAAGATATTTTAAGGTATGAAATGTAAATAAAATAAGGGATACGGAATTTTATATGAAATTCTTGCATATATTTTAAGTAAAATTAGTGAAATTTTTATATTTAAAATGACTTAATGTAATATGAATATGCGGAACAGTATTTGAAGACTTATTACCTGCGCCGGTCTAACAACATGCAAGTATCAAACATTTTCAACAGACGAACTTAAAACTTTCGAATACTAAGACTCACATTCAGCACTACATCTGAATCTTAATTTTTGTCTTATTTATGTCAAAAATTATTCGTTCAAGTAAGTTTTTTTACTATTTGAAAATAGTGGCAATAACTGATAGGTGTCTGTATCCTGTGTGATTACTATACCTTAGCTAATCTTAGAATTTTTTAAGGTCAATTTTTTCACTTCAGAAGATATTTCTGAAAATTGATCGTTTACTTTTATTGTTGATATTATAAAAAAAATAAGTAAAATAATCGATGACGAATTTAGCAAGTATATTTTTATTATATGTTATATAACTTTCACACAAGTATTTAAATATTGGATGTAGACATATTTTTAGTCTATTATTGCTTTAAAAAAAAGTAATGATCACTTTATGTTATATTTTTTCATTCCCAAATGCCTTCTACAAGGATGCAATATGTTAAAATAGCTCTATACCTGCCATTAAAAAAAATTTTTTTTGAATTAATATTACGTACCATATTTGCATGTCCATATGCCTTCTACAAGGATGCAATATGTTAAAATAGTTTCAAATCCTGCCATTAAAATACTTCTTTGAATTAATTACGTCTCATATTTTCATGTCCATGTTTAGTTCAAACATAAAAAGACAAAAGTGCACTTGAGATGTTATTTTCGAATTGTGCGCAGGCAATTTTTTTCACCTCGCTAGATTTTTCAGTAGATCGCTCATTTACTTTTATTGCTAATGTCATCATAAGAAAAGGCAAATAAATGTTGAAGAGCTTATCAAATATCATGTGTGTAGGACTGTCACGAAAGTGTTTCAATACTGGGTGTAAACCTATAATGGATTATTGCTTAAACAAAGTAATGATCACTTTATGTTTTTTTTAATATCCAATCACCTTCATGAGGATGAAAGTTAGAATACCTCCAAATTTTACCAATAAAAACTTCTTTTAATAATTCCAAAGCCCCATATTTTTATGATTATATTTCTTTCAACCATACGAAAATAAAAGAGCATTTGAAATGTCATTTTTAAATTGTTCACGTTCAAATTTTTCACTTGACTAGATTTTTCAGTAGATTGATCATTTACGTTTATTGCTGATTTCATTGCAACAATAACATAAATAAATGTTTAAAAAAAAAACTTACTATGTATATATTTTTTTTAATATTTCCAACTGAGCGAAAAATTGCCCAGGCCGGGAATCGAACCCGGATACTTGGCTTACAAGGCCAATGCTTTTACCTGTTAAGCTAACCGGGCGATAACCGGCTGGGATTTCGCGCTCAGATAACCTTATAGGCCGTAACATCTGCTCTGTCATTTAGACAGCTCGGCAGAATAAGCCGCAGGTAATAACCGCAAGTATCCGGGTTCGATTCTCGGCATGGGCAATTTTTCGCTCAGTTGGAAATATTCAAAAATTCGTATGATAACTTTACCAATCAGTTAGATTGGATTAAAATAATAGTATTACTATGCATATTGTTGTCATATGTGCATGACCTTAGATAAGTATTTCAGTACTGGGTGCAAACGTATGATTAATGGGGGATTCTTTAAACAAAATAATGATCTCCTTATTTTTTTTTTTTTTATGCTGAATTATTTTTCACAAGGATGCAATGTGCCAAAATACTTCCAAGTTCTGCCACTTAAAAACTTTATTGAGTAGATTCCATGCCCCATATTTTCAAGGCTATGTTTCTTTCAGACTTCGAGAAATAAAAGTGCTTTTAAGATGTTATTTTCGAATTGTTCGCGGACAATTTTTTCTTTTTGGTAGATATTTCTAAAAATCGATAGTCTACCTTTATTACTGATGTTATCAAAAGAGTAAAGAAAATAAAATTTGACAAACTTAGCAACTATATTATTGTCATATGTGTATGGCTTTGACGCAAGTATTTATACATTGGATGTAACTATATTGTTAATTGATTATTGTTTAATGAAAGTAATGATCACTTTATTGTTTATTTTTTATGCCTAAGTGCCTTGTACAAGGATGGAATATGTTTAAATTGTTCCAAATCCTGAAATTAAAATACTTTTTTGAATCAATCCCACATTCCAAATTTTCATGAGCATGTTTCTTTTAAACATACAAAAATAAAAGTGCATTTGAGAGAGTTATTCAAATTGTTCACAGGCAATTTTTTGCTTCGGAAGATATTGCTTAAAATCGATCGCTTTTTTTTATTGCTGGTGTTACCAAAAGAATAAGGGAAATAAATGTTGATGAACTTAGCCAGTATATTGTTGTCATATGTATATGACTTTCACAGAAATATTTAAATATTGGATGTAAACATATTATTATTTGATTATAGTTTAAACAAAGTAATAATAACTTTATATGATAGCATCATAAAATTTCGAATTTTAATCATATGAGATGTTGAAAGTATCCATTGAAAACTATTTAAAATTTAAATAGGTAAATTTATTTTTTATTTGTGAGTAAAGTATTTTCCATGTAATTGCCAAATTTTGAAGAACTTGCACAAAAAGTTAATTTTTATGTAATTATATACCATTTCTTGACATACGTATGCCAGGATAATGACAAATGTATTGAAAAAACGTTTTTTACATTCCCCCAGTAGCCAAACAATATTGGACCAATATTGGCTACATCTTGGAGCAATATTGACACATCGGTACAATATTGGCATGAAATATTGCTCTGTTATTGAGATGTTTACATTTTACCCCTATTTAGCCAATATTTGCAGCCAATATTATGCCAATATTGGGGTTACATTGGAAATATTGCCAATAAAACGCCAATCTTGGTTAAATATTGGAATTTCATTGGAAATATTTCCAATGAAACTCAAATATTGGCATAATATTGGCTGCAAATATTGGCTAAATAAGGGCAAAATATAAACACCCCAATATTGGAGCAATATTGACGTTTTACTGCCAATATTTCTAATAGATGAAATATTGGCGCAACGTTGGACCAATATTGGTTTGCTACTAGGGTCTTGTTCTTTTTAGTCTAACTGTATAATTTTGTTTAAAGAAATATATTTTCAATATAGTAGCTCAAATTTCATGTAACGTTCAGTTTTATTTGTTAATTTATGGAAACCAGGATAATGACACAATAAAAGACTACTCAATTTTTACAAAGGCATCAAACGCATTATTTAAAAAAAAAATATCTGAAAAGTTTTACAGGTAGCTATGATTTTTTTACTTCTGACTTGAATGATCTCAAAAATAAGAAGAATTACTCTGCAGTGAAATATTTATACCTGGAAAGGACTACAATGAGCATGCCAAGAAAATAATATTCATTTCAGTGACAATCATACTTAATTATGGATTTTTTTTTTTTTTTTTTTTTTTTTTTTTATAGAATTTGTTACTTTTCTCATATATTTGTTTTATAAGGTATGAATATTAATCAGAAGTAAAATAAAGAACTAGAAAATGAAATTTATACATTATAGAAGGCCCTTTACTTTGTCAACGTCACAGTGTGATATGCCTGGGAAATGACAATCTGAAATTCTAAGGCTTTTAATTCTTTTAATTATATAATTAGAAATGTAATGTGTCTTCAAAATACTTTTAAAAATATCTTTGTAAGAATGCATAAAAAAAATGCATTATATAACATTTAACAGAAATTTTATTATGTGCACTCCAATTTCCGTAGTTTTTTATACTACCCCTTATATTTTAATTTTTGACGCCCAAATGCCTTCTACAAGGATGCAATATGTTAAAATAGTTCCAAATCCTGCCATTATGAAACTTCTTTGAAACGATCCCTCGCCCCATATTTTCATGTCCATGTTTCTTTCAAACATACAAAAATAAAAATGCATTTGTGATGTTATTTTCGAATTGCGCACACGCAATTTTTTCACTTGTGTAGCTATTCAGAAGATCTGTCATTTACTTTTATTGCTGATGTTATCATAAGAATAAGGCAAATAAATGTTGACGAACTTAGCAAGTATATTGTTAGATGATGTGTATGACTCTGAAACGATTTTTCATAAACTATCACAGTAATGATGAAATACATACTTGCACCACTGATAATAACATTGAGAAATACAAAAAAGTCAAAATTATTATTTGCTAAACAGAAAATGTTTTCAATGTCAATTGTTTTTTTATAAAGTATGGAATAATCTGCTACAGTAACCGTTCTAAGGGTCTTAATAAAGTTATCAAGTATATCTTCCAGTTGACAGCATACAAGGGAATAATAAACTGCAAGAATATGCATAGGCATTAGATTGAAAAGAATAAGTGTAATCACATCCGCAAAAACAATTAGATAAAAAAGATTTGTATTTTTAAAACCTTCAGGAAAAAATTCAGAAAATTTAAATTTGTATTTGACATATGTACGATAAGAGAAAGAATTGGAAGAGAAACATCTGACATAATAGAATACATTATCCACAAGAAGTGAAAATTCATTTTCACTTCAGTTTCACTTCATTTTCAATTTCTTATACCTATGTGAAATGCAGCATGGCCTTGTTAATTTACTGTTGAATTTCTTCAGTGACTTTAACTTTCAGATTAAAAGAACGCTAAAAATCGAAGTAACGAAATTCGTAAGAAAATTTGCTAAAACACGTGGTTGGTTATGCAAAGTTGTGATTTCAAAAATAGCAAAAGGGATATGGGCCAGACTAATAAGGTTACCAGTCGTGAAAAAAATCCACATACAGAGAGTTTTAGTGATCAAATGTTTCTTGAATCTTGAAACTGAAAATATCATACTATCCTTATTAATATTATAAATCGGAAAGTGAGTTTGTTTGTTTGTTTGTTCCGCTTTCACGCCGTAACTACTGAACCGATTGCTTAGAAATTTTGCAGACGTAAAGTTAGAAGTCCGGATTAAATAATAGGGTAATTTTTATTTATTTTATTCAAATATTTTCCTTAATAATTCAAAATTTAATTATTTTTCATACAAAATCAATAGACATTTTCCAGATAAAATTTAACCATTTTCCTTTCCTGTTGCCAAGAAAATAAAAAATTGGAATAATAATTTTTCAGCGGCAATGAATTTTTAATAGAAAACATCCACGCGAAAAACTATAATAAAATAATTTAAAAGAAAATAAATATGACGTCATGTTTGAAATAAAAATAAAAGGTGTATTTTTTATAATACATTTAACAAGGATTTTTGTTTAGTTAATGGGAATTTTTGTGTAAAATATGGTGACATAAAAGTAAAAAGAATGAAAAAGAATTATATTTTTAATAAAATGGTTCACTCATGAAAAAGTGACGTTATAGTTGAAATAAAACAGGTACTTTATAGCAGTCGTTAAAAATACAAGGGGTATGAATATCAGTAGCTAATGGAGCGAGATAAATAATGACGTCATATTTAAAATGAATCAGAAATATTTTTTACTTATACTAATTAATAAGTTATAAGTTACATACAAATGAATATTTTTATTCAAAACTCATAATTATCAATGGAAGAAATTTTTTGTGAGGAAAAGGTGGAAAATAAAATCACTGATTAATATATTTTTGGCTCGATTTTTTAACACTTTCGAACAAAGTTGAAAAGTTATTATGCTTTCAGTCTGTCTGGTCGCTTTCCAACTTTCGTAAATATACTCCGATTTCCATGAAATTTTTGGACATTATTAACGTTTACCTAGCACGAATACCTGTTGAAAATGAAGTTCTTACCATGATTAGTTTATTTACAGGGATAGTCAAAAAATTTCCTTATATTACGGCATTATGGGGAAAAATCGTTTTAATTAAATTTAACGATGTTACAGCCTGTAGAACATATTCAAATTTATATGCATTTACAAAGTGCACTAAAATATGCATTTTGTAAAGTATGTAGTGAAAAGGGCACTTACTATTCATTTACAGGGTCAGACAGAAGAATTCCATTGCATAGGAATAAAGGGAGGAACAGTTTCCGACATATTTTAATTATGGTAAACGATTTCATGTATAATCAAATTGATATATGTTGCTGAGGCTTAATGTAAGTTATTTCATGCATAATACGAAGTGCATAGCATTTACAGGGACACACAAAAGATTTCAAATATTATATATTCTATTCTATTCCATGGATGATGACTGTTGCATGGATGAAATGCATTTTGAATCATGATATGTGCTTTTAAGTTTCGCTAAATGTATGCATATTAAATGGAGAGTATAAATGGTAATAGTATAAATAGTTAAATTTAGATATACAGGGTTACACAAAAGATCTCGGAAAGGTTACTGAATATGAGCGTAAGAATATGAGCGTACTTAAAGGTGGTTTTTAAATAAAATATGCAATTTTATTTTTAACTGCATTTAGTAAACTAAGAAATGTTTGTAGTATATATATAAAATGATAAACAGGGTCCCGCAAAGAACTGGATACAAGGTTGTCTTCGGATGATAATTTCTGAAAATGTAATTTAGGTAGTAATAAGAAAATTTTTTGTTTGAAATAAATTTTAGAAAGATACTTTCGTGTATTAAAGGCACTTGGAAAACTACAGGGCTGAACTAAAGAATTCAAGAATGTTTCTATCTATGAGTATTAATCGCTGAAAGGAAAATTTTGACCAGCAAACAAATTAGCAACTAGGGATTATCAGAAGTTTTTTTACCATAAATTCGCGATAAAAAGTTAATTACACATGCTTTTCATCATCGAAATTTTTTGCTTGATTGATCAATTATTTCTTCTTTAAATGTTATGTGAACGAAGTCACGGGTAACTGCTAGTAATTAAATAAAAGGAAGATGTATTTTAAAATATTCATTTTTTTTCACACAAAAGTTTTCCGTTTTTTTTTTTTTTTTTTTTTTTTTTTACGAAATTTATATATTGCGTATTGACTTTTGAATTAAAAATAAAATCTTAATAAATAATTTCAAGATATTGCGAATATATATGTAAAATGTAATGAAGAATTGCAGTTAAACTATGAATAATTTAAACTCTAAACCAAACTAACAATTTTGAATAAACTGTTTTTACAAGAGAAAAAAAAAACTTTTAAACATTTTTTAAGTTTTGTTTTAATTAATATTTTTATAAGTTTACAACTTTACGAAAATGTACTTACAAAAAATTAAAAGTAGACAAACAAAACATTCTTATCTGATTGATTAATATTATATTATTTTTAAGCTAGTTTTTTAACTGACATTCTGACATATAGACCATTAATTTTCCACTTTTTTCTGAATCTTGAAACAGAAAATATAATACTATAATAAAATAAAATAAAAGTGTATGTTAATGTATTTATTTTTTGTGACACAAATAATATGGTTTGTTCACAAAAACTCATACCGCACATTCTAAAAAAAATAAATTATAAATTAGATACTTTTGCATAAATGTATGTGTTAATTTGTAAAATCACATTTCTTTTTGTTAAAATTTATACACTTATAAAAAATTACACTCTTGCGGCAAAAGTTTACCTGCGTTTATGCGTGTTTATTAGCTTAATGGAAATGTGTAATTTGCCATTCTTTAAAAAATTCAAACATTTGTGTAAACGTCGAAAATTTTACGGATTTACCCAAATTGGTGTGTTAATATATCTTCACAAATTTTGCATATTACACAAATATCTTTTGTAATGTGCATTGAAATAAGCGTAATAATATTACACTGATATTTGCATAAGAGCAGAATATTACACAGAAACGTGAGAACGAATTTTCACAGCTATAGGAGTAGGAACAAAGTGTACACAGGATTCTGCGTAAGAATATTGCACAGATATATCTGTAAAAAAAAAAGAATTCACACAGAAATATGTTGACTAATGTTAACACCATAGATATCGATTCTTCAAAAATTGTCTTGTGTAGGAGTAACTTAATAGTCTGTTTTGAAAACGAGCAGTTCCTCAGTTCGTATCCAGTTCAGGTATTACTCTAGACTGAAAGAAATAGAGAATTTCTTCTCTTAATGTTAATGCATCTTTGAGAACTTTTGAATAAATTGATAGAAAAAAATTCAACAAAATGCGAAATTAGTACTGGCTTTACAATTTCTATATTTTAAGGAATATTTTGTTGTACATTGTATTATTTAGATTATATGGATTCTATGTAAAAATTGTGA
Organism: Maratus speculifer; assembly: GCA_964019185.1. NCBI lineage: Eukaryota > Metazoa > Arthropoda > Arachnida > Araneae > Salticidae > Maratus > Maratus speculifer. Next base: position 145,087,092 of record OZ025301.1, on the reverse strand, counting down.
ATACATTTTAGGACATCAAAACAACTTTAATAGAGAAATGGTATCAGTAAATATAATTTCAGACGATCCTGCCTCTTGTAAATTCCAATTAGGCGATTTTGTGTTTTTAAAGGAACCTGGGGAAAACAGATCAAAAACACCAAACGCACGAGCTAGATCTTCATGAAACTGCTTTTACAAACATATTTATTTCTTTGTGACTGTAAAAATATTTAACTTCATTCTCTCTTTTACAAACAGAATATACTCAAATCAATCCAAATTATTCTTTTTATATGAAATTTATGTAAATTTATAACTTACATTTATATTATTAAGAAATTATTTTTAGAATACTTATAATAAATATTTTACTTTGTTGTGTTATTATTATTATTATTATTTGTTAATAATTTTGCCAAACTTCGGTATTGCAAAACCAAATTATCTATAACAGAACTAATATTGCATTTTGATTTTCTGATATAAACTATCGTTAATAAAAATTGAAATCACAATTATTAAGAAAGGAAAACTAAAGAATCTATCTCTCATTATTAGAAATTTTACACACCCACATATTCTTTTCTGATAAAGTACTACTAAAATGTTTCGATTTGTTTTTATGTACGTTTCTAAATCCAAGTAAAAAATATCTTAGTCAACTTGTCACAGAGATAATTTTTAAATTTCTCAAAAATTTGCTTTTATAATGGAATCATTTTTTAAAATGCGGTTTTTATTTTGCAAAGAGTAATTAATTAAACATGTAAATTTTAGTCGTAGTATATCTTAAATTTGTTATGATTATACGCCAAGAAAAAGATAAAATATTGTTTGTTTTTCAGTTTCATCGTGACATTAATGAGTTCGATGGGAAATAATATGTTATTTATGTATTATGCTAAATAAATTCACATGAATTTTAACTTCATCATTTTTTCTATAATCACGGTAAATAGTAAATAATGTACATTATTTCTGCATCATACTAAGTATATATAAATTCATAAGGATTTTAAATTCATTATTTCTTCTATTCAGAATAAATTTGAAATAATATATTATTTATGTATTACATTAAAATAATATAAATTTACATAAATTTTAACTTACTCATTTCTTCTATAATCATAGTAAATAGTGTATAGATATTGTATATTATTTTTGCATCATACTAAGTAAATATAAATTCGCAAGAATTTTAACTTCCTTATCTCTTCTACAAATAGAATATGTTAAAATAATGCACATTATTCTTATTATATCAATCTAATATACAATTTATTTCCTATATTTTCAATAAGAGGAAGTTATTGATAAATTAGCAAAGATTTTACTTTTATTTGTTTAAATTTTCTGTTAATTATTTTGTCAGAATTAAATTTCTGAAAACAAAATATCTTTAATCATACAAGTATTGTATTATAAAGATTTTTGTTCAATTAAACTCAGTGGCGTAGGAACTTTGAAAAAGTAGGGGGAGCCGGAGCATCAGCCCATTAGCGCTGTGTGAAAAAAAGGGGGGGGGCTAAGAGGGCGGTTGCCCCAGGCATGTAATTTTAAGGGGCGCCAAATTTATAATACAAACGACATTTTTTGGCTTGTCAGAAGAAAAAGTTGCGAAAGGGGCCGCCAAATTGATACTTTGCCACGGGCGCAGTTTTCTCTACGCACGCCACTCCGGATAGAGGTCTGCACGGGCCGGAATTTCCAGGCCCGGCCCGTAGGAAAGTGATTTCGGCCCGGCCCGGCCCGTTGCAAAACTCAAAAGTTCGGCCCGGGCCCGGCCCGGCCCGTTTAAATTTTTATATTTTAGGCCCGGCCCGGCCCGTACAAAAATCAGCGAAAACAGGCCCGGGCCGGGCCGGCCCGTTTCGGCCCGTTGCAATGTCTACGATTTCTAAAAAATTCATATTTTTATCATATAACTAAGATTCTTTTAAAGAATACTGCATACATATCTATGGAATGATTTTACAGTATATTTTACAGCAAATACACATTAACAACATTAATGATTACTTAGATTCTTAGGCTTTCAACATTCGAATAAAGATTCATTAAAAAATTAATATGGCTTAGAATAAAAGAAAAAAGAAAGAAAGCTAAAAACATCGTTAATTTTGAAGCTGTTTAATAAAAGAAGGTTTATAAATATATTTCCATATCATTTTATTATAGATTTCATATCCAAATTCATTCTTAAATTCAAAGAAGCTCCTTTCTGATACATTTCTAAATTCATTTTTTTTTTCTCAAAAGCGCATAAGATTAGCAGATATCTTTATTCAGAAACTATATAATCGAATGGCGTTATCCATTTTTTGATACAAGCAATTTAAGAATACTGCAAACAAATAAAATACTGTCATAATTAGCGTTTTGAATAGAATTTCCGGAAGCAATAGCAAGGGAAGGGAGAAAAACCTGCAATCATTTGAGAAACTATTATATCTCAACAAGGTTATACAAGTATTTTATTAACCAAAAAGGAAAAACGCCATTCGATTCCAAATCCCTTCAATAGTTAGCCTTATCACTTTTATACTCTTACAATTTAAAATTAATCAGAAAATGTGTCAAACTTTCGCACTATTGAGAAATTAATTTAAAAATCATCAAGAAGTATATATCCAAAGACTAAGCTAACATAAGTTCTTTATCGCTGTTAACTTTACAAATCATGTTTTCTGCCAATAATTAAGTCTAGTACCGGTCCGCCCAGTCTATATGTAGAAAAATAATGCAAGCGTGATCTCGGACCGGCATGAGTCAGCTAAAAAAATATTAAAACGGGTTACACATAATGTAATTCTCCGATGCCGATACACTGTACATTTTTATATTCATGTTGTCGAACTAGTATGGCCACATTTATACTTATTCTCGTTAAAACCATTTTCGTTGGAAATAGCTCATATTTTATCGTTTCTGCTTAAATCTTCAAAACGGGCCGGCAGGCCCGAAAAATTTTTTTTCGGCCCGGCCCGGCCCGTCTGGCCCGTTCAATTTTTTTGCCGGCCCGGCCCGGGCCCGTGCAGACCTCTAACTCCGGAGTATATTGTCAAAAGCTAGTGGTGAGGATAATTTCTTTCAATTCACTTCAAATGATTTCTTTTGTTGCCCTTTTCAGAAACAAGAGTATGAAATAGAAGCATATAAAGAGATCGCCGACTTTTTAATCCAGTTTAAATAATTTTATTCGATATACTTGATTACACTTAATTTATGGACGATCCCTTATACAATATTCAAATTTCAAGCTTCTCCCACTCCCATTTACCAATAGTTATAGTTTTTTCTGTTGTTTTGCTTACAAATTCTTTACAAATCTTTTCCAAATCAGTTTTAAAAGCTTCCTGTTTATAGATATGCAATAGCATCAAATGATTGAGTCTATGTTGACCCATTGTTTGATGGCAGTTTGTTTGTTTGAAAAAGAGCATTGAAAGATCTCTGAGCTATCACTAATGATATCGGAATAACCAATATAAATTTTGCCAATAGGTAAACTTCAGAAAATATATTTTTTACTAATTCCTGCAATGACATCATTTTAATTATGATCGACAATGCATTTCTGTCTGCTGCGTTCAGACTAGTGTTGGTAGAAATGTTTGTCAAATCAAAATCATTAGCATGTATTCTAAGCTTTTGTTTCATATCTTTAGACGTGGTTGAAGCTGTATCCGTGATTATGGATTCGATCTTTATGAGAGAGTCAAAAGATTTTTGATTAAATAGTCTTTTTAATTCATTGGTAGTAAGATTCAATGCTTCACTGAAAATTCTTAATTTTTCTTATTGTTCAAATTGTGTTAGAGCGAAGGGATGGCTTGTCTGCTCATATCTTATTAAAACTATCTTTAGTTTGGAGATTTTTATCTTTAGTTTTTATTTTTTAATTTCTTTTGGGGGAGCTGAGCTTGTCTGAAATATCCCAGGGGGAGCTAAAGCTCCCCCAGCTCCCCCGGTTCCTACGCCTATGATTAAACTAAACCATTATTATTAAAAATTGAAATCAGTTCAAATGAGAAAGATTAACTGGGGAAAAAGTCACATAATTAAAAAAGTAATGCATCTACAATCTTTTACTGTTAAAATACTATAAAAAATTTTCAGTATTTTTTTATATATGTCTTATCCAAACGAAGAAACAATTTTTAAATGTCTCAAAAATCTGCTTTTATAATAAAACTTTATAAATAAAAAATATTTTGCAAAGATCAAATAAATAAACATGTAAATATTAGTCTTAGTATCATAGTTTTGTTATATTTGTACTTCAAGAGAAAGCACATTATTGAAATAATGTATTTATAAAATATTGATTGTTTGCCAGTTTTGTCATGACGTTAATGTATTCGATAATAAATTTATCTTATACTGCTAAAACCTGGATTCATTGATTTTTCAAGTCTTTGTTGATAATATATATACCGGGTGTCCAAAAATGACTGATGGATTTTAAAATTCAATAACTTGCAAACAGTGACAGCTATTTAAATTTTTTTTTACAGGAGGGTCATGTATAATGTCAGGAGTTTTTTTTACCGTAATTTTTTATTTTAGTTCGAATTTCAAACAATAGGTGGCGCTGACGGCGATTGAAGGCCAGGTCGACGCCTCACTCAGCACTGATCACCTGGCCTTCAATCGCCGTCAGCGCCACCTATTGTTTGAAATGCGAACTAAAATAAAAAATTACGGTAAAAAAACTCCTGACATTATACATAACCCTCCTGCAAAAATATTTTAAATAGCTGTCACCGTTTGCAAGTTATTGAATTTTAAAATCAATCAGTCATTTTTGGGACACCCGGTATAGGCGTGTGTGTGTTTACATACATAAATATTATCCTAGAATGTAAACTTTTAATTTTATTAATAGCATTAACTACAATAAAACAGCATTGAGAAGGTTGAGGTCATACTCTTTTGGGGAAATATTTTAGATTGATTTTCTTAGTTATTGAAACATTACGCTTTACTTTAACCTTCTATGTTTTGAATTTTCACATGTGATACTTTCAAATTGAGGAGAAAATAAATAATATAGACCGAAACAAGTTTTTAAGGCCGAAAAAGAAGCCGAAATCGAATTTCGGGGACATTTCTATCTCCGGCTAGAAATGAAAATCTCCCCAAATATTTTAAAGTAATTAATGCGTACATAAATATGCATAATTATTAATTAATTACACGTAGTCATTAAATATGCCGAATTATTATTTAATTATAGATATTTATTAAATATACGTAATTATTAATTAATTATCTGTGTTCATTGAATATGCAGAATTATTATTTAATTAAAGCTATTTATAAAATATACATAATTATAAATTAATTATACGGATTCATTAAATATGCATAATTATTATTTATTTTTGGTATTTATTAAATATACATAATTATTAATTAATTATACGCGTGACTCAAATTGGCTTCTCTGTGACCGAAACTTTTTCATTTCACATAAAATAAAACAAAATTAATTCATCAACGACACATAAAAATTTCTTAAATATACGAACATAATTTATTCTTATGTATACACATTTGAATTTATTTTATAATGATTTTATTAAATGATAATTTGTTATACTAGACCTTTCCGCCTTTTTCTAACTATTTGGAATATAGTTGTCTTTGGTAAACAACTGCGAAATTTGAAGTATGGAGTCCCAAAAATGAAATACTTCTGTTGCCACGATGACAAAAAAAGTGATAAAAACTTTTAAAAAAATCAATAATTTGAAAAAAAAATTGTGATAAAAATGTCATATGTGCCGAAACCAAAGGGGTGCATAAGCCAAAAATAAATACTACTATTGGTTGACTTGTAGACTCATGATGTTTTCCTGCACCCAGTTTTCCGTGTTTTCATACTTTTGATTGTTCGGCAAGCGAAATTTTAAAATGGAGGGCCAAAACCACAGTCCGGTGTAGTCCAGCGTCCTCATTGGTCGTGTGGTATAGGCGAAAATCCCGAACGTGTTTCTCCATTTGAAAAAGAGTGAGGGGTAAAGTAATTTTAAAGCAATTGTTACTGTCTGTTCTTATTTGCGATAAACCATCGAAATTAACTCAATTAAGATATTTTGATGACATTATATAAAATGAGAGTGAAAAATAGATTATAAATGAAAACAGATAAGATTTACATCAAAATTGACGCTACGATTTTTTTTCCGAAAAAAGGAGTAAGACGACATTTCGTCTACAACTAAGAGATTGTTCTCTGAAAAGGACTCGTCTCAATGACCAATGAGGTGTTTGGATTTCACCGGTCTGTGATTTTGGCCCTCCATTTTAAAATTTCGCGTTCGGCAAATACAGTGATAGACCTAAGTATGTTCCGCTAGTGGTATTAATTTTTGGCTTATGCACTACTTTACTTCCTACAGACATGGAGCAATAGATTCCTCTATGACTACTCTTCTATAATATAAAGGATTTTTTATTGTGCTCGATGACTTAGGGTTTTGTACGGTCGTCTCTTGGACTATTATAACCAGAAATGAAAAATATTCAAGTCGCGAAGAGAAATGCTTGACATGAACACGGCTATCGAAAAAGGGAAGAAGTAAAATTGAAGGAAAGAATGTATTCAGTCTTAAATGCTCATACATTCAACTGACAGATAACGCAAACTTTGACGAATTTTAGAATTACATATACACTGTAAAAAAAAATCTGTGAAGGTACTAAACATTTTCTAGGAAACTGGGATTCCAAGAACTTTTCATGTAACGATAACAGAAAAAATTCATGTAATCGATTCTAAAACTTGAATTTTTGCTGTTACCGTTACAAGAAAAGTTCTTGGAATCCCAGTTTCCTAGAAAAGGTTTAGTACCTTTGCAGATTTTTTTTACAGTGTAGAACTGTACTAATTTAGCACTACACGAAATCCGCGTATTATAAATTTGAAAAGGTCAAAATTTACAACTTATTCAGAATCCCTTTACAATAGTCAATCAATACATAATTTTCAGAAATTGCCTTTTTAATAACAAAATGAAAATTTTAAACAATAGGTTACACGAAAAACTAAAATCAGCCATTTATTTTTTTTCCCCGTAATTTTGTTACGCTTTGGTATGATCAATTTTAATGCGATTAAAAGTGTTTTCAAATGTAGTCTATAAAGTTAGAAAATAACAAAAATCTTTACAAATTGGGTTTCTAATTTGTAAATGTGATTGAGCAATTTCGCAGTTAGACATGTTTTAAAATTGAGTTACAAACTTTAAAATAAAAGGGCAATATTACAAATTATTCTAAGGAGATGAAAAACAACAACTAATACTTTCATGTAAAATCGAGTTTATCACTGCCTGAATATGAATGGAACGAACTGGCACAGGATAACTTTCAAACAAATACTAACAAAAATGAGAGTGTTATCGATATTATTCATATTTCGGTTTTTGCCTACTAAGTTAACTTATGTTGTCGCAAAATATCAACTGTGAAGATGTATGGTTCAGTATTGGGATATAGTGAAGAACTCAACCGATTATTCACATGAAGAAAAATGTGATATTCAAAAGATGTATACAATTATATACATATATAAATATACGACGTTATATTAAATAGTGTGTTCGCAAATGCATAAAACTAGTCAACATACTACTTCTTTAGTTAAAATTACAAATAAATATTATTTAAAAATTAAATCTTCATTGCATATATGCTCAAAAATAGAACTTCTTGAATCTCGTGCAAAAGTTTTCTAATATAAAACTGAAATCTATAAAATCAATCTGGAAAATCTTATTCTTAGTGAAAATAAATTCCTGAAGTAAAATAAGTTGGTAAACATTTCATAGACTAAACAGTTCTGCAATATATGAATACGTTGGCATTGTATCCAAAGTAAAACATGCATAGAATAAGAAGGAAATTGGATTTTTTTAAATGAATATTTTGTGAAAAGTAATTTAGAAATCAACGACAAGCAATACAATATTTTTATTATGTAATTCACTTATATATTTTATAATATGAAGTGAAATAAATTGGTAAAATATTTCATACTTCATATCAAAATTGAATTTTGCAATCTATACATATTATACTTTCATACGTTACTGTTATTCGTGTTTTGCTCCATATCCATAACTATATATATGATAAAGACAAACTTGTTAAATTAAAAGCAAAAATGCCTTTTGTAAAAAAATGAAAAGGTGTTATTTAAACATCACACAAGTAATGCCTGTATAGAAATATATAAAAATTAGAATATCAGATAATGTTCATGTTAAAAGGATAAAATTACCCCGAACAGTATCTTTCGTGATTATCTACTTTAAGACTAATACAAGGAATTTTGATCGTTTTCATTTTATTAAGAAAGATTTTTTAGCGCCAGTTAATATTAGTATTCAATATACATTGTTTTTAAAATAAAAAGTAATAAAACAATGGTAAAACTTTTCTTCTAAGATTTATATACTTGTACTTATTTCTATTTTATTTTATTTTTAACTGTCATTTTAATGAAAAATAATTAAAAAAAAAGATATGGTCTGCCAGAAAAAAATAATTCTTGGCTATAATGCTTTCCCTTTCGAACCATTTGCGACCGATAAACAAAGGTTAGAATATTTATCATTGAAAGCAAATCCTCAAGGACGATTGCTATTTGCACTTATACAGTACCTTCAACAGCATACGAAATATTTTGAAAGTATTAATTTCGTTATGATTCATGAGCCAGACATACTTTGGCCTAACGGTACTTTGGGAGGAATGTTGAAAAAAATCAATTGCTCGGAAGTCGACATTGGAATTAAACAAGTGAGCATGGATGAAGTTATTACAAATGCAGTGGATTTTTCTTACCCATACAAGTTGGAAGATTTTACGTTTGTTACTCGCCAACCAGTTTACAAACCACACATTTTTGGAATTTTTCAAGCGTTTTCGCTTTCTGTATGGATAACCATAATATTAATTTTGATTGCGATATCAATTGTAAGCTATGTTATAATGAAAAAAAAGTATAACTTCAGTCGTATTGCTTTTCACGTTTTTGCAGTATTGATGAGGCAAAGTTCTCTTGTAACGCCATCATCTCTGGTGCAGAAACTCCTCGTCTATTCGTGGGTTGTAGGAGCTATGGTTCTCTGCTTGTCTTATGATTCTGTGTTTTTATCTTTCCTATCGATTCCGCCTGTCACTAAAATCAAGACAATTTCAGACTTAGCCTCAGCTGTAGAAAAAGGAGATTATCATTGCATTGCTTATCTACACACGCAAGTTGTTGAACGCTGGAAAAACTCGGAACAAGAACAATTACGAACAATTGCAATGGACATTGTACAGAATAAATTATCTCACGAAACATCGTTCATGAATTTTTTTCATGAGAGTCGGAAGCAAAATCTTGCTTTCGTTCTTGAGACAAGGCTAACTGGCCTTCTGGACGCCGAAAGATTTTACTTTTCAGAAGACCATTTTTACGAAACTATGTCTGCAATGATGGTCCGAAAGGGTTTCTGTTTCAAAGAGCTGTTAGATTCTTTTATACAAAGAATAATGGCTTCAGGTATATACTTTAAATATTTAAACGATGGATTGTTTTTGGGTTTAAGAGTATTGTCTTCAATGGACACGGAAGATGTAACTACTAAAAGAAAACTGACGCTGACAGATGTTGCCCCGGCATTTATTTTCCTTTTATCTGGATACTTCATATCTTTTTTAGTTCTTCTTTTTGAGATATTATCCAATCACAAGGAAAGAAATTTTAGGAAGATAAAGCAAAACAGTAAAAGAACAAAAAAATCAGAGGAAACACTCGTTTAAATTTTTATTATTTAAATATTATAGCTTTTAAGTCTCTTTCTGTTCGATCAATTATTATATTTCTGAAATTAAAATTTATTACAAATAACAACTACAGAATTTTTTCTACAAATCTTCTCTGGATTCCCCCTGTCACTAAAATTAAGACACTTTCAGACTTGGCTATAGCTGTAGAAAGAGTAGATTATCATAGCATTGCTTATCTACACACGGGATTTGTTGAACGCTGGAAAAACTCAGAACAGGAACAATTACGAACAATTGCAATGGACTTTGGAAAGAATAAATTATTTTACGAAAAACCGTTCATGAATTCTTTTTCATGAGAGTCGAAAGCAAAATCTTGCTTTCTTTCACAAGACAAGGTTACTTGGAATTCTGGACGTCGATAATTTTATTTTTCAGAAGACCGTTTCCACGAAACTATATCTGCAATGATGGTCTGAAAGGGTTTCTGTTTCAAAGAACTGTTGGATTCTTTTATACAAAGAATAATGGCTTCAGTCTATACTTTAAGTGTATAAACAATGGATTTTTTTTGGGCTTAAGAGAACTATCATTAATGGGCACGGAAGATGTAAATTCTAAAAAAAACTGACGCTGATAGATGTTGCCCCCGCATTTATTTTCCTTTTATCTGGCTACTTTATATCTTTTTTAGCTCTTATTTTCGAGATATTATCCAATCGCAAGGAAATGAATTTAAGGAAGAAAAATCAAAAGAGAAAAAGAACAAAAAAATCAGAGGAAACTCCCGTTTAAGTTTTTATTATGATTATCTTTTCTCTCGATTCCCCCTGTCACTAAATTTAAGACACTTTCAGACTTGGCTTTAGCTGTAGAAAGAGGAGATTATCATTGCATTGCTTATCTACACACGTAATATTTTGAAAGCTGGAAAAACTCAGAACAGGAGCAATTACGAACAATTGCAATGGACATTGGAAAGAATAAATTATTTTACGAAAAACCGTTCATGAATTTTCTTTCATGAGAGTCGAAAGCAAAATCTTGCTTTCTTTCATGAGATAAGGTTACTTGGAATTCTGGACGCCGATATTTTTTTTTCTTTTCTTTGAGAAGACCGTTTCCACGAAACTATGTCTGCAATGATGGTTCGAAAGGGTTTCTGTTTCAAAGAGCTGTTGGATTCTTTTATACAAATAATAATGGCTTCAGGTCTATACTTTAAGTATATAAACGATGAATTCCTTTTGGGCTTAAGAGAACTATCATTAATGGACACGGAAGATGTAACTAGTAAAAGAAAACTGACGCTGATAGATGCTGCCCCCGCATTTATTTTCCTTTTACCTGGCTACTTTATATCTTTTTTAGCTCTTATTTCCGAGATATTATCCAATCGCAATGAAATGAATTTAAGGAAGAAAAATCAAAACAGAAAAAGAACAAAAAGTTTAGAGGAAACTGCCGTTTAAATTTTTATTATTTAAATATTATAATTTTTTACTCTCTTTCTGTGCGATTAATTATTATTTTCCTGAAATTAAAATTTATTACAAATAATAACTACAGAATTTTTGTTTTATCATATAACAATGTATTCATGAATTGCGCTTCTGGAGATTTTGTTTACTTTATATGCAAACTGTTAACTGTAGTTAAAATTGCCTGTTTTAAAATCTTTATTAGATTTTTAAATCTTTATATTAATTTTTTGGCTTTTTTAAATAATAAAAAAATGAAAGAGAATTTTAACCAAAGAAAAACGAAAGAGATATGAAGTTAAAAAGAAAAAACGAAAATTCATCCATTTTGTTAAGTAGAAAGTCTGGAAATAGAAAAATGTTTAGTAGAGTTTTGAATTTCAGAATGAAATGTTTTATATTATAAAACTAATAAAATTGAATTATATTAAGTTTTAAAACGAAATAATGCCACATTCCGGTTTAGAAACTTTTTACGGCTTTCTGAAATCCGAAATAAGTAACAGAATACTGTATAGTATTTGATGTGAGGATTATATTTTAAATGACAAGAGTAACTTTCACAGACATTTTTTTTCAAAAAATTTACTTGTTTTTTTATGTTTTTCATACTATTTTTTATCTGTTATAAAACTGTTAGTGACTCACCTGTTTACATACAGTGCATATCACTCACGATTACTTTATTGAACAATTCGTTAATGATTATGGATTCAGGAAAAAGAAATATATATAGAAACATCAGCTATATTTTCGTGAAACATTTTATCCCTTAAAATGGCAACCGACAGAACAGACCTATGATTAAAATATTTACATATTCTAAATTCTGAAAGTCTCAATTATTTCAGTGACAGTGATACCAATTTTTTCTTGTATGTAATTTTCTAAAACTGATTCAATGCAATTCATATTTATTAACCTTTTATAGTGCAGTTTTGGGTAGCAGAATTAAGATTCCACTATTTCATCACCACATATTGTAAACGTTTTATGTCTTTAGGAGATCATGTTTAATTTCTAATGCATCCAGTAATGGAATTTACAGTTTATATTATCTTAATTAAAAAAAACGTAACTTCGCAATTACGTTAACATAATTATCTATAAATATATAAAACCACACTGCGCTATTAGTCATCAATCTTGTATTATGTAGTGTATAAGTGTTTGGAGTTCTAGTGATATGTAGGTATTTGACCGGGAAGTGGCAGGATAGGCAATCACTTCATAAGGTTTCCGGCTAAAATTCCAGAATTAGCTAAAAATCTGTTTCATATTAAAATATAATTAGTCTGCCTGTCCTCTTTTATAAAATCTCGAAGCGAACGAACCTTTAACCGTGTCCCCGGTCCCTACGGCTGCGTATATCAGACGTGCTGGCGGTTCCTCCTTTTTACCGCGCCCACTAATTATATGAAATCTCGAACTGTGAATTCTACAATCGGGGTCCTTGAATTCACATAAAATGTAGATCCGAACGAAACTCGAACCATGTCTCATTTACATACGGCAGCGTATAGCAGGTGTTCTGCGCACGTACTACGAAAGGCCCTTTTTCTTTTCGAACGAACTTGGAAGCGAATGAAACTTGTATCCTGTCCCAGATGTTTACGGTAGAGTATAGCAGGTGTGCTGTGCACGCAGTGCCGAATTTCATCCTCCTTTTTGAACAAACCTCGAAGCGAACGAAACTCGAATCGTCTTTTCGCTGCCTACGACAGCCCGATGGCGGGCGAAGCCAGCTAGTTTTAACTATCCGCGTTATATAAGTTCCACATTCCAATATCAATGAGCACACTCTTTTATTAACAAAACTGTATCTGAATGAAACTCCGTTAAACAACCTAACAGTAGATATGTAACTCAAACTCGCGGTGCTTTAAAGTACGAATTTAAGATTTTTGCAAGTATTACTATTCGTAAATAATGGCATTTAACGTGGAATATTTTTTTAAATACAAATTTATATCATGTGCCATAAACTATGTTAAAGTTTCAAATAGATCAACTTAGAATTTCTGTCATATTTCCTAAGTTTGTTCACACCCCTCTCCCCCCCCCCCCCCCGAAATGTAATTTTTTTTTCTAAATTTATATCATGTGTCATAAACTATCGTAAAGTTTCAAACAGTTCCAGCAAGAACTTAACATTTTTACAAAAATTACTTTTAGAAAAAAGTGTTATTTGACGCGGCATCCTTTTTTTAAATATTTATCATGCTGTTTCATTATGTATCTAAAAGTTTCAAACATATCGCGTATTAATGGTAACAGCTAAAACGGTAAGAAATGCTGAGGTTTAAAAAAAATCCGTCCCTTCCTTCTCGCCCCCCCCCCTTTCACATACACACACATAAGGGATAAAAGGGATAAGTTGTTTACATTCTGAATAATTTCACGTGAATTGATCTGTGGAAAACCAATATCTCTAGTCTAAAGTATTAAGAACGGATATTTTCATAAATCGGAAAGTTTTCATCAAATTGAAAAAAAAAATAAAGACACATTCTTAAACAGAATGAAAATTTACATCGGCTTCAGAAAAAATCCTAACTCAAAAATGGATATTTTAAAATTTTTGTTACCGTATAAAATTTTTGGGTTCACCAATGCACCTGTTTTGAATTGCCTGACGTTGAAATTGAAGCGGCAAAGAAAATAAATTTTTAAGATTTCGATAAAAATTCATAAATTGGGTTCTAACTGGGCTACGGATAAGATTTTTAGAAAATATAAAAGTAGTTTTTTTGTATGTCTAGGTGTGCAAGTTTCGAACTATTGCGATAAATAAAAAGAAATTTACAGACCCCCTCAAAAATCTTTTACCAACAGATGTCACGTGATAGTGCATCTGCGATAAAATTATTTCAACTTATCCCAGACATGCAGATTGAAAAAATTAATGCAATAAAATGAATTTTTAATCGATTTTTAAGGATATTTCGGGAAATAATGGAGCTGTAAAATTAAATTTTAGAATTTCTGAAAGTTCTTTCAATTTGACGTTCTTTCGTGCAAGTTTTGTGTTCGTGGCTTTTTTAGAACGAAAGATATCGCCCTTTAAAAATTTGCCTAGTACATAAATCCCGTTAAAATGACACCTCCTTTTGATCCAATTAAGCTGAAATTCATTAAAAAAGAGGTATTTAATGAATTTCGTCGCAAATTTATACCAGATTATAATTTTAATGTTGTTCTTAAATCAAAATGGGTATCTTTATGAGATAAGTTTCAATCCACCTTTTTTTTCGGAAATGAATGAAACCAGGAGGTATTATTATTCAGAAACCATTTAATTATACTCAGTTTCCCATGTTTTTCTAAACACAATTGATTTTTCAAAAAATATTGTCAAACTAGGCGTTTTGAACTGACTTTCCGCGCGAGGAAACATAAACCAGTTAAACTGGGGTGAAAATCGGCTTGTCACCTGATTAAAAAAGCTTATAACTCGATGGGTAATTTATTGATTTATAAAAAGTGTAAAACTGATTGAGATGCCAAAATTTTTCCCTGGTCAGGATTTTAAATCAGATGAGCAAAAATCCTGTTTTTTTAATGTATTTAATGGCATTTAAAATTTGTGCATTTTACGCGGATATTTCCAGATATACATATTTATGTATTTCTCTGGTCTTTCCGTTAAAAAATGAATTCATAAAAGTGTCAAAACGTTTTGCACTTGTTGAGCAGACCAGCTGAGAATAGCCTTAAAGAACAATAAGAACATCTTAAAAAAAGATACATATAAAATAAAATAGCTCTTGAAATGTTAGTTATTATTACTATTACTATTTGTTTTTTATTCTAAAACTTTGCTGAATAAAAATGTATCATAAAAATTCATAAAAGCTTGGACTAACCATTTTATCCTTCCTTCTCTTAGTAGATAATTAAACGTTATTCTACTTATTAAATAAAATAAATTTTGAATATATTTCAGTTTTACTAACCATTCCTTAGAAATAAACATAATCGAAATGCTTATTTAAGAACATGAAGTGAATAATGTTTTCTTACTTGTAAAATTGGCGGCATTAATATTGTAGATTTATAATGATTACATATCGTAAGAAAAATATTTATTGCACAAAAGAATGATTGAATGGTGTAATAAATTTGATGTTTGAGCAAAACAAATGCCTGAGTAAACAAGTAAATATAAAGAAATTTTGAATTTGCCTTCAGTTTGATGATGTAAAATTCTAAGAATTTATTTTAGTTCTACTACAACATTTCTAATAAAGAAAGTTTAGATGGACAGAAAACATTCTGGGTCTTTTGTGGTGCTTCGTCTTGTTTTATAAAATCAGATAAAATAAATTTTGATATATCAAAACTTATTTTATATATAAAATGCAAGCTTGGCATTATTAAAATAGAAAAAAAAAAAGAAAAAAGAAAAATCTTTCAGTGCTCATGGAACATAAAATGGTTCACATTTTAGAGTTTTCAGTTACAGGCCTAAAAAAAATAAAACTAAAAGATTATGGTGCTAAAAAATATGGTGCTAATAAATATGGTGCTAAAAATATGGTGCTAAAAGATCATGATGCTAAAAGATTATGGACATAAAAGAATATTGTGTTGGAAGATTTTTAAATAATATATTTCATGAACTGCAGATGTGTGTAGACTTACTTTTAAATGTGTTTTGTGTGTGTTTTGGAACATTTTTCTAAAATTTTATTTTAGATAAACAGTTAAAACTTTCCAAAATTGTGAAAATAACTTCTTTTTTAAACGAAAACAACAACAAAATTAACATTGAAGGATTTTTTTTTTTTTTCAGATAATGAAAAGTACACTGTAAAAAAAAATTCAAGAGGTTACTAAAAATTTCTTAGTAAATTTGTATTCCACAGAATTTTTTAGTAACCATTACAAACTTTTTTTTTTGCAAGTGAAACAAGCATTTCTTTTGTAAACTGAACAAAAGAATTTTTTGTATAACTAACTTAAAAATTTTTAGTATGATCCACCAAGCAAATTTTAGTAATAGCTCCAAAATTATTTTTAATAACCATTACGTGCAACCGAAGGGCAGGAGCTTCCTTCGAGCTGCATCCAGACTTCTGACGCGGAAGATTTTCGGCAAAACAGCAATAGATGGCAGCACCAACCATTCCTACCAGCTCCGACAGGATTTTCATAATCCCTTTATTAACGAGGCACTACATACATCCCGGGCGTATTTGGCGATGGCAAGTTTCGAACCCGGGACCGTTTATCCGGCGTCCGTTACTATAACCACAATGCTATCAAGGGCACACCAAGTGAGTTTTAGTAATAGTTATTAAAAATATAAAAATATTAACTCTCTTCGTTGCTAACTTTTTTCTAGTAATTCTTACAGATTTTCTTGTAACCGACTAAGATTACTAAAAATTTTTTAGTAATTACAAGGATCACTAAAGTTTTTTTAGTAGATCGACCCTTTTTTTTTACAGTGTATGTTCCTAAATTTTTTAAGATTGTGTAAGTTCTTTCGTAATTTTTTATTTCTTTAAACCAAAAGGAAAATTGCTTCTTATTATTCTTACATTGTACCATAAACCGGTGTCTTTTTGTCATATTTCAGACATATATTTGTACATACCTTTTTTTATTCTTCGAATTCGGGTCTAAAAAAATTCAGGCGTATCGACCTAAAGACTCCCTTAACATAAAAGTGAATTCATATACTTAAGAGAAGCAATTTAAGAGTAAAAAAAAAGAAGAAGAAATAGGGTGACGATGTTACTCCTAGTTTGGCGTTACTTCGTCATCTAACAACAAATAAGCTTTAAATGCTCGCAATAGGCGATTTATTAGAAAGTTACCTCGGATATCGATATAAAATAAAATAAAAGTACAGCCCTTAAATTGACTTATTTTAAGGTTAAAAGCCTACACTGTAAAAAAAACTGTAAAGTTACTAACAAGGAGAGGATCCGAGGCTTGTGTCACCGAATTGGATGGACGTTTGTGTACCGATAGAGTATAGTTAGTTTATAAATATATGACAGCCATAAAGCGCAATGCCCAGGTAGTCTTGAAGAAAATAAGTCTTAAAGTTCATGCTATAGTTTATAAGTAATAAATTTCTTGCATTAGCAAGCGCCTCCGTTACATGTTCGGTAGCCCTCTGGATTCGAGTTTTTTCTACCTGAGATCTATCCCGTTCGGACCTTTTTTTCGGAATGAAAATTCGGTACAACTTGGTTATCCTGTCGACCAAAAAATGATCGCCAAATTATAAGATTAAATGCCAGTAATGGATGATTGTGAATGTCACATTTAATGACATTAATTAGGATACACATGTTTAAAACGTCATCAACTTATTTTTAGTTTGACTTTTTATTTATACTTTTATTAATATTTTATTAATTTAATGGTTCTTTTATTATTTAAAATACAATTTATGTCAGCATATACATATAACTTGGCTATTAGTTTGGCGATTTTTATAATTTGGCGAAAAAGGTCGACGGGATAACCAAGTACTACAGAAAATTTTCATTGATTATTTTGGAACCACAATTGTCAAAATATTTGTAACAAGTGAAAATTACGAAAAATGTAAATGAAATTCATTTTTTGTAAGATATAAATGTATTTTTAACTGCGAAATTTCCCATATTTAAATGTATACACATATATATGTAAAAAAAAAAAAAAAAAAAAAAAATTCATTTTTTTTCCTTATTTAGTTTGTTCTAAAGTTTTATAGGAACATACTTTTATTCACAGCTTCCGTAATGTATTAATATTTTTAACGGCTAAAGTTCCTTTTATTTTTATTTTCTTTAACTCAACATAATCTATTAATTATTTTCTTAAAAAGAGCTAGAATGTATTACTTGAATGTCAGTATCTTATTGCGAAATCTTAAATTCATTACACAAATCCATTTTCCTTTTTAGAATTAAAAACATTTATCGAAACTTTAATTTTGTTTTATTTATTTAACAGCGTCTGCACTGATATTCATCCGCTTTTAGTAGGGCATGTTACTCTTACTGTTTACGTCAGTTATTAAAGAGTTCGTGCATCTAGCCCCACCCATCAACCAATAGAAGAGCGCGAAGTAAATTACCTTTACATTCCAAACAATTTTAGTGGATTTTTAAAACCTTACGGGGCAAGGGAGGGACAAGGTTATCCGAGAATCTTTGAGAGAGTCATTTTAGTTTGTCTGAGCAAGCAGAATCCTACTGGCCTTCCAATTGTTAAGACTCACGGTTCTTATCAGAATAATTTCGAACGTTTGTGGAGTGCAATGCATTTCCAGCGATGTATTTTCAAAGTCCACTTTGTGTTTCCTTATTATTTTTGTGGTGATACTGAATTAGAAAAAATGGCTTATTCTTTTTAGTGCATTTTTTTTTTTTAACGGACATGATTGAATTAAGAAAATTTTGTATTTATTATAAAATTATGGTGACTGAAGTATGTGTGGAACATCCAGTGAAAGTGGACAGTAATAAAGATTTTGATGCCCCCTTATTTTCGTATATGTTTCATTATTGGAGAAACCTCCAACAAAACTCCTCCATCTGCCTTTATATGCCAGCCACGACAAGGATATACGTCAATGGTTTTTAACAGAGAATATAAAAAAATAAATTGGCCGGCGGTATTGTGAGATAATCCGTCCTTCCGTCATTTCACCAGATGTTCTTCTATGATCACACTGACGTGCTACATATATATATATTAAATAAGCATATTTAGATATCTATAAACTCGAAATTTTTGTTGTTATTGAAAATTATTTACAGTTTTTTCTATGATTTGCTACTATTTTTAACAGAAAAAATAAATTAAAATACGTGGACAAATATACTATTTTAATTTTGTACCCTCGTGCAAATACTTCAAATATTTCCAGGTTTATTTAAAAAATGATCTTATATTTTAATGTTTTCTTTGAAATCTTGCATTCTTGATTTTCTAATTTGAATAAGATTTTATGTAGTATTTTTTACTTCTGAATTTTTTTTTCATGCTTAATATGTTTATATAATATAGTTTCATTATAGAAATACAATTTTAACTCCGAATCTTTGCATGTTTATGCATTTAATGAAAAGTAAAGATAAAAATAAATAATAATAATAATGAACATAAAAAAAGTCAACTGGAACTTTTATAGGCCATAAAATTTATTTACTGTTATTTACGTTATTAACCCGTTCGCGACGGGAGCCTTTTACGAAATTTTTAGTGTTTCGTCACCGGTTTTAAAAACCGAAATTTGTTCCTTCTTAAATCGAGAAAATGCTCCGATTGAATAAAGCAAATTTTACAGTATAATTTTACCGGTGGGAATAAACAAGGAATATTAAGCCTTTTTGCGGCACGTATACGTGTCGCTCGTCCGTTAAGCTACATTTTTCAAAGTGAAATAAATTAGAATACCTTAAATAAAATTATAATATGCTACTTTATTTTTTTAATTGTAATTTTTCGATTATCGTAGTAATGTATAAATGTATTGCTTTATAACAAATAGCATTTTGACTTTTGAATTTTTTAAACTTGGATTTTTATATTGATAATTATAATAATTGTCTATCTGAATTTTTTCTTTTAATTATAAAAAGATATTGAATTGCTGAAAATAGTTATTAAGTACGCAATAATTACAAAACAAATATCCGAAATTTAAAAAAAAGTCTTATTAACGATTGCGAAAAACATCAAATAATCGAAATATTTTCATAAAGAAACAAATTAAAATATTATTATTCACGCATTTATATGACGAATTCCAATTTATTTTCCTGGAATAATTAGTAGATTGTTCATAGAAATAACTGTAAAAATAATTTTAAATGACAACAAAAAATTTGTGGTCTATAAACAAATTAATTAAACTACTTTTTTTTTTAAATAAAATATTGAATTATGCAAAATTTCGCTGTTAAAATGCATATATATATTACAAAAAAGTAAATTTAATTTATATTTTTCGTAAATTTCATTTGTTATGCACATTTTTTCAATTGCGGTTTGGAAAATAATCAATGAAAATTTCCATTCCGAAAAAACGGTCTGAGCGTGGTTAGATCTCAGGTAGAAAAAAATGGTATCCAGCGCGTTACCGAACAGGCCACGAAGGCACTAGCTACTGAAGGAAATTTGTCCGATTATAAACTACAACATGAATTTTAAGGCTTATTTTCTTCAAGACTCCCTGGGTATTGCGCTTTATGGCTGTCATATATTTATATACTAACTATACTCTATCGATACGCAAACTTTTATCCAGTTCGGTGACACAAGTCTCGGACTCTTCCTTTTAAGATTTTCCCAGTAAACTTGTATTCCAAGAACTTTTCCTGTAACGGTAACAGCAAAATTTCATTTAACCGAGGAAGGTTACATGAGTTTTTGCTGTTAATCTTACATGAAAATTTCTTGGAATACAAATGTACTAGAAAAATCTTAGTAACTTTATAAATTTTTTTTACAGTGTACACTGTAAAAAAAATTGTGTAAAAGTACTAAACTTTTTCTAGGAAACTGGGATTCCAAGAACTTTTCATGTAACGACAACAGCAAAAATCCATGTAACTGATTCTAAAATTAGAAATTTTGCTGTTGCCGTTACAGGAAAAGTTCTTGGAATCCCAGTTTCCTAGAAAAAGTTTAGTACCTCTACAGAATTTTTTTTACAGTGTATGATTTATTGCACAAAATACGATTTTCCTTTTTTACCTCTAGGTAAAAGCAATGATTATATCATGACATGGAGTATTGTTGGTGAATATAAGGATTTGGCTCTCTTTAGGTTAACATATTTTTTAGTTATACAATCGTGACATCATGCTGAGTTAATGAAAAATCCCAGTCAGTTACACTGTAAAAAAAAAAAAAAAAAAAAAAAAAAAATCTGTAAAGTTACTAAGATTTTTCTAGTAAACTTGTATTCCAAGAATTTTTCATGTAACAGTAACAGCAAAATCTCATGTAAACTTCCTCTGTTACATGAAATTTTGCTGTTAACGTTATATGAAAAGTTCTTGGAATAGAAGTTTAGTAGAAAAATCTTAGTAACTTTACAGATTTTTTTTAATACAGTGCACGACTCCCAAGGTCATCAATCATCCTGTATATTCTTAGAAGAATCAAAACTTACTCTATTTTATATACTAATAAATTGAGAAAATGGTATTTTGATTATAAATTCACATCGCAATCTCCTTAATACGATTTTTTTTCTATTTTATATCATAAAATAGTATTTAAAAATTAGCAGACTATCTTCTTTAGCTTAATTTACACAGTAGAACGAGCATTACTTTTTAACTTTTCAGCGACATTGTTGCATGAACAGGAATGTGACAATTTTTTTACACATAATCATTGCACTATTACAAATGCAAAATATTTCATGGAGTTGAATAGAAAACATTATTATTAAAACAATTCTGCATATGATCAATGAAAATTGAATTTAATTGTCAATGCTATTTGTGAGAACGAATGTTAAGAAAAATCAGCTTTGTCATGTAATTTGCAACAGCTCACTCGCTAAAAAGATAAATAAAATAAATTATTAATCTTGGAAAATTTGCAATAAGTTTACATATAAAAATGCTCATTTATAAATAAGAATTGAAAAATCCTTACTCATTTGTAAAATTGATGGTATCATTTAAAAGTATAGCAGTTTACAATGATTTGTAAAGATTGTTTATTACAATGAAAATATTTGAGTCTAAAAAGTCGATTTAAATGATGTTACACATTTATATATTTGATGGTTGAATAAAGAAGACGCTTTTCAAACAAATCTAAATTGATTTTGAATTTATTTTTATTTTACTACAGTGAAATTCTGGCAAAACATATTATTTCGATTAAAGAGTTGTAATAAAGAACATTTAGATGAATGGGATAACATTGTATGACCAAGATGTTTTGATAACCGTTTGTAGTAAAAGTTTAGAAAAATCAGCTTTCAATATGGAATTTAGAAGTGTTGTAGGAATATTTCAGGATGTCAGATTTCATATCAGTTCAGACTTTCTATCCTGATATCACTCGAAGTTTTCTTCAAATATTATTTCTTTAGTGTCACTTGATTACAAGACATTTTGGTTTTTTTTTTCTCTATCGATATTGCTTTGATATCACTATCAATTTTGAGTTGAAAATTATTAAATTCTATGAGACCCTATGGGATTCTTTTCTTTCCATGGGATTTAATCCGTATTTATCAAAGTTTCGGTGGAAACCATGGAAAATTCCGAACGATTAGGCTGATGGGCCCGACTGGGTTCGAACCCAGCAACTCCCGTCAACCAACATTGAGAGCAGAATATCTCTCAAACACTGGAGGTGCCTTATGCATTTTGAAGATTGTCTTTGGTGATTATAGCTTTTTACGGTATTCTTGATAAAGTCATGAGTTTGTGTATCTTCATGTGATAATCATGATGCACTTTTTTGGGGAGGGTGAAAGGCAGGTTTCTTGACCATTAGTCCATTTATTTTAAATTATGTCTGTCTTCATTCTGGTGTAGTGGGTTTCTTTCATTGTGTATTTTGGATATTTGCGATTTTGAACTTTATCTGCTATCAGTCTATATGTTAATATTGTTGTTATCATTTTTACATTCCATCGTTTCTTCTATGATTTTCAATTTGGTAATCATTTTATCATTTAGACTTATTGCCCACATTAGTACTAATTGAAAAAGAATTTTTTTTTTTGATGAACTTATATTTATGCTATTTTATTATTTAATTTTTTTGCGTTTAGAAAAAAATTGTATTTTAGATTTTTTTTCCTATGAAAAGGGAAATATTACTCAACGGAAGGAGATTATTCTGAGAAGGTGTTATATATGATGATATGCTTTCTTTAGTGATGACATGTTTTTCCTAGTGTAATATCAGGTCACTGTTGTCTATTAGCCTTTTAATCCCTGCTTTTCGTTTTGTTTTCAATATGTTGATGTTTGCCAGCTGATGGTACTAAAGCTGTTCGTTGCCTTGTGTAATATTGTCCAGATAAAGTGCTTGTGTTAGCGGGCAGGTTGATAAATGGTGTTTTGGTGTTTCCAAGTCTCTACATTCGCAAAGCTGTATAAATATGCTGGGAAGGCGCCATGTGCAGTGTATATGCGTGTTGGCAATTTACAGCTTACTAGATTAAGTGTTACTACTTTTGGGCAATATTTATATATTGTCTTGCCCGTGTCCCCATTATTCATTCAATCTGCCACTGATTTAGTGTTATGTCCTTTAGTTGTTTTTTTAGGTTTGATACTGGTCTTTCTAGGTGATACTTTATTGTTTGAACTTCATTTTGAGCTGCTTTTTTAGCAAATTCATCGAGATCTTCGTTTTTTGGATACCCGCGTGTGCTTTTATCTAACTTATCTTAAATTTATTGCTTGAGATTTTTCTTGTATTTTGTATTCTCCAATAAGTTTTATTGCATTGGGTGGTTTATTCAATGCCTTTAAGGCTGACATGCAGTCCAAGCTGATACTGAATTATTTCCTGTGTATAACTAGCAGTTCGGTTTGAAAGACACTATTCCACTCTCATAGTTTTTGTATGCTACATTAGCCGATCCCGTAGCACTTGAATCGAATTTCAAGCCATCCGCGTATATTACTATATCCTTTAAGTTAAATCCTAATCTTCGTTCAATTGTGGCTGCCGTATGATTCCGTATGATAATTTTTTGACAAAGTCTACGTGAAGAAATACTCCGTTTTCTATATATTCATTGATTTACTATATTCATTCTATATGCATTGATCTGTTATTTTTTTATATTCATTGCTGCGGAATTGTAATCAGACCTGCATGTACCTGAAGCGCCACTGTTGGATTAGTTCTGTATGTCTTTGTTATAATCTGCGCAATTGGCGTTACGACTGATGAACACTTCTTTGCTGCGTGTATTCAACTTGTGTTTAAAATAGGGAGGGGAGTGAGTATGTTAGCGTTTGTTCTACTCTTGTTCTATACCAGATTTCAAGAATGATTGGTTTGATTTTTTAGCCGCTTGAAACTATTTTTCCTATCAAATAATTGATTTCCTAGTCTTTAGTGATTAGTTTTGACAGCGTGGTAGCCAATATCAATTCAATAATAATCAGTTTAAAATTTTTTGTTTCTCCTCCATACTTAATTTGTTCTTTAAAGTCTAAATCTCTGTCCTTACGTTTCATTCCTTTTACTTTCTATGAAACTGCTGTTGATAAGTTATGTATTCCGGTACAACAGTTCTACTTTCTCCCAGTTCAGTATTAGGCTGTTTACTGTGATCAATCATTAAAATCTTTAGTCATTTTGCTTGATAGATTGACTAATTCATCTTTTTTAGGTGCGTTCGTAATTATGTAAATACGTAGCACCTATTTTTGTCGCTCAGTCCGTCCGTCTGTCCGTCTGTCTGTCTGTCCGTCTGTCCGTCTGTCTGTCCGTCTGTCCGTCTGTCCGCATATAACAACGCAAAAACTACCCAACCGAATCGTTTGAAATTTAAAATACATAATTATAACATAATTTTGTCGAGTCATTTCAAATTTTATGAAAATCAGATGGATAGATCAATTACAGGGACATTCAAAAGGATTCCGTTACATTACGGTCAATAGGGAAAATTTTTTTAAATGCATTTTAATCGTTTGAAATTTAAAACATATAATTATTGCGTAATTTTGTCGAGTCATTTCAAATGTTATGAAAATCGGATGCATAGATCAATTACAGGGACAATCAAAAGGATTCCATTACATTACGGTCAATGGGGAAAAAGTTTCAACTGCATGTTAATGATGTTACATTCATTCGAACATAATAGAATTGACATGAATCTATGAAACATATACTAAAATATGCATTCTGTACAATCTGGGATGCAAGGAATTTTTATTATTAAATTACAGGGCCACACAAAAGTATTCCACTATATAATGCTATAACGGGGAAACATGGTTTGGTACGTGTTTTAATTATATTCAACTATTTCACATTTTATGAATAAGATATATACGTTGCTGAGGTGTAATAAAAATTACTTCCTTCATATATACAGAAACGTAAAGATTTCGACTACTATACTGTATCCGGAGTACGCTCTACTATATCAGCAAGATCTGAATATTTTTAAAACTTCGTTATCGTACGAACGCACCTCATTTGCTACGTTCACGTGCAATTTCCAATTTGTTTCTTTTATAATTAAAATCAAATCACTTGTGAATACTTGTATGCTTACGTTATTACCCCAATCTTTCTTAACATGTAAGATGTGATGCTAGTTAAATGCCGCACTGTAGAAGTGGGTTTTTCCCAGAAGCCGATTTACTTTTTCTAACAAAGAATCACTGAAAGATTTTCCCGCGCCAGCGAGTGACTGGCTATTAAGACATCACCCACATCACGCGCAGGCGCGTGAGTGGCCCGTTAACGTTGGCGCGGGATCGGTAGCGAATGTGTTAAGTTCTGTGTCCCCTACTAATAACCGCAACAACAGACTAAGACCTTTGCCTGTCGGCCAAATCACCAAATATTTTTTTAATTGGTTTAATTCCGTTTTCTTCTAAGGTAACCTTTTGCTTTATACTTTTACCGTTTCCTAAAAAGCTTATTATCCAAATTATTAAATAGTAGAGCAAAGAGATTGTTTAACCAGTTCGCGATGGGGGCCTTTTGCGAAATTTTTAACCAATAAACAATAAAAACAATAAACCAATAAAAATTTTTTAACCAATTTCTTTTACGAATAATTTAATTTGTCGTAATCGGTTTTTAAAAACAGAAATTTGTACCTTATTGAATCTTGTAAATGCTCCGATTAAATAAGACAAATTTTACAGTAAAATTTTATTGGTGGGGATAAACACTGATTCTTAAGCCTTTTTGCGGCACGTATACTTGTGGGTTAGGCTTTAGGGGTTAAGGCTTTTTATTAATTTCGGTCCTCTGATGTCCTCGAAGGCCATTTTATGTCCATTGCTATAACCAGTGTTCTATGTTTGTCTTGTTTGTATTTTTGTGTTGCTTTAATTAGGCTCTTGGGTGCATACTCCGGGGATTTTCTCTGTTTAAAACGATAATGTTTAAACGATAACGACGATGTCATCTTCTCATGTTTTCAACTTCATCAATTCCAAATTTGAGAAAAACTAACATTAATTTTTTATAGTGTACTCTGCCCCTCCTTATCACGAATTATTATGAATTAAACGTTTAATTAAAGTGTTGTTACATCAATGCACATTCTTTTATTTGATTCTTACGAGTACTTTCATGTAATATGAACTGTAAAATTTATTTTTGCTACTTCTTAAATAAAATAAATTTTGAATTCAAAAGCCCTTTTAAAATTCTGCAATGAGTGATATAAACAGAAATTTCTTTTAAAAGCAAAAATTGAAAAAAGTTTTATAATTGATGACATCTTTTTTTTCTTTCTCTTTTGTTAATCATTGCAGTTTTAGAATATTCATAAAGATTATCAAAATTCTAACTTAAAAAAACGTTTATTCAGCAATGGATGAGTCAAATGCTTATCCATTTATACAGGGTGTCCCAAAAGGTCATGTCCAAACGGCACACATGGTTGTGTCAGGTCATTAGGAAACAGAATTACATAGGAAAGGGGGGTCGGAAACGCGATTGTAATCCGCTAGAGGGCGATAAGCGATGTCAGACGAAAGCGCGGGCAGTCGGATCATTCGAAGCGCGGACGTTGCAGAGAAAGGATGAACCAGTTGATGAGCACTTGGATGAGCACTTACTATGAGTTGTAGCATTTTTCTTTTTTATTTGGTACTGTTTTGTTGTAAAATAAAGATATTTTACACCGTTTGTTATCTTTTCTTTGCGTGACGGTTACGATGCAATTTCACTGTTTAGATCGCGTTTCCGACCCCCCTTTCCTATGTAATTCTGTTTCCTCATGACCTGACACAACCATGTGTTCCGTTTGGACATGACCTTTTGGGACACCCTGTATAGCATGATGTCTTCACAAGACAGATGCCTGAGCAAACAAATATAAATGTCTTTTGATTTTCGCTTGATAAAAGGAAATTCAAGTAATGTCCATACATAAGTTGATTTATAAGATTTATAATAATTAAGGATAGTTAGCGGATGACCTCACAACTGTTAATAACTGGGGTTATTGAAATTTTTAGTTCGTAATTACACTATTAGTTTTTCATAGAAAAAGATTTGTTTTTAGGTGTATAATCTTATAACCGTTGATAGCTGTTACCATTCAATATCTTATCACGTAGTGAAACATTCCTAGGTTAATGCACATTTTTTAACTCTTTGCAGTTGAAAATTGACTCTCACTCACCATTAATGTTGCCAGGTGTCCCTCGTAAATGGGGACCAAATTCTTTTAGGACACAATTAATATCTTACAATTTATTTCGCCATGTTTTATCACAGATTATTCGGCTATTAGATAGGGTGATGGAAATTAATTTAAAATACTGATGTGCAAAGCCTTTAGAGCAACCACTTACGTAGGACATTACACTGTAAAAAAAAATTCAAGAGGTTACTAAAAATTTTTTAGTAAATTTGTACTCCACAGAATTTTTTAGTAACCATTACAAACTTTTTTTTTTTGCAAGTGAAACAAGCATTTCTTTTGTAAACTGAACAAAAGAATTTTTTGTATAACTAACTTAAAAATTTTTAGTATGAGCCACCAAGCAAATTTTAGTATAGCTCCAAAATTATTTTTAATAACCATTACGTGCGCCCGAAGGGCAGGAGGTTCCTTCGAGCTGCATCCAAACTTCTGAAGCGGAAGATTTTCGGCAAAACTGCAATAGATGGCAGCACCAAACATTGCTAACTGCTCCGACAGGATTTTCATAATCCCTTTACTAACGAGTACTTACACTACATACATTCGGGGCGTATTTGGCGGTGGCCAGTATCGAACCCGGGACCTTTTAGTCTGGAGTCCGTTACTATAACCACAATGCTATGAAGGGCACACCAAATGAGTTTTAGTAATAGTTATTAAAAATATAAAAATATTAACTCTCTTCGTTGCTAACTTTTTTCTAGTAATTCTTACAGATTTTCTTGTAACCGACTAAGATTACTAAAATTTTTTTTGTAATTACAAGGATCACTAAAGTTTTTTTAGTAGATCGACCCTTTTTTTACAGTGTAGTGATAAGTGAGATCAGCTCTCGAGTGCAAAGGCTCAATTTGATTCGACGTTGTATATGTATTTTTATGATACATAAGCTTTAAAATTAACTTACTATACATTTTAAGGCTGTTCTCATTTGTTCTGCTCAACAAGTGCAAAATGATTTGACACATTAACAAATTAATTTTTTAAAGGAAAGATATAAAATTGGAAGGTTTGACAATAGAAGCGTTTTCGAATCGAACTGAGTTTTCTATATTTTATGATAATTACATTACCTACCGAGTTATAAGCGATTTTTTTTCTCGTGATCAAGCATTTTTTGTTCATCGTTAACTGGATTTTATGCTTTTATCTGAAAATGTGATTCAAAACGTCAACTTTCATGGCATGTTCTGAAATATCTATTGCGTTTGCAAAGAAAAAAAAAAGAAAGAAAGAAAGAAAGAAAAAAGAATGAATGAAAGAAAGAAAAAAACATGACTGCGATTAGATAGTTTACAAATTACGTTACAAAGACGTCCTTTTTGATTTAAGAACACCCTTAAAAGAAATGAATTTTGAATTCAGTCAAATTTTCAAATTCCTGAAATGAATATTAAATACAAGCAACATTTTCTGTTAAAAACAATAATTCTGTAATGTATAATAATTTCAAACTGGATGACATCATTACTGTAAATCATTGCAGTTTTAGATTATTGATGATTATTATATGTATTCTAACATAAGGCAAACTTTTATTCAAGAATGAATATTTCAAATGCTCATTCATTTATATAACATGATGACTTAACAAAACAGACGCCTGAGCAAACAAATATAAACGTGTCTTGAATTTCGCCTGATAAAGTGGAATTCGTGAAATGTCTGTACGTAAGTTTGTTTAAAGATTTATAATAAAGAATATTTAGCGGAATAGAATATTATTCTAAATGTTATTCTCTATTTATATAACATGATGTCTTAACAAAACAGATGTCTGAGTTAACAAATATGAAAGTCTCTTGAATTTCGAATTATAAAGGGAAATTCAAGAATTTCTAGGAAAATCCAAGAAAAGTTGAAAAAAATCATCAACTCAAAGTCTACACATTAGTTGGTTTATAAGATTCATAGCAATAAAGGATAGTTAGCGTATGACCTCATAACTGTTATTAACCTGTGTTATTGCAAATTTTAGTTTCTTTATTACTTATTTGGAAAATAGTTTTTGTCCTCGATAGAAAATTGGGAAATCTGAAGTATATCTGAATCTTTTTATTGATTGAATTCCGCAACATATTTTATTTTATTCGTTTCCTGATTGGTCCAAGTTTAATGTTCAAAAAAGGAATACTTTTGTTTTTTATTTTATTTGTTTTATGATTTTGGTCCAAGTTTAATGTCCAAAAATGGAATACTTCTGTTGCCACGATGACAAAAAGAGTAATAAAAACTTAAATAATAATAATAATTTAAAAACAAATTGCGACAGAGATTTCAAACAACTTTCATTAAAAAGTGTACTTTTTTCTCTACACAACGAACGGTGTTAAAATTTATAATGTGCCATGTTTAAAAGTTTAAAAATTTACAATTTCGATAACTGTAAAACTGAAATTTCATTTAAAATTTGTTTGTGATGTGTACAGGAATATTAATGTTTAATCCATGTCATAATAGGAGGCGTTCAGAAGTCAAAAACAGTTAATGTCGTCTGTCTATAAACTACTGTTTTTTTATCATTGGTCCAGGAATATTAATGTTTAATGCGCGGCGTATGCAATACGACTCATTATAATCATCCTAAAATGATGTTTATTAATATTATTAATTTAAATATAGAATTTATTTATAAGCCTTTAAAATTTTAGTCTTTGAAATTTTTATTTTCCAAATAGTCGTTCTAATTTGTTAAATTACAATTTTGTAATTTATTTTATTATTATTATTATTATTATTATTATTATTATTATTATTATTTTAATTTTTGTGCAATTTTCGCTTTAAAAAGTGCGCTTTGTTGCTAAAATATATAAGCAGCAATGAAAACATACCTGATGAACGTTTATTATACTATTATATTTGTAGCGGCGGTGCGCATTAACGTAATTAATAAACTCACATGCTTTAATGGCGTGTACATACTTCATTTTTAAGATACTGCGAAGCGTTGCTTGCCCTTCTGGCATAACAAAACAACAACTAGGAAACACAGACAATTTGCGTTTCTATAGTTACATACATTGGCGAACAAGTATGATGCCAGATTCCAAACATAAATTACAAAACATAAATTACAAATAACTCTAACATACCCCCCGACATTGAAGGGTCAACCTCAATAAATTATACAATACAAAATATTAACATTACAAATGCTTAAGTAATATGATACAATTCAACAATTTTCTTTTAACAATGAATAATACAATTATGAACATACAACAATAGGAAAACTAAAAAGTCCTTCCGGCAATGCCGGGAGGAAGAGGTAGCTTTCATATACTTATATATTTATTTATTTATTTTAAAGTAAGTTACATTGTTCAAAAATACTAAGCTCAAATCAGTGGAAATAATCTTATAAAATTAGTGATTTTATAAGATTGAATACTAGTTTTTGTCAAGACTGAATATTAATAGGAATTTTTAGAAATTAGTCATCTTTTATTCAACCTGGTTTTATTTTAAGCGATTTAGAGAGTCACCAAATTCCACGATATCGTGAAGTGTATGCCATTTTAAAGCAACATGGTGGATTGTTCAGATCAGACCGTTTCAAAATGTCAGCCATAAGCAAAATTAAAAGTGCTATAACTCAATCATTTTTTAAGATATAGACAAAATAAAAAGTGTTCTGGAATTGTTGTTTTAAGTTTTAACACGTAAAAGAAAAATATTTTTCAACTTTCAATTTTTTCGCATTTAATTTTAAATTTTAAATTTTTTAAAAAATTTAAAATGGCTACCATTTTGAAACAAAATGGTGGATGATGCTGGCCAAAAAACTCGATCGAGAAATTTGTATGTACTATATACATACCAAGTTTCATTGAAATCGGTTCATAAATACGCATGTTATCACGTGACAAAAATCAGATCGTTTCAAAATGTCAGCCATAAGAAAAATTCAAAGTGCTACAACTCAATCATTTTGTAAGATATAGACAAAATAAAAAGTGTTCTGGAATTGTTGTTTTAAGTTCTAACACGTAAAAGAAAATATATTTTTCAAATTTTGATTTTTCGCATTTAATTTTAAATTTTAAATTTTTTTAAAAATTTAAAATGGCCACCATTTTGAAACAAAATGGTGGATGATGCTGGCCAAAAAACTCGATCGAGAAATTTGTATGTACTATATACATACCAAGTTTCATTGAAATCGGTTCATAAATAC
Source organism: Maratus speculifer (assembly GCA_964019185.1). Lineage (NCBI taxonomy): Eukaryota > Metazoa > Arthropoda > Arachnida > Araneae > Salticidae > Maratus > Maratus speculifer. Next base: position 145,055,300 of record OZ025301.1, on the reverse strand, counting down.
GCGTGTTATTACGTGACAAAAATCAGATCGTTTCAAAATGTCAGCCATAAGAAAAATTCAAAGTGCTATAACTCAATCATTTTTTAAGATATAGACAAAATAAAAAGTGTTCTGGAATCTTTGTTTTAAGTTCTAACACGTAAAAGAAAAATATTTTTCAACTTTTAATTTTTTCGCATTTAATTTTAAATTTTAAATTTTTAAAAAAATTTTAAATGGCCGCCATTTTGAAACAAAATGGCGGATGATGCTGACCAACGAACTCGGTCGAGACATTTGTATGTACTATGTACATACCAAGTTTCATTCAAATCGGTTCATAAATACGTTAGTTATCGCATGACAAAAATCAGATATATATATATGTATATTGTTATATATATATATATATATATATATATATATATATATATATATATATATGTCAACATTTGAACAGAGGGTGGTTTTGGGGTCTGGGGGTCATGATCGGTGAAAATATACCAAAATTTTCCGGAAGTGCTTTCCTCCGGACGGCTGCAATAGGTAGCTTTTTACTTTTTGTAATGAAAGCTACCTAAAAGAAAAATACATAACAAAACTTTTTTTTCAACATTTCGTAATTAATTATCTGAGACTTTTTGTGGCAATAACACAATTTTTGAAATATTTCTTTTAAGTATTCCCTTTGCGGTTTTAACTTCTATAATCCTAATCTTACCATCTGCACCTGGGAAAATATTTATAATGCGTCCTAGTAAGTATTTATTTGTAGGAAGATCATTTTCCTTTATCAACACTAAGGTTCTTATGTTTAGGTTATTTTTTTTTTCAAATTGCTATTTTGAACGCTGTCGGAGCGTATTTAAATACTCCTTATTCAAACGGTTCCATATCAATTGATAGTGTTTTCAAATTGTATGCCATCTAGTGAGTCTATTTTCATTTACATTAATTAATTCTGGTTCAACGATGGCTGCCATAGGCCTTCCGATAAAGAAGTGGCCAGGTGTTAAAGCCACCAAGTCATTCACGTCTGAATACAATGGAGTGATTGGCCGTGAATTTAATATAGACTCTGTTTGAGCAATTACAGTTAATAACTCTTCGAACGTTAGCCTTGCATTATCTACCGTTCGCATTAGATGATATTTTACCGATTTTATTCCTGCCTCCCACAAACCGCCAAAATTAGGTGCTCTGGATGGTATAAATTTCCAAATAATATTCTCTTCTGACAAATAATTCGCTAACTTCTCCTCGGGATGTCTTAGTAAATTATGGAATCTCTGTAACTCGGCGTTAGCGACAATTTTTTTTTTCTTTTGCACTATCTGAAAAGATTACTGCGCACCTTCCGCGCGTAGCAATGAATTTTTTTAAGGTGGCAATGAATGCATCTATAGTCAATTCTGACACTAGTTCGAGATCCACTGCTTCAGTTACAAAGCAAAGATTGACAAATACACCTTATTAAGAATTCCCTTTCTTTGTCCCTTATATTTTATGAAAAAGGGGCCACCAAAATATCTTCCCATGTAATTAAATGGTGCGCTAGGACGTACCCTCTGTGTGGGTAGGGAACCCATGATTTGTTGTATAGTTATGGGGTTGCTTTTACTACAAGTTACACACTCATGCGTTATTTTTCTAGCTAAAATTTCTTCCCCGTAGCGGCCAGAATTTTTGCCACAAGTAGCATAACAATGCTTGTGCACCTATATGAAGATATTTTTTATGATAGTAAATTGCAATTAGGCTACACAATTTACCCTTAGCTGGCAGAATATATTGATGTTTTTGAGAAAACTTTAGGTCTGCATTATCTAAACGCCCCCCTACTCTTAGAACATTATCTGCATCCAAAAAGGGTTTTAACAATCGCAATTTACTTTTCTTATAAATTTCCTTACCTTCTAACAATGCAGTATGTTATGCCTTAAATTCAACTTTTTGAATCTCCCGAATTAGAAATATTTCTGATCTTGATAATTCTTCCATACTTACGTGTCCCTTTCTTTTTTCAACTGATTTTCTTGTGTTATCTAAGAACATGAAAATATAACTTAAAACACGTAATATTTTAGTATAATTGTTGTTAATACTTAAAATTTCATTTGCAAATTCAGTAGAATTTAAACAGATTAGTGCTGTATTATTTTACAGTTTTAATTCTGATGAAAAGTCAATATTGTCCTTCACTAAAGTTCTAAATCAATGTTCTGATAGGATTTAATGTATCTTTCTCTCAAGAAGAGAGGACCGTACCACCAAAGTTCACATTCAATTAATTTGTCGAAGGTTAGTCCTCGAGACACAAGGTCTGCTGGGTTGTTCTCTGAGCGTATATGTTTCCATTGAAAAGTCTGGGTCAACTCTTGAATTTTGTAAACTCTGTTGGCCACAATAGTTTTAAATAGATGAGGGGGAGTCTGAATGCACGCTAAGACGATGGTTGAATCACATCATAATGTTATTTTACTGATGTTCAACTTTAGTAGATTCACTATAATAGATATATTAATATCATAAATTCGCGCTATATCGGATACAACATTTCTTTTTTAATATAGGACTATCTCCTTAACCTATGAATTAAACGAAAAGGAGTCACGAACTAGATTCCATAACAATCCTAGAGTTTTAATGCTCTGGTCATCATCATGATCATTGAATGTATACTCCTGATTGCTAGTTGCGATTTTTAAGAGTTCGGGGCGATTAGCACACCATCGGTGCAACTTCATGCCACCACGTTCAAGTAATGCAATTAATTGTGCTTGCACTTATTGAGCCTTTTTTAAAGTATTAGCTCCTGTTAATACGTCATCCACATAGAAGTCTCGGAGAACTACACGTAATGCTAGCGGAAAATTGTCCTTTTCATCAATTGCAAGCTGATTCAAAGTCCGCGCAGCAAGATAAGGCCCTTCTTCACCAGCTTTCCACAAAATGCGAAGCAAATCTCTCTGATTTTCCGAAATTAGTATTTGGCGATACATATTTATGATGTCAGCAGTAAAGGCGTACTCGTGAGTTCGAAATCGACAAATGATATCGAAGAGCTCATCTTGAACTAATCCTCCGTTTAATAAAATATCATTTAAAGAAACACCACTGTTAGTAGCTGCACTAGCATCGAAGACAAACCTTAATTTCGTGCTGGGTTTCTCGGGTTTGTATACCCCATGATGCAGCAAGTAATATGAAAATTCGGGCTTATTTTCCAATAAGATTTCTTCTAAGTGTCACAAATTATTATATTCGTTAATAAATTATTAGTATAACATTGTTATGGCTGGATTGTGCGTAAATCACTTAAGTAAGTTATTTAATCGTTTAAGTACGTTTTCCATTGATTCTCCTAAACATGCCAGCCCACCAGTTTTAATTGGCCTTTCCACAATATACCTACCATCTTCTCTTCTAGTATGTGTACGCAGGAAATGTTCCTCACAATACTGCTCTTCTTCACTTTTTATTGGATTTTTATCATGGACCGCTTCAATTTGCCAAAATTTTTTCATAGTGTTGGATAAATCATCCACAGATCGAACAAGACCACAATAATTATTAAAATTTTGTTGTGGCATAGACGTAGAACCACTCGCAACATAGCCAAAAACAGTTTGTTGAAAAACCAAATTTTGCATATTTATTTTATTTTGTCCAATTAATTTTAAAAATACTTCGTTTGATAATAAAACATGTATTGGACCTGGTTTATCAAATTGTGGATCAGCTAACTGAAACGTTTGTAAATGAGTAATAGGCATGATGTTTAGATATGTAGCTGGCGTTATGCGTGTAATTTTAGGAACAACAAAAAATTACAATGTTTCATTAAAACTCCTGTTTTTATTTGCTATGGTTGTTATAATACTTTCCTCTATATTCATAACTGAACGATTTAGCCTTGAAACTGATGCTTTTATTTTCCTTCCTTTCAAGAACAATAACTCGGAACATTCCTCCGTTATAAAGTTATTTTGCGATCCTGAATCTAACAATGCTCTAAGAGGAACAAATTCTCATCTAGCATTTTGTACATATATTATCACAGTTGAAAGCAATACTTGTTTACTAGAAGAAGACGTCATACTCATTACAGTATTGTTAATAGTTGAATGCGTGTTATCAAATGAATGTGTATTTTCACCCAAAGTGGTAACAGACATCTGATTATTTGTGTAACTATGAGGAGTAAATGCGTTTGCGGTTGGCGATAAATTAATACTAATAGTATTTTCATCTTGAATTTGTATTGTCTGTTTAGTATCAATATTTTCCTCACCGCGTTCCAGGTGGATCAATGCGTGGTGATGTTTGTTGCATTTTCTGCACGTACTTGAACTTTTGCACTGGCTAATGTTATGAACTGTTAATGAACAGTTGAAGCATGTTTATTTTATTTTAACAATATTAAACCCTTTTTTTGCAGGTAAATTTAAGAATTGGGAACATCTCATTAACATGTGATCGTCTTTACACATTGAACAAATGTGTGAACCTTCTGCTAACAAAGTCAATGACTTAGAATTAAATGAACGTTTCTGATCCTTACTGAAAGGTTTTACAGACGTAACTTTATGGATATTTTCCAAAATTTGAGATCTTTTTCTAAAAATAAAAGTAATTCATCTAACTTCGGAACTTCTTTAGAACTTATCGTCATTTCATAATTTTTTCGAGCATCTCTATCTAATTTTTGGAGAATGATGTTCAATATTAAAACATCTGAAAGATTGTTTCTGTTATAGTTCAAAATCTTCAAGGCGCGAATGCTTTTTTTACATTATCGACTACATTTCGAAGATCTGTGTATATTTATCTGCGGGAGGCTGTGTATATTTATCTGCGTTTAAGAGTGAATTGATGTGTATTTCTGTTACTACTCTATAATTTTCGTATCTGTCTTTTAATGCTTGAAATAAAGATGAAAAGGTGTCTTTTGTGCTAATCAAAGCTCTGGCATCACTTAGTAATGCTGCTGCTAAATAATGCAACTTTTGCGCATCTGATAGTTACTCATTTGAAGTTATTAAGTTGTTAAATTGTAATTTAAATAGACCCCACATTCATCGGGTTTTCCGGAGAATTTCGGAAGAGAAATTTCGGGTAATTTAATATTTATCACGTTGTTTATTTGAGTAGAATTTGATTTTTTTTTCATTGGAAACTTTACCTTGTTCTAAATGTTTAAGTTGCTTTTTAATTTGAAATTTGGCCTTTATAATTTTTTCCTGGTATTCTTCGCTAGCGTTAATGTCAATTTCATATTCTTTTTCTAAACTAATACCAGCTTCTATTTCTTCATTTAAATTTTTTAGAGATTGTTCTCTGTTATTTAATTGTTCTAAAATTTCTAAATATCTATCAATATCACCCAGCTAAAAATGAAACGCAGTGAAACTGTAACGAAAATGCAGTTACGAAACTGTGGTGATTTGGCACAAATCCCTGCAGTTTTTTCGAAGTCAATAACTACAAATTCACTACAGTGAATGTGTAGTTCATAACTACACATTTACTGCAGTGAATTTATAGTTAAATGCCCCTCCCCCTGAAAAAAAATAAGCTCTGCTGGCGCCATCTATTGACCACACTGGTGAGTTTGCTTTTTAATATTTCAAAGGCATACATTTCGACCGTGGAAACACTTGTACTCGAACTGACGAACCCAGGTGCAGGTGAGACACGCCTTGACCACTTGCCCATTGAGACTTGTCTGGTGAGTGTTGGGCGAGGTATTAAGGGGAGGCATTTCAATTAAAGGTCATTTGTTGCTAAAGCTGAATGGCAGGCAGAAAAATTGGGAGCTTTAAAGTGCTTTTATTATATTATTTATTAATTAATTGTAATTCGATTATATGGGCGTGTATTTTAAAAATAATTTAATATTTAAATGTATGAAACAAATATTTTAGCGAATTAGCTAAAGCAAAAATGAATTGGTTTTTCTTCTGAATTTAAGAATCAGTAAATATTTAATAAAATAATTTTATTTTTAGACAATTTGCGAAATTAATATTTTTTGATTATGAATTATAATGTAATTACATGCGTTGTGTTAATTTTATAAAATATATTTTTTGACATGGAAGTACTTACTTTAATAAATAATAGGTCGGTAATTAATAATTTTTACTTAGAATAAGAATTCATTTTAAGTCGTTTTATGTTAAGGTAGAACATAATTTTTATCATTATGTAACAATAATAATTTGTTACTTATAAACATTTTTTTACTTTAAAAATAAAATAAAAGTAATATTTTTTCTTTTGGTAGTGAGTTTTTTAAATGGGGAATATTTCTTAATCTTTCTTGCAAATTTAAGAATATTTAATAAAATAAGTGAATTTTAGAGGTTTTTTTCATAACATAATTTTCTTTTTAGGAATTATAATGTAATTAAATGTGTTAATTTAAGAAATATATATTTGTAAAAAGGAAAAATTAATTTTTATAAAATAAGAAGTTGATAATTAATTACTTTGAATTAGAATAAGAATTAATTTTATGTCATTTTTATTTTTTAATGTAGCATATGTTTTTAATGATTATGTAGACATATTTGATAGTTAACTTATCTACATTTTTATCTAAAAATAAAATAGAAAGATTAATCTGCTTCTTTCTTTTCTTTTTCTTTTTCTTTTCTTTTCTTTTTCTTTTTTTTCTTTCATAAATAATGTTTTACAAAGGAAAATTTCTGAATCTTTTTTTTTTTAATTTTAATATAAAAAATGACTAGATTTTTAAATATATTTATGGCTTTTTAAATAATTTTAAACACTTCTAATAATTTAACATTTGCATGAAATAAGAAACTTTGATGTACTTTTAAAATGAATACATAATTAGAAAATACACTTCAATTAACTGAAGTATTTTTTATCTTTCTACGATTGATGAAGTTTAGAACGAATAATAATTTTAAAGAGCGATTTTAAAAATTATTTGATGATTCAAATATTTGTAAGTCGATATCAAAATGAAGTAATTGTAAATTAATTGTAAGTCTCTTTCAGTTATGAAGATGGAGATGTATGGGGGCAGGAAGCAGAGAAAACAAATTGAACTCCTTGGATTTTAAAACTTAATTAAAAAATTTTACTTTTCTTCTTTTTTTTCAAAAGCCTAATGTAATTTTTTCAAGTAACGGGGTTAACGGGGTAATCTTTTCAGTTAACGGGGGGTGGGGGAGTGTAGACTCATTGCCCCTCCCTGGATTTTTAAATTTAATTAGCGATTTTTTCTCCAATTTACAAAAACATAATAAAATTTATTCTTTTAGAGTAATTTAAAATAAAGAAACGAATAATTTTTCATTAGGGGTGAGGGCATAGATGATCCATTTTCAATCACTCGATTTTGAAATTTAAGTAATTGTTTTCTCCGATTTTTGAAAAAATACTAAAATTTAATCTTTTTTCTTAGCTTAAAATATAAGAACTAAGAATGTTCTGTTAGGGGAAGGAAGATAGAAGAAAGTTTTTGTCCCTTCCTAAATTAAATATATATATATATTAACAAAATTTTCCTTTTCTTCTATTTTCAAAAGCATAATAAAATGTATAATTTTCAAGAAATTTACAATAAAAAATAAGAAGAAATTTCCCATTAAAGGGCTGATGAGTGAAAGGAACATTGTCTCTCATAACTTTTGAAACTTAATATATTTTTTCTTAATATATATATATATATATATATATATATATATATATATATATATATACACACACATTGGATAAACGTCTGAAAATTTATTCGTTTAGAGTAACTTAAAATAAAGGAACTAAGAAAATTCCGTTGTATGCAATCGGGCACAGGTAGTCACTACCCCTCACTGGACTTTGAAATGTAACTTATTATTAATTATATTGGAAATTATTTTTTTTTTCTTATCTTAAAATAATAAAGGAACTAAAAATTTTAAATTAGGGGGAAAGAAGCATAGATAGGGATGCCCATGCCTGAATTAAAAAAAAAAGAAATGGATTTTAGATTTAGATTATAGAAAATGGATTGGAAATTAAAACTTATAATTTACAAGTAACAAAACAAAGTAGGAACTAATAAATTTTTCGCTACGGAAGAGGGTCGATGAGATGAGAAATCCCTAATTCGATTTTGAAGCATAATTGAAATTATTTTCCTCCGATTAAATTCTGTGAATTTATCGGACAATAACTACAGTTATACTAGAGATGCATCAAAAATGTATTTCTAAATTAATAGTTGAACAATAACTTCAAATTCACTGCAGTGATTCTACGGTTATAAAGTCTGATATATTTTTAAATTTTTGATTATAAAATGACTTTATAAAAACTACAGTGTTTTCAAAGTTAATAGCTCACAGAATGTTTAAAATAAATTACTGCAAAATCACCCTTAATTAACTACAAAATAACTGAAGTGATTTTATAGTTGAGATTGTACTACAGAAAGACTAGAGAAACTTTAGAAAAACCTCAAAAACACTTTACTTCTACAAAAAAACTGCAGTTCATTTTTAGCTGGGCAATATTTTTATCATTTATTAATGTTTCTTATTTACGAATTAATTTTGTAATAGATGTGCGTAATGTTGCACGCTTCTTTTTTAATTTTTGAAGATTTTCCATATTCAAAAACTTATGATAACAGCATAAGGAACAATAAATGTTTCATACCTTGATTGCTGCGGGCGAACGATTTCCTTTCTTTAATAAAAGCATCAAGCAAGCTCATGGAATAATGTTAGAAACTTCATTGATGAAAACAGTTCATTATTATTGAACTTTTCTTTTCAAAGTGAAGAAAAAATATATATACTTTCCGGCTGACGCGACCAGAGAAATATGTAGCGGCGGTGCGTATTAACGTAATTAATAAACTCACATGCTTAAATGGACTGTACATACTTTATTTTTAAGATATTGCGAAGCGTGGATTGCCCTTTTGGCATAACAAAACAACAACTGGGAAACACAGACAATGTGCGTTTCTATAGTTACATACATTAGCGAACAAGTATGATGTCAGATTCCAAACATAAATTACAAATAACTCTAACAATATTTTTGTAGAAAAAAATTGTTTTTAAGTGTATGATCTTATAACCACTAGCTATGACATATCTTACAAAGCATTGATGAATTCTTTGTTCACATTTTCTAACCCTTCGCACTCTAGAGGTGACTCTTTCCCACCACTATTATTGTCATGTGTCCCTCGTAAATCAGGACGCCAAATGCATCGGACACCACTAATATCTTACAGATTATCTCGGCATTTTTTATCACATACTAGTATATAGCTACGTCAAAAATGACGGAATTTTCACTTGCATTTCATTTTCATAATACTACATACAAACAAACAGTAAGAAGATTTTATTATTGAGGAGTCTGTATTGTAGAAAAGCTCATTTTAAAAATAGCAATACATTTCTATAAATACAAACAATAAAGGTTTTTTTTTTACTTGATATTTAGTTTTTGAACTAATTTTAATTTCAAAACCAAGAGCAGTATTTATTACAACAACAACAATAATAATTAGCAAAATAAAACGTTACTATTAGAAAAATAATTCGTTTTCAAATATGGCAATCACTTAAATATTTTTAATTTTTTCTCCTGAAAAAAGGGGGTTTTAGGGGGGCAGAGCCCACCTAACATAGTCTAAATTATTCATTTTTTATATTTACAAAAATGCAATTTTTCAGGAGTTTTGAAAGTGATTGCTGTATTTGAAAGCGAGTTTTTTATGCAGTTTCAGTTTGCCGATCATTTTCGGAAACGGCTTTTTGGCGCAAAAAAAATCGCTAAGTTTTAAAACAATCATTTTAGCATTTGTTTTCAGCTAAGCCTAACATGGCGTTTAGCTGCAGTCAATATCCAGATTGGAGTGGCTCATGCTGGAATCGTTCCTACAGTTCTCTGAAGTCGCAATTTATTATAAGTAGATTATTCGGCCATTAGAGAAGGCGATGGAAATTAGTTTAAAATACTGGTGGCTAGAACATTTGAATCACTCATTTACGCAGGACACTAGTAGTCAGTGAGAATCACTTTTCGAGTGTAGAGTGTTACTTTGATTCGAATTTATATAGGTATTTTTATGATATATAAACTAACTTTAAAGTTAACTTATTCTACTTCTTAAGGCTGTTCTCAACTAACTGATCTGCTCAAGACGCGCAAAACGTTTTTACGCATTTACAAATTCATTTTTTAAATTAAACATATAAAATTGAAAGTCCTGACTATGGAAGCGAAGGACTTTCGAATCGATATGAGATTTCTATTTTATGATAATTAAATAACTTACCGAATTATAAGAGATTTTGATCACGGGATCACGCTTTTTTCACCTTTCGTTGACTGTATTTTTTGCTTTTGTCAGTAAATGCGGTTCAAAACGTCAAATTTGATGAATTGTTCTGAAATATCTATTAAGATTGAAATAAAATGAGAGCGATTAGATAGTTTATAAACAACAACACTTGCTAGTTTCATACCATTTCCGAACAAAAATAAAATAAATCTTATATCATACAGTTACTTTTTTTTATTTAAGAAAATCCTTAAATGAAATAAATTTTGAACTCAATCAAATTTTCAGATTACTGCAATGAATATTAAATATAAATTAAACTTTCTGTTGGAAACAAGAATTCCATAGTGCATAATAATTTCAAATGGATGTCATCATTACTGTAAATTATTGCAGTTTTAGAATATTGATAATTATTATCTAAATTCTAACATAAGGCAAACGTTAATTTAGGAATGATTGGTTCAAATGTTTATTCATTTATATAACATGATGTATTAACAAAACAAACGCCTGAAAAACAAACATAACCAACTGTCTTTTTCTGATAAAGTGAAGTTTGTGCAATGTATATCTATTAGTTTGTTTAAAGATTTATAATAAAGAATGTTTAGTTGAATAGAATATTGTTCTAAATATTATTATCCATTTATATAACATGATGTCTTAACAAAACTGACGTCTGAGCAAACAAATATTCTGTCAGTTTCTTGGATTTCGTAGTATAAAGGGAAATTCAAGAAATGTCTTCACATTAGTTGGTTTATAAGATTCATAACAATAAAGGATAATTAGCGGATGACTCAATAACTGTTAATTACCGAGGTTATTCTAAATTTTAGTTTGTTATTATACTATTATATTTTCGTAGGAAAACATTGCTTTTAAGTTTATGATCTTATAACTGCTAACATAAAATTTCTTATCACGCATAAAAAATTTTTTTGGTCTATATGCACATTTTCTAACCCTTCGCACTCTAGCCCCCTGACCGCCGAGCAAAAGGGCAAAAATATAGTGTTGTTTTCTCCTTAATTTATGTAAGATTTCCTGCACAGAATTTCAAGTTGGAAATCCCTGTTTTGTGTGAACTATTAAGATTAGAATAAATTGTATTTTAATTTTATGTGAGGCATGCAACGCAATTTATCTGTATATTCTTTTTTTATCGTGTTTATTTATCATATATAAATCTGTGTGTCAAGCCCAAAATATCACTGTGAAGCGACAAGGATGCAGTAACCCACTCAGATTACTTCTCAAATCTGTCAACAGGTGACAGCACCACACAAGTCAGTATTGTGTGCACGCCAGACATTATATTACTATAACCCAGAGACAATAAAAACTGTGTAATCAGCATTTTTTCTTTTGTACCTAGAACTGCATATTTTTTTTTTCTCAGACTCTCTTCGGTTGTTACGCGTTTTGCGAGCAGCTTTTTATGATGCCAAGCCAATTGATGTGCTGGCTAAAATATTTTAATCTACCGAATCGTGAAAGCTAAAAAGCTTCACGAATATGTTTTTTAAATGTCCTTTTATTAATCCAATTCTGTTTAAGTTTGTTTTAGATGTTTGCTGTGATTAAATTAATCAAAAAAGTGATTGCGTCGCGAGTGTGACTTCATTGTGTTATCGTGTCCTCTTAATTCTGCATTTTCTTATCGGATACATCGCAACCAGCTCCTGAGAGGTAGGTCCGAATTTCTTATTATTTTTCTCTCGAATGAAAATATTAAAGGGACACAGCTGGAGATTAATGGTATAAAACTTACAGATTATGACCCCTGATGTGCTAGAAAAATAAAACCAGCACAATAGTGTCCCATTGTTTATATTTTGCATTACGAAAAGAAAAGAAAAGAAAAAGAAATAAATGTTTATAATTGATATAATTGACAAATTATAAAAATTGTGAAATGTTTATATATAATTTTGATGTATATATATAAAGAATTACAATACTAACACAGTAACATAGTATGTTTTGAAAAATAACTGATACGTTTATTAAGAAAAAGAAAATATATATACATATAATAAAAGCCACTATGGCTATGTCAAAAGATATTTTAAATATAGAAAAGCTTAATAACGGAAACTATTATAACTGGAGCTTTAAATTGGAAAATTTACTAACAAAAGATGGCTTGTTTAGCTATGTGCTTGAAGACCCCCCCCCACGGGCGCAGATGCTGAGTACCTAAAAAACAGCAACAAGGCAAAGGCCATCATTAATCTTTGTATAGATGATTCACAGATAGTTTATGTGAAAGACTTAAATACACCCAAGCAAATCTGGGACAAGCTCAAGAGTACTCACCAACGAAATAACTTAAGTTCAAAATTATTTCTGCTCAGGCAGCTATATTCGCAAAAATTAGGCGAAGGGGGCAATTTAATTGAGCACATAAACAACATATTGACTATTAAGTCAAATCTCTCCGCAATAGGAGAGAATATTAATGAATCGCATATCGTCGCGATCATGCTTTGCTCACTACCCCCATCCTATTCGCCTCTTATAACAAGCCTTGAGGCGAGAGATGAGTCAACATTAAACCTTGAGCTTGTTAAAAATAAATTAATTGACGAATATACACACAGAACGCATAACAAAAACTCAAATGTCGCATACAAAGCGACAAATAAGACGAACAAGTACAAAAAGTACTGTTCGCACTGCCATCGCGACAACCATATAATGCGCGATTGTTTTCTGTTGAAAAATAAACAGAAGACAAATAATTATAAAAATGATAATAACAGATCCAAAAACTATAATAATGGCCAGAACTTCAAAAGCCAAAATAATAACCACAAAAACAAAAGTGACGATAAACACGACACTTCAAATTACTGCTTTGAAAGCAGAACGAATAGTACTAATGTTTCTCCTCCCCCAGTGGAAAACGAGTCTGAAACCGACACAACACTAGTCAACAGAACACAGACAACAGACCCCTACACTTATATTGTTGATTCAGGATGCACGAGACATGTGTCATCTGTGAGAGAAAATTTTATAACATTCACACCAGGAAATTTCGGGAATATAACTATAGCCAACGGGAAAAGATTAAATTCTCAGGGCGTGGGCGACGTAAATTTAAAAACGGACGCACAACACAGCATCACACTTAAGGATGTTTTATACTGCCCCGAGCTGCAAAGCAACTTACTATCGGTTAAAAAGGGTACAGAAAATAATATTAAAGTAATTTTTGAAAAACAATCATGCATGTTTGTCAAAGATGATAATATTATCTTGACCGCCAAATTAAATGATAATTTGTACGAATTAGGACCCAAGGACGACTATGGATATAGCACTCGAACCCAAACACAAACTAATTGTAACAATAAAAATTGCATATCCATGTGGCATAAAAGGTTAGGCCATAAAAATTACGATGCAATCAGATCACTTATCAAAAATGCGCTTGTCGAGGGTATAGAAATAAATGATTGCAAGCACGAAACCACTTGCACCAAATGTATACAGGGCAAACTGGCGAGTGCGCCTTACCCCAAAATAGCCACAAACAGATCCAAGGAGGTGTTAAACCTAATACACACAGACATATGCGGGCCTATGAACAAACAAACCCTCAGTGGAAAAAGGTATTTTATAACTTTTACTGACGACTATAGCCGATTCACAATGATCTATTTGATATCGCACAAATCTGAAGCTATAACAAAACTAACCGAATACGTAGCACTAACTAAAAATAAATTCGGGAAAATGATTAAGGCAATCAGATCCGATAACGCCCAAGAATATCTTGGAGACAATTTTGAAAATTTTCTGATAGAAAACGGGATAGAACGCCAATTAAGCGTCCCATATTCCAGCCAGCAAAATGGCGTGGCGGAGCGCAAAAATAAGACTATAGTTGAAATGGCACGTACGATGCTATCGGATGCGAATTTGCCAAAACATTTTTGGGGTGAAGCCGTACTAACCGCGAACTACCTAATTAACCGCTTACCCACAAAGGCAAACGAAAATTGTAGGACCCCTTTCGAACTGTGGAACGGTAGGAAACCAAACTTATCGAATATTAGGAAGTTTGGATGCAAAGCATTTGCGTATGTGGATAAACAGAAACGATCCAAATTCGATGAAAAGGCGATAGAAGGAATTTTATTAGGTTACACGACAATCGTAGCAAGGGTTACAGGATATATACCGGCGGAAATAATGTTCTAATATCGCGAACAGTGAAATTTATTGAGAACGGAACGAGCAATATTAACGAAAACCTAAACGATGAGCAAACTCCCACCGAAACAGTTGGAGTGGATTTAAGCGATGATGATGAAAACAAAATTAAGATTCCGGAAAACATTCCTGACGAACCTCGCAGATCTCAGAGAAATAATAGAGGTGTACCGCCCGATAGATTTGGGATAAGTGCGAACATGTGTCGCGTACAAGAACCCAAGACGTGGGATGAATTACAAAACATTGAAGATGTCCAAATTAAAAATAAATGGATTGAGGCCGCTAAAGAAGAGATTGAATCCTTAAAACAAAACAAAACATGGAAATTAGTCAAACCTCCTTCCGGGAAACGCGTAATAGGCAATAAATGGACGTTTAAAGCGAAACGAAACGTGGACGGAACCATAGAAAGATTTAAGGCTAGGCTAGTAGCCAAAGGGTTCTCACAAAAATACGGAAGTGATTACGATGAGACCTACGCACCGGTCGTATCACACACAACATTGAGAGCGTTCCTAAATGCCGCAGTATACAAAAATTTAAGAATTACTCACCTGGACGTAAAAACCGCTTTCCTGCATGGCGACTTAGAGGAAGAGGTATATATGTCCCAGCCGGAGGGATACGTAGAGAAAGGTCAGGAAGACAAAGTATGCTTGCTTAACAAGGCTATTTACGGTCTCAAACAAGCCGCTAGAGCTTGGAATCTAAAAATAAGCAAATCACTAAATAATTTGGAATTTGAACAATGCGTATCAGACCAGTGCATGTATAAGAGAATCAAAAACAATCGGATCGCGTTTATAATAGTGTATGTCGACGACATTCTTGTAGCAGGGGATGAGGAAATTACACACGAAGTTTACACTGAACTTTCCCGCGAATATGAAATTAAAAACTTGGGAAAAGTGACACAGTATTTGGGAATAAATATAAGAGAAACCGAAAACGGTAGTTTGGAGCTAGATCAAACACATAAAATAATAGAAATTGCAGAAAAATTTAATCTGATCGACAGTAAGCCAACATACACCCCAATGAACACAAAGTATTTCAGCTTAGATCCAAACGGGAAACCTATGGAGGATAACACGAGATACAGAAAGGCAGTAGGGGGGCTACTGTACATTGCTACTCTAACCAGACCCGACATTGCTTCCATAGTGAACATACTGGGGAGGAGGAACGAGTCACCGAGAGAAGTTGACTGGGAAGCCATAGAGAAACTGATAAGATATCTTCTCACCACCAAAGATCTGAAATTTATCATAGATAAATCTAAACCTCCAATATTGACTGTATACAGCGACGCGGACTTCGCAAGCGACAGGATGGACAGAAAGTCCACCACTGGAAACATTTTTAGACTTGGTAAAAATATTTTAACCTGGCTTTCTCGAAAACAATCATGTGTAGCGCTTTCAACTGCGGAATCGGAATACATATCCATTTCTAACGCCGCTCAGGAGCTCAAGTGGTTGCTAAACTTACTTGAAGATCTAGAAATAGAACAACAACTACCAATAACTATTTACGAAGACAATATATCAGCGATCAAGCTGACAGAAAATGAAAAATCTCAATCGCGTACGAAACACATTGAAGTGAAATATCACCACATCAAGCATTTGCGCGAAACTGGTGTAATTAAATTAACGTACTGTCCGTCGAAGTTGATGTTAGCGGACATTATGACGAAGCCGCTTCCAAAACCTCATTTCGAACGATTGCGTAAAGAATTACAGTTATCAGAGTCATCAATTTCACACAAAAAGTAGGGGTGTAAGATTTCCTGCACAGAATTTCAAGTTGGAAATCCCTGTTTTGTGTGAACTATTAAGACTAGAATAAATTGTATTTTAATTTTATGTGAGGCATGCAACGCAATTTATCTGTATATTCTTTTTTTATCGTGTTTATTTATCATATATAAATCTGTGTGTCAAGCCCAAAATATCACTGTGAAGCGACAAGGATGCAGTAACCCACTCAGATTACTTCTCAAATCTGTCAACAGGTGACAGCACCACACAAGTCAGTATTGTGTGCACGCCAGACATTATATTACTATAACCCAGAGACAATAAAAACTGTGTAATCAGCATTTTTTCTTTTGTACCTAGAACTGCATATTTTTTTTTCTCAGACTCTCTTCGGTTGTTACGCGTTTTGCGAGCAGCTTTTTATGATGCCAAGCCAATTGATGTGCTGGCTAAAATATTTTAATCTACCGAATCGTGAAAGCTAAAAAGCTTCACGAATATGTTTTTTAAATGTCCTTTTATTAATCCAATTCTGTTTAAGTTTGTTTTAGATGTTTGCTGTGATTAAATTAATCAAGAAAGTGATTGCGTCGCGAGTGTGACTTCATTGTGTTATCGTGTCCTCTTAATTCTGCATTTTCTTATCGGATACATCGCAACCAGCTCCTGAGAGGTAGGTCCGAATTTCTTATTATTTTTCTCTCGAATGAAAATATTAAAGGGACACAGCTGGAGATTAATGGTATAAAACTTACAATTTATTTTAAATGTTAATAAAAGAGGGATTTTCTAACATAGAATATTTTTTTTAACGTATATGCTTATAAGCTTTGAAAGTATCAATCATAACTTAATTTCTTAAGCTAGATTATATTTGTAGAATTATATTAATTTGAATGAAGCCTCAATTGCAATGAAAGCTGCAGCCTAGTGAACGGATATATCCGGTCGCGGCAGTGGGAAGACTAGAGATGATTCTTTCTCACCACTAGTATTTTCAGGTGTCCCTCTTAAATTGATATGCCTAATGCTTTGGGCACCACTAAAATCTTACAGTTTATTTCGCCATCTTTATCGCGGGTTATTCGGCTATTAGATAAAACGTAGAAAATTAGTTTTCCAGAGCATTCGGAGTATCCATTTACGCAGAACCGTAGTAATTATTAAGAATCACCTCTAGAGTGCAAAGGGCTCATTTAATTCTACTTTATATATGTATTTTATGGGTACTACATGGTTATCCCTCGACCAATTTCGCCAAATTGTACAAGTCGCCAAATTATACATATCGATATAATTTTATTTTAAAAAACAATGAATTAGTAAAATATTAATAAAGATACAAATAAAAAGTCGAAATAAAAATCACTTAATGACAATTTAAACACGCGTATCTTATTTAATATCATTGAATGTGACATTCACGATCATCCATTATTGGCATTTAATTTTATAGTTTGGCGATAGATTTTTGGTCGACGGGATAACTAAGCAGTACGATTTTATGTTATAAAATCTTTATGATTAACTTATTCTGCATCTTAAGGCTGTTCTAAATTGCTCTGCCCAACAAGCGCAAAATGTATTGGCACATTTACATTTTCATTTTTTAAAGGAAAAATGGACAGGCCAGACTATGGAAGCGCTTTCAAATAGAACTGAGTTTGTCACTTTCTGATGATTAAATTATCTACCGAATTATAAGGGACTTTCGCGTTTATTTTGCGTTTTTTCAGCTTGCTTTTGTCGGTAAATGTGAATCAAAACGTCAAGTTTGATCTAAAATATCTATTGCGTTTACAGAAAAAAAATGAGTGCGCTTAGATAATTTCTGAACAACACCACTTGCTAGTTTCATGCATTTCCGAACAAAAATAAATTAAAATTTATCTCACAAAGTTGCTCTTTTTGATTTAAGAATATCCTTATAAGAAATAAATTTCGAATTCAGTCAAATTTTCAAATTCCTGAAATGAATATTGGATATAAACGAAACTTTCTGTTAAAAACAACAATTCTATAATATATAATAATTTCAAACTGGATGACATCATTATTGTAAATCCTTGCAATTTTAGAATATTGATAATTATTGTCTAAATTCTAACATAAGGCAAACATTTATTCATGAATGAAATGACTCAAATGCTTATTCATTTATATAACATGATGACTTAACAAAACAGACGCCTGAGCAAACAAACATAAACGTGTCTTGAATTTCACCTGATAAAGTGAAATTCGTGAAATGTCTGCACATAAGTTTGTTTAAAGATTTATAATAAAGAATATTTAGCTGAATAGAATATTATTCAAAATGTTATTCTCTATTTATATAACACGATGTCATAACAAAACAGATGCCTGAGCTAATAAATATAAATGCCTTTTGAATTTCGAATTTTAAAGGGAAATTCAAGAAATGTCTACAGATTAGTTGGTTTATAAGATTCATAGCAAAAAGGATAGTTAGCAGATGACTTCCTAACTGTTAAAAATCTAGGTAAGTGGAAATTTTAGCTATTTTATTTAATTTTATTATACTATTATTTAATTTTATTATTTAATTAATTATATTATAATTAATATTTAAATTATTTAATTATTTTAATAATATTTTATTAATTATAATAATTTTATATATTATAATTAATATTTAAATTATTAAATTATTTAATTTTATTATACTATTATGTCTTCGTAGAAAAAATTTGATTTTAAGTCCATGATCTTTTAACCGCTAGAATGAAATATCTTACTACGCATTAAAGAATTCTTTGGTCTATGCACGTTTTCTAACCCTTCGTACTCTAAAGTAGTCTCTCGCTCACCTCTAGTATTGTTAGAGGTTATTGCCTTGTAAATCGAGACGCAAAATGCATAGGACACCACCAATATCATACAGCTTATTTCGTTATTTTTTATCACGGATTGTTCCACTATTAAATAATACGAAAAAAATTATTTTAAAATCAGAAAAAAATTATTTTAATGTCCAGAGCAATCGGAGCCCCATTTACGAAGAGCACTATTGCTCAGTGAGAATCACTTCTCGAGTGTAAAAGGTTAGTTTGATTTGACTTTATGTAGGTATTTTTATGATAGATAAACTTTAAAATTAACTTATACAACTTCTTTAGGCTGTTCTGAGCAACAAGCGCAAAACGTTTTGAATTATTTGCAAATTCATTTTTTAAAGGAAATATATAAAATTGGAAGGCCTGAATATGGAAGTTCTTTCGAATCAAATTCAGTTTTCCATTTTATGATAGTTAAATTACCAACCAAGATATAAGCGATTATGATCACGTGGTCACTCTTTTATCGTCCTTCGTTGACAGCATTTTCTGCTTTCGTTGGTAAATGAGGTTCAAAACGCCCAATTTGACGGCTTGTTCAAAATATCTATTGCATTTGCAAAAAAAAAAAAAAAAATCGAAAAATGAGTGCGATGAGATAGTTTCTGAACAACAACACCAGCTTGTTTCATGCATTTCCGAACAAAAGTAAATTAAAACGTATGTCATAAAGTTGCCTTTTTTTATTTAAGTACAATCTTAAATGTTATACATTTTGAATTCAGTCAAATTTTCAAATTCCTGCAATGAATATTAAATATAAACGAAACTTTCAGTTGAAAACAATAATTCCATAATGTATAATAATTTCAAACTCCATGACATCATTACTGTAAATCATTACAGTTTTAGAATAATGATAAGTTTTATCTGAATTATAACATAAGGCAAACTTTTATTCAGTAATGAATGACTCAAATGTTTATTCATTTATATAACAGGTCTTAACAAAACAGGTGTCTGAACAAAGAAATATAAACGTCTCTTTGAATTTCGCGTGATAAAGTGAAATTCGTTAAAAGTCTAAACATTAGTTTGTTTAAAGATTTATATTAAAGAATGTTTGGCTGAATGGAATGTAATTTTAAATGTTATAATCCATTAATATAAAATAAAGCCTTAACAAAAATGGACGCCTGAGAAAACAAATATAAATATTTCTTGAATTTCGCCTGATAAAGGAAAAATCAAGAAATGTCTGTACATTTATTGGTTTATGAGATTTATAACGATAAAAGATAAAATACTTTGACTATAGAAAAAAATGTACAATCATTAACTATTGATGCCTATAAAAATTATTACAGGAAATTTGATTTAAATTTTAGTATGAGATTTTATTTTAACAATATTTTAAATATTATTTGCCATGTATTCATATACAGGGAAAAAAATGTATTCATATAAGAAAAAATTTCCATTTAGCAATTTTATCCGTTTATCGGATGAAATTGCTAAATGGAAATTTTTTTCTACGATACTATACGCTTAACTGAACTAACTTCTAGCATACTATGTAGCATGCATACATACTTGTAGATCATATACAAGGTTGCAAAAATAAAATGTGTATTTCAAAGACTATTCACATGTTTATAGTAGAAATCGGGTTTTCAGTTGTGTTATGCGTTTTCAAAATTGTTCGTTTGGACAGGCCCGGACTGGCCAGGTCGGCTGGTCGGCGATCGCCGAGGGCCCCCGGAGCAAAGGGGCCCCGGAAGTGCAACTCAAAAAAAGAATATACGATTTTATAATTACTACTTACATAAGAAAAAAATTGAGTATTTTACAATAATAATATGCTTTTACGATAAATCTTAAACAATTGATAGTTTTTTCATGGTAACTTATATAGTTTCGTCATGTCATGTCGTTGGACAGACGGAATAGGGCTGCTGACTGATACATCGCCCATTCTGCAGTACTCATAGAGTCAGATTCAGAGTGTATCGCGACGCTCACTTGCCAATCTCGTATAGTATGGTTGTAACTAGTGCAATTTGACAGTGTGGTCAACATGAAGCAGTTGTTCGAAAGCGACAGTACGAAAAGGAAAAAAAAAAAAAATGAGAAAATTTTTAAACATTGAAAAATATTTAAAACTTTTAATACTTGATTAAGTACTAAGTACGACCCAATTTCACTCAATTTGCAAAAAAAAAAAAAAAAAAAAAAAAAAAAATTAGTTTTTCTTAAGGCTGTTTTTAAATCAAAAAGGACAACTTTGTGACACATGCTTTCATTTATTTTTGTTCGGAAATGCATGAAAATAGCAGGTGTTGTTATTCAGAAATTGCCTAATTGCACTCAATTTTTTTTTTTTTTTTTTTTTTTTTAAACACAATAGACTTTTCATAACAAGCCTTCAAATTTGACGTTTTTAAGCACGTTTCCCGACGAAAGCAGAAAAACCGGTCAAAAAGCAGGGGAAAAAACGAATGATCGCGTGATCGAAATTACTTAGAACTGGATAGGTAATTTAATTATCAAAAAATGAAAAATTCAGTTCGATTCGAAATCGCATTTATAGTCACGCTTTCAGGCCTAGGACCGCTGAGTCACTCTTGAAAAAGAGAGGAAAGAGACTAAATCGCAAGAAAAAGAGACTAAAAGAGACCAAAATTAAAAAAAAGAGTCTAAAAGGAGACCAAATAAAAAAAAAAAAAATTTCTCTTCACTTAAATGTTTTTGGTATCCAAACAAGCACTATAAGATTTGGCACTATTTGAGGAATACACTTTTAATGCATTTCAGTCGGTTTTGAAATAATTGCAAATTTTGTTGATTGGTGGCAGAAAAATATCTCAAATCACAATATTTGATCATGGAAGAAAATCAAAAATTCACCAAATGATCACAGGAACAATACCATGAAATTCCAGGAAATATAGTGAAATTCATCAAATTGTCAATAAAAAAACAAATCACAAAATTTGTCACATGATCTCGGGAAAAAAATTCTCGAAATTAGTCAGATGTTCTTAGGATAAAAATCACGAAAATCATCAGATGGTCTCGAAAAAAAAAAAAAGCACGATATTAGTCAAATGGATCTTGTGTTAAATATCGTAAAATTCATCAAATGGGTCTCGAAGAGAGGGATAAATCACAAAATTCATTAAATTATTGTAAAATTCGAAGTGCGATCATACAAATAATTGCTAATTTTGTCGAAGGTCACGGAAATAAATAGTGAAATTTATCAACTAGTCGCCAGAAAATAACAGATTTCGTAGAATAAAGCCATAAAAAACTAGTATGTTGTGGCCATCACAAAACGTTCTTCTATTTAAATCACGTCAATTAAACCATATAAAAAGTGCAAACGTAGCATAGCAGCGCCACCTGTTGTGAGATTTATACCAAAATGTAATCAGCGTCTAATTATGTTATATATTATAGTGTACCAGAATCTGAAATTTCATGAAGTTCTCTGCATTAGTTCTTGAGATATAGCTATCGCAAAAATCGTGCAAGATGTAGGATAGCAGCGCCACCTATTGGGCAATTCACACAAAACCCTAATCAGCGTCTATGTATCTCAAGGTCTCCCGGAATCTGAAGTTTGGTTAAATTCTGTGAATTAGTTCTTGAGATATAGCTATCGTGAAAATCATGAAAAACATAGCATAGCAGCGCCACCTGTTGTGAGGTTTATACCAAAATGTAATCAGCGTCTAATTATGTTATATATTCTAGTGTAACAGAATCTGAAATTTGATGAAGTTGTCTGCATTAGTTCTTGAGATATAGCTATCGCAAAAATCGTGCAAAATGTAGCATAGCAGCGCCACCTATTGGGCAGTTCACACCAAAACCTTATCAATGGCAATGTATCTCAAGGTATTGCGGAATGTGAAGTTTGGTGAAATTCTGTGAATTAGTTCTTGAGATATAGCTATCATGAAAATCATGAAAGACATGGCATAGCAGCGCCACCTGCAGGTCAATTTACATCGAAACTTAATCAGCGTCTATGTATATCAAGGTCTCACAGAATCTGAAGTTTGGTGAAATTCTGTGCATTAGTTCTTGAGATATAGCAATCATTAAAATCATGAAGAACGTAGTATAGCAAACGTAGTATAGCCACCTGCAGGCCAATTTACACCAAAAATCAATAGGCACTAATTCATATCAAGGTCTAACTCAATATAAAATTTTATGAAATTTCGAGCATTAGTTCTTGAGATAGAGCGCCCACAAATTTTTTGTCACAGACAGACAGACAGACTCACAGACAGACATTTTCTAAAAATAGTCAAAACGTGTTCAGGACCTTCTAAAACGTATAAATCCGTCGAAAACCGGAAGTCGAAAATTTTCATGAATCCAATACTTTTTTCTTGTAAAGTTAGAAGAAAGTAAAAATCAAGGATGCCTGTCAATGGGTTACATTTCCTGAAGTTTTACAGCAGTTGAGGGGGTGGGAGGAAAAATATATCTATCGGCATTAATTATGCATTTTTTACTGGGTATCTTTGATAAAATACACATTTCTTTCAGCGATCCTTTCACAAAATTCACATTTTTTATGCGATCTTTTGTTGAAATCAGCGTTTTTTCAACAATCTTTTGACAAAATCTTCGTTTTTCTCACAATTTTTTGACAAAATTCACTGTTTTCCGCGATCTTTTCACGAAATTTGCGCGATCTTTTCACGAAATTGACGTTTTATCCGCGATCTTCAAACGAAATCGGCGTTTTCCCGCGATCTTTAGACCAAATCAGCAATTTATCTGCAATATTTTAGCAAAATCGGCCATGTATAGTAATCTTTTGTCGAAATCGGCGGATTTTCCGCGATCTTTTGACAAAATCGGCGTTTTCCCAGATTTTTTTGATGAAATCGGCGTTTTTTTCGACGATCTTTTTACAAAATTTACATTTTTGCGCAATCTTTTCTCGAAAGCGGCGTTTTATCCCCGCGATCTTTTGACGAAATCGGCGTTTTTTCCGTGATCTTTTGATGCAATCGGCATTTTCTTCAATGATCTTTTGACAAAATATTTTTAAGCTATTTTTTATAGAAAACGGCGTTTTTCTCCGCGATTTTTTGATGAAATAATCGTTATATCTACAATCTTCAGAGGAAATCGACGCTTTCCCGCGGTCTTCATACGAAATCCGCACTTTATACTTTAATGTGATCTGCACAGGAAATTCGCGTTTTTCAGCGATTTTTTGACAAAGCTCTTTGACATAAACATTGACGAAATCGTCGTTTTTCCACGAAATATTGACGAAATGTGTCCTTTTTCGGCGACCATTTCATGAAATTTGCATTTCTCTGCGATTATTTTTTCCGTACGCAAAATCGTACAATCGTATTGTTCATTAGTACAACCGTACACTTCGAACAAAATCCGTAGAAGTTGGCATCTATGAATATCGCTTTTTGATTTTACGATCATTTGACGAAAGCTCGGTTTTATTTCGGCATCGTTTGAGAACAATCTCAGGGTTTTTTTTTTTTTTTTTTTTTTTTTTTTTTTTTTTTTTTTCCGCAATCGTTTGGCGAAAATCGCGAGTTTATTTCGGGATTGTATGGAAATAATTTTATTTCGAGATCGTCTGGTGAAAGCCGCGGCTTTATTTTGTGATTGTTTAATGAAAATCGTCGTTTTTCCGGTGATCAATTAATTAGAATCGCAGTTTTGCCCATGATCATTTTATAAAAATAGCAGATTATTAAAAATTAAAAAACGTGAAAATTTGCCGTTTGTCGAAAAAGTGATCCCCGTATATATAACGACCAAACGAAGAATTCTGAGATTTCTTCCTGCAACCCACTGACGAATCTCTCAGTTGTTTTTCACAAGATCGACTGACAGGTTTTGCAATATATTTCTGCCACTGATTGACGGATTATACGTGTTATTTTTCTCGCGAAAATGACAAAATCGTGATATTCTTCCCGCGACCGAATGACGAAGTTTATGATTTTCACCCCTCGAATGGTTATCGAACTTTGCGTTTTTATCAGGCGACAGATTGACCAAATTCACTTTCTTTTCAATGTCCGACAGAAAAGTTTTGCGATTCTTGCCCGCGAACGATATGCTAATTTCGTAACCCTTTTTTCCACGACAGAGTGACGAAATTTAGAATTCTTTCCCCTGCAAAATAGAGACAAATTTGGTACATTTTTTTCCGCGACTAAGTTTCACTATAGTTCAACGGAACTTCATGGTTTCATACTTCGAAAGATTAACATAATCCATGATTTTTCCGCCGGTTTCCGACTGAAAAATTTTGCGTTTTTTACCCGCGAACAGTTAACAAATTTCGAGATTTTCTTGCGACAAATTGACAAGTTTTCCAATATTTCCTCACGACAAATTGTTGAATTTCGCGATTTTTTCCCGCTATCAAATGAGGAAAGTTACGATCTTTTTGCTGCGATCGATCAATGGGTAAAGAATATTTAAAAAAAAAAAGAAAGAAAAAAAAAGCGAAAAAAGAGACTAAATCTGAAAAATATAGACTAAAAGAGACAAATGCAAAAAAATAGCGAGAAAAGCGAGTTTAGCGACTCGCTCCGAGGCCTGCGCTTTGCAATTTTATATGTTTCTGTTAAAAAATGAATTTGTAAATGTGTCAAAACGTTTTGCGCTTGTTCAGCGGATCAGTTGAGTCTTATTATACAATTAAGATCCTTTTAAAGAATACTACATACACATTTATGAAATATTTTATTTTAAAAATATGCTTTAAAATCACGATATTTTCTCAACATAGAAAATGCACGATAATAACATTAATGATTACTTAGAAGCCTAGATTTTGAACATTCAAATAAAGATTCATTATAAAGTTAATGTAGTTTAGATTTAAAGAAAAAAAAGACGGTAAAAACATGATTAACGTTTGAAGATGCATTATAAAAAATATATTTGTGAAAATATTTCTCTGTCATTTATTAGAACTTCTTTCAAATCCAAAGGAGTTAGTTCTTGACACATTTTTAAATTCATTTTTTTTCGGAAATGCATAAGTTTTGCTGTTCTTTCTTATTCAGAACTTATGTAATCGAATGGTGTCTTCCATTTTTTTGATAAAGATATTATATCTTTTAGAAATATTGTCAAAATTAGCATTTTGAATTGAATTTTTGGAAACGATATCATTGAAAAGAGGAAAAACCTGCCGTCACGCAACAAAAATCTTTTACCATTTGATAATTTATTTATCAAAAATGGGAAATTTGTTCTATTCCCAAATCCTTTAATAAAATCCTTTAATCCTTCCGCATGTCAATTTTATGCATTTACAGTAAAAAATTAGTCAGAAAGTTTCGTGTTATTGAGAAGTGAATTGAAAACCACCCTAAGTTACATTTCCAACGATTCCATTAACAGAAGTTTATTATCGCTATTATTAATATTTTAAAAAAACATAGTAACTGCCCTACACATTCTGAGAACATTTAAGTCCAGTTCTGGCCCGACTCTACTATGTAGAAAAAAAGTGCACACCTGATCACGGTCTTAGGTATGAGTCTGCTGAAAAAATAAAACCCTGCCTCTGATACCACGTAACTATCCGATGCCCGCGTTTTTGTTCGGATGGTGTCAAACTAGCATCGGCTCGTGACGCACATTTATATTCATTCTCGCGAAAGTCATTCACTGAAAGCGGATCATAAGTTATCGTATTCGTTTAAATTTTTATATCGGATAGGCAGGTTCCCTTTTTTTTTTAATCGGCCCAGCACTCCCGCTAAATTTCTTTGCCTGACCGGCCCGCAGACCGGGCTGGATACGGGTCTTTGGCCAAACCGGGCCCATGCAAACTTCTACAACAAAAAATAGGTTCAATGTTCTGTAATACTATTTTAAAAGACCCATATAATAGCATAATATTCAGCATGATGGTAGGTAGTACTCCAGATATAGCTGTTACAAATTGGCAATTTGCGTTAGCTATGGCCCCACCAGTGGCCGAGAGGTTCTGACTTCCAAACTGGTAGACGGTAGGTGCTGGGATCACACCCAATCGCGACCGTCGGCCAAACCGTTCGGAGTTTTCCGTGGTTTTATTTGAACCATGCATTTCCTTACGTAAATACGAGTTAGGTCCCCTTAGAAAGACCCCCAAGGAGGGCACTCTCCCCTTAGGGCCTATATCCCACGTGTAGATAATTGGCCAGCATAAAACACAAACAAAGCGTCAGCTAACTCCTTCAAGGAAAAGTATGTGAAAGACTTTTAGGAAAACAGACTCGCTAGTAAGCAGAAGATTCGCAGTTCGAACCGTGGTGCTGGAATTTGAAGTTTTCATACTAACTAGGGAACTGCAAGTCACCGATTTTAACGAAAGTGATATCGTTGGAAAGACCTCATTATGAGGAGTAAAAAACTCAATGGAACTATCCGTCAGAATCCGTCGTTTTCGAGATATCTGACAATATATATAACGTAGCTAGTGCATACTTACTGAGGAATCGCAAAAAAAATTAGTTTAGATTTTGACGAAAGTGGTATTGTTGGAAAGATCTTATCATGAGGAGTAAAAAATTCAAAAGAACTTACTACCCATCGGAAATGAGCCGTTTTCGAGATATCCGATAATTTAAGCCACGTAGCTAGTACATACTGGGCTAGTGCACACCTAACAGAGGACCGCAAAATATTGTTGTTTCGATTTTGACGAAAATGATGTCGTTGGAAAAATATCATTTTGAGAAGTAAAAAACTCAATGGAGCTACCCTTCGGAAATGAGTCGTTTTCGAGCTATCTGACAATTTGTGTAACTTAATGCAGTTCCCCAGTACGTGTTTATTAGCTACGTGATACAAATTGTCGGATATTTTGAAAACATTTCATTTCCTACGGGTGATTCCATTGAGTTTTTTAATCCTCCCGATAATATCTTTTCAGCGATACCACTTTCGTTAAAATCGAGACCAATTTTTTTTGCGGTTTCCCAGTAAGTGTTCACTAGCTATGTGGCATAAATTGTCGGATATCTCGAAAACGGCTCATTTCCGATGGGTAGTTCATTGAGTTTTTTATTCCTCACAATGAGATCTTTCCAACGATACCCGTTTCGTCAAAATCGGGGACTTACAATTCTTGCAGTTCTGTAGTAAGATAGAAATTTAAAAAAATCGTACTTTTTTGCCGATTTAAGGGTTAATATTTTTTTATCATTAATATTCATATATATATTTTTTTATTGCAATTTTCTTTCTATTTTAAAAACGAGAGGTTTATTAATGATTCAGCATTTTAAATTTCGTTTAAACATTTTTTTTTTCGCTCTTAAAAATTTAAATTTTATTTATATTTCTGCTATTTTTCTTTTTATTTCGCGTTTTTAAAGAATTTTGCATTTTGCATTTTATTTAAATAATTTAATTTGAACATTTTTAATTTAATTAAAATAAATAACTTTTTTTTACTTTAAATTTATTGATGCTACCATCTCTGTAAGAATTTTATAATTACAAATCAACTATTTGGATTTATTAATTAAAGGATGAGTTGTTTTGAAAGATATATTAAAGGAAATACTCTGAGCGATCTCGATCACACGTACCCAATTTTTTATTACTGTTATGTCACTTTTAATATTTACTTAGGTATCACAGTAGGATTTAGATTATTATGACTTTGGCGCAGTCATTTGATTGCCGAAAACTAAAAATATACCTCACGCACATTTTTAAGTAATAACCACTTAAAATGAATAATTCTTATTTTTTTTTTTTTTTCTAGCATAGAATTAGTTTAGGTATGGTGTAAAAAAATAATATAAATATATATTGTGAAAGTAAGTTAACAACATTACAAATAGCTTACATTTTACTTAATTATTTTCCAAGTGACAAAATAGACTAAATGTGGGTTTTTGTCATCCAAGCCTAAATTTAAAAATAAAATGTAATATTCTGTTTTTGCTAAATTTCCCGTAAGGGGCCCCTTTTCACTCTCTAGCCGAGGGCCCCCAAAGGAGCCAGTCCGGGCCTGCGTTTGGACTTCATCTTTGACATTAGTAAAATCAAAAGTTTTGTTATACAATTCTGAATGTATCAAACTGTTATAAAAACTTCTTAAAACCACCGTAAAATATACTAAAATGCGCTAAGCCTTTCGAAAGAACTGAGTCTTTCTTCATCAGCCGTAAAGAGGACGTGATTCTACAATGACAGCAGTGGCATGTCTGGTATGAAAAGAGGAAAAGGGAGCAAGCTGAAGGAGTAGCCTGTAAGGAAGAAGAGAGTAACAGTCAATCACAGAAGAGTATGACGGACACAGTGAAAAGGGAGAGAAAAAAGCGAAATGGTTAAATATATGTATATATATGTATAATAAATTGAAAATACACATGTATCTGACGGCTGAATTGAAAAAAAGCGCATTTTAGTATATTTTAGGGAGTTTTTAAGAAGTAAGCGCATTTCTGTATGTTTTATGGTGTTTTTAAGAAGTAAGCGCATTTTAGTATATTTCATGGTGTTTTTCAGACTTTTTTTTCATTTCATTAAATTAACACCAGTTTCAACTTATTTTCTTGTACTTTGAATGTGTTGGAATGTGTTTTATAATCTATACTGTACGTACGATTTTTCGTTTTTTTTTTTTCTAATTACGTTAGATCATAATCATACATTATTTTCATGTTTTATTTTTTTCGAACTTTTTACTAAAAAGTAAAATTTGATTTAGGATTTATTGGTAATATAAAAAAATCATTGAAGTTAATAGGAACAAATTAAAATATTTTTTCATGGACAATTGAAATTTTACGTTTCGGAAGTCAGGCTTAAGAGCAGGTTGATTTAATTAAATTTGTTGAAGTGAATCCCGTTCTTGAGCAAACGATTAATTATTCCATGCATTAAATTTCCTTAATTTAAAATCCTCTGTAAAGGGATTTTAAAATGGAAACACATTTAATGAACATGTATTAATCAAACAGATTTGACAAACATTACAGTTTTAAATGCATAAAGACCTAATGAATATTTAAGATTGAAGATAGTATTTAGTTATAATGCAAAAGTAAAATTGTTTAGGGAAAATAACGATAAAACTTAACCTAAAATATAAGAGATGAGGGATTTACAGGAACTTTAGCAAGCAAAATACATATGTTTAGCAGGAAATGAAATTGACCTATATCTAAATAATGACGTAAAATAGTTCCTGGGGGCCGCTGTACTTTTTATCCATCCTGGGTATGCATAACATAAAATATGGAAATAAAATATGTGTAAACTTTTTATAAAATGCATTCCAATTCCAAAATAAAATTTAAACTCATATTTAAATATTTTCAATGCATAGTAATGCTGCATTACGGATACTGCGGATACCACTTGATTATTTCGTCGAAACATTTCGACAAATTATGTATCTCTAAACCACTAGCAAAATTACAAAAATTGGCGTAATTTTTATTTTAAATAATGAAAAAAATAGCAAAATATTAATAAAAATACAAATAAAACGACGAATTAAAAATCACTTGTTGATGTAACAAATATGTGTAACCTGTTTAAAGTCAAGTGAATTTGACATTTACGATAAGCCTATATTGGCATATAATCTTATAGTCTGACGATAGTTTTTTGATTGACAGGATAATCAAGTAGTACCAAACTGCGTGAAAGAAACATCCTTATAATTCCAAAAATGATAATCGTATTAACTAACAATTTACTGTGTCGAATTAAACATCTCATTTCTAATTAAAATATTCATATGAATTGAAATTTGAAAGAAATACAGGGTCATGAAAAATCGAAGAGTGTGGAAAATAAAATTGCAAATATCTCGGCAACTAATTATGCGATAAATTTCATTCTTCATACAAAATTGATGTTTTTTATTAGTTTTTACATTTACTCCTTAAAATAAAAAAATAAAAAATCGAAAAATGTTATATACCTTTCATCAGAACAATAGTTCGAAAAAAAATGTTCCAGATATCGAGTTTATTGGTATTCAATAAGCTACTTACCATTACTACATACTAAATACATACCATATGTCAAATCTCTATCTCAATTTATTCAGGAGATAGAGCGCTTCCAGACAGACGGACGACAAATGTTTTTTTTTTTTTTTTTTTTTTTTCTGAAAACGTGTTCTCAGGAATCTCCCGTGTCTAAAACGTGTAAATCCGTCAGTTTTTTATATCGATTTTCATAACGATTGCAAGATTTATCCCATACTTTATATGATGGGTAAGTAAAATAGAAAGGTGTGTGTGTTAAAGATATAGCGGTGTAGCCTTTAATAGAAGAAGAAGAGACTACGAAAAAAAAAAAAAAAAAAATACAGAATTTGTCAGGACAGAAAGGCTATAAAAGTATTAGATTATATTTCATTAGGTGAGGAGATCTCTTCGAAAAGAAAGTAATGTACACAATTCTATTTCAAACAGTAAATGTCATGCGGAGAAGAAGAATGGAGAATTAGGAAAACAGAAATAAATACAGTTATAATCAAAGTTAAAATTCTGAATTCATTTTTTTTTTTTTTTTTTTTTTTTTTTTTTTTTTTTTGTGTGTGTGTGATGATTAACCATACCCTTGGTAAACAAAATTGCATGATAATACTTCTCATATATTTTTAATTTAATTTAAAATTTATTAAGTAAGTGGGGGTAGTTTAAAATTGTTATAACTCGAAATATTATTCGTAGAATTTCAATTTTTTTTATTCTTTAAGTAAATACAAATATCTAAATTAAAATTTTTATTCAACATTTCTTGTAATTTTTTTTAATGATGTAACTTATTTTTAATAAAACATATTTTCAAAGGTAATTTTTTTTTTTTTTTTAATTTGCTAAATCAAAATTAAAGTAAAACAATTTAAAAATCCCTGTCGGCTGGGCCTATAGGCGGAGGTAGATTTCGAAGAGTGCTCATTTCAACAATATATATATATATATATATATATATATATATATATATATATATATATATATGATTAGAGATAAACCCAGTTTAATAACTTCATTTGGCCGTTTATGAAAAATTTTTAATTTCATTTTTCTCCAAAAACTGGTTTTATCAGAATCATCTTAAGAAAAATTCAGCTCAAATGCCCATTTTGACAGCATATTTTGAAATAAATTCTGAATTTATTAAAAAATCGACCAAAACAGTACATTATACAGTTCCTAAATAACAAAAAACTGTCAGTTGAATGCATTTGAGAAAAAAAATGAATTTAAAAATGAGTCATAAAATAACCGATTTGTTGTTTGAATACATCCTTAATTCTTTAATCATGATTACTTCGGAAAATTTTGTGCGAAATACTCACTTTGACAGCATTTTTAAAAATATATTCTATCTTTATCAAAAAACTGGCCAATGAGTCACAGTATATAGTTCCTAAATAAAAGGATCTGTAAATTGGATGCGTTTGAGAGCGAAAATGGATTTTAAAACGAGTCATAAAAAACGCAATTTGCTATGTGAAAACTTCCTTAAATATTCAAATCGCGAAGACTTCGGGAAATTCTGTTCAAAATACTCTTTTTGGTAGCCTTTTTCAAAATATATTCTGTCTTTATCAAAAAATCGATCAATGCATCACATTATATAGTTCCTAAATAAGAGGATCTGTAAATTGGATGCGTTTGAGAGCAAAAATGGATTTAAAAACGAGTCAGAAAAAAACGCAATTTCTTATTTGAACACTTCCTTAAATTTTCAGTCACGATGATTTCGGAAAACTCTGTTCAAAATACCCTTTTTGGTAGCCTTTTTTGAAATATATTCCGTCTTTATCAAAAAACTGACCAATGCATCGCATTATATAGTTCCTAAATAAGAGGATCTGTAAATTGGATGCGTTTGAGAACAAAAATGGATTTAAAAACGAATCAGAAAAAAACGCAATTTCTTATTTGAATACTTCCTTAAATTTTCAGTCCCGATGACTTTGGAAAATTCTGTTCAAAATACCCTTTTTGGCAGCCTTTTTTGAAATATATTCTGTCTTTATCAGAAAATTGAACAATGCGTCACTTTATACAGTTTCTAAATAAGAGGATCTACCATTTGGATGCGTTTAAAATCAAAAATGAATTTAAAAATGAGTCAGAATATAAGCAGTTTGGATTGAATTTTTTTCTCCAACTCCTATTTTTGTTTAATTTCTTTTTGCTATACGAATTGGTCCTATGAAAAACTTGTCAATATAAAAGTTGTAGATATTTTTAAGAAGATGTAAAATAAATTTAATCAGATTTGATATCTTAAAAATTGACGGAATTATGGATTTTTCTCTTTTTTCACCCCCCTTTTTCTTTTCGTTTTTAATTTTTTTCATCGGTAAATGGTTGTCCTATCAAAAACTTGTAAATACAAAAGTTTTAGATAATTTTAAGAACATTTACAAAAAATTTAGTTGGACTTGATATCTTGAAAATTGACGAAGTTATGAATTTTTTTTCTCTCAAAACCCCTGTTTTTTTTCGCCCCTTGAGCCCACTTCTAAATTTATCAAAAATCTGTCATGCTTAAACTTTTGACCCATTTTTAAGAAGTAATATAAACTTTAAACCGATTCGATATCTACTTTAATTAAGAAGTTATGGCGTTTTTTCGGTTTTCACAAAAACGCCCCCTATTCCGACCCCCTTGGTCCGATTTTGCCCATTAACGAACTTAGCCGAGATTTAAACCCCTTTGATTTTATGTACGAGTTTGGTGGAGATTGGTGAAGAATTATAGAAGTTATCGTGTCCATAAAAAAGTGAGATATTTAGATAGATAGATAGATATATAAACTGGTGCGATTGCAATAGGTAGTATTTCATACAAAATCTACCTAAAAGACATGTCTAAAAAATAATCCGTTACATTACGAACAATGTGAAAATAATAGTTTCAAGTGCATTTTAATAGTTCTAAACTTTTTCGAATATAATAAAATTAATGTGTATGTATGAAGTAGACATTAAAATATACATTTTGTACAATGTGTGGTGAAAAGAATATTAGTTATTAATGTACCGGGCTACACAAAAGTATTAATTTATATAGTGGTATAGTGGGAAGCATTGTTAGGAGAGGTTTTAATTATATTAAACCATATCACATTTTATGCAATTTATATGCTTTGTCGAGGTTTATTACAAGTTAGTTCCTGTGTAATAGAAAATATGTAGTATTTACAGGGATACACCACTTTCAGAAACTCTACTGTATTCAAAGTGCTGAATACTATTATGTCAAGATTTAAATTTTAAAAAAATTTTCTCATAGTACATTCGCATCTCGTTTGCTACGCTTAACGCGCAATTTTCAACTTTTTACCTACATTGAGAAAATTTGTACAATCTTTTATAAAAATAATGCAATTTATCTTTCTGAACATAAATTAGAACATAAATTAGGAGTTTTTATTGTTATATTATATTATATTATATTATATTATATTATATTATATTATATTATATTATATTATATTATATTATATTATATTTTCATATAAAACATAATAATGGTATGTATATTTAAAGTTTTACTTTGAATTATTCACACTCCTGAAAAAAAAGGTGAAATCTAATTTAGTATTAACTGACATTATAAATATTTTTGCAGCAACTTTATGCGAACTAATTAAAACATTTTTCATGCGCTGCAAAAATGTGTCAGAAGTATATCAAACCTCTTGCTAACGAAAAAAAGACAGATTTAATTGGCTTGTCCGAAAACACGGAGTACTGGAGAAAGCAATTAATTATTCCATGAATTACATTTCCATAATTTAGTAAGATTTTGTATTGGAATTTTTAATTACAAATGCGTTTTATAAACATGCATACAAAAATGAATTTGACAAACAAAATAATTTTAAATAAATAAAATCATCTATGTAAATTTAGTGTTGAAATGCAGTATCTAAAATTGATTAATTTTATATGTAAACAATCATAACGTATTTAATTTATTAACATAATAAACCCCATGTCAATCTGAAAATCTAGTGATTTACCATTTACTGTTATTTTTCCTTTAAGTATGATATGATTTGCTATTTTATAATATACACAAGACCATAAAAAATTGTCAAGTTTTATTTTAAATTAATTGACCTTTTGTCAAAAAATATCATAATCTAAATTAAATTTTGCTGATATCTTTAAAAAATTTTCTTAATCTAAGACTATTTAAATTTATTGTCTTAGACTATAAATTTGTCAAGGATATATTGATGTCAAAATTAGGTAAAATTATAATTCGGTGAAGTACTAGAGAAAGCTATTAAATATTCTATGCATTGACTTTTCTTCATTTATCAAAGTGTCGTTAATAGAATTTAATAATATAAATTCATTTAAAATAAATGTGCAATTAAAACATTGAAATTTTAAATATTTTAAAATATGTATGACAACATTAAAAACCATTTTTTAAAGTAACAATTTGTGCATAGCTGATATTGTATATGCTCTATATTATTAAAGGTGATCCAATCCAAAACATTAAAAGACAATAAATATCTAAAGTTAACAAAAAAAATGTTTCCCGCAGTTTGTAGAGTAAAATCGTTTTCCTTTTAATTTTTTTTCGAGGAAAATTTCTACAAGGTTTTATAGTTTATAATGCAATGTATCTTTGATAAATTAGATCAGAAAATAAATTGGTAGTTTATGTTTCAGATTTTTATTTGAAGCATAACAATCTATACTTTTTCAAAGTTTTATTTTGAATTGTTAAAATTTAATTTTGAATTATTTATACTCCTGACAAGAAAGTGATATCTAATTTTGGATTAAATGACTTATAAATATTTTTACAGCAAATTTATGCGAACTAGTTAAAATATTATTCATGTGCTGCAGAAATGTGTCAGAAGTATATCAAAGTTTATGAAAAGAAAAAGATATGATTTGCTTATCTAAAACCATGGCGTATTGAATAAAGCAACTGATTATTTTACTCGTAAAATTTACTTAATTTAGAAATATAAAGAAATTGAATTTTTATTTACGAATGAATTTAGGCAAACATATAAGAATGAATTTCAGAAACAAGTAATTTTGAATACATAAAACATCTATATATAAATAAAGCTCCAAAATGCATCGCTTAAAAATGATTTAGTTTTATAACAACCATTACATATTTAATTTATCAAACAAAATAAAGTCCTTATTAAATTGAAAATCTACTAACATAGTATTTATCTTACATTTTCCCTGCAATATGATGTAATTAGTTGCTTTACAATATAATTTTACTTATCTAAATACTTATAAAAATTTTCAATTTTAATTTTAAATTACTCGAGTTTTTGACTGAAAAATATAAGCTAATTTCAAATTAGATGATATTTTAATTATTTTTATAATTATATCAAACTGTTTAAATTTATTTTCTTAGATTTCAATGAATTTGGCAATGATAGATTCATATCAAAATTACAAAAAAAAAAAAAAAAAAAAAAAAAAAAAAAAAAAAAAAAGGCTTTAAAGGAAACATGTGCTGGATTAAACAATAAATTGTTCTGTTCATTAAATTTTCTTCATTTATCAAAGTATTGTAATAGAGTTTAAGAAGATATATATAGTTTTTTATTATAAGATAGAATTAAAACTTTGAAAATTTAAACATTTTAAAATAATTATGTGAACATTAAAATCCATATTTTAAAAGTAACAAGTTTTGAATATTTGTTATTTTAAATATTTTAAAATATTAAAATCCAAATCCTCAGAAATAAACACGTTTCAAATATTAACAAAACATGTTTCCTGCAATCCGTGAAATAAAGAAAATTGGATTTTATTTTAAAGCTGTTTCTAGAAGCCTCGAAAATATAATATTTAATAAGATTTTTAATTGATCCTACTTAGTGTTCTCGCTGACATTTGATCAACGTTAGTAATTTGGCTAATTAAAAATGAAAAACATTCGTCAAATGAAAAAAGTGTTAGCCAAATAGATTCGCCGTGTAGCATTTAAAAAAATTATCTTTAATCCTTTAATGTACCTCCTTTTTTTTTCAATATGTTCTAAAATAGCCTCAGTTTTTATAATTGCGACAATGATTGTTATCAATCTAAATTCAACTATTCGCGACAAATACGTTAAAAAATGTATATGTTAAAAATATGTATAAATGCATATGTATGAAAAACGAAAAATAAATAAATAAAAAAGAAAAAGCAAAATTTGAGCACTAGCGATTTGGCGAATCTGATCGCTTGTTTACTCGCCAAATGAAGAATTTAGTCGCAATTTGGCGCATTGGCGAGCGACAGCGAGAACACTGATCCTACTTCAAATGGTTTCTGAAATCTTTAGTATTCAATACTTTCAGTTATCCAAATCACAGGTAACTAGCAATTTTTTTAACTTTTCAGCGATATCAGGGATATTTCTGCAATTTTTCTAGTGTTTATGGCAATTTATCATTATTAAAATAAATCAAAAAATATATTAGGAGGGTTTTTATTTTTATTTTCATTAGCAACATATACTTTTACATAAAACTACATTAGCAACATAAACATATGCTTTTTAAAAGTTTTATTTTGAATTATTAACACTCCTGACAAGAAGGTGAAATCTAATTTTGGATTAAATGACATCAAAAATATTTTTACAGCAATTATATGCAAACGAATTAAAGTATTTTTCATGTGATGCAGAAATGTGTCGAAAGAATATCAAAGTTCTTCCTAAGAAAAAAAGAGTAAATTGGATTGTCAGAAACCATGGTTCACTGGGGAAACAATTAATTATCACACGCGCTGAATTTTTTTAATTTGGTAAGATCCCGTTACAAAATTTTTAATAATACATGCATGTAATAGGCTTGCATATAAAAAATTTAATTTAGCAATCACTGCATTTTTGAACAATAAAAACATCTATGTAAATTCAGCGCTACAATCTGTCTTTTAAAAATAAATAATTTTATACACTAGTAATCATTGTATATTAAATTAATCACACAAAATAAAGCCATTTTATTAAACTGAAAATCGAATGATTTATTATTTATTTTCAAGTTCTCCTCTAGAACGCTATAATTTATTATTTTATAATATGCATGAAACATTATAAAAATTTCAAGTTTATTTTTAAATTCAGCGAATTTTTTGCTAGAAAATATAATCTGATTTTGAATTATCTGAAATTTTAATTTTTTGTCATGATTTGGAACTATTTAAAATTATTGTCACAGACTTCAAAAAATTTGTCGAGGATAGATTCAAATAAATATTCAAAAAGAAATATAAATAAATCACTCAAAGCCAGGATTTATAGAAGAAAGCGATTAATTATTCTGTTCGTTAAATGTCCTTCATGTCACAAAGTGGCTGTAATGAAATTTAAGAATATCAATTCATTTAATATACGGTGGAATAAAAACATCGAAATTTTAATTATTTTACAATACGTACATCAACACTATAAACCATTTTTTAAAACTAACAGTTCTTGCTTACTTGATATTTTAAATGTTTTAAACTATTAAAGGTAACTCAATTCAAAACCTCAAAAACAATACGTATCCAAAGTTAACGGAAAACAGTCTGTGGAGTAAAAAAAATAGGTTTTTATTTTAGATATATTTCTACAAACCTCAAAAATCAATTATTTCCCAAGATTTTTAATTGAGCGTTCTGGAAATGATATTTGAAATCATTGGTATTAAATAATTTCAGTTTACCAAGTCGTGAATAACAGGAAGGTTTCATATCTTTCTTTTTGTCTTTCTTTCTTTCCTTTTTTTTAATTTTCAATATTTTATAGTTTATAATTCAATGTGTCTTTCAAAAAATTAAAACAGAAAAAAAAGTTGGGAGTTTACATATCTTATTTTCGTTTGAAGCATAACAATACTTTTAAAAGTATTGTACTAAATGTAAAGGAATAAAATAATAGTACGAATTATAAAGTAATTATACTTTTAAAAAGTTTTATTTTAAAGTATTAAAGTTTTATTTTGAATTATTCATACTCTTGACAAGAAGATGAAATCTAATTTTGCATTAGATGAAATTAAAAATATTTTTACTGCAATTTTATGCGAATTAATTAAAGCATTTTTTATGTGCTGCAGAAATGTGTCAGAAGTACAAAAAATATTTTGCTAAAAAAAGAGAGATTTAATTGACTTGTCCGAAACATTATGTGCTGGTGAAAGCAATTAATTATTCCATGCATTAAATTTTCTTAATTTAGTAATATCCCTTGATAATTTTTTTAATAATAAAGACATTTAATAGGAATACATATAAAAAACATCAATGTTTTAAAAATTATCAATTTTATATATTAGCAATCTTTATATATTCAATTAATCACATTAAATAATGCCCTTTTATTAAACTGAGAATCTAGTGATTTATTATTTATTTTCGAATTCCCCATAAGAAATTAATAAATTTGGCGTTTATATTTCAGATTTTTATTTGAAACACATAATAATCTTATGCTTTCTTAAAGTTTCATTTTGAATTGTTCACATTATTGACAAAAATGAGAAATCTAATTTTGGATTAAATGACATTATAAATATTTTTACAGCAATTTTGTACAAACTAATTAAAGTATTTTTCATGTGCTGCAGAATGTGTCAGAAGCTCTTGCTGAGAAAAAAAAGCTTTCAACTGGATCGTGTGAAACCATGGATTACTGGAAAAGGCAATTAATTATTCCATGCATTAAATTTCCTTAAGTAAGATTGCGTAATCGAATTTTTTATTACAAATACATTTAATAATAAACATGCTTATAAAAAACGAATTTGACAAACAAAATACTTTTGAACAAGTAAAATCATCTATGTAAATTTAGCGTTGAAATCCGTTATTTAAAATTGATTAATTTTATATGAAAGCAATCATAAAATATTTAATTAATTAACAAAATATAAGAAGGGGGAGGATTGTACTTTGTGCTTATATATAACTAAATAAATAAACAACGTTAAAGAGCACAAATATTATAAAATAAAAGATGTTAAAAGCATACAGCCGTTTCAGGACTGCTAAAGTCCCATCATCAGTGCTAAAAAAGTGTAAAACGTAAAAGAAAGTCACATCGTTAAATAAAATAAAATAAACCGTGCATCTGAGCTCGCCGCTAAGGCGAATTGACCATGAAACGTCACAAAGCAACTGTAAAAGTAAACTGGCACGCGCATTCAGAAGGAGACCAATCATATTTCTCTTCCCTCTAGACGAGTCCAAATCAAGGAGAAAAGGAGGGGGGAGAGGGAGTGATATTACAGGAATGGAAACTAGACATCAGAAAATCTTGGAGTACTGGACATGTCATTAACCAAATTACTAGAGTTTTTCCATATATGAAGAGCTTCTCAAAAGTCTAAATCATAAACAGATAAACAATATTGTATTATTGAGGCTTCGGAAAATTTAAAATTGTGACCATTGGACCAGCAATGGTTGGCGATAGCGGAACGTTTTATTTCACAATTTTTAACATTAGCACTGTGTTCTCCCATACGTTTTTTCAAGGCACGCTTCGTCTGACCGATATACATTTTATCGCATTCGCAAGAAATACAAAATATAGCCCATCCCATCCGGAAAAAATAGTGATTTACTATTTACTTTTATTTTTCCTTTAAGAATGATATAATTTGTTGTTTTATAATATAAACAAGACATTAAAAATTTTTTTAAGAAATTTGTAATATTTTGTAATATTAGACTATTTAAATTTATTTCGTAAATTTCAATAACTTTATCAAAGATAATTTGATAACAAATTAGGGAAAAAATAATTGAATCGCTCGAGTACAGTAGAAAGCGATTAATTATTCGATACATAACATTATTTTCATTTATCAAAGTGTCTGTAATAGATATTTAGGAATCTAAAATCATTTAATATAATGTGGATTTAAAACTTCGAAATTTTAAATATAAAATATGTAGGTCAAAATCATTTTTAAAAGTAACAATTTCTGCATATTTGATATTTTTAATGCTTTAAATTATTAAAGGTAAAACTAATCTAAAATATCAAAAATTATCAAAAATATGTGTCCCGCAATATGTAAAGTAATAATAATAATAGATTTGTATTTAGATATATTTCACAAACTTCGAAATTCTATTACTTTCCAAGATTTTTAATTGGTCGTTCTTCAAATAGTATATGAAATTACTGGTATTAAATAACTTTAGATTCCCAAATCATGAGTAACGAGAAGGTTTCCTTCCATTTTTTTAGGAAAATTCCTACAATGTTTTATAGTTTGTAATGAATGTATCTATTAGAAATTAAACCAGAAACTAAATTAAGAGATTATTTTCCAGATTTTCATTTGAAACATAATATTTTTATACTTTTCCAAAGTTTTATTATGCATTATTCACACTGCTGACAAAAAAGTAAAATGTATTTTAATTATGGATTAAATGGCATTGTAAATATTTTTACAGCCATTTTATGCGAACTAATTAAAAGTATTTTTCATGTGCTGCACAAATGTGTCAGAAGCACATCAAAGTTCTCGCTAAGGGGAAAAAAAGAGAGATTTAATTGGTTTGTCCGAAACCTTGGTTTACTGGAGAAAGCAATTAATTATTCCATGCATTAAATTTCCTTAATTTAATAGGATCTCATAATAAAATTTTTAATGACAAAGGCCTTAAATATGCTTGCATATAAAAAAATGAATCTGACAAATAAATTAATTTGAATAAATAAAATCATCTATGTATATTTAACGCTGAAACTTGTGATTTAAAAATGATTAATTTTATATGTAAGCAACCGTTACGTGTTTAATTAATTAACAAAATAAACCTCATGTCAATCTAAAAATCTAATTATTTATCATTTACTTTTCATTTTCCTTTAAGTATGATGTAATTTTTATTTTATAATATACACAAAACCTTGTAAAATTTTTAAGTTTTATTTTAAATTAATCAATCTTTTGACTAAAGTAATATAATTTAATTTTAATTTTTCAGATATTTAAAAAAAATTTCTCGTAATATCAGGCTATTTAAATTTATTTTCGTAGACTTCAATAAATATGTCAAGGATATATTGATAACGAAATTAGGAAAAAATATAATTGAATTGCTCGAGTACAGGAGAAAGCGATTAAATCTTCTATGCTTTAATTTTTCTTCATTTATCAAATTGTCTTTAATGGAATTTAAGGACAGGAATTCATTTAATATAATGTGGAATTAAAACATTAAAATTTCAAATACTATGAAATATAGATGTCAATATTAAAAACTATTTTTAAAAGTAACAATTTTTGCATATTTGATATTTTTAGTGCTTTAAATTATTAAAGGTGAACAAATCAAAAATCTCAAAAATTAATTTTCAAAAATTAACAAAAATATGTTTCCTGCAAATACAAAAAAAAAAAAAGAAAGAAAAAAAATGTATTTAAATATTACCAAGTCATGAGCCAACTAGAGTTTTTCATTCGATTTTTTTTTCAGAAAAATTTCTATAATGTTTTATAATTTATAATGAAATTTATCTATAAGAAATTAAACCAGAAAATGAATTAGGAGTTTATTTTCCAGATTTTCTTTTTAACGTAATAATCTTATACTTTATATGAATTGTCAGAAGTGTGAATTTTTTGCATTATTCACACTTCTGACAAGAAGGTAAAATTCTAATTTTGGCTTAAATGACACTGTAAATATTTTTAGAGCCTTTTTATGCGAACTAATTAAAGAATTTTTCATGTGCTGCAGAAATGTGAAAGATTGTCCGAAATCTTAATTTACTGGAAAAAGCATTTAATTATTGCATGCACTAATTTTCCTTAATTTAGTAGAATCTCGTAATAAATTTTTTTATGACCAATGCCTTAAATATGCTTGCATATAAAAAATGAATCTGACAAATAATGCAATTTTGAACAAATAAAATCAGATCTTTATATTTAGCGCTGAAACCCGTTATTTAAAAATTATTAATTTTTTATGTAAGCAACCATAACGTGTATAATTAATTAACAAAACAAACCCCATGTCAATCTGAAAATCTAACTATTTGCTATTTACTTTTCATTTTCCTTTAAGTATGATATAATTTGTTATTTTACGTATAATATACAAAAGACCTTATAAAATTTTCAAGTGTTATTTTAAATTAATCGATTCTTTGACTAAAATAATATAATCTAATTTAAATTTTGCCGATATTTAAAAAAAATATCTTGTAAAATCAGACTATTTAAATTTATTTTCGTAGACTTCGATAAATTTGGCTGGAATATATTGATAACAAAATTAGGAAAAAAATATAATTGAATAACTCGACTACAGGAAAAAGTGATTAAATATTATATACTTTAATTTTTCTTCATTTATCAAAGTGTCTTTAATGGAATTTGAGAATAGAAATTTATTTAATATAATGTATAATTAAAACATTCAAATTTTAAATATTGTAAAATATGTACGACAACATTAAAAACCATTTTAGAAAGTAATCCATGCAATGAATTTCCTTAATTTAGTCGAATCCCTTTATGGCATTTCTAATTACAAGTGAATTTAATAGGCGAGCATATAAAAAATGAATTTAACAAACAAAACAATTTTGTAGCTATATCAACATCTATGTAAATTCAGAGCAAAAATGTGTCCTTTAAAAACGATTAATTACATAGCAACCATTACATATTTAATTTTTTAAACAAAATAAAGTCTTTTATTAACTGAAAATCTATTGATATACTATTTATTTTTAATTTTCCTTTAAGTATGATATAATTTGTTACTTTACAATGTAAAAAGATCTTATAAAATTTTCAAATTTAATTTTAAATTAATCCGGTTTTTAACTGGAAAATATAATCTAATTTAAAATGAGCTGATATTTTAAATATTTTTATAGTACTATCAAATAGTTTAAATTTATTTAGTAGAGTTCAATAAATTTGTCAAAAAAGTGTTTAAAGACAAGGT
Source organism: Maratus speculifer (assembly GCA_964019185.1). NCBI lineage: Eukaryota > Metazoa > Arthropoda > Arachnida > Araneae > Salticidae > Maratus > Maratus speculifer. The sequence goes on along the minus strand of OZ025301.1, from coordinate 145,011,217 downwards.
ATGCAGTAGCAAGCTTTTTATTATTTTGTACATTATTTTTTTTTTTCATTTATCAAACTCTCTGTAAAATAATTTAATATATGTATATTATTATATATAATGAATTTAGAGCATTATTTTAAATAATTTTAAATAAATATGTGAACATTAAAAACCATTTTTTAAAAGTAATAATTTTTGAACATTTATATTTTAAATATTTTAAATTGCTAAAGGTGAATCAATCCAAAACCTCAAAAAAACAATACGTTTCAAAATTTAATAAAGCCTGTTTCCAGCAGTCCATGGTATAAAAAGAATATTTTATTTTGGAGATTTTTCCACAAACTTCAAAATTTTATTATTTCCTTAGATTTTTAATAAGACTTTCAAATGGTTTCTGAAATCATTGGTATTCAATAATTTCAGTTTTCCAAATCATAGGCAACTAGAAAGGGTTTTTTTCACTTTTGAGCTATATCAGGGAAATTTCTACAATTTTTATTAGTGCAAATTATCATTATTAAAATAAATCAGAAAATAAATTAGCAGGGCTTTTGTTTCCGATTCTCTTTTGAAACTTGATAATCTTATACTTTTTTTTAAATTTTTATTTTGAATTTTTCGCACTATTGAGAAGAAGGTGAAATCTAACATAGGATTAAATGACATTGTAAATATTTTTACAATTTTAAACAAAGTAATTAAAAATATTTTTCATGTATTGCAGAAAATATGTCAAAAGCATATAAAAGTTGTTGCTAAGAAAAAAAATGAGTAATGGAAAAAGGAATTAATTATTTCACAGATTAAAATTTCTTAATTTAGTAAGATCCTATAATGGAATTTTGAAATACAAGTGCTCTTAATACGTTGCATCTAAAAAAGGAATTTAACAAGCAAATTCATTTTGAAAATATAAAAACATCTATGTAAATTCAGTTCAAAAATCCGTCTTTTAAAAATGATTAATTTTACTCATTAGCAATCATTAACATAATCAGTTAATCACAGTAAAAAAAAGCTCGTTTATGAAACTGACAATCTAGTGATTTATTATTTATCTTCAAATTCCCTTGAAGTATTTTACATGGTTGTTCGGTTTAAACCAAGTTGGTTTAAACCGTGGTTGAAACCAGGGTTTAAACCAATGTTTAAAAAAACCATGCTGGTTTCTTTTTTCAATCTGGTTTTTTTATTCTTTTCCCCTAATATTTTATTTTACACATTATTGAAAAATGCATACTCCAAGTTATGCAGAAGCGACAAGCAGAGCTGTAGAAAAGTGATGAATTAATAAATTTCTAAAATAACAAACATTTTTAATCAACCCAACTTTTCGTATAAGTTATAAATCTACGTGGCTACATACTACTAATTTTTCTATAATTAGTTGGGTATAGAAAAACTAGTTTGTTTTTCTTTCTCCCTCTCCCCTTTTAAGGATTATATAAAACCATTAATTGTTATCCTTATATATATTATAAATGTGAAAGTGTGTCCGAAAAATTGGAATGAACTTGGCTTCAAAACGAATGGATTAATGTCTTTGAATCTTTGCATATGGATAGATTATAGGAGTAGAATGAACATAGGCTAATTTTTATTTATTTTATTCAAATATTTTCCTTCATAATTCAAAATTTAATTATTTTTCATACAAAATCAATAGGCATTTTTCAGATAAAATTTGACCATTTTCCTTTCCTGTTGCCAAGAAAATAAAAAATTGGAATAATAATTTTTTAGCGGCAATGAATTTTTAATAAAAAACTTCTACGCGAAAAACTATAATAAAATAATTTAAAAGAAAATAAATATGACGTCCTGTTTGAAATAAAAATAAAAGGTGTATTTTTTATAATATATTTAATAAGGATATTTGTTTAGTTAATGGGAATTTTTGTGTAAAATATGGCGACATAAATTAAAAGTAAAAAGAATGAAAAAGAATTATATTTTTAATAAAATGGTTCACTTATGAAAAAGTGACGTCATAGTTGAAATAAAACAGTTACATTATAGCAGTCGTTAAAAATACAAGGGGTATGAATATCAGTAGCTAATGGAGCGAGATAAATAATGACGTCATATTTAAAATGAATCAGAAATATTTTTTACTTATATTAATTAATAAGTTATAAGTTACATACAAATGAATATTTTTATTCAAAACTCATAATTATCAATGGAAGAAATTTTTTGTGGAAAAAAGGTGGAAAATAAAACTACTGATTAATATATTTTTGGCTCGATTTTTAACACTTTCGAACAAAGTTGAAAAGTTATTATGCTTTCGTTTGTCTGTCTGTCTGGTCGCTTTCTAACTTTCGTAAATATACTCCGATTTTCATAAAATATTTGGACGTTCTTAACGTTTACCTAGCACGAAAACCTATTGAAAATAAAGTTTCTACCATGATTAGTTTATTTACAGGGATTGTCAAAAAAATTCCTTACATTACGGCATTATGGGGAAAATCGTTTTAATTAAATTTAACGATGTTACACCCTGTGAAACATATTCAAATTTTTATGCATTTACAAAGTGTACTAAAATATGCATTTTGTAAAGTATGTAGTAGTGAAAAGGACACTTATTATTCATTTACAGGGTTACACAGAAAAATTCCATTGCATAAGAATAAAGGGAGGAACAGTTTCCGACATATTTTAATTATGTTAAACGATTTCATGTATAATCAAATTGATATACGTTGCTGAGGCTTAATATAAGTTATTTCATGAATAATAGGAAGTGCATAGCATTTACAGGGACACACAAAAGATTTCAAATATTATATATTCCATTCCAAGTACTGTAAATGATGGATGATGACTGTTGTATGGATGAATAGCATTTTGAATTATGATATGTGCTTTTAAGTTTCGCTAAATGTATGCATATTAAATGGAGAGTACAAATGGTAATAGTATAAATAGTTAAATTTAGATATACAGGGTTACAGAAAAGATCTCGGAAAGGTTACTGAATATGAGCGTAATTTACTTAAAAATGGTTTTTAAATAAAATATGCATTTTTATTTTGAACTGCATTTAATAAACTAAGAAATGTTTGTAGTATATATATAAAATGATATACAGGGTCCCGCAAAGAATTGGATACAAGGTTGTCTTCGGATGATAATTTCTGAAAATGTAATTTAGGTAGTAATAAGAAATATTTTTGTTTGAACTAAATTTTAGAAAGATACTTTCGTGTATTAAAGGCACTTGGAAAACTACAGAGCTGAACAAAGAATTCAAGAATGTTTCTATCTATTAGTATTAATCGTTGAAAGGAAAATTTTAACCAGCAAACAAATTAGCAAATAGGGATTATCAGAAGTTTTTTACCATAAATTCGCGATAAAAAGTTAATTACACATGCTTTTCATCATCGAAATTTTTTGCTTGACTGATCAATTATTTCTTCTTTAAATGTTATGTGAACGAAGTCACGGGAATGCAAATTTGAGCTAAAAATATACTTTTACTATTTAAATTGCTTGACTAGTTGAGATTGCTTGACTAGTTGAGAGTTACTAAGGATTTCATCATTCCTGAAAGCCTCAAATCTAACATATTCTTAAATAATTTTCTCCATTGATTTCTTTTTATTATGCATGCTAATGAATAATTGGCAATTAGTTTTTTTTGCTCTGTGTTTATTGGGTCTTTGTTTTTCTCGCATTCCCAAACTGGGATTAAGGATTTTGCATTATGATTTTATTCTGCTACGAGCTGGGTAGACACAGTTTAAACCAATTGGTTTTTTTAGAACAAATCTAATATAATATTTTCTTGTTTTTGTAATTTAAGTGTTTCAAATCATTGGATGTAAGTAATTTTCTATTTTTAAGTTTTATCTTAGCAGTCACCATGAGACATTGGAAGTCTAGTCTAGGTCATATTAATATGCATGTAGAATGCAAATTTTATGCATTGATGAACATATCTGAAGCTAAGAAAACACTTAAATTGTGTAAATTTTGCAAAGATAAAATATATTAAAAATAGCAATATTTAGAAGAAAATGTTTTCCTTTGAGAAACATAGATGTACAGTTAATAACACAAAATGACCTTTAAGATTTCAGTCAAGCTCTAAAAGAAAATTATTTTGATTGGGGAGGTGGGGGGAGATTATCTTTTAAGAATAAAAAAGAAACTTAGATATGAAGTTGAATACCGGCATTGAAAATTCGGGTAGCATTAAAGCACCTGTTTGTATTTAACTAAATTATGCAATAAAATATTTAAATCTATTGCATAACCAAACTCATTACTGAAATCAGCCAAGAGAATTAGGAAGGAGGGGTGGAGGCAAGACAAGATTTGCTTGAAACATAAAAAAATGTCTCATAAAATGCCTAAAAAGATGTAATTTTCAGTTTAGACATTTAAAAGTACTAAACGTGTAATTTTTAGTTTAGACATTTAAAAGTACTAAACGTTATAATATTGTGTAGTCTGATGGCCATTTAAATGCTTTAGTGAATGACAGTATTTATAAAACTATTTTGTATTTTATTAAGATCAATGTTTTTAATAGTCTAAAAAGCTTTTAAATAGATATTTTTGTTTATTTTACTGTTGCCTTTTCTTTTTCTTCTTTTAACCTGGTAGTTTCAGAGGAAAAGTGTCAAATAGCAACAATACACAATACTTCTTCAAAAGTGTAAAGATTCTACTGCTAAATTCAAATCATTTCAAAAATTCTTTATAAAAAGCTTTACTTTCAATAAAAGGTAAGTCATAGAGCCTTCTAACAGAACAATCAGTCATCTCATATAAAAAGTATTTCAAAGAAATTATTTTGAATAGCCATGTAAAAATAATATATAATGTTTTATATATGAAAATGCATCATATATTTATTTATAGCGCTAGTAATCAAAAGATTTCTTATTATGATTTTCAAGGGATCAATGTTTCATTATGTAGAACATTTTATTTATGAAGTATATAAGACATAGCTTTTTCTAAAAATGTTTAAAATTTGAAAGATTTCAATTTTCTAGATAACTGATTGTATATTAAATAATTCATTGATTAGAATTACTTTTAAATCAAGTTATTACTCATGTATTCAAAAATATTCATTTTTATTGATAAATATGCATGTATATGTAATAGGAAAACATATTTTTAAAAACCCGGTTTAAACAAAAAAAAAAAAAAAAAAAGAAAAGAAAAAAAACCCTGGTTTAAATAAAAAAAAAAAAAAAAAAAAAAAAAAACCATGGTTTTTGGTTTAAAAAAAAACCGGTTTTTTACCAAACCTGGTATTTTATAATATTCAAGAAACCTTATAAATTTTCAAGTTTGATTTTAAATTAATCGAGCTTTTGACTCGAAAATATAATCTAATTTTAAATTATCTAATATTTAAAGTTTTTTGTCTGGATCTCAGACTATTTAAATTTATCTTCGTAAATAAAAAAAATGTCAAGGCTAGATTTATATAGAAATTAGAAAAAAAACTATATATAATAAAGCCGCTCAAAGTCAAGGTGAACAGAAGCAATCGATTAATTATCCTATGCATTATTTTTTTTTTTTCGTTTTGCAAAAGTGCCTGTAATATAATTTAAGAATATAAATTTATTTAATTTACGATAGAATTACTACATTGAAATTTTAAATATTTTAAAATATGCATATCGACATTAAAAGCCATCTTTTAAAAATAACAATTTTTGAATATTTGATATAATTATAATTTTTTTTTTTTTTTTTTTTTTTTTGGTGGATTTCAGGCTATTTAAATTATTATTGGAATATTCAAAATAGATAAGAAAAAACTAGTTTTATTTTTAATTTTGTTAATATCTGTAATTATAATTACATATTTTTATGTTACCAATCACACCAGGTATTATAGTAGCTTTAAAAATGGGGTAGTTTCTACGTTCTTTTATTTAAAAAAATTTAAATACTTTTTTTAAACGTAGTCTATAAACATACAGTATACTCTGGATGCTTTAATAAATTTATTTATACTTCTTCAATTATAAATATAGCATTTCGTATAATTTTATTAAAAACAATAATTTTAATTAATATTTCTTTAAAATACATACATTGTTACATATAATATAAAACATGACTTTAAAATATCAAATTATTTATAAATGCTACAAGTGATCTATTAAAATAAATTAATATGGCAAATAACATCTTTTAATTTTACATGTTTCATTGCTCTGACGATAACTTTTTCAAAAACAATGTATGATAAAAAGGAAAATTTCGCAAAAATATCTTCGAATTGAAAATAAAACAGAAAAACATAAATCACGTGAACATGAGCAAAGTGAAGTAAAACTGGAAAAAATTTAAAAAATATAAAAATAATTGTGAACGTGAAATATTACATATTACAGTTTCAAAATCCTTTGAAGCATTTCCTTCCAAATTTTAGGGAGCTCCATGGAGGCAAATGCATTGCAAATATTGTCTTTATGTATGAAGATTTCTGGGTGAAACCAATTTTCTTTGTGCTTTAAAAAAATTGTCTTTTTTTAGGATCTAGATTTCACTAAATAATAATAATAATGTTTAAAAAGGTGTTTAAGCTGCACAAAATTAGCATCTGCACAGAAAAAAAATTACACTTAAAATATAACTTTTTAAAATCATATCTAGTATGAAAAATTTAACCTCTGTTACCAGACAGTATTTGCTTAAATTATGATAGAAATATTTTAACAAAAAATATGATTTTTATATTTTACTTTAGCAAAGATGTCCTTTAGTTAAAAACAATACTTATAGAAAGATGAATAATAAGTAATAAAATTTAATCATCATTACATGCGTAATTTTATCTCGTTTAGAAAAAAAAAAAACTAAGTTAAAGTTCATAATTATCACTTATTTTAGTTTTAAAGAGAAGATTTTTTTAATTGAATTTAAAGTACATAAAATATTCTTTGTTTTAAATACATTCGGTTTATGTCGGTTTACAATTATTAAAATAAAACAGAAAAATTCATGTAACAGAGGTTACAAAAATTTATAAGGTGTAAACAAACTGACTTTTCAGCAAGTAACAAAGACATATTGAATAAATATGATAATTTTATTTTCCAAAAATATTTCCACAAATTCTTAATGCTGCAATTATTTTTCAAATACTTTAACAGTGTGAGGAAACTTGTAAAATAGTCTGTTTCCTTTCTGTACTACAGTTGGTATAGGCAAATTTTTTGGATCTGTTCGAATTGTATGTATGCAATATCATTGTCATCTAATCTAAAAACAGATAATGTATCATCGCAAGCTTTCAAAAACATATCTTGCACTTCATCAACTTCTAAATCACCTTTTGTAACAACTATGTAGTAATACTTCTTTTTTTTCAGTTACAAATTTTACTAGTATGTATGTTCTTTTAATTATTTTATTTGGTGCTATTTCTGTAAATTCTTTTTCTTCAGAAGTGAATTCAAGAACTTGAGAATACTCATAATTTAAAAATTTTGATTCCGTATAGGTTTCGCCAATGTGTACTTCTTTATCATTTCGTACAGTTTTCTCATTATTGCAAAAATTTTCAATCGGGAAACTCTTATAGTCGAAACAATGACACCGACCACGTTCTTCACCACAGAAACAGCTGACATCTTTATACTTGATTACTTTAGGGTTTGTACTGTAGTAATTTGATGTATGTTTATAGTATCCTTACAGTAGGCAAACCATCATGTACAGCTTGTTCTTTTTTGTTTTCTTAGAAGACATTTTTAGATCTGAAAAATACCACAAATAAATAATACTTACTAATGCAAAAACAAATATAAACAAATGATAAAAATGATAGGTAAATTTGGTACTATGAATAAATAGATATATATATTATTACCATAAAAATATCTATATTCAGTATAACACCTCTAATCGGCGTTGTGTGGTAGTGGGTCGAATAATAGCGGCAAGAGGCTGGATCAGATTTCACTAGAGTTTATTAAGTTCTTACAAAGAAATCAGTTTCCGGTTATAACAAAATAAATGACGGGTTCGTCACAACAGATTGAAAAGATTGTTCGTACTCCGTTTGAAATGGCTTTTCCGCCACTCGTTAATGTAATAAATGCTTATCCGGAGTTGTTCTTCACAACTCCTTCACCATAGGCATTAGCTGCCTACTAATTCGTTTACAAGTGTAAGACACCGGTCACTACTCTCTCTGTATCCGAGGAGCAGACCCCCCCCCCGTCTCAACACTCAGCATCCGAAAAAACAAGTCCCCCTTAGAGCATCTCCTCGCTCTATTTATCCCGTTTTCCCTCATCCATCATTTCTCGGGACGATCCGCCTCCTTCGCTCTTGCAAGGCGGTCGCCTTTACTGGAGAAACAACTTTCTCCTACTTATGGAAATCATCGCCATAGCGGTCTCTCTCAACACTTCAAAGGTCCATCTATCGTGGGGTCTGAAATCGGCGGAACGACCATATACATTACTCGGAGAGTTCCCTTTAAGTGCTCTATGGAATTCGGCTGACTTTCTTATGTCTATTTTGAGAATGAAGAGAGATATATTTCTCCTTTTGAGAATTCCCCGAGCTTTGCCGACGTGGGGGGTAATTTCAGAAGCGTGGGAATGAAATTCATCACAACATCCCTTCCGCTAGTCTGATATTGGGCTGCAAAACACAATATCTGTAAGGGAAAGGTTAGCTCATTAAACTTGGGTGGCCCCGATATATTTTTAAATCTTTAAAATCCCTTTAGTTTGTTTCTGTTTTTTGTTTCATTTAACAGGATCTTTCCCTCGGAATCAGTTTAATTTATCTACACAATAAAGTACACAATTATAAATTACAAAATACAGATAATTAACATGAAAACATATATACGATTGGATTTTTCTGATAGATTTTACTCTATCCAACTTAAGTAATCCTCATGGGGTATGTCCTTTCCTGGACGATGTTTTATAGCTTAATGATAGGATTGCAGGATGAGTGCCCAACGTAAAAGTCGAAGGTTGTTGCCTACATTATTCTTTAAGAATATTAAAGGATTATGATCGGTCTGTATAGAAAACTTCTGACCGTCAATATAATGTCTTAGCTTCTTTATTGCAAAAATTATAGCGGCGCATTCGCGTTCTGAAGCGCTAGAATTCTTTTCTACGTTAGTGAATTTTCTACTTAGAAAAAGTATCGGATGCTCTTCTGAGCCTTGTCTCTGGGCCAGTATTATACCCATAGCCTTTTCTGAAGCATCCGTTTGTATTATAAATTCTGATTCATAATTGGGGGCGTATAGCACGGGATCTTCAGTTAATTTCTTTTTTAATTTCTCAAAAGCTTCCCCCATTTCGCTGTTCCAAACTATTTTTTCCCTTTTGTTTTTGGCTTTTAAAGCACTCGTAAGAGGTTCAACGATGTCGGCATAGTTTTTGATGTACCGGGCATAATAACCTGTCACTCCCAAGAATCTCCTTATTTCAGTTTTGTTTCTCGGTGTTGGCAGATCTACGATAGCCCTGATTTTGACATCTGAAGGTTTTCGTTGCACCTCCCCGACGATATGTCCGAGATATTTTACTGTCCTTTGTGTGAATTTACATTTTGCAATTTTAATTTTCAACCTAGCCTCTTTAATCTTAATTAAGACTGTCCTTAAATGTATGAGATGTTCCTCCCAATTGTTGGAAAATACTGCTGTATCGTTCAGATAAGGAAGACAATATTCTTCTAGTCCGTGTAATAATTTGGACATGAATTTAGAGAATCTATACGAAGCCCCTATTAATCCAAAAGGCATTGCCAAAGGTAAATAACTCCCAAAATTCGTGACGAATGCGGCGAGTTTCTGCACTCTAGGGGTCATAGGAATTTGCCAGTAACCTTTGGTTAAATCTAGTACAGCGATGTATTTCGCATTTGCGACCCGTTCTACTCTTTCTTCAATGTTTTGAAGCGGAAAAAATTCAGGTTTAGTGATAGCATTTAATTGTCTATAGTCAATGCACGGACGTAGTTCCTTCCCAGGGGTCTCCACTAAAATCATGGGGGAAGAATCATCTGACTCCCTCTCTTTTATTATTTTTAATTCTAACATTCTTTTGATTTCTCTCTTCAGGATTTCATTTTGTCTAACGGAGGTACGATATGGTCTCGTTCTCACCGGTTTATCTTCGCTCAATTCTATATCATGTTCGATCAGATGAGTTAATCCTGGGTCATTTGAAAACACGTCTTGAAATTCGTCTAACAGATTTTTTAATTCGCATAATTGGTTTGGGTTACATCGGTCCTTTAAATTCAAGTCTTCCACTATTTTCTCGATACTGTAACTGTTTGAATCGACGGATGGAAAATCTATTTCAATATCCGGGGATTCTTCAGAGTCGAAAACTTTGCTAGGCAAAATATTTACTTTTACTACGCGTCTTGCGTATGGTTTCAACAAATTAACTTGGTAGATATGTGATTTCTCGCGTCGCCCTGGGACCTCACTAAATAATTTGTATCTGAAATCTTCGAGTCGATTTTTCCCGGCCCGACCCATTTAATCGACATCTTATTTGGTTTGTTCGTGGCTAGTACTAAAACTTCATAGACAAATTTTTTATTATTTATTCTGCTAAATGTAAAGTAACAGAGGTTACATTTTCATGGACAAATGTTAAATTTAGCTTATGCAGTTAAAAAATACATATCTTAATTCATTATTACAATTTTATAAAACTACTATATCTGTTAATTAAATGAAAATAGATTATTGTTTTGTTCATAATATTTAGAATTTTAATCTGTTTGAAGTTTTCTCTCTAGTCATTTGGACAGCGAAATTTCATATATAAGAATTTTATAAATTACATAAATTGTGCAATAATTACAATGAAATTGGCTAGATAAAATTTTAGGCTAATTAAAAATAGATTTTTCTGGAAGATGGCATAAAAAAATTTGAATTTCTTTGTATATTTAATGAAAAAAATATCAAAGTTTTGGACATGAAAAGCACCTGCATTTTTGGTTTCACCCTTCTATTGATTCTCTGATTATTGATGGAAAATATGGTCTAGAAGTCTTCTAGATCATAATTTCCATCAATAATATTTGACAATTTCAGACAATTTCAGAGCAATGAAACATGTAAAATTAAAAGGTATTATTTGTCATATTATTTTATTTTAATAGATCACTTATAGCATTTATAAATAATTTGGTAAATACATTGTATAAAATATTTATGATACTAAAAAATCTTAAAGTAATATTAATTAAAATTATACGAAATAATATTTTAAAATTAATAATATTTTAATAAAATTATACAAAATGTTATATTTATAATTGAAGAAGTATAAATAAATTTATTAAAGCATCCAGAGTATACTGTGTATTTATATACTACATTAAAAAAAAGTATTTAAAATTTTTTTAAATAAAAGAACGTAGGAACTACCCCATTTTTAAAACTACTATAATACCTGGTGTGATTGGTAACATATAAATATGTAATAATTATTAGAATAATTTATAACATAATTATTCAATTATTAAATAAATCACATGAATTGTAAATTTCGTTGTGAATGAAAAATACCCGGGCGAGGATTCGAAACAGGGATATCTTGATTGAAGCCGCTTGTGCTCTTGCCTAATCAATTTTGGAGGCTTTAATTAATCAAGCTACTCTTCATGATCTCAGTGTCTTGTCCAATATTTAATCAGCTCAACAGAATAAACCATAGGTTATGAAACTTCAGAAAACATTAAATCCGTAATTATATGAGATTATTTTATCTAATAATAATTATGTATCTGTGTTTTCTGAAGTTGTATAACCTGTAGTTCATTTTTCCAGATTCGTCAAGATGGCTTAGTTGGCAGAGCATTGGCGGCTTCAGCCAAGAGATATATGATTCGAATACTGGCAAAAGCATTTTCCACCCACTTGGAATTTTCAATTCATATGATTTATTTATTAATTGAATAATTGTATTGGAATCTAAGCTAATATAATTACGCATCCAGCAGGTTTTTTTTTTTTTTTTAGTTTTATATTCTGTGGTTTATTCTGTTGAGCTGATTTAAATATCACACCATATAATTAATCATTAACATAAGCTGGGTTAATTAGGCCTTCCAGATTTGTCCAGGATGGCTCAGTTGGCAGAGCATTGGCAGCTTCAGACAAGAGAACACTAGTTCGAATCCTGGCCCTAACATTTTTCAGCCACTTGGAAATTTAGAATTAATATTTAAATTTATTTTCTTTGACTTAAATAAGGTAGGTTTACAACGAAATTAAGAAAGCAAAATTACTGAACCACTCAAACACAATATTCACAGAAGAACGCGATTACTTATTTTATGCATGAATTCCTCTTTGTCAAATTATCTGTAAAAAAAATTTAAAATATAAATTCATTTAATGTACATTGAATAAAAACATTACAATTTTGAATATTCTAAAATATATAAGCGAATTTAGTCCTAAAATCCTGTGATTAAAAATAACAATTTTCGGTTTTACACAATTATTTGATGTTTAATAAAATGTTAACATATATCATACATCGCTCATAATATCTTAGCGATTTACTGATGATTATTAATTTTCTTCTAAAATTTAACATAATTTGTTATTTTACAATCTGCACAAGCTATTAAAAACTTTTGAGATTTTACTTTGAATAAATCTCTCGAATAATAAGAAAATGAAATATAATTTAGAATAAGGTAATATTATAAATATTTTTACATTAATCTCATACCAATGTAATTAAAATATTTTTCATGTGCTTTGGAAGTGTGTTTAAAGTATTTTCATATCAAAATTCAGTCTTATGAAAAGAGTTTTAATTAAATTGCTCTAAGAAAAGGCTTACAGGAACAAGCGATGAATTATTCCATGCAGGAAATTTTCTTAATTTAACAATTCTTCATAAAAGAGTTACAAACACATAAGACACAAATGCATTTTAAAGATATGCATTTAATATTTAATTAATATTGAAATTTCCACGATATTAAACCAGATATGAAACCTGAATATTAATAAGTATATCTTAAAGCAATCACTTTTACAATACATATACATTTAACGTGTGAATTAAAAAAGCTTTTAAAAGGTTGAATAAAACAAAATAAGACGGACTTGGATACATTTAAAAAATTAAAATTTATATACAAATGATAAAAATACTAAAAAAACATTTAAAAATACAAAAAGTAAACGTTTCGAATAAGCTACTCGCAATGCATCATCAGTACAAATATCCATTGCATAACAAGCTGCGGAACAAATCCAGAACAGTTACAGTTAGTTATTTTTTAGAAATTGATAATATTCATTGGGGATAGAACGAACCTCATTTAGACTCGGCGATCGCTAATATGCGAACTATACATGTACGGTTTACAAGATTTCGTTTTCCCTCCTGCTTATATCATAGCGTCTCTCGATGTCGTTTCACTGTTTACTTCAATTCCTTTCGATTCGATCTGAAAAGTTATTAATGACATTTGCCCCCTCTAGCACATTCTGCTGATTTTAATGTCGATGATATTATTGAACTGGTTAACCTTTGTTTGACCTCTAATAGTTTTAAATTCAAGAATGATTTTATAGTCAAATTTCTATTGTTGTTGTGGGGTCTCCCCGCCTCTCTAATGTAATTGCTGAACTTGTGAAGCAGAATGTGGAAAATGCTATTAATTCTGTCTTGGATTTCCTTGCGTAAATACGGGTTAGATTCCCTTAGAAAGACACCCATGGAGGGCATCCCACTCCTTTAGGGCCTATATCCCAAGTGTAGATAATCGGCCGACATAAAATAAACCAAATAAACCGAGCTATTAATTCTGATCTTGCTCCACGTATTCTTTTTTGGAGACGCCATGTCGACAATATATTTTTGATAGTGCAAGATGTAGATTTAAATGATATTCTCAGGATTTCTAATTATATTGGTAACCCTATTAAATTAACTACAAAATTACCATTTCTTGATCATCTAATCCATAGGCAGACAACTGACATTTCTCAATTTATAACTATTACTGTTTACGGAAAACCTACATATGCTGGTCAATATGCTAATTTCAATTTTGTTTACCCCTTCAGCCATAAAATTGCTGTTATTAAGACTTTAACCAACAGAGCTATTAGATATTGCATTTCTAGTAATGATTCTGAAAAAGAAAAAAGTAGAATTTATCACGATTTGGTTAATAACAGCTACCGTATTGGCCTTGTTAAAAATTAAAAAAAAAATACTTTAGGTTTTGGGATTTTTAATCCCCTTCCTTTTCAACGTACTAAACCAAATTCTTTCACCTGTATCCCTTATTATAAGGGTATTTCTGATAAAATTCCTGGCATTTTAAGATCATTCAATGTTAGTGTTTCTTCTAAACCAATTAATAAAGTTAGTCCTTTCTTTAATAAACATAAATTTCAATACGAAAAATTTAAATTACCCAGTGTTGTCTATTTCATTCCCTGTGGAGATTGTGAAAGTGTATATATTAATGAAACTGACTGGTCTTTTGAAATCCACCTGAAGAAACATACTAGTGCTCCGAGAAGTGGTAAGTTAAATTCTAAAAGTGTCCAGCATTGTCTACAAACGAGGCACATACCGCAATTTGCTAACGCATGTATTTTAAAATCGGATTGAAAAAGTTATCACAATAGATTACTCCTCGGAGAATGGTTCACACATTTGCGATGGCGATTCCGAATGAGGCTTGTTCTATTCCTAGAGAATAATATCTATTTCTAAAAAATAACTAACTGTAACTGTTCTTGATTTGTTCCACTGTTTGTGTGCAATGAATATTTGTATTGATCATGCCTTGCGAATAATACATCATCAATAATTTGTATTGATAAGCTTGGCGAAACGCTTATTTTTAGTATTTTTAAATGTTTTTTAGTGTTTTTATTTTTCGTATGCAAATTTTAATTTCTTAAATGTATTCAAGTCTGTCTTAGTTTATTTTATTCAACTTTTCAATTAACTTTTAGTTTTCCGCAATCTTTTATATGACGAAACGAGGCTATCAATTGGGAGGCGGCAGCACAGACAAACATCGAATCGAGTTCATGGCTGAAATACCAGAGTTAGTTAAAATTCGATTCGCACATTAAAATGAAATCAGTCTTCCATGTCATATCATGGTAGAAAACATCTAAAAACTCGTTTTTAGTCAAGAATATGAAAACATGGAGAACTGGGAATAGAAAAACACAATGGTAAAATTGGGTTTGCAGGTTTTTTCCACCAAGGTATGACTTGGTAGACGATTAGTTTTTAATATTCGAAACAAATTTTGGCTATTTCTAAAATTGCAACCTTAAATACGATGAGGTGATGTCTGTGCTGCCGCCTCTCTGTCTATTAAGCACCTTTATACCCAGTAATCAGCCAAAAATCAAAAATAGACCTACTGTCATATGGTCTACAACGTCTTTACTAATCACAACATTTGTGACATAGAGACCTTTTTTTACGTTAATAAATACTGATTCATAGAATTTTATTTCGAATAGTATATTCTATTATTGTATGATACGGCAACACATGTTCTATATTAACAACATTACAAACTCATGTCAGTTGCTCACAATCACATTTGAAAAAAATGCTTATTTATTAATCTTTTGGTGAAATGCTTGTGTAAATTCCTTCCAGTTTTTTCAATGTTCATTTGCGAGGAATAGTTCCATTGGATTCTTCATTTATTATAAAAAAAATCTTTTTAACGATACCACTCTTATCAAAATAGGCGATTGACACCTCATGCGATCCTTGTTACTGATTTACTACTATTCATCAAGCTTCCTGTAAAATATAACTCCATTTGTTAATTTATATACTTCAATACATAATAATCTTTAAAAAAACTGATTTTATTTTAAATTATTCTGTACAATTATAAATAATTTTATGTTAATTTCATGTAAACTAAAAAAGATAGTTCTGATAGATTTTAAATTTTTTTCAAAGCTACCTTAATATAAATAACTGATTTTAAAAATCACATCGTTTCCTTCCTCCTCCCCCCTCCCCCCAAAAAAATACGCAAAAGGAAGCGATTAATTATTCCATGCATTAAAATTTCTTAATTTAAATAAATTTCGTAATTTATTTTTTTCTATGCAAATGCATTACTGAAAAGTGTGCTTTTTTTATTAGTTCTATTTACTAAAGAAAGACGTCTAAAAATAGATTCCAAAATGGAAATCCTAATGACAAACAGTTTATTACATTATTTTATTAATGTTCCTAAATAAAGAATTAGAGGAAAAAGCTTTAATGGTGATAGACAGATGATACTTATCCATGGTTAATTCATTTACGAGAGTTTACTTTTTCCAATTTATAACAATGTGGGATTTTCATCATTCTTCGCTTTTAATACCAATCTTTGAATGTATTTTACGGAGTACTTTCAAATTTCTTCCTGTTTTCTGTCTATTTTCAACTGTATTTTTTAGAGGAACAGCTCCATTTTTGTTGTATTCAAGGTTTTAGAACGATGTAATACGTCTCTGAGACTAACAGATGGCATTATCATCTTAAATTTCACAGAAACTGAACCATAATCATTTATCACCTGCCTTCAAGTCTTTTTCAAAATTATGATTGTAATACATTAATTTTTTCATTAAAATGAATCATATCTATTTTTTCTTTTTCAGAAAGTGTATATTTTTCTTCAAACACATTTATAAATTAATAGCTTTTGTATTCACCCTATTTTAATATGCACATTTATCCATTATAAACCAGGAAGAGGTAGGAGAGTCAATCACCTCATCGACTTTATGGATGAATTCAAGTTATATCTTGGTGTAAAACTCGAATTTTTCGACTGACTCGTAGGTTTACCATTGGGCTTTTCTGGACGCAAGGCATGAAAACTTGGAGGACTGGGAACAGGAAAACACATTGATAAATCTATAAATAAACCGCTAAAAGCACGTTTTCAGGTGAATTCCACTAAGATATGACTTGGTCGACAGATTGCATTTTAATATACGAATCGAGATTGAACTAATCCTAGAATTTCATATGTTCATTCCACACTTTTAAATCCGTATCATTAATATTCACCATATTTTGATTTGTGTATTTCAAGCATTATCTACATTTGATTTAGTAGATCCACAAAATAGAATTTTAATGTACTGGTTATCACATATGTCCGTTCATACTTCAATTGTTGAATTAAGTCAACATTCTTATCCTACTTAAAAAATTTAAAACAAATGCCAAGTTAAACTCTAATAACAGAATAATTATTTGGGTATTCTTAATTTTTTTTCCGGAATTTAAGCTATATTATTGTTTAGTTGTTTTGTTAATGTTTAGTTTTTTTAGAGTATAATTGATGACTGCCATTTCTTTTTCATAAGATGTATATTTCTGATTCTCTTTATGTTTCACGCTTATAAATTTGCAACATTAACATTCACAGAGTTTTGATTTGCGTAATTCATGCATTATATTTATTTGATTTAGTAGACCCACAAAATGGCTGTTAAAGTGTGGGTTATCCCATAACTCCTTTCATATTGCAGTAATCGAATGTACTCAGCCTTCTTATCCTACTTAATATTTTTAAAGCAGATGCCAAAGTAAACTCTATTAACATAATAGCTATTTGGTGATTTTTATATTTATTTAGTTTTCCCAAATTTAAGCGCAATATACTTAATATTTACCAGAAAATAGTTTAAACCCGTTATTTCTTTTTCAGATGATGCATATTTCACTCTAACTACACTTGTTAGGTATTAAAATTAACATTCACAATATTTTGATATGCGTAATACATGCAAATTTATTTGATTTAGTAGACGCACAAAATGGGTGTTAAAGGTGATTACCCCATAAGTCCCTTTATATTTCAATATTCGAATGTGCTCAGCGTTCTTATCCTATTTAACATTCTTAAAGCAAACGCTGAGTTAAACCCTAGTAGCAGAATGTTTATTTAATTATCCTAAAATTAATTATGTTTTTACCCATTTTAAACATGGTACATTGTTTTATTTTCCAAAAACTACTTTATAATGATTACGGAATGTTTTCACTCTTTATTTTTAGACGGTTCAGATTTTTCTGGAGCTCTTTATTATATAAATTCAATCATATTTATAAAAGATTAAATACCTTTATATTTCGGAAAACTTTACCTAGACATTTAGTTTATATTTAACTTACTCATATTTATTATTTTAAAATATGAATCATAGTTTTACTGAATGAGAACATTATCTAAATTTAATATATCACGAAAAAAAAACCTAAATCACGCAGTTCGAAGTGAAGGCCAAAAAGTTAGATAAAATTAACTTATTTTTACTCAGAGAGCAAAATAATTTATATTCTTAAACCTCGACATTTAAAATGTTGTGAAAAATTAATTATTGAAATGCAAATCTTCTACTCAAATATTGATGATTGCAAAAGTTCGTGCTGAATTTTCTAGATGGCAGTTGTTTCCATTTTTGATACAGGTGATGTTTATTTTATAATCATATTATTATTTGATAGTTATCTACATATGTCGAAGTGAACATAACGTTATAAAAGTTTTTCAAATTAATTTGTGTACAAGGATAAATATTTAAAATAAAAAATATAAAGTTACATTTTCGTCATGTTACGTCATATGAGTTTTAAAAAGGAACAATTATTGAACTTGCTCAAAAAATATCTAATATATTTATTTGCATCGTGCTAACGCTCTTAGGACAGTTAAAGAGGCCTAATACGCATTTTAAAATAACTTTTTATTTATTGAGTGAAAATTTTAAATTTTTTGCGATAGTTAACTATATCGTTTGTAAACAAAATCACATAATAACATTTCTCATATTTTTTTTTAATTAAAATTTATTAAAAAGGAGGGTAATTTTCAATTGTTATAACTCAAAATATTATTTATAGAATTTATTTATTTTTTTTTTACATTTAAATAAACAGAAATATCTAAATTTCAATTTTGATTCAGGATTTTTAAACATATTAATTTTTTAAAAAATAAAAAAATTAAAAGGGAAATTAAAAGTAAAGGTGAATTTTATTAAAAACTCATATTTTCAAAAGTAATTTTTTTTTCGAATTTGCTCCAAGAAATTCGAGAAGATAAGCTTCAGGTTTGAAGAATTTATCTTTAACGGTTCTTGAGTTATATCAATTTAAATTCGAGAAATGGTGAAAAAAACTGATCATGATGAAAAATGAATCTTCACAAGAAGTTATTTCATGACATCATTGCCTTGAAAGCTAGGTTTTAAAAACAAACCAAAACGAAAAAATTAATATTTCATGTTCTAATTAAGATAGAAACATGATTTAAATGTCCTTTTAAGCATATAAAAACAGTAAAATTTCTAATGCAACAAAATGTTTTAACAAAATTTGAAGATTTTTGTTTCCCGGTTAAATGTGATTTTGTCTATTTCAATCTAAACGTTAAAATTCGTTCTGGGCTACTTTCTGGCACTGATAATGACTTAATCGGTAATTTAACGTATAATAATCCACAAAATGCAACTGAAAAATATGGCTAAGAAGATAAATGTTGACAATCCGACTGCATATAAAGCAATTACGGATACACTTTGGATCCCGATGAATCAAAAATCAGGCACGAACTTTCGCAATCAACCAAAAGTACAAGAATCGAGTTTTGATTCTAAAAGTTATTACACGAAATTTTAAATATGATATGTGAGTGATTTTACACAGAGAAAGATTTTTTTTGGAAAAAAATGAGTAATTGTAAGAATAAATAATCTAAGTCCGTCTTCAAATTCCAAAACACCAAATATCTGAAGACTATTCTTGTAATATAAACGAACAGTAATTTTATCGTTGATGCTGAAAACTTATTCATCATGGAGATAAATCTTGCTATAAGGTTTTTACCCAAAATTCATTTATATTTTTAGCCGTGTTCGTAATTATATAAATACGTAGCACCTAAGTCATCGTTCTGTCAGTCCGTCCGTCCGCATATAAGAATGCAAAAATTACCAATCCGAATCGTATAAAATTTAATCGTATAAAATAATTGTTGTATAATTTAGTCAAATAATTTCAAATTTTACGGAAATCCAATGCATAGTTAAATTAAAGGGACAATCAAAATTATTCCGTCATATTACGGCAATAGAGAAAAAAAACAGCTTCCAATGCATTTTAATGATTTTTCACTCTTTCGAGCCAAATAAAACTAATATGCATCTATGAAGTATATACAAAAAAATATATTCTGTACAATCTTTTTATAAAAATATTTGCATAGAATATTTTTTATTAACTTACAAGGCCTCACAAAAATATTCCATTACTTAATGGTATTGGGGGAAACATTATTTTGGGCATGTTTAATTGTATTGAACTATTTCACATTTTATGAAATTTATATACGTTGATGAGGTTTACTATAGCTTACTTCTTGCGTAATAAAAAGCAGATAGTATTTACAGTGAGACACAAAAGATTTCGAATACAATACTGTATCCGAAGTACTATACGGTATTGCATCAAATTCTGAATATTTTTAAAATTTCGTTATAGTACGAACTTTCCTCATTTGTTACGTTTGACGTGCATTTTCTGACTTGTTTAAATATTACTGATAATGGTGCCTATTAATTCAGTTCGAATTTAACTTTTATTTTTACTGAATACGAACATTGTCTATATTAGGTAAATGACAAAGAATGAAATCATGCAGTTTTAAAAATTACATAAAATGAATGCAGGCAAAAAACGAGATAAAATGAATTTATTTTTATTTATTCAGAAAGCATATAAATTTATTATCTGAAATTTTTATATTTTAAAAATAGTGAATAATTAATTATTAAAATGGAATATTCTGGTTAAATAGATTAATAATAGAGTTTTGATTATAAAAGCCACCAAATGAAATATTTAAATTCTTCCATTTAAATAATTTTAAATAAGAGAAAAGTTTGTTCACTAAAATTTCATTAAGTGTATGTATTAATTATTTGTTAAATTCTTCCTATCCAAAAACATCAATATATGAACATTGTCTAAATTAGATAAATCACGACAGATCAATATCATCCAATTTAAAGGAGAAAAAAAAGATAAAATTGATAACATTTGCTTACTTAGAGAGCAAATTAACTTAATTTGTAAAACCTAAAAACCTTTATATTTGAATAATGAATAATTACTTATTCGAGTGGAATTCTTCTTGTAAATTAATTCAGTAATCGATTTTTAATTGTAAAATTCATTAAATGAAACAGTTTTAAAAATTTAAAAATTAGTTTTAAAAATTAGAAAAAATTTGCTTTACTATAATTTGATTAAATGCAGGTATAAGTTATTTATTAAATTCTTCACATTCAAAAACGCCAAAACATGAACATTGGCTAAATTAGATACATCAGAGTAATATCATCCAATTTAAAGGGAAGACAAAAGATAAAATTGATAACCTCTTTGTTATTCAGACAGCAAATTAATTTAACTTCTAAAACCTTTATATTTTAAGAGTAGTGAATAATTAATTATTTGAATGGAATTCTTCCACTAAAACAGTTCAGTAATCAAGTTTTGATTATAAAAGCTATTAAATGAAAAAAATGTAAATATTTATATTTAAATGGTTTTAAATTAGAAAAAAGATTATTTACTAAAATTTGATTAAGTATATGTACAAATTATCGATTAAATTCTTCATATCCAAAAACATCAAAATATGATCATAAATTAGATAAATCACGAAAGAGCAACATCATCCAATTTAAAGGGAGACAAAAAGATAAAAGATAAAATTGATGACATTTTCTTACTCAGACAGCAAATTAATTTAACTTCTAAAACATTTATAATTTAAGAGTAGTGAATAATTAATTATTCGAGTTCTTCTTGTAAAGTAGTTCAATAATCAAGCTTTGATTATATGTATTTTAAAGCACTTAAATGAAATTTCATACATTTTCAATTAAGATTAGGAGTTGGGGGAGTGCATGTAGAAGGGCCAAAACACTGTGTATTTTATTTAGGAATAAGATTGAATCATTTTAATCGTTGAGATAAATTCCATAAGCAATAAAATCATGGAGGAAAGAAATAGATAACCATAAATAAGTGGTTTTACAATATGAAGCGCATTATTGCTCAAATTTAAATGCCCTCAATCGGCTCAAACAAAACAGGGACGTGGAACAAAGAGCGAATTCTTTGACATCATTCATGCATTTTTTCAAAATGAAAATGATCTGCTTATATTTAAGCATTCTAAAGTAGCGTTTCTTGGAAGCAGGACGTTTCGGTCCCACCATTTCGGTTCTGCCACTTCGGTCCAGCCGTTTCGGTCCCGAGACATTTCGGTCCTGAGACATTTCGGTCTCAAGACATTTCGGTCCCTAGCCATTTCGGTCCCTAGCCATTTCGATACCTTATCATTTTAGTCCCTTCTCCTGCGAGCTAAAATTTTGTGAACGCGAAATATATGACAATTTTATTGGGAATGTTGTAGAGTTTTTTAACTGAAGGTAATAAATTTTTAGTATCCATTATGAGTGCCCGAAAACTAGACTATATCTCTTATCCAAACTATTACAACCCACACAAATTTCGTATGGTAATCCTAATCGTTTTAAAAAAACAGGGGGAGGAGGAGTTCTGTTGTTGGATAACTATTTTATTCATTCATTTATTATTTAGTTTATAACATTTCTCTTGCTCTTTAAATATAATTAATTAATGTATTGCTTTTTGAGATTTTTTGTTTAAAAAAAAATCAAAATCTGCATCTGGATAATAATGTCACTTTAAAAAAATCTTTTTACGCATTTGTAGAATTTTGCATTATTATTATTATTGTCTGAGCGAAGCGAAGTCTTATTCTCATAGTACGTAACGATATTAAAATTAAAAAAAAAAATTCTTTCGTCAAGCAAATCTCAAAAAATACTGGTCGGATTTCGATTCTGTTTGTACCAGAAGGTACCTATGAAGGTAACCTACTGAATGCGTCTACTTTCAAAAAATAGTTCCAATAGTTTCAAACAATAGTTAAAAAGTTATATTAAAAAAACTGATAAAAAAGCACAATTTATTTGCATATGTCACAGAAATTTAGTGAGCGATATTTTTCATCGGCTGGATATTTTCGTAAACAACCAAATCAGAGTACATGGAGTAAATAGTTGTCTGAGTGAAGCGAATTCTAATACACACAGTAACTAACGATATTAAAAAGTAAAAAAAGTTCTTTCGTCATGCAAATCTTAAAAAATACTTGACGGATTTTGATTTTTGTTTTATCAGAAGGTACCTATGAAGGTAACCTACTGAATGCATTTTCTACGAAAAATAAGCTCCAAATAGTTTAAAAATTATATTTAAAAAACTGACAAAAATATACTCACGATAATTTAATGTGCGTCATTCTCACAAGCTGGATGTTTTCATAAGATTTCCGAATTCAAGCACATGGAGTTGAGAAAATATGCAAACAATTTTCCAATAAAGTCCAATAAAACATATTTAAACTTAAAATACAAACTGAAAAAAATCTTTTTTTTTTCGTTAATTGAAAAGAAAAAAGCCATAATTCTTAGTAACTTAGCATTTGAGATCTTGCAATACTTTTTGCAATTGCGTTTTATAATCGCCATTAGAATCTTTTATATTTCGTGCGCGCAAATTGGAAACAATTCGTTCGTGTTTAAATAAAATATGAGTTTGTTATGGCTGCTTTAGATGTTGCTTTTATTAATAGATTATTCATTGTTATTTTGTTTACATCGATCACTTATTTTATGTTATGTTATTTATTTATTTATTTATTGGTATTATTTGGTTATCTTGTCAGCCGATTTCGCCAATTTATACGAATCGCCAAACTAATAGCCAAATTACACATATTAATACATTTTTTAAATTTTTAAATAACGAAAGAAGAAATAAATTAATAAAACATTTATAAAATTACAGATAAAAAGTGGGATTTAAAATCCCTTTAATACGTATTAACCTCTTGAGAGGCGCCATTTGCAGTCTGCAAACGTTTATTTTTAATGTTTAAATTGCCAACTGGCACCAGTAATTTTTTAATACAATTTTGATCTCATAATATACTTGACGAAACGGTTTTGCTTTTTTCCAATTAAATTTTTTCGTAAACATCGATGGGAGGTAATTATTTGACCATTTTTGGAGCACAAATGCCTTGCCCCTGAAAGATTTAAACACATGTACCGTGTTTAATGCGATTGAATGAGACATTCCCGATCATTCATTATTGGCATTTAATAATTGGGCGATACTTTTTTGGTCGACAGTATAATCAAGTAGTCCCAAAAAAAAATAGTTGTAGCAATAATAAAAGTTATAAATAATAAACATAATACTAAATATAATTAAAATAGCAAATAAAGCTTTTGTGCAAAAATTTTTAAAGACAGAAAACCAACGATTATAAATGCGCAATTTGCATACTTTATTTGTGCATTTATAATCGTTGGTTTTCTATCTTTAAATAAATATAATAATACATATCATAATAAATCGAAAATATTAACACTTGCATCAATATTCAAAATCAAAGTTTTCACCAATTTGGTGACAGAAAAAATCGCCCCTACTAGGTACGCATATGACATCACATAAAATCTTTTTTTTTTTTTTTTTTTTTTTTTTTTTTTTTTTTTTTTTTTTTGGTACTATATGCATTTTTGCATCTGTCTAAATATGCTTTGCTGATGAAACAAATTTATAAGAGAACCAATTCGGATATGTGAAACTAATGTGTGAAATAGTAATGGATAGCATACCTGTGACATCGCAATTAGTAAAATGTCGATTTTTATAGCCCTAAACCGAATGAAAGGATACGGTACATTTATTTATAAATTATTAGCTAAAAAATAAATGCTAAATTGCTAATAATCTTTTAACTGTAAACGAAATTCTGTGTAATCGTCTGTATGTGGTAAGGGCAATAAGAGGTATTTATGTGACGTGAAAATTGGTAAAACGACAAATTTTTATAGTCTCAAACCGAATGAAAAGATGAGCTCTATCGCTCAAATGAAGTTAAGAAGGATAAAATTTCCTGCTTGGTTTTCTTTTGAATTTAAAGAGAAAATGACATTAATGACGCAAAGATGACATCCTTAGCAAGAAATATTTTTCGGAATTATAAGAAAAATGTTATCAAAATTTGAAACAAATTAATCTTTCAATAATATTATTTTTTAATACTTTGCATTTAGAAATTTTAAAAGTTATTAAATTTCCTTTGGAACTTTCTAATATCTTAAATAAATGTATAAAATAATAGTTATCCAAATGACTGCAAAGTAAAAAGAATTTCGTTTATTGGTTTTTATTTTTTATTTTAATAAGAAAATGTCAAGAATAATTTAAAAATTTCATCATTTGCTCTTTTCTCTTGGACATTCGAAGAAATGCTAAGGTGGTCTGGTGTAACGACGCCAGGCGGGGTAATAACGCCAAGTGCTAATATTATGCATAATTATGAAATAATCTGGTAAATGACACCCATGTGCTCTGCGCAGCAGGGTTTTGAATCATATAAATCGCAAAAAACAGCTTCAAGTTAATTTGATCCATTTGTAGGTTTTTACAAGCAACTAAAATTTACGCTTGATCTAAAATTTGCGAGATACGTTTTGGGATGTGAAGACTATTTTTTTTTATCCGGAAATACTTTGTTAATTACATAAATTTGTAGTGCATTTCATGTACTTTCAAAATGTTGTTGAAGATTTTGGATATCTTCTCGAGATAATTTGTAATTTAAAATGTACTGCGCAATAACTATACCGGGGTAATAACGCCAATCCTTGGCATTAATACCCCGTTGATTCCCAACAGTGGCCGAGCTACATCCTAAATACTGATTCAAATAAACACAGTTAAAACTGTGCAATGTTTCTAATAATTCTATTTAAGCAGTCCTTTTTAAGCAAAAAAAAAGCTCACGGTCTGATATTATTTTGCCTTCTCCACACCACACCTTTATTTTTCTTACACTTTCACAAAAAATTGAACATTTTCAATAGCTTAGAATGCAATTTGTCAATTTCTAAGTTTGTAGAGTTTGTATTTTTAGAATTGGGCAATCTACATGCCATTATTCCATCTTATTTCATAGTTTTGTTTGCATGGCGTTATTACCCATATAGGTGGGTAATAACGCCAAATAGCATTGGTCAAAAAATCACGCCATTACATTTTATGAATACATATACGTTAAATTATTTTTTTATATAGATAGTCAATGAGTTGCTGCATCAAATCATATATTTGCTTGAAAAATATAATCTAAAACTGAGCCGTGAAAATTGGTAGAACCTTAAAGTGGCGTTATTACTCCAGGGTACCTTATTAAAATTTAAAACAAATTAATATTTCAAGAATATGATTGAATTATATATTTACACGTAAATCTGAAGGAGAAAAAGAAACTTTAAAAAAAATTAATTATTTCACACAAATCAAATTTGAGGTAAAAATTAGGCAAAAAAAATTAAAGCTGTGCATTTAAAACTATTTAATTTGGGCAATATTCATTTGAACGCTATATTGGAAATCACATGGTGTAAAAGTAGCACGGCTATCAAGTTTCTTTTAATATATGTCATGAAACAAATGAGGCATATATGCATCTTAAATCATTAGATGTCTGCATTGCAGACAGAATAAATGCAGATTGCGTGTGCCAAATATTTTCAATTTATTCTATATAAATTACTATTCGATGAATCTTAGAAAATTTGTAAATAGCTTAATAAATAAAATAGACACTTTCACTTTTAAAAATTCGATGAAAATGTGCATGATGAAGGATTAAAATAGAAAAAATAACCAAAGCCTGTTACTGATAATATCTACAAGTCGATCAAAACATAATATATAATCGTAAAATTACAATACACGCTAAATATATAAAACAATACACGGTTTTTAGAATATTTCCCTAGCAGATGGAGTTTTTTAATCCGCGAAACCAACGGAAGAATATTGTGTACAGCGTCGTTATATAAAAAAAAAAAAAAACTGATTAGCAGCGATATTTTAAACATAACCATTCTATCTAAACGAATTTTCAAATGTGTAATTGATTTTATTTATCAATTCTTACAGCTGCCGTCAACCGTCGCAACGGCGATAGATGAAGCCAGGGCAACCAAAAAAATGCTTCATTCAAACGGAAAAGCATGGCAACCAGATTGCAAAAAAATTTTTGTTGTTCAAGATATCATTCAATATTCTGTAATTTGGTAATATTTTTAAAGAAAAGACAAATTACCATCGTTAAAAGTTTGACGGAGGTCGGCGGGCTTAGTTTGCAGGGGGCAGAGCCCCCTAGTAGATATATAAAACATAAATTGGAGGAGGTGAAAAAGAAATAATAATAATTTCGTCATTTCGTGAGATTAATCCCTTAAATTTGTCATAAATCTTTTTAAATTATTTCATTCTATTCATAGTTATCTTTTGTCATATTATGACTTCTTACGTTATTACATTCTATTATTTTCCATCAGAGTAAAATAATCTATGATGGCTTGGTAACAAAAACTATTAGAAATAAATACGATGATGATGAATTTTTTTCGCTTAATCCCTGGACGGGAGCCTTTTGCGAAATTATTAATGTTTTGTCACCGGTTTTTAAAAACAGAAATTTATGCCTTTTTAAATTGAGATAACGCTCCGATTAAATAAGGCAAATTTTGCAGTAAAATTTTACTGGTGAGTATAAACAAGGATTCTTAATCCTCTTAGAGCACGTATACGTGACGCTCGTTCCCAAGGGGTTAACCCCATGCGGCGCAGTAGTATATCTATGAAATCACTTAATTTTAATTCTCAAACATCACATTGTCACCGGAATTTTGGTAAATAAAAATTACGGTTTGTTGAATGCGTGAAATGTAGCCTTTTTTTCTTATTTATGAAAAAATGTTTTTTTTTTCTTTTTTTTTTTTTTTTCAAATTCCTGTGTCAGTCATTGATTTCAATATTTAAGCAATGAATTTGAACTGCGCCGCAAAGGGTTAAAGCATTTCGGTAGTTATTTTAACAACTTGTTGTAAATTTGTTTAAAGCATAATTTGAATATTATGCATTAACTTATAAAATGTTCAAATAATACATCTGAGTAGCCATAAATAAAATGCTGAAATAGTACTGAGATCCGCTTTAAATGCAGTGAATTTCGTCTTTAATAAACTAAACAAGTAATATAAATCAGGCATACTTCAAGATCATAGGGCTATGTGCAGAATAATTTATAGATTGCTATAGTTCTTTGAAATAAACGGAAATAACTTTACCGTTGAGACAAAGCAAAAAAGATTTTTATAAGAAATATAACGTACCTGAATAGGTATATTACACCATAAAAGCTTTATTATTAGAAAAATCAAAACATAAAAAATAGCGGTATATTTACAATAATAATAATAATGATAGTAATAATAATAATAATAATAAGTGTGTTTGGGGTGATTACTGTAAATGCGATTTATTTTTTGTAAATATTAACGTAATTTCTGCATAAATACATTTTGAATTACTTTATTTTGCACTGAAGTTAATATTCTACTTCTTTTTATTTTTTTATTTAACTGATAAGGCTTAAGAGCTTTCATAAATGATAATGATATTACAACTTCATAGCTCAAAGATAATATTCTGTTTACAAAAATGATTCAAAAAATTATATTTTGTTTAATTCAGAACAAAACAATAGTAGCTATACCAAATCATTTTCTTCTTTCAATAAATCTGTAATTTAATGCTAATTTGAGAGTATAACTTAATTATGTAAAAATAAATCACAAAAAGGACAAACTCATGCAAATTAAAATAAATTCAACGTGTTACATCTTTAATTAATTAGAATTTTTAAATGATGATAGAGAAAGTTAATTGAATTATTGAAACCTATCTTCTTTCCGGCTAATGGTTAATTAATTGTTACAAAATAGTTTTTATTTTTATTACTTACTAATGCAGTTCTGATTTGAAAATCGATAAATGGAATTTTAATGTAATCCTAGTTAAATACTTTTAAATAGAGAAACTCAAAATATCATAAAAAGTTGAATAGATAAAAATATGGATTACTGTTAAAATTTTCTCACGTCATGCATTCGAAATATATTGGGTTGGGGAAAAAGTAATTTCGCTTTTTTTTTTGTATTTTTCAAACTGAATTTATTTATATAAATTAAAAAAGCTGATCAGTAATATATGTGGTGTTTTGTTCGATGACCTTTTGTCCTTTTTCTGGTAAAACCATAACTCCGTCACTGTAGAATTTCTGCGAGTTTTGGGCAAAAAACTGAACAAGGTGATTTTCACAAGCCTTTTTTGAAGCTAGCTTAACACCATTAAGAGAGTTCAGCAGAGGGTGGAACAAATGGTAATTGGTTGGATCAAGGTCCAGACTACACGGTGGGTGCATCAAAACCTCCCAACCAAGCTCTCTCAGTTTTTGCCGAGAGACTAAACATGTGTGTCGTTTAGCGATGTCGTGATGGAAGACAACGCTTTTCCTATTGATCAATTTCGGACAGGTTTTTTTAATCACCTGCTTCAATTGAATTATTTGTTCACAGTAGATAGTTGAATTAATGGTTTTGCCAGGTTAGAGCAGCTCATGATGGACAATTCCTTTTCATTCGCACCAAACAATCAGCATCACCTTTCTTGGCGTCAATCCGGGCTTTACCATCGTTTATGAAGCTTCGACCACGATCTTTTTCGCACATTGTTGTCGTACGTGATTCACTTTTCATCACTCATAATCATTTGTTTCAAAAATGGCTTGATTTTGTTCCGTATCAGTAGCAATTCCCAATGGAAACTCTCTCCATTAAACTTTTTCACTGCAAACTCATTGGGAACCCAAGTATCGAGTTTCTTTTGGTATTAAATTTTTTGTAAATGGTTCAAAAGTGTTTTATGTTCGATGTTTAGTTCCGTAGCAATGTCGCAGGAAAAAATACGTCAGTCTACTGCGATTTTTTAAAAAATTGCATCGACTTTTTCAACGATAGGCTGGCCAGGGAAATGTTCATCTTTAACATCGAAATTTTCGGAGCAAAAACGAGCCAACCAAATTCTGACTTTGGCGTTTACTTAAGCATCGATCACCATAAACGCCATGCAATTTTCGATGAACCTGAGCCGCATTTTTCTCTTTTTAGAAATAAAAAACTAAAATGTGACGAAAATTATCTTCTGGAATCTCTCTTTTTAAAACGCGATAACTTTTGACTGATTAAACAGATGATGATAACTTGACATTTAAAATGTGCTAGAGACTGTTACCTTTCAAATGCTGTATAGTATGGCTTAATTGAGTAAGTAGTACTCGAGATATACGACATTAAAACTATCTATTGGCAAAAAACGAAATTACTTTTTCCCCAACCCAATATTAATGATTCAGATTCTCCATTAATTTGTACCACGGATAGTTTTACATTAATTATGAAAACGTCATAAATTTCAGATATATCAGGAAGATAAAACACGTCAAAAGCCATTGAAGGCAAACGAAGTATTGACAGTTTTGGCATTAAACTCTGATAAAAATGTTTAAACCAAAGTGAATAATGTAAAAATATCTAATTATATATAAATATATTTAAATATGATTCTATACAAAAGAATTATATGTATACGAAAAGTAAATTAATTAAATTATGGAAGAAAAAAGCATAAACCTAGAAAGGACGAAAGAAATGATTAATCCTCCTATTTTTCTAAAATATTTTGTAATATGATACCTTGCAAAAGAATTTTATATGTAAGAAAAATAAGTTAGTTAAATCATGGAAAAAAGCATGAAAAGACAAAAATAATAATAAATAAAGAAATAGCTAATCTTCCTATTTTTCAAAAATAATTTTGTAATTAAATATGATTCCATACAAAAGATTTATGCATGTACTCCCAAAAAAAAAAAAAAAAAAAAAAATCAATTAAATCATGGAAGAAAAAAGCATAAAGTTTTAAAAAGACAAAAAAAAAAGTTAATCCTTTTATTTTTCTGAAATATTTTGTAATTAAATATGATTCTAATATGCAAGAGAATCATACATGTATACGAAAAATAATTTAGTTAAATCATGGAAGAAAGAAGCATAAACTTTAGTAAAAACAAAACAAAACAAAAAGCTTATTCTTTTACTTAAAAAAATAATTGTTATTAAATATGATTCTATGCAAAAGAATTATACATTTACGATAAATAAATTAGTTAAATCATTGAAGAAAAAGCATAAAGTTTAGAAAAGACAAAAAAAAAAAAAAAAAAAAAAAAAAAAGAAGCTAATCTTGCTTTTTTTTCTAAAATATTTTGTATTTAAATATGATTCTAATCAAAAGAATTATGCATGTACGAAAAATAAGCTAGTTAAATCATGGAAGAAAAAAGCATGAAATTTATAAATAAACAGCTAATTTTCCTATTTTTCTAAAATAATTTTGTAATTAAATATGATTCTATGCAAAAGAAATATACATGTACGAAAAATAAGTTAGTTAAATCATTAAAAAAAAGCATGAAATTTAGAAAAACAGAGTTATTCCTCCTACTTTCTAAAATAATTTTATAATTAAATATTATTCTAAACAAAAGAATTATACATGTACAAAAAATAAATTAGTTATATTATGGATGAAAATAGCATGAAGTTTAGAAAACACAAAAAACTAGTTAATCCTCAAATTAATGAATATTTTCTATAGTCAGACAGAAAATAAATTGAGTTTCTCAAACCTCTATTTTCGGGCAAGTGATTAATTTGTTTTTAGAATGTAACTCACGCATTAAAAAAATTCCGTGCTTAGATTTGCTATTAAGTCTCACCAAATGCTATTTTAACTTACTTTCACCTAAATAATTTTAAATATTGGAAGTTAACTCTTATAAAGAGGTCATTAAATGCATGACTATTCCTGTTCAAATCTCAACATTCTAAATAATTAGAAATGTGTTACTCATTAAGACTCTCTGTTAATTTATGTAAGCATTAATTTTATACTCGAAACATCATATAGTTGAGAAAGATAGCAAATTAAATGTATTTTTGAAAGTTCTACTTTCGATTAAATAATTTATTAATTTTGGAAAATAGAATTAATCTATTTAAAAAGTTGCCTAATCCAGTTTTGCTTTGAAAAGTCAATAAATGCATTTTATATTAGTTTCACATAAACGATTTAAAATAAAGGAAATTAAATTCGTGTGGAAAAGTTAATAAATGAATTCATCACGCCTGTTCAAATTCTCAGTTGTAAGACATTCGAAATTTATTACTGATTGTAACTCTTGGATATTTTTTTGCAGACGATAATTTTATATATTACTTGAAATATCAAAAATTAGCAGTAGTCAGATAGCAAATTAAACGAATTTATGAAACCTCAATGTTCGGCTGAATGATTTATTAGTTGTTGGAATAAAAAATCATCTTTTTAAAAAGTTATTTACTCCAGATTTGCTTCGAAATGTTAATAAATGCATTTTGAGTTATTTTCATTTAACTGATTTTAAATAAAAGAATTTATATTCCTGCGAAAAATTTTTTAATTAAGTATACGCCTGTACAAACTGTCACGTTCCAACGCATTAAAAATGTGTTATTGATTAAGACCGTTAATTACTGCAGATAGTATTTTTTTACATAACTTACTAAATCAATGCAAATTAGAGATAGTCAGACAACAAATAAATTTAATTTCTGGAATCTTTATTCTTAGGACAGTAACTATTTAGTTTTCGGAATAGAATTTATTTAATTTCCACATAAATGAATGCATACGCATGTTTACATTGTTGTGTTCCAATTCATGAAAAATGTGTTATTTATTAAGTGTCACTCAATATAAAAATCACCCAGGCTGTGATTAAACAGTAAACGGATTTTTGTGATTTTTTTTTCCTCAGTGACCATTAGTAAGAAAGAAATCCAAAATATTAATATTTTAACGCCATTGGTTTTTATTTGGTGGGGGGTCGAAAGTCAGTGCCCCGCTTGAAAAATTGAAATTTTATGTTTTGCATACTATTTCTCATATTATGCAATAAGTTATCCCACAAAACAAATTTTATAGTTGTATTATATAAGGTTCTCCTTTGCTATTCAAGAATACAAATTATGGGATATGTATAAATAAGTGAGCTAGGGGGTCAAAAGTTTCACTAAAGTTGTGACACATGTAGCTCTTTGCATTAAAATTATCCCATCATTTTTAACTACTGTATGCTTTCCTATGGTGAAATAAAACACAGAAAAATAGTCCCTTCCATCGTCTGACTGTAATGTATTCCAAAATTTTATCCCAAATTTCAAAAAAAAAAAAAAAAATGTATTTCTTCCTATTTTAAGTGAAGTATACCAGATATGCATTAAAGTCAAAAACCTGTAAATAAATAATAGAAATGTACAATAATTATTCACCTTTCAAAATCACCAAACATAATCATGGGCACTAAAGCAGTTTTCATGGGGTAATGGGAATCGCATTTAGGAAATATACTCTCCACGGCCATAGCATTCATTCACTGCCGAGAATAAAAGCTCTTCACAATTATTTTTGAAATGCATATATTTTATTATTTTAACATCGTTTGTATTAATTATTGTATAATAATAATTATTTTTAAATTATTTTGCTACAGGGGTGAAGTGAAGAGAAGAGGAAAGTGAATTGATCTTTAATGAAGTGAAAAAAGATTGCATATATATATATATTTAATTCTAACATCAATTGTATTAGTTATCTTTAACAATAAATATTTTTAATATGTTTTTTAGAAGCAGGGAAGTGAAGAGAAGAGAAAAAGGAATTGATGTTTAATAAAGAGAAAATAAGTATCTAAACCAGATAATCATAAGCTACTTCGCTTTTATTGTATAAGCCTGTTTGAAATTAAAATTGTCTATAAAAGTTATTTTGAACATGGATGAACCTTCCTTATACAAGTTATCAAATAACTATTCTTGTGAGCGATATGCTGCTACAAAATCAAGTAGATTACTCCCAGTTTCCCAATGATTTGGAATTGTACAGGAAAAAAAAATATAAACAAACATACCCCTACAAAATATTTCTGAAATAGATCGCATAAAAAATCGAAGTGGAACTATCTTAGAGCTTTGGGATAGATTTCAGAACATTCCGTTAGGTCATTCCATAGTCTGTTTCAGAACTTTCCGTTCTGTAAATCCTGCATAATACTCCTCCAATAATAATAGAACCAAATTCTGAGCACGGTGCTTTATATTTCAGAAAGGTGCAAGGTTTCAAATCCCCATGCCCTTTCTTACCGTTGATTTTATGACTAGGATGTTGGCAATAGCTAGGTGATGTCTAAAATTTTCCAAATTTGTATCTGTGCTTTGCACAAATCATATCCGCAAACTCTGGGGTCACTTCGTTTTTTTATGAGATCTTTTTCAGAAATATTTTCTGGAGGTATGTTGTTTTTATTTTTTTCCAGTACCTTCCACATCGTTGGGCTTAATCAGTTCAAAAAATAAAAATAACCCACTTGACCTTGTAGCAGAATGCGGCCCACAAGCACAGTTATTTGATAACTTGCATAAGCAACATTCATCCATGTTTATAATAACTTTTATAGACAGTTTTACTTTCAAACAGGCTTATACAACAAAAAGTGAAGTAACTTATGATTATCTGGATTAAATACTTCTTTTCACTTTATTAAACATCAATTTACTTTTCTCTTCTCTTCACTTCACTGTCTCTAACAGATTTAAAATATTTAGTGTTAAGGATAAATAATGCAATATATGTTAAAAATATATGTATATATGCACTTCTTTTCACTTCATTAAAGATCAATTCACTTTTTTCTTCTTTTCACTTCATTTCCTATAACAAAATAATAAAAAAAAATATATTATTATACAATAAATAATTCAAGTGGTGTTAGAATAATAAAGTATATGCATTTCAAAATTAATTGTGAAGTGCTTTCATTCTTGCAGTGAATGAATGCTATGGCCGTGGGGAGCATATTTCCTAAATACGATTCTTTTATCCTATGAAAACTGCGTTGGTGTCCATGTCTTAAGTTCAGTGATTTTGAAAGATGAATAGTTATTGTACATTTCTGTTATCATCTTACAGGATTCTGACTTTAATGCATGTCTGGTATACCTCACTTAAAATATGCAAAAATACGTTTTTTTTTTTTTTTTTTTTTTTTTTTTTTTTTTTTTTTTTTAAATTTGGCATAAAATTTTGGAATACATTAAAATCTGACATTTAAGGGATTACTTTTCAGTGTTTCACTTCAATATAGAAAAACATACATCAGTTAAAAATGAAGGGATGATTTTAATGCAAAGAACTACATGTGTCAAAACTTTAGTGAAATTTCGAAAAGAAAATTCAACTTTTGAAGCCCCCTAGCTCACTGTTTTACACATATCCCATAATTTTTATTCTTGATTAGCAAAGGGGGAACCTTATATAATACAACAATGCAATTTGTTTTGTGAGATAAGTTCATTGCATACTATAAGAAATACTATGCAAAACATAAAAATTAAATTTTTCAAGCGGGGCACTGGCCTTCGTCTACATTTCTACATTTCTTCGTCTACAAGTTTCTACATTTGACCCAAACAAAACAACCACACGGACAGAAATCGAATTTTTTTACTTCGGCTAAGCATTCTTTTTCTATAGTTGAAAATGACCGGCTTAAAAGCATTTTAAAGTAGCATTTCACTGTATTATGCATTAAAAACTGTATGAATAAAAATGTTCTTTTTTTTACGAAAGCACGTGTTTATGTTTGGGCCTAATGTAGTGGATTTTAAGGTGTATTTTTGGCGTTACGCCCAGCCACAATACTTCCTTCCCATCCTTTCTTTTCATTTTATGGTATTGCAGTCTTTTTTTTTCCTCGGAGAATTGTAGAATGCAAATCACTACAAATGCATTTAGTGTTTTTCGATTATAAAACTGACAAGGAGAGGACCAACTTTGGTAATCAAAAATTTTGATTGTTTTAACATATGTTTTAAGACAGAAACCCCTTAGCCTCAGGTTCAGTAGATTTTATACAACACTCGTTTATTGTTTAGTTACGGGGGGGGGGGGGTATAATATCATTACACAATTTAAATACACACTTTGAGATCGGTGACTAGCGTGGCTCAATTAATATAGTTTTGGTTTGCTGACCAGAGGTCACAGAGTCGATGACTGGTACAGCTACATTTTTTATCTTATTTTTTATTTTTTTAGTATTCCTATAATAATAATTTAAAAATCCCGATATCGTATCTTAACTACAACTTTAGCATATTTAAACATTAATTTAGCATTGTTATTTTTTAAACAGTTGTTTCTCAACACTTAAATAGATTTTTTCCTACATTCGTTTTCTTAAAAATCTTTCAATTCCAACTCGTTACAAATGGCACTATCTGTTTATGATAAAATAAAACATATTCAAAAAGAAATCTCAGGAAGAAAATGAAAGCAAAATAATTAAATAGTCCTTCCGGCAGTGCCGGGAGGAAGAGGTAGCTTTCATATACTTATATATTTATTTATTTATTTTAAATTAAGTTATATTAGTAGAACCTGATTATGAGCTTAAAATCTTAATTCAGGTGCACATGCACACTCATATTGAAATCGATTAATATGCATATGCGATAACTCAGCCATTTTGTAAGATACAAACGAAACAAAAAATGCTCTGAATCTTTGAAACAAGGTCAAATGCATAAAAGAAAAATCTTTTTCGATTTCTCACTGTCTTGTATCTAATTTTAAATTTTTTAAATTTTTTAAATGGCCGCCATTTTGAAATAAAATTATCATCATATTGATTTTTCTTCTTAAAGCAATGCATATATGACGTTTCTTTAAAATCACGAATTGACGCACTTTTTCAATATTATTCACATCCATAAAGAATATATGAAATGTATTTTAAAACTCATTTGATGAAAACTAAAGTTTTAAATCGATTTATGATGTTTCATACAGCTATTTAGTCACAAATAAAAAAATGAAACAGATTAAAGTAGAAATGATATACACTATAATTTTTAATTGACTAATAATTTATTTAATTATAATTACAAGTATATATTTATGATACAAAAAATTAGATAAACAAAGACGAAGCACTACCGGGTATCGCTTCCGGGACCTCTGGTGAGCAAATCAAAGCTATACTAACTAAGCCACGCTAGTCACGACCACCGATCTCAAAGTATGTATTTAAATTGTGTCACAATATTAGACCACCCCTCCCCCCCCCCCCCCCCCCGTAACTCAAAAATAAAAGAGCATTGTATAAAATTCGTTGAAGCTGAAGCTAAGAGATCTCTGCCCTACAACATGAATTAAAATAATCACAATCTGTAATTATCAAAGTTGACCCTCTCCTTGTGAGTATAGCAAGTTGACACCGCTATATTTAAATAATATATTTTGGGTTATTTTATGATAGAAATTCTGCGATTATGTGAGGCGAAGAATACAATGAAAATTTATCGCACATTGGCGTACAGCTGTTATATCACAGCAATTATCCATCACATTTCATTAACAGTCTTCTTTGTCTTATTTAATTTCACATTTTTTTTTATTAAATAAGTGGAGGAGTATTTTCTGATAGAGATGACAATTTTGATTTCTGGCAAGCGGCCGCGGGTTCCCTATCCTTGTCATACACCAATGATCCAAACGCATAAAATTATAATCAGTCAGAACTGCTGTGAAAGATTGAAACCTCATATAAACAAATCTTTGTTAAAAATACTACGGTGCATTTTGTCTTGTAAAATTTTTTTATAAAACATATGATTTTGATAGAGAAAAAAATAAACATTATTACTTTTTAAATTTTCATGCCTAAAATAATTGTTTACGAATAAAATATAAATTAAATAAATTACGAAACAACGAAATCTTACATTGTAAAGGAGCAAAAAGTTACATTTTCAAGTAATAAGCATTCTTCATAGAAATTTTTAAGTCTGTTTATTTCTAAGCTAGTGATTATTTAATCGTTAGAGTAAAGTTCTGTCTTATAAATTGTTATATAGTCAAATTTTTATTTAAAAACACATTAAAGTAATTTTAATGTGTTAAAAATTTTAAACAACGGAAGTCAAAGCTGTAAAAAGAATGTGAAGAAATGAAGGAATAGATAACCTGTTAAAATTGTCTCATCCGAAACACTAAAAATGTTTTAATTACCGAGATTTTTTCGCTAATCAGTACAGGGCATAATTTTTTATTAATGTTTAAAACATCATCAAATTGTTTCGCTGGGATCGATTCTCTGTCTAAAAAAATTAAATTGACTTTTTGTACTCCATTGATACCTATGCAATAACAGTGGATTTGTGATTAAACTAACAAGGCTGCCACAAGCGACTATTTTTCTATTCTATTCGCATCACTATTTAAACACACACACAAAGTTTTTCGTATATACTTCTCTTGTAAATATTTTCAAACAATGTGTCAATCATTTTTGTTCTGAGGAGCGGTGTCAAGTAAAATTAAAAAATAGCCGCCTACTGCAGTCTGAGATTAATATGTCACCGAATGGGTGTCAGTGGAGTGCAAAAGGTTAAACATACGGATTTTGGATTTAATGTGTTAAGAATTATTTTATGAATTATGCCATTAGCAGACATTTATTTTCCAGAAAAAAAGTAATTCAATGTTTTTTTTTAATTTCAGCGAATTTTTTATGTGTCTATTAGAAAAATAATCAGTTTCATGAATTGGTTGTTTACACATTTGTTGGAAAAAGAATTACACCATAAAAATCAAATACATGTTTCTTGATCTAGAAAAATATAACCACAAAATAAAATACAGAATAATTCAGAACTATGTGTAAAAAAAAGTAAAGGGAACCTAAAAAACAGATTTCATATAAGAATGTGTGTGTAGAAAGGCAATGTTGAGGCAGTAGTGAACGCTGTTAAATTCGGTGGATGAAAGTGCTTCTTTGGCTTGAATCGTCATTCTCTCGCGGTTTTCGATCACCATGCATTGTTACACCAGTGCGGATCTTTCCCGCATGCTAAGGAAGGAAATGGTTCACAGCCAATGGCACGTCTAACAGCATTTGAGCTTGCCGAAACACTATCCCCTACTGTCTTTTAGTACTGATTCTTCCACTGCAGAAATTCCGTAATATCTTACAGTGCACTTATCACGCCTGGAAGCACAAAACGATCCATTTATACACAGCTCCAAATGAAGACGCTGAAATGTTCACGGATCTCGCAGAATCCTACCCGTGAATTGATCAATATGATTTCTTTAAACAGCCATTTCCTTGCTCAATCTAATGCATGAAATGCAAATCGGCAAGCCTCGCCTTTGTGTAATAAAGCATGTCGCTCCAAATACGTACGAAAAATGATGATTCAAGCCAACATACAGCATTTAAGCGCATCATTCAACAGCACCTTCTACTGATTCAACGTTGCATTTCCGCAACCGCATTTCTATATGAAATCTCCTCATATATAACCCCTCTACCTATCTTTACATTTTTGATTTGTATTTTTGATCCACCCTGCATACATGCAATAACCTCTTCGGAGTAACGTAGGGTTCCGAAAAGCCTTCTTTATATTTAAAAACTCTGAAGCTAATTTTTTTTTTTTTTTTTTTTTTTTTTGCAATTCAAAGAAGCATTTAC
This sequence comes from Maratus speculifer, assembly GCA_964019185.1. NCBI lineage: Eukaryota > Metazoa > Arthropoda > Arachnida > Araneae > Salticidae > Maratus > Maratus speculifer. Next base: position 144,971,470 of record OZ025301.1, on the reverse strand, counting down.
AAAAATTAAGTTTATTTTGCTACCACTCAATTTCCAAAACCTTACCAAGTAAATTTCTGAGTAGTATACTCATCAGTTTTATCCACCCGAATTACAGGTTTTTCGGAGTCTATCCATTCTCTTGTAGACATATTCATGTTCAATAAACATGTGTACGCGATAAAGATTATAATTAACAGCATTAACAAAAAAAATATTATTATGTTACTCTTGCATGTATAAATTAATGATGCAGCTTAAAATTTTATTTCAAAACTAAAACCATTTTAGTAACTGATGATTTCATTTGAAAGTTACTGATATACTATAAAACCTGCTCGGCATTTACATCTTAACTGTAACCACTATGCACTGTTCCAAACTTTGGTACCAACTGTATCACAGAAATCAATTTTTCTTTTTACTTTTATTTTCTTCTGTACCTTGGCCGGACTAATACTCCATCAGTCGGTGCCCCGGCACGGAGCAAAAAAGTCAAAGGGCGCAAAATTGCCAAAAAACAAGAAAGACAGAAACCAATAAAAAACAAAAACTTATTTCTATTTTTTATATCTTGTATATGAACTAAAAGATGCTTGCTCTTCTGTAATTCTGGCAATTGCAAAGATTTGAAAACCATTTAAATAGATGGAGAATCATTGGTTATAAATAGCCTGGAATGTTTTGATATGAAATATTAGTAAACCGTTTTCTATCGGAAAAAACATTGTCACCTTTTGAAAGTTTTGAAATTAATAACAAAAATGAATGTTGCCTCAAATTTGAACATGGCTCTGAGAATTTAGCTAAATCTTTTAGTAATTGTTGCATGAGAGTAACATAATTTTTCCAAACTAAAAATAATAAAATATTACTAGCAAAGAACATCATCTAAAAACAATTAACAGACTTATATATTTTACGAATCGGGCTCAGTAAATTCAGTAACAGCTTAGATATGTTTTTGAATTATTTAAAGAATTTTATAATTTAACAGTTCGTAAAAAAATCATATGAATTTTACTTTTGTTAACATTTTTTTTAAATGAAGTAAAGTATTTTTAGTAAATAGTTATAAATATTTAGGTCAATTATTAAAATAACAGTTTTTTATCTTTTTTTGAATGTTTTTAAAAAATTAAAAAAGGAGCCAATTATCATTTTATCAATACTTACTATATAGGGGCGATTTTTTTACTTTTGCTCGGAGTAGTTTACAGACTAAATCCGGCTCTGTCTGCGCCTTTATGACAGTTACCCACTTAAAAAGTAACCAAACTCACTTAAGTTGTCACCATTATTTCTGAAAAAGTTTCGGTAATTTAGGAGATTATATCTTCCACTACCAAACCAACAAATATCTCTTCCTTATGTATTTCTTTATTTATATATTCTTTCTTTATATAATTCTTGTATAGGTATAATTATGGAAATTCACTTCCATTTTTTCATTTTTAATTATACTTATTTCACTGAGATATTTCATAAAAAAAATATTTGATTAAAATTTTTATGTATGATCGACTAAAAAATTTGTAATTTAAAAAGCGATTCTAACTTCAAACATACATAAATTGTAGAAAATCTGAAATCATAAGCAAGCAAACTGACTATATAAATCAAGCCATTAGGGTAATGCAGGAGAAAACATCCGCGTCACTACAAAAGGACGATTGATGTTTAAAACAGAACTAGCCAGAAATCCTCGTCTATTATGCATCTTACAACTGTTTAATTATGCACTTTATTGATGGTGGTTTCCAAAGTGGCTACGTAAAGGTTATTCTAACCTTAAAAACCTGCATTAAAATATTTGCTTTCAGATTATTTCGTTGATAAAGAAACCTTTCAAATATCTTATTTGAAACAGAAATAATGGAATTTACATATATTTTCTTCATAAACATTCGCAGCAACTGTAATAAAGGGCTTTGCTTATATAACGATATCGTTTTAGGTGGGGGATAGTTCTGGCGTTGATTATTGTTATTTCTGGATGAAAGAGGGTTGTGTTTCGATGTTGCTATTATTTTTTATCTAGTCAAAATTTTCTTTTTACTGATAACTTTCTGGTTTATATCAGAATAGTCTTTTAACCTTTTTCCTTAGTCTAATATATATTTTTTATGAAAATACAAATTTATTGTTGGAGCCATTAAATAATTACGAAATCTTTTTATTTTAAAATATAGAATATTCAAAAGTTCGACATTCATAAATCTTCTGTCATATTAGCACATTATACGATATTAGAGAAAATAGGTTCTAAATTATAATTTTTATTTCTATTAGTAACATGGAAGGTCTCCATACGGGCACACTCCGAAAAATCTAAAAAAACATAGTGTTCTTTACATGAGGATATATATGTTTATAAAAAAATTTCGGTGGAACCCCCATTTAGTGTCCGTAAAAAAATTATGAAATTTTTTTTATTTGGCGATTTATCATCAGTTGACGATGGAATGCAATTTCAAAAAATACTTCTTTATGTCAAATACATTTTAAGGGAAAAAGAATTTTCATGTTCAGCTTCTTTAGATAAATTCAATTCAAATAACATTAGTTTTGTCAGTTTTGGTTTGTTTTAAGTTCAATTTTGTTATAACGATAATTATATATATTTAATTTTAAATTTCACCATCAAAACTTGCTATTTAAAAAGAAATTTATAATTTAAATTAATTTAAATTGTTTCAAAGTACAACAGAGCTTTGTCGATTCGATTTCCTTGCTATGGAAACGTCTGGCTTCTATTTTTGAATACGAGTTTTGAAAATAATTTTTCGCAATATGAATTTTTTTATATATGAGAATATTTTTTCCAGTGATAAATTAAATAAACACCTCAAGAAACAATATATATATACTGGTAATACAATATATATATGTTTGTAATATATTAAACTCTCTCATTGTTTATACTGAAATTTCATAAAATATCATTTACACTCATTATTCCAACAGTTTTCAGTTGCATTAAAGTCCTTTGCTTTTGGCGAGGAAAAGTGCTGCTCGCCAAATCGCGTGACTCTTTCGTCTTTTCACGCCAAATATTCGAAAGTATTTTAACTTTTTACTGATTTTTTATTGTGATTCCGCCACTAATTTTCACTGATCCTTTATTACATATATAAGTAGTTTAATTAGCATTCTTTTCAAAAAATTCTGAGTATGCCCAGTATGGAGACCTGCCTTGTTAGAAGATGGTTTCTATAAAAATCAAAAATTCAATTTAATATTGAAATAAATGTATGTATTGGGCAGAAAAGTTTCAAAATATTTTTTAAATTATAGTTTATTTAGAATTAGCTTTTGCTTTTCTAATTTATTTCATTTCTTTTTTGTCTAATGCAGTGCAATGATGTAGTTTAGTCAAACTGTAGCTTAAAGGTATCTTTTGAATTAATCCTAAAAGTATAATTTCTTTGAATAAAAATTAGAAATACAAATATCACTTGGCATATTTCAACAATTACGCGACAAAGCAACGGGATTTGCTAGTATTGTATAAAATCAATATGCATTAAATAATGTTCAATAAAAATATTCAATATGCATTTTCAATTCTCATTAAGCGCATTAAAAATGGGTTAAGAAATAGTCAAAGTTTGTATTTAATTAACTTTTAATGTTACTCAAATTCTTTTGTTGACTTGCAAACCAAAATGGATATGGTATTTCATAATAACCGAACTTTCTGTAATTAAGGAAATGGCTTGTCTATTATTTCCTTTAACAATTCTTTTAGGTAGCTTTCATTACAAAAAGTAAAAAGCTACCTACTGCAGCAGTCCGGAGGAAAGCACTTCCTGAAAATTTTGGTATATTTTCACCGATCATGACCCCCAGACCCCAAAACCACCCTCCTTTCAAATGATGATATATATATATATATACACTATATTGCCATTGATTATGGGACACTTGCGATTTTAGACATTTTACTAAATATCTAGAAGAATACATGAGGAATCATCTCGAAACTCTTAGGTATAAATATAATAGTATACGTCATACATTTCCGTGAAGATTGTTTACCGAAACGCCATAGGGGACCGTCAACAAATTAAAAAAGAATGAATATATTTTGAATAACCCTGTCAAAACTAATGTAGCAAAAGAGCTCAAACTCTAGATTATGATTGAATGCCTTATTGTAATACACTGCGTTCATTTTTATGCAAATAGCATTGACACTCGCAGAGTAATTGAGGTTTTTATAAAAATGGTCCCAAAATTTTCCAAGTTTTTCCATTATAATTTTCAGAGTTCTTAATATAAAATAATATTTTTTTCAGAAAATATGACAAACAACATTGCACACAGTACCCTGTAATCAGAATTAAAAAATAATAAAAATTGTATGAAAAATGAGTAGGTTTACTATATAATTTTTTACTGCGCATGCGTCAAAGATATCAAAATTTCATTTGCATATTATGTTAGCTAAATGTATAGAGCAACTTTTGTAAAAGTCTCAAAATCATAGCTTGAAAATTCTGAAAGTAATCGTCTATAGAAAAAGGACAAAATCCGTTGTTATGAGGGATTTTATCCAAATGCAGTAGTACATCCCATATTGTGTATTCTATATTGACACTAATCAATGAATATAATAAAACAGTAGGACCCGGTGTGTCTGTACATTGAAGATAATTGACAAAAATGGAGTCAGGGCGATAAAAGAAAACCAATGAAACACAAAAAAATTTTTTTTGAATTTTTTGTCTGTCTGTCTGTCTGTCTGTCTGTCTGTCTGTTTGTTCGAGGTTATCTTCGTAACTACTGAATGGATTTTTATGCGGTTTTCACTAATGAAGAATGCACACTCCCGGGCAGTGTATAGGCTTTGTTTCATCAAAATCGGACAACAGACAAAAAAGTAACAAAAAGAAACAAAAGAAACTATTAGGTGCGCTGCTCACGTTTTTTAGTACATAACGTTTTTTAGTACATATAAAATCCAATAGATGTCACTGTGCGATTTTAAAACGCGCTATCGTTATGTTTTCGCCAGTCTACTTAAGTATGAGAAAGTTTCAAGCTGGCTGTCGTTCCATGTGGTTTAGTCGGTAGAACGTCAGTGCGCCATACTGATGGCCCGGGTTCGATTCCCAGCATGGAATTTTTTTTCACTATGTTGGCATTAACGCCTATAAGCAATTAAAAGAATTTGAAATATTGTATTCAAGGCGAATTTTCTCTCTGGGGAAATTTCCTTGCATTAATATGTCAGTGTAATTTTTTTTTCGATTTAATTTTTTTTTTCGAAACTTTGTTTTTCTTAAAAAATTACAGTAAATATTTGATATTTCCCAACGTTTTTTGAATGATCGACTTGCTTTTTTTTTTTTTTAATGTATGTCTGAACCTTATCTAACTACTTCTTCAAGATTTCTTTAGATAAACCGACCAGCGTAGCGGGCGAAGGCCGCTAGTCAATGAATATATGGATACAACCCCTCTTGTTTTTGCTTCATTTTGAGAATAACGGATTTTCAACCTATTCAGTTGACGATTATTTTAAGAATTTACAAGTTATGATTTTGTGATTTTCACAAAAGTTGCTCTATACATTTAGCTAACATAATATGCAAATGAAATTTTGATATCGTTGACGCATGCGCAGTAAAAAATTATTTAGTAAACCAACTCATTTTTTATACAATTTTCATTATTTTTTAATTCTGATTACAGGGTACTGTGTGCAATGTTGTTTGTCATATTTTCTGAAAAAAATAATATTTTATATTAAGAACTCTGAAAATTATAAGGAAAAAACTTGGAAAAATTTGGGATCATTTTTATAAAAACCTTAATTACTCTGCGAGTATGCATGCTATTTGCATAAAAATGAACAAGGCTTATTACAGTAAGGCATTCAGTTACAATCTAGAGTTTGAACGCTTTTGCTACATTAGTTTTGACAGGGTTATTCAAAAGATATTCATTATTTTTAATTTGTTGACGGTCCCCTTTGGAGTTTCGGGAAAAAATCTTCACGGAGATGTATGACTTATACTATTATATTTATACACTAAGAGTTTCGAGATGATTCCTCATGTATTTTTCTAGATATTTAGTAAAATGTCTAAAATCGCAAGTGTCCCATAATCAATGGCAATATAGTGTATAACCATATATATATATATATATATATATCTGATTTTTGTCATGCGATAACTAACGTATTTATGAACCGATTTAAATGAAACTTGGTATGTACATAGTAAATACAAATGTCTCAACCGAGTTCGTTGGTCAGAATCATCCGCCATTTTGTTTCAAAATGGTGGCCATTTTAGATTTTTTAAAAAATTTTAAATTTAAAATTAAATGCGAAAAAATTAAAAGTTGAAAAATGTTTTTCTTTTCCGTGTTAGAACCTAAAACAACGATTCCAGAACACTTTTTATTTTGTCGATATCTTAAAAAAATGATTGAGTTATAGCACTTTGAATTTTTCTTATGGCTGACATATTGAAACGATCTGATTTTTATCACGTGATAACACGCGTATTTATGAATCGATTTCGATGTAACTTTGTGTGTACATAGTATATACTGAGGCCTGAATCGTGTTCGATACTCAGTTCCATCCGCCATCTTATTTCAAAATGACGGCCATTTAAAAAAAAATTATAAAATTTAAAATTTAAAATTAGGTACAAGAAAGTGAGAAATTGAAAAAGATTTTTCTTTTATGCATTTGACCTTGATACAAAGATTCCAGAGCATTTTTTGTTTCGTCTGTATCTTAAAAAATGGCTGAGTTATCGCATATATATATTAATCGATTTCAATATGAGTGTGCATGTGCACCTGAATTAAGATTTCGACCAAGCTCACAATCAGGTTCTACTAATTTGAGCTTAGTATTTTTGAATAATATAACTTAATTTAAAATAAATAAATAAATATATAAGTATATGAAAGCTACCTCTTCCTCCCGGCACTGCCGGAAGAACTATTTGTAATGAAACGTTTCGACAAATATATGTATACAGATTGTTAAAGTTTTTATGTATGATCAACCAATAAAATAATCAAAAATTGCCAAAAATTTGCAACCATAAGCAAACAAATTGTCTGCATACAGCAAGCCATTAGAGGAATGTAAAAGAAAGCATTGACGTTACCACAAATGGACGATTGAAGTTTAAAACGGATCTAGCCAGAAATCCTCTTCTATTATGCATCTTATAAATGTTTAATTATGCACCTTATTGATGGTGGTCTCCAAAGTAGCTGCCTAAAGGTTATTCTGATCTTAAAAGCCTGTATTAAAATATTTGCTTTTAGAATATTGCATTAAGGAAGAAACATTTCAAATATCTTATTTGAAATAGAAGTAATGGAATTGACATATTCTTCATAAACGTAATTAAGCTACTGTAATAAGGGACTGTGCTTTTATAACGATATCGTTTTAGGGGGAGTAGTTCTGGCATTGGTTATTGAAAGTTATTTCTAGATGAAAGGGGGTTGTGTTTCGATGTAGATATTATATTTTATCTAATCAAAATTTTCTTTTACCTCATAACTTTCTGTTTACATCAGAACTTTTAACCTTTTTTTCCGTAAGCCTATTATCTCTTTCTATGAAAATATAAATTTATTATTTAAACCATTAAATAATTACGAAATCATTTTATTCCAAAATATAGAATATCCAAATACTCGATATTAGTAAATCTTCTGTCATTGTTGCTGTTTATACGTATTGTTGCTGTTTACATGTATCGTTGCTGTTTACATGTATTGTTACATGTCACTGATACTGTTAATATATGTGTATGCATTTACTTATATGATTTCATTAACAGTAGAAATAATTATATTAATAAGTATTTGCTTAATTCTCTTTACATCGTTTGCGCTTCTTTTATTTTAAACACATATTTCACGCCTTATATTTAAAGCAAGTAGGAAATTACAAGTGAAGCATAGCAAATGAGGTGCGTTCGTACGATAACGAAGTTTTAACAATTTTATATCTTGCTGCTATAGTAGACAGTACTTCACATATAGTATAGTGGTCGAAATCTTGTTTGTGTTCCTGTAAATATACAGTGATATACTTTTATTCCACCTCAGCAATGTATATCATATTCATAAAATGTGAAATAGATTAAAATAATCAACACACGACCCAAACAGTGTTTTCCCGTATAGCATTATGTAGTGGAATACTTTTGTGTGGCCCTGTAATTAAGTAATAAATATTCTTTGCATCACAGATTGTACAGATTGTACAGAATATATATTTTAATATATATATATATATTTCATACGTTCATGTATTCTATTATATTCGAATGAGTATAACGCCATTAAAATGCATTTGAAACATTTTTTTCCATTGACCGTAATGTAACGGAATACTTTTGATTGCCCCTGTAATTGATTATGCATCCAATTTTCATAAAATTTGAAATGACTCGTCAAAATTATGTAATATTTATACATTTAAATTTCAAACGATTCGGTTGGGTAGTTTTTGCGTTGTTATATGTGGACGGACGGACTGAACGACAACTGTAGGTGCTACGTATTTACATAATTACAAACGCACCTAATAAAGTTTTTTTTTTCAAGGAAACATGTGCTATAACGCAAAAAAAAAGTATTACTAAGTTTTAATGTCAGGGAAATTTTGTTGTAATACAATGTTTTCTAAATATCTCCAAAAGCGCTTCCTTAGCCTATTGTCATATGAATGCAAATTGAATAGTACGCAAAACAACAACGTTCATTATGTTTTAGTCTATGAAATATTCATTAAACACTATTTAATCTATTTGAAATAGATAGTGTTAATGTTATTAACATAAAAGTCATTTTTCCAAAAATTGGGAAAAAGTTAGACCCAAAAGGATTAAGCTCGAATCTACTGCAATCGTCCGAGAGTTACAGGGCCTCGTGTCCAATCCTTCCCACCTTTCTATGACTTCAAATTAATAAATTTCAATTTTAAATTCGTCAAATTTCAATTTTGAATTTTTCAATTTTTTTCTTCTTCGCTTCAGTTAGAGTTTCGGGCACAAGAGTCGCATTGGACGATCGGAAATACCGCTGTTTGCGAATTTCAGAGGTAGAGTTCGCGGAATTCGACATGTTTCAGCAACATGACCTATGTCGTTTGTGCCGAGACACTAATAGAAGATGTTGTACGGAGGTGTACTAAATTAAAAAGAAAAACTAAATTAAAAAGAAAAAGCAAGTAGACTGTAAATTTAATGGAATGTTTATTTTTTTTAACAGTCGCCGCTTGTTGCAGCATTAGAGCTTGTTGCTAAGAGACCGTTTCTCTCAATCCACTGCGTCACACAACACGTGAGCTGGGTTACACTAAATTGCCGATTGGCGTATAATTGGCGTGGGCTGTGTTTGTCGCCAAGGCGATGTTACAAGATCACAATACAGAAGCGGAACATCCCGCCCGGCGTTGAAATATTTTTATATTTCAAGATACATATGCAATACAAGTAATAACACAACATGATACAGATTATAAGCAAAAATAAATAAATAAAATAAATAAACACAAATAATACATGAAAAATTAATACATAATAAAGCACATTTAAAGTTTAGGATCTATGATGTTGTCCTCAATGGGTAATACTTATTTTTGAAATAGGTCGTTTAAAATTACTCTTAGCGGTACGAACTTCAACTACCCTGACTATCCCGTCCGCGCCTGGGAAAACCTTATCAATGCGGCCTAGTGACCAAGTGCAAATGGGTAATTGTGAGTCCTTAAGCAAAACTAGCATTCCTGGCAGAATATTAGGCTTTTTAAATAGCCACTTGTTTCTTTCTTGTAACTGGCTCAGATAATTATTCTGCCAAGGTTCCATATTAACTGCGTTAATTTTTGAGTCCTTTGCCATTTATTTAGCAAATTATCTTTGACCTCACTTAAATTGGGTTCTGGAATTAAATTAAGAGGCTTTCCTATGAGGAAGTGGCCAGGAGTCAACACCTGAAGATCGTCAGGATCTATTGACAAAGGACAAAGTGGTCGCAAATTTAAAATAGCCTCTATCTGTGTGATAACTGTCAGGAATTCCTCGATCGTGAGATGAGCTGAGCCCACAGCTCTTTTTAAGTGGTATTTGAAAGATTTGACTCCTGCCTCCCAAAGGCCACCAAAATTTGGCGCCCTAGGAGGGGAGAACTTCCAGTTAATACCTTCAGAAGCTAAAAAGTTCGAAACTTCATCACTCGTAACAAGTCTGCGTAAACGTTTTAGTTCTGCTGAAGCCCCAACGAAATTTGTAGCATTGTCGCTAAATATTACAGAGCTTTTCCCACGACGAGCGAAGAATCTTTTTAGAGTCGCTATTATAGCCTTGGATGTCAAATCTGAGACAAAATCCAAGTGCACAGCTTTACTGACCATACATACAAATATGGCAACATAGATTTTCTGAAAAGTACCCTTTCTTTGACCTTTATATTTTATTTCAAAAGGCCCACTTAAATCTAATCCCACATTTGAAAATGGGGAACTGGGTACTATTTTTTCAGGAGGGAGATCCCCCATCATTTGACTAGCCGTTATAGGTTTAATTTTAAAGCATTGTAAACACTCATGTACAATTTTACGCGCAATATTTCTGCCACCAAGCCGCCAATATTTTTGACGCACTGTGTTCAAAAGAGCTTGGGGTCCTACATGAAAATCTCGTTTATGATAATATTGAAAAATTAATTTCGTCAAGCGACAGCTCGCCGGAAGTATAATGGGGTGTTTATGGTCAAAATTCAAATTTGATTTTGCTAGTCTTCCTCCCACCCTCAATAAGCTATCTCCATCTAAAAAGGGATTTAAGAATTTTAACTTACTTGCGTGATGAACCGAAGATCCCTCTTGGAGGGCCGAAATTTCAAATTTGAAATACTTTACCTGTATATCTTTTATTAAATAATTCTCTGCCTTTCTTAATTCCTCCAGCAACAGAGGGCCGGTTGCAGATGTTGCTTTTTTACATTTATGTATGAATCTGAAAATATAAGCTAAAATTCTAATTAATTTTTGGAAATTATTGCTAAGATTAATTAAATTATCACAGAAATTAGAGTCAGTATGAATAGCGAATGTCAAGTTGCTGGGAGCTTTAAGCTCACTAGAATAATGTTCATCTTTAATGTCACTTATATTAGAGTCAGTTTTTGCTATTGTTTCTTCAAGAATCGAAAGAGGCGGGCCATGCCACCACAACTGGTTAGAAGAAAGGTTTTCCACACTTGCACCTCTTGATATCAAGTCAGCTGGATTGTGTTCTGACGGAATATGAAACCATGGAAAATTCTAAGTTTGTTCCTTAATTTGCACAACGCGGTTTCCCACAAACGTTTTCAGGAGATGAGGAGCAGTGTCTATCCAAGCTAAAGCAATAGTTGAATCAGAAAACAAATTGACTGAAGCTACTTGTTTGTCTAATGAATTTAAGACCTTGTTAGTGAGTTTAGCCAGAAGAAGACATGCTGACAGTTCGAGACGTGGCACTGTTATTACTTTGGTTGGGCACACGCGGGATTTACTACATAATAAGTGACTGATGGTTTCACTAGAATTAGATGTTTGCATGTATATCACTGCGCCATAAGCCTTGGAAGACGCATCTGCGAAACTATTTAGCACCACTGATTGGTTCACAGCTAGGAAGCATCTTGGCACTTCAATGGATTCCAGTTCTTTAAGACTTTCGAGGAAGGTTTCCCATTGTTTGGCAACATGAGAGGGCAGCTTCTCATTCCACTCTATTTTAAGAAGCCATAGCTCCTGCATGAATATTTTTGCTTTAGCAATCACTGGCCCTAAGAGACCGAGAGGATCATAAATGCGGGCAATTTGCGAAAGTACATCTCTTTTTGTGAAATCACTCTTTGTGTTGATATTACTTTATACCTAAACGTATCATTGAAACTGTTCCACAACATCCCTAATGTTTTAACAGTTATTTCTTCAGAATTTCTGTCCAGGGGAAACATGTGATTATCAGTAGATTGGACCTCATTGGTACACCATTTGTGTAAAACCATCCCTCCCTTTAGGAGGAGTTCTGTTAATTGCGATTTCATTAATCTGAATTCTTCTACATTGGATGAGCCCGATAGGCAATCATCCATATAAAAGTCCTTCAAAACAATTTTCGATGCTAACGGGAATTCCCTTTTCTCATCTAGAGCTAATTGTTGTAATACTTCGGTGGCTAAGTAGGGAGCACAAGATGTTCCATACGAAACTGTTGTTAGCTGAAATACCTTAACCGGGGATGACATACTGTCTTTCCACAAAATTTTTAAATATTTGTACTGGGATGGATTTATTTCTATCATCCTAAACATTTGTTTAATATCCGAAGTAAAAGCATAAATATGCTTTCTAAATCTAATTAATATCGAAAAAAGATCATCTTGCAGAACTCCACCCTTACATAATAAATCGTTCAAAGATTTTCCGTTGGTTGACTTGGCACTAGCGTCAAAAACGACGCGTAGTTTTGTGGTTTTACTAGAGGGTCGTAAAACGCCGTGATTGGTAAGTAATAGCCATCATTAAAGTTCGTGTTTTCTTTTATTTCATGCATGTGATTTAAATCTCTATATTCTTTAATAAATTCTGTGTATAAATTTTTCATAACAGGATCTCGATCTAAACGTTGCCACAGAGAGTTTAATCTTTTCAAAGCAAGATTTTTGGAATTTCCCAAATCGGGTTCTAAAACCTGTGGTTTAAACGGCATCGTGACCACAAACCTACCATCCGGTTTTCTGAAGTGCGTTTTATCGAAGTGATCATTACAATATTCTAATTCTTCACTGCTACAGGGTTTTAAATTTTGTACTTCTTCAATTTCCCAGAAAGACTTCAAAGTGTCATTAAGTATTACAAGATTTTTTGTTAAGAAACAATAATTAGTATTATTATTATTTACTGTTTTGTCATAAATACAACCAGATACAACATAACCGAAAATACTTGATTGCAAATATAAATTATTGCCTAACTTTATTTTTTCTTCATTTAAAAGAGAAAAATACAGTTCAGCACCGATAATTATCTCCACACTGCTTGGAATGTTAAATTTTTTATCCGCTAAACAAATATTTGCTGGAATTTTAAATCTGATATGTTTATCTTTTTCGAGGGCGTGAAGTCACAAATGTTTGGAACGATTAATAACTCAATATCATAACTGGTACTATTAATTTTATTTGACAACTTTGATTTGATTCTAGATTTAATGTAAATAGGCAATTTATTTATTCCACTTACAGGAATATTTATTTTCATTTTTTTCAAGCCTAATATTTGTGCTGCTTTAAATGTACAAAAACAATTCTGCGATGCGGAATCTAATATTGCCCTGAAAGGAATTTTGATGCCCTTTACATCTGTCAAATAAATTATTGCAGTGCTAATTAAAACAGATTTATTATTATCATTTTCATACGAAAAAAATGAATGAGCAGTAGTTTCATTTTGTGATAAATCTTCCGAAACAAAATTGCTATTTATTGTTTCATGTATTGGGAGATTGTTTATAGGATTGTTTTCTGATGTTGTATAATTATGTAATGATGAATGGTGGCTTGCGCTCTTGCAAACATGACAAGTGCTTTTTGAATTACAATAATTAATGAGGTGGGCTGAACTTAAACAATTGAAGCAAAGTTTATTTTTCTTAACGAGGTTAATTCGCTCACTTAACTTCATGTTTTTATATTTAACACAATGATATAAGGGGTGGTTTTCGGTTTTACAAATAACGCAACATTTACTTTGAGGTTTGTTTGTTTTTATGAATAAGGATTTTGCAGTATATTTAGAGGATACGTTAGAACTTATACTATTTAAGATTTGACATCTTCGCTCAAGAAATTCTAAAAATTCATCAAAATTAGGCACTTCATTATCCTTTTATGTTAGTTCGTATTGTTTACGAGTTTCGTTATCTAGTTTATTTAGAATAATATTCAGCAAAATTGCGTTCGAGAAATTATCTCTATCATACTTTAAGATCTTTAAAGCCCTTAAATTTTTCTTTACAATATCTAATAAAATGCGGAGATCCTTAGCGGACTCCTGTTTAATTACATAAAGATTTAAAATATTCTTTATATGACAATCTACCATAACTCTTTTATTCTCGTATCTTTGTTCTAACGCATTGAAAAGTGAAACATAATATTCATCTGGTGTAAGCAAACTCCTCGCTTCACCAGTCAAAGCAGAACGCAAATAAAATTTTTCATTATCTTTTAAATTTGAATTATCATTAATAAGCTCATTAAAAGTACTTTTAAATACGGACCATTCTTCAATTCTGCCACTAAAAACCGGCAATATGACCCTAGGTAGCTTAATGCTAGATGTTTTAGCTTGGTCCTGTTCAATGGATTTTTTATTTGAATCAATATTTTCATAATAAGCATTAATAGAGGATTTTAAGCTTACCTCTAGTTTTAGAATATCCTCGTCCAGTTGACTCAGTAATTTTTCAGTTTCTTCCAACTTTTCTTCCTCTATTATTCTATAATACTCTAGTTTAAGAGCTTCAAACTTTTCTTCTGTTTTCGACAGTAAGTCCAGGTGGGCTTTCCATTCGGATAAATTAAATGTTTTTCCATCCGTTGCGTTAAATATTCTAGTGACTTGGGCCTTGATATTCCCTCGCCTTCTGTTTAACGATGTTATTTCAGTTTCCGACATTATTCATCTTGTTGACGAAATTCGATAAATTCAATATTTAATTCAATAGAAAAGACACTGGCTCGTTCATACCTCCGGGTCGCTAGGACCAAAATGTACGGAGGTGTACTAAATTAAAAAGAAAAACTAAATTAAAAAGAAAAAGCAAGTAGACTGTAAATTTAATGGAATGTTTATTATTTTTTTAAGAGTCGCCGCTTGTTGCAGCATTAGAGCTTGTTGCTAAGAGACCGTTTCTCTCAATCCACTGCGTCACACAACACGTGAGCAGGGTTACACTAAATTGCCGATTGGCGTATATTTGGCGTGGGCTGTGTTTGTCGCCAAGGCGATGTTACAAGATCACAATACAGAAGCGGAACAGATGTTATTTAGAAAAGAAAAAAATTCATACAGTGGACATCTAAAAGGAAAACTAATTATAAAAGGCATTAAAAAGCAAGTATGGTTAGAACCGAGACCTTGAAGTTATCGGAAGAAAATAAGCGACTTCAGACTCAATGTTAATGTCTGTTTATATTTTATCAATTTTTCTTCATTTAAGGGGACGGTGGACGTAAAAAAATTATTTTATTCATTTTTATCATAGCAATATGAAATTTTGTGCATATATACATTTCACCAACAGCATACAGAATACCTTCAAAAAATTTCCAACCTTATTAAAATTTGCAATTTTTTTGCAAAAATTTAAATTTTTAAATGAAATTTTAATTTTTGAAATATTTTCTTGCTTTTGCATTTTTAATTATCACTTAACCCTTTGCGGCGCAGGGCAAATTCATTGCTTAAGTGTTGAAATTAATGACTGACACCGGAATTTGAAAACAACTTTATTTGTAAATGAGAAAACGATATATTTCACGCATTCAATAAACAGTAATTTTTTTAAACAAAATTCCGGTGCCAACGTGGCGTTTGGGAATTAAAATTAAGTGGTATATCTATGAAACCACTGCGCCGCAAGGAGTTAAAACTATATTATAACCAAATTTGTGTAAGATATAGGGATGAGAGTGTTCCGCGTTTTTTCATACCAGTATAATATTAGAGAAAATATTGTTCTGTTAAATCGCAGCATTTTTCGATTGAGTAAAATAACATTTTCTCTAAGATTATACTGGTGGGAAAAAACGCGGAAAATTCTCATGCCTAAAGATATTTTAAATCTCTTGAATAGTTAATATTTTACAGATTTTTTCTAAATTCCTTATCGATTTTCATCGAAATTTTGCCTTTTAATATTTAAAAAGTAAAATTTGACTATCTTAATGAAGACGAATTTTAAAAAGCTTACACAATTTCTTTTTAAATAATATCAGGATACTTCCTTATCAATTTTATAAATATTGATCAAAAATTAAGACGCAAGGAGCAATTCAAAAATCTAAAAACGCTGAAAAATTAGTTTTGAGAAAAACTGATTTAAAGTATATAAATACATTTATCTTTTTTTATTTACTCCTTAAAACCTTCATAAATGATATCTTAATAAGAAAAACTGTTTAGGTACTATTATACCCCAGAAATAGACCTTTTTTCTGACGATTTTGCTGTAGATGATTTTGCTCAAATAAGGGCCACCGTCCCCTTAAGTAAGAAAATATGTGAACAATAAGTGCATATCCTTGCAAATGTATAAAAAAAAAGAAAAAAATACGCACTATATAATAATTATGGGTAACGATATTATTGGGGAGAAGGAGCGAGTGTTGATAACATATGATATCGTTAAATGTGGGTGGGGAAACAATGTTGCTATAAAATTGATAACTTTATGTATGTATAGGCCCTATAAAAGGCTAAGAAACGGAATCGTCAGTCATAATCCCGTCATTTTAATGTTATGACATAATTGGTATTGAACATGTAAATAAAACCTGAAATCAGTTATATTTATTTGTGTTATCGCAAATAATATCTTAGCAGTAAAATACTTGACAATCTATGAAAAGAAAAAATAGATTCGTTTCACTTAAGGATTTTATTAGAATATCCGCTCTTTATTTGCATTTTTATAAACAGTTGACTGGGCCTGGATCTCGTTATACAACTTAAAGTTACTTGAAAAAAAATGTACAAAACATAGAAAATTTATAGGCTAATAAAAAGAAGTAAACTACTCACATTAAGTAAGACATTATTGTAATATGGGGGAGATACAAATCGTTTTATCTTAAATGGAAAATCGATGCTTAAAAGTAATTTTAAAACATATCCTGTTCAATTATGCATCTAATATACTGTTCAGTTATGTATCTTAGAGATGTTGGTTGCCAAAACGCTTATTTATGCATTATTTTTATCTTAAATGCCTACAATAAACCGTAATTTACAGAACATTGCATAAATTGAAAGAGCTAGAATGGAACTTTTTTCTGACATTCCATAGGAAAAAAAATAGATAATGTATATTATTTTTAAATGTGTATTATTTTTGAGTGTTCGTTTCATTATTACTTTTTCCTGCAGCATATTCTTTTGGGATGTTTTTATTAAGGAACTTTAATTTCTAATTTCTACTTTAATTTTTTTAACCGCTTCTCTGATCTGTCTGTCCGTCATAAGGGCAACGTGTATTTTCCAATCATGATTTGCCCGTATTACTTACAGGCATGCAAATTGTAATCATGATTTATCATTCTTACTAGTAATTTTTTACTGTAAATTTTGCATTATTTAATCCGATCATTTTTCTGAATCCACTAAATAAAATTATCTGTTTTAAAAAACTGGTAATAAAAGATTAAAAATAGTGTAAGAAACATGAAAAAAGATAGCTATTATTTGAAAGTTTTTTCAAAAATATTGGTCAGTTAAGTGGTGTATGCAAGATTTTTTTTTAAATCTCTTTCAATATTGTTGTCTAATGATAATACAAAAGATTACTAAACTGATTATAAGCTAAATGCCGTGCATTTTTCAGCTGCTTTCATTAGTAAACTTGGTCACAGATTAAAATATATGAAGTTTCCCCAATAATAAAAATCTTTACGATAGGACAGGACATTTCAGAGCAAGATGAAAACTTCAAAAAGTTTTTCACCAAGAGTCATTAATAGGAACTTTTAATACAGTAAATTTATAATTGGTTAATAGTGTGCTAAAAGGAGAATGCTAACTTGCAGCTACTTACCATATATAATGGGTGGCCAAATTATTAGTTACACGCCTAAACTTTATACTACAAAGAACTCGAAATCTTTTTTCGTTGTTGTTTACTGATAGATTTTAAACTACTTCTGGTAAACAAAGACTGAATACTTATGGTTTTATTAATAAAAATAAACTTTCGTCCATAAAATAGAAATTTATTATGAAAACACTTTACACAAGCGTTCCAAGACAAATTCTTCAATATTTCGTAGAACCTTCTTTTATGGATCTTACTCCTCTGGATCTGCTATGTACATCTTCTTTATACTTTCCTTTTTACTCATTATAATGCTAGGTCAGAATCAAGGCTTTTAATAAGTTTTTTTGGTTTGTTGGATTCTTTTTTGACACATTTCACAGAGAATATAATACGCCATAAACAACTGAAGCATTTAAATCACCAAGTGTTTCCATAACATCCCTGACTTACGTTATGCACTGACACCCGTATTCACCAATTAAGGTTAACTCTCGAGCCCGCGTTAAATGCTGGGCATGAAGGACTTCTCAGGAAATAGCCTTTCGAAGAAGAAAACCGTTCCGTGAAATTAATTTGAAATAGATGGCGCTTAGGTAGAATGGTTTCTTAGTTCGCGTGTTGTTTATATGTTGAAATTTTTATTTCTGGAATATTCTCCACATTACGATAGTAGCCGTTTTCAGTTTGTTTATAGATCGCTACTTTAGAACGATTGACCTACGGCTGTTGCCATTTTGTCACTTAGTTCCAAAGTCATGATTTAGTATTAGTACATTGCGTGAGAGGTCCTTCTCTGTTTCTATGTTCATGATCAGCATTTAACACGGACACAAGAGTTAACCCGCGTTGATGAATACAGTGAATACGGGTGTGAGATTCTCTTACCGATTGACGATACATTTCAACTGTCACCTGTCATTGTTGTCATCACAAAAACACTAATCCGACTAAACTAAGACTGTCTATAATATACATTGTAGCGTAAATAACAACTTGGCCGCCTACTGTAATCACTAAACACATTTTTATTGTATATGTTAAAATTTCTCTATATAAATAATTTATAACCATTGCTTGGGCCTCCGTGGCTGAGTGGTTAAGACATCACACCGCTGATCGTGAGGTTGTGGGTTCGAACCCCACTGGCTCCATTGCACACACTCTTTGTGTGGAGCTCCTGGTTGTATTTCTCGTGTGTTGTAATATTTCCTTGTGTGCTATCTCGTCCCTGTATATTGACGATGGCTTATAAGCAGGCTTCATGTCGAGCACACAAGTCAGATGTATGTTGTTCAATAAACATAACCATTGCTTTTTACCAATTTTGTATCATTGAATGATTTAATTAGTCACATGCATTTATTTTCAGATCTAATATCGAAAAATGTTCCGAAACAACTAGCGATTTCTTGAAATCATAAAGCATGCGGAATTTACGATTGAAAGTTTAGAAAAATATTTAAATGGTATAGTGAGCAGTAGAATCTTTTTATAATGATGATTCAAACTTCTTTCAAACAAGTCGATATGCGGATATTCATAAAAAAAGGTGGGGTATGATATAAAAGAAAAATTTCCTCCACCAAACATTTGTGAAAAAGGGTTGTTTTCATTTTCATCGTAAAATAACTTTGAAAAGCATTGTATATTGAGTATATTGAGAACTAGTGATATAGCAAAAGATCAGTGGTATATTAGAAATATTAATGTAAATAAAGTTACTCTCCCAGCACTGATGAAAGGATGGTTGTTTTTATTTTAAATGTAAAAAAAAAAATATTATTATTACTATTATATCTTAATTGGACTAATTGAGGATTGATGATTTTTAAAAAAAATCTGCTGAAAAAAAAGGAATATTTTCTTTTATAATGTATGCAAAATAGGTTTTTAAACTATTATTATTTCCTATTAAAATTAATTTTCAAGACATAAGAGGTTACTAAATTAATTCATTCAGCACTATAGAATTTATGATGTATTTTTAATGCATTTTCCAGTTTAATACAAAGTTTTAAAAGGCATGCTTATAATTAAAATGATTAGACGTATATAATCCCTATAATGTAAAGTTACTAAACTTTTTCTAGGAAACTGGGATTTCTAGAACTTTTTATCTAAAGATAGCAGCAAAAATTCATATAACATTATTGGTTACTTTTTTTTACAGTGTAATTATAACTCCTACTCAAGATTATTATTGATATAAATGGCTTATTTTATAAAGAAAAAAAAAGCTTGGATTCAAGTAACCCATCCCTGGGCGTCACATGACAACAAATTTCAATATTTATCACATACAGAAATTTTTTTAATATATAGTTTGAAATAGACTGAATGCATCAGAAAAATATAATGTAGCAACACTACTTTAAAATGAGGTCATCAAGATGCCATTTAGACCGCATTAAATTTGCTTTTTCTTTGCTTTTTCAGTATTACAGAGGCATTTTTGCTTGATCCTCAAGAGATTAAAATAGAAAAAAAATTACATTATATTTACAAAATTAATTTCGTCAAAAACGCAAAGAGTACTAGTAACATGTAACCAGAAAATTTTCGTAATTAGAAGATATTTTTTTTTCTCTTATTTGAAGAATTTATGTTTTTTGACTGGAAATTTTCAGCAAATTGTGAGATTCTGTTTGCAACTTTTTCGTGTTAACGGTAAAAAAAGAAAAAAAAAAAAAAAAAAAAAAACAAGTAGGAAAGTGTGATCACAGATTGCACAGAGGGTTTCGTTTAATATCTCCTTCAAAATACTTTATTATTAAATTAACAAACAAAAATTGACAATCGAAAACTAATCATTCCTTGCATAAATGGTCACCAGAGGCGGTTAGTAATTTAAATGAATAGGAATTTGATAAATAAAAAATATATATATATTTCACTTCGCATGTCAAAATTAATGATAAATATGATGTAATATGATGAGATAAAACAAATAAACGAGTTTTTCAAGTGATTTATTTAATCCATTAATTTGTGTTACATAATAATAATTTTTATATCTATTTAAACTTGCGTGAAACGATTGGAAGAAAAAAAAATTGGAACTGATGATATAAAAAAATATTTTAATTAAAATAATTGTCTGCTTCAAAATTTTGTGATTTGTTATGTGACAAGAGGTATTCAGTTGTAAGTACACAAAATTTGAACTCTCTGACTTACATAGTTTTCGTGTACGGATACTGTGACAGACATCAAAGACGAATAGGGTTTTGTCATATGAAAAACATGCGTTAAAATTCATTTTCTAAAACGGGAAAAAAGCACAGTTTCCGTACAATCCTTGTTATTTGCAGTTTTAGATTAGAGTATTTTAGATAACTTTTAAGTTATAATAATGGCTTTTCTGAAATTTTGCATTCGCATCACAAAAAAGAAGAACAAATTAAAGTAAAATGTTCATATATTTACCGAAAGAAAAAGACAAAACAATGGGACTGAATTTTCAATTCACAAAATCTTTTGAGAAATTATTTTTAATCTGTAAAATTTATGAATACACTGTGCATTATTCTTTTTTCTGACAACAAATTTTATTCACATTTCGTCACCTGAGAATAATAAGGTTCTATCTTTGCTTTTGAAAAAATCGACTTATAGATATAGACACATTATATCACACATACACACATATACACATCACATATACACATTATCATTTAGACACAGATATAGGCATTTTTACATCAAAATGATGTTGTATATAATTTAAATGTGACCTTATGATTACATTAACATATTATTTTAATCCAGAAATATCTTCATAGATACAAATAGAACATTTCTATATCGATAAGTCATTTTTTTTTCAAAAACAAAGATAGAACCTTATTATTCTCATGTGATGATTTGTCTTAACCAGAAACTTTCATAATAATCCTTACATAATTCATCCTTACATAAAATTAATATATATTTTTTCAAGTAATAAATTTCTATAACCAGGTGGAAAGTAAAAAACGATTTTTTATAAACTTTTTCTGGCAAAAAATGTAGATTTAAAAAACTATATCTATCATGTTTCTTCTATTTCAAGTAAAATATTGAAATAAATTTATTTCTAATCATTGAAGTTTCTGCAAAAAAATGTTTATTGTAGATTTTTACGATAAAAATGTGATATATATAAAAGATTAACTATTTTTGGAATTCATTACATGAAGACTACATTAGCTTAAATCTTACTCCTTTATGCTAAGAAAAGATCAATACCCGGCATAGATGTTTCCAAAATGCAGAAAGTGTATAAGCTAATAAAAGCAAATAAATTGGCCGCATTAAACCTACATTAGTGCAAGAGAGATCGCCGATGTTATCGTAAATGGAATATTGATGTTTAAAAGAGATCTAGACAGAATTCCTGTTTAATTATGCAGTTTATATATGTTCAGTTCCGTATTTTATACATGCTGGTTTGTAAATTTGCAGTTTTGGTTCTTTGTTTACAGAATATAGCCAATACGGAAAGAGCTAGAAAGGAATCTCTTCCAATATAATACTTGAAATATAAGAAACGTGGTTGATATTATTTTAATCTGCATAGATGTTCAGTATTTTTTTCCTTTTTGTTCCGTATTATATATTATATTCAAATGTGTGTTACATTTAATTTCTTTAAAACGAAATACAACTTTCAAGCAAAATTTGTTTCAGATGTTAAATTGCGTTTTAACCTTTTCAAAAATATATATTAAAATATTTAATTGCTAAAAAGGACGTCAAATGCTAATAAAATACATTAAAAGATCTTAATAATTTGACGTGTTTCGATTGAATTTACTCAATCATCATCAGAAAAACAAAATATACAAATAAACACAAAGATTAAAATGACAATAAACTGTTACAAATAAAATTTAAAAATAAATAAAAATCACGCGCGTTATATTTTAATTATGTTTCACGTTGCTTAATTTTAATTTTCAAATTATTTAACAATTCAATCCAAATATTTGGGATTTGAAATGACAAGGAATCATTGCAGACCATTGAGCTTCTGACGTAAATTTCAATAGACTCTCTAATAAAAAGTTGCAAATAAAAATCTGACCTATAAATTAATCTACTTTCATTAAACAAAATATCTATGTTTTTTTATTTTATTTAGCCTTGATAATGCGGTTTTACCACTATTAAATTTTATGCCTCTCTTTTTACCTCTATTTAATTATATAACGCGCGTGATTTTTATTTATTTTTCAATTTTATTTGTAACAGTTTATTGTCATTTTCCATATTTGTGTTTATTTGTATATTTTGTTTTTCTGATGATGATTGAGTAAATTCAATCGAAACATGTCAAATTATTAAGATATTTTAATGTATTTTATTAGCATTTGACGTCCTTTTTAGCAATTAAATATTTTAATATATATTTTTGAAATGTTTTTAATGGACGTATAAGAAAACTTCTATTTATAACTAATGTGTTTTAACCGTTTCCGGTACGGAGTAATTCTATTTTTTAAATAATGAAATGATGGATTGACATCAGAATTTAAAAAAAAATATATATAAGAAAATAAAAAATTGCTTATTTTATCTCATCTTATGAAAAGATACTTTTAATTTAATATTCAAGGCGCCAGTACGTTAAAATTAGGTGTCCTTTTTTGTGTACATCGACCGCTAAAGGGTTAAACAACAATATGGAATACAGTCGAGTCTCTCTATAACGAAACTCCATACATCGAATTTCTCTATATAACGAATTTTTAGTAGGAACGCATGATTACATTAAAAACAGTATCTATATAGCGAAATATTGATCTCCCTATAACGAATTTTTTCATAAATTGGTCTTAATTTACTCAGTTTTAAAAGGCTTCGAAATCATTCTGGGTCATTTTTCCATCACTTATTTTTGATTTATCGTCAGTGCTGAGTTTTTTTTTAAATTACTTCTCTCCTTGTTTTTTAAATCCAACGAATTTATCCAATCTCCCACACACCTTTCCACATCCTTCTCAAAACAGAGTCAATTGGATTGATGCTCATGTAAGAAAGGAATCAATGAGAGGCACATAAGAGAGGCTTTCAAATGGAGGAAAATGTTAACTACAATTTTAGATTCCTCGCTAAAATTTGAGCATTTTTTTTTTTTTTTTTTTTTTTTTTTTTTTTTTTTTTTTTTTTTTTTTTTTTAGAACGTAACAATTTTAAAATCAAAACAACAAAAATTCACATATTTCTTCGTCTGAAATTACACTGTAAAACATTTGTGGAAACGTTACTCCATACAATTGGTGTAAAAATGGTGGCAAATGCTGCCTCCAATTTCATGGAGTAATTGTTTTCACACATGCAATGGTGTAATCTAAACATATATTACTGGTGTAACATGACAATGTTACACCGGTTTTAACGGTTAAAATACTCCATAAAATTGGAGGCAGCAATGCTGCCACCTATTTTACGGTGTAACGTTTCCACAAATGTTTCTCAGTGTAATGCAAGTCTTCCTTATTTGATTTTCACTAAGCTTTCAAATAAATGTCTATTCTCTTTTTTGAAACAGCTTAAATAATTAAGAAATAAAATGTTAGGTTAATATTTACTTTTAAACATTTCAAATTATTAATTCAAAAGATCAAAAGTAATATTTGTTCAAATTTCACACATTAAATACGATTTTTAACATCATTCTTTATACATCGAATTTCTCTATATAACGAATTTTTTATTGGAACGGTGGATTTCGTTATATAGAGACTCGACTATTACAAAATTTAACTTAATTTAAATGCAAAGCATTCTTTATTTTTTTTCCTAACTTTTAATAGAGTGCTTTGGTTCTCATACTGTGGAATTGGTTATCTTCACGTATTTATTACACTCTTCTATTTTACAAGAAAAAAGCATAATCCCCTTTAACTAAACATTCCCTTTACATGAATATTGAAAGACCAATCTCTATAATTACTATAAGACTGACGGTCGACTGAGCAGAACATCAATTGATGGATGAAATTTCAGGACTAGGTTTACTATTGTGTTTTCCTGTATCCAAAAGTACAAAAAGATGAATGACTGAATGCAGGAAAACATAATGATAAACCTACCGATAAACTCCTAAAGTCGGTTTTGAAGGTGATTTTCATCAAGATAAGACTTAGCAGACGGTCGCATTTTTATATGTGAATCGAGTTTTAACTAAAATCTGGAATTTCAGCCGTTAAGGAGACGGTGGACATTAAAAATTTATTTTATTCATTTTTATCATAGCAATATGAAATTTTGTGCATATATATATTTCACCAACAGCATATAGAATACCTTAAAAAAATTACCAACCTTATTAAAATTTGTAATTTTTTTGCAAAAATTTAAATTTTTAAACGAAATTTTAAAATGCTCCTCGTGTTTTAATTTTTGAAATATTTGTTGCTTTTGCATTTTTATCACTTAAAACTATATTATAAACAAATTTGTGTAAGATTTTTCAATATCTTGAATAGTTAATATTTTACAGATTTTTTTCTAAATTTCTTATCGATTTTCATCAAATTTTTGCCTTTTAATAAGTAAAAAATAAAATTTGACTATCTTAATGAAAACGAATTTTAAAAAGCTTACACAATTTCTTTTAAAATAATATCAGGATACTTCCTTATCAATTTTATAAATATTGATAAAAAAAATTAAGACGCAAGAAGCAATTCAAAAATCTAAAAACGCTGAAAAATTAGTTTTGAGAAAAACAGATTTAAATTATATAAATACATTTTTTTTTATTTACTCCTTAAAACCTTCATAAATGATATTTTAATAAGAAAAAACTGTTTAGGTACTATTATACCCCAGAAATAGACCTTTTTTCTGACGATTTTGCTATAGATGATTTTGCTCAAATAAAGGTCCACTGTCCCCTTAATTCGATGAGGTGATTACTTGTGCTGCCGCCTCTATGTCTATATCTTATAGTTTAATAAGCCGCAGGAAGTTTAGATATTAAAAAAGTGAATTTCATGTTATCTTTATTAGCATGTTTTAATTAAAATTTTACTGAAGTTTTAAAGGTTAATGTATTGTTCAAAAGACTTTTGCCGCTTAAGAAATAAAGTTATTTTTTAGTGTCATTTTATACTCTGCATTTTCCGCATAGCAGTTTACTTTAATAAGCTGACATTAAGTTTGTTAGTACTCTAACAAAAATTGTGTATTTATAAATGTAACACTGAAAAGCAGAAAATAATTTTTCTTACTATACACAAAATGAGTAGAAAACTTTTCACTTGAAATATTTATTTTTTATTTATTTTAAATTTTACCAATAATAATTTATTTAATGAACGACACACACATATATATGTATATATATATATATGTGTGTGTATGTGTGTATTACTATTTAGCATTCAAAATCTCAAAATGTAATTCATCTAGGTACAAAATGCCTTAGCTGTTGCTATAGAAGCTCCAGGACTATTTCAAAAATATCTAGGCAAAAGAAGATAAATGGAATGTTCATTTCTTTCTTTCTCAATATTTTACCACAAATTTTAATTAATTTTATTTTAATCTCCATTTAATTCAAATTTAGTATAAAATTAATTAAATTAATCTAAATAAGAAAACATTCCATTATTTCTTTTAAAAGTCGTCTGCCCGAATCTTCAAATTTAATTCATCAAAGAGCAAAACATCTTAGCTGTAGCCATGGAAATTGGGATGTTGTTTCAGAAACATCTCTGCAAAAAATAATAAATCAAAACGTTCATTTATTACTTTTGTAAGACTTTAAGAAATATTTTACTTGGCAAGCGTAAAATTTTGTAAATTATTTGCTTTTGAGCTTGCTGTTCATGCTCTCATTCTTACTAAAGTTGAATTAAATCTGAAAAGAGAATCTAAAGAAAAGTTTTATTTGGTTAAGAAAAACATTTCTTAAAATAAATAATAAACTCTGACATTATAAATATAAAATCCTTCTTTCAAAATTTTGACAATATGGTAAATATTAAAAGTTGGTTTTCTTTCATCTTCAGCTAAAAGTTTTCTTTTCTTGAAATTTATTTCTGAATATCAAGATACTATTAGATAGCTTCAAACGGAATAATTAATAATATTTAAAAAATCTGTTTTGTGTATCACAATTTGCCAATTTTAAATGTTTTTAGTTATTTTACGTTTAGGAGAAGTTTCCTAATAAAAGCAAATGGAATTTCTCTTTAATAAAATTGCTGTTTTATTTTTATTTTATTTTTTTTTGTTCTGTCTCGCTTAAATTACTTATTCAGTTTTCTTTGCATTTTCATCAGTAAGATTTATTTTTCTATTACATAAAAAATTAGAAATATTTTATTTAAATGAGTTTGTCATTGAAATTAATTTTTATGAATACTTTTGGGACATTGTCCGAAAAACTTACTAAACGGTGTCCTAGAATAGTTATTTAAAATGTAATTTTGGTCGAAAAAATATTTTAATGCAAATATGACAAAGCTGGAAAGTATATTTAAGCAATTAGTTTTTAATATTAAATTTTCCATATAAATAATTTGGCCACAGAGAATGGTAAATCATGGTAAATCATCCTGCCATTAGTGCTGCCAGAGTGCCGATTTACGAGGTGTGTCGCAATTTTCAGATTCTGAAAGGTCTGTCCTGTGCAACCACTGCGCAGGACGTCGAAAATTCCAATTGTTGTTAATAAAAAGGGGGTGGTCAAACTATCAACTCTGAACTTATGTTTAATTACAAAATGTAATATTATATATAACAATTTTTATACATAACTCTTTAAGACATACATAATTATGTAGATGATCCTAAAAAAGGGAAAAATAATTTTCCTCTTTTTGTGCGATTTAAAATTAGACCCTACCCACAAAAATGCGGGGATCCGTCTATGCATAGCTAGGCATCGGATATTTTTAAAATAATTTTTTGAATCATATACGATCCTATTAATTATGAGAAACGTCCAAAACTTTTCGACTCCACCAAAAATCTTAAAGTAATAGCTGGAAAGTGCTATCGATATAAGATAAAATGTATCGGTTTGTCTCTCTGCCGAATGACAGTTTGCGCACTATCTTAAATATGCTCAATTATCATGTAATTAATACATCTTAATGCTATTAATAATGGCATTCTTTTTATTGAAAATTATAACGTGTAGTATTTAGAGGTAGTTTACAAATACTTTAAAAAAATTTCCTTAAATTATGATTTCTGAGAAAAAAATTTGCTGTGTACTTTTATTATTTTTCTTAAATTGATATGAATTTCTAAGCTTCAGGAAAGCATATTATAATTCATTTTTAAGCTCACGCAAAGTAATTTTGTTACATAATGTTTTATGGGAAAAAACTGTCTGCAGCGTATTCTAATTATGCTACAGAGTCTTTAACATATGAAAATCGTCTTACATTACTTAGGTTCACAGTAAGGAAGTTTTTAAAATATGGTGTGATAAATGATTTACAGAGACTCTTAAAAGATATAGGATACAGTACACACTGTTAAAACTAATGGTGACACATTGCACCTTTTAAGGGTGAAAGGCTTGTCTCACTGGTGACACCCCTAAAGGAGTCAGAATGACATCTTTAATTAGGGTGAAAAGATGGCACCCTCAATCCAGAGTGCCCAATGATAAAAAATTTAAAAATATACTAACCGACTTTCGGCCCTCGATGGATTTGAACGCAGAACGTCAGATTACAAGCTCAGCGCCCTATCCACTCGGCCATCAAGCTCACCTTCAAAGTCTCCCTGAAATGTTCATATGCCCTGAAATTCAAATATTGTTTTATATAAAAAAGCTCGCCAAAAGTTAGCCGAGCGAAGTTCTAAACAAAATTGGGATACCGTATAGCGGTGATAGTCATCATAGGAAAAAATTGCTGTGTTGATCCATCAGTGACAGCGAGTTGAAGTGCAAGGATACACATTACAGAGCATGCGCAAATGACTAAGGGGTGAAACTCTTCCAATGGTATGCATTGCGTGTCGCCCTAATTAGCGTGAAATACCCAATGGCACCTCAAACACATTTTCAAGCCCGCTGGTGCAAAGTGATTTAACCTTTTCACCCCTGGGCGTCAAATGCAACCGGTTCGTCACCTTTATTTTTAACAGTGCAGTGCATTAGCGATAATTGTTGTAAGTGTATTTTTAGTTACAGCACTTCAATAAGTAAAAACTCTTGTGTAAAAACAATTCTTAAATTAATTCAACGGGTGAGCAAATCAGCATATTTTAATAAATACAAATGCTTGAAACCATCATCAATTCCAGTTTGAAAAGTACCTTTCTCCAATATGCATGTAATACCAGAAGAAATGTTGCTCATTGCTGTGAAAGGTAATGTGCCTCTTTTGGCAACTGGCTATTGAATGGCCAACAGCACTCTGAACAGTTATAGTGATTTGTCACTTTAAGTGGTAAGCCATCTGCTATTGAGAAAAGCCGTTCTTAAATTTGTTTTTGTTTTCGTCATGAAAAACTCCGTCTTCTTCTTCAACCGTCTGTGCAAGCAGCATCTTTTTTTATCTTTCAAACAATGATAAGAGATTAATGAAAATAAAAAAAAGACCCATAAATTTTTAATTATAATCCATATCAAATCAATTTAAGGATATTATTATTATTTTTAAAAAAGGGCAAAAGTTTGTGTATCACAGATTTTTGATAAAGTTAGAATGGGCTCAATGAGCAAAAAAATAGGCTTTTAGAAAGAAAAATATCATAATTTCGTTAATTTTCATGATATTAAATTCACTGAAGCTTATTATAAATCTTCTTAATACTGTATGCAACTTTTATTCAGACAAGTTTTTGATAGGGCCAACTGTTATCGCAAAAAATAATAAATAAAAGCAAAAATAGAATATATTTCAGAAAATGCTGACAAAATGGGTATTTTGAACCAAACCAGCGCTACCGTAGCGATAGCGCTGGAAACGAAAAAAAAAATGATAAGATTGAAAAAAAAATGTTTATAAATCAAGTTATCATTGATTAAATGAAAAATAAAAATAAAAGTCGCTAATAAATCTCTTCAAAAATTACGTCAGAAAGTTCCATATTTTTACTTTTAAAAATGAGTCTAAAAATGTGCCCGAAAATTTTGAGTTATAGAGCGTGGAAAAATACTTTTTTAAATACCACCTTAAAATGCTTCATTTAAAACCAACTCTTGCATAAAAATTAAATTAAAAGTTCATCGAAAGCATCCAAATAAAATTGTTAAATGTAGGTTTATCTCTAATCTTGATTTAATATTTGTTGAAATTAGGGAACTCCAATTTCCACTTCCCCCTGGTGGCTGAACAGGGATTTTAATGAGCTTTTCCTGATTTTTAGAATACTCGGTATTTCACTCAAAGAAATACTTGAATTTTGCATTAAAGTTAACACAATTACACTATATAATGCCTGTAATAGCTACATTTTGCAAATTACAGGTTAGATTATTTATTAAATTATTATTCTGAAAGTTAGCATAAGTCTTGAAGACACGAGTTGGGATTTGATTAATATTTCGCGAAAATACGTCTTTCAGCGTCTTATAATTTCAAGAAAAGACAGAAAATTTGAGTGCCATTTCGGAAGCAACTTAGTTTGTTTAGTTACTTAGTAATTCTCTCTTTTTTTACTTTATAAATTACTCTTATCGTGAAATACGAGTCAGCAGTTTATGAGACATTTTAAATTAAAGTAATATTAATTAAAAAAATTTCTCATTTTATACTCGTATTAACGATTTATTTCAAACTTTAAATCATCTTAATGAAGATTTTAATTAAAACTGAATACAACATATTAAAATAAAACTTTGCTTGTTGACATGAAGATTTATTTTCCGAAGAAAATGTTACTACATATTTAAGCGGGAAAGCAATTTATGAGAGATGATTCTTAGAAATTTTAAGAATAATTAATTTTCAAGATAAAAAAATAATAAGATAATAATGCTATTTTTCAGATATTTTATTTATTCTTAAAAAAAATTCTTCCATCTTTAACCTGTAACCTTTTATATTCCATGTAAAAAGAAGTCTTGGTTGACATACTAAGTTCAACCACAAATCCATTGACACCTATACAGAGACACAGTCAGTTTAACCCTTTCAGGGGCAAGGTATTTCTGCTCCAAAAATGTTCAAATAATTGATTCACACCACAATTTAAGAACAGACTAATTTGAAAATAATCAAGAGCTGTTTTTCGCGCATATTGTAAAATCGAAATTGTATTAAAATTTTACTGGTGCCAGTTCGCATTTGGGACAGTAATATTAAGTGCTTGCAGACTGCAAACACTGCCCCTAAAAGGGTTAAAAAGACAATTTATCTCGGAATTAAGAAAATTTTTTCAAAGTTATTTATTTGCAATAAAATTCTCTATTTCAACTGAACATAATATTTATTTCACGAGTTCGTACACATGTATTTCTTAAACTTTTTAAAGGTGATTTCAGTATATGGACCACCTTTGGAACTCTGTGAGTCCAAGATTTCCCACATGCTACTTACTTGGAAGTAGTTTTATAAAAAGAATAAAATTTCATTTTACAAAAAGAAGTATACTTGATATGCATTAAAGTTAGTTGTAAGGTGCCACTTTTCATTCACCTACCTCTTATATTCGGGAAATTTAGAAATTCTTATAAAAGAGTGTAAATAAATTCATTCTAATCGCATCTAAGAATACATTTTTTAATTGAAATATTTTCATAAAAAATTTTTTAATAAGAGAAAAGCTATATGTATGCAAATTGTTGAGAAATTAATTGCTTAAAAAACATATTTAACTTTGATTGTTTCAAAGTTCTTTCTAAAGAGAATCCAAAAAAGTATTTCGTATTAAAAATAAAATTTATTTTTACTAAAAGAGGGCTTAAATGAATTCTATATTAAAATTTCTTTAATTGTACTTAAAATCAATCTCGCAGCATAAAAGTTAAAATAAAGAACTATCACTCTAAAAGGCAGTTTTCTTCGAAAATTATAATGTCTCAGAAAATTGAAATTATACTTAATATGATTTTTTTTATATTCTTTTAAAATCATATTACAATTTATTTAATTAATTAAAAGCTTTAA
Organism: Maratus speculifer; assembly: GCA_964019185.1. Taxonomy (NCBI): domain Eukaryota; kingdom Metazoa; phylum Arthropoda; class Arachnida; order Araneae; family Salticidae; genus Maratus; species Maratus speculifer. The sequence continues at coordinate 144,939,555 of OZ025301.1, read as the reverse complement.
CCGAAATTTCTTTGAATATAATTGGAAGTATTATAAGATACATAGGATTTCTCTTAACATTTATTATCCAATATCTATTTTTAGTTATAAAGCTTAAGTAAGATTTTAAAATAATCATAAAACTTTTACGTTTAAATAATATTGATGTCATGAAAGATACTTATAGTTTTACTCGAGTTGCTCTTATCAACAATTACAGCATTTAAAAAAAATTATGATCAAACATATCAAATATACTTCCTATTTTTCCAAAATAATTTTGTAATTTAATGTAATTCTAGGCAGAAGAATTATATGTGGGCAAATAATAAATTAGTTCAAATTTGAACGAAAGCGTAAACTTTAGGAATGACAAAAAAGAATTAATTTTATAAATAATATATGTATCCAATCATCAAATAGAATATAAATTTAATTTGTGAAACCGAAACCTCCATTTTCCAAAAGATTTTGTGATCCAATTTTAGTTTTAAATGCCACGAAACGAAATTTTAACATATTAACAACTAAATAATTTTTCATTAAGAAAATTAATTCTTTAAAAAGTTAATAAATAAATTAATTTGCCAGTTGAAATTTTCACGTTCCAAGGTTTTAGAAATGTGTTACTGATTAAGACTTCTTGCTAATTTATGTAAGCTTTAATTTTATATTAATGCTCAAAACATCATAAATTCAGATAATATGACAACAAATTAAATGAATATCTGAAACTTCTATTTCGGCAAATGATTTATTAGTTGTTGAAATAAAACTCGTTGATTTAAAAAACTCTGTACTCCAATTTTGCTTCGAAAAGTCAATAAATGCATTTTAAGTTATTTCCTCGTAAATGATTTTAAATAAAAGAAGTTAAATTCTTCTAAAATAGTTAATAAACGATTTATTACGCCTGTTAAATTTGTCACTTTCAAAACTTTAGAAAGGATTAATTTTTGCAGCCGATATTTTTATATTATTATTTAAAAGGAAAGACAGTGTAAATTAGTCATAGAAAACAAGTAACTTGAATTAAAGCGCATAAAAATTAACGTTGTTAGTATAAACAAATTAATTTCTAAAATCTTAATTTTTGGCAGAGTAATTACTTGTTTGTCGGAATAGAATTCATCTATTAAAAATGTTCTATACTCCAGTATTGCTTTGAAAAGTCACTAATTTCATTTTAAGTTATTTTTACTTAAATGATTTTAAATAAAGGAGGTAAGGAATTAAAATTCTTGGAAAAAGCTTATAAATAATCGTATTGCACCTGTTAAAATTGTCACTTACCAAGACAATAAAAATGTTTTACTGATTAAGGCTCTTTTTCAATTTTTTTAAGCATTGGTTTTATAATAATACTTTCAACATCATAAATTTGAAACAATCTAATAACAAATTAATTGAATTTCTGAAACTTCATTTTCGGCTTAGTTATTTATTAACTGTTGGAATAAAATTCATTGATTTAAAAAGCTTTACACTACATTTTTGCTTCGAAAAGTCAGTAAATGCATTTTAAATTATTTTCACTTAAACGATTTTAAATAAAAGGAGTTAAAGTCTTCTGAAATAACAAATGTATGATTGCATTACGCGTGTTAAATTTGTCACATTCCAAGACATTAGAAATGGTTAATTTTTGTAGCCGATGATAAGAAAACAAGTGAATTGTATTTCTGAAATCTCAATTTTTGGGAAAGTAATTACTTAATTGTCGGAATAGAAACCATCTATTAAAAAAGCTCCATACTTCAGTTTTGCTTTGAAAAGTCATTAATTGCATTTTAAGTTATTTTCACTTAAATGATTTTAAATAAGGGAATTAAAGACGTTAATAAATGATTGCATTACGGCTGTTAAATTTGTCATGTTTCAAGACATTAGAAATGTTTTAAGGATTAAGACAAGACTCTTTTTTAATTTTGCAGACTATAATTTTCTATTAGTAATCAAAACATTTTAAATTAGAGATAGTCAGAAAAAAAATAATTTCTGAAATCTCTATTTTTTGAAAGAGTAATTACTTAGTTGTCGGAATAGAAATTATCAATTAAAAAAGTTCCATACTTAAGTTTTGCTTTGAAAGGATACTATTTGCATTTTAAATTATGAGGGTAATTCGGAAAGTAACCTCCGTTTATGAATTAAAATAAAACTAATGAAAGGAAACATGTTTTATTACTTACGTATGAAAGACACGTTCTTCAGCTACTTCTCAACATAATTGCCGTATTAATTAAAACAATTATCATAACGGTAAATCAGCTTTGAAATTCCATCGTCACAGACTTCTGCCGCTGGCCTATTCAACTGCGATTATTTTAAAATTCAATTCCACCACTCTTTCAATCCAAAGAATTTTAACATATTTTTCTATATAATTTTCTGATAAATGCACTACTAAAAATGTTTTAAAAAATTGCGGGTCAAGTAAAATATTACGAGAGCAATTCGGAATTTGTCAGTATGAATAAAAGAATATGTTAAAATTCTTTGGATTGAAAGAGTAGTGCGAGTTAAATTTAAAAATAATCGCAGTTGAATAGGCCGGCGGCAGGAGTCTGTGACGATGGAATTTCAAACCTGATTTACTTTTATGATAATTGTTTTAATTAATATGGCAATTATGTTGGGAAGTAGCTGAAGAACGTGTCTCTCATACGTGAGTAATAAAACATGTTTCCTTTCATTAGATTTTTTAAATTCATAAAGGGAGGTTACTTTCCGAATTACCCTCGTATTTTCACTTAAATGATTTTAAATAAAAAAGATAAGGAAGCAAAATTCTTTGGAAAAAGTTAATAAATGATTGCATTACGCCTGTTAAAATTTTCACGCTCCAAGACATTAGAAATATTTTACTGATTGTGACTCTTCATTTATTTGTGTAAGAATTAATTTCATATTAGTACTCGAAACATCATAAATTTGTGATAGTTTAATAACAAATTAAAACAATTTCTGAAACCTCTATTTTTGGCTATATGATTTATTAGTTGTTAGAATAAAATTCATCGATTTGAAAAACTCTGTACTCCAATTTATCTTTGAAGTCAATAAACGCATTTTAAGGCATTTTCACTTAAACGATTTTAAATAAAGGAAGTTAAATTTTTCTGAAATAACTAATAAAAGATTACATTATACCTGTTAAATTTGTCACGATTCCATGACATTAGAAATGGTTAATTTTTGCCGACACTATTTTTATAAACTTACGAAAAAAAAAAACACATTGTAAATTAATTTTTGGCTATATGATTTATTAGTTGTTAGAATAAAATTCATCGATTTGAAAAACTCTGTACTCCAATTTATCTTTGAAGTCATTTTAAGGCATTTTCACTTAAACGATTTTAAATAAAGGAAAATAAATTTTTCTGAAATAACTAATAAAAGATTACATTATGCCTGTTAAATTTGTCACGATTCCATGACATTAGAAATGGTTAATTTTTGCCGACACTATTTTTATAAACTTACGAAAAAAAAAAAAACACATTGTAAATTAAAGATAATTAGAAAACAAGTAAAAAAAAATTAAATAGCATAGAAAGTAACGTTGTTAACGTGAACAAAGTAAATTAACTTTCTGAAATCTCAATTTTTAGGAGAATAATTACTGTTTTGTCGCATTAGAATTTATCTATTTAAAAAATTCCATGCTTCAGATTTGCTTTGAAAAATCATTAATTCCATTTTAAGTTATTTTTACTTAAATGATTTTAAATAAAGGAGGTAAGGAAGTAAAATTTTTGGGGAAAAGCTAATAACTGATTGCATTATGCCTGTTAACATTGTCACTTTCCAAGACAATAGAAATATTTTACTGATTGAGACTCTTCTTTAATTTTTGTAAGCACTAATTTCATATTAATACGTGAAATATCATAAATTCGAGCCAGTCTAATAACAAATTGAATTTTTTAAACCTTTATTTTCGGCTAAATGATTTATTGTGTGATGTTGGGGAATTCATCGATTTAAAAAACTCTGTACTCCAATTTTGCTTCAAAACGTCAATAAATGGATTTTAAATTATTTTCACTTAAACGATTTTAAATAAAGGAAGTTAAATTCTTTTGAAACAATTAATAAATGATTGCATTACGCCAGTTAAATTTGTTACGTTCCAAGACAATACAAATGTGTTACCGATTAGGAATCTGTTAAATTTTGCAGACGATATTTTTATATTATTACTCAAAATACTGTTAATTAAAGATAAAAAACAAATAAATTGAATTTCTGAAATCTCTTTTTTTGGGAGAGTGATTACTTATTTGTCGGGATACAATTCATCTATTAAAAATGTACCATATTCCTGTATTGCTTTGAAAAGTCACTAATTGCATTTTAAGTTATTTTCACATAATCATTCTAAAAAAGGAAGTTAAATTCTTCTGAAACAGTTAAAAAACAAGTTGGAAATTGCACAGGAAGCGTAGCAAATGAGGTGCGTTCGTACGATAACGAAGTTTTAAAAATATTACTCTCATATATCAATCTCATAAAATTGTAAATTGTAAATTACAATTAAAACGCTCACCAAACAATGTTCTCCCTATACCATTATGTAATGGAATACTTTTGTGTGGCCTTGTAAATCAATAACAATGATGTTCTTTGCACCACAAATTATGTAAAATGTATATTATAATATGTACTTTATAGTTGCATATAAATTTTATTAAGTTCGAATGAATGTAACACCATTAAAATGCATTTGAAACATTTTTCCCAATTGACCGTAATGTAACGGAAAACTTTTGATTGTCCCTGTAATTGATCTATGCATCCGATTTTCATAAAATTTGAAATAACTCGACAAAATTATGTAATAATTATGTATTTTAAATTTCAAACGATTAAAATGCATTTGAAACTTTTTTCCTCATTGACCGTAATGTAGTGGAATACTTTTGATTGCCTCTGTAATTGATCTATGCATTCGATTTTCATAAAATTTGAAATTGACTCGACAAAATTATGTAATAATTACGTATTTTAAAATTCAAACGATTCGGTTGGGTAGTTTTTGCGTTGTTATATGCGGGCAGACGGACAGACAGACGGACGGACGGACTGAACGACCACTATAGGTGCTACGTATTTACATAATTACGAAAGCACCTAATGATTGCATTACGCTAGTTAAATTTGTCACGTTACAAGACATTACAGTGTTACTGATTAGGAACCTGTTAAATCTTGCAGACGATATTTTTATATTACTTACCCATCATACGTAGTATAGGGTAAGTCTTGCAATCGTTTTGAAAATCGAAAAAAAAAATTGACGGATTTACACATTTTATATGCTGGAGATTCCGAAAAACATATTTTTAGAAAAAAAAATTTGCCGTCCGTCTGTCTGTCTGTAAATGCTCCCGAACAAATTGAGATAGAGACTTGAAATTTTGTATGTGCTTACTATGTAAGAATGGGATGAAGCCTATTTAATATCACTAACCTCGATTATCCGGAACTATTTTTTTTGGACTCTCGAAAAATGTGTTCTGATGAAAGGTATGTAAAAGTTTTCGCAATTTTTTATTTTAAGGAAAGGGCGTGAAAAGCAATAAAATAACACAAATTTGCATAAAAAACGAAGTCGATCGGATTATTAGTTGCCGAGATATTTGTAACCCTGTTTTTCACGTTCTTCGATTTTTCAAGACCCTGTATTTCATTCAAATTTAAATTCAAAGATATATTTTAATTGGAAATGAGACGCTTAATCCAACGCAGTTATCTGTTAGTTAATATTATTATTATTTTTGTAGTTATAAGGATATTACTTTTACGCAATTCGGTACTACTTGAGTAATTTAGCGTTTTATATAATTTGTCGAAATGGGTTCATCAGCAACTCATTAATAGAGCATTACTATGCATTTTACAAATATTTAAATATACGTTTAAATTTTGTTTTCGGGTTGCAATGCATTTTATAAATAGTTTCCGCATGTTTTATTTTCATATGTTATAATATATGCATAACCATGATGGGTAAGTATCACGGTAGCCCCCAACGACTAGTTATTACTCAAAATACTGCTAATTAAAGATCGAAAACAAAAAAATTGAATTTCTGAAATCTGTATTTTTGGAAGAGTAATTACTTATTTGTTGGAATACAATTCAGCTATTAAAAATCTTCCATACTCCAGTATTGCTTTGAAAAGTCACTAATTGCATTTTGAGTCATTTTCACTTAAATGATTTTAAATAAAAAATATAAGTAAGCAAAATTCTTGGGAAAAAGTTAATAAATGATTGCATTACTTATGTTAAAACAGTCACGTAGAATATTTTTAATGACTGAAATTCTTTGTTAACTTTTGTAGGCGATAATTTCATATTAGTAGTCAAACCATTATAAATTAGAGATAATGAGAAAAGAAATAAATTTAATTTATGAAATCTCTACTTTCAAGAGAGTAATTACTTTTAGCTCTCGAAATAGAATTCATTTATTTAAAAAGTTCTGTGTGTCACTTTTCTTTTTAAAAAATCATCAAGTGTAATTTAAAGTTATTTTCACCTTAAATGAATTTTAATAAAAAAAGCTAAAAGTTTTTAAAAAGATAAATAATAAGTGCATACGCCATTTAAATTTTTAACTTTCCAGTTTCAAGTCATAGTAAAAATATGATAATGATTTTCGAAAACTGACCGCCTCACACAGAAAATTCTGCCGACAACACTAAATAACTTCAATTTTATTATTTTGTTAACAAAGCATTTATTCATTTAAGTGGTGCATATTTCTGTATGTGACTATACATCATACAATAGATTTCTAATGTCAAAACATTTATTTCAACTTTTGTACATTGATTTTTTTAGTTTTATAGACAATTGTAAAATATCTAGAAAGAAAGAAAAAATCATTAGAATCGGACACCTAAAATTTAAAAAATTGTACAATGTAAATTTTTTCAACAATTTTAAAATAAAAAACTGGCATCATATTTTTGTTGTTGTTGTTTGTTTGTTTGTTTGTTTTATCTATTTTTTTATTTATTTTGTTTTTATTTTATTTTTTAAAGATAGTTTCACTTAATTGCAAAGCGGTGAATGTGAACCCTGATGCCAGAAAACCGATGACAGTAATATAACAACTGCGCTCCAACGAGCAAATCGTCGCCACTAAATTTAAATAATATTCTTCACCTTATTCTTTGATAGAATTACTGCGATTAAGTAAGGCATTAGAAACGTGTCATTGATTAAGACTCTATAAATAAATAACTCTAAGACTCTATAATTTTATGTTACTACAATTTGACTGTGACAATCGGACTAATAGTACACTGCAGTGGTCATTAATTTTCGTTGTTAGTTTTCTACATCTTATTTAATCACTTCAAATATCAAGTTTTACTGATATATATTTTATAATTTCAACTATCAATTTACATAGAAAAACTAACAACTAGGTAAAATTGAAAAGCGAAAAAAAAAAACAATTTTTGCACATATAATGTGATGATGCATAAGGAATCTATAAATAATTTTTTTTATTTATTTTTTATTTTTATTTTATTTATTTTTTATTTTATTTTATTTTTTTATTTATTTATTTATTTATTTATTTTATTTTTTTATTTTTTGCATTGTAAACACAATGAAAAAATTATGAATAATTTTTAATTACTAATGGACTCTACAAATGATATCTTAACATAAAAAAATTATTTTTGCTTACAATTTTGTACTTTTCGTATATTTTTACTGCAAGTCATTTTGATGCAACATGTATCTCGCTAAAAAAGCGAGATAAGAAACAAATTACTATTTTGATTAGTTCTGTTATCTGTTAGGTCTAATTCACTGCAATTTCTTTATTTGTACCATTATTTATTATGCAACATGTATCTCGTTAAAAAAGCGAGATAAGAAACAAATTACTATTTTGATTAGTTCTGTTATCTGTTAGGTCTAATTCACTGCAATTTCTTTATTTGCAACATTATTTATATACCGGGTGATCCAAAAGTCAGGATGAACTTTAAAAATAAATAATTTGAAAACCAATCAAATGCACCAAACAAATGGAGAAGAAACCGGGTTTTGTGTGACAATGAAAAATATAGTTCTGTTGGCAACCAACGACATCACTAGCAGCACTGAAAGATGTTATCCGCCAAAATGTGTCTGCCATTATGCTAGGAATGCTACAAAATTCTGTGAATAGTGTGGTGCTTTGTCTCACAGCTACACATATGAATGATGAACAGCACATTGAGCATTTCCTGTAGTACTAATTAAGTGTAATTAAACTGACTTGTAAGTTGTCAACATTTTTTTCATTTGTAAATAATCTTTTAGTGCAATAAAACACTATAGCACCATTTGTTGATCGCCAACAAAACTATTTTTTTTTAGTTGTTACACAAAACCTGGTTTTTCTCCATCCGTTCGGTACAAACCGTATCTTTGTATCTTGATTAGTTTTCGAATTATTCATTTTTAAAGTTGTTCATGACTTTTGGATCAATCGGTAGGGTAACATCCCCAGTAATTGGCGCATTAAGAATTTGTCTTTAAACTTACTTCAATTTTCATTACAAAGAAATAAGATATTTACTTGCAAATATTTTTAAATCAAAGAATGCATCATCTGTGCATCTATTTTGCCCATTAAAAGCTAAAAAAAAAAAAAATTGAAAAAGTATTTTTATAAAAAATATATTTATAAAAAGTTGCTAAAATCACCAGTAATTGGCACCTAGAGCACCAATGTATGTCACCTTGTGATCCAGTAATTGGCACAAGTTTATATTTAAAAAAAAACTTTACATTTTGCATTGGGTTTAATCTCTTTAAATGAATTTACTGTAGATGAAGATACCATATTTCAGGTTTATGAGAATAAGAAATCAGCCTATTAATCTGAAATGTGAACACTTTAAAACAATACAATATACTTATATTAATACCCAGTAATTGTCATGCTGTCCCCAGTAATTGTCATATGAAACTTTAATGGATTCCAATTACTGATAATATTTCATATTTTCAAATAAAAACAAATGATAAACAAAATTAATCTATAACTTTAAAAGTACTTCCAAAATAAGTGGTTTAATCTCAAATTCCTTGCGAATTGCAACTGGAAAAGGTGCCAATTACTTGGAACTAGCAAAATTGAAGCACCATTAATTGGCGTCTATCATTAATTCAGAAATCCAAATGTTTGTGTCGAAAATACTTTTACACAATTAAAGTAACCCTTTTTAACTAAACAAAACTGCTGTCAATTAAAATTTAAAACATATTGTAAATCATATAATAATGAATTGAAAAGCGTGCCTTCCTTAAACTAAAGAAGAAGCATTTGCAACAAAAATGGCTAATTTCATACAAGCCATAATTGTTTCTATTTCCTAGGCACTATTGTCATCTAGTAGCATAAATCAAAGTTATAATCTTTAACGTAAATGAGCATATAACTGGTATATGGTCTTGCATTTTTAAAAGACTGGATATAAATCTTATTTTAGGACATGTTTGTAGGATGTGCCAATCACTGGTGCATGCCAATTACTGGGGATGTTACCCTATATGAAAAAACTAGTAAAGTTGTGTATCCTAATCTGAAGAAGGTTTATTTTCTAAATAGTGGTCTCAAATTGACTTTTAAGATGCAGGTTGACTATCTTTGTCGATGTAAACGTCTCCAATAAACGCATAACTGTCATCATTTATGCTTTTTTTTCTATCACTATTTACAATAACAGAAAAAAAATATTTTATCAATCTAACAATTTCTTTCATTAGCACTAGAAAGACAGGAAAATCTACTCAAGCTTTATAAAGAAATATTTCGCACCAGAATTTTTATTTAAAACTGTTCGATTTATTTATTTTACTTTTGATTCCTTTGCACCTTTCAAACTTATCTTTTAAAGACATTTCTGGTTGGAATGGAAACAGCATCATTTGATAGCGGCCAAAATTACCGCTCACTCTCTTTCTAGTGTTAAATCAGTCGAAGAATATTTTTCCAAAAAAGTGGTGGCAATGCGACTTCGATCACGCGGATTCACCGTCTCTGTTGTAAAAATGTCTCGAATACATACATAACTGCCAACATTTACGGGTTTTTTTTTTCACTCTTTACACTAAGAGAAAAAAATGTTTTATTAATCTTACAATTTTTTTCATCAAGGAACTCGATGAATATTTTTTTTTTTTCGATATAATGGTGGCAATTCAATATCTGTCACGCGGGTTTACCACCTCTTTCGTAAAAAAAAGTCTGAAATTTATGAATAACTGCCAACATTTGTGTTATTTTTCTACCACTGTTTACACTAGCAGAAAAAAAAGGTTTTATTAATCTCAGAATTTCTGCTATTAAGTAAGTCGAAGAATATTTTTTCCGAAATAGGGGTTGCAATTTGACTTTTGGCATATTTTTTCATCGTCTCTGTCAAAACAATGCCTAAAATACACATATAACTGCCAACATTTACGTTTTATATTTCTACCACTTTTTTTTTTTTTTTTTTTTTTTTTTTTTTTTTTTTTTTTTTGAAAGAATAACATGCTTTGCTTACTCCTTAAATTTCACGATTAAATAAGATCATTTTTCTGTTCAATAACAGTGTTAGAAAAAAAGCGCAAAAATAGACACTTGTGTAAAGTGTAATCAATTAGAATCTAGGGGAAAATGGCACCCTCATAAATGAATGAATTTCGTTTAAAATGATACTAAGCGCTTTGTTTTGTAAAAATGTGCTGAATAACATATAAATGTGACAGAAAAAATTATTTTAAACATTAATCCTCTTTAAAACATTCGTTTATAATCTAACAGGAAATTATCAAAATGTAAATTAAGTAAGATTTTTATTTAATAAGCATTTTCCATGGTAATAGAGTAACTGTTGAATTTTTGAAATCTACATATTTTTGATCGAGTAATTAATAAACAGTTCAAGTAAAATTCTGCTTTTTAAATTGTTAAATAATCAAATTTTGATTTTAAAAGTCGTTAAGGGAATTTCAATTATTTTAAATAGGTTTAACGGGGTTTACATGATTATACATTGAGGAAGTCAAATTTTTATAAATTTGTGCGAAAACGAACGAATAGATTACCTGATAAATTTTTCACGTTTCAGAGCACTGGAAATACATTAATAGTTAAATTTTTCCATTAATCCACACCAAAAATAATTTTACATTGATTCTCAAAACATCATGAAATTTGAAATGTGTTATTCGGATTGTTTCTCAAAAAATGATTTTAGAAATTTAAATAAGGTATTTGTACCCTATATGGACAGGGCTCTCAATATGGACACTCCTAATATTTTTAAAGGTAATAATTTTTATCGAGAGATGGCTCAACATTTTCGCGAAGAAAAGTAGTTGAAAAGATAATTAAGGCTGGAAAGTGTAAAAAAGCGCGTTATTTGCTATTTACGAGGAAACCTGTTGTTTCGAGATGTGCTGATCTTAATTAATTGTAAGCTTAAATTCTTATTAGATATGGTAAAATTACATTAAATGTTGAAAAGTGGAGTATTTTAGAAAGCTAATAAAACATATTTTCGATTGTTATTGCATATTTTGCTTTAAAATGTTTTCCTTATTCATTTGTTACTAGATTTAGTAAAACTACGCCCGGTTCCCAATATGGACAGCTTATGTCCCCATCGACTATAACTGTAAGAAAAAAGAAAATTCAACGTTGCCAAGCAATAAATTGAAAAGGCATCAAAGTGGTAAAATCTTTGTTCAACAAGACGCCATTTGAACAATCCCCCCAAAACCTTCCTCAAAAAAAAACCCTTGCAGAAAAATAAAAAGAAGCCCCCCCCCCCCCCGCCAGTAGGATATCTGTTGGCGAAATCATAGGCACCAATGGTATGACTTCCTCAACAAAAGAGAGCTGGTACTGCTTCTTTTGCAGTATTGATGCTTTTTCAAACATGCGGCCATGCCTCACATGTGGAAGATACGTTCATGAGGATTATATGAGACTTACTGCCCATGGTGAAAAAGTTTCTATTTGTCCATGCTGTGAGGACTGGGTAACAACAGATGTAAATTCGCAGACAGATGCTATAAAGCTAAGTAAAACCAACAATATTATTTCATAATATTAGTAACTAAGGGGCTTTGCATGAGTCTTCGAAAGGTAAAAGCCGAAAATGATCCTCCCCTTTCGAAAATGCATGTTCTAAAGATATTTACTGTCCCCCCTCCTCCTCTGAATACTTTAAGATACATTTTTTTAATTCCCTCTTCTCTAAAATCCCTTGGAAAAGTGGCTCTTCCATACACATTGTGTAGAAAGTCAATAAGGAAACACCTGTCCATAATAAAGACAGGTAGTTCCTTATATGGACACTTGTAAACATTTTTTGTTTTTATCATATAAATTAAACCAGAATAATTACAAGGTCGCTAATTTTAATAATGATAGTCAATAGCCCAAGGACAGTGGATACACACTTTTGCAGTCCTCTGACTTGTACATGTACATAGGGGTGAAAAAAATACATTTTCCTTAAGGTGTCCATATAGAGTACAGGTACTATATTAAATTTGGTAAAAATATGTACTAAAATAAATACAGATTACTAAATGGTAATCTGTATAAAAATATAGCACACATATACTGCACTTATAAAAATATTTATAACATACTTATAATATATCTATAAAATATTTATAATATACTTATAATACTTATAATATATTTAAAATACACTTTAAAATTCATCAATGTTCCATTCGCTTCTGCGAATGTCGTCAGGATACAATAGAAAGATGTCAAAACTTACCATCTATTACAACTGTTACATATTAGGTTTAACATATTCCCATTGTATCCTGACGAGATTTGCAGAAGCGAATGAAACGTTGATAAATTTTAAAGTGTATTTTAAATATATTATTTTTATAAGTGTACCATTCAGTAATCTGTATCTATTTTAATACATATTTTTAGTATAACTTATGGTGCAATTGTCTAATTCATAATAATTAATTTTGGATTTCACGTGCTCCTAAGAATTTCTTTGACATTTACAGACATGTTTTTTCGAAATAATAATAATGAAGTAAGGGTTGTGCATACATAACGTTATCATTGTAGAGGAGAGGGGGGGGGTTGGCACATGATATTGTAAGATATCGCCATGGAGTGGGGGGTTGTCTTATGATATGGATATAATTTTTGTTCCAATAAAATTTTTCTCTTTTTATTTGTAACATAATCTTCAGTTCAAAATAATATATTATCTTTTTTCAGTCTGTTATCTAATTTTCTGAAAAGATAAAGCTCTAAATTATTATTAAATTATTTAGTTCTAAAATATGGGAAATATCAACGTTTGACATCCCTATTCTTTTTCATTTGTGTATAAGGTATACATATAATCACGGTTCGATAAAACCATATGCGAAATATATTTGAAATGAAGCTTGTGTTGACTTATAAATAAAAGAGACAGAATGTTATCCAGTTGTTTTGTTGATAAGAATTTCTATCTGCATCACTTCTCTACTCTACTCGGGACAAGCGCAGCAAGACTTTTTACAGTTAAATACATTATGTAACAAAAGTTATTATAAAATACTTTTAAATAGAACATATTTCTTTCAAGTGTTAATTAAATAAAACGACATTTTATTGACTTCTTTCCATTTGAATAATAAAGTGCGTGAAAAATAAATGTAACCAGTTTTGTGTATCACTTCAAACAAAAGAAATAAATTCTTAAAATCAAAAATATTTTACACTTTGATAATAATATGATTACCAGGGAAAGGGGGAGGGGGGTTAGGAAAGATAACATATGATAAGGAAAAAGGAGGGAAGGGGGTTCCAAAATTACCAAAAAGTTGATAAAGTTATATTTGCACAACCCCTTAATCTTTTTGAAATTTTTCATGCACTTCATAAAATGTTAGATGTTTTTTAAACTAGGAAAACATAGATTAACTGCGAATAAAAATATACAATAACGTTTCCCAGTTACAGGTTGTCCCGGAAAGTGATCTGTATCTTTAGAAGTTCCAGAAAACATATTTTGGGGATTTAAGGGCGTATCCGAAAAAAGAATTTTCCACCCTGGAGAGATTGTAATTTTCCGATAGATTTTCAGACTCATTTTTAAAAGTAGAAACATGAAACTTACTGAGGTGGTTTTCGAAGAGATTTAAAAGATGTCCTTCATTCATTTTTCGCACAATTCATTAAAATTTGATTAATAAACAATTACTTTCTCCGTATGATCATTTTTTTCGTTCTCAAATCTCCCGCTTCAGAAATTTCAGTTCAAAATGCGAACTTTGACAGCATTTTTTTGCAATATTTTCTGCATTTATAAAAAGATCAACAAGCACGGCAAATCGTTTGCTTTCTAAATGAGAGAATTTGCCAATATGACGCGTTTGAGAGCAAAAATGAATTAAAATATGAATATGAAAATAAGCAGTTTGGATTGGAATACTCCTTTAAGATGATTCTTAAGAACACTGATCAAAAAACACAAAACTTTCAGACACATTTACTGGCACTTTTTTAAACATACAGCCAAAATTTAGTATGGTTGACTACAGAAACGATGTGGTATAGAAAGGAGTTTTCCATTTTTGATCAGTAAATTATTTTTCGAATTATAAGTGACACCGATTCACGTGACAACCTTTTTTTTTTTTTAAATTTCCGACTGTTCTTTTATTTTGTCTTCCGAAAAATCTGTTAAAAACAAAATTTTTGGCAGTATTTTCTGAAACACCTCTTAGGTTTAAAGAAAGGGGGAGTGTTTTTTGATCACATAATTTCTGACTAAGAACACAACACAATTAATTTAATGTATTTCTAAAAAAGAAAAATGAAATAGAGCTTGAGTCATAAACCAACTTCTTTAGGTTTGAGAACAGCCATAAAGATGCATTTATAAAAAAAAAAAATTCTTTTGTTGGCCCTGATTTTCAGAAACGTTCCCGTATGTTTTTTAAAGTGAGTTAATAAGATTTCACAACTAGGAATAACGGTTTTCGGGATGCTGTTTACTCTGATACGAATATCTTTATGATCAACAAACATACTTTCCAGACAAGCAAAATAAATTAAGAGCAGAATCAGCCAGGAAATTTTCCAATATAACAATTCAAAGAATTTTCCACATTAAAAATTGATTAAGAAATAGTGTAAGTTTTTATTTTACTATCTTTTGATGTGTCTCAAGTTTTTTTTAATGTCAATTTACAAAATAAATTGCAAATGGTGTTACATAATACTCCAATTTTGAATAATTATAGAAAGTTCTGTATGATTTTCCATTTAGCTATTCTAATCAAACTTTTATTATAAAAATATTTTAATAAAATTTACATATATAGAAGTTTATTTACGTCGTATGATATAATACTTACAAGCTCCAGTTCTATTTCAAATAGAACTGGAGGTTTCTTTCTTAACAAAATATTCTGAAAGAAAATATTTTAATGCATGCTTTTAAGATAAGAATATACTTTACGTAGCCACTTTTGAAACCTATACCAATATGGTGCACAATTAAACACTTATAAGATGCATAATACATATATGATCGATCTGCAAAATATGCATATAATTGTAGAAAATATACATTTGCAAAACAAATTGTAAATGGTGTTACATAATACTCGAATTTCCAATAATTATGGAATGCTCTGTATGATTTTTCATCTAGCTATTCATTGTTTCGTTAAAAAAAACATTTCATTAAAATTTATATATATGATTGACGTGTAATGCATAAATTGTATAAAATTTACATCTTAAACAAACAAACTAACTGCATAAACCCAGTCATTAGGGGAATGTAAGAACAAATATCGGTGTCACCACAAATGGACGATTGATGTTTGAAACAGATCTAGCCAGAAATCCTCTTCTATTATACATCTTACATGTGTTTAATTATGCATCTTATTGATCTTGGTTTCCAAAGGGACTACGTAATGGTTATTCAGATCTTAAAAGCCTGCATTAAAATGTTTGCTTTCAGACTATTTTTTTAAGAAAGAAACTTTTCAAATATCTTATTTGAAATAAAAGTAATGCAATTTATATATTACTTACCCATCATACGTAGTATAGGGGTCGTTTGAAATCAATCGTTTTGAAAATCGAAAATTTTTTTGACGGATTTACACGTTTTAGACACTGAAGATTTCAAAAAACATATTTAAAAAAAAATTGCCGTCCGTCTGTCTGTCTGTCTGTAAACGCTCTATCTCACGAACAAATTGAGATAGAGACTTGAAATTTTGTATGTACTTAGTATGTAAGAATGGGACGAAGCCTATTGAATATCAGCAACCTCGATTATCCGGAAATATTTTTCCAGATTCTCGAAAAATTCGTTCTGATGAAAGGTATATAAAAATTTTCGAATTTTTTTTGTTCTAAGGAATGGACGTAAAAGGCAATAAAAAAACACAAATTTGCATAAAGAACGAAGTCGATCGGATTATTAGTTGTCGAGATATTTGTAATCCTGTTTTCCACATTCTTCGATTTTTCGTGATCCTGTATTTCATTCAAATTTCAATTCAGAGGTATATTTTAATTGAAAATGAGACGCTTAATCCGACGCGGCAAATTGTTAGTTAATATGATTATTATTTTTGGAGTTATAAGGATGTTTCTTTTACGTAGTTTAATACTTCTTGAGTAGTTTGGCGTTTTATATAATTTGTTGAAATTGGTGCGTCAGCAATTCATTAATAGAGTATTACTATGTGTATTAACAATATTTAAATTTAGTTTTGGAATTGAAATGCATTATATAAATAGTTTTCACATATTTTATTTTCATATGCATATAAATGATGGGTAAGTATTACGGTGGCCTCCAACGACTAGTTTTTTCATCGTAAACATAAATAAACTATTACGCGACAAAGCAGCGAGATTTGCTAGTATTGTATAAAATCAATACGCATTAAATGATATTCAATATGCATATTCAGTACTTATTAAGCGCATTAAAAATGGGTTAAGAAACAGTCAAAGTTTGTATTTAGCTGACTTTTAACGTTACTCAAATTCTTTTCTTGACTTGCAAATCAAAATAGATATGGTATTCCATAATACCCAAACTTTCCATAATTAAGGAAACAGCTTGTCTTTTATTTCCCTTGGCAATTCTTATTCTAATGAAACATTTCATAAAAAAATATATTATCAAAATTTTTTATGTAATATCGACCTATAAAATATGCATAAATTGTAGAAAATCTACATCTTTAACAAACAAACTAACTGCATAAACACAGCCATTAGGGAAATATAAGAGAAAATATCGGCGTCAACACAAATAGACGATTGATGTTCAAATCAGATCTAGCCATAAATCCTCTTCTATTATGCATCTTATAAATGTTTAATTGTGCACCATATTGGTATAGGTTTCAAAAGTGGCTACGTAAAGTATATTCTTATCTTAAAAGCATGTATTAAAATATTTTCTTTCAGAATATTTTGTTAAGAAAGAAACCTTTCAAATATTCTATTTGAAATAGAACTGGAGCTTGTAAGTATTATATCATACGACGTAAATAAACTTCTGTAATAAGCCAACAACATATATTCATATATCAATTTTATATGTATCAATTATGTCTTTATATAACGATTCCACTTTAGGGGGAAGGGATTCTGGCTGGCAATTGTTGTCATAAGCTCCAAGGAGAAGGTATTGTCTTTTGATGTCGTTATCATTTATTATCCATTCAAAATTTTCTTTTTTTTTTCTGGTAACTTTTTCTTTGCATCAGATTAGTCTTTTAACTTTATCCTTAGTTTATTATTTATTTTTAAGAAAATAGAAATTTATTGTTAAAATCATTAAATTGTTACAAATCACTTTATTCACAAAATATGGAATATCCCAATGTTCAGTATTCGTAAGTCTTCTGTCTTATGAGCATATTATGCGATGTTAGTGAACATAGGTTCCAAATTATTCTTTTATTTCTACTACTGAGAAAAAGGTTTGATAAAATGTACTGTTTACTCCCTACCCATACAGGGAACAAGAGCAAGAAACCAATATTACTAATGAAATTATTAAGTGACAAAAAGTTATTACTAAAAGTTTAAAAATAATGCTTCCTTAAAGCATTATTTGATGCAAAAATTATTTCATGCTTTTTTTTTTTTCTTTTTTTCTTGGTTGTAGATAGGATGCTCAGAAAAACCGTTCTCTGCGAATTTCGCGAAGGTTGACCCATTCAACTGTTGCTGAGATGAACATTAAGCTCGAAGTCACTGCAGTCGTCCGACAGCTTCAGGGCCCGTTTGCCCAACATTTGCTGCCTTCCGATGTTTTTAATTTAATGATTTTAATTTAATTTTTTTCTTTTAATATTAGCTTTCGATAAAGTCCCCGGCACAAGTACCATATAGCTCGTAAATGCCGGTCTCCGCGAATCCCGACGGTAGAACTCGAGAAATCCACGCATTTTCGAGCAACCGTGCCAACACCTTTTGAGCGGAGACTCCAATAGAAGCCATATAAAAAAAGAAACAAAAATGAAAAATTTTAAACCGGGAAAATTTGAAAGGAAACTAATTAAATTAAAGGCATAGAGGAAGACGGGTTGGGCTCCAGGCTTTGAAGTTATCGGACAAAGCTAGCGGCTTTGAGCTTAATGTTAATGCTTGCTTATATTTTATCAACTTCTCTTTATATAAATCATAAAATATGCGAACAATAAATATATATCATTGCAAACGTATATAAAAAAAAGAAAAAAAGAAAGAAAATAGACACTGTATAATCTATATTATAAAGGCCAAACGTATCTGTGCGTAACGCATATGTCATTTTGCGCATGGCAACACTTTCAAATTTTAAATGAATTTCGGTATTGCAGTTTTTGCTACTAAAAGTTTTTAAACTTCTTAATGTCGCACATTTTCAATTTTTACACCATCGTGTAGGAAAAAAAATGCACTTTTAAATGAAATTTGTTTAAAAGCTGTATCTTAATTTGTTTTTGAAATATTAAAATTTTTGTAGCTTTTAATACCTCTTTTCTAATCGTGGCAACAAGAGTACTCAATTTCTATTTAAAGGAAAGGAAAAAAAGGGAAAAAATTAAGTGCTGTATCTTTATGTGGCCATTTTCTCATTAAAAGGGAAAAAATAAAAATTTAAATATCTTCTGTTATAAAACCCGGTGAATTTTGACTTCATTTACAAAATTTGATTTATACGTAAAAGAATATCAACAGTTTAATATCGATTTCAGCTAATAGCATTGAGACTTCAAGTTTTGAATTAAAATTATCAAATTAAAATGCCAATTTTTTTAAGCGTGAATACAGATGTGAAATGTACATTTGTAAATTTTGATATGGTGAAAATGATGCCGGGTTTAGATTTCACGAGAAAAAAAATTCTATGATTGAGTCAATTTTGCTTTTTATCATTTTGGAATACTAGCATAAGAACCTTAATTGATAACTTTATCATAATTACAGATCTTTATTATTCTTTACTGCTTACATATACGATTAAAGTTTAATTTTAATAATTTCTGCAACTGCGTTTTATAGAAATAGTATTTTGTTAATGTGACGATAAATATCGTTTGTTAAGAGTTAGACGTAGCAATATATAATGAATTTTTTACTATAACTAATTTTGTAGGTTTATTATAAGTTAATGAAACAGTTCCTTCTTAAACATTTTCTTTCGTCAAAATTTGACGAAATTGACTACCTTGTAATTATAAATCCCGATATTAGTGGCGAAGGGGGTTTGCGGGATGATAATTTATGATATCAATATAGGGGGGGGGGATAAAATTGCCATAAATTTGGTAACTTTACGTATGTAGAGCCCCTATAAAAAGCTAAGAAACGAAACAAGAGTGGTTACACTCAAGGTCTTGAAATTATCGGACGAAATTAGAGGCTTCGGGCTTAATGTTAATGCCTGTTTACATTTTATCAACTTTTTTTCATTTAAATCATATAATATGTGAATAATAAATATATGTCATTGTAAATGTTTTAAAAAAAGAAAATAATCGACAAAAAAAAAAAAAAAAATGACACTAAATAATTATAGCTATCGATATTATTAATAAGATGGCCGGTGGGCAGCGGTTCGAAAAAAGATAAAATAAGATATTGTAAAGGGGGTAGATTGCAATAAATTGATTTTATTTATGTATAGCCCCTGTAAAAGGCTATGAAATGGAATCATCAGTCATACACTGTACAAAAT
This sequence comes from Maratus speculifer, assembly GCA_964019185.1. Lineage (NCBI taxonomy): Eukaryota > Metazoa > Arthropoda > Arachnida > Araneae > Salticidae > Maratus > Maratus speculifer. The sequence goes on along the minus strand of OZ025301.1, from coordinate 144,919,306 downwards.
ATCCGTTAATGTACACAAACTTTTCCCTAAAATTTTACGGAATAGTTTGATTTTTCCAAGAAAACAGCAGTATTTCCGTTTTTTGCTATTTTGAGATTAAAAATACAGTAACTGTTCCGTAAATCTCACCGCAAACAGAAGATCTTCCGTTTTAAACAGCACAAGTTATCAATATTTTCAATTGATAAGTGTCGTGGCGCCATCTGTATGACAAATACAAAAACATAGCAACGTTTCTCTTATTTTTTTCTGTTTTAATTATAAAACGATGGCATATTTTTACAATATTAAAATAATAATAATAATAATTATTATTATTAATTCTTTTTAAGTTTCAGGTAGTTAAGGAAAGTTTTTTGTTTTTTCAGTTTGATTTTGTTTAATTTATTTATATTATAATATAAAAAGTGCGTATGTTATTTAAAGTGGAAAAAAATCTACTTTTAATTTTAAGATATATATTTTTTAATCTATTCAAATTAAGAAGTTCGCACATAAAATTTAAAGTATATTAAAAAGATATTTTTACAAATTAAAAAATAATAATAATAAGATTTATTAGTTCTTTTTAAGTTTGAGATAGCTAAGGAAAGGTTGTTTTTTGTTTTTGTTTTTTTTCAGTATAATTTTAAATATGTTTAATTTATTTATATCATGATATAAAAAGTGCGAAAGATATTTTAAGTGAAAAAAAATCTACTTTTAATTTTAATGTATACATATTTTAATATATTCAAATTAAGAAATTCGCTCTTAAAATTTAAAATGTATCGAAATATATTACCGAAATTATTATCATTTTGGCGATTATCTAAGTTATAAAAATCAATAAATATAATTAATTTTAATAACCCATAACCTATAGTAATTATCTTTATTGAGTTTACAGTAGATCGTCATACAAAATATTTTTTAAAATACACGTTTTTTTTTTTTTTTTTTTTTTTTTGGTTTTTTTTTTTTTTTGGTTTTTTTAAGTGTGTTAGTATCCTTTTATAAAATAAACAAATAAATATGAATAAAATAGCTTTAAAACTCTTCCAAAAAAGAAGGAAACAAAATTTTTTAATACTTTCATTTATGCATGTAATATTTTAAAGGTTAAACTTTTTTTTATAAAGCTACAATTACAAAGCTAACTATTAGAAATTATAGAAAGAAAATCTGTAAAACTTGATTTAGAACTGTCCGTTCAATAATAAAATATTATCTCTACAAAAACAAACAGCGTTCAAAAATCTTGTCTTTATTTCATGAAATGCATCCGAAATAAGTAAAGGTATTTGAAATGGTGCTGTATGAAATCATAGCGTAATGGTATTACACTACCGGCTAAGACAGACAAAGTCGTGAGTTCAAACCCCATGGAAGGTTAGTAACATTTTTTCTCTGTTGTTTAAATTAAATGTATATAATGTGTCCCTGATATTAACGTGCCTTTGTAAAGTAAAGAATAAAAATCACAAAGATGTTTGTCCTTGAAAAATTCTTTTAACTTTTCAAACAAAAATATTTACATAAGGAAATATTAAAAAACGGAAGTATTTTATGAAAAAACGGAAATATTCCTGGATTTTTTTCCCCGTTCAAAAACGGAAGTAGTACTGGCGTCTAGATTAAGAGTACTATTTCCGTTTTTTAACGGCAAAATTTTTTACAGTGTACTTTAGTCATTATCATGTTATGCCATGATCGATATTGAATGTATAAAGAAAACATGAAATCGGTTATAGTTATTGTGTTTTAGCAAATAATATCTTAGTAATTAAAATACTCTGACAATCTATGAAAAGAGGATATATACACGTTTCACTTAAGGATTTTATTAAAATATCCGCTCTCTATTTGCATTATAAACAGTCGACTAGATTTCGTTATGCAGTTTAAAGTTACTTGAAAAAAAAAGAGCAAAACATAGAAAATCCATAGGCTAATAAAAACAAATAAACTGGTCGCATTAAGTAAGACTTTTATGTAATGTGCAGAAAAAGCAATGGCTTTATCTTAAATGGAAAACCGTTGCTTAAAAACAATTTAAAAACATATGGTATTCAATTACGCATTTAATATGCTGTTCAATTATATTTCTTAGAAATGTAGATTCACAAAACACTTATTTATGCTCTATTTTGATTTTAAATGGATGTAATAAATCGTAATTTATAGAACATAGCATAGATTGAAAAAGCTAATATTCAACATTTTCCAATATATTTATGGAAAAAAGTCTTATAGTCTAAATAATTTTTGATTGTCAGCTCTATTATTACTTTTTCCTATTGCATATTCTTATGGAATGTTCTTTATTTAAAAACTTTAATTTCTTTAATTGAATTGAATTTATTTAAATAAAGATTTATTTTTTTCTCTCTTTTAGTCTTCTTTTTGAGATCAATAAGAGGAAAGATTACAAAGCAGATTTATAATCTAAATGCAATGTATCTTTATTATCTTCAATAAATTTTATTAAATAAATCTGGCACAAATACAAATAGCTAGAAATGAATTTCTTTTAATATATTATTTAAAATAAAAGAAACAAAATGGATATTGTACTCGCAAAATTAATTTTATGAAAAACTTAAAGATTTCAGGCAGAAAGCAACCGAAGTATTTAGAAAAAAATTTCCCTTATTTGTAAAAATTTCCATATTTTTAATCGAAAAATTTCACAAAATATAAACTTTGGTTCGTGATTTTTTGTGTTTTTGAAAGAAAAAAGGATGGGGATGAAAATTCCAGTTCTGGTCAGTGAATCAGTGAAAGTACAATGCAACAAAGTTGTAGTATTGGTCCTGTGATTTCTATCTTTAAATTATAAGATTTTAGGTAATTTTTATGTTATATTGTTGATTTTTCCGTATTTTTGCATTGACAAATCAAAAAAGACAAATCAGAACGAAAGGCTTCATGTTTCAACAAGAAAAAAAAATTCGATTCGCAAAATCTTTTCCGAGTGTATTTTTAATATGTAAAATTTAGAAATACTCTTTTTATTAATCTATTTTCTCATTACAGATTTATTCAAATCCGTTTTAATCAGAAACTTTGATTTCCAGAACGAATATTAGAAAATTAACACCCAGTAACGAATTTATTTAAACAGACCATACTGAGATTTGAATTTTTTTTTTTTAAATGAAACATATGCAGATTAAAAACAATATTGATCATATGCCTGTTATTTCATGTAAATAAATTTCCCTATGGCCATTTCCATTTGTTGCTATATTCGGCAAACACAGGTTTATTATAAAGTTTTATGATCAGAATGAGATATTTATAAAAAGTAACTATTTTTGGCAGTATCATATACAGACTACTTAAGTTTAAATTGTATCCTTTTATGTGAAGCAAAGATCAATATCTAGCATCAATGTTCCCAACGTGCAGAAAACCTATAAGCTAATTAAAGCAAATAAATTGGCCGCATTAAACCTGCATTAGTGGAGTGCAAGAGAGATCGCCAAACATTATCGTAAATGGAAAAACTGATGTTTAAAAAAGATCTAGATGGAATTCCTGTTTAACTATGCATTTTATGTATGTTCAGTTACGCATCTTATAGATGTTGGTTTCAAAGCACATAATTCTGGTCTTTTATTTACAGAATGTAGCCAATACGAAAAGAGATAGAAAGGAAATTCTTTCAGTATATTACTTGAATTTAAAAAAATAATAAATGATAGGTACCGTAAAATGGGGTGAATAGGAACAGCGGGGTGAATAGGAACGAAACTTCCCGGTCATACAAATAAATTCATTATAAATGTATGTGATGATATTTTTAGTTGCCATTTTTTTTTATAAGAAGGTAATAACATTAAGAGTTGGGAAATTCAGTTTCGACATGTTGGCACCACTACTGGGGTATATAAAGAAACTTCAAGAGAATCCTCAAAAACCTCATTTTTTCAACGTCTTCAAAACTTTGTCTGTAACTACAGTATTTTTCGTATTCTAAATCAAAGAGAGGGGATTTTTAATTCATGACAGTCCTGTAAATGATATGCTGTATTAAATTCTACTTATTTCTAAACTACATAATGAAAAAAATAAAAAATGGCTTGTAATATCAGAGGTTTAAGATTTATGGGGTGAATCGGAACACCTTTTCTCTCACTGTTTATTTTTTTATGCAGTAATAGTTTCATGTAATATATGAAAACATGCGTGTGAATATGTATTGTAACAATATTTTGTTTGTTGTAATTACCTGAAGAGTTTAAAGGTGCCAAGAAATTACTTGGTTAAACAAAAAAGTCAACGAATAATCAAACAGACATAGGACACATAATAAAAGAATTTAAAAATAGCAAATTAGTTAGAAAAACTGCACAATTATTCTCTGACATCCACAACATTACACAAATATCTCAAAATGAAAAACCAATTAACAAAAACAGAGGAATGCAAACAGTACTAAGGGCTGGGGATGAGGGCGTATTAGTAGATCGCATTAATACATGCAGCGATTGGGGCTACTCAATATTTTCACTTACCCAATGACTACTAGTAAAGGATAACACGGAACAGGGCTGAATTTGTATTAAATTCTACTTTAGCAATTCGAATATAATTTCTTAAAAGAAATTTTAATTTCTCTTGATTTCAAAGTTATTTTCTAATTTTTTAAAAGGCACATCTTTACTTGTATATAAAAAAAAAGGCTTGATTCACAGTAACTACGTGTTCCTATTCCTCCCTTATCATTATTACCTGTTTTTACTAACCCTATTAAAGTGTGAATCGGAAAAATTACAATTTATAACACCCCGCAGATAGGGATGAATCGGAACACCATTAAAAAATTAAATAATATATATATAAACAGTAAAAATGTTTCGTTTTTGCTTAAAAAGTAAACAACAAAACAAGACCAAAGTTTCTAGTAGAAAAATAAAAAAATTAAAAAATCAGTTGTTGCTTTTTTTTAACATTAAAGTTGAAAAGTGTTCCGATTCACCCCCATTTTACGGTACTATAGGTAGGTATTAATGGTAGGTCTGTATAAGGGTTGAATATCCTTTTCATTGTTTTCCACATTACATATTGTTTTTAAACGTGTCTTACTAAGAAAGTATACAATTAATTTCTTTAAAACTAAGAGCAAAATTATTTAATGCAAAATTTGTTTTATGTGTCAAAGCTGTTTTAGATAACAACATAAAATTTTACGAAATACAGTCTAATTTAAATCTTGCGTGCTGTCTTTCTTTCTTGCCTTCATTAAACTACTTTGGTCTCATCATGTTACAAATTAAAATATTTTTTTTTTCATTAACAAATTCTTAAATCAAATCAAAATAAGACTAAGTTTTGAAAAAAAAGTATTTTTTAAAAGAAAGTTTATTTCAATAATGTTTTACTTATGTGCCATAATGCAACCGAAAGATATAAATATTCAACAGAAATGTACCCAAAATGCAGGAACTTTACAAGCAAATAAATTGACCGCAAGAAGCAATGGTATCGAAAGGCGAAAATATCCATATTCGGTAGCCATCTATTTACGTATTCAGCAGGCTTGTTGATTGGATTAGCGACCGACTTCCAATCAACGCATCGTTTCATTATGGTGTTTTTCTTGGGATTCCTAATCTTAGAAGACTTCCGGTTTTCGACGGATTTACACGTTTTAGGAGTCGTGTAAATCCGTCGATATCCGTCCATATATTCCAAAAAACATGTTTATACAAAATGTCTGTACTTGTGTGTGTTCTACCATCAAAGAGGGAAAAAATATATGCATAGAATTGAACCAAATTTTTTGTGAATGTTTTGTGAAGTAGGTCCTCTTTCAATTTTGAAATTTTCCGCCTGAAGGGAGCGCTGCAATAGCAAATTTTGTGCAATTTTCAATATTGTACCTTCTAAAAGTGTATGAAATTATGCACAGAATTGAACCAAATTTTTTTTGTAAGTGTTTGGCTATGGCTAGTTGGTCGTCCTTGAATTAAAAAAAAGTCCGTCGAAAGGAGGCGCTGCGATAGCGATTTTTGTGCCATTTTCAATATTGTGCCACCTAAAATTGTATGTTATTATGCATAGAATTGAACTAAATATTTTGTGTAAGTGTTTGTCTATGGCTAGTTGGTCCTTCCTAAATTTGAAAAAAAATCTGCCGGAAGGGGGCTCTGCAATATCAATTTTTATGCCATTTTCAATTCTGTACCACTTAAAAGAGTATGAAGTTATGCATAGAATTGAATGATTTTTTTTTTTTTTTTGTATCTAATCGTTTTGACTATAGTCAGCCAACCCTCCCTGAATTTGAAAAAAAATCCGCCAGAAGGGGACGGTAAAATCGCGATATCTGTGCCATTTTCATTATTTTACCATCAAATAGTGTGTAAAGTTATGCTTAGAATTGAACTAAATTTTTGTGTATGTTTGTTTTTGGGTATGGCAAGTCGGTCCTGCCTGAATTTGTAAAAAATATGCCTATCGTTCTATTGTTCATCGGCTCGTGAAGACTCGGGAACTCGTTTTTACTCAGATTAAATGTCTGAAGTAGAAATTTAAGATGAAAATCAAAGTTGGTATAGTATTGAATTGCTAATATTAAAGTATTAACTTGTTTAACTATTTTTTTAACTATAAAAATGCACATATGAGATAGAAGAAAATTTTGGGATTGACACATCCAACTAGTTTCAAATTATGATGCAGATAATTATTTTCGTACAGGTTTTTAAAGAGACAATGGAGATTCAAGCCTTTTTTTTTCATTTTTCAGTCAAGTCTACAGAAATTTTGCACACATAATATTTAATATAATTTCTAGGGGATTTAATCAGTTTTATTAAAAAATGTATGTTTTTATTTATGGTTTTAATTAAAATAATTTAATTTATTACTCTAATTAAAAATGCCTTATGCGCATTAATTTTCGCTTTAGGAATCTGGTGTTTTGTTAAATGCTAGCTTTATGATATTGTAATTATAGACGGTAGTCGTTTTAAAATTAAATTAATTTATTCAGATGTAATAATAATAAACTTCCAATATTTAAACTTTGTCTTGAAATTTCATGGATATGAATTATGGTTTTAATCAAGACATCTTACAAGGAGAGGTCCAAAGTTTGTGTCACGGAATTGGTTGAACGTTTGTGTATCGATAGAGTATAGTTAATGTATAAATATATGACAACCATAAAGCGCGACACCTAGAGATTTTTGAGAAAATAAGCCTTAAAGTTTATGCTATAGTTTATAATCGGATAAATTTCCTCCATTATCAAGCGCCTCTGTGTCAGTGTTCTCGCTGACATATGTCCAGTGTTAGTAATTTCTCTCAGGACTTACTTTAAATCAATATTTAATGATATTAGATGTTAAATATAAACAACCAACAGATAGGAGGTCACAGGAGAATATAAAACAAATTTTCCTTTTATGTACTGTAATATATGTATATTAACCACAGACTTCTACTAACTAGACAGCCTTTTGACAACCTTTTCTTATCCCGGGATCTTTGCTTTCCGTCACGTGACGGAAGGCAGATTTAGCGCGCCAAACCGGTTTTTCTCCCGCCGAAACTCACATTCTTATGTTTGTCTTGAGTTATAGCGGTATCACACGGACGTCTTTCGCCGAACTTTTTCCCCTACACAACATTACAGTCAGCAAAATGTTCTGTGACCTTGATATAGGGAGCATCTGTTCGGTATTTTCGTTTAGCGAGCATTTCCCGCATTTCACGGAAAATGTCGGCTATTCATTCAGCGCTGATCAACTGACCAATAGGAGCGGAGCTAGAAACTGAATAACCCCCAGAGAAGTTTGAAAAACCTGTTTACCGAACACGCTGCAAAGTGAACGATCCTGTTTTGTAAAATGTTTGCCGAAAAATCTTTCTCCGTGTGATACAGCTCTAAATAACCCCGAGAGAAGTTTGAAAAACTTGTTTACCGAACACGCTGCAAAGTAAACGATAATGTTTTGTAAAATGTTTGCCGAAAAATCTTTCTCCGTGTGATACAGCTCTTGCACTTCTGCTTTTCTCTTTGTGAAATCTAAAAGTTTCCAATAAAGCGATCATCGCGAAAAAACGGCATCTTTTCGTCAAAGATGTTGGATTCGAAACCTTGCCTAGAGAACAATGGAATGTGGCGTCTACTTATATGAGAAGTCTGTGATATTAACATTACGATTTAAAATAAAGTGCATTGCAAACATTAATTCTTAATATGAAAGCTGGATAAATTATATAAAACACATGAATCATTTTGAATATGCAAAACTCGAAAAAAATTCTCACTTAACGCAATTTAAAGTTTTATTTTTAGTGTAACTCACTTATGGTGTGTGAATTTAAAATGCATGTATCTTCGCTAAAAATAGTTGCGATAACAACTTTTTTTTAAATTATTATTATTTTATAAAGCTTTCATTGTATTAACAGAGAAACAAACAAACAAACAAACAAACAAATTAGTTGATTTTTAAGCCCAACTGAAGTATTTGCACGCTAAACTTTTTTTTTTGGGGGGGGGGGAGGGGAACGGGGTTTCAATTTCTACTTGAGAATCACGTGCTTAAAAAAAGGCGTACAAATTAATGCACCTCTAAGAAAAAAAGTTTTTTTTCAACAAATAAAAGAGGAAAAATTTTTCTTGACTTTATAGAGCCTACCATACATATCCTGAAATTTTCATGAAATTCCTTTTTCATGCGTTTCGACTAAGTTCCACGCAATAATCCAAAATGGCATTGTATAAAAAATGTCTTTAAAGTTCTCTTTTTGAAAATATTCTAACTATTGAATTTCACATTTATTTTGTTTTAAATTGTTCAAACATTATTGTTTTCATTTATTTTTAATTGATTTCTTTGAAGCTTTAGGTCCCCTTAAGTAGCTAAAATAAATTAATCTTCAGAGAGTATTTGAAAAATATATTATACAGCTTCAACATAAGGATATATTTGAAATTTAAACTAAGTTTGCTCTTAAATTATAATCTATTCGGAACTAAGCATTGAGGGTAATAAATAAATTTCCTTAGAAAGGTCATTAAGAAATTTGAATAAATAAGGCATAATATATGCATACTCTAGCCGAAAATGCTAATGTAATTAATTGATTCTTCATAAGCCTATTTTAAAATTAGAATTCACGTGCTGTTATGTTACAAAACTAAACTTGAAACTTACACTAGCAAGGAAGGTCTCCAAACTGGGCATACTCAGATTTATTTATTTATTTATTTATTTAAGAAATACTAATTAAACTACTCATGTATGTAATATAGAATCAGTGAAAATTAGCAGAGGAATTGCAGTAGAAAACATGTAAAAAAAATAATAAATACTTTCGAATATTTGGCGCGAAAAGACGAAAGTGTCACACGATTTGGCGAGCAGCACTTTTCTCCGCCAAAAGCAAACGATTTTAATGCAACTGAAAACTTTTGGATTTTTAGAATTCGTGTAAATGAATTTAAACATAAATGAATTTAAACATAAACAATGAGCGATTAATGTATATATATATATATATTAATTGTTGCTGTTGTTATTTAATTTACCTCTGGAAAAAATATTTTCATATATAAAAAATTATTATTGAGTAAAATTATTTTCATACATTTAAGCGTATTCAAAATAAAAGCCATATGTTCCCATAGCAACAAAATTGAATTGACAATGCTTAACTGGACTTTGAACATGAAACAATTTGAATGAATGTAAATTTGAATTTCGTTTTAAATCTCAAATTTTCATGGTTGAATTTGAATTTAAACACATATAAATATCAACATAACGAAATTATACTTAAAACAAACTAAAGCTGACATAATAAAAGATATTTAATTTATCTAAACACGTTGAACATGATTTTCCCCTTTAAAATGCATTTGATATTAAAGGAAAAAAACATTTTTTGAATTTGCTTTTCATCGCCAACCGATAATAAATTGCCAAATAACAAAATTTTCGGTTTTTTTTTTTTTTTTTTTTTTTTTTTTCTGGACAGGGTACGGAGGTTTTACCGAAAATCTTTTTATAAACGAATATATCCTCATGAGAAGAACACTCTGTAATTTTTTCAGATTTTTCTGAGCATGCTCTTATGGAAACCTTCCTTGTAAGTAAACGATACCACCCTAATAACATGCATGGTCACAGTGACGTCACTGTGAGTCACTTTGGTCACATCACATCTGTGACCAAAATGCCACCACTCAGTTACGTCACATTGTGACTGAGATGTGACTTTCTTAAAAATCTTTAGAAATTTATAAATATCCTTTAAAACATGTTATTTACTTTAAAAAACATGTTTCTAGCAATTTAAATATCGTCGCTTTTGTCACAGTTTCGTCACAATGTTAATGTCAAAGCAGTCACAAATGACACATTTTTCACAAATTTGTCACATTGTGACCACTTTGTGAAACGTCACAAAAGAGCTCTAAAACGGCAATAATGACTTCACATTTTAGTCACTGTGACTTCACATCGACGTCACGTTACGTCACATCGACAATCGATGGTCACAAAGTCACAATATGACTTCACAACGACGTTGCAGTGACGTCACTATGCTTTACGGGCATTTTAATTTTTTAATCTGGAAACCTATATTGGAAGAGTTTTTTTCTTAATGTGTCTTGTATAATATTTAAATTAAGCATTCTGTTTATGTGAATGCTGAAAAGCTAGTGTCTGTTATTACAATTTTACAAGGTAATAAGCGACAGGCGATTTCGATATTAAAAAAACGGCTTTCATTTTTATTATCAAAGCTTTATAGAAATTGTTGAAGTTAATGTATTATTCAAAACTCTTTTCTATTAAAAAACGAAAAAAAGTTATTTCTGTGCTTCATTTATTACCTCTACATTTCCCTTATAATAACTTTGATAAACTGTCACTAAATTTTTTATTCGTCTAAACAATTTTGTTTATTCAAAAATGTAGTATTGACAAGGTATAATTTACTTTTATTTATTGTTTCACAAAATATGGAGAAAATTTACCATTAGAAATATTTTAATTGAGAATTACTTTAATTTTTACAAATGTTAATTCATTTAATGTGATTAATGAATATGTACTTTTTTTAGTCTTTAGCCTCAAAATGTACTTCATCGAGATACAAAATTCCTTAGCTTTTGCTGCAGGAAAAACGAGGCTATTTCAGAAATACAGTGTCTCACACAAGTGATGTGACACTTGTGCTTTACAAAAGGAAACTAATCAAATAAATTAAAAAAACATGTACACATTTTTTTGTGGGTGTTTTTCATACTTAAATTTAGTAAAGATTATTACATAACATACATTTTGTCAAAATATTAAAATATTAATTTAATAAAAATACAAATGTTTAGAACGGAGCAAAAAATAGCTCACATAAGTGATGTGACACCATTATATATGCAACAAAAATCGTCTGAAATAAGCAATAAAAATATTTTTGGGGGTTTTATTTTTACTTAAAAGCAATTGGCAATAATTTATAAAATTGTCTGCAGTATTTCTCTCCAGTTTGTTTTGGAATTTTTGTGTTTTTTAGCTCTGTGTAGCCATGAATGCTAAACGAAAAGAAACTTCGCCTGAAATTCGAAAATTAGTTATTAATTTGCATATTGAACGTGGAAAATCTATTAGAAAAACTGCTGAAACAGTTAACTTGAGTCGTTCAACAGTTTTCAATATCATTAAACGATATAAAAAGAACCATATGATTCAGGATAAAAGAAGACCTCGCCGACCATCAAAGCTATCCAATGGAATAAAGCGAATTATCGTTCGAAATATTAAAAAAAATCCAAGAAATAGTGCTTCAAAAGTTGCTGCTGATTTACAAGCATTGTATGGAATAATTGTTAATCCTGAGACATTTAGAAGGGTAATTCGATCTGCTGGATATCACGGTAGAGTAGCCAGGAAAAAATTCTTCATAAGTGAAAAGAATAGAAAACTCAGACTAGCTTTCGCAAAATCCAACATAAATAAAAATTCTGATTACTGGAATAAAGTTATATTTGCTGATGAGAGTAAATTTAATATATTTGGTTCTGACGGTAGAATCTTGGTGTGGAGAAAACGCAGGGAAGAATTTAGCAAACAGAACTTGGTACCAAAAGTAAAACATGGTGGAGGAGGAGTTATGTTATGGGGTTGTATGTCGTCCGCTGGAGTTGGTAATATTGTTTTTATTGACAGTATAATTGATCAGTACAAGTATATTGATATTTTAAAGCAAAATTTGAAATCTTCAGCACGAAAATTGAACCTTCATAACGATTTTAAATTCTACCAGGACAATGACCCCAAGCACACTGCTCTGAACGTTAGACTCTGGCTGCTATATAACTGTCCTGAAATAATAAAAACACCACCACAATCTCCTGACTTAAATCCCATAGAGAATATTTGGCAAGAATTGGAATCAAGAATTCGCAAACACACCATTTCTTCAAAACAACAACTAAAATCGGTGCTTCAAGAAGAATGGGGTAAAATCACTCCAGAAATCACAAAAAATTAGTTGAATCCATCCCAAAAAGATAAAATCATGTTTTAAAAGTAAAAGGAAATCCAACAAAATATTAAAACCTTTTTAAAAGTAAAATTTTTGGATAAATATTTGATGGAAAAGTAAGTGTACCATCACTTATGTGAGCCATTTTTTGCTCCGTTCTGAACAATTGTATTTTTACTAAATTAATATTTTAATATTTTGACAAAATGTATGTTATGTAATAATTGTTACTAACTTTAAATATGAAACACACCCAAAAAAATTTTTGCACATGTTTGTTTATTTATTTTATTGCAGTTTCTTTTTATAAAGCACAAGTGCCCCATCACTTTTGTGAGACACTGTAGCTATGCAAAAAGTGAACGTTCGAAAAGCATGGAACGTTCATTTTCTGCTTTTTCAATATTTTACCAAGAATTTTAATTACATTTATTTTAATCTCTATTCAATTGAAATTTTGCATAAAATTCATTCAACCAATATAAATAACAAAACATACCATTATTTCTTTCATACCATTATCCCTTATCATTATTCCATATTAGAAAAGTCGTCTGCATGAATCACAAAATTTAATTCATCAAAGAACAAAATATTTTAGCTGTTGCTATGGATACGCAGAAGCAGGTTTAGAAACTCCTTGGCGAAAAAGTTATAAATCAAAAGATTCATTTATTACTTTTGTAAGATTTTATGAAAACTTGGCAAATGTAAAATTTTGTAAATTAATTGAGCGCTTTTGTGCATGAAGTTTTTGTTCTCATTCTTTCTAAAGTTGAATTAACTCTGATCAAAGAACCAAAAAATCTCTTTGCCTCAAAAACACATTTTTTAAATTAAATAATATAAAAAAAGGCAGAATAAATATAAAAAATCTCTTTCAAAATTTTAACAGCATGGCATATATTAAAAGTTTGTTTTCTGGAGAATTCAGCTAACACCTTTTTTTACTTTATTATGAAATACCAAAAATATGATAAAATAGATTTAAATGAAATAATTAACGAATCATTTTTATAAAAAGCGTTTTACATATCACCTTTTGTTATCCTTGAATCCTTTTGTTTATTATACTATGGGGGCTCCGCCCCCCCTGCCCGCTACGCTCGCCAACCCTCCGCGTAATCGCTTCGCGATTCCAAGTTGTAGGCTACCCCTGCTTGCTGCGCTCGCCAATACCCCATGGAATCGCTTCGCGATACCTTATTTTCCATACACTGTTAAAAATCTGCTGCATTTTGTTGCAATGCACTCCCCTGCTTGTATAGAAAACGATTACTTGGCCGTGAAATGGAGCTTTCTCATTGGTTGGAATAGAGATATTATATACAAGCGGTGGAGTGCGTTGCAACAAAATGCAACAGATTTTTAACAGTGTACACTCAATGTTGGAATTCATCCCTCTCCTCATTGGTCGAAGCATAGACGGAGTCCTTTCCTGTTTGGTCTATTCAACTCATGGAATGTGTGGTCCACCCGGACGCGTTATTTCCAGAAACCTTACACTTCAGCATCATTCCAGGAGTCATTTCTGGAGATTTGTTTAAGGCTAGTTTTTTTTTTACTATAGAAGGATATGTTTATCAGGTATTTCATATAAACGTGAATTAGCTTTTCTTTTTAATACAGTTGTTGTTTTTTTTTTTTTTCAACTTAACAATTCTTTCTTTTTTTTTCTTTCTTTTTTTCATCGGGAAGTTTATTTTTCTACTACATAAAATAATCTAGAAATATTTTATTTAAAGGAATTTGCAAATGAAATATTTTTTTATGAAACATTTTAGGTCATTGTCCTAGAAAATTACTCAATGGTGCAACAAAATAATTATTTAAAAAATAATTTCGTTTGAAAAAGTATTTTATCAATATGGCATAATTTGTTACATATAGGTACATAAATCTCCAGAGAAATAATCATAACTCAATTTCTTAAAGCTGTATTATATTTTTAGAATTATATTAATTTAAATAATGCTACTATTGCAATAAAACCTGCAGCTTAATGATCGAAAAAATCCGTTTGCGGGAGTCAGAAATTTAAATTAATTGTGGCCGAATCAAAAAATACATGCAATTAACTAGATAATAAGAAACATTAAATTTTCCATTTAGTAATGAGGCACGGAAAATGATGAATCAAATATGACCAGCTACTAGTGTTGCCAAGTGTCCCAATTTTTTACGGGTAGTAAGCACTCAGAGTTGGGCAAAATACATCGAAAAATCATTTTCGATACAAAATACAAAATACATTAGTTTTAGAATCTAAAATACAAAGTACAAAATACTTTCCTATTAAAAAAAAATTCAAAATACAAAATACATGTATTTTGAAAATACATTCAAAATACAAAATACATTTGAAATTTTTAAAAGTTTGTGTATAACATTGGAGGTTTTCACAAACTGTGTCCGACACTGTCCACAACAATCTGGATGGGCCGGCCCGGACTTGCTCTTCAGTCATTCCGGGCCAGATATCCGGTTTATATTTTCCTGAAGGATAGTCTCAAAAGGACCCGTTCATCACTCTTTCGGGTCCCGGGCTTTATTTTTTTCTCGTCAAATTCGAGTGGGGCCTGATTTATCCAGGTCCAGACCGGACCGGGACTAGACTTCATCATTCCCTGAGGTCTGAATTAGTCAAAAACTGTAGTTTATTTCCGAATCCAGGCCGTAACTTGATATCCCGTCCCGACCTGAACTATCCAGAAATCAGTACAATCTGGTCCGACCCAGCAGTTTTTTCCAAATAATGTATGTATTTATAAATTGCTATAATTTTACAACTAAAAATTTTTTTTATCATTTTTAAAGAATGGTAAATATATTTCTGGACAATAAAATTAAAGCACAGCGAAAGGAATTCTGAAAATGAATCTGTCAATAAATCCTGTCTTAAAGCTGTTCCTAAATCCAACTGGTTAACTTTATGAAATAAGTTTTCATTTATTTTTTGTTTTAATTGGATGAAAGTAGCAAGTGTTGTTATTCAAAAGTAATGGAATGGCACTAATTTTCCCGTGTCTTTACAAGCACAATAAGTCTTTCAGAAAATAGTGTCAAAGTGGGCGTTTTGAAATGCATTTGTGTGCAGATTAACCACTCAAACAGAAACAAAAAACGTGTTTATCGCATGAACAAAATCGTTTATATATCAAAAAGGAATTCATTGATCAAAAAATCGAAAACACAGTTCGATTCCAAATCCATTTACATAACAAATCAATTTATGGGAGGATATATTTTATACAATAAATGAAGAATACTTATAGATTAAATGCTAAAATGTATACAAAAATATAAAATTTCTCTTGGATATAATTTAGCTTTAATATAAGCATATGAGTAAAATGCTATCAAAGCGATTTCCGAATCAAAGTTATTTTTGGAAATCTCGATTCGCTTTCAGCAGACACTTTTCTCCGGGGCACAGTTCGCATCAGACACTTTTCTCCGGGAGGGACTTCAGTGGCTCCGGAGAGTGACATTATCGAGTTTCGGGGGGATTGTACTTTTTGACTATTGAAAACACAAAATTTCAATTTTTTCGGGGGGGGGACATTTTATTGCTCTGGGAGGGAATGTCCCTCCAGGCCACTCCCTGAATTCAACACTGGATACAATATATTTCACTGCCCCTCAAGAAGTTAAAGACTCTACAATCTTGAATTGGTCATAACATTAAAATTACTTTAAATATTCATATTGTTTTTTCCATCATTCATATTGTAAAACTGCATTTAAAACGCATGCATATTATATTTGTTATAATGACTGCAAATTAAAAAATTGCTATTTATTTTCTTTAAGCATAAATACACTACTATTCTCTTAAAGAATCTTTTATTGATATTTGTTTTTGATTAATTTGCAAACCAAATGTTAAACATTTTGGAACTTTGTACAATGAACATCAATCTCGCTTGATACATAAATAATTGCACAATTAATAATGTATACTTTTCTATGCTTATAAATCGGTACAAAATTTTTAATGTTTAATTATTATTATTATTTTAATTTTATTCTAAAAAAATAATGCACATACCCAGAGCCATGCGAAAGGGGGAACGGAGCGAGGGGGGTTGTCGCCCTGGGCGCGGAAATTTAGGGGACGTCCGATTTATACTGCCAATGTCATTTTTAGCTTGTCACATTGGTGCGGGATGGCGCGAAATTGAGTTTTTGCCCCGGGTGTGGTTTTCTCTTCACATGCCTCTGCGCATATCTGCACATTTAAAACCATAAATAAATATCAAGATAAATATCGAAATCATAAATATATAATAAATCTGCTGTAGGGGAATGATTTTGAAATTACCTTAATATTTTTATCAATAATAAAATTTTTATCTGAGAAATTTTCGTTCGCGATCTAAATTCAAAAAGGAATAAAACTTCGTTTCTGACAACAACTGCCGTTTCGGTCGGACACTATTTTATATTTTATATCTTCACTAAAAAAGCACCATAAAATAAAACATAAAGTGAGTAAAAAAATAAGCGAAATCACACTATATAAACATGTATCTCCATTAACGAGAAGTCTATAGCCAAATCTCCAGTATTTAACATACTCAATAGTAAATATAATTAATAAAAATCTGATCTCTATATCAATAAATAGAACTTTTTATATAATAAAATTCTCTCCCAATTAAATGAATATCAGGGGTGGGTTATAATATGCCCGATTGGTTGGTTGGTTGTATGGGATTTAATGGCGCAAAATCCCTTCAGGGACATGCTGCGCCAAACAAACACTAAAAAAGCAAAAGTATAAAATATCTGGATGGGTTATCCCATCCAGATATAGTCAGGCAAAGACAGTGAAAAATATTTGCATAAAATTATGATATAGAATAAAAAGTATATAAATAGAAAGTGCAATCTAAGAACTTAGAGTATAAAATGAAAAAAGTAAACAATATAAAATCATATTTCAAAATAAAATCCTGCGTTTTTTAAAAAGGCAAAGAGTGCCCCATGAGGTGTTTCCCCAATGAGGTTCGTCAGAATAGGCGATGAAGTATTAAAGTAAGTCCTGTACAAGTGCCGGAGGCCCGGACAGTCAGTTAGAATATGATGGATAGTCAAGTGATCAAAATAGCAGTGTGGACACATGGGTGCATCCTCTCTAAGTAGCAGATGTATGTGAGTAATCCTGGAATGTCCGATTCTAAGACGAGTCAGAAGAACGTCAATTTTCCTAGGGTAATAAGTGGGCCAAACTAGAATTGTGGGTTTAATATGATGTAGTTTATTATTTATTTCGGAGTTCCAACTTTCTTGCCATTTATTGTAGATATAACTATTGATGCTATGTTTAATGTCAGTTAAAGGAATTTGATGATATAAAATATTGCGAGCCTGTTTTGCTGCTTTGTCTGCTATCTCATTACCATGAATACCCATGTGTCCGGGCACCCAACAGAATAGGATATTATATCCATCTCTAATAAGTTGTTTAATGCGACTCAAAATTGAATAAATAATGGGATGGTAGGTAGTGGAGCTAATTGCATCTATAGAACTTTTAGAGTCTGTATAAATGATAAAAGAGGTACAATGATGATGATGTGATATAAAGGATATAGCTTTATCTATTGCGATTAATTCGGCGGTAAACACAGAGACAGATGAGTGTAGTCGATAACTAAATACATTATCACCAAAAACAATTCCACAGCCGGCAATATCTCCACATTTAGATCCATCTGTATATATATCTTTAAAATTTTTGTACTGTGTCCGATGATCTGCAAAAAGCTGTTGAAATACAGCAGGAGCCAAACTGTTTTTGTCAAAAGTATTAAAAGGATGAAGGGAGATGATATTATGAGAGTCCCAAGGAGGGAAAAGGTGCTTTGAACATGGATAGGTTTCAATGTTGCTAAGAAAGCTATTGTCAATAATCTGTCTCATTCTAATACCAAAATGTGGAGTGCATGAAGGGCGGTGCTGATAAAGAAGTTCATTGTCACTATCTAGTAAATAGGAATGTAAAGGATGATTAAGATGTGAAAGGATTCGATAGTATAAATCGAGGGAAAGCCTTTCACGGGTGTGATGTAGTGCAGGTTCGTTACAGTCAACATAGAGGCTAAGCACAGGGGACGTACGGAATGCACCAGAACAAATACGAAGTGCGCTGTGGTGCACAGTGTCTAATTTTTTAAGAACTGATTTACATGAGGAACCATAGACCTGGCAGGCATAGTCAATTTTGGAACGAATCATAGAACGATATATTTTAAGGAGTGAACCACGATCTGCTCCCCAAGAAGTGTTCGAGAGCACCTTGACTAGATTAAGCGAGCGTTCGCACTTTTTACGTAATTGTAACACATGTGGCAAGAAAGTAAGCTTACTGTCAAAGTATAAGCCTAAAAAGCGAACAGAGTCAACAACAGAAATTTGAGATGCTTCAATAAATATTTCAGGATCTGGATGCAGATCCCTTCGTCTACAAAAATGCACACAAGATGATTTGTCCTGAGAAATAATAAAACCATTTCTGTTTGTCCAATGAATAATGCGGTTGATAGCAATTTGTAGTTGTCGTTCGATAAAGCGCATATCTGTTCCTTTACAAAAAATTTTAAAGTCGTCTACATATAAAGTACCATGCACATATGGAGGCAATTGGTTAAGTATATCGTTAATTTTGATAGCAAAAAGAGTCACACTCAGGACACTGCCCTGAGGTACTCCTTCTTCTTGAGTATAAAAGTCAGACAAAACCCCACCAATCCGAACTTGAAACAAACGGATGGCGAGGAAGTTCTTAATAAAAATCGGGAGGTTTCCGCGAAAGTTCAAATTAAAAAGATCGTAAAGAATACCATACCTCCAAGTCTTATCATAGGCTTTCATCATGTCAAAAAAAACTGCAACTAGATGGTTACGTTTTAAAAAAGCATTCCGTATATGGGTTTCTAAAAGAATAAGGTTATCAGTAGTAGACCTACCACGTCGAAAACCGCTTTGAAAGGCAGCAAGACAATTTTTTTCTTCAAGAACATGTACTAGTCGGCAGTTAATCATTTTTTCAAAAAGTTTGCAGAGACTACTAGTGAGTGCGATTGGTCTGTAATTATTTGGATCACTGGGATCCTTCCCAGGTTTAGGAAAGGGGATAACAATGGCTTTACACCAGGCTTTAGGAAATGTGTGTTCTGTCCAAATTCTGTTGTAGTAAGCAAGAAGGTTATTAAGAGAGGTAGTGCTGAGATGTTTTAGCATGGTATATGTAATGCCATCGTGACCTGGAGCAGAGTTGCGGCTTTTTTGTAGACATTTTAAAAGTTCTGAAATAGTAAAAGGGAGATTATAATCATAAGAGGAGCGAGTATTAAAATTAATGCGAGTAATTTCCATCCGTCTTTTGTATGATAGAAAGGGTTCTGGGTAAGAGTCAGAACTGGAATTAGAAGCGAGGGTATTAGCTATTGTTTCAGCTATATTGTTGGGTGAAGCTATAGTTTGGCCATTATGTTTTAATATAGAGACATTATTTTCAGAATAGAGACCCATACAATTTTTAACTTTTTTCCAAAGTGTTTTACTTGAAGTGTTATTGTCAATGCTAGATATATAGTTGATCCAGGATTCACGTTGGCTTTTGCGTCGCACTCTCCTAGCGTCAGCCTTTGCTTTTTTGAAAGCAATATAATTAGCATCATTGGGGTACCTTCGAAAAATACCCCAAGCTCTTTCTTGTTTTTTTTTCGCTTGTTGGCAGTCATCATTCCACCAAGGCTTTCTGTGTCGCATTGTAGATGATGTTTTGGGAATGCTGATATCCGCAGCACTGATAATAGAATGGGTGATATTATCAAGTGCATTGTCAATGTGACCTTCAATCATATCATTTGTGATTTTGGCAAGGTCTGTGAAAGTTTGCCAATTGGCTCTGTCATATATATAATGATTTGAACAGTTATTTGAATTCCTATTAGGAGTAGTCTGTGTAATAAAGGTGGGAAAATGGTCACTGCCGTGAAGATCATCGGAAATCCAGAAGTTCCAATATGGATAAATAGATGGGGAGCAGATAGTAAGGTCTATTGCATGAAATGTGCGGGATGGCTCATGAAAGTAAGTATGATCTCCATTATTCAGCAGGCATAAGCCATTGTCTGATATAATTTTCTCAATCATATCTCCACGTTGATTAGAGTCACGATTACCCCACAGTTGACTGTGGGCATTAAAGTCTCCCACAATGATGTAAGGAGTGGGTAGTTGCAGAAGGAGATTGTCAAGATTTGCTGCCTGAATAGATGTATGTGGTGGTAGGTAAATAGAGCAGATGGTAATAAGCCTGTTTATATGAACACTGATTGCAACTGCTTGTAAGTTGGTATTTAAGTTAATTTGCGAATGGGGTAGATTGCGAGAAATAAAAAGGGCCACCCCACCAGTGGCCCTGTCACTACCTGTAAAGTCTTTCCTGTAGGTTGCATAGTTGCGTAATTTCGCTTTGTCATTAGGTTTTAGATGGGTTTCCTGGAGAGCTAGGCAAAGTGGTTGATGGTCAGAGAGAATTTCACGGATTTCGTCACGTTTATTATGATAACCACGGCAGTTCCACGAGATGATATTAGACATAAAAAGAGTGTCAGATATGTATATCTATGTCATTTTGTTCAGAGGTAGTAGACATGCTACTATCCTCATCGTCCAATACTTCATCCCTTTCAGGATGAAGTTTTAAGGCATCATCATCCATATTTGTTTCTTTTTTATTCTGTTGCTGATGGGTTTGATTTCTAGATGTTTTATTTTTTTTCTTTTTGGATGGGTTTTCAGTAGATGCAGCTGATTTAATACGTAGGGTATGTTTTTCAATATCAGATCTAAGATTTGATCTTAGAGATGGTGTTTTAGTTATATTTTGAGAACTTTTGTTTTTGAGTGGGGGTTTAGGAGTAAGAGATTGCAGTGATTTTGATGTATTTTGTGGCATTTTAGGAGGAGCAGGATTTACATATCCAGAAGAGGGAAACTGAGTCGATTTAGTAGTTGCATCAGAAAGACTGTTTTCCCTTTGTTTTCTTTTGGAATTATTTTCAGTAGGGAAATCGGTTTGAGTTGAAATAGTTTGATATGTTTTCTGGACTGTTTTAGATAAAGCGGCTGCATATGAAACTCCAACTTTTGGTGTCCTGGATTCAACTATTTTCCTGGCTTCGGGATATGGTATATTATCTTTAGTGCGTATTGTTTGTATTTCTTTTTCGATTTTCCATTTTTCGCAGGATTTTGAATATGATGGATGGTCTTTTTTACAGTTAACACAGCGTGGGGTAGCATTACATTGAGTACTATCGTGGTCGGGATCACTGCACCGACCACAGACAAGTTTACCTCGGCAATTGGTTTTTGAGTGCCCAAAGCGTTGGCATTTGAAGCAACGCAGTGGATTTGGGATATAAGGTCTTACAGAGCATGAGAGATACCCAGCTTTTATATATTTGGGAAGGTTTGGTGAGTTGAAAGTAAGAATTATGTGTTTAGTTGGAATCTGAATTCGACTGGTTGGTATTTTTTCGTCTGTACGGTAGATTTTTATTCGCCTAGCTTCTATGACATTCTGCTCTTTCAAATTTTCTACTATTTCCTCATCAGCAACATGCAAAAGATCTGATTCAGATATTACCCCACGAGATGTGTTCAAGGATCTATGGAGACTTATTGAGACAGGGATATTTGCAAAATGTGTACATTTCTTTAAATTTAGAGCTTGAGTGCTATTGTATACCTCAATTAATAGTTCACCAGATCGTATTTTTTTTATTGTTTTTGGCTCACCAATCAATCCTTGAATGGATTTGTGAATCAAAAATGGGGATGTTTTGTCAAATGTGCCTTCTTGTCTTTTGACTACAAAAAATCTTTCGGAACATGAATCATCTGATCTATCGGCCCAAGAATTGATTTGGCCGTCATTTAAATCTACTGGCAGGCTTGAGCTTAAAGCAATGAGGGGTTGTGGGGCTACCACATCGCATGTTTTATTTCCTTGATTTGTCGCCATATTAGATAGAGAATTTATAAAACGCCAGGCATCGGGCCTGGTCACCGACCCTTCTTCTTACCGTTACGTCTGGTGCAGGTCTCAAAAGGGCGAAAACTATTTTCAACAGACCCCCACGTTTTTCGAACATTGGGTTAAACTCGATAGCATCTCCGAAGCTCCGGTTCTTTTCCAAGGAAAATGGGTAGCCGTAGGTAAGCCTTTACAGCTCTGTCCAACCTACAGCCGGCCCTTACATCGAAAGGCACCAGTCTTCTGGTGTTACTCCTAACAATCACCATGCAAGCATGGCGCCCCCCGTACTTGGAACCAGAGCTCAGAGATGCCCTGCACCCTGGGACTTGATATCAACCTAAAAAGGAAGAAACAAGTCGATGAGGTTAAAAGAAACCTCAACACCCAGGGTGTCTCACGTGTATAAAAAAAACCACTATTGTATAAAAAGTAATTTAAGAGGGAGCTTAAAAAAATGGTGTTTTTTTTTTTTTTGTCTTTAAACATATTTAATTTTTTTTCTTTTTTTTTCTTTTTTTTTTCAAAACAAAAGAACGATAACAAAGTTAGTATAACAAAGAACAATGAAAACAAAATAATTAGTATAAATATCAAACATGAACAAGAACAAAGAGGGATAACAAACTGAAAAGAGAAGATTAAAAAGTGTGAAACAAAGAAAAAAAGGATAGACAACTAAAATAGAGAAGAAAAAAGGAAAAGGAGAAAGATCGCTCGGGAACCCGGGATCGCGAACCCCGCAAATACCTAAAGAAGGTATTCCCCTGGGGGATATAATATGCCCGAACTTTGATAAAAAGGATACAAAGAAACTAGATAAAATATTGCAATCAAGATATAATGGTGTAAAACTAAAAATCTTACCTTTAAATGCGTTTTAAAATTCGTTGTAGCGTCGAAGGTTCCACTTATAACGGTAGACATTGTTGTACACATTTGGCATGCTGCTTTAACTTTGCCGTTACTATCAACGGAAATTATTTTAAAAAATTTCCTATCTAATATAGTGCAACGTGCACTATCGCAATTCATTGATATATTGTTATCCGGAATTGGGGAAATATCAACTATTCTTTCACGAGATTTAAACATACATTACATTTCTTTCTGCTACTACATTATCTTTCTTTCTATGGTTTTTAAAAAGTACTATACACAGCAAAACTCCGAATGATTCTTCCTGTTTATCAGACAATATTCTTTGTCGTTCTCATAGCAACGTTATAATTATAAAAACTAGAACGTTAAAATTGTACATGTACAGTTCAGCAAAAATGCTAAGTAAAACAGAAGCATTCATTTTAATCCTTATCATAGCAATAGTTGAAAAAGTATGTTTACATTAACTTCTAGAAACGAATCCTATCAGACAAAACAAAACAGAAAAGCACCTGTTTTGCTTTTGTGAATCTTACATCTGCGGATAAACGAAGCAACTTAAAATCTACAAAAATGTATTTTGAGTATGAAATGTATTTTCAAAATACAAAATACTTGGAAAAAGTGTTTCAAAATACATTATTAAAATACTTTCGTTTCGTCGGGATAAAATACAAAATACAAAATACAAATGTATTTTGAAAATGTATTTCAAATACATGTATTTTCGATACTGCCCATCTCTGTAAGCACTGTACCACAAAATCATTTCGTAAGAATTCCCATTTTTTTCATAATACATAAATTAGTTTAAATTTTCTTTAGTAACTTGTTATTTGCTAGTAGATAGTGGAAATATGTATGTTGCAGAAAAATCTACAAAAGAAGAATCTTTCTGTAACTTAAAAAAAACTTACAGTTCCGTTGAAAGAAACGCCTTATAATTCTACCTGTTTAGGCAAAAACCTATCTAAAACGATTTTATTTTTTACATGTTTATTTATTTATTTATTGTGGTTTCGAGCGATTTTTCTATTATTCAGTAAAGCCTGTGTAAAAGAAGCTACCTAAAACGGATTCCTATTTTTAAAATAGGTATTTGTTTCTATTATAATTAATTGTTTCTGTGATAGCAAAAATATTTGTTTGACATTCCTGATAAAAAATAATTTCTGGAACGAATACAAAAAATTTAAATTAGAAAAAAAAAAGCCAAATTGACATCTTTAAGCTCAGGTTCAATTACAAAATGTAATCTTACAAATTAAAACTTTCAAACATAGCCCTTTAAGACATGACTTACACAATTGTTTTGGTGTTTTTAAAGAAAAATAAAAATCAACATTTTCCTTCTTTGCGCTATTTAAAGTTACCCTGCACACACAGAAATGCATGTATCCGTCTTTGGCATAGTTTGACTCAAAATATTTTTTTATTTTTTTACATCACTTTTGATCCTTTTAATAAACGAAAGCACCAACATTTTTCATTTATATCAAAGATTTCTTGATAGTTGAAAATTGGTAATGACATCGCCCGTAAGACAAACTGTGACGTCACTGAGACGTCGTTGTGAAGTCACATTGTGACTTTGTGACCATCTATTGTCGATGTGACGTCACGTGACGTCGATGTGGAATCACAGTGACTAAAATGTGAAGTCGTTATGGCCGTTTTAGAGCTCGTTTGTGACGTCACATTGTGACCACTTTGTGAAGTCACGGTGTGACAAATTTGTGAAAAATGTGTCATTTGTGACTACTTTGACATTAACATTGCGACGAAACTGTGACAAAAGCGACGATATTTAAATTGCTAGAAACATGTTTTTTAAAGTAAATAACATGTTTTGAAGAATATTTGTAATTTTCTAAAAATTTTTAAGAAAGTCACATGTCAGTCACAATGTGACGTCACTGAGTGGTGGCATTTTGGTCACAGATGTGATGTGACCAAAGTGACTCACAGTGACGTCATTGTGACAATGCATGCTATAAGGGCGGTTTGTTTCTCTGCTGTTTGACTGTTCGTGCTCAAATTGTAATAAATATGAATAATTACCATGTAACTAGTATATGCTAATGATGTTAATTATGGCATGTTTGCTGCTTAAAAAGAAGTGTATAGAATTTATAGTTATTTTATATAGACTTTTTAAAAGATTTCCCATAAATTATGATCTATGGGAAAAAATCAATTGCGGTGTAATTTAATGATATTATTGTATTACAAACAAAATTAAATTTTATACGAATTTCTTAGCTGTTGTAAAATATATTTTCTGTAAATTTTTGAATGCAAAGCGTTATAATTCGCTTTTAAGCGAACGCAGATGTTTCATAAAGATCTGCGAGAAGAGATCCTTCTGCATCACATTTTAATTGCGTTACATTGTTTTTAACATATTGAAATCTCTATATATTACTGAGGCTCACAATAAGATGCTTGCTACAGAATATGATTGCATAGTAATTATCGTTTATTTACAGGGACATACAAGATATTGGATAGAGTAGAGTGTGTTAGCAATAACTGCTGTAAGCGAGTTTTCCGTTACAGTATGAATTAATAAGAGCAAATTCTAGAGCAAAAATGATGCTTGAATAAATGTAAATGCTTGGGCAAAAAGCGTGCTTGAATGAATGCAAATGCTTGAGTAAAAAACAATGCTTGAAATTATCATCATTTCTAAAATTAAAAGATTCTATCAGCCTATGTGTCATTCGATAAGAAGTGTTGTTTAATACTGTGAACGATAATGTACCTAATATGATGACTGTTGCCGAATGATGAACACCACATTAAACATTTATGAACAGCTTGTAACTTGTAAGCGATTTGTTACTTGTAAAACTAGCATTAGTAAAAAAAAAAAAAAAAAAAAAAAAAAAAAAAAAAAAAAAAAAAACTATTGAAGAATTTGTTTTTGCCGTTTCATGAAAACAATTTGACTCGTATTACATTTGTTCGGTGGAAACCACATCTTTTTATCTTTATACAATTATTCATTTACGAATCATTAATTTTAAAAATTGTTCCTTACTTCTTCATTACTCGGTATTTTACTCAAACACTGAAAGAAGTGTTTGGATTTTGCGTTAAAGTTAACACAATTACACTATATAATACCTGTAAACTTTACCTTTCAGAAATTATTGAGTAAAGTTACATACACTATTCTGAAAATTAGAATGCTTTCGAAGAAACGAAAAATGTTTTGAATAAGATTTCGAGAAAATATGTCGCTCTGCGTCGTATAATTTCAAGAAAAGACCAATAATTTGAGTGCCACTTTGAAAGCAACTTTGCTTGTTTAATTACTTTGTAGTCCTCCTTTTTTTAAACTTTCCTTATTATAAATTAATCTTACCGTGGAAATACGAGTCAGCAGTTTATGAGAGATTTTTAATTAATGCAGGATCAATTAATGTCTTCTTATTTTAAACTATTATTAACTGTTTATTTCAAACTTTATATCATCTTAATGAAGATTTTAATTAAAAATGAATAGGATATGTTGACATGAAACTTCGCTTGTTGATAGATTTATTTCCTTAGAAAATGTCACTAAAAATGTAAGTGGAAAGTAATTTATGATAAGTGGTTCTTTTGTATTTTAAAGAGTAACCAAATTTCAAGATAAAAAACAAGTAACTTGTTAAATCTATTTTTTAGATAACTTATTCACACTATTAGAAAAAGGCTTTCTTTTTTATAGAGGAATTTTACTGCCATTTCTATTGAAATT
Organism: Maratus speculifer; assembly: GCA_964019185.1. NCBI lineage: Eukaryota > Metazoa > Arthropoda > Arachnida > Araneae > Salticidae > Maratus > Maratus speculifer. The sequence goes on along the minus strand of OZ025301.1, from coordinate 144,892,118 downwards.
CTAGAAAATGACTTTTTTTTTTTTAATATTTAACTACAATTTTCCGCTGGTGACAATGCCTTTGCGAAGCTTTTCTATAATGATTCGGTTGAAAACATCGAATATAACGGTTAAAAAAAATACACAAAGAAATTGTTGTCAATTGATAATAAAGGAATTAAAGTTCAATTCACGAAAATGCAGGGAACAGCACCAGATGTGAATTATGAAAACGTGATTTAGACTATTAATTATGTTTAGCACTTTCCAATACTTTCAAATTCTATTTTTTGCATTAGATAACTGAGATCGATATGTATGCAGGCCGCTTTTTACTTTTTTGATTTTGTTTTCAGATATTTTCTATGCGGACACTTTCATTTTCAGAACCGGTTTGTAAAGTGAAAGCACCCTCGTAAACAATATCTGCAACCAAAATTGAAAAAGTATAGAACGGTCTGCATTCAGATCGATCTCAACTATCCAATGAAAAAAAAAATCATTTAAAAATATTGAAATGCAAGTGAGATATCTTTATAAATTTCTTCTATAGGATTAACATTAGCGAGCGGGCCTTTTCATTTGACTGAAGTAGCCCCTTAAGAAGATACCGTTCTTAAACTTAACTGATTTTTACGGTTACACATTGAAACCTCCCTGTGCGACCACCTCCACTATACGATTACCTCTCTTAACGACCATATTTCATGGAAGGAAATTCATTCCTATAGGCTCAATATTAATTTTACCTCCTACTAAAGACAATCCCAATTAAACTCCCTCCATGAGCGACCAATTTTTTTTATGAAAAAGAAACAAATTACGTTTTTTTTCTAGTCGCTTGTGAAAGAAGTTTTATCAGGAAAGTAATTCAGGGATGTTATAATTTGGGTGACAGATAGAAAGAAGAATACATGAGAGGGGTTCCTACTCCCAAGGGCACCCTTTGTGCACAAACTTGATATAAAATAATTAGCATTGCAAATGAATTACATATTTTTTCTACGTTGCCTGTAAAACTTGTTTTACAACATCAACAGTCTTCTCGCAAGAAAAATTCGTAGTCAGTTAACAAGATATTACACTTCTTTGGCCTAAAAATTTAACTGATTTTTCACATTTACACAGTGAAACCTATCTTTGCGGCAACCTCCATTTACGGACGATCTCCCTTAACGCTTAATCTACCAACGGTACTTATAAGTACCATAAAAGTTACTTATTATAAAATTCTTTTAATACGTAAATTAGTTGTAATACTGTTTAGAATGAATTACAGATACATTCCTTTATTTTGTTCCAAAATAATTTTTGGATAATTAGGAAATATTTCTATATTTATATTGTAAGAACATCATATTTGTACATTTTAAAACTCTACAAACTACTAAGAAAACAATTTAAAATAAAAGATTTGAGTGGGGATATAACTATTCCACAAAATTCCTGTAAATTCAAATTTAGTTATTTTTCTAAATCCTCCATAAGCCTTCTAAAATCTTTCAAAAATTTATTAAATGGTTATGTAAATCTTTTAATTTAGTTTAAACGTCTTATGTAAATGCTTTAGAAAGTAAAATTTTCATGAATTCATAATGCAGTAGATAAAGGGTTAACGACCATTTTCTCATGGAGCAAAATTCCTTCCCATAGACTCAATATTGATTTTACCTCATTTAGAGACCACACCAGTTGGACTCCCTCTATAAACGACCAATATCTTTGAAAAAAAAAAATGAAATAAATTCCGTTTTTTCCTGGTCTCTTGTGAAGATGGTTTTATCAGAAAAATAATTCGGGGCAATACATGCGTCAACAAATTTCTAAACTAAGTTAGATTTTTTTAAACCGGTAATTTGTTGTATTTAAGGCCTTTATATACCTTTTAAGGCAATGCATATAACTCTGATGACGAATTAAGGAGGGCAACCAATAAACTTCCCTGGTCTATTCTATTAAGAAACTCTAAAAAAAAATAGATAAAGTAATGAAATCCTCGTTATTTGTATCCTTCCGAAATAAATTTCCTTTATTTGCTGAATTTTTAAAATACTAGGAAATTATAAAAGATCAAACTCATAAAATCAAAGCAAACATCAATGTATCCATATTTTTAACTCTGCAGTAATTAACTTATGTAATTAACTTTTGTTTTAATAATTAAGTTTTTGTATGTTTTCCTAATATAGAAAGTGAATTTTAGTAACATTAATTGTTACCTTTTTTCAACTTTTAAAATCTAGATTTAAACAAGACCTCCATTAAGCGATCACGTCTCGAAGGGACCAATTTTATTTTAGAACGAGATGTGGTCGCTTTATAGAGGTTTTACTGTACGGCATTACGATAATGTTTTTTTTTTTTTTTTTTTTTTTTTTTTTTTTTTTTTTTTTTGTTTCAGAGAAAAAAAATATCACCTTCGATTTTTTTCATTATACTTATTGACATTTTAATTATGTATCTAAATTCAATTTGTGCAAAAAAAATGAAAATTATGTCTTGTGTAACGACATGTGTGGCCTGGACTAGAGGTCTGCACGGGCCGGGCTCGGGCCGATTTCCAATAATGGCATTCGGGCCGGGCCTAGTCACTAATCTTTTCGGGCCAGGTTGGGCTCGAGCCTTAATTTTTTTGCTGGAGTATCGGGCCGGGCCTAACTTTTTTTTCCGTACGAAGCCGAGACTGATTCCATTCTTCCTAGTTTTCATGGACCAAAATAATCAGTTCCTATTAAATCTTCCTATATGAAAATCCTTTTCTCGACTTTTTATAAATCAGTAATATTTTGCTTTGTCCAAAAATTTCTGCAAAAAAAGCATATACTTTTAAGCCGTCATTATTCTACAATTAAACATTACAATTTATTCCTTTTAAAAAATCGTAGATTACTAGGCGTTTTAAAATAGAATTAAACACACACACACACACACAAAAAAAAAAAAAAAAAAAAAAAAAAAAAAAAAAAAACATGATTATGACGGAATTTTTTTTTTTAAACTTAAAACTGAAAGTTTCTTTTAAAATGTTCATCCATGCAGAATGAATACAACAATACGGGAGAAAAAAAAAATATATTAAACATTTACCTCTGTTAAGAAGGGAATGCATTTTTTTTTTTTTTTCGTTCCAAAGCGATTTCGTCTTTGGAAATTTTACCATATACCGCTTTTTCGATTTTTTGTCTCCATTACAGGGAATATGGATTAATAATACTAGTGATAACTGAAACATTTACATACAACAAACAAAGATTCATTTAAAAGCATAAATATCGCAGCCTACGGCACTTCTGCATAAATGGAGATTATAAACATGGAAAAAAAAGACAAATATAATTTTTTTTGGTCAGAACACTTCCATAAGATTAAAGATCAATGTTCTGTAGAAATTCACTCGAGTCGGGCCGGGTTCGGGCCGAATTTTAAACTTTTTTCCGGACCGGGCCGAGCTCGGGCCGAAATTTTAACTTTCGGGCCGGGCCGGGTCGGGCCATTATTTTTTTCGTCCGGGCCGGGCTCGGGCCGAAATTTTAACTTTCGGGCCGGGCCGGGTCGGGCCAATATTTCTTTCGTTTGGGCCGGGCCGGGCCCGGGCCGAAATTTTAACTTTCGGGCCGGGACCGGGCCTGGAAATTTCGGCCCGTGCAGACCTCTAGCATGGACCTCCAATTCGTAGACCGTTTTTCTCCGTTCACAAGCATTTCAGATAAATTTAATCTCCATATTATGAAAGTGTATTATTCTCGTGATCGTATATCAACATTTAGTTACAAAATAAATAAGTTTAAAAAAAATGGCTGTCATTTAATAAAAAAAGCTTCTTCTTCTTCTTCTTTTTTTTTTTTTTTTTTTTTTTTTTTAACATTTTGCGAGTTTTAAAAAAAGTTAATTGATGCAAATTGTAGTTTTTGATGGTATGAGATCTTTTTTAATTTCTTTATTTTTAATAGAGATTGAAGAAAATCGGTACAGTAGTTGCCGAGAAAATTGGTCATCCAGTTTGATAAAAAAAATTTCGCTAAAAAAAAATTCGCTAAAAAATATAGTTTACAATTTTGTAATAGCATTACTTTCAACGAGCGATGTTACAGTCTATGAGAAAAAAATACTATAAGGAATTGAAACATTGCTAAACCTTTTAGGATAACGATCTACATACTTGAAGGATGCAAAAAAAAATTGCAAAATTTAAAAAAATCTAAAATTTTCACCCAAAGAAATTTAATCAATCTTCTCTAAGAAATGAAAAGAAACTTCAATTACTAACAACTCTAATAGCATGCATGGTCACAGTGACGTCGCTGTGAGTCACTTTGGTCACATCACATCTGTGATCAAATTCCACCAATCAGTGACGTCACATTTTGACTGAGATGTGACTTTCTTTAAAAAGCTTTAGAAATTTATAAATATCCTTCAAAACATGTTATTTACTTTAAAAAACATGTTTCTGGTAATTTAAATATCGTCGCTTTTGTCACAGTTTCGTCACAATGTCAATGTCAAATTAGTCACAAATGACACATTTTTCACAAATTTGTCACATGGTGACGACTTTGTGAAACGTCACAAAAGAGCTCTAAAAGGGCCATAACGACTTCACATTTTAATCACTGTGACTTCACATCGACGTCACGTGACGTCACATCGACAATCGATGGTCACAAAGTCACAATGTGACTTCACAACGACGTTGCAGTGACGTCACTATGCTTTACGGGAATATCCCACATCTAATCTAATCTAAAGCATAATCAAATTCTATGTACTCTAGAAATTTAATCCTTAAAAAGATAAATAAAAATAATCCTATTTCTAAAATGTTAAAATTTTTAATGATATCACGATTTGCGAGCGAATTTGCTTGAAAATAGGCAAAAGATTCTAGCCACATATGTTATAAAAGCAAAATTATTTCCCAAAAATCCTTGTGCCATTATGACATTTGAGGATTAAAATTGTAGCAATGAAGAGCAACACTTGATTTGCTTCTCCCTTCTAAGGGGTGACACGTCTGATTTGCACATGAAGAAGGAAGTTGGAGTTCTTTTGAAAGCCGTAACAATTTTTTTTTTAATTTTGTGATTTTATTAAGACGATTTTTTGCCTTTGAAAATGTATTCGAAAAAATATCTTTCCACCCTCAGCAGAACGAAATTTTCTGATACATTATCAGAGTTATTTTTAAAAGTAGAGACGTAAAACTTGCTGAAGTAATTTTTGAATAAATGTTCCGTGATGTCACTTTTTGCTCAATCCATTAGAATTTGATTTGTAATAACAAATACTTTCTCAGTGTGACCATTTTTTCCATTCTCAGATGAAAATCCGATTCTTTAGAAAATTCGATTCAAACGCCAATTTTGACAACATTTTTATCCAATATTTTTTGCTTTGATATTAAAAAAAAAATTACAAGCACTGCACATTGCACACTTTCTAAATAAGAGAATTTGCCAGTTTGAAGCGCTTGAGAACAAAAATGAATTTTAAAATAAATCAGAAAATAAGCAATTTCGATTGGAATACACCCTTAATTATAATATTCTAAAACTTTACTAAATGATCATTTTCTTTTATTATTTTTTATGTAATGTGTCTTATTTTATAAAAATGCTTTTAATTGTCTTATTATATTATTTTTTGCAATTTTTCATTATTGAGCTGATAACATTATATTTTTATACCTGTAATTGAAAACTGTTCATGGAATAACTTAACCCTATAACCAAAAAACACTCTGTAAAAAGTCATACTTGATTTTTCATCTTATTTATTTGAAAACGGGCATGAAATTCAAGTTAAAATTATTTTAATTCTTATCAAAAAATTTAAGAAATTTTAATATTGCAAAAAGAAAGATAAAATATTATATAAATAAAAGTTGTTAGTACAGTTATCAGAAACTATTCTGCACATATTTCTATGTTTACTTCATGAGTTAAAAAATCTCTAGGATATTTCCATGGCAACAGTAAGTATATATACGAAACACTTTGGTAAGAGGGTGATAAATCAAGAAGTTAATCTAAAATGACAAATTGTTTTCGCAACATTTAACCACAACAAAATTTATTTTTAAGAAAGATAAAATGTAGCTAACGAGCTGAAAATTGTTTTGAATCTTATCAAAAACTTTCTGGAAAATTTAATAGTGTAAAATAGTTATAATTTAAGGTAATAAAAGGGCTGTTGGAAAAAAAGATATTAGAAAATGGTCCGCACAAATTTATTCGTCTGAAAACCTAAAAGAAACTTCATTGGTCTTTTAAAAAAGAACATTAAAGAAACGGATTTATTTACTTATTTTAAAATAGCTTATAAGTTACCACATCATAAAAATTAATTTATTTCAGAAAAATTACATTTAATGTATTTTGTGCAATTTTTTATTGTTTATGCTTGTGTTTTGTACATCAATAAAAATATATTCACATTCATCAAACATAAAAAAATACTAATAAGTGCATATTAAGTACATTAATAGTTAATCAGCATTGCTAATATGAAATGAAGTTTAATGAGATAAAACGGTTGCCTATCTTTAGCCATGTCCCTTAGCTAATGATAGGTGTTCATCCATTTTCCCATGGTGCATCAAATCCTCAGTACTTTTGAGTACCATTGAACAAAATTTAATAAAAAACTTATTTTTTCTGTCTATTAATAAAAGTTTTTTTCCTTCCATACTGAATAAAAATATATGCTGCATTCACCTACAATGAATAGCTAGTCACCTTCAGCATCTATGCGGATAGAGTATACAGCTAAGCTGAATAAACAAAATGATCTAGAATTTTTAGTCTGTTGTTGTCTAGATGACGAAGTGATATTGGATAGTTTCAGTAACAGGAAATTATCATTTAGAGATTTAATAATTATTTCGAGAATGATTTCACAAACTAGAATTCTATTTACTAAAACTAACCTCTTGCGTTCGCATCGATTTTCAGAGTTTTATATAAATAATTAACTAAGTTTGACAATGAGAATTTATAAAATTTTCTTAAATTCTTGTAGGAGACTCTAGAACTCTCTAGAAAAACAATTAGAATTTATAAGGATGACATGGAACTATTTTTTCTTGAGCCACAAGCCTCATTCAAGATGTCAGAATTATATTTTCTCTCAGTGCACACGATGTACTCCACTCGATCAAATTTAGATTGAGTAGAGAAACAGTCAAACCTGAATATTTTTAAAAAGTGATATTTTTTTAAAATCAAAAAAAGAAAGAAAGAAAATATACGTAGATATATTTTCTTTCTTAAAAAAATATTTAAAACATTTTATATTGCAAAAGCCTTTCCATTTACACAAAGGATCTAATACATTTAAATACATCACTATAAGAATTGTACTATTTTCACAAGAGTATTTTTGGTTGATTATTGTGATTTATTTTGTAAATACTATTATTTTCAACAATATTTAACTGATTGGTAAAGTAATCATACGAACTGAATTTTTCCAACTGAGCGAAAAATTGACCAGGCTGGGAATCGAACCCAGATACTTGGCTTACAAGGCCGATGCTTTACCTGTTAAGCTACCTGGGCGATAGCCAGCTGGAATTTCTCGCTCAGATAACCTTATTGGTCATAACATCTGGTCTCTCATTTAGATAGCTCAACAGAATAGACCGCAGGTAAAGGAACTCTATATGACGATGGGTACGTAGATATACTATTATTTTCAACACAATCTAACTGATTGGTAAAGTAATCATACGAATTGAATATGGGTTCGATTCCCAGCCTGGTCAATTTTTCGCTCAGTTGGAAATATTCAATTCGTATATTTTGTAAATGTTTTACATATAGATATATACATTATACATATCATTTATTCTGTTAATTTAATAAACGTAATAGTAATAATAATTCATTCACTTCAAAAAATCCATTCTGTAATGTCAAACATATGGGTAGGTTGTTTTTGAATTTTTCGTTTAAATTTGAATATTTTTTTATTTACTTTATATACAGGGTGTCCCCTCTCAACGGTGGCCAATGGCTAATTTCTAAACCGTTGGTCATAGACATATAGTTCCAATTGAAAAAATGCTTTAAAAAAGGCAAAGAATTGTTTTTTAAGCGATTTTGGTCAAAAAAATGTTTTACTAAAAAATTACGAAAATTAAATTTTTATACGGTCCCCCGGTCCTATAAGTGATATTTAGTAAAAATTTTTCAACACTCTAACAAGTAATACAGAAAAGGTCCCATTCATGTAACATTAAAATTGACCGAGTTATGAAACTTTAAATTTCATGACTTAAACCACTTTTCTATAGCTGAAAACGGATGAGTTCGACGGAGGTTTAAGGGAACGTACACTAAGTGCTTAAAGTATTATAAAGTGAGTCGATTTCCAACGCTGTTCAAAGGCTACTTCCTAAACTATTTGTCACAGACATATAGTTCCAATTACAAAATGTTTTAAATGAGCGATTTAACTGAAGGCGCTGTCACCGTATAAGTTTTACGGTAGTGTTAATTATAATTAAGTAACTTCTAGATTGGTTATTAAAATAACTGAAGACATGAATTTAAAAATTCTCTTTATCGAAAAAATCAAATTTTGGGAAATAGCGAAAAAACTTTAAATGCATCTATTGGTTTTCATTATAAATTTTGAGATTGCATTGTTACAATAGTGGAGGTTTGTATAAACTGATAGAGAAATCAAAAAACAGTAAGTCGAGTTTTGAAATTCATATCCTCAATTGTATTTTTACGTATGTTTTATTTTGTAAGCAAATGAAGCTGATTCTTTTCGTGATTTTATTTTAAAAAGGTATGTTATTTTGAAAAGCTTTTATTTTATTCATAGTTTTTGTATGTAAATTTTCCTAGTTCAAAACTTATATTCAAATTTTAACTCACTTCCAAATATCTGATTGAGGTTCAATTCCCATACTTATTTAAACCCGATGACAATGTAATATTAATACGATTTTAGGTGCGTTCCATTTATTTATTTTATAGGACTACATCAAATTCTATTAGATTGAGTAATCTAATAGAGCGTTAAATATGTATCATTTTGTAACGATTTATGACTGTTGCTTTTCATAGTTTAATTTAACAAAATTTCTGTTTTTTTTAGTTATATTTTTAGCACAAATTGCATATTTTACTTTAACATGTAAATGTCAACATAAATTCAGAAACAGCATTGTAAAAATATTTTTTACTCTCAATGTTTAAAGTTAAATTTTCTATCTGATGTTTATTTTTATTTCCAGTAAATTTGTGGCTGACCCCTATTTTGCAGCAAAAAATATGCTTCAACTTTGAACAGCTATAACTCGGTCAATTTTGATCGCAGAGGAATGGGACTTTTTTTGTTTTACTTGTTAGAGTAGTGGTAAAAATTTTCTAAATATCACTTATAGGACCGGGGGACCGTATAAAAATTTAATTTTCGTAATTTTTTAGTAAAGCATTTTTTTTTTTTTACCTAAATCGCTTAAAAAATCATTCTTTACCTTTTTTAAAGCATTTTTGCAATTGGAACTATATGTCTATGACCAACGGTTTAGAAATTAGCCATTGGCCACTGTTGAGAGGGGACACCCTGTATATATATATATATATATATATATATATATATATATATATATATATATATATATATATATATTTATTTATTTATTTATTTTTACATGGGATAGCTGGCGTTCATCGCTAATATGGATAATTTAATTTTTCAATTTCGGTTACTCGTAGGTTTACTATTTTGTCCTACTCCCAATCCTACATGTTTTCATTATTTTGGGTGCAGGAAAGCACAAAGGTAAACCTACGAGTCAACCAGTCCTCCTGACGCCTCTCAGTCTATAAAGTTTTACCAGGGTGGCGAGTGTCAGGGAAAAACACAGTCTAAAAAATCTTGTTTAATCCCTTTATATTACTCTAAGTATTCCATTACAGGGTGGCGAGTGGTTAGATAAAAACACAGTCAATATAAATGATAAATACCAGTATTTTGTTAAAGATAAATTCAGTTTATATAATCTCTTTATATTATTTGAAGTATTTTCTATAAGAAAATACTGGCAGATTTCTCTTTTCTTGACTGTGTTTTTCCCGGTTTTCCCTGACCACTCGCAACCCTGCATTAGATAATATTAGTAGTTTCCTCTTTTTTTTACTATGTTTTTCCCTGACCAATCGCCGCCCTGTTTTCAATTGTTAAATTCCTCTAAATGTTGTGAGAAAGTTTTTTTTTTATTTCTCTCTCTAAAAAATGTCATATGAATAAAATAAAGAAAAATTGTGGCCAGTTGTCACAATTTCTTGTAAAAAAAATATTCTTATACAAAGAGTTAAAACTACATTAATAAGATAAATATTTTATTTTTTAATAATTCCAATCTTAAACTAATATTCTGAGAAATTTAGAAAAATAAATACCTAAAATAACTTAATGCGGCGATATTTAAGTGAACTTTGATCATCTTTCCTTACGCTGACTTAATTAATGATAATTAAGTACAGGAATTAACATACAAATTTCCCTTGGGATGCCTTAGAGGGATTGCAGTTTCTAAGGTTTCAGTGTATGCTTTAAATGTGTATTTTTAATAAAACTGCTTATAGAGTCAGGTATTTTCGAAATGTCAAAAGTTTAAAGCTTGTTATCTTTAAATTTGTGGAACCACTAGTGCAAAACTTAGAAAATGTGTATAAACTACTTTCCTTTTTAAATTTTATATTTCAAGAATTTCATCCTTTATCTAGTGGTGTCAAATGACATACCTTTTAAATTTTTGGATTTATGGTTAGTTTATTTGTAATTTTTAGATTGAAACAACCACGAATCATTTTTAATACATTTGAAACATGTTTTAGTATTTAAAGTATCCGCTTACATTTAAAATGTCAATTTCGATGAAAATTCGCAATTTTGTTTTATCCTTTTGAGGGACAACGCACTTCTATTCACAATATGCAGAAACGATTGAATTACAGCAGAATTTAAAAACAAATTTATTTCAAAATAGATAAATGCTTTTCTTTACGCATACTTGAAGAAATTAAAATTTTCATTTCTAAATTCTGGTGTCAATGTGGCATTTAGCAATTAAAATTGAGTGGGATATATTTTATCTCACCGCCCCTCAAGGGGAATTGATTTTCTTATGGAATAAACATTTCTGTTTTTATTTTTCCTGCCTATTAGAAATGAAATTAAAGCTCTTAAAAACACTTACCACCTTAATTTAAATTGAAGTAGAAAACTTTAAAAGAGTTTTCTAAAAAATTAGATTTTCATCAGTAAAGGTTGCTCTAACTCGAACTTTTATAAAAAATGTTAGATCTTATAACAATTTTTTGCGTAGCTTTTGTTTAGCTTTAGTCGCTAGTCTCTAAAATGTAGTGAACTAAAAAAATAAGCTATAAGTGATTTATTTGTTGACATATAACTATTTTTATGAAGAATTACACGTAAAAATTTTATGTACTTGCATATAATCAGCTTTGTCTCTTTAAGATTTCCTTATTTTGACTAGTTTTTAGTTCATTACACTTAAAAGTGCCTAATATGCACTTGTTGAAAAAAAAAAGATTTGTGCTGTATGCCCTTAAAGCCGAAACCGTTTTCATAAGAAATTGCTAAAAAATGACCAAAAATCTTGAAATTTTTAAAATGTTGCATAGATATTATTATTATATTATAATTTTCTGTGCTCTGTCTTAGCTGAAACTGAAAAATACCAAAAAATGTGTCAAAAGTAGTATTAAAAAAAGTTCTGAACGTATAGTCAGATATACAATAACTTAAAAAACTGGAAGAAAAATAAACATAAAAACTTATATGATAATAACTTATAATCAATCAAAATGAGCTAAAGATTGCTAATAGCGTAAAAGTTGTGTCAATGTGTGTCACAACTTTTATCGCTATTAGCATTGACACAAAAGTTGTGTCAATGTGTAGCGATAAAAGCGCTCTTGTTGTGTTTCATATAAAAAAAGATATTACCTTTTTTAAAATGAAACCCAACAAGAGAATTATAGCTTTGGCCAGATTATACAACAAAGAACCTTTACAAATTGACTTTGGAAATAGTAGAATAAATTAACAGTCGAGATTTTATTTACTATCCATTACCCGGGAATTAATAGGGATATTTTTCTGAAGTAAAAATATTTGAAATGATTCAGTTTCCATTCAATTACCTAAATTTTGAAAAGGGATGCTATGCAGGTTTAGTAACAAATAGTAAAAAATTAATTTCAAAAAACACAAACATCCATTTTTATTTCATTTTATGTTTGCACTGGTTTTCATACATGGACTCTCGTGATATTACATACCAAATTCCTACATTAAATGTAAAGAAAAAAAGAGAAAATTACATCTTTTATGTTGGAAATGTTATCGTTTGTGCGATGAAGCATAATTTGATGTAAATAACGGTATTTTTATCACTGTTAGTAATTTTAGCTTATTTTGATCAAAAACAGAAATTTAAAACTTTGAAAGGCGCCATTCGACACCGGTAAAAATAGCGTTGAATATATTTATTTTTTATTTAATATGGAAGTATGTTCCCAACGAACTACGATCATCAATCCCCTCCCAACTCTAAAAAACAGTTAATTTAATCGACTTTAAAGAATTCGCGAAATGTTAAATTATAATTTTTAAAAAATGCGGTTGCACTGTAATCCGGTTTTTATTTATTTCCCTCTTTTGGAGGGAGGCGGGAGTTTAGGGCCGAATCAGTTGCTGTTAATGGCTGTTTCGACTTTGATTAAATAAGATTACTGATTACTGATAAGATTATTAAAAACCAGCTGATATAAAATAAACTAAGTCAACGAAATCTTTAATTCCGGATACTTTTTAACAATACTATAAGGAAATAGTTTTAACTAACAAATATAACATTTTAAATCAGACGTAATTTTTACCAAATTTTTCTTTCTCTTTTTAATATTCACGAAAACGTATTTTAACCCTGCGAAAGAAAATATTATTTGCATTGTCCTCGAATTGGCAACAATAGTTTAAAATATTATTTCAAAATATGAAATAAATCTCTCGAGTGCGCGTAAGCACTTTTTTTTAAACTGTATAGCAATATAATCAATTCGCCGTTTTAAATCTGACGTAATTTCTCCTATTTACGTGTTTTAATGGGTATTAATAAATTTATTATTTTACAATATTAATCTTTTAGAATTTACGTGTAAATTCACATTTCTGTTTTTTTCTTTTGTAAAAAATATTTAAGCTAACATAAACATGAACTGCTAATTTATGAAATTTTCTCTTTTACTTTTTTCTTATTTTTATCTTCTTATGATTTCTTTTGTAAAAAAAAATAGTTTTTGATAATTTGAGATGGGCATTAAATTATTAAAAGAATACACAATTATCTTCAATTAAAAAGATAAAGAAGCTGGAAACATTTAAGTAACGTTTTTATTTATATCCTAAATAATATTTCTTGACTTTCATTAAAAATGACAATTTTTTATTGGATCCTATTGATTTTTTTTCCCGCCTTTCTGTAAAATTCGTTTTTGTTTCGTATTTTAAGAATTTTTAGTTAATTTATCTTTTAAAATGTCAGAAAAATACTCGAGATATTTTCCTTATAATACTCACAAGTTTTTTTTTTTAAAGTCTTTGACATTTTAAAATATCGTAAAGTTTTTGTTCTGGAATACGTACTTCTTTATTAACTATAAAAATATGGCTTATAAAATTAAACGTTTTTGATTTATTTATTTTCCTTTATAAAATGAAATTCAGATGGGAAAATTAAAATAATTTATATACATATTTATAATTTATATATATACATATATTATTTCTCGCTGAGTTTTACTTATTAAGTAAATTCTGAGTATGCATAATTAAATTATTAATTTATTTAGAAACATTAATTTTTAAAATAAATGAATCATTCAATTAATCCATTTGCATCATAAGCATACAGCGGGTGTTTTAAAAGTGATGAGAAAATGTGTCAATAAAGCAAATTTTGTCAAATTTTCTGTTTTTTTTTTTTTTTTTTTTTTTTTTTTTTTACTTTGTAAAATGTATTTATTTAACCTAACGGAAACAGAAACTGATAATTTATGAATTTTTCTCTTTTACCTTTTTTATTATTTTTAGCTTTTTATAATTTCTTTGGGATTTTTTTTTTTTTTTTTTTTTTTTTTTTTTTGGTGAGTTGAGATGGACGTTAAATTATTAAAAGAATACCCAACTATATCCAATTAAAAAGAAGTTAGAAACATTTAAGAAATATTTTTATTTATATCCTAAACAACAACATTTCTTTACTTTCATTAAAAATGACTTTTTTTTTATTGGATCTTATTGATTTGCTTTTTTCGCCTTTCTTTAAAAATATTTTTAGTTTCGTATTTTAAATTTTTTTAACTTAATTTATCTTTTAAAATGTCAGAAAAATACTCTTATATTTTCTTTATAATACTCGCAAGTTGAAAAAAAAGCCTTTGACATTTTAAAATATCTGAAAGTTTTTGTTCTGAAATAAGCACTTCTTTATTAACTATTATTTCATACTTTAAAAAATATATATATTTTATAAAGTTAAATATTTTCGATTTGTCTATTTTCCTTTGTAAAATGAAATTCAGATGGGAAGATTCAAGTAATTTATATTTTTATTTTTTATTTCTCGCTGAGTTTTACATCAAGTAAACACTGTAAAGGAAAAAAATCCGTTAAATTTACGGCAAAAACTTCTGGCAGCACTGTTGCCAGCAATTTTTGCCGTAAAAGTTGCAGTAAAATTACATTTAGATTTGCACCATAATTTAACGGATTTTTTTACAGTGAATTTCAAATATTAATAACTAAATTATTCATTTAAATATAAACAATTATTTTTTAAATCAATGAATCATTCAACCCATTTCATCATTAGCATACACCGGGTGTTTCAAAAGTGACAACAAAATGTGTCAATGAAGTAAATTTTCTCAAATTTTCTGTTCCCCCCCCCCCCGAAAAAACGTTTTATAACTAACGCAAGTAGAAACTGTTAATTTATGAAATTTTCTCTTTTACTTTTGCTTATTTTTATCTTCTTATAACTTCCTTGGGAAAAAATATTTTTTGGCCATTTAAAGATGCATGTAAAATTATTAAAAGAATGCAGAACTATCTTCAATTGAAAAGTTAAAGAAGCGGTAAATATTTAAAAAATACTTTTGTTTATATCCTAAATAATATTTATTTACTTTAATTAAAAATGACAATTTTTTATTAGATCTTATTGTTTAGCTTTTTTTTTTTTTGCCTTTTTTTTTAAAAATCTTTTTAGTTTCGTATTTTATGAATTTTTAACTTAATTTATCTTTTAAAATGTCAGAAAAATACGTTCATATTTTCTTTAAATACCCACAAGTTGAAAAGAAAAAACGTTTTTGACATTTTAAAATATCTGAAAGTTTTTGTTCTGAAATAAGTCCTTTTTTTATTAACTATAACTTCATATTTAATAAAAAGATATTTTATAAAGTTAAATATTTTTGATTTGTTTGTTTTCTTTTATAAAATGAAATTTAGATGAGAAGCTTTAAGTAATTTGCATTAATATTTTTATTTCTCGCTGAGGTAAATTTCAAATATGCATAATTAAATTATTAACTTAAGTAAAAACATTAGTTTTTAAAATAAATGAATCATTCAATTAATCTATTTGCATCATTAGTATACACCGGGTATTTCAAAAGTGCGATGTGAAAGCAAAACTCAATAAAAAAAAATATCTATCTGTCAGACAGATGGATTTGGATATAAATATTCAGATATTCAGAGTGGTATGGGATTTTGTATGAACCAACTTAAAAATTAGTTCAAAATCTCGACAAGAGAAGGCTCTACTGCACAAAACTCCGTAGAATAATTTCATATTGCTTAACAATGTAAAATTTGCACGAAAGAGTGTTTTGTGGTATTATCTAATGTTTTTGTATCCAAATATTGCGTTGTGTTGTACTGTATTGTACTGTTCTTGCAATATCTAATTATGTGCAGTAACGTCCTCTATTGTGGAGATTTCTAACTAATTTTTAAATAGATGTCATACAAAATCCCATACCACCCTGAATATTTATCTGCAAAGTGCATGTCTTTCCGACCCATAAATCTCATTTTATTGTATTTTAGTTTCGCGCCGAACTTTTGAAACAGACAGTATATGTGTGCATTTTCGGAACTTCTTTTTTATTCAGAACTTCCAAATTCATACCGAAAATTCAAAATAGTAATTATTGTTTTATTTCATGTGAGACAGTCGTTGATTGCATAAAGTAAAAGTTCTGCTTTTGGAATTTCCTGCATAATTCGAAATTTTTGAATAGGAAGGAAATTCCTAAAATGAATACATGTATGTGCTAATGATACAGAAAAGTTGGAGGCATTTTTCAGGAACTATAACAAAATAAAAGTAATTTCACACATCACTTCGTTTAAAAGGATATCATAAATTAAACTGACTGTTTTTACTCTCAATAACACATAAATGGCAATAGCTATTAAATTTTTCAGGATTTTCTTTAATGTGCTTACAAGTTTTAAGTCCAGATATCACCGATAGGTGGCGCACCTAGACTCTCACCGTTAGAATGTTGAATTTAACAAATAAAAATGGAATAAAGATTACTCAGTTCTTACTCTTCATACAGTTTAGGTGTTGAAATGTCAAACTATGTACTGTTCTTGCAAGAATAACTTCAACGGCTGTCTCTGATTACTTGTTACTGAATTTTCAATTTTTAAAATTTAATTTAAAACATACGAATGTAAAAGATTATACATAGGAAAGTGGCAGGGAACAAAAAAGAAGAAAAAATAATAATCGCGGTCTGCTACCCAGGTAAAAAAATCAGCAAAAAACCTTTAGAAAAAATAAGATTTTACAGGAATTTTGAAGGTTTTTACAGGGATTTTGAAGGCAAATTAAAAGCGCAGGTTTATTTGAGGGAATTTACTGTTAATCAAAAGATTTTATGCAGGCATTTATCTGACCTCCAAATTACTAATCGGGTATTTTGAAGGTCACTTCAGGTATTTTGAAGGAAATTGAAAACTGAACAAAATGCACAGATTTTTATAGGTTGTATAGAGGCTTTTATCAGCAAGTTAATGGCTTTCAATTTACCGTTAGTGACTTAGCTGATTTTTGATAAGTATACTTCAGGTATTTTGAAGGAAAATATAGCCTTCAATTTACCTTCAGTGACTTAGCTAATTTTTGATAAGTGTACTTCAGGTATTTTGAAGAAAAATATAGCCTTCAATTTGCCTTTAGTGATTTAATGACTTAGTGAATATTTACAATTTCTTAGTTCAAGCCTTCGTTCTGTTACGTGAGGACGTGTCCCAGAAATGCTCTTCAAAATACAAGAATAGGCGCGATCCACGGCCCGCGGGACAGGAACATTCTGTTGATTTAGATGCGTTAATATCTCAGCTATATTTTGAGGTAAGTTGCATGTTTTTAGGACAATTATTAATTAAATTATAAGTAATTAATTATCACATCCCTTTGCCAGTTAATTCTATCGGCGTTTACAGATACTAAATTCCACAATTCTAGGAATTTAATTGCTTAAACTCTTAATTAAAAATTCTCAAATCATGTAAAAATCATCTCCATAGTCTAATTTTCAATCAAGATTAGTTTATAAAAATTTTCTCATAAAAATTCTCGCATTAATTAAAGTTTTATTATTGTTTCTTCCAAATTAATCTAGAACCACGTGTTCGAATTCGAGCTAAATAATGCTTAGTTCAGCCTAATGGGGATAAGTATTAAGATATATATCCACAAGATAGCGTCTGGTTCACCCCTGCCGGCAGCAATTTAGACCCCGTAGCGACCACGTGGAATTTCTGAACTTTGAAAAAAATCTCAAGATTAAAAAACTTCAAGACAATACACTGGCCTCAAATGTACCCCGTAAATATATATTGTAATTATATTTATATATTGTAATTATGTTTATATATTTTAATTATATGCATTTATATAAAAAACTTTAACTATTTTCTCCATTTTTAATGTTTTAATTTCTAAACTTAGAATATTTTTCGACTTTTTTTTTCATTTTTTCGCAAAAATATTTTTTTTCGAATTTTTAGATAAAAACTGGCAAATTGATTAATTATTACATAAAATTAACGATTTTAATTAATTTTCTTTGAAATAAAAAAATTTTTTTTAGTACGGCATTTTTGTTTTTACCGGTAGTCGGCATGATTACGCGGCACTCACCGTACTATCCATCTAGCCGTAAAACACTAATTTCTAATTATCTCATTAATTAATTAATATTTATTCTTTTCCGCTGGGTTCCTATACCTACGACTTTTAAATTGGGTTGAGGAGGGGTTATTGTTTATTTTGAGTACAATTGAGAAATGTGAAATTTAAATCTTTGTTTTCACACATATACAGGGAAATTGCAGGTTTTTTACCTTCAAGAAACCTTAGTTCCAAATACCTGTAAAATACCTGAATATTGTTTTTTCAGGGAAAATGCGGGTTTTTTACCTTCAAGAAACTTTAGTTCCAAATACCTGCAAAATACCTGAATATTTTACTTTCAGGGAAAGTGCAGGTTTTTTACCTTCAAAAAACCTTAGTTCCAAATACCGGTAATTTACCTGAACTTTTTTTTAAGGTTTTTTGCTGATTTTTTTACCTGGGTATGGTTATCTTGTTAATGATATCCTTTTAAATGACTATTTTTATTTTCTGGAAATTTTCAAAATAGTCCTATATCAGGAGCGAAAAAAATGTACTGCACAGAAAATATATAAAAATTGAGATTATCTTTGTTTGTCATGTAACAAATTGAATTGATTCCCCTGAAAAAAAATACCTGAGATAGTGATTTATACCTGAATAGATCACAAGGTTTTTACTAAATCCAGCTTTTAAACGGCTTCAAAATATAGAACCTTGACTTAACGACTTCATTTGAAAATTAGTTTTGTAAGATTAAATTTGTCATACAATATTAAAACTTTTGTTAATGTTTTTACAACTTAACAGATATTTTTTCTAACAAAAAAGTAATGATAATAAATGTAAAAAATCATAAAATGGCTTCTCTTGTCTTACAAAAGGTAGCTGACAATAATGTGACAAGTGCTCCAAACTTTTAACTGAAGATTGAATCTTAAATATTCAAACAAATTGCAACTTCAGGTTCATGCTTAAAAGCCATTTTTTTTTCATATTATTGTGAAAAAACAGAAATAAAGTCTTTCAAATAAAAAAAAATTCTAATCTTAATATTTTATCTACTTTTATTAACATAGCCCATTTTATTTTATTGGTTATATTAATATCTATTTTATATAAAGAGCAAATTAATATGAAAAGTTTGTCAGGACAAATTGTTCTTTTTTGAGCCGAATTAAATATTTAACCCATTCGTGCCCAGCATCTTTTGCGTAAATTTTATTTGGTTGGCACCACTATTGTTAGAAGATTTAAGTTTAGTTCATTAATCACGAAAATGCATCATTTAAATAAAATAATTATTGCTTTTCTTTTTTACCGGTGTCAAAAACAGTGCTGAATGCACCTTTTGAAGCGTCCATAAAAAGGGACGCTAGGCACTAATGGGTTAATATTACAGTAAATTTATATTACTTAAAAAAAATCTTTACAAATTACATAATAACTCTTCATATAATGCTACAGAAAATTTGTATAAATTGTTATACTCGATTTTTTATACTTACACATTTTTTATTCCAACACTCGTTAAAAATTTATTCAATCAAATTAACCAACTTTAAAAAAATCCTCAGCATATATATAAAGTATTCAAGCTTTCTTTTACAGTTTTATTATTATTATTTTTTTTTTAACCATCTGCGTTTATCTCGAAATTTACTTCATCAAATGAAAAATGTTGTTTCAAAAAAAAAAAAAAAAAAAAAAAAAAGAAAGAAAAGAAAAAAACGAAGCTATTTCAGAAACACCTCACAAAAAAGTGATAAATCAAGAACTAAACCAAACATGACAAATTACTTTTATAATACTTTCCAATACATTTAACACAGAAAAAACGTTTTAGTAAGTAAATTAAAATTCCTTTTTGTGGTTGCAATTTCTAGTGCCTTCCTTTCTGAAGTTGAATTAACTTTATGGGAAAATTTCTCGCTGTGTGAAAAACCCATTTACAAATTAAAGAATTAAACTATGGCTTTATGAATAAGACGAAATTTTGATGGAATATGTAAATGCTTCCGCATATCGCCTTTTTTGTTGCACAGAGGTTATTTTTTAAATATTAAGGTATCCCATTTTATTTTATTTGTTTTATTAATATCTATTCTATATAATTAGCCAGGAAAAACTATTCTTTTTTTCAAGCAGTATTAAATTTTTAATAATACAATAACCTTCTATTACTTAAATAATATGTTACTTTAAAAGTTGTATTATAAATATTATCTAATACTACAGAAAGTTTGTACAAATTCTTCCACGTCAATTTTTTATTCTTACACATTTTTCCCAACACTAGTTAAAAATTTATTCAATTAAAATAAAAACTTTCTTTTTTCAAAAATTCCTCTCCATTTATATGACGTATTAAAGATTTCCTTTTATGCTTTTATTGTTAGTTTCTTAATAATCTGCGTTTATTTAAAAAATTACCTCATAAGATGAAAAATGTTGTTTCAACAGAAACCCCGAAGCTATTTCAGAAACACCTCAGTAAAAAGTGATAAATCAAAAGGTAAATTAAAAATGACAAATTACTTTTATAATACTTTACAATACATTTAACACAGTTAAAAATGTTTTAGCAAGAAAGTTGAAATTTCTTGTGGTTACAATTTCTAGTATCAACCTTTCTGAAGTGGAATTAACTTTTTGGAAAAATTCCTCGTTGTCTGTAAAACCCATTTGCATATTAAAGAATAAACTATGGCTTTATAAATAAGGCGAAATGCCGATGGAACGTATAAATGCTATCCGCATATTGCCTTTTTTGTAGGAAAGAGGTTGTTTTTTTCATGTAGTAATAACAAAAAAAAATCATGCTTCAAGCATAGATTATGAAGCACTTTCCAAGACATTTAGAATAACGTAACAAAACTGCACCGTTTAAAAAATTAAAAATTTCCGTTTTATTTCATTATATTGAAATGTATAGCGCATATCAAAATTGAATTTCAGCTGTCCCCATATACATTCGGGAAATTATCTGAGTTTTTAGCAGCCCTGTATATAATATAGAGATTTATATCTATTAACAACATGCATTCCAAAATTTAGCTCCTTTAAAAGATACATATATTACAGTTGAAAATTCTCTTTCAGAAATTTCCTCTTGCAAAGACAATGGTTTGCAGATACTTTTGTGCAGCCCTGAGTAATAAAACTAAATAAATTTAAAAACGCATATCGAATTTTAAAATGTATTTTTAGCAATTATTACGCAAAAACAGTACTGAAACAGATTTCTTTTGTGTGTTCTTGTAAATTAATAAAAATGCTATGAAATGCTCTGTTTTGACGCGATCAAAGTGAAATTCAATTATTATATCAGTTTCAATACATTTGAAATAGTGTAATATCATTAAAATACTCTCGAAACGATTTTTCCTTGTATTCCATAATGTAATCGAATTCTTTTGAGTGCCCCTGTAAAGGAGCCACTGATCGTACATACTCCATATACAATACTAAGCATTCTTTTATGAACCTAAACAAGCTTTATCAATTGCATAAAAATCTGAGACAACAAACAGTGCACAAACAAACTGGGTGGATAAGAACTTTTAAACTTTGTTGTAATCAATCTGTTCTGTCTGATGATTTTCTAACCGTTTTCAGGGTATAATTAAATGTGTATGATGAAATATTTCATGAAAAACTTCTTTTTTAATAATTTCGGGTAAGTTTTTTCGGATTTTGCTGTTTCTAGACCAAATTTTAAGACAACAGTCATGAATTATTTCGCTTGACTTTCTTTCCCAAAAATCTCTGTGATAAATTGCGAACGTTATTCATTGCATATCAAAGGTTTAGAAGCAAAGCGTGAAAAATTAACCAAGTAAAATTCTCTCCTGAAAAAAGTGATCTATGGTCATTTTTCAGCACGTCTGTCCGGCTAATTGTCCACATATAACAACACAATAACTATACTGAAAAAAAAAATTCAAGAGGTTACTAAAAATTCTTTAGTAAATTTGGATTCCACAGAATTTTTTAGTAACCATTACAAGCATCTTTTTTTGGCAAGTGAAACAAACAATACTTTTGTAAACTGAACAAAAGAATTTTTTGTATTTAAATTTGTATTTTTTGTACTAAAATTTGTATTTTTTGTAATAATATTTGTATTTTTTGTACTTAAAACTTTTTAGTATGAGCCACCAAGCAAATGTTAGTAATAGCTCCAAAATTATTTTTAGTTAATTAAAAAATATATTTAGACTTCTGAAGCGGAAGATTTTCGGCAAAACTACAACAGATGGCAGCACCAAACATTGCTATCTGCTCTATTTTGACATGTTTCTAAAGGGGAGGGAAAGTTCACAGATCATTACCCATGGTAACTGCTACGACAGGATTTTCATAATCTCTTTATTAAACGAGCACTAACATTGCATACATTCGGCGCATATTTGGTGGCGTCCAGCATCGAACCCGGGTACTTTCAGCCTGGAGTTCGGTGTTATGGCCACTAGGCTATCACGGCCACACCAAGTGAGTTTTAGTAATAGTTATTAAAAATGTAAAACTATTAACTAAATTCGTTGCTAGCTTTTTTCTAGTAATTCTTACAGATTCCTTGTAACCGAGTAAGATTACTAAAAACGTTTTAGTAATTACAAGGATCACTAACATTTTTTTAGTAGATCGACCCTTTTTTTACCGTGTACCCAAGAGAATCGTTTGAAATTTAAAATTTATAATTGTTGCACAAATTTGTCGACTCATTTCAAATTTTATGAAAATAGGATGCATAGTTTAATTACAGGGACAATTGAAAGTATTCCGTTACAATGTGGCCAGTGGGAAAAATAGTTTCAAATGCATTTGAATGATGTTACACTCTTTTGAACATACTAAAATTGATATGCATCTATAAAATTTATACTACAATGTACATTCTGTACAATCTGTGGTGCAAAGAATGTTTGTTATTCATTTTCAGGGCCATATTAAAGTATTCCATTACATGATGGTATAAAAGGAAATATTGTTTGGGGCGCATTTTAATGATATTAAACTATTTCACATTTTATTAAAGGAATAATGGCTTGCGAATACTTTTGTGCAGCCCTGAGTAATAAAACTAAATAAATTTAAAAACGCATATCGAATTTTAAGATGTATTTTTAGCAATTTTACGCAAAAACAGTACTGTAACAGATTTCTTTTTTGTGTTCTTGTAAATTAGTAAAAATGCTATGAAATGCTCTGTTTTGACGTGATCAAAGTGAAATTCAATGATTATATCAGTTTCAATACATTACTAAAGGTTAATTCCATTTTTAAAAAAAGCAGATCTATATTATAAAGGCCAAACGTATCTGTGCGTAACGCATACGTCATTTTGCGCATGGCAAAATATTAAATGAATATCGAATATTAATGAATAAATAAACATTTAAAATATTAAATGAATATCGGTATTGCAATTTTTGCTACTAAAAGTTTTTAAACTTCTTAATATCGTAAATTTTCAAATTTTACATCATCGTGTAAGAAAAAAAAATGGATTTCTAAATGAAATTTGTTTGAAAGCTGTATCTTAATTTGTTTTTGAAATATTAATTTTTTTGTAGCTTTTAATACCTCTTTCTGATCGTGACAACAGGGGTTCTCCATTCCTATTTAAAGCAAAGGGAAAAAGGAAAAAAATGAGTGCTGTATCTTCATGTTGCCATTTTCTCATTAAAAGGAAAAAATAGAAATTTAAATATCTTATGTTATAAAACCCGGTGAATTTTGACTTAATTTACAAAATTTGATTTACTCGTAAAAGAATATCAACAGTTTAATATCTATTTCAGCTAATAGCCCATTGAGACTTCAAGTTATGAATCAAAATTATCAAATTAAAATGCCAATTTTTTGAAACGTGAATACAGATGTGAAATGTGCGTTTGTAAATTTTGATATGGTGAAAATGATGCCGGGTTTAGATTTTACGGGAAAAAAATTCTATGATTGAGTCAAAGTTGAATAAATTTTGCTTTTTATCATTTTGGAATACTAGCATAAGAACCTTAATTGATAACTTTATCATAGTAACATATCTTTATTATTTTTTACTGCTTACATATACGATTAAAGTTTAATTTTTAAAAAATTTTACAACTGCGTTTTATAGAAATAGTATTTTGTTAATTTGACGATAAATATTGTTTGTTTAAGAGTTAGACGTACCAATATAAAATGCATTTTTTTTTACTATAACTAATTTTGTATGTTTATTATAAGTTAATGAAACAGTTCCTTCTTAAACATTTTCTTTCGTCAAAATTTGACGGGTTCTACCTTGTAGTATTTAAAGAGACGCACAAAAGATTTCGGATATTTATACTGTATTCGAAGTACTGTATACCATTACGCCAACATCTGAATATTTTTAAAACTTCGTTATAGGACGAACGCTCCTAATTTCTACGTTTGATGAGCACTTTTCTACTTTCTCGAGCACGTTACTTTTAATAATCAATTTCAAGTCACAGAAGATTGCAATATTAAGCTGCGTATAGAATATATATTGTGGCAAGAGTCATGAATAATTTTTCTTGACTTTTTTTTAAAAAATCTCTGTGATAAGTTGTGTTTTTTTTTTTTTTTTCATTGCATATTAAAAGGTTTCGAAGCAAAGTGTCAAAATTAATAAAATAAAACTCTCCCTAGAAAAATTGATATCATGTCAGATATCCGCTTTCTCTATCGTCACATTTCTCTTTTAAGCGACGAAATAGTGACCATATCAATCAAACCGAAAAATGTCTCGTATTCTGCCGCTTTGATACATTTAAAACTTAAAAGTGTGCGTACAATTTTTGATAAACTTTCTGCTATAATTTCGGTGTCTTACTTATGGTAAAAGACTATATTTTATTTTGTACTGTATTCCACTGCATAGTGCAACGTTTGAAACAGTTAAGGGTGTATTCTAATCGAAACTGCTTATTTTCTGATTAATTTTTAAATTCATTTTTGCTCACAAAAGCACCAACCTGACAAATTTTCTTACTTAGAAAATACATCATGTGCCGTGCTTGTCGATTTTTTGATAAATGCATAAAAATGCTGTAAAAAAATTATGTGAAAGTTGGCATTTTAAACCAAATTTTCTGAAGCGGGAGATCTGAGAGCGAAAAAAAATGGTGCTACTGAGAAAATAATTGTTTATAAATGAAATTCTAATGACTGGAGCGAAAAATGAAACCACACGGCACCTTATACTTCTCTTCGAAAATCACCACAGCAAGTTTCATTTTTTTGCTCTAAAATTAGTCTGAAAATCTATCAGAAAATTTCGAGCCTTTGAGGCTGGGAAAATATTTTTTTTAATACATCTTTAACCCTTTGAGCTCTGGTGGGTAAATTTCTTCAAAATTCCAAATGTCACATTGGCACCAATATTTTTCAAAGAAAAGAAAAAAGGTTAACGATAAACAAGGAAAAATGCATTAAACCTTTTCCAAATAAATTTGATCGAATTTTCTGGTGTCGTTGCGACTTTTCGGAATTAAAATTATGTAGCAGATAATTCTACCATCAGAGCTCAAGGGGTTAAATATACGTAGTAACTTTCGACATAGGGACCAGCTAATCTATTTCAGCTAATTTTCGTTATTCCTCATTGTAAAGAATCCCTAAATCATTGTAAAATTTTATTCGGCTCTCGAATAATTTGTTTTTTAAGTAGCTACTTGGAAAGCATTGTATTCGTTTCTGCGTTTGGAATTGCGCTGTTTTCCTATATTCTCGAATTGTGTTCCTTCTTCCGCTCTCGAAATGCGTTCGCTCTTCGGTTTTCCAATTGTATTTGTTCCTAGGCTCTCGAATTGTATTCGTTCTTTGGTTCGCGAATTGCGTTCGTTAACCAAGGTTCCACAGCACTTTTCAATAAATTTTAAATAGCTAAAAATATAATTTAGTAAAGAAACGGGAGATCCCTGAGCTTGAGCAATTTCTAACATCATCCTTCCTAAAGATAAATTAATGCTTAAAAAAAATTGATAAAAAGTATAAATTTTTCTGAAGAAGGTCTTTTTTTTATTACAGAACAAGTTATGTTTTTTTTTTAAATCATGATGATTTTAATGAAAAATGTCGACATTTTATCTGAACCTCTTTGGCCCTGATGTCCTATTAATAGTACATGTCTTATATTAAGTGTTATTTTACTATAAAAATTATTTTTGTTAGTTCTACCACCTAATAGTGATAGCATATGTCGGTACACTTACTATTATGACTTCACTTATATTTCAGCATTTAATAATAATAGTAATAATAATAATAATAATAATAATAATTACTATTATTATTATTATTATTATTATTACTATTATTATTATTATTATAAAAGTGTACTTTATTATTAGCAAACCGTTGGCGTTTGTTTTAAATCAAACATGTTTCACTCCTTAAATTTAAATTAGGGATTCTTTTTTCAGAATGGGTAATTTCTGATTAAAGATTTAAAAAAAAAAACTTCAAAATTTTTATGTTTGTTTAATCTGGTTTGAAATAAGACATTTTATAAGCGTCTTAAAAAAATCTTTCTTGGACTATTGTTACATAAAAAACCCGCAAAATAATTACATTTGTTAGATTTCGGTAAAGAACATACTTGTTAAATTGCAGTAATCCGTAACTTTTGGGATTTCGATAACTACTTTTAATTTTGATAGCGTACAACTATTTTTCCCCCTAAATTGAAAAAAATGACTGTTAAATGCATTCGATAAAAACAATTAATTAATAACCATAGAATTTATTTTTAATTACATTTCAGATTATTTTCATCAAAATTAAAATAATCGCAATTTTTACAATGTATTTTTCTTTCTATTATTATTAGAGATAAGACTGCTTATCGCTTTTTAAAAACCAAATACAGCTGAAAGGACATGTTATAAAAACTTAGATAATTTCTTTTGCAAGAATAAGCTAAAAATCCGTTATTTCCGAAAAGAAGCAAAACAAATGAGGGGCTGTATCCATATATCGATTGATTTAAGTCAATAAAGCTTACTCAGAATTGCACGCATTCGGATACGGTCCCTCATCGTTTACTTCATTTACGGAAAACAACACAGTTTGAGCTTATACTATCGACGATAATTTTCAGAATTTTCAAGCTATGTTTTTGAGACTCACAAAAGTTTTTCTATACATTTAGGTAGCACATTATATTTTAATTGCGGTCACGTATGCGCAGTAAAACATTATTTAGTAAATCTGCTCATTTTTTTAAACAAATTTTATTAATTTTTATTTTTGATTACAGTGTATTATGTACAATGTTGTTTGTCATATTTTCTGAAAAGAACATTTTTTTTTATATTAAGAGCCCTGCGAATTATAAACAAAAAATTTAGCAAGATTTGGGATTGTTTTTACAAAAACCTTTTTTTTTTTTTTCTTTTTTTGAGAATACACGCTAGCCTTATAAAAATGCAATAAGTATTACAATAAGCTACTTAATCATAACCGGCAATCTGAACGCTTTTGCTACAGTAGTTTTGTCAGGGTTATCCAAAAGATCTTCGTTACTTTTTGATTTGCTGACGCCCCCTATGGAAAAATCTTCTCGGAGATATATAACCTGTACAATTTTTTTCACACACCAGAAGTTTCAGGATAATTCTTCATGTATTTTTCTAGATATTTAACAAAAGTCTAAAATCACAAGTGCCCGGTCACCTTTGGCTATACAGTGTATTATTTCTAAAAAATGTTTCTGAACTTACACACATTAGACACATCTTCTTGTAAAATATTTCTTTTCATTCTCAATAAACTTGCTCGGAATATATATATATATACATATATATATATACATTTTTATTTTGAATAAAAATATTCTTCATTTTTTTCACAAATAAAAAAATAATTTGCTAATGAACGTGTCATTAAAAACTCTTCACCTTTTCATTTTGTTATATCCTTTACTTTAAAAAGTTTTTTTTTATTTCAAGGTTTGTAAAAAAATTCTGTTTTTAATTAAAAAAAAATACGATCTAATTTAAAGTATAATTTTTACATCAACGGGAATATGTGAGTATTTTCACTGGGGCAATTTTTTTAAACATTACCAAGGAAACCCTGGAGTTATTTCGGAAATACCTCCGTACGGAATGATAAATCCAGAACTTAATATAATATAACAAATTATTTTAATAATATTTTACAATAGATTAGATATGAATAAAAACATAATTTAGTAATCAATTACAAGCTTCTTGCAGATGCACCTTTTTATGGCACCCTCTTTTTAATTGAGTTAAGTATTTTGGAAAAACTAAAAAAAAAGTTATGTTTGCGGGAAAACCTAATTTTAAAATTGAATAACTTAGCTTAACGAAATAATAACTAAATAAATTAATAATTAAAGTTTTAAAATTAAAGTACTTTGGTCAATTTAGACATAACATGTAAATAATGTGTTTGTTATTTTGTTAGCTTAGCTTACTGTTTTTCATTTATTTATTTGAAAATATAGAAAATCTTATTAAATCAATTCTATAGAATTAAATAATTAATCATTAATTACTAAAATTTATTTATTTTTTTCCTGATCTATAAAAACTTTTATTCCATTCTGCGCCTATATAAAATGTCTTTCCATCTTTAGATGATACGTATAAGTATTCTTTCTCTTTGAGTTAGAATGATTCATTATTTATTTGTAAAAATGAACTATTAAATGTATTCAACCAAAACAATTAATTCATAATTAATATAAATTATTTTATATGCGATTTTATAATCATTATGCAATTTCAGCTAATTTCTGATTCATGAAAACTAAAGTAATCTCAATTATTATAGTGTATTTTTCCTTGTATTATTATTGAGACAGGGTTGATTACAATCACCGAAGACGATGGGACTAGGCATGTTATAAAAAACTTATTTAATCTCTTTTTGCTAGATGATCACATTTTGGTTCTAAATATAGTGTGTGTTTTTTTTCTTCTCTTTTCATAAATTAGATTATTTTTTCTTTTTCTTTTTCTATTTAAAAATTTCATGTATAATATTTCCTTTCATTCTGATTAAAGATATGCAGAATATTAAATATATAAACTTAATTTTATATAAAAAAGATATTCTTCATTTCTTGCAAATAAAAAATAATTTGCTAATTAACTTGTCATTATAAATTCATCAGTCTTGTATTTTGTAATATTCTTTACTTTAATGAGGGTTTTTTTCAAATTTCTTTTTCAAAAAAATGTTTTTACATTTTTGAAAAATAAAGATGCAATTTAAAAATTAATTTTTATATCGATGGGAATATATGAATATTTTAACCATGGTAATTCTCTTTAGAATCTCTACAGCGTTACCAAGAAAATCCTGAAAATATTTTTAAAAAAATCTCTCTGTACAGAATGATGAATAAAGACCCTAATTTATAATGACAAATTATTTTTTGTATTATTTTATAGTAAATTTAATATGAAAAAAATAAGCTAGTAATCCATTGCAGGATTTTTGTGCGTGTACCGTTTGACGTCATTCTTTTTGAAATTGATGAACAATTTTGTAAAAGCTGAAAAAAAACTATCTTTGTCTGAAAACACAATTTTCAAATTAAAAAAACTAAAAATTAAAAATAAAGCAATTTTTCATAATTTAAACGTAATGGATAAATGTTATTTTTGTTCCTTTTTATCTTATTTTGATTTATTTATTTGAACGCATTGAAAATCAAATTAAATGAATTCAGTAAAATAATGAATTGATAATCTCTAAAATGTATTTTTTTCCTTATACTTAGATCTTGTAATCCTTTCTACGCTCATATAAAATACATTTCTATTGAACACTTTATACAAACTGAAATAAAATCAATTGTTTTAAATATATTTCTTACTTGAAATTTTTCCCGCTTTATCTTCTTTTAATATATTTTATTTTTATAATTTTCATCTTCAAGATTTAATTTTCGTTGAGATTTTTTTAAAAAAGCTAGTGAATATTTCTAAAATTGAATCACCAAGGATCTAAACCTTTAGCTAGAAAATCTCGAAATTTTCAAGTAACATCCCAGTATCAAATGATAAATCAAGAGGTTAGCTTGAAATGACAAAATATTATTATAACTAGTTAAAACTCCGAGTAATTGTTCATCTAGCGAAAATTTTTCAAGTTTAAATCTGCATTATGAAACAAGAGCATGTCTACCAATAACGCTGACATCACACTGTCGGTAGCGACTACTTCAGCACTCAATTTTATTTTTATAGGAAATTTATTAATTTCTAAACACGGCACAATTCCAGTGATTTCTTTATGTTTTTTAACATAATTTTCAAGATTTATCTTTTAAAATAAATTTCTACCTCTATAGCAGCTTTATATCAAACGATTAAACCAATTCACTCAAAACATTAGAAATAATTCAGCATTTGTTATCGCTTAATATTCCATAAACAAATAAAATTTTCATGAAGAAATACAATAATAATATTGGGTATATGCAAAAATTAGTGCTGTTTTTTGGTTAAAATGGCATGGTTTACTTATGTTATTACATGTTTATTCCTTGTAGACTTCTATTGACAACAGTTCAATCAACATTTGACTATTTTGCTAATTATTGTTGTGTCTGTGTATCGTTTTCGTTTAATAATGCTTGTACTTTCTACCTCTGGTTTCTTCGTCATCAACACTTTCTTCAAATTACATGAAACGCCTTCTACACCTACTTTTAATAAAAGCTTTTTCACCGTGAGATTCTACAAGTTCATGATACGGCAAAAGCTTCTGGCAGCAATGTTGCCAGTTGATTTTTCCGTAAAAATTGCAGTAAAATTAGATGTAATTTTTATTACATCTAATTTTACTGCAATTTTAATGGCAAAAAATTCTGGCAACATTGCTGCACCGTAAATTTAACAGATTTTTTTTACAGTGTATTTTACTCAAATACCATATGCGTACCATATGCGTTTTGGAGGCTATGTTGAAACTTCTCAAAAATATGCATAACCAGTTTTACATCCATGCCATCTTTCAGAAAAACGAAACATTCTTTTGCGTATACCCAATATATAAATGATACATAAATAAAACACAAATTTAACTGTTTGTAGACTGAAACACTCACGCAATGCAAATCAAAAGGTTTCTTTTTAATAGTCTGATCTTTGATGCCTTCTTTGCTAGTAATTTCTGGCATGTAATAATATAAAAATAGATTGGATAAATTTAAAATTTTGGATACATAATTTTATTTAAACACGTGATTGATATTTTTTTTATATAAAAATACGTTTTGAGCAATTTCAAAATATAATAAGTGAGGTTCTACATATTTCGGTCAAAATGTTCGATTGTTTTAAAATATTTTTTGCAGCTCTCAAGTATGTAGATAGTGGTTACTTGTTATTCCAGATCCTTACAATGTTTTTTGCTCGTTGTACATAACACCGTACGGTTTAACAGATATTAAAACCTTCTAATGTTTTTTTTTTTTTTTTTTTTTTTTTTTTGCGTTTTATTACACGTGACTCGTTCTGAAAAATAACTTATATTTTTAAATTTAAAGAGTGAAATACATGTAAAAAAATAAAAGAATCGCCAACTGTGCAAAGAGAATTAAGTAAACTTTTATTATTATTGTTATTACTGAATGTCAAAACACAAATGAAATCGTAATAAGAAAGGCACAGACATTTACTATCATTTCAATACGTATAGAGTAACAAAATAATTATTAAGAAAAAATAATATTCGATGGAACATAAACATAACGCTAATGTGTAATTTTAAATTTGTTTTCCTCGAAACTCTGTTTTTAAAATTAGATAATTTTTTTGGAGATTTATTCAACCAAATTTCTACATTTATTTATTTATTTATTTATTTTTATAACGATAATTGTTTTGTCTGGAGTTTATTTTGCCTAAAAATATAACTTCTATTGATTAATTATTTTTCAAACTCACAAAAAATTTAAAAAAAAAGAAAGAGAAAAGAAAAAAAAACGGAATACTCGTTTTCAAATTTGTTTTTGATGCATGTGAGTATAAAAAAAGTTATTAAAAAAATCGGTCGCAGGATTGCAAGTTCACAGTGCGCACATACTGACACTCTCCACCACTCAGAGCGTATTATTAATTTTCTTATTACAAAAAAAAAAAAAAAAAAAAAAAAAAAAAAAAAAATTGTAAAATTATAAATGAAATGTAAATAAATATAATTTCAAAAGTCTGAAGATAATAGCTGTTTTCTTTGCAACCGAAAACAACAACAACATATATTATGTGCATTTTTGGGCAAAGATTTAGGGCATTAAAAATCTTAGGGACCCTCCCCCCTTAATTCTAAATACTTCTTAGAGCTTTTACTTAAAATAAATGATTTTTCCTATATTCTATTATCTGGGAAACCCGGGTAAAAGATTTTTATGTAATAATTGCCTTACTTTACTAATTAACCTCATTTACTAATTTAATAATTGACCTCAGCTACGTATATCAAATCCATTATATGTGAACATAATTAAAATACGTCGTAAAGAATGTTCCTCCTTATACCATTATGTAACGGAATCCTTTTGTATGACCCTGCAAACGAATAATA
Organism: Maratus speculifer; assembly: GCA_964019185.1. Classification (NCBI taxonomy): domain Eukaryota; kingdom Metazoa; phylum Arthropoda; class Arachnida; order Araneae; family Salticidae; genus Maratus; species Maratus speculifer. The sequence goes on along the minus strand of OZ025301.1, from coordinate 144,859,300 downwards.
AATACTCTAATAATAACGAATAATAACACAGGCCTACAAAAAAAATTTTTTTTTTTTTTTGGTGCCTGAGATTTTACAACTGATTTTGGATATTTTTGGGACGCTGATTCCAAATATGCAATCAGCTTTTCTCTATCAGCTCTACTTTTTTAGATATGCAAAGCGAACTAAAGATTTTTTAGAACTAAAGTGACCTTGAACACTTAAACTGACCTTATGATACATAGCCCTGTAACGATGCTCAAGGCGATTTGAAGGACGTTGAAATACCACAAGATCTTGAAAAAAACAAATGTGCAAGCAAAATTGAGGATCTGCGCATGCTTATGATTTTGCGCCGCTCATCCATAAAGCCAAATGCAAACGCTTCCAAGAGATAAGGTTAGTTTCAGAGTTCGCTCCATAGAAATAAAACTGGCTTTCTTTGACTTTCTAAAGTTTTTGAACTTCCATGATATTTGTGTTTAAGGTAGAATTCGTATCAATTTAACGTAAAACTCTTAGTGTTGTAGATTGTTGTGTTTGCGTTGTAGAATGGAATTTAAATGAGTTCAAGTAGAAAAAGTTGTATAAATCATCCAGATAAGTTTTGCTACATATGCGGAGAATAAAAGTTGAAAGAGCACAGAAAATATGTTACTGACTTTGTAAAGAGAGCTTATCTTGAATACTTTGGGGTTAGACTTGGTGATCAGGATAAAATCTGCACACCGCAACAGGTTCATTAAAACTTGTACAGAACATTTATGACAGTGAGCTGACGGAAAAGAATAAGTCTCGAATTCGGCTTACCAATGGTTTGGAGAGAACTCCAAAACCATTTCTATGACTATTATTTCTACCTAGCACTGGAATACTATTTGAATTAATCGAAATAATTGTAATAAGAAAACTTATCCTGATTTAGTGTCTTCAAGACCCCACTTCCACACTCACAGGAACTACCGATCCCAACGTTTCATCAGCTACCAGAGCTTAGTGAGGATGAACATTATCCTTCTGATCATCTTTTAGACAGCTGTGAAGGTAACAGTGATTATGAGGAGACGTCATGAATGCCTAAATTTTTCTACCAGGTTGATTTAAATGATTTCAAAAGAGATTTCAATGTTTTAAAAGAAGCTTCTGAATTACTGATTGGTTTCAAGATTAAAAGACAAAAATTTATTAGAACAAAGAGCCAAACTTACATTTTATCACACCAGACAAAATTGTCTACTACCCTTCTCCTCTTAAAAAAAACAATCTTGTATTTTGTCATGAATTTAGAGGACTGTTAGAAAAATTGGTTCTTCCTAAATATTTTTCAGACGATTGTCCTTGGACAGCAAAGTAGTTACACAAAATAATATTGTTTTTATATTTTTGGGATAGCAGGGATAAAACACACCACTAGATTAGAAAAGAGAGGCCTAAGAAAGTAAATATGGATGTTGGAGAAAGGAATGTCATTAATAACACTTTAGTTGGGCGAAAGAAAATCATACTTTCTGCACTGCATATCAAGCAGTCCTATGAAGCAGTTTGTGTAAATTCTCCATAAGAACGGGTTCTGATTTGCATATATAAGGTAAAAACACCCGAATTGAGTTATGAAGATATTAAAGCAGGAATATTTAACAGACAACAAATAAGACAACTGATTAAGGATCCTGCTTTCGTAAATTCAACGAATGAGGCTGAATAAAATGCCTGGATTTCTTTTGTGGCAGTTTACAAAAACATTCCGGGCAAATGCAAAGAAAAAATCTATGTAGAACTGGTAAATGAAAAGCATAATAGTTTTAAATCTCTTGGGTGTACTAGAAGCATTAAAGTGCACTATTTACATTGCCACTTAGAGCATTTTCTTGAAAATAAAGAAGGCACAAGTGATAAACAGCCCAAAAGATTTCACCACAATTTTAAGACTATGGAGGACCGCTACCAAAAGAGATGAGATATGCAAAGGGTTTCAGATTTCAGTTTGAGTTTAAAAAGACACTGTTTTAAAATAAATTCCAGAATGTCACGGAAAAGAAGCTTCCGAAGCATTCAATGAGTATCGGTTTCATCGGTGACGTTTTTCTCTATTTTTGTGAGTAAAAATATTTGTATGATATAATTTAAAAAATTATTGTTTGAATATGTGTATATCATAATAATAAAAACTAACATTTGTGTATTATAAAAAATAAAAATCCTGTATTTATTTTATTTTTAGATACATTTTTTAATACATGGATTTATCTTAAAATAATGAAACATATATTTCACAAAAAGTTGTTTATCTTAAAAAACTGAGCTGATAGAGAAAAACTAATGCCATATTTGATTTCAGGACATCACATTCATATAATATCAGGTAAAAATACCCCGGCACCAAAATAGCTGTTGACCAGTGTAATTGCACTGCATCTCTATAGAATATATATTTTAGTGCCTTTCATAAATGCTTATCAATTCCATCATGATCTAAAGGGTGTAACTATTAAAATACACTTTAAACTATCTTTCCCAATGCAGAGAAATATTTATTACTATCCCTCTAATTGAACTACACATCCGAATTTCATAGGATAGCTGAGGATGATCCACAACCTGCCTAGATTTTTCTTTTTCAATTTTGGTGTAAGATTTAAAAAAAAAAAAAATTACAAATACTTTAACGTTCAAAACCGGTTTGAGCCGGTTATGAAACTGAAACTATCCCAAGATAAAAAAAAAAAATAACCAAAAAAAAAAAAAAAAAACTAGACCTTTTGTGGATTGTCCTCAGCTATCCTATGCAAAAAAATCATGTAAAAATATAAAAATTTGAGCGAGATATTTGAAAAGAACGCTCCCATAGACTTTACATTATCATCCGGGTCTTTTCAATCAGTAGTGTGGGCTCTTAATACACGACTTTTATTTGGTCTCTAGAAATAAGTCTCAATCCGATACGATTGCCTTTTAACCACTTTCCTGTTTTGCTCATACGTCGTACGGGCAACGTGTTTTTTAGCTCACAGGCTAAAAGTATCCTATCCACTTGAAATTTTGTATACAGATATATCCTAATAAGGCGCTTCCCTGATTAGTTTTTGGAGTTCATTCGATAAGTATAAGAGGGGGAACGGGGGCCCTCCCATGCCCCCTCATGCCCCCCAACTTAATTGATATAAATGTGTTTTTCATTCAGAATTATCAGTTTTCGTTCAAAATTTAGGTATAAGATCATTGTAATAGGCGCCTCAGTAATTGGTATTATGTGTTCATTGTATAAGTGTAAACAGGGGGAACGGGGGTTCTAATGCCCCTCCCCTTAATTGATGTAAATGGGTTTTACATGCAGAATAATCAGATTTCGTTCAAATCTCTGAATAGTTTTGGAAGTTTAATGGTTAAGTATAAAAGAGAGGGGGAAAACTCCTCTTAAATTATATAAATGGGTTTTTATTAAGAATTTTCCGATTTGCTCTGAATTTTGGATATAGATTTTTTTATGATAAAGCATGTCCCTGATTAGTTTAGGGGGTTCAATGATTAAGTATAAAAGGGGGAAAGAGGGAGCTGTTTCCCCTCCTTTGATTTTTTTTCGATCGGAAATAACCCTTGGAAATATAAGGCTGCAATGTGCAATTAGTATGCGTAGCCTGTGAGCTCAGTGCCCTCAGTTTAACTGGGCAGTATTCCTTTTATTACTAATCATGATTTGCCTGTACCACGTACAGGCGGCCATGCTCCTGTAAAATTTTATTGTAGATTTTGTATTACTTATCCCTTTCGGGTCTGGTGTACTATTAATAGTGCATGTCTTTCCATCGAATATTATTTTTTCTTAATAATTATTTTGTTACTCTATACGTATTGAAATGATAGTAAATGTCTGTGCCTTTCTTATTACGATTTCATTTGTGCTTTGACATTCAGTAATAACAATAATAATAAAAGTTTACTTAATTCTCTTTGCACATTTCTCTTTTGCTCTTTGGCGATTCTTTTATTTTTTACATGTATTTCACTCTTTAAATTTAAAATATAAGTTACTTTTCAAAATGGATCACGTGTAATAAAACGCAAAAAAAAAAAAAAAAAAAAAAAAAAAAAAATTAGAAGGTTTTAATATTTGTTAAACCGTATTGTAATACGATACTTTCCAGACCTCTCCCAAAATCTCTTCCTTAGCCTGTTATCATATCAAAATGAATTAAATAGCACCAGTGTTCTGGCTGACATTTGACCAACGTTTGTAATTTGGCTAATTAAAAATAAAAAACATTCGTCAAATGAAAAAAGTATTAGCAAAATAGATTCGCCGTGTAGCACAAAAAAAAAAAAAAAAAAAATCTAATCCTTTAATGTACATCCTTTTTTTTCAATATGTTCTAAAATAACTTAAGTTTTTATAACTGCGACAGCGATTGTTATTAATCTAATTTCAATTATCCGCTACAAATATTAAAAATATGTATACATTAAATTTATATATATATATATATGCATATGTAGGAAAAACGAAAAAGAAAAGAAAGAAAAAGCAAAAATAGAGCACTAGCAATTTGTCGAATCTAATCGCCTGTTTACTTGCCAAATGAAGAATTTGGTCGCAATTTGGCGCAATGGCGAGCGACAGCGAGAACACTACACTGAATAGCACTCATGTTAATCAAATTCGTTGCATTTCAGACAACAAGATAATCTTTAAACATCAATATGTCTATTTCGATAGCAACTATCAACATTATTAAAGTAATAATAACTTTGTTCTCAAAATGGAAAAAAAAATCGGACCCGAAAGAATTAATCTGAGCATTTTTCTGATTCAATTAGGCAAAAATTTCTGTTTTGAAAATCCAATCATAAAAGATTAAAAATTCTGAAAAGGTATAAAAAAAAAATAATTTTTTGGGAGTTTTTTCAAAAATATTGATCAGTTAGTGGTTAAATTTTATCCTTATTGTATTCTATAATACCAATATCCACAATGAAACTTTATTTTATTCGTTTACGACCAAGTCGAAATAAAAAGCTTTGAAATAGGTCTTTACGTTCGAAAAGTAATTTATTGACAAAAAGAGAAACTTTCTTTCCAGAAGTGACATTTAGAAATATTGTACTTACTTCTAATTCTTTAACCTTTAACTAAAACTTTAACTTAATTAAAATATAGCTAATTAAAACACTTTGAATGTCGAGAGTAAATATGCTGCCAGATGCTTTCAGATTTGTTCATGTTATCTAAAAATAAAGATGCTTTCATGAAATCTTATTTTTAATTAAGTATTCAAGTGTTCGGAGTTTAAATCGCATTTTTAATAACATCTTTATTAAGAAAATAGCTGAAAGCACTCACACATATATGCATTCTTACATATATAAATACACATATATATTCATAGCCTTCAAAAACATACATACATCAGTAGACATATGCATACAAACATACGTATACAAATTTTTTTATCGTATCTCTCTCTTGGTTTGTTTAGTTGGTGTTTGCTGCACTTTTTTTAAGAAAATATTTAGTAGGAAACTCACTGTCACTCAAGATTTTCACAATTTCTACTATTATTATTATTTTTTCTTTTTGGCAATTTCATTGTAGGCATAGGTATTCAGTTATTTCCGTTTATCTATACCTAACAAATTAATAACTAAACAAGCGATCTTAGCACATAAAAAAAATCTGTTAAAAGAAAACAAGTCTATAGTGAAATTAAACATCGTCGTTATCAACCATCTGTGCGTAACAACAAACAAGTAGTATAAATATTTATAGCATATTTAAATTAAGCTTAACAAAGCTTTGAAAATATTTAATTTTTTTTATTTTCTCTCGCCAAACTTACAAAACACTTAGGAATAGGTTTACATTTGTATCCATCTAGAAAAATTACAGTTTGTGGGCTAAGCAACATGTATGACTGCATTGTACGAAATATTTTGAAGGCAGCAAAATATAAACAGAAATAATCTAATGTTAAATATTTTTAAATTGATTTTATCATTTTTAGGTGCGTTCGTAATTATATAAATACATAGCCCCTATACTCGTCGTTCATTCCGTCCTCTGTCCGTCCGCATATAACAGAGCAAAAATTGCCCAACCGAACGCTTTGAAATTTAAAATGTATCATTATTTCATAATTTTGTCGAGTGATTTCAAATTTTATGAAAATCGGATGTATAGTTTAATAACAGGGACAATCAAAAGCAATGTCATGCCCGTTATATTACAGTCAGAGGCAAAAATGTGAATTTTAATCATGTTATACTTTTTCGAACATAATAGAATCGATATGTATCTATGAAGTACACACTAAAAAATACATTCTCCACAATCTGCGGTGCAAAAAAAATTTTGTTATTAATTTACAGAGCCACACAAAAATATTCCACTACACAATGGTAAATAGAAAATCACTGTTTGGGGCTTTTTTTAATACTATCAAGCTGTTTCACATTTTATGAAATTGGCATACATTGCTGAAGTTATCTACTGTATAATAGAAAGTAGAGGGTATTTACAAAGACACACAAAAGATTTCGGATACATGTACAGAATCCGAAGTTCTCTATACTATTACACCAAGATCTGAATATCCGAACTCCAAAATAATCTTACCAAATAAAAATTGAACACCGATATTTTACCTCTAGCAATCTACGTAAATAAATTTAAAATTCACATTTTTATGTTACTTTAAAACTATCGTATAAAAATTCCAGCCACAATCTAATTAAAGACGAAATCTTCCTAAATTAACTTCAAAATCAAAAGCTTTTTAACGAAATAGACAAAACCAAATCCATATGAAATGAACACATTTACTTCAAAGCATTTTCCTTCTGTACAACGGTTGCTTCCTGCTAGCGCGCTCGCCTTCCAACCCTTGGGTAGGCGGCTCCACGTCCACCGATTTTATCTTTTCCAAACTTTTTTGAATTGACGGATATTTTACCTCTTTTAACGGAGGAAAAAAATAAACGGATATCCGTCAATTTATAGAAAATTACTGGCAGCACTGCTACCAGTAATTTTCTGTTTGATAAATTTTCTCTGAAAAGAAGTAACTCTTTTTGAAAGTGCACATGATGTTCGCAACCACCACTTTAAACTTCCACCGATAAATTTATGTCGGAAATTTCTACTTATTTAACGCCTCGTTAATAAGAAATACCCGTCAAAAATAATCATAAAAACTTACTTATTTTTACTGGTTGAAGTTCACTTTGGCGGTAGTAGTTCCGCCACATTGTGACAATCAAGACAAAATCCTGTCTGTGTATATGTGAAAAGGTTATAATATTTAGCCAAACTGACACCCATAAAAAGAAATAGAAAATCTTAGCTTAATTCAAATTTTCCCTCAATAATGCGTTTAAAAAAGATGATAGACTATTGAAGTTATCAGGTGTAAGTTTTCACCAGCGGTGGAGGAAAAAGAAGCCGAAGTTTAAACTCCATGACAACCTCGAGCCGCCTACACTGTAAAAAAAAATCAAGAGGTTACAAAAAATTTTTTAGTAAATTTGTATTCCACAGAATTTTTTAGTAACCATTACAAACTTTTTTTTTTTTTTTTTTTTTTTTTTTTTTGCAAGTGAAACAAGCATTTCTTTTGTAAACTGAACAAAAGAATTTTTTGTATAACTAACTTAAAAATTTTTAGTATGAGCCACCAAGCAAATTTTAGTAATAGCTTCAAAATTATTTTTTATAACCATTACGTGCGCCCGAAGGGCAGGAGGTTCCTTCGAGCTGCATCGAGACTTTTGAACCGGAAGATTTTCGGCAAAATTGCAATAGATGGCAGCACCAAACATTGCTAATTGCTCCGAAAGAATTTTCCTAATCCCTTTATTAACGAGTACTTACTTACACTACATACACTCGGGGCGTATTTGGCGGTGGCCGGTATCGAACCCGGGACCTTTTAGTCTGGAGTCCGTTACTATAACCACTATGCTATCAAGGCCACACCAAATTCATGTTATAGCTTTAGTTATAGTTATTAAAAATATAAAACTATTAACTTTCTTCGTTGCTAACTTTTTTCTAGTAATTCTTACAGATTTTCTTGTAACCGACTAAGATTACTAAAAATTTTTTAGTAATTACAAGGATCACTAAAGTTTTTTTAGTAGATCGACCCTATTTTTTTTACAGTGTAGACAAGAGTAGTTTTATTTCTCTCATCTGTTGTTGCACAGTTTTTATTTGGGAAAAATGATTTTGGCATCAGATGGATCCGTGTTTCGGTTGAACAAAACTTATTCTATTCCACTCTGACAAAGAACGAAGTTTATTCTTTCAAAATTTGAAACCACTAGTGATGGGTGCGTGAAAAGTCCTTCTGATCGCCAACCAATTCTATTCTCTTTATTCTCTAGTAAATTATTCAAACCAAATTCATGTTTGTGATGTGTTGAAGAAGTTTATTATAGTTTTGAAAAGTGAAGTTATTTTAGGAAAGTGCTATTCATGAAATTCAACAGAATGAAGTCTTATTGTTATGATCCAGCCGTGTTTTTTCGTATATGTTAATGTCCTTAGTGAAATAAATATTGTGTTTATAATCGCTCGAGCCCATTATTCCTTCCAGTTTTTCTTGTCTTTTTTTGGGAGATGGGTAAGAACCTTTTAAATCAATTTAATGTTCTATTTATCCTATTTGTTTTATCTTACATTCTTTCATTCGTCTTTTTAAATTCGAAATTCTTAACTATACAAATTTATTCCTATTCGTTAATTTCTATCCAAGCGGTAATCATAAACTATAGATCCGATTTTTTAAAAAAACGCCGTCATTTTGTGGCAACCTTTTTAGTTATTTCACACGCAATTGCTAGAAAATACATCATGTGTGTCTCTTCCTCTTTATTCATAACTCCATTAATTACATATACAAATGCAAAATTTAACCCTTTATCTACCGCATTATGAATCCATGAAAAATTTACATTCAAAATCATTTTACGTAAATCGTTTAAACTATTTAGTTTAAACAATTTACATAAAAGAGTTTCAAAGATTTACATAACCATTTAATAAATTTTTGAAAGATTAATTAAATTTGAATTTGCAAGGATTTTGTGCACTATTTATAACTCTACTGAAATCCTTTATTTTAAATTGTTTTCTTAGTATTTTGGTGATTTATTAAAAGTACAAATATGGTGTTCTTACAATATAAATATAGAAATATTTCCGAATTGTAAAACCCTACTCCTCCTCCCTCAGGGCCAAGGAAGCTGAAAAGGTACAAAGGCAAAAGAAATCATCCTTTTATAAATATTTTTGTTTTGAGTAACCAATAACACTTTTGGAGCAAAATAAAGTAATGTATCTGTAACTCATTCTAAACAGTATTACAACTAATTGATTTATTAAAAGAGTTTTATAATAAGTAATTTTAATGGTATTTATAAGTATTGTCGGTAGATAAAAAGTTAAATTGACTTTTCACAGCGTTCATATTGTTATAACTTGCTTCTTCGATAAACACTAAGGTTTTTTTGCTAATTTAGATAGAGGCTCGAAATTTTTCTTTATTTGTTCTCTATGGTGTATTTAATATTTTTGTGTGCCGATTTAATATTCAAGTTTACAGTTATTTTAAAAATATATATATTTAAGTTGAGATTTTTTTGAATTTCCTTCCTTTTTTTATGTATTCGAGAATTTTTTTTTTTTTACATTAACTGTAAAATCTCATACATTTAAAAATCCATGCACAGTTTTATGTAGTATAATTTTATTTGATTTTTAGTAATAAGCATGGTACCACCACATCTTTCAAAATCGAAGAGAAGCTATCAAAGTACTGTGTCTTCTTAAGGGTCTTCCTAAATTCAAAATGGGCAGTTTTGTGACATTAGTTTTAATTTTTTTTTTTTTTCGGAAATGCATGAAACTAGCAGGTGTTGTTATTCGCAAACTGTTTAATTGCTCTCAATTTTCCAATTTTTTCGAAAAGCAATAGATATTTCATAACAAGCATTCAAAGTTGACGTTTTTGAACACATTTCTCGACGAAAGCTGAAAAACCGGTCGAAATGCATGAGAAAAACGGGTGATCACTTAATCGAAATAGCTTTGAACTGGATATGTAATTTAATTATCATAAAATGGAAAACTTAATTCGATTCGAAATCACTTCCAAAGTGATTCCTTCCAATTTTATATGTCTCTGTTAAAAAATGAATTTGTAAATGTGTCAAAACGTTTTGCGCTTGTTGAGCGGAGCAGTTGAGAACAATCTTAAGTGTAATCATGAAGTATGATACTGAAGAGAGAGAGACGTCGGTGGAAAGTTTTTGATTATTATGTTACAAGACATACTATAGAAAATTTTTACTATTGATTTGTTTTTAAATCAAATGATAATGAAGCTGGACAACTATAGAAGGCAATCGCATGAAAATGCAGCCAACATATCTGAAAAATATTGAGCTTTGCAAGCAAAATTCAAGAACAGAAACCATCTTCTTTTCTTAATTTAACATCCCGGCCATCTTAGTCAATTTTATTTTTTGATGAGCAGAGCAAAGCTCTATAACTTCAATACACCAATTGGATAAATACAGTAAAACCACTAAATAGTGGAAACCTTGAGGTTACAGAATTCGCTTGTTACTCCGTGTTCTCCACTTTTTACAGGTAAAGAACATACAAGTATGTAGTTGGGAGTTGAAAAGTGTTTTCTAAATAGACGAGTCTGCTATTCGTCAATGTTGTTTCAAATTTTACTGAATAACTTCGCAGATCCACAGCAAGAAAGACTTGATGAAAAAATTTCTTGATTCTACACTAATGAGAAATACAGGCTAAAACGGTATATGTTACAACTGTCTGTTTTTTTAAGTGGCCTGAGTTACGCGATGCTCTAGTCTACCAATGCGTCCCAATACTATAAAGAACAAAACATAACTCTAGCGGCCTAAGGCAAAAGTTACCGTGCCAGCCTGTCTATTCCGTTAGCCTCGATTCTGCATGTGTGACGGAAAGCGAAAATGTAGTGATTATTTTCTAATTACTCTATTTTAAATTTAATTTTTAATTTGAATCCTTTATATTTATTGTGTATTCAGTTAATTTAAAACATTTCAATAAAATTAAAGCAAAAATTCCCACAACTCACTTTAAAAACTGATAAACGAATTGTAATAATAAAATTTATCTGGGGCATAAACTACTGGGTTAACCTAAATAATTCATCGTATTTAAAAAATGTTTTTTTTTTTTTTTTTTTTTTTTTTTTTTTTTTTTAACTAATATATGCCATAGCCATACAAAGACTTTTGATGCGTGAAAAGATACATACACTCAACAAGTTTTCTGTTACATACTAAGAATATTGAATGTGAGTGACTTTAGGCACCCTGTGCACATCACAACGGTAATCCAATTCCGTCCACATCAATGCCCACAACAATTATGTCAATGTCCGTAGTAGTACTGATGCGTTCTTGCAATACTTGCAGTGTTTTGGGCATTGAGGGTACATAACATTGTCCTTGACACAACCCCACAGGAAGAAATGGCATGGCATCAGATCTGGAGATTTGGGGGGGGGGGGGATGACGATTGTGGAACACCACTCTGACCACCATCTTGTACAGTGGTGCCACAGGAATGTCATCTAGCGTGCACGCGAGCCACGAGGCGGACGTGTATCTTGTCATGTATAACACGTCTTTGTAAGTTACACACTTATTAATACAGAGGGCTTTGAAATCCGATGAATCATATAGGTTAACCCTTCATATTACTGCACAATGATGCCATACATCCTAAATCGGAAGTGTATGCATATATGTATGCATAAAATGTATAGATCTATGCATATTTCTTTCATATCTGGGTCGTTTCGATAGTTAATCATAATACTGCAGTTGTACACACAGATATAAACAATCGGGAAAAAAAGTAAGGAATTGTGAAAGAAAGATTTTATGTTTCTTTTATTTTTTAATTCACGCCATACAAAATAAAAATAAAAATAAAATAAAAACACATACTGTAGTTTTAGTTATAGAGATGTGTGTATGAAATGAATTGTTTAAAAATTCTTTTAAAAATTTTAAATACGAAAGTATAAACTAAATTAACGTATTATGATTAAAAGACTTAAAAAGTTTTAAAATATGTTTAATTTATAAAAATATGTATGGATGAAATAATATAGCATTAATTAAAAATTTTCTTTGGGGACTTTTTTTTCAATAAATGAAATGATGATATAGTAAACTGTTAATTCTTGTACATTAAATTAATTAATCTTTGGAGAAATTCAAAGAATTGCTGCCTCTTGAACCTGATAGTTAACGCATTGGTTATATAAAATGCAATAACCATCCCCAACTCTTACTTAGTTATTCATAGTTAAGCACAGGAATTACTACAGAAATTTCTCTTGGGATACTATAAAGGAATCGGGAAAATTTGAAAAGGCTTAATGCATGAATTTTAATGTATACTTAAGGAAGAAATGCTAACATCATAGTTTCTAAATAAAATTACAACTTTTAACACTTTATCTAGAAAATTATTTATTAAGAATTTACTCACCTCAATAATTATCCTCTTTAAAATCTGAAGTTTAATTAGAATTTTCTAATTATATTAATTGGAAATTTAGATAAGATTTTCATTAAAAGTGATTAAATAAATTGGTAGTTATGTCCATTTTTTTCGATAAAATATTTACTAGAATAATCAAATTAATTAACAAAAAATACTCTTATGGAAATATCGGAATTCTTTTAAAAATGTTTTATTTAAATTTAATATGATCTTTTCTGTAAATGAAAAGGCTTTTGCAGTTGAAAATTTTAAATATCACTTTTTACTTTCTTCTATCTTTACAAGAAAAAAGTACTGAATTCGAGAAAATTTTTGAATTCCGGTTTTCGCAGATTTGCACGTTTTAGGGTTCAGAGATTACAAAAAATATGTTTTTACAAAGTGTCTATCTACGAATCTGTCAGTTTGTCTGTCTGTACGTGACATAAATTTGTCAGCACTCTATCTCAAAAACTAATGCATGGAATTTCACAAAACTTCAGACAAAGTTAGGCCTTCATATAGACTGAATCCGAATAGTTTTTGGTGTATATCTCCTCACAGATAGCATTGCTATGCTGCCTTTTTTACAATATATTCAATAGCTATATATCAAGAAATAATACACGGATTTTCATAAAATTTAAGATTCCATTAGTCCTTTATGTATTATGGCTCTGATTATGTTTTGGTGTAAATCACAAAACAGGTGGCATTGTTATGCGGATTATTCATGATTACCGCAATAATTCTATTTCAGGAACTAATGCACAAATTTTCATCAAACCCTGATATACAGGGTGTTTATAAAGTCTTGGACTCCTTTTGATGTTTAATAACGCATAAAATAATAAAGATAGATTAAAATTAGTAACATAAATGGTTAAATAGACTCAAAAAGGTTCATGACCCTTGCCAATGAACTTCCACGTGTGCCCCCTTCGTCGCACGGAGAATATCAAGTCGATAGTCAATGGATACTGACATGTTTGCCGCTACCTGGCGTGAAATTGACTATCGACTTGATATTCTCCGTGCGACGAAGGGGGCACACGTGGAAGCTCATTGACAAGGGTCATGAAACTTTTTGAGTCTATCTAACCATTTATGTTATTAATTTTAATCTATCTTTATTATTTTATGAGTTATGAAATATAAAAATGGGTCCGAAACTTTATAAACACCCTGTATATTAGTATTCTGTAGTTTCTGGAATAAATCTCTTCACATGTGGCACCGCAGTGCGGCATTATTCATAATTATAAAAATAGCACTATATCAAGATTTAATTTTCACCTAATCTAGCACGAATTTTCATGAAACTTCAGATTCAATTTGTCGCTGATATACAGTGTGTCCCCTCTCAATGGTAGTCAATGACTAATTTATAAACCGTTAGTCTCAGACATATAATTCCAACTGCAAAAATACTTTTAAAAAAGGTAATGAATTGTTTTTTTTAAACGATTTAGATCAAAAAACTTTTATCAAAAATTACAAAAATTAACTTTTATTTGGTCCCCCGGGTGCTATAAGTGATATTGAGTAAAAATTTCCCATCAGTCTAAAAAGGAATACAAAAAAGGTCCCATTCATCAGACATTAAAACTGACCGAGTTATGAAACTTTAAATTTCATGACTTAAATCACTTTTCTGTAATTGAAAACAGATAACTTGGACTAAGCTTTAAGGGAACGTACATTAACCTTTATTTACCGACGGTACTTATAAGTGACATTAAAATTACTTATTTTAAAATTCTTCTAATACGTCGATTATTTGTGATATTGTTTAGAATGAGTTACAGATACATTTCTTTATTTTGTTCTAAAACTATTATTGGTTACACAGAACAAAAATATTTTTAAAAGAATGATTTCTTTTGCCTTTGTATCTTTTCAGCTTTAAAAGAGCTGAGGGAGGGGGATGGAGATTTTTCAATTCTGAAACTATTCTATATTTATATTGTAAAAACATCATATTTGTACATTTTTTAATTCTACAAAAAAATAAGAATAAAAAATAAATAAAAGATTTGAGTGGGGCTATAAATATTGCACAAAATCCCTGTAAATTCAAATTTAATTAATCCTTCTAAATCCTTGCATCCTTCTAAAATCCTTCTAAATCTTTGAATCCTTCTAAAATCCTTCTAAATCCTTCATTTTTTATTATAATGTAAATCATTTAATTTAGTTTAAACAATGTACGTAAAATGCTTTAGAATGTAACATTTTCATGAATTCATACACTCTAAAACGGGAAGAAATGAAAAGTTCACTCTTTGTCACAGTGACAGACATTTTGTTTCTTTTTTCAGTGCACTTTATAAAAATACTTTCCTTAAAGAGTGGAATTTCTCACTCCCTAGAAAGGTGTGAAAAATGTGACTCCGTTGCAGAGAGTGAAGTACGTCACTCCGTTGTAGAGAGTGAAATATCTCACTCTGCTAACGAGAGTGAAAGTCCGGCATTATAAACTAAAAAAAAAAAAATCCGTTAAACTTTGAAACAATATATGGAGTAAAATAATGAAAAGCAGAAAAATACTTCAATTTTTAAATTTCAAAAACTTCATTTCATAATATAACCTGGGAAATTACATTTAGTTGGTATTAAAACGACTTCTTCTTCAAGAGTGCGCATTTACTCTTCCGAAAGAGTGAATAGTCACTCCGCCAAAAGAATGACTCATCAGCCAGTCAGAAGTGTCTTGTCGCTTCTTTTTCTGATAAGACAAATGTGTCCGCCATTTCAGAATCAATCCTTTGTTTTTTTTATCTACATTTGTGGACCTCCGTTTATTTCATTTTTATTAATAATATTCAAATGTATTTTAAATTTCGATCTTTGAATGATATGCTTCGATATGTATGATATGAAATAATCCAAATACTGGAATAAATCTCTTCTTCTGGGATCACAATGGAAATTTTTCTTTTCAGTAAAATTATATTTTACTTCAATACTCAATAACGCAAAAGCTACAGTACATGGATATTATTTACCAAAAAGGGATTTATTTATCAAACAAAGGATATTATTTATCAAGGTAAATTATGTTTAATTTTAATCTTTTATTCCCAAAAGTTCATGAATATTGAGTTTACTAGTTTCAAATTATGTAGAAAACCATTTGCTATTTCAGCCATTTTCAGCCAGCCTTATCTCCTCAGGAAAAAAAATGCTGACACAAAAACTGGAGCATTTCACTTCATTCGTCATAAAATATAAACATCAATTTGCAGATACATGATTTTATTGTTCTCATTCTCTCTTAAAGTATTTACTTTTTTTATCTTTTTGAAGTTAAATGCGTAATTCAATTATTATACTATTACGAAATAGTTTCAAATTGATTACTTAGTGTTATACTAAGAAAATATCTTTGAAATCCTAAATCTTCATACTAATGTTTTCAGATATTGCCAAATTTATATATATAAAAAAAAAATAGGAATTTCTTATAACATATGGCAAGATTTTTGAGAAATTGTTGAATCTAATAGTGAATATTATTCCGCTATTGTAAATTGTTGATTTTAATAGTACAATTATAAAATTCTAACTATTATCTTTAATCCTTTTTAAGTTGGTATATCTATTTTTTTTTATTGTATGCTAGCCTTTTTTTTTTTTTTTTTTTTTGGTTTATGACACATATAATTATTGACATATAAAAATAAAACATAATATTTAAGCCTTCAAACAAAATGTTTTTTATGCCTGATGTTAATAGATAAAACTGCTTTATTAATTTTAAAAGTTCGTAGTATGACTTACATAAAATGAAATATACTTTAAAGAGATAAATAACTGTTTTTAATGTTATAAATGTTTTCCAACAGCAAGAACAGTACATATGTAAACATTTCCTTTATTTTATGTTTCCTCTTTTTCCTATTTCCTACATTAGTATTTTCCTATAAAACTTACGAAATCTGTTTAACTCGTATTCATACAATGCAATAGGGTAGATGCACCAGTAATAAACACCATTGAATATTTTCCGTTTATAAAAAAATAACCAATAAATATGTAGCTTTTATTATTTTTTCATAACTCATCCCTTGCATATTTTATAATTTTGCACTGTTGTTGTTACTCTTAATTAAACCAATCAAGAAGTGGAAAATAATGTTTCATTTTAAGGTTTATATATAAACAGTTATTTTCCAGTAATGTACACCTCATATAGGTATTGGTAAATATGCAATTTTGGTTAATGTTTAAAGTGCATAAAATATATTGACTTAAAATAAAAGTTAAATAATCAAATATTATTTTAAAATTACACATATCAAACTGCAATGACATGGAAACTTTAATAAATAGTTATATTAATGTGATTGAAATGATTTTCAATATTTTATTCATTTTTTAGCTTACAGGCTACCATAGCCTTAGAACTTATGTACCGCCCGTTCTGCATTTATGTACATATGTTTGTTCGTGTGTAACGCGATAACTCATGATAAACATATCCGATTCACTTGAAATTTTGTATATAGGCATATCCTGATAATGCGCTTCCCTGATCAGTTTTAGGAGTTCATTCGATATTTCACGAAAGAGGGAGAACGGGGGGCTCATCCCCCTCTCCTTAATTGATATAAATGTGTTTTTCATGCAGAATTATCAGTTTTCGTTCAAAATTTAGATATAGGATCATTCTGATGAGGCGTTTCCGTGTTTGGTATCAGATGTTCATATCGTTCACCATTTAAATAAAAATACTGACAGTTTAATATTTTGAAACTGTTTAATAATTTGTGGTTATGGGCATTTTAAAACTATCATATATTTATGGGGCTACCAATAAAACAAACACAATTCGAAAGATTGGAATAAAATAGTTTATTTCTGTCGATAATCTAATTTAACTTTAATTTAATTTTCCCTTAAAGTTCAATTAATATTACATACTGTGAATTAAATAAATATTGTCAATAAAGTATTTTATTCCAATCTTTACCATGATTGCATTTATTTTCATTGCATGCTGTAAAAGATATAATTCTTTTAAAATGCTCATTAGGGTGGAGCGAAAAAATTTTTTTTTGAAAATCAAAAACGGGTAGGTGCCAAAAGTTGCCTTTATACTAGTACATCAACTGCGTGAAATTTTACCGCTGAAAAAAAATGGCTTGAGTCTGCGCTTTTGCTCCAAAAATCGAAATTTTCGGTTAAATTTGTCATTTTTTGACATTTTTTCAAAAAAATTAAAAAATGCCTACAGAGTTGGTTAGTATTTAAAAGTGTTGCTTAGACCTTTATGTTTATCTGCTTAACATATTTAAACTATAAAACAATATGTTTATTCCCTATAGCTGGAGCAAAACAGACAACTTTTAGTAAGAAAACAGCATTACCACTCTATTGGGTCATACAACGAATTGTTGTTTTCAATACAGATCTTGTTTTCAAAACTACCTTGGATATGCGTCGTGGATGTGGCTATATTTCCTATACCACCCGGCCCAACTATTCGATCATCTTAGTACAGTGTTTTATTCATACATTAATTCATACATACATTCAATGCAATAGGCTCAATAAATGATGACATACTAGAAATTGAATTCATACAATCAATTTTTAGGCAAATCATTGCATATAAAATGTAATTGATTGAAAGAATGCTGTGATAACAGAGCTTCCAATCATAATGTACTAATTGCATGAAATTTTAATGAAGATAATAGACTGCTGAATAGGTTCAATTAAGAATATACCGAATACATTACTCAGCTTCTCTTCTATTATACAGGGTATAAAAATATACGTGCAGCAGGTCACACCAGCATGATCCAAATCATCCAAAGTCAGTGAATACAAAGAATAGATAAATTACTTTGATATATAGAAAACATACTCGTCTTCGGGAAAAAAATAACAATTCAATACATAAATAAAACACTGGGCCTAGATGATTGGGTGGTTGAGATGGAGGGAGAATGTAACAACCTCTATGAGTTATATACACAATAGTTTTGAAAGCAGCTAGGTAAGAAATGCATTCAAAACAACATTTCGTTGTATGCTCCAATAGAGAGGTTAACGCTGATTTTTCACAAAAAATTGTCAGATTTGCTCCAATTATACAGACTACAGATATTGTTTTATAGTTTAAATATGTTAAGCGGATAAATATAAAGGTCTAAGCAACACTTTTAAATACTAACCAACTCTGTAGGAATTTTTTAATTTTTTTGAAAAAATATCAAAAAATGACAAATTTTACCCAAAATTTTGATTTTTGGAGCAAAAGCGCAGACTCAAGCCATTTTCTTTCAGCGGTAAAATTTCACGCAGTTGATGTACTAGTATAAAGGCAACTTTTGCCACCTACCCGTTTTAGATTTTCAAAAAAAAATTTTTTTCGCTCCACCCTAATGCTCATAATAACAATAAAAAAAAGAATTCATTGCATAAAAAATGAACATTCACTGATATGAAAAAGTGACACTCCTACCAGGGTTGAAAAAGCGCACTCCTTTAGCAAGAGTGAATAGTCACTGCTCCGTAAGTGTGACTACTCACTTCGACTAGGAGTGAAAAAACGCACTCCTCTAGCAAAAAGGGAATAATCACTCCTCATAAAGAGAGATTATTGAATCATGTTTAAAGTGATTATTCACTTTCCAGGAGTGAGTGTTCACTTTTTCAGAGAGTCAAAGATTCCACTTTTGCTCAGAGTGAATAGTCACTCTAAAGAGGTTGGGCATATTTTGATATTGCGATAGAGTGAGTATTCACTCTGCCGGAGTGAATAGTCACTCCTTTTTATTTAGAGTGTAATTCGGTAGATAAAGGTTTAACACATTATAAAGGGCGTCCATTTCTAATGATGTCCAATGGCTTATTCCTACACCTTTTGTCATAGACATATTGTTCCACTTACAAAAATATTTTAAATGAGGTAAAGAAATATTTTTTAAGCGTTTTAACAGAAGGTGCTGCACCGTATAAGTTTTACGGTAGTGTTAATTTTTATTAATTGACTTCTAGATTGGTTAAAATAATGGAAGACGTGAGTTTTAAAATTTTCTTTATCGACAAAATAAAATTTTGGAAAATCACAAAAAACCTTTAAATGCGTTCTTTGCTTTTCATTATAAATTTAGACATTCTAGTGTTTTCTTAGTACAAGTTGGTTTAGACTATTAGAGAAAACAAAAGCGATAAGGCAAGTTTTGAAGTTCACATCCTCAATTGTAATTTTATATCTGTTTTATTTTGTAAGGAAATGAAGCTGTTTCTTTTCATGATTTTATTTTAAAAAGGTGTGTTATTTTGATAAGCTTTTATTTTACTTATAACGTTTGTAGGTATGTTTTTCTAATTCAGATTTTAACTCACCTAATATGTGATAGAGGTTCAATTCGCACACTTATTTATGTCCAATGACAATGTAATATTAATACGATTTTAAGTGCGTACCATTTATTTATTTTATAGAACTACACCAAATTCAATTAAGTTCTAATAGAATTTTAACTATGTATCATTTTGTAACGAATTACGACTGTGGCTTTTCATAATTTAATTTAACTTTTTTTTTTTTTTTTTTTTTTTTTTACGTATATTTTTAGTACAAGTTGCATATTTTGCTCTAACATGTAAACATCAATATGAATTCAAAAGTAATATTGTAAAAACTATTTTACTCTCAATGTTTAACTCTAAATTTCTGGGTTGAAACATGTCAGGTTTGGATTGGGTTCTGGTTTATTTTAAACGCATATTTCGGATTTCGTGCGTATACAGTATACAACCTGGCATGTGCAAGACTCGACTATGTACTAAGTAATTTATGATTTTGTTCCTTTTTAGAATTTAAATAATTTTCAATGCAAAAATGCTTAAGTAGATTTATCTTAGTCAAAAAACTATATTTTATGTTTTTTTCTTTATCTACAATAACTTTTTTCAAAAGGAACTTAATCTTTTTTTTTTTTTTTAAACATGCTAGATTTCTCAAAATTTTCTTTGTTGCTTTCATTTGAGAAGCTTTAGAAAAATGATTTTAAAACATTTTTAATAAGCTAATCTTTATTAGTTTATTAAAAGGTTTTAAAATGTTGTCTTATAATTGTTATTAAAATAGATTTTTTTAAAGCGTCTGTTAAACCTACTCAAACAATTAAAGTTTTTACATCAAAATTCTACTCGCATTTCTTAACTTAATTCACAAAAAAAAAATTGCTTAGCTGTCGCCATGAATAATTTTCAGAATATTTTTTACAGTATGCTATAAGAGTGATAAATGCTTAATCTGATGTAAACAGAAAAGTGCTTGTCAAATGTTTAACGCAAAATTTAGCGTAAAAAAGAGTAACATAATTAAAGCATTCTATTTATGAGTTTTCTGATATAATTATTTCTTACAATTCAATTAATTCTCAAGAAAACGCAGCTGAGAAAATAAAGATTTTTCAACATAAAATTTTAAATAACACACGTTTTAACTTTCTTCTATCTTTACAAGAAAAAAGCATTGGATTCGTGAAAATTTTGGAATTTCAGATTTTGGCGGATTTACATGTTTTAGATGTCAGTGATTCCACAAAACATGCTTTTACCAAAGATCTGATCTGTCTGTATGTGACATAGTTTTGTAGGCGCTCTACCTCAAGAACTAACACACGGAATTTAATAAAAATTTATATTCATGAAGTGTCTAATATAATTTTATGCTGATTTGTTTTTGGTGTAAGTCTATCAATACGTGACGCTGCGATGCTGCCTTTTTTACGATTTACGCAACAGTTATATCTCAAAAACTAATTCACGAATTTCTATCAAACACCATGTTCAGTTAGTCCTTAACATGAATTGATGGTGTTTATATTTTGGTGTAAATCGCCCAACAGGTGGTGCTGCTGTGCTACATATTTCACAATTCCAGCGATAGCTTTATCTCAAGAATTACTGCACAGATTTTTTCACCAAACCTTAAATTTTGGTATAGCTTGAAAAATATGATTGCTGTCTATGTTTTGGTATAAATCGCCCAATAAGTGGCACTTTTATGTTATATTTTTCCCGATATCTGCAACAGTCTTATTTCAAGAACTAATGCACAGAATTTCATGCCTTTAGAATCTTCATGATGAGCATAGATTGTCATTTGATTTTGGCACTAAGGTAGCCTTTTAAAGTATTAACATGCATGAAAAAGAAGAAAGTTTTGGGATTGCTACATCCGAGTAGTTTTTTATTGAAACGTAGTTTATTTCTTTTGTTCGTTCTTTTCTCACTTTCCTTATTTTTTCTGCCTTTTGTCCATTAATTAACTGGCAACTTTTTAAAATGAAATGCACTTGAAATATTGTTGCTATGTACGTCTTATTTTTTAAAGTATCTTTTTACCTTAGTCCTCATCAATTAGACATTAAAATGCACTTAGCAAAATATATACATAGCGGAAATTGCTGTTAAAACCACAAATCTTATTATAAATAAATAAATAAATTTCTTCTTCAAAACCGGTATTTAAAAGAGAATATAATGTAACTTTGCTTGCATGCTGTGCATTTGTGCTTGTATTATAATATTATTTAAAATATATTATTAACTCATCACATTTTTTAAATATAGGATTATTTATACAAAGTCAAATCATCTGGTCGTACCCAACTCGTGGTGACCTAGTGTATATTTTAGAGAAAAAGTTTACGCTTACTTTTAACCCAGAATGGTACATTATACAAAAACTAAATTAACAATATTTCAATTATAAGTCTTACTTAATAGTTAAAGACAAAAATTTAATTACATTCATTATGACTAGAGAAATTGCAGAAAAGGCGTTCAATGTTTTTGCGGGATTTTTTAAAATATTAGTATTTTTAACATGTAGTTTTATCAACCGCTATTTTAAAGATTGCTTATAAAATCGCCAATTATTCTTTTATCCTGCATTATCCAAAGTAAGATATCTGGTTTTAATCCTAAAAGAATGAGGGTCGCAAAGCAAGTCATAAAATAGCACCATTAACTAAAGACAAAAATTTCATTATAAAAAATACATCCCTATTCTATATCCTACGCATGACAATATTAAAAGTTTCAGTAACTTTAAATTTGGTCACATTTAATAAATTCAAAAACTTACAAATATAACAATTTAAAACGATAATACAAATTTCTCGACGCAAAGACTAGTATAAAGATACCGTTATGGCTTATTCTTACCTATAAATATTTTACAAAGGAAATATATATAAAAAAATATAAAAATTATAAGTAAGTAAGGAAATAAATAAATAAATATAAAAAGGACATTTTTATAGCCAAAAATGTGACTACTTTTTCTTTAAACGTTTCACACAAAAGAACAATATCACGTTGTATATTTATGAAAAATACTGCTAAAAGAGCAATAAATCAAAAACCTAAACAGAAAAACAGTTTTCCCTAATGTTTATCACAAAAGTGAGCTTCGAAAAATGAATATAATGAATGATGAAAAATGAATACAATTGAAGCGTTTTATAAGTGTATCGTGTGATCTCAACATTTCTTATAATTTAGTTAATTCACATAAAAAGAAACTAAAAAAAAATGTATTTATTTTTTAAATATAAACATAAAAACTTTGTATTTTCATTCTTTTAACTTTCTCTTATTACTTTTATTTTCAATTAAAATGTCTATTTACTATACTCTGTTTTAATTAGATTTTTACAAAGCGTGTAAGCAAATCAGCTGTTTGCATCTTTTCACAAAGTAAAATTTACAAGGGAAAAAATTCCTTTTAAAAAACATTTATGAAAAGAAGGTAATCAGCTCCTGTGTACCAATAAATAATTATTAAAGTTATGCATTGTTCTAATGCTCCTATTTGTTTTAATAAGCTTATTTCGTTTTAGAATAAAACAAAATCTCGTAGCTCATTTTTGAAGAACATTAAAAAAAATGATAAATCAAATATTTAATCTAAGCAAAAAATTGTTTTCTAATGTTTTTCTAAGCGTGAAGCGGTATTTTCAATTTAACGATGCGTGAAATAACAGCTATAAATATATCTGCACGAGTATTTGTATTTGGTTAATTTTCATATTTATTTTTCTTAGAATAAAAATCACAGTTTTTAACATTATCTATTAACTTTAGAAATTAAGTGAGCAAAAAATATAGAGGATTTTAACAAGTATATCCGAGTACACTGATACAAAGGCGGTACTAAGCTTTCTACATCAAGAGAAAAAATTACATTAAAACAGATGAAAAAATGAGCCTGTCTATAATATAACACATTTTTGTTCTTTACTGTAAAAATACCATGCAATTATACCTGCTTATATAGAAACCTGCACTCTTAAAACGAAAGAGCTGATTTGGCTTCTCATGAAAGAGCTGTAATTTTTTCGATCATAAAAGAGTTGTTTTAAAAAGGATTAAAACTTCTTGATCTAAATTGATTATTTGAATAGCTCAACTTCATTTAAATTCGTTAAAACTCGAGTTATTTCAACTCTTTTTTGAGAAGCTGCCTTTCAACACTGAGATGAGTGGATTTCAGCTCAACTTGAGCTATTTTGTGGCTGACTTTTTAAGAGAGTGCGAAAACGAAAGTGGGCTAGTTATTAAGTTATAGTTGTGTGCTATTTCTTCTGTAGGAACTGCGAAATGTTTATGCTTCAGACAACATTCCTTTATAACATGTTCCATTTTTACGGGTTAAATCAAACAATTTTCAATTATACCACAAAATCGGAATCAATAGAGACCAATAAATATTCTGTATCAGACAGGTTTCTGTCTCAGCAAGTATATTTGTACGGAACTGCTTTCGACGGAATTACAAACACTCAGGAAAACTCGTCTGTATACACTAAATTATTCCTGATTTTTATTCAAATAATTCCCTTATTCTACACAACATTATAATCCATGAGTTCTCTCCAAAATTCTTAAAAAGAAGGAGATATTCCGTTCATTCTTAGAAACCATGTGAATTGTCACAATTAATACTAAAATCCGAATGTATTTTAATATGTCAGAAGTTAGGAGTATTCGCAGCGTAGCGAAAGAAGTTCGTTTGTACTATAACGAAGTTTTAAAAACATCCAGATCTTGCTGTAATAACATACAGCAGTTCAGATAAAGTACAGTAGCCGAAATTATTATGTGCGTCCCTGTAAATACTATCTCTTTTCTATTATACATTAAGTAAAATATTATAAATTTCAGAAATGTACACCAATTTCATAAAATGTGAAATATTACCACAAACAATGTTTCCTCTTATACTATTTATGTAATACAATACTTTTGTTTGACCCTGTAAAAGAATGACAATTATTTGCAATACACATACATTTAACGTCTGAATTTAAAAAACTGTTACCAGATTGAATAATATAAATTAAGACAGACTTGAATTCATTTTTTTAAAATAAATAAAATTTATATATGTTACAGGCCAAACCCGATTTTAGGCCAAACTAGTCTATCCTAAAGCCCATCGGATAAACTCGTTTTTCCTAGGCCAAACCGGTCTATCCTAATGCTCATCGGATAAACTAGTTTTTCTTAGGCCAAGCCGGTTTATCCTAACGCCCATCGGATAAACTAGTTTGTCCTAGGCCAAAATAGTCTATCCTAAGGCCGATAGGACAAACTAGTTTTGCCTAGGCCAAACTAGTTTGGCCTAACTCTTATAAGGGTAGACTAGTTTAGCCTGTTGTTTATTGGTCTGAACTAGTTTATCCTAGGCCAATTCAATTTGGCGTGATTTTATTGAATTCCATGACCGCCTCATCTCCAACATTCTAGATTGTCCTAGGCTGATCTAGTTTATCCTAGGCCAATGTAATTTTACGTTTTTTAGTTCACAGGCGTCAAAGTCTGAGAAATAATGGGTTCCCAGGTTCTGTATGTATGTATGTACGCATGTTCGTACGCATGTATGTACGTATGTACCTACTGCGATAACTATTGAAAGAAATATCCGATTTGCTTCAATTTTCGATCTAGGTTCATTCTGATAAGGTACTTTTCTAATTAGTTTTAGGAATTCATTGGATAAGAATAAGGGAGAAGGGCGTACGGGAGGCTAATCCCCTGCCGTTAATTTAGAAAAATGGATTTTTCATGCAGAATTATCAGTGTTTTTATTTAAAATATTAGGTATAGAATCATTCTGATAAGGCGCCTCCGTGATTAGTTGTGATGTTTTTTGGTTTATTAGATGTTTATTGTGGATGTTCAATTTTTAAGTATAATTGAGGGAAATGGGAAAAGATAATCCCCCCTTACTTTATTTTTCGAGGGTGTTATTCTTTAAAAAAGTAAGGCTGTAATACACGATTAGTCAAAACATCCTGTGAATACAAAGCCATCAGTTTAACTGGGCAATATTCTTTTTAATATTGATCCCGACTACTGCTCCATTGCTAACCTTGTTCAAAGTGATTTTTCCATCACTCCTGTATAACGTATTTTATTCGAAGGGTACTAGAATAGTGTTAGAGGTTTGCACGGGCCGGAATTTCGAGGCCCGAGCCCCGTCCTTCTCAAAGGAAAGGTATTTTGCCTTGACCCGGTGTAAAAATTAAAAGTTCACCCCGATCCCTGCCTGTACAATAATCAGTGAAAAGAGACTCAGTCCGGCTCGATTTAGCCCTACTCAATTTCTGCAAAAAAAATCAGATTTTACTTCACATACAATTAAGATTCCTTTAGAAAATACTGCATACATATTTATTGGATAAATTTATAATGTATTTTTAAATATCGATATGTTCGCAGAATGGAAAATACACCATGTAATATTAATTATTTAGATTCTTAGACCTTTCAATATTCAAATAGAGGTTTATTAAATAATTAATGTAGTTTAAAATAAAAGAAAAAAGGGAGAGTTATAAACACCATAACTCTTGAATCTGTTTATCAAAAAAATACATTTGTGAATATATTTTTCTGTCCTTCCTTAAGGCTTTTCTCAAATCCAAAAGAACTACATCCTAACATATTTATGAACTAATTCCTTTTCGGAAGTGCATAAGATTAACAGGCATTCTTACTCAGAAAATGTGTAATCGAATGGCGTTAACGATTTTTTCATAAAAACGATGGGTTGTTTTTTTTTTTTTTTTTGAAAAAATACTATTAAAATTACTTTTTGAATCGATTTTCCGTTACGGCTCGAATATAATAATAATAATAATAATAATAATAATAATAATAATAATAATAATAATAATAATAATAAATGCAAGTCTGATCTCAGCAGTCTGCAGAAAAAAAATAAGCAAACACCATGTCCAATGCATCATGTCTCTACGGTGGACACGTTAAATTTCTGTATAGATGTTATAAGCAATGACTCTTGACACACATTTATACTTATTCTAGTGAAAAATATGTTTTTTATCGGCCAAACTTGTTTATCTAAATACCTATAGGATAAACTAGTTTTTCCTAGGTAAGAGGGCAATCCTTCATTTTTCCCTTCATACTTAACCATTAACTCAGCAAACTATTCAGAGAATCACTTTATGAGAAAGAACCTACATCCAAAATTGAAGCAAATCCATAAATTCTGCTTCAAAAACCATTTATCGAAATCATGCGGGGTTACCTACGTTGCCCTTTCTTTTACACTTAAATAATAAAGATCCACAACTAATCGCGGAGACGCCTTGTCAGAATGATCCTATATCTAAAATTTTAAATGAAAACGAATAATTTTGCATGAAAAATCCATTTCTCTAAATTAACGGTGCGCGATTAGTCTCCCGTTAGCACCCCCTTTTTTTCTTATCCAACGAATTCCCAAAACTAATCAGAAAAGTACCTTATCAGAATGAACCTAGATCCCAAATTTGAAGCAAATCGGATATTTCTATCAAGAATTATCGCATGCATACGTGCATGCATAGCTACATACGTATATACATGCTGGTATACATACGTATATACATGCTGGTATGTTTGTACATGCGTACATACATACAGAACCTGCGAGCCCATTATTTCTCAGGCTTTGACGCCTGTGAGCTAAAAACACGTAAAATTACATTGGCCTAGAATAAACTATATCAGCCTATGACAAACAAGAATGTTGGCTCTGAGGCGGTCATTGAACTCAGTAAAATCACGCCAAATTGAATTGGCCTAGGATAAACTAGTTCAGACCAATAAACAGCAGGCTAAACAAATCCTATCCTATAAGAATTAGGCCGAACTAGTTTGGCTTAGGAAAAACTAGTTTGTCCTATCGGCCTTAGGATAGACTAGTTTGGCCTTGGACAAACTAGTTTATCCGACGGGTGTTAGGATAAACCGGTTTGACCTTGGAAAAACTAGTTTATCCGATGGACGTTAGGATAGACCGGTTTGGCCGAGGAATAAGTAGTTTCTCGGATGGGCGTTAGGATAGACTAATTTGGCCTAGGCCAATCTAGTTTGGCCTGAAACATATACAAAAAATTAAAACACTAAAAAACATTTAAAAGTACAAAAGTAAACGTTTAGCCAAGCTGCACGCAAAGCCTCGTCAGTACGGAAAAAAAACCCGCGTGTAGTTTAGCTAAACGTTTACTTTTGTATTTTTTAATTTTTTTTAGTGTTTTAATTTTTTGTATATAAATTTTATTTATTTTTAAAAAGTGTATTCAAGTCTGTCGTAACTTATGTTACTCAATCTTTTAAGACAATTATTCTTTGCACAACAGATTGTATAGATTGTATATTGTAGTACATACTTCATAGATTCTTATCAATTTTATTATGTTCGAAAGTGTGCAACACCATTGAAATTTACTTGAAATTATTTTTTCCTTGTCGTATAAAAGTATAATGTTAATTACATTTTTGGCTTGCGTTGTGTCCATTGTCGGCCACGTGGTATTCACGTAGGCTAATGTAATGTAATGGTCGTGACCGTAATGTACCCGTAAAGCATGGTGACGTCACTGCAACGTCGTTCTGAAGTCACATTGTGACTTTGTGACCACCGATTGTCGATGTGAAGTCACAGTGACTAAAATGTGAAGTCGTTATGGCCGTTTTAGAGCTCTTTTGTGACGTTTCACAAAGTTGTCACAATGTGACAAATTTGGGTAATGGAATACTTTAGTTTGTCCTTTTAATTAAACTATACATGCTCCTAAATTCATGTTTTGATGTTTTACATTCCAGCTCGGAAGGATTTTTAAGTAAACTGCATGATGCAGGAAAGGACTAACAACAAGATCGAAGCTGGGCCAACTTACATTTTACAGTTGTCAGAAACTTGGAATGATGCTGTTTCACCGGAAAAAGTGCACTTAACGACTTTTAGAATATATATATATATATATATATATATATATATATATATATATATATATATATTTGTAACGGTACAAATAGATAATTTTGATATCATTCACAGCGTCAATTTAAGAATGAGAAATGAAAGATTCTGAAAGCAAATAATAATCACAGGAAATGTTTTTTAAGAAAAGATTTTGAAAAGAAGTAAAATTTCACGATGCGTATTTTAAACAGAAATGAATTTAAATGAACGGAATGAATCGAATATTATTTCAGATGGGGAATAATTTAATAAACGAGGATTGTGGAATCATTTTAAAAAGCAAATTTTTATTTTAAAAAAAATAATGTATTGGGGAAAATTTTATTCTCGTAATCTATATACAGGCTTAACGAAGTCTGAAAAAAGTTATTCCTATTTCTGAAAAAAAAATCGTGTACCTCTATCTTTTCACAAAATAACATAATCTCTCAGCCGTTGCCATGGTTAACCTGAAGTTTCTATCTGAAGCATTTTGCTAAAAGAATGATAAATCAAATGTTTAATCTAAACAGAAAAAAATGTTTCGTTGTTGTTTTACGCAAAATTCACAGCTGCAAAAAGGGTACTTCCTGAGGTTTTTTTCATGTATACGTTTGCTGATCTTATTATATCTTATAATTCAATTAACTCTCAAGAAAAGAACGTCTACGAAAATTTATCTTTGTTCTTCTAAAAGTTTTTTCTTCTTCTTTTTTTTAAAGAATAGACTTAGAAAATAAAAATTATGCTGCAGCTTTTTCGTTTTCTTTGTTTTATACGTTGCATTGCCTTCATTTTTCTCTTTATTAACGAATCAGAAATATTTTTTTAATGTAGTTTAAATATTGTTGTTAAAACACCTTTTCTTCTAAATTTCTACATAAAATATTTAATTTACAATATTCTGTTTTTATTAAGTTTTACAATACTGGTAAACAAGGTATGATACATGCTTTTAGATTAGGCAAATCTGGTAATTAAAATAAATTATACATGTTTTTTTTTTTTTTTTTTTTTTTTTAAGGAAGCATAAAAAATAATAAAATGTATGCTTATGAGTAAACAAATAAATAAATACAATATGAGCAAATATACAAAATAATCTGTACTTATTTTTTGCTAAACTTATTGCATAATTAGAACAAAATATTGTAACTTATTTCTAAGGTCCAATGCTAGAAGACTGATAAATCAAACTTTTAATCTAAGTTTTAAAAAAAAGTTTTCCCCTAATGTTTAACGTAAGAGGGAGCTTCAGAAAATTTTAATATAATTCAAGACTTTTATGTATGTATAGAATTTATGTTTTTTTTCCCCCTTACAGTTCAATTAATTTTCTAACAAAAATCTTCTAGGTAGATTTATCTTTCTTCCAAAAGAAAAGTTTTTTGGAAAATAGAGAAATTTTGTATACTTAATCATTATACACTGTAAAAAAAATTCTGTAGAGTTACTAAACATTTTCTAGGAAACTGGGATTCCAAGAAGTTTTCATGTAACGATAGCAGGAAAAATCCATGTAACTGATTCTAAAACTCAAATTTTTGCTGTTACCGTTACAGGAAAAGTTCTTGGAATCCCAGTTTCCTAAAAAAGTTTAGTACCTCTACAGAATTTTTTTTACAGTGTAGAAATATTTGACACAGTTCTAATTGCTCTTTTTAAATATTTTCTCAAATAAAGCATGCACACACTTTTTGAATCTACGAAAATGTTATTTAATCTAATATATCAAGAAACAATCTCAAATTACCCATTGTTCTGAAAAATGTTGCTTAAAAAATCTGTAAATTAGTAAACATTTTTCTAGGAAACTGGGATTGCTAGAATTTTTCGTGTAACGGTACCAGCAAAAATTCATGCAACCGATTCTTTTACAGTCCCTGGCCAAATTATTAGACGCACTCATATTTTCTTGTGTCGAATCATATTACAAGTTTCATAGAGATATTACTATGCCAATAGTTACAATTGATTATGTACATCATCTGTAGGATTATAGTAAATTAAAAGCATACCAATGACTTTAAAATTATTTATTCTTGTAAATTAAATTAACAATTGCTAAAACTGTAAAACTTAAAACATGAAATTTAAAAAAATGTCAATATTTTTTGGAGTCTCCTTTGGCGGCAATCTATTCCTCATGGCATGCTGTTAGTACAAAATTGAAATGTATCTTGCATGTGTGAGTGATGTTTCCAAACTAGGATAATTTTTTCTATGAGCTGTGTTTTGCTCGTTATGAGCTCTTTGTCCAGTTTTTTCTTCATTAGCTCCCAAAAATTTTCAATGATATTCATGTCTGATGAATTACTGGGAGCAGTTCAACACAGGGATATTTTTTTTATTGAAAGTAGACCTTGACGGATCGTGCTATGTAACAAAAAGCTTTACCTTGCAAAAATACAAATGGTTCTTCATTTGTAAACCATCATTTTAGCTTTAGAATAAACCGGTTTTGAATACCTCTTTATATTAGTCTGGAGAATTGACTAAGAAGTCATAACAAACAAAACCCAGCTCATAGAAAATCTTATCCATATCTGGAATCGTCACCCACGCATACAAGAAACTCTTCAATTTTGCATTAAGAGCATGCCGCGAAGAATAGAGGGGCTGATAGCCGCCAAAAGAGGCTCCAAAAAATATTGACATTTTTTTAGCTTCAAGTTATAAATTTTGCAATTTCAGCCATTTTTATTTTAATTTGTAAAAAGAAAGAGTTTTAAAGTCATAGGCATGTTTTTCATTTATTATAATCCTACAAATGATGTACATATTTAATTGCAGTTATTTACACAGTAATATTTCTATGAAGATAGTAATATGATTCGACACAAGGAAAAGGGAGTGCGTCTAATAATTTGGCCAGGGACTGTACATGAATTTTTGCTGTTACCGTTACATAAAAAGTTCTAAGAATCAGAATTTTCTACAAAAAGTTTTGTAGCTTCTAAAAAATTTTTACGGGGCTCTACAGTAATATAACACTAATGATTAAACCTGCAATTCACAAACACCTGTAGTCTGCAATGTATGAAATAATATAAACAATGAATTTCAATTCCTAAAAATGAATTTCTCATTCACGACATTTTTCTAAAACTTTATATATGATTCATATGTTTCACGAAAACTTATTTTTTTACAATTCCAATCATGGCAATTTTTGAAGTTTACATATGATATATATGCATCATGAAAACTAATTTTTTTATAATTTAAAATAATTGTAGGCATAAAAAAGCTTTATTGATTTAATCATATGTATGGTAAAGAAAAAAAATCTTTAAAAAATACTCTTAAAAAGTATTTTTATTAATGTAAAATGCTTACTTAGGTAATGTACATTATCCCTAATTTAGAAACAGTTACATTTTATGAAATTGAAGATGAAACATTTTACAAATAAAACAAGCAATTAATTCCTTGATCAATCTTAACAAATATAAATATAAAAAATTCATATTTATTAATGAACATAAAAATGTATATAAAATATTTCATATTTAATATTAATATACGTGTGTACACTATAAAAAAATTGCACAGTTACTAATATTTTTCTAATAGATTTGTATTCCAAGAACTTTTCTATAACGGTAACAACAAAAACTCATGTAATCTTTCTCAGTTAGATGAAATTTTGCTGTTATCGTTATATGAAAATTTCTTGGAATACAAATCTACTAGAAAAATCTTAGTAACTGTACAGATTTTTTTTTACAGTGTAATGTATTTGATAAACGATATATAAGTTTATAAAAACAAAATTATCTGGTTTAGCAGCTAAGTGTGGCATTTTATAGCAGACTGAAAGATACAATATAGTTAACTAAACCACTTTTTTTAAAATACAAAAAAATTATTCTTGATACATTTAACAAAAGTAAATACCAAAACAATATTTGCCAGTAACATAATTCTTACTTATTTTATGAGTTAAAGTATATAATTTCTTTATTTTAACCATTAACACATTGAATGCCAAGTGTCTTTCCGTTTGGTCCGCGAAATAAGATTCCCGTTCACAATCCCAATACTTCCAGTTACCGATGACTGACAAAGCCTAAACGGAAAATACACTATCAGTCACAGTGACTGACGTTGCAATCAATGTGTTAACATTCTAAAATTGGTCAAAATATCAATAAATTAAGAGTAGAAAAACATTAAATAAACATAACCTGTAATCTGAAAAAAGTCTCTAACCCACTAACGCTTTCTCTAACGTTTGGAACTAACCTGTATGGATTAATGGGCTTCAATTGTAATATAAATCCAAGAAACCAATATATTTTAGATATTTAAAGTAGTTATAATTAAATGTTTTTAGTTGCGTATCTCACTTTATACATGGAAGAGAAAGAAAAATGAGGTGTCCTGTGGTAACGGTACCTGAGTGGGTAATAAAACCAAGTACTAACAATATGCGTAATTATGAAGGAATCCGGGATAAGGCTTCTGAGTCACCTGAATCAAAAAGAATCCCGAGGTTCGTAGACTGGAAGGACTTGTAAGGACCTTTCGCCAGAATTTTTAGAACATAATATCGAAAACAAAATCCATTTTCAGGTGTAGCAACTAGTACTTCATGATATATCTGGCACTAAAAAAAGAAAAATACTCTAAATTTCTTGATTGGTACCTTGCAATCCTTCAAAGTTAATTTGTTCCATTTCTAGACCTTATAGCTGGAAGAGGCACGTAAAAGTTAACGCCTGATCTAAACTTTGAGAGGTAAGTTTAGTTATCTAGAAGCAATATATTTATTAGGTAATACTTCGTTTACTACATATATTTATAGTGTACTTCACGTACTTTGAAAATTTTGTGGAAGATTTTTCATGTGTTTGCGGGAGACAGTTTGTAGTTTAAAATATATTACGCAATAAGTATACTGGGATAACAAAATCATACTCTAGTGCAATTATACGGCTTTTCAGAGTTAAAATTACATTTAAAGAAAGTTTATTTTTTATTTTATGCATGAGAGGACATTACTGCCATTGTTAAAAACCAAAGAGGATAAAAAGAAATACTTATGTCCTAAATGCTGCTCATTGTTTACTGTTTGTCAATTTCCCAGGCTGTAGAATTTGTACCTTTAGAATTGCACTATTTAGATGCAATATCAATCCATTCCATCTCATTTTATACTTTTGTTTGTATGGCGTTATTACACACACAGGCGAGTAATAACGCTAAACAGCATTGGTCAAGAAATCATACCATTCCATTTTATGAATACGTATATGCTAAAACATTCTTTCTTGTAATATAGACAATAAGTTACTGTATCAAATCTCACATTTATTTGAAAAACTAACCCGTGAAAATTGATAGAACCTTAACATGGCCTATTTACAGGATAGTTTATAGTAACTTTAATCTTAATGCTGATATTGTTAATTTCTCATGTTTGGCCGTAAAACATGTTTATTAAACATGGAAATATTTAGTGGAGAATGAATAGAATTCCAAAAATCTTTTCTCCGAATTAAGAAAATAGATTAATATATTATAAAATGATTTAGAAAGGCTGCCAGAAATCAGGGGCAATTGTATGTAAAAATTATCTCGAAAATGTATTGATTTCTGAAATTTCTAAAGATAAAGAACACTTTTCGGAATCATTAGTAACTCGAAAAAAATTATTATATATTTTCGTTTGTGGTTATACTGTATTTTCTTAAAATACGAAACTTTTTTTTATGTTACAAAACATTTCGGAAACTGATTTATAGGCAAAAAAGCTTTGTTTTTGTAAATGATTTTTAAATTTCGAAAATATATTAATTTCTGAGATTTATAAACACTGTTAAAAATCTGCTGCATTTTGCTGCAACGCACTCCCCTGCTTGTATAGAAAACGGTTACTTGGCCGTGAAATGGAGCTTTCTCATTGGTTGGAATAGAGATATTATATACAAGCGGTGGAGTGCGTTGCAGCAAAATGCAGCAGATTTTTAACAGTGAAGGTAAAGAAAAATTTTTGGAATCGTTTATAACTCGAAAGAGATTACTGCATACTTTCATTTAAGATTATATTACATCTACATAGATTAAGAAACATCTGTCTTTTTTACAGTGTATTTTAATCGTTTTTATCAAAATATACATTTATTTATTTTAAGGTATATGCTTAACATATTCTACAAAGATATATCCTCCATTTCGACAAAAATTCGTGTACACCTATCCCTAAATTTATTTCACGAAACGAACATAATATTATAGCTGTTAAAATGGTAATCGTGATCTTATTTCTGATGCCTTCTGCGGAAGGAGTGATAAATTAAATGTTTGATCTCAAATGAAAATGTGTTTCCCTAAAGATTAAAGAAAAATTCCATTTCAAAAAAGATTATTTTAACTGAGGCGTATTAAGTATGCATTTTTTGGTCTCATTCTTGTAATCTTTCTTTTTTATGATGTATTTTAATCATGTTTATTAAAATATTCATTTATTTGCTTTAAGATATATGCTTGACATATTCTAAAAAAATATTCTTCTTCCAACAAGAATTCTTTTACAACTTATACCTAAACTTATTTCATGAAATGAACATAATTTTATAGCTCTTGCCATGGTAATCGTGAGCTTACTTCTGATGTCTTCTTTTGAAGGAGTAATAAATTAAATGTTTAATCTCAACGGAAACGTGTTTTCCTAATGTTTAAAGAAAAATTCAACTTCAAAAAAGATTATTCTAACTGAAGCGTATTAAATATGCATTTTCTGGTCTCATTCTTTCTTATTTTTTCAATTAAGTTGAAAAAGCACCTAAGAAAATTTATTATTGTTCCACAACAGTTTTTCCCCCTAAGAATAATCATTTTCATGAAAACAATGCAAAAATCTTCTAGGCTCTTCTGACAACCATTGTCTTTGTTTTTATTAAATGACTTTTAACTTTTTCTACTATCACAATAGTTTCATTAAAATGGTATTTATATTTTAAAGCTTCGACATAACGCATTCTTAAAATATGTACTTTTTACAGAAAAACATAGTATAACTGCATCCCCTCAATTATCTAGTAACGAAACAGTATTAAAAGAATAGATTTTATTGCCTTAACTTTTTTTGGCAATATTGGCACAAAATATTGCTCAATATTTAGATTTCGCTAAAAATTGAATTATTCAATAATTTATATTTCCCCAAAATTTTGCCGCAATATGGAGATTTTACTAAAAATTTCACTATATAGTAAATTAGATTCCCCCAAATTACTGCCAATACTTTCAAAATAAAATCACATTTTGTGTAAACGTAGCATATTACTGCAAATATTTTTACTTTAGAGACAGTATTTAACGGATATATCAAAGACGCTGTTGTATATTTTCGTTTGTGTTTATACTGTATTTTTCTAAAATCCGAGCATTTTCCGAAACATATGAATTATTATTTTTTTAAAGCGGATATGAAAATTTTGTTAAAACAGAAAAAATAACAAATTACCAATTTGTATGAAAAGATTATTAAATTGAATGCTCATACAATTAATTTATCACACCTGTTTATAAGACATGTTTGTCGAACATGAAAATATTTACTTGAGAATTGCTAGCTGAAAAACGTATGTTCAGTGTTGACAGAACAGACTCTATGTTATAAAAATTATTCAAAAACACTTCGGAAACTGAGTGGCAGCGAAAGGAACTTTATTTTTGTTAATGTTTCTTTAAATCTCGGAAATATATTAATTTCTGAGGTTTATAAGGACAAAGAAATTTTTTGAATCGTATATAACTCGGAAAAGATAATTGTATACTTTCGTGTGCTGCTGTATTGTATTTACATAAATTAAGAAACATCTATTTTTTTACCGTGTATTTTAATCATTTTTATTAAAATACTCATTTATTTATTTTACAATACATGTTTAACATATATTCTAAAAATATATTCAGATTTCAAAAAAATTCGTATATTCCTATCCCTAAACTTATTTCACGAAAAGAACATAATTGTTCAGCTGTTTCCATGGTAGCCGTGAGCTTATTTCTGATGTCTTCTGCTGAAGGATGATAAATTAAATATTTAATATAAACTGAAAACGTGTTTTCTTAATGTTTAAAGAATAATTCATTTTCAAAAAAGATTATTCCAACTGAAGTGCATTAAATATGCATTTTCCGGTCTCATTCTTTCTTATTTTTTCAATTAAGTTGAAAAAGCATCTAAAAAAATTATTATTTTACCACAGCAGTTTTTTCCCCATAAGAATATGCATATTCATAAAAACAGTGCAAAAATCTTGTAAGCTCTTTGACAGCCATCGCTTTTATTTTTATTAAATGACTTTTAACTTTTTTAACTATCACATTATGTTTATTAACCTCCTGACTGCCGCGACCGGATTTTTTCACACATTAAGCTGCAGGTTTCACTGCAACATAAGCAACATTTAAATTAATATAATTCTACAAATAAAACACAGTTTTGAAAAATTAAGTTAGGATTAATACTCTCAAAGATTATACACTTACACGTAATAATATATTTTGTATCAGGTTAGAAAAAACATATTTTTTTTCATATTTTTAATAAATTACAGAGAAAACAACATTACAATATTACCCTTTGGCTGAGCAGTCAGGGGGTTAAAATGGTATTTATATTTTAAAGCATAAACTTAAAGCATTCTTAAAATATATACTTAGAGGAAACGGTTTCTAACATCCCCTTAATTTTCCATTCATGAAACAATAGTAAAACAATAGCTTTTATTGCCATTAGTTTAATTGCATTTAATTTATTGCTTTTAGTTAATGCTTCTTCTTAAGATTTTCAAATGTGTACTACACAAGACTACGTATGTATTTTTAGATACATTTAATATTGCATTAAAATAATTTTCTATTGATTTATACATATAGTGAAAAGCGATGAAATCCAACATATTAACGAACACATTCTTTTTTAAATGATAAAAAAAAGAAAAACTGAAGGCTAATTCCATGCGCAAATTTATCATTTATATAATAAAGAATATACGCAGAAAGTTTAAATGTTTATGTTAAACACACAAAAAAAGAATAGCTTATCATTTTTAAAACAAAAAATATTGCGAAAATATGAACATAAAGAAAAAAACTATTTTAGGTTAAAATTTTTTTGGGCAGCTGAGCTGAATGTTCCTGCAGGAAAAAGTTTGAGACCACTTCAAAAAATCTTTTGTTATCTGTAAATACTCGAAAGAGATGTGAAAATATATTGAAAACTGAACCTGTACAAATTACAAACAATTACAAACCTGTACAATTACAACAATGTTCTTTTCACACATGCAATCTGCGGATGCGATAAAACATCCGCTCTTTTTGGGCAAAGAAAGTCAGAGTTTTTTAACACTTTGAAAAACATGATTAGGTTGGAGAAATAGCCTGCGTATTCAATAAAATAGGTTCTACCCGCCAAGAAATCATCAAGGTTGAAAAAAAATCCATATTGCACTATTGCACTATATAGTGGATGCATAGCTACCACACAGAATTTGAACACCTTAAGGTTCCAGTTATTTTCTAAATCTGTCACAAAAAAGCAAAGTTCATTTTGCAAGACTACCACCAACACAAGAAGCTGCGCATCATCATTTTCTCCGATGTTATCATCAGGTACAAGCTAGGCTAGAAAACAACATCCCTGCTGAAGAATGTGAGAGGGATCACAGGATCTCTTTTAGCTAGTTCAAATGTGCCAAGACCCAGCACTTGAATCCTTGCTGCATGTTGCGTCATGTAGCTGTAGAAAAGGGTGCAGAAAAGCATGTTCTTTTCATAAATTGACTCAAATGATTGGCAATTTGTAAAAAAAGTAATGGAATCAACTACAAAAATGTCGACGACATTATTTATCCAGAAGGAGGGGATGTAAAAATGTCACCACTAGTATTTTTTACTTACATTCAGTTAAATACCTAATATTAATGTTCTTTACTAAACCTTTTAATACAAAAAAAAGTTGCAATGTTCTTAATTTTTTTTTTACAATGTTACCGTTGTAATTCATCATGATTGTTATCATGCAAATACCTGTAATTTAAATAAGTTATATTAAAGAGGATAAAATAATAAAAAATTGTGCCAAATTTTCCTTTTTGCAATTTTTCCACAAAGTTAGAAAAAAATAGTCACATTCAGAAAGCTGTAGCGCGCTTAGTAATGACTTTAGAAAAACAGTTTTAGAATTAAATTTATAGAAAAATTAATGTTCTTTCGTTTTGTAACTGAGTATGCTGCGCAAAAATTTTATAATTTTTGAGTTATAGGCAAAAAACTGAAAAAAGTCCGAAAATTTTGTGGTTTTTTGGCTCCACAAAGTTTAGCCTCGAGATATTTTGTTGGAAACCATTAATTCTTGTTACTAGCATCTCCATAAACATTTTAAAAACATAAAATTTTCTAGCAGAATTTTTGCATCTATCTGACCTTTTTTCTGACAATTTGACTGGCCTATACCACTGAACAAAAAAGCTGGGGTATCATTGAACATCTAAAACTATGAAGTAAAGAGTTGTTGATGTATCTA
The DNA here is from genome assembly GCA_964019185.1 of Maratus speculifer. Lineage (NCBI taxonomy): Eukaryota > Metazoa > Arthropoda > Arachnida > Araneae > Salticidae > Maratus > Maratus speculifer. Next base: position 144,819,925 of record OZ025301.1, on the reverse strand, counting down.
AGTATTATTTTATTTGGAATTTTTTCTATGTCAAAAGATTTTAATTAAGAATATCAAAGAACATGGACTTATACTGTTAACAATCCCTCCTTACTGCACACATGTATTACAATCTCTGAATATATCAGTGATGGCATTCATTAATTTCATAATTGCAATAATGATTAATGGTTTAGCAGGTTTGTCTAACAAAGCCTATATTCTTTCATTTACTCTTTACCAGACATTATTTTTGGTTTTCGTATTAGATAAAATGGAATTTAAGTCAGGGTTTTTTTTCATAAAAAGAGTGAATGAAAAATTTTAATTTTCAAGAAGCACCAGATAACATATTTATGTATTTCAAGGATATTGTAAAAAAGTTTTCACATCCAAACATAACTGGAGGGACACTCTGTTGTTTCAACAATGATTTTTGACATCAACTTTGATAGATTTAAGTTTGGTTACACAATAGAAAAATTATTAGTTTCAATAAAGTATAGTTATTTAATTTTATTCATTTTACTTTATATTTATGAAACATAAGCAGCTTTTTATGAAAACTCTCAATATGTACATATTTTATTTATTTGTTCAAAGGTCCCACTTACTTGTTCAAAGGTCCCCCTTACTTGTTCAAAGGTAACTCTACATGGAAAAGGTTTGAACAGAAATCTTTCAGCTCTTTAGATCCTCACAACTTTTTAAATTTACATGGAAAACTTAATTTGGGTTTCGTATAATGAATTTTTATTATGGAACACTTAAAACGCAAAAAATATAATTCAAATAAGAAATGTATTGATTTTTAAAAAATTGTTCAAACGGCCCCCCTTTCCTCTAACTGTCTTCTAAACCGTTTCACAATTGTAACAGCTTGTGGTGTTTTCAATATATTTATAATTTTCGCTTTTAGAAATACATGTACATTTTTCTCGACATTCTGAAATTGGCATAACTTTAACATTATTTATAACGAACAAAATAATGATATTTTCTTTTCACTTGTTGCGATGTACCATGTGAAAAAATTACCTTTTTTCTTTTTTTTTAATAAGTTATTTTTATTATTTAAAAAAAGGCTAAAATTTCACGATTTTTAAAAATATAAATTTTTTGCTGCAAAACGCAGTTATCTGCATCCTCTCAATTGTTCAGTAACGAAGCAGATATAAAACAATAGATTTTATTCGCTACAGTTTTGTCTATACTGGCTTAAAAAATTGCCCAATCTTGGGAATTCACATTTTTGATAAATTTTTACTATTTAATACATTAAATCCCCCCCCCCCCCAAAAAAAAGAAATCACTGATAAGCAGCCTCTGTTTGTGTAAAATTTGCATAACATTGCAAATTTGGAGACAGTTTTTAACCGATATTTCAATCGTATAATTTTTAATTAATGCGATATTTGCACAATATTAGATTCTAATATAATAATTATCCATCTTCCGATTTTATTTTAATTAAAAAAATATATTTTCAACCTAAAATGTTATTTATCTTAATGTGTCTCGCTTCTGTTTGATATTTACTTTGTTTCAACTTGATTTTATTTACTAAATAAAACTTTCAGCTAAAATCTGACTTTTTGACTTACAAAAGGAAAAGTTGGCAGTTTTGAATTGCAATCATATTCAAAACTTGAAGCATTTAGGACAAATGTTCCTGAGCCTTATCACCCATTAATAATCTTCGGGCTAATTTTTATCTCAACAAATGCAATACGAATACACTGTTAAAAATTGCATCATATGTTGCATAGTCACTCCACCGTTTTTATAATTTATCTCTGTTCTGACCAATGAGAATGCTCCATAATATTATCAAGTAAACGTTTTCTATAAAAGCGGGTGATTGACAAATCAACAAAAATTGAAAATTTTTACAGAGTAAAAGTATATTATCTTGTAATTATTTGAAAATAGAAAACTACAGATTTCTGCAATTTTACAAAAACATTTTTTTATGTATCTAATTTTTGTACAGTGCAGAGATAAATTTTTATTAACTTTAAATCTGTAAAATTTCGGATTTTTTTATTATTACAGTGTAGTTACAGCACGAATGCAACTCATTTGTCACGTTTACAGATGTATTCAAAAAAAAATTTCCATTGTCAACAGCTCGAAATTTTCTGATACATTTTAACATATACACATTGATACATATTGATCAATTTTTAAAGTAGAAACTTGAAACTTTGTGAGGTGATTTTTGTAGAGATGTATAAGAATCCGTATGATTTCAATTGTAGCTAAATTCATTAGGATTGGATTTATAAACAATTGTTTTCTTAGTATCACTATTATTTCGTCCTCAGAACTCCCGCTTTGGAAAAACCTGCTTTCGGTTCAAACTGCCAAATTTTATGGCATTTTTTACAATATTTTTTGCAGTTGTGAAAAAAAAACATGTTCGGCACATTGTGTAGGGGGAACTGGGGCACATTGATACACCCCGTCTACTGCTCACCGGATCATTACAGGAAGTTTCATAACAGCTCCAAAAGGTGATGCGAATGCATTCCACTACACACAGAAAGATTTGGGATGATTCAGTAGTTTGAGTAGTTTGGGACAGGTGATTTATTGTTTTTGTAGGCCAAAAGTAAATTTGAGTTGTACAATTGAAATGGTATTATACAACTGCTCCAGTATTTTCAACCGAAAAGAATACTCTCCCTGGCAAGTAAAACTACTTTTTATCAGTTCCTCATTCTTTATTGTAGGATAAATTATGAAGTTGGATTTGAGACTCATTTTATTCAAAATGGCTGTATGGGGCACATTGATACAGGCTATGTCGGGGCGCATTGATACAACCTAAATCCTTTTCTAGTTCATTTTTTCATTACCTTTTATTAGTTTTTTTTTACCATACACTCCTTAATCCAACCAATTTTAGCCAAAAACTTCTAATATTAGTTTTTATTGAACTGAAATAGCTGTAATTTTTTTTAATATTAGAACATTTTATAGTATTTTTGCAAACAGATGACCTACGAATTTACCCAACATCTAGTGCTAGTAGAACAACAGAACAAATAACAAAAGGAAAGAACGGCAGCCTGGCAAATCTCGAATTTATGTCGATTTTCCAGAGAAAAAAATATTTTCGAAATAAGAAAAGTTAAGTAAGAGAAACAAGCTGCAGAACAGCAAAGGATAATTATATTATAAACAGAATTTTTAATATAATTAACCTTTATTTTCTGTTTATAAACCGATTTATAAACAGAAAACCTGATATTTTTTTTTCATCTTTTCTAAGAAAGAAGATAATGTTGGGGTTGAAGGGCCAGATCTGACAATGTTACCACATCCAACAATCAGACAAAGAGCATCCGGAACATCAAGGCATTATTCATTTAATTTTGACTGTTTTAATATTACTTACAAATAAATTGAGGGTGATTTGAATTTCTATAAATAAATATAAAATGGTTTGCTAACTATTTTCTATGAAAAATATGCATTAGTGTTATTTTATCCCCATTTATCTTAGACGTATCTAAGTGCCTCATGAGATGTACCAATCTGTCCCGGGGATGGGGCAGATTGATACAAATGACTTTTTTTTAATTTTTTGTAGATTACATGCAAAAATAATGTACAAAACAACGATTGTACATTTTTATAACACACTACACAAGTTTTGTTCACACCAAATGGAAAAATAACTTGAAATTGCTGCTTTCTGGACACCAAAAAAATTCTTAGAAAAAAGGTGTATCAATGTGTCCCAGTTCCCCCAACTTTCTAAGTAAGAGAATATGCCAGTTTGATGCATTTGAGAGCAAAATTGAATTTAAAAATAAATCAGAAAATATGCAGTTTGCATTGGAATACACCCTTAACTTACAATTTCTGATTTTTTTATCATAAATTTAACGTTTCAATTACCCTGTACTTATAATCGAATCATACTTATTTATTTATTATTAATTTTAATGTTATTGGCTATTTTAATCTTGATTTGAAGTGGAATTATAAATAATATTTTCTTTATTTTTTAAGCATAATGAAAGAATTACTTATGCATGAATAAAATCTATTTGATTAAATAAATCAATACAAACGAACAAAACCATTCCCTTTGAAAACCAGACAAAGAGTTACTTCACTATTAATAAACATTTTCTAATAGTCAGCGAGTGAATTCATAATTTTATTTCCGTACCTTTTATATGTTTGGGTGAGAGATTAATTTATCGTTGGATGACAATTCATCTATTTAAACAGTTCAGTAATCGAATTTTGATTATAAAAGTCATTACATTGAATTTTAATTCGTTTTCAGTTAAATGGGTATAAATTAAGATACGGTAATTGAATGATTGGAATTTTAATTTATTTTCAGTTAAATGATTTTAAATATAGAAAGTTATACTTTTGTAAGATTGAAAACCCAAATGAACAAACAAGCGTGCTGTCTATTAACTATTTGGTATTCGAATCCAATTAAAGATGCTATTAATTAAAGCTTTTATGTTAATTTAGACGAGAAATTTTTAATAAAGAAAAATATTTACATGTAAAAGTTCAAAATATCAGGATTTGGAGGTATTTATTAGTTGTGGTATCCGTACACCTTCAAAAGTGATTTTTTGAAATTTTCTGAAATTTTCTCTTGTTATCCATTTTTATTATGATATTTACCTTAAAACTTAGAAAAAATATAAAAACTTTAGAAATTATCCATAAAAAAAAAGAAAAATTAGTCAAAATTATGTCAAAAATTGACATTTCTGCAAAACGTGATAACTTAAAAATAAAACAATGTACTGACATTTTTTAAATTGCATAATAAACAGAATAACTTTCTCTATGTCTTAGGTTACATACGTTGTAATCACATCTCTATCTGAGATGATATGGGAGTTTAAGTACTTATGAAACAAAAATTTGCAAAATTTGTCATTTATACCAGTGTAAATATAAAACTACTTAATATATTATTATATATTAATGTATATTCCCTCAAAAGACATTTTAAAAAGAAATAAAGGACATTTCCTAGCCTTTCATTCATAATTTTCTGTTTTAGGATGTATCGCAAATAGTAAAAATCTCAAAAACTTCATTTTGAGAAAAAGCTAAAAATAACTTTTGAACACATTTCAAAAGCTGTAATAACTATAACTTTAAAAGGCTGTAACATTGATTATAATTAAGATACAGACTCATTTTAAGCAGAATTTTACAGATGAAAGAGTCTATTTTCATGATATTACATAAATGAAAATTCGATATTTTGGAATATATTGGATAAAAATTACATCTTAAAGCAGTTCATATACCTTATATTCGTTCTACGATAGATTTTTCACTACAAAAATATACGAATGGTTTAGATTTAAAATCGCGACCGCAATGTACAATCATTTCTCAAGATAGGTACAGATAAATCGCTTGTATTTAATTGCTTTTATACCAGAATTCATTATTTAAAAAATCGTACTGAATGTTTGTATTTAGAATTAGTCCTTTGAAGTTATGATACATTGTGCGATGGAAATAAAATCACTTACTCGCATAAATCTAATTTTATAATCTTGTTAATAATTTTTATTGTAATTTTTAATAGCATATTTGAACTGGTGGTAAATAAATTACTCTACTGTTGATGATAAAAATAAGAAAATGAAAAATAACACAGATTACACTGTTAAAAATTTCTTTAAAAACACACACAAGAAAAGTGAGACTCTCTGTAAATTTACACTACTTTTCAATTAATACATTCGATTAAATTTCTCGGTCATAATTTTACAGACATTTCCTTTATATTATATCTAATTCCCTAAAGATATTTCCATTTTTTTTATTTAAAGATTTTTTTTTATTTCTTACAGCTTGTAATTCAAAATACACAATTTTAAAAGTATTTTACAATTTTATTAGAAATATTAAAAAAATATATATTTAGTTTTTTTTAGTCATTTTTTAAGTAAAAATAATTTAGAAAGGGAAAAATCATCTTCTTGGAGTTAGTGGGGATTTTTTATCGACAATGAGTTTGCAATGTATAAAATTGAAACTGGTGTTATACACAATTGAAATGAAAAAAAAACTTCTTTAAACACCATAAAAATAAAAGGCCTTTCGAAAGAACTTAGCCTTTCTTCGTCAGGCGCAAAAGGCGCGCTTTCGTCAGGACGCACGTCTTTTTTGCGCCTGACGAAGAAAGACTAAGTTCTTTCGAAAGGCCTTTTATTTTTATGGTGTTTAAAGAAGTTTTTTTTCATTTCAATGAGTTTGCAATTTTTCTTTTAACATATATCAGAAGATTAGTAATATTAAGTAAATAGTGTAATAATATTTGTAAGATTTTAATATTATTATTGTCGTTATTATTATGCCATTATTATTATGATTATTTCATTGGTAAATGCATTTTAACAATATATTAATCTTCCAAAATATATTAATCATCTGTTATTAATGCATTACACTGTTACACTGATTACACTGTTAAAAATTTCTGTAAAAACACACACAAGGAAGGCGAGACTCTCTGTAAATTTACTCTAGTTCTCAATTTAATACATTCGATTGAATTCCTCGGTCATCATTTTACAGACATTTCCTTTATATTATAGCTAATTCCCTGGAGAGATTTCCATTTTTTTATATATATATATATAAAGATGTTGTTATATTTCTTACAGCTTGTAATTCAAAATACAAAATTTTAAAAGTATTTTGCAATTTTATTAGAAATATTAAAAGCGAATACTTAGTTTTTTTATTTTATTTTTTATTTTTAGTTATTTTTTATGTAAAAGTAATTTAGAAAGGGGAAAATTCTCTTTATCCACAATCAATATGCAATTTTTCTTTTAATATGTGTTAGAAGATTAATAATATTAAGTAAATTGCGTAATATTATTCGAAAGATGTTATTATTATTATTATTGTTATTATTATGCTATTATTATTATGATTATTTCATTGGTAAATGCGTTATAACAATACATTAATCTTCGAAAATATATTAATTTTCAGTTATTCAGATTTGTTATGTCATGCTCGATATTGAAAAAAGAAAATGTAACTTTTGTATTTTACATACAGAGATGCTCAAAAGTATTCCCTGTTATGATCTATGAGCAAATGTAATAATTATATAAATACGTAGCACTTATAGTAATCGCCTCATTTGTCTGCATATTACAGGGTACAAACTGCTCAATCGAATTGTTTGGGTTTTTACTACACAAAATCTTTGCAAAATTTTTTCGAATCAAGATTTAAAAAGATATTAAAATAATAGATTTAACTAAAGATATAACGTATTATTAAAGAATATTAGAGGCTATATAATCGTAATAAGTTATGTATTCCTGCATTTTTGAATAAAGAGTACAAGTGCTGTTGCATCAAGATCTGAACATTTAAAAAAAAATTCATTATAGTAAGAACGCAACGCACTTACCATGTTTGACGTGCAATTTCTGACCTTTTTTATCACAAATTTTAATGTTTCCGTTACTTTGCAATTAAGATATAATCATTATTTTTATCGATCGTTTGCCATTCTTAACTTGATTTTAAAGGAATTATAAAAACATATTACACAAAATGAATAAAAGAATGAAAACATTAAAAAAATCACTTTTAAATAATAAATTACATTTTTTTAATGTTTATTTTTCTTCTATTTCTTACTAAAAAACGCTATTAAAAATTAGCACATTAAAAAAATTGTGTGCGACAATCTCAAAAAAATTATCCAACATGATTTAAAAAAAAAAAAAAAAGTACATTCAAATATCTTCATTAAAAAAATAATCCATTTAATTTTTTTTAACTTTGCAACATCTTCTACGGCCCGTCACACACCAGTGAAACATGCGTCAAAAATCGTGCAACAGGACGCAGTCAAACCGGTTTTTTCTTTGTTATCAGGGTGAAATTGTCGCATGTCGCACGTTTATCTCAATGTCTCACTGGTGTGTGGCGGGCCTACAGCTTAGTCGGTAATGTGCTCTTCCATCGTCAGGAAATCGTGAGTTCTAACCCTGGGATGACTAGAAAAATGTTTTGTAAAAATTAAATGATACGCTACAGAGGTTCAAATTTACTCGCAAATTTCTGATACTTTGATGCTTAGTGAAGATTGTGGGGCGAAAAATTTTAAAAACTAAATTAAATTAGTATGATTAAAAATAATCTTACTGAGTCGTGTGTATTTTTAACAATGTTAATTTATAGAGTTTATTGCGAATTTACCAGGAAACTTCTCTGCTGTTTAACAGAATGTTTGTTTTTGTAATCTCTATAACTTTACATAAGACTTAAAACAATGGATTACACGTAGATTCTCTATAATTTCACAATAAAAATTTTTAACAGCGTAATATTATATTTTTATTGACGTTACAAAAATTTTTCACGTTATTTGATTGGCATATTACATGAGTTGTTCTATAAAGTTGACTATCAAATCATAATAAAAAATATTGCACATGCACAATTAAGGGCATATTGTATATCTGCACAAGTAAAATGAAACAGATTTTACGAAATATTTAATATTACATATTTTGCTTAAAAATAAAGATAGAAATGAAAACTTTTTATACAGTAATTCTTTTACAATAAAGTATTTTTCAGTCTGTGCTTTATTGTTCCTAGAAGTCTGGACCGACTGAAATTTTCTGGCTTTGTCACAAACCTGTTTGTATGAAAATTATTGACCCGTTCTCTCTCTGAATTGCACAAAAATCTGTTTAATGAACATCCTCCTTGGGTTGACAATTTTTGCTAAAAATACATATATTTTTAGGCTATCCTTATTCTACAATTAAAATTCTCTTTAAAGAATAGTACATATACATTTCTAAGGGAGGGCGATACTGTACTCTATCTGTCAGACTGTTATAAAAATCCGTGTATGATGGAATCCTATTTTAAGAGGCTACTTCATCTAAATGAAAAGACCCGTTCGCTAATACTAATCCTACACTGTTAAAACTAATGGTGACACATTGCACCTTTTAGGGGTGAAAGGCTTGTCTCACTGGTGACACCCCTAGAGGAGCTAAAATGGCACCCTTAACTAGGGTGAAAGGATGGCACTCCTAATCCAGGGTGTTTCAGGGGGTGAAAGGACGGCACCTCAGGGAAGAATAATGGCACCCCTTATCCACAGTGTTCAATAGGGTGAAACGATGGCACCACAGGGGAAAATAATCTCACCCCTTATCCAGGGTGCCCCAGGAGGTGAAAGGATGGCATCTCATAGGAGAGTAATGGCACCCCTTAACCAGGGTGCCCCAGGGGGTGAAAAGATGGTGCCTCAGGGGAGAGTAATGGCACCCCTTATCCAGGGTGCCCCAGAGGGTGAAAGGATCGCATCTGAGGGGAGAGTAATGGCACCCCTCATCCAGGATACCTTAAGGGGTGAAAGAATGGCATCTCAGGGGAAGAATAATGATACCACTTATCCAGGGTGCCCCAGAAGGGTGAACGGATGAAATACATAATTCATTGTGCCCTGTGGCATCGTACAAGAAATAGCACTCACAATCTATGGCCCACAGTTGCAACCCTCCTCCCCCACCCTGCTTGTCAAGAAATTGTATTGGTTTGAAACATGAAATACAAAGTGTTTACCCATTTTTAAATTGAATTCTGCAGAGAAAATTATCATGATCAGTCAATATTTTGAGTTTTTTTTTTCTTTTAGATTGATGGAATATTATATTTTTAAACTCATTATCAGGTGTCCAAAGAAAAATTGTAGCATATTTTTGTAACTCAGAGAGGGATAATATGAACTACAAAAATAATCATAGAAAGGCAGAGAATTCAAATTGTACTTTCATTTACATGGAGAGTATTTTAAGAAAAATTCAAAATTTTAACTTTTATACAGTCTTTACATTTCAAAATTACCAATCATAAGTCATCACTATTGCACTGTTAGTCATACCCAAAAGGTTTTGTTAGAATAAATCGCAAAATTTACACAACCTCTACACCTATTTTCTGTCTCTAAAAAGAACTGAGTTAGAGTCAAATATTGTGACTTTGTCATGCAATTTGAAGCCTGATTTTTAATTTTATAGTTATTTTTTGAAGTTCTTGTAAAATGAAATAAATCCTGATTTTTGACTGTCTCTAACTCATATAGGATCAAACTTTTTGGGTATGCTTAAGAAAGGGCCAGTAACTATTTTTGTGATTGGGCATTTTTAGATTCAGGAACATTATAAAAATTTGATGTTTTTTGACTCCAAAATAAGAGAAAGTACAAATTGAATTATCTATCTTCATATGAATATTCTTATAATTTTCTTATAGTTTCAGAAGTAATCCGTAACCATCTTTTTTGACACATAGTATATTGCTTGACATGTATTTTCATTATTTTATATACAGGGAAACTGAAAAGTATGGGGACACAGAAAAATGCTATATCCTGTAAAATATATGCCATAATTTAATAATAAAAAAATAAAAGAAATAACAATATTTTAACAAATTGTTCACTGGCTTGATATTTATTTTTTACACAAGTTTGAAAACGAAAGATCACTGAATTGACAGTCCGTTGCAGATAATTCTGATTTAAATCATTCTATGCCTTGATAATTTCGCATCACATACAATGCAAACTGGGGATTTTCTATTTCTAGCTTTTCTACAGAAGTCAAGTGAGTTAAGATCTGATTGTTCGAAGGCAATACACCTGTTATTAAATATCCACGCTGATATGTGTTGAAGGTCAATGTTGTTTTTGCTCCATGTGAAGGCCCCAATACTACTGGAAGTTCCATTAAAATTATTTTGCTTCCATGAGGCGAACACTTCGTTGAACATATTAGTTGCTGATCATTTTGACGGTTGTGAACTTTTCGGAGGATTAAGATTTTCATATAATAGAAGAAATGCTACAAAATTTTAGAATAAGCATTTCTCAGATTTTAGTTGTGAAATATGAATGCCAAACAACGCACCAATATTTTTTCAGCTACTCTGCTGTATCTAATTAAAAAAATATAAAACACAAATTAGAAAAGAATATGTAATAAATGCTGTGTAACTTTTAAATTAGTAAGAATACTTCATATTCTTTAAAATTCTTCCAGAAAGTTAGCCATCAAGCTATGAAATGAATTATAGAAAATAAGTTCATTTTATAGTTGTGGTAAAATCACAGATGAAATTGAGTAAAAAAAATCATTTTTACAATATATGTAGTACTTACCCTTATAGTGAACTTATGCAAATCCATATTTTATAGCATATATCCACACAGGGTTAGAAATTAAGAAATGTATGTAAGGTGTCAAAATAATGCCTACAATTTTTTTTCGATGTGCCAACTGCATTTCATATTTTCTTATTTATTTTCAAAACCATGTTAATAGTAATAATATTGCATTGCATATTTAATTTTAATGTAGTGAAGGCAAGTGGGGAGGAAACTTTATATATTAAACACTTTTTCTTACTAAACACAATAAAAACTGACTTTCCATAAGTATGAAACCTGATTAAACTACAATATTTGGATTCTGGAAAAACTTATTCTTTTTATAAAGCTAATATGCATACAAAACAGATAATCAAGCAAATATGCTCACAGAGAGAAAATATGAGCTTTAGATACAATTAGGGATAAGCTAATTTTTAAAAAATCTGAGACTAACAGAAAATAAAAAGTTAGCAAATAAATGAATCTTTTATGGTGTGGCATTTAAAACATTTCCAAATCGCACATATTTTTTTTGTTTGTTTGAGGAAGGGAATACAAAAATTTTAAAACAATTTTAATACAGTTTCTTATTTTAGGAACATATAAGGATGCAGAAATATCTCATAATAAAAGAAAATCTTGTTTACAGGGGTGTAATATCCAAGGACCAGTTTTATCAGTCATTGGTGAAAGTAACGTTAACTAAGAGGTTATTGAAAGGTTCAAAATTCTTAAGACACGTGCTGATGTCATGCTACAGAGGGGGGGAGGAGGATGTTTGCTAAAATACAAATGAAAGCATTTGCTAAACAAAAATTAAAGTTAAAGAAAGCTAGCTAACAAGATTTGGCGACTAAGAATAATTTTTCTATAATTTAGTTTCATTTGACGACTAACGACTGCTGATTTCTAGTCCTGTATCCACATCAAAACACTTTCTGCCAAATTGTTTTTGTGTTTTGACTTATTGCATCTGAAATTTTAATCGAAAGAGTAATTATAATGAAAGGAATAAAACACTGAATTAAAAAAACAACCTTTTAGTTCAAATAATCTTTTTATTGTAAACACCAAGAATGTATTAAATATTATTAAACAAAGACGTAACACTATGTGGAACTGATGCCACTGAGAAAATTTTGAAGACATAAGTATCTAATAAAAATGATAAAATTTTAAATTGGCTTTCGCTATAGTTAACGTTAAACAACCAAAATAATGCATATCACAAAGTAACTAAGCTTATAAAATTATCAGTTTTTGTAATTAACTGTTTACATAAAATTAATACATAGCATGAGTAATTTAACAAGTTGCTTGAGTTGCGGAGCACAGTAACAGGTTGAAACACAGAAATTTCTGCACCTTCTTCATGATAAAGAGTCGGAAACTTTTCTTGTATCAAGCATGGTAATGTAAGTACTATAAATGTAAGTTCACTATCTGAAATAATAATAATAACACATCAAGGAAAACACACAACAAGACAGTCCAATTAAAATGTATCATCAAAGTACAGAAAAAATGGTAGATGAACAAAAAAAGAAAGAATAAAATTTAAATAAAATTTAAATTATAGTTCACAAGGCTGTCAAAGCCTGACAGCTAATGTGCCCGCAGGTTCTGTATGTAACGTGATAACTCTTTGTATAAATATCAGATTTGCTTCAAATTTTATATGTAGGTTCATTCTGATAAGGTTCTTCACTGACGAGTATTGGCGGCCCATTGGTTAAATATGAAGGGAGGGAGAAGAGAGTGCTACCCTCCTTAATTTATATAAATATGCAGAAATCATGCAGAATTATCTCATTTTCTTCAAATTTTGTTAATAGGTTCACTCTGATAAGGCACTTCCCTGATTAGTTTTAGGGGCTCATTGGTTAATTATAAAGAGGGATGGCAGTTAATCCACTGTCCAATAACTTACAGTTGATTTCTTTTATTTTTGGAAGGGCATTATTCTTTGAAATAAGAGTATAATATACAGTTATATGTATAGCCTGCGAGCTTAATGCCATCAGTTTAACAGGGCACTTTCCTCTTTATTGCCTATTTTCGGACAGCACGAGAAAATTACATGACCAACTCATACTTGTCATTCAGATATTCTTTTCCTGTATAATCATTAAGAGTTACAAACTATTTACATTATTAACCATATTTACAAAACATATCTTGCAACAAAGTGTCTATTCCAGATTAACAACGAATTTCCATAACATGTACAGGTATTCCATACCAGTAATAATAATAAAAAAAATGAGGAATTTTATTCAAATTTATTAGTACGCCCCTATTATGTATCCTATATTGACTCTAATCAATGAATATATGGATACAACTACTCATGTTTTTCTTTCATTTTGGGAATAACGAATTTTCAACGTATTCTATTGACGATTATTTTCAAAATTTACAAGATGTGATTTTGCGACTTTCACAAAAGTTGCTCTATACATTTGGCTAACATAATATGCAAATGAAATTTCGATATCTTTGACGCATGCGCAGTGAAAAATTATTTAGTAAACCTACTCAATATTCGAACAATTTTTATTAGTTTTTAATTCTGATTACAGGGTATTGTGTGCAATGTTGTTTGTCACATTTTCTGAAAAGAATGTTACTTTATATTAAGAACTCTTCAAATTATAAGCAAAAATCTTGGGTAATTTTGAGACTGTTTTTCGGATTCGTAGAAAACCTTAATTTTTCTACGAGTATACATGCTATCGACATAAAAATGAACACAGTTTATTACAATAAGACACTTAATCATAATCTACAGTTTGAGCGCTTTTGCTACATTAGTTTTGACAGTGTTATCCAAAAGATATCCAAAAGGTATTCTTTCTTTTTTAATTTGTTGACGGTCCCCTATTGGTGTTTTGGAATAAAACCTTTAGGGAAATATATGACTTGTACTACACTACCTGGCCATTGATTATCATCCACTTGCGATTTTAGACATTTTGTTAAATATGTAGAAAAATACATGAGGAATTATCCTGAAACACTCAATGTATACACATAATAGTACAGGTCATATATTTCCGTGAAGATTTTTTCCAGAAACTTTATAGGAGACCGTCAACAAATTAAAAAATAATGAATATCGTTTGGATAACCCTGTCAAAACTAATGATGCAGAAGCGCTCAAACTGTAGATTGCGATTAAGTGGCTTATTGTTATAAACTGTGTTCATTTTTATGTCGATAGCATGTATACTCTTAGAGAAATGAAGGTTTTTATAAAAATACTCCCAAATTTTTCCAAGACTTTTGCTTATAATTTGCAGAGTTCTTAATATAAAATAATAATAATTTCGGAAAATCTGACAAACAACATTGCACATAATACCCTGTAATCAAAATTAAAAAATAATAAAAATTGTATGAATGATGAGTAGATAATAAGGTAGTAATAGGTAGTAATTTTTCCCTGCGCATGCGTCAACGATATCAAAATTTCATTTGCATATTATGTTAGTTAAATGTATAGAGCAACTTTTGTGAAAGTCGCAAAATCATAGCTTGAAAATTCTAAAAATAATCGTCAATATAATAAGTTGAAAATCCATTGTTTCCAAAATGAAGCAAAAAAAATGAGGGATTGTATCCAAATGTACTAGTAAGTTCCGTATTGTATATTCTATATTGACACTAATCAATGAATATATGGATACAACCCTTCTTGTTTTTGCTTCATTTTGGAAATAACGGATTTTTAAGTGATTCTATTGACGATTATTTTCAGAATGTTCAAGCTATGATTTTGCAACTTTCACAAAAGTTGCTCTATACATTTAGCTAACATAATATATAAATGAAATTTTGATATCGTTCACGCATGCGCATTGAAAAATTATTTAGTAAACCTACTCATTTTTTATACAATTTTTTTTATTTTTTTATTCTAATTACAAGGTATTATGTGCAATGTTGTTTGTCACATTTTCAGAAAATATTATTATTTTATATTAAGAACTCTACAAATTATAAGCAAAAATCTTGGAAAAATTTGGGAGTATTTTTATAAAAACCTTCATTTCACTACGAGTATACATGCTATCGACATAAAAATGAACACAGTTTATAACAATAAGCCACTTAATCACAATCTACAGTTTGAGCGCTTTTGATGCATTAGTTTTGACAGGGTTATCCAAAAGATATTCATACATTTTTTAATTTGTTGGCGGTCCCCTATAAAGTTTCTGGAAAAAATCTTCACCGAAATAGATGACCTGTACTATATTGTTTATACACTGAGAGTTTCAGGATAATTCCTCATGTATTTTTCTAGATATTTTGCAAAATGTCTAAAATCACGAGTGGACGATAATCAGTGGCCAGGTAGTGTATTATATTTATACACTAAGATTTTCAGGATAATTCCTCATACATTTTTCTAGATATTTAACAAAATGTCTAAAATTGCAAGTGGACAGTCATCTCTGGCCATATAGTGTATATCAGGAGCTTTAGGGAACTGGCTAATTCTTTATTTCCCCTTTTGCTATATGGGGGAAAAGTCGGGTGGAATGGGACTGTAGGTTTTTCTCTTTGTGCATTATTCTAAACATTTCATCGATTGCATACAAGATGAAGCAATGGTAATCCATTCTTCAGTTTACAAAAAATATTGATATGCATAGACTTTCAAATGTATGAAAGAAAAAATTATTTCAAAAATCCAATTTAAATTTGATTTATTTGCTCTCAGTATATTAAAGGCCTGTGTTATGTATAAATGTAATAGTTTCCCTATTTATGGAACATTATACTGTATATTATCCATAATTTAAACTAAGCCTAAAGCAGCATTTTTGTTTGAACAAGAAGTTTAACACAAACAACGAAGTGGCGAGGAATGGGACATGCCAGAAAAGGGATGAATGGGACACGCCCAGTTCCTTTTTTTAATTAATAATAATGCGAATTGCTAACAAGCAAATTTTTTAGAGGATAGTACATTAATTATAACATTGATAATATATGCATTCCTACTTCAAAATGTAAATAAATTGATGATTATTTAAGGCGCAACGCTAGGCACAGAAAAAGACCCGGATGATAATGCAAAGTCTATGGGGGCGTTCTTTTCAAATATTTCGCCGAAATTTTAATATTTTTACGTGATTGTTTTGCACAAGATTGCTGAGGGCGATCCGCAACCGGCGTAGTTTTTACTTTTTCAGTTTTGGTTTCAGATTTTTTTTTTAAATTACTTTAACTTACGAAATTGGTTTAAACCGGTTCTGAAATTGAAACTATCGTTATACAAAAAATATAAAAGCAAAATCGAAAAAATAAAAACTAGGCCGGTTATGGGTCATCCTCAGCTGTCTTGTTCAAAAGAATCATGCAAAAATATGAAAATTTGAGTTAGGTATTTCAAAAGAACGCTCCTATAGACTTTTACATTATCATCTTTATATTCTGAGCCTAGTGTGGGGCTTTAATGACTCCTATGACAGAGAATCCTGAATTTTCATTCTAGTCATGACGATACTGGAATTTTATGTTGTGGCATATACATTATCAACTTACAACCTTTGTTTGATTGTTTATCTTACCGACACTATAGGTTATTTTGTGCCTTATAGCTTTTTTTTATTATTGGTGTCCCATAACTCTTAATGAGGAGGTATGAGACACATTTTGAAATTGACATTCTCTTTAAAATAAAATAGTATTTGCACGTTATGTTTCTATATTGTTCAGGGGGATTAAAAAGTGTTTTACCTTGCATGCTATAAATTGAATTTTTTCTTTTTGTATATATATATATGTTACAGGACAAATCCGATTTTAGGCCAAACTAGATTGGCCTAGGCCAGACTGGTCTATCCTAACGCCCATCGGATAAACTAGTTTTTCCTACGCCAAACTAGTCTATCCTAAAGCCCATCGGATAAACTAGTTTTTCCTAGGCCAAACTAGTCTATCCTAACGCCCATCGGATAGACTAGTTTTTCCTAGGCCAAACTAGTCTATCCGAACGCCCATCGGATAGACTAGATCTTCCTAGGCCAAACTAGTTTGGCCGAATGGTCATTAGGAAAACTAGTTTAGCCTGATATTCATTGGTTTAAACTAGTTTATCCTAGGCCGATCTAGATTGCCCTAGGCCAGTTGAATTTGGCGTGTTTTTATTAATTCCAAAGACCGCTTCGGCGCCAAGTCTTCTGGTTTAGCCTAGTCCAATCTAGTTTATCCTAGGACAATCTAGTTTATCCTAGGCCAATTCAATTTGACGTGCTGTAACTAATGCCAACCATTATTTGGCACGCTCACAAAGAAAAGAATTATTTCAAACTCAAATTTAATTTCTCAAAAATTAATCAAGTTTAAGCTCAAATTCAAAATATTTCAAACGAATTCGCTTAGCTCAAACACATCTATTGAAATAAATGAAGTTCATTTAAAATTCATGCTTTTATTTATTTTACTTTCTTCTGTCTTTACAAAAAGTGTTTGATTCGTGAAAATTTTTTAACTCCGGTTTTTGACGCATTTACACGTTTTAGTGGTCCAAGATTCCAAAAAACATGTTCTTCAAATTGTGAGTCTAAGACTCTGTCTGACTGTCTGGGCCATAAATTTTGTAGGAGTTGTAACTGAAGAACTAATGCACGAAATTTGATGCGGCATCATTTTTCTTAAATATTTAACATCATGTTTTACTATGTTTCTAAAAGTTTCAAATAAGGGAAATATTTAATTAGCAGATAAAACGTTAAAAAAATCTGAGCTTTTTAAAAAAAATTCAAGCGTCCCCTTACTCTCCCCCCCCCCATCTTATATTTTAGGTGTCATGCTTTATTTAAGCTTTTTCTTATTTTTAAAAGGGGTCGGATATTTAGTTTTTTAATATGAAAAATTTCGAGTGAAGTGATGTGTGGAAAAACCAATGTCTGTTACGAATTAAAAACCTTTTCATGAAACGAAAATTTTTTATCCGATTGAAAAAGTAATCCCTGATTCCTTTATTTTTAACCTCTGAACCCCCCCCCCCAAATTAATCAGGTAAACGTCTTATCAGAAGGAACCTACATAAAAAATTTGAAACAAATCGATAAATTTTCCGTGAAAAACCTATTTACATGAATTAAGGGGGTTGCCCCCCATTCCTTGTTTCTTTATTCGTAAACAATGAACACCCACAACTAATCATTGATGTGCCTAAGAAAAATGATCTTATGCCTAAAATTTTAATAAAATCTCATACTTTTGCATGAAAAACTGATTTATCTAAATTAAGGAGGGGAGAGGGTGTCGATTAGCTTTTTGTTCCCCTCCCCTTATTCTTATCCAATGTACTCCTGAAACTAATCAGGGAAGTTCGTTATCAGGATAAATCTATGTCCAAAATTTGAAGCAAATCGGATATTTCTATCAGGAATTACTGCATTACGTACATACATACGTACATGGTTACATACACACTAACAGAATATGCGAGCACATTAGCTCTCAGGCTTTGATAGTCTGTAAGATAAAATCGCATCAAATTGCATCGGCCTAGGACAATCTAGATAGGCCTAGGATAAACTAGTTTAAACCAATGAATAACAGGCTAAACTAGTTTATCCTAATGACCGTTCGGCCAAACTAGTTTGGTCTAGGAAAATCTAGTCTATCCGATGGGCGTTCGGATAGACTAGTTTGGCCTAGGAAAAACTAGTTTATCCGATGGGCGTTAGTATAGACTAGTTTGGCCTAGGAAAAACTAGTTTATCCGATGGGCGTTAGGATAGACTAGTTTGGCCTAGGAAAAACTAGTTTATCCGATGGGCGTTAGGATAGACTAGTCTGGCCTAGGCCAATCTAGTTTGGCCTAAAATCGGGTTTGGCCTGTAACATATATATATATAAATCTTACTTTTGTAAAAAAAGTCCCACACCACCCCACTCTCCCCTATATAGATATTATATATTAATACACCAATTACATGAAAATAGAATTTTTATCAATAGTATTAAAATACAGTTTAAGGGCTAACAGTTTATTGTATATCCTTAGGTTTTTACCACCTTCTCCCCAGGTTTTTACCGGTAAAAAGCCAACCCTGTTTATTGGTCTTGTTTCAGAACGGGTGGAATGAAAGATTGTTAAAAATTATGTCATTAGAAAAATGTTTAAGATTTATAAATGACAGTGAAAAATCGCCTTTAAAACACGAGATCTTCATCACCTGAGGAAAATTTTCACATTTGTGTAAAATTACGATATAAGTTTTTATTCATTGTTATATTTTTTGAACACACACTATTTCTGTAAACTAATCTGAAAGTTCAGAGGAGTAAATGCAGATTGTTTTCCTTTTATAATTTGAATGTTCATGACTACAAATTTGTCATATCGGATGATGTTGATCAGGCCTGTCCAACTTTTCAGTAACCAGGGGAGCATCTTGGCTCTTGGCACTAAACGAAGGGCGCCAATATTTACGTGCCTAAAAACATGTGGCAATATTATCGCATAGTGTTAGTATACGCGGACGTCTTCACATAATACAAATGAATTGTACAGCGGTAAACAAAAGATCCCTACAGTTATGGAGTTACGCGTATTAAATTTCAAATTATACATTTTTTTTATCAGAAGACTATATCAAAAACATTTGTTGGGTAAGGAGCCAGAAACTTTAATCGCGTCTATAATAACAATAATAATAAATAAATAAATATGAAAATCAGAGACACCAGATATATAGGTTTCTTTTAGGCTGTGAAAAAACGGTTTGCTTTATTTTGAAAGCGTGGATTAGTTTTATGAAAAGTATAAAAGCAGAAAAGACAAACATGATAGTGACCAAACCATTTGGGTGGTTTAGGAGAGATAATCTGGAAGTACTTTAGTAGACGGAAATCATTCTGAGCTGTTTATTGTTTTTTCTAAGCAAAATTATAGAAAAAAAAGAAGAAAGAAAAAAAAACCCTCTGAAATTTCAAAAGTCAAGAAAGAAAAATCGATCCTCTATATACTTCAAATTAAACAGCTCTCAACTTCAGAAAACAGCTTCAGATTTTAAAAATATCGCTGATAAAATATTAATGATTTTAACGAAAGCATTCTTTATAATGGAGTTTTACTTCTAAAATGTTTAAAAACACGAGATCTTCAAGAGGGCGCCAAGAAAATGTTCAAAGGGCGCCATGGCGCTCGCGGGCGCCGCGTTGGACAGTCCTGATGTTGATGATTGAGAAAGGGGGGGGGGACTGATTACGGTCTAATCAAACTTAAATTACTATTATTGAAAAAAAAAATTATTTTATTTAACCATAAAATTCTGCTACTAAATAAGATTTAATGCGAAAGAATATTTTCGAAAAAAATGGGTGTAAATCTGCATAGCCGATAATCAGATCATAAGGTTTATTCAATTCAATACCCTAACATTTTCTCACCTTTTTGAAAGAAAATGAAACCAAAAGTATGAAAATATGAAGAATTGGGAGTAAGAAAACATAATGGTAAACCCAAGATACCACTAAATTCGGGTTTTTAGGCATTTTCCACCAAGGTATGACTTGGCTTACTAATAACCTTTTAATATGCAAATCGAGGTTTCATCCGTGAATTTTATCCGTAAATGAGACTAAATGATTGTCCGTGCTACCGCCTCCCGATCTAATCTTATTATGAAGATTATTTTGGAAATAACGGTGGTTAATAAGGAATATATTAATAATGAAAACCCTGTAAATAAGTTTTGATTACTTTAAGATTTGCAAGTATTCAATTGTCTTAAATGAAAAAGTTACCCCCCCCCTCTCAAATAAAGACAAATCAGGTATACTGAAACAATATTAGAGAAGCTACGCGAGGCTGCAATATGGTGTGAATTAGCCTTTACAGGAGGGGTTCGAATAGCATCTATCCGACAATATATGCAAAGCCGGCCAGATGCTGTCCGAGATCCCGTGTAAAGGTTAAAATTAAAACTTCGCGAATAAAATTAATTGCTTTTAACTGTATATAGACGCAAAAACATATTTTAACCTTAACTGCTCTGACAAAAATTTTTACATAACTACTGTGAGCTCAGGCCCGGACTGGCTCCTTTGGGGGCCCTCGGCTAGAGACTGAAAAGGGGCCCCTTACGGGAAATTTAGCAAAAACAGAATATTATATTTTATTTTTAAATTTAGACTTGGGTGGCAAAAAACCACATTTAGGCTCTTTTGTCTCTTGAAAAATAGTTGAGTAAAATGTAAGCTTTTTGTAATGTTGTTAACTTTCACAATATATATTTATATTATTTTTTTACACCTTACCTAAACTAATTCCATGCTAGAAAAAAAATAAGAATTATTCATTTTAAGTGGTTATTACTTAAAAATGCGCGTGAGGTATATTTTTAGTCTTCGGCAATGGCAATCAAATGACTGTGTCAAAAACATAATAATCTAAATCCTACTGTGATGCCTATGTAAATATTAAAAGTGACATAACAGTAATAAAAAAAAAAGTGGGTACGTGTGGTCACAGATCGCTCAGAGTATTTCTTTTAATATATCTTTCAAAACAATTATATAAATCCAAATTGTTGTTTTATAATTATTAAATTCTTACATAGATGGTAGCATCAATAAATTTAAAGTAAAAAGAAGTTATTTATTTTAATTTAATTAAAAATGTTTAAATTAAATTATTTAAAATAAATTCAAAAAGCAAAATTCTTTAAAAACGCGAAATAAAAAGAAAAATAGCGGAGATATAAATAAAATTAAAAATTTTTAAAAACGAAAAAAAATGTTTAAACGAAATTTAAAATTCTGAATAATTAATAAACCGCTCATTTTTAAAATAGAAAGAAAATTGTAATTAAAAAAATATATATATATGAATATTAGCGATAAAAAAAAAATAATATAAACCCTTCAATCGGCAAAAAGTATGTTTTTTTTTTTAATTCTATCTTACTAGGGAACTGCAAGAAGTGTAAGTCACCGATTTTGACGAAAGTGGTATCGTTGGAAAGATCTCATTGTGAGGAGTAAAAAATTTAATGGAATCACCCGTCGGAAATGAAACTTTTCAAGATATCCGACAATTTGCATCACGTAGCTAATGCACACTTACTGGTAAACTGCATTAAGTTACATAAATTGTCGGATATCTCAAAAACGACTCTATTCCAACGGGTAGTTCCCTTGAGTTTTTTACTCCTCATAATGAGTTTTTTCCAACGATACCACATTCGTTAGAATCGATGACTTACACTTCTTGCAGTTCCCTAGTTAGTATGAAAATTTCAAATTCCAGTATCATGGTTCGAACTGTGAATCTTCTGCTTACTAGCGAGTTTGTTTTCCTAAAAGTATTTCACATACCTTTCTTGAAGGACACAGCTGACGCTTTGTTTGTTTGTTTGTGTTTTATATGCTGGCTGATTATCCACACGTGGGATATAGGCCTTAAGGGGAGGGGTGTCCTCCGTGGGGGGTCTTTCTAAGGGAGCCTAACCCGTATTTATGCAAGAAAATGCAAGGTTCGAAGAAAACCATGGAAAACTTCGAGCGGTTAGACCAACGGTCGCGATTCTATTCGAACCCAGCACCTACCGTCTATCAGTTTGGAGGTCAGAACCTCTCGGCCACTGGTGGGGCCATAGCTAATGCAAATTGCCAACTCGTAACAGCTATAACTAGAATACTACTTACCATAATGCTGAATATTATGCTATCATATGAATTAAGTTCCCGCTGCACAGGTCTGTAACTTAGTTCACTTAGAAACTCAATAATTTGTAGAAGATGAATAAATTTCAAGTCTTGAGTTGAAGAATCCAATGTATTTTTTTTAAATTTATTTATTGCGACACAAGGAAAACGAGCATATTAACTTTCTTAACAAAATCACTACTACATGTCTATATTTCATACCACGATTTTCAGTTTTTTTTATTTTAAAACTGCCCGAAAGTTCCAGAAAAATGATTCATCAGTTCTGCTGTTGCCACTTTTCGAAATCGGAAGAAACTTGAATGTAGCACTATTTCTTTGCGAGACAGTTCACGCCAAGCCATGGGGTCAGTCCTTGACCATAGAGTAGGTCCTCAAAGCTCCTTGATTCTTACAACTCCCTCCTAAAAGAGCTCATTAGTGGCTTTTGACACAATGAAGCTTTAAAGTATATACACACACACAAAAAAAAAATATTAGCAAGGACGAGAGCAATGTGAATCTTCCCATTTCTTTTAAAATAAATATATACAAATAACACAATATATACACTAAATATAAGCATGAACAACAGAAATACCAAAATACATCAAAATTTAAACATTATGCAATCCCCCTTTTTTTTTTTTTTTACTTTTCCCAAATGACCCGCCAAAGGAATTTCATCAGCAACAGATAAACTACACTGTCTCTTACACTGAGGTAACATCACCTGCTTCACAAATTCACCACAGACATCTTCGGAATGCATAAGAATACCTTCCTCTATAAAATAAGCACTTTTATTATTTTTATCAATTTCCCAAATATTTCTTAAAGTATCATCAGCTCTTTGTAGTTTCATAAAAGATTGCTCTGTTTCCTTCTCACTCAAATCAAGTTCATCTTTTCCAGAATCAGAATTCAACTTTTCAACCTTCGTATATAATATAATCTTATGGTTTAATGCTTCATAAGCAGTTGGACATATAAGCATCTCATTCACCAGTTTCTTGGAAACGGCACAAGTTACCATCACATTTCCATGAATTTTATCATCTATTCTCATCGGTATTATTTTTAATGGAGCGACTTCTCTCTCTCCGAATGCTGAAGTTATCACAATCGTTCCTTCTCCTTCAACTGATACATCCTTGACTAAGTCTGCCCGTATCACCGAGATCTGTGTACCAGAATCATAGATACCGTCCAACACATTACTTCCACATCTAATCCTAACCACTTCCAATTCATTAAATTTCCCCTCTCTTTTCACACAGGACGAAACAGGTATTGTTATTCTTGCAGTTAATATCGATGACTGCTCTTCTTCAACTTTCTCATTCGATTGCACAGAGTTCGTTTGTGCTCTTTGTACACCTTGAGTACCATGTTGATTTGGGCAAAATGAAGCCTTGTGACCCTCTTGTCCACACGAATAACAAGTAATTTTATTAGGTATCCGTGTCTTTGCTTTATAAGTACCAACTCTTGACTCATATCTGCGGTCCGATGCGAAACCAGGATTTCTATTATCAATGTGTTTAGAATAAGATGAAAAATTACTCTTCTCTTCGGAAAATCTATCTTTCTTATCTAACTTACTAAAATCTTGTCGCACACTTTCATATAAGTCAAGTTTCTCAGCCAAATCAGTAGGAGATACTATTTTAGGCCATTCATCCACGAAATGATCTCGAATCTCATCAGGCACTCTTCTTTTTAATTGATCAGTTACAATCAAATCTTTCAAAGAATTGAAATCAACAATTTTAAGTCCATCAATCCATTCTTGAAAATAACCATTTAATTCAAATACAAATTCTCGCCAGGTGCGTTCAGGGTTTCTTTGATGTTCCATAAACTTTCTACGGAATCTCTCAGGACATAACTTAAACCGTCTCAGTAGAATCCCTTTAATATATTCATAATCTTCAAATTTTTCCTCTGCCTCACGTGCGAGAACCTGTATAATATCGGACGGCAGCAAAACCAACAAGTTCGATACCCAATGTTCTGGATCTACACACATCCTCTTTGCTTGACGTTCAAAAATAGATAAATACAAAACAATGTCGTCCTCCTTGACATTAAATTTCGGCATAAGTTTCGCAAATTCAATTCCATAATTATAGGCTTTCATTTCCAATCCATCAATTCCCGCTTTTTCGCTATCTTTCGCTATCCTCAACTTCTCCAACTCAAACTCCCTCTCTTCTCTTTCCGACGCAATTTTAAACTCCCTCTCTTCTCTTTCCAACGCGATTTTTAACTCCCTTTCTTCTCTTTCCAACGCAATTTTTAACTCCCTTTCTTCTCTTTCCAACGCAATTTTTTCCATCTCCTTTCGTTTCGCCTCATTTTCTTTTCTCGTCTCTATAATAGTTTCCATCAATCCCTTCACAAACTCTACTTCATAGTTTTTACTCGCCATAATTAGTTGTTTTAAATCAGCTATTATTGCATCCGGTTCAGGGTGCTCTCCCAATTCTTCAGCCAGACACCGTAAATCTTCTTTACGAGCCTTACCCAAAAATGACATTGTTACTTTTTAAATAATTTCTCAAGAGGGTAGCAAACTGTCCAACAAATTGGCGAAAACTCAAATTAACCGTAACTCGGAATCACTAATCCACCACTCTAATAAACACCAGAAATAAGTCGCACTTTGTAACCATATCACGCACATAAATTCAATACCATTGCGAGCACCAAAGCAATTTCAAAATTCAACACCTTCACATGTATCACGTCACAATACAACTCTTCAACTAATACTACTTCATAAATCAATCCAGATTCATATTAAAACAAAAATATACACACCACATAAATAAACACTCATCATAATTTATAAATCCTTCAATTAACATATATACACAACCAATAATCAATTACTATCCGAAATATACACAGCCCTACTTTCATAGCAAAACATCTCATATATAAAACCAACAATAAAAAAAAAATCACAACCAAAATCAATTCAAAATATCCTCCAGCCAGCCGGCACTACAAAACACCATTCCTATACTGCTACACCTTAGTACTGACGTACTACTTAGTTACATTCAAAACAAATTCCTTTCCTTAAAGTCAAAATATGAATTAAAATCGCACAAATCTTAATAAATTTATCATAGATGCAATATAAATTATTATAATGGGAAGTCACATTAGTAAAAAACTCTCACCTTGCATCCTTTCAGACTACGCCAATTATGTTCCCGCTGCGCAGGTCTGTAACTTAGTTCACTTAGAAACTCAATAATTTGTAGAAGATGAATAAATTTCAAGTCTTGAGTTGAAGAATCCAATGTATTTTTTTTTTAATTTATTTATTGCGACACAAGGAAAACGAGCATATTAACTTTCTTAACAAAATCACTACTACATGTCTATATTTCATACCACGATTTTCAGTTTTTTTATTTTAAAACTGCCCGAAAGTTCCAGAAAAATGATTCATCAGTTCTGCTGTTGCCACTTTTCGAAATCGTAAGAAACTTGAATGTAGCACTATTTCTTTGCGAGACAGTTCACGCCAAGCCATGGGGTCAGTCCTTGACCATAGAGTAGGTCCTCAAAGCTCCTTGATTCTTACAATATGGGTCTTTTAAAATAATATTACAACCTATAATTTGTTGTAGAGGTTTGCATGGGACCGGGTTTGGCCCGAGACCCGTATCCATCCCGGTCTGCGGGCCGGTCAGGCAAAGAAATTTAGCGGGAGTGCTGGGCCCGATAAAAAAAAATTGGGAACCTGCCAATCCGATATAAAAACTTAAACGAAGACGATAAAATATGATCCGCTTTCAGCGAATGACTTTCGCGAGAATGAATATAAATATGCATCTCAAGAGCCGATGCTAGTTTGACACCATCCAAACAAAAACTCGGGCATCGGACAGTTATGTGGTATCAGAGGCAGGGTTTAATTTTTTCCGCAGATTCATACCTTCAGGCCATGATCAGGTGTGCACTTTTTTCTACGTAGTAGAGTCGGACCAGACTCTATTTAAATTTCCTCAGAATGTGTAGAGCAGTTACTATGTTTAAAAAAATATATTAATAGCGATAATAAACTTCTGTTAATGGAATCTTTGGAAGTATAATTTAGGGTGGTTTTCAATCCACTTCTGAATAAAGCGAAACTTTCTGACTAATTTTTAACTGTAAATGCATAAAATTGACATGCATGACTATTAAAGGATTTGGGTATAGAATAATTGTCACGTGACTGCAGGTTTTTTCCCTTTTTAATGATATCGCTTCCAAAAATTCAATTCAAAATGCTAACTTTGACAATATTTCTAAAAGATATAATGTCTTTATCAAAAAATGGAAGACACCATCCGATTACATAGGTTCTGAATATGAAAAAACAGCAAAACTTATGTATTTCCGAAAAAAATGATTTTAGAAATGTGTCAGGAATGTGTCCTTTGGATTTGAAAGAAGCGCTCTAATAAATGACAGAGAAATATTTTCACAAATATATTTTTTATAATACATCTTCAAAAGTTAATCATGTTTTTACCGTCTTTTTTTTCCCTTTAAATCTAAACTACATTAATTTCATAATGAATCTTTATTTAAATTTTCAAAAATCTAGGCTTCTAAGTAATCATTAATGTTATTATCGTGTATTTACTATGTTGAGAAAATATCGTGATTTAAAAGTATAGTTTTAAAATATAAAATATTTCATAAATGTGTATGTAGTATTCTTTAAAAGGATCTTAATTGTATATTAAGAAAAACTAATTTTTTTGTGCAAATTGAGTGGAATCGGGTCGTCCTTAACTACTTAACCAAGTATTAAAAGTTTTAAACATTTTTCAATGTTTAAAAATTTTCTCATTTTTTTCTTTCCTTTTCGTACAACTGCTTCATGTTGACCACACTGTGAAATTGCACTAGTTACAACCATACTATACAAGATTGGCAAGTGAGCGTCGCGTTGCACTCTGAAGCTGATTCTATGAGTACTGCAGAAAGGACGATGCATCAGTCAGCAGCCCTATTCCGTCTGTCCAACGACATGACACGACAAAACTATATCAGTTACCATGAAAAAACTATCAATTGTTTAAAATTTATTGTAAACGCAAATTGTTACTAGAGAATACTCGATTTTTTTTCTTAGTAATTATAAAATCGTATATTCCTTTTTTGAGTTGCACTTCCGGGGCCCCTTTGGGCTGGGGGCCCTCGGCGATCGCCGACCAGCCGACCTGGCCAGTCCGGGCCTGTGTGAGCTGTCTATCAGATCATTTAATCTGAAGATGAATAAAATGTTACATTAATTCTCAGAATACTATTTATGTATTAAACTTTATGTACAAGAATATTATAAATCAAATTCAGCTATTCAAAAGTATTTAGAGGTAGTAATAAGACTCCAAACTAAAAAAAATTGACCAGTATCTATAGTTAAACTAAAAATTAAAAGTTAAGCTGTGAAATTTGAAAAACGCACGGTGTCTGAGACCACTAACAGCAGTTAAGGGTTAAATCTTAACAGTTGAGTTTAAACACAAGGTAAAATGGTCATAGAATATTCCGATTGCAACAAGATTCGTCTATAATAACTGATTTGTAATGAAAAAATATGTAAATATTTTTACAATCTTTCATTTCGCTCTTTCTAATTGTGCGTCCTTAGGATTCCCGTGCCTAGAGCAGTTTGCTCCAATTCCTCCTCAGTAGCTAAGGCCTCGAAAAATCATTTAAAAATATTGACATGTAAACGAGAAATTGTAAAATAACTACCTCATAGGTTTAACATTAGCAAGCGGGTATTTTAGTGAGAGTGTAGCTTGTAGCTTCACATAATAAACTTAACAATCAATCATACTAACAAAAAAATCTAATTTACTGTTTTTTTATGACATTACTTATAGGGATGTACGATAAATTAACGTAACAATAAAATAAAATAAAATAAAGTTAAATCTTACCTTTAATCAGACTTTGCCCGGTTCACTGGTCGCGCAAATCGGATCGTTAAGTCGTCAGTGTTGTTTCATTGTAGCTCAGTGGTTAGTCCTCAATTAATATCGCCAATTTACACACTGCCATGTTTTGATTTGCTCACACCCGTAAACTTTACTTGCCGACACCGAAAGCAGAAAGACACGCGTCATAGCGCATGCGCAAGTTGCCAATCACCCGATGAGGTGGTTACGAAATGCATGGCACCTTATTTAGCTCCCATCATCCAGTAACAGATCTGTCGTCACCCCAACCGCATATTCAAGCTCCTATGACACCCTAGGGTTCCAAATGGCACCGCCTTTTCACCTCCGGGTCCCAAATGGCACCAGTTTGTCACCTTTATTTTTAACAGTGTATGGAAGAAATTTATAAAGATATCTCGGTTGCATTTTAATACTTTTAAATAATAAAGTATTTTTTTGCATTGGATGGCTAAGAGCTAATCGAGCTGAATACAGGCCGATTTTTAGTTTTTTGATTTTGTTTACAAATATATTTTATGAGGACACTTTCATTTTTGAAACCGGTTTGGAAATTGAAAGCATCCTCATAAAAAATGTCTGCAACCAAAATCAAAAAAGTGTAAAACTGCCTTTATTCAGCTGTTCATTTATTATTATTAATCTAAGCCATCCAATGCAAAAATAATCATTTAAAAATATCGAAATGCAACCGAGACATCTTTATAAATATTTTCCATAGGATTAGCATTAGCAAACGGGACTTTTCATTTAGATGAAGTAGCCTCTTAAGCGAAGAAATTTTTTGCCGGTACAAACCGGATATCATAATTCATTTGAAAATAAATAATACTACAATAGACGACAGTCGAGGAGAACAAGAAACTTAACATTTGTTTTTTTTCTATGTGATTCCGTCTTAGACGACTTTATCGCTGTAGAATTTTCAGATTTTTTAAGTTTTTAAACCATATAAATTGATTAATGCCAATAATAGTAATTATATTTACATATAAATAGAGATCCATTAATATATATGTATATATATATATATATATATATATATATATATATATATATATATAGTTTACAAAGGGATATATAGAAATAGTATATTTTGGAACAAAGATGTCCCTCTATTAAGCAGTCTATGGCACTTTCAATTAAGGTACCCTGGGGTAATAACGCCACGTTAAGGTTCTACAAATTTTCACGGCTCAGTTTTAGTTGGTATTTTTAAAACAAATATATGATTTGATACAGCAACTCATTGGCTATCTATATAAAAAAAATAATTTAACAGATATATATTCATAAAATGTAATGGCGTTTTTTTCTTGACCAATGCTATTCGGCGTTATTACCCACCTATATGGGTAATAACGCCATGCAAACAAAACTATAAAATAAGATGGAATAATGGCATGTAGATTGCCCAATTCTAAAAATACAAAGTCTACAGCTCTAGAAATTGACAAATTGCATTCTAAGCTATTGAAAATGTTCAATTTTTTGTGAAAGTGTAAGAAAAATGAAGGTGTGGTGCGTGTGTGTGAAGGGGGGGGGGAGGATGAGGCAAAAGAATATCAGACCGTGAGCTTCTTTTTTCTTAAAAAGGACCGCTTAAATAGAATTATTAGAAACATTGCACAATTTTAATTGTGTTTATTTGAATCAGTATTTAGGATGTAGCTCGGCCACTGTAGGGAATCAACCGGGGTTTTAATGCCAAGGATTGGCACTATTACCCCATTATAGTTATTGCGCTGTATATTTTAAATTACAAATTATCTCGAGAAGATATCCAAAATCTTCAACAACATTTTAATAGTCCATGACAACAAACAAATTTATGTAATTAACAAAGTATTTCCGGATAAAAAAAATAGTCTTCACATCACAAAACGTATCTCGCAAATTTTAGATCAGGCGTTAATTTTAGTTGCTTGCAAAAACAATAAGACCTAAAAATGAAACAAATTAACTTGAAGCTGTTTTTTGCGATATATATGACTCAAAACCCTTCTGCGCAGAGCACATGGGTGTCATTTACCAGATTATTTCATAATTATGCAAAATATTAGCACTTGGCGTTATTACCCCGCCTGGCGTTATTACACCAGACCTCCTTACATTTTTTTAAAAAAATATTAGCCAGCCGAAATTTTCCTCATATTTTTAGTAGACAGGACAAACTAGTACCAGTCTAATGATTTTTATATAAACTGGGTTGGAACGTGGACTGAAAATTTCTGCCTATTCAGACCTCAAGAATAATACAATTCAGCCTCGAATAGGGCCGCAAAATAAATTCAGTCTCGGCCTATCTCGGTTCGGACCTCTAGAAAAACGTAATCCCCAAACCAAGCTCGGAAGAATGTTGGGAAAGAAAACTGGACCGAATCCATAAAGACCCATCCATTAAAAGACAAAAAAAAAAAAAAAAAAAAAACGAGTTTTTAGTGAATTTTGTTCATTTTATAAATCAGTTTGAGTTGAGCGAGTTTTTTGAAAATTTTTCAGTTTGAGCATGACTCATTTTTGAGAAAATAAGTTTAAACTTAAATTACTTTTTTTTTTTTTTTTTTTGTGAGCATTCCCAACACTGTTTCACTTCACATTGGCGCAATAATGTTGCATTATTATACGAAGACGTCATAATAATAAAAGATAATATTATGATCGCAAAAAATTGAAGAAATGTAATTAACGTTTTCAAATTTTACATAATTATCAATCATTGCCCTTGCGTATATGTATACATTTATGTTTACACAAAGACACCTTTCTTTTAAATTGTTTCCATGCTTGATAGAATATTTGGAAAAATATTGTTAAGTTTTGTGGTAAGAATGCCGCCAAGTATATCACTAAATTTGTACAAACAAACGAATTTGCTAGAATCCATGCTAAAACAAGTTATTACAGTTAAACTTTTTTTTCCTGATCAAGAATTAACCTTAATTCGGATCCTGTTATCACAAAATTTATGTAATAACCATGGACGCAATATATAATTTGAAGGAAAATAAATCATAAAAAAAAGAAATTTATTCTTTATCCAATATTTCATCTTTATTTTTGATAAAAAATATTCATAAAAAAATAATATTTATCGTTGTATTAAAATTTCTATTGTTGAAGTTTTTTGCAGAAATGTTTTCAGTTTCTCGAGGGAAATAAAACTTTCTGAGAAGATTTCGAACACTTTATAAATGGTTGTATTATTGAAGAATTTTTTGCAAAAGATTTCAGATAAAATAAAATATCTTATTGAATTTAGCTTTTTTGTAAAGTTCATAACAAAACAAAAAATTAAAAATTAAAAATATATATATTAACAATTCGTAGCAAAAGGAAATAATATATTAAAATAGCTTAATTTATATATATATATTAATTTTCATACCATTAACACAAAACATTTTTAACTAGCTGCAAAAAGAAATGTTCCCAGTTCAGCAGATTTTTATATCTTTTTTTACAAACTTTGTTTTTGTATTATATAGAAAAATGGAGTTTTGTAATTGATTTTTAAATTATTTCCTGATATGTTAGAATTATAAAATCACTGTTGAGGCGATTACTGTGTTATGGGTTAGGAATATAAAAGCTTCTTCAATTGTCACAACTACTTTCATTTGTCGAATAAAGGTTAGTTGTATTTATTATGAGCATTTAAAACATATCATGAGAAAAACCTAAATTTCAACAACTTCTTCTAAACATCTAAACGAATATAACAAATATTTGCACTGCTTGTTATGAAAATTCTAATACATCACACTTACAGAGTAATTGGGTATAGTTTTATAATGGCCATTGTTGTGACATGGGTAATTCAAAAACTGGAGTGGCAAAAACTGACAATAACATCTTCCAACATTCGGAAATTTTTAAAGTGAAAAAATCTATTACATCTGTTCATAATGCCTTACAAACAATTATCAGATAATTGAATTTAATGATTAGAAAACAAATAAAAATTATTTTGAAAATAAAGTATTAAATGTTTTGAACTTACTTAAAGTTCCTCATCAGTAATATAAATAACACAAAATCACAAGATACAACACAATTTAACTAATTGTTGAAATCGTATGCCAAAAATAATTAAGCAACGGAGATGGCTTATTGAATTAGATTAAGATGGTACATTCTGGTAGGAGGGAACTAGATTTATTCAGTAGGAATTTCGTTATTCTGGTATACTATGCCTCCACAGGGCTCCCAAATGGTCCGCGAACTGAACATCAGTATTTTTTAACAGAAAATTTCATAATACGTTTGAGCTAGAATCAACTTCCAAACGTGGTTTCTTGACAATTTGCAAGAAAAATCTATAAAGAAAATTTCTCTAAAAAAATTCTGATGTTCAGTTCGCGGACCATTTGGGAGCCCTGCCTCCAGAAAAACAAGAAAACAGAGACAAGACAATAGAGACAACTCGTACCTTGGAGAAACGAATAAAAGAACACAAGACTGCCTTTAAATCACGAAATTTAAATTCTAAAATCCAAGCCAAAGAAACTGATATTTTTCCAAATTTTGAGTCGGCCAAGGTCATGAAATCAAACTGCAATATATACAAAAACCATGTTTTTCTGGAGGCATGGTATACCAGAACAGCCAAATTCCCACTGAATGAATCTGGCTTCCTCCCACCAGAATATAACATCTTAATCTAATTCAATTACCTAGCTCCGTATTTAATTTTTTCTGGCACATGGTTTCAACTGTATGTTAAATTATGTTGTATCTCGTGATTTTGTGTTATTTATATTGCTAATGAGGAACTTTAAAGAGTTCGAAATGTTTAATACTTTATATATTTTTTAAATTATGTGTTTTCTAACTATTAAATTTTTTGTATTTGTTTTTAATTCCGGATTTTTTTCATGCCAAAATATATACACGGTATTATAAGATGGATTAAATAAAACTTATTTAATGATGTGACTTTTTCCTATATGGCTTATTTGATTTCATTTCTAAACCCTTAAAAAGTAAAGTATTTTCTTCAGATATCTGATCTTTTTAAATTTTTGCAATAAAGCTAGACTGTCTTAAACGACATTTTTATCCAACTATTTGTGCTAAATTATGCATAATCAAATTTCTTTTTCATAACCATAAACAAAATATTAATTAGAGAGATTTTTTCCCTGAAAAAATAGGATACAAAACGAAAAAAGTATATTTCAGAGACAAATGTGAATAAATCAGTTTTATTTTAATAATTCCTTGAATCCAGACAAGAAAAAAAAATACATTGTTACTCACTACATAAAAGAATGTTACATTTCTAGAAGTTCATCAGATGAGATACTTTGAGATTTCTTTTGAAAAGTTCCTGAGAAAATTTTTAAAAAGTTAAAGTATCCAGTTGCTTATAAAAATCTTTGTATTACTTTTTCTTTGTATTGGATACTGTGTTCTTATTAAAGTAGGTTTATTAGGTTGTTATTTTTATTATTATTTTGAAAAATGAAAATATCAGTTATTTTTAATTATTGGAAAGGTTTCAGATTTTTAAAATATATATATTTATCCCATTAAATAATCTTAAGATTATCTAAAGAAATCTCTACTATCTTCAGAAATTTTATAGAAATCTGAAGAAATTTCACAGATTTAGTTTTATCTTAGAAATATCTGCAGGATTTCTAAAATATCTGCATATTCTAAATAATCTTACAAATATCT
Source organism: Maratus speculifer (assembly GCA_964019185.1). Taxonomy (NCBI): domain Eukaryota; kingdom Metazoa; phylum Arthropoda; class Arachnida; order Araneae; family Salticidae; genus Maratus; species Maratus speculifer. The sequence continues at coordinate 144,785,386 of OZ025301.1, read as the reverse complement.
GCAGAATAGGTCAAATATCTATGGATTTTCTACGGATTTTTGGGACAATTACCTACAGATTTTCTACAAATTTTTTTGTGGTGGGATATTCTGATTCTTCTATTTGTTGTACGGGTACAAGCTACTTCCTCCCATTTTTTTAAAGTAAGTGTAATGTTAGTTTACAATACTGGTTAGTTACACTGATAATTTTTTTCTGTTACAGGGAATTTACGGATAAACCATTATCTTAATAGTCCAAGAGCCAACCACACAAAACCCTAAGTCATCGAAAAAAAATCCTTTATTTTATGGACGAGTAGTAATAGAGGAATCTAATGATTCATGTCTGCAGGAAGCGAAGTGGTGCATAAGCCAAAAATGAATACCACTAGTGGTTTACTCGTAGTATTAGCATTGTATTTTCCTGCACCCAGTTTTCCATGCTTTTCTACTTTTGCTTTTACAGCAAACACAATGTTAAAAATACGAATCAACCACTAGTGGTATCAATTTTTGGCTTATGCACCACTTCGCTTCCTGCAGACATGGATCATTAGATTCCTGTATTGTTGGGATTTGGAAATTATTTTATATTCCTTTCCATCCAACCATCTGCAAGGCTAAAACTATTACGCAATGTGAAACAAGAAACTCAGTTTTTTCCCTCTGACAAACAGGTGCGGAGCATTCGCCGAACAGTTTATTCCACATAAGAACATTATTTGTTTATTAACTTTTTTTTCTGTTTTTGTAGATGAGTTCGAAGTTTTATAGAATAAAGATGTAATAGTGAAAGTGTCACGGCCGATTCTGTAAATAATTGTTTTGCGTGCATTTGTGATGTAATTCGTCCTTATTAAAATATGAAAATTGCCGAAAGACTATATTTTTGACTACAATGAATTTGTGTTTTTTATGAAGACGACAAGAATTTAATAAGGAAATTCAATCACGGACCACCCGATCTTCGAGCTTGGAATTTTAGAGGTAAGAATTTTTTATGTCTTACCAAATTTTCATTCTATGAATATTTTAGAATCAATTGTAATATTGATATTCTTTTTTGTAGCAGCTCTGGCTGTGATTATTTAATTTAGGCAGTCAGAGTTGTCACATCTATTACTACTCTTCTATAAAAGAAAGGACTTTTTTCTTGTGCTCGATGACTTAGGGTTTTCTGCGATCGGATCTCGGACTATATCTCTTATATAAAATTACAGAGATTAGCGAAGCCGAGATTCTATTAAATAATAGTAAAGTTATTCGGTAAATTTACAATAGGTTCTCTAAATTAACATCATTAAAAATACACAAGACTCTAAATTTGTTTAAAATGATAATAATATATTTATTTTTTTTATGTTAATAAATCACTCAAACTGTAAAGAGCTTCAAAGTATCAGAAAATTACGAGCAACTTTGAATTGCAGAGTCATTCGATTTTTTTTCACAATTTGTTTCTAGCTGTCTGGGGTTTGAAACCGAGAATTTTGGAAGAGCTTCTTCTTGACTGAGCTATAGAAGATATTAACTTCGCCTACAAAATATGTCTTTTATAATTCATCGAAGAGAAATCTATTTTATTGTCCAAAGATTTCGCCTCAAATATATTCGTTAATAAATTCGTAAACGGTTTCCGAGATTGACCGTAAGTGATTCACCGAGAAATTTGATCAAATGCATTTAACCGAAAACTGGTGTAAATATATAGTCTCGCTTTTTTTCTGTGTTTTTATAGAAGTTTTTAACAATTTAAGAGAGCATTGCTTACAATATTAACATACGGAAACATTAGTAATAATAAAAGAAAATAAAAGACTGGCAAGTGTTAAAAAGTTTAAAATTTAAGAATATCAGACAAGTGCAATTACATATCCTAACATATGTCGATATATAGGCTATACAAATTAGTATGATGGCAAAGAGAAGGGGTTATCTTTATAAGATTTCTTCTCTACTGTCCTTGATTACCACTATTTCCGAACCAAAATATTCGCCTTATTAAATAACAAAAATTCTAGAATTAAATATTCAGAAATTTTATTCAGAAAAAGATTGTCGATCTAAAAACCGCACGAACAGTAAAGCAGAAATCATATCATTTGATAATATACGCCAAGGCAAGTACATCTTACTGGAGCTGCTGCGGTCGCAATACAATTACTCAATTCCCAATATAGGGTGTTGCGAAACTAGCCATCGATTTCTACGAAAACACTAATCTATTGATTTCTTTTTAGGGTGTTACATTGCGAAAAATGTGTATACCATCATGACAAAAGCTTCAGATTTTCAGCACAAAATCACACTCCGTAATTTCGAATGCGGTTGTTGCAGAAATTTTAAAAATTCGATTCCGAAAACTCGTTTCCCTTTTCTTTTCGGTGAAAAATCAGAGTTTCGTCGAAAATTTGTTTCCGGCAAAAATGCTGCTGAAAATTCGACCGAAGCGAAACTCAGCCGAAACTAACGATATTCCAAAATCTCATTTTTTTCTACAGAAGCTTTGAATATTACCTTTGATTTGAACAACATAGGTTGAAATGAGACATTCTTTATTTATTGCTCTGATCTTCACTGTTTATAAGTATCAGTCGTGACTCACTCAAGACTTGAATTCAAATTACACAACAATCTATTAATTGCATTTTATTAATAACTATATTACATAATTTATCAATCAATATATAGTGAATTAATTAGATTTTATTTTATAAGAAAATAAAGAGTTTTAGTCCAAGGCGCAGTGAGCCAATTTATGTTACACGAGCAATTATACGTATAATTAATTCATAGTTATATATATGTGTGTATGCATTAATTACTTTTTAAAAATTTGGATTTTTTTCGTTTTCGGCCTAAAATAAGATGGTTACGGAGAATCACTTTCGGTTTTAAAAGCCTGTTTTGGTCGATTTTCAGTTGTTAGTATTGAGCAATTCCGTCGTAACTGATGTAGCACTTTATGATCGATTATTGTTCATTAAATAATGTAGAAGATGTTCTAATAAATCTAAAACAATTTTTCATAACTTAAAATATTTTGCTATTAAAAACTAAATATCGAAATACCTGCAAATTATTTCTGTCTCTCTGATAATCCCAAAAGCTGCATTTCAAAATTCTGTAACTGGAGTAACATAAAGTAGACAAGCATATTTTCTGCCTTCATTAAAATGTACAATTTATCAAAATTATCCAGTTAAAAAATATGATTTTACGTTCTTAACAACACTAAGTAATGACAAATTATAATAATAAGTTTTTAAGATAATTTTCGAACAATAAAATAAAATAAAATAAAAATGCTTTTTACGTATGTTACTGACATAACTTTTTTCGGGGGAACGAGGGGGGCGTAACTGGTATAAAATTTTCACTTTACAGAAACAATAAAGGTACTTAACTTAGTTTGGAAAAAATTAATTTACAATACCTTCTTATTAGGATTTTTTTAATTTATTCTATCTTTACAAAAAAAAAAAATAATAATAATAATTGGATTCGTAAAAAAATTTCGAAATCCGGTTTTTGACGGATTTACACGTTTTAGGATCAGAGAACCCGAAAAACATGTTTTAATAAAATGTCTGTCAGCGAGTCTGTCTGTATGTAATATAAATTTTGTGAGTGCTTTATATCAAGAACTAATGCAAGGAAATTCATAAAACATTTTATTCTGTTAATAAATTATATAAACTAGATCTGATTAGTTTTTGGTGCACATCGCTCAACAAGTGGCGCTGCTATGCTGCATTATTCACAATTTCCAGAATAGCCGTATCTCAAGAACTAATGCATTGATTTTTATATAACTTTAGATTTATTTATTACTAAGTATAAATGGAGCTGATTACGTTTTGGTGCAAATCGCTTGACAAGTGGCACTGCCATGGTACATTATTCGTGAATATCGCTTTATCTCATAAACTAATGCATGGAATTTCACAAAACTTTAGGTTCTGTGAGATCTTTATATAAACTAGATCTGATTAGTTTTGTTGTATATCATTCAAAAGGTACACTGTAAAAAAAAATCTGGAAACCTACGAAACTAGTTTTTGTAAAGCTACAGAAATCTGCAAGCTTACTAAAATTTTATATGTAGCCTGGTATTATTTTTACCACTCGCATTGTACAAATACATGAAATATCTTAGCTTCACCTGTCAGCCAATCAGAAAGGGCTTCAGTGGTGACGTAAGGACTATTCACGCAGCCACAGAGCCGAGTAATGCATCCATCTTGAATCTGGTATCGATAAAATATTTCTAGTTAGTAAGTAAATTTTTAGTCTATATGATTTAAATTTTATTATATAATGTTTGATTTTTAGTTATTAGCAAGCTAATCTTCCTAATTATTCGTTAAATCTGTGTTTATTGCAAGTAAAAAATTTCTAATGTTTTATACAATAAATCAAATTTACCTGCTCTTTTTCTGAATTTCATTTCTCTTTTTTGCTCCCTTTTCCGCAGTACCAACATTTGAAGTGTTTAAAACTTACTTTAAAAAAAATATTATTCTATTTGTATTTTAGCGAATAAATTCCATTAAGCATTCGTTAAATCGTATTCATTTCATTAAAACTTCATATGAATTTCACCCTTAAAATTTTGTTCCCGAACTTTCTTCACACAGTAACAGTACTCAATATTTAAAACTCTTTATAACAGCTTAAATTAAAATAACATAAAATACAATATGTGTTCTATGCGTTATTTTATTTTCATAATAAATTATCAATTAAGGCATTTCTTCCCCCCAAAAAATATCATTTCCCCGTTCATCCACACTCCTTGCGAAACTTTAAGAACACACAGAAAGTCTTTAAAAGTCTTTATAGCCCAGTGGTGGAGGAGGGGGAAAAGCCGAAATCGGAATTAGTTAATGGAAAGCTGAAAATTATTTAAATTCATTTATTTTAGGTCTAGAATGAATGTATTAAGTGTTCCTCTCTTTCTATGTGCGCGTTAAAAAATGGGTAAAAATTTTATAATTGAAAAACACGATTTTATTGATTACCATAAAATATCTAATGAAAAATAAACTTATCAAAAACATTGTTAATGCAAATGTTTTAAAATTTAAAATTCTGAATAAAATGACAACCGATATTTAACATTTTTGTTGAATTTTCACAATTCAACAATTGGATTCAACTTCATTCAAATATTGCCTAAAACACTAAACAAAAGCTTTCAGCGCGAAGAAACGAGGTTATCAGTATATACGTGATTGTTATTATGTAAATGTAATTTTTAGTTATTGATGCATTATTTAGATGGATATATTGAGATTTGTGGCTTAGCCTCTTGATTGCGGGTTATAGACCAGAAATTGTATATGGAAGAAAGGACCAAGTCTGATTTAATTACGAGAAATCCAGAAATTGCTTTAATTTCCATCGACATAGAATAGAAATGAATCTACTATGTTTTTTTCTTTTTCTAGATGGAGCTACAAGCAAATTAACTTAAAAAGTACATCCTTTTATAATTTTTAGAATATTTCAAAAATGACTCCTAAATGATGGCAAATATTGTTTATTATTTCCAATATGAAATGGGTGTAGCTCTTAATATAATGTATATAGAGTGAACAACAGTACGTGTCTATTAGAATTAAGGAAATTGAAAATAAAGTGCAAGGATGGGAGAGGAGGGGGGGGGCGGTAGAGCGACAAATTAGTGTGCATAAGACTATTCCCTAGAGAAGTTCAAAGTCAACGAATAGCGCGATTTTAAACTTATATTTTGTGTTAAGGACAAATATCGCTCTAATTAAATGATTTTCGACTAGTATACAAGAATCTTCATTTAAATTCATAATAGTTTAAAACCTTAGGAACATTGAAAAAAAATTAGTCTTTAAGTAAAAAATCTTTCATTTAAACCAATGATTTAAGTCTGGGGGTGTGAGTTGAGAAATGAAATGTAAAACATCTATCATTCATGCACAATTTTCTCAATAACTACTAAATTATAATTCTCAAAATATGCAAAATAAAATCCTTACATAGTTACAAAAACATCGTGAAGGCCTCAACAATTTAAAAAATGTACACGTATGTAACAAATGGAGACATAGCGGATGGATAACTTGAAATCTCCTAGTTTAGAGCTTTGGATTAGCGATTAAGATAAAATTTTGAAATAGAATTGAGACATTTTTTTTTTTTATTGCGAATTTCAAATCTAAGAAATTTGTATTCACAATGGTTTCTATAGACTTAGTTGTTTTAGAATATAGTTAAAATAATTTTTAATAAAGTATATTTTCACTATATGTACATATTTTCTAACGTTCATCTAGTACGTGGGTAAAAAGTCAGCATATTAATTGTAGACCTAAACTGAAGAGATCAAAACAATTTCAAGTTTTTCCCTAATTATTTTAAGATAAACCTCTTGACCACTGCGGTTAATCTTTGAAATAGAATTGTGCCATTAATGTTCAGCAAAAATATTAAATGTATGTGCTCATTTTACTCGGAATTTTAAGCTTTACAACACTTATAGTGTTTTTGATAGTTAATTCTTTTGAGATATTATTGTGGCATTAAACTGTAAATCTAACATATTTCTAACGCTCCGCTAGTATGAGAATAAAACTTACTATATTCATTGTAGATCTAAACTGAAGAGATTAAACCTATTTCCTACTTTCCCTTAATATCGAATTCTATCATATAATCATTGGGCTATTAGTAATTAATAAATTTTCATTAATGTAAATAAGTCATCTAATACTCCCCCTTTCTAAAAAGAAAAATAAATCGCTAATTTTTTTGCCCCCTCAACACATACAATTTAAAACCTTAAGTCATTCCTTAAAAAAAATTTCTGATCCATTTCTTTATTATAAGGATGAATAATAGGTCATATCCATAAAATCCAAATAATAATCAGCCCCCCCCCCTCTCGCCTTACAAGCATGCAAAATTTAGTCTTTTACCCTAATTAATTTTCATTTTTTTCGCTAATTGTAAGTCTTCAATAAGTTATATTATCAATCGTTTGAAATATCCCCTTCCCTTTCTTCAATAATAAAAGAAAATATGGTTATCTTTGTCTCTATTCTTACTCGTTGAATTAAAAATCTTTAAAAGTCTATTTTTCTTTCTGCTGTATTTGTTACTTTATTTTGATAGCAGTTAAACACCTTAAATCTTCCCTAAATCCCTTAACCCAAGATATTGTTACTTAATAAGGGAGAGTGGGGTGGAATGGGACAGTATATTTTTCTTTTTATATTCCATTAATAAACATTTCATCAGTTACGTATTCCATTAAGCAAAAGCATTCCCAATCTTCAGTTGAATAAAATAGCTGATTTACATATGCTTGCAATTGTAAAAAGGAAAAGAATATTTTAAGAATAAAAAGTAAATTTGCTATATATTTTTATGCTTTCTGCTATTAACACTCCGTCGGGCGCGTCTCAAAAGTTGCCCCATCGGGCGCGTTGTATTTGGCAGATACATTCTGTATTTCAGCATCATATATTGTTTAAAAATGACTTTTAAAATATTATTCATCGTCACTTTTTTCAAACTGTTCAAAATTTTCATTGTAATCGCTAAATAAAATTTTATGGGCAATTTCTATGTCTTTAGGGTTATTCAAATCCAAAAACCGTTTAGTATTTATCATTTCGAAGCCGAAAGTTAAACAGGAGAGATTGAGGTATTCACGTATTCTAACCTAATATCAGTGGGAAAGTAACTACAAACGCTATCGGGCGCATGTATCTAATAGATACAAATCCTTAACAAAGCGCGAAACCGGAAATTCCTATCGACAAAAATTTGAAACCACTGCATTTCAGGGACGGAAATGACCGGAAGAACAGATACTGTGAAGGTCAAGGTCGTAAAACTACCTTTTTTTTTCAAAAACGACAAATTTCTTACGCATGTATTTCTCAGATACAGCGCGCCCGATGAAGTGTTAATGACTTGTTTATGTAAATAAGTAATTGTTTATCTATTTATAGAGCATTATACTGCTAATCATCCATAAATTAAACTATATCTAGTAGCAGCATTTATGTCCATACAAGAAGTTTAACATAAAGTACAGGGAGGAATGGGACATACCAGCAAAGGAAGGAATGGGACAATTCCAATTTTTTTCACTCTTTTTTTTCCTCTTAGTTGCAGTTCCGTTAATTATAAAATCGTTTCTGAAAATTATGTTTCTCCCATAATTTCTTTTATATTCCGATAATTTCAGAGCTTTAAGTGAGTAGTTCAATTGCATGTCTGTTAAATTTGTTTTATTTATATTATTTTAATTACTCAAGAGGAAGTTTTTATTTTTATGTAAAATTAGCCGTATAAAAGAATGAACTCTTTATGTTGTTTTAAGAACAAATTAATCTTTGGGGTTGTGCAAATATGTTATCATTTCAGGAGGGAGGAGGTTTGTCTTTTGATATAAATATCATTTCTGATCATCAATTGTTTCTCTTTTTATTTGTAACATGGTCTTTAGTACAAAGTAGTACGTTAATTTTATAGCCTGTTACATATTTTTTTTTAACACAGTTATTAAAATCCCTAAATTATTATAAAATTATTTAACTCCAAAATATAGTATACTCTAACGTTTAAAATTCTTATTTTTCTTCATATGTGTATGCATATATAATCACAGTTCGAGAAACAGTATAAAGTGTATTTGAAATTAAGCTTGTGCTTACTAATAAATAAAGAGAAAGAATGTTGTCTTCGTTTTTTGATATGAATTTCTATATGCTCCCCACCCATCTCCGTTCGGTGCAAGTACAATAAATCTTTATTACTGTTGAATGTATTATGTAACAAAAAGGTATCATGAGATTCATTTAAATAGTATTGCTTTTAATTGTTATGTGATATCAAGTTTTTTCATATGAAAAATTATATTTTATCAATTTCTCATCATTTGATCATAAAAGTATGCGGAAAATAAATGAAACAAGTTTTGTATGTCTTTTCGAGCAAAATAAGTTATAGGAATCCAAATTTTCAACACTTTGATACCGATATCATTAATAGGGGGGGGGGGAGTTGAAGGATGATAATGTATGAATCGGAAGGAGAGAGGGGATCCAAAATTAAGAAAAAGTTGATAAAATTATATTTGCACAGCCCCTTTCGAAAGCGAGCTCTACGCGATACAGAATAATTAAAAAAATATTTCAGGTTTCAAAATTGTTTTTAAATCCATAGACAATCGGTAAGGGGCTATGCAACTATAATTATAGTTATATTGCATAAAATCAAGTGTACGAATTTATTTAAAACGTACGTAATATTAATTGTACAGTAACGTACACAGATATAGAGAGACTTTTAACAATAAATTTTTTCAAAGATATTTTTTGAATATTTTATTTCTTCTGTTTTTACGAAGTATAGGATTCGTAAAAAGTTTCGTCACATTTAGATGTTTTAGGGGCCAGTTTTCCCGTTTTTAAGAAATGTGAGCCTGGGACTCTATTTGCATGTGACACACATTTCGTGGGTACTCGGTCACAAGAACTAATGCACAGGATTTAATATTTAAAATATATATGTTTAATATAGAAATTATGCCCAGTCTGTCTCTGATATAAATTGGTGATGATTAGATTTTAATGTAAATTCTAGTTTTCAACGGATTTACACGTTTTAGGGGTCAGATATTATGATGGCAAAATAGTTCAGAGGTGGCGAAGTTTTTGGAATTAAAGGGCCACCTTTTTTGTGCTATAGTTCTATGGTAGCTAAATATGAAAATTAGGACACATTTCGTATGTGTGTGTCCGAGATCGCCGGAAAAGATGAAATAAAAGGCACGTTTTTTTTTGCTAGGCCGAGATCGTAGTACAAATGTTGTGATGAACACCAGGTCCAGATTTTACTTTTGTTTCTGAAATTAAAAAAATGAAGACATTTTCATTAAGGAAAATCAGTTCTCAGAGATCATCTTGACTATTTTTTTTATTTTTTCAAAAGCACAAGAACTTGAATATCCATAAACGTTAGGTATGCAGCACGGTAATATAAAATGCCATTGAACATTATACAGAAGACAATAGTCAGTAAGCAGCACGATAATATGAAAGGTCTTCGAACATAATATAGAAAACATTAGACATCGCTGACGACAGAGAGCGTGCATCTTCTCTTAGCAGTGACAAACGTAAAACTGCCAAAAATTTCAGATTTCACAAACGCCAAAAAAAGTCCTTTGGCATAGAATAGATTCCCAATCTGAGCAAAACAATGTACAGGTAAAAAAGACCGTTACATGATAAACAAAGGGGAAATTTTAAAAAAGGAGCGTTGCCAAGAATATAGTCTTTATCGCTCGTGGCGAGAACGTGCAGCAGCCGGCAACCCTAAACGGAATTTCACAACAGGTAACAAATTAAGTTCTTTATACAAGACAAAATGAAATGATTGGGAAATAAAAAATAGCAGTTACATAAAACAGTTGTTTGATATTTAATCAACTGAAGAACAAGAAAGAAAAATCTAGAAATGGAATGATATTTTAAAACTAATTTATTATTTGTTCTTTTTATTTATTAATATTATTTTATATGCACTTGGAGACGAACACACAATAACAATAACTATTAAAAATGCTTTTCTTTTAAAATTAAATTTTAAACGAGGGGGGGGGGACTCATAATTGAAAAAATAATAGAAATATATGTAAAAGAATATGTGTTACATCACATATTATCACTCGAAGAACCACCAAAAAATATTTTTTTTGGCGAAGGAAAAAAAAAATATTTTTCTTATAAAAAAAAATGTAAAGTGTTGGGAATCTATGTACAAAGCACGAGAAAAATATACACTTATAAAATAAGAATAATTATATGTTTATAAAAATTACAAATTATATATGATATATATAAAACACAATACGATACACAAAATGTTACCAAAAAAAAATAAACTTCAACTTATGCCTAGGCCTTTATATACATGCATATATGCTAGTCATTGTTTTTAATATCCAGCAATTTGATGTGTATACACAACTTATTTTTTATATTCTTCGTTTCATTATTCAAGTGTAAGCATGTCTTCGTCATCATTCAAGTGTAAGCGCTTACAAAAAAACAGTTCTGCTGTAAAAGCAAATCTTTAGATGACATATTTTTTATTTATAGAAATTGTCTTTTATGTTGCTGTTGCTTGAAAATACTTGCAACTTGTTACATCAAATTATCATAACAGTTTACATACACTGTTTAAACACACATTTAAATAAATGCTGAAAAAGGATTTTTTTTTTATATAAAAATTCTAAATACTGACTTGATACAATGTTTATAGTTGAATGAAATTTGCAAAAACATAATACCTTTATTAAAATGTAAGAATCAAAATATGCATAATATGTAAATAAAAAAAAAATCAACACTGATCAGTATTAAAAAAAATTCTGGAAATGTAAAATGCCACTCCAATAGAGTGTAGAGCAAATTTACATAAGCACCTTATGAAATAAACTTGTCAAAATATTAAAGTACACAAATATCAAAATAGTAGTATGAAAATAAAATATAAAACCAAATTGTACACTGCATAGAGAATCTAATACACAATGAACTGAACCAGCAGTAGACCAGTAAAAGATTCAGTACATAGTACACAACTAAACATAATTCTGTGTCCTGGCCAGTTAACACAAAACATGTGGAATTACATTTATTTTCTTGGTCTAAGATTATATCCTTAAATAATGTTTTGAGGAGAGCTATTGCTATTGTACTGCTGATAATTATTATTGTTGTTATTAATATTAGAGCTTACATTTTTATTAAAGTTGGAATTAAGGTATGCATTTCTAGGTGGAGCAAGTAAAAGTCTATCTATATGCACTCTAAAAGAAGGAGCATGTGAATACTGATATTTCCTTATAGTAAATGAAACAGGTGAATGTTTCATAATAATTTCATAAGGACCAGTATATTTTGGTTTATATTTATCTCGAGATTTTAGGTAAACAATATCATGGACAGTTAGAGGACGTAGTTTTGCAAATTGTGAAAATTTTAAGTTTCTTTGATGTTGAGCAGACACAATGTTTTCATAAGCTTTTTGGTACATTGCATCCAGTTCTTTTAATAATTTATAAGTGTCAACATTATCAAGAAATGGTTGATTTGCATGAGTGTCATATGTATCAAATATTAATGATAACTCACGCCCAAAATGTAAAAGATTTGGTGAGAATTTTGTAGATGAGTGTGTGGAGCCATTGTATAAGCATTTGTGAATCAACAATGCATGTTCAAAAGAATGTCCTTCAAGTAATAAAGTATTAACTGAAGTTTTGATTGAAGAATTGATTCTTTCAGCAATCGAGTTCGATTGGGGGTGCGAGACTGAAGAATGAGATATTTTTATACCTAATGTTTCATTAAAAATGTTGTAAACACTGGAAATAAATTGGGAACCTAGATCAGACAAAATTACGCACGGTCTCCCAAAGCATGTGAAATATTTAAACAGTGATTCAACAACTTTATTAGCAGAAGTCTCCTTTAAAGGATATAATTCCATATGTCTAGAAAAGTGATCAGTTACTGTTAATACTGAATAACCATTTTTAAAAGGACCTACAATGTCAATTGCTACAGTATGACCTGCTTGTTTTGGAGTGTACGTTGCTTGCAAAGGTGCAGGCTGTGTTTTGTGATGTTTATGTTGCAAACATTTAATACATGACGCAACATAATTTAATGTGTCTGTGTAAATACCTTTCCAAAAATATCTTTTACTTACAAATTCATAGGTTTTCTTTAGACCGAAATGTGAAAGATGTGAAATTGCTAAAACCTTAGCTTTTAATGAGTGTGGTACCACAATGTGATAAGAAAATGTTGAGTCGTGTGGCATGTTTTTTTTAAACATCAACACTTTAGTATCAGGATGAATAAAGTACATGTCATATTTATCTGAACTACCATTGTTTAATATTTCATTATATATAACAGATAATTCTGTATCTTTTAACTGTTCATTAACAAATGTTTGGTTTGATATTTCAAGCAAAGGATCTTTATGATTTTCGGAATTACCAACAGTCAAATAGTTAATTGAATGTGACTCAGAGATAGTATTTTCATGCTCATCATTCTCAATGATAGGAAGAATGTGAGTGGTATCATATACTAATTCAGGATTTGTGTCTAGTGTTTGTTGATTATTTTTGAAATTATTTCTAGAAAGATAGTCAGCAAGTACATTTGAAGAACCTGGAATGTGTTGAAAATTGAATGAATATTCGGATAACTCGGTGAGCCATCTAGTTATAATATCCGCAGGGTTACTAACCTTCTTATAGTGTTTTAATGGAGCACTGTCAGACAAAATAGTAAAATTTCTGTTATAAAGATAATATTTAAAAGCAACAACTGCTTTGTAAATAGCCATTAATTCTAGCTTAATCGCAGGGTATTTTTTTTCAGAAGGGGATAATGCTTTAGAAAAATATGCAACTGGTAGTAAGTTATTATCAAATTCTTGAAGTAAGGCAGCTGAGATAGCAATTTTTGACGCATCTGTATTTAAGAAAATGGTTTGTCCCAATCTGGTAAATGAACAATTGGTTCAGAAAAAAACATTTTTTGAATATTATTAAAAATTTTGTCGCGTTCAGAAGTCCAGCGAAATTTTTCTTTAGGCCTGGTAAGCTGAATTAATGGATGTATGATTTCAGAAAATTTGGGTATTAAACTTCTATAAAAGGTCGCTAAACCAATAAAACCTTTTAGTTGGCGTTTAGTTGTTGGTACCGGAAAAGATGTTATTCGCAAAATATTACTTTGAATGGGACTTATTGCATGATTTTCAATGTGAAAACCTAGATAGTTTGTGGAAGTCTGATGAAAAGTACATTTGTTGGGGGCAAGAGTCAAATTATACTTTGATAAAACCTGTAAAATTTTCTCAAGTTTTTGTAATGTCTCTTGAAATGTGTTTGAACCAAATATAAAATCATCTTGATATGTAAATATACCTTCCAAATTTATTTCATCTAAAATCATGTCCATTAGTGCTTGAAACACTGAGGCAGAATTTTTTAAGCCAAAAACTAAACGTTTATACTTATAAGAGCCATACTCAGATGTAAATGTCAATTTATCTTGCAATTCTGGTGGCAAGTCAATTTGATGGTAAGCTTGTTTTAAATCTAAGCTAGTGAAATATTTATAAGAGGATAAATTAGCAATAATATTTTGAATTTTGGGAAGAGGATAAGAAGATCCCTGAATAACTGAATTAAGCATTCTCAAATCTAACGTTAAACGATATTTCTGTTTACCTGAACCGTCAGACTTTTTCTTGACAATTAAGATAGGGCAAGACCATTCAGAGCAATGCCTCTCTATTATTCCTGCTTCAACAAGATTATCTATTTGCTCTTTAGCATCTGCCTGAAGTGCTTGGGGAATGCTAAACGGTAAAGTTTTTATTGGGAAGTCATTAATAAATTTGATATTAGGTACAATGCGATCAGTATGACCAAGTGTCTTAAGAGATTTTGAAAAAGCAGAATAATATTTTAAGAGAAGATCAGAGATTTCCTTCTTTTCATTTGCTTCTAAATGATCCAATTTAAAATCATTTATAGAAAGATCTTTTTTTCTTTGAGCAAGTACTTGATCAGATGCAGTAATAAAATTACAATAATTTTCATTTATTGAAGAATTTAAATTACTTTCCAGTTCATTTTGATCAACAATTTCATCTGGTATACACAGATAACCTATTTCCATATTTTTATTCAAATGAACAACATGATCAGATAAATTTTCAATGTAAACATGCATGATTTTGGGATATGAAATATTTTGAACTTTAGAATCTAATTTTATAAGTGCATCATGACATAACACATTATTAGAGGAAATATTACTACAAAATAGCATCTCATCTTGATCTGGTGAGATGTCAGTTTTAATTTTTACAAATTTGTGTTCATACGGATTTAAGTTCACTTTGTGTGCAAGATATGCACAAATCTGATCATGCGATTCATTACTGTTAACTTTATGCACAATATCACTTGAACTACTGTCATTATTATTTACCTCACTTTCAGAACTTTCATCAATACATATTGCATTTATTTGACTTTTTCTACATTTATTTTTTAATGGTACTTCAACACCATTTATTGAGGCAGTATTATCACTGGGATTAATAACAATATTATTTTTCACAATAAAATCATAGCCTAAAATTCCAACAAATTCTGAAGAATTTGCAATTTCAACAATATAAAAGGTATGCCGAAAGAATATTTTACCAATTTTGATAGACACAGAAATGCAAGAAGAGAATTTAACAGCAGAATTAACAGTTGAAATAGTTACTGAAGAAGCTAAATGTTTGTAACAAACATCCTTTTTTATTTCATTAAAGAAATTAAGTGATAAAATTGAAATTGAACTTCCTATATCCAGTAATAAAAATGCCTCAAATTTGCCAAACTTACTGGAAATAATAGGTAAAAACGAACACTTATCATATACATTATAAATAACTACTTTTTCATCAGTCTGTGTTGACTGATTGTTGCAAATCTGAATTTCCTTAGATGTCTGTGAATAAGTGGATTTAACTTGTCCTTCATCAGACAGTTTAAATTTATTTGCTGATGACCCAAGACAGTTTTGAGACAACAGCTCATCAGCTGTACTGCGTCTCACTGGTCGTTTAAAGGCTGAAATTGGTTATAACCAGAATTATCAAAATTAGTATTTCTATATTGTCCATAATAATTCTGATCATAAGATTTCTTTCTCTTACACAAATTCTTATACTTAAAACATTGGAGGGCCAAATGACCTCGCTTATAACAAATTTGACAAATATTTACCTTTCTGTTATTTTTATTTTGAAACTTAAAATCAAAATTTCTAGAGTTTTTTGATTTGTACAACTCACGAGTGTCCTTCTTAAAACTAGGACGTGTTTGGGTTTGTTTAGTGTCATCTTTCTGTGTATTGTTTACAAATGACAAAGCATTTATTTTCTCTGATAATTCAGATATCTGTTTAGAAAAATCAATATGATTAGAATATTCATTATGAATATTAATTAATTTTTCATTTGACAAAATATTTTGCAAAAACTCTGCTCTTTCTACTGCTTTGTCATAGTCATCAATTTTTTCCTCCTTAATTTTGATTCGAATATCAGTTGATAAACACTGCAAAAGTTTCTTATATTTTATTTCGTTAAGAAATTCAGGATCTTTCGTTTTAAAAGCCTTATTGGCCAAAGTGTTCAATCTATGGGAAAAATTACTGATACTTTCATTAGGTAAGAGTTTTATGTTATCAAATTCGATATCTATAACTGTTTGAGATTCTTTTGAGAAAAATCGTGAAAGCTCCTGTTTAATTAGTTTTACACTATTTGAATTTCTAATTTTGTCATTTTCAAGAAAAAATTTTAGGGCAGGTCCTGCTAATTTTGTTTTGAGAAACAAGACCTCCTGATCATCTGTCCATTTTTGTATTTTAGCATAATTACTAACTACATCAAAGAAAAAATCCAAAGTGGTTGGATCACCTTCATAGCAAGATACAGAAATATTAAAATTATTCTTTGATGAAGTCATTTTCAAAAAATATATATATACTTATAAATACTTAAGCTTGTTGAAATATATCATAATCAATTACAAATAAGAATAACATAAAAGCAAATATATGATATGAAACACAAAAAGAAAATAAAGAAAAAGAATCTGTACATTACCTTTCTTCTAAGCTGAAAACAACATCATAAGAAAAAAATAAATACATTTCCTTTTTTTTTGGGGGGGGGGGGAATAACGAGAAACAAAAAATGTTCTTTCTGAGACTATTACTTAAATGATAAGTTGCAGCAGAGTTCCTTTTTTGTCCAGCTTTCCGAAATTTGTTCTGAGAGGGGGGGGGGGGGGTTCAACATTAAGGAGAGTTACGTTAGATGCTCCCACACCGAAAATGAAGACGACTTAATTATTTTTTTATTCGCAGAACACACCAACACATCATTGTAGAACCACTTTGTAGGATAACAACTTTGCAGAATTGAGACAATACTGAAACACAGGATTCCACGCATTATCCTCGCCATCGTCGAACATTCTGCACTGCACCATCCGGAACCGAAACAAAACACGGTCCACGCACAAATCACATTTTCGTCTCATCGCATTGTTTACACTTGGACAACTTCTCCAGAAACAAAAAACCCTTCTTCACGCGGCACCATAGTTCTATGATGGCAAAATAGTTCAGAGGTGGCGAAGTTTTTGGAATTAAAGGGCCACCTTTTTTGTGCTATAGTTCTATGGTAGCTAAATATGAAAATTAGGACACATTTCGTATGTGTGTGTCCGAGATCGCCGGAAAAGATGAAATAAAAGGCACGTTTTTTTTGCTAGGCCGAGATCGTAGTACAAATGTTGTGATGAACACCAGGTCCAGATTTTACTTTTGTTTCTGAAATTAAAAAAATGAAGACATTTTCATTAAGGAAAATCAGTTCTCAGAGATCATCTTGACTATTTTTTTTATTTTTTCAAAAGCACAAGAAGTTGAATATCCATAAACGTTAGGTATGCAGCACGGTAATATAAAATGCCATTGAACATTATACAGAAAACAATAGTCAGTAAGCAGCACGATAATATGAAAGGTCTTCGAACATAATATAGAAAACATTAGACATCGCTGACGACAGAGAGCGTGCATCTTCTCTTAGCAGTGACAAACGTAAAACTGCCAAAAATTTCAGATTTCACAAACGCCAAAAAAAGTCCTTTGGCATAGAATAGATTCCCAATCTGAGCAAAACAATGTACAGGTAAAAAAGACCGTTACATGATAAACAAAGGGGAAATTTTAAAAAAGGAGCGTTGTCAAGAATATAGTCTTTATCGCTCGTGGCGAGAACGTGCAGCAGCCGGCAACCCTAAACGGAATTTCACAACAGGTAACAAATTAAGTTCTTTATACAAGACAAAATGAAATGATTGGGAAATAAAAAATAGCAGTTACATAAAACAGTCGTTTGATATTTAATCAACTGAAGAACAAGAAAGAAAAATCTAGAAATGGAATGATATTTTAAAACTAATTTATTATTTGTTCTTTTAATTTATTAATATTATTTTATATGCACTTGGAGACGAACACACAATAACAATAACTATTAAAAATGCTTTTCTTTTAAAATTAAATTTTAAACGAAGGGGGGGGGACTCATAATTGAAAAAATAATAGAAATATATGTAATAGAATATGTGTTACATCACAGATATAGCAAAAAACTTGTTTTTACTAAATGGCTGTATGTATGCGACCTAAATTTCGTGGGTGCTCTGTCTCAAGAACTAATGTACAGCTTTCAATAAAAAAAAAATATATTCAGATAGTCCTTATTATAAATTGATTCCGATTTTTTTTTTTTTTTTTTTTTTTTTTTTTTCGTAAACCGTTCAATAGATTTTGTTGCTGTTCTACTTTTTTTTTTTTTGAGATTTCTGCAACAACTCTACCTGAATGCATAATGGACGGATTTTCATCAAACTTCAGATTGAGTTTGTCCCTAATATCATTTGGTATTTTTTTATATTTTGGCGTAAATCGCTCAATATATGGCGCTGATTTGCTGAATTTTTCACAATTTGCACAATAGAGGGGGGGGGGGGGGATCTGCATAATTTCCGCAAATTCTAATCTTATGAACTAACGCACGTATTTTCATCGAACTTCAGATTCAGTTATATATTGACACCAGCTAATGCAGTGTCACCGTTGCAGGTTTTGGTGTAGATCTCTAAACAACTAGCGCTTTTATGGTGCATTTCTTACGCGATTTTACCGATATTCATATCTTAAGAACTAATGCACGGAATTTCATATCATTAGAATTCTCATGATGGGCATGGATTGTCTTTTAATTTTGGTACTCCGATCAATTTAAAAATAACATTATGTATGAGATAGAAGAAAATTGTAGGATTTGGAATTGTGGTACAAGGTACTTCCGCTATTTTACATTCTTAAACTTGACATTATCAACCAAACTCTTTGAATTTTTTTTGTGTTAAAAACATAAGATATAGGAAGCCTAGGTGAAAAAAATATTGATATTTAGTGGAAAAGGGCTGGTAAGATTTTTACTGCGATAAAACTCAGAGGTTTTAACAAATTTTGTCAAAATTTTCACACATTTTTATTTTGTAAAAAAATATTTCTAATTGTCGAAATGTTACGAAATTTTCGTAGGTAATGCAAGTATGGTTTATTGAAGGGCTCTAAAAAGATGTTCAAATACGGAAGTTTAGTTACATTTATATGAAGGAAAGTACATATATTTAATAAACATATGCTTTCCTTGTGGTTTGAAGTGATCTGCCTTCGCCAGTGCATTTGAGAGAGTTAAAATTCCATTAATTTTGTTAAAATTCAATTAATTTTTATACATGTAAATATAAGAGGTATTTAATATGGTTTTACGTAATTTTTATAAAATGTTAATATATAGGGAATAGTGGTGTAAGATAGTGGGAGGAATTGGACAGTAGGTTTTTCTCTTTATGAAACATTCTAAACATTTCATCAATCGCACGCTAGATGAAGCAATGGTAGCCAAATCTTTAGTTGAAAAAAATTGTTGGTCTGTATAAGCTTACAATTATATAAAAGATTATTTCAAGAATCAAAAGTAAATTTACTTTTTATGCTTTCTGTATGTTAATGATTTGTTATTCATAGGTGTAATAGTTTCATTATTTATGGAACATTACATTGTATATTATTATTTATTTAAAACAAGTCTAAAAGCAGCACTTTGGTTTATACAAGAAGTTTAACACAAAAAAGGAAAGTGGGGAGGAATGGGACATGCCAGTAAAGGGAGGAATGGGATATGTCTTTCATTTTTTTAAAGAGATGAATGTAAATTCCTAACATGCAAACATATTTAGAGGGTAATATATTAATTATAACATTGATAATATATTCATTAACTTCAAAATGTAAATAATTTGAATTGATAATTTTTTAATGTTATCTATGACTAACAATCCTGAATTTCCATTTACGTTATGAAGATCCTGGAATTCTATACTATGCCACATACATTATATCAATCTACAATCTTTATTAGATTATATATCTAGCCGACACTTGATTATTTGTGCCTTATAGCTTTATTTTATTGCGATTCGATATATCTCTGTTAGTGGTGAGTTATAGGGCAGATTTTGAAACTTACAATTTCCTTAATTATAAAATACCTTTTGTATGTTTTGTTTCTATGTTGTTCAAGAACATTAAAAGGTGTTTCACCTTGCACTCTATAAATTGAAATTTATGTTTTAAAGTTAATTAAAGTTGATTTTCTAAGTTTTGTAAAAAGTGTCGCACCCCACCCCAATTTCCTCTAAAATAACAAAAATTGTAAGTACCCAAATACCCTAATAAATGGGCCTGCCAAATGATGGCTGTTTGCATATATTCGAAGGTTAAGCTTTTGTATTACAATGCATGCCTATTGGCATTATTTATTGGGTAAAAAGGCGGATTGTGTTTCAGCATTATTTACCTATAAGACCGTCAAAGAACAATGGCAACATACAATGCTAATGTTTTTTTTTTTAATCAACAACGTCAACATTATGGGTGCCTTCACGACATCATTTTAATTGATACATATTTAGCATTTATAAAGCATATTCAATATTTTTTATGTGTTAGAATTCCACCTATCAATGGATTTTTGTATTTTTATTCCATAAGTTACAAGAATGCCAAGCCTTTATAAAAAAGACCTTTTCAATATGGTTTTACGAGTTCATTTTAGATTAAATTAGTAATGAATAATGAGAGCAATTTACAATTTATTGATGCTATGTCAGTAAATGGAAAAACCTCAGATGAGAAAATCCTATGACTGCCTATGCGACTTTAACTCTGCCAAAATTCCGATCATCAGCTTTAATTTAGAATGCATGGTTTTTCTTCATCTTGTTAATTTTTAAACAGTTGTAATATTCAATTATTCAATACGAAAATAAATATTGGCTTTTCTATAATATTATATTCATTATAAGTTTTACTAAATTTTTCTTTCTTTTTTATGTTAACATCCAACTTATCATTTTAGATGCAGAAAGAAACTGAAGTTCAATTTAAAAACAATGCCAGCCATCTTGACCATGAAAGTAGAGGAAAAAGAAGCACTATTATGACTGAGAACCTCATTCTGCAATATTGAAATTTTACAATTATTTTATTGCAATACAACTTTAAATTCATTTTCAATTCATTCATTATCCTCAAAAATAATCTTTAAAAAGTATGCAATGCATAAGCATTTGTATAAATACTAATTATGTAATATTTGCAAAATGTGTGTCACATTAAAAACATATTTTTTATTATAATGAATTAAATAGTTATTTAATAAAATTTATTCATATTTCATTGTATTTTGTTATTTAATCATATTACATTTATTGGTAGTAGAGATATGTATATTACATTTATATCAAAGACGACAGCTCATAATATTTTCCAAATCAATATGTATTTCTTTTTGTTCCCATTCTAGATTTCTACTTTTAGAAAGGTTGCTAGTAAACTCTGATTATAACATACTGATAAACATTAAAAAGTGCGAAACCTGCCCATAATTATAGTTCATAAGTCAAAGATGCATTTTTGTGTACATATGTTAAGGTGTGTATATTATCTCTCCTATATGTAACTATTTGAGTTAAAGATTCTAATTCCAGAGCAATATTAACCACAGAAGAACTACTGAATTCACACTGTTAAAAATAAAGGTGACAAACCGGTGCCATTTGGGACCCGGAGGTGCAAAGGCGGTGCCATTTGGAACCCTAGGGTGTCATAGGAGCTTGAATATGTGGTTGGGGTGACGACAGATCTGCTACTGGATGATGGGAGCTAAATAAGGTGCCATGCACTTCGTATTGGTAGCAATGTACCACCTCATCGGGTGACTAGCAACTTGCGCATGCGCTATGACGTGTGTCTTTCTGCTTTCGGTGTCCGCAAGTAAAGTTTACGGGTGTGAGCAAATCAAAACATGGCAGTGTGTAAATTGGCGATATTAATAGAGGACTAATCACTGAGCTACAATGGAACAACAATGAGGACTTAACGATCCGATTTTCGCGACCAGTGAACCGGGCAAAGTCTGATTAAAGGTAAGATTTAGCTTTATTTTATTTTATTTTATTATTACGTTAATTTATCGTACATCCCTATATGTGATGTCATAAAAAAACAGTAAATTAGAATTTTTTGTTAGTATGATTGATTGGTAAGTTTATTATGTGAAGCTACAAGCTACACTACACTCTCACCAAAATACCCGCCTGCTAATGTTAAACTTATGAGGCAGTTATTTTGCAATTTCTCGTTTACATGTCAATATTTTTAAATGATTTATCGAGGCCTTAGATACCGAGTAGCAATTGGAGCAAACTGCTCTAGGCACGGGAATCCTAAGGGCGCACAATTAGAAAGAGCAAAATGAAAGATTGTAAAAATATTTACATATTTTTTCATTACAAATCAGTTATTATAGACTAATCTTGTTGCAATCGGAATATTCTGTTACCATTTTACCTTGTGTTTAAACTCAACTGTTTAGATTTAATCCTTAACTGCTGTTAGTGTTCTCAGACACCGTGAGTTTTTCAAGTTTCACAGTTTAACTTGTAATTTTTAGTTTAACTATAGATACTGGTCAATTTTTTTTAGTTTGGAGTCTTATTACTACCTCTTAATAATTTTGAATAGCTGAATTTGATTTATAATATTCTTGTACATAAAGTTTAATACATAAATAGTATTCTGAGAATTAATGTAACATTTTATTCATCTTCAGATTAAATGGTCTGACAGACAGCTCACAGTATTTATGTAACAATTTTTGTCAGAGCAGTTAAGTTTAAAATATGTTTTTGCGTCTATATACAGTTAAAAGCAATTAATTTTATTCGCGAAGTTTTAATTTTTACCTTTACACGGGATCTCGGACAGCATCTGGCCGGCTTTGCATATATTGTCGGATAGATGCTATCCGAACCCCTCCTGTAAAGGCTAATTCACACCATATTGCAGCCTCGCGCCTCGCGTAACTTCTCTAATATTATTTCAGTATACCTGATTTGTCTTTGAGATGAGGGAGGGGTAACTTTTCATTTAAGACAATTGAATACTTGCAAATCTTAACGTAATGAAAACTTATTTACAGGGTTTTCATTATTAATATTTTCCTTATTAACCACCATTATTTCCAAAATAATCTTCATAATAAGATTAGATCGGGAGGCGATAGCCCGGACAATCATTTAGTCTCATTTAAGGATAAAAATCACGGATAAAAACTCTATTTGCATATTAAAAGGCCATTTAGTCAGCCAAGTCATACCTTGGTGGGAAATGCCTAAAAACCCGAATTTAGTGGGTATCTTGGGTTTACCATTATGTTTTCTTACTCCCAATTCTTCATATTTTCATACTTTTGGTTTCATTTTCTTTCAAAAAGGTGAGAAAATGTTAGGGTATTGAATTGAATAAACCTTATGATCTGATTATCGGCTATGCAGATTTACACCCATTTTTTTTTTTTTCGAAAGTATTCTTTCGCATTAAACCTTATTTAGTAGCAGAATTTTATGGTTAAATAAAATAAAATATTTTTTTCAATAATAGTGATTTAAGTTTGATTAGAACGTAATCAGTCCCCCACCCCCTTTCTCAATCATCAACATCATCCGATATGACAAATGTGTAATCATGAACATTCAAATTATAAAAGGAAAACAATCTGTATTTACTCCACTGAACTTTCAGAATAGTTTACAGAAATAGTGTGCGTTCAAAAAATATAACAATGAATAAAAACTTATATCGTAATTTTACACAAATGTGAAATTTTTCCGCAGGTGATGAAGATCTCGTGTTTTAAAGGCGATTTTTGCACTGTCATTTATAAATTTTAAACACTTTTCTAATGACATAATTTTTAACAATCTTTCATTCCACCCGTTCTGAAACAAGACCAATAAACAGGGTTGGCTGTTTACCGGTAAAAACTGGGGAGAAGGTGGTAAAAACCTAAGGATGTACAATAAACTGTTAGCATTTAAACTGTATTTTAATACTATTGATAAAAATTCTATTTTCATGTAATTGGTGTATTAATATATAACATCTGTATAGGGGAGAATGGGGTGGTGTGTGACTTTTTTTTTTTTACAAAAGTAAGAATTTTATATATATATATATATATATATATATATATATATATATATATATATATATATATATATATACATATATATATATATACAAAAAGAAAAATTTCAATTTATAGCATGCAAGGTAAAACACTTTTTAATCCCCCTGAAAAATATAGAAACATAACGTGCAAATACTATTTTATTTTAAAGCGAACGTAAGTTTCAAAATGTGTCTCATACCACCTCATTAAGAGTTATGGGATAGCAATAATAATAAAAAAGCTATAAGGCACAAAATAACCTATAGTGTCGGTAAGATAAACAATCAAACAAAGGTTGTAAGTTGATAATATATATGCCACAATATAAAATTCCAGTATCTTCATGACTGGAATGAAAATTCAGGATTCTCTGTCATAGGTGTCATTAAGGCCCCACACTAGGCACAGAAAGAGACCCGGATGATAATGTAAAAGTCTATAGGAACGTTCTTTTCAAATACCTAACTCAAATTTTAGTATTTTTACATGATTTTTTTGAACAAGACAGCTGAGGATGATCCATAACCCGCCTAGTTTTTATTTTTTCGATTTTGCTTTTATATTTTTTGTATAACGATAGTTTCAATTTCAGAACCGGTTTAAACCGATTTCGTAAGTTAAAGTAATTAAAAAAAATCTGAAACCAAAACTGAAAAAGTAAAAACTACGCCGGTTGCGGATCGCCCTAAGCAATCTTGTGCAAAATAATCACGTAAAAATATTAAAATTTGGGCGAAATATTTGAAAAGAACGTTCCCATAGACTTTGCATTACCATTCGGGTCTTTTTCTGTGCCTTGAGTTGAGCCTTAAATAATCATCAATTTATTTACATTTTGAAGTATGTATGCATATATTATCAATGTTATAATTAATATATTATCCTCTAAAAATATTTGCATGTTAGCAATTCGCATTATTATTAATTAAAAAAAGGAACTGGGAGCCTCCCATTCCTTCCTTTTCTGGCATGTCCCATTCCTCGCTACTTCCTTGTTTGTGTTAAACTTCTTGTTCAAACAAAAATGCTGCTTTAGGCTTCGTTTAAATTATGGATAATATATATAATATAATGTTCCATAAATAGGGAAACTATTACATTTATACATAAACAAGCCTTAATTATATTGAAAGCAAATAAATCAAATTTAAATTGGATTTTTGAAATAATTTTTTGTTTCATACATTTGCAAGTCTATGCATATCAATATTTTTTTGTAAACTGAAGAATGGATTACCATTGTTTCATCTTGTGTGCGATCGATGAAATGTTTAGAATAATGCACAAAGAGAAAAACCTACTGTCCCATTCCACCCGACTTTCTCCCATATAGCAAAAGGGTAAAATAAAGAATTATCCAGTTCCCTAAAGCTCCTGATATACACTATATGGCCAGAGATGACCGTCCACTTGCGATTTTAGACATTTTGTTAAATATCTAGAAAAATGTATGAGGAATTATCCTGAAAATCTTAATGTATAAATATAATAGACTACCTGGCCATTGCTTATCGTCCACTTGCGATTTTAGACATTTTGCAAAATATCTAGAAAAATACATGAGGAATTATCCTGAAACTCTCAGTGTATAAACAATATAGTACAGGTCATATATTTCCGTGAGGATTTTTTCCAGAAACTTTATAGGGGACCGCCAACAAATTAAAAAATGTATGAATATCTTTTGAATAACCCCGTCGAAACTAATGCATCAAAAGCGCTCAAACTGTAGATTGTAATTAAGTGGCTTATTGTTATAAACTGTGTTCATTTTTATGTCGATAGCATGTATACTCGTAGAGAAATTAAGGTTTTTATAAAAATATCCCAAATTTTTCCACGATTCATCTTAATGCAAAATAATAATATTTTCTGAAAATGTGACAAACAACATTGCACATAATACCCTGTAATCAGAATTAAAAAATAACAAAAATTGTATAAAAAATGAGTAGGTTTACTAAATAATTTTTCACTGCGCATGCGTCAACGATATCAAAATTTTATTTGCATATTATGTTAGCTAAATATATAGAGCAACTTTTGTGAAAGTTGCAAAATCATAGCTTGAAAATTCTGAAAATAATCGTCAATAGAATCACTTAAAAATCCGTTATTTCCACAATGAAGCAAAAACAAGAGGGGTTGTATCCATATATTCATTGATTTATGTCAATATAGAATATACAATACGGAACTTACTACTACATTTAGAAAAAAATCCCTCAATTTTTTTTATTCATTTTGGGAACAACGGATTTTCAACTTATTATATTGACGATTATTTTTAGAATTTTCAAGCTATGATTTTGCGACTTTCACAAAAGTTGCTCTATACATTTAGCTAACATAATATGCAAATGAAATTTTTATATCGTTGACGCATGCGCGGTGAAAAGTTATTTAGTAAACCTACTCATTTTTCATACAATTTTTATTATTTTTTAATTCTGATTACAGGGTATTATATGCAATGTTGTTTGTCAGATTTTCAGAAAAATTATTATTAAAAAGAATGAATACTTTTTGGATATCTTTTGGATAACCCTGTCAAAAGTAATGTAGCAAAAGCGCTCAAACTGTAGATTATGATTAAGTGGCTTATTGTATTAAACTGTGTTTATTTTTATGTCGATAGCTTGTATACCCGTAAAAAAATTAAGGTTTTCTACGAATCCGGAAAACAGACGAGGGGTTGTATCCATATATTCATTAATTAATGTCAATATAGGATACATAATAGGGGCGTACTAATAAATTTGAATAAAATTCCTCATTTTTTTATTATTATTACTGGTAAGGAATACCTGGACATGTTAGGGAAATTCGTTGCTAATCTGGAATAGACACTTTGTTGCAAAATATGTTTTGTAAATATGGTTATTAATGTAAGTAGTTTGTAACTCTTAATGATAACACAGGAAACGAATATCTGAATGACAAGTATGCGTTGGTCATGTAATTTTCTCGTGCTGTCCGAAAATAGGCAATAAAGAGGATAGTGCCCAGTTAAACTGATGGCATTGAGCTCGCAGGCTATACATACAACTGTATATTATACTCTTATTTCAAAGAATAATGCCCTTCCAAAAATAAAAGAAATCAACTGTAAGTTATTAGACAGTGGATTAATTACCACTCCTCTTTATACTTAACCAATGAGCCCCTAAAACTAATCAGGGAAGTGCCTTATCAGAGTGAACCTATTTACAAAATTTGAAGAAAATTTGATAATTCTGCATGATTTCTGCATATTTATATAAATTAAAGGGGGTAGCACTCTCTTCTCCCCCCTTCATATTTAACCAATGAACCTCCAATGCTAATCAGAGAAGAACATTATAAGAATTAACCTACATATAAAATTTGAAGCAAATCTGATATTTATATAAAGAGTTATCACGCTACATATAGATCCTGCGGGCACATTAGTTGCCAGGCTTTAATAATCTTGTGAGCTATAATTTAAATTTTATTTAAATTTTATTCTTTTTTTTTTGTTGTTCATCTACCATTTTTACTGTACTTTGATGATACATTTTAATTGGACTGTCTTGTTGTGTGTTTTTCTTAATGTGTTATTATTATTATTTCAGATAGTGAACTTACATTTACAATACTTACATTACCATGCTTGGTACGAGAAAATTTTCCGACTCTTTATCATGAAGAAGATGCAGAAATTTCTGTGTTTCAACCTGTTATTGTGCTCTGCAACTCAAGCAATTTGTTAAATTACTCATGCTATGTATTAATTTTATATAAACAGTTAATTACAAAAACTGATAATTTTATAAGCTTAGTTACTTTGTGGTATGCATTATTTTGGTTGTTTAACGTTAACTATAGCAAAAGCCAATTTAAATTTTTATCATTTTTATTAGATACTTATTTCTTCAAAACTTTCTCAGTGGCATCAGTTCCACATAGTGTCAAGCCTTTATTTAATAATATTTAATACATTCTTGGTGTTTACAATAAAAAAATTATTTGAACTAAAAGGTTGTTTTTTTAATTCAGTGTTTTATTCCTTTCATTATAATTACTCTTTGGGTTAAAATTTCAGATGCAATAAGTCAAAACACAACAACAATTTGGCAGAAAGTGTTTTGATGTGGATACAAGGCTAGAAATCAGCACTCGTTAGTCGTCAAATGAAACTAAATTATAGAAAAATTATTCATAGTCGTCAAATCTTGATAGCTAGCTTTCTTTAACTTTAATTTTTGTTTAGCAAATGCTTTCATTTGTATTTTTGCATACAACCCCCCCCCCCTCTGCACCATGACATCAGCACGTGTCTTAAGAATTTTGAACCTGTCAATAACCTCTAAGTTAACTTCACTTTAACCGATTACTGATAAAAGTGGTCCTTGGATATTACAACCCTGAAAACAAGATTTTCTTTTATTATGAGATATTTCTGCATCATTATATGTTCCTAAAGTAAGAAACTGTATTAAAATTGTTTTAAAATTTTTGTACTCCCTTCCTCAAACAAACAAAAAAAATATGTGTGATTTGGAAATGTTTTAAATGCCACACCATAATTGGCAACCAAAGATTCTTTTATTTGCTAACTTTTTATTTTCTGATGTACTGTTAGTCTCAGATTTTTTAAAAATTAGCTTATCCCTAGTTATATCTAAAGCTCATATTTTCTTTCTGTGGACATATTTGCTTGATTATCTGCTTGTATGCATATTAGCTTTATAAAAAGAATAAGTTTTTCCAGAATCCAAATATTGTAGTTTAATCAGGTTTCATACTTATGGAAAGTCAGTTTTTATTTTGTTTAGTAAGAAAAAGAGTTTAATATATAAAATTTCCTCCCCACTTCCCTTCAATACATTAAAATTAAATATGCAATGCAATATTATTACTATTAACATGGTTGTGAAAAGAAATAAGATAATATGAAATGCAGTTGGCACATCGAAAAAAAACTGTAGGCATTATTTTGACACCTTACATACAGTTCTTAATTTCTAATCCTGTGTTATAAAATATGGATTTGCATAAGTTCACTATAAATGTAAGTACTACATATATTGTAAAAATGATTTTTTTTTACTCAATTTCATCTGTGATTTTACCACAACTATAAAATGAACTTATTTTCTATAATTCATTTCATAGCTTGATGGCTAACTTTCTTGAAGAATTTTAAATAATATGAAATATTCTTACTAAATTAAAAGTTATGCAGCATTTATTATATATTCTTTCCTAATTTGCGTTTTACATTTTTTTTAATTAGATACAGCAGGGTAGCTGAAAAAAATATTGGTGCGTTGTTTGACATTGATATTTCACAACTAAAATCTGAGAAATGCTTATTTTAAAATTTTTTAGCATTTCTTCTATTATATGAAAAACTTAATCCTCCGAAAAGTTCACAACAGTCAAAATGATCAGCAACTAATATGTTCAACGAAGTGTTGGCCTCATGGAAGCAAAATAATTTTAATGGAACTTCCAGCAGTATTGGGGCCTTCACATGGAGCAAAAACAACATTGACCTTCAACACCCATCTGCGTGGATATTTAATAACAGGTGTATTGCCTTCGAACAATCAGATCTTAACTCACTTAACTTCTGTAGAAAAGTTAGAAATAGAAAATCCCCAGTTTGCATTTTATGTAATGCGAAATTATCAAGGCATAGAATGATTTAAATCAGAATTATCTGCAGCGGATTGTCAATTCTGTGATCTTTCGTTTTCAAGCTTGTGTAAAAAATAAATATCAAGCTAGTGAACAATTTGTTAAAATATTGTTATTTCTTTTATTTTTTTAAATTAAAATATGGCATATATTTTACAGGATATAGCATTTTTCTGTGTCACCATACTTTTCAGTTGCCCTTTATATAAAATAATGAAAATACATGTCAAGCAATATACTATGTGTCAAAAAAGATGTTACGGAATACTTCTGAAACTATAAGAAAATTATAAAAATATTCATATGAAGATAGATAATTCTATTTGTACTTTATCTTATTTTGGAGTCAAAAAACATCAAATTTTTATAATTTTCCTGCATCTAAAAATGCCCAATCACAAAAATAGTTTCTGGCCCTTTCTTAATCATACCCAAAAAGTTTGATCCAAACATCTGAGTTAGAGAGAGTCAAAAATCATGATTTGTTTCATTTTACAAGAAATTCAAAACAAAAAATTGAAAATCAGGCTTCAAAATGCATGACAAAGTCACAATATTTGACTCTAACTCATTGATTTTTAGAGGCAGAAAATAGGTGTATAGGTTGTGTTAAATTTTGCGATTTATTCTAACAAAACCTTTTGGGTATGACTAACAATGCAATAGTGATGACTTATGATTCGTGATTTTGAAATGCAAAGACTGTATAAAAGTTAAAATTTTGAATTTTTCTTAAAATACTCTCCATGTAAATGAAAGTACAATTTGAATTCTATGCCTTTCTATGATTATTTTTGTAGTTCATATTATCCCTCTCTGAGTTACAAAAAAATGCTACAATTTTTCTTTGGACATCTGATAATGAGTTTAAAAATATAATATTCCATCAATCTAAAAGAAAAAAAAACTCAAAATATTGACTGATCATGATAATTTTCTCTGCAGAATTCAATTTAAAAATGGGTAAACACTTTGTATTTCATGATTCAAACCAATACAATTTCTTGACAAGCGGGGTGGGGGGAGGGGGGTTGCAACTGTGGGCCATAGATTGTGAGTGCTAATTCGCGTAGGATGCCACAGGGCACACTGGATTATGTGTGTCATCCGTTCACCCTCTGGGGCATCCTGGGTAAGTGGTATCATTATTCTCCCCTGAGATGCCATTCTTTCACCCCTTAAGGTAACTTGGATGAGGGATACCATTACTCTCCCCTAAGATGCGATCCTTTCACCCTCTGGGGCACCCTGGATAAGGGGTGCCATTACTTTCCCCTGAGGCGCCATCCTTTCACCTCCTGGGGCACCCTGGATAAGGGGTGCCATTATTCTCCCCTGTGGTGCCGTCCTTTCACCCCCTGAAACACCCTGGATTAGGGGTTCCATCCTTTCACCCTTGTAAAGGGTGCCATTTTAGCTCCTCTAGGGGTGTCACCAGTGAGACAAGCCTTTCACCTTTAAAAGGTGCAATGTGTCACCATTAGTTTTAACAGTGCATACATGTTCGACGCATTCTTCCGGATCTTTTAGCCAGTTTAGAGTTTTAAATTTGTGATCCTATCAATAGTTAAGTTTTTCCTCTTTAATATTTTAATTTGAATCAAAAGTCTCAATTAAATAAAGTATTAAAAATGCATAATGTATTAAACGTAGGTGGTGAAAGAAATTTGTGAGGAATAAGTCGAGATAAAAGACAATAAAAAAATTAAAGGGAAAAAGATTCTAGTAATTAGTAAGAATGGTACGGCATATCCACCTGAAGAAATAATAACGTTTAAAAAAATTCTTAAATGTGACATTCAGATAAATTTGCAGATCTCTTATCTGTTTTGAACCATTGAATTAGTTATTCTGTAGTTTTTCAAAAATATGTAAAAGAAGACACTTGTTAATGAAATTCATTTGACCATAGAACTGAATAAAACACATTAAATACAAGACTACTATATTTTCACTTCTAGCATTCTAATTTAGAAGCACATTCGCATAAAATAAACGGACAACGTTTTTTCATGATATAAAGATTTTCAAATCATTTATTGGATTAGATGAGGCTCAGTGCTTTATATGTATAAATTAAGCACCGTGCTTAATCTAAAATCATAATATTTCTTTTAGGCATATTTTAAATCTCAGTTATGATACTTTATTTACATTATGGTATCCATTTGCTTTTTTTAGTTTAACTAAAGACCGTAATATCTGGCTTCAGGTTATCTCCTCATTTAGTGCTGTTGCTATAATGCTCATTTAATTAGAAAAATGATTTTACACCTATTTAAATATCTACAGTGAAACTTTAGTGAGTTTTCACATGCGTATGTCAGTTGCTGTTATAATACTGAAACACATGTTAGGCCATATTGCTTATTTTACATCGAAATATTTTGATACATGAGGAAAACTCCACTCTAGATATTTAAAACTGTAAAAATGTAACTTCATATAGAAAAAATACTATAATAACTCCAATTAATTTAAGTATTAGCATAAAAAAACAATTACGTAAAATCTTTTCGGAAAACTGCTGTAAACACATTAATAATAAAACTGCAAAAAATTTGTGCAGTTACAAATACATTTTGGTAAGTGCAAATAAAATATTTTAAATACAATGCTAAAAAAGCATTAACAAATTTACTGTATTAACACTTATACTATTGTAAAGAGCTTTCTGGAGAGAAAACAAAATGTGGCTTAAATATAATACTAAAAAAAATTTTAGTAATGTTTCGAACGGCACCTCATTAAAATTACTTTTTTTTTGATAAACTACATAAAAGGTTTAAGATGCAAGCATAAAAATCCATAGTAAATGTGCCATAAAATCTCTTGCAAATGTACAACAATATTCTCAATAAATATACTACAAAATGTTTTGTAAGAGTACTACAAATAATTAAAAAACTCCCTAAAAATTCGTAAGTACGTTTACTAAATAATTCTCAGTAAATTTATGAATATATATATAGTGATCACTCTAAAATATCGCTAGTAAGCTTACTAAATAATGTTTAGTACATTTATAAAAACTAATATGAGAACCTCCCTTACAAATCATTAGTAAATTTACTAAATAATCAGTAGTAAGTTTACAAAAAGTTCTTTAGAAAACTCCCTAACAATTCTTTACTGCATATACAACATAATCACTGGTAAATTTACGAAAAATTCCTTACTAAACTCCTTGAATAATCTTTATTAAGTTTACTAAATAATATTTAGTAAGCTTACAGATGATTCTTTAAGAAACTCACTAAAAAATCGTTGGTATGGTTACTAAACAATATTTAGTAACAGTAACTAAAGCAACTTTTGTAATTGTACATGATTTTCTTCTGTTGCGGTTACATGAAAAGTTCTAGGCATCCCAGTTTCCTAGAAAATTCTTAGTAACCTTCCAGAATTTTTTTTACAGTGTAGTAATAATAGTTGAATTATTTACAATTTCCATAATAGCCATATCTTAGAAACTAGCGCATGGATTTTTATAAATCTTTATATTTAGTTCGTATTTGATATAATATGATGCCTCATTATATTTTGGCGAAAACCGTGTCGCTGCCATGGTGCGTTATTTTTTATTATCGCAATAGATCTGCCTCGAGAATTAATGCACGAAATTTTCTAAAACTTCAGATTCACACTGTCTCAGTCAGACTCTGATATAGATTAGTGTTAAATATAAAATATAAAATGTATGATGAAACGAAATTTTCGCCATTTTTTTAACACAAAATACATAATATGAATTTTAAAATGTTCATATTTACTTAAAAGGCGATTGAAATAATGAAATATAGATGTTAAAAGTTAATTTTATTTAAAAACATTTTAGTACTTTCAAGCCTATCAGTCTCTTCCTCAGAGAATATTTTCTTTATTTATACAAATACCCAGTAAACCATGGTGACGTCACTACAACGTCGTTGTGAAGTCACATTGTGACTTTGTGACCATCGATTGTCGATGTGACGTCACGTGACGTCGATGTGAAGTCACAGTGACTAAAATGTGAAGTCGTTATGGCCTTTTTAGAGCTCTTTTGTGACGTTTCACGAAGTGGTCACAATGGGACAAATTTGTGAAAAATGTGTCATTTGTGACTACTTTGACATTAACATTGTGACGAAACTGTGACAAAAGCGACGATATTTAAATTGCCAGAAACATGTTTTTTAAAGTAAATAACATGTTTTGAAAGATATTTATAATTTTCTAAAGATTTTTAAGAAAGTCACATTTCAGTCACAATGTGACGTCACTGAGTGGTGGCATTTTGGTCACAGATGTGATGTGACCAAAGTGACTCACAATGACGTCACTGTGACCATGCATGCTATTAGGGACATGATTCCGTTTTGAAAATGAACGAGACTCGTGGTTTGGAGATTCAATTAGTAGTGCTTTAGGTGAACGGTAAAAAAATACATATATATTTAATTATTGTACCATAAATTTTAATACGTCATTTTCTCAAATTGTCAGGTTTTATTTTCAGTATGCTAAACCATAAACTCGATATATTATACGATAGGGCATCATTACACACTTGATGGTTTTTCCATAGGATTTATGTGGATTCGCTGATAATGGATAAATAATAATTCGATGTTAGGAATTTGATTTTCGTATGATCAAATACTATTGTGATATTCTGATTGAGATATAAACGAGAGAGAGCAGTAGATTGGCGACAAAATTTTATATCTGCTTTATGTTCTTTTATTATTATTTTTTTTGAGTTTTTATTGGTTTTTCCGATGTATTCCATTAATTAATGGATATGAAATTTGGTATAAATCGCCATACAGATGGTGCTGCTATGCTGCATTTTCACGATTTTGCAATAAATCTATCTAGATCAAGAGCTCTATCAAGAACTAATGCATGGATTTGAATCAAACTTCAGATTCAGTTAGTATCTGATAAAAAAAAAAATTGATTCTTCATTTGTTTTTGGTGTACATCACCCCCACATGCGGCGAAGATTTTTTTAAAGATTTTGCAATAACTCTAGCTCAAAAACTAATGCTCGGATTTTCATCAAATTTCAGTTATAAGTTGACAAAAGTTGTTGCTGACTAGATTTTGGTTTAAACTGCCACTGATATGCTTCATTTTTTCAGGAAATACTAACATGCATAAAGTAGAAAAAAAATTTGAGATTGCTACATCTGACTAGTTTTATTTATTTTTAGTTTACTTCTTTTTTTTTCAGAACATAAAAATATCAATCTTTCTAATCATACTTTTAAATTAAATATATTATTGATTTTATTTCCCATTACAAAATCAGATTTATCCGTAGAATTTCTCGAATTATACAGTATTATTGATCGGATTATTGTACTTTCCAGTTTTTTTTTTTTTTTTTTTTAGTTAGAAATGAAGGTTGATATTAATCAATGATTAACTATGTAGTTATTACGTAGAAACTAAAAAATTAATAATTTCTATGCTGTCATGACTTTGTGACTATAGTAATGCGATTTTTATTATGCTTACTATATTTATTAACACCAACGCCATTATTGGCGGTGTATCTATCTAGCCGGAT
Organism: Maratus speculifer; assembly: GCA_964019185.1. Lineage (NCBI taxonomy): Eukaryota > Metazoa > Arthropoda > Arachnida > Araneae > Salticidae > Maratus > Maratus speculifer. The sequence continues at coordinate 144,749,850 of OZ025301.1, read as the reverse complement.
AATATGAAACAGCCAAATAATAATGCATTATTTGATTGAAATTCCGGATTCTTACTGACTTTTACGAATGTCAGCAATTTGGCTAATCAGAAATTAAAAACATTCGGCAAATAAAAAACAAAAAAATAAAATAAATCAGCTTTGAAATAATGAAAAAAAGATCTTTAACCCTTTAATATATCCATTATATATATATATATAAATATATTTGAAAATAACGGAAATTTTTGCAATTGCTTAAAGACCAGTTATTCATCTAAGTTTAATTATCCGAAAAAATAAACTAAACTAAACTAAACTAAAAAAATATTTATATTCTAAACGTCTTGCACAATGAAGAAAAAAAATTGTTTCGATTTGTCTAAACTAATTAAAACTTAATAAAATATTATTGAAATGAAGCACCCAGTCGCAGTTAACTCACATTTTTATGAAATTACATTCAAAGATTTTTGAAAAATTCAAAATATGAACTACAAAATGTGTCAAAAGATTTATTTTTCGAGAATAATTCTGCTTTTCAGTAAAGCCGGTTAGGCAACTTCAAAATAATACTGTTGCCTATTGAGCTCATTAACGCAAACTGAAATTACATCTTGGCCTACCTTAGCTGAACCTTAAATTGAACTTGTATTGGGTTAGTTTCTTAAAAAATAATGTACATGGTACGGTAAGAATAAACATAAGAGACATCAGTCGTTAAGTAATGTAAATAAGTGTATCGCCAGTATTAATACACATACACACATAAAAAAAAGGAAGAGAAAAAAATTGAGCACTCGTAATTCGCCACAATGGCGATCGGCAGCGAGAACCCTGTTCATATTATAATTAACAATTTTCCTTAATTTCCACTTTATTACACACAGAACAATAAACGTAATTCATAATACCCAGTTTATTTATTATTTGCCTCTTCTGTAAAAATGTTTTACCGAATTTATTATTATCGAAGTATTATTGGTAAATTATCTACTCTTTTAAGGTATAGTGTATAATAGGAGCGATTTGGTTGAATTCAATAATAGATAATCAGTAGTGCATTGTTTAAATAACTTTCAAATATACAATCTCCGGCTAAATTCTATTTAATGACATATAGTGCAATAAACGTCATTTATAAAACATTTATTTATTTGTTCTTCAACGGTTTTCTTTTTTTTCCCGTGTAAAAAAGTTTTGATTTCTCTCATTCCTGCTTTAGCAATTCTTACTTTACTTTAAAAATTATTAGATAAATATGTTTGAACTATCTTTTATTTTTTTAAATAATTGTGAAAAATTTAAAAGAAAAAAAAAGAAAAAAGAAAGCTACAGAAGTAAATTATCAGAAATTTTTATTTTTACTAAAATTTTATCCGTATACTGTATAGAAAAATAACTACATCTATAAAATTAGTTTTTGTAAAAACTACAAATTTCTGCAGCTTAGCAAACCAAAAAGAAAAAAAATTACAGTAATTTTACTAAAATTTTGTCTGTAACCTAAGTTGAACTAACATAAAAAATTCTTGGCATCCCCGTTTCCTAAAAGAGTCTTGTAACCTTACAGATTTTTCGATTTTCTCTTCAAATTTGTATTTAAAACACGATTTATGCTGTTGCCGCTACATAAAAAGTTCTAGGAATCCCAGTTTCCTTGAAAATGTTTTGTAACTTTACAGATTTTTTTTACAGTGTATTAGTCTCTGCAATCTGTCTGTCCGTCATAGAGTCCGTACACAAAACTCTATCAGTCAGAGTTTTTAAATTTTGTATTTTTGCAATTTAAATTTTAAAAGAGAATCTTTATTTCGACATTTTTCGAGTAGACATCATAACATGAAAGTAAAACATTTTGCAAGTAAACTGTGGCCGTGTGAGCTCTTAGTTCGAACCCCGATGCTGGAACTCAAAGTTTTAATATTTAAAGGTTTACGCATTATTGGACGCATATATTGTCCAAAATTACCCATTTTTGGACAATCTAAAGCTGCTATCAGATTCACCAACATTTCGAAAGACTTTTGAGCCAACACTTGATTTCCTCCAACTTTTCGCGAAATATCCTCCGAAAACACAGTGTGATAGCAAACAGCAATGTCTCCCCAACTTTTTTCCACAGTTCTAAAAAAGTCTGGGCTAGCCGAGATTTTTCATCCAACATCGAACATTTCAACGTATCAGAGATAAGCGTTTGATACCAATAGGCGATAAATATTAACAGCTGGTACTAGTAGGACGGGTTTTCCTGCTTTTCCTCCAACTTTTTAAAAGATAAATGTAACCTTTTTCTCTTTTTGAACGGGAAAAAGTTGGGTTAAAATCGGCTGAAAAGTTTCTCACGCGTAAAGTTCGTAAATCTGATAACAGCTTAAGAGTTTCTTTTATTAGGATTTCGTTCATCTGACATTCATAATGTTTCTATAGAATTTAACTTTTTTTTCTGTTTTAAAAACGTTTGCAATTTCTGAATGATTTGGTATTTTAAATTTAATTTTAAACATTTTTTTTCGCTTTTAGAATTCTTTAATTTTATTTATATCATCGCTAATCTATACTAATAAAATCCGTGCGCCTCTGTCTGCTTGAAGCCGATTAAACTTCGCAACGCGGGCGAGTTGGAAGTCGCGAGAGGTGTCTTTCGATTGGAAAAATTCCGGGGAAGTCATTTCGGGCATTTTCGAGACCGTGGGACCAAAATTAAAAAAGTTATGAATTAAAAACCCCTTGGGAATCGGAACGAAAAATGTCTCAAATCCCAAACGGCGCTCAAACGGAGCTCTGAGGCAGAACACTGCGCCACCTTGCGGTGAAGGAAAAGAACTTTTCCCCTTTGGCTAAAAGAAGAAACAGTCGAAAACCTCTTTTTCTCCCTTTTTTGCGCGTTTTTTCTTAAACCATCATGCAGACAGTTTTTAAAGTAGAAAAAAACTGATTACATATTCAAAATCTGCGTAAAAGTCTGCTTCTGATGAACCAAAAAATACGAGAAAATGTCTTATGGGCGCGCAGAGCCAACCGTACAAAACCAAATATATTTAATGGGACGATGGCGACCATGGAGCGTAGAGCCCACTGTGCGAAATCACATATTTTTAACGGGATAATGGGCGCATAATAACCATAGCTCTTTAATTTAATTTTTTTTGTGCTTGAGGATTCGAACACTAAGACTTGCTTATTAAATGAACTTTTTTGTTTATTATATATTGCTTAATATCGAGGTTCGTTTGGAAAAACTGGCCCAGCTGGCGGGCGTAGCTCGCTAGTCTATACTAATAAAATCCGTGCGCCTCTGTCTGCTTGAAGCCGATTACAGTTCGCAACGCGGGCGAGTTGGAAGTCGCGAGAGGTGTCTTTCGATTGGAAAAATTCCGGGGAAGTCATTTCGGGCATTTTCGTGACCGTGGGACCAAAATTAAAAAAGTTATGAATTAAAAACCCCTTGGGAATCGGAACGAAAAATGTCTCAAATCCCAAACGGCGCTCAAACGGAGCTCTGAGGCAGAACACTGCGCCACCTTGCGGTGAAGAACCTGAACTTTTCCCCTTTGGCTAAAAGAAGAAGCAGTCGAAAACCTCTTTTTCTCCCTTTTTTGCGCGTTTTTTCTTAAGCCATCATGCAGACAGTTTTTAAAGTAGAAAAAAACTGATTACATATTCAGAATCTGCGTAAAAGTCTGCTTCTGATGAACCAAAAAATACGAGAAAATGTCTTATGGACGCGCAGAGCCAACCGTACAAAACCAAATATTTTTAATGGGACGATGGCGACCATGGAGCGTAGAGCCCACTGTGCGAAATCACATATTTTTAACGGGATAATGGGCGCATAACAACCATAGCTCTTTAATTTACTTTTTTTGTGCTTGAGGATTCGAACACCAAGACTTGCTTATTAAATGAATTTTTTTGTTTATTATATATTGCTTAATATCGAGGTTCGTTTGGAAAAACTGGCCCAGCTAGCGGGCGTAGCTCGCTAGTCTATACTAATAAAATCCGTGCGCCTCTGTCTGTCTGTCTGCTTGAAGCCGATTACACTTCGCAACGCGGGCGAGTTGGAAGTCGCGAGAGGTGTCTTTCGATTCGAAAAATTCCGGGAAAGCCATTTCGGGCATTTTCGAGACCGTAGGACCAAAATTAAAAAAGTTATGAATTAAAAACCGGTCGGGAATCGGAACGGAAAACGTCTAATTTCCCAAACGGAGCTCTGAGGCAGAACACTGCGCCACCTTGCGGTGAACGACCTGAACTTTTCCCCTTTGGCTAAAAGAAGCAGCAGCCGAAAACCTCTTTTTTCTCCCGGGAAAACGACTTTTCTTTCGTTTCGGTTCTTTGAAAAAGAACTAATTGGTAAAAAATGTTAAACACGGTTTATTTTCATACTTTTTCTTTTTGGTAGCATACACGAATATTGTGTAACCTAAGATTTACGCGATTAATACTAATTTTTGTTAGTACAAACGGAAAACGAGCTGCTAAAATTATTTGTTAGTTATGTTGTTTGTGATATTAATGAAATTACTTATTTTTTTTTAACAGCAGTCTTTTGCAGTTTTTAATACCGAAACTTTTTTTGCGCGTTTTTTCTTAAACCATCATACAGACAGTTTTTAAAGTAGATAAAACTGATTACATATTCAGAATCTGCGTAAAATTCTGCTTCAGATGAAACAAAAAATACGAGAAAATGTCTTATGGGCGCGCAGCGCCAACCGTGCAAAACCAAATATTTTTAACGGGACGATGGCGACCATGGCGCGTAGCGCCGGTGGGTGGCAGGCCGGGTGGCCGCCTTTGCACGGTGGGCACGTAGCGCCCACTGTGCGAAATCACATATTTTTAACGGGATAATAGGCGCATAACAACTATAGCTCTTTAATTTACTTTTTTTGTGCTTGAGGATTCGAACTCCAAGACTTGCTTATTAAATGAATTTTTTTCTTATTATATACTGCTTAATATCGAGGTTCGTTTGGAAAAAGTGGCCCAGCTAGCGGGCGTAGCTCGCTAGTTTTTTTTAATTTCGGATTTTCAAAAAATTTGGAATTTTAGATTTTATCTAAATAATTTTATTTTAATATTTGTAATTTGGTTAACTTCCTTTAATAACTCTTTTTAAATTAAATTAGCAATTTGGATTTATTAATTAAAAGATATGTTTTGAAGGAAATGTTAAACAAATCCCTCGGTGCAATATGCGATCACATTTGCCACTTGTTTACACTGTTTCTATTCAATTGGTGTTGAAGAAAATATAATGTGCATAATAGCTTTATACTTAAAAAAACGTATATTCATTAAATAATATTTACCGAAATTTGCACCTCAAAAA